>JAAVMX010000007.1:0-2400000 GCA_012934285.1 Ophiocordyceps sinensis
TCGCGTTGCGTTATTACGTTGTAAACTAGCTACGTATTTAATAGTTATATAGCTATTATAATATAGCTATAACCTTATTAATTTAACATTGCGTAGCTATACCTACGCCTGCGCGATCGTGCTTGCGTAGCTGTAATAGCCTGCTTAACTAGGCTTTTTCTTTATTTTTTTATTCTACGGTTTATTTCTATAAAGGAAAAACTACGAGTATAGGAATAGCTAGCTACGTGCGACGATATAGTCGCATATACGTAATACACGTGATCCCTAGGATTACGTGCACGTATAAGGGAGCTACGTTACCGCGATAGCTTCCCCTTACTTAGCTAGCAATAAAAAACCTAATATAACTATACTGTTTACCCTATAAGGTCGACCTAAAGACCTACTAACAAAATATAATATATTCTTCTTTCTTTATATTTAGTATTACGTTTTATATTTAATACTATAGTAATAGCTAGCTAAGTAGCTCTATACGATAATATTATCGTATATACGTCGTCTTATTTTATACCTAAATAAATACATTTGTATTATTTACTAGTTCCTTATACACCGGAGTTATTTCTCTTATTAATAGTAAGTATTATTAGTTGTATAATATCCTCTTTAATAGTTATAGAAATTTAAACACGCCTTTACTTAGCAATACTTATAGTAATACTATTTACGTTTAGATAGACTTATACTTATAGAGAAATACCGAATAGTAGGAAGTTTATATATATTTATATTATATAATAGAAATATAAAAATAATATGCTAGTTGTCGGACTAATCTAGTTATATAAGGGAGAAAAGGGTTATAAGTTATAACCCCTATTAAGGCCCCGATAATAGCGTTATTAGGAGCGTTACATACCCCGACTAAGCTCCCTTTAAAGCCTAGGATAGGCTCGGTCGGGACATATAAAGGGGCCCCCCTTTCTACTCCTCTTCGCCTTAGCTAGACAACCTATTATAGACTAAAATCCAGCTAGTTTATAACCCCCTTTGTTTATTTAACTAACTAACACTAGTAAAATATATTTATAGGATAGACTTAAAGCAATAAATTAATTATAAGAAAGTAAGTACTATATTTTAAAAAAGCTCTTCTATTTAATATTAAGTACCTATAACGTAATAAATTATAAATAAAATAGTTTTACTTATAGTAGTATGCTATATAACTATAGTGAAATTCTTAGGGCTTTTAAGTAATAATCTAGGTAAGTGATAATCTAAGTCTTAGTAGGGTTTTTATTTTTATAGAAGTATAGGGTAGGTATATAAATATCCTAATCGTGACTTTTATTTACCTACTCTTTATTTAGTAGGCCTAGATCTAGGCAAAGGGTTTACATACGGGATCCCGTGCGGGATTACGGACGGGAAATTAGGCTAAGAGACCCCTTTAATAAGCGAGGCAGCCCCTTTTTAAAAAGCATTATTATCACACACATTAATATACCACCTTTAGCGGCCTTACAGCCGCTATAACCTATATCTCTCGCATCCTCTTTTAGTAGGCCGTAGGTCTATATAGATATCCTTATGCCTTACTCTTTGCATCGGTTGTTACCCTAAGACCTTAACGTAATTAGCCCTAACTAAAGGGAGCACGTGCGGGATTACGCACGGGAAATTAGCCCTTAAATAAGTCTTAAGGCAGCCCCTCGATATAAGAGATAATATGCCTTTTAGCGGCGGCATTAATCACGCCTATCCCTCTCCCCTTTATTAAGCATACGAAGCGATAAGTAAGAAGCGAGGGGCTTAGGTAATTGTCTAATAGGAGAAATCCGCACGCTAGTAAGATATAGCGTAAATGCTATCCGGCAACTAGTTAGAAAAAGGATACGTATTAACTTCCTTATAAGCTCTAAGGTACGTACCGTCTTTATTACGTCCCGTAGGCTTACCTATTAACTATCTTTATGCTAACTTAATATAAAGATAGTTAACGGGTAGGCGTAAAGCCCCGGGAGGCCTAGGCAAAGGCTTAAAAAGGGTTACGTAGCGGTAGGAAAAGCCCTAGTAGATACGTGTTTTTTTCTAAAGCCTTACGGAGCTAAGTTCGGACATCGTTACTAGCCTCTTTTCCGGGCTCCTTAAGGAGCTTTTATTATAGAGCGTCGTATTATATTATATAATCTATTTTTTCTAGTCGAAATACGCACGAACTTCCTTAGCTTTGCCTCTTCCTTTCGCCCTAAAGATAATAAAGTCTCCCTCTCGGCGTTACGTATAGCACGCTACTATACGATAGTCTAGAGACAATAGACTACCCTTACCGTCCGCCGACCCCTTAAGCGTAGTACGGGCACTTACCCGCTACGACCCCGGCCCGCTAACCCGAAAGCGCGGCTCTAGTGCTTAAGAGCGCGGCCCTTAGCACGCTAGGCGGCCCGCCGCGTACTAAGATAGACTAAGAAACTTACGACGCGGCGACTCGCTTTACCGCCTGCGCTAGGCTACTAATAAGAGGGACTTATACGCGCGACGACGATATCTTAGAGTTAATAGACGCTATAAAAGCGCTTCGCCGATTAATTAAAAAAGCGGTCGAAGAGCCCGGCGACGTCGTCGGGTTATTAGACGAAGGGGCGTAGATTATTAAGTTAATAAGCGAGGGGCGGTAGATAAAGCGGATAAGGAAATTAAAGGCGTCGACGGCGGCGTCTTTAGCGATAGCGCTTAAGGCTAAGGAGGGCGAGACGTCTAGCGTAGAAATTATACTATAGATCGTAGTATAAGCGGGGAAGATAGCGTAAGCGGGGAGGGATTACACGTTAGCGACGGTAGCCGTCCGGTTCTACTAATAGATACTCTACGTAAAGCTCGATAAAAGACGCCTCCTAAGGGAGGCTATATCTAAGGTCGCGGACGGCTATAACATTACCGTAAAGACGGTCGCGTATTATAATAAGGCCGGTAGGAGATAGTACTAGATATATAATAGGTATATTAGCTTACTAATAGCGATTCCCCTACCGTAGGGCTATAGGGAGGCGCCGATAGCGATAAGTAAGGCGATAATACGTATTGTATAAACGGACGTCTTCGGAATAAGGAGGGCGGTAGCCGGTAGTATAAGGACGGCGGAGCTTTACGCTAAGGGAAAGGCCTTCTTTAGCGAGCTATAGCTATTAGACGGGATAGGCGAGGACAGGGCGACGGGGTGCTTATATAAGGGAAAAGATACTAAGGTTTTATAACGCTTACCTTTAGACTCTAAAGTCTTAGAACTAGCGACCTTAAGTTCCTAAGCTACGGTAGTAAGGCGGGACGGGAGATAGGAGGTATTTACGTAGGAGTTAATTTAGCGTTTTATAATTTATCGACCCTTACGGTTGCCGGGCAGCGGCTCTAACACGTGTATTTTCTTTTAGGCCCCTCTTAAAGAAACACGCTTCGACTTAAAAACCTTCCTTTATCGTCCTACTATCGCCCTTAAGTCTTCCGATATACTAAGTATATACCTATAGCTATAAGATAGTCTCTACTTAACGTCGCGTATAGCACGCTACTATACGTATATCTACTTAACGTCGCGTATAGCACGCTACCCGACTAAAGTCTCCTTCTCTCCCTCCTAGCGTCGCGTATAGCACGCTACCCGACTAAAGTCTCCTTCTCTCCCTCCTAGCGTCGCGTATAATACGCCACCCGACGAAAGTCTCCTTCTCCTTTCTTAGCGTCGCGTATAGCACGACGACGACTCTCCCTCTTAACGCTATAGCGCGTTATATTCCTAATAAGATAGATCCCTACCTATATAGCGCCTTTAAGTAAAACCTAATACCGGGAAGCGTATACGCCGAGTTTTAAGGCAAAGAGAGCGGGTATAAGGACATATACGCGCGAGCGGAAGTCGGCTTTACTTTCGGCATAGGTATCGCTAACGTCCGATAGATATGCCTTAGACGTAACGAGGCGCTAAGGGACTATATAGAATAGCTCTAACCTCGATATAAGGGCCCGGGCCCTTACTATATTACCCTTATAGCGTAGACGTGCTTTTAAAAGGCGATAGGAGATAAGATAAAGGACAATTGCCACCTTAAGGTGCTTAGGCTAAAGGAGACCTTTATAGTAAAGGATAGGGTCTCGTAGGGCATTACGAGATAGAAGATATTTAAGCAGATAGACACTAACCTAAAGCTCTAGTGCCCTTCGCGACCGCCGGTAGTACTAGCCTACTTAGAGGCGTAGGCGGTAAGGTACGTAGCGCGAGGGTAGTAGGACTTAGCGCGCCTTAAGCTCTAAGTCGTAAGCGAGCTAGAGGTATAAAAGCCTAAGGTAACGCAGCAGCCGCTAGGCGAGGATAAAGATAAGGACGACGAGCCCTAAGTCGTAAGCAAGCCTAAAGTAACGCAAAAGCCGCTCGACGAAGACGACGACGATAAGCCCTAAGTCATAAGTAAGCCCGAGGTAACGCAAAAGCCGCTCGACGAAGACGACGACGACGAGCCCTAAGTCGTAAGCAAGCCTAAGTTAATATAGAAGCCACTTAGCGATAAAGACGACGACGACGACGAGCCTTAAGTTATAAGCAAGCCCGAGTTAATGCAATAGCCGCTCGACGACGATAGGGACGACGAGGACGAGGACGACGAGGACGAAGACGATAAGCTATTAGTTAGCGGCGAGCTAGTAAATATACTAAGGAAGCCTAAGGTAACGCAGTAAGCGCTCGACGACGATAAGGACGACGAGCTATTCGTAGTCGGGGTAAAGGGCCTATAGCGGCTCGCCGACGAGTAAGACGTATAGGCGTAAGCGTGCGTATTCTTTAGGCACGACCCGGCCGAGACAAGCGGCGGGATAGGGCTACTTAGGATAAAGAGTCGCTTGTATAACTACTAGATATCGGACGTATACCGGATACTAGCGGCGTACGTCTCGGACGAGTATAATAGCACCTTTAACTATAGTAAGCCGGGGCTAGGCAAGACGCTAAAGACGTTCCTAGCTATAGCGGCTGTAGCGCTCGCCTTTATAAGCATAGACTACGCCGCGGCGCACCTTAAGTAGCACGTTAAGGAAGAAGGGCACTACCGCCTTACGCACGCCTTTAGCGTCTAGTGCTACTATATAAGAGGCTTTACTAAGAGGCTCTATAAGGCTATAAGCCGCGACCCGTAGCTAATAACGATAAAGCCGAGCCTCGTAGGGCAGTAGGAGGAGACGTAGCGGAGGGAGATAGAGGGGGTAGTAACGCGTCGAGATAGAGAGCCGGCGTCGGACAAGCCGCTACTGCTCCTTAGGACGGGCATATTCGGAATAGGAAGGAGCCTTTCGGTACCGAAGACCTATTCCTATAGGTTGCTATCGAGAACCTACGCCTTAAACTTATTGTCTTAAACGGACTAGTTAGCATTTTCGATAAGGATTACTTCGGTATTCTTTTTAGTAGATATAGTAATTGTTTTTGCCTAAAGGGAGCCTATTTTTAGTGTTTTATATCGTATTTTCGATAGATTAAAGGCTAAGACTCTTAATTATTAGATCGTAGATCTACGGCTTAGACTAAATAGGCGTTATAATAGGTCTAAATAGGTTATATAGTAAAGAGGTTATATTAATATAATATATAATAATGCGTGTTATGCGTGCTTCCCCTCTTTTTATAAAGGGGCCGTATTTAAGGGATATTTCCCTTACGTCACGTGGCGGTTATGCTGACCTAATCGTTGTGACCTCTATTATGTGATCTAACAACGGCCTACTAAATGAGGATGCGAGAGATATGTGTTATAGCGGCCGTAAGGGCGCTGCAGCGGCTAGCCATAGTGCGGGCCATCGAGGGGAATACGGCCGCTATTAGACGCGGGCGTTGACGGTAAATCGGTGTTAGGTGGGGTATAGCGGGGTATTCGGTACCTCTTACTCCTGCCATTTTACGTGGAGCAAGATGTCCCCTTTCTCCCGAGCCAATTAGAACCTCTGACTATACAGGGAGGATAGTGTCGGCACACAGGACGAATAGAGGGGGTCTTGACGGTGGAGCGCGGCCGCGGGGAGATGGCGCTAAACCCGGCAAGTGAGCCGACGACGACAGCGACGATAGCGACGACGAGTGGGACGGCGTTGGGGAGAAGGCGGCGGCGGCGGAGTCGGAGGTCTCGGAGGAGGAGCGGCGCGGTGCCGATTCAGGCGGCAGAGCGCAAGGCGTATCCAGAGCATTTTGGCATTCACTTATAAGTCAAGGCAAGGCATGTTTCCGGCTGTCGTTGCGTTGCTATGACTGCCATGGCCACATGGGAGGGCAGGGCCGTGGCCTAGAGGATGACGAGGCCGAGCCAGTAGATGGCGCAGAAGACGAGGATGCTCTTGTACTTGCCGAGATATTGGTCCGAGATGATGGCGACGAGGATGGGCGTGACTAGAGGGGGAGGCCAAGGTCAGGGTGCACGTTTGCGACAGCGACAAGTTTTATTGCTCAATCCATGGGTGGCAGCGTGCGTACCGTAGCAGAACCACTGGAAAAACAGATTGAGGCCGGTGGCGACCTGGTGCCCGAGGCCCAGGCCCTTTGCGCCGTTGGAGCCATCGGCCGGGTTGTTGATGTAGTTTTGGAACAGGCCCTGGGCGCCGTAGTATGTAAAGCGTTCCGTCAGCTCGACAATGGCGGTGAGAAAGGCCGAGGCCGGCAGGTTCTCGCCGACGCGGCGCAGATGCAGCTGGGAAGGATAGAAGGAACAGGAAGGGTATTAAGCTCACTGGATATAAAAAGGAAGCCTCTCGGATAGGCAAGGAAACAGACAGGAATAACAACATCTCTCTGACCTACTTAAACTTGCCTAAGTTCTCCCCGTAATACCTACACACATCAGAATAACTGCTCTCTGTTCTTCGTGACAGAAATAGGCTCAAGTATGGTGTTCTTCACGTACGTACGTTGTTCCATTATTTAACCACTTTGGAGAGAGCCGCTCAACATGCAGCCCCCACCCCTCACAACAATTCCAGAGCATTTTTTCGGCGCCGGTTATGTTGTTGTGCCCGCATTTGGGGCAGTTTACATTGTTCGTTGGCTTGGGTGCGGCGGTGGCTGTCACTTCGTACATCTTCGCGTTTATTATATAACTCTATCGTAGAACAGCAACTTGCCTGGGTTCGTATAGACACGCATTGCATAAGCAAGCTTCTGGTGACGACGATTTGACAACGTCGAGGAAAGCATATTGTCTCCTTGCGTTTCGAGCTCCATCTTAGCGACTAATTTCTCATATTGCCTCCTGTCGTCCCACCTCTGACGTGTATCTTGGTCAACTGGAACCCCATTTTCATCGTAATTATTTGGCGCATCCAACTCTGGAGGAACAGTTTCGAGGAAAAGCGGCGGCTCTACCAGTTCCCAAGGCATAGTGCAAGCGCCTTCCCAGTCAATAACACCCTGTATGTGGTACTTGGAGTCAACGATAATGTTGCTGTGAAAGAAATCTGTGTGAGCAATAGGAAATGGCCCGTCATTGTGGGTGATCAAATCAGCAGCTGACGAGGCAAGCTCATTGGGAAATGCCTGGATAGACGTAAGGATTCTGGATCTCAAGGCGGCCGATGGGATCCTGTTGACTGCATCAATGGACAAGGGGAAACGACTATGTCTGGCCCAGGCCTCGATAAAGTCGGTTGCTCTGCGAAAGGGCCCGCCGAGATGTGGAAAAGGACCAACGGTGTAGTCACCGGTGGAGTCTTGAATCACCATGCCAATCAATGGGAGACGAACCGATGTCATCTGAAGCTAACGATAGATGAGCGCAAAGGACACAAAACAGAAGCACCCGGGCATACCTGAATCTTGGCAGCTGCGAGATGGAAGGGAGGGCGTCGGTGAAGGGGTATCTGTCCTTGGTGAACCTCGTAGCCGCCGTCACTGTCTGTAGCAACATTTCCTGAGATGGTTTGCATAAGAATGAAAGCCGCGCCGGTCGGGTTGCGGGTGTCAACCTCATATGCAAATATCGTGGGGACAGGAATGCTGGTTCGCTGACGGATGAGTGTCATGGTGTCGACCTCGCGCTGCAAGATGAACGCCGAATCTTGCGTGATTGTGTGCATTCGAACGCGAGCAATCCAGGTAGTACCATCGTCAAACGCGAGAAGCCGGACAAGGTGATGAAGGCCGTTCTTGAGCTCTGGGAGCACTCGGCAAGGCACGCCCTGTCTGAGCGACGATGCGAGGAGACAAAGCTGATCCCAATTGGTACGAGCAAGACATTCATGTACCGATCGGCCAATACAAGTATCCAATGGATATGAGCAGATTTTCCTCCAGGTCGTGTCTGACGGCATGATGTTTGGAAGTGGATAGAGTTGAAAGCCAGGTGTGCAGATGCGAGAACACGACCACGTTTATTTTAGCTCCGCTGAACTTCCACGCAATGCTGACTAATGATCCTAACATCAACATCAAACATCATATGGCACGGATGGAATTGACCTTGTTACGTGTTGTATGCCTAAATCTTCACAGATTGTATAAGATCATGTTAGGAGATACCTAGTAGTGCACGAAGCTCGCTATATCCATTTTAAAAGCTACAGTAGGATATCCTTGCTCGACCGAGAGACGGGCATCAAAGAGCCCACTCACTTCCTCGTGTCATTCGCGGGCCGGACCGCTCCACACTTAGGGCATTTTGCACCTCGTTTGATTCCAGTCTGTCCACAGCCAAAGGTGGAGCAAGTAGCGTACTCGCTTGCAGCCATGTTTGACAATTGATCTGGCTTCTACGTACTCATTAGTTAAAGTTTAGCAAACGAAGAGCTTTTGACTGACAGAATAGGTCGCCTTCTGGCTTGCAGAAGAAACTTGTTGAAAATACGATGACAGAAATTCGAGGGAGGCAAGTAGATTAACTGAGGCACTTCTAGGTGGAGAATTTTCGAGCAAAAAGTGGTCCCAGGTCATGGTTCTTTATACTTTACTTCCTCCAAAGAAATTAACGAGGTCAGTGAGATGACAGGGCCTGCCCAGTTCGCAACTTGGCCACTCTGAGATGCTCAGCTCATTGCACACTGAGTGGGAGGCATGCGGGTTTGGGGCGCCCTCCTCTAGATGTGACTCATCATCACAGCGGCACGAGCCCAAGTAAGCTAGACCTGAAGGGGTTATGATCAGCGCGGTTCAAGTGACGGCTTGCAGCATCTCCCACACTATGAAATGCTATAAGCATACGAAGTATTCGTAGATGCACTTAATAATAGTGCGCATATACTTAAGAGTACCTTCGCTGCACTTAATGATACTGTAAATGCACTTAGTAGTGGCGAGTGCACTTAACGATAGAGTCAGGTGCACTTAAAAATTAAAGCCAATGAATGCACTAAACAATGCAGAAAGCACTTAGCTAAAGTGCATCATACACTAGCCCAAAATAAGTATGACGGGACGTCACATCGTCACCAACTATGTACTGTATTGTTCAGTCACTGGGAAGGAGGAATAGGCATCAAGACTAGCATCATAAAATATTATTTGACACCGAAGAGTTGGTGCACTAACTCCCGATTCCAGATCCGTGGCGCCACGTTGGATCTCTCATCAAAGCGGGCTGCCGTTGGTCACTGCTACCATCCGCAAGCATTCGCATGGCAAAATCCTCTAGCCAGGCAAATGGTATTTCAAGGGACTTCGAAGTTTTCTTCCCGCACTCGGCGCAAATTTGACCAGTGCTGGTAATTCCGTCGTTGCAGTTGCCACACCCTGAGGAAGACATATTCACTATATTATATTCATCTTAGGTACTTTCTTCGTCAAAGTTCAGGAATAACTTGCCTCGAGACTGCGTTAAGATGGGTCGATGAGACCAAAATCCAGATGGTGCGGGTGTGAAAATTTATAAGAACGATGTTCTAGCGGCATCTCCTTAGAACCTGCTTTATGCAATACGAAGCTTATGCACAAAACGGGGTTTCAACCTGACCATCTTCGCCTAAATTGCCCCTCACGGCTTGGACATGGACATTAGAAGCGTCAGCACAGTGATCAAGTTATGGCTCCGCCAGGCTTTGACGATGTCTCGCCGTTTGAAGGGTCGCAGATAGCTGCTTCTGTGACCTCGGACCAAGCTATGGAGTTCTTCGAAATGTACGGCATATTCTATCAGGAGCGCGCAGAGATTGGCGAACTTGCGAACATGACACGCGGAGCGCAAATTACTCCTGACAGTCTATCACCATTCCGCACCAGCTTATCAAATGACCCGGTATGCATGAAAATCTTCTATGATACGAAGCTATTACTTAAATGTCCTATAGCGCCTTAGTGCTATACTACAGCCATTCATCGAACGCGACCCTGTTTTGGCGTTCACCTTGGGACCCGACGATGGGAGCTTTTACTCGCTATCAAAAGATGAAGCAGAAGTCGATCAACGCCATTTGATTGTTGTATACATGTGGCGGCCGAAGGCGAAACTGGAGTTCTCTCATGGCTCCCATATCGGTCCCACGAAAGGGGTCACAGCGTCAAATGGACTGGTCCACAGACCATATAAACACCTCTCCGAAACCAAGGGCCTTAGGGACGTTGAGATAGATCTTGAACATGGTGGAATGTAAGTGTGCATACCTCTAAAGCGAACAGATTGGGTCCTCACGCAGTCCAGATTGGTGGTTCATCGTCGCCTTGCGTTTCAAGTCAGGTCGAGTATTGCAGTCGGCTTTGTGTGCGAAAAGTCGGAACAATAGCGGCCTACTCCGCTCTGGTCGTATTGAAGTGTTGGATGTCCCCGTGGGCCGAAGTGTTGTTCGTGGAGTCGTGCATCTGCAGGTTTGGCGATACGTTCTCACAGAATTGGCCACCCTGGGTTGTAGCTCTTACGATATTCAACAATAGATGATCCTCCAGCGAATTCCCAGGGATTTGCTCCGTGTTCAAACACAACCTATTCCACAGTGACGGATCATGTGCAATAGGCCAGAGGGATGATGCTTCGCCAAAGTGTACATCAAACGGATCTGAGCTGGCAGGAGGCAAATGAGAGCTAGCAACGTATTGTGTCGAGCTTTCGTTTGTGCCAAGAATGTTCGGCATCGCCGGAGGACCCGAGGAAGCACCTCCAGCGTCATGGGGGATCTGTTGTGAGGACTCATTGCTCGCAACTAGACCCTTCTTATCTTTGTACCTACTCTTCCGGACCCTTTTTAAGCCGAGCCTGGTTTCCATGTCCATTTTGATCGCCGCATACTGTTTGGCGATGGAAGTACCGCACTGATGTTTCGTGAACGTAGTGGCATTTGGAAACTGTCGGGCACAGTTATGGCAGGTTACTGAAGAGTCGTAATCTGTGGGGGTATATTTAGGTAAGCCAGTGTGCCAGAAAAGTTGTGCAAAGCCATACGTTTGATAGAATGTCTCACGAGATCCTGCTTCCGACTGAACCCTTTATTACAATGTAGACAGTACACTCTCCTCTTATTCACCCTTGAGTCCGTATCGTCGTCACAATGTGAGGTTTCAGGAGAGTCGACGTTTTTCGTAGAATTGCCGAGGGCTCTTGGTTCTTGGAGCTTCTCGTGTCTTGCAGATGAGATGGTGGATTCTAGCCTCTTGACCAGCGCAAGCATTTGTGTCTGCAGAATCTTTCAGCCTAACGGTATGGGTCTCGACAATAGTTTGCATCGTACCTGGTGTAACTGAACGTGCAGCAGTATGTCTTCTGAGGAGGTGGGCTCTCTAGAGCATACATCGCAATCCATGGTGTGATTGTGTGACGAGAGCATCGTAGTCAATAGCATGAGCCTGGTCGTCCCCGCGCAAGACACTTCCGGAAACTGCGGGAGTGAGGCGGTTTCTCATTGCACGACAGGCGTTACATAAAGTGATTGCACCTAAGTAAGGGCTTTGCACCTTACAAAGTGCTAAAACTCGTCCATATATACGGGCGACTATAGCTGAGGAGTCTTACTATTTGTCCCGTAGTAAATCTGTCGCACCGACCTATAAGGACCCGTACCCGAGGGCGCGATTAAGATACCGTCAATTGTGCGCAATTAAGGTAGTAAAGTGAGGGAAAACTATATTGTTTTTATCTAGTTCTATAGAAGGCTAGCTATCTTACGAGGCACCTTAAATAGGTGCGTAAGTAGATATAATAACCGTATAGGTACCGAGCTATATCTAGCTTAGTCTTATAGGCGCCCCTCCGATGCGATACACCCTTTAGCGTTAAGTAATTAATTTAACGCTACGAGAAGAAGCTATCGCGAGCGCTTATAAAGCCTTAAATACACCCTCCCTTAGTGTTACGACCGTCTTTATTCCTCTAATCCTCCTATGTTTCCTTTATTCCCTATATCCGCCCGCGTATATCCTTTAAATTAAGCAACGCTTTAAACCTCTTAAACTTAGCTTTCGGGAGCGCCTTTATTAAGCCGTCTATAGGCATCTCGGCCGTTAGGATATATTCTACCGTAAAGCGCCCTTTCCTATATTCTTATTTAAGCTATATATTCTAAATGTTAATATAACGGAGCTTCGTAGAGATACGGCCTTCTTCGACTACTAATCGTATAGTCTAAAGGTTATCGCAGTATATTTTCAATAGCCTAAGGTCCTTTAAGATATCTCGTAGTAGCCTTAATAACGCGATGCCTTCCTTCGTTATACGCTTAAGTCCTAAGAGCTCCGCCTCTATAGTCGAGGTTATTACCGTATCTTATAGGCTCGCTTTCTAAACGACTAGGCCGTCGTAGAGCATTATAATATAGCCTTATAATAAGCGACGCGTGTCGGGATCGTTTATAAAAGACGCGTCGGTCGCGATAATAAGAGCCTTACCTATAGTAAGTCCGTCGAACTTAATTATAAGGAACCTTATTGCGTATAGGTAGCGGATGCACTAATTCGCCGCCTCTAAATGCTCGGGGGAAGGGTTCGTTAGGAACCTTAAGAGCTGCGAGGCTACGAGCACTACGTTAGGCCTTACGGTAATCGCGGTGTATATAATTAACCCGACCCTTTCTTAAAAGTCCTTAATCTCGCGAAAGGAGGCCTATTCGGTGTTTTTAACAAGTAGAAAAGGCGGGATTAGAACCGCCGGCGCTTTACTATTATCGTTAAGGCTAAACTTACGTGTAATCTTCTTAATATATGCGTCTTAGCAGAGGAAGATCTTCCGAAGCTATCGGTTATAGATAACTCTAATCCCGAGATACTATCTAAAGGCCTCCTCGCGGACCTCGTATTTCCCGTTAAGGTACTTAATAAGGTCGTTTACGCTAATCCCTTTAGGACTTAGGATTAAGATATTATTAACGTATACTAGCACGAGGATTTTGCCGTTTATAAAGACGTAAGGCTCCTCGCCGGTGCGGATAAGCCCTTATTCCTCTAACGCTTAGTGTATCTCGTTATACTAAAGAAGAGGCGATTCGCGTAGTCCGTAGAGAGCCTTATCGAGTTCGGCTATTATTAAAGAATTCTTATCTCCTTTAAGAAAACCTAGCTCGACGTACCCTTTTAGTAGTTCTACGTAGACCGGCCGCTTCGTCTTATTAATATTAGTGTTTAGAAAAGCGTTAGCGATATTAAGTTGCCGAATATCGAGATTATACTTCGCCGCTATAGATATAACTATCCTAAAGGTCTTAATAGCGAGGGTTATAGCGTAGGTCTCCTCGCCTTAATCGCCTTAAAGGTCTCTACGTATAATAATACGTGCCTTATATCGTATAAGGTATCTATCTTTATCGAACTTATAGAGGAAGACCTATTTAAGCGGGATTAGGGTTCCCTTAGCGCGCTCCTAACTAAGGAGGCGCTACGTACCTCTTTAGAGGAGGTCGTATAGCTCCTTATAGTAGCCCTCTTTAAACTCCTTTCCGTACGGGTAGTAGTCGAGATCTTAATAGCGTTTAGGCAGTCGGACGAGGTTATCTCGATAATGCTTATATGCCTTTTATTAGACTACGGCTATAAATACTAAATAAAATATCGTAAGATCTCCTTTTAGCTAAAGATCTTCGGGCAGTAGGGTACTAAAAACGTTATCCCTCTACCTTATACGTCTCGGTCGAGAGCTTTATCTTATAGCTTCTATACCGTAGAGCTCTTATTATATTCGACGAGGGCGATAGGTCTTCTCTTATATAAGGGCTTCTTCCGTAGGTAGTCCTACGGAAACCTTACCTTCTTTTATTAAAGTCGCATTACGTTAATTAAGATCTTAGCAATCTTTAGCGTATTTACCTTATTATAGGCCTACCTTTTCCTCTTAGTCGGGAGGTTGCCTAGCTAAGGCTTCCCTCCTCGGTAAGGGAGGTATTTACCTAAGCTAGGGCTACGGCAGTTGCTCTAGCTCTTTAGGCTATAGATGTATAAGAGGGGTGTCGGTCTTATTATCCTATAATCCTACGGTCGGTTCGAGACCCTACCCCGTCGGGTTAAGCGTTTATTCCAGTGTAAGAAGTCCTTCGGGGGGAGGTAATAATGCAGGTTATAGCTTCGCCGCCTTTGCTTAGGCTAACGAGGAGGCTTTTATACGAATTAGAGCCTCTCTTACGACCTTACCTACGACCTCTACCCCTAAGTTTGAAACAGCGGGCTTAATACCTAAGATATATTCGTCGAACTCCTATAAAAAATCATTAAGAATAGCATTCTAGTCCCGTTAAATCGGTATTTCGATCGACTTAACGATAGGGATATATTCTTATATTAGGACTTATAGGTCCTCTATCTATAGGTCGAAGAAATAGTTCTTATTAAATACTATATCTCGAGTAATAATAACTCTCTTAAGTTAGGGAACCTGGACACGATATAGGTTACTAGCGTGGTAGCTAACGAGATAACTAATATACGCTCTAGGGTATATTTTAAAGGCTCGTTTGTATAAGTTGGCCTTTATATTAAGGTGCAAAGGGTAGGCGCGGCAGCTAAAGGCGTAGAGCCTGTCCTAATATAGGCGGAAGTTAGCTTCTCTATACGCTATAACGCTAAACCGGCCGAACTAGCGAAGGTGTTAATTAAACTATCTATCGAGTGTCTCTTTAAGCGATTTCTACTAGTTGCGGTATCTCGGTAGGATGTTATACGTCCTAACTATAGCTTAGTAAGCTTCTAGCTAGAGGTTGCGAGGTAGCTTCCCTATTGCCGAACGGAGTCGTTATTATATAACTCCGCCTAGTCTTTCCGCGCCTCCTATAGGCTCTTTCGTATATACGGGCGGAGGCTCGAGCTCGATGCCTTCCTATTCTGCCTATTCCTAGAACTTCGATATCTTCTATCCTAGGAGGTTAACTAAGGCTCTCTTATTATCTATTTTTATCTTATAAATCACTACGCTTGTGTATCGGCGGACTAATGCCTTAAAGTTGCGTATAAAGGGGGGGCTTTCTGTCTTTAAACTTATACTCTATAAGAATATAATCCCGCTATATTCGTCGGACAGCAATAGGATATATCGGTAGCCGTTATAGCCTAGCTCGAAGTCGAAGAGGTTAAGGAAGATATAGTAGAAAGGTTGCCTTAAGCGATTAGCTAGCTCTCTACGAGAGATTTACTTATATGCTTTTCCTAGCGCGTAGTCCTCGCATTTAACCATAGTTAGGCCGTGTATCTATACTCCTCTCGCCTAAAAGACTAGTTGCTTAAGTACTCGAGGGCTCGTATGCCTTAATCTTAAGTGCTAAATCTTTGCCGTATTAACCTTAAGCGGAATTAGGTTTCTTAATGCTACGATCCGCCGCTAGGGGTACTACGGAATCTTATCTTAAACCGCTAATAACGTATACTAAGGAGCATTAGGCAACGTAAAGCAGGACGTAAGTAGCTTTAATTTAGCTACTAAGAGGCTGTATATACTCTTAAAGCTTATAAGGATCTTATTGCACTTAATGCTTTTATACCTTAATGTATTATTATACCTATATAGCTAAAAGCTAAAGTCCTTAAGTTTCTCCCCGCTAATTAGGTTAATATAGAATCCGGGGACGAATATAGCGTCTTAGAGGATTAGGTCCTCCGTTTTCTTACTATTAGGTCCGTTAACGATATTCTCGATAATCCGCGTGCCTTTATATAGCACCGCGAGCGCTATATCGCTAACTAGCACTATGTCGGTCTCGGTTGCCTTAACGACGTTATACCGAAGAAGCTTGAGCTTATTGATAATATAGGTGCTTACGCAACTATCGATAAGGGTCGAGTTCTATAGCGGATGAATAGCCGCGTACGCGTTCGGCGAGGTGCTAAATGCATACTGCTCTTTAACGGTCTATTAGATTACTATATAGGCTAAAGCTAGCGGTCTAAACGTCGCTCTCTTTAGCTAAGTCGATATCTACGGCGCCGGCTGGCTTTTTAAAGCTTTAATCGCTTCGACCGTAGTCTTCTAGCGCGGTAAGTCCTTAGCTTCCTTATACTTCTTAACGCGGTTAGGGACCTTAGTAATCCCGGGCCTATAGGAGACCCCGTTAATAGCCTTATAGAAAGCCATATAGTCTATAGGCTTTTAGTAATAGCGATTCTTACTAATGCCGTAGGGGCACTTGTATTCCTATCGAGCCGGCGTGTTAGTATTTCCTCCGGGTATAGAGAACGCGCCTACTAGCCCGAATGGCTTACTATGTATATTGCGATCGAGGCTTATAGAGTGGAAGAGTTTACTAACGCTCTATAGGGTTATCGTAACGACGTTGCCTTTTTGCTACTACTTGCGTAGCTTGCTAAGCTAATTGCGAGACTATAGTTCGTCTAGCGGTATAGTTGCCTTAAGGAAGTCTGCGATAGCCTAATCTCCCTCGATGTTAGTAGTTATTATAGTAAAGGCTTTAAGGTATGCTAATTCCTACTAGAGGTATTAATCTACTAGGTTAATCCTTCGGGGTGTCTATAGCGCCCTACGATAGTTTAGACGTACGATGCCGATGCGGTAGGCGTTAAAGACCTTAAGAAGCTCTCTTAGCTTATTTACGATCCTACGGAGGTCTAGATTATCTAGGAAATGCCTTACGTAGGACTAATTAACGGTTTAATAGACCTAGTTTAAAAGGTCCGTTACGGCCTTTTTCTTAAAGACGTATTTAGCGTAGGCTATCTTACGGTTATCTCGGTTAGACTTAAAGTATATAAGCTATCCTACGTTAAGCTCTATAATCGGGACTAGCGGGTCTAGCGGTATTGCCGGGTTATTAAGCATAGCTTCTACGTATGCCTAGGTTATAAGGCTATTAATCTTCGCGACCTAGCTTATATAGGTAACGACCGGAGGTTTAACTAGCTTAAGGGTCTTATTAGCCCTTTTATCGCCGGTATTTATATACTTCTAAACCTCTATACCCTTAGCTATACGACGGAACGTCGTAAACTATATTGCCTAGTAGTCTGCCTTAGATAGGCTAACCTTAGTGTTAATTGCTAAAGACGTAAGAGTTATAGCTATTATTAAGTATTAAAGTTAAAGTTAAAGTTATAGAAGAAAGGGGTTATAAAATAAGAGTGTTTATTATAGAAGATATTAAAGATATTCGAGGAAAGAGGCTTCTAAGTATATACAACTTGCTCTTTATAGGCACTAGAGATAGTCACCCGTTAAGCGGTGATAGAAACGTCGTACGTTACCTTTTCGCCCTTTACGGTAATCTTCTCCTTACTACCTTATTTATTACGACTATCTTAAAGGTTAAGGAGCATCGAGGTCCTATACGGTTATCTTTTCGATGCTATTAGGATCTCGATGTCGATGCCTTACTAAATAGTCGATCGAGGGCTTATATAGCTACCTTAGTTAAGGCAGCCTTTAGGGACCTTAGCTTCTTAAGGCTAACCTAGACGTTATACCTTAAGACCCCCTAACGGCTAACGCGGATAATTATTATGCCCGACGTTATACTATTACTAAAGGCCTTAGAGAGCTATAGTCCCTTAAAGCTGCCCGGCTAAGGCGGCTCTAGGCTCCTTATAGGAAGATATAATAATTCTTAAATACGTTAACTTAGTAGCAATTTACGCGGGTTCGTATACTAGGCTTATAACTATCGCACCGACCTATAAGGACCTATACCTAAGGGCGCGATTAAGATACCGTTAATTATGCGTAATTAAGGTAGTAAAGCGAGGGAAAACTATATTGTTTTTATCTAGTTCTATAGAAGGCTAGCTATCTTACGAGGCACCTTAAATAGGTGCGTAAGTAGACATAATGACCGTATAGGTACCGAGCTATATCTGGCTCGGTCTTATAGGCGCCGCTCCGATGCGACAAAATCTCTATTCGTCCCGGAGGTACCGAAGTACCACATATCCCCGCACCTCCCCGCGCCTCCCCGCACCCACACCCGCCAACCTAAATAACGCACGCACATTCATAAAATCTAGGAAATTTTCCCGTGGCCACGTGACGGTCATGCTGACCTAATCTGGTGGCCTCTATTATGTGATCTGAACGCATTTTCCTCCGAGCCCCGGTCGCCGAACCACCTCCATTCCACGTCCATGGCTCGAGGTCGGTCCGTCGTGAGAGCTCCTCGGGCCATGCCAACCTCGGCCCTGTCTGTCCTTTTGTCTTCTCGCGTCTTATGCCTTGGTTCCGCTTTCGCTTCTTTTCCAACTCTCGCCCCGACTCCCCCCTCTGCCGAACCGTCACGACAACCTCGTCATCACCCACCACCACGACATCATTACCAAACCACCACGACATCATCGTCATCCCATCGGCATCACCACCGCCCCCAAAATCCAAATGGCAGACTCCAACAGCCTCGACCCCGGCCTCGCCCCCCCCTCCCCTCGCCCCGCCCTCCATGGCCGCCGCTCCAAGAATCCGCTCAAGAACATGATGCAGCACCTCACCGTTGAATCCCCAATCTCCGACGACGACGCCAGCCCACGTCGCGAATCCCTCATCCGCCGCATCAGCTGGCGCAAGAGCCGTAGCCCCTCGGCCCACTCAGAGGCCTCGTCGTCGGCCGCCCCCTCGGCCTCGCTGCCAAACGCAGACCCGGCCCTGTGTCCCGCCTGCGCCAGCATCGCCGCCGACATCGACACCACCCTCGACGACGTCGACGCCTCGTACGTAAAGGCCGTCAACCCGGCTGCCGACGACGGCTTCGATGGCTGCGAGTCCCACGTCGCCCGCCTCAAGGGCCTCGAGGACAACCACTTGGCCGCCACCTGTCCGCTCTGCAAGCTCTTCTGGGCCATCCGCGTCCCCGGCGACGGCGACGGCGACTACTGCCTCTCGGCCTTTTCCACCAGGGACTCAAACTACCTCATCGACGCCATCAAGATGTTTGACTCGCGCCACCCTGCCGGCCATAAGGCTAACGGCCTCGCCCCGGCCTTTCTTGCCGTCGTCCCCAAGAAAAAGGGGCCCACGGCCCGAGACTGGACCGTCTCTCCGGACTGGTTCCGCCACGCCGGCATGCTCCTCCGCACCGTCCCGCCGTCGGAGCTCGCTCTCCAGCTCGAGCCCAAGCGCGGCAGATCCCCCGACCGTCTTACCCTCGAAACCCCGGCCCTCGCCGTCAACGACGCCACCCCCGAAACCCGCGGCATCTGGGGCCGCGAGATTGGCCGCTCGGCCGACCTGACCATCGCACAAGACTGGCTTCACTTCTGCCAGTCCCATCATCAGGGTCGCTGCGAGCGCCCCCTCGTCACGGCCGAGTTGCCGGGCTTCCAGCTCGTCGACTGCACCACGACTCCTCCGCGTGTCGTCCCGGCCTCCATCAGCCAGGACTACGTCACCCTGAGCTACGTCGCTGGCAGAGACGTGGCCGAGCCGTGGCCGAGGGTCGTTCGAGACGCCATTGCCGTCACAAAAGACGTCGGCCTGCGCTATCTCTGGGTCGACGGGCTATGTATCGACAATGCGAGGCCCGCGGACAAGGCCCAGCAGATTGCCAGGATGGACGACATCTTGGAGGGCGCCGTCCTGACCATCATTGCCGCTCACGGAGACAGTGCCATGCAGGGCTTGCCCGGCGTCGGCTCCACCCCCCGGCCGTCGCAGCCCAAGTACCGCCTCGCCAGCTCGGGGGTCACTCTCGTTTCGAGCCTCAAGGACCCGCGGCTCAGCATCCAAGAGTCGACTTGGTACACGCGCGGCTGGACCTATCAGGAGGGTCTCCTGGCCCGCCGCCGCCTCGTCTTCACCGAGCAGCAAATGTACTGGGAGTGCGACGGCATGCTCTCCCCCGAGACGCTCGTGCTGCCCCTCGACCACTACCACGACGGCCAGCAGCACCGCATGTGCGACTTTGTGCGCCCGGGGCTCTTCAACGGCGCCGCCTGCGTCGACGGGACCTGGCGTGCTTGGAAGAAGCTGCCCAAGCCCGACGAGGAGCCGAGCATCATGAGCGTCTTCCGCGCCGTCGACCAGCACATTGTCAACTACTCCAAGCGCCACCTCAGTCACGACGAGGACTCGCTCGGCGCCTTTCTGGGCATGTCGCGGCACCTAGACAGGACGTTGGGCCGCGGCCGCCTCGGCCACGTCGTGGGCATCCCCGTGTGGCTGTCCCCGGGCGGAGACGGCGGCTCCCCGCGGCCCGGGCGGACCAAGGAGCTGTTTGCGCTGGCAACGAGCTTCTGGCATCACAAGGGCGGCGGCGGTGGCGGCGGAGGGGCAACCAGGAGACGCCACCTCCCGAGCTGGACATGGGCCGGATGGAAAGGCCCTGTGGAGCTCTTGTCGTCGATTGTTGTGACGGATCCCGACGGCGGCGGCAAGGACCGCAAGGTGCTCAACCACCACTACGTCAGCGCGACGCAGCTGGCCCGCAACGAGCAGCCGTCGCCCACGTGGACCTACTCGCCCAACATGGTGGTGCTGGGGCCCGACGGCAACGTGGCTTACGACTTTTTCTCCCAGGCGGCGCCGCGGCTGGCGCAGGGACGGCACCGGCTGCGCGTGTCGGACCCGCTGGTGTTGGACCGCGTCAAGGCACGGACGCACGCGGGCGGGTGGCTGTTCAACGACGTGAGCGTCGACGTGCGGCTCAGCCGGGGCGGCGGGACGGATCAGCCCGGGGCGGCGACGGCGACGAGCCGTCTCCGGGACTACGTGGAGCGGCACGCGCGCGGGGAGCAGGTGACGGTGCTGTGGTTCGTCGAGGAGGCGACGGTGATGCTGCTGGTGGTGGAGCGGACGGGGGCGACGGGGTCGTGGGAGCGCGTGGGGCGGGCGCGCATGGCGTTTGCGCAGGAGGCCAAGGAGGTGGTGCAACGGTTTGGACGGCTCGAGGTGATGCTCAACCACCTGCCGCTGCGGCGGCTCGGGCACGACATGGTGATTGAGTGAGCGGGACAGCAATGGCTGAGAGAGTGACACAAGACTGGCCGAGCGAGCGACAAGACTGGCCGAGCGAGCGACAAGACTGGCCGAGCGAGCGACAAGACTGGCCGAGCGCGACAAGCCTGGCCGAGCGGGTCGAACAACAATGCTGAGCGAGCGACACAAGACAGCGGGACAAGACTGGCTGAGCGAGTCGCCCTCGAGCACGACACGATGATTGGGCAAAGGGCCGCTGGCTGCCCATCCAAGGCAACTACCTAGCGCAAGGCAGCTGATAAAATTGCCACTATCTAGGGTTATAGGCGATAAGGGAAAACTCTGCGTATAGTGCGCTAGGTAAAACCTGTTCTGGGTTCTGGGTTCTGGGCATCTCTCCTCCCTCCCCAATCTGCTGACTCACGAGCTGAAGGGAAGCCCCCCCCCCCCCCCCCCCCCTTGCCCGCCAGCCAGCCAGCCAGCAAGTCCAGCGCAATGCCTCTCCCCATCGTCCACATCAACGGCTTCCCTGGCATAGGCAAGCTCACCATCGCCCGCAAGCTCGTCGCCCTGCTCGCGCCGTACAACGGCAAACTCGTCCACAACCACCTGCTCATCGACCCGGCCGGCGCCGTCCTGCCGCGCTCCAGCGCCGACTACCAGCCCCTGCGGCGCGCGATCCGGGCCGCCGTCTTCGACGCGCTGGCGACGTCCCGCGACACCTTCGACTCCGTCTTCGTCTTCACCGACTTCCAGTCCGACGACGACGTCGGTCGCGCCGTCATGGCCGAGTACCGCGCCATGGCGGCACGCCGCGGCTGCACCTTTGTCCCCGTCACCGTCACCTGCGGCAAGGAGGAGAATCTGCGCCGGCTGGCCTCCTCGGAGCGGTCCCTGCACGGCAAGCTGACGGACGCGGAGCTGGTGGCGCACATCTGTGACAACGCCGTGATACATCAGTCGCCGGGGGACCCCTTTCAGATGGAGCTTGACCTCACGGAGCTGGATGCCCATGTCGCCGCGCGCATGGTATACGAACATGTTCTGGACGTCTGTGCGGAGCTGAGCTCTAGGCCGGGCGAGGAGGTCAATTAATTGTCTTTGATGGCACCACGCGTCCCAACATGTCTCGGCGTAGACAAAGTTCCTGCAACACGACATTGGTGACAAGAGCGCCCGATGTGCGCCGGCCGGGCTTGGTGCAACGCTGTTTATAATATGTCTGCTTGGCAAATGCATAGGATGAGACATTGCCCATGACTACTACTTCGTACCAAGCAATCATAATCAACTCGCCACGCCTCCCGCCGGACCACTGGTTCCAGGGTCGAGGACGGAGCAGCCGCCACCGCCGCCGTCGGCCGTGCGTGGAGATCCGGGAAGTCATCGCCCAAGTGGTTGGGGAGTGGCTTCGGGACCTTGACCATCCGCTGCCGTCAAAGGATGCCGGCTATTCCCACGCCAGCTGTGAAGCGGGCGGTGATGGGGGGGGGAATAGGTGCGTGGAGGAATCGAGGGCTTTCCCGCCCGCCACGCCGTCTGCCATAAATCCATCGAGGAGAAGCTTGGTCGATGTGACTGAGCGTGCCCCTCGAGGCTGTTTCTTCTACCTGTATATATATCTGCTCCCCACGGTTTCCCCTTTTCATACCTTGCACAGGTATTTAGACCTCGAGTCGTTGGCAGACCCTTTACCCTCTTCTTGGCCTATTCTCGGTCCCTCCTCGTCTTTCTCTTTGCCTTGACCATCTCTATATCTATATCCAAGTCCGAATTCACTTTCATATACACATTCTTTTCAAGGAAGACGGAGAATCAAAATCGCCGCCATGTGGGTTTTCAAAGGCAGAGGAGCGACTGCGACTCACGAGCCATCTCCCCAATACCCGCAGGGCCACGTCGGCCACCTGACCCCTGCGCAGGACGAGGCTCTCGAGCAGTTCAGGGGACTCGTCGAGGAGCAGGGGCTGTTGAAGAAGGGGCCGTCTGCGACGCAAGATGATGCGGCTTTGCTGTATGTAAGCCTAGAGGCCCCCTTGGTTCTCTCTCTCTCTCTCTCTCTCTCTCTCTCTCTCGTTCTCTTTCTCTTTCTCTTTCTTTTCCTGTCCTCTACTAGCCCAGCCTTTCTTCTCTTGTTTCTCCATCATTACCATGTACATCTGGTGAAACCAGGGCAACCAATGCATATTGACAAGGGCCGCCCCCTATTGCAGACGCTTCCTCCGCGCGCGACGCTGGGTCCCTCAGGACGCCTACAAGCAGTTCAAGGGGACGCAGGAGTGGCGCACCAGCATCGACCTCGACAACCTCTACAAGACAATCGACCTCGACCTCTGGGCGCGAACGACTTGGCCGGTTCGTCTCCCTCTTTCTCACCCCTCGTCGCCTCCAGGAAACAAGAAAGCGTTGGATCATTATAGTGATTGGTGTACATCTAGTATCCTCACTGGACCGGTCGACGGGACCGCGACGGCCGGCCTCTCTTTCTTCTAGACGCAGGCATGATCGTCGCGAATAACTTCAACGAGTGCGAGCGCCTCGTCAACGAGTTTGGCATCATGGGCGCACGGAACGCGTCCGCCTCTGCTTCGTCACCGCTGCTTGCACTCCATGGTACGCGCTTCGACTGCCTGCTGATCCATTCCATAGCGCCGCTCTGCAACCACATGCTCGACCGCAGTCACCCGGACGTGCCCGTCACCATAGGCACCTTTATCATCGACGTGTCCGACCTATCATTCAAGAAGTTCTAGGCCATGATCGGCCACCTCCAGGCCCTCTTCAGTCTTTCCTGCAGTCACTATCCGGAGACGATTGCCCGCATGTTCTTTGTCGGCGCCTCGTCCACCTTTAGCCTCATCTGGAGCTACGGCAAGCTATGGCTCGACGCCGCCTCGGCCGCAAAGATGGCCATCCTGCGCCCTGCCGAGGTCAAGGCGGCTCTCGAGGCCGTCATCGACCCGCGCAACATACCCATCAAGTACGGCGGCGAGCTCGACTTTTCCCACGGCCAGCCGCCCTGCCTCGATCCAGCCATTTACTCTGCCCTCGACTGGGAGCCGGGCCACGACTCCATTCCTGCCGGCCCGCTGGTCTGGGAGGACACGGACGACGGCGAGCACATGGCCTGCTTTACCTGCGGCTCCAAGGGTGGCGAGGCGCAGCGGCAGCGCATTTGCACCATGCGCAAGAGGCGGCCCGACGACGACGACGACACCCTGGCCTCCGTGGCCCTCGCTTCTCCTGTTATCGGCGAAAAGCTGGCAATGGCAGCAGGAGCAGAGGCTGGACGGCAAACCCTCCGCCGTGTCCCTCGCAGCTTGAGAAACGGCCAAGACCGAGTCGGGGCGGCGAATGGGTCAGAATGGGATTCGTGATGTCGAGAGTAGTGGGCTGAGCGGCTGCGGTGATTGGCATCTAGACGCCGTGGAGCAGCAGGGGCTGGTCTGTCTTGGGTATATGCTTCGTGTGCTGATTTCTCTTTGAAGATAAAAAGAGGTACGCCGGATTTTGCCCTGCCTCGCACCTGGCATACAAACACCATGTCTTGTTTTTTCATGATACAAGAGCCTCTTGTAAAAATCGATCGGCAGAAAGTGTGGCCGGTTGTCTAACTCTGGCCCCTTTTATGCGCTTCTCCTATTCCTTTACGCCCTTTACGCCCTTTACGCCCTTTTCTTCTGCAAACACACCGTAGCCGTACTGCCGAGCACCTACGCCGTCTTTCCTTGCCCCCCGCCGTGCCCCCTCCGCCGCCGCCACTCTTGGACGCCCTCTTCGACCTCGTCCCAAGTCAGGCCGTCGCGCACGAGCCGCATAGTGATGCCCAACTGCTCCGTCTCGCGGTTGCGGCTCTCGTCGTCGAAGAAGAGCATGTCCTCGAACGGGATGCCTGTTCGCTTGTGCAGCGCCTTGAAGTGCCGCAGCTTGCTGCCGGGGTAAATCTCCAGCCCGCCATCAAAGACGTCGAGGGCGCGCCGCGGCGGGGCGTCGGTCCCTTGCTCGCCGTCGGGCCCCGGGGCAGGTGGCAGGTGCAGCATGCAAAGCAGCTGGCGCGCGAGGTCCGGGGCGCTGGTGCGAGAGGCGACGCCGAGCTGGACACGGCGGCCTAAGCGTGGCAGGGCCTGCAGGACGGACGGCACGTCGTCGTAAAAGGCGAAGTGCTCGCCGAGGCGGTCCGAGGCGGCCGAGTGCTGGGGGTTGGGCTTGAGGGGCGGCGTGACGTGGGTGTCGACCCAAAAGGGCCACAGCGTGTAGTCGAGGTCGAAGACGATGAGCCTTGGCAGCGGCAGCGAGACGTCTGCCAGCGAGGCGGGCAGGGAGAAGCCGGGTGTCGTCGTCGTCGAGGCCGAGGCCGCCTGTCTGGATGGTTTCTTGGGCATTGCGATTGGGGAGAGGAATGCGAGGAATTGCGGGCGGATGTTGAAGACGACGACGACGAGAGCGACGACGACGGCGAGGAATGGCTTGCGCAGGGGAGAAGTCGAGAAGCGATCCCGGCGAGTGGTCCCGGCGCGGTGACGTCGGTCGCGGTGACGTCGGTCGCGGTGACGTCGGTCTCGGTGAGCGATTGGCGCAAGCTTCCGCTCCAATGTCCGGGGTACCGGGGTCCATCAGAGTTGGGCCTAGGGTCTGATGGAATCGGGCTTGCAATCAGCACGTGATGCACTCACTTCTCTCTGTTTCTGGCCCCACCACTGCACTGCCGGCCTAACTACTTGGTACTAACCCGTAGTAGCAGCTTCAAATGCCGACCGACATTGCTTTGATTGATTGATTCCCTCGACGACTCCCTCGCCTCGGCCATCCACCCTCCACGTCTCTCGCATCTCGCTCCTGCCTCCACCTACATCATCGACTCTGCCACGACCACTGCCTCGACGCCGCCGCCACCCTCGGATGACATCCCGCCTGTCCCCCATGAATCGTCGCCGCCCCGACCGCCTCGTGCCCAACATCCCCTAGTCGACGGCCTCGACACTCGTCGTCCGCCCGCGAGGGCCCAGGCGCGTCCCCTGGAACAGCGCGTGCCGCTGCCAGCACAATGAGTCGCACGCTGCCGAGTCGACAAGCCGAAGAGCTGTGGGTAGTCACCCAAATCGTCATGAGATGAGCGCCGACGGGTGCGAGGGGTTTCGTCTTGGCCTGCCTAACGCTGCCTCTCAAGAAACAAGTCCATCATAGCCTACCTCGCCGCCAACAACCTGCTCAGCTCGGCCGCCTCGCTCAGGCAGGAAGCCGGCCTGACCGAGGATGTCTTTGACACGGCCACGGCCAACAAGTACGAGACGCTGCTCGAGAAGAAATGGACCAGCATCGCCCGCCTGCAAAAAAAGGTGTGTTTACTCGCAATCCTTGTCCGGACAACCCCCTGAGCCGCCCATGCATCTCCAGATCATGGACCTCGAGTCCCGCAACGCTGCCCTGCAGTCGGAGCTCGACAACGCAGCCCCGAGCTCCCTGTCCAAGCGCAACCAAGACCCCGTCTCTTGGCTGCCCCGGCTGCCCTCGCGCCACACCCTCGAGTCGCATCGCGACACCATCAACTGCATCGCCTTCCATCCCCGATTCTCCTCGGTCGCCTCGGGTTCCGACGACTGCACCATCAAGATCTGGGACTGGGAGCTGGGCGAGCTGGAGCAGACCATCAAGGGCCACACGCGGGCCGTGCTGGGCCTTGATTACGGCGGCCCGCGGGGTGGCGCCCTGCTGGCGTCGTGCAGCTCCGACCTCACAATCAAGCTCTGGGACCCGGCAAACCAGTACAAGAACATCCGAACCCTGTCGGGACACGACCACAGCGTCAGCGCCGTGCGCTTCATTCCTTCGGGGGCCGGCGGCTCGCAGCCGTCGGGGAACCTGCTCGTCAGCGCCAGCGGAGACAAGACGTTGAGAATATGGGATACCACGACGGGATATTGCCTCAAGGCGCTCAAGGGCCACACGGGCTGGGTCCGAGACGTTTGCCCATCCCTCGACGGCCGCTTCCTCCTGTCAACGGGCGGAGACCACACGGCCCGCCTGTGGGACATATCGGTGCCCAACCCCGAGAACAAGGTGACGATGCTAGGGCACGAGCACGTGGTCAAGTGCTGTGCGCTGGCGCCGCCCACTTCATACCAATATATGGCCCCGCTGGCCGGGCTGAAGAAGCCGCCGCCGTTGACGAGCGCGGCCGAGTACATGGCTACGGGGTCGCGCGACAAGACAATCAAGCTGTGGGACTCGCGGGGCAACTGCCTCAAGACGCTGGTGGGACACGACAACTGGATCACGGGCGTCATGTTCCACCCCGGCGGCAAGTACCTGCTCTCGGCGGCCGATGACAAGACGTTGCGGTGCTGGGACCTGGCGCAGGATGCAAAGTGCGTCAAGGTGCTGAACAGGGCCCACGGGCACTTTGTGACATGCCTGAGGTGGGCGCCCAGCATGTCCAAGGAGAGCGGTGCCGTCAATGGCGGCGCCGGCGCCCTGGAGCCGGGCGATGCGGGGGCCAAGAAGAGCCTGGGGACCCGAGAGGCGGCGGCCGAGACGATACGGTGCGTCATTGCCACGGGCAGTGTCGACAAGACGTTGAAGATTTTTGCCAACTAGGGCGTAGGGGAGCGAACACAGTCTTGTAAAGGCAGATTTCCGTCTTTTTTCCCTTGTCTTCTCTCGAGTCTTTGTTTAAATGGAGGTCAAGGCCGGCGGGGAAGGCGAGCAAGCGGCCGGCAATGGTTGGGGGGGACGGGCAAGGTTGACAGACGATAGACGGGTTATCGACTATAGTCATCAGGCCTTTAGAGTACAGTACTCCGTATCCGTCTAATTGAACGACAAGGACAATTGTAGGTTGGAAAAAGGTCCTTCTACTCTGGACAGAGTGTAGTTACATACAGCAGTATTCGTAGGTCATTGTAAGGCGGCTACGTCACAGAGGGACACTCCGTGGGTCTTTAAAGTGACGAAGACACTCATTAGTCCCCCAACGGGTACAGATAGCACAGAGTACTACCTAACTACTACGACGACAGCGAGGTGGCAACGTGCCGGGTCGGGGAATTGTGATGCAGTGCAGGTGGTGACGTGAGAGCTTCAGCTGCCCCGGGACGGAAGTCCCTGCTTCGTACACGAGACGAGGTACCGGTACTGGACGCTTGGACCGTAGGGGCGGTCACTGGGCGGTGACACTTGGGCAAACAACGACCTCGGATGCCTCGTCGGACCGAGCTGGAGCAGGTAGCGGCCTGTACCCGGCACGGCGTCATCGCTTGGCTATTCCACCTCCAGGGGTCCCTCCCCTAAAAAGAAACAGCTGCCCGGATTCGCTGTCCCTGCCCCCGCCCAAAGCTCGTCCCGCCTCCCACCACCTTTTTTCGACTTCCCGCACCGCTAGCTCTGTCTGTCCTCTTCTTTCCAACCACCACCGCCCCAACCTATCTCTACCACCAACCCTCCCACCTCCATCCACCTCACGGGAGTAATAGCAGCAGCAGCAGCAGCAGGCACTACAGTGTTTACACTACCCCTGAGTCGCGCACCGCATTGCTTCGTCTCAAGCAGCATTTTCACCAGCCCAGGCGGAGCGCCGCATCGTCCAAGCCTCGCCCCCAGAGACGGAGACTCGCCGCGACATGGCTCCCTCGCCCAACTCCAGCATGCCGCTCCAGGAGCGGCTGCTTGCTCTGGCCAAGACGCTCCAGTGTACGAGGTTCCCCTCTCCCCGGGCGTGCGAGTCACTGCTGACGCTCCTCTTGTAGTTGTCTGGTTCGTTGGGTACGTCGAGCCCCGTATTTGCCCGTGACCCAATGCTCGTGCCGTCGATTGGGCGCGCTTCTCGAAGCCACAATCTCCTCTCGTGGTGGCTGCTGGGTCGAGCTCTGTCGATTCTCGACGAGTGGCCGACCCCAAGCGGGACCTCCATGGCCCCACTTGGCGACGGAAGCGCGGCTCGCCCGGAGGTGCCGAGGGTTCTCATGATGCCACTGATGGTTGCTGATGGCTTCCTTTTCTTCTCTAGGCATATGACGCTCATCATGGCCACGGTGCGATATGGCTTCTCGTGGCTTCGTATGAACTACTACGGCCGCATGGCGCAAATCTCGTACCGCACCTCGTTTGTTGCCGCCGCCGTCACCTATGGCATCGTTGTCTACAAGTCGCAGCGCGCGCGCGCAAAGACGAACAACAAGATGCCTGGCGGCGTCATCGGTCTCTTGTCCGACGAGAACGTGCAGTATCTGCGT
Source organism: Ophiocordyceps sinensis (assembly GCA_012934285.1). NCBI lineage: Eukaryota > Fungi > Ascomycota > Sordariomycetes > Hypocreales > Ophiocordycipitaceae > Ophiocordyceps > Ophiocordyceps sinensis. The sequence goes on from JAAVMX010000007.1 coordinate 29,444, forward strand.
ACGTACGCCCTGCGCGAGGCCTCAAACCTTTCCGGGTGCTGACTCGAAAATCCTTGCAGTCATTGCCCTCGTCTGGCTTCTGTCTCCTCAGTATCCGATCGCGCTGCTGCCCTACTGCATCTACTCGGTCTTCCACGTGGCCACGTATACGCGCGCCAACCTCATCCCTGTCTTCCAGGCGCCCCCTCCGGCCGTCGAGGGCGCCGCTGCCCGGCCAAGGGTCAACAGCCCGATGGCCGACAGGATCGGAACCTTTGTCAAGGAGTACTACGACACGTCCATGTCGATTGTTTCGGCGCTTGAGATTCTGATCTGGATCCGCGTCCTGCTCTCTGCTCTCTTCTTCCAGCGCCGGTCGTGGATCCTGCTCGCCCTGTACACGGCCTTTCTCCGCGCCCGCTTTTCCCAGAGCACGCACGTGCAGAACTCGGTATCGCAGCTTAGCGCCAGAGTCGACTCTCTGGTGGGTGCGCAGGGCACCCCCCCGGCCGCCAGGCAAGTATGGGATGGGGCCAAGAATGGCGCCAGGCAGTTTCACGATGCGACGAATGTCGGCAAGTACGTTAACACGGGCAGCCCCGCCAAGAAGACGTCGTAGGGGAGGTGCAGATGACGACGGACGCGCGACGTAGAGCGTGGAAATGGTTGCCCCTGGACGCGACTCACACAAAATGGGCGGGCAAAGCGACGTTTGCGGGCGTAGGTACCAAACGGCGGACACCAACAACTCTATATGGGCGGTGACGGCGGCAGCCACGCTACGTCGAGAATGAGGAGAGGTCGGTGTCGGCTCACGGGCTGGGAAGGGTGCGGATACGCAGACGGACCAGATACGGCGATGGATGACGGGGGTGGTTCTAGACTGATGAAGTTGGGGGGAGACTGGGCGAAGAGGGGCCTTGAAGAGAGCATGGGGAGGACAATGGACTGGACGCAGGCAAGTGGCGTGAGGTGAGGGTGAGGTTCGGACTAGTGGTTTTTTTTTGTCGGATTTGGTCAACGGAACAAGAGATACTGGAGAAGACAATCCGAAACTGATTCCTAGGGGTTTTTGGCTGATCAGTTCTCGCACTTGGTGCTAGCAGCTGGCAGTTGCTGGCAGCATTGCTTACAAAGTACGAAGTACGTGACGGCGGCAAAAAGCTTGTGCGGGGATACATTATTAGAGTACTACTTGAGCGATGACGTCGCCGCCGAAGCTGGATCAAAGCGGTAGACACGTGCGCCCCTCTGCCTGTACTGTAGTACTACTAGTAACTCGTAGCGACCGCTACTGGTTCTCGCCAGAGGCAATTGTCCGAGGCGAGACGAGAATTTTGTCGCAGCAAAAGCCAGACAAGAACTGCCACAACAGCAAACCAGAAACACGCCACTGCTTCGGCCGAGGCGGCTGCCCGCCCGCAGCGCCCCCCCGCCCCCAATGGCCTCGATTCTGCGGCAGATTGTCGCCGGGCCGAGGGCCAGGCACGCCGAGGCCGGGCTCGACCTCTGCTACGTCACCGGCGACATCATTGCCACGTCCGTACAGCCCCCGTCTTCCCCTACACCATCGTCTCGGTCGACCCCCCCGCTGACGCCGCGTCGCGCACCCACAGGTCCGGCCCGTCCCAGACGTACCCCCAGCGGGCGTACCGAAACCCCCTCGACCAGCTCGTGGCCTTCCTCGACGCCAAGCACGGCGACGACTGGGCCATCTGGGAGTTCCGCGCCGAGGGCACCGGATACCCCGACGACGCCGTCTACGGCCGCATCCGCCACTACCCCTGGCCCGACCACCACCCCCCGCCCTTCCGCCTCGTCCCCATGATCATGGCCAGCATGCGGAACTGGCTGCACGGCGGCCCTCTCGAGGGCGGCACCGTTGCTCAGAGCGATGCCTCGCCGCCTGCCGCCGCCCATGGCGCCGCGGATGGCAGGGCGGAAAGGGCGGAAAGGGGGGGGAAGAGGGTCGTCGTCGTGCACTGCAAGGCGGGCAAGGGCCGCAGCGGTACCGCCACCTGCAGCTACCTCATATCCGAGCAGGGCTGGAAGGCAGAGGACGCGCTGGCCCGGTTTACCGAGAGACGCATGCGCCCGAGGTTCGGAGCCGGCGTCTCCATCCCCTCGCAGCTGCGGTGGATCAGCTACGTCGACCGCTGGACCCAAAACGGCAAGCGATACGTCGACCGCGCCATCGAGATCCTCGAGGTCCATGTCTGGGGGCTCCGCAACGGCGTCAAGGTCGACGTGGAGGGCTTCGTGGATAACGGCCGCAAGATTCGCGTCTTCCACACCTTTACCAACAAGGAGAGAGTCGTCGTCCAGGGCGACGCGCCGGCCGGTGGCGGCCTCGGCTCCATCATGTGGGAGTGGGCCGGCTACCCAGCTTCTGCCGCCGACAAGGCCCCCGAGGGTGTCGAGCTGGCCGACGGAGCCAACGCCCGAGGGGCGCCCGACGGCCCCGACTCGGCCCCGCCCGGCGAGAAAACCCATCACATGCTGAAGCGCAAGGGCACCGACCTCATCCAAAAGGTTGCGGGCCAGGGATCACGCCCGGGCCTCGACAAGCTCAAGTCCAAGACGACGGTCGAGTCGAGCATGTCGGCGGCCACGTCCTCGTCCGACGTCGGCACGGAGCCGCCCGACGGTCACCCGGAGCCCGGCGGCATGGCCGTCATCCTCAAGCCGAGCGAGCCCCTTCGGATCCCGACGAGCGACGTCAACATCTCGGTGGAGCGGCGCAACAAGACGCCCAAGAGCATGGGGCTCACCATGGTGACGGCCGTCGCGCACGTCTGGTTCAACGCCTTCTTCGACGGCCAGGGCCCGGAGCAGAACGGCCGGCCAAACGACAGTGGCGTCTTCGCCATTGAGTGGGACGCCATGGACGGCATCAAGGGCTCGAGCCGCAAGGGCGCCCGCGCGCTGGACCGCCTGGCCGTGGTGTGGAGGGCCGTCGGCACCCCCGGCGGCGAGGGCGAGGAGATTGTCGAGCCGCCAGAGGGCCAGCCCGTGCCGCAGCAGCAGGCAGTCGACTGGGCGGCCGACAAGGCAGAGGGGCCCGAGGCGGAGCCCGACCTGGGCCTGCGGGTGCAGAGCCCCGCGAGCGCCGACGTGAGCCGGGCGAGCAGCCTGCGCAGCGCAGAGGGCGTGCCCCCTCGGCCGCCCAAAGACGACGGCGGCGGTGACGACGACGGCGCGTGGTCGGAGGGGGTTCGGTGTAGCGGGCCGGCGGGCGAGGAGCTCCTGGACGGGGCGGCCAAGGGCGGCGCGGCCAAGGGGGGGCGCTGAACATGATGGCAGCGGGCCGGGCTGCGGCCTGTCTGCCGTTGCCGATTCCGCTTGATGACCTCCCCCTTTTCTGTGTCTCGGGGACTTGGGGGCTTGTCACCAGGCGGGACGGAAGAGTATGAGCTTTGTACGCGTGCCTTGTTTCGTTTGTGCCAACGCGGTTGGCCCCGGAGCTCAGGCCCCATTTGCCGTGGAAGAGACGCCCGAGACACCATCTTCTAGTGATAGCGGCCCCGTCCCCTGTGATGCCTGCCGTCGCCCCTGTACCCCCCGTACGGCCCTCCGCCCCTCCTGTAGTCGCCGCGATCTCTGTAGGACCCCCGATACCCCCCTCCCCTCCCGACGGCGCCGTCCCTCTCGTACGGGGGCGGCGGCGCCACGGTCTCCTCGACCTCGACCTCGTACTCCTCGTACTCGTCCTTGAAGAACTCGCCCGCCTTGGCCTGCTCCTTGTCGGCGGCCTCGGGGTCAAAGACGAAGCGCATGGTGCCGTCCTGGCCGCGGGCAGTGCGGCGGATGGAGGCGTCGGGGGGCCAGGCGGCCGGCGCGGCCGTGGCGGTGGGACTGGCCCCGGGGGCGATGGGGGTGAGGTGGTTGGGGTCGGCGACCTCGCAGCGGGAGCAGTGGAAGAGGTAGCGGGGCGAGGCGGTGGCGTCGAGGTCCTTGTTGAGGCGGATCTTGATGTCGATGAAGGTGTTTAGGTCAAAGAGGGCGCCGACCTTTGTGGCCTTGTGGTGCTGGACGTAGAGATCGAGCAGGTCGAGCATGGTCTCGACGACGGCGTCGCGGTCGTGCTGACGACGGCGGGCGGCGAAGCGGCGGACTCGATCGACGAGGTCGGTTTGGCTGCCCGTCCCGCGGGCACTATTGTCAGCGGCGCGGGTGGCGCGGGCCGTAAGCTCGACAACGGCCATGACCATGGACAGGGTGGTGCGCTTGACGGGGACAAACGTCTTGTACAGGTCGATGCACATGGCGTAGGCGGTGGCGAAGAAGGCGCGGCTGCCGGTGGCGGACTTGCCGAGGATGCTGCGCACCACCTTGACGAGCAGCTTCTGCGGGTAGCGGGTGCGGAAGTCGAAGCCGATGGTCTCGAGGATGAGGCGCTCAAGGCCGATGATGACTTTGCCGGGCGACTCGAAGATCTGGGGGACGTCAGCAGCCCCGGTCGGATGGGCGGGTCGCGTCACGGACAACGGACCTTGTCATCGGGGGCGACGGGCTTGTCTGGGTTCTTGACGTTGTAGGCGGCGGCCAAGATGTCCTTTGACTTTTTGATGGTGTCTTCGACCTTGCAGGCGACGAAGAGGGAGGCGAGGGCGGCGTCTTGGTAGTTGTACTCTGAGTCGCGAAAGTTGAGGCGGAACTTGTGGAAGTAGGTGCAGGCCGTGTCAAAGGTGCGCACCGGCCTGAGGTGGATGGAGCGGGAGGATCAGCGGGAGCAAGCGGCCAAGGGGGAGCAAGTGACCACTGAGGGGGGAGACGCACAGCTGTAGATGCTCGCGCACATTGTCGATGAGCTGGACGCCCTGCAGGCGGTACGTGTCCTCGCGGGCCGGGTCGCAGCCGTTGTCTTTGAGCATGCGGCGCAGCTTGATCTCGGCGCTGTACTGGTTGGAGCTCGAGATGAAGCCCGGGTGCGGACCGACGCGGGCGTCGCCGTTTGCCGTTGCCGCCGGCGCACCGTCTCCGGCGACTCCGGCGACGGCGCCGTTGGGGGGCGCCATGCGAGCTTGGGGGAGGGGTCGAGGTCGAGGCGGGCTTGGTTGCGGTGATGAAGGCAGGTGAGGTTGGGAATATCAAGAGAGGGTTGGACGAGGCTGAGAGAAAAGCACGGGTGATTGGTTGGGGGCGCCGAACAGGTGGGGCAGCCTCGCCGTCTTTTGACTTTATTTTTTTTTTTTTTCGTCGACTTTTTTGCTCCGGCAACGACGCTCCAGCAACGACTCTACGGATAGTCTGCCGTCATCGGGCACACACGGCCTTGAGGTCTCGAGCGACACACCAATGATTTCATTTGCCATCTGCTGAATATGTGTCCTTTAGAAAACTGCACCATCTACCGATCAGCCGTACTTGGGCAACCATGACCAACTCGTCGCGGCCCGGCGACGCTCCTCCATGACCCATCGAGGCGCTGTTTTAATAGGGGCTGTGCCGTGTCTTTGTAGCGAAAACCATGACAACCGGAAACTCAACCCTCACCTTTTCGCCCCCGAGAGCGAGCTCCATGTCACGCCAAAGCCCCTGAACATCAGACTCGGGGACACGGGGTATCCAGGTGCCAAAATACCCCTTGAGCCAATCGATGCCCTGCAGGTCGCACCACTCCTCGTCCCCATCCTCCCACACCCTCTCCTCTCCGTCCTTGACCCGACTCTCGCCGATCCGCTCGTTGAATATAAACGACTCAAGCCTCCCGTGGGCGTTGATGTATACCCGCTTGACAGAGTCCCATTCTGAGCAGGGGAACTCGACGCCCTCGAGCGCCTTGTTGCAGAGCCGAAAAGCGCGATCAAACAGCGGCCCCTGGGCCTTGGTCGAATGGACGCCCCAGATGGCCTTCCATATCCTCTGAGCCGGCTCGTTGCCCGATATCAGTGGCACGCCGTAGTGTGTGAGCACGAGCGTCCCACCGGGCTTGAGCTGCCTGCGGAACTCCTCGAGGGCGGCGGTCGTGTCGGTCCAGTGGATGCATTCACACGCGGTGACCAGGTCGACGGTCCCTGACGCTGTGGTGCTCTCCTCGGCGCTCTCCTCGAGGAAGGTGAGCTTGGATTCGGGCACGTGTAGCTCGTCGACGAGGGTGTTCCGGGCAACGACGACGTAGCCGTCGTTGGGGTCTGAAACAATTACGTGGTCAAAGTGAGGCGCGAGTTGGGCGGAGACGACGCCGCAGCCGGCCCCGACGTCATGGGCGGTGGACCATGTTGCGTGAGGCTTTGAAGAATGGTAATTGTAGATACGGCTGAAGAATGACGGGGGGTAGGCCGGACGGTAGATCAGGTACTCGTTCCAGTAAACCCCTTGCTTGGCCGAGAATCCAAACTCTTTTACCGCTTCTGCGGGCTGTTCCTTTGAGAGCATTGTGTGGCAAGATGTGTGAATGGACAAAGGTAGTGTGACATCCATTTCCAGAGCAGCGAAGCCAGGTTTTAATCTACTTGTACGAAGTATACGTACGAATAAAGGTACTTTGTACTACGGTGTGAATCAAGTCTACGGTGTGAATCAAGTATGAGCCACGGATGTTTCCACATCCTCTCACTCTCTCGCTACTCTACTACTAGGCCCCCTCCAGTACAACATTTTAGCTGGAAAACTACTCCCGTCTCGGGGTACCGGACTGTCTGGAAAGGCGGTGTGGCTCATATTATTCCCGATTATCCTTAGCACAAAAACGCGAGCTGACCTAGATTCAGGCAAGTGTCTTGGCCGCGGAGCGGTCTGAGAACTGGCTTCGGCCCAACCTACTTCGGGATTATAGCTTAGGCTAGTAGAGGCTAGTAGGCTATCAGATCATGCACCCATATCGCAGCTGAATGGCCTAGGCTCTGTACGTAGATGGTCTTAGATTCCCAGGCGTTCTAGGGAGGGTGAGAGTTGTCATTCCAAACTTGAACACTTCCACTAGGACCCGTGCTGAAGATGCCAGAGGACATGAGCTGTACTAGCCAAGACTCGGAATTCACCTCGACACGTTGAGCCACGCATCCTTGACTCGAGACTAGGGTGGGCCGGATCCTAGATCCTGGAACTCGGGAGAGTCTGGTGGCGACAGAATGGGGATCGATTGGCTAAAGAAAATGTACCTGCGGCGGCCAAGTAGTTTCAGAGATGTTGACGGCGGGAGATGGGTTCAAGTATATAGATGGCCGCCGCCCCTTGCGCGCAAGTCTCCTTGCCACGTCTGCCTCTGCTCCAACTGCCATGTTAATCGTCTGTCCCAAACATGGACAGGTCGTTCGAGATTCAATGCCCTCCGTTCGACCTCGAGCTTTCGCGCTGGGACACCGTTTTCCCACACTGGGGTAGAAGCTTCCCCCCAAGCCATGCGAGACGCATCCACTGCTTTTCCCTGGGGCGAAATGCAGACAAGGAGAGCCTCGTCGGCCATCTCCATGTCGCCTTCCACCACACGGTTCAACGCGTGCCGTTTCTCGCTGGATCCATTGTCCCGTCTCTAGAGGGAGGAAACCATCAACGAAAAGTCGTCCCTCAGGGGGTTGCACGTCTCGACATCCGGGATTTATCACACAAGCTCAGCTTCGACAGGCTGGCGGAAGAAGGCTTTTCGCAGCATTTACTGGCCGAGGTGCTCTGCTCGACCGAGGACAACACTCCGCACGTCTGCCTATTCGAAGCCAACTTCATCGACCGGGGCCTGTTGTTGGTAGTCTCGATAAGTCACATTGTCGCCGACGGCCGCGGAGTGACGGAAATGATCAAGATATTTGCCCAAAACTTGTGCAAGGCACAGGCGGGCCTGATTGGCTACCCCTTGGAGACGACACAGGAGGTGTATCGCTCCGACAGAAGACGGATTGTCACGGGGAATGGCGTTCCGGGTCCGGTAGAGGCTCACCCGGCCTTGACCTCGGCGGCTGCCGGGACCCACTCCCGGCTTGCCGACGTCGGGACTTGCTGCCGGACATATCGTATCGGCGCAGACGCTCTGGTGGCGCTCAAGAAGGCGGCATCCTCGGCCGCAAACAACAGCTGGATCTCCACCAACGATGCCATATCTGCATTCATCTGGCGCAGCATCATGGTTGCGCGCCATCGGGCCGGGTTCCTAGACGCCGGCAACGAGGTCCATGTTGCCCAGCCCGTCGATTGTCGGGCACTGCTTGGCCTCGAGGAGCCGTATTTCGGAAATGCCATTTACATGACCCAAGGCTCCTTGCCCTTTGCCGACCTGGCCGGTGCCGCAACCGGGCTTTCCGCAGCAGCTCGCATCATCCGGGCCCAGATCCGGACCGCAACGGCCGAAAGGTTCAGAGACGTCGTCGGCTGTTCCGAGCGAGCTGAGCAAGAGCCGCACACGCGGATGAAGATTGCCGACGACGTGTTGGCCGGGGGAATCATCTTGACCAGCCACTTCAAGTTTGGACTCCATCAAGTCGACTTTGGCCCGGCCTTTGAGGGACGGCATGTCAAGGCCCTTCGCTTCCCTGTCCGTGGGACCATGGTCGGCGCCGTCATTGTGCTGCCGAGGTTGCCCGACGGAAGCTGCGAGTTCATGATTACCGAGCAAGGGCGGACGGTGGAATGCCTCGTTGACGACGTCTTTTGCCGATTCACGGCAGAAACCAAGACGGCAAAGTCTGTGCTTCCTCCATCGCCGACTTCCCCAAGCCGCAATGGCCAGGCAGAGTTTGTGTTTCCTGAGAGCACGAGCGTAAAAGAGAGCACCGCCCTGAACATGACGACCCTGCAAGCACCTCACACGGGAACCATAAAGATCATCGAGATGAACCGTCCCAAGGCGAAAAACGCCATCTCCCTGCAGATGCTCCGCCAGCTGCACGACGAGGTGGAGCGAATACATGGCGAAAACACGACGGGCGGCACCAGAGTCTTGATTCTGGCGAGCGCGTTGGACGACGTCTTTTGCGCAGGCGCCGATCTGAAGCAGCGGAGCGTCATGAGCGACGCCCAAGTCGAAGAGTTCCTGGCCTTGTTACGCGAGACGACGTGTAAGCTGGCGCAGCTGCCCATCCCAACCATTGCCGCCGTCGCCGGCGCGGCCCTCGGCGGCGGCTTAGAGCTGGCTCTGTGCTGTCACTTGCGCGTCTTTTCGTCCACGGCCGTCGTCGGGCTCCCGGAGACCAAGCTCGGAATCATACCCGGCGCAGGGGGGACATACCGACTGCCACGGATCGTCGGGATATCGCACGCAAGAGACGTCATCCTGACGGGCCGTCGCGTCGAGGCGCAAGAGGCGTTTGCCATGGGACTATGCAACCGTCTGGTCAGCCACGACTCGTCGGGAACGGAACGGGGCCGCGCTTTGCAGGCCGCCATCGAATTGGCCACCGACATCTGTGGCGGCGCGCCTCTTGCCGTCCGGGCAGCCACGGGGGCGCTCTCGCTTGCCTCCCCGGCGGGAGAAGAAGCCGCGTATGCGTCGTTGCTGCATACCACGGATCGTCTCGAGGGCCTCTCGTCCTTTGGCGAGAAGCGAGCGGCCGTCTTTGTTGGGGAGTAGCATGTTATTTCGGTCAAGGTTTGGCAACTGCTCAGGGGCGTTAAAGAGCGCCCCTTTTAAAGAGACGCACTGCGGAATGGCGCGAGACTGCCTCATTACGAGGTTTATAGTGTTAAAGTCGTGATGGACAATCGACTTGGCTAGTTGTCTCCTTTGCCTGCCTCTGTTGTACCTACTGGGGGCCTTGAGTCGGCATCCCCCCTGAAGCCCCTTGGTATCCACAAAGCGTCCTGACCCCTTGGTATCCACAAAGCGTCCTGAACCCCTCAAGCTAGACGTCTTGCTGTTGGATGGCCCCTACAAGCCGAGCAAGTACGTCATGCCAAACGTTGGTGCGGTTCGTGGTGGTTTTGTTGGCGTTCCCCACGCTGCGTTGAAATGTAGGGCTGAAGGAATTCACGCGTTGGTCAAGTCATATGTTGAGACATTTACATTCCCTCGTTTCCTTTGAGACAACCAACTGAATCCCTACAAATCTTCAACTGAATCCCTACAAATCTTCAACTGAATCCCTACAAATCTTCAACTGAATCCCTACAAATCTTCAACTGAATCCCTACAAATCTTCAGCTGATATTGGTACACACTACCCCTTTAAACCAACCAACCGACCACATCCCTGAGTCGTTCATCTCTCAAGTCTTTCCGTCTGCACTTTACGCCATCCAATCGGCGCAGTCGCTTGTAAAGGTAGGGCGAGAACAAATATCGTCCATCCTCGGCCTCATGCCATGCCAGTAACCCTCGTTACAAGTACCAAAGCTGTTTAGTTGAGAATCGACTTCATCCGGTGCTCGCCTCAGCCCAGACGTGGACGCAACAAGAGCACAGCACGACTTCAAGCTCACCAGACTGGACCTGAGCCCGGACTCGGCGTCATGTCAGGTGAAAAGGATCACCATGTCGAGCTTGGCCGGATCAAACTCGACGCCAACAGCCCCATCTCACAGCGATACCTCACATTCGAGTCCGATTTGCCCACCTTGCCGGCGGACAGCCACGGCCGAGAACTGCCGCCGCCGCCCAACCTCGGCCGGCTCGGCTCGCCCCTTGAATGGAGCCCCTTGCGAAAGCACATGCTCCTCTCCATCTCCTGCACCGCAACCTTCCTCACGGCGTACTCGGTCGGGTCCTACTCGCCGGCGGCGGCTGTCATGGCGCAGGACCTCGGCACGAGTCAGTCCGTCGTCCTGGTAGGCGTCACCACATTCTGCCTCGGCTTCGCCTTGGCGCCCATGGCCCTGGCGCCCATCTCCGAGATCTGGGGTCGTTTTCCGGTCCTCGCCGCCGCCGGCGTCGTCTTCATCGCGTCCCAGGTCGCGTGCTCGGTGATGCCCAACGCCACCGGCCTGCTCATCGCGCGCTTCTTCGCCGGGGCGGGCGCCTCCGTATTTGGTGCCGTTGTTGGCGGCGTCATCACCGACCTGTGGGACAAGGAGGACAGGAATACGCCCCTGGCCATCTTCAGCGGCTCCGTCTTGGCCGGGACCGGTGCTGGACCTCTGGTGGCGACGGTCTTGCTGCAGGGCATACACGATTCATCGCTGGCGTGGAAGTGGACTTTTTGGCACCAGGTCATCATGGATGCCGTCTTGGTGGCGGCAATCTTTCTCCTATGCACAGAGTGCCGGGCATCGGTTCTGCTAACCCAAAGGGCTCGGCTTCTGAACAACTGGTACAAGGAGCTCGAGACCCGGGGCACATATGGCCTATGGCTGCCAGACTCTGCCAAGAGGGCCGCCCCTGACTCTCTGTCAAGCCTTGACTCTCTCTCAAGCCCCGACTCTCTCTCAAGCCCCGACTCTCTCTCGAGCACCTCAACTTTGGGGTCAGAGGACAGCGAAGTTCCCCGCGGAAGGCTGCTAAGAATCAGGTGGCTAGTCAAGGAGGACGAGCAGCGACCCGCCGTGGGCAAGATAATCGCCCTATCCGTCCGGCGCCCCTTTTACATGCTCTTCACAGAACCCATCGTCTTCTGCTTCTCCCTTTGGGCTTCCTTTGCCTGGGCCATCCTATACTTATCCTTCTCCGCAGTCCCTATCCTATACAAGACAGACCTAGCCAGGTCAGGTCCTATATACGGGGCCATCATAGCCGCGGCCCTCGTCGCAACAATCACAAGCATCCTACAGCAACGGCTCTTGCAGCATCCTCAGTGGCAGGCCGGCCTTGGGCACAACGACTCCAAGTACTGGGCCTTCATGCGAAGAAGATTCCCCGTGGAGTCGCCCGAGGCCCGGCTTTACTTCTCATGCGTCACAGCCCTGTTGCTCCCCATAGGCCTCTTTGGCGCCTTCTTTTGCTCGGGCGGGTCTGCAAAAGCCGTTGGATTCGGGTTTGCGACCTGCGGCATCTACTCCGTGTATCTCGCCACCTTTAACTACCTAGCTGATGCGTACGGTGCCCAAGCTTCGTCCGCCCTCGCCGCTCAGAGCCTCTGCAGGAATCTTCTCGGCGGGGGCTTCCCGCTCATCACCGGCGCCATGTTTACGAATCTCGGGCTGAAGGGCGCGGGCGCTCTCTTGGGCAGCATCGCCATGGTGCTGACGACCATACCGTGGGTTTTGGTCTGTTATGGCGAGACAATCCGTGGCAGAAGCAAGCTCGCACTTGTAAGTCTTTTTCGATGAATGACGGATGGAGTCTAACGCTCAAGCGCAGTCATTGCAACAGTAAGAAGTCGGCGATGATTAAAATGTAAAAAATTGTGTTGAATAATGGAGGAAAGGTAAATCCATCAAACCTTGGTCTAGAAGAAACCTTTGATCCTGACAACCACGAGCCAATCATAGGAACAAGAACAAGAACATGTACCGGCATGTGTCTTTAACAGAGACCTGACGGGCTGACTGACCATTGGTCGCTAGGCTCAAGACAACTCACGCCAGAAAAGGGCAGAGAGCATTCCATCGAACTGAATCAATGGCTCAACGAGACGAAGCCGTGGACGATTCAGGGCTGGTCACCCTCCCCTTCGCGACATGGTCGATGGAGGCCAATTACCACGTACGCAATAGCCTCAAAGTTGCGTCATTTGAACGAATTGAGCTGCCTTGGCGAATGCGCCCGTACGTGAGGGGGAATCTTTAATTAGCGCATGCATGAGGGGCGTGGGTGATTAATGAGGAGGGAAAAAGACTTTACCGGCAACGCCGCCTTAGGCAGACTAGCGGGCCGTTATTCTCGCCGTAACTCAAGCGTTCCTCGAAGCGGTCAAGGGCCTTTGTGTCCGCCAAGTCCGAAGCGGGGTGGACGAGGACGACCTTCTTCTAGCGGGCCGCCTGAATTTCCCTCCTCCCCCTCTACTCCCCTCCTTCCCCCTCTACTCCCCTCCTCCCCCTCTACTCCCCTCCTTCCCCCTCTACTCCCCTCCTCCCCCTCTACTCCCCTCCTCCCCCTCTACTCCCCTCCTCCCCCTCTACTCAAATAGCAGAATGCTAATCGACCGCACCCTCATGCTCAGCGATGCCCCCATCCATAGGCATGAACACCAACGACTTCAGGTTCGTCAACTGCCGCGTCCCGGGTTGCTCAGGCACATCGGCCTTCTCCGATGACGCCGCCACGACGCTGAGGGCCGGGTACGACACCCAGCACGGGGGAGCACTTCAACGTGGTGGTCAAGACGACGACGGGGAACCACCACAGCCCTGTGATCCGGAAGCTGACGCCCCTGTGGTACATGGCAACCGACCCGGCAACCGCCTTGAGAGCGCTCATCGAGTGGGTCAAGACCGTCCCGAGGAAGGTCAAGACCGTCCCGAGGAAGGGCATGGGCAGGGAGTCGGACGTCGTCCTGGTGGCGCACGACGGCATGAACCACGACCACGTGCTGCTGGTGAAGAACATGATGATCCGGGGCATCCACCCACCCAAGTGGAGGCTCGCCGACTCGTTGCTCATCTTCAAGCTGATGATTCCGGGCGAGACGGCGACGCTCGACGCGCTGGCGGCCAAGTACGCCCCGTGGTTCCATCACATCCACCACGACGGGCCCAGCGATGCGACCGCGCTCATGCACGTGGTGACGAAGAGGATCCCCCACTGGCAGAAGGCCTGCATGGTCTTCGGCAACTCGTCCGAGGCGTTCATCGTCTCGGTGGGTCTCAACACCTTGAAGGTGCACACCTCGGAGGTGCTTTATAAGGTGAGGCCGCCCCTGCCGTTCCCCGAGAGCGTAACGGACGACTACACGACGTAGTACGACCGCACCAGCAAGATTGGCCTGACGATGACGAAATAGACGGCGCACCTATACAGGGTCACTGGCCTGGATTCCTTTTAGGGTCCGGCAGAGCAATACACACACACCAAAACTTCATGCATTGCGCCGTAACTGTATTAACATGAGTAATACTCATTAACATTGCATTAAACTCATCTCGAGCAGCAGCGCCCAGCCAATATGGAAACTAGTTCCTAGCCAACTGTATTTTGTTAGTTCACCAGGGCCTTTCTACTAATCTGCCAAGCCATTAGCTAGTTATGCTAGTTATGCGTTCGTTCACCGTCGCCGACACCGCCACCACATCGGCTGACATGTTCTATGCGGCAAAAAAACTCTGAAGAGTTTTATTATTGCCAGCAGGATCCGCTACCAGTTCTTATACGAGTTACTCCAACTCTTGTAAGCCCGGGATCCCATCGACGCCGCCTTGCTTGGCTGCAGCGCCATGGTACGACACCGACAAATAACGATTAGCGGGGCGGGTCTTTCCAAATTATATCATATTGCGACTGGAATCCACTTCCCTTCTGCTCAAATGAGTCTCGTTTCAAACGCGTCTGGTTTGCATCGTTGCAAGCTCGAACCGAGGTCAAGTATCATCAGTCCAAGTAGGCAATCCATCAAGGGCCCTTGACGAGAAACGTCTGACATCGTTGCAGGATATTCCTTTGTACTTTGGTCGACATGGATATTTCGGGCTTCGATACCGATTCGATTCGTCTGACGATTGAGCTTCTCAAGGAGGACCTCGAGAATTTGACAGGCACATCCAAGGGCAAACATCGTCAGGGAGAAAGTCCTGACTCGGAGCTAGCCATTGAAGCATACAGATCGGAACTAGAGTCACTGGAGTGCCTCGTCGCAGATCGATGCATGTGTGCCAGCATCGCTCGAGCTGTCACCACCGATGGGAACGCCATACACCAAGAGCAGCTGGTGGAGGACCAGGCCGCTCGAGACCACCGGCTTGCTCTCCAGCTAGACTCTCGCCGAAAGGCAACGAGCTCGGACAACACAGAGCAAGCGACAGAATCCAAGCCTCAGGCAGATGAGGCTGAAGATGAACTCCTGCTTAAACTCCAGGCCCTCTACGTCGGCTGCCCCGATGAAGACGAGCTCGATCAAGCTGAATCTTCATCCTGGGCCGCCAACCGACCCAAGCCGAAGACGCCACAGCCTACCTCCGTCTGCACGAGCTGCGGCGACCGGCACGTTTTCTACGACGTGGCCCGATGCCCCTGCAAACATGAGTACTGCCGCGCGTGCATAGCAAGCCTGTTCGAGGCTTCTCTGAGGGACGAATCGCTCTTTCCCCCACGCTGCTGCAAGCAGCCGATCCCAGTCGAGCCAAACCAAGTCTTTCTGCCTCCCAAGCTCGTTGGCGAGTTCAAGGCAAAAAAGGTCGAGCTTGAAACGCCTGACAGGACTTACTGCCACGAGCCAACCTGCTCTACCTTTGTGCCTGTCCAGTTCATCAAGAACGGCGTGGCCTCTTGTGTGCGGTGCGCGAGGATGACTTGCGCATTTTGTAAACAGGCTTCCCATCAAGGCGACTGTCCGCAGGACCCTGCCATCCAAGAGCTCCTCCGGGTTGCGGCCGAAAATGGATGGCAGCGTTGCTATTCTTGCACGAGGCTTGTCGAGCTTAATCATGGGTGCTATCATATGAGTACGTTCGGCTTCCGTATACTCTATTCATGTCCGATGTCTGTGCTAATCAGGACAGCCTGTCTGTGTGGCGCCGAGTTTTGCTACCTTTGTGGCAGCCTTTGGAAGACGTGTGGCTGTCGACGGTGGGATGAACGCCGGCTCCTTGCTAGAGCCCAAGCAGTCGTTGACCGAGATGCCGATGATATACTCGACGTCGTAGGAAGAGCACGTCGCATACAAGAGGAGGCTAATCACTTGATGGAGAACCACGAGTGCGACCACGAGAGGTGGTTGGGGCGCGGGGGTAGATTCAATTGCGAAGAGTGCTGCGAAACGCTTCCCCGATATATCTACGAGTGTGAGCAATGCCGCATCCAAGTATGTAGGCGATGCAGACTTAATCGTCTATAGTCCAGGGAGAACACTCAACGCGTCTTGAGGAACAAGGTTTATATAACAATGTCTCTGCTTTGAAGAACTTCAGAAGGGTAGCTTTCGTAATAGTAACAAGTCTCTATTGCAGTCCTGTTTTTGACAACGAAGTGGTGAGTTGCAGAATTATGTCTGTCCGGTTCTCTAAGCAGAGCCTTTGTTGATGCGTCATCGACAGAATATGTCGGGGTACTCTAAAGTATAGCTGGATGGAAATAAGGACCAAGTAAGGTAAGGGAGACGAAAGCTCTCTGGATCGAAGAGCCAAAATTCTCATCTCCAAACAGCGTCCTTTTCAGGACGCATCTACGTTCCGGAGACCCTCGTCCGACTCTCCAACGCCGCAGCTACAGAGGAAACGTAGATTCAACCCGCCCTGAACCGTTTTGAATCAGCCCGGCTATGATGTGTCCGTCAACCTCCAGCCCGTCTCCATCGTTAAAGCAGACAGCAAGCTTGCCAGTGAGCAAACAGATGCCTATAAAGAGGGGCGGTGTTGGTAGGTCTCTTTGGTAGACCTTTCGGTATCCGGTTGTGAGATTCGTCATGTATGCTAAATCCTGTCTTCCTAGACAAGGGAGGGGAAACGCGGTTATATGGCCTCGTTGCGTGCATGTGACCGGGTTGTCCATCCAACGGTACCAACGGGCCGGAAAATTTGTGGGATCGGAGTTTTCCCCGGGATTGTGGGTTTGAATGGATCCGACGAAAGGTATATACGCGGCAGCATACATCAATGACATTATCATTTTCTCTGATACCGCCAACGAGCACGTGCAACACACTAGGTATATAACACGATTACGGAGTAGTACTCACACACATGACATGAATAAATCACCCGCTACAGCGATTCATGGTGCATTTGACACTCTCCTCTGCTCAGCAGGCCAGGGCCGCAGTACCTCTCCATTCCGACCTTGGCTACTTCGTAATGTGCCACCGTATCCTGTCGATGAGGCGAGGTGCAAAAGAGGCTGGGTTGGTGGCGCCGAGCACTGACACAAGCGCATCGTGACCCAAGTCCAAAACTCCCCTTACCCGACGTCTTGTTTGTCGCTGCGACAATGGCGAGTGTGTTGGTCTGTGGGAGCATGCGTGGAGCGTCATTGGCCGGCTCCAGGCACGCCCGTTGGGCCATTGGCGCGCCATTGAAGCCCTGCTGGCCACCAAGCCGTCGGACGAGGGCCTCCCGGTCTAAGCACGCGATGTTGGTCCACGAGTGGTGGCTTGGGGCCAACTCTGATGGAAAGACTGATTCCTTTGGGCCATTGGAGTCATGGGGACGCGTTAGAATTTCCGTGTATGTACATATGTACATACATACGGAGGGGTACGGGTTAGGACTGGATTAGTCAGTCGAGCTGGGACACTCGTATGTATGAGGCCTTTTAAAGGTCGGAGCGGGCACACACAACAGAGAGTCTCGGGGCTTCCTGCTAGGGGAAGCTTCGTTAAGACTATATTCTATGTGTATTAATTAATTATCTAGAGTTGTGGGCGTATAGGGCTTTAGGGAAAACCCTATAGTAGGGCGCTGACTAATGCGCCTACCTAATAGGATCCTTAATACCCCTTTGCTTAAACAAGCAGTCCCCTACTTGCCGAAGCAATTAATAGAACCTAAATAGGAAATAGTGCATCGGTATATACGATGTGAAATAATAATAAAAATACCCCTAATCCTCTATTATATAGTAGTAGCGGCTTTTAAGCGCTTGCGATCCTTCTTTAATATTGTACGGCTCGCGTACTATAAGCTATAGACCGGGTGTCTATCGCGACTATACGCGGGGAATAGATTTATTCTATTATACCTATTAGGAAGGCCGAATCCTCCTAAGGACGCGAGAGAGTAAGCATTACCCGGATAGGCGGCCGTAATAGCCTAAGGACTATCGTAGTAAGGTTCGTGCTTTCTAGTACGCTAACGCACTCGTAAGACCTAATCTCCTAGCGCGTACACGCGGATTAGTCCCTTACGTTCCTATAAGTAAGATCGTATATAAGCGCGAGCGGCTTTAAGGCTTATAATATATCTACGTGCGATAGGAGTAGGATATTATTATATAAGTTCTTAGGCCTACGCGATATCTTCCTCTACTATAGGATCGTAGGTATAAGCTACGTACGTGGCTTTATAGTACTGCTTTAAAGGCTAGGTTCCGTATAATAAGAAGAATAAGCTATAGCCGTACGGGCTAGGTTAGCGGTTATATAGGTAAACTACGCGCATTAAGCGCTATGCTAACGGTATAAAGGGATTATCGAGATATAGGCGGTAGATAATAGCCTTAAGCACTCTATTTGCTTATTCGACCTTTCTATTCCCGCGAGGTCTAGCGGGCGTAACGGGCTTAACGGTTATGCTAAAACGCTTATAATAGTCTTAAGCTTATTGCTTAGTAAAGCAACCTATATTATCGCTAATAATCTCGCGTAGTAAGCCGAATCGCGTAGTAATAGTCTATAGGACTAGGATTATTCCCTTAAAGTCTATAGACTACGTAATAGTAAAGATAAGCCAACCGGTTGTATACTCTACGGCGTTAAGCAGCTATTGCCCTTTACACCCGGTATAGTCGATAGCCTACCTTATTAAGGGCGGTATAAGTGCTAAAGGCATTAGGTTAAGGAGCGTTAGGTCTAGCGGCTTTATAAGTTAATAGGACTAGCAACGGCGAATAGCTTTATAAGCTACGAGCGGGAGTTCTAAGTGCTAATATCGTATAGATAGGTATCGTATAACGTAACTAACGGTGCTATGCCTTAAGGCCTTATATGCTTGCTTAGCTATATCTACGAGAGCGTTATACTCTAGTACTAGCAGTAGTATAATTGCTCCTATAGGGTTTAGCGGCTCGCTAAGGGGAAGGGAACGCTTATTCTAGCGAATGCGGTATAGACTGCCCTTTAACTCGCAGAAGTATATATTCGCCTAATGCGGCGTAATATTTAGCGGTAGAGCTTTTCTAAACGTAAGGAATTCGAAGATCGCTTATAAATTAATTCGTGCTAGCTATTCTAGTCGAGTAACGAGCTTTATAGCGTTAAGAGCGGCGTTATTGGCTTTAGGCGTAGGTTTAAGCGCTATATCGTTATTATGCGTAGGATCGTCTTTTAGGATTGTTATAAGCTCGTCGTTATCGTTAATCGTAGCTATCCTCCCCTCGTTAGCGTTATAAGCAGTATCCTTATTATATAGCGGGCGAGAGAGATAATCGGCGAGCATATTTGCTTTACCGCTACAATATACGATCTTAATGTTATAGTATTCGATAATATTAAGGAACCGAATAATTCGCATAGGTTAGTCTATCTTAGTACGAAGAGTTTTAAGAGACTCGTAATCTATAATAATAGTAATATCTATGCCTTTAACCTAATGCTTTTAATATTATATAGCTATTATAATCCCTAAGAGCTCGCGTTCTTATGTAGAATAACGCTACTACGTTTCGGTAAGCTTTTTAGAAAAGTAGGCTACTAAGTAAAGGTAGGAACGCTCCTTACCACCCGTTAGGTATATATACGGCTATAGAAGAGCTACGCCTATATATTTCCTAAACGCGTCGCTCTTAATAATTATAGGAAGCATTTAGCTAAACTTAACGAGGACTAGTGTTATTATAATAGCATTACGGATCCGTTCTTAAGCAGCTTTAGCTTCCGTAGTTAAGGTAATAAGGACGTTCTTACTACTAAGGGACTATTTAATTAACGGGATAAATAGGTCTAAAAAGTTCGGGATTAATATACGTAGGTATCCGGCTATATAAATAAAAGCGCGGATTTCCGTAGTAGTCGTAGGCATTAAGCGGTCGCGAATAGCGGTAATCTTAAGAAGATCTACCCGAATGCCTCTAAAATAGATAATAAAGCCTAAGAATATACCTATATTAACGAAGAGCTTTATCTTCTTAGCGTTTAAGAGTAGGCCGTACTCGACGGCGTAGGTAAAGAAGGCAAGTAGGCGTTCGTAAAGCTGCTCGACTATATCGGCCTAAAGGCATATATTATTAAAGAGACTAACGGCGAACTCGCGTAGCGGCTATAAAACTTCCTTTATAAAAGCTTAGAAAGTAGCTAAGGCGTTCGTAAGGCCTATAAGCATAACTTCCTATTCGTATAGGCCGAAAAGCGTAATAAAAGCAGTCTGCTTACAGTCTTTTAAAGCGATACGGATATGCTAAAACCCGTCTTATAGGTCGATAAAAGCGTAGTAATAATAGCCGACTACGCGCTAGATTTTATCTATAGTATTTAGGAGAGGATACATATACTTCTTCGTTAAGGTATTAAATATACGGTAGTCGGCGTAGATACGCTAAATTACTTGCCTACGGGCATTATACTATAGGCCCGTAGGTGCCTTCTTTAGCATTAATAGTAAAGGAGACGACTATAGGCTAACGGACTTTTAAATAATACTCCTTTTATATTTCTTAATAAAGTCCTTAATAGCTTAAGCCTATAAGGGACTATAGCGTTAGGGAGCCTACTATATAGGCGTGCTATTGCCTATATTAATTCGATAGACTATCTATGCTAATTTTTCTATACGTTAAAGCGATATATCGAAAAGCTTTAGGAATTTAGCGAAATAAACGTCTATAAAACATTTCGCTTATTCCGGCGTATTAGCGTAAAAGCGAATAGCACGCGTAAGAGTAGGTTAAACGTCGGTCGAATTAGCGAAAACAACTATAGTAAAAACGTTCGACGGCCGCGGCTATAATAAAGGCTTGCCCTTAAGATTGCAAAGTTATATAGCGCCGTTGCCTTTATAAGCGACTTTAAGGGCGTAAAAGACAGATCGTCTAAGGGTTAAGTCACTAAGGAAAGTCCCGTTAAGGACGATACTATAAGAGAGGGCAACTAAACCGGTCTAATCGTCGTTGCCTTACTATTATATAGTAATAACGATATTATCTTAAACGCTTAGTTTAGGAATCCCTCCTATCCCTTTTATAGTAGAGGCGACTTAGGATAGGTATAGGGCTAGCTTATATATAAGTAAGGAAGAAACGTAATAGGATATAGAACTATAGTCGAAAAAGGAAGAAAGAGTAAAAGATAGGGAAGTTATTAGTCGGTAAAGGAAAACACTATAACAATCGCTAAAGCCCTTACGGAAAGGCTTCTAGCTAGTATTAATACCGCTATCTATAGTTATAAAGTAGATAGCGTTATATCCCTATTAGAAATGCCCTAAGTCTATCCCTTCTTATATAGCTATAAGGATAGCTTCCGTTTTTACATCGTCTTCCTTAAGTTAATACGTCGGATCTTAGTCTTTATCGGCATTATCTATAACCTTATCGTCGAAGTATATATATAAGCGGTTAGCGTAATTACGATAATTTCCTCGTGTGCCCTTACGTATGCTCCTACCTTAGTTACCTCTACCGCGATTACTACCGCAGCCGCGGCTACTCCCTCTAAAGCGCTAGCGGGAACTAAATGCCTTAGCAGCTTTATATATCTTCCCCTTTATTGTAACGTCTTAAGGCGGGCTAGACGGTAAGGATAACGTAGTAGTAGGTGCCGGCGAAGATAATAGATAGTAGTCTTATGCCTAATGCCTAGCCTTACTATAGTTAAAGTAGGTATTCGCCTTAGATAAGGCCGTAAAAGTCGAAGCGGCGATAGCTTTATCGTCGGCGGCGTAGATAAGAGTGTCGGTCGTACGCGGATCGGCTATAACGATACCTAGGGGGCTTAAATAAAAGGAGGCGGATAATAAGCTAGGATTAGCCTTAATGACTTTTATTATCGCCGGTTTATTACTAATAACCTTATTTATCTTTTATATCTAGTATAGTTAGCCCTCTTATATACGGATAGAAGTAGCTAGCTTACCGTAGATATCTTTTATAGGCTAATGCGTTTACTCGCTAGCTAATAGCATAAGACGCTAAATAAAGGCTATACTATATAGTATAGTAATATTAGAACCGATCCGTAATTAGATACGTAGGAGGTTATTCCGAATATACTAGAGGGTAATAGTACGGATACTAAGGCTACGTTTCTTAATATCGGGAAGGTTTAAGAACGCGTTATAAATACGCTAGGCAAAGTTAACGAGGGCCTTATCCTTAACTAGCGCTAGTTAAGCGTAAATAGCTAATAGCGCGTCTAAAACCCTATAGTCCCTTAGGACTATAAAAATGCCCTTAAGGAGCAATATCTAGTCTAGGTGTCTAACGTTAACCTAATACGCGATAGGGCTAAAGTCTTTAGACAACTCGTTAGCTATCTAAGTAGGCTAGAGGTTATATAGTATTTATCCGATAAAAAACGCGGATTATATCTATTAGAGCTTTTAGAGGACGGTATAGTCCGCTTAGTATAACTTCTATTTAGGCTTTATAGTAATCTTATTTCGGTTATTAGTTATTATATTATTAACGTCTTTAGTAGCTTTCGCTTAAGGCTAGATGCTTTTTATAAGAGTCTTAATAGCTCGATCGTAAGTAGTATTATACGGTACGTATATAGGATAGTCGAAGTTTAAATATAGGTTAAGACCTCGTTTTAGGAATACGTATTAATCGACGGCTCTATCGTCGTAGTATAGGAAAGGCTTTACCAGCAGCTAGTGCTATTACGGTAGAACCGGTTGCTAAGCGGGTTGCTTATACTACGGCTAAGCCACCTACCCTTACTACTACTGCTAATTCGAATAGGTAAATCGCTGCTCGCTTATAAGGTTAGTAGTAGGCGTTATAGTAATACTCTCCGGATCTATAGGAGGAGTAAGAGGCGATAAGTAGTCCGGCATAAGCGGCTCGGGAGGAACGGAAATAAGTCCTAAAGCTAAAGAGCTAGCAGTAGGTAGTAGTGCTAGAAGAGGAGGTGCTTATGCTCGAAAGAGACTAGCTAAGCGCTCCTCTATACGCTTTATCTAAGTAGTCTAACGCTCCTTAAGACGCTCTTTAAGACGCTCTATCTAAGTAGCTTAACGCTCCTCGAGACGCTCTATCTAAGTGATTTAGTTATCTTCTAGCTATTTAAGCTAGTTAGCTTACTATCGAGACTACTAATGCATTTTACCGTGAAGTTCTTTACGTAAGTCGTTAAGGTTTAGTATTAAAGACTTTGTTTTAGCGGGTTATCTTCTAGTCTACCTATCTTTATAAGCTAGCGACTAAACTAGTCCTGCCCGGCTTAAGGCCGACGGTAGAGCTTGCTATAGAGCCTTAGCGAGAGCTTCGGTCTACGCTTAGTTCGTCCTTAGACGGCGAATTCGGCGGCTGCGACGCTAATATACTATATAAGTATTGCTATTTGCACGATAAGAAATCTCTATTTGCACGATAAATACCTCTAAGCCCCGCTTTTTCGCATCGACCCCGCGCGCCTAGGTCCCGCTACTAAAATTAGGTAGAGGTATATAGCAATTAAGAGGGCCGCGCAAATCGTCCTTAGCCTCTCTTAATTTAACAGTTATAGCAGCGCGCGCGCAATAAGGCAAGGAAAAGAGCTTTAAAGAGCTTAAATAACGTATGTTCGCGAGATATGCGCACAATCGGCTAGTTAATTAGTCCGGCCCGGACTGCGTGGCCTATGTAGCTAGAATAACCTCCTTAATAGACGGCTGCGACGGCTGCGTCGGCGCCGTCGCCGTCGTAGCTCTTCTACCCCTAGCCTGTCTCCCTCGAGATCCCCTTGCCTATGTATTTACGCGTGCACGCGATCTTCCTTATAACGCTTATAAGGCTTATGACTGTATATCGTCTACCTTATTCTATGTACGTGTGCGCTATACGCTCCCGTTAAGTCGGCGGGCACTAGCCTAACTTAATCGCGGCAGCCGCCTCTATATCCTTCGTCTACGTAGCTATAAGGCTGCTTGTAAAGCTGCTTATAAAGCTGCTTGTAAAGCTGCTTATAAAGCTGCTTGTAAAGCTGCTAGTGCCTATTAATTAAGGCCTTCCTCTTGCTCTTAGTGTTATAGGGTTAAGGGCATAGTTAGACTAATATTCTTCGTAATGCGAGGCCGGTCTTTAAGCGTTTACACTACGTTAGGGTCACGAATACGGAGCAGTAGCTCCTCGAGGTCCTAAAGGTTATTATTAGCATCTTCTATATAGATAGATAAAGGGGGAAAGGGGGGGTCGTACTAAAGGCTTCTTAAGCTACTATTAGGGAAGAATGTTAAGCCTAACAAGCGGAAGCGGAGGGTTGGCTTTAAGGCGCTCGAGAATAACGTAGGCATAAGGAAGCCCCTACTATTATATAAAACGCCCGGTATAACGCGGTAGTAGGATTAGCTCCCGCGGCTCTTTCCCTAGCTCTAAGGGCATTACGGCTATAGTAAGCCGGTGCTATACGGTAAGTATATTAATAGCCTAATATATAATCTAGAAAGTCAGCTTACTAAGCTAATCCTAACCGCTATAGAGGAGCCGCTGCCGTGCCTACTATCGGGCGGCCTTTTGCTAGTAGTAGCGCTCTTTATTCTCGATTATTTAAAGCAAGGCGGTATAAAGGTAAAAGAGGTCTCTTATACCTATAAGAAGGTACGATTTAACGTCTTTATAAGCGGTCTCTATAGGGCTATTAACTCTCTAGCCGAAGTTATAATACCTACTAATAAAGCAGGCAGCCTATTGCTCCCGCTAAGGCATATACTCCTTCGAGATATACTTAATAATACGGGCCTAGAGCTCTCCGTAGGTCTTATCGAACGTCTTCTAATTAGCCTTAAAGGCTTCTTCCGTAGCCGTATAGATTATAGTCTTCTAAGCTACGAATATGCTCTTACGGGTATATTCATCGGCCGGGGGTAGGGGCGCGTTCCCTACCTCTTCTGCCTTTTGCTATATGCGAGTTCATCCGGCAGCATCGTCTTCGTTAGCCTCGTTAGCCTCGTCGTCGTTATCGTCGTTATCGTCGTTATCGTCGTTATCGTCGTTATCGTCGTCGTCGTTATCGTCGCAGCTAGGCTCCTTCTACCGCGTCTTTATCCTCGCGTAGATATTAGCGTTAATATACTATACGTAAAGCTATTACTGCGAGGAGGGGAAAACGTTCGAGAGGGCGTTTTTAAAGGCCTTTTCCTTATCTATAATAATAATAGTCGGCTCTATAGCCTCGACCTCTAGTTATAGCTCGTTAAGCCGCTCTACTAGCTACTAGAAGCCCTCCTCCTTTTCTATATTAATAAGGCTAAAGGCGAAGTTAGCAACGGAATGCTAATCGGTGATTTTAATAGCCTAGAAGAGAAATATCTTAAAACGGTTAGTGTTATACGTATTGTTAAGGCCGATGACCTTAGGGAACCGCTTCTATATCTTCTCGCACTAAAGGTAGGTCTAGAAGATAGCCTTAACCTTCCGACCGCTATCGCTATCGCCGTTACTATTGCCGTTAGCCTCGCTATTAGCGTTAGCAAGCTTTACGATATATTTAAGCCCGGCGTCTCGGAGGTAGGCGATAAAGGCTTAAGTAGCGGTCTTCCTATTAAGGGCTACGGCGCGGATCTTCTATCGGTCGTTATAGATATCGCGTTGCCGAAAGAAGGTCTCTTCGGCGGTTAATTCCCTAAGAATTAATGCGATCTTACGAGCGGGAACGGCTTAAAGCTTAGAAAGCCTGCTCTTAAGCTCTTATTGCGTAGGGGTTCGTCGACGATATATATTATACGCCGAGGGATTAATTAACTGCCTATAATTATACTAGCTATTATAACTAACGCGGAAAGTCTATTTCTAGTTTAAACGCTTAGTTGCTAAGGCTATAATCGTAACGGGATAGTTAAGCTTTACGGATAAGGCTTTATAGAGCCTAGCGCTTTTCGAGGCTCGTCGAGGCCTACGATCGTATATAAAGGTAACCTTAGTAAGAACTAGCTATCCGTCGACCGTACGCTTATTAGCGCTATTTATCTTTACGATAGCGGCGCTATGCTCGCGGTAGAATGTCTAGAGGAAGTTATAAAGCTTATCGTATATATTAAAGGTCGGCGATAGCGGTAGGGGTAGAATTAGCCGTGCGTCGTAGGCGTTAGGTTAGTAGGCATTCGGGTCGAGGGCCTTTTTATCTCTAAGAGGCTCTTTAATAGGCTATTAAGCGGGAGGAATTTAGTCTATCGTAAAGGCTTTACTTTACGTACGAATACGCAATATAGAATTAAGGATAGAAAATTAGGCTAGGGACGATTTACGCGGCCCTCTTAATTACTATATACCTCTACCTAATTTTAGTAGCGGGACCTAGGCGCGCGGGGTCGCGTAGAAAAAGTAGAGAACTTAGGTGTTTATTATATAAATAGAGATTTCTTATCGTGTAAATAGCAATACTCTACTATATAACGTTAAAGAAAACTAAGGTAGAACGTGTATTTAAGGTAATACGATAGGTCTACGTAGCGTAAACGCTAGGATGCGTGATTCGTCCGATTTCTAAAGAGGCTAAGTTTTGCTCTTTAAAAATACGTATTTTTAAGGCCTTTTAAAGGTCGGATCGGGCACACACAATAGAGAGTCTCGGGGCTTCCTGCTAGGGGAAGCTTCGTTAAGACTATATTCTATATATGTTGATTGATTATCTAGAGTTATAGGCGTGTAGGGCTTTAGGGAAAACCCTGCAGTAGGGCGCTGACTAATGCGCCCACCCAATGGGATCCTCATGTAGATGCACCCGTCCTTGCATCAGCCTCCTGCGTCGTCTTCGCGATCCGCCTCCGCATTTCCCCACGTGGGCACGACGAGCTGACGGCGGTGCAAAAGCAAGCACGAGCTTCTCCTTGCGACGGGCTCGTATGTAAAGACGCACCGGCTCTGCATGCCTGTGCATGTGCAGCCTCGACCTCGACCATTCCCGTGGCCGCCTCGGGACCAGAGACAAGAGACAAGACGGGTTGTTGAAACAGGGCCCCGGACTTGCGCCTCCTCGCCTACTGACGCTTGCTCCCGCGCACGCAATCAGTCGGCACTGACTCACTGATGAGGGCAACGTGCCTCTGAGCAGCTGCTTGCTGACGCATGCTGACGGGCAGAGGGAGAAGCAGATTAGGTGCAGGAGAGTCTGAACCGACCGACCTTGGGCCGCGCAAAGTGAACCAACCTTGGGCCTCGCAAAGTGAGCCAACCTTGGGGCCACGGCACCACGTTGATCAAGGGCAGTCACTCACAACACAGGTGCACTGTTTAGCGTCTGCTGTGGTGGCCCTCTTTGTGTGACATTGGCGGTCGGCCGTCTCTCTTGGCCTCTTCTCGAGCAATCAATGCACCGCACAGACGGGACAGTAGCGGTCTGCAACTGCATGCACGCCCCTGGGTCCCCTTGTGGCTTGCAGACGGGGTCGGACTCTGTACTCCGTACGGATCCCCCGTAGAGAAGGAAGACGACGAGAGGCTCAACCAACATTCGCGCGCGCAGAGGGAGAGACAAGAGTCGACGCCTGAGCCTCACCTCTCTTTGCTGCCTCTCTTCCGTTTGCATTGTCTCTCCCCACCTTGCGCAAAGCGGTCAAGGCGGGCCTCGTCGCCGACGGACGCCTGCCAAAGCAAAGGGTCAACTCGGACAGTACTCTACTCCATACTGTCTACATACATGTCCTTACAACAAGTCCTCGTGCGGATACTCCTCCGTACAGAGCCCACTCCAGTCCAACCGCCCTCATCCATGTGCAGCTAAAACACGGACCCCGTTACCACACATGCATCACACATATGCTACCGGCCCTCCATCGAGGTGCAATTAAAAAATCTCGTGAGAAACCCTTGCCTACTCTGTACTTTTATCGGCGCTGGCTCAACTCGGGCCTGTTCATCTCAACTGGCACCCATCTCGACTCCCAATAACAACTAGCAGCCAGGGGAAAAAGAGTTTTGCTCTATTAGGAGTTAGCTCAGTGTACATATGTACATACGAGTACGGGGTAGTGCTCCATACGCTCCATACACCAGGCCCGGGTTGGGCACGAGGACGGAACTGGACCGTGTGCGAGTCTTCGTCATGCAGCCACCCGCCCTCCCCTCGCCTCTCTGCTCTCTGATGGTCTGTCTCCCCTGGTTGCCCGCATGAGCAGAATGAGAGAAATAAAAAATAAAACCGGGACCCGGGGTGCGTGCCCCCAGCTCAGCATCAAGCCGGTGCCGAGTCGCCCATCGGAGCGCGCGCGCTTTTTCTGCAGCAGCAGCCGCGCCGCCGCACGACATTCCGTCTGCAACCGCAACCATGTCCAGGCCAAAACCAGCGTCGTTTACAAGCTAAAACTCTGTATTACACGCTTGCATGGCAGCCTAGCCAAGGTGAGCTACCCCAAGCACCCCTTGCCAGCCATATGCAAGTCATGCAAGTCATGCAAGTCATTCCCGACCCAACCGTTCGTGTCCGTCGTCCATCATCACCACCTTGTCCTCCTCCTCCGTCTTCCTCCTCCTTTCTCATTATACATACATGTACGGATACGGAGTATACCGCCCTCCCTATATGAGCACTATATTAGCATACAACATATATCTGGTGATATCCACCCTGGCCCCCCGTCCGAGCTGAGGCTATCCCGACCCTCCCTCGACCTCGACCTCGACCTCACACCGTCCACACGCCCGCTCCCCTACTATTTTGACCTTTTACCCGCCCTCGGCCCCCTTTCAACCCTCTTCTTCTGTCCCCTCTCGTCTCTGTGGCGTCTAAAAGCCATGAAACACCTGCCACGCTCCGACTGACGCTCCTCGCCTCTCATCGGCCCTCGCCTCTACAGACAGCCTCATTCATGATCCTTCATTCGCGTCCCCTCCCGCGTGGCATGGGCCTCCCGGCTATCCAGCCATGGGCCTTTTCAGCTTCTTGACCAGGAGACACGCCGACGGCCGAGCTGCCGCAAAGCCCCATCCCGCAGCTGCCGCCGGGCCCCCGCCCCTCCCAGGTAGGCATCCAGACGCCCGACCCTGAAACCTCGTGCACCACGCGTCCGGCCCGCCGAGAGCTAACCGTCTGTTCATCACGGCAGACGCCCGTCCATGCACCCCAGGGCCATCACATTCCTCTGACGATGCGAAGCGGCCATCGACGAGAAAGGCTAGCCAGTCTCAGGTTGGGCCTCCGGCCAAGCCCTTCTTCCTAGGCATCCGCGGCGACGAGGCACACGCCCATCTGCCAGCCCAGGCTTCCGCCGAGCAGCGGCCCTCATCGTCGGACCCGAAACTGACCTCCCGGAAGTTCCGCCCCCCCCCCGTCTCCAGGACGGCCCGCGCCACCAAGGGCCATGAGACCGACACCGACGCACAGCTCCTCGCATCTTGGAAACGATCGTCGGCTGCGTTTAGCATTGCCAGCGTGCCCGGGGCCCCTCTGAGGAGCAGTCGCTCCGTCGACCTCCTCGAGGCGCAGAGCAGCATCAGGCCCTGCGACTTCAAGTCGCGAGTACTCGCCGCCGGCACCCGAGACTATGGCGAGGACGTCGCCGAGAGAAACCTGGGCCAGAACGCCGCCGACCTGACGAATCCCGCTGTCCAGGCCTACTATGCTTCCTTGGCAGCCCCCTCCCCGGTCTCGCGCCCCAGGGACGACGTTGCGTCCGTAGCCAGACACAACCCCCTCCGCTTAGCCGTCGCACTCTCCGCCTTTGCACAGCCGGAAGAGCACGCTGCCGGCAGCCAACGACACAAGCACTACAGCTCCGTGTCTGCGGCGGCGGCCCCGGGTGGGCCCGGGGCCTCGGGACGCCAGGCGCGGGCCTCACGGATCAAGAGCCTGGGCCCGACGTCTCTCATGACCCGCCCCGACGCAATCTCGGGCTACCCTGCCCCTGAGCGGGGAAGACGGGGCAGGACAGGAGCTGGCAGCTCGCCAAAGAGGAGGACAAGGCGTGGCCCGTCGCTCGAGAGGACGCCAGCCCCTCACGGCTGTAAAGCCGGCCAGAGTCGCAAACTAGCTGGTCAAGCTCGGCACACCGAGGGCCCCCTGGCCACAGAGCGGTCCAGGCCTCGAAGCACATCTGCTTCACCGCCACACGAGCCACGGTATCCAACGAAACAGCATCAGCCGCCGCCCGCGTTTCGCGCCCACAAATCGCACAAGAGCCATCGCTCCCCATCTCATGATGAGGCCGCGGAAACCCGAGTGCGCACCCCACGTGCAGTGCTCCGACAAGGCGTGCGCAGCCTCGACAAACCCATCGACCCTGACATGCTGGACCACGACGTCTTGTACGGCATGCAACGGGCCGACGAGCGCGCCGGTCAAGTCCCCTCGCGGCGGCCCGATAGCTCGAGTGAAGAGAGCTTCGATGACAGGGCGCCAGCACCACGTTGGTCTCGCCCACTGTCCCCCATGACAGGCACCGTGTTGGCTAACAGTCCAGCCACAGTGATTCCGAGCCGTCGCGACCAAGGCTGGCCCACGCTGACTCCCGTCAGTCAGGGGGCGCATGCGCACTGGCAAAGTCCCTGGAGCCACGCTCACAGAGATGCCCTCTGCTCCGGAGGCGCGTCGGCCAGTCTCTCGCGGAACGGATCCTGCAAGAGCGGGACATCTGCCCATACCCTGACCATGGACGTTGCAGGGCACGTACCCGACAGAAGGTCGTCCCTCAAGCATTGGTCCTTTTCGTCAATCACGCCCACGACAGAGTCGTCTGATCATTCCAGCACCCTCGCGGTCCGTCCACGGAGCATCCACACCGCCAATACTTCAATCGACCTGCCGCCGCTGACGGGCCCCGCCAACCTCCCGGAATTGAAGGAATCCCCCAGTAGCAGTGACAGCAACGGGGGACCGGTGAGCTCGTCGTATGTGACGGCGCTCGAGAAGATTGATACCGACACGACCGTCACCTCGGCCCCTGTCGGGCTTGACGAGGTCGACTCGGACCGAGGGCAAGATGACGGGGTTGTCGAGATGGTGGCGGAAAATGGCAACGGCCCGGAGATTGACTCTTCCAATGTCGACTTTGTAGCCAAGCCGCGCCAGCACCGACACGGGCGGGGAGGCGAGTTCATGCTGTTCAAACAAGGGGGTTACAGTGACCTGGGAAATAACCTCCCCGGCTTGTTCGATACCGCCGCGAGGTCGCCGTGTCTCATGTGCTCTCTGCTCGAGAGCGTAGCTATTGGTACTGCGTCGGACGACAAGGGGACAGAAGGTCAGCCACCGAGGCCGCCCTGCAACCACAAGGGCTTAAATTCTCGTCGAGAACGGCTCCGCGCCCTCGGGTACGAGTACGACACGGACGAGAGCGAGTCGGGGCCGGAGCGTGCCTTTCGGGGACGCACGCGAACCCCGCAGCAGACGTCGCAACCCAATGCATCTGGTATACGTCAGCGGGACTCGTGGGGCACCATCGAGGAGGAGGCTGAGGAAGACTACGACAAGGTAAGGGCTGTCCCGAGGCTGCGAAGAGCGCCCAGGGGTCGCAGCAAGAGGATCGAGGTGCTCAAGGGAAACGGCGGGTTTGAGCCTGTGCTGGAGGACTATGAGGAGGGACACGCGGCAGACGTCGAATAGGAGCTGCAGGGCGGCAGGCGAGAGGAAGAGGCGGGCGAGAGGAAGAGGCGGGCGAGAGGACGAGGCGGGCGAGAGGACGAGGCCAGGCGAGGCCACGACGAGCCTTTTGACGAGGGCACCCAAGATTTTCCCATATGTTGATGCTTATTGTCGAGTAGAGAGTGAGCTACTTCGTATATATATTGTACATGGCCTGGCGATATGGGAGGCTTATTGACTGTATGCAGGGGTGTTGCTTGAGCTCTGGTGGAGCAAGGTCGTAATGTCGACCTAGAAGAGCCCGACCCAGCCATTGGTAGATTCTGCGACGTCGGGAGGTGCTACGGCACGTCTCATCCATGGCCGTCGGCGCAGAGAAGGGCGGGGAGCGCAGGAAGTGAGAGGCCTGGTGGGCTGCAAGAAAAGCTGCAAGAAAAGCTCGCCCGGCTGGCTGCGACCTGGCTGGGCCATCTGTGCACGCCGACTGGTAGCACCGGTGGCTTGCCATTGTGTCGACCTGCTGTTGCCGCCTCTGGTGTGAGCTTCGGGTCTCCGAGGCGGCCAGAGCCAGTGACGGGTCACGTTTGTTGGCTGTCGTCGAGTCGAGAGGCTGCGGTATGCAGACGAGCCGATTGACTCAAGAGTCTAATGAGGGTCGGAGAAATTACTGTCAGAACAACGGGTGTAGGGACGGGGTCACGTGCGATAGGGAGGAGCCATCTTCTACCACTATCGCTGGCCTTCTACTTCCACTTGTTCGTCCGAATGCACACCTCGAAAGGCTCCGGCCCGCGAGGCAGCTGCCAGTAAACGGGGTGGCTACTCCCGGCCGCCGAAGGACTGCGTTGACGGGCGATAAATCGGCAGAGTTCGGCCAACCTCTGCAAGGCAGCGTAGTGCCCCTGATGGTGGAAGAAGCGGCCTCGCACGTCTAGGTACTATCTGCTTGACCGCAGGGCGTGTTTCCCCACGACCAGATCCTTTGGTGTCCTTGCTGGCGAATGATTCATTATGCGGGCTAGAGAGCTACTACTACTCCGTACTCGGCCTAACTTGTCTTTTTGTAAGCAGCCGCATTCCTCACGGAGGCCGGGCCATGGAAAGTGGAAAGTAGAGTAGCTCTAACAGTCGTTCCTAACATCTACTCACCTATTTTGTATGGAAAGCTGTTTTCAACGGGAGGTCTCGGTACCTACAAAGACCCGAACTTCATGCATTGCGCCCACATAACTGTGATACCATTGCCCCGCAGCTTCAATCGACTCCTCAAGCCAGCATCGTCGACTGCACAGAGACACTAAAGGCAGCCCATCATGCTCGCCATCACCGCCCTCGCCCTCGCCGTCTCAGTCGCCGCCGCCGCTAAGCAATTCCCCTTCCCGCCCCAGCCCGAGGGCCTGACGATTCTTCGCTCAAAGTTCCACCCAAACGTCACCATCTCCTTCAAAGAGGTTCGCCCATCTCTTTCGCGCCGCCACTCCCCGCTAACGCTCTCGTCAGCCCGGCATCTGCGAGACTACGCCCGGCGTCCGCTCCTTTGCCGGCCACGTCCATCTGCCCCCGCACCTCGTCGACAACGTCGATGGCGGGTCCCAAGACTACCCCATCAACACGTAAGTCTCGTCGTTTCCAGCTCTCACGCCAGAATTAGACTCACTCAACTCGCCTCGAGGTTCTTCTGGTTCTTTGAGGCCCGCAAGGACCCCGCCAATGCCCCCCTCGCCATCTGGCTCAACGGCGGGCCCGGCAGCTCCTCTCTCCTGGGCCTGCTCCAGGAAAATGGCCCCTGCTTCGTCCGCGACGACTCCAAGACGACGGAGCTGAATCCCTGGAGCTGGAACAATGAGGTCAACATGCTCTACATTGACGAGCCGAACCAGGTCGGACTGTCGTACGATGTGCCCACAAATGTCACCATCATCATGGCCCCCAACGGCACTGACTCCTCGCCCGACGTGGTCATCATTCCCACCGACTTCTCTCACGAATGGCCGCAGCTCAATCTCACCACGCGCGCCGGCACCCTCGCCAGCCAAAAGCGCTCGCACACGGCAAACACGACGGCCCAGGCCGCCCACGCCCTCTGGCACTTTGCCCAGACCTTCTTCTTCGAGTTCCCTCACTACAAGCCCCACGACGACCGCATCAGTTTGTTTGCAGAGAGCTACGGAGGGCACTACGGCCCGGGCTTCATGCGCTTCTTCCAACAGCAAAACGACAAGATCGTAAACGGCTCTTTGGACGATGCCACGGCCCACTACCTGCATCTCGATACGCTCGGCATCATCAATGGGCTCCTCGATGCCGTCATCCAGGAGGAGGCGTACATCAGCTTTCCCTTTAACAATGTGAGTTCAGCCGCGGCTCCTCTGACTCATAGCCTCGTGTCCTCCCGTCTCACTCTTCCCGCAGACATATGGCATCCAAGTGTATAACCAGTCCGTCTACGAGGACCTCATGCACAACTTTACGCGGCCCGGCGGCTGCAAGGAGCAGCTGCTCGAGTGTCAAGACAAGCTCGTGCGCTCCGGCCTGCACATGTCCAAGCTCAAGGACGTCTGTCACATTGACAGCTCCTGCGACCAGCCGGCCGTTCGGCTCTTTCTGCAGCACAACAGCGGCTGGTTCGACATAAGCCATCCCAAGCAGGATCCATTTCCCCCACCACACCTAAACGGCTTCATGGCCGAGGAAGACGTGCTCGCCGCCCTCGGATCGCCCGTCAACTTCACTGTCAGTTCGCCGGCCGTGGCCAATGGCTTCAGCTTTACGCGCGACGAGGTCCACGGTGGGTTCCTCGACGCCGTCGCTCATCTCCTCGATGCCGGCGTCAAAGTACACATGATGTACGGGGACCGCGACTACGCATGCAACTGGGTCGGCGGCGAGCGCGCCTCCCTTGCCGTCCCCTACTCGCGTGCCTCGGAATTCGCCCGGACCGGCTACTCGCCCTTGCTGACAGCCGAGGGCGCCATTGGCGGCATGACGC
This sequence comes from Ophiocordyceps sinensis, assembly GCA_012934285.1. Classification (NCBI taxonomy): domain Eukaryota; kingdom Fungi; phylum Ascomycota; class Sordariomycetes; order Hypocreales; family Ophiocordycipitaceae; genus Ophiocordyceps; species Ophiocordyceps sinensis. The sequence continues at coordinate 63,668 of JAAVMX010000007.1, forward strand.
GCCAGCTGGGCAACTACAGCTTCACGCGCGTCTTCCAGGCCGGCCACGAGGTGCCCGCCTATCAGCCGGCCGCGGCCTACGCCATCTTCATGCGCGCCATGTTCAACCGCGACGTGTCCACGGGCCTCGTTCCCGTGCGCGACGACCTGGCCACGGTCGGCCCGCTCGACACCTGGCACATCAAGAGCAAGCCTCCGAGCGATGTTCCCGCCCCAAGGTGCTACGTCCTCGCCCCCGAGACGTGCACGCCCGAGGTATGGAGCAAGGTGCGCGCGGGCAAGGTACAGGTCAAGGACTACTTTGTCGTTGAAGATGACGAGGAGTCGGTCGGTGAGCTATAGCTCGAGGTCCGGACCGACTTTGCACGCCAGAGCGCATATAATTTAGAATCGTTTGGGAACGATCAAGTTGGAAATGATGTCTCGGGGGCATAAGCATATGACGGACTCGAAGACGCCCAGGGGGGTTCTATTTAGGGAATACGCATAAGCACCCGCCCTCGTCTTTCTTGCTCGCCATTGCGGACGCTGCCGTTGTCGACGGCGGCATCATTGATGTGCATCAGATGTGCATCTGCCGCCACCGCCACCTGGCAGTCGGTGCCAAGCACGACGAGTCATGCGCGGACGAGTCATACGCGGACGGGAGGCGAGGCTGCTTCATGCCCGTGTCAGGGCCGTCACGTGGCCATCAGTCATGGGCCCTCACGACGAAGCCAGACGCTCTAATGGGCGAATCTACCCCTTCGAATCATGTCCAATACGAATAAGGTAGAGTGCGTGGATTTTTCTTAGTCACTCTCCGTTTCACGCACGAGCTCAGGTTGGTGCATCGAACATGGCAAGGCTGGGACGCGAACCGCACATGTAAATTGACGGATCCAACTATCAAACAGAAACACGCCGGCCTCAACAAGCTGCGCCCGATTTCAAGCGATATTGGGGGGCGACGACGACGGCAGGCAATCGCAGAGTTACGCGTCGCATCTGAATGCGCGGTTAGCCGTGCTGGTTCGCACAACAGCCGCCGAATATATGTGCAAGACACAGGGCAGCCGCTGTCAGGAAAAGCGTTGGAATCACGGAGAATCTCATTCCCGTCTCGAACCATATTTGGGATATTCGTTTCCATCAGGGTAGAAGTTGGAGAGACGGAAGAGTCGCACCTGCAATCGACGACGCCGCATCAAGCAAGCCGGGGCGCGAGCACGAGACGATGCGAGCAGCGCGCCTCGGCGCAGGGGCGTAAGCTTAGACCGGTTTGGGCTGGGCGGAATCCGCGAGGTTTTCCACCGGCAGCCTGAACACGTTCACGGGCGTGGCGGCGGCGAGCGAGGCCAGGGCGGCGGCGAGAACGGCGGATGTTTTCATCTTGGCTGGCGGGACGGTGGCGAGCGAGGCTATTTGGTGAGCGGGAATGGCCACGAGCGAGCTGTTTTGGAGGAAGAGGGATTTGTAGCAAAGGGTAGGGGGGTATGGGCGGCTCTATATCTTCTCCCATAGGGTCGTGGGCGCGCGGCTCGGCATATGAAACTGTAGGGTGCGGCACATCAATGCGAGCGCCCATGATATGGGGCGCCCGGCGTTTCACGACTCGCGGAGGGCCGACATGACGTTGCCTGCCACGACCATGGTCGATTTGAGGGGCAAAAGAGAGGTTGTCATGAATTGGTGGGGAGGAGGTCACGTGCGAGATTAGTGTGTGCGTCATAATCCCTGCGGCCGAACGCCGATGATCCGCCACTGTGTCAAGAACGTAACTTCAACAACCACCAACACCCCCGTCAATCATGACAACACCACCCTCCATGGCGCCGCGTCGTCGGCTGCCCGCCACGCCATCCCTCGGCCCCCTGCTCGTCGCCACGGCCCTTCTCGCCGCCTGCTCCCTCGCCGTCACGCCGCCTGCCCCCCGCACCGGCGACGCCCTCGTCCTCGACGGCGGAGCCCAGTCCCGCGTGCGTCAGGGGCAGCACGCCTCGGCCTCCGACGACACCCCCCTTCCCCTCGTCATCTGGCACGGCCTCGGCGACAGCTTCGCCGGCGAGGGCGTCCGGGAGGTGGCGGCGCTCGCCGAGGCCGTCCACCCGGGCACCTTTGTGCACACCGTCGCCCTCGGCCAGGACGCCGCCACGGACCGCTACGCCACCTGGTACGGCAACCTCACCGAGCAGGTCCAGGCCGTGTGCGACGCCCTCGCCGCCCACCCCGTCCTGTCCACCGCCCCGGCCGTCGACGCCCTCGGCTTCTCCCAGGGCGGCCAGTTCCTGCGCGCCTACGTCGAGCGCTGCAACTCGCCCCCCGTCCGCAGCCTCGTCACCTTTGGCAGCCAGCACAACGGCATCGTCGAGTTCCGCGCCTGCGCCGCCTCGGACTGGCTCTGCCGCGGCGCCATGCTGCTCCTGCGCTACAGCACCTGGAGCTCCCTTGTCCAGGGCCGCCTCGTGCCCGCCCAGTACTTTCGCGACCCGGCCGACCTGCAGCCGTACCTCGAGCACTCCAACTTCCTCGCCGACATCAACAACGAGCGCGCGCCCGCCCGCCGCAACGACACGTACCGCCGCAACCTCGCCCGCCTCGCAAACTTTGTCCTCTACATGTTTGACGCCGACACCACCGTCGTGCCGCGCGAGACGTCGTGGTTTGCGGAAGTCAACGGCTCCGACGTGGTGCCCCTGCGCGAGCGCCAGCTCTACCGCGACGACTGGCTGGGCCTGCGCCAGCTCGACTCAAAGGGCCGCCTGTTCTTCCGCTCCCTACCGGGCGACCACATGGACATTCCGCTTCAGACGCTCAACGACACCATGGTCGACTTCTTTGGGCCCTCGAAGCGCACCTTTGCCACGAGCGGCGCCGAGTTTGAGGCCGATGAGCTGTAATGTGAGGAGCTACGTGTTTTGTTTTACACAAGGGACGCGTCTATGGCTGCCATTGCATTTGCTCTTCATCATTTTTGCTCGCCCTCTTCCTCGCACGTCAGTCCCTCTCCAACGCCGCAACGCCAGTGCCGCACAGCCACCCCATGCGAGCAATGTCCCAATCTTCTGTTCCCATGTGCCAATAGTAAAATTTCATGAGAAATCAAGGGGAAATAAAGCCACATTAATCCTCCATGGCCTTTTTGGCCGCGGCCTTTTGCTTCCTGAGCCTCGTCTTGCGCTCGGCAATCTGCTTGTCTAGCTCCTCGTCGTCGCCCTCGGGCTTCGCGTCATTCTTCTTCTTCTTGGCCGGGGGCGAGGCGTCGGCCGCGGCGGGCCCGAGCGACTTTCGCTTCTTGCCAATGTTTGCCTTTTCCGAGCTGGCCTTTTCGTCCTCTTGGTCGGCGACGACGTCGCCCTCGCCTAACCAAAGCTCGTCCGTCTGCCAGATAGGCAGGGCGGATGTGCGCGGGCCCTTGATGAAGATGCTCTTGACGTTGCGCCACTTTTGCGGCACCCAGCGGTCGACGAGGGCCGAGGCGACGGCGTTGACGTTGTCGGCAATGTGTTCGGCCGGCCAGTGGGCGTAGGCGACGCGCACGGCCGTGTTGGTCGAGGGCGCGAGGCTGACGAGGGCTGAGGTGAGGGCCCTTTCAATCTCCTTGGCAATGTCGGCAGCCTTGCCGGCGTTGACGTCGACGTCGTCGTCGTCGCCGCCCGTCTGGGTCTTTTTCTTGGTCTCGGACCGCTTGACCCGCTTGCCGCCGACCTTGGGCCGCTTGGCCTGGAAAACGACGGGGATGGGGCGCTTAACCGTCGTCTTGTAAAACGTCTTGCCGAGAACCTTTGGCAGGCGGTTGATGATGCGGTCGTCTGCGAGGAAGACGTCGTGCTCGGAAAACAGCTTGCGCTGGGCCTCGTACTGGCCGTACTTTGCCTTGAGCTTAGAGAAGTCGATGACGCGCGTGATGCGCCGGCGTAGGGCGGCGGGGAAGTCTTGGGAGTCAATGATGTTCTTATAGGCGCGCTGCGGGTCGGCCGTGATGGCGCACACGGTCGTCGTCGCAGCCTCGTCGACAAGCGGGTGCGGCAGCACAATCTTGCCAGGCTGCAGGCGCGCCTTGTCGGCAATGTGCCGCTTGGTCGTCAGCGTGAGCCATATAGGTATGTCGTCGTCGACATCGTCATCATCGCCTAGTTGAAGGAGGTTCCGCTTCCCGTCAGCGCCGTCTTTTTGCTGCCGGGCCGCCTGCTTGATGGTTCGGAGCAGAGCCTCGGATGCCTTGAGAGTCTGCACAGCATCCAGCGGTCAGCAGAGCGGCACCAGGGGGGGAAGGGAGCAGCCGGTCGGAGAAGGCGGGGGGAGTCGAACCTGGTTGGGATCAATGCACGCCACGGCACTCGAGCCGGCGACGGCGACTTCTTTGGATGACGGCGCCATGATGAGCGATGGGTGATGGGGGCGCTCGACGACGGCGTGGACGAGCGAGGGTGACAGTGTGGGGGGGTTTGCCTTTGTTTGCTCTGAGGCTCTCACCGTTCAGAAAGAATCCAAAATTTTCGCAGGTACGAGGTACCTTCGGCGTTCGGAATATGCAAGTCCCGTCGTCCGAGCGGGGCACTGTCAGCCGGGCCGAGGTGTCCACCTTTTCTACCCGATATCCGGATCCAAGCCCCACTAATTTTACCAACCGTCTCCGAGAATCGCAGCCCCATCTGCCTGCCGATTGTGTCGGATCCGAGGCGACCTCCCGGATGCACGTCTCCGAGAAGAAACTTGAACAACTGATGGCTCTTCCTCCTTAAGCCCTCAGCGATATCAAGCTCATGGCTCTCCATCTACCCCAGTGTGCAAGCTTCGTGCTATGCAAGAATCCCTCGTTCTGACACGTACATGGGCGCTCCGACACCTCTGATTATTTCCGTCAGCCCTAGATCGGCCTTTCGCGAACTTCAAAGTGTATCCGGTCGAAGCAATAAGTCCGATTTTTGGGGGTTTTCGAAAGTTGGAAATCTCGTCGGTGCACCTCTTTAGTCTTACACTTGAACTAGGACGAGAGCACGCACCCCGAAGCACGCGCAGCACGTCTCTAGGTCTCGACATTGGCTGTTTTCCTCAAGAGACTTTGAAGCTCCATTTAATTACTTGTTGAAAGCAGTCGTCATCTTGTACATGGGAAGGTTTCGAGAGCATGTGGTCACTTTCATTGCTTTCATTTAAAGCTACCGGGAGGACACCTGTTCAAACCTGCGTTCCATAATCATGTGGATGATTCGTCAGTCCCCGTTAGTACATTTTTGCTCAGACTCGAGTGCTCAGGCACACTCGTTGTCGTCAGGGGTGGCAAATCGCCTTGCCAAATTATGCCGACCCCTGATTCTGTGACAAATACTATCAGGGGCCCTGTTTTGCCTCAGGGTCGGCTGGACACCCTGGAGCTGTTGACAGGCTCCCCGAATCAGCTATCAAGGGCCTAGTCTTGGACTTTCTAGGCTGTTCAACTGCACGCTCCGGTTCCTCGTACACCCGACAGCCAGAAGAATCACTGCTTCAAGAGCTAGCGGAAGCAGGGCAATCTTTCCTTGGCGCTTGTTTTATTTTTCCAGCTCTTGTTCTGTAGCAGGATTTTCCGACGAGAAAAGGCAACGGGAGGCGTGAGATGTCTTGGGAAGCGTGTCATGCACAGGTAGTACACATCTATACCGATATCCACTGCAGTCGTAATCCATCAGTCCTTCATTCAGGTTCAGCGAGTCATGATCGTGATGGCATAACGTAACGTAATCTTCAAAGCATACGAACTTTCAGTGGACTCAGGGGCTGTCAATAAAGGCGCAACAAGCATATCGGGCTCAACCTGGACATCTTGACGAGGACTTACGCGTCATACAACTGCGTGTTCATGACCGGCTCCCACCAGCATGACAATACTCTGCCAACCTGAGGGCGACAGGAGCATGAAGTCAGGGGCAGCAGGCAAGTTCGGAGGATGATGCTGTTTATGCGTCTGTCCGCGTACATGGACGCATTCCATTGACCGGCCCCCTATGGCCTGACTGTCGACTTGAGGGAGAAAAGGGGGCAGCCAAGTCTCGCCATGGAAACCTATAAATTGCCACGCCCACGACACCTTTCTCTCACGTTGCTGCTCACTCACCTCTTCTCGGGGAAGCAATTTTCACTCAGCGCAACTTCCAACACTCATTCACGAAGCTGATTCTTTCTTTTACCAAGTACCGACATTCTTTACCAACACACCCTCAACAGCACAATGAAGTACATTTACGTCCTCGCTGCCACCCTCGCCGGCCAGGCCATCGGTCAGGCCATCGCCACTCCTGTTCGCGACATCACTCGCGAAGAATTGGAAGAACTTGGATTGATGACTCCAGACGTTCTTGGGGGTGTGCTTCATCTCAACGATAAGGGCATCGACAAATTGTGCGAAAGGATGAAAGTTGATTGTGCCAACTTTCGCTCTAAATGTGTCCCGGAAGGATCTCAGGGCGTCTACTCGTTCGAAAAATGCATCGACGAATTTCCCGGGCGTCATAACACGCCGGAACCGGATTCTGCCAGCCAAGCCAACGAGGCTCCTGCCAGCCAGGCCGACGCTCAGGCCATCGACAATCCTCCCTCCATCTCTACGCCAGAGTTCAATCAACTTGGATTGTCAGATGATGGTATTGCCGGACATCAGTTTAATACCGCCAACGTTCAGCGCTTCAACAAATTATGCGAAATGATGAAAGTCGATTGTGCCCCCTTCCGCCCTCAATGTATCAAGGAACAATATGTGATCTCTTTCGAAGAATGCATCCGCAAATATTCCGGGCCTGAGAGCACGCCGGGACCGAATTCTGCCAGTCAAGTCGAGGAGACTTCTGCCAGCCAAGCCACCAGCCAAGCCAACGAGGCTCAGCCCATCTGGGCCGAGAACCTGAAAGAATTCAACGATTGCAGCGTGAAACTTCCCAACGACCCATGTGTGCGAGAGCTTTTCCATCTTCAAGGCTCTCTCGACAGGTTCCGCTGGAACTGCAAGCAGGGCGACCTGAGCATCGACCGACAGCATAACATCAACTTGGGCTATTTCCCCCAGGACAAGTTTCCCGACGGTCCCAAGTGTGGAACTCGCAACGGGAGAGTCATCGCGATCAAGCCGGAAAGCTACGACAAGGTTTGCAAGCAGTGCTTCGACTAAACAGCCAAGCAGCGGCAACTTCAACATGGCTGGCCGGTAATACTAGGGGGAAAGGAGCTGTCTTGAGACCGAAGAGGCGGCATCGCTCGCGTCGTATGTACATCCCATAGACTTATATATATCGCCGTCATTGTGTCCGGAAACGTGGGCCTGTTCTCCGCCTGTGTCCCTTTGCGTAAAGGCAACACACGATATAGTAAATAAAGTCTGATCGAGTATTCGTATGTGCCTACAGATATACATGCACAAGCCATTGTGCTGCCTGTGGCCGAGACGAAACCACGCACCAATCATCCACTGTATCCCTTCGACCTGCTGCTCACTAGTGCTGGGTGCTTGGCAACAGACTATCCAGCCCCCCCGGACACCACTGCAGCGGCGTCCACGTTCCAGAGGCAGGCTGAAGAAGTTGCCGCCAGTCTAGCTATCGGGTTGCATCAGCAGAGCAAGTTGGCAGCACTAACCCGGGCAAGAGACAGGACACGGGGCCATCCCATTGGGCCTGCGGAAAGGGCGAGGGTTACGAGATATGCAGGGCCGCCGTCGGCAAGGACCTAGTATCTGTCGAGCTTAGATTTCGAAACATGTCTTGGATGTGGCTCTGTCCCCAGAGCTTGCAAGCCAGCGACTCCTATGCTGGATAATCAACTTGGTATACCATCACCGGCGGGTTTGGGCGAGCTGCTGGATGCCCAAGCGCTGGTAAAGAGAATACTCGTGAGTGTTACTCTCGATCAGCGGGTTGGGCGTATCATTGCGAGGGTTTCTTCAAGGTGGCCGATGGACAACTACATTCCCATTCCAGCCTCACCAAGGCTTCGCTCAGTCGCATTCCTACCAGCTCAGTGTCTCGTCCACAGTCTTGGAGATGGGCTCGCCGTTCCAAATTCCTTCTTGACTGCGCATCGGAGTAAGTCTCAACAGTGGGACTCTAGAGGCCTGCCCGAGAGAGGTATTAGATGAATTCCAACCTGTAAACTGCTGACAAGTATAAATGTCCTCCATCTGCCTCTCGTCGTAAGCAGTCTTCAACCTATCGGTTAGACCCGCCTATCTTTAAGATCCTTAGTCAAGTCCGGCTATCTGCAAGATCTTTAGTCAAGTTTCCATCACCGATTCAAAAAGATGAAGTTCCAGGCTGTCGCGGCATTCGTGGCCCTTGCGGGCACCTCCCTGGCCGCTCCTTTGATGGAAACGAGCTTGGCTCTGGATGCCGCCGACGGCGCGTCAGCACCTCTGATCAGCTACCCGGACAAGCCCGGCAAGCCCGGCAAGCCCGGCAAGCCCGGTCCGCCTGGCCCTCCCGGCCCCGAGGGCCCTCCCGGCAAGCCAGGCTACGATGGCAAGACGGGCGAGAATGGCAAGGACGGTCCGCCTGGTCCTTCCGGCAAGGATGGCGAGGATGGCAAGGCTGGTCCTCCCGGTCTTTCCGGCAAGGACGGCAAGAGCGGTCCTCCTGGTCCTCAGGGAAAGGACGGCAAACCAGGCTATAATGGCAAAGATGGCAAGCCAGGCCCGCCCGGAAATGATGGTAAAGATGGCAAGCCTGGCCTTACTGGCCCGGCCGGCAAGGATGGCAAGAATGGCAACCCCGGTCCGCCTGGCGTTCCTGGAAAGATCGGTCAGCCTGGCCTTCCCGGGAAGATCGGTCCTCCTGGCTATAATGGAAAGGACGGCAAGGACGGCAAGGCTGGCCCTCCTGGTAAGAACGGCGAGCCCGGATATCCTGGCAAAGATGGCAACAATGGCAAGGACGGCAAGGAGGGCCCCCCCGGCAAGGACGGCAAGGAGGGTCCCCCCGGTAAGGACGGTGAGCCTGGATATCCTGGGAAAGATGGCAACAATGGCAAGGACGGCGAGTCTGGTCCCCCCGGGCCCCCGGGCCCTCCCGGTCCTCCTGGCCCTGCTGGCCCTGCTGGCCCTGCTGGCCCTCCCGGCCCTCCTGGCCCTCCTGGACCTCCTGGACCTCCTGGCCCGTCAGCCCATTACAACAAGAAGCCTCACCACGAAAAGAAGCCCAGTTACGAGGGAAAGAAGACCAGCAACGAGGAAGAGAAGTCCAGCAACGAGGAAACGAAGCTCAGCAACGAGGAAAAGAAGTCCAGCAGCGAGGAAAAGAAGCCCGGCAGTGAGGAACAGAAGGTGTACTAAAGGAACTAAAATCAGGCGGGAAGGACTGGTATTAGCACCACGGCGGCCTATGCCGATATGCTACTTTGTGAGCATCATGCGTCAGCGGATGCGCGGTGGAGTAAGTCTATAGGAGGAATTAGACAACGTTGGCCGCGCGGGGGAGCATTTAGAGGCTCTGCCGGTCCCAAGATGCTGACTTGCCAACACCATGTGGTTTGAAATAACTGAAGATTGACCACGTGCAATATGTGATGTGGCCGGCGAAGGTTCGATTCACTTACACCGACCATGTGGGCGACGGAGACGCCAGGCCACGGCCTGACCCGCGGAGCCAAGATACGAGCGGCAGAGGCGTCGATGCAGGAACCGCCAATGTCTTGAGTTTGGGCCCATACGAGCAGGTCAGGGGCGAAGGCGAGGCGCGTCACGCCGTGCACGACCTTGGCGGTCTGGGGGCGCACGACGGCGTGACGAGCAAACAAAAAGGCCGACGGCGGCAACGACGGAGCACCATGCCTCTTGCGTCTAGCCGCGGGTGTGATTTGTCGGGCGCGTGCACTTTTTTCACTTTTTCAGGCCTTGGATGGGGTTGAAGAGAAACGCGGTCGCTGGTGCAACGGTGGAGACGTGTTTCCGCCGACCAACTCTGGCGCCACGATGCAGGCCGCTGTACGAGTTACGGATGCTCGAGGAGTGGCCAAAGAGACACGTTCAGCAAGGGGGTTGACCAGAGGCCAAAGCGTGACGCGTCCCGAAGGGATTCATGCTTTCGTCAATTGAGCTGCCGTCAATTGATGGCGCCCAACAAAACTTGAGGGATGATGCATCATGGATTCAGTTGTACCAAGTACTGTAACTCGTACGAAGTACAGTGGGATATACATATGCGTTAAAACCTCGCCCCTCTCGCCTCTCTATTGCCCTATCCATCGATAACGGGCCACATGCGTTTATCGGTTAACCAGATGGACTGCCAAACAGAGGGGATCTTGTCAAGGCTCAAGGTACACCGTCTTGTACTCTTCGATGCCTTGCTGCTTTTCGAGGGAGACGAGCGAGGACTTGGGAGCATATGGCACCTGCTATCAGCTGGGTTATCTGCCTCCCCATGCCAGTATTTCCTGTCGCTGTCTCTCTCCGGGGATAGGTACACCAGAGGCCGGGGAGGACCTGGGGGTCAATCGTCCTGGCAATCAAGGCATCAGAAAGTCCATCGATGCAACCTTCTCATGCCATCCAAGCTCTTGCTCCGAAAGCACAATGGGGACTGGAGAGATGGATTGGGATCGCCTGTCGATCTTGATCAGATAGATCAGATAGCGATCAAGCGGGACTTGGTGGGCCGTCAAATTCCTCCAGGGCAGTCGACCAAGAGAAAATTCCCATGTTTCCTTTGCCTTCTGGAGGGCCAGGGCGCCAGAGAAGACAAAGGACCGTCCTGCGCGAGAGGATTTGTAGACATAATTCACAGTAGCCCTTGATTGAGTCAAATTGGTGAGGTGCGCAGAACTTGCCCTTGAAACTTGGAACAATAGGTACGATTGCCCCCACATCCACTATAGCGTCCGCTGTAGACTGCACTCTGCACATTCACTACCTAGAGCTTGCATAGGCTCGCACATCCAGCACATCCATCCACTGTAAGCTCGCGCATCCACAGGCATTTTATGCCGCCCGCGCACAAAGGCCCACGCCAACGCCAACGCCAAAACGCGATGCGTGTGCCGCGTTCAGTCGTGTCGAACCCACCACCGTCCATCCACCAATTTTTTTCTTCTCTTCCTCGACTCTCTTAAATACCCGTCCCCTCGGGCACACCCTTTCCACTTCTTCTCACAGTCCTGTTCCCGGACCATCTTGGAGACCGCTTGCTGTCTTTGATAGTGTTGCTGGTCACCTCGCCTGGTCACCTCGCCTGGTCACCTCGCCTGGTCACCTCGCCTGGTCACCCACCTCGCCTGGTCTCCACGTCGACCGACGACAAGGCGTCACTCCTCGTCCTCGGAGCAAGTATCCAATAGAGATATCCGACACGACGCCGTCTTGGGAGCTGCTCTTCATGCTCTGAACTCGCCACACGACTCCACAACCACGGGCTGTGATTTCGACACCCAACCGAGCTCCACACGGCCCACGACGACGTCAAACATGGACTCTCCTCCCTCTCCGTCTCCTCGGGACCCTCACGACGAGCCTTGTTTGCCAACCGCCTCGTCCACCTCCCAGGCCGGCGGCAAGCGTCCGGCTCCCTCTCTGTTGCCGGCCTTTGAGCCTCTGCCCTCGTCGCCCGGCCTGCCTCACCCTTTTAAGCGCCAGAACACGGGCAGGCATAGCCTCCTCACCCCCGCTCCCACTTCGAGCACCGGCTTCTTCTCCAGCTCTCCGCCCCAGCCAGGTTCCCGACGCCGAGTCTCGGGCGGTTTCCAGGCTCGACTCCTTGACGTCACCGTCGCCCCGCCCTTCTCGTCGTCTCTTGCCAACGCCTCGGAGCGTCTCCCTCTTTCTGCCTTGCGCACCGTCGAGCTGTCTGAATGCGGCGAGACCGTCTGCCTTGGCCGCTCCAGCAACTCGTCGCACATCCAGCTCTCCGGCAACCGCCTTATATCTCGTGTCCATGTCCTGGCCCGCTACATCCCTGCTACGGATGCAGCCGGCAGCGTTGCCAAGATTGAGATTGTCTGCAATGGCTGGAACGGCCTCGTGCTGCACTGCCAGGGCCGCGCATGGGAGCTACACAAGGGAGACAGCTTCACCAGCGAGGCCGAGGGTGCAGACGTCCTGGTCGACGTGCTCGACGCACGCCTCCTGATACACTGGCCGAGACGCGCTGGTGCTGGCGCTGACATTGTCGCCGCCGCCCTCTCCGACTCGTCGAGCTGGGACGACTCGCCGCCCTCCAACGCCCCTGCTAGCCGTTCGCTGCTGCTCCAGTCAGTGTCGCCTCTGCGCCGCTCCACGCGTATTGCCTCTCCCGAGAGCCCGACGCCGGCGTCGACGGGCCGAATGCCCATGTCGAGCTCCCAGCGACTGCAGCAGTCCCTGCTACTACCTCCCGGCGGCCATGTTCGCGAACAAGAGGGCATCCAGATCTACGAGGACGGTTCCGACGACGGACATGAGCTGCCGAGCCCCAACTCGCCATCTCCGGCCGCGGGCAACATCAATGTCGACGCCAGCATGCGGACCGAGGCCACGGCGAGCTTCTCGAGCGAGCCGCCGAGCGACGGCGAGGACCACAACCCGGACGAGGAAAACGACCCCATCATCCACTCCTTCGGGCCCTTTGGTGCCGACATTTCGGGTAGGATGGCTTCGATAATGTCAAAGTCTCCCAAAGCAATGGTGGCAAAGGCCGCGGCTCGCCGGCACGCCCGCAACGCGTCCACTTGTGACACGCTCACCACGCTCTCTGGAGGGGACAAGGCCATGGCCTCGTGGCAACATAACAAGCGCCCGTCGACGTCGAGCCTCGAGACGGCAGCAGCGCCATCGCCAGTGGCCGAGGCCGAGACGGCCGAGGCCGAGGCAGCCGAGGTGCCGTCCTCACCAGAGGGGCCACTGTCGTCTCCGCCATCCTGCCCCAGCCCCATGATGGACCCCGTCATGACCAACCACGTCGTCAACCAGCTCGCCTACTCGCGCCTTTCGTCGACACCCCTGTCGACGATTATGCAGCACCTGCCGGCCGAGTCGAGGACCGCTGGCGTGGAGCGCCATGTGCTCCGCGAGGCCATCGAGGCGACGGCGTGCATCGGCATCATCCGCCGCGAGGGCAAGGACGCGGCGGGCAAGGCGCTTGAGAGCGAGTACTACTACATCCCGGAGCACGACAACGACGAGCAGCGCCGCGCCACCATCGTCGACGGGTTGCGGAAGCCCAGCCTGCGAGCCTGCAGGAAGCAACACAAGGTCGGTGGTCAATTCGGTGGTCCACGGTGGGTGGACGGCCCGCGCTGACTGTCAATGCATAGCAATACTTCTGGAAGCGCCCGCGTACCCCGTGAGCTTGTCGCTGCCAGGCGAGCGGCTGCTGGGCCGAGCTACTTTGGCCGAGCTACTTTGGCCGAGCTACTTTGGACGAGGTTGTCATGGTAAAAGACGAGGAACCCGAGAGACGCCCATTTCTGTTTTCGCGCCGGACTGTTCTCGCGCCGGACCTGGCCGTGACGTCGAGAGACGGCCCCCCCCATTCTTGTTTTAATTCAGCGTACATTCCGAGGCGTTTCCCCTCTTGGCCGCTTGGGCCCGAGTCGAGGGAGAAGCCGCATTGCCCATGGTGTCGAGCTCAGCCGTGTATAGAGTTGCACGCGTCGGAGGCGGTCGTTGTGTTTGCAACGAGCTGGGCCAGGTCGAGTCTTTGATATGGTTCTTTGATGGTAAGTAGTCGGCTAGACGAAGTGTTGGACGACGAGACGTGGCAACGGCAGCAGTGCATGCGTGGCAGTTGTGTACAGCAGCGGCAATTGAGTATTTGATGTGTAGCGCCCTTTTGCACCAGTGGAGGCCGAGGCTTCAGACTTCTTGTTGGTGACGCATCACCTAACCCATGTAGTGTTGTACCTACTTCGTAGTTACTCGGTTCCCCACGATGCCACCAGCCCAGCTCCAACACGGAAGCCAAACATGACCTGACCCTGCAACAGAAACATGGACAAAGACACCCCATCCTCACACACGGACAGGCCCAAAGCCACGCCTCGCGCCCAGGGCCCCAACGCGACAACCGCGGCCCCCCCCCATCACCCCCCGCCGACGACGGGCACCGCCCCCCACGCCCACGCAGACGCCTGGAAGCCCGCCCTCGACCGCCGCCAGAGCTGGAGCAAGGAGGACCAGAAGCACGCGCTGCAGATGTCGGGCATGGCCGGCGCGGGCTCGGCGCCCGGCTTCACCGAGAAGCCTGGGGCCTGAGGGGGGTGCCGTGCGACTTGCCGGGGGAGGGAGGAGGCACCGAGGGGGGGGGGAGAGAAACTGCCATGTTGCATGGTTTGCTCCAGGCGGACAAGATCAAAGGACTCTTTTGCGGTGAAGCCTGGTTGATCCATCGAGGGAACACACGCACGACTGTGGGGATGAATCGCTGTTGATTGTTCTGCTCCGCTCGCTGGCTTGTGTTTCAACTCCCCAAGACACCAGTTTAACTAGGTACTCTTCAAGACACCTTGACTCTTCAAGACACCTTAACTCCTCAAGAGACCTTGCTCAAGACACCAACCAGTTCACTCAAGACACCGGTTCAACTCCTCAAGGCGCCAAATTGACACACATGACGACTAAAACCCCCTGGGTCCTCGCCCGTCGGCACCCCCGGTTGCAAAGTACTCTCCCAAGACACCCGCCGCGTAGGCAATCCCCGTCACCCAAACCGTCCCCATGACAAGCTTGCGTCCGAACCCTCGCTTGCGCCCCCGTCCGTCATGCATGCCCCCCCGACGCTCTTCACCGGCCACGCCCTCGCTCCTTTGGAACCCAGGGGATGGCGTGCTCTCGTCTAGACCAGCCGGCCCATCGTAGTTGACGAAACCCGTCGGGCTCGCAAAGTTGCCCGTCACAGGCTTGCCCATGACATCAATGGGCTTGGCTGGAGCCTTCTCGGCACGGAGACTCTCGCTAGGCTGTCCCCTCGACGCCGCTCGAACCTTGCCGAAGACCAGCACGTCACCGCCCCCGGCCACAATCTCGTACCCCTGCTCGTCAAGTCGGGCAAAGTGCGCGAGGAATTTCGATGGACTCGAGAGGCGTGGCAAAACGGCGGCAGGGGAAGCCCACGTTTGCATGTCCTCGACGCCAGACGTCGTCTCGGCCATGCTGAGGGTCCCAGTCGCTGCGTCGTACGCAAGAACCCGGTACGACACCGACCGCCCACCTCCAGTCGGTGCATCCTTTGGCTCAGCCGCCGTCTTGACCTCGTAATGCTTCGCCTGCAAAGGTGACGTGGTCTGACCGCCGCATTCCCTCACGTAACTCGTCTCCAACCCCTGCGGTACCTTCGAATACAGATCCTCCTCTACGTCTTGTTTGTTCAGACGGGACGTGGCTGTTGTCGCCCAACTTCTCCCTGGCTGGCCATCAAGAAAAGGCTCCAACCTTGTTTCTTCGCTGGGGAAGCTCTCATCCATCGAGCTCGGCTCCGCCCCGTCTCTCTCTATATTGGGCGTGGCGGAAAATGCCGCGGCCGGCTGTGCGCCTTCGCTGCCGTTCTTGGGAACCAAGGTTGTCGTGGACGGCGAGTTGGCGGTGCTCCACGACGCCGCCAAGTCTTGTGGGAAGTCCCTGACGTAGTTGCCTGTGAGGCTTCGTTCCGTCTTCATCTTCAATTGCTTTAGAGCGTCTTGGGCGTCCTTTGATGTCGCGTCCCAGTTCAGGTCGTGTTCCGATTTCGCCTGTTGAAGCTCGGCTCTCTCCTTGTCATTCCGCGCCCGGCGAAGCACGTCGGCGCGGATATCAGCGCCAGTCTTGAAATCTCCAGAGTCGCGACCGGCTTCGGGCAAACCACCATGAACTCGGTCGGATTCATCGCAATCTTGATCCAGCAAGTCGACTGTCGGGCTCCGAGACGGTCTGTTCGCATCGATAATTGTGCGGTTGCTAGCAGCGGCATCTGAGCAGCTTTCGGTAGACTTTCTGTGCGCCTCAAACCCGTCTCGAGACAGGCTTGTGTAAACCTTGGACGCCGGTTCATTGCAACGACCAACACTATCCGCCCCTCGAGAAGGCGCGAGACGCGAGGCTGGTTCCGTCACACTGTAATGCGAGCCGATGCCCAAGCTCTGATTCGAGCTTCTGAAGACATCAGGCTCGTTCCAGTACACTGGACCATACTTGCCCAAGTCCGTGTACTGCTGGGCCGGGCCATCACAGGGAACCTCCATCTTGGTGGAAATCGGCTCGGCCTTTGGCGCAAAAATCTGCTGTCCTTGTTCATGGGCAGCAAGAATGGCGTCGTCGACGACAAACGGAACCTTGTACTGATGAAGCTTCTTGTACTGGTCTAGGGCTTCATTTTGACTCGAGACTTCCTCGGCGGTCCAGTCTTGCCGACCGTCCGGCTCGTTGAAATAGAC
Source organism: Ophiocordyceps sinensis (assembly GCA_012934285.1). NCBI lineage: Eukaryota > Fungi > Ascomycota > Sordariomycetes > Hypocreales > Ophiocordycipitaceae > Ophiocordyceps > Ophiocordyceps sinensis. The sequence continues at coordinate 79,987 of JAAVMX010000007.1, forward strand.
TGGGCCGTATTTGTCGAGATCTGGGGAATTCTTCGACGGCTCCTTCAGGACGGGTTTGCAAATATCGTCTGGTTTGTTCCTAAGCCCAATTCGAACCCTTTCGAGGTCGTCATATCCCTTGAAAAGCTCCTTGGAGGGCTTTCCAGGTTCCGTTCTAGATTCAGTCGCTGACACGGGCTTGTACTTGGCAAGATCCGCAAGGTTCTTCCATGTATCCTTGCCACTGGGTTGTAAAGGCGCGAGGCGGCCGTTGGGTTTGTCTCCAGAGTAATTCCTCTGAGCGTCATAGATGCTGTTCTCGTTTTGGGAGGCATGTTGTGGCGAACCTTTAGACTCTCTCCACTCGTCGGGGGTGTTTCCGTCAAGCCCCTTGTGCGTTCGAGACCCTGGACTGAACGCCGATGCGGCCGCCGTCGTAGTGGTTGGCTTTCTCACCCGGCGATTGGTAATGGGGTCGATGAAGTCTTCTTGGACTCGCTTCGACGTCGGGGCGTCTAGATCAGATTTCGAGGTGGCATCTGGGGGACGTGGGCGTTTTAGGAGGTATTTGCGTATGTAGTGAAATGACACCCACGGGCTGTGCTGCTTGGATGCGCCGCCGGTAGGGGCATACAGATGGTCAAGGGACTCGGCCTCGACACGGTCCGTTGCGTTGCTGGGGCGCAGACCCGAAATGTCGTCTGACCATGACTTGATGTCGTCCATGTTGGCATACGCGCCGTCGTTTGGGGAGCGGTGGACCCGCCAGGAGCGAGACGCGCTCATGCAATCTGGGATACTGCTGTCGATGGATCCGTTGAGGTAGCGGTTCAAAGATTCCATGTACCGATACCGCAAGGCGTGTTGACGCCTTCGCACATGGACATGGCCCGAGGTTGACCAGGGGCCCAGGCGGAAGCCCCGGGCCTGTTGGTAATGCCCGGCGACTTCTGTGCCCAAGGTGTGAATGGAGAGGAGGGATGGTCGTGGAGATGGCCGCACCATGCAGCAGGCAAGTCTCAGGCGAGAAGCCGGGGTGGCCGTTGCTGGTGACATGGCGTCGAGGTGCTCCCTGCCGGAAGACTCGGTAGCGAGGGCTCAGTGGCTGTGATGAGGAGCGAGTATGAAGTAGGAGCCGTTGCGATGGCGATGAACGAGGACGAGGAGATGACCAAGGGAGGCGGGGGTTTAAGGAAGTGGCTTACCGGAGACCTGCGGGGCGGCTGCAGATTGTGGATTGATGATTGATGGTGGCGGGGTAGCGGGGAGGGTGGGTAGCTCTATACTCCGTGAAAACGAGTGACGTAGGTCTATGCTTCCAAATACAGTAAACCTGGTCTATAACGATCACGTAAGGTTACGATATTCGGGTTATACCGATAAGATTGCGTGCATCGGCCTATAATTAGTAGGAAATTTCGTTATCCCTAATAATAGCGATATCGTTCTATATCTACTAATAAACCTTATTTTCCTACTAAAGTATCGGTATAAGTACGTACCGCCTCTTTTTTAGTAAGCTACCTTAGGGCATATATTTGCAAAATCTTTACCTTCTATTATAATTCTATAGTTAATTTAATTAAGCTCGTACGTATTAGAAAATATACCTAAGGTATTAAATATACGTCGTTAGGGAATTTCCTAAGCTTAGCGGAAGTAAATCCGTTAGAAGTCGTATAAAAACGCGCTTTAAAGGCATTCCGATATTATTCGGTAGGTAGAATAATAGTACGGAAGAAAATTCTCTTAATCGACGATTTTAAAGACTCTTAGCGCTAAATACGCCTACGTTAATAAGGCGAGGAGCTCCTAAGTGCTTAAAAGAAAGGCTATAGAGCATCCTCTACTCGAAAATGCCTTTAATAAGGCCGTCTAGCGATTTAATAATACTAAGCACTTAGTTAACGGCGATATTATCGTCTCGCTAGCTAAGAAGCTATAGGCAATAATACCTAACTTCCGAGGGCAGCCTAAGCTAAGCTTCTTAAAGGGCTAGCTTAATAGCTTTAAGAAGAGGTATTACCTTAAGCGCTACCGATAGCACGGCGAGAGTAAGTCTACTAACTAATATAACTTTAGCAAAGGCCTCGCTAAGTCCTAAAGGATCTACGCTAAGTACGAGTCGAAAGATATCTATAACGCGGATAAGACTAGCCTCTTTTAGAAAGCTACGCCTATATATATACTTACCTTAGGACTATAAAAAGGCTTAAAGGGCAAGAAAGACCGTATTACGCTTTTGCCTTACTATAACGCTACCGGCGAATATCGGCTATAGCTTTAGGTAATTATTATAGTAGTAAACCCTTATGCCTTTAGCTACGCTAACTATAAGATCGCCGCGATGCTATTTTACTATCGTAATAATAAGACGGCTTAAATAACTATAGTTATCTTTACCGCCTAGCTAAAGTAGTTTAATGCTTAAATAGCTAGCCGTAAGGTGCTACTCTTACTTAATAACTTTAGTGCTTACGAATATACCGTCTATAATACCGAAGCCGAAGGCTAGCTTTAAAACACACGCTACTACTTCCTCCCGCCGAACTCGACTATGTTATTCTAGCCGATAGATTAAGGGATTATTAATAACCTTAAGGTATACTATAAGAAGCTATAGCTTAAGTTCTTCTACTATCTTACGTTCTAAAGTCGCGACCTAATATACGATATAATAATACTTTACGCTATAAAGTAGTCGATAGAGTTATAAAGCGCTATTAAAAATAAAACGATCGCTAACTGCTAGACTATATTATAGCTCTTTAGCACGCGTCTTAGGCTATAACTGCGCCTAAAGGACTAAGACGAGTCTTATTAAGCTTTACTTAAGAATCTATAGCACGCGCGTATATAATCGGCGATAGGGATTAATAATCTTATTAACGCCGATTTAGAGGAATTCTAAAGCTTTATAGACCCTAAGAGCGAACGTATCGAATCCTAGGAAATAGAAGACGAGATTCTCGCCTTTATCGCGAAGACCTTTATAAAGCTTAGCATCTCTCCCGACGACGATTTCGGTAACGATAGCGACTAACCTAAGCCTACGCTAATAATAGTAGCATAAGCGTTAGAGTTAATCGCTAGATTAATTGCCTTTCTAAAGTTACGGCCGCGTTTTAACTAAGAATGCCTTCGTATCCTTAAGCGAGAGTAAAGGCAAATTTAGGCGGATTAGTAAGCGGCGCGAGACGCGGCAAAATCATAATAATCTATCGAGAAGTATCTTTTAGCTAGTTTAGCGGGGGAAAACGCGTAGAGGTACTTCGAGCCTAGTTCCCTAAATATACCGATGTCTTGACTATAGCGATTAAAAAGGTGTGACGGCGAGTATCGTTATAGACTAGGTTTACTGTAAACGGCTTAAGGACGCAGGCACTCTGGCTCGGTCCTCAGTGTGTTTCCTGTACTAGTACCATGTCTAAGCGAGGTACCCGCCCTTCGGGGCACACGCGCCCGCATAGACTTTCCTTCCCACCATCAGCTTTAAAGCGTCCCCGTAGTGCCCGTCCCGTCCTCGTACACATGACAGACTCTCGTTTCGGAGCGGCCGATCACCTCGACGGAAATGACATCTCTCTTTTCGGCTGGGTTGAACAACCAAATGGATGGCACAACCACCAGTGTCGCCTTCGAGAAGTCCCTGATGTGTTGGCGTTCGGGTGGGTTTATCCCGCTCCGGTGCCTAGTCCACCCACGGCGTCGAATCTGAGGTTTGGCCATCTTCAGGCTCGGGCGAGAGCGCTATGGAAGCCGCTGGTGTGTAGAGGGACGTGGTGTCGGCCGTTGTATTGTTGTTGTTGCGAAGTGTCCGAGACGGACGTTCCGCTTGCTGGCCTTCCTTCGCCCATCTCCGTCGTGCCCGTCCCGTCCTCGTAAACATGGCAGACTCTCGTTTTCTTGGAGCCGACGACCTGAACGGAAATCACGTCTTCCGTGTCCGCCGGATCAAATCGCGATTTGTGGACGGCGATGCCACCCTAGTTTCTAGTACACCCACGGCGTATCCCACATCCCGGGTACCCGTCCCGTCCTCGAAAACATGGCAGACTCTAGTTTTGGTCTTGCCGATAATCTCAAAGATGGCGCGATCCGGCGCCCGTCTTGATCGCAATAGTGACATGCGGTTTATCGTAAATCCGCCGCCCCTCACGAGACGGCAGCGGCGCGGGGGGCCCAGAAGGGATGGAGGCCCCCTATTCTTTTCCTGGAAGAGGAGGGCCTCTATCCCCACGGGCCATCCCGATTTCGGATGGCTGCAATCTAACGCTTTGGTTGGGCGTACCCTTATGACATCGTACGACGTACCCATGGAACGACTTATAGAGTTGCCGCCAGGTGAAGGGTTTTGTATGGCGTTGCTGGGGCGCAGAGTCGACGTCTGACCATGACTTGTTTGATGTCGTCTATGTTGGCATACGCGCAGAATCCTGGACAGTGTGGGCACAGGTCGATGTCATTGTGGTAAGTATACTTCGTAGTAGCTTATTATTCGTAGACGCAGTCGAACGGCCGGCCCTCTGGCTGTCATATGCCAACTTAAATGCGAATGCGTGGACTGCGATAGATATGGGTTCCGCATCGGATGTCGCTTGCCGTTTTAAACGCTAAGGTCTCGTGCCACTGGTCTGGCATGAAGGATTTGCCGTTCCTGTAGGGGAAGTGAGGGAGCACGTTGACCACCTCGTCCAACTGCAATCTTCTGGGGGTCACGTACCCCAATGCTTCGAGATGCTGTCGCACTTCCTCGATCGTCCTCGCGAAGCTTGCCTCCGCTGTGCCCACAGTTCTTTAGAATGATTGCAGCGGCCTGTTGAAATGGGGCCTCTCGTGACGAATTCCTCGCAGCGAATGAGGACAGGTTGTCTTAAGCGGTCCGTGTGAGGAGCAGGTCCTCAGGTCGTCTTGACGAAGCGGCGAGGCAAAGATGCGGGATAAGAGGCGCGAAGATGCAAAGATGCGGGGAACGCAGGGATGCGGAGATGCGGGAGAAAGGAAGAGCGGTGATGCGGTAATGCAGAGCCTGATCCGGCTGCGATGAAGCTCTCGCGACCCACCCCTCCCTCTACCCGTTGCGTTGCGTTGCACTTGAGTGCCCCAACGGGTACGTACCCGAAGACAGCCAACCGACACTCCTCCTAGCCCCACCTTCCTTGCCCTTCGCAACGAGAGCCCTTCTTTCCACCTTTCTTTCCACACCGGCCCAGACTCTACGTCTTCCTTCAACTACCCCCTCACTCGTCGGCGCCATCATCTTGCCAACAGTTGCCGAACCATCCTTACAGATCAACCGTTGCGAGCGTTGCAGGGCTAGCCGAACTGGCCTCGCCGTCACAGGACCCGCTTTTCTGCCTCGGCGTGACTGTATGTATGTATGTACATCCCCCCTCCGTGCCTGCCCGTCGCCGAAAGCTCACACTAAAAAATGAGCAGCCCGTGACATGATGTCGAGGCTTCGTCTCCTCTCTCCAACCGTCAACAGCAGCGCCAAAACCAAACCATGAAGCGCGTTCAGCAGGGCAGAGCGTCTCGAGGCTTCGACTCTCCGCTGGGCGGCTTCGGCAGCGTATCCTCGGGAACCCTGTCGTATCTGACCGAGCCCCCGTCTTTCGCCGCGGTGTCGGACCCCAACCTTGTCGTGTCGCTCAAAAACCTCTTGAAAAAGGACAGCACCACCAAGACAAAGGCCCTGGAGGACCTGCTGTATTATGTGCAAGCTCATCCCTTTGACCAGGGACCCGGCGTCGACGAAGCTCTTCTTGACATCTGGGTGAGTCGTCATGTCCGCCTCTCAGAGACGCCTTTTGCTCACAAACCGTAGGCCAAGCTGTACCCGCGCATATCCATCGACAATTCCCGCCGCGTTCGCGAACTCTCCCACTCCCTCCAGCTCCAGCTGATGAAGTCGGCCCGCAAACGCATGGAGCGGCACATTCCCAACATTGTCGGCGCGTGGCTCTCCGGCCTCTACGACCGCGACCGTGTCGTTGTCAGGACCGCCCAAGACAGCCTGTCTTCATTCTTGAACACACCCGAAAAGTTGTCCGCCTTTTGGAGCAAATGCCAGTCCCCGATCCTCGACTACGCTATCGAAGCCGCTCAAGAGACTCGGGATACTTTGAGTGATGAGCGGACAACCACGGCAGAGGACGCCGACGCCAAATATTTCAGGGTCATTGCCGCCAGCTTGTCTCTGGTCCTCAGCCTACTCCAGCTGGACACTGGAGTCAATGAAAAGTCACGCCCAAAGCTCGACGCCTTCTTCGCCGACGAGGTGGTTTGGAAATGCATCACGTTCAACGACTCGCAGGTCAGAAAGGTCACGTGTCAGCTGTTGTTCATGTGCATCGAGCGCCATCTTCCATATACCGAATCAGCCAAGACCAAGCAAGCATTCATCACCGGGGGCCTCAAAACAAACCAGTCAGGATCTGCGCTGGAATACGTGCGAGCGCTGACCAAGTTGACTCAACACTGTCCCGATGTATGGGCCGCAAGTTCTGGTGAAAAGAAGACTCCCTTTTCGAGACTGCAGGCCTTTATCGCAAAGGGTTCCCAGGGAAGCCCTGCCAAGTTTTGGGAGTGTCTGGACCAGCTCCTTGCCTCCATCCCAAACGACCACCTGACACTTGAGGAGGCGTCAGATCTCATGTCCTCTTTGCAATCTGGCATCACGAGCCGCGACGAGCCACGCACAAACACCTCGTTTTCATGGAAATGCCACGTCGATACTGCTCACCGATGCCTCAACGCTCTCTCTGGCGACGACCAACTTGCTCTTACGAAACAACATCTTTTCCCACTCCTTGAGCAGTTTTTATTCCCCGTCTCCGAAAAGCCAACGTCCATTTCGCTTGGCCCCAATGCAATAACCATCCTCGTCGACATTCACGTCGGCTTGGTGCAGGCCTCCCGTCGTCTTGCCGAATCCGTTGCCGGCGAATGGGCTCGCCTCGGAACGTTGCTGTGCAAGGACATATCCGCATCCCTACCCGAGGTGTCCAAAGAGTTTCAAGCATCTCAAGTCAAAGTTGGCGAGCAAGGCAGAAGATGGTTTGGACTCGTCGGGTCGATACACAGCAAGTCGCAGGAATTGAATGGCGACTTGGACAACACCAGTGGCCCTTCGACACAAATCGTCTTGGATTGCATAACGCTGCTCGAAAACCGGAATTTGAAGCCGTACGGGGCTGCTCAAGCGCTAGAATATGCACTGAGTACATCGCCTCACCTGTTCACGAAAGAGACTGGAGAAAGCCTCGCCCGCTTTCTCCGGTTGGCTGCCAAAGGCATGGAAAAGGTCATCGGCTCCCCATCTTCTCGCAACCTCTTTTCCTGTCTAAATATTCTCGGGACCATTCCTGGCCTCCAAGGCGACTATGAGAGCCTTTGGTCGCTTTGGACACAAGCATCTCTGGACCTGTCAGCAAAAGAGTCCCGCAATGCGGCACTTGCTCAGCTCGTCTCGCAGGAGAACGCTGCTCCGCTTGCCAAAAATTTCCCAAAGATTCAGGAGCTGGTGCGCTCTCAAATCATGGAGGCGATTGAAACGGAAGAAAATGCCACGGAGGGGAATGCGAGGACTTTCTTCAAGGCCGCCATTGTGAACGAAGCTCTTGATAGCGACACCAGCCGCCATGTTGGAGGCGAGATGGTGGCACTGTTGGGAAAAGACACTCAACATTCGGAGAGTATTCTAGATCTGCTGGAGGCTATGGCTAAAAGGCAGCCGAAGCTCTTTTGCCAGCAAGAAGCAATTCACACGGATCTCGTGGCCCAGTTGCTCAGCTTGTCGGAAGTTGGCGACAACTCCATCTCTCCACGAGCGGCACGAGTGCGCTCACTACTGGACGGCCACGGGGACGGCACACTGCCAGTCGTGGAGATTATCCAATCAAATTTGGAGCGAGCCGGTCCCCAGTCTCTTGAGTATGTTTCGGACACCAGTGGCCTTGCGCCGGGCTAATTTCGTTTGCTCAGAATCAGCACTCTCATATCGCAGGCCAAAAGAGCTGTCGACACCACCGTGCGCTGGGAAGACCTGTGCCCCAACACCAACGTGTGGATGGCGGAACTGTCAACACTACTTGAGCAGCCCGTCAACCCTACACTGTCAATCACAAGTGGAATTGGCGGCGCTGTGACGCTTCCTCGCGTCAGCTTGGTGCCCCCTAGAAGTCGGATTCCTACGCAAAGGGATCGACAAGGACGCTCCGTACCCGGCAGAATGGCGCTCTACACCCTTGGACTGCTTTCTTCCGCCCCTGTAGCTGTCGACCTCCCTCACCAGTTTCACGTCGAGCTCCTGTACCTCCAATGTCTGTCTATACAGCTCGCCTCGGACCAAGTGACGTCCCTGGAGGTCGACGGGCTCTGGGCGACTTTGGAAGACGAGTACACAATGGCCCAAGCAGAGGAACTTGTCACTTTGTCCAGGAATCTCGTCAGCAAAATTCTTACCGCGGCGACTCAGTGGGACAAGGTCCCTGAACATGGCATCTCCAGAGTCGTCGGCGGCCTCGTCGAGCTGACTATGAATGAAGCCATGTATCTGACTCCTCGCGGCGTGTACAGTGCAAGGGTGTTGACTGAGCTCCTCCAGACACTTACGGAAGCCCACGGGGCTCCGGCCAGCCTAGAGGAAACCTTTCTCAAGCCAAGCGTCCTCAAAGCCACACCAGAGACGGCTTTGCTGGCAGCAGGATTGATGGCGGGCCTTGGGTGGACGCTGAAGTCGTCAAAGGCAGCTAGCAACTTCTGCAATCGACTCGTCAGCGATGTCGCCGGCACGTCGCCCGAAAATGACCAGTCGATGATGACGTTGGTGCTTCTCACGCTGTGCGCCCAAGTGTACGAACCTGGTCAACTACCTGTCGCGAACAACAGAGTCGTTTTTGCGGTGAAACAAATCACCTCGTGGTCCGAAGACCTTGCCGAGCTAGACTCTGACTTCTGCGCCGAAATGTGTCGCGCGCTCGGTCAGCTGCTACCTTGCATGAAGGATGTCTACGGGTCTTACTGGGAAAAGACAGTACAGTTTTGTCTTGCGCTGTGGGAGCGCGCTGGCCAGCACGTCCTCTCGGAAGCATTGCCGTTTATTCACTCCTCGCTCAAGCTGTTGAGAGTTCTCGAGGGCATGCAGGATGCGAACGACGACTTGCAAGATGCCCTGAGGGAGGTTGCTACCGCAAAGTGCAGCGGCTTGTTGGAATTGATGAAACTACCGCGCGAGGGGGCCTCGCAGCCTATGGTGATTGTGGACGCAATGCTGTGCCGCGAGACGGGAAAGATTCCCGTGGCGCGTCTGCCGGAGCCAAAGGATGTCTTCCCGCTGGTTGCTTCGGCGTCACGAGACATTCAAACCGCGGCGTTCGAGATGCTTCACAAGAAAATACCGGCACAGCAGGAAGAGCAATCGATCAATGTCCTGTTGGACAAGATAGGCAAGTGTCCTGTTTCTGAATCTCTTGGACCAGCTACTGACCTGCCTCAGATGCTCGCCTTCCCGACGAGCTTCTTTCACTGCTGCTCGATCCCCCGACATTAGAAAGGTACTCGGATGAAGCTCTTTCTCTCTTCCCGTCGCCGGTTCGCTGCTATCTCCTCTCCTGGAAGCTTCTCTTTGACGCGTTTTCGACGCCGTCGTTGAAAGTCCGAAGCGACTTTGCCAGGCATGTCAAGACGGGCGAGTTTGTGCGTCCGTTGCTGGACTTTCTCTTTGACGTTCTCGGCCACTCGGCGGCCCATCCGCTGAACCTCGACAAGGAGGGCATTGGGGAGGAGCAAATATGCGAATATGACATTGGGCTGGCCGACTCTGAGCCGGGCGAGCAGAGCATGCACTGGCTGCTCGCACACCTGTACTACCTGACGCTCAGGTACCTACCGGGCCTCTTCAAGTCGTGGTACATTAACTGCCCCTCGAAGCAGACGCGGATCGCGGTGGAGGCGTGGACGACGCGGTACTTTTCGCCGCTCATCGTGGCCGACACGCTGGACAAGGTGCAGGCGTGGGCCGAATCGCAGGATGCCGGCGGCGACGACGACAAGGAGCTGCTGGTCAAGGTGTCCAAGGCGGTGCGCGAGGTGACGGCGGGCTACGAGGTGGACGAGTCGCAGGCGGCCATTGTCATCAAGGTGCCGGCCGACTACCCCATCGGGGCGGTGGCGGTGGCAAGCCTGCACCGCGTGGCCGTGACGGAGCGCAAGTGGCAGAGCTGGATCATGACGACGCAGGGCGTCATTGCCTTTTCCAACGGCAGCATCGTCGACGGCCTGCAGGTCTTCCGGCGCAACGTGGCGGGCGCGCTCAAGGGCCAGAGCGAGTGCGCCATCTGCTACAGCATCATCTCGGCCGACCACCGCATGCCCGACAAGCGGTGCACGACGTGCAAGAACCTCTTCCACCGGTCGTGCCTGTACAAGTGGTTCCAGAGCAGCAACCAGAACACGTGCCCACTGTGCAGGAACCCCATTGACTACCTGGGCGCCGACACGGCGAAGCGGAGGCAGGGTTAGAGGCGTGGGGCTTGGAGACCATGGCCTGGCCAGGAGGTTACCGGCCATCTTCTGGAGGGACGGTCTGGGCATGACGAGTCACGCGGCGTCGGTGGGTAGCCGGATCGGGGTAAGGGGAGAAGGACAGCTTGGTTGTTACAATAAGTGTTGAGTAAGGATTCTTCACAAATGGGTGACGGTTATTCAACTCTTGACTGTCTGAGGGATTGAACATGGTGGCGGGCTTGTAGCGCCTCTCGTTACGTCACCACGGCCATCTCGAATCTGACCGTTTGGCGCCTCCATATTCCCATGTAACAGCAGAATTGCCGTTGGACATGGCAGGCATGCATCAACAGATCTTGTCGCGTGACGGGCCGGTTATGGGAGCTTCCCGGCCGCGGAAACGATTATAGCCTCGAGAAACCCGACCCGAGACAGGCCTCCGCCCCGTGCCCGGTCAAGAAAGACCTGGTTGAAGCAGTCGAGGTACCAAACGTGACAGTGTCATGTTCGTGTCCCGAGGCCGCGTTGGTGAAGCTCGAGGGTGCTGACGAGACCTCCATGTCCTGTAAACTGGAGGCGGCAACACCCGTTCAAGACGAACTATTCGACGCTGCAACGCAAGAGTAAAGGGGCTGCCGCTTGCGCAAGATCTGCGAGGCCCCCGGCGACATCATTCATCCTCTTGGACGAAGCAGGGAAACTCGAGAGCCTACAGATGACGTTAGATGTGTTCCATTGATAATTTGACACAAGCTGGCGCATACAGTGGAGGCGGATGCTCGCTGGCCGTCGTAGCGCACGAGGGCGGCGACGAGGTCTCGGAAGGGAGGGTCCGCCTGCGGGAGTATCTCCTGCCACGACCGGGGAGGAAAGACGGTCCAAAGCTCAAAGGGCGAGACGTTGAAGTGTCGAGCCTCTGGCCAAGTCTCGGGCGTCGGCGTGCCAAGCGTCTTGAAAATGCTGAGGATCAGGCCGAGCTGGTTCCCGTCCTCGTCGACGGGCCGCGACTCGAAGGGCGGCACGGGCGGGGAGCAGATGGACTCGGCGAGCATGACGCCGAAGCCCCACATGTCGACGGGGGCCCCGTATGCCTTGTTGCCGAAAAGGACCTCGGGGGCTCGGTAGGAACCGGTGCCGATGTCGAGGATCTTGTCGGCGGCGGGTTCACTGTGGGCAGAGAGCTCTGGGTGCCATGCAGTGCCGAAGTCGGACAAGAAGGCCGGGCCAGAGGGCGAGCTGAGGAGGACGGCTGAGGGTTTTATGTCCCTATGGACGATGCCGAGGGCGTGAATGTGCCCAAGGGCGCGCAGGGTGTCGGTGAAGATGGCGCGGAGCCGCTGCTTAGACAGGGGGCCGGCGGCGAGAAGCTGGGAGAGGGTCAGGGGCATAAAGGGGAACCGGAGCACGAGCTGGTGGCCCTGATGGCGGAAGACGTCAAGCAGTGGGATGCAGGGCGGGCGGAGCATTGCCAGGATCTTGGCCTCTCGCTGGGGGTTGTGAGGCTCCATGCTGCGGTGGGAGGTGGTGATGACCTTGAGGGCAAAGTCACCGGCGCGATAGACCTCGGACGTGACGCCCTCGGCAACGAAGGTGCAGCCTTGGTAGGGCCCGATGCGGATGGCATCTGGAGGTGGAGTGGCCACGTCCGGGTGAAGAGGAAGAGGTTCGCGGGCCGCAGAGGCGCAAGCAGCATCGTACTCATCCTATGACGAGAGAAGAGGTCAGAGCACGGCGCCTGACCCAGTCATTACCGCAACGTACGCGTGTTGAAGAGGTGTCATAGGCGGCTTGCTCAACGGCGATGGCGTCACTCGCAGGCCTAGCAGGACCCAGGGATGATTGTCTGCGAGGGCAGATGAAACGACGACGAGGCGAACAAGTCAGACGAGGGCGGCGACGGGCAAATGACAAACCGACTGGGCCGCCTTACATTTTTCGGACGACGTCGTACCGGTCGAGAGCCGACAGGGACGATTTCCACTCGGGCGAGGGTGGCATCATGGTGGATAGGGGGAGATGGACGGTCTGTGGCCACTCGCCTCTTGGCCTTGAGGTTGTCACGACAGCATGACAGCATGACAGCATGAACGAGTGGGTACGCACTTGGAGGAGTTAATTGGACGGAAGAATCGATGAATTAGGGCCTGATCCACAACGCCTCGACTTAGTCGAGGCGGACATGCACATATGATAGAAGGGTATCAGAACCCCGATTAGCATATGTTTTTGGTGTAAATGAAAGAATTGTGGCTCCTCCTTCTATATTTGCATGTCTACCCCTGCTCTTAATGTACCGAGCTAGCAGGGGTCGTGCATAGTCGCGTAAATGCCTACATTAGGGAAAGTCGCCAAGCAAAACGCATTTTTCTGCCGCTGGCCGCCTCGAATGAGTCGAGGCGGCCAGCGAATGCAGTACGTGCACTTTTTACATACGTCTTCGCGCTGCTGCCGCCGCTGCTGCTGCCGCCGCTGCTGCTGCCGCCGCTGCTGCTGCCGCCGCTGCTGCTGCCGCCGCTGCTGCTGCCGCCGCTGCTGCTGCTGCCGCTGAATAACGAGTGTAAGAAACACGCCTGCTGCCGCCGCTGCTGCTGCTGCCGCCGCTGCTGCTGCTGCCGCCGCCGCTGAATGACGAATGCGAGAAACACGCGGGGCGCGAAAGCGGTAAGGGAATTCGCCAACAAGGGTATACGACGGTACAAGAGGACCCGGCCCGCAAAAAATATATGGGCCATGTCTCTTCGTGCGTCCGCCTCGACTTAGTCGAGGCGTTGTGGATCAGGCCCTTATTATTAGGTACTACTCCGCTCTCGGAGCCCATTGCCGAGGCAGGCGGGGCACGGAATTGATTGGTGCCTTAGGCAGCAAGGTGCGGTGCTTTGCAGACTCCCACGTGTGTCATGCGCAAACTAGAAACTAGGCAAAAATGGGGAAATTGTTATGCTCGCACGGTGCATGAGCGGGCGGCGGCACGGTACGCGGTAACTTTAGCCTGCAACGTCGAAATGTCACCCCCCCGTATTTCCTTCCCTTGGACGAGCTCGCGCTGCGCTGCTTGCGGCATCCTTCAAACGCCCTGACGAGCCTGTAATGCTCACTGGCTACCGGCCACGGGTCGCTGAAACTGGGCAACAATAGAGGCCGGCGCGCTAATAACCAGCGGTCATTTCCCACGGGACAGTGCCCTCGCAGTGGCCCGCCCAGTTCCTCATCAACCACGGCGGGCACCCACCACCACCACCACCACCACCTCCACCGCGACCGCTGCCAGCCGTCATCTCACTTCGCTCTTTTCCCCCCTTCTTCGAACTCTTTTTCCTCCTCTCTCCCGTGCCACGGGCACGATCCGCCGCTGACGTGCGCCGCTTCATCCATACATTATCCGCTGCCACCGTCATGCGCGCCTCACCTGGCTAGTCGACACACGCATCCCTTATTTACATCGCCTCTCGAGATATTCGCCATGGAAGACCTCGCCAGGACCGAGTATCCCGGCATGCTGGTGAGCCTCAACCCACGGCAGGAGCTCGGACAGCGCTGAACGTCGACCAGGCCCATCTGCAGCCCATGCAGGCCACGCAGACGCTCAACGAGCGCGTCAAGCGCATCAACAAAATCAACCTCGAGATTGCCGACTGGCTGCAGGTACGAGGGCTCGCGAATCGACGCGCGACACGGCCCAATCATCGCTGACTTTTCCTGCTCTGCAATCCTTCAGGAGCGCCGTCGCGTCGAGGAACAATATGCCCTCGGCCTGCGCAGACTCACCCAATACCGTGCTCCCAATTCGCACTCGGACTTGGGGTGCGCACTCGCCCCTCCCTTCTCCCCTCAAGTCGTTCGAGCTCAAAGGGCGCCACCGCTGACCATGGCCGTGCCTCAATCGCAGAGTCTTCCAAGCCCCCTGGGCCCGAATCATCGAGTCCATCGAACGCATCGCTCACTCGCACCACGTCTTCGCCGAGCGCATCGAGCAAGATGTCGAGAATCCCCTGCGCGCCTACCCGCAGAGGCGCGACTTCCAGAACATGCACAACATCGCGAACAACCTCGGCGTCATGGCCAAGGACCTCGAGGACGCCCAGGACAAGGCCGACAAGCTCAACAGAAAGGGCAACAAGGCCAGCCCCCAAAAGGTCGACGCCGCCACCATGAGGCTCGAGTCAACCACCCAGCAGTGGGAGTCCCAGGCCCCCTTTGTCTTTGAGACGCTGCAGGCCCTGGACGAGTCCCGCATCAATCAGCTGCGCGACCTCCTGACTCAGTACCAGACAAGCGAGGCCGACCAGGCCCAGCGAGCCCAGGACAACGCCGTCGAGGCTCTGGCTGCCATGCTGGAGATAAGCACCGAAAAGGAAGTCGTAGACTTTGCCCAGCGAACAACGGCCGGAAGGCCAGCCGCCGCCCCCTCAAGATCCTCGACCAGACGCTCCACCGCCGTCGGCCCTGGCGCTAGACCCGTCAGCTCGGCAGGGGCGCCATCGCCATCGCTTCTTCATGGCGCCACAAACAGCTCTGCCTTGTCGGGTCCGGCTCCGACTGCAGGCTCTCAGACAGACGACCATGTCAGCGATCACAACCCACTCCCGATCGAGGTCAAGCCAGGTAAGCCGCTCCACCAGAGGGCCCGTTGCCTCGTCTCGCTCTTGTTGACAAGCCCGTAGAATCCAAGCTCCGCCGCCTGGGAACCATGCTTGGGAGTCGACGGCGACAGAGCGTTCACGTTGGATTCGGCCCGTTGGCGGCTCAGAGGACGGGCACGACCTTTGGACGCCTGGGTAGCAGCCACGGACGCGGGATATCGCCCAGGACCTCGACGAGCAATTTTCATCAAGATTCAGGCCGCTTGTCCGCGCTCGCCGAGACGCCTGACCAGCCAAGCCAAGACGACGTAGCTGCCGACGAGCACACGGCTTCGCACGGGGGAACCAACGGGGTGGCCAACAGCCACGCCGGGCCGGCGGATTCCGCCTCCTCCTCGGCCCCTGTCGCGGGAGGGGTCAACGGGACTCATGCGCCAGATATATCGGACGTGGCTCCGCCGCCCGGCCCGCCGCCCGCCCAGCAGGCCGAGGGCACATCGCCGCCGAGCAAGGACGAGGAAGGCTTCACGATACGAGCGCCCATGAACGATCCGATTACCGAGGCCCAGCGCGAGGCGGCGGGCGATGAGGCGGATCAGCTCTTCAAGCTCAGCATACAGACCACGCCCGTCGACGAGGAAGATCCGCAGGCGAAGGAGGCGGCTTTATCGAGCGTGGTCAAGACGCTCAAGCTGGGACCAGCCACTCGGCGTTCCAGCACCATCAGAGGGCGCCGCGACGTGCGTAACACGGTTTACCTGCCGCCGCCTTCGTCGAGCATGCGCGAGGGCCAGTCGGACGGTGCGATGCCGTCGATAGCGGGCTCGCCTCCCGCGTCCTCGGCGTCGTTTCCCCGGCCAACGCCAGTTGCTGCGCTCGCATCCGAGGCGAGCATGGCGGGCACGTCGGACACGCAGTCGGTCCGGTCCGGCAACTCGTTGGGCAGCCTGGCCCATGCCAAGCATCCCGACATGACGGGACCGGGGCTGAACTGCTCCATTGTCGAGACCGTCTCGGCCGTTTTCGACGACGGCGTGATCAAGAGCGCGTCCATCACGGGCGAGATTGCCTTTGTCAACAACTCATCCCAACCGGGGAGCAAGCGTAAGTTTGGTGACCCCCGTGGGCGTGACAGCGCCTCCTCGTTGCTGACGGTTGTGAGAAGCACATGAGATTATCCGCATCAATCACTTCCCAAACCTGGAGCGCATTGGGCCCAACCGCATCTTTGTCCAAAACGCTTGGCCCGAACGGCCCGATCAGTTTACGCTCGACACGTCCCACCTGGCCAAGACGGCGACGGCGTTTTCCTACCGCGTCTTCGCCGACGAGGCCGAGAACCCTGTCCTTGGCCAGCACGCGCCGCTGCTCTTGAAGCCCGCGTGGAAGCCGCAAGGCGACAAGCTGGGCCTCTTGCTGCAGTATCGGCTCAACCCGGTGGCCCAGTTCAAAGCCCCGACGACACTGCACAATGTCGTCCTCGTGGCCAGGTACGAGGGGAGGGCCAGCAGCGCGCAGACGAAGCCGACTGGGACGCATCTCAAGGAGAAGCACCTGGTCTACTGGCGCCTCGGAGACCTGACCCTGACGGGCGACACGCAAAAGATTGTGTGCCGCGTCGTCGGAGCCGACGGCGTGACCCCGACGGCCGGCCTCATCGAAGCCCGGTGGGAATATGCGGCCGCGGGCAACGAGGCCGTGGGCAGTGGCATCTCCCTCTCGAGGCTGGAGGAGACGGAAAAGGCGGCAGAGCTCGCCGAGGACGACCCTTTCGCCGACCAGAGCCAGCCCACCGCCGGGGGTCAGAACTGGGTCGCCGTGCCGCTGCAGAGAAGGCTCGTGAGCGGCAAATACGAGGGCAAGTAGGCTGGCACGCCCTCGAGACGAGGCACGCCTCCTCCCTCGATGCGCCTCTCCTTGAGTCGCGAAGAGGCACGGACTCTGGCATGGCAATTTCTCCTTTCGATGTATCAAGCTTGCCTCTTGCTTGTTTCCTTTTTGCCTTTTTTTTTGCCCATACGTAGCGAGGAGGAATTTGTCGATTGTCGTACCATATCCAGCCACGAGCTTGAAATATTATTCCAAAGTCTTTTCCTCCTTTTTTTTTCTCCACCGGCATCCCGATGGCAGGCATCCCGCGGCGCCAAGGTAGGGGGCGGAAGCAGCTGCGCGCGTGGCTGGCTGAAGCGGCGACGGGCTTGTCGGTAATCTATTTTGTATGACTACATGATTTCAGTCTATACCAAAGTAAGCAGTGGGCGCTTCTCTTGCTTGCCCGTGCGGCGTGCTGGTGGTGGGAGACGCGAGTTGACAGGGGCTGGATGGATTTGCGGCATCACAACGCTGATCCGCTGAGCTTCGACCGTGGTTGTGACTACATTTTTATTCTCTTTTATGTTTAGTCCGTCTTTTACTTGTTCGGCTAGACCATGCTGTGACGCTGCCTGTCCATCTGATTCTGCCCCTGACACCGAGGGGCCTTCGTGCCCGGGCAAGTCGCTCGCTCTGCCCCCTCCAAGGCTACGCTACACACGCGTGTGTACAACAACTCCAGCGTGGGCCAGACACATACATTAGGGGTCACGGCATAACGTCAAATCAATGTCAGTCCGACTTGTTGCCGCCGCCACCGCCGTCGGCGACGGCGGCCTGCCTGCTGCGGCCCTTGCGCCACTTTGCAAACTTGTCGCCGAGGTAGCGCATGCTGCGCCGCCAGCCGCCCATGAGCAGACCCTTTGCGCTCTGCGCGGTGCTTGGCCAGCTGACCGTCTGCTTGATGACCTGGCGGACGATGTGCTTGAGCTGCTGGGCGTCGTCTGCGGCGATGCTGCGCTCAAACGGGGCGGCCTGGCGGCGGCGGACGCCGTCCTCGGAGCCGGCCTCGTCCATGATGCGGCGGAAGTCGTCGTCGGGTATGGCGAGCTTCTTCCGGTACCGAAAGTAGAGGCGCGAGCGAAAGTGCTCGGGCAGGCGACGCACCATGTTGCCGCGCTTCCGGGGGTCCATGTCCTGGGTGAGGGCGCTGTCGGTGCTCGGGTCGAGGATCCAGTCCTCGTCGTCGAGGCGGACGGGGTGGGCGTAGTCGACGTTGTCGAGCACCTTGACGAGGGGCGCGTAGAGGCGGCGGAAGTGGACCACGTTGTGGCTGACAATGTTGCTGATCTTGGACTTGTCCTCGGTGGGCAGCGTCATGCGCGGGTCGCCGAGGTAGCTCAGGCCGGCAATGGTGCTGTAGAGGTCCGTCTCGGAGAAGCGCGGAGGCAGGAGCAGGAGGGCGGTGCGGAGGGCGGCGTAGAGGTTGTACTGGTTGGCGAAGCGGACCCGCGGGTGATCGCGCAGGATCTTGACGGGCTTGTGCAGGCGGCCGGCGAGGTACAGGTCCTCCCACGTGGACAGGTCGTTAACGAGGTTGTCGATGCTGGTGACGCCGTACTTGATGAGCATGCCGTCCATCTCGACGTAGGGGTTGAAATAGACGCCGGCGCCCCAGCGCTGGACGCGCGAGACGAAGCCCGAGCCGAGCGAGGCCACGGCCGAGTAGTGGGCGCGGTGCTGCTTCATGTTGACCGAGTGCCAGTGCTGCGTGTGGCTGACGCCAAAGATGAAGTCAATCATCTTGGGGGAGCCGCGCTGGGAGCGGACGAGGGCTTCGGGCGGGCGCGGGTGGACGGTGCGGAAGTCGGCCTCTGTGATGCTGCGCGAGCCGCTGTCCTGGGGGAAGACGCCGGAGCCGTAGGCGAAGCAGTAGACGATGGGGGCGTTGAACTGGCGCAGCATGATGCGCAGGGCCTCCTTGAGCTCGTAGTTGATGATCATGTGCTGGTTGATGCCGAAGAGGCGGTGGGGGAGGTCCTCGAACGACTTGATGGCGAAGTCGACCGGGTCTTCCCAGTCGGGGGTGAAGGGGCCAGTGCCTGAGTCGCTGGACGTGGCCGACGGGCCCGAGGACGGGGATGAAGACGGCGTGTTGAAGGGAGGAGAGCACTTGTGACGGGACTTGTTGCCCGACGACGTAGATGAGCATCTCAGTCCGTTGCAGGGACTTGTCGACGGCCTTGGCCGCCGGGGACGGTGGAGGGCTTTGGGGAGGCATCGGAGACGCGGGTAGCCGAGTCGTGCGGCCCAAGGCGCCACGGCCGAGGCTATCGCGGGAGCTGCCGCCTGGATTGTACCAAGAGCCGTCAGCTGGAAAGTCTCTCAGTCAGGAGGAGTGGCCGGGGGACCTGCCGTGAGGCGGAGCTCGAGGACGGCCATTGCGGCGGGAGCTGTCGACCCCCTCGTCGAAGCCGGATTTGGCGGGGGGACGCGACGGGCGAGTGTCTGGAGAGGCCGGAAGCGAGTATGTTCCTGGAACGGAACTGGCGGAACAGGACGGGGACCGGCTACGTGCGCGGCGAGGCCTCCATGCGGCAAGACGGAGGAGGCACTGGCGGCGGCCAGGAGAAGAGTTGGATAGGGAGGGTGACGAGCTGAAGCTATGGGCGTAGAAGCTTCCGAGTCTTCTTGGGCGGCTCTCGTTGGGCGTTTCGATCCATCAAGTTCCTCAATTCTCTTGTGCGGGGTTGCAGGATGTCAGTCTTGGATGGATGGGGGGGAAGCTTTTGGGGAGAGGTGATGATGCAGGTGGGGTAAGGTCTTGTCTTCCGTATGGCCCATGGTCGCGCTATTTTCCGTTGCTCGATTTTCACCGCAAAAGTGACGAATGGAGATGAATGTTGATATATGATATCGTACATTCATAGGCAGAATAGAGCTCGTTCTCTCGAGCATGGCGGCATCAACTTGCCATGACTTGGCCGAGGCCAGTCTGGATCATGTGAATATCGGCACCACCAATCATGTCGAGATGACATGAGCCCGTCCGCGTCTCCCGTCTCCCTCTTGGCGGTCGAAATCACGTGACCCTCGCCCACTGTATGTGCCAAGAGTCCACCCATCGCGAACCAACGCTGCTCCCAAACGCGTCATGCGGAGCAACACGCCGCACGAGGGGGATCGCACCCGGGGCAGGAGCAGCTCCGTCTCCTCCAGAATGCGCGCCAGCACCTCGGCCCTGCCGCGACCCCAGACCAGCCTGCGCGAGTCTCGAGTAAGTCAACAAACACTCCGTCTTTTCCCTCTGCACCGCGCATTGCTTCTCATCACACGCCTCTTTTCCTCTTCAGATTTTCTCCTTTGGCGCCACGCAGCCCACCTACAACCTCCTCAGCGGCGCAAATGCCGACGCGCGGCCCTCGTCGCGCCAGAGCTACCTCGCCGACTCCCTCCGCCCCGGCTCGCGCGAGAGCTCAAAGGAAAACATGGCGCCCCTCGATGCAGACGAGTACGAAAAGTACAGAAAGGAAATTGAATCTCTCAAGGCTGAGATTGGCACCCTGCAGTACCGCATGCAGACAGCCGAGCAGGAAAGGGAAATTACCCTCTCCCAGCAAAGCAACAAGCTCGAGCAGGCCCGACGCCGCCAACAGGACGAGGCACAGCAGAGACAGGCTGCCGAGGCCGAAAGCCTCAGGGCCACGGAACTCGTCGAGTCTTTAAAGAAGGAGGTGGACGCGCTGAGAGAGGCTGCCGAGACGGACCAGAGAGCCCTCGAGCGCAAGGCTCGCGACGCCCGCGACGAGGCAAGCCTCCTCCAGGAGCAGCTCGACGACCTGTCCGCCGCCAAAGACGAGGCTGCCCGTATGGCGGACAGGAACATCAAGGACGTGCAGATGCAGCTCACTGCCTGCCAAAACTCAATCCAGGAACTGGGGCAGGAGAGCCAAGAGGCCGACAAGGCCCTGCAGCAGACGCAGGCTCAGGTCGCCGACAAGGACAACCTCATCGCCCAGTTGGAGGCCGACGTCCTCCGCCTCAAGGCTCTGAGCGGCGACGCCGAAACCATGGACATAATCAGGCGGGAGCTGTCGGAACAGGTCCAGCACATTCGCGCCCTCGAGGCCACGAACCGCCATCAACTTTCCGAACTAAAACATCTCAGGGCCATCAACAAGGCCGTTCAGGTCGTCGAGGAGGAAAAGAGAGGGCTCCAGCGGAGGTTGGAGTCGGCCGAGGCCCTCGAGACAGAGCTGGCCGAGGCACGCCTGCAGCGGCAGAGACTGCAGGACGAGCGCCTTGCCTGGACCTCGTACCTGAGCCACGCGTCGGAGACTGGAAGCGACGAGTTTGACTCCCCCGAGGCCATGGCCCGGGCGCTGGTCCAGGAGCGGCTGACGACCGCCTCGTACGTGGAGAAACTCGGCGCCCTGCAAGCCGACATGTCTGCGCAGGAGAGCGCCATCCAGACGTTCAAGGACGACAAGGCACAGCTCCAAGAGCAGCTTGAGGCGGCCAAGTCGTCGGCCGGCGTCGCTTCGACAGACAAGGCGAGGGCGCGGCTGGACCGTCAACGCGCTCTAGCCCTCAAGGAGGTCGAGTACCTACGCGCACAGCTCAAGGCAGTCGACGAGGAGGACCATACGATGCAGCCCGGCGAGTACGAAGAGACGCGGGCCACGCAGCTTCAAGAGCTCGAGACGCTGGTGGACGGCTACAAGGCCGAGGTGCAGAGCCTCCACGCCCAACTGTCAGCCGCGGAGCCGTCGGCCGGCACCCAAGGCCCCCTGCTGGCCGGGACTAAGCGCCCACACTCGGGAGACGACCAAGATGGCGGCGGCGGCGGCGGCGGCGGCTACCAGGAGCAGCTTGGACAGCTGACGCGCAAGAACCGGAAGATGCAGGAGGAGCTGGCGTGCTGGCAGACCAAGGTGGCGCTGCTGGAAAAGGACCTGTCGGCGAGCCGGGGGCAGCTGTCGGCGGCCAAGCAGCAGAACCAGACGCGGGTGCTGTCACTGCGGTCGAACCCGACGTCCGACTACGAAGCCATCAAGCGTAGCACGCTCGAGGCGCTGCAGCGGGAAAACAGGGACCTGCTGGCGACGCTGCGGCCCGAGCACGGCGACGCGTCGGTGCCGGTGATTCCGACATCGGTGCTGGGCGCCATGGAGCGGGAGATTGCGGCGGCCAAGGCGGAGACGGCGTCTGCGCAAAAGTCTGCGCGGCGTCTCAAGGAAGTGTGGGGGTCCAAGTCGCACGAGTTCAAAGAGGCCATCTTCTCGACACTGGGGTGGACGGTGACGTTTATCCCCAACGGCAAGATGCGTGTCGAGAGCACATTTTTTCCCTCGCAGACGGACGAGCACGAAAATTCGATTGTGTTTGACGGCGAGAGGGGCACCATGAAGGTGGGCGGCGGGCCCAAGAGCGCGTTTGCGCAGCGCATCGGCGACCAGATTGGCTTCTGGGTGAGGGAAAAGGGCTGCATTCCGGGGTTCCTGGCGGCCCTGACGCTCGAGTTTTACGAGGAGCACTCGAGGGCGTCGAGGGAGTGATGTTTTGGCTCTGATGATGATGCCGAGCCATGTCTCGGGACTGCGAGCTTCTCATTTAGCTGGTGGTGGCCATGAGCCGCTGGTACTTCAAGGATACCTGTATATTTCATGGCGACGAACATGGACAGGGCATGACGGGGTTTCTCTTTGGCGAGCGGGTGCGCTTTCCAAGATGGCGAGCGGCCATGGAGGAGCAGAGTGACGACTGGAGTTGACATGAAGTTGCCCTCGGTGTGTGAGCGCTGGGATCCTTAGTCATGCCCAGAACCGGCATGTGACAGCGCGACGTCACTTTTCACTCACCGTCCTGCACCCACTTTCACTCATTCGCCTTGCACCTTTTCACCTCTTTCAACTATCCTGCCCAGCGCCCTCGAACCGGTCATTTGTCGTGGAAAATAAAGAGAAATCAGCAAGTGAAATGCCCCCCGCCGCCGCCCATCCACCCCCCCCGCCGCCACCGCCGTACAGCCCGTCGACGACACACCCCGTCTTCTTCACCGACAGTCTGCAGCCGGCGGGCCCTCCCCCGCGGGCGGGGACGCGTGCCGAGGCGACGAGTCCTGTGGCGCGGGGGTACTACGTCCATCGGCAGAGCATGGTGGGCGGGCCCAGGCTGTGAGGAGAGGGGGGGCGAGCGTGCCGGGTGGTGGTTGCTGTGTTGCCGACGAAGCTTTGTCACGACGTTGCTGGACGATGGGCGGGGACTCGCGAGTTTGACCAATTACTCCATACGGCACGGCGCGCTTCAGACGGGCGAGATACCAGAGACAAGGCTTGAGACGAGAGCGTGAGCCAAGTCGGGATAGGAACATGATTTCAACGCCTGCCACGCCCAAAGACCACAAGACCCAAAGACTGAGTGAGGAAGAATAAGAATTGGCTGCAGTCACAATCTCCCGTGTAGCCCCTCCACCATTCCCTCCTCGTATGAGTAACCAAGCGTACAACAACAAGTGTGTGCGCTCTGGACGGCCAGCCGCCCGCTCGCCGCCCCCTCTTTTCCAACGCCATGGCAATCTGGACAGCACAAAGGGCTGAAAGAGCATTCCGGCCCCCTACGATGCACTCTTGGCGGAAATGACAATGGCCACGACAATGAGCATGATGACCAGGGCGAGCAGGGCCATGAGCTTGACGTTCTTCCACCACATCTGGCGCTTAAGACCGCGGCTCCGGACGCGAAACTCGCGCGCGCTGCCGCCCAGGCGGTCCGTCTTGTCGACGAGCAGGTCGACGCGCTCGCCGCGCTCGAGCAGGCTCTCAATGTTGCGCGTCATGATGCCGCGGACGTCGTCAATCTCGCGCCTGGCGTTGCCAATGGCGTCGTCGCGGCCGCCCGTCGTGGACCCGTACTCGACCATGAGCGTCTTGAGCTCGGCGTTGAAGGACCCGGCGCCGTAGTTGGGCATGTCGGCAAAGTCGCCGCTCTCGGGAAAGTGCTCAAAGAAGCGCCGGCGAATCTCAATCAGGTAGCCAAAGGGCACACGGCGGCCGAGCGAGGCGTCGGCAATGACGAGAAACGTCAGGCCGCCGGCGGCGGGGTGGCCCGGGTGCTCGGCGGGCGACTCGGAGATGTAGTGGATCTGGTGCTGGCCGTGCGTGTACGTCAACTTTTGCGCCGAGGCGTGCTCAATCTTGGGCAAGATGAGCGAGGCGAGCGACGAGGCCTGGGATGAGGCCGACGTGGTGCATTCCGACAGTATCGTCGTCTTGTGCGCGATGCAGGAGCTGCGACGCGGTGAGCCGGGGGCCGCCCGGGCAGAGCATCGGCGCGCTCGCAAAGGGGCTGGGGGACAGGGTAACGGGCGAGGGGGGACAAACTAGACGAGGGGCGTGACAGGCGTGGATGACGACGCCATCGTGGGTGGCTGTGTGACTCGTCGTCGGTCACTCGGAAAAGGGCTCTTGCGCACGAAGCTCGGGGCCCGGGAGCCGGCAGAGACGGCAAGGCAGAAGCGACGCTATCAAGAAGCTCAAGGGTATTCGAGGATGAAGAGTGCGAGCGCAAGAGGGAGGTGCGGGATTCGTCAAGGCTATTGATGTCGCTGCAAGGTGGGTGGTTGGCTGTCGTTGTTTGGGGGAGAAGAGAGGATGACTTGCGCGCCACAAAACGTCACTCGTCTCGAGAGGTGTGGCGCAGTGAGAAGCAAGGTGTGGCGCGGTCGGTAGTATACGGTAAGTGTTGGACAGCTCCTCAGACCATTCAAACGTGCAAACTGATAAAAAAAGAGGTGCGAAAAACTGCCATTAGTCAACTTGGGACCATATTACACGCATATAGCAAACCTTGGACCAGATTGCACGCATATAGTGTAGCAAGATGCATTGCCAATGACAGTCAATACGGGCTGTCACGTGACGAGAACATTTTTGCGAGGTATGTAAAAGAAAAAAAGTCCGCCGGGATAGTCAGCGCAGAATCGGGGGCATTTGGCTACAACAACATTTTCCACTCTCAACACCGCGAAACATTTAACACACACCTGGTCCCCCGGGCAAAAAGTATGCTCATATCCTGCCCTAGGCCACGGCCATGAACTGTCCGGCCCAAGCGGTGGCGTCGAGAGCCGGGCCTCTGCAGATATGCCGCCGCTCCCTGTCTACGACTCTCCAGGTAGCCCGCAAGGCGGGCGGCGGCGGCCCCAAGCAATTGAGATTGAGAGCCGCTCACCGGATGAAGGCCCGGTTCATGCCGGCATTGGAGCACGTGCCAGGCACCGACGCTCTCCCTGTGAGCCCTCACCACTCCCGTCCTGACAAACCCACACACGCAGGTGCCGCCAGAGTATCGATGGCGTCTTGGAACTGGACTGACTTGCTCCGCTCTAGCAGGCCGACGAGGCAGCCAAGGCAGCCCGAGAAAAGCGCTTCAGCACGCAGCGCAAGCAGTTTCATGAAATTTTCCAGTCCAAAGTGTACTCTCGCTTCAAGTCTGTCCTCAGACACCTCAAGTCTCTGCAGTCAACAGACGAGGGCACTGGCACAGACGAGCTCAGCAAGCATGCCCGCTCCTTTGACAAGGAGTTGCGCAGAGCGTTCGAGCTTGGGGAGAATAGACTCACAAGCCTCGAAGAGAACCCCGTGTACGCCAAATTGAGGGATGCATATTTCCACCCCAAACCCGAGACCCTCAAGACGCAAATCCATTATGCTTTCCAGTCGCACATGGCCGCAGCTCGCTTCACCCCCGCGATCAGGAATACGATGAAGCAACTGGTCGACATGCGCTTCCCCCACGAATGGTTCCCGGCCACGAGGGCCATGCAGCGGACCATCCATGTCCACGTCGGGCCCACCAACTCGGGCAAGACGTACAACGCCCTCAAGGCCCTCGAAAACGCAAACAGCGGCGTCTACGCTGGCCCGCTTCGCCTCCTGGCCACCGAGGTCTACCAGCGGCTCATGGCAAAGGGCCACGCCTGCTCGCTCATCACGGGCGAGGAGGTGCGCATTCCCGACAACACCGACACCTACTTTGCCAGCTGCACCGTTGAAATGACTCCGCTCAACTCAATCTATGACGTTGCCGTCATTGACGAGATCCAGATGATTGACGACGACGAGCGCGGAAACGCCTGGTCCTCGGCGTTACTCGGCGTGCAGGCAAAGGAGGTGCACGTTTGCGGCGAGGAACGCACCGTTGCCCTGATCCAGGCTTTGTGCGCCGGCATCGGCGACAAGTGCATCGTCCACCACTACAAGCGTCTCAGTCCCCTGGCAACCATGAAGACGTCCATCAACAACGACTTCAACAAGCTGCAAAAGGGCGACGCCATTGTGTCCTTTAGTCGCCTGGCAATCCACGCTCTCAAGAAGAATATTGAGGAATGGACGGGTCGGCGGTGCGCCATCATCTACGGCAATCTGCCGCCCGAAGTGCGCGTGCAGCAGGCAGCCCTGTTCAACGACCCCAACAACGACTACGACTTTGTTGTGGCGAGCGACGCCATCGGCATGGGCCTCAACCTGGAGATTCGGCGCGTCATCTTCGAGACGGTGGTCAAGTTTGATGGCCGCTCGCGCCGGAGCCTCCACTATCCCGAGATCAAGCAAATCGGCGGCCGAGCAGGCCGGTACCGGACGGCGGCTACCGACATGGTGGCAGCCTCGGGGGCGGCCGAGACGGAGAGACTGGGGTTGGTGACGACGATGGAGCGATCGGACCTGCGCATGGTTCACCAGGCATTCAAGTCGCGCGTCGAAGACATCAGAAAGGCCTCCATCTACCCTGCCGCGGGAATAGTGGAAAAGTTTGCGTCTTTCTACCCGCCCGGCACGTCCCTCTCTTATATCCTGAGGCGGGTCCAGAAGGAGGCGACTGTCGGACCGCGATATCGACTCGACATTTCCAGGACGGTTCTCGAGATTGCAGACATTCTCCAAGAACTCCCCCTCAGCATCTACGATAGGCTGACATTCTGCTTTTTGCCAGTGGCGATTCGTGTGCCCGAGAGCGTGGGCTGTCTAAAGGCCTTGGCCCAGGCCGTGGCCGAAAATACAGCGGGCAATCTCTTGGAAATCAAGGAAATACCGCTCGAATACCTGGATCTGAAGCTCGAGGACTTTCAAGGGACAGGACGCGATGTCAACCCACTGACATACCTTGCCAAGCTGGAAGCGCTGCACGTTACCATCAACCAGTACCTCTGGCTCTCTTTTCGCTACGCGGGCGTGTTTCGGAGCCAGGCGATGGCGCTCCATGTGCGGTCTCTGGTGGAGAAGCGGCTGGTCGATGCTCTGGAGCGGATGAACTTTGCCAGCGGCGAGCTCGTAAGCAGACGGCGGAGGGGGAGGTTGGCTGCGCTCCCTTATGATCCGAGATTGGACGACATGGACGACGCGGAGCTGGAAGAGAAGTGGACTCCGGTGGAGAGTCGAGGTAATCTCTGGTCGCGAAGGACGCCGACGGGAGAGGGCGCACAAGCACGGCCACGGAGCGTGGTTGGGATTATTTAGACGGTGGACCGAGCTGGCGATGGCTGAGGGGGACTGGGAAGCATACTGGCGGCATACTGGAGGCGTACTGGCAGGCATAATGGCAGACATAATGTCAAGGCTTGGAAATGCAAAGAAGAAAAGCACGTCGTTGGTGTCAGAGGCGTTTCTTGTGGCTGGCGTTGGGGGGACATGGCCGTTGTCGACTCGTTGTCGACTGTAGTATATATTGGAGGGCTTTGTGTGCCCGTCTCGAAACGCCACTCTTTTGCATTGGGCAAGACATGAAGCATCTGTATGCAGAGGATGGTCATTGTGACTTTTTGTCTGTGAGTAGGTAATAAGGGGCTAGGCGGCCAGTGCGAACTCTCTCCTGGAGATATTTTTACTAGGTAGGTACCTCTAAGGGACGGCACTGATTGGTAGGTCTGTGGGATGCAATCACACACTGTGGGGTGTGCACTGTGTGTGCATACGTCGAGGGAGGCTTGAAAAAACTCTTGGAAACCTCATTTTTGAGATTTGTTGAGGCGATTGCTACCGTCGCTGCTGCCTGCCTGCTCCTCTTATGTCATGGCCCCTTGATGCGCTCCACAGCCGTCGCCTTTGTCTACACCGTCTCATGGCTTTTGTCTTGTCGCCCGACCCCGGACGACATGCCATTTCCTAATCGTCTCGTCTTTGTCGCGAGCTGGAAGGCAGGCTGACGACTCCCGATATCCTCAGCCCGTCCGCTGCTTCTCTTGGGCACTCCCGCACTCTACTCTGCACTCACCATCCCAACTCTTGAGCCGCCAGAATCATGGAGCGCTCGACGCCCGTGTCGCAAGATGCCGTCCGCATGGCGCCCTACTCGTACCGCGCGCCTAGTCCGCCCTTTATCCGGGTGCCCATGCCCGGTAAGCCTCGGGGCCCCGATAAGAAAGGCGCCGCCATTGAGCTGGTGCCCTCGCTCGAAAACGTCGACGTGACGCAGGTGTCGGGCCGCGACCTCGACATCATCACGCGCGGCAAGACACAGCAGGCCCTGGCCTCTTTGGACTCCTGGCGCTACGAGCTGCGTCGCCAGGCCCAGCCAGTCCTCGACTATCTCTACCTCGGGCCCACGAGCGTCGTCCGTGACCACGACTTTCTGAGGCGTGAGGCCATCACCATGGTGCTCCTTGCCCGCGACGTACGCTTGGGCGCTGCCAATATCGTCAGCGTCGACAGGGCCGTGTCTGCCCTCGGCATCGTCGGCCAGTACGTCGACATTGATGGCCCCGCCGGCATGACTCGAGCCTACCCCCAGGCCGTCCGCCTCATCAATGACCACATGCTGGCTGTCCACGACGCCCAGCCCATGGGGGACAATGGTCAGCATCCGCTTCCCATGGACCGCCACGGCAAGGTGCTGGTGGTGTGCGAGTCGGGCAACGACCGCTCCGCCGCAATCGTGGCCGCCTACATCATGGCCATGTTTGGCCAGGGCATGCTTCCCGCCATTCAGTTCACAACCACGCAGCGCTTCTGCTGCACCTTTGAGGAGCATGTCAAGCGCTCCCTGCAGGCGTGGGATGACATTCTCACGGCCCGTCGGGTCGTCGCCTCCGACCCCCATGACCCGGAAGACATGAACGTGGACATGGCATGGGAGACTTCGCCTCCTGCAGCCGCGAGCACGGGACCCGGGGCCAGGACCAAGCGAGGAATAGACGACATGCTGCTGGACACCATGGAAGATGGCCAAGGCGAGGGAAACCCCATGAGCGATGCGGACAGGTTTGTGGACCGAGATGCCTGTGTGCCCTTCCGTGACGTCGACTCGATCGGGGAGCCCTTTCGTGACGGTCAACCTGGAGATGAATTGGGCCGTCCACCGCTGAGGCGATGAAGATGATTGAGCATGCTTTTGGACAAGTATTGTCAGACTGGAAAGAAGTGTTACCGACAAGAATCGTGTTTTACTCGACGACGAACAAGAATGCTCCATGTACTACATGACTTGTTGCTTGAAGACAAGGGGTTTGGCGTCGGTCGGGACTTTGTCCATTGCGCGTTGGACAGCAAAGAAGGCGCCTGCATTAGGCAACGCTGCCTGGGATAGATACCCTGTTTTTGTCTTCTGAGTTGTCATGGAGGGATGAGGCGGAAGCGGATAATGGTGAAAGAACCTTTGATTTGCAGGACAACGGATGTTTGACTGTTTTTATTACTCTCTCTCTCTCTCTCTCTCCTTGCACAGAACGATACAGCAACGTCCCTTTCCACACTTGCGAGGGACAATGGTGAGAGAACATACATCTCTTGCTTTTCTTTCCCTCCATTTGCACAAGGCGATTGAAGTGAAGAATCATACACCCACCTCTATTGCTACCTATCTCCGACTCCCAGAGCAAGTGATGCAAGTCAAGTGATGAGCAGCTGACGAGGGAGCTATGGGGACTGACATCTGTCCAAGCACCGGCCGTCGAGGAGTCCAGAGGCATGAAAGTACTTTTCAGCAGGGCCATTCTCGAGGACATGGACGAGGTGAAAACCATTCCATGACCACGACAAGGCAAGATTGGGGGGGGGTTCCAAAGGTATCAACCAACAAACGGTCAGCTGAGACGAGAGACGAGAGGCTATCACAGCAGCCATGGTCCCAATCTTTTTGTACTTGGAGCTCTTCGTCATGAAGTCTGACCGTCCTCGCCCCTTTTTCCTCCATTTGCACACAGCACGCGCACAGCACGCGCACACCCATGTTCCTTTCTCGGCAGCGTCTTGGTCTCTTTCTTCCAACGCCTTGGCCTCTTTCTTCAACCTGCAAACCACTTGTTCACTCCTCCACCCTCTCTCGCCATGGCCATTCGTTTCCTATTTATTCACCCGGCGTCGGTCGCCTCGGGGAAGCTGATTCTCTCTCATGTCCATCTCATGTCCGTGACGAATGCTTCTTCCGTCTTAACCGCACCAAACGAGAACATCTAGCGTACCGGAAACCGTGCCGCCGAAGCCGCCACCATGGACGCCTCCGTCCCCGCCGACGGCGAATTCGACTACATGTACGGGGCCTACCTGTACGTGCCCAGCTCCGACACCGTGGTCCTTGACTTGGCAGTCGTCAATCCTCTCCCGCCGCCTGCCGAGTCTTTCTCTCCGGCCGAGTGGCCCGGCACTATCCTCGGCCGTAGCTCCGAGTGGGAGGAGCTCTCGGTCGCGACCCAGTGGGCTCTCGTCGACATTCTCTGCCGCCTGTACCCCTTTGCCCGGGCCGCGGAGCTGCTCGGCCTCGACCAGGGGCGCGTCTACGAATTCATCGTCTTGTACCACGTCGAGATGTGCCTCTGGTACGCCAACGCGCGCACATGCGTCCCCGAGCCCCTGTCGAGCCACGAGGCCGCCGAGGCCAAGAGCTTCCTGCGCGCCCGCGGCCTCGACTTTGTGACGGGCGCCGACGTCGATGGCCGCGTCGCCGCCGCCCCCGCTGCCGACGCCGTTCCTTCCTTTGCCGAGCTGCCCATTGTTACGTTTTGCGCCTGTGACGCCGACGGGTCGTTTCCTCGCCCGCCGGGCTTTGAGTGGCTTGATTTCGTCAAACTTCAAATAGACATCTGGGAGCGCTTCGGGCGCATCACGCGGGAGGGTACCTTTGAAAACATCTGGGTTGTGCCGGACTGCGAGATGGACGATGATGAGTCTCTTCCCTCTTCGCCGTGCTACGCCGGCGCCATCGCCTCCGATTTTGACGCCTTCCCCGACGACGGCCGCGACAACACCGGGGCCGACGTCGGGGCCTGGGCCTGGGCCGATTTCCTCGTCAGCCCCACCCCGGCCTCCGCCGCCGCCGTCCGCCCGAGCACGGGGCGCAACGCGGAGGAGCTCGCCACCCCCCCCTACAGCCCGGAGCCCTCGTCCTCCCCCGACATGCCGTCCCCCCCCGACGTCCCGGAGCCCTCGTCCCCCCCCGACCAGCCGGAGCCCTCGTCCCCCCAGCCAGCGGCCAAGCGGCGCAAGACAGCCGAGGCCGAGGGCGCCCCCGCCGCCGCCGCCGCCGCCGCCGCCTTAGAAGCAGCAACCCACCACGCCCATTCCGCCGCCGAAGCCGACTTCGCCGCCATCGCCACGCGCGCCTCGTTCGCCGTGCGCGCCCGCCGCCTCATCGACCCGCCCGCCACCCTCGCCCGCCGCTGCCGCCGCGCCGCTCGCAACCCCATGCTCCCGCAGTGGCCCGCCGAGGCCGCCGCCCGCATGGAGCTCCTGCGCGCCCAGTTCGCCGCCGCCGACGCCGAGGGCCCGGCCGTGCGGGACGTCGCCCGCGCCACCCTTGCCGGCTGGGCCGACTGGGCCATGTACGCGCTGTCCGCCGACGAGGCGTACCACGCCCTCGACGTGTCTGGGGGTCCACAGGGGGGCCAGTAGCGGGCGGCCGGGAGGGCGAAGGAGACCAAGACCCGGGGAGGAAAGGCGTTGCAATGGATGCTCGACTGCTGGCTCGGGCGGCATCTGCACAGGCGACGTAATATATAATACCTAGTGACGAATTAAACTCTTGCGCAATTCGGTGCATCGACATGCCTTGGGCTGCTATCCCCGTCTTGGTGCCTCTAGTCTCGCGTGTAAATGGTGTCCCGGCACATACTGTGGCGAGACTTGTATACGAAAAAGAGATTTCTTGTGCTCAGCTACCAGCTCAAAATCTCCTCTGCAAATGCCGCCCCTCTCGTCGTCACGGTTCCTTGCAAGGCTCACTCGACTCCCCATGCGGCTCGGCGGCCGAACCGCTGCAGTTGCAGTCCATCATCTCCCTGTAGCCATTCCGGTCCAGGCCCTCGAGCCTGCGCACCGCCGTCTTGGCCACGAGCAGCTTCGCGTCGCGCCCCGTCCGGCCCGTGGCGTGGTCGACAACTCGCTCGTGCACCATGAGCGCGCAGACCACGTCGTCGTCCGTCATGGCCGCCGCGCCCTGGTCCACGGGGCACGGCACCGCCGACACGTACAGCCGCCAGCTGTGGCACCCGAACCGCTCCTGGAGCAGGTGCGCCAGGGCCGTGACGGGGTGCTTTCTCGTGTACGTGTCGTAGAGCGCCATGTCCTCAAAGTACGGCTGGATAAAGGTGGCGAAGAAGCGCCGCACCACGCCGTAGTCGTATCCAGAGTCCACAAACATGGCCCCCACCAGCGACTCGAGCATGTCGGAGAGAGCCTTGGGTGGATGCGACGTCGCCAGCCAAAAGTCGCGGCGTGCCTCGACCCCGTTGGCCTTGGCCTCGAGCACCGCCTGCTCCTTTGCCAGCTCCAGCTCCTCGACGAAATCGCGGAGCTGGCCGACCAGCGCCGACGTCGTCATCAGCAGGTGCCTCTGGAGTCCAATCTGAACGCATAGACACCCAAAGAAGTGGTTCGACGTCATGGCCATCTTGTGCTCCGTCATCCACTGGGGATCCGCGTCGGGGAAGCGTTGGAAGAGGTAGTCGACAATGACTAGGTCTAGCAGGGCATCTCCTAGAAACTCGAGCCGCTGGTAGCTCGGAATCGTTTCGTACGGGTACGACGGGTGCTTGAAGGCGCTCCGCAGCAGCATGGGCCACTGGAAGCGGTAGCCCGTCGCTTGGTAGATGGATTCGACGGCCGCCCGCGGTGCTGCAGATGCAGGCGCCGACTGCCAGGCCGGCATCTTGAAGGCCTCGTAGTAGTCGCCGAACCGGAGCATCCTGTGGTTCTTGCTCTTGACCATCTTGGTCACGGCCTTGACGGCCAGGTCCATGTTGCCCTCATCGGCACCGCTTATATAGGCCGCTCCAATCAGCGCCTCGCAAACGTCTGCGACCGACTTGTCCGAGAGGCTATGCCAGACCTCCGTCTTGGGCATCTTGCCCCGTTTGAGACGAAGATTGGGGTACCAAGTGCGTCGGTCAAACGACTTTGATCGCACGTACTCTTGGATCTTGCGGTCGACTGCGTGGTTGAATAGGTTCTTGTTGCAAATGAGAACCATGCGCTCGACGTGGCACTCAAACTCGTCAGAGTGGGGAATGAGGGTAAAGAGAGAGATGGTCGTGGCCATCTTAAGAAAGGAGTCCCCTAGAAACTCCAGCCGCTCATAGTTGGGCCCCATGCCGACCTGAAAGTCAACCTGCTCTTGATCGTGCTCCTCGGAGTTCGAGCTGTCTTTTGTAAGCGCCTCGAGCGCTATGTCCGGCCGGATATCTAGGTCAAGCAAACTGCATGCCTCGAGCGCAATCATCCCCGAGTCGAGGCGGTACATCATGACTGGAACTATGAGGGCCATGGACACTGCATCAATGGGCAGCTAGTCATGTTGGTTAGCAGGCTTCGTTGGACAGGGACACGGACATGGCAGCACTGACCTTGGAGATGCTCAGCGGCTCGAGGATGAGCCAGCAGCGCATGTCCTGCGTCTCCTCAACGCTATACTCGTCGAGGAAGTTCCGCCGCAACGGCAAGAGCTCGGCATTGACGACCGGCTGGTCATCGGACCACTGATGTCTCCCTCTAGACTTGTTGGTGAGACTGTTGCTGTACTGGGCAATGGTCTTGTCGCTTAGCCGATACGACCTGCTCTTTGGCAGAGGAGCCCCAGGGGGAACGGGGTCATGCGGCTTGAGTTGCTTGTTGACGCCGTGCAGGATGAACTTCCGAGACCCATCCCAAGGGTCCATAACCAGCTTGTTGTCAAAGAAGTCATCCGGCGCATCGCGCCAGCTTGCTGGCTCCGAGTGAGCCAACTCCCTAAGCAGCTCCCAGTCGACACAGATGGGGCCGTCAGCCATCGAGGCTGGAGCCATAAAGTACGGAATCTCCTCTGGTCCAGCATCGTACTCCTTGCTAAACACGTCGGAAAACACAGTCAAGGTGAAGTTTGTCAGGGCGTGGACTTGGTCAGGAGACACCTTCAGGGGTACCTGCGACGGCAGCAGCCGCACGGCCGAAGTGCTGCCCTTGTCAAAGTATAGCAGCGTGGGCTTTAGCGACGGCAGTGGGCACCGCGTCAGAAGCACCATGGGACTCGTAGGCCGCCCGACGGCTTGCGGGCTGTCGAGGATAAGCACAGCCTGGAATAGCTCCGACGGGACCTGCGAACCGAGCTGAGACCACATGTCCGACTTGACGCGCATTGTGTAGTTTTCTTTCTTGTTGGAGCTGAGCGCCAGGCGCGCGTTGCGCATGGCGGGCAGTCGCTTGCTAAGAGTCGGCTGCAGATGGTTGTTGATGTACTTTTTCTTGATGAGCTCGACGCAAGCTTCAAAGGCCGCCGAGCACCTGGCGAGCTGCTTGTTGCGCTGCGGATGTCCCGTAATGGACCTAATGGGACTGGATTCCGGCAGAATGACGGTGGCCTGGAACCGTTTGCGGGCAAAGGCAAATGTGACAACGTATTCTGGAGTCACCAGGGCCTCGTTGGAGAGCGACGACGTAAACTTGTTGAGCACCTCGAGGCTCGAGATGAGGGTGAGGCGTGCCCCCGTCTCCTCAATCTCATAGACTCTCTGAGCAGTTCGCTCATTGTCCGTCGCCGACCCCAAGTCAATGTCGTCCTGAATCTTTCGGTCGGCCGGGAGAGCAGAGCAGAATCGCCTAAGGGAATTGGCATCTCTTGTGGCTTGCTTGAGCCGCCGCAGATGCTGCATGTTGCCCTGTTCCAGCATGCTTATGTACGTCGACTGCGCTTGGCGAGCACGGCCCTTGGACTGGATATACTGAATGGCGGAGTCGTAGAGATCAAATCGGATGATGAAGTCGCACTCGGGAATATCGATTCCTTCCTCGGCCACCTGCGTGGCAAACAGGCAGTTGATCTCGCCTCTCTTGAACCTCACTAGGGTCAAGACTTGTTCGCGGAAGGACATGTTTGCTATGCCAGACGATAGTGCCTGGGACCCGAGCTAAACCCCGACGACGACTGTCAGCAAGAGGAGCAAAAGGACTGCATGTGCCACTCACCAGGTAGGACGGGTGAAGCTCGGGGATGCGCTGGTCGACCTGCAGATAGGCATCTGCCAGGAGCAGGGCCGTGTATCGCTTCTGCACAAACACAATGCAGCGCTGTGCATTCTGCTTGGAAAAGGCTTCATGGAGGATTTGCCTAAGTGCCTTGAACTTTGAGGAGAAGCAGGCCGAGCCGTGCTCCAAGGTGGGCGTCTTGAGCGGCTCGTAGTCTCGGATGAAGGTCTGGGCTTGACGCATGGCGGCGAGCACGCGGTCCGCCTCGCTGGACCCGTTGGGCGCAAAGATGCCGGCGCTCACCGTCTCGGCCTTTGCTGCGCGCTTGCTGACCTCTACGTCGGTCATGAGGAGCTCCCAGTACCGGTCGGCACACCATGGGCCAAGCGTGGACGCGGCTTCCTGGGTGGCTCGGAAGTGGACGCGGTACAGGGCGTCGTCGGAGAGCAGACTCTCGATTTGCGTCCACAGAGGTGTCCGCGCGTCCTCGGGCGCTAGAAGCCTGTCGTAGTACTCTTTGGTCTCAACCTGGCGGCGACGGGATTGAGATTCGACGAGCACCTCGTCGGAAACGGTGGCAATCTCGCTGCAGAGCATGGCCTCGAGCTCTGCTGCCGAGGCACGCAGATCGCGAGTCTGGGCATCGACCGGAGACGCCGTCATTCCAAGAATGCGTGGACGGTTGGCTACCGGCTCGCGGAGGTAGTGCTCCTTGATGATTCTGGCATAGGGGTGGTTCTTCTTGGTATGATGGGCCTCGTCAAAGATGAGCAGGTTGACCTGGTTGATGCGCAGAAAGCCGTTGTTGAGACAGTCGAGCAGGATCTGGGCAGTGCAGACGAAGACCATGCTGTTGGCAAGCTGCTCGTCCCAGAAGGCCTTGGTCCTCATGACGCCCGCCATTTCGCCGTGGAACTTGGCGACGGGATGCTCCAGGTTTGCCTTGAGCACGCTGTACTGCTGGAAGCACAGGGCAACCTTTTCCACGAGGAAAAAGGCGACTTTGCGGGGCCCGCCGGCAGCGCGTCTCTCGAGCTCCTCGTCCAGCGTGTGCCTGAGCAAAAGAGCGGCGATGAGCGTCTTGCCAGAACCTGCGTGGCTGGTCAGAATGGAGGGTCAAGGGCACGGAGGCGGGGGCCTACCTGTGTCGAGGACGATGATGATGTTCTTTTGCTTGGCTCTCTCAAAGAGCTCCATCTGGTACTCGCGAGGAGAGGCGATGATTCTCTCGTCCCCGTTGCTCTGGATCAGGCGGGCTGTGGACAGACGATCGACGGCCCGGGCTGGCGCGTCGGGTGCGAGACGGGTGCTCGAGCGCTGGCTCTCCTGCATCCACGTCTGAAAGGCAGCGTCACCGCGGCGGCGGCTTGCGGTGGGCAAGCGAGCGACCTCTTCGTTGAGGGCTAGGCGGTACTTTTCGATGCCATTATCGCTGTCGCCATCATCGCCGTCGCCATCATCGCCGTAGCCATCATCTCCGTCGCCATCATCATCATGGCCAGGGCTGGCATCTGGGACTGGAACTGTGCCTGGAACTGTGCCTGGAACTGTGCCTGGGTGGTCATGGTCGTCGGGCATGGTCACGGGCGAGGCCGAAGGAGATGGCGTCTGTGCTTGCGATGACGGGGGTTCGGAGCCTCCCTGGAGGGAGAGCTCAGCCGTCGCCACTTGTAGGCCGAGGTGCGACTCAAGTGACGTCGAGGGCAGTGAGCAAGGCTCAAACGAATGCATGGTGTTGTCGGATATGGAGCCCGGCAGCGCTCAATGCAGACGCGGGAGACGTCCTGAGAGTTGACGAAGCAGCATTTCCTGCTGCGCGGAAGAGGTACGGCTGAGGATGCAAAAGGTGGGGAAAAAGTGCAGAGAAGAGACGGGTTTTTAGAGAAGGCATGGTGAACAAGAGCAAGAGGCGGGCGGCTGCAGATTGTTGGACGACAGATGCTCCCAAGGGCGTCGGACGAGGTGAATAAGGTACGAGTACGGAAAGTGGCATGGTGCACGTGCCTCGAAAGTCCACCTGACTGACTCACAAACTGGCCCCCCTGATGCATCTTGCATTCCGCACACCCTGCTTTGGAAACACCATGGAAAAGCACCGGCTCAGGCCTCCAGCCACACAGTCTCATACTCGAGGTCAATAATGTCCCCGTACTTGGCCCGCACCTCGCGCATCCAGCTAACCTCAATGTCGAGCGCGTGCATGCGGAACCGCCTCACAGCCTCGGTCCCAACCACGTTGTCCCGATAATAGTCCCGGAACCTCTTCTTGAGCTCATCATAGTCCCGCGTCAGCCGGGCCAAGTAGTCGTCGCGCTTCCGAGTCTCGTCGTCCCCGTGCTCGCACCAGACGCGCGTAAACTTGAGCATAAATTGCTGCAGCATCAGGCGGTACACGAGGCCCAGGCACACGCGCCTCGGCTCGGCGCTTTCGTTGTCGAGGAGCGAAAA
The DNA here is from genome assembly GCA_012934285.1 of Ophiocordyceps sinensis. NCBI lineage: Eukaryota > Fungi > Ascomycota > Sordariomycetes > Hypocreales > Ophiocordycipitaceae > Ophiocordyceps > Ophiocordyceps sinensis. The sequence continues at coordinate 117,740 of JAAVMX010000007.1, forward strand.
GTCGAGGCTGATGTAGCTGTCGTCGACGTACAACTGCTCAACCACCGCTGGCGTCGGCAGCACAATCATGTACATCATCTCCATTTCCCACAGGTCGAATTCTTCGAGGGCTCCATCGACGTGGTCCACCGTGCGCACGCCCACGCACCTTGGGATCCACGGTCTCGACGGGACCATGGCGGCTTTTGTTGGTTCAAAGACGTGCGTGGTCCAAGGCGTGGATGCTCGAGGGCAGAGACTTGGTCGAAGGCCTTTGCTGTGGCCTGAGAATGCAGATGCCTCCGGCTGTCAAGCATGGGGCCTTTTATATTCGGGTTCCTGCAACGGCGGCTGCCTGAGGAAACAAGGCCTCGGGCGAGATTGAGCGCGCTGCTTCACAACACAATAATAACACAATGGTTAAAGAGAATTGACCAGACAGACTTGCAAATCAGACCATGTGCCCCATTCCTCTTGGTAGTGGGAAGTTCTGCGTCACACATTGCAAAAACTCAAGGTAATCTGCCAGTACCCGTCAGTCCCACACCAACGCACGCCAACAGGCCTTCGTTGCAGTTGCCATCCACGTCGTTTGCCTGCCCAAAGTAACGCGAACCTATTCTCCCGCCTCACCTCGTGACCAGAGGAACCGACACACTGCCCTCGAGGCAAACGGTTCCTTCCCTGCGCAATAGCGTCGCAAGCCCCAGAATCCGCCGTACCACCAAGGCTCCTAGGACGTCACCGCCTCACGCGCCCAGTCCCAGCTCTGCTCCACCTCCTTGCACAAGCAAGCGCCGTAGCACTTTTCCCTTGCGTCAAACGAGTGAAAGACGTGCCGGTTCCTCAGATGACGAATGTCCCAACGGAGCAGCTCCGTCACCACCTGGCACCTGACGTACCACTGGACACGGTCCAGGCCGAGCTTCAGGGGCCAGCCGGACTCGTGCGACATGGCGTTGAGCTCCTCGACCATGTACTCGCGAAGCCGTGTTCCGTGCAGCAGTCCCGCCATGTGCTGCTCCGGGGAAAAGCGCCGATCGTTGGTCGGTCGGAGGTCCAGACGCATCGGCTCCTGGAGCAGAAACTTGGCGAGGATCGGTCTTGAGGGGATGGGGATCCAAAAGTCGTCCGTCAGGGGCCGGTGGCTTAGGTGGCGGCCCAGGTCTGCCACGGAGCTGACGGGCATGCTTCCGATGGCCCGTGGAATATCGTCTGTTGGAATCGGGGCTTCATGGGGCGCGCCTTGGGCTGGGAGAGTCATGGTCATGGGCAGCCTGCCAGGGCGTCGGCGTGCTTTTCGTGTTGATTGACTCGACACGCTGCGTGGGTATGGCAGTTGATGGACCAGTGCAACAGGTCGCCGAGACCATCGACAACATCCATCTCGGGTCTTGTGTTGTCCGGCGCCCGAATAACATTTCAGCGGACACGCTGAGTAGGGGGGGTCGTGGCAAGCTGCGTGGGCTGCAAACGCTCGACAGCATCCCCAGTATTCACGCAGGATTCACGGCGCGTCGATTCCAGGAACATCTTGACCGTTCCCTCTTCAGCCCTTCACGAGCTCGCTTTGCCGGCCTTTTTCTTGGGCTTTGCGCCGCCCTTTTGCTTCTGCTGCCTTTGTCGCTCCTTGCCCTTGCGAATCGTGTCGACGAGGCCGCCGAGCTCTTCCATCTTCCTCCCTTCTTCCTCCTTGTTGGCCCGCCGTTCTTGCTGGGCCTTGTCCGCGGCCCTCTTCTTGGCCTGCTGCTTCTCCACCCGCTCAATCAGCGCATCGCTCTCTTCCCACAGCTTCTTGGCCACGTCGTCCTCCTTGACCTCTGTGCGCGCAAAGTCCACCTCGATGCACTCCTTGACCAGCCTGCCGCCGGCGCCGCGACCGAGCTCCGCGTCCATGGCCGCGTACAGGATGGACTGCGCGGCGCGGTACGGCGACTTGAGCAGAAACCACGGCACGGCGTAGGCGACCAGGTAGAGGGCCAGGCCCGAGAGGGAGCCGCGGGTGAGCCAGCGCCGAGTCCCAGGCGTGCGGCTGAGGCCCGGGTCGACAAAGATGACGCGGGAATTCATGGGCAGCTGGTCCGGGCGCTTGTAGGCGTCGAGGTGCTTCTGGAAGGCCTGGCCGAAAACATTGAGGGCAAGCTTGCTCCGCGCGTACGCCACTCCAGGGGACCAGTTGGAGTCGGCAATGGGCAGTTTGAGGGACCGTGAGCCAATGTACGAGGAGCACGTTGCCACAATGATGCGGACGTCGCGGTCAAAGGGCTGGGCCTTGATGGCCGGGCTCAAGATGCCCAAGAGATGGAAGTTGGCGACAAAGTTGACCATCCACGTCTCTTCGATGCCCTCGTCCGTCTCTCTCCTCGTTCCGCCGGGCGGCGTCAGGGTGGCGGCGCAGAGGACAATCATGTCGAGCCTGCGAGGGGGCACGTTGTCGATCCATTTGGTGGCAAAGCGGCGGATGCTGTGCAGGCTGGAGAGGTCGACCTGCTCGGCATAGATGAGGTTGTTGCCCGTCTTGTCGCGCAGGTCCTGGATATGCTCGGCTAGAAAGGGGTCGGACGGAGGCGTGTGCGTGAGCAGGATGAGCTGGGCGCCGCGGGAGGCGAGTTCCTGGGCGGCCTGGGCTCCGATGCCCGAGGTGCCGCCCGTGAAGAGCACCACCTTGCCGTGGAGAGGCCTCTCTGCGTCGTTTGAGCGCCCCGACGTCCAGCGCTTGAGGGTGAAGAGGAGGGTGAGGGTCAGGCAGGTGTAGAAGACGAGCCAGTTGTTGTCTCGAAGCCAGTCGGGCGGACCATGCGCCACCACGTGGAAGATGAAGGGGATGGGCATGCCGTGCGAGTCGATGGACCGGTGCGGGCCATTGACGGGGGTTCCGTCAGGCGTGGTGGTGTCAGATAGTCACGTACACACATCACGTGTACCCACGTAGACACTAGTCACGTGCCTACCTCTCGTCTATATTAGGGCTAGAGCCACAGGCATAGACCCTAAATACACACACACATACATCCTATAGAATAGCCTCTTTAGCGGTGTGCGTATTCTAGCTTATTAGGTAGGCTATAGAACCTCCGTTCTAATAATTAAGAGTCTTAGCCTCTTAATTAATCTCTCCGGCACTTAATTTAAACCTTATTAGTTAATCAATAGGCCCCCTTTAAGCTACTAAAAACACTAAAACTACTAAAACTACTAAAAACACTAAAAACACTAAAAACACTAAAAACACTAAAAACACTAAAAACACTAAAAACACTAAAACAAACAACCGGGGAATAGACCGGAGGCACGATACGCTTAAGTATACTATCTAAGCGTAGAAACTAAGTATACTTAACCGTTTTCCCTCCTCCTTCCCTAATAATAGAATACTAGTATACGTTACGCTTAAGGAGAATTTTTCTTATTTATTTTCGGCACTATTATAGTATTAGGTTATATTATATATTATCCTACGTAACCTCTATATCGTATATATAGATATTTAAATCTAGTCTATAGCTATATCCCTTCGTAGATTAATAATAATTATATACCCCCCCTTAAGCTTATTCTCTTATAGTTTAATCTACTATTTTATCCTATTACCCTTTTCTTTTCTAATCTCCCTTCTTCGTAACGTAAGTCTGCCTCCTCGCCGGACCCCTTCGACTAAGTTTTCCTTAATTATTAGAGTTTTCCTAATATAGATACGCCGTCTTAATGCGAATTATATAGATTTCCCTCCTTACCCTTTACCTTATAATCTATAATAACCGACTATATAAAGGCCGATCCTCCGTCCGCTACCTTAGCCGTTACCCCGCCGGCTCTTACTAACCTAAAGCCTTAGACTAAGTACGTTTCTTACTACCCTTACCTCGCCGCCCTTCTTCGGGCCTAACGGCCTATATTCGGTACGTTTGCCTATATTTAGGCTAACGCTACTCCCGACTTCTATATCCTTTAGATCGAGGCCTTTACTTACCTTAATAATGCTTACGTTAAGTTAGATATAAGAGTGCTCGTCGCTTAAGAGTATATAGCTATTGCTTAAAAGCATACTACCGATCTTTAGCGTTAGCTAAACCGCGCTACGTCCTCTCTCTTCGTCTTAACTAAACGCGACGTGGCTTAGGACTAGGCCTTTACCCCCGCCCCCGCCTTTGCCTTTACCTATTCCTATATCGCCGACTCTAAGAGGTTCGCTAGCGACTCTAGCACTTAGAAGTAGCGTTAGGAGGCTTTCTAAACCTAGCGCGACGGCCTTACTATTAAGCTTTATTAAGACGCCGCCTTATACCTTATAGAGTAAGACTATATTCTCTATACGGCTAGCCGGCTTACTAGCCGGGCCGCTTTTATTATCGCTAGCGTTCCTTAAGACGTCCTCGATAATAAGTCCTTCGCTAATTAGTAGTATTATTAGTTAGTTAAATAAACAAAGGGGTTATAAACTAGTTAAATTCTAGTCTATAATATCTATTAATAAAAGGGCGACGAATAGCCCTTTTATATAGCTTATAAACGCGTATATTAATAAGGCCTAAAGCCGGACCTTTATAAGCCCTTATATATAACGTTAGGGCTATACCTATAAGGGCGATTAAGTTAATAACTTAATTATCGTAAGGGCGGCTAAGTTAGTAACGCTATTACTAAGGTCCTTAATATATATAATATATCGTATAGTTAATAGCGCATCTGTTTAAGCATTGCCTATACGTAATCTATTTAATTACGTAGATTACAACCGTGCCTAAAGAACGGATATCCCTTATTCTTATACTAGTAACTTTTCTTTATAGTTGCTAAATAGTAAGCCTATAATCTAAATAAAAGGAGATAGAAAGAACGATATATTAGGTAAAAGACCTAATAAATATATTTTATAAATATAAATAAAAAGGGGGTAGAATAAAGGGAATACCGTTAGTCGCTATAAGCGAAGGACGAAAGCTTCTATCCTAATCGAGAGGCTATTTATATTAATAAGGCGTTTAAGGGCCTTATTTAGCGATGCCTTCGTTATAGCGTCGGCGGGGTTATCTTCCCTATGGATTTACCTAATCTCCTTAATCTCCCGTCGCTTATATAACTAACGCAACGCTATAATATTAATTATTAGGCGTTTCTCCTTTATAGTGCCGAGCTTAATAAGGCATTCGTAGAGTAAGTATAAGTTAGTATATATAATAAGAGGGATCGGTAGGAGCTAAAGCCGTTCCGTAACTATACGGAGGGTTGTAATAAAGGAGATGCTAAGGTCTACGCCGTTAACTATACCGTAGATCTCGCTCGTAAGAACGCTATAGGTCACTCGCTTATACTTCGTCGAGCTTTAATAGATAATATTGCTATTAACCTAAAAGTACGTATCCGTACGCTCGGTCTTATTAACGAGCGTAATAATAAAGCCTAACTAAGACGAAAGGTCTCGGTTATTTACGAATAAGCTATCCGTAAATACTACAAGCTTAGCGGTCTTAAGATTAATTAGTCGGTATATAAGTCTACGTTATTAATAGTCGATCTACTACTAGAAGCGCTTATTAAGGATGTTATAATCCTTCTCTTTAAGGGCTTAGACCTAGGCTACTATAGAGATATCGAATAAGGCCTCGGGCTAATAGATAGAGGCGACGTACGTAATACGAGCGCGTTGCTTAAGGTACTACTAGGCTTTATTATAAGCCCGTAAGTCGACTACCTTAATCCTTAAGGCCTATCCCTTCTGCTATAGGAGTAGAACGTCGTCTTAAAGCGTTAGTTTTGCTCTATTAAAGTCTATAACATTCCCTAGGGTTATTTAAGCCTTCGGCTTAGCGCGAAATTAGGCTATCTTAAGCTCTTTTTCTTCTTAGGCCGAAAAGGTATCTAAACCGAGCATTAAGGTATTATCGGTTTATATTCCGACGAGGCTAAAGTCGTCGGGACCCTAGTTTATAATTAGAAGGCACGAGTTATAGGTAGAGGGAGCTATATTAAGGCTTTTAACGTAGTGCTTATAGTAGGTTTTCTACTAATATACACCGGCTTTTATAAGCCTATATAACGGTCTAATAACTCTTATAATAGTGCCCTCCGGGTACTTATCCTAGAGTTCTATTAGAAGAGCCGCTAATACTACGCGATTAAGCTCTATTTAAGCTTAGGGATAGGCCTATATAATGTTACAGAGAGATAAGCTTATGCCTTAGCGAAGTAAGGCGGGGGTAAGGGCTAGGATTAAACGCTAGCTAATACGTTAAATAGTAAGGGAATAGGTTAAGAGCGAGCTTTTCTTTATATCGCTATAGCCTTAGATTACTAATCGGGACTTCTCGTATAGTTTAACGTTATAGCCCTTTACTTCCCGGACTATTTAGGATCGAAATAAGCGATAAGACCTATAAATTAACTCGTCGTATTATTTAAAGCTAAATACCCTACGGGCTATAAGATCGTCGATCTCCCGTTAGTCTAATTCTTTAAAAAGGGCGCCGGGTATAGTAATAACGCCGTTATTGCGTAGCTTAGTCGATAGCCGTAGTATATCTTCTTCCTTCTTAACGAGGAATTAATTATAGAAGGTTACGGTCTTTAGCTTAATCCTCGAGCCCGGGGGACGTCCGCGTTTGCGGGGCTACGGCGGAGCCGGTAGTGCCCGTGCCGGAGAAGGGGAAAGGTCTAGCTCGGGAATTTCGTCCGGAGTAGAGGAATCGACCTTAGAGAGGGTGTCTGTATTATCGAGGGCAGGGGGATCTAAGGTATCGTCCTTACTATAGTAGTACGGCTGCATAAGGGTAGACCGGAAGACTATAGGGCCGTTAACAGTCTCGATAGTAACGTTATAGCCGTTAATAAAGGCAATCTTATATAGACCTTACTATCCTCGCTTCTCTCTCTAGACGCGGACTTTACTCTATAGCGGTAGTAATAGAGTGTTAAGGGTTAAGGGGCCGTTTTAAGCTTATAGGCTATCCCTAACTTATCGCGCGGCGGAGAGCTACCGTAGGGCTTTTATAGCCTTTTAGATAGTCGCGGCTCTCTATACCGTAGTTGCCGAAGGAGGGGAGTCTTAAGTTATCCGTAGGTACGCTTTAAAGACGAGGAGCGTAAGGACGAGGCCGTTTAGTCCTACTATATTATTTACGGCTTTAATAGCTATTTATAGGACGGATTTAAAGGCAGTTATCCTACCGATTTTAGCGTATATTATTTTAAACGCACGACGGAGCGGGCTATAGTACCTTTTAACCTTACCTATAGACTAATATGCCTTAATAAGGATTTAGGTATATGTAATACCTATAATACGAGCCTTATTGCGAAACTTAGTTAAGGCGAAGTTAGTACCCGCGTTATGCCGGATAAAGTTAAGGGGGCTAAGGTATATATCGATCTATAGAGCCCTAAGTGTTTCTTATATATCCTTAGCCGATATAGACGGGAGGAATTATACTCTTAAGAAAGATATCGCTATATCGACTGCGTATAGCACCGGACGGGTGCTACTGCTAAGTTTTAGGTATATTATATCGACGACGACCTCGAAATTAAATTCTTAGTTATCCTTTAGTATAAACTTAAACCTCCGGGGGGCCGGTGCGTAGAGCTAGTAGTAATAGCAGAATTTTAAAATATCCTCGAGTATTTCTACTAAGATGTTATTATGCCTTGCTTATTTTAATAGGTAGTAAAGTCTATTAACGGCCGGGTGGCTAAAACGGCGGTAGAGTATTCGCATCTCGGCTTTAGTTAAGAAGGCGACTACGTTCTCTTCTTTGCTAAAGAAGAACTATAGATATCCCTATTTACGAATAATAGGGACGCTAACACCGGGACCGATAATCGTATCGGTAGTATTATTAAAGTATACGCCTAAGCGATCTATATTAGCTAGGCAGAGGAGGAAGGGGGTCGTTATTCCTAAGACGTAGAATATAATATAGCTAATAGGGGTCTTAAGGGCAATAGAGCCGAGGGAACGCACGTCCTCGCCGCTGCCGAATTTAATATAGGCCTAGCCGGCGGTAGACTTATCGAGCACGATAGATAGGTCTTCTCGTTGTAGGGCGAGATACTAGTCTTAACCTACCGTAGAGACTATAGCTGCTCCGGTGTCTATAAGGATGCCGTAAAAGCGGTCCTTTAAGTAACGGTCGAAGACGAATTAGGTGGCCGGAACGCTTAACTAATCTATCCCTTATGCGTCTTCACCCGTGATTAAATAGTTAAAAGACTGCTAATAGAGGATCTATAAGGCTTGCCACTTAGTTAGTTCTTCGTCGTTATTAGCCTTATCGTTACGCTACTCGATAGCGGCCTATAGAGTCTCGTTACCTTTATATTCGGTGAGATAGGCCTTAAATCCTATGCTAAGGTTGCCGGTTAGTAGGCATTAAGCGTAGTATTAAGCCTTAGACCTAGCTCGTTCCTATAGGGTATGCTTTATCGACTAGCAGCCTTCCTTTTAATAAACGAAGTATTTCTTCGACTATTAGCGGTTGCTAAAGCTACTACCGCCGCTATAAGGGCTACGGTAGCTTTATCCGCTACTCCCGCTAAACCTACGGCCGTTGCCGCGGTTATTAGTATATCTTCGGTCGGTATAGAATACGCCTAATAAATTGTATTTATTATTTATACTTATTACCTTATTACGATATTGCACAAACGTGCCGGACGTGCCGTTCTTAGCCTATATCGATAGATAGGTCTCTAGGGAGGAACGTAGCGCGGAGAATAGCTTTTCCGTGGTTTTAAGGGGGCTATATAGCGTATAGCTAAATTCTAGGACGTTTCGGCACGCGTTAAGCAATATAGTGCGAAGGGGGAGGTCTTTAGCGAACTTAAATCCTAGGGCGTGTTAACATCGTTGTAGCTTATTAAAAAGGGTCTTTAGGACTTCCTATTAGGTCTTATTCGGATGCTTAACTCGTAGCTTTTTGAAAGTTATAGTGCTTTAATCCACCTAATAGTGCTAATAGTTTACTTCGGTGTCGAAGTAAGCCTTTAGTAGGTCGTAGGCTTGCTTAAATATGCTATCTTACTCTATATACTAGATGTAGTAGTCCTAGGCTCGGCCGGTAAGGATCCGGGGAAAGAGGGTATAGAAATAGCCGGGCCGGGCCTTAACTTTATAATGTTATAGAACTACTAATTTAGGTTCCTAGTTTACTTTCTTTTTTTCTAAAGTACGGGACGACTTAAGTACTAAAGGACTTAAGTACGGAAATACTTAGTACGAGGGTACCGGGGTACTTAGTACTTTAGTACTTAGTACTTTATGACTTAGCATAAAGATGTTCGCCCTGGACTTACCTATTATCCGGTTATACCCCTTTTCGGCCTAAGACACACCCCTTTTTTAAACCTAAGTCCTTAGGACTTAGCTTCCTTAGGTACGGGACGTACCACGCAGCTACGGTCACGCCGACGATCTTATTAGGCACCCCTGCCTAATAAGACCCGATGATTGGCTTAATGCCCTGTATAATAGACCGACACCTAGACTACCGGGAGCTATAGGTCTAATATAGCCCTCCCGGCTTTTAGGACCGATTATTCGTCCGATCCTCGGCATAAGGAGGTCATACGACTTATATCGTGTGACCTACCTACATAACGTTATACATATAGTGCATAAATAGACCTATATGACCTAGATTAGTCTATAAGGGCTCTAAAACGACGCGGGAGGCAGCCTTTTTAAGGTTAGCCGACCTATATAGCCCCTACGCAGCCCTGGGGAACCGCATTAGCTCGGGGCAGTGCAAGAGATACGTGGCAGAAGGTGCTAGAAGGAAAGGGACGTACTAGGACCGTCTAGACGGACGGGAAGAGCTATATAAAGGAACTTTAGTCCGCCCTTCCTTAGGCTCTCCTTCCTTCCTTTCTTCTTTAGCTTTTATTATAGTTTTAGTTTAACTGCCTACTAAGTGACCTATACCTCTTTTAGTAATGCCCTTAGTGCTCTAGCCTCGACTACCCTTACTTGCTTAGACTTAGCTAGCCGGTCTAGTATAAGTAACCCTAAGTGCTCCTCTGCTTACTATTCCGCCCTTATAGCTTTTAAGGATAAATAACGCCCTCTATTAGTCTTTAACTATTAGAGACTTAGTCCGGTTAGACTGTCTTCTATCTTCTAACCGTTCTATTACATATAGCAAACGTCCGTAAAGATACGGACTTTATTATTAAGAATATTATAGGGCTCTCCTATATAATTCTTGCTTTTATCCTATAACTTAATAAACTTTTGCGGGAGGTCTACGTCTATCTCTTCGTTTAGAACGTCGTAGGGGGGCACTATTATATAGGCTGCCTTTAACGTTATATTAATCGGAGGGGTCCTAGAGAACTAGTACAAGGTCGGGTGAAGTATTATTAGCGTTGCTAATATATTTCGGAACGGAGGGGCCTAAGGGTTCGGGAACGTGCCGGGCATTTAATCTTATAGGTATAAGCCGGGATCGACGGTAGTAGCGCGTGTCGAGGCTATTAGAGTAAAAGAGGGTTCTAGCGCGAACGTAACTGCCGGGGCGGTTAAAGCTATAGGGGGGACGGCCGCAGGCGTGGATAGCGCCGTCGTAAAGGTTACTATAGGGGCTAGGGTTAGGGCAGTAAGAGGCGCCGTTAGGGCCGTGCCTAGGGCGACTAAAGAAAGAGGGTTTATTACGGCAGCCGGGGCTATAACAGATGTATTTCTTACGAACTCTCGGGTTCGCTCGTCGTAGAACTTTAACTATTCTAAGGGTAGTTCGTCCTTAGGCTAAATTAGGGGAATTTGCTAGCGCTAAAGCATTAAAAATAATGCCGTAAAGCTAAGGTTTAAGGCGCCGGTCTAGATCCTATAGGACCGTAAGAAGGATTTAAGGGCCTTTTTAAAATACCTATCTCCCCGGTTTTATATAGCCTCTATCTACCCGTTAAAGTAGTCTTAAAAGTCTAGGAACAGCTTATACCTATAAACGGTTATACTAGCATTAATAATAATAAACCGGGCTATATAAGTTATAATAGCCTTCTTATTAGTGCTATTATAGGTAACGTCTGTCTCTTAGAATTAAATATTAGTTTTATTTTAGAAAGACCCGAAGATGCCGATGCCGCTTAGCCAACCGGGAAGGGGGTTATTATTAGGCCTTATTGCTTCCGGTATAGGACCGGGAGCGTTAAGGTTATCGGTAGGGTCCGATATAGTGTGATTAAATAGATTACACTATTATTGTTAAAAGGGATCGCGAGGGTCGTTACGAAGGTTATCTTGCGTTGCGGACGTACTATTATTCGACGTAACTCTTCTTCTTATCGAAGCGAGACGGGATTAAATAAAAGCTAGGAAAGAACTTATCGGCGGCTACCGAGAGCTAGCTATATCGTAATAGCTTCGTCGGCTCTAACTCGCGTAGGTTCTTTATTCTTAGCATAAAGGATCGTCTCTAGGTATAGGCAATAGAACCCGCTAGGGTTAAAGATCCGTGCACTTTCGACGATTAGGCTCTGCCTCTTCTACCTTACTAATCTATAATTAATCGTTTAATTACTAATTAGTGTTAGTTAGTTAAATAAATAAAGGGGTTCCAAACTAGTTGGATTCTAGTCTATAATATCTATTAATAAAGGGGCGACGAATAGCCCCTTTATATAGCCTATAAACGCGTATATTAATAGGGCTTAAAGCCGGACCTTTACAAGCCCTTATATACGACGTCGGGGCTATACCTATAAGGGCGATTAAGTTAATAACTTAATTATCGCAAAGGCGGCTAAGTTAGTAACGCTATTACCGGGGTCCTTAATGCATACAATGCATCGTATAGTTAATAGCGCATCCGTTTAAGCGTTGCCTATACGTGATCTATTTAATCACGTAGATTACAACCGTGCCTAAAGAATAGATATCCATTATTCCTATAAGTATACTATTATTAAAGCCTTTACCGACGACCTTAGCCTAGTCTTTAGTGCTAATTTTACCTACGCTTAGTTAGAGGCCGACTTTAACGCCTTATCGATAAAGAATATCTTTTAGCTAGACTTCTATTTAAAGTTTACCTAGCTTTAAGCCGACTTATCGTTTAATAGTACCGCTTACGTCGCCTACCTTTATTTAAAGGTCTTTATCGAACTTACTAACGCCGCCGCTCTATAAGTCGAATGCCCAGCCTATAATAACTTTACGGCCTAGGCTAAAATATATTCTATGCTTTAGGATAACTAATAGCGTATTAAGGCCCGTTCTTAGCTCTAGCCGCCTTATAACCCCGCTCGCACTAGCCTTACCTCGTCCGCCCTACCTACGCCTCCTACCGGTAACCTAATATAGCTTAATGCATTCCGGGCCTAGCTTACTAACGTTAAAAAGTAACGGCGGTTTAAGAACCGTCTTTACCTCTACTACGCTTAGCCGGCTACCGCTACCTATACCGCCTAAACCTGCCTTAATAAGGGTATCGGTGCTAATCCCGGCGCTAACCTTAGCGCTAGTCCTAGCGCCGGTTCTAGCTCTAGCCGCGGCCGTGGCCGTAGTAGCGGTACGTCTGCCCCGCGCTTGCTTAAACCCCCTCCCCCCCGCTACTAGGTTCGCGCTATTAAGCAGGGCTTTATCGAAGGCGAGGTAGACGACCTCCCCGCCTCTTCCCTATCCTTGGGAAATACGTAGCTCCCTCGCCTTATCGCGCGATAGAGCTCTTAGTGTCTAAGTTTATAGCTTCGTTCGACACTAATAAGGATCTTTGCCTCCCTACGGGAATATAACCGCGTGCTCTACTTATGCCTTTATCCCTTATATCCGCCGATGTTGTTATAAATGCTTTAGTCGACTCCGGCTGCTTTAGATACGCCTTTATATACGCTTAGACCGCGTACCGCCTTACCCTTCCTATCCGCTAGCTTTAGTTCTTACGCCGGCTTTCTTTCGCCGATAGTAGCGACTATAAGTCCGGCTCTATTACTTATTGCGCTTTTTTAGTCTCTTAGATTAACGCCTATACTAAGTCTATCTGCTTCTTTCTTATAAAGCTTAGCTATAAGGTTATTCTTAGCCTCCCTTAGCTACGCCGGCACGACCTTATTATTAGCTAGCGCGGTAACTCCCTTTCCTTTTAGTCCCCCTTTTGTCTAGCCTCCTGCCTCTTAGACTACTAGCCTTATCTTATCCTAGGCCTTTCGGCTACCTTTGCCCGCCCTGCCTGCCCTATCTTAGCTCCCCCCGCCTTTATCTCTAAGGGAATATAATTAATAAATACAATTCGTTTTCCCCCCGCCCCTTCTATTAAAGACTCTAACGACGAGGTCGAACCCCTTACTACCCCTTCCGTCGAAGACTTTAACGACAAAGGCGAACCCCCCGCTGCTATAATCCTTATTCCCGCGCGTCTAGCTCTAGCCCGTCCTCCGGCCTTTATTCGTTCTATCCGCTTTAGCGACGTTCTTAAGTTTATTCCCCCGTCCTTTAGCCTATCCCTCTCTGCGTTTTTCGAGGATGCTCCCGACGTAGGTAAACCCGCCTATCCGGACTCCTCCCGCTAGGTTAACGACGCCGACTCTAACTCCGGCTACGACTTTAACTCCCCGGCTACCTTTTACCCTCGCCGCTATATTTAACCTCCCTGCCTTTATCCTATCTATAAGACCGCTAGCTACCGCCGCCTTATATTACGGCTAAGTCGTAAGACTATTAGACCTTAGCCTTTCCGCTTCTCGTCCTTTAACGACTTAGCGTTTAATATTTAAATACTTAACGTCGACGCGATAGTAATATTCTACTAGTAGCCTAGAGCTTAGACCTCTTAAACCTCGATTAAGGCCTTTACCGCTATAATAGAACGGTTAGAAGATAAAAGACAGTCTAACCGGACTAAGTCTCTAATAGTTAAAGACTAATAGAGGGCGTTATTTATCCTTAAAAGCTCTAAGGGCGGAATAGTAAGTAGAGGAGCACTCGGGGTCACTTATACTAGACCGGCTAGCTAAGTCTAAGCAAGTAGGGGTAGTCGAGGCTAGAGCACTAAGGGCACTACTAAAAGAGGTGTAGGTCACTTAGTAGGCAGTTGAACTAAAACTATGATAAAAGCTAAAGAAGAAAGGAAGGAAGGAGAGCCCGAGGAAGGGCGGACTAAAGTTCCTTTATATAGCTCTTCCCGTCCGTCTAGACGGTCCCGGTACGTCCCTTTCCTTCTAGCACCTTCTGCCACGTATCCCTTACACTGCCCTAAGCTAATGCGGGTCCCCGGGGCTGCGTAAGGGCTGTATAGGTCGGCTGACCTCAAAAAGGCTGCCTCCCGCGTTGTTCTAAAGCCCTTATAGACTAATCTAGGTTATATAGGTCCATTTATACACCACGTGCATAATGTTATATAGGTAGGTCATACGACATAAGTCGTATAACTACCTTATACGGAGGATCGGACGAATAATCGGTCCTAAAAGCCGGGAGGGCTATATTAGGCCTATAGCTCCCGGTAGTCTAAGTATCGGTCTATTATATAGGGCATTAAGCCAATCATCGGGTCTTATTAGGCAGGGGTGCTTAATAAGATCGTCGGCGTGACCGTAGCTACGTAGTACGTCCCGTACCTAAGGAAGCTAAGTCCCGAGGACTTAGGTTTAAAAAAGGGGTGTGTCTTAGGCCGAAAAGGGGTATGACCGGATAATAAGTAAGTCCGGGGCGAACATCTTTATGCTAAGTCATAAAGTACTAAGTACTAAAGTACTAAGTACTAAAGTACTAAGTACCCTAGTACCCTCGTACTAAGTATTTCCGTATAAGAACTTAAATTAGTAGTTCTATAATATATTACCCTTCCTAAGGGGGGTTAAACCTTTAAACCCTTAAACTCCTCGTCCCTTATACCTAAGGGTTAGATTTATTATAGGCTTTAATCTTCTTAAGAGCGTTCTTAAGATGCTTAATAGGTTCCTACGTGTTATCGGAAGAAGGATAATTCTTCTACTTTATAAGATAGAAATGCTAGCCGTTTTCTATCTTCTTAGATAAAATCTCTTCGACTTTGTATTCGTCTTCTTCGACTAGTATATCGATATCTTTCGCTAGGCGGCTATTCTTAGGCGCTAATTCGAGTAGCGAAACGTAAAAAACGGGATGTATAAGCATAGCCGTTAGTAGGTCTAGCTTATAGGTTAAGTCGGAGAATTTTTCCTATATAAGAAAAGGTCCTATCTTCTTATAGTCTAATAAATTATTAGGCCTATTAGAAGTAATATTCTTCTTAATAAGGTAGACTTTATCGCTTTTATTAAAAGTATGTTCCTTTTCGGTCTTCTTATTATAATAATAAGTTATTCGCTCCTTTATAAAGTCGAGCTCGTCTTTAATAGCGGAATGTAAGCTTCTTAGCTGCTTAGAGCTTAAGATAGCTTTTTCGGCTATAACTTCCGGTAGGAAAGACCTATAGGCTTCGGGCGTAAATCCGTAATTTGCAAAGGCTAGCGTTTGCTATATAGGTTCCGATACCGAAGTATTATAAGCTAACTAGGCTATTAGTAGCCTAACTAGCTAGTCGTCTTACTAGTAGTTAATATAGCTTTAAAGGTATTACTTTAAGGTCTAGTTTAGCCGTTCCGTAATTCCGTCGGTAATAGGGTAATACGTAGTAGATAATTTATACTTAGTTCCTAAAGCTCGCATAAGGCTTTGCTAAAAGTATAATATAAACTTTCGGTCCTTATCCATAATTAGGGTTTTTAGTAGACCTCTATCGGCTAGAATATATCTTATTGTAATAGAACGGTTAGAAGACAAAAGATAGCCTAACCGGACTAAGTCTCTAATAGTTAAAGACTAATAGAGGGCGTTATTTATCCTTAAAAGCTATAGGGGCGGAATAGTAAGTAGAGGAGCACTCGGGGTTACTTATACTAGACCGGCTAGCTAAGTCTAAGTAAGTAGGGGGAGTCAAGGCTAGAGCACTAAGGGCACTACTAGAAGAGGTATAGGTCACTTAGTAGGCAGTTAAACTAAAACTATAATAAAAGCTAAAGAAGAAAGGAAGGAAGGAGAGCCTAAGGAAGGGCGGACTAAAGTTCCTTTATATAGCTCTTCCCGTCCGTCTAGACGGTCCTAGTACGTCCCTTTTCTTCTAGCACCTTCTGCCACGTATCCCTTACACTGCCCCGAGCTAATACGGGTCCTTAAGGCTACGTAAGGGCTATATAGGTCGGCTAACCTTAAAAAGGCTGCCTCCCGCGTCGTTCTAAAGCCCTTATAGACTAATCTAGGTTATATAGGTCTATTTATACACTACGTGCATAATGTTATATAGGTAGGTCATACGATATAAGTCGTGTGACCTCCTTATACGGAGGATCGGACGAATAATCGGTCCTAAAAGCCGGGAGGGCTATATTAGGCCTATAGCTCCCGGTAGTCTAAGTGTCGGTCTATTATACAGGGCATCGAGCCAATCATCGGGTCTTATTAGGCAGGGGTGCTTAATAAGATCGTCGGCGTGACCGTAGCTACGTAGTACGTCCCGTACCTAAGGAAGCTAAGTCCTAAGGGACTTAGGTTCGAAAAAGGGGTGTGTCTTAAGCCGAAAAGAGGTATAACCGGATAATAGGTAAGTCCGGGGCGAACATCTTTATGCTAAGTCATAAAGTACTAAGTACCGAAGTACTAAGTACCCCGGTACCCTCGTACTAAGTATTTCCGTACTTAAGTCCCTTAGTACTTAAGTCGTCCCGTACTTTAGAAAAAAGAAAGTAAACTAAGAACCTAGATTAGTGGTTCTATAACATATTACCCTTCCTAAGGGGGGTTAAACCTTTAAACCCTTAAACTCCTCTTCCCTTAAACCTAAGGGTTAGATTTATTATAGGCTTTAATCTTCTTAAGAGCGTTCTTAAGATACTTAACAGGTTCCTACGTATTATCGGAAGAAGGATAATTCTTCTACTTTATAAGATAGAAATACTAGCCGTTTTCTATCTTCTTAAATAAAATTTCTTCGACTTTATATTCGTCTTCTTCGACTAGTATATCGATATCTTTCGCTAGGCGGCTATTCTTAAGCGCTAATTCGAGTAGCGAAACGTAAAAAACGGGATATATAAGCATAGCCGTTAGTAGGTCTAGCTTATAGGTTAAGTCGGAGAATTTTTCCTATATAAGAAAAGGTCCTATCTTCTTATAGTCTAATAAATTATTAGGCCTATTAGAAGTAATATTCTTCTTAATAAGGTAGACTTTATCGCCTTTATTAAAAGTAGGTTCCTTTTCGGTCTTCTTATTATAATAATAAGTTATTCGCTCCTTTATAAAGTCGAGCTCGTCTTTAATAGCGGAATGTAAGCTTCTTAGCTGCTTAGAGCTTAAGATAGCTTTTTCGGCTATAACTTCCGGTAGGAAAGACCTATAGGCTTCGGGCGTAAATCCGTAATTCGCAAAGGCTAGCGTTTGCTATATAGGTTCCGATACCGAAGTATTATAAGCTAACTAGGCTATTAGTAGCTTAACTAGCTAGTCGTCTTACTAGTAGTTAATATAGCTTTAAAGGTATTACTTTAAGGTCTAGTTTAGCCGTTCCGTAATTCCGTCGGTAATAGGGTAATACGCAGTAGATAATTTATACTTAGTTCCTAAAGCTCGCATAAGGCTTTGCTAAAAGTATAATATAAACTTTCGGTCCTTATCCGTAATTAGGGTTTTTAGTAGACTTCTATCGGCTAGAATATATCTTATTGTAATAGAACGGTTAGAAGACAAAAGATAGCCTAACCGGACTAAGTCTCTAATAGTTAAAGACTAATAGAGGGCGTTATTTATCCTTAAAAGCTATAAGGGCGGAATAGTAAGTAGAGGAGCACTTAGGGTCACTTATACTAGACCGGCTAGCTAAGTCTAAGCAAGTAGGGGTAGTCGAGGCTAGAGCACTAAGGGCACTACTAGAAGAGGTATAGGTTACTTAGTAGGCAGTTGAACTAAAACTATGATAAAAGCTAAAGAAGAAAGGAAGGAAGGAGAGCCCGAGGAAGGGCGGACTAAAGTTCCTTTATATAGCTCTTCCCGTCCGTCTAGACGGTCCCGGTACGTCCCTTTCCTTCTAGCACCTTCTGCCACGTATCCCTTATACTGCCCCGAGCTAATGCGGGTCCCCGGGGCTGCGTAGGGGCTGTATAGGTCGGCTAACCTTAAAAAGGCTGCCTCCCGCGTCGTTCTAAAGCCCTTATAGACTAATCTAGGTTATATAGGTCTATTTATACACTACGTGCATAATGTTATATAGGTAGGTCATACGACATAAGTCGTATGACCTCCTTATGTAGAGGATCGGACGAATAATCGGTCCTAAAAGCCGGGAGGGCTATATTAGGCCTATAGCTCCCGGTAGTCTAGGTGTCGGTCTATTATATAGGGCATCGAGCCAATCATCGGGTCTTATTAGGCAGGGGTGCTTAATAAGATTGTCGGCGTAACTATAGCTGCGTAGTACGTCTTATACCTAAGGAAGCTAAGTCCCGAGGGACTTAGGTTTAAAAAAGGGGTGTGTCTTAGGCCGAAAAGGGGTGTGACCGGATAATAGGTAAGTACCCTAGTACCCTCGTACTAAGTATTTCCGTACTTAAGTCCCTTAGTACTTAAGTCGTCCCGTACTTTAGAAAAAAGAAAGTAAACTAAGAACCTAGATTAGTAGTTCTATAACACTAAGTAAGCGGAAAAGTGCTCGCAACGTTAACCGATAAGTTAATAGAAGAAGCAGTAGTAGCAATAGCGGTTCTTATAGAGGAGGATAGCATAGCAGCGGCTCTAAGAGTAGGCGAAACTGCCGTAGCTAGCGTTAGAGCCTTTATAGCTAATTTCTAGGATAGGGCGGTAAAATAGCTAGACTCCTAACACTCCTATATCTAGCTAAGCTTCTACTTGCGCTTAATAACGAGGTTAACGTTCGTGCTATTAGTAATAAGGATAGTAGGAAGAGATTTAGCATCGACGATGCTATAAATAACATTAGCGTAAGAGGCGAAGAAAGTATAAGCGAGGTCTTTAGGAAGTTCTTTCTAAGAGGTAGGGACTATAAGGGTAGTGCTAGGTGGCATAATAGTCTTTCGGACGGCTTAGATACGGCGAATAACTTCGCGGGGCTATTTATAGATATCGAATAGGATTTTAAACCCGTCGAGCACTCCGATGCGAATAACCTCTTTATTATAATTAAGGGATCCTTGGTATAGCTTAAGGAAGGCATTGCCGAGAAGTGCGCCGGCCTCTACTTTAGAGACTTAGGCGGAGTAGGTGAATTTAGCTATAGCTGCTTAAGCGGTCGGGCTAGCTATAGTACCGCGCGCGTAGAAGGAGAACGTGGCCTAGTCCTCGCAAAAAGAGCGACCGTTAACTCCGTTAATAGTAACGGGAGGCTTCTTCTCGACGGTATAGTTAAAAGTCTAAAGAAGGTCGCGGTTAATTATAGGCTTACTATAGCTAGAGTCGGGGTAAACTTAGACTTCCTGCCTACCGGGTTAGGCAGAGACCTTAATCCTTATATAGGAGTATAAGTGCGGCGGGGAATCCTTATCCTACTAAGGCTCCTTAGCTTTAGCTTTTAGGACTTAATTTAGTCGGGGTGCCGTAGTTAGCGCTACGTGAAAAACAGGCTCCTTAATAATAGGTACGGTAAGAATAGGCTTTAAGGCGGCGGGGGCATTAGGCTTAATAACAACGGGATCGGAGACGTTCCCTATAGTAATAGGAGGGAATTTCTTATACCTAAGATAGAGGTAAGAGAAGAGGGCGTTGCGAGAAAGAAAAAAGGCCTTATAAACCTTATAAGTTAAAGGCTTAAGTACGCGTTCTTTACTATAGAGCTACTGCTTAAACATATAGTAGTTAGTACGTATATACTCCTTAAGCACGGAGGTAAGGGCGAAGGTATAGTCGTAGGTGCTATATTTAAACTTACTAGCCCGTTTAGTAGGGTAGCGGGAGTTTATATAGCCTACGAAGTTAGCCTTTAAGGAGGCGTAAGAGGACGCATCGTCCTAAGAGTCGTTTAAGTATAGCTCGTTACTAGCTTTATCGCCGCTAAGAGCAGTCTTTTTATCGCTTTAATATTTCGATTTAAAACGCACTTTCTTTTTATTATTATTACCCTTATATTTACCTCGGCGGTATTCCGTTCGGTTATCTCGTCGGTCGTCCTAGCGAGGGTAACGCTTATCGTAGCGTAGTAAGCGTAAGCTTAACTAATTACGGTTATTACCTAAGCTTCGTCCTTTTAGACTACGGTTGCGATTATAACCTTAGTCCCGATCCCGACGGTTACCCTAACGGTAGTTATTGCCTCGGTTACCTTAACGATAGTTATCGCGATAATTATTACGACGGCTGCGATTATAGTTACCCTAATAGTAACTATTATTACGGCGACGGTTATCTTAACAATAGTTATTATCCTAACGGGAAAAGCTACCGCGGCGAGAACGGTCTTAGTCTTTAGAGATATATAACTTAAGGGAGGCTATAATAAGGGGCTTTTATTCCTTAATAATGTAAATCTATTTATCGATTAAGGTCTTCTTTATAGGAATAGGAAGAAGCGAGGAGATCTAGACGGTAATAAGAGGATAGATAGCCTTAATAATTTAGGCATCCTTGCCTATCTTAAGTTAGCGGGCGAGCGAAACCTTTCTCTAGATCTATTACGTAAGAGTAATAGAGCTAAAGGACTATATAGATATCGTATATCTTTCCCTATAAAGTTCCTTTAAGACGTCGGCGTTAGGACGCTTAAAACGCTTAGTTAAGAACTTATAGAAGGTTTTAAGAGGGGAGGAACTAAGGATATCGCGTTATTCCGCTATAAGCTTACTTATATACTATATAAGAGCTCCTCCTACTAAAAAGGAGAAGTAATATAAGCAAAGGGCGAATAGATCCTCGTCCTAATAGATCCTTAGACGCTCCGTAAAGAGATAGACGTCTATATAGATATTCTTTCTATCGCTAAGAGCGATAATGCCTAGGTTCTTCGGATTATACTTATCTAGGTTAAAAGTACTAATATTATCCTATTTAAGGCGTTTAGTAATAGCCTCGTCGTTATAGGCTAAGGAGGAGGTATAACTCGCCTTACGGTACTTACGCGGGTTCGGATAGGACTTTAGGGGGCGGCGGATAAAACTATTATTAGACCTAGATAAATTATTATTATTATTATTATCCGAATCCTTCTATCGACGAGAGTAAAAGGCCTAAGAGTACTTAGATAACTTAGACTAAAGAGAATAATATAAAACCTAGGGTTATTCCTTAGGGTAATACTGCTGTCTAATAGAGCGCTGCTCGGATAAGCGAAGTATTCCTTACGGACGAAGAGGAGGCTATTCCTCTAATTAACCGTTAGAAAGGTCTCCGTCGATTATTTACGGGTTAAAAGACACGGCTCGGACTAGCGGATATACTAGAGTTATTATAGCGTAGAGAGGAGTCCTATTATCAGGAAGCTCGCCTATAAAATAAAGATATAAGCGAATTCCCTTTCGCTAAGTATCGGCGTGCTATAAATGCTTTTCCTTTACGGACGGAAGATCTAAGATATCGAAGATAATCTCCGACTTAAAGGCTAAAGAGCCTAAGAGAATACGGGCTTACTTTATATATATTACGTCTATATTAGTCAAGGTCTTAATAACCCTTTCCGTAGGCAGTGTCTTAATTAACTTAGAGTAGCGGACGGCCTATTTTAATAGGTTATTGTAATCTCTATCCTCTATAGCTAGTATAGTAGACTGCTTGCGTAGCACCTTAGTCTCTAAGGATAAGCGAGGACGACGGCGGGCGGGAGGAGGAGGATCTTTATAATTACTCTTAGAGTCCCTAAAGGGAGCGGCGCTATAAACACTATCCGGCGGGGCATATTCTTATATCGGTAAGCGAGGGTAGGAGTCGTCTAAGCGAGATATAGACGCTATAGCTTAACGGGCTTCTTTATCCCTAGCTATAGTAATAATAGCTTAATAAAACGAGGGAAGAGGGCGAAGAGGTCGATAGATAGAGATAAGGAGGGATTATAAAGAAAGAAGAGTTATAGGAGAGGAGAAAAGTCTATAGTAGGAGGTATAGGGTGTTTTAATTTTAGCGTAGGAACGGGTACGCGTAGGAAATCGAAAACATAGAGAGAAAATTTTTCCTTACGGCTAATTGCGTAAGGACTTAAAATAGAGAATTAGGCAGTAGGCCTTAGTTCTAATAATGCCTAGAAAGGCGAGCCTCATCGGATCGTAAGGCTTATATTAGAGGTTATATAGGCGTGCTAGCTGAGGTTGTATAAGCTAGTTATACTATAGGTGTTAGGAGCCTTTAAGCGGCTTCTAACGAATAGCAAGAGCTTTAAGAAGCTCTTAGCGAATATATCGTAGTAGAGCGAAGCTCTAGAGATAGGAAGGGCGTTCCTAATAGTAGCTTTAAGGCAGAAGGTGCGGAATTGCTACTAATTTAATACACTAGGCACTAAGAATGTATATATAAAGAAGGATAATTCTCTTAGGTAGGCGTAAGCCCCGGGAGCTAGGAATAGCTCCCTACTATCTTATTTATAGCTAATTACATTAGCCCTAGCATATAGTATAGAGGATGCTTTATATATATTATAAGGGTTATCTTCTTACTAATAGTTTTATTAGTAATAAGAAGATCTTAATTACTAGTAAGTAGCCCTTTTACTTTTAGTAATAGAGGTTTTTTAAATCCTCGGTAGTAAGAGTGCTATTACCCTATATCCCCTCCCCTAAAACAGTCTTAAGGGGATTAGGTTCTCTCTTAAACCTAGTAGACTCTCTTTTAAGTCTACTAGACTATCTTTTAAGTCTATATAGATTAAGCTCTCTTTTAAGCTCTAGGGGTTGTCTTTTAAACCCTAGGGGTTCTCTTTTAAACCTAGTAGAACCCGGCTTTTCTCTAATAGACTTACTGCTAGGTCTATTAGTAGTTCCCCGGGGTATAGGTTATATTATAACCCTATAATTCGTAGTCTCGAAAGGGAGACCTTATAGTTGCCGGACCTGTTTAAGTAGGTCTCGGTTAACTTAAGAAGCGAGTCCGAGGGTCTGGGAGGCAAGGCAGTAGACGCCTTCTAGTCTCCGGAGGGCCTCTTAGAGAGTCCGGACCTTAAAAGAGGGTTCTAGGTGTAGTTCCGGCATATAACCTCCTAGACGGTCTAGTCTAGTAAGGAGGTTAAGCTTCTTACGTTCTTTTTCTTCTATAAGGTCGGATAAGGATATAATTTCCCTGCTGAATTCCTCGTAGGTTTCGTGCTCGTTATCTAAAAGCATTGCCTTTAGCCGATTTACTTTACGCTTATAGCTTTAAAGTAAAGCTAAAGTCTCTTCGGCTATATCGGTAAGGCACTCCGGGGGCCTATCTTTAGCGCTAGGGTATCCTTAGGCTTCTTATTCGATAACTCCTTTTAAATAGTTCGTAATAGCTAGGTATTCCCTATAGCTGCTATATTCCGGGTTAAGGCTATCGAGAAGGTCCTTAACGTCTTTAAGTTTACGGTAGGGAGGAGGGGACTCCGAGCCGTCGCATAGGGCAGCCGTAGCTACGCTACCCTCTAAGAATTCTTTAGTATTAGCGGGGCTATAAGCATTAGGTATATAGCCTCCGGTAAGATCTTCTAACTCCGGGGCCTAGCTATAGTTATACTAGTACTAGGTTTCTTAAGGGAATTCCTCGGAGTCGTATTATATTATTAGGGGTATGTCGTCGTTATCGTCCGGCTCCGGCCCGGGCTCCGGACCCTCTAGGTCCGGAGCGGACTCTATAGAGGAATCCGGGGAGTCTAGGGAGTCCGGGGGTGCTAGTCCGACCCCCGCGTTATCTATAGAGTTATCTATAATCTCTCCGTCCTTTAAGTCGATTACTAGATACTCTATTACGCTATCCGGAGCGTCCGGACTATCCGGGCCGGCCGGGTCCTCCGGTCCGGCCGGATCCTCGTCCGGGTCCGACTATCTAAATAGGTCCTCCTCTTCTTCGATAGAAGGCCTAACTAGGCTATCTAGAATAGGTGCTATATTATCCTTAGAATCCCTAATAGTCGTAAAACGTTTTTCGTAGTAGGGATATATAGAAAGGCCTATAAGATCTTTATTAAAAAGCGTAAGATCGAGAGCTTTTCTTAAAGGCGGTAGAGAGAGCTTAAGAAGTCCTTGCTCTAAGGTATTAAGGCTTTTAAAAGCCGCCGGCTTTCTTTTAGCTAGATTTTTCTTCCGGTAGTAATCTTTAGCAATATACCCTGCCTTCTTATAAAAGAAGTAGGTAAGGCTCTTATAAATACTATTGTTCTTCGAGCTTCCGGCCGATGCCGAATAGCTAGTTATTCCCGGGTTTAAAATAGCATCTAGGTCTATAAGATCGCCGTAATTCGTCTATTTCCCCTTTTTCTTCGAAAAAACCTTATACCCTAAGCGGGGGTCCTTCTTCTATTGCCGGCGTTCGAAAAGCCAGTCGTCGATTCTAACTGCTTAGGCTATAAACTCGATAAAGGTATTAGGACGGTCTTATTTAAAGATCTCGTCCTTTATATCGTCCTTTAGCCCTTTATAGAAAACCGCTATTATAGCGTTATCGTCTTATTCTAATTTCGATATTATTTGCCTAAATAAGGCAGTATAATTAGAAATAGAGGTTTTTTATCGTAAATACCGTAGCTTATACTCTACGGCTCTCTTCTCGTTACCTACGCCGAAGGTCTGCTAGAGGTTAGTTTTAAAAGCTTAATAACTATTAAAAATATCGTCCGTAGGTTTATCCCGGTCCCCTTCTACCTTAGTCACTTTATCCCTAAGAATAGGTTTAAACTAGGTTAAAGCTAATCCCTTTAAGTAGCTAGCTGTAAAGAAGACCTTCGCTTTATTAATAGAGAAGGAATCCGGAAAGGAAAGAAAGAAGGCCTTTAGCTAGGTAAGAAATTCCTATAGCTTGCCGGCTTCTCTAGTATAAACAGCCGGCTTTAGGGTTTTAACAATTTCCCCGAACTGCCGGGGGTAGCGGAAGTCCGGAACCGGGGCCGGGACCGGGGCGTACCCAGCCGGGCCCGGAGGCGGCGGCGGTCCTAGGGCGGCGGCGGTATAAGCCGGAGCCGGGCCCGTAGGCGTAGTAGTAGAAGCAGCAGCCGTAGCTATAGCCGGACGAGCTGCCGGGCGAGCTACCGGGCGAGAGGTTAAAGAAGTAGAAGAAGACATTCTTAAAGAAGTAGTTATTTTTAGTGTTTTTTCTAAAAAGGGTTCTTTAAATCTATAAAGATTAAAATAAGATCTAAGATCTAATAGATTAGAAAGATTAAGAAAAGATTAAGGGGTAAAATAAAGACTAAGCAAAGATTAAATAAAGATTAAGCAACGGTCTTAAATAAAACACACTCCGCGGCTAAGCAAAAGGTAAGAGCTTTTATCGTATAATAGAACGGTTAGAAGATAGAAGATAGTCTAACCGGACTAAGTCTCTAATAGTTAAAGACTAATAGAGGGCGTTATTTATCCTTAAAAGCTATAGGGGCGGAATAGTAAGCAGAGGAGCACTTAGGGTCACTTATACTAGACCGGCTAGCTAAGTCTAAGCAAGTAGGGGTAGTCGAGGCTAGAGCACTAAGGGCATTACTAAAAGAGGTATAGGTCACTTAGTAGGCAGTTAAACTAAAACTATAATAAAAGCTAAAGAAGAAAGGAAGGAAGGAGAGCCTAAGGAAGGGCGGACTAAAGTTCCTTTATATAGCTCTTCCCGTCCGTCTAGACGGTCCCGGTACGTCCCTTTCCTTCTAGCACCTTCTGCTACGTATCCCTTACACTGCCCCAAGCTAATATAGGTCCCCGGGGCTACGTAAGGGCTGTATAAGTCGGCTGACCTTAAAAAGGCTGCCTTCCGCGTCGTTCTAAAGCCCTTATAGACTAATCTAGGTTATATAGGTCTATTTATACACTACGTGCATAATGTTATATAGGTGGGTTATACGATATAAGTCGTGTGACCTCCTTATGCGGAGGATCGGACGAATAATCGGTCCCGAAAGCCGGGAGGGCTATATTAGGCCTATAGCTCCCGGTAGTCTAGGTGTCGGTCTATTATATAGGGCATCGAGCCAATCATCGGGTCTTATTAGGCAGGGGTGCTTAATAAGATCGTCGGCGTGACCGTAGCTACGTAGTACGTCCCGTACCTAAGGAAGCTAAGTCCTAAGGACTTAGGTTTAAAAAAGGGGTGTGTCTTAGGCCGAAAAGGGGTGTGACCGGATAATAGGTAAGTCCGGGGCGAACATCTTTACGCTAAGTCATAAAGTACTAAGTACTAAAGTACTAAGTACCCCGGTACCCTCGTACTAAGTATTTCCGTATAGGAACCTAAATTAGTAGTTCTATAATAACCGCTAAGCCTTTGCCTATAGAGCCCCCGCTACCTATTAACTAAGATATCCTTAAGGACTTCTACTAGGCTATTTTAACTAAATATATAGATACTAAGGACGTAAAAGCCTGCCTTAACCCCCGCCTTTACGACTTTATCGACGACTACTTTAATAAGATCTACCTTAATAAGATCTCCCCCGACGATATCGCTAAGTTCTTTAAGAAGTAAGAGAAGGTCCTTTATACGCTCGACGAGCTCCGGGCTAAGGTCCTTAAGGAGCT
The DNA here is from genome assembly GCA_012934285.1 of Ophiocordyceps sinensis. Classification (NCBI taxonomy): domain Eukaryota; kingdom Fungi; phylum Ascomycota; class Sordariomycetes; order Hypocreales; family Ophiocordycipitaceae; genus Ophiocordyceps; species Ophiocordyceps sinensis. The sequence goes on from JAAVMX010000007.1 coordinate 144,329, forward strand.
CTACTATATAATTTATATATAGCTTAAGAGCGAGACCGATAAGCTCGCCCTTTACCGTGCCGTTAATACTTAAATTAACCTTAAAGAGGGGATATAACCTCCTTATACCCGCCCCCGCCCCTTTAGCGAAGCCGAGAACCGGATCGTCTATACGTATATTAACAAGCAGCTTAAGAAGGGCTTTATCCGCCGCTTTACCTCCTTTACTATTGCATTTATTATACTCGCCCGTAAGCTAGGCGGGGGCGTCTGTTTTTACTTAAACTATTGCGGCTTAAATAAGGCTATAATTAAGAACCGTTTCCCTTTACCCTTTATCTACGATACTCTCGCCTATATCCGGAAGGCGAAGTTTTTTACTAAGATCGACGTTATTACGGCGTTTAATCGCCTTTATATTGCCGAAGGATATAAGTAAAAGACCGCGTTTACTATATAGTATAGGCTCTTTAAGTATTATATTACCCCCTTTAGCCTTACCGCCGCCCTATCTTACTTCTAGAGTTTTATTAATACGGCCTTTTATAGCATCTTTAATAAGTTCTACTCTACCTATCTAAACGATATTTTAATCTTCTTAGAGACGCGGGAGGAGCACTAGGCCTACGTTAATATAGTTCTTAAGCGCCTTAACGCTGCCGGCCTCTAGCTTAACGTAGATAAGTATAACTTCTGCGTTACTAAGACTAAGTACCTCGGCCTAATTATCTTAGATAAAGGTATTCGCATAGACCTTAATAAGGTTCGTACGGTCTTAAACTAGCCTACCCCCTCTTTTACTAAAGACCTCTAGCGCTTTTTAAGATTCGCTAATTTTTATCGGCGTTTTATTCGCGGCTTTTCTAAGCTTATAAACCCTCTAAATACCCTTACTAAGAACTCTGCCCCTTAGATCTAGTCTCCCGCCTACGCCTACGCCTTTAAAGCCCTTAAGCACGTTTTTACTACCGCCTTAGTCTTTATATACTTCGACCTTTATCGTAAGACTATAGTTTAGATAAATGCTTCCGAATAAGCCGCTAAAGGTATGCTAATATAGCTCTTTAACGATAGTCGTTACTATCCGGTTGCCTTCTTCTCGTTAAAGCACTCCGCTTAAGAGTATAATTACGAGATCTACGATAAGGAACTCCTCGCGATTATAAAATCTCTTAAAGAGTAGCGCCTTAAGCTCGAGGGCCTGCTTAAGTTTAAGATAGCCTTAGACTATAAGAATCTTTAGTATTTTATAACTATAAAGCTTTTTAACTAGCGATAGGCCCGCTAGGCCGAATTCCTTAGTTATTTTAATTTTAAGATTGTCTTTTAGCCCGGCTCTTAAGCTATTCTCCCTAACGCCTTTAGCCGCCTGCCTAGCTCCCGCCCTTTCTCCCTTACCGACTAAGCCGACGAGAGGATTAACTATCGATATTAGGTTATCCTCCTTAAGTCTAAGGTTAATGCCTCCCTCTACCCTAATACTACTACCGCCCCTAATACCGTTAAGGAGTCCAATTTATTTATAAATATAATTTATAAATATAATTCCGACTGCTTTAACCTCTACGCCCTCGACGACTCTAAGCCGATCGATAACCTTATCGACCGGGCTTATTCCTCCTCCCCGCTTGTCTTTACTATTTGCGTAGCTCTTTAGTCCTTTTAGCCCCGCTAGCCTTACCCCCTTTAAGCCCCCCTCCGCTCGATCCCTAAGACCGCTTTCTCTAAGGTCTAAGGCCGGTTTTATTTCTAAGGCCGGCTCTTCGTTCCCTTTAACGACGCTTTAATTCTTTAGATCCTCGTCCGCGCTTATACCTCCCCCTTTACCGGCTACCTTAGACGTACGAAGACCGCTAGCCTCTACCGCCGGTCTTATATCTAGCCCGGCATATATAAGTCTATTTCTAGCTTCGTGCGGAACTATTATATATGCTTATACGCTAAATCCCCTTATTCCTCCCCTTAGGGCCTACTTTAGCCCTTAAGTATTCCCTTCGCCTTATAGACCGATATATCCGTCGATTTTATTACCGACCTCCCTATCTACCGCCGTAACGGCGTTAAGTTTTTTAATATCCTCGTTATCGTCGACCGCTTTACGAAGATACGCTACTACGTTCCGATACCTTTAATAACTATTAAAGACGTTATTAACGCGTTTATTTCCTACGTTTAGTCCCTTTATAGCACCCTAGCCTCTATTATTAGCGACTATAGCACTTAGTTTATTTCGGCTTTCTAATAGTAGCTTAATCGTCGCCTTAGTTACCGCCTTTACCTTAGCTCCGCCTACTACCCTTAGACCGACGGTTAGACTAAGATCGTAAATGCTTAAATAGAGGTTTACCTTCGTTATTATACTACCTACCTTTAGGACGATTAGGTCGACTTCCTTCCCCTCGCTAAGTTTACTATTAATAATTAGGTCTTTAAATCTACCGGCCTCTCCCTTTTCTTCGCTAACTATAGCTTTTACCTAAAGCTTAGCACTAAGCCCTTTAGTCCCCCCCCGCCCGGTATAACCCCCTAGCAGCGGAAGGAATACCTCCGCGGTAACGCGCTTACTTCCCGTCTTTAGCGTATCTCTAACTTCCTCCGCGATATAATTAAGGATGCTTAAGCTACTTAAGCTCGCTACGCGGACGCCCGGCGGACTCCCGCCCTAGCGTATTAGCCCGGCGATATAGTATTCCTTAGCACCCGCTAGATCTAGACCCTCTGCTTTATAAAGAAGCTCGACTATAAGCAAGAGGGCTTATATAAGGTCCTTAAGGTATATAAGACGGCGTATCTTCTTTGCCTCCCTAAGGGCAGCCGTCTTTACCCTATTTTTTATTACTCCCTCCTTACTAAGACCTAAGAGCCCCTTTTACTTAGCTAGTCGGAGCTTAACGTCCGGCCCGCCGATAACGGCGTTCTCCTTTCCCTTAGCGACGACGATAGCGATAACACATACCTTAAGTAAGAGTTTTCTTCTATCCTCGCGTAACGCTAGTACACCTTTAGGAAGATTAAGTATCGCGTTTAATAGCGTTATAGCCCTTTTACGTAAGAGGACTCCTCTTGCCTTAACGGCTGCTAGGACGACCTTAAGGCTTTTTGCGCCTTTAACCCGACTAAGCTTTAACCGGCCTTTTATATAGCCTTCCTTATATCTTCCCCTTTGCCTAAGTAATAATAAGTATAATTTATTAATATAATTTACGTTACGACGGTATATATTAGTTTTTTAGTTTTGCCCTTTATTTCTTTTTATTTCTCTCTCGTTCTATATTAGGCCCGCTTTTAAGGCCGATTAATATAGATTTCCTTCGTTTTTATTAGCCTATTAACCCTTTTAGGCGTTTAAGTTAAACGCTAATTTAAGGGGGATATACTATTATAGTATTAGGTTATATTATATATTATCCTACGTAACCTCTATATCGTATATATAGACATTTAGATCTAGTCTATAGCTATGTCCCTTCGTAGATTAATAATAATTATATACCCTCCCTTAAGCTCGTTCTCTTATAGGCACTATAATAAGAAGTCGGAGTTAGATAACGAAGAAAAACACGCTATAGCGTATATACTATATCGATCGTAAATTATCGCGACTGCCCCTACCTTTCTCCTCCTCCCTCTTAAACGACGTAAAGATAGCACTATCCTTACCTTATTGCTACCGCACTCGCTATATTAACCTTAGCATAATAACGACTATAAGAAGGAATATTATACTAAAGGGAACGGCCGAATAGCTCGTCTAGGATAATAAATTCCGTTTCTAAGCTAAGTCCGCTTAACTCTAAGAGTACGTCGAACGACGTAAAGAGCTCCTTATAAAACCGTCGCCTCCTATATTCGAAGAACTACCTCGCACTTAGGCCTATACGACGGATAACGATATTCGTAGCTAAAATATAATACCTATCGCGTAAGAGACTAACTAAAGATAGAATATATATAACGTAGCTCTAAAGGAATAGAAAGACTAGAATAAAGACCTTTAGGCCCTTTAAGAATAAGTATTAATAACGGTCTTAGATTCGAATTACTAATCGTACTATAGCTATAACGACGAACTCCTAATATAGTACGAGAAGCTCTAAAAGAGCTATAAAGGAAATCGTAAGGACGCTATTCGTATAGTCTAAGCACGGTACGAAGAGTCGATAAAGGCGTTAACGTCTTCGCCTTAGAGCTAGAATATATAGCTTAATTAATAGAAGGTCGTTATAGAGGATAGAATCTAGGTAGAACTTCCCGAAGCTATGTTTAAAAGCACTTAGGTTAAGGATTTTATTAAAGTCGTTGCCCCTTTTTACCCGCAATAGGCTTAGGCCTTTATCTACGGAAACTAGTAAGACGAACGCGACTTCGATAGGCATATAATAATTAACTCGTTTATAAGGCACCTTAATACCCTATCGAACTCGTCGATCCCCGATATAAAGAAGGGGTCCTTCGGCCTAACCTTCGCTAAGAACGAGAATAATAATAAGAGGCCGGCTAGCGAAAATAACACTAGGGCACCGAACGCCTAAGGTTAGGGCTAGAAGCAAAGAGGCTTTAGGGTAAGGCTAGGCAAGAAGAGAATACTCTTAAGCTATAACGAAGAAGAAGGTACCCCTTATTACCGCCTTTGCTCTCTTACTAGCTATAAAATAAAGGATTGCTAGGAGATTAAGCGCGATAATGCCCTACTATAGTAGCTAAGCATAGGCATAAGAAAAAGAATAATCGATACTAATATAGCGAACCTAGATATCGCTAAAGAAGTATAAAGGCTTATAGGGAAGAAAAAGGTCGTTATTAAGGACTATAATAAGATAGATTAACTTATAAAAGCGAAGGGGAAATACCTATTAGCCTCCTTTTTCGTCTTAAAACTTAATAATACTTTCTACGTTAACGCCTACCCTCTTTATTACTCCTCTATCCTTAACTATAAAACGACCTTATATATCTTTAACTAGATTTCCCGCTTCCGTAACTTTAGAACCGTATAGGAAGGAGACTTCCTTTAGGCGGGAGACGATAAAGTAAGGATATAAGGCTACGGTAATATAGACCTACGTCTCTAAGGCCCGATACGCCTACGAGTGCTACGTCTGCTAGATACTGCCTACTATAAGAACTTTGTATATAACCTCGTCTTATATAGGTTGCTTAAACATTTAGGAATCTAGTAGGACGATAAGCCCGGTAAAGCCTCCGCTCTACGAGCAGCGGATAATATAGTCGTTAGTCTAGTTACGTAATATTATAGCTAGTTCGTGCTAGAATATATTCTAGAATATACAACGAGGCGAGCCTTTTATACTTATAGGAACGCCTTTAACTCTATAATAATACGGAAGCCGTAGAAAGCTATAGTAGAGCTATAGCACCGTAGACTTAGTCACTTAGGCCCTTAGGCCCTTAAACACTTCGTTAACTACTCTAACGGCGCTAAGATTAAAGGACTAATAATAGTCTAGTACGACTACTATAGTATAATAAAGGCAAAGAGGGTTATCCGTCGGGAACTACGTCTACTAGCTAAACTTCTAGTAGGCGAGAGGCTCGCTATTAATTTCTACGACTTTAATAAAGACAATAAGGGTTATAACTCCCTAATGCTAATTATAGATAGAGCGAGCGGCTTTATATAGGATTACTACCTAAAAAATTAGAAGGGCCTTACGATTATTAACGCGCTTAAACACTATTTTAACTACCTTATATACTAGTATAACTTTAAGATTAAGACGATTAAGTACGATAATAAGCTAATAAGCTAAAATACAAGGGTATACGATTTCTTAAAGCATAAGCTATTTAAGATCGAACCCTTGGCACTATATATATAGGAATAAAACGGAGGGGTAGAACGCTCCGCGGGCGTTATTAAGGATAAAGCTTATGCTATAAGAGAGAATCTCCCGGCTTAGCTATAGCGGGAAATCTATAAGTCTACTATATATTTAAATAATAGAACGCTAAGGTATAACTATAAGTAGGAGTCCTTATACGAGAAGCTTACTAAGAATAAACCGTCTTAATAATATCTACGAGCATACGGATATAAGGCATTCGCGATAAAGGTCTTTGCTTAAGAAGGGTCTAGTCGACTTAAAAAGCTAGATCTACGCGCTTAAGTCGGCTTCCTAATAGGATATATATTATCTAATATCTTTAGGATCTAGGTCCTGTCTTAAGGCAAAGTTATTACTACTCGCGACGTTATATTCGACGAGGATTAAATCTTTAATAGCATACTCGAGAGCTTAGTAGAAAGTGTAAAAGAAATAGACCTTAACAAGCTCGCCGAAACTCTTATAACTATTACGCTCCCGGACGAAGACTACGTCGGAATAAGACCGGTTTAAATAACCGACGAGTAGATCTTTAACCTCGATATCGATAACGACGAGAGTATCCTACTAATTGCCGAAAACCGAGGCTATAGACGCGATAGCTAGAAAGAATATACTACTGCTCGATTTAAGCTCCTCCTAACTCTTCTACCTATACCGCCCGTAGCCCTATTCGCGGCAGTAATCTAATCGCAATTCGTCGGGTAGATATTATATAAGCGAGGCGTTAAAGGAATCCCTCCGCTACGAGAGGAAAGAGCTTTTTCCTCGTATACTAATATAACTAGCGTTAAGGGAACCCCTCCGCTATAAACAACTAGTGTTAAGGGAACCCCTCCGCTATAAATAATAAGCGTTAAGGGAACCCCTCTGCTATAAATAACTAGTGTTAAGGGAACTCCTCCGCTATAAGAAAACAGCGTTAAGGGAACCCCTCCGCTATAAGCAAATAGCGTTAAGGGAACCCTTCTACTATAAGCGACTACCGTCGAAGGAATCTATCTAGTAGGAAAGAAAGGCGTTAAGGGAATCCCTCCGCTACGAGAGAAAGGAACCCTTTCCTTATATATATTAAACTTTAAGAAAACCCCTCCGCTTAGAGAAAACTCTTTACCTATATAAGCTAGGAAGATATACTAGCACGCTACGTTCTTAGCCGGCATACGCGCCGCTTTAATCGCATAAGACTGTAATATAAATAAGGTTATCGATAAGGCTTAGATAGATCGCTTAATCTTTAAACGATAAGTCTACCGACGGGATCTTCTACTACCGCCGGTTTCCTATATATAACTACGAACTTACCTACTCGGTCTTTAATTTAAAGAAGCCGAGAAGGTATACCTCGCTAGCTATAAGGAAATAAAGTCCTAGTACGAAACTAAGTGTTCTAACGTTCCCGCCGGGGCATAAGTACTCGACTATATATAGGTTTACGTATATAAAATAGATAAATACAGGAGGCTTTTAAAATATAAGGTAAGGCTCGTAGTGCGAGGCGATTAATAGCTCTAAAATAAATAAGAGACTTACGCGGCTACGTTAGCTAGGCGGAGTTTTCGTATATTAATAGCTATCTTAGTATATTTCGACCTCGAACTTATCTAATATAACGCTATAAACGCATTCGTTAACACGACCTTTAACGAGCTTATATTTATAAGGCTCCCGCTAGGATATAGGAAATATAGCGTAATACTTCGGCTTAATAAAGCACTTTACGGTCTAAGGAAATCTCCTCTACTATAGCATAAGGACCTTACTAATACGCTATAAGATATAGGTTTTTAGTCGGTTCTATATAAGCTATACTGCCTTACCTTTAACGGTATTATTGTTTTCTTTTACGTTAACGATATTGTATTTACGTATTATAAGAGGGATTATAAGAGGGCTAGGGCTCTATAAGCTTAACTTAAGGCAATATATAAACTAATAGGAGGTAATAATATATAATAGTTCTTAGGCATTAAGATCCTATGCAATAGGCGGAAGGGATATATTTAGCTCTCTTAGGCGGTATATATCGATAAGATTACCTCCCGACTTATAAAGTCACGACGGTTAGTAGAAATACCGATAGGACTTAACGAGCTTCTCCCGTAGGATAGGATCGCTACCTACGCGGAGATTAATGCTTACTAAAGGATAGTCAGATCGGTACTATACGTAGCGGTAATTACTCACCTAGATATAGTATTTATAATATTACGGCTTACGAAGTTTAACTTTAACCTAAGGCTAAAACATTATAAAGCGGCGAACTAAGTTCTCTACTACCTAGCGTATACTCGGGCACTAGCGCTCCGCTTAAAGGGTAGAAATAACTTTAAAGTCGTAAGCGATGCTTCTTTCGCTAATAATATAATTAATTAGAAAAGTTCTTAGGCTTTTGCTATAAAGCTATTTAAAGGGCTTATCGGCTAGAGAGTAAATAAGTAGGATATAGTTATAACCTTAACGATAGAGGTAGAACTACTTATGCTTTTATAAGCTGCGAAAGAATCTATCTACGTTAGTAGACTTATTAAAGAGCTTAACGTATCCCTTAATAACTCTCGTATTAGAATATAATACGATAATTAGTAGATAATTCGATTAGTTACCGCTAAAGTAACGATATTATAGACAAAGCTCCGCTACGTTAATATATATAACTATTAGCTTTAATAGGAGATAATAAATAATACCCTCGACGTTATATATACTCTAACTATAAAGATAATAGCCGACGGCCTTACGAAGGCACTTTAAAGCGATAGCTTTTAAGCATTCGTTACTTAGATTAGTCTTTACGATATTACGAGCCTCCTTAACGATAGAGAGCTACTTAAATTAAACGAGAATACCCTTTAGGAGGAAATATATATACGGTAGGAAGAGTAAGAACGTAGATAAGATAGCGCGAACGCGACGAAGTAGGAACGTAATATCCTACGACCTAAGACCGGCGTTATATTAATCTAAGCCGAGTAATTCGAGCTTTTAGAAAACTCCTTAGATTTAAAGGAATTAGCTCGAGCTATTATTTTATTTAGCTTCCCTCTCCTTAAGAGCGAACTTAGGGGGGTATATTAGATAGTTACGTATATATATTACGTATACCTACGTAAACACTAGTCACGTGCCTACCTCTCGTCTATATTAGGGCTAGAGCTATAGGCATAGACCCTAAATACATACACACATATATCCTATAGAATAGCCTCTTTAGCGGTATGCGCATTCTAGCTTATTAGGTAGGCTATAGAACCTCCGTTCTAACAGGTGGTAATAATTGGGTCGAATGACTGTTGATTTTCAAGAGCACGTGACGTTGTGATGACGTTATCGCGTATACATGCACGGATACTTACCCGGTAGTACCCAACTCGTGATTCGTAGCGTCACGAGAGAAGGGTTTGCAAGACTTTGATTTACATCTGGCTTCGTTTTCTCGCCACTTGACAATGGTTCACTTCAGTCCTTTTCCTTTCCTGCCGACCGCCCGTTGGACTCCTCCGGCTCCGGCTTCTCCTTCTTGGTCCACACCTCGCCAATGGGGTCGCCGTGCTCGGCCACGCACTCCCACTCCCCGATGCCGAACTCGGCCGGCGCCCGCCTGACGCCGCGGCCGCCCCCGCCCATGATGAGGTTGCCCGGCCGGTACGTCTCGTCGGCCTTGAGGCGCCGGATGACGCTGCCGTGCACGCGCACGTTGGGCGGGATGTCGCGCACCTCGCCGCGCGGCAGCGGCCACCGGATCGGCTTCCACGAGCCGTCGGCCTGCATGTCCATCCGGCGGAATGGCAGAAGTTCCATCAAGTTCCACCCCGCCACCGCAATGGAGCCCAGCCCGCCGCCGTAGACGAGCGAGTCGTGGATGCGCGACGTGTGCGCCCGGTGCATCAGGTGGTGGACGTGCGACGTGTGGCCGCAGCCGTTGGCCTGGCCAAGCTCGTTTCCGTTCGTCTCCGGGTTCGGCTGGCCGGCCGTCCCCTCCCCGTTGTTCTCGTCGAGGACGCGAATGTCGGGCTTCTGCGCAGCGCTCGGCGACGGCCGGCCCGTCTTGGTGCCCTGGACGGCGTCTCTGTACTGCTGCCCGGCGTCCCACAGGCAGCCCAGCTCCGACACCTTATCCATGTCAAAGGACAGGCCGGCCTTGACCGCCTCGCGCACGATCCACGCCAGCGGCACGTGGCTCGCGCTCTTGCGGCCGTCGAGCGCCTCCCAGCCGCCGCCGACGTCTCCGTGGCCGCCCGCGAACCAGACCTCGTCGACGTCCTGCTCGCCGTCGTCCTCGTACCCGGCGGGCCCCGCGTCCGACGTCGGGCCACGGCCGGACGCGCAGGACATGGCGTCCACCTCTTCCACGACGGACATGCGGCTGGACCTGGACCGGGGCCGGTAGGGCGTGTAGGGAGACTGACTGGACGGCAGCCGGGGCTGGGTCCCGGCGGCGTCACCGGCCGACAGGTGGCCGTCCCTCCCCCTGGGCGCCGTCGACGACGAGGTGTGGGGCCGGTTGGTCGAGGGAGGCCTGCTCAGGTCGAGGCTCCGTCGAAAGGGCTCGAGGAACTGCTCCATGTGGCGGCTGTGGCGGAGGTGGTGACGATGGCGGGCCTTGGGCGCGGTCTGGTACATGAGGTCCTGGCGGAACTTGGCGCGCCTCTCGTCGATGCTGACGGCGTGGCGGATGACGCGGGCGCTGCTGCGGGCCGTGTAGGGAAATTTGCTGCGCTGCATCCAGGCCGTCTCGAAGCGCGGGACCGAGTTGACGGTGTCGAAGAGGCCGAGGAAGCGGATCCTGCCGACGGGGCGGGAAAAGGTCTCGCGGAAGCCCTTCATGTACGTGTACATTTTGCGAGTCTTGCGCGCCGCCTCGGTCGCCTCGTCGTCAGACAGCTGGTGGTCGGCGGCGGCTTCGGAGAGGGAGCTCTGGCGGCGGCTCTGCCACTGGGCAAAGGCCTTCCAGGCAAACTTGACCATCTCCTCGTTGCCGTGGGACAGCAGGCCGACGTGGTCGAGCATCTCGGCGAGGAAGCGGGCGATGTAGGCGCCGCGGCTGAAGCCAAACATGTAGATTTCGTCGCCCGGGTTGTAGAAGCGCATGAGGAAGCGGTAGCCGCCGACGACGTGCTGGTCAAACGAGGAGCCGACGGCCGAGTCCTTGGCCTTTGTGTACCACGACTTGAGGCGGGCGCGGAAGCCCGAGTGGGTGAGGGAGCCCGAGACGACGTAGGTGCCGATGCCGGCTGTGACGGGGCATCACACGGGTGAGCACGACCTTGAACGCTGGACACGGGGACGGGCCATCTCACGCTGGTAGTAGTGGTACTGGTCGCCGGCGGTGCGGTCCAGCATGCGGAATATCTTGAGGATGTTGCTGTCGCTCTCGTCGCCGTGGAACTTGTTGCCGGTGCCGTCGAAGCAGAGCACCAGCTTGCGAGGCGTCCTTGCGCCATCGCCACCGCCGGTGTTGCCGCCGCCCGGGACCGTGTTGCCGCCGCCCGGGACCGTCGTGTTGCCGCCGCTCGGGACGGTCACGGTACTCATAACGCCGTGCTGGTCGTGCCGGGGAGCGGCGGATGCCCAGGACGGGTCGAGCAGGCCCGACGCCATGCTTTATTAAGCTGCTGCTTCACGACGGGTCCACGCCTCCCTTGCTGCGATGGCGAGTGCGATTCTCGTGTCCAACGGCCCTCCACGTGTGACTGCGAGGCCGTTTCTTTGCGAGGGCTCGTTATGTCGTGTAATATATGGCGTCTCCCTTGGTTGTCTGTGGCGCCTTTTCCCCCTCACATTCACACTCACGCTCACACGCTCTCTCTTTCTTATCCGACAAATCATTTCGCCGGGGATCCTCATATGGGTATTCCGGGCAAACACCCGTGAGAGAGAGGAGGCGGTTTGATTGGCGGGCCCTCGGCAGGGGAGCGTGATTAGACGAACAAGGACAAGGCTTGCGTATGTACTTGCCCTTCAGCCGCTCCTGATGGCTGCGTGCTCCAAAAGAAACTGCTGCCAAAAGTCCTTTTCCTGCCGGTCCACGGGATCCATGCCGGCGTGCCGTGTGCGGAGGTGGACATTGAGATGAGTGGAAAAGGGTAAAGGGCTTTATAATTGGACAAAACAACGTCTAGCCATGTGACATCAAGGTGGTATTTATAGATAGAGATACTACTTCGTATCTTGCCTCAATTGGCCTCTGTCTCCCCGACACTCTCACGCAACAGTCTCTATAGAGACCGACTCCCACCTGTTGCTGGTGTTGGGCTTGTTGAGCACATGAATTGCGCAGCTCCTTTGGCCCAGTTGCCGGTCCAAGGAGCGGCAGGCTTGATGAGATTGCCTCGGCAATCATCAGCTTCATAAATTGGTTTATAGGATCTAGTAATTGTTGGCTGCAGAAACATACAAGACGATCAGCATGCATGATGCATGACACACTACATAAGCCACCCCCCCCCCCCCCCCTATGGCATGTGCCGTGGGCTACTAAGACAGACATTCCGTCGATTAGGTACTACTTCGAAGATGCACATGTATGGGTGTACTATCCGTAGCTGGCCGGTATCCGTACAAGTCGCAGTCAATAGGCGAGAATAGACGACAGAAAGAAAGCAACACTTGCTCACAGCTTGCTCTCTTAGCCTCCACACCGAGAGGGCCGTCCCCACAAAGCTCGCAATCCCCTCGCGCAAACACGCCCTGCCTCATGCTCCCCGGCAGATGCCCATCACCGACGAGTAGCGGTTATGCCGGACAGCCTTTTCGTGGATGAAGATTTCATGCGAGAGAGAATGAGTTGAGTGAGTGCGTGTGTGTACTGCGTACTTCGTACATGTGTGTTCGTAGTTGTCTTGACTTGATGTACGAATACAGCCCCCCCACCGCCGGCCCGAGTCCGGGGTGCGGAGAAGTTGCCCCGCACGCGGCTTCGGCAAAAAGAGTGGGGAAGCTCGGCATCCGGCTCAACCACCGCCATGCTTGGCCAAGCCCAATGGATTTGGACATCCAAGCGGCCACTTGTTGATTCTGGGTCCGTCCCATCAATCCTCGTTCCTATCCCCTCCATGTATCCGCCCGCACGCCGGCAAGACTCCAAACTCCCACATGCCGTTAATTTTATTTACATATCAGTACATGGCCGCGGCGGCGAGCCAATTACACGGCACGTCTGCCAGTCAGTCCCCCCCCTTTGCAGCCGCCCCCTTTTCGTCTCCATGTCGCCCTTCCTACGGGTATCGTGCGTGCCGTTGCTCTCGTGCCGTCGCCGACTGTTGCCAAGCTTCGCGTCTCGTGCTTCTCGACCTCAGCTTGTTCGTCCAATGGTATGCCAAACAAAAATAACCATGTGCTCCAGGTCAACTAGGCCGGCAGGTTGCGCTTCTCGCACTCGGTGAAGAAGATGGCCATGCGCCAGAGCTTCTTGACCAGATCCTCTGCTTCGTCGTCCAGCGCCTGCGAGTAGAATCAGTCAGTAAAGGACGGGGCAGGGCTCGGCATACACAGAGCAAACTCACCCCTTCCAACTCCTCGACCAAGCCACCAGCCGTTCCGTGCTTGCGGAGGTGCTCCTCGACCGTCTCCACCAGCATCTCTTCCTGCACACCGAGATACTCGACAATCTTCTTCTCCACAAACGGTCGCAGTCGCTCCCGCACAATCGCCTCGTCCATGTAGTCCCACTTGACATCCCAGCCCCAGAGGCCGTCCTTGTCCGACGGAATCTCCTGCGCCAGGGTCCGGATCGCCTGCGAAATCTCCTCCTCGGACATGGCCCCCGGGCCCGACACGGGGTCCATCTGGATCGGCACCAGCTGCCGGCGCACCGCAGGTTCCGCGTCTTCGTCGTCGAGCAGGCCCTCGACCTCGGCAATGGTGCGTCGCTGCGGCATGGCTCGCGACGCCTGCGCGCGCTGCGCCGCCGCACCCAGCGACAGTTTGAAGGGCTGCGGCGCGGGAGCTGCGACGGCTGGGACACGCTCCGCCTCCTGGTCCTGGCGGTCGAGGAACGAGTCTGCCTGGCCTCGGGCCCGCTCCATCTGCGCCTGCTCACGCCGTCGCTCGCCTTCCTCCTCGCGCCGATCCGCGTCGTCCCTCATATCCTCTTCTTGGCGCTCCATGGCCCGCTTTCTCGCCCACGCGGCGTGGTCCCGGTAGTAGGGATGTATCTTTCTGCTGGCCTCGACGTCGTCGTCCCAAGCCATCTCGCGGGAGCGCTGCTCGTTCTTCCGCCTCTGCTTCTGCTCAGTCTCCTGCCGCTCGCGGTCCTGCTCGCGGTCCAGGGCGAGCTGCCTAGAGCGTTCTCGGTTGAGCCACTTGCGCTCCATTTCGAGGAAGTGCCTACGTTCTTCATCCTCCTTCTTCTTCATCCTTCTGCGACACACTTGGCCATCGCTCGCGTCGCTATCGCCGTCCTCGTCGCTGGCATTTCGATCCGAGTCACGAGCTCCGCCATTGACAAACGTCACGCCGCGGTCAGTGCCGTTTTGGCCCCTGGGCCCCGACGGAGGAGCTTGCATCATGTTGGCCCGAGGCCCCAGCGGAATGTAGTTTGAGCCGCCGAGAGACGCGGTAGATGCTCCGTTTTGCTGGCGGAAACGCGCTCCAATTTCTTCCTCTCTCCTCAGCCGCTCCATGTCGCGCTGGGTGCTGCGATCGCGAAACGACGCAATCTCCCTTGCCACAATCTCGCGCATTTCGGCGGGAATATCAGCCAGCTCGTCTTCCTGAGCAATCGAAATGTTAACCACCTCCACGTTGCCCTGTGTGTCATTGCTGGTAGTGGCCGCTTCACGGTCAGCGTCGACACGGGTGCCGGCCGGAGGGTAAAAGAGCTCGAGCTGGACCCTTTTGAGCGCCGCGCGAGCCGAATCAAACCTGCTCTGAAACTCGGCATCATCTCCCATGTGGTCGTCCAACGATGCCTGGTACTCGACCGTCATTTCGTCAAAGGCCACATTCAGCTTCACTTTGTCGATGCCCTCGAAGCCGTCGTCCGGGATTGCATCAGATGTGGGTTGCTGTCGCTTGACGGGGACCTCGATGCCCTGCTCCCCGAGGAGCTTGAGAGCAAAGGAGACGGACTCGTGGTCGTCAAAGAGGGCGAAGCCGAGCCTCGTCTTTTGCTCGCTCCGAAGACTGTCACCAGACTCCCACTTGCGAAGACGACCCAAGGCGTTGCAGACTTTTTGCACACCGTCGTCGCCACCCAGACCATCGGGTATCTGGTGAATGATGATTGTTCGAAGCTTCTCGTCGCTCGTGAGTGGTGCAAGTATCTGCGGCTGTTCCCTGGCACGTTCTCTGCCCTGATCACCACCCCTGTCCATGCCGGATCGCCCGCCCGATGGCGCCGACGGCCCGTCACCTCGCCCACCAGACGCTCCGGTGCCGAGCCGAATGACGGGGGCGTTGAAGTTGATGTTGGGCATGTTGGCGGGGGGCTGGAAGCCCGAGGGGAGGCCAGCGGCGCGGCTCGCTTGCTGGGGATTGGGATGCGCGACGCCAGGAGGGGGGGCCATTCCTGGAGCGGACGGCATGCCAGGAGGGGGCCCTGGGAGCTCCGAGTCAGCACTGCCCATTGAAGAGGCGTCGCCCGCTGTTCGGGTCCGGGCTCAGTACCTAAGCCGGGGGGGGGAGCACCCATTCCAGGCGGGAGGCTGCCGTAGCCACCGAAGCCAGGCGGTGCGCCGTAGGGGTTTGCTGCAGAGCAGAGGGACGAGAGCTTGTTAGCCGGCGGAAATTGACCGGGCGAGAGAGGCGGCCAAATTACCCCCATAATGATTGTAGGACATGTTGGCGAGTTGCTCGGCTCGGGCCGTCTCGAGTCGCAACGATGGAACAAACAGCTCGTCGCGCGCCGTGGCTGTTTTTTCGCTCTCAAGATCCCACCCGAGGCAACAGCCTGCCTGTGAGCGGGGGGCGGGGCTTTCAGGCTTGGCGCGGTGTTTTGAGTCAAAGATGAGAGCGGTAGGTTGGTGAGGAAAGCGTGCGAGCGAAATACTGCGAGGAGAGAATGGAGATGTTTCTTTATCGTCGTCTGCCAGCTGGAGCTGTTGTTTTTTCTACGGCTGCCACCAGTAGAGCCTCGTCGCGGTGGGGCCACATGTACCGCCTTGTACCTTTTTCAGGCTTGCCCGCCCCAGTAAGGCTGAGTGGAGCCGTCCGCATCAGCGTTTCTCCGGCTTTCCGGGCAACTTTTTCGAAGCTTCAAGCTGGGCTTGAGCTTGGCTTCAAGCCGACACCCTTGCTTGATTGGTATTGGCAACATGTGAGCTTCCCGTCCACATCTCAAGACATGACCCTGTTTACTGATTGCTCCCAGGACTGTGTTGTCGAGAAGCGGCATCTCGATGCTGTCTCGCATCCTGGTCTCATCGACGCGGCCAGCAGTCGTGTCGAGCCGTCTCTCGGTGCTGCTACGATCCTCTGCCAATCCAAGCCGCCACTCCTCGTCCGGCGACGGCTCTCAAGGCCGTACGAACCCACTGGTCGGCAACAACTACGGTTCATCCCCGCAAGTCCAGCCCTCGCAAGGCCGTATGAACCCACTGGTCGGCAACTACGGTTCACCCCCGCGAGTCCAGCCCCCGCAAGGCCGTATGAACCCACTGGTCGGCAACTACGGTTCACCACCGCAAGTCCAGTCCCCGCAAGTCCAGCCCCCCGAGACACCCCCCGTCGTGACCGAACGCCCTGCACCGTCACGGGCACCTGCTCCGAGCAGGTTCTCAGGGCCCAGCAGCGCCATTGCATCGCCAACCGCCGACTTGCCACCGCCGCCGCCGCCACCCCCTCTGCCGCCCGCCCATGAAGCGTCCGCGTCCCCGAGCTGGAACTCGAAGCCCGAATCTGTCGCCTCGGGCTACGCTTACAACGCCGTCTCTAGCGGCAAGAATTCCAGAATGTACATCGACGACATCATCGGCACCAAGGCCAGCGATTACGCCGCCGAGTCTGTTCTCCCCATTGCCAATCCCATGACACTGCCCAAGGTGTATACAAAGGCCGTCAGTGGCCGCACAGTCTTCATCAAGCCCCGCATGTCGCCTACCTCTGCGCCGAGTCCCGTTGTTGCCCTTCGCGTCTTGGACAGGTTGTGTCGAGATCAGAAGATTAGGCAAAAGTACCACTCGCAAAGGTTTCACGAGCGCAAGGGGTTGAAGAAGAAGCGGTTAAAGAGCTCCCGCTGGCGCATGAGGTTCAAGACGGGCTTCCAGGCTACCGTCAGCAGGGTCCTGGAGCTCAAGGCGCAGGGCTGGTGAGGGATAGATGGCTGTTGGTCTTCCTTCAGAAACTGTACAGTAGAGTCGCAAGGCTCATCGTCACCGATGATGCGTCTTGCTCCAGCGCAGAGGCCATGGCTTGTTGTCCGTCATGGTCAGCCCAGCTGCCTCCTAGAAGCACGACGTACGCGTCGGCGAGATGCTGCGTCCAAAAAGTCATCAAGACCATGTTGTTCTCTTGGAATTTGTTGTCGTCGTCTTGGCGACACATTCATGTCTGCATCTACTCGTATGAATCCTGGCTCAAGTCCCGCGTCGGACTGGGTATCGGACTCGCCTTGATCTTGGGCCTTGACCGAAACACGGCCTCCATGTCCTCCTCGCACACCGGATCCTCCGCCTCCAGCCCTCCCTCTTCCTCTACCGCAGGAAACAGGCTGCCCTCCTTGCGCGGCGGCGCTCTAGGATTTCTCTGCGAGCGACGCCGCTCCAGCTGTGCCTTGTGCTTTGCCTTTTCAAACCCCGCCATGCTTCGCCGCGTGCGGCTCACCAGGTCCTCGAACCCGCCATCGTCGGCTGATACGGTGCCGTTCACCACGGTTAAGCTCGGGGTGGCCGTCACTTGGTCCACCGGTGCGGGCTCCGGCGGGGACTCTGGCTCGTCGCCTTGGAGAAACGGATTGTCGGTCCGCGCCATGGACAGGCGGGTGCGCTGCGCAAGAGAGAGGGTGTGGCGGGGCTTGGCGCGCTTGTTGGGGGAAGGAGATGCGTTATTCATCGACTCGAGAATCTGGTCGGCGAGCTCTTGTGTGGGCGAAAGGGTACGCCGCGTATCGGTCGACGGATCCTGCGGTGGAGAGGCCGCCGCCTGCCGCAATGGAGATGGTCGAGGAGAGGGGCTTGGCGTGGCGGAAGCTTCCCAGAGATTCTTGCGGTCTACGGGGGGCAACGCGTGCATGTCATGATCAAAGAGGTGCCCTACGCTTGTGACGATTTCGGGCAGGTCGGGTTTTTTGATGAACAAGTTGTGCGCGTCTTGGGCATCTGACGATGATTTCAAGGCCTCCAGGTTGGTCGACGCGTGGTCACCGGGTGGCTTATTGGCCAGATGTGCCTCGCCGTCGTCGTCCATGTCACTCATCTCGGAAATGGAGCCTTGGTCGTCGGCGTCGGGTGGGTGATACCGGGGTCTGGTCAGCAGAGGGCCGGCAGCAGCACGCCGGGTTCGAATCTCCGTCAGCTCATCTTGTAGCCCGTTGACAATGCTCGCATACTCGTCAGTCAAGGGCAGAGTCCCGCGGCCAATGCTTGATATGCGGGTGGCCGGGCCTCGGACTTGCAGGTCCTGATGGTGGACAAATTCGAGGTCGAGGCCTTTGGCAGAGCTTGTCTCGCGTTGGACTTGAGCTTCTGATGGGGTTTGCCTGGGTTTGTGGCGAAAGGACTCGGTACGGAACGCGTCCCACTTGTTGAGCCTCTCCCTCTGCATCCGCACGCGGCTGTCGAGCTGTTCCAAGAGGTCGCCTCCACTTTGGTCGAGCTCGGCGAGTCTGCCCTGCTGAACTCGGCGCCACACCCGGTCAAAGGGCTCGGCGACAAGACCA
This sequence comes from Ophiocordyceps sinensis, assembly GCA_012934285.1. Taxonomy (NCBI): domain Eukaryota; kingdom Fungi; phylum Ascomycota; class Sordariomycetes; order Hypocreales; family Ophiocordycipitaceae; genus Ophiocordyceps; species Ophiocordyceps sinensis. Next base: position 162,971 of record JAAVMX010000007.1, read on the forward strand.
CGACTGCCGGTCTCGGATCCGCGTAAGAGAGCGTTCATCCAGCCCTCGCTGCCGGACCAGTTGGTTCGCAGCGTCCGACGCATCTCGGCCGTGGTGATTTCCGAAACAGCAGCCCCACCAGCTCGCTGTTCCAGATGGCGAATCATGTCACTGCGGCGCGCGACGGCCCGCTCCTTGATGCCGAGCAGATGAGCAAATTCCTCGTAACGGGCCCTGGCGACTTGTTTCCTTTCGAGAAAGCGACGCAGGGAGAAGTTGTGTGCCACGACGAGGGCGACGAGCTCAGAGTTGTTTCCCTGATAGCCCCTATCCTCCAAGACAAGCTCGGTAGCCAGGGCGGAGTGGCGGCCGAGACGCTGGGCGTTGTTGGCGACGACTCGTTTCAAAACGGCCGTGGAGAGGTAGGCGAGAACCTCGTCGAGGCGTTCCCCTTTGCACTCGTCCAGCATGGTTTTGCGGATGACCGAGTCTCGGCCCAGGACGCCGTTCTTCTTTGCGTTCTCGAGGGCGCGGAGGAGGGCGGCGCGGAGGTTGAGAGACTGCATCTGGTCGAGAGGAGGGAAGAAGGGCTTGAGCTTCTGTGGACACGACGGGTCAGCAGGAAGCTTGCGGTGGGAGGGGGGGGGGGGGGGGGGGGGGGGCTTGGGGAGCTTTGCGTTTGCGGCCTCTTGGGGATCCCAGAGGGAAAAGAGGCGAAACAGGGCCCATTCGACACACTGAACGCGCCTCTTGACGCCGGGGCCCGACGTGGCAAACGTCGTGGGCGAGATGTCGGGCCAGTCTGGCAGCAGGTCGAGATCCAGCAGCTGCAAGTTGGTCAGGAAGACGGACAATGGCGACGAGTGGGCGGCGGCGGGGGCCTGAGCCTGAGCAGGAGGCGCGGCCCGGTGAGGCTGTCGGGCATGGCGCGTCGAGCTGGCGGCAGCGCGCGTCGTGTGTAGCGCGGCCATGGCGGCGACAAGGGCATGATGTTGCAGGTCGAGGGACTGCGGTTGAGTGAGATTATGAGAGTCTGCTTGCCACGTGGGTCCGTGCTGAGTCGCAGCACAGCGCACGTTCCACCAGGCACGAGCTTCATCGCGACATGGCAGAGACTCTAGGGATGGTATGTGTTTATTTTTTGTGCCTGACTAGGTAGACAGCGGATCGACAATTGCTATAAACTTGTTTTACAACTCTCTTTGCAACCCTTTTTTTATTCAATTCAGCCCGGAAACACGCCACTTCCTACAAACCCAATAAGTTGCATTCTATAGCCACGGGTACTACCAGTTGCAAACCCGTCTCATAGCCACGGGTACGGCTACGTATGGACGACAAGGACAATGCGTCCTGATCCTGGCTGTGGGGAGCCCCGTTGACGGTAGAAATCCTCGACCTGTTCGAGCAACATGGTCTGTTCGAGCGAAATGGTCTGTTCGAGCGACATGGTGGCTCGTTTCTCCGGCCAGCATGCCTTTTCCATGTCGTTGGCCGTGGGTGTTTGGCGAGCACGACCGAGACACCAAAGATATCCGCCGTAAGCGCTCGAGGCGAGACGTTGAGCGTTGGCTGATCTGAGCCAAACCAAGAAGACCAAGGCGAAGAAGAGGGCGAGCGGCGCGTTGGCCGGAAGCGGCATCATGTCGGCCATTGGAAAGTCAGTGCGGACTGGGGATGAAGAAGAAGAGAAGAGAAGAGGAAAACAACAGAGAAGAGAAGAGGAAAACAACAGAGATGAGAGGTGGAACGAGGGCGCCTCGCTCCCATGTACCTGCAATGGGAGAGACCGCTCTTGGTGAGCAGCCAATCTCTCCTGCTGCAATACTACATTGACATTGACGTCTAATGCGACTTCGTCTTCACCCCCGGTTTCAGCCACTTCCTCCCCTCCCATCTGCGCATGTCTCGGCGATCGAGCCAATATGCGACCAGTGTTGTGGAGGTAGTGCTTGCCAGTTGCCATCAAGCTGAGGCACAAGAGTGCTACCTGGACGGTGAGATGCCGCACCTATTGCGAGACCATGGTATAACAGCGTATTCGGGAGAGTGAAAATCCCGTGTAAGGCTGATGCTCGTGCTTGCTGTCCTCATTGAAACATCCGTACCGGTAGAGTTGATTCTTTGCCTATAGAGCTCGCGCCGGGGACGGTTTTTCGCCGAGCTGTCCCCTGCCACGTCTTGTGTGATTCGAAAGACGAGATTGGCATCTGTGATAAAGAACCATATCGACAGCCCCAGTATGCCATGTAGGTCATGACTTGGGCAACAGGCTTCGCCAATTCTTTAAAATGACTGTCCGTTATGGCCGGTCTCCATTTGCAGTCGAGTTTGGTGTCTCCAGGGATCAAGTTAAAGTACTGGCCTTGGTCGTTTATACGACTGTGCGAAACAAGAATCGGGCTTGGACCAAGTCACTTCAGATCCGCGACCGAAGTTTATAGTACCCAGCCTCCGGAGTCGCAAGGAATTCAAGGGCTGCGTTAACAGGAGGAACAATGAATTTTAGCAATTTATGCTTAAGTTTACGCGCGTCTAGTGCGAGCACGGGGGCGACGAGATTCGGAAGCGCGACGACTACTTTGCCCGTCTGACGCGGGACTATAATGAGCTTAAGAAGAGGTTCCGGGACTATTATCGGGATAACGTGGTTGCGGTCATTTGCGCGGGTATAGCCCCGGCGTGCTGGACGACGCGGAGGATCGCCTGGATCTCCGCCGTCTCGGCAGGGGATAGGTCTCCGGCAGTGGCAGCGGTGAGGGCGTCGGCCAAGGTGGAGGCCATCTGAGCCGCCCCGAGCGCGTTACCCGCTGGGGTCGTCTGCCACATGGAACACGTTCCCCGTAAACCCCTGGAGGGTAACGGTAAGAGGGGGCCGGCCACCGTCGGAGAGAAAACGTCCCGCCGGATCGCGGCGGGGGCGAGCCGGAGTGGGACGCGCCATTGGTGGGGATCGAAGAAGGTCGTCTGAGGTTGACGGCCGATACTTCCCAACGCCAGACAGGCTGTGAGGCGGTTCCGCATACACGCGCTCGACATTAAGGTTAGCTAGATGCGTGAGGTGCGGGCCAAGTAAGGTTTCCTCGTTTGAAGCCTCCAATCGTACGATGAGAGTGGTTTCAGCTCGGGGGGATTCGGCCATGGCTTGTCGAGTACATGTCCGTAAATGTTGGATAGAACCTGGATGCGGAATTCCTTCCACGGAATCCAGTCCTCCGGAGCAATACTAGCTTCTGCGTCTCTTCCGAAGAGACAACGTTGGCGTTCGTCTTGCGGCGTTCGTTACAAGCGATGCGGTATTCGGCCCGACGCTTCTATTGAATCGTCAGCGAAACACCCACGAAGAACGGAACGAGATTACGCACAAAGGATAAGCGTCGCGCCCCAGCAAGTCCCAAAAGCCGCGCACAGCTGGTAGTAAAGTAATGCAAGCTTATATTGCTCTTCTTCCTTGCGACCCTCTCAAAGCTCATGCATTTCGGCTCGCATTGCCAAAAGATCCTTCGCGTCGCCGCTCATTCCGGCTGGCACCTATACATGCTCGTTAACGGTTCCACTCCGAATAAAGGGGGAACAGCAAAACCTACCGGTTCACAAAGGTATTGCATGTTGACGACCTTGCGTCTACCCAATGGCACGCGAAGCTTAAGAGCTCGCCTCCGCCTTCCTCCTGCTCCGCGAAGTTCTGGAGTCGAGAGTTTATGCATTTGAGGCAAAACAGCTCGGTCACCCGGCACATAGTCCCACGGATGCTTGGTGCCGGAAGCGCTTTCCGGGTCGATCTTTTCGACTTACGCGCACTCAGCTTTTTCAAGCTGACGAAAAAGCCGTCCTTTTCGCGCATGCCTTCTTTATTCCCGGGCTCTTCGTCGACCCCACGGTGAGTTGAGTCAGTCAGGTGGGCTTTCGAGGCACATGCCCCATGCCACCATGGAATCTTCTTCCATGAGCTCGCCACCCGACTCTAGTGTCAACCATAGTATTGCCTCCTGGACTGATGAAGCTGGTGTCGATATCCAAAAGAGGTCGTGCCAGAACTTGGCGAATGGTCGGCATGTTGCATTACAGAGCAATCAGGACGAGACATGGCGTGTTGTTGTTGTTGTTCTACCCATTGGCCTTTGGGCTAATGTCAGAACAGATATTCGGCCCTGGCCTAAAGAGATGCAAATAGCGTTGCAGCAGCTGTGGATCGCCGCGATGAGGTTGTATTGATGTAGGTTGTATTGATGTGAAGATGTGAAGATGTGCGTCTTCTGCAGAGCAGAGCCCTTGCCCTAGATGCAAAAATGCCAAAAGAGGGGTAATATACACGTGACTTATCATGTCACCAAAGGACGGGTGAAGGATCACGTGCGTGATCACGTGCGGGAGATTAGGCCATATCACAAGAGCCAGAGACCGCTTCAAAGAGGGCTCTAGGCAGCCCCTTTTCGGGCAGAACAGACACACACACACAATACACACATCGCGTTGAGGGTGACCCTCCGCAACACATATCGTATGGATCACTCGGCGGAGGAGGAGGTGATCCATTGCGGAAGCAGGGCTGTACGAGCGTCGGCCTGCAGTGTCCTTTCTGTTGCAAAATATAGTCATCCTGCTGGGGCATCTTAGCGCCGTTGAAGTCCATGATCGTTCCTGCTTTAGCTCCGAATTGCGCCTTCTGGAGCTCTTCTTCTTTAGAAACTAGAACTGGCTGCTAGAACGAGACCAGGATGCTAGAATCGATAGCTTGTCGGGTGGATCGTCAGCTGGGTCGGATTCGGAGGATTCGTAGCAGTTTGTTCGTTCGAGTCGGCACTTGGAACAGCGGGCGGCGGAGTTGAAGTATCGTGGTCTCAGGCAATGCACATGGGCGTGGGCGAATGAGGTGCTAAGATCGATGCTATAAAGAGCTATAGAGGAGGAAAGAGGGAAGGAAGCTAGCTAGCTGTGCGAGAGGGTAGCCCTAATGGCTGCCCCTCGTATAAGGCTAACTAATAGTAGGGATACCTACTATAATACCTCCCTTTAGCCGAATAGCTTAATAAGGCTAATAATAACACGGCTTAAAGCTGCATTCTATAGCCTTTTTCTCTATAATTTATCGGTCGCTTATTTATAAGGCTTTCTGCCCTTCTAATTGCCTAACTAGGCTTCTATCCCTAAATGCTTTCCTAATCGGGAAATCTATTATTAAACGTAGCGTTATAGCTTAAGCTAGTGCTTAAACTTCTTATAGCCTATATGTAAAAGCGGCTTCGTTAAGCCGTTAGCAATTATCTTATTAGTGCGGACCTAATAAAGCTAAAAATAGCCTATCGCCGTGCGCTAAACGATCTACTTAAAATAGCGATTAATATACCTCGTGCGGCCCGCATTCGCCTTATTAAGAATAGCTAATCTCGTATTCTAACTATCGGTATATATAATTATCGGCGTAGGCTATAAGTAGCTTATATCGTATAATAGCTTCGCTTGCTATATAGCTGCTATGCCCGCCGGCGTAAGGTTAATAAATTCGGCCTTAGTAGACGAGGTTATTACTAACGTTTATCGTTTCGACCGCTAAAAGATCGGCCTATCGGCTAAAAAGACTATATACCCGGCTATAGAGCATCGGGTTCGAAGGTCGTTAGCAAAAGAGGCGTCGGTATAGACGCGTAGCTTTAGATCGTTAGTCGAATAACGGCCGCTAAGGACAATGCCTAGGTTTAAAGATCCCTTAAGATAACGCAATAAATGCTTTAGGATAGCTATATATGTTATAGTTAGGTTATAATTTGCCTCTGACAACTTATTTACCGTATATAATAAGTCTAGCCTTATTCCTATCGCTAGCTAGTTTAAGCTGCTAGTTCTTTAAAGCTACTCTTTAGAAGGTATTACCGACTATTATTGTTTCTAATCCGCTAAGATAACGGTCTTTAGCGGCTACGGCGTTATTGATATATTCTCGATATCGCTGCCGAACTCCTTAAGTAAATTTATCGCGAATCTTATCTAATATAGGCGAATCGTCCGGTTAACGCGATCTCGGTCTATTTCTAGTCTTAGGAACTCGGTCGGCTCCCTAAGACTCTTTATCTTATATAGGCCGCTTAATAGACGAGCCTTATCCGCAATAAGGTCTCGTATAGCTACTGCGATTAATATATCGTCGACGTAGAGGATTAAAAGCGTACTATTATCGTAACGAAATAGGCATAATTCTACCTCTAGCTAAACGAAGCCGAAAGCAATAAGGTTAATAACTATTAGTAGGTGTCTTAAATGCAAATGCAAATATAGGTCTAGTAGTAAGGCCTTTTAAAGGTCGGATTAAGTGTATATATAATAGAGAGTCTTAGGGCTTCCTACTAGGGAAAGCTTCGTTAAGACTATGTTCTATATATGTTAATTAATTATCTAGAGTTATAGGCGCTTAAGGCTTTAGGGAAAACCCTATAGCGGGGCGCTAACTAATACGCCCACCTAATAAGATCCTTAATACCCCTTTGCTTAAACAAGCAGTCCCTTACTTGCTAAAGCAATTAATAGAACCTAAATAGGAAATAGTGCATCGATATATACGATGCGAAACAATAATAAAAATACCCTTAATCCTCTATTATATAGTAGCAGCGGCTCTTAGGCGCTCGCGATCCTTCTTTAACATCGTGCGGCTTGCGTACTATAAACTACGGACCGGGTGTCCGTCGCGACTATACGCGGGGAATAGATTTATTCTATTATACCTATTAGGAAGGCCGAATCCTCCTAAGGACGCGAGAGAGTAGGCATTGCCCGGATAGGCGGCCGTAATAGCCTAAGGACCGTCGTAGTAGGGTTCGTGCTTTCTAATACGCTAACGCACTCGTAAGACCTAATCTCCCGGTGCGTATACGCGAATTAGTCCCTTACGTTCCTATAAGTAAGCTCGTATACAGGCGCGAGCGGCTTTAAGGCTAGTAATATATCTACGTGCGATAGGAGCAGGATGCTATTGTATAAGTTCTTAGGCCTACGCGATATCTTCCTCTACTATAGGATCGCGGGTGTAGGCTACGTACGTAGCTTCGTAGTACTATTCTAAAGGCTAGGTTCCGTATAATAAGAAGAATAGGCTAAACCCGTACGGGCTGGGTTAGCGGTTATATAGGTAAACTACGCGTATTAAGCGCTATGCTAACGGTGTAGTAGGATTATCGAGATGTAGGCGATATATAATAGCTTTAAGCACGCCGTTTGCTTGCTTGACTTTGCCGTTCCCGTAAGGTCTCGCGGGCGTAACTAGCTTAATAAGTGTTCTATAACGCTTATAATAGTCTTAAGCTTATTGCCTAGTAAAGCAACCTATATTATCGCTAATAATCTCGTGTAGTAGGCCGAATCGCGTAGTAATAGTCTATAGGACTAGGATTATTCCCTCGAAGTCTATGGACTATGTAATAGTAGAGATAAGCCAACCGGTTGCGTACTCTACGGCGTTAAGCAGCTATTGCCCTTTACACCTTATATAGTCGATGGCCTACTTTATTAAGGGCGGCATAGGTGCTAAAGGCATTAGGTTAGGGAGCGTTAGGTCCGGCGGCTTTATTAGTTAGTAGGACTAGCAACGGCGAATAGCTTCGTAAGCTACGAGTAGAAGCTCGGGGTGCTAGTATCTTATAGCTAGATAACGCATAACGTAGCCGATAGAACTATGCCTAGAGGCCTTATAGGCTTGTCTTATAGCATCGATAAAGGCCTTATACTCCGGTATAAATAGTAGAGCAATAGCTCTAGTAGGGCTCGGAGGTTCGCCGGGCGGGAGGTGCTCGGTCTAATAGATACGGTATAAAGCGCCTTTTAGCTCGCAAAAGTACGTACGAGCCTAGCTCGTCGTAATGTTCGGCGGTAGAGCTTCTCTAGACGTAAGGAATTCGAAGATTGCTTATAAATCAATTCGTGCTAGCTGTTCTAGTCGAGTGACGAGCTCTATAGCGTTAGGAGCGGCGTTATCGGCTTCGGGCGTAGGTTTAAGCGCTATATCGTGTACGGGATCGTCTTCTAGGATCGTTACAAGCTCGTCGTTATCGTTAATCGCAGCTATCCTCCCCTCGTCGGCGTTATAAGCAGTATCCTTATCGTATAGCGGGCGAGAGAGATAATCGGCGAGTATATTCGCTTTGCCGCTGCGATATACGATCTTAATATTATAGTATTCGATAATATCGAGGAACCGAATAATTCGCATAGGTTAGTCTATTTTAGTGCGAAGAGTCTTAAGAGACTTATAATCCGTAATAATAGTAATATCCGTGCCTTTAACCTAATGCTTCTAATATTATATAGCTATTATAATCCCTAAGAGCTTACGTTTTTACGTAGAATAACGCTACTACGTCTTAGTAAGCTTCTTAGAAAAGTAGGCTATTAGGTAAAGGTAGGAACGCTTTTTACCACCCGTTAGGTATATATACGGCTATAGAAGAGCTACGCCTATATATTTCCTAGACGCGTCGCTCTTAATAATTACGGGAAGCATTTAGCTAAACTTAACGAAGACTAGTGTTATTATAATAACATTACGGATCCGTTCTTAAGCAGCTTTAGCTTTCGTAGTTAGGGTAATAGGGACGTTCTTACTACTAAGGGACTATTTGATTAACGGGATAGATAGGTCCGAAAGGTTTAGGATTAGTATACGTAGGTATCCGGCTATATAAATAAAAGCGCGGATTTCCGTAGTAGTCGTAGGCATCGGGCGGCCGCGAATAGCGGCAATCTTAAGAAGATCTGCCCGAATGCCTTTAAAGCAGACGATAAAGCCTAAGAATATACCTATATCGACGAAGAGCTTTGTCTTCTTAGCGTTTAAGAGTAGGCCGTACTCGACGGTATAAGTAAAGAAGGCAAGCAGGCGTTTGTAAAGCTGCTCGACTATATTAGCCTAAAAGCATATATCGTTAAAGAGACTAGCGGCGAACTCGCGCAGCGGCTATAAAACTTCCTCTATAAAAGCTTAGAAAGTAGCCGGGGCGTTCGTAAGGCCTATAGGCATAACTTCCTATTCGTATAAGCCGAAAGGCGTAACGAAAGCAGTCTTCTCGCAGTCTTTTAAGGCGATGCGGATATACTAAAACCCGTCTTATAGGTCGATAAAAGCGTAGTAATAGTAGCCGGCTATGCGCTAGATTTTATCTATAGTATTTGGGAGAGGATACGTATACTTCTTTGTTAGGGTATTAAGTATACGGTAGTCGGCGTAAATACGCTAAATCACTTGCCTATAGGCATTATGCTATAGGCCCGTAGGTGCTTTCTTCGGCGTTAATAGTAGAGGAGACGACTATAGGCTAACGGACTTTCGAATAATGCTCCCCTTATATTTCTTAATAAAGTCCTTAATGGCTTAGGCCTACGAGGGATTATAGCGTTAGGGAGCCTGCCGTATAAGCGTGCTATTGCCTATATTAATTCGATAGACTATCTATACTAATTTTTCTATACGTCGAAGCGATACGTTAAAGAGCTCTAGGAATTTTGCAAAGTAGACGTTTATAAAGCACTTCGCCTATTCCGGCGTGTTAGCGTAAAAGCGAATAGCACGCGTAGGAGTAGGTTAAACGTCGGTCGAATTAGCGAAAACAGCTGCCGAGAAAACATTCGACGGCCGCGGCTATAATTATAAGGGTCTTTAACTATTATATAAGATTAGGCCTACGGCCTAATCTATATAATTACGTACGGGGCGGGCATATACCTATACGTATATATACGTATACACTTAGTCCTTTATAAAAGATTTCTATACCTATACGGAGGGCACCTATGCGATTACTCTACTTACCCCGTTATAGTATCTTCTATCGATTTTTTTATAAACCTTACGAACGGCTAGCCGCTATAATAGTAGCGCTAACAGACCTATAGAAAAGGAAATAGTAGACGCTCCGTAGGACGATCTCTAAGCGGAAGTCTAACGGCTTTACGATACGTAGTAGTAAGAGCTATAAGAGAAGGCCTAGCAGCATTAGCTATAGGCAGAGGCCTAACGCGTGTAGGTAGCCGAGGAGGCCTGTATTTAAGGCATAATAGAAGGGGTTTGCTAAGGGCGTGCGACGGATAATTCCGCGCGTCCCTTAGCGGCCTAGAGTAAGGAGCAGCTGCTAGCGCTATTAGGCCGGCTAGCTAGCGACCCGGTAAGACGGAGGGAATTGCTCGCGGTTCTTAAGGGCGCGTCTAGCTCGACGGGAGCTTCGACGTTCTCTCCCCCCTTCGCCTATACGGAACCGACGTCCGCACCCGAGAGGACGGACTTAGAGGCCGCCTTCGGCAAGCGGAAGCCCCTACCGTAGCCGGAATAGGACGGCAAGCCCGAGTCCTTCTATTTTTTCCTATATCGCCTCCGGAGCAAATTTACAGTCGACGAGAAGTAAGGCCTTAATAGCTACCGCGATACCGCTTAGTATTCGCTGCCCTATACGCTGCCGGAGCCTTAGATACGACGGGTCTTAAGGTTTTAAGAGAGTAGCGGCCCTAGTGCCGCCCGTAACCCTAAAGCCTTTTTCGACTACCTTATACACGCATTCGGGAATGTATAGGAATAGGAGAAGGCGTAGGATAGACTATAGACCCTCTTTTAAAAGGACGGCTAGCCGTTTAAGGAATTCCTCCCTGAGTTTAAGGAGACTATTACTCGTGCTATAGGCCGCACCGTCTAGGAGGATAGTGCTAAGCTTACGTAGTTGCGGGGCTCTATCTCCCCGGCCCTACGCGAGCTGCTTATCCCTATCGAGATGCCCTCCGACTTCCGTAGGTATATTAGCCGCCTAATAAAGGTCGTATAAGGGCACGAGCAGACTCCGCGCTTTTAGAAGCTCTAGAAGCGCACCGACGGAGTAAGCACCCCTAGGGCTATAGCCCCCCTACCGCCGCTAAGGTCCGCTCCTAATACAACAGTAGACCGGGACGGCGACGTTATTATAACGACTACGCGCCTAACGCGCGGTAAGAAGGAGAAGGCTAAGTCGCTTACGACCGCTATACCGGCCTCGTCGGATAGGAGGGCTTAGTAGGCTACGACTATAGAGCTTTAGAAGCGGCGTAATAACGGGCTCTACTTACGTTACGGCGTGCTCGACCACCTTATAGCCGCCTGCCTATATAAGCCGGCCCGGAGGCCGGTACGTATGTAAGCTACCTATATGCCCGCTTTTAAGTTAGAGGATAACGAAGGGGTTCCCGCTCCGCCCTTAGCGGAGGGAAATATATAGCTCTAAAGCGCAGACGGGCCCTAGAGCCTAACACGCTAGCGCTAGCTAAGAAGGAGTTAATAGACCGTCTTAAAGCTAAGCCTACTTTAATACTAGTTATCGTTAATAAGACTAATCTCCTCTCCGCTCTTATAGACGAGGGATACTAGTGCTACGCCGTGATTAACAAGGCATTCGCTTAGGATTTACGTTTGCCGGTAGAACGAATATAACTAAGGCAGGTAAAAGGAGCCTCTAGCGTAATAGAGGGCGCGGAGATTAAGGGTATCGCTTAGGTAGCTACGGAGGTCGACGGTTACACACAGCTGCTCGTCGCGTATATAATCCCTTAGTTAGAGTTCCCCTTAATTTTAGGTAAACCCTAGCTCCGTTATATAGAGTCTTTCTCCGTGCTATATAAGAGGAGGCTTTAGTACGGACCTTCGCAACGTTAGGTGCGGTATAAGGCCGACGGGGACGAAGATAAAAGCGAGTGCCTTAAGGAGCTACGGGCCGCTTAAGAAGTAATAGCTTCTATGTTTATTAGTACTATTAAGCGAATCTATAGACGGTAGGGCGCGGTAGCGGCGTCGGCAGCGGTATGCGCCGTAAGCCTAGCGGATATTAAGAAAGCCCTACGGCTTAAGAAGCCGAGGACGGAGCCCGAACTACGGAAGATAATCCCCGCGTAGTTCTACGACCTCCTTCCGCTCTTTACGAAGAGCGAAGCTAATAAGCTTAACCCGTATAAGCCTAGCATTAACCACGCTATACCCCTCCGCTAAGACGCTAACGGCAACGATATAGTTCCCCCCTTTAGGCCGCTATATAGTATATCTCGGGACGAGCTTTTAGTCTTAAAAAAGACTTTACGCGACCTACTCGATAAAGGGTTTATCTAGGCTAGCTCGTCGGAAGCAGCGGCCCCGGTCTTATTTATATAAAAGCCTAGTAGTAGGTTGCGATTCTACGTCGACTACCGCGCCCTTAACGTAATAACTCGTCCGGATCGGTACCTACTTCCGCTAATTAGGGAGATACTCCGTAATATCGCGAAGGCGAAGTAGTTTACTAAACTAGATATCTGCTAGGCGTTCTATAAGGTGTAAATCGCGGAGGGTAATAAGTAGAAGACCGCGTTCTATACTTATTACGGCCTCTTTAAGTAGATAGTAACGCTATTTAGGCTAACCGGCGCCCTAGCTACCTTCTAACGCTATATTAATAGCATCCTACGAGAGTTCCTCGATAAGTTCGCCTCCGCTTATATAGATAATATCCTTATCTACTTAAGCGGGAGCTATAAGGACTATATAGCTAAAGTACGGAAGGTGCTTAACCGGCTCGCTACGTATAGTCTATATCTCGACCTAGATAAGTGCGAATTTAGCGTTATATAAGTAAAGTACCTTAGGTTTATTATTATCGTAAGCGTCGGCGTATAGGCGGACCCGGCGAAGATTTAAGCTATTTGCGACTAAGCGGTGCTAACTTCGCAAAAGGGCGTGCGGAGCTTCCTTAGGTTTATAAACTACTACCGGATATTTATTCGGCAATTTTCTTATATTATTACCCTACTAGTAGATCTTATAGGGAAAAGCACCCCGTTTAAGTAGGGTCTTATATAGGTAGAGGCGTTTTAAACGCTTAAGGACTTCTTCTCGTAAGCGCTAGTGCTACTTTAGTAGGATTTCGACCGTTACGCTACTATAGAAGCGGACTATAGCGGTTACGCGCTTAGGGGCACTCTTTCCTAAGAGGTTAACGGCTAGCGCCGCCCTATAGCCTTTTACTCTCGAAAGCTAAGCTCCGCCGAGCGTAACTACGCTATCTACGATAAGGAAATACTCGCGATTATCGACTGCCTTAAGCAATAGCAAGCGGAATTCCGTAGCTATAAGAACTTTAAGATCCTTACGGATTATAGGAATCTTAAGTATTTTATAATATAGTAGTACTTATTAGAGCGGTAGGCACGCTAGGCCGAGTACCTCTTACGGTTCCGGTTTTAGATTAAGTATAGGCCCGGTAAGGAGGCTATAGTGCCGGATGCTCTCTTACGGAGGGACTAGGACTAGCCCTCTAACGACGATTACGAGGCTCGGGATATCTAGATAATCCCGAAGGACGCGCTAAGCACGTATCTTAGCGCTACCCTCGTAAGTGCGGAGGACGGCGAGGAGGGCACGGCGCTTAATACCTTAGACGAGGAGGATACAGCGCCCGATACCCTAGACGAGGAGGACGCGCCCGACGCCTTAAGCGAGGAGGATATAGCGCCCGACCCCTTAGGCGGGGAGGGCACCGCCGTAGTAACGCTCGACGCCCTAAGCGGGATTAGCCGCTGTGTCTTTAACGATAACGAACTCTAGCGCCTATAGGACCGGCTAGCCGCCTAAGATAGCACGTATAGGAGCGTTCGCCGCTTTATAAAGATAGGCGCCCGCACTCTTAACCCTAAGCTTAGGCTAAAGGTCTAAGTTGCGGATTGCTATATCGACCCTAAGGGCTACCTTCGGTTCTAAGGACGGCTTTAGGTCCCCGGCTCTCCTATCGCAACGGAGGCCGTAGTATAAGATTCGCCGCCGGAACTTAAGGAACGGAACGAACTTCGCGGCCGCGTTATACAGCTAGTATATAACGCCGGCGTCGTCGGCTATCCTAGCCGGGAGGGCATAATCGCAGCGGTTTTACAGGACTTCTATTAGCTACTTATGTAATCGTATATCCGCCGCTTCCTCCGCAACTATAACGTCTACAGCCGCACGAAGATCTAGCGCGCGCTAAAGAAAGGGCTGCTTAAGTCTCTACTAATCCTAGACCGGTTTTATATATATATCTAGATAGACTTTATTACGGACCTCCCCCCTACGGAGAGCGGCAACCGCAACCTTTAGGTTATTAAGGACCGCTTAAGTAAAGAAATCGTGCTTAAGCTAATGCCTTCTATAGAGGCGGAGGCGTATGCTAAGCGCTTCCTTATATACTACGCCCGGTACTATTAGTAGCTAGCGTTAATTATAAGCGATAGGGGTTTAAACTAGACTAGCCGCTTCTAGCAGCACTTATATAAGCTGCTTTAAATCACCTAGCTGCTTAGTATAGCGTACTACCCTTAGACTAACGGAGGGCCGGAGCGGCTTAACTAGGAAGTTTAGGCTTACCTACGAGGTGTAATAGACCGCAACTAGGGGGACTAGGATAAGTAGCTGCCCGTAGCTTAGATAGCGCTTAACGGACGGGCATATAGCTCGATTAGTATATCCCCTTTCTTCGCCTTATATAGGTACGAGCCGTTATCCCTATTCCCCGTCGCCGTAGACGTAGAGACGGAGAAGTATTTAAGAGCCTCGCCGGAAGGCAGAGCGACCTCGTTTATATAGAAGCTTTAGGAGGTTACCGACCTCTACTAGTTATCTATAGCTTTAGCCGCGTAGGACTAGGAACGTTATACTAATAAGCGTAGGGACCCTATAGACCGGTTTATAGTAGGCGATAAGGTATAGCTCGACCTCCGGAACTATACCCCTATACGCCTAAAGAAGAAGCTCGACTAGCTATATATAAAGTTTATAGTTAAAAGAGTGCTTAGCCCGTAGGTAGTAGAGCTAGATAGGCTGCCTAACGGTGTTTATAGCAATTTTAATATAGACCTTCTTCGCTACGCCGCTAAAGACCTTATGCCCGGCTAGGTGACCGCGGACCTATAGCTTCTAGCTATCTTAGTCGAGGGGGAGGAGGAGTTTATAATCGACGAGGTCCTCGCCGCTCGCTAGAGATAGGTTAGTCGCGGTAGGAGACGCGAAATCCTCGTCTAATAGCGCGGATATTACGACCCGACTTAGCAGCTATTATCCGAGCTTTAGGATACGGCGGCCTTTAACCGCTTTAAAGCATGCTTTAGGCCGGCTAGCGAGGATAGTAATACGCTACTAGCTAAGGAGAGTGCGCTACTACGTCGGTCCGTAAGGCCTAAGGCCGTGCGCTTTAATACAACGATTATAGTTATTCCTAAGGCGAGCGCTTATACTACGACGGAGGGAGCCTTTATTTACGCGGACGAGCGCCCTCTATCTAGTTCTAGCGAGCGCGTTTTTTCACCGGCGTCTCTATAGACTCGATATCCTCGTCCTCCTCTAAGTAGTCGTCTGCCGCGCCCTCTAAGGCGCTTAATCGGCTCTCTAAGCCCGCTAGCCACGCGAGGGCCTATACTAGGGCGCTAGAAGCATAGGCCGCGACGAGGGGCGCGTTAGGGGCATATAATAGGACGGTAATCGCGGTATCCTTATTCTTTATTAGCATCCCTAGGGGCTAACGAGCGGACGAGGAGGGGGAGTAGGTTCTTACTTAGCGATAAGCCCGGCACGCTTTAATACGCGTATATTACGGTACGTAGTAGCGGTAGCGGTATAGACCCGCTTCGCCTTTCCCGCCTCCTTACCGGCGGAAGCCGCCTTTTAAGCGGCGACCGCCGATAGGAGGACGGACGGTATAGGCTCGTAGGCGCGTCCTACGTAAGCGCAATAGTAATAACTCCCGCCGGGCCGCTTAGCCTAGTAAGCGTAGGGCAGGTCCTAGGCCGCGCAACGAAAATAAAGCATATCGCGGTCTTCCCTATGCGCTATAGTACGCTTATGCTATAGCGGATTAGCTTATACGCAATAATAAGGGCGGGAGGCGAGGTAAAAAAGGCGTATAGAAGGCGGGCATTCCGCCTCTTCCTTATAGGACGGCGGCGACGGGGTGTTTGCCGGCATTTCGTTAATAAGCGCCTTAGCGACTAAGGACGCGGCGGTAGGCGTAGGCGTAAGCGGCGACGAGAGCGTGTTTATTTCGTTAATAAGCGCCTTAGCGACTAAAGACGCGGCGGTAGGGGCAGGCGTAAGCGGCGACGGCTAAAGCGTATTTATTTCGTTAATAAGCGCCTTAGCAACTAAGGACGCGGCGGCAGGCGTAAGCGGCGACGGTAAGGGCGTATTAACGTTAATAAGCGTATCGTCTATAAACGCCTCTACTATAGCGGAGAAGAGCGGCGATAGCGCGGGAGAAATTAAGGGTAACTAACCGCGGTTAGCACGAGCTACGCTAGTCGCATTGTTAGGAGCGGCACGCACTATATTATTTAAGGCTATTCGGACCGTAGCGCTTAAGGAGGGGAAGGAAAGGAGGGCGGCAATATAAACGCACGAGGAAGAAGGGCGGGGCAACCTAGCACCTCGCATAACGTTATTTTTTCAGGCGGCTAGGTAAAGACCTTATATAAGGGTCTTTAACTATTATATAAGATTAGGCCTACGGCCTAATCCGTATAGTTACGTACGGGGCGGGCATATACCCGTACGTATATATACGCATACACTTAGTCCTTTATAGAAGATTTCTATACCTATACGGAGGGCACCTATGCGATTACTTTACTTACCCCGTTATAATAATAAAGGCTTGCCCTTAAGATTACAAAGTCGTATAGCGCCGTTGCTTTTATAAGCGACTCTAAGGGCGTGAAAGACAGATCGTCTAAGGGTTAAATCACTAGGGAAAGTCCCGTTAGGGACGATACTATAAGAGAGGGCATCCGAACCGGTCTAGTCGTTATTGCCTTACTATTATATAGCGATAATAATATCGTCTTAAACGCTTAGTCTAGGAATCCCTCCTATTCCCTTTATAGTAGAGGCGACTTAGGACGGGTATAGGGCTAGCTTATATACGAGTAAGGAAGAAACGTAATAGGATGTAAAACCGTAGTCGAAGAAAGAAGAAAGAGTAGAGGATAGGGAAATCGTTAGTCGGTAAAGGAAAATACTATAATAATCGCTAAAGCCCTCGCGGAGAGGCTTTTAGCTAGTGTTAATACCGCTATCTATAGTTATAAAGTATATAGCGTCGCATTCCTATTAGAAATGCCCTAAGTCTATCCCTTCTTATATAGCTATAAGGATAGCTTCCGTTTCCGCGTTATCTTCCTTAAGTTAGTACGTCGGATCTTAGTCTTCGTCGGCATTATCTATAACCTCGTCGTCGAAGTATATATATAGGCGGTTAGCGTAGTTACGATAATTTCCTCGCGTGCCCTTACGTATGCTCTTGCCTTAGTTACCTCTACCGCGATTACTACCGCGGCTACGGCTACTCCCTCTAAAGCGCTAGCGGGAACCGAATGCCTTAGTAGCTTCGTATATCTTCCCCTTTATTATAACGTCTCGAGGTAGGCTAGACGGTAAGGATAACGTAGTAGTAAGTGCCGGCAAAGACAATAGACGGTAGTCTTATGCCTAATGTCTAGCCTTACTATAGTTAAAGCAGGTATTCGCCTTAGATAAGGCCGCAAAAGTCGAAGCGGCGATAGCCTTATCGTCGGCGGCGTAGACGAGAGTATTAGTCGTACGCGGATCGGCTATAATAATACCCGGGGGGCCTAAATAAAAGGAGGCGGACAATAAGCTAGGATTAGCCTTAACGACTTCTATTATCGCCGGTTTATTGCTAATAACCTTATTTATCTTCTATATCTAGTATAGTTAGCCCTCTTATATACGGATAGAAGTAGCTAGCTTGCCGTAGATGTCTTCTATAGGCTAACGCGTTTGCTCGCTAGCTAATAGCATAAGACGCTAAATAAGGGCTATGCTATATAGTATAGTAATGTCGGAACTAATTCGTGACTAAATGCGTAGGAGGTTATTCCGAATATACTAAAGGGTAATAGTACGGATACTAGGGCTACGTTTCTTAATATCGGGAAGGTTTAAAAATGCGTTATAAATACGCTAGGCAAAATTAACGAGGGCCTCGTCCTTAACTAGCGCTAGTTAGGCATAAATAGCTAATAGCGCGTCTAAAACACCGTAGTCCCTTAGGACTATAAAAATGCCCTTAAGGAGCAATATCTAGTCTAAGTGCCTAATATTAACCTAATACGCGATAGGGCCGAAGTCTTTAGACAACTCGTTAGCTATCCGAGTAGGCTAGAGGTTATATAGTATCTATCCGATAAGAAACACGGATTATATCTATTAGAGCTTCTAAAGGACGGTGTAGTCCGCTTAGTATAACTTCTATTTAGGCTTTATAGTAATCTTATTTTAGTTATTAGTTACTATATCGTTAATATCTCTAGTAGCTTTCGCTTAAGGCTAGATGCTTTTTATAAGAGTCTTAGTAGCTCGATCGTAAGTGGCATTATACGGGATATATATAGGATAGTCGAAGTTTAAACGTATATTAGGACCTCGTTCTATAAATACGTACTAGTCGACGGCTCTATCGTCGTAGTATAAGAAAGGCTTTACCGGCAGCTAGTGCTATTACAGTAGAGCCGGTTGCTAAACGGGTTGCCTATACTACGGCTAAGCCTAAACGGGTTGCCTATACTACGGCTAAGCCACCTGCCCTTACTGCTGCTAATTTAAACGAGCAAATCGCTGCTCGCTTATAAGGTTAGTAGTAAGCGTTGCCGTAGGACTTTAGTTAGGTAGGTCTACGGGAGGAGTAGGAGGCGATAAGTAGTCCGGCATAGGAGGTACGGGAGGAACGGGGATAAGTCCTAAAGCTAAGGAGCTAGCAGTAGGTAGTAGTGCTAGAAGAGGAGGTGCTTATGCTCGAAAGAGACTAGCTAGGCGCTCCTCTATACGCTCTATCTAGGTAGTCTAACGCTCCTCGAGACGCCCTTCGAGACGCTCTATCTAAGTAGCTTAACGCTCCTCGAGACGCTCTATCTAGGTAATTTAGTTGTCTTCTAGCTGTTTAAGCTAGTTGGCCTACTATCGAGACTACTAACGCATTTTACCGCGAAGTTCTTTACGTAAGTCGTTAAGGTAAGTGTTAAAGACTTCGTTTTAGCGGGTTATCTTCTAGTCTACCTATCTTCCTAGGCTAGCGACTAAACTCGTCTTATTCGGCTTAGGGCCGACGGTAGAGCTTGCTATAAAGCCCCGGCGAGAGCCTCGGTCTACTCCGAGCTCGTCCTTAGACGGCGAATTCGGCGGCTACGACGCTAATATACTATGCAACGTTAAAGAAAACTAGGGTAGAACGTGTGTTTTAGGGTAATACGATAGCTCTGCGTAGCGTAAAAGCTAGGATGCGTGATTCGTCCGAATTTTAAAGAGGCTGAGTTTTGCTCTCTAAAAATACGTATTTTTAAGGCCTTTTAAAGGTCGGATTAAGTATACATACAATAGAGAGTCTTAGGGCTTCCTACTAGGGAAAGCTTTGTTAAGACTATATTCTATATGTGTTAATTAATTATCTAGAGTTATAGGCGCTTAGGGCTTTAGGGAAAACCCTATAGCGGGGCGCTAACTAATACGCCTACCTAATAGGATCCTTAGTAGTCTTATTGGAATTGTTAATACCTATCTATCTAAGGGCTATACTACCTTCTTTATAGACAAGATAAGAGAAGGGTCGGAGCTACCCTCCGGGAAGCTTCGGTAGCTAAGAATAGAAAGGGATCCGTAAATAGAATGTAAAGACGGATGCGTTAGTTAGGGAAGACCTTCCGCGGACGGATGCGTCTATTAGGACGACCGTAGAAGTCTATAGAAGGAAGTAGAATTCTATCTATAGAATTCACCTTAGAAGGGAAGTCCTTCTACCGTAGAATTCTATCTATAGAATTCACCTTAAAAGGGAAGTCCTTCTACCGTAGAATTCTATTAGAATTCTATCTATAGAATTTACCTTAGAAGGGAAGTCCTTCTATCGTAGAATTCTATCTATAATTCCTATACTAGTAACTTTTTCTTTATGCCGTTTATAAGAACCTCTCTTATTTTTCCTTAAATATTACCTTTCTTTAAAAGGAAATAAAATGCATAGTAAAATCGACTGTTTATTATATTAGAATAGTTCGTTGTAATATTATATAGTGTTATAACTATATAACCTTAAAAGAAAGAATGTGTTAGAAGGGTTATAGGCGAATAATAAACCCTTCTATTCTAATAGTCAATTTGTTTATATCGACGAAACGTTTAAAGGCCTAGTTTAGTAATGCTTTCGTTATTGCATTAGCTAGGTTATTAGCTCCGTTAATCTATCGGACCTCTATAATCTCACGGCGTTTGTATAACTATCGCAAAGCTATAATATCGATTATTAATCTTTTCTCCTTTATAGTACTTAGTTTAATAAGGCATTTATATAAGGAGTACGAATTAGTATAGATAATTAATAGAACCGGAGGAAGACTAAGGCGATTCGTGATTATCTTAAGGGTTATAGTAAGAGAGATCCTAATATCGAATCCGTTTACTATACCGTAGATTTCCGATATAAGAATACTTTAGGTAACTCGTTTGCATTTCGTAGAGTTTTAGTAGATAATATTGCCTTTAATCGAAAATTGCTTATCTATTCGGTCGGTCTTGTAAACTAAAGCAATAACGAATCTAAGCTATAAAGATAAGTCTTTATTATTTGCAAACGATCTATCGGTAAAGACTAGAAGTTTAGCCGATGCGAGGTTAATTAGAAGATATATTAGTCTACGTTATTAATTGTCTAGTTGCTACTATAGTCTCTTATTTAGGATTATATAGTCTTTTTATTCTAGGTTCTAGACTTAAGCAGTAATAGAGATATTAAACGATGCTTCCGGTTGATAGATAGATATAACGTATGCACTACGAGCTCGTTGCTTTATATACCTTTGCGCGCGGTTAATAGCTTTTAGCTTTACGGTTTTAATCTTAGCTACTTAACCCTTCTATTATAGTAGCAAACTTCTATCGTATTATAGGGTTAATTTCGCACCGTTAAAGTCTATAGATTGTCTAGTAGTTATTAGAGTTTTCGGTTTAGCTTTAAATTGTGCTTTCTAAAGCTCTTTTTCTTTATAGTCTGAAAAACTCTAAGTCTTAAGCATTAACGTATCGTCTATCTATATGCCGATAATTCTAAAAGGTATAGGAAGGCTATAGTTAGAAATAAGCAAGCATACGTCGTATATTAAATAAGCTATATTAAGCTTTTAGATATAGTGACTATAGTATATATTAAACTAATATAGTCCGGATTCCGCGATGCTATATAATAGTCTAATTATATAGATAATTATGTCTTCCGGATACTTCTTTACTAGTTTAGCGGGCAGAGCTATTAGGATTGTTTAAGATAACTCTATAGTAGCCTAAGGATATACTTAGGTAATATCTCGTAAAGATAATATTATTCCGTATTCTTTAAGCATTCCGGCTATAATTGCTATAATTAAACGTGAACTAACTCGCTAGATTATTAGCGACGATATAAGTATAAATGTCTTCTTAACATTACTATATCCTTAGATTACTAGTCTCGATTTTTCGTATAGTTTAGTATTACGACCTTAAACCTCTTTAACTATCCGAGAACGGAAGATTCGATATCCTCTATATTTTTCTTCGTTATATTATTTAAAACTAAACATACTACGAATAACTAAGTCGTTAATCCCTTTTATATTAGATTCTTTAAATAGGTCACCGGGTATTATAATTACGCTATCGGCATAAAGTTTAAGTATAAGATCGTATGCGTTAACCTCTTTCTTAGCTAGAAACTGCTGATTCTTTAGTTTATTTTTCGCACTAGGTAGGCGACTACGTTTTTAAGGCATGCGAGGAGGTTTTTGCATAGTTTTATATTCTTCTATTGTTTTATTGTCTTAAGAATTATATTCCGGTATATCTGCTAGGAGTTCTTCTAATAGTAGTACTGATTTTTCGTCTCGGAAGTATAGTTATATATATATTAATCTAAATACTTATAGTCTATTAATAGTATTAATTATTATATTATAGCCTTTAATTACTGCGATTTTAAATAGACCTTACTAGCCGTTCTTTTCTCTCTAGACATAGACTTTACTTTATAGTAGAAGATTAAGAATCTCCTTTATTAATAGTCTATTTCGGCTATAAATAGCATCTTTAATTCGTCTTTCTATAGAGATTTAGCGAAGCAATTTTATAGCCTTTTATATAGCTATAGCTTTCTATATTATTATTATAGAAGGGGGTAATTCCTATATAATCCGGGGGTAAGCACTAAAAACTAATAATATAGGAACTAAACTATTAGGACTAGCTATATTATTAATTGCCTTAACTACTATTTAAAGTATGGCTTTAGCTAATATAACGTTCCTAATTTCCTCCTAAAGAATACTAAATGTTCGTTTAAGTAGTCTATAATATCTTTTAATCTTTCCGATAGACTAGTAGGCTTTAATTAGAACTTACTTATACGTAATTCCTATTACTTTCGCTTTGTTTCGGAATTTATTAAAAGCAAAATTCGTTCTTACGTTGTATTTAATAATATCTAGCGGACTAAGATATATATTAATCTATAACACACGTAGTGTCTCCTACGTATCTTTAGCGGACATTAATAGAAGGAATCTTACTGCTTAGAATAAAGTTGCTAAATCCACTATATATAGCACTAGTCGTTATAGGTTTCCGAGGTATATAACGTTAATAATAATCTTATAGTTAAATTCTCGATTATCTTATAGTATGAATTTAAATCGTCTTAGAGCCTAGGAGTGCATCTAGCATTAGTAATAAAATTTAGAAATAGTTTTAAGTCTTCCGATTAAGATATTATTATATCCTGCTTAGCGTAGTAGATAATATAATCTTATGACTATAGGATGTCTAAAACGACGATAGAGTATTCGGATCTTAACCTCTATAAGGAAGTTAATTAATTCCTTATCTTTAGAAAGAAAGAACTATAGATATCCCTATTTTCGTATTATAGGAACTACGCCTCGACTAATAATTATGTCTATTATATTATTAAAGTATACACCTAGTCGGTCTATATCGGCTAAAGAGAGTAAAAAATGTATAGGTATCTCTAGTACGTGAAAAGTAATCCTTTTAATTAGTATTTTAAGGGCAATAGAACTAAGTAAGTTAATAGTATCTCTACTACTAAATTTAATAGAAGCTTATCCTACCGTTAACTTATCGATTGTAATAGAAGGGTCTTCTTTCTATAGAGCAATATACTAGTTAAATCTAGCTATTAATACTTTTACTGCACTTATATTAACTATAATGCCTTAGAAGCGTGTCTTAGAGTATCTTTTATTAATAATAAACTAGTTAAATATAGTAATAGCTTCTTATTTACTATATAGGTCTTCGCTAGTAAGCCGATGTATAAAGGCTTATTGGCAAATTATCTAACTAGCTTGCTATTGTCCTATAAAATTGTCCTTATCTCTTAGGCAAGATTTATTGTTAAAGTCTTCTACTATATCGTCTATCTCGTAACCTTTATATTGCGTTACGTAAGCTATAAAACCTATTATTAGGATGTTCGTAAAGTGGCATTATGCGATATACTAGTCCTTCGATTTCTATCGTTCCTTAGGTGTGTGTTTAGTTAACTAGCACCTTTGTTTTCTATATATAAAATATTTCTTAGTCTATAGACGATTGCCGTAGTTGCCTCTATAGCTACTTCGGGCTTAGGACCCTGCTTATAATCTAGCAGCTAATAGGGAGTATCCGCTATAGAATCCTCTATGGAATCCTCTACGATTAAATAATCGGCTATAGTTTCGTCCTCCTCGTCCTTAATATCTATATCTACCGCGGTTGTTATTATTATATCTCCGATCTATATAGAATGTCTAGTTATACAGGTCGTAGTTATCCTCTTTAGTGTTTTAGTTATTAGACTAATGTTCTTAGATAAATTAGTTAGATAAACCACGCGATAGGTGTGTTTGCAATAAGGATTTTAGATCGGCAAAAAGCGCTTCGGCATTAGTTAAGGGTTTAAATAGAGCGTACTCTAGTTTAGGAACTCCTCTATATATATTAATAAGTATAGTTCGTAAGGGAAGATTGCCTATAAAGTCTTTGCCGAGTGCCTATTAGCAAAGTTGCAATTTGTCGAATAAGGCTTAAAGGATTTTATACAATGGCTTAGCCGGGTGTTCTCCTCGCAACTTATAGAAGGTCGTTATTATCTAGTCTATATAATAATATACGTGATTGACTTCCGTGTTAAAGTGTCTCTTAATTATATCGTATGCCTTTCTAAATGTCGTTAGTTTAATTTACAGGTTATAGCATAAGTTTATAAAAACCTAAAGTTTATCGTTAAGTAAGTTATATAGTTCTCCGGTATAGTTCTTATCTTTTGTCTAAAGCTTAATAAAGCGTTGTTAGATATCTATATTAGCGATAGCATTCGGAACATTGTCTAGAGGAAGTCTTATATATGCCTCTAATAGAATAGGGTTAGAATTGCTTAGCTATTTAGTTATTGCCGTAGAACCTTAGTCCGTTGGATTTTTAAAGATATCTAGACGATTAAATCGGTGTAATATTAGAGAAATAGTTATACCCGGAACATTAGTGTTAAATAGCTATTGTTTATATAGAACTATTAGCTATTGCTTATATAGAATAGTCCCTCCTAAATCGAACTATAGAACCGTTAGAAGTATGTTAGACGTTTATAGTATCTCTAAAACGTTTATTATAGTCTATAGCATCTCCGGAACGTTTGCTATAGATGCTGCTTTTTCTATTAGAACTAGTTCTAATAGTTAGAAGGGGGCTATTCTAGCGGTAATAGGCGTAGAAGGATATATCGTATTTTTTATCTCTATTTTCTTAGTGTATTCCTTTATGCTATCGTTAAATTTCTATATTATTATGTCTTCTATAGGCTATTCTAATAGTTTTTTAAGTGCTTATAATATTAGAAAGATCGTTATATAGGATATATTACTACGACCGGTATATATTCCTCGTTTCCTTATTAGAACTTTTAGCGCTTGTTTATAGTCTGCTTATATTAGACCTTATGTATTCGCTATCTATCCTTAGAAGTAGTCTTAGAAGTATAATAGGATCTCGTTTCCTTAAAAATCGATTAACGCTTTATAGAGGGCAATAAACTTAGCGACGGATATTATAATCGTAATGCCGTTGTTTTCGTCGGGTTTAATATTGCTATCCTAATGTTTTACGTTAATATATAAAAAAAGGGATCGGTAGATAGTTATGCCTTCTATTTATTCCTTAAGAGTCTCCTCTATAGTATCGGATAAAGGACTAGTAGGTAGGTGTATTAAGGTTATATTACGTGCTTGTTTTTTACGCGGTTTATCGGTATATTTATAGGGTTCTTTATAAAAAATTTATCGTTCGGCGTTATTAACGCACTTTCTGCTAGTGCTATTCTTCTTCTTTTAAAGCGGTAATTAGTTAGCAAAAAGTTTAAAGAAGAGCTATACGCAACCCTTAAGGGCGAGCTAGACTCGGAAGGTAAAGTCTTCTTATTCTTAGCATAGTTATCCTTCTCTAAGTGCATAGAATAAGATCGTCGGGCGGAAGCCGTTCGATAAAGATCTATAATACGTTTAAAGGATATAGAACTATCTCGTCTACCTTACTATCTATAATTAAGCCTTACAATCACTAATTAGTATTAGTAAGTGTCTTAAATATAAATGCAAATATAAGTCTAGTAGTCTTATTAGAATTATTAATACCTACCTATCTAAGGGCTATACTACCTTCTTTATAGATAAGATAAGAGAAGGGTCTAAGCTACCCTCCGGGAAGCTTCGGTAGCTAAGAATAGAAAGGGATCCGTAAATAGAATGCAAAGACAGATGCGTTAGTTAGGGAAGACCTTCCGCGGACGGATGCGTCTATCGGGACGACCGTAGAAGTCTATAGAAGGAAGTAGAATTCTATCTATAGAATTCACCTTAGAAGGGAAGTCCTTCTACTATAGAATTCTATCTATAGAATTTACTTTAGAAGGAAAGTCCTTCTACCGTAGAATTCTATTAGAATTCTATCTATAGAATTCACCTTAGAAGGGAAGTCCTTCTATCGTGGAATTCTATCTACAATTCCTATAATAACAACTTTATTAAACTACTAATAAAGGGCGGCCTTATACCTATATAGAGCTTGTTATAGCTTATAGACGCGGCTAGTGCCGTTAGTTAGACCGTAGGGCTGCTTAATATAACCTTTCTCTCTTACTTTAGCGTGCGGGAATACGTTAACTACGTCGAACTTCTTATATTTAAGGTTATCCGAAGCTACGAGAGTAGTAAACATACAAACAGAAGCCTAGTATGCTATAGCGGCGTAGACGTCTTTAATAGGCCTATTTATAGTATCTTAGTCCCCGCGAATATACTAACGGGCCTTTGTAATGCTATTTACTCCCGCAATATATTTCTTAATAAAGACCTAACGGCCCGGAAGGACTTAATAGCCTCGTAGGCGGGAAATAAGAATCTAGGTCCCTTTATCGTTAAGCTTACGGTATTCCTTCCTTATAGCAGGCAACTAGCGACTCTTATAGTTAGGGTAGTCTATAGCCTACTTCTAGTTCTTTAGAGTCGTATTAGGCTATATAAAAGCTAGAGCCGCTCCTATACTAAAAACCTAAGGAGGATTAGTCTTATAATAGGTGTTATTTTCGCGAAATACTACGAGTTATAAACCGGATAACTCCCTAGCTTAGCTACTACTATAGCTGCCTCTACGGCTGCCGCGATTACGGCTACTACGACTACGGCCTTGTCTTAACCGCTCGTTATAGTCGTAGGTCTAATAGGGTCGCGAGGTTTAGCGAGGATAAAATAGCGATGCTTTATCCTTAAAAGCCGGATTTAAGTCCTTTATATCTTCGTCGAAATAAATATAACGCTACTATTGCCCTATAGTAAGCGTTAGATCGGGTGTTAGGATATAACTCGGGTCCTTAAGCACCCCCTATAAGGTAGATAGGTCGAGTTCTTCTTTACGCGGCGAAGCGGCTTTATCGTCGTGCCTTATATTGCGTTTTCTATCTACGGCTTTAATCTTTCCTATGTCGAATAGGTAGGTGACTTTATCTTTATCCTCCTATAGGGTAGCCTTAAATTTAACGTCGTTAATAGTAGGGCGCTAATGCTCTTTGCTATCCTAAAAGCGAATATCTTAGGCGCGTACGACGATCTTCTTCTCGGGAAGCTAGACCTTATATATATGCCCGTTAAGTCCTTCTATACTTACTAGGCGACCTTTCTAAGCTCGTAGGGCTATCTTCGCACTTTTAGCCCTCTACTAATACGGGATAGTAACGAACGTAGTATAGCCCTAAGCCTTTATATGCTTAATGCTATATAAGTATAGCATACGGATCTCGTTAAATAAAACCTTAATTAGGGCTCTACCGTCCTTATAGGCGCTCGTCGGAAGCATATTATTAACGTAAGCGCTTATCTCTATAAAGTACGGCTATAAAAAGGCCGGAAGGTTTATATCGGCGTAAATACAGCGTACGAGGTCTATTAAAGTACGGCTAGTACATTTAGTAAGTCTATTCTACTTAGGAGTATAGGGGGCACTAAAGCGAAGAATAAATCCGTCCTTATTAGCCTATTTAAACATTATATCCGACTAAAACTCTAACGCGTTATTAAAACATATAGACTAAACTAACTTATTTATAAAGCAGGCTTATACCTGCTTTATCTAACTATAAAGTAAGTCGTACGCCTCTCCTTAGTTTACCGCAAATAGAACCTAATAGAACCTTATATATATATCGATCCTATATAGCGAATACTACTTACCGCCGAAACCGGTAGGTAAGTGCTAAATAAAGTCTTAGAAAACGTATGCTAGGAACTATAATAGCTTAACTAAAGATATCTAGCTAATAATACGGTCGGCTTTTGCAAAATAATAGGCCTTATAAAAGAAGTCGTTAAGGCTTTTTATATTAACGTTAATGCCTAACTTTCGGCGCGCATTAAGGACTCTAGCCTTACCCGTATGTCTAAGTCTGCGATATATAAGCCTATAATCGACCTTCCTATTAACCTTTATTAAGGTCTTCGGTAACGCCGTAAAGACAAGGTCGGGGTGCTTTTCTCGAATAGTAAGGTCACCCGCAGCCTAAGCATTACGAATAGTACTAACGCTAAGCTCTTAGGTAATCTTATAGACTGCCTCCCCTATAGCTTAAAAAGCTAGTCGGCTGTTAAATCCGTCTAGCATAACGCCTTTATCCTAGAGGATTTTAGAGCTTATTAAATTCGCGGGTGTATTAAGGCAATAGCGAACGTTAGTTAGGTTAAGAGTTAAGTCTTTAATCGTTATACGTATAGTGCCTAAGCCTAGGACTTAAAGGCTGCTACTATTTAATGCTTGTATTAGACGATAGGCCGGAGTAAGAGTAAAGGTCGTAAACTACTTTAAGTCGTTAAAGCAGGTATCTAAAGCGCCGGTATTATATATAACCGTATCCCGTAAGGACTTATATCCCGTAGCTAAGATAGCATTGTTAAACCGTATAGCAAAAAGGGTAATATCGCGTTTGCTAGCGGCAATAATATTAGTATTTCCCTTCTTAAAGGGATTAATGCCTTATTAACGCTACTTATCCCGTTTCTATTTTAAGGCTTACTTTAGGTAGAGGGTCTAATAGTATTCCGGCGTATAACCCTTACTAGGTGGTTTAAGGCAACTATACTTAAGTTTTATAAGGTCTTTATTAGAAGAACCTTCTTCTATATTATTATTATAATTAGCCCCGCCTTAACCGTTACCGCTATATTCTCTACCGTAGCTTTATCCCCGGCCTTAAGCATTCCCTCGATCGGACGCTAGGATATTATTCTTATTAGCTGCTAAGACTTATCTACCGTTAGGCACCTTTACTATATTCTTCTCGATAAAAGCCTATTTCTATAGGAACTTATCGATTTCTCCCTTCGTCGGGAAGTTATTTTTTTTATAGTCGTATTCCTATGCGTAGAACTACTATAAGTTGGCTTACTTAAGTCTATATATAGTAGTATAGACGTATATTTATTTACTAGTCTATAGCTAGATAGTCGTTATCTATCGCTAGTACTATTCTAGCCGTTTCGAATAGGCGTTAATAGTTATAAAATTCTATGCTTTTAAACGGAAAAATTCGACTATTGTATCTCTAATAGTAGATTTAGGAAGCTATAATATAGCCCTTTAGATATAACCTATCGTAGCGTAGGAAGACATCCGATTAGTCTATCTAGACTATATTAGCGACTCCTTAATATCGTCGGATAGGCTAAGAATTAAGATTTTAGTCGCTCTTAAATTTTATTTATCCTATGCTTTCTATTTATCGGACTTACCGACCTAGCTAACCTAGCTATCGGGTTAGGTAGAAGAGCCGTTAATATACTCCTTTAAGTCTAGCGTAAGTAAGGTTAGCTCTATATCTATTAACTATAAGGAGTAGTTATCGGGCCCTTTTAGCTTCTTAATCGTCGTTATAGCTATTCCGGCTGCGTACTTAAGTTCTACTATTCCGGCTAGAAATATAAACGAGGATAGAATTTTTTTTTTTTCGTTAACCTCTTCCGGTCGGGAAAAATCGTAGATATTACTATAAATAAATAACTCTATCTACGCTATAGAAGCAAGCAGATAGAGCTTATAACCTTTCGTAGTCTTAGGCAATATATATAGGCGTAGGCGAATAAAGTGCTAAGATCGATGCTATAAAGAGCTATAGAGGAGGAAAGAGGGAAGGAAGCTAGCTAGCTGTGCGAGAGGGTAGCCCTAATGGCTGCCCCTCGTATAAGGCTGACTAATGGTGGGGACACCCACCACAACATGAAGTAGCGGGCGGAGGAGTTGAAGTAGCGGGCGGCGGACTTGGAATAGCGGCCGGACTTGGAGCAATCCATGTCGAGAGACCCCAGCTTACCGATGAGCAAGTTGGCCAGCCCGTCGCGTACGTACAATGCATGCGTAGACGTACCCACCTGGCATGCCGTACTTGTTGGCCTTATCCTTGATGGCCGGAATGCGCATGTTCGTGAGCCGCAGTGACGTATGGACGGCTCCGTCGCGGTCGAAGGACACACGACCCTTCCAGTGGCGCGTGTCCTTGTTCTTGGCACGCGTGTAGTCGTTGGCCGTCTCCGATGTTGGTGCTGACGACCGTCACGTCACTGAAGCTCTCTGGGGCAGTGATGCGCCTGGGCTGGGCAGGCTTCTTCGGAGCAGGAACGGTGGCGACCTGGCCATCTGTAGCCGGGGTTGTGGCGGGAACGTCGGCGCCGGAGGCAGACATCTTGACAACTTGGGGGAATGCGGTTGGGTCAAAAGCTTCAGAGTGTCCAGGGAGCTCAATGCCGAACATTTCACCAAGGAGCGGGCGGCGGGCTTGGAGCAGCGGCCAATGGAACAGCGGTGGGTGCACCTTGGAGGTTCACCGGCGGCAGAGCCGTGGTTGCGGTTGCTGGCGAGGGCGAGGGTGTTGTCTTGAAGGATTTTGGTCTTATGATTACCTCTAAGCTGGAGTGGGACGACGATGCCTTGATCGCCGTCTTTTACGAGGGCCTGAAAGATGATGTGAAAGACGGCGATCAAAGCATCGTCGTCCCACTCCACAGCAAGAGGGTTGTATTGATGTGTTGTGATAAACCCAAGTGCGAAGATCCTTGATGTCTTTCTGTTGATTTAGCCATTTCTATTCTTGGTGCAGATATATCTGCCACTTCTGGGAGCCTTTAGACGGTTGGCCTTTTGGATGATCTCCGAGTTGGCGGTGCGCGCGCGGGATCCTCTCGAGGAATCGTCTTCCTTGAATGCAGCCGGCTCGGGATGAAGGGTGCGGGTCCCTTTGATCCAGTCCCAGAGGTGACTGTCGATAGCCTGAGCTTTGAACTTGTTCTCCCAGAGAGACCAGTCAGCTGAGCTATTCAGGAAAATCTCATTCTTCTTGGATTGGGTAGACATCGTGTGCCTAAAGGGAGCCTTTTGATGATGTCTGGTTCGTGATTTCGATGGATCAGAGTGTGAGAATTTGCCTAAAAGCGGCGGCGTAAGCGGAAGCGGACGTCTTCTGCCGGAGATACCGTAATTTGTGCTCGGCAGCCCGTCTTTCATCACCAACTTCGAAGGTTTGCTGTAAATTCGTTTCAAACGCTTCATAGCTTCCAAACATGTCGTCCGTAAGCTCTTCGCGGTCTCCCCCCGCCTCGTTAACCCTATTCCCGCGCTTAAAACTTGCTGGAGGTTGTCGTTGTCTCCACGAAGTGACATTCGTCGGCTATAATAACGTATCCTCACGACGATGGCGATGATGCCTTTCTCGAGCGCGCTCTCCATGTGCAGGTGAAGGAAAAGTCCATTTAGAGGAGAAGAAAGTTCATCGATGGAACTATCTCCGAAAATGATATCCATAGTGCTCGCAGACCGATACGGGAACAAATGCGCGGCCCGCACGACCACGTCCCTTCAGTCTGGCTTCCTCGACGCGGAAGGTTCGAGTCTTTTGCCGTAGGTATCGTAGCTTGTGCTCTGCAGCACGTTTCTCGTCACCCACTCCGAATGTTTGTTGTAAGTTGGTCTCAAACGCTTCGTAGCTGCCGAAAATGTCATCCGTAAGTTTGTACTGTCTTCCTAGAACGGCAAGGAGCTTTGCCGAAGTAGACCATTCCTATTTGTCCTGGTGGGCGGGGTTGGCGATAACGGTGGCGAGCCCATCCTTGACTATGTTCGCAGAACGACGTAAATCTTGCCACGTATATCGTAACAGAGTCTCCCAGCTGCGGAAAATAATAATGGTTTCTGTTGGTAGGTCTTTGGGTCGACCTTATGGGCAAACGTGTGGGTGTGTATTAGGTTGGTTGAGCTTCCGCGGCCATAGCCTCGGCTGTATCCTCCACGTTTCCACGATCGTAGCCTCGTCCATAGCCTCGTCCGAAGCCACGGAATCCACGGCCATGGTTGCTTAAGTATCTGCGGTCGAGGTACCATTAATCATTATGATTAAATGCCTCGTCTTGCGGGAACTGGGCAGAAGGGTTGCGTGCAAGATAGGTCTTAATGGAAGCACGCAAATCGGCAAAGACAGTCTCGACCTTCCGGGAGGGCTTAAAGAGGGCGTATTCTAGTTCCGGAACACCGCGGCATGCATTGATAAGTGACGTACGAAGGGGTATACCACCATCGTAGTCCTTGCCGAGGGCTCTTTGACAAAGTTGAAGCTTATCGAAGAGGGTCTATAGCACCTCGTGGAGCGGCATCGAGGGATTCTCCGCGCGGACCTTATTGAACGTTGTTATCGTCCAGTCAGTGAAGTAGTGACTGTGGTTCACATCCGTATCAAAGTGCTGTTTGATGGCATTATAGGTCGTACGGAACGATTGGGTCAACTGCTGCCCACAAGGTCGACCCAAAGACCTACCAACAGTTTCCCTGGCTGTCGCGATCTTTGTAGCGCTCGGAAATGACACACAATTCCTTCGATGTGGTTGGCGGTTGACCAGGGGTGGGAGGATTCCGAACCACCGACCTAATCTGATTGCACGAGCC
This sequence comes from Ophiocordyceps sinensis, assembly GCA_012934285.1. Lineage (NCBI taxonomy): Eukaryota > Fungi > Ascomycota > Sordariomycetes > Hypocreales > Ophiocordycipitaceae > Ophiocordyceps > Ophiocordyceps sinensis. The sequence continues at coordinate 195,504 of JAAVMX010000007.1, forward strand.
GAAGGTCAAGCCACTGGATCTGCCATACTTGGGATCTAATCTTCCCCTTCCGGTGATATCCTTATCCTCGGGAGTCGTCGATGTTCGGGCTCGTGTTTGTCATCGTGGGGGTTTTCACGTGTTTGTCGATCTTCGAGAGCGGTGACTGTCAATTGGGAGCTTGGAAGGAATCTCTCAGCAGGTAATACCAGCGGAGATGCCTTGTTCTTAGCAAGATAACCTTCTCCGAGTGTGCGGAACAGGATCGCTAGGACAAAGACCGTGGCACCTCCCGGCTCTGCGGGGTTAACCGGTGGTGTTGTATTCGTATTCGTCTCGTTGTCCTTTTTGTGTTCTAGCTAGCTTGGTTACGTGGCCTCGTTGCGTGCACGTGATCCTGCCGGTCACGTGCTTGCAACCACATTGTATTTGTACCCCAGTACGAGTACTACGACCACGTACGAATAACTCGCCGTCATAACACTGGCTTTTGTCAGAACATCTCCCATCCACAATGTTGCCATCGCGACACTCACACCCAACTTATCGCTGTGCATTCGCCAAACGAATCGAAAGGGCCATGCGCCTAAAAACCAGCCTTGCTGCGCTGGTGACCTGATGCTCGATCCTCCGCCGACTGACTCGGTGACCGCAAAGTCGTCAATGTCCCTTTGATATCACTCAAGGGGGTTTCCAACGACTGTCTGGGTGGACGGCTATGTCTGGAAACTTGACGTTGCCGGCCGTGGGCCCTGCACGATGAATACAGTGGTGAGTGTGGCACGTCGGAAGGAAGTAGACGACGCCATGGCAATAGTTCTGGGACAACGAACCACCGCCTGCAACGCGGTACTGGGCGTTCCAGCGAGAATGCCAGAACGCTGCCCTTCTCCAGACGGCCGAGGCTGCAATATAGAAGGAGCCAGATGCACAGCGCATGTGGATACGTGGTCAACCAAGAACAACACCAAGACGCTGTCGACGACCTCTTCGCCGTGTCGGACGAGGGCCGGTCTCAACAGGCATTGCAAACAACTCCGGACGCCACGTAACTGACTACTGTATTCATTCCGCGCTTCAAGTGCTTTGGCTGGCTTAAAGTCGACTGCCAGCAGTTAGATGTTGGCCAACAGCTCGCAGCCGGCGACAGTACAGATTGGCAAGACGCGTCGCCAAATGCACCGAGACCAACAATACTTTGCCATTGTCCACGAATACATTCCTCAAGGCGAGAGCTATGCTGCTGCCGTGCAGTCGCAGATTGACTTCTTTTGGCGCATGGGCTTCGACTTCAGTTCGTCACCGCGACCTGAAAATTGGAAGAGCGGCATGCTGGTTGACTACCCTGACATCGTGTCCCCGTGGGGATATGGATGGTACAAGACGTCTTATCGCCGCAGGGAAGACGTCGGCATATAAGTATGAAGCCGACAAGCGATTAAATAACTAATGGAGTTTTGCTGAGTTCATCCATCTCGTCCTGCGAGAGGTGCCTGCGAGAGGTGCCTGCGAACGCTCATTGTACTGTTGTAAGCCCTATTCCATCTGACGGGCAAATTTGGTCTTCTTCTTGGGGCGGACAAGGTCTCGAAGACTGGGTCCAAACGATCCGCACGATGGCTGATCTTCATATGAGAGACGGGCATTGCGGACGATGGAGCCCACTATCGAATCCACGGACGCGGAGCTGCCGCCGGCTGTTGCAATTAGTAGAGGCCGCCGACGTAGGTATGTTCACCACGTCCAGAACATCGATCAAGGGTCGGGGTTTTAGGTCACCACGTGCCGAAGAAGACGGAACGACACGAAAACAGGATCCCTGCCGGCTCTGACTCGGGTCCAGGCATGATTATGTACGGATACTACCCCTAAACGTCAGGGTACATACGTTTGCCGTGACGCCAGGCGGGGTGAGAAAGACGGATGCGCTCGACCGGACCAGTTGCATGAAAGAAACCCTCCAAAGGCTGGTCTATAGGCGTGCGGCAGTATAGCACTAACACTCAGCTTCTGCAGAAACTTGGCAATACGTATATCCACCGGAACCCTTCTTCAACCCGTTCCTACATCTCGCCGGAGATCACCTCCGCATCGCCGGAGGATCACCTCCGCAGCGAGGGGGTCGGCGATGAGCGGGGAGATGCGGCAGGCATAGGTGCTGATTTGCGTGGCCCATGGAACTTGAGGCTAGCAAGTCGAGAAAGAGAGAGACCGAAGAAGGCTCGGCACAGCGTTTTCGAAAACAGCTACCCAGACATGTAGTTGTCAGAACTCACGTGGGAGTGGCAGCACATGTAATGTTTTTCCATGTCATGGCTGGACCTCGAGAGCCTGTTCTGATTCTGATAATCCTTCATCTCATCACCACTAATCACCACCCAAGCCACATGCAACACTTATATTACATGCAGTCATAGTGGCCGCAACCCTCGACGTTGCATCACGGGCTGCAACGGCGTAGCGTGGGAACCCGACCTGCTGATGCCGTTGGCCGACAGACAGGGCGTCCTGCCGTCCACACGGCAACTCACCGACTCCTCGATCGTGTCCAAGACAATCCTCCAACTAGAGAATCGACCGTCTTGTCTGGCTCTCTCCGCTCCAGCGGCAAGAAATAGCCATCAGGGGTATCTGTAGAGAGGCACAGCATTGCAACCCCCTAGGCGTCAACCCTAAGCCAAACCTGTGCAACGAGTTGGGCTCTTGAAGAACATGAAGCGACTCCCCGACGGAAGAACAAGTGACTCCCCGACGCACCTCCCCATGGCCCCCGGCCCCGGGCCTTTCTTCTCCATGGGGTAGTGTACCAGAGTTGCTGTTCCTTGGTTCTCAGCTTCCCTAGGCAAGCTACTATGGAATCTCGTTCGCCAAGGAGCACCAGCCGGCAACACCCTCCAACAGCTGGCTGCGGCGCCAAGGCACTTTCGCATGAGGTCTAGACCATTAGCATGTGCTTCATCTCTCGACTAGAAAGGTTCGAAAACTGGCGACCCGAACGCAGCAATCCTAGTTTTGCGTGCACTGTCGACGCGCAAACAGTCGATGCGAGGGAGTGTGCAAAGAGCACGACGCAAGCGAAAACCGCCATCATGTCTCATCCGGGTGTCGACATGCGGGTCGGACGGGATTGCTTCACGCAGGAGGGCCTCGAAGCCGATATCAATCTACCAATGGACCTGTCTCTGTATGGCTTCGAGGACGAAGGCGAGCCTTTAATGTCCCAGGGCCCGTTGGCTTGGACAGGCGAGACTGGTTTAGCCGAGACTGTTTTTGAAAGCCCCATCGGCCGCGATGGCGTCAAGTCGTACACGGCCTCCCCCGAGACAGTCAAAATGGCTGGTAAAGACGCCATGTCCACCAGATGGGAGCCATCATCCAAGCCGTCGAGGAGAAGGCCGACGACGGAGCGAGCGCCGCCGAGGTGCAACGTCGAGTCGAATCGCGGCGGCGGCAGGCGTGATGCCGATGACGACTACAAACTCGGTCATCGTCTGCAGCGCAACCGGGCTGCCGCATCAAAATATCGAAAGAAAAGGAGGTCCTGGATCCGCGAGCTAGAAGTGTCCAGCGCCGAGCTCGTGGACCAGCATGCCAGCCTGAAAAAGGAGTACAAGGAAGTCTTGGAGGAGGCGGCACAGATCAAGACGTGGCTCATGGTCCACGCCGTCTGTCACGATCCAAAGATCGACATGTGGATCGAGAGCGAAGCCGCCTGCTTCGTCCGCCGCTCCCATCAGCAGTCGCCATGCGAGCATCGGAGGCCTGAGATGCCGCGCATTGGAACCAGTTTATGTAAATGACTTGGCTTTTGTCCACGCCGCAATTGGATTCGCACAATCGAGCAACCGTTGCGTAAGCCTCCTCTGTCATGGTGCATTTGCTTGTCGTCAACCAAGTATCATCACCAACGCTAATGCACGGCGCAGCGTCACATGGCGCCGTGATAGTAGTATACTACTCCTGCGGACGTGTGCTCGGTTGCTCGGTTGGGATGCATTTGTCCATGTCATTGGCTGGTGTTGGAGTCCAGCCGCAGCTTCCAACAGCACTTCGGGCCACTCGATGGACCTGGAAACATGCGATAGTAACATGAATGGCGAGAATTCCATGTCTAGACTCGTGGCAATGTTGCGGGGGTCGTCAAGGGGTGTGGGTGGCAGCATCTCGATTCTCCGCCCGCATCTCTCTCTCGAGCAGGAGATTATAACTCTTCCCTCTTCTCCCAACTCGACTACTCTCCCTCTCCATTCGCAAGCACACCTCTGTTGCTGGTGCTCCGACCCTTATCTTGTCCACCCTCAAGCATGCAGCTGCATCACATCTGGGTGATCAACGGAGCGTCCGGGTGCGGCAAGACGACACTGGCCAAGTTCCTGGCCGACGCCCTCGACGTGGCCTACGTGGAGGGTGATGCGGTAGGGAGTTTCGGATGCTTTTCCAGGCGGCTTCGAGGTCGGCCACGGGGCTAAAGCAACACAGCATCACCCCAAAGTCAATGTGGAGAAGATGCGCAGAGGCATCCCGCTCACAGATGCAGACCGCTGGGACTGGCTGACTGTGCTACGCGACGAGTTCATCCGCCGAGTCGACGGCGGGTCTCGGGGTGCCGTCGTGAGTTGCTCGGCCCTCAAGCGCAAGTATCGGGATGTGATGCGCATCGCCGCCTACTTCCGCCGAGACATTGCCGTCCACTTCATCTTCCTCAGCGCCCCGGCAGACGTGTTGCTCGAGCGGGTCGCGAGGAGGCAGGGCCATTTCATGGGGCCAGACATGCTCCGGAGCCAGTTCGAGACTCTCGAAGCGCCGTTTCAGAACGAGCATGACGTGGTGACCATTGACGTCGATCGCAGCATCGAAGAGATACGGCAGGATGCCATGGCCCAGGTTTTTGTCATTGCGGGCATTGATGAGTAGGACAGGTTGTCAATTGCCGCTGTTTGAGACAAGTCACAAGTCTTGACATGAGGTCCATCCAGGTTACCAAGCAAAATCATGTGATTACATGTGATTACAGGGTTGGCTGTAGAGGTGCAGTCACGTGCGTCGCCTCCAGACAAGAACGTCCTTTTTCCCTTTTTTTTCCTTTCCTCCCCATTACACGTCATCTCCACCGGCCTCCGAGACCCATGACGACCAGCACGTGGAGCTGTTACCCGCGCTTGGGGCAGTTTGCACGGAGCCCTCTATAGATGCCATCGAGCTCGCCGCGGCTTCCAACCCCCCCGCTCATCGTGGCGTTGACGTCGACGGGCCCGTACAGGAACCAGGCGCTGAGGGGCTGGGCCAGGACGCCGCCGCGGTTGGGCGCGCCGGCCTTGGGCACCACCTCGGCGCGGGCGATGCCGATGTTGCCGGCCAGGACGTAGGCCATGCTGTCGACGCCGGGGCTTGGGTAGTCGAGCATCTTGAGGGGCGCCTTGGCGTAGCCGACAGGCAGCTGCGCGAGGTTGACGCGGTGGTAGGCGACGCCGCTGAGCTTGGTGTCGCCTTGGGAACCGGGCACGCCGGCGGGCACGCGCAGCTCGCCGTTGGAGGACCAGTGCATGAAGCCCGTGATCCAGCCCGAGATGTCGTACTCGATGGGGCCGGCGCCGCAGGTAAAGACCTTGTCGGCGCGCACAATCTGCTTCCAGAAGTCCTTGACCTGCTTGCTCCGCGGCTGGTCCCACGTCTGCACAAACATGGACAGGATGGGCCGCAGCTTCTCGGCATACTGGGCGGGCTCGGCCCCAAACTCAGACAGCTTGTCCAGCTTGTCCAGCAGGGCGGCCCAGTCGTCGCGCTCGCCGAGCAGCTTGACCGAGGGCAGGCCGCAGATGATGCCGCCGCTGAACTTGAAGTACTGCTGCATCAGCCCCATCATGAGCACCGTGGCCGTCGTGTTGTCGTCGGGCGTGCTGGTGCTGAAGCCCGGCGTGATCCAGTCCTGGAGCCAGGCCGTCTTGACCCTCTTTTGCATCTCCGACTTGAAGCCGTCAATGACGCCCTGCCAGGTCCACTCGCGCACCACAATCTCCTCCTTGCCCTGGAAGTTGACAAACAGGTGCCGCAGCTCCTCGGCGTGCTTGGTCATGTAGAGGTTGAGCTGCGCGAGCATCTCGAACCAGACCACGTCGGGCCGCAGCACGAGGCTCTGGTGCTGCGCCCACGCGTCAATGGCGCCGCGCACCAGGCTGTCCGACGACGCGTACAGCTTGCCGTTGGGAATGGCCAGGTCGTGCGGCTGCTCGGCAAACGACGAGACGATGACGCTTGCGGCGGGTCCCGAGCCCGGGGGCTGGATCTCTTCGGGGCAGCTCTGCTGGAAGAGCTGCAGTGCCGTCGAGGCGGTGCTGGCGGCCTTGAGGGGCAGGGGCTTGACGCTGCTGACGGAGACGATCATGTCGGCGTGGGCGACGCTCGACGCGAGGCCGACGAGGAGCAGGGGCAGCAACATGGCGGGGGAGATGAAGCAATGGTCTTGACGATGCCAAGAGGACAAGGTTTGTTTGTCGACGCCCGAGGTAACGATGGGGTTTTGAGGGAGCGTTGGAGTGTCTGTGTCTGAGACAGACTATGGCGCAACTGACGGCGTCTTCTGGCGGTTGAGCTGAGATGGCATGCCCGAGGACCGCTTATATAGCCATGGCGACGGCGGTTGGTCTCGGTTCAGCGGCCCATGGAGCCTCGGCAGGTGCGGCCGGAGAGCATCATGCCACGCTCCCGTCTGCCACGGGCATTGACGACGGGCCGGGGCGCGAGACCAAAGGCCCATGACAGGCCATGATGGGATGGCGGCTACCAAAAGGGGGTCGGGAGCGACGAGCAGCATGCACGGGTCCATTGTCGACATGCAAGGACCGATTGCAGACACAGGCAGGCGCGCATGTGCTCGTCGACAATGGCGCAAGTGAGTCGTTTGTCACACGGGCAGACAGACGGGCAGACAGACGGCTTGGGCCGTCACCTTTCAGCGGGCTTGACGGCGGGCAGCGTTCCAGAGGGCCTCGGTGTCTTTGATCCCCTGGCGTCGGGCCGTCTCAGCGGGAATTCTCCGTCGCAAGGGAGGGGGGACTGTCGTATTTCCCGGGGCTTTTTCCCGCATGCGACGGGGCTCGGCGACAGGCACGTTCGAGGCGGCAGCTTGCCATTTTCGCCAGCGGGCTGGATGGGAGAGGCCCGCATATACGAAGTACGAATGCCTTGGACAAGCGTCGGTGGCGGCGTTGAGGAGCCACGGTGAGGAGTCTCGGCGGCGTCTGGCCACGGCTATAGCGTCGACGACGTATGGCATCCGTCTGCTGATGGTTCAGAGGCCAAGGAGAAGAGGGGGCTGGATGGAAGGGTCCGTCAGGGTTCGGGTTCCTGTGAGCCAGACGGCTGCAGCTCTACCGAGTAATCCGAGAGCACATGTCTGTCGAAACATCAAAGGGCGGGCGGGGAAATGCAAGACAGGGGGTCAACCTGGTGACGGTTTGCAGCGGCTAATGCAGACTTTTCTCGACGGGACATGGGGTGTGCATGTGCACGTCACGACGCCATGGCCAAGCATCACGGCCAGCACGTCGTCGACTCGACAAGAAGCCACATCTAGAGACACCCAATCTGCCGACTGTATCATCTTCTTTTCAATCTTGTCAAAGCTCCACGTCTCTCCCTCTCCCCTCCCACTTCACTCCGGCACCAGCCCCTCAAATCTTGGCATACTTCTTAAAGGCGCCAATGAGGCTGCTCGTCGAGCCGTCGTGGCCCTCGCCGCTGCCGGGCTCGTCGAGCTCCTTAAGGATCTTCTTGGCCAGCACCTTGCCCAGCTCGACGCCCCACTGGTCGAAGCTGTTGATGTCCCAGATGGCGCCCTCGGTAAACGTCAGGTGCTCGTAGTAGACAATCAAGGCACCAAGCTCCGCCGGCCCAATGGAGCCTCCCACAAGGATCGACGTCGTCGGCCGGTTGCCGAGGAAGCGCTTGTGGGGCACGAGATCGCTCGCCGTCCCCTCGGCCTTGACCTCGTCATCAGTCTTGCCGACCATGAGGGCCTCGGCCTGGGCAAAGTAGTTGGAGGCGAGCATCTTCTGGTGAAGGTTGTTGGACGTGGGGTTGTGCGACTGCGCGGCGAGGATGAAGTCGGTCGGGATCAGCTTGGTGCCCTGGTGCACAAGCTGGAAGAACGAGTGTTGGGCGTTGGTGCAGGGCTCGCCAAAGAGAATGGGGCCTTGCCCGTCAGCAACGCTCGTCTGCATGGGGCAAGACGAGTCGCCCACGGGACAGGCAAACGTCATGATGGGATGGGCCAGCGTGCAGAGGAGGTCTACTTACCCGTCGTGTACTTGACCGACGATCCGTCCGACGAGATTGACTTGCCGTTGGACTCCATCGAGAGCTGCTGCAGATAGGCCGGGAAGCGATGAAGATACTGGTCGAATCTGCAAGACGGCGTCAGCGTCCCAACCTGACATGAGCATCGATGGTCTCTCTGGACATTGGCAAGCCATGGCACAAACGTACGGGGCAACGAGGTGAGTCTGGGCCTGGAAAAAGTCCGAGTACCAGACGCTGAGCAGACCGCCGAGAATGGGAATGTTGTCCTTGATGGGCGTGTTGCGGAAGTGTTGGTCCATGGCATGGGCGCCGCTGAGGAGCTTGTGAAAGTTGTCGAAGCCGACGTAGATGGCGACGCTGAGGCCAATGGCGCTCCAGACCGAGTAGCGGCCGCCGACCCAGCTCTCAAAGCCAAACATGTTCTTGCTGTCGATGCCAAACTTGGTCACCTCTGGCTCGTTGGTGGAGAGGGCGACAAAGTGCTTCGCAATGTCGCCCTTGGCGCCCGACTTTTCGAGGAACCACGTCTTGGCCGTGTTTGCGTTGGTCGTCGTCTCGGCCGTGGTGAACGTCTTGGAGGCGACGAGGAAGAGCGTCGTCTCCGGGTCCGAGTTCTTGAGGGCCTCGGCCATGTGGGTGCCGTCAATGTTGGAGACGAAGTGAAGCGTCATGTCGTGGGCGCCGTAGTGCTTGAGGGCCTCGGTCACCATGACGGGGCCGCTGCTGGGCGTCAACGGGCTGCCTCTTGGGAGAGGTACGAGGGCACTCACAGGTCGGATCCACCAATGCCAATGTTGATGATTGTGGTGAGCTTCTTGCCGGTGAAGCCCTTCCACTCGCCGCTGCGGACCTGGGCCGAAAAGTCCTTCATGTGCTTGAGGACGTCGTTGACGCCGCCGGGGCAGTTCATGACATCCTGGCCGTCGACCTTCATCTCGACGCCGCCGACGTTGCGCAGGGCCGTGTGGAAGACGGCGCGGTTCTCGGTAAAATTGATCTTGTCGCCGGAAAACATGGCATTGCGCTTGCGCTCGACGCCGGCCTGCTCGGCAAGCTTGACGAGGAGGTTGAGCGTGTCCTCGGTGACGAAGTTCTTGCTAAAGTCGAAGAGGATATCGGCCGAGACGCCGTCCGAGGTAAAGGTGCGAGAGAAGCGGTTGAAGCGGTCCTTGTCCGAGGCAAAGGCGTCCTTGAGGACAAACTTCTTGCCCACGTTGTCGCGATGAGCTTGAAGCTCTGCCCAGGCAGGCAGCGTGTTTGCGGGAGCCATTGTTGCCGTCGGTGGAAGCGAGGAGGATCGGATGACTTGAGCAGAGACGGGGTCAGTAGCTGTTTTGCTTTGACGAGTCGAAAGGGGAGCCAGACGTGGTCGAAGAGGGCTGGAAGTCCGAGGCCTCGAGCCCTAGACCTGGAGGAGCTGCCCGGCTCCTACCTATGTGGAGGGGTTGAATTGCGGGGTGCAAAAGAGAAGCTCAGTTGCCCCGCTTCAATAAAGCACCAATGTACCGATCTATCTGCCTACCGGGCATATAGAGTGAGCTACTGTTCTTTAGGCACCTACCTGCCTACCCGCCAATGCCGCCCACCATGCCCACCATGCTCATCAACAACGTCATCCTTTCTGCATCTGTGCACAAAATACTGCAGTCACACGATGCATCCGTCCCTCATTCCCCGCTTGCGCTACCCGGCCTTGCCGCCCTTCCTTTTTTGTGTCTAGATAGATGCTAGGTAGTTACTCTTTGTATTCGTACTAATAGTACGAAGTACGATGCAAAGCACGGCCGTCATGTTCAATCTTCATAGCGCCAGACTATTCTGTCCTCCTACCTACATGGCCACACAGCAAACACATCACAGGCTAATAAATCATGTGCTGTCCAACGCAATGTTCCTCGTATCCATGTTACCTGCCGAAACTCCCCACCTCATTGGTACATTCGTCGCGCTGCCAGTCCGCCGTGGTGCCTCATCATATGTCTCAGCCCAGCCTCCCGAGTCATGCTAGTACTACCTAACTAGTACCTTGCCTGCACCTGCCCACCGCCGCCCCTATTCCCCTCGCCACCTCACTCATCTGCCTCCTTGGCCTTGCCCCTCTGCTGCCACGTGGGCCAAGGACGACAGGTGAGCTGTCGTGGCCCCTACCCCGTCTCCCGTCCCGTCTTCAGCCAACCGCTTCACGAGCACCTCACTTTTCCCTCATCAATTGTCCTGCATGCTTCCCACAAACGATGGGTCCTTGACACTCCCGCCGGCGTCGCCAAGCCCTGCAATGGGCCTGTTGTAGCTGAAACCCTGAAACTGGTTCTGCATCGTCTGCGACAGCATCGGCCCGTCCACGTAAGAGTCTTGGGGCGCCTCCGATGTGAATTCGGGGTCAAAGTTGGCCGTGTCCAGCGCATCAGCCTGGCCAATCGTTAGCAATGGTCAACGCGCATTGGTCACGGGAATGCTTGCACTCACAACGCTGGGCTTGAATGTCGGCTCGTACTTGCGCTGTAGCAGCTTTCTCCAGTCAATGGCGTGGAAGAACGGATGCGCCTTGATCTCCGCCGACCCGTTGGCGCCGAGCCGCTCCTCGGGATTGCGATTGAGCAGCTTGGTCAACAGGTCCTTGGCCGCCGGTGGCACCACGTCTGAGAAGTGTAGCGGCTCCGACAGGATTTTGCGATACATTTCGTTGGTGTTTTCGTCGTAAAAGGGCGGCAGGCCCGTCAGCATCTCATACAGTAGCACCCCCAGCGTCCACCAGTCGACCGTCTTGTTGTAGCCCTTGCCCATCAGGAGCTCCGGCGCGAGGTACTCGGGCGTCCCGCAAAAGGTGTTGGTCCGGTCCTCGTCCTTCATGTCGAGCTTGCAGAGGCCAAAGTCGCACAGCGCAATGTGGCCCTGGTAGTCGAGCAGGATGTTCTCGGGCTTGAGGTCGCGGTAGATGACGCTGAAGCCGTGCAGGCATTCCAAAGCGCAGAGCAGCTCGGCCGTGTAGAAGCGCGACCTGTTGACGTCGAAGCGGTGCTCCTTTTGCAGGTGGTGGAAGAGCTCCCCTCCGTTGACAAAAGCCAGCACAAAGTAGAGCTTCTCGGGCGACTGGAAGCTAAACTTGAGCGGGACAATAAAGGGGTTGTTGATTTGCGCCAAGACGGACCGCTCGGCCAGCGTATGCGCCACCTCGGACCGGGAGATGATGTGTGCCTTGCGAATCGTCTTAAGGGCGTAGATGCGGTTCGTGTCCTTTTTGCGCACCTGCATGACCTTGCCAAAGCTGCCCTTGCCCACCACCTTGAGCAGCTCAAAGTCCTCAATCTTGAGCTTGCCCGCTCGCGTCTCGACGTATTCGACGCCAACCTTGATCTTGCCACTGCCATACTGCACATCCACCCACTCGACGCCGCTGTGCCATTCTCCCTTTTGACGCTGGGCATGCTCGACGGCAGCCTTTTCCCGGTCCTTCCTGCTGGCCTTGGGGTCCTCCACGTAGGGTTGCCGCTCCTCGAATCGGGGATTGATGCGGACGACGCCCAGGAAGATGTCCTGACTTCGCCCCGAGCCAGGCGCGGCGCTAGGGTTTCTCATGTACAAATGGATGACGAGCTCAGTCACTCGGGAGACATCGAACTTATACTGGGTACTGCCGCCTGCCCAAAGAGGATTCTCGGGGTTTCCTTCGACCGAGTTGACAAATACTTGGACTTTGTCAAAGTCGAGGAGTGCGTATGGCATGTATTTTCCCGAAATCCGGCCATGGTTTGTCGGTATGCCGCCGAATCCACCGGCTGAGGAGTGTGGCCTGTTGGAGCCGTTGATGAAGGAACCGGCCACTCGTTGCGATGAAGACGGCCGTACCATGCCAGCCGCGTTGCTAGAGGACAACGAGCCCTGGTGCTGCGAGCCAAAGGCATTCCGATGTTGCTCGGGCAGTGAGAAGCCTTGACCCTCGTGGAGAGTTACGACCAGGATGCCAGGCTTGGGTGGCTTGACGACGGGCGCTTGCGTCATGGCTTCCGAGGCAGCTGGACACATGAATGTCAGCCCAAACTTGGCTTGCACCTGGCCAGGCAGGATGGAAGTGCTTACCAATAGCGTTGTCGGTCGTCGGAGTCGAGGGGCCCGTAATGGTCTGGGCCTTTTCGTCCTTGTCTGTGATGGTTGAGGTGGAGGGGGATCGAGAGAAGGCGCTGAGGGTGCCCAGATGGGTATCTTTGAACTCTGTAGGAGCATGGCGGTCAGCATCCGGCGGACACGGGCGAAACTCGGCGACGCCGATGCGTATCGAGGCCGGACATTGTCAGCCCGAGAGCGAGCAGAACGAGCAACGTACTCTTGGTGAGTTTCCACGACATTATGGCGGTATGCGCGGGGAAACGGAGGACAGGGACGGGCGTGGTCGGAGTTGGAAAGCGATCGTCGGTCAGTCAGTGGGAGGGGCAGCTGTCGGGAGAGGGAGGGTGCCAGGAGAAAGGGCTAGTGCTTTCTTCCCGGTGGCGACGAGGTGGGATCGTTGCAGGTTGCTTATCCCAAGGAGCCTGTTGGTGACTGACTGGTCGGCCTGCAGGTTGATGGTAGTAGTGGCAGTTGTCGCTGGCGCTGACAAGGCAACCCCGCAGACGCCTGGAGCCCTCCAGCAGCTCGCGAAAAGCCGCCTTGGCCAAAAGAGGGCGCGAGTCAACAGGGCTAGGCTAGAAGATGCTTGATGGACTGGCAGCCGGCTAGGGGAGGCGGAAACGACAGACGAGGGTTCGAGGGAGATGGATGAGGCGAATGACGGGTTGGCCGACGTGGCAAGAAAGGCCTACAGCGAAACCCAAGATAGGTGAGGCTCTTGGAGAGAGGTTGGGGATAGGTAGGGAGGAGGCTGCGTAAGGGTTGTGCGTGTTTGGTTGGGAGAAGGGGTAGCGAGCGGTATGACGGCAACGATGAGGCGAAACAGCAAAATAGAGCCTCGGAGATGGAGGGAAAGGGAAAGGGGGGGGGGGGGGGGGGGGGGGCAATTCAGGCATATTGTGCTACGGCAGGTACTCGAACCTCGGGGCGAGGTAGCTTGGGGTAAATATGGTAGGGCACATATTGTTGGGGTACTTCTCTATACAAAGCACGGGGCATCAAGTACTTCACCAGGTAAGTAGGTAGACTGGACCCGCCGGGCAATCGGGGGCGGGTGTATTCGCACGGTGGCCACCCTCTGTGTCATCGGCCATCTATACAGTGTATAAATGGTGAAAGGGCGAGACGCACGGTGCCCGGAGATAAAACTGCTGAAGTTTGCACACGGCTGTAAAGTTAACTTCGTGGTAGTAAGCCAGCAACCTTGGAATAAAAGAAGAAGAAAATAAAGGCCGGCAGGGGGGACTTAAGACGAGTCATTGGCTGTGTCTGGGCGGCCTCCTTGGATTACAAACCTGCTATTAGGTACCTAACTTTGCACGGGTGCGTGGCGAACGTCTGTGACCAGAGCCAACCAAGAGAGCCAATGGGTAAGGGTTCATGAGGTTTTTGTAAATAAAATGCGGAGTGGAAGCATGCCGGGAGAGACAGCAAGTAAATTGGAATAAATTGAAATGTCGATCCCATTGCGCATGGTTTAGGTGTCTGTTTCGGGGAAACAGATGGCCACCGGAAAAGCCCACTGCCGAGCAAACATGGCTCTGGCAAGGTAAATTACTTGTCCATATAACTTATTATTCTTCACCCGTCTTGTGCCCCTTTCCTCCAACATGTCGACGACGACCTTACAAATGTCGCAAGCCAGCCCAATCAACAAGTGTAGACCCAGTGCTGTAGGGTAGGCGGAGTTGAACCGTCAAGCCCCGCAGGTACAAGCACAAGTAGCCCTGGAGAATCTAGGCGCGTGGCCGGCCAGCCTGGCACAAGATCTTCTGGAGAGGCATGCTGTCATCTTTTCCACGAGCTCATCCTCGGTGCGCGCCAGCACAACAACGACGACCCGACACCAGCTGCAGACGTCTGCCCCTGCCGATGCTGCAGCACCACTGCCTGCCCTTCCACCCGCCGACACCATGAGACTGGACGTCAAGGTCAGTCGCCTTGGCCCCTCCTGCCTTTGCTGCTTGGTTTCCACCACGCCGCGAGCGCGCTGCTGATCCTCCATCTGCCTACAGCGCCAGCTGTTCGCTCGCAGCGAACGGGTCAAGGGAATCGACTTCCACCCGCACGAGCCATGGATTCTCACGACCCTCTATAGTGGTGCGTAGGCAGACTGACTGACTCGTGTCGTTGGTCGCCCATCATCTAACCCGCCTCGTTAGGCCATGCCTACATCTGGTCCTACGTGACGCAGCAGATTGTAAGGACTTTCGAGCTCACTGACGTCCCCGTCCGTGCCGGTCGATTCGTCTCGCGCAAGAACTGGATCATCTGCGGCTCCGACGACTTTCAATTGCGCGTATACAACTACAACACGTCGGAAAAGATTACTTCGTTCGAGGCGCATCCCGACTACATTCGAGCCATCGCCGTCCACCCAACTCTGCCATTTATTCTCACCGCGTCGGATGACATGACAATCAAGCTGTGGGACTGGGACAAGGGCTGGAAGTGCGTCCAGGTCTACGAGGGACACAGCCACTATGTCATGGGTCTCGCCATCAACCCCAAAGACACAAACACGTTTGCCTCGGCCTGCCTCGACCGCACCGTCAAGATCTGGAGCCTGGGCTCGGCCACTGCCAACTTCACCCTGGAAGCGCACGAGACCAAGGGGGTCAACCACGTCGACTACTACCCTCACTCCGATAAGCCCTACCTGCTCACCACATCCGACGACCGAACCGTCAAGGTGTGGGACTACACCACCAAGTCGTTGATTGCCACGCTCGAGGGCCATACCAACAACGTTTCTTTTGCCTGCTACCACCCCGAGCTGCCCGTCATCATCTCGGGCTCCGAGGATGGCACCATCCGAGTCTGGCACGCAAACACATACCGCTTCGAGCAGTCCCTCAACTATAGCCTCGAGCGCGCGTGGTGCATTGCGTATCAAAAGGGTCAGCAGGGCGTCGCGGTGGGCTTTGACGATGGCGCCGTCGTCATCAAGCTGGGCCGCGAAGAGCCCGCCGTGTCCATGGATGCCTCTGGAAAGCTCATCTGGGCAAGACACAACGAAGTCGTGTCCTCCATCATCAAGGGAGGCAAGTCGAGGCATGCCCCTGGCCTCTGAAGCCCCGATTGTGCTGACAAGTCTTCAGATGCGAGTATCAAGGACAACGACCCCATCAGCCTCCCCACAAAAGACCTCGGGACATGCGAAGTCTACCCGCAGACGCTGCTGCACTCCCCCAACGGCCGCTTCGTCGCCGTCTGCGGAGATGGCGAATACATCATCTACACGGCTCTGGCCTGGCGCAACAAGGCCTTTGGCTCCGCGCTGGATTTTGTCTGGGCGTCCAAGGAAAACAGCAACGATTTTGCCATTCGCGAATCGCCCATGAGCGTCAAGGTGTACAAGAACTTTGTCGAAAAGAGCGGCGGCCTGGACGTGGGGTTCCAGGCAGAGGGCCTTACCGGCGGCGTCTTGCTCGGCGTCATCGGCCAGGGCGGCATTTCCTTTTTCGACTGGGCCACGGGCGGCCTCGTGCGAAGGATCGAGGTCGAGCCCAGGCAGGTGAGTGCGCTCGCCGCAGCAGTTGCAGACAGGCACTAACGTCACGCAGGTCTACTGGTCCGACAGCGGTGAACTGGTTGCGATTGCTTGCGACGACACCTTTTACGTGCTGCGCTTTTCGCGAGACAACTATGTCGAGGCAGCGCAGGCCGGCCAGGTGGACGAGGATGGCGTAGAGGCAGCGTTTGAAGTCATTACAGATATCAGCGAGAGGTAAGCTTCCCGCTTGCGACGCATCGGCAGCCCACGCTGACGTTGGACAACAGTGTTCGGACAGGCGAATGGGTTGGAGACTGCTTCATCTACACCAACAGCACCAACCGACTCAACTACCTGGTCGGTGACCAAACGTATACCGTCTCCCACTTTGACAAGCCGATATACATCCTAGGCTACATCCAGAGAGACTCTCGGATTTACCTGGCCGACAAGGATGTCAACGTCACCTCGTTTGCTCTGTCGCTCCCCGTCCTGGAATACCAAACGTTGGTACTTCGTGACGACATGGAGACTGCGGCCGAGCTACTGCCGACCATCCCCGCGGACCAGCTGAACAAGATTGCGCGATTCCTGGAAGGCCAAGGCCACAAGGAGCTGGCACTGGAGGTGGCGACCGACTCGGAGCACAAGTTCGACCTCGCCCTCGGTCTCAACCAGCTTGACATTGCCCTAGACCTGGCGCGAAAGGCGGATGTGGACCACAAGTGGAAGACGGTGGGCGATGCGGCTCTGGCAGGGTGGGACGTGGCACTTGCTGCGGAGTGCTTCGCACATGCCAAAGACCTAGGCTCTCTGCTTTTGCTGCACTCGTCCACTGGCGACAGACAAGGGCTTTCGCAGCTCGCAGCTCAGGCAGAGGAGGGCAACGCGCACAATGTCGCGTTTTCGTGCCACTGGCTCTTGGGAGACGTTGACGGCTGCGTTGAGGTGCTGACCAAGACTGGCCGGCTGGCCGAGGCGGTGCTTTTCGCGCAAACCTACAAGCCCAGCCTGGCCGGCTCGATTGTCAAGGACTGGAAAGAGAGCCTGGACAAGGGCAAGAGGGGACGAGTGGCCAAACTCATTGGTGTCCCCGGTGAGGACGCGGACCTATTTCCCGAGTGGGATGCATGGCTGCAGGCAGAGGGTGCGCTGGGCAAGACGACGACAGCGGGGGCAAATGGTGGGGACCCAGTTGCCAAGGAACAAGCGCCGGCCGCGGAGGACGAGGTGGAGGAAGAGAAGGTGGAGGAAGAGAAGGTGGAGGAAGAGAACGAGGAAGGGGGCGAAGGGAAGGAGAAACCCTAACCCTAAGTAAAAGGCTAGGCGCTGTGCTGTGCTGCATTTCAGTCGCAAGAGTAGGTAGATGCGAACCACGGTACTGACGCCTTGCTGAGCGCATTCGAGATGGCACAGGGCCATTTATGTACCAGGTACGAGTTACAGTCTTGTTTTTGTGCCCAAGGCGGGAAAAGAGCGCTCGCTAAATGGAGTTGATGTGTACTGTACTGTGGGCAGGTGTACAAGTATGCAGATGGTGGTTGTGGTGTCGGTCGGAGAAGCGTCTCTCCCGACCGACGCGCAGACAGCCGACGAGAAAAGCACGTATCGGGTATCAGATTCAGGCCCCGTCGCCCCCCTACAGGATGGCGACGGCCAAGCCAACGGCGACAACGGCAGCGGCAGCCATGCCGGTCTGGCGGGCCGGGGCGTTGGCGGACTTGGTATTCGCAGTACTGCTGGTGACGGCGGCGTTGGTGGGCTGAGAGGGGGAGCGGCCGGAGCCACAGGCGGCGAAGGCGTTGATGTCGGGGAGGTCGGAGCAGGCGGTGAGCTGGTTTGCGTTGCGGCGGGACCAGGCGTCGACCTGGGCGCTGTACGACGAGAACTGGGCGGCGAGGCTGGACGGGGTGGCGATGCTGCAGAGGTCGGCCATGGGGTCGCGCTCGAGCTCGGCCTCGACCACCGACTTGACGTCCGGGGGCAGCGTGGGCAAGGAGCTGTAGAGGGAGGTGACGGCGTTCCAGCACTCGGTGGGGATGGCGGGAGAGGCGTGGCTGGCCGTCTGGCGGGGGACGAGGGCGCGGCGGGCGTCGAGGGCGGCGGGCAGGGAGTTTGTCTGTGCCGTGGCCGATGAGGCGGCGACGAGGGAGACGACGAGGGCGGCGAGAGGGGACGGCATCAAGACGGGCGACTTTTCTGGGCTCTTTTCCCCGAGTGAGGGTGGGGGCGCGACGATTAGCGGTGAACAAAGAGGCCGAAGGAGAGCCAAGACAAGGAAACTCGGACACGGAGGAGCCGCGTCATTTTATCTGCAACGGTCATGAGGACCAGGGTCAATGCCTGCTCTGTATGTACGAGTTAGGTCAGGGCTGTAACTCGTATGTAGGTCGGGGCAGGGGGTTGAGCAAGTCAAGTCGGGTTGGTTCACCATGACTCAAGGCTCGGGGGCAAGGGGTCCTCGGTTAAGGGATAGTATTGGCCGCTGGACCCATGGTAGAAGGTGAAAAGGGTGATACCGTAGATACTTAGACGCGCGGCGTCTCGGTGTGTCTCCGATTGTTATTGTCGGGCAGAGGGGAAACATTGCTTGTCCGTCGCAGGTGAGTATATTCCGAGGCAATCAGCCTGTTCACGATACTAACACCCGCCGTTCTCTATACTCCGTACATACATGACTCGTGCGTAAAAAGAAAGCAATACATACGCAAAGAAGGAAATTGTCGAGAGCTCTGTGCGCGAGTCAGTCGTCAGTCGAGAGAGGATAAGTCGGGGTCTCTGGTGCGCGCCCGAGCTTGTGGAGGACCATGATGTGCATCTTTCAACCACGATGGCTTTTCAGCCGATGCAGAGAGGCGGGGTACTGTACGAGTTACATATTACATATGTACCTATTACATACGAGCGGCATCGGCCCTTTGGGGGTTTGATGATCCATCGATGATCCCTTTCGGCTAGCGGGCGGATCCGTTGCGTGATTATCAGATCCATCTGATAATCAGCCAAGAGTTTAAATTGTCTTCGGTGTCCAAGGCAAAGGCAAGAGTGGAAAAGACTTGGAAAAGACCTGCCAATTGTTAAAGTTGGTGGCTTACCCATTAGGCTGAATCGACGCCGTCATCACCGTCATTGTCCCACTGGCTGACGGCTTCTCTGCCCTGCCTGCTTGTCCGACTTTGCTCGTATTCGACAAATTGGTGCTTGACCTTGACCCGCTATCCCAACAGGTGGGTGGATGTTTGCAGAACCCGCCATGCGCTCCTTCCTCGGTGGCCTGACCTCGCTGCCTGTTGGACTTTTTTTTTCTCCCCTTTCTCCCCTTTCTCCCTCACCTCTATTATAATTCCTCCTCCTCCTCCTCCTCCTCCTCCTCCTCCTGAATATCGCCATCATCAAAAGTGGAGGCAGAGAGATGACTGGTTAGTACCAAACACATACGGCTCCTTTCCCAAAACACCCATTCGGCATGGCGACGTCGCCATCCAAGACCGCCGAACAGGCCACTTACCTCGACACGGGCGACGCGATCCGTCTATCCGGCATGACGACGTCGCCGTCCAAGACGGATGCGGGCGACGTGCACGACCCTCATGATGACATGGAGCACCTCAAGTCGCCCGGCGTCGCCCGCGTCGAGGTCCTCTCGGCCGGCATCACCCTGACGGACCGCATCTGCATCTTCACGGGCGTCTTCCTCCTCGCCTACGCCTACGGCCTCGACGGCACCCTGCGCTACGCCTACCAGCCCGTCGCCTCGGCCTCGTTTGGCGCACACTCGCTCCAGGCCACCATCAACGTGGTGCGCTCCGTCATCGCCGCCGCCGCCCAGCCCGTCTCGGCAAAGATTGCAGACGTCTTTGGTCGCGTCGAGCTCCTCTGCGTGGCGGTGCTGCTCTACGTTGTTGGCACCGTTGTCGAGGCCGTGTCCAACAACATCGACACGTTTGCCGGCGGCGGTATCATCTATCAGATCGGCTTCACCATGATCATACTGCTGGTCGAGGTGATCATCGCCGACATCTCGTCGACGCGCGCCCGCCTCTTCTTTAGCTACATTCCCGCCCTTCCCTTCCTCATCAACGCCTGGGTCAGTGGCAACGTCTCCGAGGCCGTCCTCGCAACCACGACCTGGCGCTGGGGCGTCGCCATGTGGTGCATCATCTTTCCAGTCTGCGCCATGCCGCTTATCCTCAGCCTCTTGCTCGTCTCCCGCCGGGCCAAGAAGCAGGGCCGCCTCGCCAACTACCGCTCCTCGTTTGAGGTGCTCGGATTCCGCAGCCTGACTCTGGAGCTCTTCTGGCTGCTCGATGTTATTGGTCTCATACTCATGATCGCCCTGTTTGCCCTGATTCTCGTGCCCCTGACCCTTGCCGGCGGCTTCCGGAGCAAGTGGAGCAGCGCCTCCATCATCGCGCCCCTGGTGCTCGGCGTCTTGTGCATTCCTGCCTTTATCATCTGGGAGCTCAAGGCGCCGCACCCCTTGGTGCCCTTTTCACTCATCAAGGACCGCTCCGTCTGGGCTCCGCTCGGCATCGCCATCTTCCTCAACTTCGCCTTCACCATGCAGTCCGACTTCCTCTTCACCGTGCTGCAGGTCGCCTTTGACTTTTCCGTCAAGACGGCCACCCGGGTCGTATCGCTATATTCCTTTACCAGTGTCATTGTCGGGCCCCTCCTCGGGCTGGTCGTCTTCAAGGTGCGCCGCCTCAAGATGTTCGTCGTGGCCGGAACAGCCCTGTACATGGTCGCCTTTGGCCTTCTCATTCACTACCGCGGGTCGCCGTCTGGCGACGGCCGGGCCGGTGTCATCGGTGCCCAGGTGCTTCTGGGTGTCGCGGGCGGCATGTTTCCCTACACGGCCCAGGCCTCGCTGCAGGTCGGCCTCAAGCACGAGAACCTGGCTGTCATGACGGGCATCTACCTGGCAATGTACAACGTCGGCTCCGCCCTCGGAAACACGGTTTCCGGGGCAATGTGGTCGCAGCTGCTCCCCGCCAGGCTGGACGAGGCCCTGGCCGGCCTCAACTCTACCTTGGCCGCCGCCGCCTACGCCGACCCCTTTACCAGCGTCGTCGCTGCCTACCCTGTGGGCACACCCGAGAGGACAGCCATTATTGAGGCCTATCAATCGATTCAGCGCATTCTCTGCATCACGGGCGTCTGCCTCTGCGTGCCCCTCATCTTCTTTGCCGTGATGCTGCGCAACCCCAAGCTGAGTAACGAGCAGACGCTGGCCAAGGACGATGCCTCGGAGGCGGATCGTGTCGAGTCTGGACGGCCTTGAGGATGGTGCTCGATTGAATTTTCTCGGCCGCTGACGTCCCTTCCGAGCGAGGCCATCTCGCTCAAGCCCAAGCCGGCAGGTGAGGAGAAGCCCAAGCCGGCAGGTGAGAGAAGCCCAAGCCGGCAGGTGAGGAGAAGCCCAAGCCGGCAGGTGAGGAGAAGCCCAAGCCGGCAGGTGAGGAGAAGCCCAAGCCGGCAGGTGAGGAGAGGAGCCCCGTTAGACCACAACACCAGTCATCTTCCAACGGGGGTGCCTCCACTTTTGGTTGGGAATTGGGGTGACTGGCACAACAGCAGGTAAAGCGGTGCTGAGTCCGGCTGAACGGGGCCGAGCTTGGATAATGTACGAATATAATGAGTGGTGATTTGCGGTATGACACCTAGACAGCGTCGGACATGCTCAATTCAGTCTCTGATGGGCTACCTGTCGAGTACTGAGGAGAAACGAGCTACGAATAATACCGTCATAAACAGCCATGATCAAAATCGATTCATGACCAACATCCGTCACATCATCAGTCTTGGACCCCTCAGGCTTCAAAGGGCGTCTCATATGGCTTCTCGGCCTGCGGGGTGATGCGGGCGAGGTGGCGCCTCTGGCCATTCTCCCAGTCCACCAGAGCACTGTGCTGCGTCACCCGATTGTCCCAGACGACGACTGTTCCCTCGTCCCACTTGACCCGGGCCTGAAAGTCGGCACCAAAGGCCAAATGGTCGTAGAGGAAGCGGAGGATGGCATCCGACTCTTCCTTCTTCATGCCCACAATGTCGCGGGTAACTGTCAGGCGAGCAGAAGCGTCAGCCGGGTCAAGCATGTCGAGGCAAAACGGGCAAAACAGGCAAAGCACATACACTGATTGTTGACAAACAGAGCCTTTTCGCCCGTTGCCGGATGGGTGCGGACAATGGGGTGCTCGTTGACGACGGGCTCTCGCCTCTTGATGCTGGCCCGGATGGCAGCGGCGTTGACCTGCTCGATGCCCGAGTGCGTGGCCCTGAGGCCGTGGAGACGCTCCTGGAAGAGCGGGCTGAGACGCCTGTAGGCCTGGACGGCGTCGACGAAGAGCGTGTCGCCCCCGGTGTCCGGCTTGTTGAACATGTAGAGAAAGGTGGTGCCGGGCGGCTGCTGCTCGTACGAGACGTCCGAGTGCCAGGCGACGGAGCTCGTGCGGTAGCGGAGCAGCGCCTCGTGGCCCCTGTCGCCCTCGCCGCGGTGGACGAGCTGGATCTCGGGATAGCCCGCGGGGACGCCCGACGTCGGGTGGATGTGGTGGCGGCCAAAGTAGGAGCCAAAGCCGAGGGCGTCGGAGATGGGGAGGTCGGCAAAGTCCTGGTTCCGAAAGGCGACGACCTTGCGGCGCGCGACGTAGAGGGCGAGCTCGTCCTTGGCGGCGTCGCCGAGCGAGGACAGCTGGATGCCCCTGACCTCGGAGCCGATGGTGGGGGTGAGGTCGGTGACGGAGGTGCCGGGCGGTAGCAGGTTGGGGAACGACGGGTCGGCGTCCTTGGCGTGTTCGTAGTGCTCAAAGGGCTCGAGGGCAGGATATTTCTCGTCCGGGTTCCAGGTGGGTAGGTAGTGAGGGTACTGGCGGGTCAGCGCCTGTTGCCCGGCTCTCACATATATATATATATATTGGCAGACACTCACCTTGGCGGCATTGTTGCCCCTTTTCCCCGTTTCCACGTCAATGTCGACCGAGGATGTGTCCGTTTCCTTGTACTGGCCCAGGTTGAGCCTGTAAACGGGCAGAGGTGCGGCCTCGGTGGCTGTTTCGATGAGTGAGGGCGCCATTTGGACGGTGATGGTGATGAGTGGTCTTTGAGCTCTCAGTCGTTTCTCAGAGAGATGTATACAACGGATGCTCGGTATATATATGGATATGTCCATGTAAATGAATGCGTGGACCTGGCTCCCCGGGAAATCGATGCGACGACTGACAGCCCCCCCTTTTCCCGTGTGTCTCCGTCCATCACCATCACGCGACATATTGCGAAATGCAACGGATTTGCGTCGCCATGCTTCTGCGACGTTACCCCGGCCCGTTGGCGCCAAGCTGCACGCGGGAAGCATGCTTGGAGAGACCCATCCGGCAGGCTGAGTCGGCGGGCGTTGACGTGATGATGGCGCGGATGACGCCACTGCTACATTATGAGGGCGAGGCCGAGCACGCCATCCGGTGCGACATGTACATAACAGGGCCCTCGCCGCAATGCCGTCTGCGTTTCAGTTTGCTTCATGCCTGCCTGTTTGCTGACATTGGGACTGCCCGTGTCGTGGAGCCAGACGTCTCGATGGTCTCATCCCCTTGCGTGCGTGTCGAGACCCGAGTTACCGAGGGCCAATATAATGGCCAGCACCGGGAATGGATCCATGGCCGGAAACCTAAATTGAGCCGAGGTAAGAGGTATGTCGCTTCGGAGGCAACGCTTGGTTCCATGGACGGGCTCGGCGACGCATGTTGGAGGCGACACTGTCGATGCAGCTTCCCGGGTACGGTCCCGGGGCCTATACGTGTAGTACGCGGGATACGGGATGCATGGGGGGGCGTACGACGGGCCATGTGACCGAAGCCCGGCTCCCGTCCGTGGGGCGAAGCCGGAGTCTTGTCGAGTTGCACATGACATGGCTGTTGGTGATGGCACCGTGTCCACGATGCAGTCGTTGAGCAGCTCTCGTCCACTTGAAGAGGTTGATTATCGCCGACGTGAGAGTTCATTGCCTGTATCACGTCGAAGCAGAAAAGGTGCTCAACTCTTGGTAGGCGTCAACGACTCGATGATTGACCCAGATGCGCGACCGAGACATTGGAACGCGAGTTCTAGCAGAGAAAAGACGTAAAGGGGGCGTGTTGTCAAGGGGCTTGTCTCTGCCCCTGAATCCAGTCTATGTATTCATCGAAACTGGGGCATCATCAGTCGAATTGCCATCTGTCCCAGAGGGATGCTAGCCGGCGGCGACGGGAACTACGGCCATCTAATCGAGACATGGATATTAGTCTCGTCGCTTGGAGAAGGAACAGGTCGAGACTGCAGGGGGGAACACGGCAAAGTGCTGTGGGACTAATATAGCTTCATGTCCGTGTGCGTTTAGAGTTTCAACCTCAGAGGTCGAGCAAATAGAATGGCGTTAGTGAGAAGCAGCTTGTCCGTCAACAGAGAGGCTAGTTACGTCAGAGAAGAGGTTCAATGATTGAGGGCTACCATCTCTGATGATTTAGTAGATTCTATTGAAGTCGTCTAAGCCTCTGCCAGCAAAGGTCGAATGCATCAGAGAGCACCTATCTTGAAAAACCAAAGCCAAGATGCCAATGATTTTTTCGCCTTTATGTGTAGACATGTACGAATTGTTCTTGGCCATGGCTCCGACTTTGACGATGACCAAGGCCAAGACCATTAACCATCCAAGGGGAAGACCAGCCATGACACGACAATACTCCTCACCGCGGGCCCGTCAGCAGACACCAACGATGCCCCGCACACCACTGACATATGGGACGGAGATATAGGACGCTTACCGGAGATATGTCATGTGTACAGCCCCGCGTCGGGCATGGTTGCAAAATAACCTTAAATTTCTCTTCCCGATGGGGAAGGTGAAGACGCCGGCGATCATCGGACTCCCGGCCGGGCCGTTCGGGAGGGGTGCATGGCGATGGCCTCGACGGACCACAAGACATTTCGATGAGGCCAGTAGATGCAGGCCTTGCATGATCCGGCCATCCATGGAGTATTACTGCTATTCGTAACTCGTACTTTGTAACTCGTACTACTCGGGAGCACGCAAGTACGGATAGTACTAGTACGAAGTACGCATAGTAC
The DNA here is from genome assembly GCA_012934285.1 of Ophiocordyceps sinensis. Taxonomy (NCBI): domain Eukaryota; kingdom Fungi; phylum Ascomycota; class Sordariomycetes; order Hypocreales; family Ophiocordycipitaceae; genus Ophiocordyceps; species Ophiocordyceps sinensis. The sequence goes on from JAAVMX010000007.1 coordinate 220,483, forward strand.
AAAGTAGGTGCTGGCAAACGCAGGGCATGTCACACAAGACACGCCTCTTGACGACCACGAGGGGCATGGCGTCTCTCCGCCAGCTGCGCACCCGGTTGTGTCGGACGAGCAGCCGGCCGCCGACATGAGACCGGCAGCATACACGGCTGCCGCCTAACTGCATACAGTACAGCATCAGATGGCTCGGTGCCAAGCTGAGGGGCATCTCACAGGCTCTAGCCGCTCCCGTGGCATCGGGGCATAAAGGGGTGAGTGGACAAAGTATATACTGGGCCGCCGCTGGCATTCCATGTCTCGGCAAGGACGTCTCCCTGCCATTCCATCCACCTGCCACCGCCCGCGCCATCTATTCTTGTCAATCGTGACCGGTATTTGTTGATGCGCCCTCCTGGCCACGGTTACTGACGACGGCTTCCTGACGGCTTTCAGCGTCAATATCCGGCCGGCTTCCCGACGCCTTCCGCGCAACATCCGGCCGGCTTTCCGACGCCTTCCGCGCCAACACCCGGCCCGTCTCGCTCTCGTCATGCAACTCCTCTCGGCGGCCCTCTGGAGCGGCCTGTTCCGGCTCTCTCTCGGCGCCGGAGTCCCCCAGTCCGTCTTTCGGCGCGCCCCCGTGCCGTACGAGGTCCAGACGCCGCCCCTGGACACGGACTGGACGTACAAGGTCGGCAGGAACCCCTGGCCCGAGCACCCTCGCCCGCAGCTCCGTCGAGACGCCTGGCAGAACCTCAACGGCATCTGGACGTATCAAGCGGCCCTCAACGCCTCCGACATCAACGACCCCCCCGGCGGCCTGCTCGAGCGCGAGGTGCTGGTCCCCTCGTGCATCGAGAGCGGCCTCTCGGGGCTCCAGGAGCTCAACGTGACGCGCATGTGGTTTGCGACGAGCTTCAGGGTCCCCGACGAGTGGGAGGGGAGGTCCGTCCTTGTCAATTTCGAGGCCGTCGACTATGACGCCACCGTCTTTGTCAACGGGGCCAAGGTTGGGAACAACGTTGGCGGGTATTTCCGCTTCAGTCTCGACGTGACGACGCAGGTCAAGTTTGGCCAGGAGAACCAACTGTGAGCTCACCCGTCTCGTCTCCGTGGGTCTGGCTTCTGACGGGCTCAAGGCTGGTCTTTGTCTACGATCCCTCGGACGCCGAGGTCATCCCCGTCGGCAAGCAGACCAAGAACCCGAGGCACATCTGGTACAGGCCATGCTCGGGCATCTGGCAGACGGTGTGGCTGGAGAGCGTCCCAGAGGACCACATCAAGCAGCTCGACGTGGCGGCGGCCATGGACGGCACGGGTACGCAAGCCCGACGAGACGGAAGCCGCGGATGCTGACCTTGGCTTACAGTGACCCTGACGGCTCATAGCTCTCGAAAGGGGGGGAGCCGCCTCGAGGTCTCCATCTACGACCCGGACGGGCAGCTCGTTGCCCACAAAAGGGGCAGCGCCGACACGGAGCTCCGGATCCGGGTGGACCGGCCTCATCTCTGGGAGCCGGCGAGCCCGACGCTGTACAACATGACGGTCGAGATGGGCGAGGACGAGGTCCAGAGCTACACCGGCTTCCGCACGATATCAACGGGCCGCGTCAACGGCGTGCAGCGGCCGCTCCTCAACGGCGACTTTGTCTTTTTGTTTGGCACCCTCGACCAGGGGTACTGGCCCGACGGGCTGTACACGGCGCCGAGTCGCGAGGCCATGGTTTACGACCTCAAGATGCTCAAGTCGCTAGGCTTCAACATGGTGCGAAAGCACGTAAGTCTCGCCGTCATGAATATATAAGTCAACGCCCCTGACCATGACGTTAGATCAAAGTCGAGCCCGACCTCTTCTACCGGGCGTGTGACGAAATCGGCCTGATGGTGGTGCAAGACATGCCGAGCCTGCCAGACGACGCGAATCGACTGCCCAACGACGCGCAGCAAAACGAGTTTGAGCGCCAGCTTCAGATGCTCATCAACGAGCACAAGAGCTACCCGTCCATTGTGACCTGGGTGAGACGCGGTGCTGCCGAGCTACAGGCTAACGGCTTGAACGGTTGGCTAACGGCTTATAGGTCATCTACAACGAGGGCTGGGGCCAGCGGCGAAACGCGCCGTATCCCGAAGGACGTCTCACCGACGTGGTGCGCGGCATCGATCCCACGAGGCTCATCGACTCGGTGACGGGCTGGTTCGACCACGGATTTGGCGACTTTTCTGTAAGTGGCCGATGGAACGACGAACCAAGACCTCCGGACGCTGACGTTGATGCCAGGACAACCATCACTACGCCAATCCCCAGTGCGGCACGCCCTTTTACTCGACGGCGTCTTCGCCGTACGACCCGGCGCGGATCGGCTTCCAGGGCGAGTTTGGCGGAATCGGCCACAACGTCTCGGCCGACCAGTGAGTTGGCCCGACAGCGTCTCGTCTCGTCTCTTATACTGACAGCCTCAAGTCTCTGGAAGGTCCAGCAGGCGATTGACACGATAAACCAGACATACGAGGTCAGCCGGGACCTCGAAGCCTACAACTACCGCGCCGGCGTCATCTTCACGGAGCTGCGCGAGCAGGTCGAGCGGTACGCGTGCAGCGGAGGCGTGTGGACGCAGACGACGGACGTCGAGGGCGAGGTCAACGGGCTCTACACGTACGATCGTCGGCTGTTGCGTCCGGACGTGCGGCAGTGGAGGGAGGACATTGAGCGCCTTTACCGGGCTGCCGAGGCGAGGGGAGTGGTTGAGGACGAGGCAAGGGGAGTAGCTGACGAGGCAAGAGGAGTGGCTGATGAGAAGGGAAGAGGAGTAGCTGATGAGGAGGCAAGAGGAGTGGCTGATGACGAGGCAAAAGGAGTGGCGGAGGACGAGGCAAGGGGAGTGGCGGAGGACGAGGATTGAACCGAGGGAGTGATGATGTGACGGCCTTACGATATCAGCTTTAGTTGATGCCGAGACTGGATTTAATGTTGCCGAACTCGACATATAATGTTGACTAGACATATAATGTTGACTCGACATACAATTTGACTCGACATTTCAATGTTGATGCCTGCCTTCTCATTGCCTAGTGAGCGACTCGCCGCTCGGTGAGACTGCCTAGAACATGTCTTGTGTGGGTGCCAAACGAGGCCGGATCCGTAACCGTACTCTGTCGACGTGCTTAGGGTTTCCACGCTCCGCATTAGTCGACATAAAGGGGGTGACCCGATCCGGCCGCCTTTACGGCGCCTTGGCCGGCCGCGTCAACATGTGACGAGAGCACTCCGGATACGTTCAAACGAAGAGGCTAGTGGCTGGCTGGATAAACTCAACCGATGCCGCCGGATCCTGCCGCGGGTGCTTGGCCGAGGATGGGGTGAATGTGGTCATGAGAAAGTTTGTCGAGCATGACGGCCCCGAACTTGCCGGGTGCGTCTATCCTGCTCTCGGCTTGTCTGTACTGTCAATCCTGCTCTCGGCTCTATCGTACTGCCAAGACCGAGTTCAAGGACTTATATATACCAAACGGCGCAGCCAAGGCCCCCCGACGAGACACCGAGCCCCCCTGAGCCCCCCTGAGCCCGTACCTCTTCACCCCTACCCAAGCCATCTTTCAAATTTGGGATTCAACTCGGACAATGCTGTCAGCACAGTTGCCACAGCCGGCCGGTCCGCTCAACCCGGGAGTCAGGTCGGCCGACCTGACGGGCACCAACAATGGGCAGACGACGGCCCCGTACGGCCGCCGGCTCGCCGTCAACATCGTCGAGGAGCTGGCCAAGAAGGAGCCCTCGCGTCCCTTTGTCATGGTCCCCAACGGCGCCGAGGCCAACGACGGCTGGAGCAAGGTGACTTACAAGCAAGTCACCAACGCCATCAACCACGTGGCGGCGGACATTACCGGGAAACTCGGACCGGCCGTCAGGGGCACGTTCCCTACCGTCGGGTACATCGGGCCCAACGACGTCCGCTACCTCGTCATGATGCTGGGGTGCGTCAAGGCGGGATACAAGGCCTTTTTCGTCTCGCCGCGGAACAGCCTCGAGGGCTTCGTCTCCCTGTTCGAGGCCACCGACTGCAACGCCTTTTACTACGCCGAGGCCAGCCGCCAACTCGTCCAGACGTGGACCAAGAAGAGGCCGATGCTGGTTTTTGAGGCCCCGAGCGCACATGCCTTGCTCAATGCCGAGCCGCAGCCGTTCCCGTATAGCAGGTCCTTCGAGGAGGCGCAGTGGGAGCCCATGGTGGTGCTTCATACCAGCGGATCGACGGGCATCCCGAAGCCCATTGTCGTCAAGCAGGGCTCCTTTGCCCTCGCGGACGCCTTCCGCTTCCTCCCGATGAGCCACGGCGCCAAGTTCTCCATGCAGGAATGGAGTGACCGGTCGAAGAGGCTGTTCCTCCCGATGCCCATGTTCCACGCCGCCGCCGTCTACGTGTCTCTCACCATGGCCGTCTTTTACGGACAGGCCATTGCTCTCGGCATCCCCGAGCGCCCGCTCAACTCGGAACTCGTCATCCAGTGCCTCGCCAAGTCGGGGGCCGATGCCGCGCTGCTCCCGCCGTCCATCCTGGAGGAGTTGAGCCACTCCGAGGAGGGCATCGAGATGCTACGGAGGCTCAACTTTGTGTCGTTTGGAGGAGGTAAGACGCGGTTCTTGAGCTCCTCGCCCGGTGACTAACACGGCGCAGGCGCTCTCTCCAAGCAGGCCGGCGACACGCTCGTCGGACGAGGCGTCACCCTGGACAGCTCCATCGCGTCTACAGAGTGAGTTTCGCAACGACTTGAAAAATAGGGGGTCTAACGTGTTCGTCTCAGGCACTACCCGTACCCTCGCTACTTTCAAAATAACTCCAAGCTGTGGCAGTACTTTCCCTTTAACATGGACGCCATGGGGGCTGAATGGCGGCCCCTGGAGGGCGACGATGGCCTCCGCGAGCTCGTCTTTGTCCGAAACGACTCCGACCAAGGACGCCGTCAGCAGGGCGTCTTCTACACGTTCCCCGACGCCCGGGAATGGGCCACCAAGGACATCTTCAGGCGTCACCCCGATCTCCCGAACCACTGGATGTACCAGGGACGCATCGACAACATCATCGTCTTTTCCACCGGCGAGAAGCTCAACCCGGTCAGCATCGAAGACGCCGTGACCTCCCACGCCAAGGTCAAGGGCGCCGTCGTGGTCGGACAGCAGAGGTTCCAGCCCCTGCTGCTGATCGAGCCCGCCTCTCACCCCACGAGCGAGGAGGAAAAGGAGCGCTTCATCGACGAGCTGTGGCCTCTTGTGGAGGAGATCAACAAGGAGACGGTGGCTCACGGCCGCATCAACAGATCATTTGTCGGGCTGACGGACGCCGCCAAGCCGCTCCCTCGAGCCGGCAAGGGGTCGATCCAGCGAGCGGCCGCCCTGAAGCTCTACGAGGAGGAGATTGACAACCTCTACGACAACGCCTGGGCCGGCGGAGCTGCTGGCTCGGTTGCCCTCGACTTTGACAGCGTCGACACCCTGACGGCCTCCATCGTCGACCTGCTGCAGACCAAGTTTGGAGCCCCTGAGCTCGAGGGCGACACCGACATGTTCAGCGTCGGCATCGACTCTGCCCAGGTCATCCAGATGGCCAACATGCTCCGTCTCGGCGTCGACGCGGCCCATCCGTCCGAAAACCCCGAGTCTGTGGCGCCCAAGGACGTCTACGCCAACCCGACCCCTTCGCAGCTGGCCGTTCGTCTCCTGGCCGTGGTCAACGGGTCTTCGACCGAGGGCCAGGAGCCGGAGAGCGAAGTCGCCATTGCGCAGAGGCTCTTGGCCAAGTACACGGCCGACATGCCGGCTCGCGTCTCGGGCCAGCAGGAGCCCGTCTTTGAGGGCCAGACTGTGCTCCTGACCGGGACCACGGGATCGCTCGGCGCCTACATGTTGGACATGATGTGCTCGTCTCCCCAGGTCAAGAAGATTGTGGCCTTGAACCGGGGCAAAGACGGAGGCCGCTCCCGCCAGCCCGGCGTGAGCGGAGAGCGAGGACTCGGACAGGACTTTTCAAAGGTCGAGTTTGTGGCGGCCGACTTGTCCAAGACCAACCTGGGCCTCGAGGAGAAGATGTACAAGAAGCTCCTGAACGAGGCGGACCGAATCATCCACAACGCGTGGCCCGTCAACTTCAACATCAGCGTCGGGTCCTTTGAGCCGCACATCAGGGGCGTGCGTCACTTTGTCGACTTTGCCGCCGCCGCCAAGAAGCGCGTGCCGGTCCTGTTCCTATCCAGCGTCAGCACCGCGGGGGCCTGGAACTCATCAGAGGAAGTGCCCGAGGTCGGCTTCACGGACCTGAACCTGCCGACCATGGGCTACGGACGGTCCAAGGCGGTCAGCAGCCTGATCCTGGACGAGGCCCGGGAGCGGTCCGGCCTGTCGACGGCCGTGATCCGCGTCGGCCAGATCGGCGGCCCACGGGGCAAAAAGGGGGCGTGGAACAAACAAGAGTTCTACCCGAGCCTCGTCGCCAGCGCCACCCACCTCGGCGTGCTGCCCGACCAGCTCGGGCCTCGACACGTCGTCGACTGGGTGCCCATCGAGGACGCGGCCGCCATCATCCTGGAGATTGCGGGCGTGACTGCCGAGGTGCCGGCCTCGACCATCTCCGGCTACTACCACGCCAGCAACCCGGCCAAGACGGACTGGGCCGAGGTGGCACACGCGGTCAAGCGGTACTACGGCGACCGCATCAAGAGGCTCGTCAGCTTGGAGGAGTGGCTCGAGGTGCTCGAGAAGAGCGCGACGGAGAATGCGGATCTCGAAAAGAATCCCTCCATCAAGCTGCTCGACACGCACCGGCAGAACGTGGCCGCGTACAAGGCGGGCAAGCAATCGACCCCCTTTGACACGAAGCGGGCGAGGGAGAATAGCGCGGTGATGCGTAAGATGGACAAGATTAACCCAGGCCTGGTGGCGCTGTGGTGCCGACAATGGGGATTCTGATGGATTCAGGGGGGGATGTTGATTTAGTTGGCGGGAAAGCAGGTAGCTTCTAATGGACATGTAAATTGAAATGGTCTCGAGTAATGTGTTGATTCAGCAGCAGTTGAGCAGTTCAACCACGACCACTGTAAAGGATGTAAAGCAAACAGTGCCCCTTTTCTCACAATTCAGACCATAATTCAGGGCGAGGGCGACGTTCAAAGTCGCAATTGCCCCGCTAGTGTTTTGACAGCTACATTAGCTTCATCTTTCCTCGTGTCCCTTGTCAGCAGGCAGTAGCAACTCACGAATATCTTGTAACAGGACTCCTCGTGAGCAGGGAGCTTCAGACGACAGCTTTGGCAAGTCTCGCACTGCAGCAGCTACATCACCAACTGATGAGCCACAGCGTCGAGCGTATCCTGGCCAGACTTACGCATTTGAAGAAACATCCCATACTTTCCGGATCCTGACAGGCTCTGCCGGCTTCGTCACGACAACGCGAACATTGGTCCCCGGCAGCAGGACAGTGGCCCGCGTGAGGTCCTGCCGGAAGACCATCATCTTGGCCAGTGGCGTCATCGAGACAGCCATCACCACCAGCACCGCATGGACCTGTGACGGTGCAAAGGGTGCCTCGATTCTTCGTTTCCCCACAAGAGTTCTATAATTTGAACGTCAGGTTAGCATACCGGTGTAGTTGCATCAGATACGTACGCCCTTGCGGTCAAGACAGCCATACTGGCTCATTTTGCAACCCTTATCAGCAGGCTAGAGCATGTTTCAACATCGATTGTCAGCAGAACCGATTCCGTACGTTGGAGTCGTCAACATACGCAATGGTCCTACGACACATCAGTCCATCGCCCATGGCTTAAATGTTTATCAGTGATGCTTACGATGGGAACAAGGTTTTGCTGTTGTTGCTTGTCAGCTTAGCCATGGAGCCATCATGGCCTACTTACGCAATTCAGCGTACATTTCGCGCCCTTGGATTTGCAGCCACATCAGCAACAGGATTCGAGATGCTCGTCAGTTGAGTCTGCGTCATACCGTGTTCTGAGCAGCGTGAGTTCATGGCCAGTTACAAGTGGTCCGTTTAAAACTCACCTGTTTCCACGCGACGGCCTGGCTGCCCGTGGCTAGACTCGCCAGTCCAAGTCCGAAAAGCGTCGCCAAAGCAAGTATGGCCTTCATGGTTATTGTCGACAAATGTTACAAGATCTTTTTGGTACGGATATCCGTGGAATTACGACGTGTTGCAGGTGGCCGAGTCCATCAGCCGGTCTGCCAGCCCTTTTATGCTGCATTGGCTCGGTGTTCTTTCTTTTGACTTGTACACCGCTTTCCAGCCTTTCGAGACGTACGTATTGAGGGGAACTTGATGGTCAAGTTGCATGCGCGATGCATGACGGCTTCATTTGACGTACTGATGTAGCTAATAGTAGGGGCATACACTAAGGGGGGTTAACGGAGGCTAGATGCGGCTGAAGATAGGGGGGAAGTAACTTTTACGGTTTATCCCGAATAGAAAACTACTTGTTTTATAGGTAGGTCCGGTACCTATCAGGCCGAGACGTTATCCCTCCTTGGAATAAGGGATCGGAGCAATACACACACATACAAAGACTTTATGCTACGCCCAGTAACTGTGATACTACGCCTATTGAGCAAAAACACAAAGTAAAGCGAAGAGGTCACGTATCATGTCTGCTTTGCAATTGGTCCTCATGCGTCGACCCAGCCAAGGTTCGAGACACGTCGGGTGTGGTGGCATCAGGAATGAGACGGGAAAGGGCTGGAGGTTATTTATCCACGGGTAGCAGCGCAGTCGAGAACCTTGTAATCATGGAGATAAAGGGGAAGGAAGGTATTAAACCAGCATTGCATGTCATGGCGAGAATTACCTGTCCTCGCCTGACAGCTAGAACACGACGCTGGCTCTACGGCCCAGTTAAAGAACTGCCCAGTTAAGAACTGCCCAGAAGAACTGCCCAATTAAAGAACTACAAGGGCCTTTGCAGATACCACTCGCATTGGCTTTCCTTGGCAGCAGCAGCTGGTTTCCGGAAACGGCAGACTAGCCGGGACTCGGACCGCAATCGTTCGCCGCTAACCGGTGCCGCTCTCCCGCTCCTGCAAACACCAGGCCATGCCGCAGACGAATAGGGACTCGAGGGAGCGGGCGGTAACCAGAAACGCCATAGACGGTGGCCCTAAGCCGTTTCCCGCCGCGCCACCGATGACGCCACTCCTCCTGATTCACCCTTGACGAGCTTTAAAGGAGCTATTCCGATTCGCCGGGCAGATCGACAGCCCCCGAGTGTCGTCTCCGTTTGTCTTTGCGTCTAGTGCCCCCGTCTGTTTACGGCCAACCGGGAGACGGTCGTGGACGGCTGCAGCTTATAAGCGTTCCTCGGACCCTTGATTCGTGGCCGGGTAGGAATTCGAGCAGCCGGAATTCCCAGTGGCGTTTGTGGTTGGCGAGGATACAAAGAGCGATTCAGAAGTGTCCCGTTTACATTCTCCAGGCATGCAGTTCCGGACTAATCTGCCTGTCGATACCGCTTCACCATGGCGAAACGCGAGTTGACGTCTGACAAGGGGCCGCGGATCGAATCTCAGAGAAACGTGCCCTTCTTGAACGACCGTGGCTACATCGACTTTGCGCCCAACGATCCGGACAACCCCCAGAACTGGTCCACGCCTCGTCGCTGGCTCGTCACCTGGGTCACCATCTTGCTCGTCTTCAACGCAACCTTTGCGTCCAGCGCCATCAGCGGAGCCTTCGAGTCCGTCGTCGAAGAGTTCCACGTCTCCCTCACCGCCGCCGGACTCACCGTCACGCTCTTCCTCCTGGGCTACTGCGCCGGCCCCCTTTTCTTCGCGCCGCTCAGCGAGTTCTACGGCCGGCGATGGATCTTCTACATGACCTTTACGGGGTACATCCTCTTCAACTTTCTGTGCGCCTTTGCCCCCAACTACGGCAGCCTGCTCGTCGGCCGCCTCCTCACCGGCACCCTCGTCTCGGCGCCCCTGAGCAACGCCCCGGGCGTCCTCGCCGACCTCTGGAACCCCATCGAGCGGGGGACTGCCATGGCCGCCTTTGCAGGGTCCATCTGGGCCGGGTCCGCGCTGGGGCCTGTTGTTGGCGGCTTTCTCCAGCTCAAGAAGGACTGGCAGTGGGTGTTTTACGTGCTCTTGATGTTCGGCGGTGCCAGTGGCCTGACCATGATGCTGCTCCCCGAGACCCATGCGCCCACGATTCTGCGGGCGAGAGCACGACGCTTCCGGGAAGCCAAGATTCCCGGATACGAGCAGGTCAAGGCCCCGGCCGACGACGAGGACCGGTCACTCTCCAAGGTGTTTAGCATCGCCCTGACCCGCCCCTGGATCATCCTGTTTGACCCCATCTCGTTCTTCTGCGCCCTCTATCTGTCGGTGGTGTATACCCTGCTGTACATGCTCTTCGAAATCTATCCCATCGTCTTCCGCATCAAGCGCGGCTGGAAGCCCGGAATCAGCGAGCTGCCGCTGCTGGGGACCATTGTCGGGTGCGTCATCGGCAGCGGCCTCGTGGTGCTTGACACCAAGAAGCGTGCCAGGAGGATCAAGCGAGGAGAGTCCAGCATGTCCGACTTTGTGCCGGAAGATCGCCTCGGGCTGGCCAAGATTGGCGGCATCGGGTTCGCCGTGTCCATGTTTTGGTTTGCCTGGACGGGCCAGTACGAGTATGTCGACCAAGCACGGAGCCGAGCAACTGCTGACGGCCAATCTAGTTCCATCCACTGGATCGTGCCCACGCTCGCTGGCGTTTCGCTTTCCTTCTCACTGCTCCTCGTCTTTGTGAGCTTCCTCAACTACATCGTCGACTCCTATCTCCTATATGCCGCCTCGGCCATTGCCGCCAACACCATTGCTCGGTCCGCTTGCGGTGCCGCGGCGCCCCTCTTCACCATGCAGATGTTCAACGCTCTGGGCGTCGGTGTTGGAGGGAGCGTCATTGGAGGCGTGGCCGCTCTGCTGGCCATCATTCCATTCTTGTTCTCCAAGTACGGAAAGCAGATTCGCGAGCGCAGCAAGTTTGCCCCGACCAAACCACAAGCCACCACGCAACAATCTGGGCCCGCGGGCCGAGTCGACCACGAAGAACTAGCCGTCATGACGGCCTACAAGGCGTATGCAAGTTCGCTGCAAAGCCTCGAGGGGCGGAGGGAATCCAATGAGAATGGGCACATTCGTCCCCCTCGGACGCCATTGCCCTTGAGTACATGACGGCAACTCGGTGGATGCTATAAACCATATGTTTGTGATAAGCTTTGCCGAAAAGAATATAATTGTCGTCAGATGCGACCTTGGCACGCCAGTTTTCAGTGCCCTCGTCTCTCGTGACTCCCTTGTATCCAAAACTCCTTTTCTGCTGTAGACTCAAGTCTTTGCTTCTCTAAAATCTACAGCTTAAGCCCGGCACAGTAGACGGAGGGTGGTGCCGTCCGGTGTGTCGTCGAAGAAAGAGCATATTGTTTGATGGTTCAGATGGCATGCCGGCTTTTTCAGGGATTCCAACGGTACATCCACTGTGATACGTCACTCGAAACAATTCACCTGGGACATGGAGGCAGCGATGCTATTTTGTATTTACACAATCTTTTGTCTACATACGCGTGGAGACGAAAAAGGCAGGCGGCTGAAACATGGCAGTTGCACATGAATGTACTTCGTAAACATGTCTTTAATGTTGTGATACGAGGCAAGGCCAGTCGCAACGGTGGAATCATGAAACCCATCCTTGGCGCGGCCCGTGAGTTGCCGGGCCCGTAAGTTGCCGAAGGGGCCCGCCCGGGTGCCGGCTGGCTCGGCAAGAGTGGGGTTGTCCAATGTTAAACTTGTTAATGCGAGCAAAGCCATTCGTCGGGGCGGCAAGCAAATGCGGGGCGAGCGCGCTCATAAAATGCGGGGTTGCGGTTGCCGTTAAGGATAGTGACGGTGCTCTTGTTGGCTGCCTCTTGCCTGTTCACCTCTCGCCCCCTCTCACCCCCTCATCTCTCCCCTCACCACCCTCTCACCATCCTCTCACCCTCGGACCCTTCTCGCAAAAAAAAGACAACAACGCTCCGGGGTTCAACCAACGCGAAACGACAAGACGGGAACCATGGCTGACGAACAAAAATGCCCGCTCCGCCGGCAGATGAACGTCGGCGGCGGCGGCACCACAAACAGCGACTGGTGGCCCGAGGCGCTCAAGCTCGACATGCTTCGCCAGCACACGCCCGCCTCCAACCCGCTCGGCGGCGACTTTGACTACGCCGCCGCCTTCAAGAGCCTCGACTACGCCGCCCTCAAGGCCGACCTCAACGCCCTCATGACCGACTCGCAGGACTGGTGGCCCGCCGACTTTGGCCACTACGGCGGCCTGTTCATCCGCATGGCCTGGCACAGCGCCGGCACCTATCGAGTCTTTGACGGCCGTGGCGGCGGCGGACAGGTGAGGAAACATGCTCGCGTCAAACAGACGTCCAGTACTGATGACGATCTCGCTGCAAACAGGGTCAGCAGCGCTTCGCCCCCCTCAACAGCTGGCCCGACAACGTCAGCCTCGACAAGGCCCGCCGCCTGCTGTGGCCCATCAAGCAAAAGTACGGCAACCGCATCTCGTGGGCCGACCTCATGATCCTCGCCGGCAACGTGGCCCTCGAGTCCATGGGCTTCAAGACGTTTGGCTTTGCCGGCGGCCGTTCCGACACGTGGGAGGCCGACCAGTCCGTCTACTGGGGCGCCGAGACGACTTGGCTCGGCAATGACGCTCGATATTCAGAGGGTCACGACGGCCTCTCCAAGCATGGCGCTCTCGTCTCGGACCAGGACCCTCACACCAAGACGCACTCGCAGCAGCTCGAGTCCCCGCTCGCCGCCGCCCACATGGGCCTCATCTACGTCAACCCCGAGGGCCCCGACGGCAACCCCGACCCCGTCGCCGCCGCAAAGGACATCCGCATCACCTTTGGCCGCATGGCCATGGACGACGAGGAGACGGTGGCCCTCATTGCCGGCGGACACTCGTTTGGCAAGACGCACGGCGCCGGGCCCTCGAGCAACGTCGGCAGTGAGCCCGAGGCGGCCAGCGTCGAGCAACAGGGCTTGGGCTGGGCCAACGCCCTCGGCTCCGGCAAGGGGCCCGACACCATCACCAGCGGGCTCGAGGTCATCTGGACAAAGACGCCCACCAAGTGGAGCAACAACTACCTCGAGTACCTCTTCAAGTACGAGTGGGAGCTCACAAAGAGCCCGGCCGGCGCCCACCAGTGGGTGGCCAGCAATGCCGAGCCCATGCTCCCCGACGCCTACGACTCGTCCAAGAAGCACAAGCCCACGATGCTGACGACGGACCTCTCGCTCCGTCTTGACCCCGCATACGAGAAGATCGCGCGCCGCTTCCTCGCGAACCCGGACCAGTTCGCCGACGCATTTGCCCGCGCCTGGTTCAAGCTAACGCACCGCGACATGGGCCCGCTCGTCCGCTACCTCGGCCCCGAGGTGCCCAAGGAGGAGCTCATCTGGCAGGACCCCATCCCCGCCGTCGACCACACCCTCGTCGACGACAACGACGTTGCCGCTCTCAAAAAAGACATTCTTGGGTCCAAGGTGGGCCTGTCCAAGTATGCCTCGGTCGCGTGGGCGGCGGCGTCGACGTTCCGTGGCGGCGACAAGCGCGGCGGCGCCAACGGTGCTCGCATCCGTCTCGCGCCCCAAAAGGACTGGGCCGTCAACAACCCGCCGCAGGTGGCCGAGGTTGTCAAGCATCTGCAAAGCATCCAGAGCAAGTTCAACGACTCGCAGGGCGGGGGCAAGAAGAAGGTGTCGCTCGCCGACCTCGTCGTCTTGGCCGGATGCGTCGCCGTGGAAAAGGCTGCGCGCGACGCCGGCTTCAGCGTCGTGGTCCCCTTTGCGCCCGGCCGCATGGACGCCTCGCAGGAGCAGACGGATGTCAAGGCAATGGGCCACCTGGAGCCGTACGCCGATGGGTTCCGCAACTACGGCCAGTCGACGACTCGCGTCAAGACGGAGAACTTTCTCGTCGACAGGGCACACCAGCTGACGCTCACGGCTCCGGAGATGACGGTCCTGGTGGGCGGGCTCCGTGTGCTCAACACAAACTTTGACGGGTCGGCCCACGGCGTCTTTACGAGCCGCCCCGGCGTGCTGTCCAACGACTTCTTTGCCAACCTCCTCGACATGAAGACGCAATGGAAGCCCACGGGATCCGACAATGAGCTGTTTGAGGGCTTTGACCGCAAGAGCGGCGACAAGAAGTGGACCGCCACCCGCGTCGACCTCGTGTTTGGGTCTCACGCCGAGCTGCGCGCCGTCGCCGAGGTATACGGCAGCGCAGACGGCGGGCAAAAGTTCGCGCAGGACTTTGTGGCTGCGTGGGACAAGGTGATGAACCTGGACCGCTTCGACTTGAGCAGGAAGGAGACGCGGGCCAGCCGTCTCTAAAAGGGCTGAACTGTTGAGAGGTTCAGTCGACTGGAGACATTGACGAGTATGCTCAAGCTCGAGTAAATGCATGTATTTTCGAGGCACACGTGTAGTCTGTAGTCCAAAGGCAGGAGTGATTCTATCAAGGTGGAATCTGGACAGAGCCTTGCCGCTTGGTGCCGACAGCTTGGTGCGTGAGTTGCTTTCTCACCGTTTATACGTTGGAATCGGTCGCAACGGGCAACAGCACAAAGAGCCGAGACAGGCTAGAAAAGGCCGATCAAGACCGGTTTGTCCCCTGGGAGCCGGCTCGCTCGACGCTCGAAATGTCAGGCATCTTGTCAGAGGCTAGATGCCTGAGGCTATACTCGAATCGTCTTGGTGGGTTTAAACCGCCTTCGTCTTGACCGTGGCTCCGAATGAAACATGACTGACGAAAGCGTTGCCCTCAGTCACGTCTTGGAGGCTTTCCACTTCCCAGTCGCCAGTGAAAGCGTCAATCCAGAGACCCCCGTCGTCCACCGAGACATGGCTCCGATGAAAACAGACTCGAGGTGAAAGGGCCATTGTTCTGTTGAAGCTTGATTGAGGCTGATTGCGGCCAGGAATGCCGTGTCGCAGCGTCCAGGCCAGGATGGCCTAGTCGTTGTCCTAGCCGCCTATCCATTCCACCATGGCTCGCGCCCAGGAGCCTTTCCAGACATATACAAGCGCGCATGGGGTAGGGATACTGGCCCTCTTGAGGCCTCAAGTGTGGAGGCTTGGTAATGGGAGCCAGAACAAGGGGAAAACATGATGGATATTCTCCCCACGAGAGCGACCGTGTCTCGACGGTTTCGTCGATGACGAGTCATCCCAATCGAGTGTGAATTAGAGATGCTGATACTGAGACACAGTCGCAGCGGCGACGATTTCGTCGGTCACGAGTAGCACCGCCAGCTGGCATGCAGTCATTTCATGTTCCTTGCTCCTCTCTCGTCTTGCAAGTGCTGGCTCCGTGCGATACGGAATCGGACTCTAGCGGATCGGCAAAGGAGGCCCGCCGACATGTTTGTTTGACGAGCTTGGGAGCGGATTCCAGCGTCGACGACAGAACATCGTCCGGCTTGCTCGGCTCGACGTGGTGTTTGGCCGTTCTCGTCTAAACAGACGTGAAAGCGAAGTCGACTATGCCGCAAGCCGACTCCATGGCAACCCCGGCCGGATGCGGAGTCGAGACGGCGACAGCATGTGCCTATCCGCACACGAGCCCGGCTGTACTTAAGAGGCATCCAGGCCGCCCTCACCATGGTTGAAGGGTCATCGGGCAAGCTCTCTCTCCAGTCCGCCACCTGTCTATAGCTCCCCCAACACTCTCGTTTCCACCCTCGTTTCCCCCCCCTGTTACCCAAGTCACCATGCGTTTCGCCGTTGCACCACTCGTCCTCGGGGCCGCGGCCTCGGCCGCCGAGCACTACAACTCGCACGCCTCTCGGTCCGCCAGCGTCGAGCAGCTGCTCGAGAAGATGGGCTCGCTCTCCGAGGCGGACCTGGAGCACCTCAACCAGGAGAAGCTCGGCCTGCTCTGCGCCACGGCCCTCGGGTCGGGCGGCGCCCTGGACGAGCTCACCATTGGCAAAATCGCCGACGCCTACGGCTTCGATGACGCGGCCGCCTCCAAGTTCGCCAGGGTGGCGATGAACAAGTGCGGGCGCCGAAAGCGCCAGTTCGACGACGAGGACGACTCCGATCCGTTTGGCGACAATGAGAACACGTCCGATCCGTTTGGCGACGAGGACAAAGGCGACGAGGACAACGATCTCGATCCGTTTGGCGACAACGACTTCGGGTCTACCTCGTCGGCGTCCAAGCGGCCCACGCCGAGCAAGAAGCCCACCCCGTCCAGGAAGCCCTCCAGCTCGCAGCGGCCGGCGTCGTCCAAGTCGCAGCCCGCTTACACGTCGTCCAAGCCGCAGCAGCCGCCGCCGTCGTCCAAGTCGCAGCCCGCTTACACGTCGTCCAAGCCGAGGCCGCCCCCTTCTTCGTCGTCCAAGCCGCAGCCTCCTTACACGTCGTCCAGGCCGCAGCCGCCCCCTTATACGTCGTCTAAGCCGCAGCCCGCTTACACGTCGTCCCAGTCGAAGCCGTCCCCTTACACGTCGTCCAAGCCGAAGCCCGCTTACACGTCGTCGTCCAAGCCGCAGCCCGCTTACACGTCGTCCCAGTCGAAGCCTTCCCCTTACACGTCGTCCAAGCCGCAGCCCGCTTACACGTCGTCCCAGTCGAAGCCGTCCCCTTACACGTCGTCCAAGCCGCAGCCCACTTACACGTCGTCGTCCAAGCCGCAGTCGTCTCCTTACACGTCGTCCAAGCCGCAGCCCGCTTACACGTCGTCGTCCAAGTCGCAGCCCGCTTACACTTCGTCGTCCAAGCCGCAGCCCACTTACACTTCGTCGTACAAGCCGCAGCCGCCCCCTTACACGTCGTCCAAGTTTATCTACACGACCCGGCCATACCACACCACCAAGGAGACGACCATCACCATCACCGTTGCCACGACCCTGCCCGTCTCCCCGGTCCCGACTGCTTGCCCCACCGACAAGATCACCACCGGCACCGACGACTGCATCACCATCCCCGTTGGCTGCACCACTCTCCCGGCCTACGGCGCACACCACCTCAAGCCCTGCCAGCCTGAGCGCATCACCACTGGAAGCGACAACTGCGTCACCTTCCCGGCCCGATGCGCCCTTCCGACTCCTGTCCCCTGCCTGAGTGAGTTGGCTCTTGGACTTCCCATCGAGCCGAGACTTTGAGTGCTAATTGTCCCCTAGACTGCGGCCCTAACCCTGCCGTCGTTTATCCTGAGGAGCGGCCTTCGTACGAGAACCCCGTCGTCGCCGTCCACCCTGGCAAGCCCGTGTATCCCGTCCCCGGCAAGCCCGAGACCTACGAGAAGGATGTCCCCGTCTACCCCGTCCCCGGCAAGCCTGAGACCTACGAAAAGGGTGTCCCCGTCTACCCCGTCCCCGGCAAGACTGAAACCAACGAGAAGGGTGTTCCTGTCTACCCCGTCCCCGGCAAGACTGAGTCCCACGAGAAGGGTGTTCCTGTCTACCCCGTCCCCGGCAAGACTGAGTCCCACGAGAAGGGTGTTCCTGTCTACCCCGTCCCCGGCAAGACGGAGACCCACGAGAAGGGTGTCCCTGTCTATCCCGTCCCCGGCAAGCCTGAGACCTACGAGAAGGGTGTCCCCGTCTACCCCGTCCCCGGCAAGACTGAGACCTACGAGAATGGTGTCCCCTCTGTCTACCCCGTCCCCGGCAAGACTGAGACCTACGAGAAGGGTGTCCCCTCCGTCTACCCTGTCCCCGGCAAGACTGAGACCTACGAGAAGGGTGTCCCCTCGGTTTACCCCGTGCCCGGCAAGACTGAGACCTACGAGAAGGGCGTCCCCTCGGTTTACCCCGTGCCCGGCAAGACTGAGACCTACGAGAAGGGTGTTCCCGTGCCCGGCAAGACTGAGACCTACGAGAAGGGCGTCCCCTCGGTTTACCCCGTGCCCGGCAAGACTAAGACCTACGAGAAGGGTGTTCCCGTCCCCGGCAAGACTGAGACCTACGAGAAGGGCGTCCCCTCCGTCTACCCCGTCCCTGGCAAGACTGAGACCTACGAGAAGGGTGTTCCCGTCCCCGGCAAGACTGAGACCTACGAGGAGGGCGTCCCCTCCGTCTACCCCGTCCCTGGCAAGACTGAGACCTACGAGAAGGGTGTTCCCGTCCCCGGCAAGACTGAGACCTACGAGAAGGGCGTCCCCTCCGTCTATCCCGTCCCCGGCAAGACTGAGACTCATGAAAAGGAGGAGGGTATTCCCCCCGTCTCCGGCAAGCCCGAGGTCTCCGGCCAGCCCACGGCTCCCGTCTACCCCGTGCCCGGCAAGCCTGAGACCAACGAGAAGGGTGTTCCCCCGTTCTACCCCCTCCCCGTGCCCGGCAAGACCGACACGTACGAGAAGGGTGTCCCCGCCCCTGGCAAGGCCGATGTTCCTGGCAAGCCCTTTGCCCCTGGCGCGCCGCAGGCTCCTAGCAAGCCCGGCCAAGACGACATCTCCACGGTCAGTGTCTCCGGCGGAGCTGTCCTGTCGACGTCGGCCATCGTCTACCTCGTCATTGGCGCTGCTGCCTGGATCGCGGCTTGGTAAAAGCCAGCTCCTGTCTGGGCCCTAGCGGACAAGGCGAAAGGCTGATATATCATGTACACTGAGGTATATGGTGATCATGTCTCGCTTAGCATAGTTATATTTTGTTGAGCACAAACTAATTCTAATATAATAATTATTGGCTGTATGATGTTTTCCCCAGTGCTGCTTGTGACTTGGTCTACAACATCTCCATTTCGCCCATGAGGCCCGGAGGTCCAAGAGTAAGCCGGATCATTTTATGGATCCTTGTCGAACAAGCCCCTTCCCGGCAAGGCCCCCTTTTCATTCGGTTTATAGGAGTTATATCAACGAGTTAGTTATACGTCAACAAGAATACTGCATTGTGGGCATGCAGACCAGAGAGTCTGTCTCGAGAGAACTCTAGAGTCACATCGATAAGAGACGCAGACTGGAAAGTCGCACGCAGACTAGGAAGTCCGGCCAATTGAAGAGAGAGCCCGAAAGTCGCATCAATTAGGGAGTAATACGCAGACAAGAGAGTTATATCAATAAGGGAGTCACACGATTCAGGCAGACAAGAGAGGCCGGCCAATTTAAGAGAGCCAGAGAGTTATACGCACACAAGAGATTGATATATAAAGGGACGAAGATCCTTAGTTCCCAACGGGTACGTAAGAGAGCCATGCAGTCACGTACGCAAGAGAGTCACACGCATACACGCAAAAAGGTTTATGAGAAAGTAGGCTAATCACCCCTCACGTCTTCATATTGCCACGAGTGTACTTCGTAGGGGGCGCCGTATTGTTTGCCGATCAAATCGAAAAGTAGGGGCACATCAAGGATCTCATCGCCGCCATGGTTTTGCAGGCGGACGCGCTTTGGTCCCCCCCCATCTTCGTCAGACGCCCATTCGTCGGAGTCGGCAAGACTACCGCCTTCTTCCCCATATTCCTCACGCTGCCGTTTTTGCTTTTTGAGGCTAGCACTCCGCGTTCCCCCGCCCCCATAGAAGCTTGACAGCCTGGGGCTCGACCAATCTTCGGCTTTCCATTCCATGATCCCCTGGTTAATCTGGCAGCGGACGACGGACCGCGGCGTGCCCACAAGCAGAAACGGTTTGACAAGCATCAGGATGGTCCAGGCAAAACGGGAGAAGATAAACTCGCGGCTAATGTGACCGAGGTACTGAAGGCGCATGTTGTTATATAGGCTGGAGAAGTCGCCCATATTGGCCTGGAAGACGTGGACGACGTAGGCCATGCCCCGACTTGAAGAAGAAGCCTTCGGGACCATGGAAAACTTGCGGGCGTCGAAGCAACGATGGATATCGGCCCTCAGGCGGAGGATGTTGCTAGAATCGTTTACGTTATGCATATCGACGCCATAGCGAGACATGCTATTTTGCATGAACCATTCGCCTTCCTCTCTTGGTACGATATAGGCTTTCTTCAGGCCGTAATCGTGGTTCGTTAGCGCGCAACGTGGACGATCATCGACCGGGGGATCGTCGCGCTTTAGGGAGGGCCAGGCATCGACAATATAGTCATGGGGGAATTGCCAGTCGCGGAAACTCGGCACGATAGGGTACCGGTAGGTCGCTGACGTTGAGCAGATATATTAGCGCGCGCGTTGGCTCAGGGTATTAAAACAGGAGGGCCGACTTACGGTCAAAGTTGACGATGAAGAAATACCGTCCTGGCCGTAAGACCCCGTCCGGTGGGATCATGTCAGAGACGGCATGTTTACCTTTGCGGTCAAAGAAAAGTCGACCGGTGTCGAAAGCATTATTTCCGATGATTTGGCACGCGACCAGAGCGGTATGGTAGTGCAGGCCATTCGTAGGCTGCCCGCTGTCGCTCGGATCAACACATGGCAAGGTGAAGAGAAGGTCGTGTGGCGGAAGGTAGCCCGGGTGGAAGAAGTATGCGATTTGGTCGTTGTTTTCACGTCGTAGAGGAACCGCGGGGGGAGGGCGGTGAAGCTGTATGGGCGAAGGATAAGGATTCATGTTGCTGTTCGTATGTACCAGTTGGGACCTAAGGGCCTTCGACGAAGCGTCCCTTGTTAGTTCCCAACGGGTACGAGTTACTTCGTAGTGCGTGCAATGATGTTGGAGCGAGTGTTGGCTCCAAAAGAAAGAAAACGAAGTCAGGTTCTTTGTATCTGGCTTGGTACAAATTGTTGCGGTGGTCCCGCCATTAGTCAGCCTCATGCGAGGATCAACACGATAATGGGGACCTCCCTGACCTAACAGCTTTACATATAAATTTGGTGGTTGGTTGTTGGGAATCACTGTAAAAGTAACTTCCCCTCATCTCTGACCCCATCTGGCCTACGATTTTGCATTATTACGCAATGAAGCCGTCATGCATGCGACACCTCGGTAACGAGGAACTGACAATTCGTCTTGGTTGGTGTTGATCGTGTCATTATATAAACAAGTCATATGAACTTGCCGTTTTAGCTCAAAATATACAAGTAGAATTGTGTCCCAGATTCTTATGCATGAACCGGCCCCGTCGTAGATTCCTTCCTATCTCCGACTGTACCTGGTCATGGAGAGCGCAAGCAGCTCGTCAACAAAGTGTGACTCGCTATATTGCCTCTCCGCCGCCCTGCTCGACTTCCCCGTCGCCGTCACAGTGTAAGACTCCTCTGGCGAGCTCATGAAGCTCGGTCCCGCATCTTGAATGGCCTTGTTCATGGTGTCCTTGAAGCAACAAGTTAGCAACTGTCCAGCCGAACAGCAAGTATCACGAGAACTCACCTGTTGGTAATTCACCTCAATCTCTTGCGACACCAGGATACTGCCGTGTGGATGCGAGGCCAGCGGACTCTGGTCCAGGGGAGCCTCGACCTTTTCAAATTGAGCCTGACCACTGTTGGTACTCCTCTTATTGGCCGCCACCGAGAGCCCTTGAATGCTCTTGGTCAAGACGTGGCGAGGGAGCTCGTAGTCTGGCGTCTCCCTGAACGGCCGTCCCGGCTTGGCGAGCATCTTCAGGGTCATGTGCCGGGGGTTCTCGGAGGAGGCGTTGGACAGCCTGCTCGGCGGCGGTCTCAGCATGGACTGCTCGATATGAGCAAAGTTGGAGCCGTCGGGGTTGGTTTGTGCCTCGTGGCCCAGGTGCTGGCGCATCTTGAAGAACTGAAGAGGAACAGACTCGAGATTCCGGAAAGAGAGGTTGAAGTGGATGGGAAGGACCAGCTGGAACGCGATGAGCGAGCACGACAGCTCGGACCCGGCGGCGGAGCACGGGACCCGGACGACTCGCGAGACGAGCTTCGCGTCGTCGAGGATGGCGTTGTCGATCCACAGCCGCAGCGACGTAATGGAGTTGCGGAGCTGAATGGCAAAGCCGCGCCCCCTACCCAGCCCAAAGGCTCCGTCTTCGAGCCTCCGGATGACGGTAGACGCGGTGAGCCCCTGGATGGTCCCAAGAAGCTCCGTCTGCCACGGCTCCAGGCCCTCCAGGGGCAGGGGCATGGTCGGGAGCAACTGCCTGGCGTTCTTCTGGACGAGCACGTCGAAGCCGCCGTAGTCGAGCCTCGCCCGTATCGCAAACAGGCCGACGTGGACGCCAGGGCCCATGGTCGTCGTCGTCTCCGTCTTGTGGGACATGTTTCGCAGCCTGGCGGCAAAGTCTCGCGTCTTGATCTGCATGCCGCCGTGGATGGTGTCGAGGACGTGGTGCAGCTCGGCGAAGCGGTAGCCGGCCGACTCGAGCCTCTCGATGTCGCGCCGGTCTTGGACGTGGCGCACGAGGAACATGAGCGAGCCGCGGCCCTGCTCGTCGAGGCTCGCCGTGAGCCCCTTTTCGCCCAGGAAGTCGGTCTGCGACTTTACGCCGGTGGTCGAGGTAGGTGATGGCGGAACAAGGCCTTCCGCGGCACCGCTCGAGTCGTCTCCGGTGGCCAGGATGTCGTCCCAGAGGGTCCCCGAGGCCTCGAGGGTGTCCTTCATCTTGGAGGCCAGCGCGGTCGACGCCAGGCAGAAGAGTTCGCAGAGGATGGTGTTATAGTTCTCGACGGCCTCTCCGTCGTCGCCGAGAAGCTTGACCTTGATCTTGCGAGAAAACGTGGTGGACGAGAGGCTGGCGACGTGCTTCTCCATGCCGTCAATGGCCCTTGTTATATTGGGCCAGTTCTGAGACGCCCAAAACATCCAGTGGAAGACGGGGTTGGACGTGTCGAAGACGTCGATGTTGGACTAGGTGGATGCCGTCAGCTCTTTTGTCTCGTCCAAGGGGGCCGTCCAAATAGGGGGCGATACTCACGGTCGGGATGTAGGTGTCGGTCACCACCTCACTCGGCAGCAAGCCCTCTTTGCTGACCATGATTCTCCCGCGCTGGTCGAAGACGGCCGCGGCCAGAACCACCTTTTGGGCCTTTTTGGCGTAATCGCTCCGAATCCAACGCGAGTAGACGGCGCTCGTAGTCATCAAGACGGACGCGGCGACAGACTGCCCCTGGGTCAGCAGCCGTCTCCTCCAGCAGGACGCATGGTGCTTACCAGACAGATGACGGTGATGAGCGAGTCGTCGCGCGACAGGCCGTCCCCGGGATTGTACAAGTGAAGCAGCCTGTATCGCGTGCCGGCGGCGGCACACCAATGAACCCCTGAGACGGCCCCGGCCAGGACCATGGCAGAGCCCATCCTTCGCCACCAGGCGTTTGTCCAGGCGGCCTCGAAGACGAAGAAGCAGGCGAGGACGGTGATGTTGGCGACGACGGCCATGAGGGCCGCTCCCACGATGTAGGCCGGGCGGTAGACGGCCCTGTAGTTGCGGATGGAGGCGTCTGCGAGATAGTGCATGCCGACGAGGGTGCATCCGGAGACGGTGCCTGACACGACGATGCGCACCCAACAGACCCTGCCGTGGCTGCTGATGATGACAAAGGCCACGAACAGGGCGATGATGGGGACGAACAGGGACAGGACGGTGAGCCCGGTGGTGTAGGCAATCTGGAGCTGCTTTTCGCCGTCGAGCATGTATATTGCTCGGTTGCCAATGTAATGCTATCTCGCGCCGTCAGTGAAGCTCTGGACGAGAGAGGTGGACGAGAGGGAGGGCCGGACGCACCATGGACCAGATGGCGATGCCTCCCATGGATATGGCGGTGCCCGTCAGGAGCAGCCTGTATACACGCGTCAGTTTTCTCGTCCATGGTATCGGTTCCCGTCCATGTTTTGGAGAGGACCTACAGGTTATGGAGCCCCTTGTTGGAAGTCTGGCGCCGGACGAGCTCAAGCGTGGCGCCGGCGCCGATGAGGCTGACGGCATAGCTGAGGCACACGTAGCCCGCCTGGAACGAGTACGGGATGAACTGGCCCGAGTACTGGTCGAGCAATTCCTCGTTGGTCGCCATGATGCGCGGGTAGGGGACAATGGAAGGGACATGCTAGCCAGGGGTGGTGCATCTCGACTACTATATACCGACAGATGAAGATCTGGGGCCGCAGCACCTCGCAGGGACGTCAGCCAGTCCAAGCGTAGCTAAAAAGGGGTCGTGCGCGGATGAAGCTAAGTCGGGAGAGACGAGTCGGGAGAGACGAGTCGGGCGAGACGACATTGAGTCGTCACGGCAGTGCCGAGCCTCTTTGCTCCGTCGATTCGGCCTAGATTTGAAAGACTGGAACTGTCAGGCCATGCTCTTTACCCAGTAGACGCTTTACCCAGTAGACGATGAAGATCCGCGGCCATGTCACGCCATTAAGAACAAGGTTCGTCTGGTCCAACGCCACACACAACCGTCCACACAACCGTCCACACAACCGCCGTCCAATGAGCAATCTTGTGTTTGCTGAAGAGCCTTTGTTTCAGTCAGCCGTCTACACACGTCCCGCCTTTTCTTGACATGATGCCGCCCCTTGCCATTCTGTCCTCTGTTGCTGATGTCCTGAGAGCAGAGAAACGGCGACTCTTCCGTACGGCCAAACTTGAGCAGTAGCGCAGCAGATAAGCTCGCCACCCAGGATAGTATTCGCTGCTTGCAAAGCATAATTTGCACTCTTGGCCCACCGTCCTGTCCAAGCCCCTTGCCAAGCGAGGCGGAGGCCATGAGGCTAGGCCTGGCATGGGCGACGCGGCTTTAGTGTCCATTATTCGCCGCCCGTTGAATATTCGAGGCGAGTGGACCTTGTTTAGCAAGACAACTAACTCAACCCGGAACCGAAGGCTCGGGCGCACCGAAAACCGGGGAACCTGGAGGGGCCGAGCTGGAGCCAGTTTATTCCACATGCATCACCTGGCCGGCGCTGGCGAGAGCAGTAGATTTGTCGATGCTGCGATTCAGAGTTTAAGCCATGACGAGACCATCGGGATTGCTGAATCGCGACGAGTCAGTCATACAAGACAGAGTTGCCATTTCCTGTCCATAAGGACCAACATTCGGTCGCTTCCCATGTCCCATTCGTCAAAACATGAGGGATCCCCGGCATTTCGTCCATGTGGATAGACAGTGGTGACGTGGAACCGATTGTTCCATGGTGGCTCCCCTGGAGCGATTTCTAGGTGAACCCCTCGCAAGGCTCACGATGGCCATGTCCAAGTCTGCTCCGCCTGCTCGGAACTGAACCACTTTGCGATTCTGGACGTGGACACCTTGGATGGGGACTGGGCGGAACGTCGGACCGGCGGACCGGCGGGACCGGCGAGACGCCGAGCCAGGTCGTCGCACTCGGGTCGCGTCGTATGCGCGTGATGGTGGAAGAAGGTTGTAACAGAGTGACAGAGTCTTGCAGAGAGAAGGGTTCGTAAATGCCCGAGGCCTAGGTACTTCGTACTTCGTACTTGAGTGGGGGGCGGGGCAGCTGACCGCTCCGGGCGCCTATTAACTGGCTGACAGATGCAGGGTCAACCGGCACAGCTGCTGCAGAAGCAGAAGGAGTGTGCAGCTCAGCCGACCTCCCCCCCCCCCGTCTCGTCGCTCACCAGCATTCTCGTCGCCATGGCCCGCACCGGATGGCGCGTGCCGTCGGCAACCGAAGATCAAGGTACTTGTTTCATGAAGCGCCGAGCAGTTCCCTCGCTGACCATGACTATGAATAGGAAAGCGACCCCAGGGCATTCAGCCGCATACAAGTACCCGTCGCTCGACACGCCTCCGACGACAACCAGCTCCCGAATCCGACCAGCCGCTGTCATCTCCAACCAACAAGATTCCGTCTCAACAGGTAAGGCATCTGTATCTTTGTCGCTGTACGAATACAGGCACAGAAACTAACTCATTCAAGGGTTGCGCGACACCCAGCAAGCGTGGCACGAAGCGACCCTTGGACGCGTTCCATCACGACCCAGACTTCCCTCAGAAGCGGCCTCGACCATGTCCGGAACTGTCGCCTGTGGATGATACTCTCGACGGAACCACGAATGATAACGGCGGCACATACGAGCCCATCAATCCCATCCATTTCTGGGCAAGAGAAGGGCAGTGGCCGCAAGAATTCCTCAAACCCGCCATGGAGCATTTACTTGCTCGAAAGAGGTCTCTGTCTTTTGTCCGCAAGCGATCGAATTCTGCCACGTCCACGACGCCCAGTGATCAGAAGCCGAGGGAAGAAAAGACTGCACTCTACCGAGATCCACGCTATGAGACCCTACTCGGGACCAAAGGCAGTTTCATGATTGAGTCCAGCCTCGATATTACCAGCGGATGCAAAATTCTTTCTAGGACTTTGCTTGAGGCGGACGTCGTGGTCCCTAAGGATTCACTGTTCCGCGACGATGTTTTCAAATCCACCTACCAAAAGATCCACAACAGAAACGAGGCCAGAGTTGTCCAAGATGTCACTCGGCTGATCGTTCCCTCGGCCGAGAGTCTTGCCACATTTGGCGCCAAGCACCTCGACATCTTGATAGAGAGCGTCAACGAGGGCTGGAACAACTCTATCCCATTGACTGCGACTCGTCCCCAGCCCGACTACTCTGTTGGCTTCAGGCGCGAGGCATTTATCGACGACCAGCTCGCAAAGCTCTCTCTATTTATTGGAGATTTTATTATAGGGGATCAGTCCTTCTTTATGGGAACGTACTATATGCACTTCCCATTTCTAACATGCGAAGTGAAGTGCGGCGCCGCAGCCCTAGACGTGGCGGACCGCCAGAACGCTCACAGCACGACCCTTGCGGCACGGGCCGTCGTGGAGCTTTTTCGCCTTGTGAAGCGTGAGGCCGAGGTCCATAGAGAGATTCTTGCTTTCTCCATCTCGCACGACTATTGCTCTGTTCGGATTTATGGCTGCTACCCAGTTATCGATGGAAAGAACACCAAATACTATCGCTATCCAATCCATAAATTCGACTTTACTGCCCTTAATGGCAGGGATAGGTGGACTACATACCGTTTTACGAAGAATGTGTATGATATCTGGATGCCGCAGCATTTTAAGAGGCTCTGCTCGGCTATAGACCAGTTGCCGTCTAACCCGGATTTCAACGTTCCCTCACTTGCAGGGACGGGACTCTCACAGAGCTTGGAGAGCCATGGTCTGTCACAGTCAGATGTTGACTCCGCATCTCTGCCCGAAGAAGACAACCAGTCGGTCAATGTCGAACACAGGGCTACTCCAGATACCTCTTTCCCTGAAACGGGAGGAGCAAAGAGGAGGAAGGGCAAGACCGGGAGATAGGGACCTGGACACGACGAGCAAGTAGCCCGGAGCGGTAACGAGGTTCGACTGCTTGTGAGTCATGACAGTGACAGCCTCCCGTTCTCTTGGTCGCTTCTGTCTCGACAAGTTTCGGGGGCATGGCAAGTTTTGCTTATAGCTATGCCCGCGGCATCACGCTACTCTATTTTTAACCTATATACTTGCCAGAGCAACAAAAGATGCCACAAGTGTCGTCCGGATAACGGCACCACATCCAGGCGTCTACTCTCGGCAAGTTTTATAATTATAAAAGGCCCCCAGCAAGCCGAAATCGTAGACTGCCTTCAAGATGCCAGCGGCCATGAAGGCGACCCAAACCAGGTTCCGCTCGACCAGGTAGCCGGTGATGATGGGCCCAAAGCTCGAGGCCCCGGTCTTGACGACGCCGATGACGCCCATGACGGCGGTTCTCTCGCCAGGCAACAGGATGTCGGCCAAGAAGGAGCTCCGCGGGGCGCTCTCCATGTACTGCGAGCTCGCGCGGACGACGAGCAGGGCCACGGCGACGGGAGGCGAGTCCGGTATGCCGAGAAAGGCGAGGGCGAGGGCCGAGGGCAGGTGGGTGTAGACCATGGTGTTCAGGTTGCCGAAGCGGCGGGCCAGACTGGCGGCCAGGAGGATGGAGAGGGTGGAGATGATGGAGGTGGTGAAGAAGAGGGAGCCGAGATGGCCGGCCGTCAGGGAGAACTTGCGCTGGAAGAAGTCGGCGGTCCACGACAGCGTGGCGAGACTGGTGGCGAAGGCGTCGAGGCCGAAGAGGAGAGCGAGGGTGACGGCCAGGCGGCGACGGTGCGACGGAGGCGTGTTGTTGGCCGAGTGGCCGTCAGTCAGGGGCGTCTTCTTGGCCGAGTCTCCGTCACCCAGGGGCGTCTTCTTGGCCGAGTCTCCGTCACTCAGGGGCGTCTTGTTGGCCGAGTCGCCGTCACTCAGAGGCGTCTTCTTGGCCGAGTCGGGCTCACCCAGCAAGGGGGTCGCCTCGTCGGAACACAACGCCGGCCCCGTCTCGTCCGTCTCCGCGTGGAGCTCGCACCGCCGACTGAGCAGCGTCGTCAGCAGGAACTGCACGAAGCCCATGCCTCCGTAGACGAGGAAGACGACGCGGTAGGCGTCGGCGCGGTCCCACTGCCGGCGGGCCTCAAAGGCGCTCTCGAGCCACCCGCAGCTGACGATGCCAAAGGCGATGCCAATGGTGCCCGTCATCGAGTACCAGGCAAAGATGTCGGTGCGCGCCCCCGGCGGCGAGAGATGCGACAGCGTCGACTCCTCGATGGCGCGAAACGGCCCGATCTCGTTGCCCGACGGGCTGATGATGCCGATGGTGGCGGCCGCGAGCAGGACCCAGTAGTTGTCCGTGGCCGCAAAGGAGAAGCCGCTGGCCGACATCAGCAGCGACCCCAGGCTGAGCATGCGCCTGCGGCCGGCGCCGTCGGTGACGAGACTGAGCACCAGGCTGATGAACGCGTCGCCCACCAGCGTCAGCGTCATGAACAGGCCGATGCGGCTGTCCGCGATGCCGAGCGCCGACAGGTACGAGACGAGGACCAATGAGGAGCCGCCGTAGGCAAACATGCGCACGAAGCGCTGCAGCAGCAGGAGCTTGGTGTCGAGGGGCGATTCGTAGACGGAGACCAGGCCGAGCTCGCCGAGGAGGCGGACCGCTGCGACCGAGTACGGTTCCGGGGGTGAATTGGCCATCTTTCTGCTCTCTCGGACTCTGAGATGTGAAGACTGGAGATGCGAGAAAGGGGGGGGGGGGGGAGCCATGACGGGGGGATGCCACGACGGGGGATGCCACGACGGGGGACACGACGGAGGGATTACATGCATGGTTTTGCTTTTTCGGGGCCGAAAAGCTGTCGATCATTGAGGAGATTAAAATCTTCACTCTCTTATACGGAACGAGCCGGTGGAAAGAGGCTGACACGGAGTGTCGAGCAAGCTTGGCCATCTTTACTGTCCGTACCAACTGGGCTGAGACACTCGATTTCGCTTACGAATAGCCAATTTGAATACGAAGTAAGAGGTGAAGATGAAGTGTATTTATACGAATAGAGTGATCTCGAATTCTCTCGGTGCCTACAAACCCCTAGGCATGCCTCAGTCTTGTACGTCTAATCTATGCTCTGCCTGTACCTCATGCATCTGCAAGCGCCATGTCCCAGCCTTGTATGGATTGCCTCTCTTGGTCCGTCAGACGGATCCCGAAATACTCTACAAGTGCCCGTAGCCGCCCTGCTTCGGAACTAAACCGGTGCACCACCTGCGTCTTCCCGCCCATGTTGACCTTGACGACGTCGTTGACCAGCATGACCTTTCCGACCACCGTCACTTGTGCGTCCTCGACTCTCCAGCCCTCGTCGCTGGGGAACTTGACCGGCTCCCCCTCCCTGAGGAAGCGAACCACCAAGACGGTCCACCGATGGAGCGTCTTGACGCTGGTCCACCAGTTCTGGACCTCAAAGTCTTCCTGGAAGAACTCCACCTCGGAGAAGCTGTAAAAGGCGTTCCAGTCGCCCTCCGCGCTGTTGCGGTACTGGTACACCCACAGCTTGGGCTCCCGCAGGCACTGCTTCGGTATGTTGTCGTGGACGAGGCGGACCTGTTGCGGGCCCAGGTTCTGCATGGCAGTCGCTGCCCCGTCCATGGGCAGAGGGCATGTCGGGCCGTCGCCTCCAAAGGCGACGTCGGCGCTGAACTTTGACCCGCAAGGGAGATGGACGATGTTGTTGATGTGCGTCCTTGCGAGGCGTCGTCAGCTTTGATGGTGTCAACATTGCGGACACGGCGACCAGTTGGACCAGTCCCTGCATGAAGCTCAGGACTCACCAGCCCTGATACTCGCCTCGCGGCACCCCGTCCGTCCGGGTCCGGTTCCGCACCCCAGTCATGTAGACGTGGAAGCCAAGCGCGCGCAGCATGTGGTGGAAGAGGATGCTGAGCTCCATGCAGTAGCCGCCCCTGCCGTTGCCATCGGGGCCCATCATCTTGGCATACAGCACATGGGGCCTGATGTCGACCTGATGGGCCGCCGAGTAGTGCACCGACAAGTTCTCATAGGCAAACGTCGTGATTTGGCATCGGAAGAGGGTGCGGAGCGAGTCGGGCGTCTTGGGAATCGTCGACGGAGCGTCGACGTACCGCGCGTAGGCGGGGGGGAGGGCGATTCGGCGGAGCCAGGCGGCGGCCTGGGAGGCGGAATATGCCGACTCGGGGGGCGAGGCGTCTCGAAATGCCTCCATGCTGGCAAGCGGCGAGAGGTGGAGATTACGGCGGAATGACGCAGTCGGTGAGCCAGCAGGTTGGATTCACTCCGAGTATCGGACATGGACATGGATACGAATACGACACAAAGCTATCTGGGGGTACATCTACGCCTTGGAGGTCAGGCGGTGACGCTGGGTAGTCATCTTAGACCCCCTTTGCCCCCCCCTAGCCCGTCAAGTCACTGAGACATGACGATGGATGAAGAATCTTCTCATCACTCATCATCGACAACGCCGGCAAGATCAACGTCGGCCGCATGACAGCCACCTTGCTGTGATCCAATGGGGCGCACTGAGGCTTGCCACATGTTACGCTACGAGTGGTGAGCCAAGAGAGACGTGAGCAAGATGTGTATCGCATGACCTCAGAAAGTTGAACACAAGGGAATAGCCACGCCCAGGCCTGAGATATAGCTTATGATGACGGCCGCTCACACAGGTACCCCCTTTCGAGCCATTTCAACCGCACCAAGTCATCACGACAAGTCATTCATCTTGAACAATGGCCTGTCCATATACCGTCGCACAGAAGCGCCAATTGTGGGAGCAACTCGCCTTGCGTGCCATCCGAGCCCTCCCGCTGCCCGATGACATCGAAGAGTTCTGGACCACCATTACGCTTCCCGACGGCTGGGAGAGTCGCACCAAGGTCACTCGCCCAAAGACCAACGCCCCGGGCGAAAGACGGCCGCTGATCGTCTACCTGTACGGCGCCAGCTACGTGGCCGGCACGCCAAACATGGTGACGCGCCCAGCTCGGGACTTTGCCTCGGAGATGGGCGCCGTCGTGGTCGCGCCGTCGTACAAGCTGGCCCCTGAAGCCCCCTGGCCCGCCCCCTTGCACAGCGTGTGGGAAGTCCTCGTCCATCTCTCGCGCCATGCGGAGCGCGACTTTGGCGCCTCGCTCGACGACGGCTTCGTCGTAGGCGGCCTGTCTGCCGGTGCCAACGCTGCGGCCGTCGCATGGGGCATCGAGACGCTCAGCAACAGCGGCGACTCGGCCGTGGAGAAGCTGGAGAAGCTGGAGAAGCCCATCACGGGGCTGTTTCTCAACTGCCCCTTCTTGCTGGCCGAGGAAATCGTACCGCACGAGTACCGTGACGTTTGGACCTCGCGCACCGAGAACGCGCACTCGAAGCCCCTCGACACAGCCGCCGTCGAGAAAGGTCTTCGATACCTCAACACAGATGCTTCTTCTCCGTGGTATTCACCCATCGGCGTCCTCGCATCTCTGACAAAAGCCCCACGACGCGGGCCGTCCTTTTTCATCCAGGTGGGCCGGCTTGATCCGGTACGGGACGATGGTGTCGTGTTGAAAAAGATGCTCTCTAGCCGCGGGTTCCCGACGTTGCTGCATGTGCTGCCCGAGGACGGCCACGTCGCGTGGGTGTCGATGCCGTGGCCGACCAACAGCACCAACCCAACGGTCGGAGAGTCGACCATTGCTGGCATGAAGTGGCTGCTCCGAGAGGCTTGAAAGCTCCGAGAGGCTTGAAAGCTCCGAGAGGCTTGAAAGCTCCGAGAGGCTTGAAAGCTCCGAGAGGCTTGAAAGCTCCGAGAGGCTTAAAAGCTCCGAGAGGCTTGAAAGGGGCCCAAGGTGTTTGACAGAGCCGTCTCCATTGTTAACACTAGAATACGTGAGTTGAAGATAGTCTTGAGATGAACCATGCCCTTACGAGAATAAATTGAGCTGAGTTATCTGTAGATGGTTGTGATGGTGTACGCGTCCATCAACATTCATCTCCTCTACACGTGCATGCTCAAGCCCAACCTCGGAGCCAGCACCACCATCCCAATACCACCGCGCCCGACACCACAAGCACCTGGGTCAGGATCTGCCTCGCCACCCGAGCATCGCGGGCCCGACACGCCTTCCAGAAAGCCTCTCGATCGTTGCTCTTGGGGAACTCGCAGGCGGGCACCTCCTTTCCGAGGAACTCGCACAGAGGCTGCCACCCCTGCTGAACCCGATACTCGAGCAGCAGCGCCGGCGGCACCGTGTCCCGTAGATATCTGCCGTGCTCGACAAAGGCCGTCTTCCCACGGCCCCGAAAGTCCCCGTGGTAGAGTACCTGCTGAAGGCCGTCGAGGAGGCTGGCGTAGACGCGGGAGCCTCCATGGCACAGGCCGAGAAGCGAGAGCACGGGGTCCACGGAGCGTTGGTAGACGGTGTCGAGACAGGAGCTCGCGAATCGTGAGCGCGACTGGGAGACCATGGCCCGACACAAGCCACCGAGATGACTTACACGTGCCACGACTCTATGTCCCGAGTGGGCAGGATGACCTTGCTGGTCGGGTAGCAGCGGATCAGCTCGGCGGCAAAGGCAGCGGCGGGAACGTTTCGGACGCCCTGGAGGGTGCAATGTCAACTCGATCCAAGGCCGCGCAAGGCCCTTGACTGACGTCGTATCCGTCGAGCAGGGCATGGGCCTCGGCCTCGCTGAAGCCGCTGTTGCCCGCCAGTTTCCGCTGCACGGCCCGCAACCAAAAGTCGGCGTTTTCGGCACCGCCCTTGCCATTGGCGACGTCGTCGAGGTCATAGAGCCTGTCGTAGCCCAAGATTGCGAGGGCGCGCGAGAGGGCTGGTTCGAGTGGCCGAATCAGCCCCGTCTCCTCCTCTAGGGGGGGGGGCTTACAGGTGCCGCCAGTCCTGCTCAAGCCCAGCACAAGCAGAGGGAGGTCGGCCGAGGGCTTGGGCTCTAGGGGTTGGGACGCCATTGTGTGTTGATTCTGGAGAGCGTGAATGGGCTTGGGCGTCGACGGGGATTTATTGGTCGCCCCTGGCCCTGTCTTGTACACGCCTGGCCCTTCTTGTACACGGTGAGAACAAGAGGAGAGTGCAGCCGAGGGCCCGACTGGCGGCTCATGTATGCGCCCGCCATTGGTCACGACATATCAACGTGGGCAAAATCCTACAGGAAATTGTCGCATCGGAGCGGTGCCCACAAGGGTGAGTTGTCTACTGAACCTTGGACAAGACCAGACCATATTACCCGTTGGGAACCAAGGGCCTTCGTCCCTTGGTCTTTTCCATTGTGCCTAATTAACGTTATGCTGATCGCGCCCTCGGGCCCTCACAGGAAGATGCAACGAATCCTACAGGGAAACAAGGGACGGGACGGGCTGGGTCAGGGTGAGGCGGCACAACATGACATGGCTTTCATATTAACTGCAGAAGCCCGGCCGCGCTCAAGCGGCGGCAACCGCCGACTCGGCCTGCAGACGATTCTCGGGCCGCAAGAAATACGACAGAAAGTATCGCTTGGCCGCCCCGTCCGACGGCTGTGACACGCGGTGCAGCGGCGATCGCAGCTTCCCCCCGGACAGGCGGCCCAGCGAGTTTCCCCCGTGCACGAGGGCGCATCCGCGTGGCGGAGGCGGCACAAACATCCATTCCTGGTGCTCGGACAGGCAGACCTCGTCCTCGGACAGGCACACCTGCAGGCCCGGCTCGTCGTAAAAGAGCATCGTCAGCGTGCCGCTGTCGCGGTGCTTGTTCTCGACCACGTCGGCGGCTCGGGGCACCGAAGGCTCGGCGATGAGCTTGAGGCCGCTCTCGCTCGGCTGGTCCTCGCCGTGTCTCTCCAGCAGGGGGAGGCCGAGGGCGTCTGAGAGCTGGGCCACGAGCACGAGGGCAGCGGCGTGGCACTGGGAGTGGAACTGGTCCAGGAGCTGGGCCTGCCCTGCCATTGATTCCGGGAGGCGGAGGCTGCCTTGGCGCATCTCGTCGGTCGACATCTGCACGGGCGTCCATCAGTCCAGGACACGCTTGTCGACGCCTTCGTCGGCTCACCTCAAAGGACTCGTCCGTCTCGCACGACTTGTACCTGCCGAGACGGAGTGGTCAGCCGGAGTCCGGGGGGAGAAGGGGGTTAGCCGGAGCCGGAGCCCGGGGGCAAAAGGGGGTCGGTCTTACCCTCGGTCGCTCGAGGCCGGCTGGTCCTCGCGGGCATCCTTCATCTTTTCCTCGACGGGCTGGTCAAAGTATGCGTCGGCTACCGCGTAAACGGCTCGCGACTGCTCGACGACATCCTTCCACGTCGACTCGTTGCGGCAGTCGAGGTAGAAGAAGCCGGGGTACTGCAGGGCTTGGAGCAGCTTGGCAATCTCGTGGCCGTCTTTGGCCGTGAGCCGGGCGAGATGGACCGTCGTCACGTCGAGGTTTTTGCCTTGAGCCATGGCGAGCTTCCCGTCTGTAAATCGATATGTGTCGTCTTGAAACCGCGGTGAAGCTCGGCGTTGGGATGCTCCTTGGTCACGTACGGACTACAGTCAAACTGGTAGGTCTGTGGCCCAAGCCTAATAAGGATGCGAGTGATGTGTGTGAGGCAGCCGGCCCAATCTCCTGTACGTGATCCCCCTATACCCGTTGTTCTCCAAGTCTCACCCACGGCACACGGTCTATATCGAAACGTCTGCTATAGCATGACCCTCGGGACCTCGGGGCAAGCCTCGATGCTCGTGGTGCAGGAAATCACAAATGACATTGACGAGTTTGGCAGCTGGCAATGCGGTTTCTAGTGTAGCCCCTTTGGGCGCCAGCAAAAGTTCCCTGCCCACCGCGGCAATGACAGCAATGCAGATGGCATCACCAGACCACGTCAAGTGATACAGGACATGGGCCTCCCGCCCCCTCCCCGGTGCTACGGTAAGGGCCAGTCCTCGGGGTATCCCTTCTGATCCTCCCCTCTCCATGCCTCGTTGCCCTTGTACATCTCGCGGATGGGGTCCAGCAGCATGTTGAGGGCGTCGACGACGACCTCCTTGAGCGCGATTGGCCCAACCGTTCCATCCACGTAGTCTCGCTCCAGCTCCGCGTACGTGCTGTAGTTGCGGCATCCGCCCGACGCGGCCACGCTAAACAGAGTCCCCTCTGTCTTGAAACCGTTGGTCCCATTTGCCTCGTGACGCGTCCGGATCTCGCTGACGGGCATGAGGATGTGCTGGACAACGGGCAGCACTCCGTTGCCTTGGACGATGCCTGCCTTGCACGAGGCCCCGGCAATCTTGTCCCTGACCACTTCCGCGTCGTCGAGGAACGTGATTTTGGTATGGGCCGGGCTGGAAGAGGACATCTTGCCGCCCGTCAAGCTCGGGAGAAGCTCATTCATCAGATGGACGCGCTTCTCGTAGCCCAGCTCGGGCAGGAACTGCTCCCCCAGGTTGAAGATGCCGCGCTGCGCCCTTGGCATGAGTCCCAGGCAAACACACGCGCGTCATGGCAACGCACCTGGTCGGTGCCGCCGAGCTCAACGTCCACTCCGAGGTACTCTTCCCCGAGCTCCTGAAGCAGCGGCGTGAGCAAGGGGCTGAGCATGGTCGAAGAGCCCACTTCGGCGCCCGTGTCTCGGGCGTCTTGCTGCGAGCACAAGGCGCACAGCTTCCAGAAATCCACCATGAACTCGGGCGTCCCCTGGTACGAGGTCGAGTCGACCATGGACACCTTGGCCATGGGAACCCCGACGGCCTCGAGGGCGGCCGTCATCAGCCATCGGTAGTACTTTGTGCGGTGGCGGACCTGCTCCCAGGGGAACTTGTAGTTGACCAGAAAGGCATACGAGTCCAGGAACTCGACGAGGACCTGGCAGGCCCATTAGACGGCGAGTCAGGGGCAGGCGTGGAGCGTCACTGCACCTCTCCGCCTGCGTGGATGAAGTCGGCCAACTTGATCAAGGGGATGAAGTAGCCAATGTGTGCTGTTTGCGGCCCTGGTTATAACATGGCCCCTGGATTCAATCCTGTAGAGCTCACGTTTGCCTGTAGGGGCAGTCGCTGATGACGGTCAGCAGAGATATATTGTATTCCGGCATCTCTCCTACCCCATTGGTACTTGATGGCCTTGCTGTCGGCGAGGAGGGACTGAAGCCTTTGGCCGGACCGGCCATTTTGGAGCTCGAGGCGTCGGGTGATGAGGGCGTACCTGTCCTCGACTCCAAGCGTCTGGTCCATGATTCGGTTCTGACTTGTACGAATCGTGGTTGAAAGCGTGGAGTCCTATTAAATACACGCATCCAAGATCAGTCACGACATGGGCCGACCTATAGAACTTGTGCCGCAACTTGCCGCCAAACCAGAGGCCTAGGTACGGTGGCACATTAGCTAAGGTCCGCAAGGTTGGCTAAAACCCTAAAACCCTAAAACCTAATTTCCTAAAATTGCTATAATACTATATTTATTAATAGTAATATATTCCTATACGAGCGTAAAGCCGTTCGCGATAAAAAATTTATCTATAGGCAATAAGGCTAGTCTTTGCTTTGCCTTAAGACTTATATAAGCTAAGGTTACTAACTTAAAATACTATGAGAAGGTGCTAGCCGTCGTTTTAGATTAGCTAAGACTTCCTAACCGATACCTTTACGTAAGACTACTTAGTTAAAGCTTTATTAATGCTTGCTACCTATTTTAAGAAAGGAAATAGTATTATATATACTTAGTTTAAGAAAGGAAATTAATAAAAGAAAATCTTATACGTATCGTACGGTTAGTCTAATTAGACTAAGTCGTCGGCTATTCCGTTATCGTCTAGCCTAATCGGCTTATAATTTAAAGACCTTAGTGCTTTAAGTAGATCGATCGGCCGATCTTAAGAACCTTTAGGAGTAAGGGCGCTTTATATACTAGTACTAAACTATAGATCCTATTTATCGCACCTACTAGCGCGATCCGGCTATTTGCAATTACTATAGTAACTACTAAAGTAGCCCGGGAGGCGTACGTAGGCTAGGAAAGGACTTATATATCCTCCCTTATTTAATAGTATCTTATTTTAGTAAGATAAATATAGACGAGGGAGGAGAACGCCCTAACTTTATATTAGGAAGGCGTTTATATACGAGTCCCTTATGCCTATAACCTACTTAAGTCGGATACGATTATAGAGGAAGACAATACGTCGACCGGGTAGGTCTAGGATAGCGCGCTAGAGGGCATTCTTAGTATACGGCCGGAGTTACTACCTACGTACGTCGACCTTAAGGAGGCGCGGCGTATATAAGAGCTCGCATACTAGATCGGTAGATAGTAGCTAAATAAAGTTAGTAACTATTATATATACGACTAAGAAAGTAGTAAAGAGCTTTTACTTACCTAAGTATAAGAGAGCTTAACTAGCTCTTAAGACTACGGCTGCTACTACTAGTAGTTATTATTATTATTTCTATAAAAATCAACGTTAATATATATATACGGTCGGTAAGAAGGAATACGTACGCGCTTATAATAACTAAAAGGAAGAAATATTAGTTAATTAATCGTATATACTAAGGGATTACGTATATACTATTAGCGATAGTAGATAGTAAGGTTATAGTAATATTATAGGGTAGTAGCGATATAATAATAGTTGCGAGGATGAAAATAAAAGGTTAAAAAAGAGGAAGAAGGAATAATTTAAATATATATAAATCTCGCTTAATTCCTTTGCTTATAGCTAGCAAACGATTACTAGCTAGATAGCTAGTTATCGCCTATTAGTTAGCAATCGCCTACTATCTTTATAGCTATCTTTATATATAAGAGTATTATAAGACTTTATATATAAGATTTCCTTATTCGACCTTTTACTTTATAATTATATATTGCTAATATATATATACGTATTTATCTTATATAGGAAGATAAATACCTTACCTTCTCCTTTCTCCTATTAGAGTTTTCCTTCCTTCTTTTCTTTATTTCTTCTACTATATATAATATCTTAATATAGCACTTTAATTTACTACGCGCTATATAAAATCCGGTAAGGCTTATTCTCTTATTAAGAATAAGTATGTATTATCCTTCTTCTATCCGTTCTACGGCTACTAGTAGCTATATCGCGTTCCTTCCGATATAAAGCTCCCTCCGATTAGTCTTTTAACTACTCGTACGCTTATAAGACTATCGTCGTAGGCGTATACTTATATAAGCGGCCTTAGATAATTATAGGTATTCTCCGCTCTTTTATTTAATCCCTCGTACTATTACTAAACCGTCGTTATAGGTTTACGGCCTATCGCCGCTTATATTAATCCCTTTATTAGTATCTTTTATACGTTATAATTATATAACTAATTTTAAGAATAACTTCCGGGCAAAGGCCTAGTAGGCTTCCTAAGCTTATTATAGTATAAAAGGAGCCGACTTATATAGAAATCCCGCCGGCCTGCCTATTCGCTTTTTTAGTATTATATCCCTTAAAGAGTTTTAAGAGGATTTCTTCCTATTATAAAAAGTTATATAGCTTAGTACGTATATATCTATTAACTACTAACCTTACTAACCTTTCTTTTTAGATACGATCGATCTTAAGCTGCTTTTAATATTTAACTATTAAAGTACGACCTATAGTATTACTAAGTAGGACTAGATCGACGAATATATATAACCTAACTTTAAGAAGTAATTCTAAAAGGAGATTCTATAAGAACTTAGGAAGTCTTAGGATAAAAAACATAGCTTTACGAAGCTTCCGGCCTTAGAACTTAGGAAGGCTTATATAGCAGCCGATCTCTTTATATAAGATAGGGGGTATAAGTAGGACGTCCTTAACGGGAAAATCGTCGTTTAGATTAATTTCTAAATTAATAATTCTTCCGTTAAGCATACGACCTAGCCGAAGAAGGCTCGTCGGGAAATTTCGGTTAAAAAGGAAAAGGCAGAATCCCTAGAGCCTAAGCCTAGGCTATTTAATCGTCTAGACGCTTATAATCCCCTTACCCTTACGCTAAGGAAGAGGAGGCATTATATACGGTTACTATCTCGACGTATTCCCCTACCGGCTTAAAGAAGGAAGATGCCTTATATAACACTTAGGTTGTCTAAGGTTCTTTTAATCTCTTCGACGGAATCCCTAGCGGCTAGGTCGCTACGAGCTTATATAACCTCGTCGCTATCCTCCCCGCCGGCTAGGTCGCTACGAGCTTATATAACCCCGTCGCTATCCTCCCCGCTAGCTAGGTCGCTATAAGCCCCTAAAAGCGGCCTAGTATATTATACGCGCTGTATTTAATATAGACGACTAGTTTAAAAGGCGAATAGCGTACGTAAAGGCTAGTAGTACTTAATTTCCTCTTATTAAAAGCCTTAGAACTAAGCTTATAGCTCTTATAGTAGAAGGTCCCCTTAGAGATTTAGGTTAATATAGTTCTATTATAGTAGTTTATACTAAAGAGAGTAAGTATTTATCTATACGAGGAGAAGGTAACTATTAATAAACTATTCCGCCCTTTTAAAAGGAGTAAGGTTAAGTAATAAGATCGGAAGCTTACCGCTTTACTAATACTCGTTAATTTATCGTCGTAGTTAAATATACGAAGTTAAGAACGGCCGTTCGTAGTCTTTTATTTTTTTATTATGCCTAAAAGCAGAAAGCTCTCTTATACACTAAGCTAATATTTCCTTTAAAAGAAAGGAATTAATATCGCAATCCTTTAGCGGATTAAGCATTATATAAAGCACCTCTCGGTTATTACTATCTTTATCTTCGCCTAAAGGAACGGCTTAATTATATATATCGTACTTATAGTAGAGATCTATTAGTATTTTAGAAAGAATATACTAGCGGTTTCTTTATATATAGATCTTATGCCTATTCTAAAGGGATATAAAAGAAGTAAATTCGTTTTAAAGAAGCGTACTATAAACTATATATAATATAATTTAATTAGTAAGATAATCTTTAATAAAAAAAGCATATACTATAAGCTTATTAAAGAATAATTAATAAAGTAGGTTAATATAAAGACTTTCTATATAAGGAGGAAGCTTTTTATTAGCTATCGATTAATTGCCCTTTTTCTTAACTAAGACTACTAGCTTTTAATGCGTATGTTTCTTATGCTTAGTCCGTATATATAGCAGGATTAAATTCTTTCTCCTTAGCGATATCGATATTTATTCCCTTCCTCGTCTTTATATAAGATTTCGGCCGGGCTAGCTTAAGCTAGTATAGCTTAGGCTACTACCTAAAGAGGAGTCTTAACGCTATAATCCGAGCGGGTAAAAAATAGTCGTATCCTTAGCTATTATACCGTATGTAAATACTACTTAAGCGTGCTTATAGTAGTACTTATAGCTCGGCTAATATAAAACTAAATAATATACTATAAGTACGTATTAATATAATAGTAAAGCTAGTATCTAAATGCCTTAAACTTATCGTACTTATTAAGATACTAAAGGAAGTTTAGTCTTAAAACTAAGAAGTCCGTACGATACTTAAAGTTCCCTTCTTAACGTTTTTATACTTCCTTAAGGAATATTATTTAATAGAAGTTATAGAGCCGGTTTTATAAGACTAAGATATTCCCTTTTTATCGTACGTAGTAATAGAGATATCCTCTCCCTATGCTTTAAATTGCCGTTAACTATTTAAGATCTCTTTTAAGGAATAAGATTATAGTTTAAAAGGCAAGCTCTCTTTTTTTATTCGTATAGAAACGTCTTTTTATACTATTCTCCTAGCGGATTCTACGAATTGCAAAAGGCGAGACCTAAAGATAATCTCAAACCTAAATATCTTAAAGGATCGATTTATCGCTAAAGCTATAAGAATAAAAGTAAAAGCATACGTATTTAATAAGCTAGTCTAATACTTAAGTATAATACTACCGGGTTAAGCCCTATGCTATAAGGTATAACTAGAGGCATCGTAGGCTAATAGCCTAAGTGTTTTATATAAAGAGTAGCTAATTAACTTAGCTAAGAATCTCTTAACTTTTTGCCCTTATTACGTAAATCTCGGCAATCTCCTTATATAAGGGTTCGAGATTAACCTACTAAGAAACCTACCGTATAAGTCCTTAAGTAGAAAGCTAGCGCTAAAGCATACGGAGGCTAATAGCTTAATGCCTTTATACGATAAGCCGCTCGTTTACGTGCTATAAAATCACTATATTCGAATATCCTTAATAAAAAGAAATAGAAATCACCTCTCGTACGCCTTTAAGATCGGTAGCTAGTCGCATCTTCGCTACGCTATTAATGTATTAATATAGATAAGGGATTAATCTTAATTTAGGATTTAGGGTTTTAGCCAACCTTGCGGACCTTAGCTAATGTGCGACCGTACCTGGGATATTCTTCGTGCGGGCGGTCGGGTCCATGGACACGCTCCTCCGATGACCCGACGTCGCACTGCATTAGAAGGCGGCCGAGAGTGCAACACTGTCAGTCAAGTCGGGTCTTGATACCTGTCCAATCATCTCCAGGCGAGTGGCATCTAGAGCTGAAATCTGTGGCATGGACTGGGACTGGACGTAGGACAAGGACGGCCCGGCTCGTGAGGACTTTTGGTGACCGTGTTGCATGATGTCGCGCATCGAGAGTTTATTGATTTATTGATGCGAGAGCCCGGCTTGCCGCTCGAGCGATAACTCACAACGCGGCCGATCAAGGGCTCATAAACTTTCTTGGCGAGGCAACCTGGGGGACGTCAGTCGTCTCGAGGCTGCTAGGAAGATGCGTTGTTTGTCTGCATCGTCGTCTATAGTAGTAGCAATTTACGGGTTCGCATACCGGGCTCATAACTGCGATTACTTTGTATGTATGCAAGGTCACGAATAAAGGCACGAAAAGTCTGATGGCTGTCACCGTACTATAGGTGGCAAGTGCAAACGTGGCCGGCTACCTTCAACACTC
Organism: Ophiocordyceps sinensis; assembly: GCA_012934285.1. Classification (NCBI taxonomy): domain Eukaryota; kingdom Fungi; phylum Ascomycota; class Sordariomycetes; order Hypocreales; family Ophiocordycipitaceae; genus Ophiocordyceps; species Ophiocordyceps sinensis. The sequence continues at coordinate 262,553 of JAAVMX010000007.1, forward strand.
GAGCCTTATGGGTGCCGTTCCGATGCGACATGCCTATTTGGGCAGTCGCAGTAACTTGTCTTGATGAATCTTGTACGAATACTACTCATTGGCTTTACGTAAATACATACATCCTATTCTCAAGCCTTCGACGCCGCCAACGGGACAAGACTGGAATAGGAGACGCTTCAATGCAAGACAGATATATTGGCCCTGTCCATGGCGGCATACAGTGCCAAACAGACATTGTCTGTCATTGCAAGGGCCGTTTCCTTTCTTCTAGCCGTCCACTGTGCTGCTCGAGTCACAATTCTTGGAGTGTTGCGGCCTTGGACCCCTTTCCACCCTAGGCTGACCCCTTTCCACCCCATCCTGACCCCTTTCCACCCCAGCCTCGTTGATGATGGACTTTGGTCCAGGACTATATCTCGTCTTCTTTTGTCTTGGCTGCTGCCTCGGCGTATTCATCAAACAGACCTCGAGGGCGTGTCTCGGCAAAAGGCCCCGTCGTCCGGACAAGACTAAAAGGGGGCTCACCACGGTGGGCAGGGAGCGAGAGTGCCAGCCCTACAAAGACCTTTACTTCAAGCTGCACCACCTCGAACGACACGCCGACCTCGTCCCGCAAGCCAAGTCTCTTCTACTCTCCTTCTTCTCCGAGGCCCTGCATTCCGAACGCAGGCCAAGCGCGATGCTCGCCCTCGACCGCTTCTCTGCGGCCTCCCTCGATGCCTTTGTGCAATCACAACTAGACGCCGTGACCAAGGAATGGCACGAGTACCTTGTCCGCCGCAAGGCAGGCCAACCAAGAGAGCTGTTCCAGACGGCGGCCGACGCGCGCCGGTGGCTCGTCCGCATGGCGCCCGTCAAGCTGGTCGACGGCGCCTGGCTGGGCCACATCCACCGGGTCACGACGCCCTTTGTAGACAGGCGAGTCACAAAGGCCGCGTGGCAGATCCTGTCCGAGGAGCTGGGAGACGGCGACCTGGCCAGGAACCATGCCCATGTTTACGCGCAGCTGCTTGAGCAGATTGGCGTGCCCGTGGCCGCCCCTGACTCCGCCGACTTCATCCGGCATCCGCACATGGACGATGCCCGGGTCTGGCGCTCGGCCCTGGCCCAGTTGCTCATCTCGCTGTTCCCGCACGAGTTTCTGCCCGAGATTCTGGGCTTCAACCTGCATTTCGAGATGCTCACCCTGGAAACCCTCGTGACGGCAAAGGAGCTGCGCGAGGTTGGTTTCGACCCCTATTACTTTACCCTTCACGTCACCATCGACAACGCCGACAGCGGCCACACGGCCATGGCGAGCCGCATCGTCACCGATCATCTGCTCTCCGTCGCCGCCCAGGAGGGAGAGGCTGCGGCGAGCCGGGCGTGGAAGCGCGTCCAGGCCGGCTTCATCTTGTCCCAGAACCTGCCGTCCGACATGAGCGCACCGACCGCCTCTCCGCTCGTGGCCGACGTCCTGGCCATGTTCCAGGCAAAGGCGACGGCCGCCAACCGCATCCACGAGAACTGCTCCATGAGCTTCGGCGGTCGCTCGCTCGGCACCTGGCTCGACCCGGACGCCTTTGCAGGGGCCGAGTGGCAGATGGACTTTTTGCGGTGCCTCGGCAACGCCAAGCCGTGGGTGTACAAGGGAGATAGTAGGCGTAGTCGTCTCATACATCTGCTCTCGTGGGGAGGATCCATGTTTGGGGCCTTTACGGACCGCGAAGTTGCCCTTGTCCGGGACTGGATCGACAGCCTGGCCCCCCCTGGCGCTGCGAGATATAGAATCTTGACGGAGAGAACGGACATGGACGAGTTGCCGCCTCGACACGCCGATCTGCGTGTCGACTACCCCGTGTTTCTGCCCATGGTCCTGACACAAGCCGATGGCTCGCCGGGGCCGGTCCCGGAACGGCTGGTCATGGACACGGCCAAGCTCCAGATGCACCGGCTGCTTCCCCTCTGGTTCACCCACCCTTGCCTCCTCGAGAGCTTCACAAGTGTCCCCTGGAAGGCAGCGAGCCCCATGGGCTGTGCCATTCTTCGCTTTCTGCGCTCCCAGTATGGCTTTCTGCCAGAGCCCACGGGGGTGGCGGGCATGGACGAGATGGGGCGGAGAGACCACGTCGACCTGGTGGACATGGGCATCGAGATGGTTGCGACGACAGACGCAGCGTCCTCGTTGCCGGCCACGCTGGCGGAAGTTCTCCAGCGATGGCCCTCCCCCTTTGCAGAGACGATGCTCGCCACGGCTATGCGGCCGGAGCAGCAGTGGTGGACGCTGCTGGGCATGGCACAGGCGTTTACACAGCTGCACGGCTTGTTGGCCTGCTCCGACTTGCTTTCACGCCGGAGCCGCGACGCCCTGGGGCTCATGGCGGCCAGAGAGCAAAAGGGGCTGAGTGATTGCACCGAAGGGCTGGACAAGGGAGGGGGGAAGTATAGAGAGCTATGGCAGGGCTACACACGAGCGAGGCGAGAGATCCAGGAGTGTTTTTAGCTGGGCATCCTGGATTTTAGAAATGGCAGTCATCCTCGACGACTAGATGTCGTTGAGCGTCCTTGGTCGTTGTCAGGGTCATGTTTCCGAGGGTTGGGCCATATGCCCTCATCTCGGACCGCGTAGTGATTCTGTGGAGGTTTGTCTTTGACTGGCACACTCTTTGGTGTCTTGTCCGTTACTGAAAGGTGCCGTGACGAAGAGCCCGAAAGGTGTCGTGAGCAAGAGCCCGTGTCGACATGACGTCGATGCAGTCACGACGGGCTTGACTGATGGCATGCGGGAAATCGACGCTCCAATCGACTTGACCATGACAATCGGACAGAAAAATTCTTTGCGACGTTTCACCACCAGAAAACGATAATGCAAAACACCATCGCCGATTAACCCTGAGTGTCACTGTCATAGGGGCACCCCCTGAATGGGTTTATTTAGTGGGGTAAATTGTTTTGTTTGCAGTTGCCAGGGGTGAGGCGAGACGGGGTGGCGTGCTCACGTAACAAAAACTCTGCCACCCCTCTTCCGTCATCTTTTCAGACCCGGCACATGAAGCTCTTCATCCCTCATCCGACCCTCATTCGACCCTCCGAATGACCCTCACAGACGCCAACGAGGGAAAAATGACGCCGAGCCACGAGAAAAAGCTGCAGGACTGGCATCAGAACCTTTCACCGCTGCGCGTCGACCTTGTCGGAGACTTTGCCGGCAAGGAGCTGTTTGCCATTCACGGCGACTCTCTCTTGATTCACTGTCTCGCCGAAGCGAGTGTCGACTTGACCGGTGAGCTTGACACCGCTCCTCCCCTCGGGCTCACCCAGGCCGCTGACAATGGCTCCACGCAGACGGCTTCCAGCTTCTTCACGCCATCCATGCAGTCGAGAGCCTCCTCGCCAGACTCAAGCAGCGCGGATGCAACTTTCACATTGTCTGGTTTCGCGACCATGAGCCCTTGCAAGATGCCGTCGGACATGGCCCCTCCAGCTACCGTCGTCTGTTGCGGGCTATCCTGATCAAGCACTTGGAGCACCACGCCCGGCACTCGCTGGAGCCGGCCCTCGTGCTCGAGTACGACAATTTCGACTGCGACGCCTTCCAGCAGTACCTCGCTCAGAACGTCGTGCATTGCTTCCTTGTTCTCGACGACTGCGCCATGAAAGGACCTTGCTCGCTTTTACTAGGCTTCACTCATCGCATTTCAGTCCGCGGCTACAGCGTCGCTCTCATCAACAACATCGAGTTTGTGAGTTCAAAGGTATATCATTCCCTCCCTCCCCTTCTCTGTCTTGTCCATCCTATTACCTATGCTAACCACATCTAAAAAGGTTATCGTGTCGGTCTTTTCACCTTCCATGCCGTCCAGCGGTCGAGAACTCCGCGTCGAAAAACCCCAACCGCGTCCTAGGACACCAATCCGGACCGTCGCAGAACTCGAGCTCGACATGGGAATCGAGCCTGTGAGCTGGTCCCCTTGGGAGAATGGGGAGCCGCTCTCCGTCAAGGACGTAATATCCTTCACTGGCCTCTGTCACGTGCTCCTAGGCAACCCCCAAAAGAGCGTTAGGGTCTGCGCCGTTGCCTACATCCTGCACCTATCTGCCCTGCGACGCTGCAGTCTCTCGCAGAGGTCCTGCGGTGTGACGGCTTTGGATACGCACGAGCAGGAATGCCTCGACGAGTTCTTTGCTTCCTTCGCCGACGCATGCGTCACTGTCGTCGAAAATCTGCCAGTCCAGCAGGGCTGGGATGCCTTTGATCTTCTAGACGGTCGAATCATGCGGCAGATCTTCAAGAACTTGGCATCTCTGGAGCTGCCTCCAGTCATCGCCGACGAGGCACAAGGGTTTGCTAAGCGGCTATGCCAACTTACCCGGGTGGACATCTCCGACCTGATCCCACGGAGCTCTGCCGACAAAGGGGGCCATGAATCGCCTCGAACCTCCATGGAGTCGAACAGCAGACCCGACTTGTCTGTCCTGCCATTCGACCACCCAGTTCTCGACAAGTTCCTCGAGCCTATTCGTCTCGTCACCGACGGCGCGGTAGAGCCTGTTGGGAAGCCCAAAGTATTCCAGGAACTTTCACATTGGCACAACGCCAAGACTCCCATTGACCCTAAACATGAATCTCGTCGACCCAAGGATTTTTGGGCTCTCAAGAGAGATCAAAGACTAATGGCCGACATGATTGCGTACTCGGCTAGCTTGACAAATGCGTCGGGCAAGTCCATCAACCCGGAGACCATCGTCACGCGCTCCGGCGCAAACACCACTTCTGTCAAGTCTGCACAAAACGCGCGCGCCGGGGGAGCAAAGGCACCGAAACAGGCGCCTCAGCAGGCGCCTCAGCAGGCTCGGGGCAAGAACAAAAAGCTTCCTCTCAAGGGGGGCCGCGAAAGCGCCCAGGCGGAATTTGAGAAAGTCCAGGGTGAGAAGAATGCCAAGAGACTGGGCACAGTGGTGGCATTTTGGGACAAGCGCTGCCACGAGTTCCAAGCCGAGAGGAATCTGGTCAAGCGCTTCCTCAAAGCCGACAAGTATCTTGCTGGTCTGTCCAAGGAAGACGCGGCCATGGTTGGAGCCGAAGTGTGTCTATATACTTGCAACGTTCTCGCGTCACTGATTCTCGACGGGAGCGCTCAGTCTTCTGGTAAGTCACGACGTGTGGACATGTCAGGCCGAGGCGTTTGGTCGCTTGCTGACTCGAGTTTCACAGAGATGAGTCTGTTCGCCATGATGTGGTCGAGGATACTCTCCATCAGCAGCATGCAGCTTTCCTCGCAGAGTCTCTCCCAGTTGGAGGTTTTCTCAAAGGCACTTCACATGCAACTGCCATCTACAACGACCGCCATGTCTTCTCAGGACAGTCGCAAACTACCTTTCCACAATGTACTGGAAGCGGCGCCGACTGCGCCTAGGCTTTCACTCCGACCCATCGAGTTCCAGCTCAAACACTGCGGCCCCTACCTGGAGAGGAGCTTTGACCCGTCCAAGGACCCTCGCGTGCCAAACTTTCGACCCGACTCCTGGCAAGTCAAGGTCTTGGATGCCATTGATGCCGACAAAAGCCTTCTCGTCGTCGCACCGACTTCGGCCGGAAAGACCTTCATCTCGTTTTACGCAATGAAGTGTGTCTTGCAATCGAGCGACGACGGTATTCTCGTCTACGTGGCACCCACCAAGGCTCTAGTCAACCAAATTGCCGCAGAGATCCAGGCTCGATTCTCCAAGTCATACGCGACTGGTGGCAGGTCAGTCTGGGCCATCCATACGAGAGACTACAGGATCCACAACCCGATGGGCTGTCAAGTCCTCGTCACTGTCCCGCACATTCTCCAGATTATGCTTCTGGCTCCGTCCAACGCAGAGAGGGCCACGTCGTGGTCTCGGCGGGTGCGGAGAATCATCTTTGACGAAGTGCACTGTATCGGCCAGGCAGAGGACGGCGTCATCTGGGAGCAGTTGCTGCTGCTGGCCCCGTGCCCCATCATCGCGCTGTCGGCAACCGTCGGCAACCCTGGCGAGTTCAAGTCGTGGCTAGAGGCATCCGAAAAGATCAAGGGGTTTGACCTAGAGATGATTGTACATTCCTCGCGCTACTCGGATCTACGGAAGTTCACCTACACGCCGCCGAAGCAGACCTACACCTTTAGGGGGTTGGTGGCCGCCGAGCGACTTCAGGCTCTGGGATTGGACGAAGGAGAGGAAGGACCATCGCCCTTTTCCTTCATCCACCCCGTCGTGAGCCTCATTAATCGGTATGATCCTTGGGCCGACGCCTTTGTCTCTCGAGACCATGCTAATGAGTTTGCTTAGCAACCGTGGAACTCTTCAGGACATCCAACTTGAACCGAGAGACTGCCTTGCCTTGTGGCGATCCATGTCGAAGCACCAGACGAAGAGCTATCCAATCGACGATGGCCTGAACCCCTTGCATTTCTTGCCGTCCATTGCCAAGAAGCCCGATGTCTTCAGATGGGAATGTGCCCTGAAGAATATCCTCGAGGCATGGATGCAAGATCCTCAATCGCCCTTCTCTGCTGTGCGGAGCGACCTTGGGTCAGCTTTCTTTGAACCACGATCAACCTCTCCAGATGAAGCGGCAACGAACTTGAGCGGTTTTGGCGTCGATTTCGAGGTTGTGAAAGAGGCTCTTAACTCGACGGCGCTGCCGCTCTTGACCGATCTCCACCGACGCGGTGCGCTTCCAGCAATTCTCTTCCACTACGATCAAGACTACTGTGAGAAAACGCTACGCAAACTCCAAGATCAGCTCACGCGTGCCGAAGATGCCTGGAAGCTGTCTAGTCCGGAGTGGAACAAGAAGCTCGCCGAATATGAGAAGTGGAAAAGGACAAATTCGCAAGCGGATCGATTCAAGAAAGACAAGACGGCCAGTGCTGCAAAGGGCCGTTCTCGAGACGAGCCTGAGCTTTCTAAATTGGACACGATTCGTGAGTCGAGCACGGATGCCAGCAAGTGGGAATCCTTTGACCCGGAAGCACCACTCGACCTGTTTTCGTTTGCGAATCGGACGACTCTGCTCGACTCGGAGCTTGCGAGCTTTGTTAGGCGCCTCGGCTGGGTAAACATTGATCCCGTCATCATCGCCGCGCTCAAACGCGGCATTGCAGTGCATCATGCCGGCATGAACCGTAGATATCGACAGATGTAAGTCATTCAAGTCCCTACAACCAGGATGTTGTGAGTATATGGACTGACCAGCCATTCACAGAGTCGAGATGCTCTTCCGCAAAGGCTTCCTGACCGTTGTCATTGCCACTGGTACCTTGGCCTTGGGCCTCAATATGCCATGCAAGACGGTGGTTTTCTTTGGCAACTCCATCTTTCTGACCACGCTCAACTATCTCCAAGGAGCCGGGCGAGCCGGCCGTCGCGGCTTTGACCTCCTCGGAAACGTCGTCTTTACTGGCATGCCGCCCGAGCGAGCCTTGGAGGTCATGTCGTCGAGGCTGCCAGATCTACGCGGCCAGTTTCCCCTGTCAACGACGTTGGTGTTGCGGCTCTTGGGGCTGCTACATCACACGGAGAACTCTGAGTATGCCTCGAGGGCCATGCGCTCTCTGCTCTCACAGACGCGCCTGTACCTAGGAGGGCCATCGGATCAGATGGCGATCCAGCATCACCTGCGCTTCTCCATCGAGTACCTTCGACGACAGCAGCTTTTGTCTCCCGGTGGAACACCCCTCAACTTTTCCGGCCTCGTTGGCCATCTCTACTTTACCGAGAATGCCGTCTTTGCGTTCCACTCGTTGTTGAAGGAAGGCTACTTTCATGAGATCTGCGGAGCCATTCACAAAAACCCAGAGGGCGTTCTACTCGAGCTGGTGCTCGTTCTGGCACACCTGTTTTGCCGGATACCCGTCCGCCGCAGCGACTCAGAGACGATGGCCAATATCATCCACAGATCTCCGTCGGTTGTTTTGCTCCCGCCACTGCCGAGGCAAGCGGAGGAGGTTCTGCATAACCATAACCGAGAGACTCTCGACATTTTCAGAACGTACGTGAGCACTTTTGTCGAGCAGCATCTCGTCGGGTCGCCGGACACGAGTCTTCCCTTCACCGGCCACGAAATCAGGCCGCAACAAGACGAACAGGACATGTCAACGATGCTGGAAACTCTGCCACCGACTAAGCTTCGATCGCCGTTTGCTGCGCTCTCGGGGTTCACAGACGAGTTCAAATCAATCCACGAGCTCTGCGACACAGTCCGCAACGGCGTATTCCTCGAGGAGTCTGCGGTGCCGTACATTCGCATTTTTCCCGACGACACGGCTGGTGTTCCATGGAACGCCTATATCTACGACTTCTTCAAGAACGGCGATCTCACGGCACTGGTGCGGGACAACGGCATCAAGCGCGGCAATGTCTGGTTCTTCCTCAAGGACTTTTCGCTCGTTCTTGCCACTATTGTCACGAGCCTGAACAACTTCTTGAGTGTGGATTCCGCCGTCGACGATGCCATGATGATGGACGTGCAGGGCATCGATGATATCATGCAGGAGGACCGCAACGAGCTGCAGGGTCCAGAGCCCACGACAACGACGAGCGCGGTGGTGCCAGACGTGGGGCCCTCGGCCAATGCAGGCATCAAGAATGCGAGCAAGAAGAAGCCCGTGCTTGACTCTTGGGAAGACGATGCCAGCGACGAGGGGAGCTCCCAGGGCGAAGAGACGACGACCAAGCCAGACGCGTCCGTGGACGGCTCTTCGGTCAACATGAGCCCACGGTCGGGATCGGAGCCGGCGTGGGAAGGCGATGGCGAAGAGAACCTAGAGCGTGTACTGGCAGCGTTCCGGAAACTTCAGGAAGAGTTTGACACCAGGTTCCGAAAGGTGTGGGCATAAGATGTATCAGAGGCAACGTAGCTTTGATGTTTGCAAGACAGGCTCGGGGGCAGGGGGGACGTTTCTTGCTTCTTGCTTCTTGCTTGTGTAGATAACTCATGCCAGAGAATCAGTGTCGACGAGTCAGAACCACGAGAATACACCCCGCCCAAGACATTTTGAATCATGGGATCCAAGACGTTGGACAATGGAGACCATGTGTGCCTGGTGAGTTTGGCCGAGTTTGAAGCGGAGAAGACGGCATGTCTACAACTGGCCCCCAGTCTGACGGCGGAGAAGCACGAGGCGCTCATCTATCGAGAGATGGAGACGGCTGCATGGGGAGCAAAGGAGAGAATCTAGTTGGTATTTTCTAGCTAGAATGAGTGTCTGTTCGAGGATCCATTTCCTCGAGTATCGGATTCCTTCTCCTGGCTGAAGTCGTCGTGGATACCCTCCTTGGGTCATCGAGTACCAGGAATTAGCCGGATGTCGTTGCGTATTCCGTTGGTCCGACGCTGATGCCGAGAATCCCCAATGTCCCTCGTGTTACCGTGTTAACGGCTCGTGACAGGGAGAGGAAGAGGACAGTCCCCCTCGTCGTTGGGGTTCTCGACGTAGGGGCGGAAGCACTCTTTCTCCGGGTGTTCCGGGTTAACACCCAGCTGGATGCCATTCAGGCAAAGGATCCCTCGCGGGAGTTTGCGCGATTGGAGACATTCCTTGACGCTCCCAAACGTCTCGTTGCCCTCCCTTTTCCAACATTTCTCGAAGCACCAAGCGATGGTGCCAGCTTCGGACTCATATGGTTCTTGACCTGTGATGAAGGCCCATTCGCTCTGCTCGTACCATGGTTTGAGGGCCTTGGTTCCCGACGGCTTTAAGGCGTGGGGAGTGGCGAGGATGAGGCCGGCAAGAGAGGAGATGATGAGAGAGTACTTCATTGTATCGGATGAGGGCGAATTTTGGAGGTAAGAATGAAGCTTGGAAGACTGAGATGAGAGTCTTGTTGGCAAGGCAAAGAAAGAATAGGGGAAACGGGCTACTTGTAGCGTCTTCGGGCCTACATTGGCGTGGGATGAGGTACTCGCAGGCTTTGGATGCGCATATAGCCTGAATGGATTCTGTCAGGTTACGTGACGCATTGCATGATTCGTTTACGTGGGCACAGCTATTGACAGGCGTCAATCCTAGGGCCCGCATACATCATCACTCGTCGTGGCATTTCCATCATCTATTGTCTTGTCAGGTCAGGGCGGACTACTGTTCAACACAAGACGTAGGGTCGTAGATTACATGTTGATTACAGCAAGCAGTTGGCAAGTTACTAGCCAAAAATTACCGAGCCAAGTATATATCAGAGGGTATACCGTCATGTGATAATATCGGATCGACTATACTATGGCGGAACATTCCCCCTTGGACAATGCAAAATAGCAAGGATGGCGCTCCATACATCACGTCATGTGAGAAATGCCTCGCATTGTCGTCTCATCTTCGGTCGTGATGCATGAAGCCTGATCTTGGCTTGAGGCGTACTCGCCCAGCACCGCTCAAGGACACTTATCCAGCATGATGGGCTCCCCGCTGAGTGAATAGCCGTCACGCGTTGGCCGAACTGCCATGTATGTACTTCGTAGCTGGAAAATACTAACTCTTCAGAGGCTGGCCTCATCCTCGGCATGTCATGGCATCCATGACATTCGTTCTATTGACTATCCACCTCTAATACAATGACATGGAATCCGGCTCGACACATCTATAAGGCCGCTTTAAACTGCGCAACCATGCCCACGTCTCCAAACTCAGTCCAGTGCCCACTCTCGATTGAATCCAGAAACTGGGTCCCCGCGCTCGAGACAGGGTCAAACGGCTCGGCCCAGCAGAGCGCATGGTCGAACCCCGTGGGGCCCAGGTCCGAGCGATACGGATGCCCAAGCAACGCCACCTCTGCGTCGGAAAACCCAAAGTCGACATGATCCGAGGCCAGCAGGAGGCGGTACTCGAAGCGCCTGCCGTGGCTCGCGTCTAGGAGGAACACGGCGCCCCCGACCCGGAGCTGTCGCAGGGGCACTCCTCGCGCGCAGCCGAGGATGATGGCGCGGGCGTCGTACGGGGAGAGAGTCTTGTCCCTGACCCAGGTCAGACAGACCCGGTCATGACGACGCGAGGACGACGTCTCTTGTGGTTGGCAAACGTCCGTCTCGGCTTCGGAGGGTGACATGATGAAGGATGATGAGAAAGAGCGGCGACTTTGCTCGGCCTACCAGGGCAGAAAGAATGGAGTGCGACCCCCAAGATTCATGCGAGAACCATGTGTCCTTTTTATACCTCCAAAAGCAGAAGCCTGGCGCCTAAATCGGCAGCCTGTTGGCTTTTGCGGCCCACAGGAATCGGGTTTCGTTGGCTGTCAAGGAGTCGTTGGGGGGCCTGATGGTTGGCAGTTCGCCGATCCTCAAAGGAAGATTGCTTGACCCGGGCACGCTCGCGGCTTTGTCAAGTTGCGGTGGTCATGTCCAAGTTTCATGGCGCATAAAGCAAAGGCTCACCATGGCGCCAACCAAGACAAAGGGAGGTAAACAAGTCCAAGTTTTTCGTGACTGCAGATGTGTTGAACTGTTTCCCAACTCAAAAGTAGAGGCACCTCTGTTGGGAGATGTTGCATTGCTCACACCCGTGGGGGCATTACACACGCCTATGGGGGCTCTGTGATGTGCAACAAAAGCCAGATTGACATGTATCCGTAGCAAACCAACTTGTTTCACGTCGGCCAGGTCCGCTCCCTCAAGCCTCCGTTCAGTCGGATGGCATCGTTCTTTTCAGGGTCAAATGTTGCCTCAGTTGGACCCAAATCCTTCTTTCCATGGGTATACCCATGGTACGTCATGTGCGTGTCTACCATGTGTGCCGTCTTGAACGCGAACGTTCCGTGCCACCCAGGGGGTCCTTTATAAAGCCCCGGTTTCTTGGTTGTGTCATGCAGTCCCGCGCTAGATCATGATTAGCATAAGCTTTAGAGCATCGACTGATATGTCAAGACAAACCGAAAGATGAACGTTGGGGCCCGTGTGTGGGTTAACGCCACTGGTATTGTGGACCAACAGGGCTCTTTCTCTTCACCTTCCAAAGCCAAGCACCCCATAAAGGTAACGTCCTTACGTGCGCGCCCATGTCCTCGACAAAATGGACGTCACCCCAAGCGCGAGCAGGAGTTGGTTTCGACGCCATTGGGCGTCGCCCGCCACAACGTCAAGCTCCCGTAGGAGCCTGTCCACGTCAACGACTAGTATATAGCTGCATTAATATACGCATATAGATATAACGGGATCCTGGTGCTTACCGTTAAGGCCAGTAAGTTCCTCGACCGTTCCCGGGCAGTCGTTCACCAGCTCACCGTTTGGGCGAAACATGGGGGCAAGGATGTCCTCTGGGCGCGTTGCAGACTGGTTCCATCTTTTTGCCTCCGAGTTCTTGTTGCTAGACGAGGAAGAACGAGTTAGCAATCTATGCTCGGAAAACAATTCGCATCGCACTTACATGACCGTTGTCGACCTCTTTAGCTCGTTCACGTCGCCTTGCAAGGTGTCCACCTTGCCTTCCAAGGTGTTCACCTTGACTTGCAAGGTGTCCACCTTGCGCTCAAGACGCGCGAATCCGTCTACGAGTGTCTGCAGCGTCGCCATAACTTCGGCATTGGAGGCGGGTGGCAGATTTTTGCAAACTTGCAGCTGCTCGGCAGCAGCATGTGAACCGGCTCGTGAAAAATCTGGTCGTGGTCTGGGATATAGATATATATACGGCTCGTTGTCCATGGCGCAGAAAAGTATGGAAGAAAACGCTTGTCGGGAGGGAAAGAAGAAGACTTGTCAAGAGGTGTCATTGTGCGGCCTGGCGTAATGAGCAGAAAATAGCGTTGCAGCAGCTGCTGTGGATTGCGATGTGATGTGGATGTGTGTGTTCTGCAGAGCCTGTGCGTGGGCCCTAATAAATACAAAAGAGGGGTAATGTACACGTGACCTATCATGTCATCCTCCATCATCATGTAATCTCACGTCTTGCGTCTTGCAAGTCCTCAGATTAGTAATCCCCCATAAGCTTTGCCCGCGGGCGCGCCTAATAGCCACGGCTGGATTGACTTTAACTCTTTTATAGCCGCCTTGGAACAACAAGGGGAAAATCTCAATCAATTTGGGCAATTTGGGTTTTGGCCAACCTTAATATGCGACTTAGACTTGCCGGGTGACTCACGAAAACGTGAGTCAACTTGGCCTCGGTCTTATATATTGTCGACTTTGCCAGGTCATGACCCTTGAAAACTCTCCCCTCTAAATCCGCGCCTTGATAGCCCTTGACTCACTTCAGACAACAAACCACAATGTCCTCCACGACGTCGCCGCGTCTCGTGTTCGGCACATACCGGTTACCGGATGATGCGTCCGTCGTGTTCCCGGTGCTGTCTGCCGCGCGCGACACGGGCTTCACCATGATCGACACGGCGGCACTGTACCGCAACGAGTCCATCGTCCGCGACTTCGCCCTCGACCCGGCGGCGCGCATGGAATGGGGCACCAAGGTTCACAAGATCATGTTCCCCGGTGCGCTGCGCTACAAGATGGAAAGCATGGTGCGCAAGAACAAAGGCCGACCGATGGCGCGCCTGCTGCTGCACCGCGCGCTGCCGCCGCACATGTGGACCGAGCTGCAAGAGGCGCATCGCGACGGACTCGTCGGCGACATTGGTGTTTGCAACGTTAGTCTGAAGCAACTGCAGACGCTGTGCGGAAACGCAGCCACCGCCGGGACGCAGCGGCCGACTGTCGTGCAGGTCGAGTGCCATCCGTTCCTCCCCGACGTGGACGCCGTCGTTGCCTTGGGCCAGTACTGCCGACGGCAAGGCATCCACGTGGAGATGCACTCGATCCTGGTGGGCGGCGGTGATCGCCTTGCGGATATCGCCAAACGGGTCGGCCTTTGCATCGATGACGCCGTCGTCGAGCTTGTTCGCTGGGCGCGGTGGGCGATCCCGGACGCCAGCCTGTGCCTGACGTCCAGGCGCCGTGACCACATGCGACAACTAGAGGCCGCGTTCCACAGCGAGGAACTGCCGCGGTTGGAAATCGCCACGGCCTTTTCAACCATTGAGCGGTTCCGTCTGTACCCGATCACGGATTCTGTCGCGCCAATCAGCCCCATCACGGACGACAAGGACACCATGGTGTCGCCCGAGTACGCTCGCCAGCTGGCCGCGTGCATCGTCTCGGACCGCAGCCTGCTCGACCGGGACCCGCCGGTCGATGCGTCGCAATACTCGGGCTTCGCCTTCTCCATGGTCAGGGCCAAAGGCATGCATGCGAACCTCTTTGAGCGCGTCGCCGTCATCATCTTCGGCTGTGACGACGTGCAGGCCGACTTGGACGCGCTTCCCACTCTCGACGCTGCCGTCGTCAACCAGTGGAAGCAGCATCCCGGGGTCCAGTCGGCCGTCGCCAAGCTGACGACGCTGCTCAAACGCATCCGCGTCACGTCGCGGCCCAACAGCAGCCACCTTCCGTCTGCTCCGAACGGCAAGCCCCTTTCGTGCGCCGTGCGCCCTCGCCAGGTGGTGTCGCTTGCCAAGGACGATCCGATCCCCGACGCCATCCTGCACCCGACGGCGATGCCCGTTGACGTGACGGACCGGGCCCTGCTCCAGCCCTTCTTCGACTATGTCGCGTCTCTCCGTTTCGAGCCCACGTGCCATGTCGAGTTCCAGATGGGCGCCATGCTGACGAACCATCTGGACATGTGCAAGCAGGTCGTCGGGCCTGCTCACATGGACAGCCTCTGCCTTGCCGTCCACAGCTCTGCCCTGCGAGCAATCTTCACGCAACGCCGACCGCCCGTGCGTCACTTTCTTCTGGGCAACAACGTCGCGTTCGACAAGATTGCTTCCCTCACCGGAGCCGGTGCCCGACAGGCAAACGAGTCGACTCGCGTCGCCGGCCTTGACCAGCTCACCCGGCTCATGGGGAACGACTGCTACGGCATTGAGACGTGGTACCTGGCCGGAAACTGCATCGACGGCCACGTCATGGGCAAAATAGCTGATGCACTCGCTTCCATCAAGGTCTGCAAGCAGCTGTGGCTGAAGCGGAATCCGCTGGGCGCCGACGGTGGCGCTGCCATCGGCCGCCTACTCGCCAGCAATCGGGCCATCGAGATGCTGGATCTGGCAAACACGGGCCTGCTCGACGCCGGCATGCAGGCCTTGGCCGAGTCCGAGGCGTCTCATCTGCAATCCTCTCCGACGACGACCAAGTCGCCGCTGGCGCACGTCCACATGACCGCAAACGGCATCACCGCGTCTGGTGCGCAGCATCTCGCCGCCTTCCTGCGGATGCATCGCCACGCGCTCGAGACGGTCCTGTTGGACATCAACCGTCTCGGCGATGACGGCGTTGCTGTCGTGCTAAAGGCCCTGGAATCGTCCACCACGCTGCGCCGTCTTGGCGTCGGCTCCAACAGACTAACAGATGCAGGCCTGCGTACTGTTGCCGCCTTCGCCGCGCGCCACCCAACACTCGCCACGCTCAACGTCGGCATGCACTTGGCGACGGGCGATCTTGGCGAGCGCTACAACGCCTTTACGAATGTCAAGCCACTGGTCGCACTGGTCGAGACGCATCCGGGGCTCGAGGTCCTCAAGGTCGAGCGGACCGGCCTCAGCCTGCCGGACGTCCGCCGCATCATCGACGCGGCACAGGCCAGGAAGGAGCGCGACGGACACAAGGTGTCTGTTTACGGGCTGCAGCTGCAGGAGCTGCCCGGCAAGTCGGCCCAGTCTGACTGGATGCTGCTCGCGCACGACGATGCGGCATTGCGGGAGTTGAAACATCCGCCCATGGTCGACCACATCTACTCCATCTACAGGAACAACATGTGATGGAGCATGTAGAATTAAAAAAAAAAGAATTAATAGTAGTATTACTAGCCCCTTTCTTCCCAGTCCCCTTTCCAGTCTCTTTCAAGGGCTTAACATGAAGCGCCTTGGCCAGGCTGAAGATGCCCGAGGAACATTGGGCAACAAGACATGTCCCGAAACTCCTGACGGCCGAGACATGTGCTCAGCCGTCTCACATGCCGGGTTAATGCTCCTTCGGGGCTTGCTTACACCGTTCCCACGATGCTGGGCGCAATACACGTAATTTGTGGCGTCCTTTACCATGTCGCCCTTTGTCTGTCCGATACTCGATTTCATGCTCCCACAGCAATGACACGCATCTCGGCAAACGTCGAGACGAAAGGCTACAGGTACGAATCAACAGACATGTCCGGTGGCTGTCGAAAGACTCAAGTCGACCAATAACCAAAATATCATAATCGTGCTGGTTCATCACATAACCACCCCTTGACTGACCGAGAAATGTGTTGGATCCGCCTCAGACACTCGGTAGTACGCACGACACCATATTCCTAGGCTTCAAGGCGCTTCTAGCAGGCCGAGGGGAGGTAGTACTCCGTTCTGGACTCGAGACCAAGTGTTCTTTTGCTTCATTTCCAGTATATAAACGAGTATAAACACTCTGACCTCTGAATCTGTACTTCCAAATCGGGCCTCCCAGGAATCCAAGTTGACGTCTGCTACTTTCTCATCTCTCAGCCAAACCCTTCTCTCGTCTTTGGCCCGGCATGCTCCGCCGTCTTGGGCTTCGGCTGGCGGTATCCCTGGTCGCCACTCGATGTACCGCCCAACAGCTGACGAGCGGCCAAGGCGTGACGTTGCCCAGCAACGATGCCTTTTACCTCGTCCCAGACGCCTTGGATCAGGTCAAGCCGGGAACCATCCTTCGACACCGCGCGCCGCCCCAGCCCATTGTCGCCTGTGGCCCCGTTGCCGCCTGTGGCGAGACCCCCCTGGACCTCGAGGCCAGCCATCAGATCCTCTACCGCACCACCGACAGCAATGGAAACGCCACCGCCACCGTCCTGACGGTTCTCGTGCCGCGTCACGCCGACATGGCCAAGGTCGTGTCATACCAAGTCGCTGAGAACTCCGCCAACATCGACTGTGCGCCGTCGTACGTCTCCCTGCTAGGGCATCAAGGGGGGCGGCCCGTGGTGGACCTGCAGACGGCACAGACTGTCCTGGATAAAGGATTCGTCGTCATCCTGCCCGACTTTCTGGGTCCCAACGGCGCGTTCCTGGCCAACAGGCTGGCGGGACAGGCGACGCTCGACGGCGTCCGCGCCGCCATCAACTCTGCGCCCTTCACCGGCATCAGCCAGAAACCGGCCGTTACGCTCTGGGGGTACTCGGGCGGGAGCCATCCCACGCTTTGGGCCGCCGAGTTACAGCCCGCGTACGCCCCCGAGCTGGCCATTGCCGGCGCTGCAGTCGGCGGACTGGTCCCCAACATACCCACGTCCATAGCCAAGATCAACGGCCAGCCCAGCGCAGGTCTGATTGCCACGGCCTTGGTGGGCCTCATGAAGCAATACCAGGAGCTCGGTGGAATCGTTGCCCAGCACGTCTTGCCAGGCTATCGCGACAAGCTTTCCTACCCTAGGCATCATTGCGCCGAAGTCACTCTAGCCGAGTTTCACAATCAGGACATATTGGCCATGTTTGACGACCGAAACTTCTTGTTGACGAACCCGACAGTAACCGATATATTTGCTCGCAACCAGGTCGGGAAGCAGACGCCTCGAATCCCTCTCCTCGTGTATTGCGCCATTGATGACATCTTCACCCCCATCGGCGTGACAGACAGCCTGTTGGACGGCTACTGCGCGGCGGGCGCCAACGCCGAGTACCATCGCGTCGAGGCAGTCGGCCACTCTGACCTGGCCCTTGTCGGTGCGCCCAAGGCTTTGGCATGGCTGGCCGATAGGATGAATGGGACAAAAAGCCAGGCCGGATGCCAAAGAAACACGGTCCAGTGGCCGCGTGCAAACTGAAGTTGGGTCCAGGGGCAGGTTGAAGATGACGGCTGCAAAGGGCAAAGGGACAAGAGTCACATCACAGTATTCGTACTTCGTATACGAATACAGTATGCATTTAAATAGCGCCATCAACGAAATAAAGACAAAGATATGCATCAAAGACACTTGCATAATCATGGTGTTGCACCAAACCAACATCAGTTCGGCCGGCATATGTCTTTTCACTCCGCCGGCAGTGACGCTCCATGTAAGTGACGCGCCATATTACTCTTGCATCGACATGGTCATCTTGCGCAAAACATGAAAATCCTTCTTTTCTCATAAAGACGTCGGCTTCTTGGCGGCATGCCTCAAGCACATGCACTTGTTTTATCATCCAAATCCCATGTCCCGTCCCGAGCGCCTTGCCATCTGACGGCAGACATAAATGCACGCAAAAAGCAAAGCCATGGCACCGTGTCATCAGGCACACGACATGGCCCTTGTCAAATCTTGGGGCCCAGCCGCCGCTCGGTCGGCGACTGGCCAGACTGGCCGCCGAGTCAATTTTTAGCACCGTCACCCTTGACACGCTTCACCACCTCGACGAGCTGGGGGTAAATCTTGTCCGACTTGTGAATCCCACAGACATTGGCGACAATGTCCTCGGGTTGGTTGTCCAACATCATCTTGGCCAGCTCCTTGGACTCTTCGTCGTCGTCGACGTTTTGGAAGCGGAAGCACATCTCGACGGCATCGAGGAGGAACTTGATGCTCTGGTCCTTTTCGGCAAGCTCGGCGGCGGGGCCAATGAAGCGCTCCTTGCGCGAGAGCTTGCGCAAGGGGGCGCGGCCGACGCGCTCGACGGCGTCTTCCAGGTGGGGGTTGGCGATGCGCTTGATGATCTTGTTCACGTACGCCTCTTGCTCCTCCTCGTCGATGTCGTGCTTGGCGACAATGAGCGTCTTGGTCTCCATGAGGGCACCCCGGACCTCGGCCATAATCTGCTTGTCCTGGAGGGCATCGTAGACGGTGCGCTTTTTGCGGTTGTAGCCGTGGTAGGCGGCCGTGGCGTGGCCCGTGTTGACGGTAAAGAGCTTGCGCTCGATAAAGGGCGCCAGGTTGTCGACCCAGTTGATGCCCTCAATGCTCGGGATGCCAACGTCTTCAAAGGGTGTCTTGTCAACCACCCACTCAAAGAACTTTTCTAGCGTCACGTCGAGGCCGGCGTTGGGGTCCTGGGCGGGCACGATTCTGTCAATGGCCGAGTTGGCATAGCGGGCGCGGAGGTGGTGCGATTCGAGGCGGTCCGGGCTAGTGTTCCTGGCGTCCTTGATGTGCTGGGCGAGGGTGTCGGTGGCGCCAATGGCGTTTTCGCAGGCAATGACGTGCAGAGGGTTGCCATCAGGACGGCGGTCGATGGCCTTTGCGAGGACGGGGGCAATGAACTTGAGAATGTTGGGGCCGACGGAGCACGTGGCAACGTCGGCAGTGATGAGCTCCGCAATCAGGTCCTCCTCGTGCGTCTTGGAGTTGATGGCGCGGTAGTTTGTGATTGTTCGGTCCGTGGTGCCCTCTTCGCCAACCTCGATGACCTTGTACGAGGGCGTGGCGTTGATCCTGTCGATGAGAGAGTCGACGACATCGGCAAAGACGACTTCGTAGCCCGAGTTGTGCAGGAAGCAGGCGACGAAGCCACGGCCTGGAGAGAAAAAGGATTAGCCATGACGTGTCTGTCGGGGGGGCTTGAGGGAGTCGACGTACCAATGTTGCCGGCGCCAAAATGAACAGCCTTCTTGGCCATGGTGAGAAGGACGAGGGAGAAGCTGGTGGTTGGATTTGACGGATGATAGAAACGAGAAGCAAGTCCAGTAGCGAGGAGCAAGTCGATGGAGGCAGAGGAGAAGCAGGTGGATGAAGCGGCAGAGGTTGATAAAACGGCTGGGGAGAAGGGGTGACGGCGGAGAGTGGGGGGGTTTATATACCCAACAAGGTAGGCAAGAGAGCGAGCGGGGATAGTCGGAACTCACGAGAGCAAAGGAGGCGTCGGCGGTGTGTATGAGCCGTACTGTATGTGCACTGTATGGAGCGGCAACAATGATGATGACGAGGGACTGCATATACGGATAGTAGTACCGGTACCGTGCTCCGTACTCGGTACTTCGTAGGCTGCATGCTTTGGCTGACTCGGAGTGCAAGACAAGTAGTAGCGGTACGGGGCCCGAGTTGTTTTTGGTCGAGGCTGCTGAAGAAGCTGAAGAAAGAGGAAGGTGGGGTTCGACGGGCTGTGCGCTGTAGACTCTGATGCCCCGCCTTTGCTCCGGGTCAAACAGGGGGCTACACCACTGCTCGCTCACACCGTGTTACCCGCCTCGTGCATGGAGACCAATCACCAATGCGTTTCAAAAGTATCCGCAATTCAACATGTGTCATTACGGAGTACGGATACCCCGAGGACATGAAGCTATTCATCAACCTCGTTGCGAAAAAGGTGCCCGAAACAAACCCCCGCCGGTAGAGCCACACAGACAGCATGAGAACGGATACAACATATATAATGCCTGGGACGTGGGACGCAGGGTGAAATCCACGTCCCCTTCGGAATCACCAGAGCACGACGTCATGCCCCTCGACGTTGCCATCATCGGGGGCGGGATTGCAGGCCTGGCTGCCGCCATCTCTCTCAGCCGCAGCAGCCATCGTATCCAGGTACGGATGCCCCTTACAAGATAGACTCGTCGTTGACACTGCCAGATTTACGAAAGCTCGCAATGGCGTCCGGGTGCTACAATAGCTCGGCTTCGACTTTGAGCGGGCCAGAGCCGTTGAGATGGACATCGTCAGTGGAACCGATCTGGCGCCCGTCGCGCGCCGGGATCTGAGCGCGGCAACCGACATGTTTGGCGCTCCATTCCTTACTGTTCACCGGGTGAACCTGCATACGGAGCTGATGAGACCGGCCAATGTCTCCCAAGTTCGAGGTCCAGCGACGCAGCATCATGGCCATGGCATTCCTCTCCGCCTCGAATCGGCCGTGGCCAGGGTAGATGCCGCCTAGGGGCGCATCGAGTTTGTCGACGGCACCGTCAAGCATGCCGACGTCATCGTGGGCGCCGACGGCCTGCGCTCCGCCGTGCGCAGTGCCGTGATTCGAGACCCTCGACACGCCGAGCTGCTCTCCACGGGCTTCCGTGCTTTCCGCTTCCTGGTGCCGACCGACAAGTTACAGGCGACCCCGGCTGACCGCGAGCTGCTGAACTGCAAGGCCCCTGGCGCATGCTTGCTGGCTGACATCGAGCTCGAGGGCAAGGAGCGACAGTCATGATGCCAGGGGAACTGTTCAGAACGTAGTAGGCATTCATCCGTCTACGGAATCGGCCACGGGTGAGCCCACATGATGGACAGACCTCTTTAGGGACCTCTTCAGGTGCTGAAGATTCATGGCCGCAGATGCACACGAGCAAATGGTGCGACAGTTTGAGCATTACGACCAAAACCTCGTCCAACTTCTCAGGTGCCTCGCCATTCCTTGTCGTCCCTTGATCAGCAACTGACCATTGCTAGAAACTCCAAGGACACAAATTGCTTGCCGCTTCCCTTCATGAAGCCGCTCTCATCCTGGACCTTTGGCAAGGTCGTACTCATTGGCGACACTGCCCATCCGGAAAGAGACCATGTCGAATGATGACTGTTGCCCGTCTCTAACCTTGGTCCAGATGCTTCCCTTTGGCGGGCAGGGCTCCAACCAAGCCATCGAGGACGGCGGCGTCTTGGGCAGCGTCCTCGCCAGCGTCAAGCATCCCGCCGAGCTGGGGAAGCGACTGGAACTGTTCGACAGCCTGAGGATACGGCGAGCTTCGCGGACACAGATCCTGTCCAGCGGCCGCGTCAACAACGAACATCTTGTTTCTTGTTACCCATCAGATCCGCCAGTACATGGAGCCTGGGGTGCCTTGTGAGCGCAGAATTGTTCCTCCAACCGAAAACATAGACACTGACCTGATGCAACCTAGTACCCGATTCGTTCACCGAGCGCCTTCGTCACGACGCTCGGCAAGTCTCCCGGGTCCATGATACGGACGCTCGCGGGGACGTTCACATGAAGAACTCAGGCCAAAATTGGGCGCGGAGAAGCGGTGAGTGTGACGGACGGAGACTGGGCCGTGCTGGCACTGACACGCTCGCAGGCGGCTGGCGTTTGCGCCCTCATCAAGACGCCGATGATGCTTCAGTCTCGGCAGATACCCCCCCAGCGAGCCGACGAGCCCCGCGCAAGCCCGGTACACGACGACACTGCAGCGGATCCTCAAGGATACGGTCGAGGCCCATCAAGTGTCGGTAACGTTTGCATCCAGTCTGCGAGGCCATGCCGTGGCCGGTGCCGATATATGCCCCAGCAGCCTGGTCCTGGACATGGCACTCTCCGCCGCCGCCAAGTACGTCCACGGAAAGCATGCCCCCGGCCAAGCCCCGCCGGTCCCGTTAACCGTCCGGAACTGCCATTTCCACCGGGCCCTTGTGTCCTTGGCGGCCAGGCCCAGACCGTCCAAGTCACCGTCACTCTCGGCTTGTCCAGCAAAGTTGCCGACATGCAGTATCACTGCCGCGCCGCCGACGACTACGAGCTTGGGGCCTGCCAGGTCTCTCTGGGGTCGGCAGGGAGACCGGCCCAGGCTGGGTTCCTGGTCCGGTCCCGCATGGCGGCTCTCAAGGCGTCTGCTGGTCACCAGCCGGGCAAGCAGGCCGTCTATCTCTTGGCTCCATTGAAAGCCCACAACATGGCAACCGAGGCACCGAAACAGGACGCAGACATAGTACCAGAGTCGGCGACTAGGACGACTAAAGGTCATCAAGTCGACTCGGTTCCCTTGGTCGCTGCTGCCGACGACGGCGAGGCAAGACAGCACAGCCTGGTCAATATACTCTTCTCCATTGTCGCCCGCGAGGTGGGCGTCGACTTCGACCTGGCAGTCTTGGAAATAGACTCTCTCATGGCCATTGCAATCATTTCCGTCGTGCACAAGGAAACGGGCGTCGAGCTGCCTGGGACATTTTTCCTCGAGCAGTCGACCACGACTGAGGCGAGGGCGGCGATAGATGTATTAGGACATGCCGGCATACGCGAGAACTTGAGCATAAAATTCGTTAATAAAACAGTCTAGAGTGTTATTCCTTTACCGTATGGTTGAAGCTTTTCCGCGGACCTATCATGCTGTGTTTGCGTGATTTCCCTTGCCAACATTGAACTTTGAAACATAACAAGTATTGAAGCTCACTGCATAGAGCTCGATTAACCGTGCCAGGCTTACTCGACAGGCCCATGAGCGGGCAAGCACTCGCAGCTCCTCTCATCAGGAGAGCATGCAACTGGACTGCGAAGAGGAGCACGACAGTATCAGGTGATGATTGGACAGTTATATAGACAACCGGCTTAGGTCCAGGCAGATGAAGTAATCAGAAGAGGTTTTATGCGCGTAGCTTTCTGAGAATAATTAGAACCCCTTCGGGCTGAACAATCCTTAACCCGCTATTGGTCGGTCGAGCTTGAACTCCACGAGCGTAAACTTCCAGCGGAAAACTCCGTACAATGACCAAAGCCAACTCGAGGCCTCTCCTGTATAGCAGTATGGGGACCTTTTTGCCTAACATGCGGGGGCCGGCGCCGGCTTACAAAACAAGTTTTGTTGGATGATCCCCTCGGGTTGAAGGTATTCCCGTTCAACAAGACCATGGTCAGGTTTACGACTACCATGTATCCTATGAGCTTTTTGAGCGGCACGAAACTTAGTACAAAACTCTTTGGCTTCTTTTCTCAGCTTCTTTCGAGTATAGTCGTTGCGGCCACGACCCTTGTCGTCACAAAAGCGTTTCTGGTTTGCTTCTCGCCCCGCGTCGAGAAATTCGAATTCTTCATCGGAAAATGGTTGAAACTTTTCCCAAGGATCGCAGAACTTTATGGCTGCCTGGTAGTCTTTCTCGCAAGCGGTATCGCAAGCAGTTGGACCAGTTGGGAAAAATGGATCACTTGGGTAAGATGGATCAGTTGGATCAGTTGGGTAATTGTTCGGCATGGGTTTTGCGCTTCCCAATCCGGCCAGGATTGTGACGAGGGCGATGACGGTCTTCATATTGGCGAAAAGGTAGGTGGGAAGGAGTCGGTGATTGTCCTGCAAAGCTGTATCGCACCGGAAGGGTAGGGCGCGTGGGTGTAAGGAGGATGAGTGTGATGATCTGTTGATGAGAGTGTGATGTGAGAGTGTGATGATCTGTTGGATAATAGGTATTTCCAAGGCGTCGGGTCCTAGGGACTTATATATCTCCCGGTTCTCGGGGCTGGGCTACCTGTCGAGCGCAATTTGGCATACCTGGTAGCCTGGCTCATCGCGTCTCCAAGACAGTTGAAGAAGAATGCAGCAATTTCGTGGTACTAGGGGTGTTGTAATTAGCGACAGGCCATAATACCAGCCATTCCAGCAGCAGCAGCTGTTACGATGTGCATTTTAGTTTTAGCTGGATGGTCAAGGGGGTCTCAAAACAACAACAATTCCCCCCTGGTATGCTAGGGCGAATGTGTTGTCATCCCCCCGATCTAGGCTGCCGTACTATCGGACGTGCCAGTTCCCAAGGTGTCAGTTAATACTAACAATACTAACTAGTGTCAAATGAGATGCCT
The DNA here is from genome assembly GCA_012934285.1 of Ophiocordyceps sinensis. NCBI lineage: Eukaryota > Fungi > Ascomycota > Sordariomycetes > Hypocreales > Ophiocordycipitaceae > Ophiocordyceps > Ophiocordyceps sinensis. Next base: position 286,943 of record JAAVMX010000007.1, read on the forward strand.
TGTCTGTGGCGGTTATGGAGAGTCTATTGGCCTTGAGCCAACTGATGCCATTCAGATCGCTTTGCACAACCGCTGTCGTTCCAGGTGTGGGACGTAACTGTTTGCCTAGCAAGCGGACTTGGCTCCCTCTATCGTATAACTAATTTTCCAGCCTAGTCCGTGAATATCCCAGTCGAGCTTGTCGCTGGATAAGATTGTCCTTTGTCGTGCCTGGGTCGGTCTCCCTCATCGTGAGGTCTTGAAAACTGCCGCCAAGGATCCAGTAACTAGCATACTATGCGGCATTGGCTAGCGTTTCTAGTGTCGGGTCATACCAGGAATTTTGGGTCTTGAACATTTTCCCAGCCCCTGTTAAACAGATAGAAGCATAACCCCTCAGTAAGGGCGGAATTGCCTTTGTACTGACGCTAGGAATGCCACGAAACGAGGATCCAAGACGGATGCATTCTCGCCCTAGACGTGATGATGATGGTGATGGCAGCCTTTCCCTCCCAATTTCTCAGAGCAGCCGGGCGGGCCAAAAGTCAGTTATTCATCTATATCGATGGACTAATCCAACTTGACTAGGAGCCGCCCCTGGGCCTCGCGATGATGGGCCATGGCGTCCTCGTACGCGCCGGCGGCCGCGTAGTTGCCCTGGTCGCGGCTGCCAAAGACGCCGGCAAAGGAGCTCAGGCTGATGAAGAAGCCGGCCGACGGGATCTGCCTGGACCTTGTCTCGCTCAAAGAGGCCATCACGGAGCACCGTGGCGCCCTGGACGACGCCCCGGATGGGCCCCTGAGTCGACGTGGAGCGCTGCACCACCCGGGCCACCACCCGGGCCACGGCGGCGGCATCGGCCACGTACGTACCCCTTGCTGACGAGGACGCCGACGCCGTCGTGCGACTCGAGCTCCTCCACAAGGGCCCGGGCCTCGCTGATCTCTGCGCCGGAGCGAGATAGGAAGCACAGGCGGCGGGCCCCGAGCCGGACGAAGAGGCGGGCCATACTGCGGCCCAGTCCGCCGAGGCCGCCGACCAGGAGATAGGTGCCGGAAGCGGCGAGCCGGCGCTCCGGCCGAGGGGGACGACGTCTCCGGTCGGAAAGGTCAGCAGCAGCTTGCCCAGATGTTGGCCGGTTTGGATCCGGCGGAAGTCGGTCTCGACCTGCGACGCCGGGTAGGACGTGGTTGGCGTGGCGGGCCCGAGGACGCCGGCGCGGACCAAGGCCATTGTCTCTCCGAGCGCCTCTCGCATGAGGTCTGGTCGCTCCTTTTGAACCACGAGACGCGGTTCGACGTCGACGTGTTGCCCGTGCCCGTGTCCGTGTACATGGTCGTCTGAAAAGGGGCAGTCTGAAAAGGGGCAGTCTGAAAAGGGGCAGTCTGAAAAGGGGCAGTCTGAAAAGGGGCAGTCTGAAAAGGGGCAGTCTGAAAAGGGGCAGTCTGAAAAGGGGCAGTCTGAAAAGGGGCAGTCTGAAAAGGGGCAGTCTGAAACAGCCCCCCAGTCGATAGCAGCGCCTGTCATTGCAACTTATTTCAGAGGGCAGAAGCTGGACATGGCGAAATACCACATCCTTTCACATGTGATATCGTGCGGGCTTTAGAATACCAGGGCTCTGCCTGTGACACACCACCCAAACCTCGCCACGGTTCTCCCGCTCGCGGCTGTGCTGTTTCACTCTTGACCAGCTTAGTCCTGCCCGTTTGGGTCGACGGGAGCGCCCAAAGATAACCCGAATACCGACACCAACGTCAATGTGAGCCGCGTGGTCACAATTGCCGTTTGAGGGATAGATTGTTTCAGTCGGACCGGACTCTGGAAGACTGCGCGGGTCCAAGTCCGGTCCCACTCGCCTATCCTCACCGACGGGCTGAGCGGTGCCTTGATGGCCCACCGTCGGTTTCGACTCGAACGGATAGGGGTGCTGGGCGTAAAGACGAATACTTTAGAAGCAAGAATCTCTCAAGTTGACAGATCAGGTCGTCCATTCCCCCGTCATGATTCAACCCGTCAAGATGAGCATCATCAGGCACGACAACTCAAGCCCAACCCGCCTCCGATCCGCGTGCGACCTGTGCCACCGGAGCAAAGTCAAGTGCAGCGGAGGGAGCCCGTGCAGCGGCTGCCACAAGCTGGGGTTGCGGTGCAAATACAGCTCTTCCAAACGCACCGGAAGACCACGGGGCGTCAGGAACAAACCAACACCGCAACGGCTGCGAGGGCCGGACACGGCCGGGGCAGACCGAGAGGCGGCTGCCACCGCTGCATACGCCTCTCCGTCGTCTCCTGGCTCCTCGTGCGATGTCCCAGCGACCGATCTGCCGAGTTACATGGACTTTGGTGCCGCGCAGCTGGACACCTGGCTGGTATGTGAACTATTTAGGGGCTGGAACTCAGGGGCTGGAACCTTGAGCCTCTCTGACACGAAGCAGTCGGCTTCTTTGGACTCCAGCCATCTGCACATGCCTCCATCGCAGGACTCCATGTTTTCACACTCACTGTCGGTCCCGCAGAGTCTGTCGCCCGAGTCCTTTGGCTTTGGCAACTCGTCCAGCCACCATCATCACATGTTCAACCGCACGTCCTGCGACTGCCTGCAGCAACTGGCAGCTCTGTTTGTGCAGCTCAATGTCTTCGCTCGAGGAAGCGACTTTCTCCAAGCAGCCGTCGCCATCTCGCACGTGCGTGAGGGCGTGGACGCCTGGAAGCGCTTTGTCAACTTCAACTTTTCTTGTACGCCCCTAATGGTAGCCCCTGTCGTTTTTGACTGTACGTGTAGGTTTCAACATAATCTCCATGATAGAAACATGCATTTTCTGTGCATGAGGTCTTCTTCGTCTGCGTCCTCGCCAAAACTCGAGTTAAAATACTGATGCGCCAAGAATAGGTACTCGGCCACCTCCTCAAGTCCCCCGGCCTGAGCGACGTAGTCCAAGCCTAGCTCGTAATACTCACGGTTGCCGGTTCGGAAAAGCGGCATTTGAATTCCTTGAGCCTGTTTGTACGCATCAAAGAACCGAACCAAAAAGGGTTCGTCATATCTCGACAGTGCGATCCAGTCTCGGTCTTCTTCGGGAAGCCAAGGCCCTTGGAGGGCAGGCAAATAGTCGGGGTCAAGGACGAAATAAAACGCATGCAGATCCTCGCATATATTGAGGAAGCCGAGAATGGAGTTGAAGCCGAGACCGCGGGATAGATCGGCGTTGAGCTCAAGGGCTACATACCGCAACGTCTTTCGAGGCTCGAGATGACGGGCTGACAAGGCGTTGAAGGCACGGCTCACATCTTGCCAGCCATCTTGGACAATGACCAAGTCGGTCGACACATTGACGGGGTGGCCAAGTCCTCGAAGGCGAATCTCTGGCGCGGGCTGGATGGAATTGTAGACAAGGATGGCCACGGCCGAGGAGCGGCGGCAGGTCACGAGCAGGGCCGAAAGCATCGACCTGAAGTCGGATCCTCGATTGGCCGGCTTGACGTGATCCAGATGGACTTTGTTCTTGCTGTTGGACCCCATGGAGCCGTCCTCGTTTCTGTGCCTCGGCTGCAAGGACAGGCGGGCTTTGTATGCGACGGCCGACGGCCTCGGTATTGATGTCTCCCATATGAGGTCTTGTAGTTCGAGGGGCAGCCGTGAGAAGGGAGAGAAGTGCGCCATGGTGAGGCCGAGTGGAAAATGTTGGGGGACGATGAGTTGAGGCGCGTCGTGTACGTAGACGACGTTTGTAAGACGAAGTTTGTAAGACGAAGTTTGCAAGACGACGTTTGTGAGACGGGGGATGAACGAGGTCATTGAGCTGGGGAAGGAGCCTTTAATACTCCAGGTTCTTGGCGGCATAATAGACCCACCCCGGGTACCTCTTTAGGTCACATGCGGGGTTCATCGATGAGCCTGCGCTAATCCGTATTCGTCATTCGTATGCACAGTACGAACACGGATAGCGCCTTCTCTCTTAACCTCCTACATCCACTCATTCACCAGGTATAAGCCAGGTAATCTGCCCAAATACATATGTGGATATAATTCATCTTCATCTAAATAACAGTACTCTCGAGTAGACATCTGTATCAGCACGCCATCGGCATAACAAGTAGGCCCACGGCCAAAAGCAGCAACAAGCCGACGCACTCCAACAGCCGCTCGCACGAAAAGTTTCTCACCAACTGTCGTCGTGATATTGCCTGTTCTCGATCCACAGCGCGATCTTCTTCTTGCCGTTATGGTCCGGGTCGTACTTGCACAGCATCCGGCCCCTGGTCGTGTCATCTAGCGGGTCATACGTGCATTTAGGTTTCCCGTCCTCGAGCACATACCTACCATATCGGTCGTATTCAAAGGACCTCTCCTCGTCCTGGACGGGGTAGTAGGTCACCACCTGCCAGCGATTTGCATCGTCAATGTTGCTCAGTTTAGGGATGATTTCCCCAATCTTCTCCTGCATCCGGCGCCAGTGTTCCTTGTAAGGCTCGGGCTTCGCCTCCTCTCCTTCTTCGGATGGCCCGGTGTCCGGCACCATGAGATATGCCTTGATGGTGTCGTCATCTGCCATGATCTTGGCAGCCTCTGTCAGAGCGGGATGACCACCATCAGTCGATCCCTTCTCCAGAGCGTCGAGAATGGACTTTTGAAAAGCGTCCTCCTGGTCCTTGTACAAGTCGCCATGCATGGGTTTTTCAAGATCAAAACCAATGTTCTCCCAGTAGTGCCCGCCGTATATTCCCTTTCGGCTCACAATCATCAGTCCCGTGCAACCGGCCAGGTGGTGAAGGCCTTGCCCGAAAGCCTTGGAACTCCGCGTGTTCCGAATTGGTTCAAAGACCGCATTATTGACGTCGCGAGAGATTTTCTGCCCCCGAGGTCGCCAGGCCAAGAAATTGTACCCTTTTTTCCCTGTTTCAGAGAGCATGAAATCCTTCATGTGGTCATTGGTACTCCCTTGCGGCAGCGTCATCTGCCGTTCAAAGATGCGGAGATCCGAGGTCGAGTTCCCCGCTTCATTTTCCTCATCCGATCGGCGAGACAGTCCCTTTGGAGCTGGCGTATACCGAATCGACGTCAATAGTTCCAATCCGCATAATGGCCGACCTTTCAAGGGCTTGGCCTGAGTAAATACGCGCCGTTCGGCCTTGGCCGATCCGAGTTGCTGACCGTTGGATATAAAGTCATGAGTCAACGATGCGACTATCGGGTGTCAGCTATGCCAAGTCTTCTCAGTCCAGCATCGTCTTACCATCAGTTTGTTGGCTTACGGCTAAAAGACCGAGCAGGCCCGCGATAAACAACAGCGACTTCATATTTGGATGGCAATTCCAGGGAAGTTGGGTGAAGAGCAAAATCTGATGAGCATTAATGTGTTTCCGTGTCGACCAGCGACGAGGAATACCCCTTTATAAGTATAATCCGCCCCAGGCGCCTGTTACGTTCCTTGTCCGTCTCAGTACTGCGGCAGTCAAAGTGGCCGACCTAAAACGGCATTTCTCTATTTGGCTAACAGTGATTTAAAAAAAAAGACAACCTTGTAGGATCTCCAATGCGGCCTTGCTGTCACCCGACACCTTTGAAGCCACACCGTGAGGAGGCGGTGCTCAAGAAGACCGGTCTTGCTGTCACGTAGAAGCGAATCACGGCACGATGTTGGGGACTGTGTATTCGTATTGCCACATAGCATCTCGGTAGTTGCGGCTTTCGGATCCAATAGACTTGCAAGACGCTGGCTTTCCGCATATCCCGCCGAGGCGTCGGGTTCTACAAAGTAGACCCCAAACCGCTGTTGGACCCCAATGCAGCTGACACGCCCAGTTTTGAGCAGGGAAATCTCCATTTGTGCGTATCTCAGTGTGTCATGACCAACAGGGCGCCTGATTTTGAGAATACGTTGAGAGAAGATGCGAGATCAGGAATACGAATGACCGCTCCCAAGAGCCTGACCCATGCTGCCAAATACCGAGACTTACGAAGCGTCTGGGCCACGTCACCAATGCTCTGTTCCCGTCTGGTCTTTTCATAGTTTAAAAACTCGAAAGGCAGTGTTCCGTTAGAACGCAAGTCGATTTCACGCTAGATGGTTGATTGATTTAAATCAAGGTCGCCCCCCGTCCATGGGACACTGGCGTCCTGAGATTCGGGCCTATTTAGAAAATGGTGCAATCAACGACTGATTCTAGGCTTCCGCTGGATCTTGATGGGCTAACCCGGCCTTGCTCTCAGCTGACGGGTGTTCTGGGGGGCCATGCAGCTGACGGGCGTTTTCTGCCTGTGCCGCCAACTTATTTTAAACCCATCTTCGGACACGCCATTGTCAACGGTCGAAAGGGGGGGGATGTAACGGGGGCGGTGCATGTAGAGGCAGACCGTAAGGCGAACAGAAGGAAAGTTGGTGGGGGCCAAGGTGAAAACGGCACCGAGACGGATCGATTTGTCGGTCCTTTTTATAGCACGGCATCTGGATCGGGCAAAGGCGGGTCTTGGGCACCCTGGAGACCTGCAACTACATAGATGCAGCTGCTCCTGTATCAATGAGAGATTTGTTCTCCGTATTGCTCATTCTACTGGGAAACTTGCCAGTCGACTTACAATCAACGATACTGTCTCTTCGCTCCCCCAAGCTGCTTGTTCTTGCTACGACTGCTCTTCTCCTCCATCTGTGTCATTGCGAGACCTTGGACATTGGGGGCCTGGCCCAGTATGCAGGGCGTTTGGTGATAGTTCCTCGGCTGCGTCGCCCATGTTCCCCTTGCTGATCTGTGGGTGCTACCAGGACAACACAACCAACCTTCAAGGCTCTGTGATTTGGCTGTCCGGCGAAGAGAGCAAAGGCTTCGACGTTGTTCTCTCTCCAGATCTCCGGAGCGAGGTCCAGGGTATTTTCGACAACCGTTGCAAGGATGGCGGATCTTCGTGCCATCAAGCAATTTACGATGCTCTTCGCTCAGCAGGCTTGGAAGTCGACAAGACTCTGGACAAGCGCTTTGTCGGTCGCTTCATCTTGAAGACTTTCAAGAAGCTCGGAGGTTTCTTCATGGAGATGACGGTATTATTAACAGCCATGTGGGAGATGAGACAGACGACACAGCCGCAACTCAACCAGGGCAATTACCACATTCCTGCGGAACAGGCCAGCGCTGCTCACGGTATCGCCGATGCCTCGAAAATTACGGTTACAGCCGCAAACACGGCTTTGGTGACAGTCACTGTGGAAGCTGATGCAGGTTCTACCATGGGGTGAGTTCAGCCAAAGTTCCTAGATCCAGTAGTTCCTAAATCCTCCTCCTTCGTCCCAGGCTCACAAACATGTAGTTTTTCGGCAACGCCTACCTTGATCTCGTACGCGACGGCGACGGACGGCATCTTGCCTGGAGATTATATCCTCTCGCTTGACGCAGGTCTCGCCCAAAGAATATCTGATGTCATGGCCAGGACGAGCAGCGACTGCAGTGAAGGCGTCGAGTTTGGCAGAAACACGAAGCGTGCCGTCGGGGGCGGCCTCAGTGCTGCAATTTGCGGAACAGTGGCCATCCTTCACCAACATCCGCCACGCGGTCCGTTTGGTGATCTGGGTCAGCTGGCTGCAACCGGGCCGCCTCTCCGGTTCAACGGCGCCGAAATGGTTCGCGCCGCAAACATATTGCTCGACATTGGGCGAGATGTAGCACCGTTGTTAGAGATGGACGTCGATTTCGCCGAACAGTTCACCATGATCATCTTCGCCATGGCAGTGGAAAAGTTTGTGGACAACGTGACGCCCGGGGCCTTGAACTGGTTCCACGGCTCGAGTCTTGCCGCGTGCTCGTCGACGACAACCGCGAGGGCTTGCGTTGCCAGTTGTCGCCAATACGGCGTCATCGAGGCGTGTGAGACTTCATGCAAGAAACGAACCCTCTGCGCCACTGCCGCGCCAACAAGCACCCGAGACTTCCTAAGCACCACAACAGTCCAGTACTGGACTTGGCCGTTGATTGATGCAATGCCAACAGCCACCGCGGAACCAGAGTGCAACAGAGACCTCACCAATGTGCCGGGCAACATTTTCAACAAGAATTTATACAAGGGTTTCTGCGAACAGTGGAACGGCACTCACAGCCTGGAGATGACGGTTGACGCGGCAGGCAATGAGAGACATTCGAACGCGCGCCGCAACGCAGCCCTTGAGCCGCGGACGCCGCCTCCTGACCCGGACACTTGGAAGGCGTATAACTTTCTGCTCAAGTACACCAAGGCGGATCAAGAGAAGTGCTCCATGAGTTGCACCGACGCCATGGGTCGTATTGCTTCTGGATGCTCGAATTCCGGCGGTTAGTGTCCATCCCATCGGGCTGCATCAAGGGGCTGCCCAGCTAACATTGCACATATAGCTGTGGACCAGGCCATGGCCCATGATGGCAAAGTGGACGCTACGTGTGGCATCTTTGAATACAGCATCAGCAAGTTCGAACCCCCGGCGGTGGATGCGCACGCCAAGCAAGTATACTGCAACACCAAAGCCGACTTTACCGGAGACGACTTCGACAACTTGGCAGACACAGACGGAGACCTCCTCGATACCGCTGTCAAGGCGGGCTGCAAGCAGCATGCTCAGACCACGGTCAGCAAGGACAAGCCCGTGTCCTTTAATAGGTACAAATGGACTGGAAAGGCTCTGGTGTACGCACTCGGCGTAAGTTGGAAGGAGGGCTGCAGGCTCGAAGACGGACGGACGGAAGTGACCTTGGGGAATCCTTACGGGGGGGACTTTGACGAAAGTCTCTGTTACAATCTCTGGTACAACAACTGGAAGGGGTGTAACAACGGAGGGAAAGGCGGGACGACGCAGGTTGGATGTCTTGTTTACTCATTTCGGCCAAGTCGTTGGAGTCCGCAATGAGCATAGAATCTATAAACTTGGTCGTTGGCAAGGAATAATTCAGAATTTCGATTGGCATTCCACCTACTTTTCTATGTCGATGTCAAAACCCGGGGCACTGATCATTCAGGCTCCAGTGGCAATCTTGAAATAGAAAACAGAATTGTGCAGTTTCCTCTGGCTACGTTCCCCTTGTGAACGTGGGAAACTCTGATTGGAACCAGTCCTGGCGGCCTTACAGATGCCATGACGACTTCCACCACCGAGGACACCGCTGCTGTGGCCGTAAGGGGTGCCGGTGCGGCCATGGCTACGACTCGGACGCAATGAAACCAACACCGCAGGCCGAGGCAAAGATGGAAGAGCCGCCGGCAAAGGCGACGCCCGGGCTCCATGTCCCCGTCACGGCCATATTCCTCATTCTCTTTGGTCTGGGAGCATTCTTGCACATGTCCGATTTTAATTTTAATTTTAATTACGTGCGCGCAACTACCTCACAACACTGGATGATGCCATGATATATCTCGATTTAACCAGTCTATTTATAAGTCCGAGTAGAACTATCTCACGGGGGGGTCGGGTTCAGGATCCGGCACCACATCCGGCGGATCAGAAGACATAATCAGGTGGTCGTCGGCATCATGACTCGGCGGCGGATTCGGATTGTCCGCTTGATGGAGTACATCCGGTCGATTTCCCTTTTTCCCTGGGGCGGGACGTGGAGGTGCTTGTTCCGGCGTCTTTGGCTGAGTCGGTCCTTTATTTCCATACGTTTGGCGTATAGCGTCTCGATTTGCAGCCAGCGACTTGGGAGTCGCACCGCCACCACGTCCACCAGCAATTTCGGGCGAAATAGACGCGGGGCCAGGACGAGGACGTCCCAAGTCCGAGCCTAAGCGTCCATCAGGGATCGGACCCTGCGAAACATCTGAGTTGACGGAAGTGGAAGTGCCTGGGTTGTTCGAAGAACCCGGACGCACCGGACGCGCGCCTTGAATTTCTGGCGAAACGCTTGGAGGTTGCGAATTTCTCCCTCCCGAGCGAGCACCCGAGCCTCGAGCGCCCCCGCCATTGTTGCCACCCGAGCCACCTCTTCCCGAGCCACTTCCCGAGCCACTTCCCGAGCCACTTCCCGAGCCACTTCCCGAGCTACTTCCCGAGCCGGCAGCGCCGGCACCAGCAGCGCCGGCACCGGCACCGCCGGCACCGGCACCGGCACCGCCAGCACCGGCACCAGCACCAGCGCCGAGAGCACCAGCGCCGAGAGCACCAGCGCCGAGAGCAACACCGAGAGCAACACCGCCGGCGGCCTTCGCTCCACGAACAGCGTCACCGCCGGTACTACCGAGAGCACCAGTGATGGGAGCACCAACACCGCCGGCAGCCTTCCCTGCTGTGTCGACAGCAGCCCTCCCCCCTGAAACGCCGCCAAGGCCACCGCTGGTAGTGCCTTTAGATCCTTTGTTGTTGGTTCCCCCTTGGGGGAGATTAGGATTCTGAGTAGGACGACCGGTTGGCCGACTTCCCAGTCTCCTTTTTGGCGCACCAGCAAGCTCTGGGGAGAATGGTGGCGGTGCTGGTAATCGCCGAGATAGTTGTTTGACTGCTACTGGACTAGCTATAGCTAGCCCGGCGTGGAGAGAGAGGAGGAGTGATGAGATCTTCATTTCTGTAACACGAGGCCGTCGAGATAATAGCCAGATCAGGTATCATGTGATGTCACAGGAAAAGTAATGTAAAGATGCTTGCCACCATCTAGCTAGAGGACCAACGAGGGTATTTATAGGTAGTGATCCCTCCAAGGGCCCCGTTCAGGGTGGCATTGACTGTAGCTACTCAAGCTAGGTGCATCGTCAAGATCGCAGATTCGTAGTGGAATCCCGAAAGAAGCAGGGCCACCCGAGTTCTGTGCATTAACGATTCTGACGCAACTACGGGCCTAATCCACAACGCCTCGACTCAGTCGAGGCGGACATAATCGCGTGAATGCCTATACTATTAGGGAAAGTCGCCAAGCAAAACGCATTTTTCTGCCGCTAGCCGCCCCGACTTAGTCGGGGCGGCCAGCGAATGCAGTACGTCACTACTGCTGCCGCCGCCGCTGCTGCTGCTGCTGCCGGCGCTAACGCCCGTAGAGGCATATTTTCCTCGTAGTTACGATAACCTCAAAAAAATGAGTGCAAGAAACACGCGGGGCGCGAAAGCGAGCGCGAAAGCGGTAAGGAAATTCGCCAACAAGGGTATGCGACGGTATAAGATATAAGAGGACCCGCCCCGCAAAAAAATATGGGCCATGTCTCTGCATGCGTCCGCCTCGACTCAGTCGAGGCGTTGTGGATCAGGCCCGTACTTCGTACGAGTTAACTCGTATACGAGTCAGATAAGGTGTCGGGCGCGCATAACATGTAGGTAGGTAGTACACATCAACAGGGATAATATCCTTGCGAGCCCATAGCCTGGCCGGCCTTGGTAGCCACGGTCTGAAACCCGCGATTAGTGCCGTCCAAGTCATGTTTTCCCACTTGTCCCTTTACTTCGTTGCTGTCCCGAGGCGTCCATTATTCCTTCTATTTCTCAACACGGGCACTTGGGCGTCTGTGGGACCAGCTCGGGGTCGTGTGACATGACCACAGCATTGAGACCCTGTTAACGTTAGTTGGATACTAGTTAGATTGGATGCCGGGACAACCCGGATGATCCTGTTTTGGCTATGTAATCAACCTTTATGGCGCCGTAGATCGCTGTGTCGCTGTATACCCCTTAGATATTTATACCGTGCGGGGTAAGTTATGCGTTAAAGTGTACCCGACGTCGCGTCAAACGCTTAATACAACTCGCTCGACGCTCGTCATCATTTTCGTTTATTTTAGCTCCCATCTTTACTCTAGTCCCACCTTCTTACGACTCGCTTCTAGCCCGCTCTTCTTCGGCTCTTCCACACCAACCCGCTATTGTCAAGTCATGACATCGAATTTCCAAGATAACATGACAAAGGCGGCCTGGGTGGCAAGTGGCAAATTCGCCACCCGAAGGCAGTCATATTCTCAGGACGGAACTTCCCACATTTACGGCTTCTCTTGCACCCACGCTTTGGCACAAATCGTCTCTAAAGAGCGACAGCGCCAGTCTTTGAGCTCGACGCCCTTGAAGGTGTACAAGCTCAATTTATCGAGATCTACGTCCACGAAGACGTGAAAGCTCAGTCTATCGACCAAGGATGGAGTCACAATGGGAAGAGTCAAACGGTTCGTCCCGGGTCAAGCTTAACGGCCCGTCAGACTGAAAATAGTAAGCGTTATCCAGAAATCCGCCATTGCGTATGGAATCTGGGACTTTATCGACCTACGTCGACAACTCAACCCGGCTCCACGGGAACCACGAAGACGGGACCCATTAGATCTACGGGATGAGGCAACACTTATAACACCCAACACTGACGATTAAAACCTTTGAGCTTCTGACTTCCCAGTACCGTCATGGCCTGAAAACTCCAAGCCCAACAGCAAGGGAGGAACGACTTCATCTTCCCCCTGAACCATGATCCTAGAGAGAACTCGACTCTCACCCCTTTGGCGACTAGTTCAAAACTTGCTGGCAAAACCGAAGATACACTCTTTTCCCGAGGCACCTTCAACCCGGTTGGCGCGATGAGATAGATCCGACCCCAACAACAGGGACACTGTTGAAGTGGGTCATCAGAACCCCTGAACCCCTGGAAAGGCTACCTGAGGAGCCCCTGACAGTGGCTTGGAAGTGATATATCAAGGTGGTATCCCTCTGTACAAACTTTCAATGAACGCTTTATACGCCACACAGCCTTTAACAGTGCCCAGTATTACTTGGATATCGGTGCAAGTGTTAACGGTCATGTTCGCCTCAAGAATGCTGGTTTTTCATCCGTATCCCATAGCCACCAGAGTCCAGTAACTTGATCCGCTGCACAGTCGAGCTCGAACTCCAGGAGACTCTGTCTATAGTCCCACATAATCATCGAATCCGCCACAAAGGTATTACGATCTTCAGGGAAGAAGCTGTAGACGTCTTTCCGGAAGTACACCAGTCGCCGCGTCGAGGCCTTGCGATTGTTGAACACAAGGGCCAATTTGCTGCCAGAACCCGGCGGCGCTGTGTCTGAGATGACACTCAACGTGAATAGACCACGAAATCCCCGGTACTCGCCCACGTAGATCAGGGGGTCCCGTTTAGCGTCAGTGAGTCGTCGGTTCTCCTTCCATGGCCGCAGAAGGCCCTCGTCAAAGAACCTTTGAGCCAAGTCTACCTCCGTCTTCACCCAGGGAGTCAGATCGACGCGCGGCGTCAGGACAAACAGCGCCTGGATCAAGATCTGTGCGGCAAAGTCACTTGCGTCTCCAAAGTCGCGGCCATTGGTCATGGTGACCACTGCGCTCTGTGTGTCGGGAAACGTCCACACCGTCGCTATAGACCCGAGCATGCCGCCGGTATGCCCTATCGCTAGAATCGGATCCGACTCCATGCCTAATATGTGCTTCAGATGCATCCGGTGGTCCTTCTCTCGGGAGAAACGGTTGCCACTGAAAGCTCCCAGCATTGAAGAAGGGAGATCCATGCGTATCCATCCCATGCAGTAAGAGGCGTCCTTGCTAACTGATGGGTCGTCGGCCGGTCGAGTCCAGTAGCCGCGGCGGGCGCGACTCATCTCCTTCAGGGGGTTGTTCCGCCCGTCGAACAAAGGCGTGTCCGATATGGGAGCTACCTGTTTGAGTGACTGCGTTTCTGTTCTCTCGGCAGAAAGCACCGCCATGCACCAGTTTAGCATGTCATTGATGCTGCTCCGCATCCCCGTCGCGGCCAGTAACGGGGAATGATCCTCACACGGCCATGACTCGGACGCCAGCTGGATGAAGCGTCCGTCATCAAGTGTCGCGCATGGAGCCGCGAAGTTGTCTTCGTCTGCCATGTCCGCTCTTGCCAGAGCCGTCCGCGTCATTCCCAGTGGCTGTAAAATGCGTTCTCGGACAAAGTCCATGAATCGTTGACCCGTCACCCTCTCGACCACCTCGGCCACAAGCCCGTACGTGAAGTTGTTGTACTGCCAGTGGCGATTGAACCTCTGGCCCTCCTTGTCGGCCGTCGGCATCATGTTCAAGAGCTGAATGAGATCCTCCGCGTTGGTGAGAATGGTCCCCCGAGGCCCGAGGCAGAGCGTGCCAGGGGGGGTAACTCCGGTCGAGTGGCGGAGAAGATCAATAAGGTCTGCATTTTGGCCGATACGAGCATCACCCTCTGGGTCGAATTCCGGGAGATGTTTCTTGACGGGGTCCAGCCACTGCAGTTTCCCTTCGCTGACGAGCATGGCCACGGCGGCAGAGGTGAACATCTTGGAACATGAACCGAGCATGTATATGGTGTCGGCGTTGGCCCGGAGCTTCTGCTTGGCGTCTCGGTATCCAACACTCTCTCGGAATACCACCTTGCCTTCGTGGACCACGCCAAACGAGATGGACGGAACCTGGCATAGTTCCCTGACTTGGCGGATTCGCGATGTCGCTTCCTGGAGACGCCGCGCGAGTGTGCCGTGGCACTGAGATTGTCTGGACATTGGACGGATTCCCACATACAGCCCTGTGAGAAATACCCTCAGCGACTAGGTTACCATAGGAGAGATACTTGAAGGCATGCTATGTCTCTAAGACAACGAGGGGTGGCAGTGTTGACTACAAATAGCGGTCAAGCTGACCAGCCATTAGTTGACCCCTGATGGCTGAATCCAGTCGTGTCAGGCCCCAACGTTTCTGGATTCTGGCTGTCGAGCAACGGGATCGGCAACCGCGCCGTCAGCCGCACAAGCTAACCAGTTTATAAGAATGGGTTACTACGAAGTACTACTATTAAGGAAGGAACAGGGGATATACATTAGGGAGTCAAGGTCGAGCTAGGGTCACTAACTACGTGGTCATGCTGACTCCGAGACATTCGGCGAGGCAAAAGAAATTGCCGTTGAGTATGCTCCGGTAACACCCAACTCTAAGTGTCAAGACGGCCCGTACCTGGAGATGTTGGCATGCAAAACCCTTCAGACTAGCTTAGCATCGAGGACCCAAGAACCGCTCCAGGCCTTCCGAGAGGCAAGGAGTGTATCTGGTCCAGCCCAGATATCCTACAGCTCAAGGTCCTTTAACAAAGTGTGTGTTCTAGCCGTGCCCGTTGGCTCCTCTATTCGAGCTCGTGTCCGGCCATTTTCAACCCATGGGTTACGCCCGTCAGAGTTCTCTCACATTCCCTGTCAGAGCTGCTGCTCGAACCTCTTAGTCTCTCGTTGCTTTTTGTTGACATGGAGTTCCCCCCGGGCGTAACTCGTACGAAGTACATTCATTGATGCCCAACTTTCACCCCTGTCCCCCAGCCGCGCCACATAATTACGGTGTGACCGCCTAGGATATGTCACTCATTCTCATCCGGAAGGGCCGAGGATTGATAGATAAAAGCCGGCAGTCCTCCCGTCTCAACTTCCCTCAATCCATCAATCACATCCTCTCTGCTTCCCGAGCCATTCTCCTCAAAAGGCATGTTTTACACGGACAACCTCGGAGTGTTCAAGGGGCTTTATTTACTAACTTGTCAGCAGTCTCAACACTTCTGTCCCATCACCAAATCAACACAAGTGAGCGCCCTTGAGGAACCACCAACCCTCCGAGCTACGCGGTCCAAATATTGACTTGCGTGACTGAACAGTCGCCATAATGCTCCCTATTCCTCCTCTCCCGGGCAGTGCTGGCGGTGAGGGCGGTGGTGGTGAGGCGCTTCCCAAGTAAGAGCTCGACTGGCATGGTTAGCCTTGGTCAGGTTTTCCCCCTAAGCAACGTGCGGTGGCCGGAGGGTTTTTCCTGTACTGTAAATGCGAATGCAGAGGCTATGCAGAAGCTAAATTGTTGAGGAGACTGGAGCAGAGTTCTGATATACCACATTACCCTCGTTTTCCGCGCATGGCCGCGTCCACCCCTACGCGTGGGAGGTTGAGCAGCGCGCCGGCCTCGAGTCTGACACAGTTGACCGAGATGACATGAAAGGCTTCGTCTGCTCTTCTCCCAGGTCAGGGTGTTTTACGATGAATCAACTTATTCCTTTTCCAGGCCTGGGGTCTCAATCTCTAGACGTCCATGGGAGTTGTCCGCCTTGGCTTGATGCAGGCCATCTTCACCCGGTTTTATTAGTGCACATGTTTGGCACGCCTCCTACCGTGTCTTGCCCCGATGAAAATTCCAAGCTCACCTTGCCTTTCGCCTCGTTTGGCCCATGCAGTAGAACGAGCCCTCGTTGTATCCTGCAACCACGCGTTTCGCTGGTCGAGCGTCAGGATGAACAGACTCATGGAGCCCATCTTGGCCTCGAGGGCAGCGACGGTGGTCCAGGTTGACTCAAGACATGGCCCGGCCCGTGGCACTCGGCAAAGGTGTTCTCCCTGGCCGAGTGGAGCAGCGGAGAGGCCCGACGTCAGAGAGTGTGACGCGCATAGGGACCGACCAGGATTGCGTGTAGCCATGCCACTACGAGGCAACGCGTGCCCTGGCATTGTTGGAACTGATTCGACGAGCGGCCGACGAGTCGAGGGTTAATTTGGCGAGGGGCATAGACAGTTCTGGCCAAGGGGCCGAAGTAGTCAAGTCGGCCGCTCAAGTCAAGGACTCTGCTTTCCCACGACCAGATTTTGCAGCAATACGCTTGCTTCTCCTACCGCAAAGTGTCTGCGTCGATCCGGCCGGGTTGAAATCGAGGGCGCCAGTCCTGGCACGTCTTTTAGAAATCTTGGGACGAGGCTGTTGCGTCGCTGATGTGCCGGCAAACTGTTTGGGTTTGGCGGCGCGGGCTTTGACGCCCCGTTCTTTCGAAGCCACGGGCACATCCGGCGCGCCGTTGGTGTTGCCGTCGTCATTCGTGACAATATTCACGTTGGCGGCCCGGGTCTTGATGCCGAGCGTGGGAATAGATGCTGCGCTCCCATCTGCCAGTGTTGAGGACACATGTAGTCTGTCGGCCCCGGTCCGTTGGCGCTTTGCATCATGTTCATGGTGGTTTCTGGGGCCGGGCAAAAGCCTTCGCTTCTTGCTCTTTTGAACCGGCTGAGTGGCTGGGTCCGGTTGTGCTGGGGAGGCAGATGGCCGGTGAGGATGAGGAGTTGGCATCATGGACTGGGCTGTACTGGCGGGATGTATTGGTCCACTGGGAGGGGGAGGCCCGGTTTGGGCGCTTTTGAGGCCGAGATTGGCCTCGCGGCGGCGGCGCAGTCGGTCGAGGAATAGACAATTGTCTCGTGTGTGTTGGCAGGAGACTTCGATAAAGGAGGCGGGGAAGTGCGGCCAACCTAGAGATGGCTCTTTGCCGTGCCTGTTTGGGGAAAGGAGCGAAGCCCAAAAGGCAAGAATGGTATCAAGGCTTGCGAAATTGTTAAAGTGGGTAAAGTGAAGCAGCTGGTTGTCGTCCATGCGGGAGTAGCCGAAGCTGAGAAGATACCAGAGCTGATTGCGGATGTCGAGGAGTTCGGCCAGCCGCTCGTCCCTCCTTGCCTGCAGGCGAGCAAGAAAATCGTCCTTGTCAAGGGCTTTGCACGCAATCTCGGCGACATCGTGATGAAAGGCGTCTGGGTCCTGGATAAAGGTAGGGTTTGGCATCGTGTTGAAGCGCTGGTGCAGCTCGCCGAATAGGTCGTCCTCCTGGAAGCCAGCCTCCCAGAACGGCCACTGATACTCGGGCTGCTGATCGAAGTCGACGGCGGGGGCCTCTGTCCAGGGCATCTTGGCGATGTGCAAAGGTGCTCTCCTCGACGTTCTGCCGAGGCGAAGAGTCATCCGATTTGGAAGAGGATGACCCAATTGACTTGTCACGTGTTTCTGCCCAACTCGCCCCGCGCCCCGCGCCCAGTAAGCTTGTACGAAGTATCTACAGAGCCAATGCACAGGATGAACACTGAGACAAGGACGCCGTGACTGTGACTCGTCAACGGCGAGCATTGCTACGAGCAGCCGGCTCTTTGATGTGCCCATCAACACTGAACTGGCGAGTTGCAACTTACATGTGGATCATGCTTCGTTTCTATGAGCCAAAAGGCTCGACATCGTATTCAATGTCTGTCCGGATTATATACTTGGCACCCTTTTTGACGCTCGTGCCCTCGTGCAGCAGCGCGCCTCTGGTCTCGCCATGCGGAAAGATGGCCACTCCGCCCATGACTGGCCGCACGGGATAGGCGTTGAGAACGCCCTCGCCCTGGCCGGGAATGTAAAAGGTCGTCTCTCCACCCTCAAACTCGTCGTTGAGGTAGAGTAGAAAAGTAAAAAGCGAGCTCTGCTTCTTGTCCGGCGGCGAGTCGTCGTAGACGTACGTATTGTCGGACCGGATGCCCGACGGCGGCCAGGCTCCGTCAATGTGGCATCGATACTCGGCGCCGGGAACGTAGCGGTAGACGCGGAACCGCCGGTTCAAGCCCCGGGCGCGGCGGCCGCCGACGTCGGCGGGGACAAAGGGAGCCATGCGCGCCCAGAGCGTGTCGTGAAAGGCGGTATCGACAACCCAGTAGAAATTGTGCGCTAGGACGCTCGTGTCGCCGCCCTCGCGGATGGGCATGTCCGGGAGGAAGCCGACGCTCTCCCCAGCGGCGATGATGGCCTTGCACTCATCCGGGGACAGGACGTTGGTGGCGAGGCTGAGGTTGGGGACGCTGTGGTGCTTGTGGAAGGCAATGCCGTGCGGTTCCGATGACAGGTGGACGCTGTTGGGGTCGGTGGTGTAGAGGATGGCGGGATGATGGTTTGGCGGCTTGCGGAGGGGGCCCGGCGTCGTCTCGATGACACGGAGGGGGGTCTTTGGCGCCAAGGACAGGACCGACTTATCTAGGACCGAGGCATAGACTTGGTGTGACGTCGTAGACGGCCTCAGATCCCATGGCGTCTGGGCGGCAATGTGCGAGGATGGGTCGAGGGGTGGCTTGGCGGCGGTGGCATCAGGCCGACAGCTCACGCGCAAGACGGCATCGAGGACGCTGAGCAGCTCCGTGTCCTGTTGAGAGGGTGTGTCCTGTTGAGAGGGCGTGTCCCGTTGAGAGGGCTCGGGCCCGGCGATGCCGACGCGGCCGGGCTGCGTCACGACGTCGAGGTCGCGCACCCAGCGGCACAGGGCCCCGAGCTTGGGCTCCTGGCGGCGCAGGCGCATCTCGGCAAGGAGGATCTTGGCGTCGAGGTACTTGGCGTCGGCGAGGGCGGCCGAGACGCGGGCCGTGAGGTTTGCGCCGTCTGCAGGCACGTCAGCGCGGCTCTTCCCGTCCATGTGCGTCGAGGGCTACCGGCGGCATTGACGCCCGTGGTGCACGACTGGCGGAAGTCGTAGACGGCGACGCGCAGCGGCCTGCACAGCTTCGACTTGGTCAGGCTCGGATATTTGGAGAGCGTCGTCAGGGTGTCGATGGCCACTTCGAGTTCCTCGTCCGAGACCACA
Source organism: Ophiocordyceps sinensis (assembly GCA_012934285.1). Lineage (NCBI taxonomy): Eukaryota > Fungi > Ascomycota > Sordariomycetes > Hypocreales > Ophiocordycipitaceae > Ophiocordyceps > Ophiocordyceps sinensis. The sequence goes on from JAAVMX010000007.1 coordinate 306,233, forward strand.
GTCTGGAGGCTCCTGGGCTCAAGCGACGGCGGTGGAGGCGACCCGGGCTTGGCCATCTTTTGCGCCTGGCCAGCACGTGACTGAGCCTTGCGCTTCCGCTTAACGGCCTTGAGTGGCGCCATGACTGCCGGTAACGAGGTTTAGAGACGAGGTGACGATGGGAGGAAATAGCATGACTTGTTGGTGGAGGGAGGGGGAAAAGTCGTATGTTGGTCCGAGCCCCTGCCTACCCTATACCCGGGAGGTATAGGGTAGCCCGACTCTGTCCGTCAGTGTGAAGCTAACTAAAAGTGGTTCCAAGCGACTAAGTCGTCGACTAATGGAACTGTACGAACTGCGCTCTTTAGATAGGCAGCAAATATATAAAGGTGAAAGTGTTGAGGCGGGTGGATGTAGCAACTCATCACGTCGTTTAATGCCGTGCTGCAATGGACTGCTCTGTTTGATGCGGACTGCTGCCGCGGGCGCACATCGAGATTGTACTTCCGCGCTCCATGGTCATCTACTCGTCTCGGTAGGAATTAAGAGGTTGAGTCCGCTACCTCGGTGTGAGCAGCTCTTCGGCATCTTCGTCTTGGCACACAAAGTCACGCAAGTTCATTTCTCGACTTATATGCTGTCGCTGTCTTTGCTTTGCCAATCGCCGGCTGGATATATTCAACAACGGTATCGGAGTCTTGGCAACTTTACCGGTGTTCAAAACATTCGAAGTTGTCTATTCAATATTCCTCATATAGGAGCCCTAGTTAAGCTAGTGCCTAGTTTTCTACTTTTCCTTCTTTGCACTATTCGCAAGAATATATATCATGCACGAAGGACAGAAACCCGCCAATGGTCGGCCGAGCTTAAACTCTAGTAGAGAACTCCATACAACGACCAAAACCCTCTAATTTATGCCTAGGTAGATGTGCCCCACACCCCTGTTGCGTCCCGTCTTAAAACCCTGGTGGTCGAACTGGCCCTCGGTCCTTATCATTTGGATCAACTCCAAGGGGTTTTCCATTTCCTGGTCCATTATTTGATCTTCCCTTTTCACCCGGACGTCCACGTCCTGGTATATGAGCCGGAGTTCCTGCCTTTGGATCCTTATGTGTTCCGTATTTTCTATCTGGGTCAAGTGTTTTACCCTTGGGTTTTGGGAAGTTTGGCGGTTGTACCGCTTCACCGATCCCAGCCCGGGCCACGATTTTTGGGTCTGTCTGTGGCGGTGGCATAGCTGCAGCTAGTCCGGCAAGAAGGGCAAACAGGGTTGTCGAGGCCTTCATTTTGGCAAAGGGGAGTTGAAGAAAATGTTTGATTGGAATTGGGAAGAGTTGATGGTTGAGAGAGAGATTCAACCGGGCCAAGAGACGGTCTATAAATACTAAAAAGCACAGTCTTATCCATTCCCCATGTGATATCACAAGTCAGGCTGATACTCGTCGGTCTCAAGACCTGGCTTGAGTCTCGATGCATGACTTGACAGCGGAGCATAGGCATGTGCTGGCAACACGCATGACCGGGTCCTGGACAACTAGCAATGTCATGAAGAGGGGCAGACTGCTCTCGAGGTCGGCGCTTGTCGAGCTCCATGTGTCGTCAACGGCTTAGGGCTTGTCTTGAAACTCGATGCCCGCGTCCAGCAAGAAGAGGCTGGCGCTGTTAGCTTGCGGTCGATTACTCGCGAGAGGGGAAAGGTGCGGGCGCAAGCGAGCCGGACGACTTGGCCGCGGCCGAGGCTGCCGATGTCGAGGTGGTGCTTGGACGTGGTGGCGGCCATGGTATCAGTTGGGGGCGATTTCTCGTCTCGGTCCGGAGGATCACGACATGGACCTTATGATTCGCACCCGAGGAGGCCAGGGACGTCCCTGTACCCTTGCTACTTACTACCCATTAGGCTTCGGCCTTGGTGGCGCCGCGTGACTCCTTTGGGGTCTCTAGAAGGCGCACGCGACAACCACTTACACACATTCTGTGTTCTTCGTATCCGCAGCGCAAAGCAAGCTTTGCTTCATGAAACAACCAACCAACCAACCAAGTTGCCGGGTGGAATATTCGTACGAGTTGGAAGTTCTGGGGAACGAATTCCAACGGCAAGGTTTGGCGCGATTTGGAATCATTCATGCCGCACCTCGAAAGCTCGTGGCTGCCCACGAAACCTAGGTAAAACGACCATGGCGACTTGTCCGACATGGCTGGCACCCGGGCGAGGCTGCGGTGCAGCAGAATCTTGACGCGGTGCGCCAGGCGTGGAGCGTCGTCGAGACTGCCATGCGCGAGCAGCACAGCGTCTTCCACACACGCAACTTGCCCTTTATCCCCATGACGACCGTCGACGACTCCGGCCGGCCCTGGGCCTCGGTCGTCGCCGGCCTGGGGGGCGAGATTGGTATCGTCGGAGCCAACTCGCTCACCGTCACGGCGCGGCTCTGGCATGGCGACCCGCTCCTCGACGCGACGTGATGCCGCGCTAGGGCTGTCTCGTGCGGTTGCGGGCTGAGTAGTTTAAGTCGTGCAAGTCAGGGACACCAATGTCTATAACTTTGTCATTTTCTTGGCTTACATCACTAGGGGGGCCGTAAACGCAAAGCAAGGAGGGGGATGCATGCCAACTTTACGGCCCCCCTAGTAGCTTTGCGAATGCCCAAGGGCAAGAGGCTGCGAGCAAGCCGGAAATCATCTACGACATCGGAGGCTGTCTGCAGGGTTTATAGGCAATGTCAATTATTGCTCGATCTTGTTGATGTTCGGTTCTGATAAAAGGCTTCATCCGACGACGGCAGTCACTCGAACAGTCTTTCGATCGCTTAGCTTTACCCCGACGCTCCATGAGATACTTTAGCAAGATGAAGAGAATATGGCTCATGCCCCTATTCTCTGTCTTGTGGGATACTTTTCGTCCGCCTTGCTCTGCCACCATTTCCAGGGCTTGGTCAAGCACGCACATGGACGGTAAGCTACGGGCCTTTCACTACTGAAATAACGTGTACGTTGCTCGCGACGGTACTGGACGATATTTAACCCCTTGGGGCTTGAACTTTCGCTTTCTTGGGCACTCCGAGGCCGAATGTAAAGAGGGAGGGCGCACCCCCTGACACGGCCAAGCTCGCAGAAATGTGTCTCCTGCGGCAAATCATGACCAAGTACGTGAACAAGGTCGATTCAGGGCTACGGCGGCAGATTCTCGTCTCGAAACGGCGCTAATGACCTAATACCGGGCTCACGCACACGCTCTTGGTTGCGTGACCTTGTTATTGGCGAGGGAAGGGGTTGCGATTAAGGGCGTCGACGATAATGCCATGGAGGTGGCATCCATCGCTTAGTGCTTAAGCTTGACATGGCGAAAGAAGCCACGGGCGTCAGCGAGAAGACGGAGACGGTAGCAGGAGACCGAGTCCAGCTAAAGAGGGAGCTGCGGTGGGTGTACGTAAGGTGTCTAGAGTACCTAGAGACGGACCCTGATATGCACCTTGTGACGCCGTATGCGTCTTCGGGCCTCTATTACGTCCCTATGATGGACCGTTAGATGAGCTGTTGATGGGGGCGTTTGATCCAGGCTGCCGTCGTCACTCTTGAATCCCTGGGCTAGCACGGGATAGGGATGGGTCAAGAGCTTGTGGAGCGAGACGTCGAGGCCTGCCTGGATGACCAGCTGGATACCCTCGCGAAGCAGAAGGACCGCGTGCAGGGAAGCCGAGATTGCGGTCCAGTGTGTGTCCATCGGCGTCGCCGGGGACGACATTATAGACGTGTTGATGTCCTCGGGTCTACTCGGGGCCGACGAGGCAGCTCTCCTTGTGGAGGAGTCGTCGCTCGGAATGCCGTCTCCGAGTACTACCCGTCAGGTCAGCAGAGGTGCTCAGACCTTGGAATACAGTCAGGAGACCGGGAGAGCGCTTGCATGTAGCTGTGGTTTCTCGCCTTGACCAAGGCCATCGTCGTCCATCGTCGTCCAAGGCCATCGTCGTCCAAGGCCATCGTCGTCCAAGGCCATCGTCGTCCATGGCCATCGTCGTCCATGGCCATCGTCGTCCATGGCCATCGTCGTTCATCGCGCTACGAGGCCAGCCTCGAATGGGTCCATGAATGTGTGGGTGAGAGGGTGCGTGCGTGGTGCGTGTTGCGTGTTGCGTGTTGTCTTCACTCTATCGTAATGTGAGGCTGAAGCTAATGTGCCACCGCACATCGTCTGGTGACGGGGAAACTATTGCGCCGATCCGCATCGACGAAAAGCGGTACGAAGTATACGCATACATAATACATATGTACGAGGTACGTTGTCCCCAAACGACGGATCCCGATTTCATTGTCAAAGCACTCATCAGTCGAGACCGTTACATCATTGCGACAAGCACGAAGCACCAGTCGGCCATGTCTGATTTCTTTTATGATGCGTGTCTTAACGACGACAACTCGGCAGAAATCGAACGCGAGGACCTGGAGCTTTACCAACAGCTAGGGCCTGAAGGCCGAGCCAACATCGATACGCGATGGGGTCCGCCTTCCTCGTGGCGCGCCAGTGCTCGAAATGCTCCCCAAGCACGCAATCATCCCCTCTACATGGATCCCCCCAACATGGAAATCCTGGCCATGTATGACGCATCGTCCAATCTACGAGGCACAGGACGTGTCTTGCCCACCCGGTTCACTCCGCCGTCGGCCACGTCCACCCCAGCTGAACTCTTCCCTGCGGGGGTCAACGGCCCGGTATACCGGTTCATCCGCCGGGGCGACCCGAAGCAGGCGTTGATCTATGTCGATGGTTGCTGTCTCGATAATGGAAGAGCCAGCCCCAGGGGCGGCTGGGCATTCGTTTTCCAGCCCGGGGCCAGCGGGGTCGTGTCTGCCCGCTTGGAGAAGAAAGGACCCTTTGGAGATGTACACGCCCAAAGCAGCAATCGGGCTGAGCTACGAGCCGTCCTCGGTGCGCTTCGCTTCCGCTCCTGGCTAGGCGAGGGCTTTACGACCTTGGTCTTGGCTACCGACTCTGAATATGTGTCCAAGGGCGCTACTGTGTGGGCTCCCGCCTGGGTGCGTAGTGGGTGGAAGACCAGCACCGGCGCCGACGTGAAGAACAAGGATATGTGGGAGATGCTCTTGGGAGAGGCTGAGAGACTGGGTTCCAGGGGCTTGAGGATCCAGTTCTGGAAGATTCCTCGAATGCTCAATGAAAAGGCCGATCGTGGGGCAAAGGATGGTGCAGTGAAGGGGGATCTGGACGAATACTGCGAGTTGATGGGTGTGCTCACATGACGGGCCGAGTAGTCCCCAGAGTCGTCGGGCTTCTTGCCAATGTCGGCGTAGTAAAGTTGAGAGGATAGTTGCCTGAAAAGACTGCACCTGCCCGCCTTTCTCGCGTCACTATGAAGCTATTCAAGGCAGCGCCTTACCATCATTCATTATTGCGTGAACTCGACAGACACCCGTCTTGACCTGCTCTACTTTTACTCGCCGAGTTCTGATACGCACATGCACAGAAGAGTGTGCCCGCATACTCCTTTCACATCTTCCACCATATATCAGGATGGCAGATACTAAATGCACCATCGTCAGCCGGGATTTCCATCGTGGTCGAGAGTGATTCACACACGATTCACACACGGATATACGTTTTTTATCCGCGCTAAGATCGTACGTATATCCGTGCACAGAGGCAGCCCTCGCAGCCCACAAACGCCTATTTATTTATTAGAGGTTGGGAGCCTAGCTTCCCGTCCAAAACCTTCCCCCTCATTTATCCATCATCATTTGCCCTTTTGCCTCTCGTTGCCACCTCTTCAGGTTATGAGTCCCGCGCGTGAGATAGTCAGAGGACTATGCCCGTTAGTCACGCCCAAGAAGAAGCTGCCTTTTAGCGCTTCTTGAAATCAACGCATACCAGCCCGCCATTCGGCGCGATTCCTCCCGTCAACACTCACGAATGGGGTCCTCCCATCAAACTTTGGTGGCGCTGAGACACTTCCCTTCGTACCACCTTGCCCTCGAATCCACGCCTTGCCCTCGGATCCAGAATAACCTCGAGAGCTCATTGGTCGCGCGAAGACAAGTGGCCATGCGATCACCAATCGTTTTTTTTTCTTGACCAACAGCGGCATCGTGCGCCAGACGAAAAGTCTGATCCATTCAGCACCACACACCAACGTCACACAAACATCAAACATGCCGATCAATTTCTTCACCTATGGGCCCAAAGCGGTCGGATACGGCCGGCGGCTTGGACTAACTGTCCTAGCGTATGGCGCATCGAGGCAGGCGAGGGCGCTTGGAATCCCCGTTTGCCAAGTTTTCTGATCCGGTTCGTCTTACCCGATGCTCCATAAAGAGGGGTTTCATGCTCATTATAATGCGAACTAGGTCGGACATAGTAAAACAATCGGGGACGTGGGTCCCAGACCAGTGGCACGCGACCATGTCGATGAACGGCGGCCGATGTGAATACGATCCGGCCAGACCGGCAACTTGGACTCGTCGCGTTGGCAAACGCGACGGCACCCACCACCAACGTCACGTCAAGTCAAGATGGTGTACGGGGCGAAGTTGAACACCAACTCGTCGCGCTAGCCTACGCGACGGCCAGAGAGGCGAGGGCGCGTGAGATGCCCGTCGTCGAAGTCCTAATCAGGTTCGTCTTACCCGATGCTCCATAAAGATACATATAAGGGTTTCATGCTAATTATAATGCGAACTAGGTCGGACATACATCCGACAACCTGGGACCAGGCACTAGGAACGTTGGTCCCCGACCAGTGGCACGCCACCATGTCGATGAAGACGGCGGCGGACATCCAGGCCAGGGTCCATCGGACGGCCCACGCGTATACGACTGGGACGCAGGACTTTCTCCTGCAACACATGACATTCGGCGGCACCAAGCCCGACGCCGTCGTCCGTGCAAACCAGAAGCCGATCTGGCCGCAGAACTTGTTTCGCATTGGGCGAATATAAACGAAGCAGGCGCACCGTCTGGGTCCCAGACCAGATCCACGCCACAATGTCAATGAAGACGGCGGCGGATGTCAAAGCCAGGACACATTGCACCGCGCACGTATACACAACCGGGACTGGAGACTTCTTGGTGGATCGTATGACAATCACCCCAGCAAAACTCGACATCATCGTCCGTGCGACTATAGACCATACAGCCCGGGGGGAACCGGCACCGCGCGCCGTGAATTGGGCAACCGAGAACTGCCAAGGTTGGATCATCAGGGTGTCGCGGCGTCTTGTAAATGAGGGAATCGTCGAGGAGAGCGCAGTGACCATGCTGCAAGGGTACATGGACCGGTCAGAACAACGGGAGGATCACGTCCGGGATCACATGTGGGAGATTAGGCCACATTTGCAAGAGATTTGAAGAGGGCTCCAGGCAGCCCCTTTTCGGGCACAACACACACAATACACGAGCCTGCAAACATTCACCCCCCTGTCCGAATCATTCACCGATCCTCTAGCCAATGGTGCGCTGCCAGACCGGGGAGGGCCCCGCCACCAAAATTTTGGTGTGTGTGGCCCTAAGGTTATAGGTCTAATAGGACCGCGAGAGTGCGCCCTAGAGCCGCCGACGCCGCCCGCCCGACGTGCCCGACGTAAAGCTATTCCGCAATAGCGCCTATAGCCGCGCGCGCGCGAGCGCGGCGGCGAGTGCGCGCGCTTAGCATAAACAATCGCTTCGGTCGCTTTAATTAAGTAAGTAAGCATAATTAATTACCTAGTTATCGTACAATTGTTTAAAGTACGCGGGCCCGACTTAATACTAGTACCTAAAGACTTATAGGAAAGTAGCCTATATAGGGGGTAACTTATTAAATCCGCCTTATTAAGTAGTCTCTCTAGTTAATTTAGTAGGGATACTCTATAGCGCTACCTTTAGGTACTTAGTTATTAAGTACCTCCCTACGGTAATATCTTTAAAACCGCTACTATATACCTAAGTACCTAGTAGAAAAAGTAGGCAAATAAGATATAAAACAATAAGGAGAAGTACGTAAGGCAGACTCTTAATATTTACCGCTATAGTAAGCTTATAGGAAAAAAAAAATATTCTTTATACTTATTATAGCTTGCTCTTCCTTATTTAACTTTTGCTTTATTAATCGGACTTTTAGATCGCTTTAAGGCTTAATCTATAACGCATTGACTTAGTTAAGGCGGATATACATATATAATAGAAGGGTATTAAAACCCCGATTAGCATATGTTTTTAGTATAAATAAAAGAATTATAGCTCTTCCTTCTATATTTGTATGTCTACCCCTACTCTTAATATACCGAGCTAGTAGGGGTTATGCATAGTCGCGTAAATGCCTACATTAGGGAAAGTCGCTAAGCAAAACGCATTTTTCTACCGCTAGCCGCCTTGAATTAGTCGAGGCGGCTAGCGAATGCAGTACGTGCACTTTTTACATACGTCTTCGCGCTGCTGCCGCCGCTACTGCTGCCGCCGCTGCTACTACCGCCGCTGCTACTGCCGCCGCTACTGCTGCCGCCGCTAATAAATAACGAGTGTAAGAAACACGCCTGCTGCCGCCGCTACTGCTGCTGCCGCCGCTGCTGCTGCTGCCGCCGCTGCTGCTACTACTACCGCCGCTACTACTACTGCCGCCGCTAAATGACGAATGCGAGACACACGCGGGGCGCGAAAGCGGTAAGGGAATTCGCTAACAAGGGTATACGACGGTACAAGAGGACCCGGCCCGCAAAAAATATATAGGCTATGTCTCTTCGTGCGTCCGCCTCGACTTAGTCGAGGCGTTGTAGATTAAGCCCTTAAACATCGATTTAAAGCTGCCTTACTATCTTATTAAATTCACGGAACTTTTTTTACTAACTTAGTACGTACTATAGCCCGCTAACGCTATATTTACTAACTGCCTATAGTAACGAACATCGCAATAGCTTCTAACGCTCTTTCCTTAGCTAAGAGATCCTTCTAGAGCTATAAGGAAGCTTATAAGGCCCTCGTAGAGCACTAGAGCTAGCTTGGCTTTATAATTTCGATCGCACGTAGTAGGAAATACGCTAAATTCCCTTATATTAAGCAGAGCACGGATCTCGTCTATTAATATAGCGGCGAGTATAAAAGGTAGGAGAAAAACACCGATAAATATACAACCTTAACTAGGAAGTTATCTTGCCCTTAGAAAGCCGCGATTAAATACTACTATTCGATTACTTCGTTTTAAATCTAATTCTAATATAAAGAATACGATTACGAACCCTTTAACGAGCCCTTTGCAGAAAGCCGTTAGCGGCTGCGTTCTTAACGCAACTTTAGTCTCCTAAAGCTTTAAGACATAGTAGAAAATCGCCTTAAGCAGGGCAAATGATCTACACAGAATATTGCTACTTAAATTCAGAAGGAACACCCTAGGCTTAGCATCGCGCGTGCTAACGTTTATTTTATCTAACGGCACATTCGTAAAGAGAAATACGGCTTAAGCACCTTAACGCAAGCTTTCCTTAACGTGCTTTAAAACGACCCTCGAATCGCATTCTTTCGCATAAGTCGCTAATATATATAAAGCATCCTCTATGCTATATGCTAGGGCTAATATAATTAGCTATAGATAAGATAGCAGGGAGCTATTCCTAGCTTCCGGGGCTTACGCCTACCTAATAAGAATTATCCTTCCTTACACATATATTCTTAGTGCCTAGTGTATTAAATTAGTAGTAATTCTATACCTTCTGCCTTTAAAGCTACTATTAGGAACGCCCTTCCTGTCTCTAGAGCTTCGCTCTACTACGACACGTTCGCTAAGAGCTTCTAAAGCTCTCGCTATTTGTTAGAAGCCGCTTAAAGGCTCCCGACACCTATAGTATAACTAGCTTATATAACCTTAGCTAGCACGCCTATATAACCTCTAACATAAGCCTTACGATCCGACGAGGCTCGCCTTTCTAAGCATTATTAGAACTAAGGTCCGCTACCTAATTCTCTATTCTTAAGTCCCTACGCAATTAGCCGTAAGGAAAAATTTTCTCTCTATGTTTTCGATTTCCTACGTATACCTATTCCTACGCTAAAATTAAAACACCCTATACCTCTTACTATAGACTTTTCTCCTCTCCTACGACTCTTCTTTCTTCGTAATCCCTCCTTTTCTCCTTTATCCCTCGTTTTATTTAAGCTATCGTTACTATAGCTAGGGACGAAGAAGCCCGTTAAGCTATAGCGTCTATATCTCGCTTAGACGACTCCTACCCTCGCTTGCCGATATAAGAATATACCCCGCCGGATAGTGTTTATAGCGCCGCTCCCTCTAAGGACTCTAAGAGTGATTATAAAGATCCTCCTCCTCCCGCCCGCTATCGTCCTCGCTTATCCTTAGAAACTAAGGTACTACGCAAGCAGTCTACTATACTAGCTATAGAGGATAGAGATTACAATAACCTATTAAAATAAGCCGTCCGCTACTCTAAGTTAATTAAGATACTACCTACGGAAAGGGTTATTAAGACCTTTACTAATATAGACGTAATATATATAAAGTAAGCCTATATTCTCTTAGGCTCCTTAGCCTTTAAGTCGGAGATTATCTTCGATATCTTAGATCTTCCGTCCGTAAAGGAAAAGCATCTATAGCACGCCGATACTTAGCGAAAGGGAATTCGCTTATATCTTCGTTTTATAAGCGAGCTTCCCGACGAAAAGACTCCTCTTTACGCTACGATAACTTTAGTATATCCGCTAGTCTAAGCCGTGCCTTTTAACCCGTAAATAATCGACGGAGACCTTTTTAACGGTTAATTAAAGGAATAGCCTCCTCTTTATCCGTAAGGAATACTTCGCTTATCTAAGCAGCGCTCTATTAGATAATAGTATTACCTTAAGGAATAACCTTAGGTTCTATATTATTCTCTTTAGTCTAAGTTATCTAAGTACTCTTAGGCCTTTTACTCTCGTCGATAGAAGGATTTAGATAATAATAATAATAATTCGTTTAGGTCCGATAATAGTTTTATCCGCCGCCCCTTAAAGTCCTATCCGAACCTATGTAAGCACCGCGAGGCGAGTTATACCTCCTCCTCGGCCTATAACGATAAGGCTATTACTAAACGCCTTAAACGGGATAATATTAATACTTTTAACCTAGATAAGTATAATCCGAAGAACCTAAGCATTATCGCTTTTAGCGATAGAAAGAATATCTATATAAACGTCTATCTCTTTACAAAGCGTTTAAAGATCTATTAGGACGAGGATCTATTCGCCCTTTGCCTATATTACCTCTCCTTCTTAGTAGGAGGAGCTCTTATATAGTATATAAGTAAGCTTATAGCGGAATAACGCGATATCCTTAGTTCCTCCTCTCTTAGAACCTTCTATAAGTTCTTAATAAAGCGTTTTAAGCGTCCTAACCCCGATGTCTTAAAGGAACTTTATAGGGAAAGGTATACGATATCTATATAGTTCTCTAGCTCTATTACTCTCGCGTAGTAGATCTAGAGAAAGGTTTCGCTCGCCCGCTAACTTAAGATAGGCAAGGATGCTTAGATTATTAAGGCTATCTATCCTCTTATTACCGTCTAGATCTCCTCGCTTCTTCTTATTCCTACGAAGAAGACCCTAATTAATAAATAGATTCGTATTATTAAGGAACAAAAGCCCTTTATTATAGCCTCTCTTAAGCTATATATCTCCGGAGACTAAGACTGTTTTCACCGCGGTAGCTTTTCCCGTCGGGACGATAACTATCGTTAGGATAACCGTCGCTATAATAATAGTTACCGTTAGGGTAACTATAATCGCTACCGTCGTAATAATCGTCGCGATAACTATCGTTAAGGTAACCGAGGCAATAACTACCGTTAGGGTAACCGTCGGGATTAGGACTAAGGTTATAATCGCAACCGTAGTCCTAAAGGACGAAGCTTAAGTAATAACCGTAATTAGTTAAGCTTACGCCCGCTACGCCGCGACGAGCGTTACCTTCGCTAGGACGACCGACGAGATAACCGAACGGAATACTATTAAGGTAAATATAAGGGTAATAATAATAAGAAGAAAGTGCGTTTTAAGTCGAAATATTAAAGCGATAAAAAGACTACTCTTAGCGGCGACGAAGCTAGTAATAAGCTATACTTAAACGACTTTTAGGACGACGCGTCCTCTTACGCCTCCTTAAAGGCTAACTTCGTAAGCTATATAAACTCCCCCTACTTTACTAAACAGGCCGGTAAGTTTAAATATAGCACCTAAGACCGTACCTTCGCACTTACCTTTATACTTAAAGAGCATATACGTGCTAACTGCTATATATCTAAGTAGTAGCTCTATAGTAAAGAGCGCGCGCTTAAGCCTTTAACCTATAAGGTTTATAAGACCTTTTTTCTTTCTCGTAATGCCTTCTTCTCTTACCTCCGTCTTAGGTATAAGAAATCCCCTCCTATTACTATAGGGAACGTCTTTAATCCTATCGTTATTAAGCCTAATGCCCCCGCTGCCCTAGAGCCTATTCTTACCGTACCTATTATTAAGGAGCCTGTTTTTCACGTAGCGCTAACTATAGCACCCCGACTAGATTAAGTCCTAAAAGCTAAGGCCGAGGAGCCTTAGTAGGATTAAGATTCCCCGCCGCACTTATACTCCTATATAAGGATTAAGGTCTTTGCTTAACCTAATAGGCAGGAAGTCTAAGTTTACCCTAACTCTAGCTATAGTAAGCCTATAATTAATCGCGACCTTCTTTAGACTCTTAACTATACCGTCGAGAAGAAGCCTCTTATTACTATTAACAGAGTTAACGGTCGCTCTTTTTGCGAGGACTAGGCTACGTTCTCCTTCTACGCGCGCGGTACTATAGCTAGCCCGACTACTTAAGCAGCTATAGCTAAATTTACTTACTCCGCTTAGGTCTCTAAAGTAAAGGCCGGCGCGCTTTTAGGCAATGCCTTCCTTAAGCTATACCGAGGATCCCTTAATTATAATAAAGAGGTTATTCGGATTAAAGTGCTCGACGGGTTTAAAATCCTATTCGATATCTATAAATAGCCCCGCGAAGTTATTCGCCGCGTCTAGGCCGTCCGAAAGACTATTATACTACCCGGTATTACCCTTATAGTCCCTGCCTTTTAGAAAGAACTTCCTAAAGACCGCGCCTATACTTTCTTCGCCTTTTACGCTAATGCGGTTTATAGTATCGTCGATATTAAATCTCTTCCTACTATCTTTATTACTAATAGCACGAACGTTAACCTCGTTATTAAGCGTAAGCAAAAGCTTAGCTAGATATAGGAGTGTTAGGAGTCTAGCTATTTTACCGCCTTATCTTAGAAATTAGCTATAAAGGCTCTAACGCTAGCTACGGTAGTTTCGCCTACTCTTAGAGCCGCTGCTATACTATCCTCCTCTATAAGAACTGCTATTACTACTACTGCTTCTTTTATTAATTTATCGGTTGATATTACAAGCACTTTTCCGCTTACTTAGGAAGTTCTCGAGTGCCTATAGGCTCCCGCCCTATCTTAACCTATAGAAGCTCTTATTTTAGGCACTTCTCTAACGCTTTCGCTATCCGACTCTATTTACGCCTATATTATAGCTTCTTCGGCAAGACCCGCTAAGTAGTCTAAGGTTCGCTAGAACCTTATAGTAGCTACTACTAACGTAACGGCAGCTGCTATAGGTATTAAGATAGACGCCGCGGATAGAATTAAGGATCCCCTCTCTAGCCGTATTTTATACTAAACGCACGTTTAGCGCCTACCGGAGCTATAAGAGAAATATACTAAAGAGGGTATTTATATTTTCGACTATAGCCCCTCTTTCGTACGCTACGTTAAGAAGCTTCTTAGGAGATACTCCTAGCTCTATCGGGATATAGGCACCGCCGTCGTAGAACCCGGAAGGGAATTAATAATCCCTTTAATCAATAATTAGCATAAGAAACAAGTCGCTTAGAGGCCTTACCTATAAGGACTTCGCGATAGGAAGGTTATCGACGATACGTTTAACCTACTTTATAAATAGGGTCGCTTAGAGTAAGCCGACGAGCCTACGCCGTTCGTAGCACCTATCTTTATAGTCTAGCGTATAGCCCGAGGCGAGACTAAAGGTCGAGTCGTTATTAACCTACGTGCTATTAATAGTATTACTATCCCGGATTCCTACCTTCTACTACTATAAAGCTCTATTATTGCTAAACTCTTAGGCGCCCGTTTTATTACTACTATCGACGCTTCCGCCTTCTTCTATTAGTTTCGAGTTAAACTTAAGCATTAAGGTAAGTTTACTATTACGAGTCATTAAGGTCTAGAACGCTTAATAGTTACACCTATCGGCTTTCGCAATAGCCTAGCGTACGTATAACGCTATATAGACCGAGTCCTCCGTCTATACTAGGGCTATAGCCGCGCGTTTATTAATAATATTATTATTTACTCTGCTATAGAAGAGGAATACTTTTAATATCTTAAGGCTATCTTTAAGCTCTTCGTATCGCTTAACCTATCTATAAGCCCTACTAAGAGCTAGATCGGCTACCCTTCCGTAGAGCTACTCGGATATTATATCGACGCGTTTAAGATAAGTACTATAAAGTATAGGCTTACTGCCTTCGCGAAGCTTCTATTCCCTAATAACCTCGCCGCTCTTAATACTATATCGGCGCTATAAGGTATATTCGCAACCTTATCCTATACTACGGCGCCTCTATTGCCCCTCTATAGGATCGTAAGACTAGTCTTCTAGCTTAGGGTCGCTTAATCGGTAAGGTTAAGAACGGGAACCCTAATAAGCGGAAGTCCTATACGCGAGTTATATCGTTTTAGCCGACCTTAGCCGAGCTTTCCTCCTTCGCCTCCCTTTAGAAGGAAATTACTTCTAGCCGTATGATTTACTATATAGACCCGTAGAAGAGGCTATTCTATTAGATTAACGCCTTTTTGCAGCGAGGCTTTATAGCCGTCTTTTTCTATCTCCGCGACGGTACTGTTTAGCAGCTAGGCTAGCCTATTCTAGTTAAAGCTATTATACCTATCTGCTTCCTCTCCCGCACTCTAACGAGAGCCGAGCAGTCCTATAGTGCCTTAGAACTAAAGGTCGCCTATCTTATATAGGCTATAAAGAAGATACGCACTATAGTATAGTCGTTAACCCTCCCGCTTATAGTCTTAACCGATTACTCCGCGATTAAGCAGATCGTCGCTAAGAAGACCCTTAATACTTCTAGCATAGACCGAGCTAACCGTCGCTTAGTTATAGCCTTAATTTACCTCTCTAAGTACGATATCGAGGTTTATTACCTCCTTAGCAAGAAGAACTTTATCCCTAACGCCCTTAGTCGCCTACTAGCCGAGAAATCCGACTAGCTGCTTAATCGTCGTCGTCCTAACTTTACTATGCTTAACGATATACTTATAGCCTCTAAGGCTATTATAGCTCCTAAAAAACGGGAGGAATTCGCCGTCGCCTACGATAATAACCCTTACTATAAGCGAATACTTTAAATAATCGCAGATAGCGAGGACGCTATTAAGAGTCTTTCCTCGCCCTTAGAAGGAGCTATAGTCGCTAACTCTATAGCACGAACGAAAGCATAGCTTAAGCGCCGCGGTATACCGTTCTTTATAGTCGATAAGCTTCTATACTATAAAAGCCCCGACGGCTTTACCCGGCTATATATCCCTAACGCCCTCGTCCTATCTATAATCTTAGTAGCCTATAACGATAAAAACTACTTTAGCGTCGTCCGTATAATTAAGGACCTAGAGATATACTTAATTCGCAGAGTCACCCGTTAAGTAAAGAAGTATATCGCGGCCTATAAAGCCTATTGCCTTAGCTAAATAGACCGTTAGACCTTTACCGGCAGCTATAAGCCTATTCGCCCCCCGCTACTTCTAATATAGAGTATTACGATAGACTTTATAACCGATATACCGCCCTTACCTTTAGCAAGCTCCCTATAGTAGATCCTAGGCTTTAATATCTTTAACTAACTTCTTATAGTCACTTGCCTAACTAGCAAGAGATGCTTGCTAATCTTAGGCAACGCGAAGTACGGTATAAAGGATTAGGCTTAAAGCCTAGCCCGTTAGTTACTTCTTTCCGATTAAGGTATACTAAGAACTATTATTAGCGACCGGGATCGTAAATTTATATCCGACTTTTAGAAAGGCCTCTAAAGCGCATTCGGTACTAAAATTGCAATAACTACCGCCTACTACCTATAGGCCGACGGACTTACCGAACGGCGCAACTAGACCGTAAAGACCGCTCTACGAATATCCTACATTAAGGATCCTAGCTTAGATTAAAAGATAATAATCCCCGCCTTTTAGTAGAATCTAAACATAGTATTTAACGCTAGTATAAAGATCTCTATATATAAATCTATCTTTGGCTTTAATATACGTAGACTATTAGAAGCTGCCGATAATATCCTAGGCACTACTACGGACGAATTGCCCTACTTACGAAAAGTTATCCGTAGATAAGCGAGCCTAGCTATAGACCTAGCCGCTATAAAGGCTAAGTAGCGGTATAACGCGAAGCACCTGCCGGTTCTTCTTAAAGCTAGTAATAAAGTCTACCTAAAGCTATATACGGGCTATTATAAGCCTAGCTAGCCGCTAAAGAAATAGTCGCGGTAACGAGAAGGCCCTTTCGTTATTAAGCGTATAGTTAATAACCTCGCGGCGGAGCTCGACCTCCTTAGCTAAGTCCGAATCTACCTAGTCGTTTCTATTTAGCACTTTAAGCTCGTATATAAAGGATATTACGTCGAGCTCGAGCCTAGACCTATAGAAGCCGCTCGCAACGTCGAAGCACCTAACGAAGGGGATTAGCACTACGAAGTTAAACGCCTAATAGATATCCGTATTCGTCGCATTAGTCGGTCGAAGTCACCTATAACCGAATACCTTATACGATAGAAGGGATAGGCTACTATATATAACTAATAGGTCCGAGCCGACTAGGTCTCCGCTAAAGCTATCACAGAGTTCTAAGGTCGCCCTCCCGCACGCGCTATACGAAGCAAAAAGGCCGCTTAGCAAAAGGAACGATTAGAGGAATAATTACTAGCAGGTATAAGCATAATTTATAAGAATAAAAGGAAGGATTTAGGCAATAGGAGTGTTCCTCTCGATTGCCTAATTAGGATTGTATTTATAACTACTATAGGCAGTAGTGTTTTCTTTTTCGAGCCGATATTCTAATATATATAAAGTATCCTCTATACTATATGCCGGGGCTAATGTAATTAGCTATAGATAAGATAGCAGGGAGCTATTCCTAGCTCCCGGGGCTTACGCCTATCTAATAAGAATTATCCTTCTTTACATATACATTCTTAGTGCCTAGTGCATTAGTCGCGGCCTTAACGGCAAGTTATAGCGGTTTTTCTAGATATACTAAGTTTGTATAGAGGACTAGAAGCGGAACCTAGAGTTGCTTTTAGCGGATAATATATATAAAGTCAACCGCTTTAACTTTCTGCTTCTTTAGATTATAGGCACTACCTCGCTATATACGAATTACAGCGTTGCGTTCGGTCTCGCTACGAAGGAAGATACTAATGCCTTTACTTAGATGTTCGAATATATAATAGAACGGTTAGAAGACAGAAGACAGTCTAACCGGACTAAGTCTCTAATAGTTAAAGACTAATAGAGGGCGTTATTTATCCTTAAAAGCTATAGGGGCGGAATAGTAAGTAGAAGAGCACTCGGGGTCACTTATACTAGACCGGCTGGCTAAGTCTAAGCAAGCAGGGGTAGTCGAGGCTAGAGCACTAAGGGCACTACTAGAAGAGGTATAGGTCACTTAGTAGGCAGTTAAACTAAAACTATAATAAAAGCTAAAGAAGAAAGGAAGAAAGGAGAGCCTAAGAAAGGGCGGACTAAAGTTCCTTTAAATAGCTCTTCCCGTCCGTCCAGACGGTCCCGGTACGTCCCTTTCCTTCTAGCACCTTCTGCCACGTATCCCTTATACTGCCCCGAGCTAATGCGGGTCCCCGGGGCTGCGTAAGAGCTATATAGGTCGGCTAACCTCGAAAAAGCTGCCTCCCGCGTCGTTCTAGAGCCCTTATAGACTAATCTAGGTTATATAGGTCTATTTATGCACTACGTGCATAATTTCATATAGGTAGGTCACACAACATAAGTCGTATAACCTCCTTATGCGGAGGATCGGACGAATAATCGGTCCCGAAAGCCGGGAGGGCTATATTAGGCCTATAGCTCCCGGTGGTCTAGGTGTCGGTCTATTATGCGGGGCATCGAGCTAATTATCGGGTCTTATTAGGCAAGGGTGCCTAATAAGATTGTCGGCGTGACCGTAGCTGCGTGGTACGTCCCGTACCTAAGGAAGCTAAGTCCTAAGGGACTTAGGTTCGAAAAAGGGGTATATCCTAGGCCGAAAAGGGGTATAACCGGATAATAGGTAAGTCCGGGGCGAACATCTTTATGCTAAGTCATAAAGTACTAAGTACTAAAGTACCAAGTACCCCGGTACCCTCGTACTAAGTATTTCCGTACTTAAGTCCCTTAGTACTTAAGTCGTCCCGTACTTTAGAAAAAAGAAAGTAAACTAGGAACCTAGATTAGTAGTTCTATAATAGAATAGCTCCGCGAGGCGGCTAAAGAGGCTTAAATCCCCCCTCCGGGCGTTATTATCACCGACTTTAACGCTGCGATAAAGAAAGCGCTAAGTAAGGTCTTTCTAAAGACATAGCAATATGTATGTTTATAGCATATCCTAAAAAATGTAGTGTTAAACATTAAAAAGAAGTAGCTCGGCAGTCTTAAGGGCTACCGGCTTATAGAAAGCAACGCCGCCGCCGCTAATAATCCCGATAATCCTAATGATCTAAGCGGCTTAAGTGCCGCCGCTGCCGACGCCTCTATAAGGGTATCTTTAGCTCGGCCGCTTACGAACTTTCCGCTTATAGCTAACGGTATCTATAATGCCTAGGTTAGTTATATATATGCAGCTATAGAAGAGTCTTTTAATATATAGTAGGCAGCCTTATAAAGGAGGTTCGTAGAATAGGACGGTAAGATCCCCGTTAACTTCTTTTATATACGGTTCTCCTATTAATCTCGTTATAAGCTATTATCGACTACCTCTCGGAGACCTACCTTCCGCTTCGTGCTTAATTTACAACCTATGCAAATAAAGAACGTCGAAATTATAGCATTACGGTAAGCTCTCGCATAGAGAGCTTATACTATAAGTTAAAGACCTTCCTTAAGGACCGCTTTTATAATCTCTTCGAGCTCTATAAGCGAATTTAGGAGATGCTTAAAAGGCGCCGGCAGCGCTATAGCATTGCATTTAATAAGCAGCTTAAGCGCCGCTAGGTTCGATAGCAACGCTTCCTAATTATATCCGAATTAGTAGGGAAAATTAGTTAGTTCGCGATAGGAAAGGTCATCGAGTAAGTAGAGCTTGCAATAGATAAGCTAAGGAAAAAGAGGATAGCTATAAGTTGCACGGGTAGCTTTACGATGCAATTTAGGCTACCGTGCCGGCATAAGCTTATAGGCTTCCTCTAACTCGACTATAAGCTTTAACTTAAAGAGCTTAATCCCTACTAGTGGCTATAAGCAATAACGGTATATATCCCTCTTACTCTTGCCCTAGCAATTTAATTACTAACAATATTCTAGCCTAACTAAGAGAGAATGCTTTAAATTCGCAACGAGCCCGATCCCGACCCTATCCGCAGACGCCGCGCTATAAACAATAATGCCTAGTCGCTCCCGCCGGCCGAGGCCTCTTTAGGCAGAATACTAAGCAACTAGGAGAAACAGGAGAGGGATAAAGACGAAATATAGGTGCTCGTAGAGGCGCCGGCGATAAAAAAGAGGAAAAAAGCCGGCGGGAATAGGAACACGCTAGCGGCGGTTAACGCTAGGCTTAATGCCTTCGGTTAGCAACTCGAGCAAAGAGCTTATTCGAGTATGCCGCCGCTCTAAGCATTACGGCTTTAGGGGCTCTATCCGCCCTTATATATGCTATCGCAATAGTGGCTGCCGCCGGCATTACAAGCTTTATAGTAGCCGCCTATAACGCAAACGCAAGCTTCCTAATAGCCCGTCGCATCGCAAGAAGCTTTATAGCGGCCACCCGTAATACAAGCTTCCCTATAGCCGTAGCAAGCTTCCTAATAGCCGTAGTAAGCTTCCTAATAGTCTATAGCATCGCAGCAAGCTTTATAGCGGCCCGTAGTATTGCAATAAGCTTTATAGCGGCCGCCGCCTATAATGCAAGCTTCCTAATAGCCCGTCGTATCGCAATAAGCTTAACAGCGGCCGCTAATAGCATTGCTATAGTAGCCGCCGCTATTATAAGCCGTGCCGCCCTTAGCATAATACGAAGGAAGCTCTTAGATATAGCTATAACCGCCTACGATAACTTAGAGGAACACGCAGCAGCTTAGGGCATTAGGAATCGGGAATATATACGATTTTCGTAGAGCAGCGGATTAGTCTATCTCTAGCTACTAGACGGGTCCTCCGGCTAGTTAAAGGACCTAGCGGCCGTGGCCTTAAGCCCGCCGCTTAAATAGCTTAAATACGCACTTTCCGCTATTTAGTGCGAAGTTCGAGTCGCCGTAAGACGCGGCTATAGGTGCTATTGCGGAATAGCTTTACTCTCGAGCGGGCGGGCGGCGCACTCCTAAGCGGGCGGGCGGCGTCGGCGGCTCTAGGGCGCACTCTCGCGGTCCTATTAGACCTATAACCTCGGGGCCACACACACTAAAATTTTAATAGCGGGGCCCTCCCCGGTCTAGCAGCGCACTATTGGCTAGAGGATCGGTGAATAATTCGGATAGGGGGGTGAATGTTTGCAGGCTTATAATACATACATCGCGTTAAGGGTCACCCTCCGCAATACGTCACATGCCTTATCGACATGCCTTTCCCTATTAGGATTACTTTAAACTATTAATTCTAACACTATAGTATAAGGGTCTATAGACCCTTTTAACTAAGAAGATAGAGAGTCTATAAGCAGCAACTCTACCTAAGGGCGAGGTATTATTTAATACTAGTCCCTATTTCCTCTAACCACATGCTTCCCTCACTTAGAATAGAACCCGCCTTGCTTTTTAAATACTTATAATATCCTATAGCTTCGGCTTAGTTCTGTCCATCTATCTCTGCTAGTCGCACTCTAACGGATCGCAGAACTTCATTATCTGCGCAAACTCCTAGTAGTTAGGGAACCAGCTAGAAGATTCCTAGTTAAGTAAAGCGATAATAGAGCAGTCCTTATTTACGATAATGTTTCGAGGGCCGATATCGCTATGCGTAAAGACGGATATATCGGAGTGCGGAAGTAACTCAGACATATTCCTATAGTCGCGATAAGAAAGCCTATTATTAGCAACATATCGGTCGTAGATACGATTCCGTAGCGTATTATCGTCTATATCGCACGGAGGAAGCTCCTTACTATGGCCGAGGAGAGGGTCACGGGAAGGAGAGCCGTCGGCGGTGCGGTAAAAGCCAGGACCTAAGTCGTGAGGACGTGGTATAGTTCGGATTCGAGCGACGAGGTCCTAGATATCTTAACAAACACGATATTTGCAAGCTTTATCAAGCTAAGCCCATGCCGATATAAGTGTCCTCCCGGGGATAAAGTCCATATTCAGCTCGCCGTAGTAAGGGATACTATTAGTAGGGCTCTCTACGGTAAGCAGCCGGAAGCGAACCTATCGCACGTGTAATAGTATGCGGTTTAGGTTCTTATTGTCTTGTCTAGCTAGGAAAGAAGAGGGGAAAGGGGGCCCCTTTATAGGTAACGTAGCCTTATTACACGCACGTGATTACGTGGGATCACGTGGCTGCAACTGCCTCGTATATATCCCTTATCCCTTATTCCTATACTAGCAGTCTTTATAAGATCGTAGAAACAGCAGCCTAAACGAACGTAGCAATAAGGGTCGCAATAAGGGGCTAAAGAGGGATCTATAGCCCGGTTAAACGGGCCGTATTATTATCGTAGATCCGGCTTTTCAACCTTACAACAGCCTTGCAAACAGCCGTACAACGTACGGGAAAAAGAGCGTGAAAACTGTATATTAGGTCACGATGCCTAATAAATACAATTTGTAAATATAAATCGCAAAGGGAAAAGAGCGTTAGGAAGCATTAAGCTTCGGGGTAAAGCAGAGCAAGAGATAGAGTTATCTTCGGGCCGGGAAAGAACGTTGCCGGAGTGCTATAGGGTCGGCACATAACGTTGCTAGGGCGAAACAGGGCTTATTTCAGTGCTTATTTCGGGGCACTAAAAGGGGAAGCAAAAGAGGGAATAGGGCGCCGAAAAGGGGAAAAACAAAGCAGGGAATACACTCGCAGTGTTTAAATAAGGAAAGTTATTAAATAAAGAATAAAGGCCGTAAAGAACGTTATCTCGGCCACTAGGGAGTATCGGAAAGGGTTAGCTAGCCGAGCTTATTAGTCCTATCGTTCTCGTTATCCTCTTCGGCAAGGATATAGCCTTATTATCGTCCGTAGCCTCGTCCGTACGGCTGACTAAGACCGGGTCTCGAACGCACGGAACGTAGTGCCTTAGAACGACCTCTTGCACGGCCGAAAAACTGCTAGTCGGGGCGGCGTGTAAGGTGCGTTTCGAGGGACGATCGTAGGTCCGAAAACAGCTCTTTAATTCGTACGGCCGGGCGGAAAAGGGCCGGTTCGAGCTCCGGAATACTACGGCAGGCCCGGACGAGAGTCATTCGCAAAGGGACGTTAGTCTCCGGGTCCTAGTCTGCGAAAGAACTACTAAAAGCGCGTTAAATAAGCTATAGCCTAGTAAATAGCATCTTAAGGACTTCGGGAAGGGGCTTTTTAGGATGCTAGGCTCAAAGCCTTAGGAACGTCGTCGTAGTCTACGCCGTAAAGTACTATTCGTAATTAACGCCTATATCGAAATAGCGTTTAAGGGCGTCGTATACGGACCGGAACGTAGCTATAGTCTAATTAACGTGCCGGATGTAGTAGTCCTCGGCACAGCCGGCAAGGATTTAACTAACTAGGCCGTAGAACTAGCCGGGGGCAATACGCAGGCTATAATAGGTCCGTATAAAAAGCCGGACCTTATCGTCTAGGATATCGTACGGGTTTCCTATATAGCTGTGTTCTTTCTTCTACGCCTTAGTGAATTACAGCATAAGGTTAGCGTCTATAGGGACGTTCGGGACCTCGGGCGGCGGCATTATTATATATGCCTTAAGGGGGAATTTAGGGATAGTAGGGATAGGAGCGACGGCAAGGGCGCGGACATAGGGAACAGCAGTAGGACTAGCGGCAGGCAGGAACGGCTAGGCGGCAGGCTAGTACTAAGCGGCAGGCGGGACGGCGAATTCGGGGTGCCGGAACCGGTGACTTATCGGATAGACCGTGTGTTATACAGCCTAGGGAGCCTAGGGAACGACGTTAGGGACTTAGCCGGGGACAAAGGGGTCGGGAATAACTAGTAGCGGCGGGCCGGAAATAACGGGTGACGGAGCAACGGGCGAAGGAATAACGGGCGGAATAATAGGCGAAGGAATAACGGCGGCAGGGGCAAGAACAACGGGCGAAGGCGGTAGCGGAGCGGCGGTAACTAACGCAGCGGCGGGCGGCGACGATAATAACAATCTAGCAGCTTCTTAAATACTATTAGAGGCGGACGATGCTAGTACCGTTAATACGGCGGCAGGGAAAGGCGAGGGCGGTAGATAGGTTACGGCAGCAGCTATTACAGCGGCTTTTCTTTCGGCCCTAGCCGTATAGGCATCCGTGCCTTCGTCGAATCGGGTTGCTAAGAACTTATCGTCGGGCTAGGTTAGTAGGTCCTCCGTAGTCTAAAACATTACGAGTTAAGGCGTAAGGGGTCCGTTTTTACGGCTTATATAGACCCCTCGCCTCCGTACGAGGGTTCGTAATGCTCTTTTAAAGTCCCGTTAGACCGTATTCTAAGTAGCCTCGGTCTAGCCCTTAAAATAGTCCCGGAAGTAGTCGAGAAGCTCGTACCCCTAGACGTATACGTCGAATTCCGTATATACTATAAAGCGGGCGACGTACGTAGTTACGGCGGCTTAGCTTATTCCTTCGTTAGGGCGGACGTCTTCCCCCTAAAGGGCAAGGTCGATATGCTTATAGAGGGTCTCGTAGACTCTAATGCCTTTTAAAAAGGTCGTAAGCTAGTCGACGGGGGCTAGGTTTAGGGCTAATATTATGTCTTCCGGGGTGTTCTTATTAAAGGAAGCTTAAAGAAGCAAGCGGACTTGTTCGTTAGTGCCGGGGTAAAGCAAGTCTATTGCCGGGACGAACTTAGGCGTAGCTAGGTTCTTATAGGTCCTGCTTCGAGGCGGCAAAGGGTAAAGTAGGTAGCATATACTAGCAGTTCTTTAAATAGTAAAGAATAACTAGCAGGCCGGGCTTAAGGCAGTAAGCGGACTATATATATAGTGCCGGGCTTAAGGGAGCAAGCGGACTATATATATGCCGGGTCGGAAGACGGCAGGGTGTTTATTATATACGAGGGTCTTTATAATAGTCGTCGGGAGCAAGCAGCGGGCTTTTAGATAATTAAATAGCTAGTATTAATCGAATATTTATCGGGTCGCGAGGGTCTTCGCGATAGTTATCGGTATAAGCAAGAGTATTGCTATTTGCACGATAAGAAATCTCTATTTGCATAACAAACACCTAAGTTCTCTACTTTTTCTACGCGACCCCGCACGCTTAGGTCCCGCTACTAAAATTAGGTAGAGGTATATAGTAATTAAGAGGGCCGCGCAAATCGTCCCTAGCCTAATTTTCTATCCTTAATTCTATATCGCGTATTTATACGTAAAGTAAAGCCTTTACAATAGACTAAATTCCTCCCGCTTAATAGCCTATTAAAGAGCCTCTTAGAGACGAAGAGGCCCTCGACTTAAATGCCTACTAACCTAACGCTTACGACGCACGGCTAATTCTACCCCTACCGCTATCGCCGACCTTTAATATATACGATAAGCTTTATAACTTCCTCTAGACATTCCACCGCGAGCACGGCGCCGCTATCGTAAAGATAAATAGCGCTAATAAGCGTACGGTCGATAGATAGCTAGTTCTTACTAACGTTACCTTTATATGCGATCGTAGGCCTCGACGAGCCTCGAAAAGCGCTAGGCTCCGTAAAGCCTTATCCGTAAAGCTTAACTATCCCGTTACGATTATAGCCTTAGCAACTAAGCGTTTAAACTAAAAGTAGACTTTCCGCGTTAGTTATAATAGCTAGTATAATTATAGGCAGTTAATTAATCCCTCGGCGTATAATATATATCGTCGACGAACCCTTACGCAATAAGAGCTTAAGAGCAGGCTTTTTAAGCTTTAAGCCGTTCCCGCTCGCGAGATCGTATTCCCGCTCGCGAGATCGTATTCCCGCTCGCGAGATCGTATTCCCGCTCGCGAGATCGTATTCCCGCTCGCGAGATCGTATTCCCGCTCGCGAGATCGTATTCCCGCTCGCGAGATCGTATTAATTCTTAGGGAATTAACCGCCGAAGAGACCTTCTTTCGGCAACGCGATATCTATAACGACCGATAGAAGATCCGCGCCGTAGCCCTTAGTAAGAAGACCGCTACCTAAGCCTTTATCGCCTACCTCCGAGACGCCGGGCTTAAATATATCGTAAAGCTTGCTAACGCCGATAGCGAGGCTAACGGCGATAGTAACGGCGATAGCGATAGCGGTCGGAAGGTTAAGGCTATCTTCTAGACCTACCCTTAGTGCGAGAAGATATAGAAGCGGTTCCCTAAGGTTATCGGCCTTAACAATACGTATAATACTAACCGTTTTAAGATATTTCTCTTTTAGGCTATTAGAATCACCGATTAGCATTCCGTTGCTAACTTCGCCTTTAGCCTTATTAATATAGAAAAGGAGGAGGGCTTCTAGTGGCTAGTAGAGCGGCTTAACGAGCTACGACTAGAGGTCGAGGCTATAAAGCCGACTATTCTTATTATAGATAAGGAAAAGGCCTTTAAAAACGCCCTCTTCAACGTTTTCCCCTCTTCGCAGCAATAGCTTTACGTATAGCATATTAACGCTAATATCTACACGAGGATAAAGACGCGGTGGAAGGAGCTTAGCTGCGACGACGACGACGACGACGACGATAACGACGATAACGACGATAAGGCTAATAAGGCTAACGAAGACGATGCTACCGGACGAACTCGTATATAATAAGAGGTAGAAGAGGCAGAAGAGGCAGGGAACGCGCCTTTACCCCCGGCCGATGAATATACCCGTAAGAGTATATTCGTAGCTTAGAAGACTATAATCTATATAGCTACGGAAGAAGCCTTTAAGGCTAATTAGAAGACGTTTAATAAGACCTACGGAGAGCTTTAGGCCCGTATTATTAGGTATATCTCGAAGGAGTATATGCCTTAGCGGGAGCAATAGGCTGCCTGCTTTATTAGTAGGTATCGTAACTTCGGCTAGAGAGTTAATAGCCCTATAGAGACCGCCTATAAAGACGTTAAATCGTACCTTCTTATAGGTATAGGAGACTTTTTTTACCTTTATACCGCCTTGCTTTAAATAATTAAGAATAAAGAGCGCTACTATTAGTAAAAGGCCGCCCGATAGTAGGCACGGCAGCGGCTCCTCTATAGCGGTTAGGATTAGCTTAGCAAGCTAACTTTCTAAATTATATATTAGGCTATTAATATGCTTGCCGTATAGCACCGGCTTACTATAGCCGCGATGCCCTTAGAGCTAGGAAAAGAGCCGCGGGAGCTAATCCTACTGCCGCGTTATACCGGGCGTTTTATACAATAGTAGGGGCTTCCTTATGCCTACGTTATTCTTAAGCGCCTTAAAGCCAACCCTCCGCTTCCGCTTATTAGGCTTAACATTCTTCCCTAGTAATAGCTTAAGAAGCCTTTAGTACGACCCCCCCCTTTCCCCCTTTGTCTATCTATATAGAAGATGCTAATAACGACTTTTAGGACCTCGAGGAGCTACTGCTCCGTATTCGTAACCCTAACGTAGTGTAAACGCTTAAAGGCTAGCCTCGCATTGCGAAGAATACTAGTCTAACTATGCCCTTCACCCTATAACACTAAGAGCAAGAGGAAGGCCTCGATTAATAGGCATTAGCAGCTTTATAAGCAGCTTTATAAGCAGCTTTATAAGCAGCTTTATAAGCAGCTTTATAAGCAGCTTTATAAGCAGCTTTATAAGCAGCTTTATAAGCAGCTTTATAAGCAGCTTTATAAGCAGCTTTATAAGCAGCCTTATAAGCAGCCTTATAGCCACGTAGACGAGGGATATAAAGGCGGCTACCGCGATTAAGTTAGGCTAGTGCCCGCCGACTTAACGCGAGCGTATAGCGTATACGCATATAGAATAAGGTAGACGATATATAGTTATAAGCCTTACAAGCGTTATAAGGAAGATCGCGTGCACGCGTAAATATATAGGCAAGGGGATCTCGAGGGAGATAGGCTAGGGGTAGAAGAGCTACGACGGCGACGGCGCTAACGCAGCCGTCGCAGCCGTCTATTAAGGAGGTTATTCTAGCTATATAGGCCACGCAGTCCGGGCCGGACTAATTGACTAGCCGATTATGCGCACATCTCGCGAACATACGTTATTTAAGCTCTTTAAAGCTCTTTTCCTTGCCTTATTGCGCGCGCGCTGCTATAACTATTGAATTAAGGGAGGCTAGGGACGATTTGCGCGGCCCTCTTAATTACTATATACCTTTACCTAATTTTAGTAGCGGGACCTAGGCGCGCGGGGTCGAGGCGAAAAAGCGGGGCTTAGAGGTATTTATCGTGTAAATAGAGATTTCTTATCGTGTAAATAGCAATACTTATAAGCAACGGGCGTAATTCGGGTCGTTATAGTAAGAGATCTAATCGGTAATCTAGTAGGATATCTTAAGCAGCGTCGAAGGGTTTACGATACTTGCCTTTAGGGTAATAGGATCGATTAGGATACTTAGAGAGGATCTAAACGGTAATTTAAGAGGATTCTTCGTAAGTAATATAAAGGGTCGTTGCTGCCGGGAGCGGGCAGCGGGCTCGTCGCGTTAAGGACGTACTATCGGAAGGGATCTAAACGGTGATCTAGACGGGTCTCTTTCGATAGTTAGAAGGGATCTAAACGGTGATCTAGAAGGTCCCTTATTCTTAGCATAGATAATCCTTCCGTCGACTAGGTCGCTACAGTCTACGAAAACAGCGATGCTAATCTTTAAAGATTAGGGGGTCTATCTCTTCCACCTAGCTAATCTATGATTAAGCGTTTTAATTACTAATTAGTGTTAGTAAGGCTCTCTACGGTAAGCAGCCGGAAGCGAACCTATCGCACGTGTGATAGTATGCGGTTTAGGTTCTTATTGTCTTGTCTAGCTAGGAAGGAAGAGGGGAAAGGGGGCCCTTTTATAGGTGACGTGGCCTCGTTGCACGCACGTGATCACGTGGGATCACGTGGCTGCAACTGCCTCGTACGTATCCCTTATC
The DNA here is from genome assembly GCA_012934285.1 of Ophiocordyceps sinensis. Classification (NCBI taxonomy): domain Eukaryota; kingdom Fungi; phylum Ascomycota; class Sordariomycetes; order Hypocreales; family Ophiocordycipitaceae; genus Ophiocordyceps; species Ophiocordyceps sinensis. The sequence goes on from JAAVMX010000007.1 coordinate 334,685, forward strand.
CCTTGTTCCCACAGACACCGTCTTTAAATCTAAAGTACGATCTGCGGACGAGGGGAACCGGCACATCGGGAGTATGCCCGTGGACAAGTAGCATCGCCTTCTCTTCCGAGGGTCGGACCTTGGCGCCCTGCTTGAGGACGACTCCGGGCTGGATGAGGCTGACTGTGCAATCCCACTGCCAGGCGATCTGACGTTTCTCGAAGTTGGGGTCATCTGGTAGAGAGGCGTCAGCGGGAAATGAAATGCAATGGCTTTAACCGTACACTGGTCAGATTCGTCATGACTCATGTTTGCGTGCTGTCGGGCCGCCTGCGCGCTGGATGCACAACATGAAGAAAGCAGAAGGAAGAAACTTGGCTGTGGGAATGTGGCAATAAAGGATCACGTGCGGGATACGTGCGGGATCACGTGCGGCAGATTGGGCCATATTCTCGCCAGAGAGGCACTTTTCGGGCAGAACATACTTCGTACATACACACACACATCGCGTTGAGGGTGACCCTCCGCAACACATATTATCGTTGCAAGCCTCATCGGCCCCTTTCTCTATTGCGATCATTGGGATCACTTTGAACCACTGGTTCTGACATGATGCTACACTTTTGTTGTAAATCCGCTGCGCTTTGCCAATCCCACCACCCAGAACCTCCAGTTCCAACAGGGCAAGCAGTTCCAACAGGGCAAGATGGTGTCTCGGAAATTGTTTCAGTCGGCGAGAACCCGACTGAGAGGCAGGCTCTGCGGTCAGACGAGTCCAGGCGTCGGCGGTCTGTGAGCGTTTTGGCAAGTTTCATCGGGCTTCGCGGCACCACGTCAAAGCGATTCGCTAAGAGGCTTCGGCCCAATCTCGTTTCGAATACAGTTTAGGAGACAACGGAGATCCGAAGCCGAGACTTGGTGCACGGCCGGGCTGGTTGGAGAGGAAACGGGGTCCGTTCCGTGCGTAAGGCTAGACTCCATGCCTTGATATCGGGCGGCAACGACCGAGAGCTGTGGAACTGTCCAGGCCCCAGTCGGAGGCTGACTGGGCGGAACGGCGGCGTCCATTGGAGAGATGTCCCGAAGTCCCGCATGTGCTCCCGCGCCCTCCCGTCACGGTGTCACCACAAGGTTTGCTCGGGTACGTCGACCTCCTTGTCCGGGGCATGGGTGTTGCTAACAGATGGCCGATCCAGGCACCCGAGATGACAGTATCGATCCTCCCAACGAGGGTGCCTCCATTTTTAGGTTGGAATCAGGGTGAACTGGTACGACAGGTCATCAGTCCTTTACGCGTCACCAGCTGCTGGTATAACAGAACCAACGGCTGGTAGTTTGTACGATCTACAAGCTCGTATGGCCCTAGGGCGGCTTGCGGAGGCAGAGGCCAGCGAATCGCGAAGAAGCATGCAATCGAACATGTCCCCTCTTGCGGAGTACGCCTTACGGCCCCGGAAGAGGGGCGAGAATACGACGCTCCAATACAGCTCTCGCCTCGAACACGGAATTCGGGCCAGACGCCGCGTGGTAACGTAGTAGTGCAGCCGCTGCCGAGTCGCCGGGTTGACGTTGAGTCGAAGTTCACTGCGCCAGTCAACATAACCACAGAGTGACCTAGGGTTGACGCGAGACTTGAACTGCGGCACCTTTCAACGTTGACGCGGGGGTGGGTTTAGAGGGAAGCACCGATTTCCTTGGGGAACCGATTCCCTTGGGAACGGCATCTCATCGTCGAGTCCGCCTCCAACGTGCGGGTCAAGGGTGAAACGGCAACGGCCGCGGGTGCGACCAGCTCTGACGTTGCCTCTCTGCTTAGCTGCGGCCCACACGAGGGCGTCGGAGTTGACAAGCCCTTCTAGAACATGAGAGACCTGAAACTATCTTTGCCCATCAGCATAGCCCGCGGCACCGTTGGACAAGAGTTTCGCCGAATGACAGCTAGCCGACGGTGAAGGCGCCGAGAGACGGCTTTCCGGAACCCGAATCTCCCAAGGAATGTGCGACCCCGTTACATGAAGTTGCGGACGAGGTCTCCGGCTAGTCTCTTAAGCAGCACGTCAGTCGCTTCCCACACCATCCTGCCAAGTTTTTTGCAGTATTCCGCAAAGCGTCTGCAATATTCCGCAAAGTTTCTTGCAATATTGCGCAAAGCGTCTTTCGACATCCCGCAAAGCATCTATGACTGACGTTATACATCTCCATCAGTCCCACAGCAGCTAGTCCGCGAGCCGTCAGACCCCAACACAGGACGACATGAAGCGCCATGCCGCGAGATCTGATGTGCTCGCCCGACGCAACGACTCCTCGCCGGCCACGAGATCTGATGTGCTCGCCGACTCCTCGCCGGGGCGGCGCGATGCCGTCGTGGCCGAGGTCGCCACCCAGGTCGAGATCTTCATGTGTCTGCCGTCCGACACGGTAGCGAGGGCCGCCCTCATGAGCGACGTCGCCTTCGTGTTGCCCATCACGTCGACCGTCGGCCAGCCTCGAGCCCCTCAGACCGCCACGTTATCGAGGCCCGTGGCCACTCCGGGGCCCGCCGCCGCCGTCCCGGGGGCTGTCGCTTCCGCCTCGGCCATGCCGCCGCTCGGCCAAGCGGCCATGGCCCCGGGGCCCATGACGATCGATCCGGCAAACGGGCCGTTCCTGGGGGGCGTTCCGACCGGCACGGGCGACGTGCTGCCGACGGCCGTCTTCCTCATCCTCTTCGCCCTGGGGGCCTTTACGCATATTTCCATCTATCGCGCCAACTCCAAGCGCGGCCACAAGTTCCTGCTGTCCGACTTGATGTTTGACTTTTGCATGGTCCGGTGCGTCACCTGCATATTGCGCATCATCTGGGCCTTTTTCGGTCCGCGCGGCATCATCCTGGCGGCATTGATCTTTGAGAACGGCGGGTAAGTGGCTGCTCTGCCTAAGCATGGCTCCAAGCATGGCACGAGTCTTGCTAACACTGCCAGCTCCGTCGTCGTCTTTGCAGTTAACCTGTTCTTCGCCCAGCGCATCGTCCGCGCCATGCATCCTCGCATCGGCTGGCATCCCGCATTCGGATACTTTTCCCTCTTTCTGGTCTTCTCCGTCCCAACCATCATCGTCATGAACGTCGCCCTCCTTTCCGTCAGCTTCTTCAGCGTCGGCAACGTGGCCCGGCTGGATGCCCTCGAGGAAGCACTCAAGTTTGGGTCCGCGTGGAACCTCATGTTGAGCGTCATGCCCCTCGTCATGATCTTCATCGCCTGTGCTCTTCCAGGGCCACCGGCCGAGAACTTTGGCTCCGGCGAGTTGCGGTGCAAGGCTTCTGTCCTCGTCTTCAGCGCCGTAACCTTGTCCTCCGGCGCCGCCGTGCGGCTCGCGTCTTTGACGAATCCCGCGGCCGCCCTCGCGATGTCGCCGCTGTTCGACAGATCCGTCTTCTACGTCACCGGCTTCATGCTCGAGATCATGACCGTCATCGCATACGCCTACTTTCGCGTCGATTTGCTCTTCCACGTCCCCAACGGGTCACGCGGACCCGGAGACTACACGGGAGCAAAGATGATCGGGGACAGGTCGTGGTCTTCACGCGAGATTGAGGGAGAATTCGCCAGGCTCGGGATCCGATACCAGCGTCTGCAGGCCCCCTCCGGAAGCCAAAGCGGCGAGTTCATCGCCGTGTTCTATCCGTCCGAAGCAGCAAACATGTCGGGCGGTCTACGGGGAGCTGCCCCCCGGTACGGGAATGCCGACTTGCCGCGGAGGAGCGCCAGAGTAAGCCGTAGTCGGACTCTAATAGATTCTGTCAAGCCTTCATGGCCTCGGGGGCCGACCAGGACGCTTCACAAAAGCGAAAAGACGCTCACTAGTCAGTTTGACAGTTGAAGCTATGAAACAATTGGCGGCTGGTCGCGCCAGACTTGATAATTTTTAATGAAGCAACGAGCCGTTGGGGGTTTCTTTCATGGTGGACACACATGGCTCGTTGAGAAGCCTTTGGAAAGGCATAGAGTACATAATCACAAGCTGAGCTTTAGCATAGCATATCTATAGAAGGTGGTTTCTCGAGTAGCCGTTGCTTGTCCATTATCTACGATTCGGTGAGTTGAATCAGTAACGATCTTATGGCAAGAGATGCCCGTGCTGCGTTGACCGACTGCAGGCCGAGCTATATTTATCACCGCAACGGGGTTGTTGGTTTCCGCTGTACCTAATTTGACATGAGTTTCCGGGTATCGTAAGGCCAGGCGATGTACTCGGGCTGATTTGACAGCTCCGTTGAGCGGAGCATGAGGCAAACACGTTCAGCCTTGTAGAGATTTCATATCAAAACGTCATCTGCCAGAGTGCCATCCGCTCTCACCCCGTTATACCATGTTGGATTTGGCGACGGGTCTAGTTACAGGTAGCCCCCTAGTCAGTGTCAAGTAGTCGGCTTAAGTTTTAAAGCGGCTCTGCTTGGCGTGCTACAGTCGGGGTCTAACTTGAAGGATCGGCCAGTGTGTGAGGCGATCGAGCCAAGGTAACCCAGCAATCAGCGACGCCTATTTTCGGCAGTTGGCACTAGTAGTTGATACACCGATCCCGATTCCATAGCGTCGCCCCCGTTCGTGCTCCTCCTCAGGTGGGGGAGTTCCCGGGAGGACGGATCGATAGGGCACCTGAAACCGTTGCAAGGCCCGCAAGGCGCAGTTTGATGAACACCAGTACCTGCCACTTCCAAGGCCCAGTTTGATGAGCACCAGTACCTGCCACTCGCGTGAACGCCTCCGTGTTGAACTCGACTCTCTCCTGCTCAAAGTTTTCGCAGCCTGTTAGCAGAAAAGGCTTCTTTCTATACTTCTGCTCTCTTGGTGCTCCAGCAGGGAGAGTTCGTCTTCTCCAAGGAAGCTGGTCTTTAAGGCCGAGGCGAATGCCACGTAGTAACAAAGAATATAGCGCTGCAAGACAAGATCGGAATGCCTCAAATCCGCAAGTATAGCGCCGGCCTCTAAGCAACCGGCGCCCGAGCGTGCCGCATATGACAGACAGCCTTAACTACGGCCCGTGATTCAGTCTTTCCAAGGTCCAATGCTACGCTGCTTGACACGTAAAAGAAACGCCTCGATCGACGACTTGGATGTTGGTTTCCATCAACACCTGGCACTTATATCGCATCCTGAACGCACTCTTCCAATCTTTTTATTACTACGTCCTTTTCTGTCGGCCTTGTTCTAACAAAGACAAACATCATCATCACACATCAACTCGCCAAAATGAAGACGGCTGCATCTCTTGGATTTGTCGTGGCTCTTGCAGCCACTCTTGTCACCTCGGCACCCGCGGATCTCCATGCTCGAGGTGCGATTTGCCATTCTGCATGTCTCGAAAGCTACTACATGTGCTAATCTGCGTAATGGTATAGTCCCTGGCTCCGGTGGCGCCGAACTTGCCATGGGCATCATGATGGGTGATCCGGTGGCGATTGTCAAAGGTTCTCAGGCTATCAAGGCCGAAAAGGATGGCAAGAAGGCTGCCGCTGCTCCTTCTCCGGCTCCGGCTCCTCCGGCTCCTGTGGCTCCTCCGGCTCCGGCTCCTACGGCCGCCGCCCCTCCTAAAACCGCTCCTCCTACAGCGGCTACTCCGGCCCCGGCTCCTCCGGCCGCCCCTCCGGCCGCCCCTCCTGCCGCCTCCAGCGCTCCTCCGGCCGCCCCTCCTGCGGTCTCCAGCGCTCCTCCGGCTGCCCCTCCTGCCGCCTCCAGCGCTCCTCCGGCCGCACCTCCTGCCGCCTCCGGCGCTCCTCCGGCCGCACCTCCTGCCGCCCCCGCCCCTCCTCCGGCCGCCCCTCCTGCCGCCTCCGGCGCTCCTCCTGCTTCCTCTCCCCCTGACCCCGCCGCTCCTCCGGTCGTTATCATTCCGGCTGCTGCAGCCAAGCCTGCTGCCTAGCTTAGCTAACAAGAGGCTTCATAAACGACTAAGTCTGTACTATTACATTTACCCGAAGGGCTGGCAGCGCCGGCGCAAGAAAATGTTAATTATGGAGGCCGGTTTTAAAAAGTAACCACGTCTACGGAGGAGTAGTAAAGGAGGACAGCTGGAGATCAGGACCATTCGTTCCTCAAGACACGGAATTGTTTGTCACGGTTACATTACATGTCATGTCATGTCACTTGCAGCTCATGTATATATAGACCATCCGCCTCGGACCAATAGCTTCATCCCTTTGTGGATCAACAACGCTCGTTCCATGACAGTGCTGAATTAAGTCAAGGTAGCAGCGTCGTAGACTAAGAGCACGAGAAGGCGAACCGGACATCCGCCGTGTCTTTAAGCCCGACGGCTTGGCCGGTAGGCGGAGCTTAATTTGGCGTATCACAACGTGTCTGGCAGGGAGCAATCAGAGTACGGCATCAAAGCACCGGTGGCTCTTTAGGTAGTGGGCCATTAATGTTCTGAAGAATTGGAATTACTCGGGGACTAACCGTATAGACTGGGCACTTGTGTTACAGAATCTTCTTCTAGCCACGGGAGAAATGCAGCTCAGCTAGGAGTGACTCGGGCATGCCGAGGATACGCAGGGGTTCGTGAACTCAGAGTTTGGTCGCGGATTCCGCTTCTTGCGGACATTATGTCTTTGTTTAATTCCTAATGGAAAGTAGGCATAAGATGGGTGCGTGGAAGTAACTTTCTGGAAGGACTGTTTATAGAAGGACCGTGCGTACATACTATTTGGAAGGTCTGTGCTTGGAAAGAGCAATAGATGTTACGAAAGAAGAGGAATAGTGTCATGCTAGCCACAGGAAGGCGGGGACCTCAAGCAGGTTCCTAGTCTGACGAAATAATCTGTGCCACACGCGAATCCGGTGCAATCGAGATACCTGGAAGCGTATACAGCGTAACGGGACTTGGGGCCCGTCTTGTCTGCATTCGTCTGCTGGTTTCATCTTAGCGGCTGCACCAGAAGCTATGCTGACATATTGCTACGTGACGGTTCAACATGTGCACAGATGTACTAAGCGGGCAATAAATGCGTATATAAAGCCTCTGCTTTGCCAAAACCGAATCCCGGCGGCATCATCTGAAGTTCTCGCATCAATCACTCTGTCAGCCGATCTGATCATGGCAAAGTCAACAAGCGTGTCCTTTGAGGGTAAGCCTTTATCTTCATGGTTGTGCCTGACAAAATAACAAACCATGATAGACTATCTCGAGCTTACTGCCTTGCTCTTTAACTGGGGGGACAGTTACGACGCAAAGGTGCGCCGCCTGGACATGTCGGCGTCTTCTTTGCTGACTTCTTCAGGACTGGGATCGACTTCGCGGCATCATCGCCCCGACGCTCTACGTCGACTACTCGACGATTGGCAAGGGCGTGTGGGAGGCCATGTCGGCCGACGACTTCATGGCCATGGTCACGGATCTCGGTTTCCTCGGCGACCCTTGCGTCAAAACGCAGCACTTGCTCGGCGCAGCTCGGTGGGAGCGCGTGTCCGATACCGAAGTCATCGGCCATCACCAGCTCAGGGCGGCCCATCAGGTGTACACGGACCCGAGCTTAAAGACGGTCAAGTTGCAGGGCCACAGCCATGCCACCAACAAGCACTTTTACAAAAAGGTCAACAACGTGTGGAAGTTTGCAGGCCTGGCCCCGCTGGTCAGGTGGAACGAGCACGACTTTGAGAAGGTGTTCAAAGGGTCCTATACCAAGTAGAATATAGATGGGCCCCTGAGCCCAGGTAGATGCGCAATAGATCCATGTGTTTCGAAAACAGGCGTACTTTTACCGATTGAGGGGAGGCTAGTATATCCTGAGAAAACCTTTACAACCTGCAACCTGTAACCCGGCTCGCGAGATTCGAGGGCTGAGAAACGAGGCTCGTGACGATGTGGGCTCCCAAGTTTGAAGTTGGGGCTGAAACGGATATTCCGTCTTCCCCAAGACGCAAATAAACAGATTGCCCACGCAGAAAAACGGCCGCATGATTCGTGTCTTCTTGTTTCGGGACATGGCCCAAAACTGAAATCTCGGAATCGAGAACCCATGGCACGGAGAGTGACATCGCGGATTCAGGGGCTGATAGTGGCACTGGCGTTTGGGGTCACATGGGTGAGGTTTTGCGGGAAAATAGCAAACAGACAGCTCCTTGTCCCCGGGTTTGCATGTTCCGGCACTTAAACCCGTCTCGGGTAGGTCCGCGCCTGGGTTTGCGGTCCTGGCGGCTAGGTCCGCCCCGGGTTTGCGGTCTTGGCCGGTAGGTCCCCGGTCTTGGAGACGCCGGCCAAAGCCAAACGGCTTCGATAAGTAGGCCTGCTCAGCTGCAGAAATTTCCTGGTATCATGCTCTTCTGCCCTCAAGTCTGCTGAGATCCCACGACTCTTTATTGCACAACAGAATATTGGTCCGTCCCGCCCTTACAATGGCTTGCCTCGTCCAAAAAGGTCCGAACCAAGCCACCCACGAGCCCCCCAAGGCGTGGGCGGCCTTGTCAAAGTGGCTGCCGTCTCACAACACCGAGATCGACTATTGGTGGAAGGTGACGGGGACGCCGCTGGCCATGATGATGGACGCCGCTGGCTATTCCCTCGAGGGCCAGTACGACGCTCTCTTGTCTCACTACCACTGGACGGTAAGGAATTCCGTCGACTACTCAGTCACGATGCTCATCCAACCAATACAGATTCCCTACCTGGGCTGCGCACCACGGCCGGATGTGAACCGCCAGTGGTCATCCATCTTCGGCGCCCAGCCGCTGGACTACTGCTGGAAATGGAACACAGCCACGACCCAGCCAGACGTTCGTTGCACCATGGAGGCGTTCAATCGCTTCAGCGGCACCAAGATGGATCCGCTTGCCCAAGACGCCTCACGCGAGCTCCTGTGTTGCCTTCAGGCCGCGATGCCCTCCATCGACGTCTCCTATGTCACCCCGATGTCGACATGGGACGAAGGCCTGTCTCGCCTATCCCCTGGCGACGAATCCCGGATCGCAGTGTCGGAGTTCATCGAGACCAATCCCGAGGGGAAGCTGCTCAGCCCCTTGTACGTCACTTTCCGGTTTCGGTCATTTCCAGCTACTAACGATGAATCACGGCAGCATGCTGGGCATAGACCACGTGAAACCGGCTCAGTCACGGCTGAAGTTCTACTTTCAGACTCCGAGCACCACTTTCTCGTCGGCACGCGAGATCATGACGCTCGGCGGACGCGTTGCCATCTCCGAGGCCCAGTTCCAGGAGCTACAGAGTCTGATTACCGCCGTCACGGGCTCAGACACCTTGTCGAAGCAAACGGCGGCCCCTGAATACGACTGCAGGTACAAAGACGCCTTTGCCAACGCACCCGCTCTCCGTTCTGGCTTTGTATACTCGTTTGACATGGTCCCGGGCGCTTCTCTGCCCCATGTGCAGCTCCATATCATGGCACGACACTACCGATGCGATGATCTCACCGTGGCGCGCGCCATGACCGGCTGGATGGAGGACCATGGCAGGGGTCAATACTGCTCCGGCTACCTGTCCATGATCGAGGGCCTCTCTCCGCAACGACGGCTCGACGAGGGCAAGGGGATGCAGTCTCGTCTCCGCTGTGCCTTTAAGGAGAATGGGGAGTTGGATGTCACTTCATATCTGACACCGGAAGCTTCCGTTCCAGTCGGTGAAGTGGCCTCGAAGAAGCTCGTCATACCGATAAGAAGGGCCACGCGGAGACGTGGGGACGGCTGGTAGGATGCTCCAAGATGTGGTTCCAATTTATTACTAGACCATGGCTTTTGTTGAAGATCGTTTTGTTAGATGTTCTCAATTAGTGGTTACTGCGGGTGTAGGATATACATGTACAACAAGCTCTCTGCAAATTTCTTTATGCCAACCAGGTCAAGACAGGAAATAGGTTAAAACCCATCACAAGTTTCTCGCATCTAAATATACTTGCATTCTATCTATACTGGCAATCTATACTCGCACTATCTTACATGTACCGCTGCTCAAGGTATACCTCAACCTCTAATCTAGGTGAAAGATCCTCCAGTGAGGAGCAACACCTGACCGTTGATCCACTCGCTGTCACCGTGGGAGAGAAAGGCGACCACCTTGGCAATGTCCCTGGGCACGGCGACCCTCTTGAGAGGGCAGCAGTCGGCCAGGCCCTTGTCGATCTCGGCTATCGACGAGGAAGGGTTCGCTCCGGGGGCGTAGTGCCAGGCGTTCCTACATCGTGTAAGTCTTTGTTCAAAATAGGCACAGACATCGAATACTCACTCGTCGTACATGTCCGTCTTGACACCTCCGGGAGCAATGGCGTTGACGGTGATGCTCTTGTGGCCACAGTCGACGGCGAAGCTCCGGGTGAAGCCCTCGACGGCGGCCTTGCTGCCGGCGTACAGGGCGTGGTTGGGGACGCCCGACATGGTAGCGGCAACGGACGAGGTCAGGATGATGCGGCCGCCGTTGCTCAAGTGCTTGTAGGCGTGCTGGGCGACGAAGAACTGGGCGCGCGTGTTGAGGTTGAAGACGCGATCGTAGTCCTCCTCGGTCACCTTGTCCTCGGCCCGGAAGACCTCGGTGCCCGAGTTGGACACGACAATGTCGAGGTGGCCAAAGTGCTTGATGGCCTCCTGGAACAGCCTCGTGACCTCTGGCGTCTTGGAGATGTCGGCCTTGATGGCCACGGCCTTGCCGCCGGCCTTTTCGATCTCGGCCACGGCCTCCTGGGCCGGCTTGTCGGATCGGCTGTAGTTGATGACGACCGAGGCGCCGCGCTGGCCCAGCTCGACGGCGATGCCACGTCCGATGCCTCGACCGGACCCGGTGACGAGGGCGACCTTGCCCGAAAGGGTGTAAGCTTGCTCCTTGATGCCAGACATTATGCTTGGTGAATGCTGTGAAATGGATTCGCGGTGAATGCTTTGTGAAAGATGCTTTGTGAAAGAGAGGATCGGAAGGATGGTCAGGGGTTGTCGAGTGGTGATGAGATGATAGGCTGGGACTCGAGGCCGCAATGTCACCTTAAATATAGTCGGAGCAGCGCGCAGTGGCCTCTTACGCGGACAGGCTCAGGCAAGGCCGTGCGTTGGCCAAGAGCTCCAAGAAGAAGTTGCGTCATGGAACCAAGGCCGGGGTATCCGGGCCGCGCGGAGACGACTCCGACTGTCCCGCTTGCGTCGGGTTTGAGATGAATGGATACCTAGTCCTTAAGCGGTTGTTAAAGCTCAATCGAACATTTGCGAGCAAGTTTCTCCCCAAGTGGGTTAGAGGTCGTCTCAGGTGTAGCCCTAATGACAATGTCTACCTCTCAAGTTAGGGGGGAGACTAAACCTCCCAGGGATATAGTGAACCAGATTGAGTCTACCAACGGGACCATGAATAATTTTATTAAAAACGCTTCAAGCCAAGCGAATCTTGCCGGAGCGGGTGCGGCCGAGGAACCGAAATCGTTCGTCTTGGCCTTACAGACAGACGTGGACGCTTCAAGTTGGCAAAGTATTAAACCGAGGTAAATCGCACGGCCTTGCGTACGGACAGACTGCTGTCCGGCGTACGGACACAGTGGCTTGGCTGTCCGGGCGTTTCGTTTCAGCACCTCGGCTGCTCTCCCGGGCTCAACCGCATTTGGCTTGTTAGCCCAGGCCAGACTCGGAGGTCCGAGGCAAGATCGTCGGGACGCTAAAGCCGGGAGCTCCTACCACGCCGTCCAACTTAAACCTCAGCTGTCCACGTTGCTTTCGGCATCTCCATTGCGTTACGTTTTCGACACCTTGATTGTTCACCGAACCGGACAAGCCGATATTCCAAATCAACATCTGCGTACAGCATGTCGGAGAAGGCTATTCACAGGGCCACGGCACGCCCCCTTGGGGCATGGGTTACTGAAAGGAGCATGGCGGCCTTGCACCCCTGATGCCCTCTTTCCAAGGTGATGACGACTACTGGTGGAAGCTGTCTGACCTTGATGGAAGCGGCCGGATACTCCATCGAGAGCAGCAACTCGCTCTCCTTCTCGTCGACGACCCAGTCTATCCAACAAAATCGAGGTTCCATACATGGGCCCGGCGCCATCAGTCGACGGCAAGCTCAATGGCATGCCCACGTGCTCGTGGAAATGGAACAAGCCACCGTCAAGCCCGAGGTCCGCTACACGCTCGACGCGTCCAACCTCTTGAGCGGCACCGAGATGGACCCCCTGAGCCAGGACCCGACGATTCAACTCCTGCGTCGCCTCCGATCCGCGCTGCCGCCCCTCGATCTCACCTGGATGGACCACTTCCTCCCCACCCTCTTCGACGACGACCGGCAGATACACTCTGGAGGCAGTCGAGGGGGCCAAGCTCGCGTCGACCACGCTGGTGTCTGCCGAGTTTGCGCACAAGCTCTTGACGATGAAGATGCGGGCAGCTGGATTGTTGAGTTGGGACACTTACACCACTTACACACGCACAGCGCTCTCGGCCACATAACGCATGCCTCTCAATTCGCTCAAATAATGCATCTTTAATCGTGTCATATCTCGTCAATTCATCCGGCCCCTTTGCCGCGCCTAACAGGGAGTCGCCATGACAAAGCTATAGCTGCCACCCTGCTCTTTTTATTTCCCGGCCGACGATCGTCATGGCGACGCGGCGATTGGCCGTGGCCGAGTCTCTGGTATTTTTGTGCGAGAGACAAGCCTCGCGATGCCACAACCTGGTGATGACCTCAATTGTGTGTAAGTGCAAATAAAGACTCGTGAGGCAAATTGTAACGACTCATCAATGGCCAAATTTAAACCCAATCTCTGCCATGGTACTGAGAAGGAATTTCCTCATGGGGACCAAGCCGGCCAAGCCGAGAACGCCGAGATTCTGGAGGAGGAAAACAATCATCTCGACAACCGCAGCCGGGTTGATGTGCAGGCAGTCGTAAATGGCGCCTTTCATGTTGCCAAACAAGACTCCCATGCCGCCGTGCTTGACATCGATGCAGCGTCCATCGGAATGTCCTGAAGCATGAGATGGGCGATGTTTCTTTAGACGCTCGAGGCTCTCAAGACCCTCTTGGCCCTCGAGACTCTCTTGGCCCTCGAGACTCTCTTGGCCCTCGATGCCCTCTAGACCCTCTATGCTCTCGAGGTTCTCTAGACTCTCTAGGCTCTCGAGGCCCTCGATGCTCTCTAGGTTCTCGAGGCCGCGCTTCTTGTACTCCCTTGGGCGCCGATGCTCTGGGTGCTGCTCGATGGGAGGGACAATTCTTTTGCGCTTGTGGAAGATCTTCGTCATCGTCTTCACGGCCTTTTCCATCCCAGATTTGTCAAAACCGAGGGCGCCGACCATTTCCACCATGTCGGGAAAGTGGTCTATCTTGGGCGGGATGAAGACTTCCAAGAGTTCCTATTTCACCATGTTAGCGTGAGGTAATCCGTTGACGGGCAGAAATGCTCCTACCATTGGTTCGCCCTTTAAAAATCGCCACATGGACAAGAACGCATTTCTGTCGCCGAGAATGGAGAGAGTGCCGACGACTACCAGGGACACCAAGTTGAGGCGGAACTTTCCTGGCCTCCAGCCCTCCTTCCACGGCAGTCTCTCCTCCTCAAAGAGAGCCTTTATGACGCAGAGCCTTGCGAAGCCGGGGATATTGTCGGAAAAGGCACTCAAGACAAGACCGTGCTCCGAGTAGCCGTTGAACCAGGCTCTGGGCGCCCACTGGCTGTCCGGGTTCCGCCGCAGTGCATCCTTGACCCGGACCGCCTTGGCCCTGCCCATTGTGATGAAGTTGATGTAAGTTCTTGGAGTAGAGCTGCCGTATGATCTGCGCAGCTCATCGTACGTGACCTTCCAGAGTTCCGGGTTAAAGTCTCGGTTGTTGCCGGTGCCGTTTTTCCAATCGTCTCGTGAGAAGCTGCAGTCGTGTTCAATGGCCATCTTGTGGCTGGCGAGATCCTCGAGGTCAAACGTAAAGCACAGCGGTTTCTTACTCGACGCAATGCCAAAGGCCAGGATGGCGACGCTTATGACGGGGTCCACGCCGATTCCCTCGAACAATGCACACACGATTTGCGCCATGCCGATATTCTTCCCATCGCGAGGAAGAAACCCGTGGTTGGCAAGGGCATTGAGGGCGGGACAGGGGCTGCGAGCTGTGTGACGTTGGCATCGTTAGCATCCATCAGCTTGGGCCACGCGAGGGCTCATACAGTCGTCTGGCCCGGGCTTTCTGTAGTGAAGAAACCTGGAGTCGTCAGGATTCAAGATCTTGCAAGTCTTGGCACTCTTGATGCAATGCAGGCTCTGAACCAGGCATGGCAGGAAAAGACCAAAGATCCATGTTTTCCTCATCGTCTTTCTTTAAGCTGTGAGAACCGTAAGCGTGAGTTGAACTTTACTCAAGCCCGGACCAAAGGCTGCAGTGCGTGGATTCCGTTCGCCATGGTGAGAGTAATTCGGTTTATATAACCACCACCACTAGTCGTTTCCCGTGTCATCCTTTCTCTGCCATGGACCTGGTCCTTGACGACGTCGCCACCCTCAACCACTCGATCCCAGTCTCCAGCTTGCAGATCGTCGCATTCCATGGCAACCGGCACCGGTCAGGAATGGCATTACTGGTCTCCATGATTTCTTGGAAACATGTCGCCAGCCACCACTCTAATGGCCAAGCGCCTATTTAGGTGCTCATTATATTCGCAGCGTCAGTTAGTTAGAGCAAGCTAGATGCTCTCTCACATTCCTGGTATGTCTAAAGCCCAAGTATTCCCCCATCAGAAGCATCATTCATCAACGTGGCCATGGCCACTCAGTGTTGAGACTGGTTTCACCGTGTTGGCTGCATCACGCACGCAAGTGCAACGCTACCATGGCTGAAGATCTCAAATCGGTTGACGCTAAAATATGTCGAGCGTTTCCCTGTCTCAGCCGGTCCCTGGTTGCGGATACGAACCTACATGTCATGCTTCGACAAGCACATGAGAAAAGAGCCAAGGGAGATTAATGGTGTCAAACGACATTCCGCCCCGGCCGAGGAGGCGTCCAGGCCCACATGGGCACCGTTGTATAACGGGATCCTTCGTCACAAGGTAGTGTGGACTCTGTATAACGTCATATGTATGGCATCTTCCATTCCTCGCGACTTTTTTGCCTTGGATTTCTCCGTCTTTATGAATGCCAAAGCGCCGAAGATGTTGTATGGACAGCACGCCGTCTTCCCGTCTTCCCCTTCCGAATTCCAACTAGATATGGTCAGCCCAAGTGTTTCTTGACGATGACTAATGCTCGTGGCCAGAAATGCTTCCATGGAGTCTGGAATATCGGGGAAATAGAGGGCCGTGATCTTGGGTTTCTGGGCAAGGTTGCTCCAGGACGTTGTCGTCGCTGTTGGCGCCGCTTGGCTGCTCGTTGTTTGCCAGTCTGTGGTGTCAGAACGGAGGGCCTGGTAGCAGACACGGCCACAAACCTCGAAAGATACGCCCCATCTCCAGCTGGTTCGATCGCTGCTTTCGGCGGGTCGCTGTATCTTGGCACCGCCTCGACGAGTCCCTCAAGCATGCAAGAAATCGACTCGAAAAGACCTCGATGAGATATCAGCTGGATCCCAGTGTAATTTGGAGGCTCTTGTGGTCTTGGAGAATAGACTATCTCTGGTTTCTCGCCTTGGTTGAAAACACCCAAGAGCTGGCTTTCCGGCAGCGTTTTCGAGGCCATGACGACATGGCCGTTGGTGAGAGGCTTGGACGCTTTGCTTTTGAGGTTTTTTGGCTTTGCCAGAAGGCAAGCGTTGCACTTGATGTACTGTTTTAGGCCAAGTCACGTTGCAGATCAGTCTTCCAGGCACCTGATTGAGGGGGCAGAGCAATTTTACCCTCGCTAAAAACGCTGGCAAAGGACGAGCGCGTGGAGCTCACGACTTTAATTCCATTCGTCTTTCTTGGACTCTTTCAAGCTGCATCACTTTTCTCCCACATCCATCGATACTCGAAGGAGCGAAAGGAGGCCTGGGGTTTGAATGTACGACAGACAGTTGATTGGTTGTATCTGGGGCAAGGCGGATAATGTTCTCGTTCACCCTCATACTAACGAGGCTATTGACTTTGGCGGGGGGAGCGCGGAGGGTTGGGTTAGGACTTGGCGGCGACGTTTGCCGGTGATGTGATCATCAGGCTGGAGAGAAGATGCATGAATTTCTGATATTGCCGGATAAGCAGCACAAGGTGGTGGGTGTCAACTGTCAACCCTAAAGAATAACATGATCACATGGTAGAGGGGTCACGTGTGTATAGATGTTAGCACCCTATTGACACCTATATTGACACCTATTGACCCTATTGACACTATTGACATGTTGACCTGTGACATGACACCTGTGAATTACCCCTCTTTTCTACCTGAGGCAGCCCTCTCTTAGTCAGCAGCCCACACACGCCTATTTAACCCCAGCCGGGGGGAGGCCCAGTTTCTTCTTCTTCTTCTTCTTCTTCATATCCATCGTTACCCTTTTGCCTCTCGTTGCCACCTCTTCCACAGGAGCCCTACACTCACGAGGCTCCGCACATCACACACACACATGCACATCAACACATCAATACAACATCATCGCGCTCCACAAGCTGCTACAACGCTTTGCATCCATGCATTGCGCCTCCACGCGTCCAACCATGTCACGTTTCAGGCACCACTTTGTCCCCCTAGGCGGGCACATTCAATGGGCAAGCCGACCAGGCTTGATGGGGCTCGTCCTCCACGGAGCACTGCTCCACCCCTCGGCCGCCCTGCCAACGGCAATCCTTCTCCGGTTTGTCTTGACATATCAGTCGATGCGTCGAAGCTGATGCCAATCATGATCTAGCGCAGGCCTCCATGACGAAACAAGGCTACATCAAGGACCCTAATGGCACACGGAACCTTCGCCTTGAAGACGGCACACATGGTAGACACGCACATTACCTACCATGGCAACAACTATCAAACCACGAATCTTTTTCTTTTTTTTTGCAAACAGCGGCATCGTGCCACAGAGACAGGCGGCACTGGTGGGGCTCGGGCTCCAAGTGGCCTGTTACGCGTGTGCAAGGACGGGAACACAATGCCGCGCTGTGAGTGAAGGTCATACGACGGAAAGATGGGATAATTCCCACTTATATGTTCTTCAGGTTCGACTTGCCAATTCAGCAAACATCTCACTCGATGCTCTATAAAGCTTATGCTCATCATCGAGAATGCGAACTAGAGCCGATTTGCACGACACAACGAAAGAAAACGGCAAGTACGTGCCAGACCCGCATAGGTTCTATGCCACAATGGCATACAAAACGGCGGATATGGATGACACGACGAGAGAAAACGGGAAGTACGTGCCAGACCCTATGGGTTTCCACGCCACAATGGCGTTCAAAACGGCGGAACTGGAGGCAAATGACACCCACGTCGTGTGTCACGCCTACACGAAGGGGAGGGACGAGTAGGCTCTAGCGGCGGCAACGTTCGCCAGGGCCCAATATGACCAATGCCCAAAAGGCGCACGAGAAAGACGCAAATAACACCATCGTTCACCAGCGCCAGGTGGCGCTCGTGGGGCTGGGCTTGCAGGTCGCACAGGAGGTGCGGCGTCGACAAGGCGTCATGCTGACAATGATGCTGTGCCGGTTCGTCTTGCCAATTTAGCAAACATCTCACTCGATGCTCTATAAAGCTTATGCTAATCATCGAGAATGCGAACTAGAGCGGACCTGCACAATACGACCAAAGTGAACGGGAAGTACGTGCCCGACCTAATGGGGTATCATGCCACAATGGCATGCAAAACGACCGAACTAGAGGCGAGCGACGCCCACGTCGTCTGTCACGGCTACACGAAGGGGAGAGACGAGTGGGCCCTGGCGGCGGCAACGTTCGCCGGGGCCCAAGACGACAATTTCCGGCTGCCCTCCTCCGGCAAGGTTGCCTGGCCCTGGCCGAGGTTGGAATTTTTCGCATGCCGATACCTCTGAGGTAGGGTGCGACTGGAGTCTCCACATTGGCAACCAAAGGCGGGATAAACATGGTCAAAGACTTCTTTGACAAGGGCAGCACCATCCGTCCCGAGCGTCGACCGGGGGGCAAGGACAGCCTGTCTGGCCGGCGTGGCACAAGTTGTAATATTGTCAAGACGACCCGATTGGGTATATACACCTTGGAAGAATCATGGCTATTACGAACAAATCACGAACTCGAGCGCGTTCAAGAGAGCTGTCCTTGAAACGCGCCAACTTCCACGATCCAGGATGGGCCTTGTAGAGTGGAAGGCTACAGGACAGGTGGGGAAGAAGTGTGCGACGCAAGACCATGAAAATTGGTGAATTGGGTGGAGGGTGTGGGCAAGATCAGCCTCGTTTGCTGCTGGTCTTCCATCTAGGCTGCAGGTATTCGCAGGTACAAACATCAAGTGGACATCTGTTGACATTGTGAACTGCGCTCGAAATCAGGTCGAGCCCATTTGACCATCCACTCCGACGCCAGGACCTCTTCGGCCGTTGGTCTCTTCCCTGGCTCAAAGACCAGCATTCGGCGGATGAGATTCAGAATGGCAGCTGCTTCGTCTTGGTCGTAGATGCCTGTTGCCGGAACCTGTCGCCGAAATGCCTGCATAATCTCAAAAGCCTCGGCAAGGGGTGGCCATGAATATATGCCCTGCTTTTGGTGCCCATTCTCGTCAAAAAACTCATGTCTTGTCTCCCAGCGCTCCCACCAGGCTGCCGGCAGAGGCCCTAGCACATTGATTTGTGTTGAAGTCACGTCGTCGGGTTCGAGATATTGGCAGCTGAAGAGAGCCTTCATACCAGTGATCTCCCATGTTGCGAGAGCCAAGCCCCAGATATCTGCCGAGTAGGAGAGAAGGGAGGTTGGCTCAAAGCGACTTTCTGGCGGTCGCATTTCGGGTGGCGTGTTGCAGTCCCGAGCGTGACGTGTCCGGGACGATAGGGCGAATGATTCTCCAAATCCACTCAGAAGCACTTGCGCGTCGGACAGAGTGAACTCGTTCGCGTCTTTCCCAAGATATAGAGGCGTCACGGCCACGGGGGGGACGTTGGGCGGCAGTGAACCTCCGTCACATCGTGTGATGGGGATCGTCTCGGGTTCGCCATATTGATCATACACCTGTTGAGCCGACAGCTCGTCGAAAGCTCTTGGGAGCCTGATTAGAATGTTTGCGAGACGAATATCTAGAAGATGAAGCAATCAGGGTTAGCTGGCACAAGAACAGCGAGACGCAGCGATCGCGTCAAGTCATGACAAAAACAAACCTCCATGCACATAGCCTTGTGAATGCGTGTATGCAACTGCCTGCGTGAGGCCAAAACATAACGCCCGGGCAACTTCAAGTGAAAATAAGCGACTATACGATGCTCTGCCGAGATTGCATCATGCGGGAGTCGTTGTGTAGCATGGACAATTTCCGTTTGGGCCGTGCAACTCGAATTCGTCCAAGGGCGTTGGAATCAAAGGGCGTCCTGGTTGATCGGAACAGGATGATGCAAGGGGCAGCGATAAAGCTTTGAGTGTCTTGATCTCTGGTGGAACTGGGTCGGCAGTTCCGACCTTGACAGCCACGTAGCGCTCCAGGTGAGCATCACGGGCGAGCCAGCTGGTTGAATTGCTACCGAAACCAATCTTGTCCACAATGCGATAGCGCTTGTGAAGCACGTCGCCAATACAGACGGGATTGTAGCCCCCAGGCCTGTATTTTTCGAGGCATTCCACGTCCTCGATATAGTTGAATCTCAAGGGATGGTCGCTTGCGCCTGGACCACGCAACACTGCTGTTGAGTAGAGCAGGGTCAAGTTGGGTCGCATCGGCGAATTGATCCAGAGACGCTGATCATGCTTCCAGAGTCGTTTAGTGAACAGTGACCGAGGGGTAAGGCGATGCATTGCTGTGCAACAGCAGCGCTCTCTGCCTTGAGGAACGACAAAGGCTGGTAACGAGAGGGAAAATGGCGACCATTAATGATCAGTGGCTAGTGTCAGATTGGTGGGAGGACCACACACGTGACGGGTGCCCTATACACGTGACGTTAGGATTTAGGTGTTGTCTGAAAGTCACGTGTATGCCTTAAAGGAACGACACTGCTGCGACTATGCTGCCCGGCTAAAGCGACTGTATGTCTAACCTTTTTAGGTTAGGCAGGCCGAGGCCGTCGGGCCCGGACGCGCGCCCCTCCCGGCCATACTAAATTTTACTAGCAACGCGTAGTCTAGCTATCGCGCTATAACTATAGCCTACTACGCCTATATACGGCATTAATTAAAGCTATCGCAGGGGTTAATAGTAAATAAATTATAGCGTTTTATAGCGGCTGCTATAGGAAAGGGCACGCAGTAAGGTATATAGTAGGGCACGTAGTAAAGCATATAGCAAAGCATATAGCAAAGGGCACGTAGTATATATTAAGGAGCCTATAGGAATAGCTAGCTACGTGCGATAATATAGTCGTATATACGTAATGCACGTAATCCCTAGGATTACGTATACGTACGAGGGAGCTACGTTACTATAATAGCTTCCCCTTACTTAGCTAGCAACTAACCTAATACAACTATACTATTTACCCTATAAGGTCGACCTAAAGACCTACTAACACTAATTAGTAGTTAACTTAGTTAATTATAGACAGCTAGGTAAAAGAGATAAGATCCGTAACTATCGATAGTATAAAACACCCTACGAGGGAACACCTAAAGGTAGTTATCTTTATGCTTTAAACGAGCTCTCTTATCTATAACGTTACTGCGTTAACGCTATTTTAAGATCTCTTAAGCTATCTATTAATCCCGTCTCGCTTCCTAAAGAAAGAAGAGTAACGTTAACCTATAGTGCGTCCTTAACGTAGAAGATAACTTCGTAAGAAATCCCTTACGCCGATACCTACGTAAAGACTATTACGTATAATATTAACATTATGACTTTATTAAGCCTTACCTACGTAGATAATATAAGGCGCGAGAAGCTATTAAAGATTACCCCTATCCTAGAAAACGACTACTAGTATACCTATATAGGTATCTAAGATATATAATAACAACCCGATCTTAAGAACCTAAGTAAAGCAGAGGCTATTATATACGTTATAAGGTTCCTCTATAAGTATGCATACGATAAAGATAACTAAGGCTACGAAGCTATTGCCTTCTTCTAAGAATACTTTTAAGGATAGCTTCTATAGATATAGAATAGGGTATACTAGAGCTATAAACTATAGATATAGAATAGGGTATACTAGAGCTATAAACGTTCCTTATATAAGCTCCTAAAGAAACGTAGGATCTACACCGGCTTAGATAATTAAGGCTTTAATATATAGTTCCTTAAACTATAGACTATCTTAAAACTACTATAATAGCCTGTAAAAGAGTATATAAATTAGACATTTAATTAAGGCACGATCGTTGCATTTATACTACCGACTATAGCCCTAAGCCTAGACCTAGACACGGCTCTATCCCCTAATTAGATAACTATCCTTAGTGCAACGCAATAGCAATAGACTATATACCTAATAATATTCTAATTTAACTAGCGGACTATTCTTATGCCTACCCCTATCCCTAATGTGCTTACTATAACTAATGCCCTTATTTCTTAAGCTCTTATTCCCCTTGCTAATACTATTATTACTATTGCCCCTTTGCCGTCCCTTAATGCTTATACTATAATCCCTTTAATCGATATTCCGAACGTCGATAATACACTTAGCACTAAGAATATGTATATAAAGAAGGATGCTTTTATTAGGTAGGCGTAAGCCCCGGGAGCTAGGAATAGCTCCCTACTATCTTATCTATAGCTAATTACATTAGCCCCGGCATATAGCATAGAGGATGCTTTACATATATTAGAATGCCGGCTCGAAAAAGAAAATACTACCGCCTATAGCAGTTATAAATATAATCCTAATTAGGCAATTAAGAGGAATACTCCTATTGCCTAAATCCTTCCTTTTATTCTTATAAGTTATACTTATATCTGCTAATAATTATTCCTTTAATCGTTCCTTCTGCTAAGCGGCCTTCTTACTTTATATAGCGCGTGCTAGAGGGCGGCCCTAGAACTCTATAATAGCTTCGGTAGAGACTTAGTCGGCTCGGACCTATTAGTTATATATAGTAGCCTATCCTTTCTATCGTACGAGGTACTTAGTTATAGGTAACTTCGACCGACCGATGCGACGAATATAGATATCTATTAGGCGGTCGACTTTATAGTGCTAACCCCCTTCGTTAAATGCTTCGATATCGCGAGCGGCTTCTATAAGTCTAGGCTCGAGCTCGACGTAATGCCCTTTATACGCGAGCTTAAGGTGCTAAATAAAGACGATTAGGTGGATTCTAACTTAGCTAAAGAGGTTAAGTTCCGCCGTAAGGTTATTAACTATACGCTTAATAACGAAAGGGCCTTTTCGTTACCGCGACTATTTCTTTAGCGGCTAGCTAGGCTTATAATAGCCCGTATGCAACTTTAGATAGACTTTATTACTAGCTTTAAGAAGAACCGGCCGATGTTTTATATCGTACCGCTACTTAGCCTTTATAGCGGCTAGGTCTATAGCTAGGCTTGCTTATCTATAGATAATTTCTTATAAGTAGGGCAATTCGTCCGCGGTAGTGCCTAAGATATTATCGGCAGCTTTTAATAGTCTACGTATATTAAAGCCGAAGATAGATTTATAGGCGGAGATCTTCGTACTAGCGTTAAATACTATATTTAGATTCTACTAAAGGGCAGGGATTATTATCTTTTAATCTAAGCTAGGATCCTTAATATAGGATATTTATAGAGCGGTCTCTACGGTCTAATTGCGCCGTTCGGTAAGTCCGTTAGCTTATAGGTAGTAGGCGGTAGTTATTATAATTTTAGTGCCGAATGCGCTTTAGAGGCCTTTCTAAAAGTCGGACGTAAATTTGCGATCCCGGTCGCTAATAATAGTTCTCGGTATACCTTAGTCGGAAAGAAGCAACTAACGGGCTAGGCTTTAAGCCTAGTCCTTTATACCGTACTTCGCGTTGCCTAAGATTAGTAAGTATCTCTTATTAGTTAGGCAAATAACCGTAAGAAGTTAGTTAAAGATATTAAAGCCTAGAATCTACGATAAGGAGCTTGCTAAAGGCGAGGGCGGTATATCGGTTATAAAGTCTATCGCGATACTCTATATTAGAAATAGCGGGGGGCGAATAGGCTTATAGCTGCCGGTAAGGGTCTAACGGTCTATCTAGCTAAGGCAATAGGCCTTATAAGCCGCGATATACTTCTTTACCTAACGGGTGACTTTACGAATTAAATATATTTCTAAGTCCTTAATTATATAGACGACGCTAAAGTAGTTCTTATCGTTATAAGCTACTAAGATTATAGATAGGACGAAGGCGTTAGGAATATATAGCTAGGTAAAGCCGTTAGGGCCTTTATAGTATAAGAGCTTATCGATTATAAAGAACGGTATACCGCGGCGTTTAAGCTACGCTTTTATTCGTGCTATAGAGTTAGCGACTATAGCTCCTTCTAAAGGCGAGGAAAGACTCTTAATAGCGTCCTCGCTATCTACGATTATTTAAAGTATTCGCTTATAGTAAGGGTTATTATCGTAAGCGACGGCGAATTCCTTACGTTTTTTAGGAGCTATAATAGCCTTAGAGGCTATAAGCATATCGTTAAGTATAGTAAAGTCGGGACGACGACGATTAAGCAGCTAGTCGGATTCCTCGGCTAATAAGCGACTAAAGGCGTTAGGGAGAAAGTTCTTTTTGCTAAAGAGGTAGTAAACCTCGATATCGTACTTAGAGAAGTAAATTAAGGCTATAACTAAGCGACGGTTAGCTTAGTCTATGCTAGAAGTATCGAGGGTCTTTTTAGCGACGATCTACTTAGTCGCGGAGTAGTCGGCTAAGACTACGAGCGGAAGGGTTAACGACTATACTATAGTACGTATCTTCTTCGCAGCCTATACGAAATAAGCGACCTTTAGTTCTAAGGGACTATAGGACTACTCGGCTTTTATTAGGGTATAGGAGAGGAAGTAGATAGGCATAATAGCTTTAACTAGAATAAGCTAGCCTAGCTACTAAATAATACCGTCGCGGAGATAGAAAAAGACGGCTGCGAAGCCTTACTATAAGGAGGCGTTAATCTAATAAAATAGCCTCTTCTATAGGTCTATATAGTAAATTATACGGCTAGAAGTAATTTCCTTCTAAAGGGAGGCGAAGGAGGAAAGCTTAGCTAAGGTCGGCTAAAACGATATAACTTATATATAGGACTTCCGCTTATTAAGGTTCCCGTTTTTAACCTTACTAATTAAGCGACCTTAGGCTAAAAGACTAGTCTTACGATCCTATAGAAGGGCGATAGAAGCGCTATAGTACGGAATAAGATTACGAATATACCCTATAGCGCTAATATAGTATTTAAGAGCGGCGAGGTTATTAGGGAATAAAAGCTTTACGAAGGCAGCGAGCCTATGCTTTATAGTACTTATCCTAAACGCGTTAATATAAAATCCGAGTAGCTCTACGGAAGGGTAGCCGATCTAGCTCTTAGTAAGGCTTATAGATAGGTTAAGCGATGCAAAGAGCTTAAAGATAGCCTTAAGATATTAAAAGTATTCCTCTTCCGTAGCGGAGTAAATAATAATATTATTAATAAACGCGCGGCTATAGCCTTAGTATAGACGGAAGACTTAGTCTATATAGCGTTATATATACGCTAGGCTATTGCGAAAGCCGATAGGTATAACTATTAAGCGTTCTAGACCTTAATGACTTATAATAGTAAACCTACCTTAATGCTTAAGTTTAACTTAAAACTAATAGAAGAAGGCGGAAGCGTCGATAGTAGTAATAAAATAGGCGCTTAAGAGTTTAGCAATAATAAAGCTTTATAATAGTAAAGGGTAGGAATCCGGGATAGTAGTATTATTGTTAACATTACTATTGTACCAACTAGGCAAAAGTAAGATGCATCCCGACCGTAGACGTGATACAATGGCTTATGAAATGAAATGTCGATATACCCCCCTACGTACACGGTGGCCTGCCCGACCGTGCTGAATAAGCCGTAGTGTCAATCGCCGCCGAATGTGCCGTGCCGTGCCGTGCCGTAAGGTGCCTTAGTGCAAATGCGCCGCCGGTGTCAATGTATGACTGTCAAAGTATGACCTCGCCGATCGAAGGCGTAAGGTAGCGCGCAGCCGCTGAAAGTGCGACCGGGCCCGAAAGTGGCGAAAGTAGCGTCTTATAGCGAAAGTGGCGAAAAAATAACGAATTAACGCAGGGTTTAAAGAAAGAATGTTAAAATAGACTTCGCTCCCGGGCTTATAACTGTTGACATTACCATTGTACCAACCAGGCAAAAGTGAGATGCATCCCGACCGTAGACGTGATACAATGGCTTATAAAATGAAATGTCGATAATTATTAACGGTACGTAGGTTAATAACGACTCGGCCTTTAGTCTTACCTCGGGCTATACGCTAGACTATAAAGATAGGTACTACGAACGGCGTAGGCTCGTCGGCCTACTTAAGGCGACCCTACTTATAAAGCAGGTTAAATATATTATCGATAACCTTCCTATCGCGAAGTCCTTATAGGTAAGGCCTTTAAGCGACTCGTTTTTTATGCTAATTATCGATTAAAGGGACTATTAATTCCTTTCCGGGTTTTACGACGGCGGTGCTTATATCTCGCTAAAGCTAGGAGTATTTCTTAAGAAGCTTCTTAACGCGGCGTACGAAAGAGGGGCTATAGTCGAAAATATAAATCCCTTCCTTAGTGCATTTTTCTTAAAGCTCTAATAGGCGCTAAATATACGTCTAGTATAGAATACGGCTAGAGAGGGGATCCTCGATTCTATCTACGGCGTCTGTCTCGATAGCTACAGCCGCTGCTATTACATTAGTAGCGGCTACTACAAGGTTTTAGCGAACCTTAGACTACTTAACGGGTCCTGCCGAAGAGGCTATAACGTAGGCGTAGATAAAGTCGGATAGCGAAAGCGTTAGAGAAGTGCCTAAAATAGGAGCTTTTACGAATTAAGATAGGGCGGGAGGCTATAGATACTTAAGGATCTCCTAAGTAAGCGGGAAAGTGCTTATAACGTTAACCGATAAATTAATAGAAGAAATAGTAGTAGCAATAGCGGTTCTTATAGAGGAGGATAGTATAGTAGCGGCTCTAAAAGCAGGCGAAACTACCGTAGCTAGCGTTAGAGCCTTTATAGCTGATTTCTAAGATAGGGCGGTAAAATAGCTAGACTCCTAACACTCCTATATCTAGCTAAGCTTCTACTTACGCTTAATAACGAGGTTAACGTTCGTGCTATTAGTAATAAAGACAGTAGGAAGAGATTTAGCATCGACGATGCTATAAATAGCATTAGCGTAAGAGGCGAAGAAAGTATAAGCGCGGTCCTTAGGAAGTTCTTTCTAAGAGGTAGGGACTATAAGGGTAGTGCCGGGTGGTATAATAGTCTTTCGGACGGCTTAGACATAGCGAATAACTTCGCGGGGCTATTTATAGATATCGAATAGGATTTTAAACCCGTCGAGCACTCCGATGCGAATAACCTCTTTATTATAATTAAGGGATCCTTAGTATAGCTTAAGGAAGGCATTGCCTAAAAGTGCGCCGGCTTAATACACTTAGTACTAAGAATGTATATGTAAAAAAGGATAATTCTATTAGGTAGGCGTAAGCCCTAGGAGCTAGGAATAGCTCCCTACTATCTTATCTATAGCTAATTATATTAGCCCCGGCATATAGTATAGAGGATGCTTTATATATATTAGAATGCCGGCTTAAAAAAGAAAATACTACTACTTATAGTAGTTATAAATACAATCCTAATTAGGCAATTAGGAGGAACACTCCTATTGCTTAAATCCTTTCTTTTATTCTTATAAGTTATGCTTATATCTGCTAGTAATTATTCCTCTAATCGTTCCTTTTACTAAGCGGCCTTCTTGCTTTAAGTAGCGCGTGCTAGAGGGCGGCCTTAAAACTCCGTAATAGCTTCGGCGGAGACTTAGTCGGCTCGGACCTATTAGTTATACATAGCAGCCTATCCTTTCTATCGTATAAGGTACTCGGTTATAGGTAACTTCGACCGACTAATGCGATAAATATAGATATCTATTAGGCGTTCGACTTCGTAGTGCTAATCCCCTTCGTTAAGTGCTTCGATATCGCGAGCGGCTTTTATAGGCCTAGGCTCGAGCTCGACGTAATGCCCTTTATGCGCGAGCTTAAGGTGCTAAATAGAGACGACTAGGTGGATTCTAACTTAGCTAAGGAGGTCGAGTTCCGCCGCGAGGTTATTAACTATACGCTTAATAACGAAAGGGCCTTCTCGTTGCCGCGACTATTTCTTTAGCGGCTAGCTAGGCTTATAATAGCCCGTATGCAACTTTAGATAGACTTTATTACTAGCTTTAAGAAGAACCGGCCGGTGTTTTACGTTATACCGCTGCTTAGCCTTTATAGCGGCTAGGTCTATAGCTAGGCTTGCTTATCTATAGATAATTTCTTATAAGTAGGGCAATTCGTCCGCGGTAGTGCCTAAGATATTATCGGCAGCTTTTAATAGTCTACGTATATTAAAGCCGAAGATAGATTTATAGGCGGAGATCTTCGTACTAGCGTTAAATACTATATTTAGATTCTACTAAAGGGCGGGAATTATTATCTTTTAATCTAAGCTAAGATCCTTAATATAGGATATTTATAAAGCGGTCTCTACGGTCTAATTGCGCCGTTCGGCAAGTCCGTTAGCCTATAGGTAGTAGGCGGTAGTTATTATAATTTTAGTGCCGAATGCGCTTTAAAGGCCTTTCTAAAAGTCGGACGTAAATTTGCGATCCCGGTCGCTAATAATAGTTCTTAGTATACCTTAGTTAGAAAGAAGTAACTAACGGGCTAGGCTTTAAGCCTAGTCCTTTATGCCGTACTTAGCGTTGCTTAAGATTAGCAAGTATCTCTTACTAATTAAGCAAGTGACTATAAGAAGTTAGTTAAAGATATTAAAGCCTAAGATTTACTATAAGGAGCTTGCTAAAGGCGAGGGCGGTATATCGGTTATAAAGTCTCTCGCGATACTCTATATTAAAAGTAGCGGGGGGCAAATAGGTTTATAGCTGCCGGTAAGGGTCTAACGGTCTATTTAGCTAAGACAATAGGCTTTATAGGCCGCGATATACTTCTTTACCTAACGGGTAACTCTACGAATCGAGTATATCTCTAGGTCCTTAATTATATAGACGACGCTAAAGTAGTTCTTATCGTTATAAGCTGCCGAGATTATAGATAGGACGAAGGCGTTAGGGATATATAGCTAGGTAAAGCTATTAAGGCCTTTATAGTATAGAAGCTTATTAACTATAAAGAACGGTATGCCGTAGCGCTTAAGCTATGCTTTTATTCGTGCTATAGAGTTAGAGTTAGCGACTATAGCTCTTTCTAAGGGCGAGGAAAGACTCTCGATAGCGTCCTTACTATCTGCGATTATTTAAAATATTCGCTTATAGTAAGGGTTATTCTCGTAGGCGACGGCGAATTCCTCGCGTTTTTTAAGAGCTATAATAGCCTTAGAGGCTATAAGTATATCGTTAAGTATAGTAAAGTTAGGACGACGACGATTAAGCAGCTAGTCGGATTCCTCGGCTAATAGGCGACTAAAGGCGTTAGGAATAAAGTTCTTCTTACTAAGAAGATAGTAAACCTCGATATCGTACTTAGAGAGATAAATTAAGGCTATAACTAGACGACGGTTAGCTTAGTCTATGCTAGAAGTATTGAGGGTTCTCTTAGCGACGATCTACTTAGTCGCGGAGTAGTCGGTTAAGACTACAAGCGGAAGGGTTAACGACTATACCGTAGTGCGTATCTTCTTTATAGCCTATATAAGATAGGCGACCTCTAGTTCTAAAGGACTATAGGATTACTCGGCTTTCGTTAGAGTATAATAGAGGAAGTAGATAGGTATAATAGCTTTAACCGGAATAGGCTAGCCTAGCTGCTAAACGGTACCGTCGCGGAGATAGAAAAAGACGGCGGCGAAGCCTCGCTATAAAAAGGCGTTAATCTAATAGAATAGTCTCTTCTATAGGTCTATATAGTAAATTATACGGCTAAAAGTAATTTCCTTCTAAAGGGAGGCGAAGGAGGAAAGCTTAGCTAAGGTCGGCTAGAACGATATAACTTACGTATAGGACTTCCGCTTATTAAGGTTCTTATTCTTAACCTTACCGATTAAGCGACCTTAGGCTAGAAGACTAGTCTTACGATCCTATAGAAGGGCGATAGAAGCGCCGTAGTACGGAATAAGGTTGCGAATATACCCTATAGCGCCGATATAGTATTTAAGAGCGGCGAGATTATCGGAAAATAAAAGCTTTATAAAGGCGGTAAGCCTATACTTCGTAGTGCTTATCCTAAACGCGTCGATACGAAATCTAAGTAACTCTACGGAAGGGTAACCGATCTAGCTTTTAGTAAGGCTTATAGATAAATTAAGCGATACAAAGAGCTTAAAGATAGCCTTAAGATATTAGAAGTATTCCTCTTCCGTAGTAGAGTAGATAATAATATCGTTAATAAACGCGCGGCTATAGTCCTAGTGCAGGCGGAGGACTTAGTCTATATAGCGTTACGCGTACGCTAGGCTATTGCGAAAGCCGATAGGTATAACTATTAAGCGCTCTAGACCTTAATAACTTATAATAGTAAACCTACCTTAATGCTCGAGCTTAACCTAAAACTAATAGAAGAAGGCGGAAGCGTCGATAGCAGTAATAAAGCAAGCGCTTAAGAGTTTAGCAATAATAGAGCTTTATAGTAGTAGAGGGTAGGAATCCGGAATAGTAATACTATTAACGGCATATAGGTTAATAACGACTCGGCCTTTAGTCTCGCCTTAGGCTATACGCTAGACTACGAAGATAAATGCTATAAACGGCGTAGGCTCGTCGGCCTACTCTAGGCGACCTTACTTATAAAGTAGGTTAAATATATCGTCGATAACCTTCCTATCGCGAAGCCCTTATAGGTAAGGCCTTTAAGCGACTTGTTTTTTATGCTAATTGTCGATTAAAGGGACTATTAATTCCTTTCCGGGTTTTACGACAGCGGTGCCTATATCTCGCTAAAGCTAGGAGTATTTCTTAAGAAGCTTCTTAACGCGGCGTACGAAAGAAGGGCTATAGTCGAAAATATAAATCCCTTCCTTAGTGCATTTTTCTTAAAGCTCCGGTAGGCGCTAAACGTACGTTTAGTATAGAATACGGCTAGAGAAAAGATCCTCGATTCTATCTATAGCGTCTATCTCGATAGCTACGGTAGCTGCTATTACGTTAGTAGCGGCTACTACGAGGTTCTAGCGAACCTTAGACCACTTAGCGGGTCCTACCGAAGAGGCTATAACGTAGGCGTAGATAGAGTCGGATAGCGAAGGCGTTAGAGAAGTGCTTAAAATAAGAGCTTCTACGGGTTAAGACGGGGCGGGAGGCTATAGACACTCGAGGATCTCCTAAGTAAGCGGGAAGGTGCTCGTAACGTTAACCGATAAATTAATAAAAGAAATAGCAATTGTAATAGCGGTTCCTATAGAGGAGGATAGTATAGTAGCGGCTCTAAAAGCAGGCGAAACTACCGTAGCTAGCGTTAGAGCCTTTATAGCTAATTTCTAAGATAGGGTGGTAAAATAGCTAGACTCTTAATACTCTTATATCTAGCTAAGCTTCTGCTTACGCTTAATAATAAGGTTAACGTTTGTGCTATTAGTAATAAGGATAGTAGGAAGAGATTTAGTATCGACGATGCTATAAATAGCATTAGCGTAAGAGGCGAAGAAAGTATAGGCGCGGTCTTTAGGAAGTTCTTTCTAAAAGGTAGGGACTATAAGGGTAGTACCGGGTGGTATAATAGTCTTTCGGACGGCCTAAATACGGCGAATAACTTCGTGGGGCTATTTATAGATATCGAATAGGATTTTAAACCCGTCGAGCACTCCGATGCGAATAACCTCTTTATTATAATTAAGGGATCCTCGGTATAGCTTAAGGAAGGCATTGCCTAAAAGTGCGCCGGCCTCTACTTTAAAGACCTAGGCGGAGTAAGTGAATTTAGCTATAGCTGCTTAGGTAGTCGGGCTAGCTATAGTACTACGCGCGTAGAAAGAGAACGTAGCCTAGTCCTTGCAAAAGGAGCGACCGTTAACACTATTAATAGTAACGGGAGGCTTCTTCTCGACGGTATAGTTAAGAGTCTAAAGAAGGTCGCGATTAATTATAAGCTTACTATAGCTAGAGTCGGGGCAAACTTAGACTTCCTACCTACCGGGTTAAGCAGAGACCTTAATCCTTATATAGGAGTATAAGTGCGGCGGGGAATCCTAGTCCTATTAGGGCTCTTCGGCTTTAGCCTCTAGGACTTAATCTAATCGGGGTACTATAGTAGGTGCTACGTAAAAAACAAGCTCTTTAATAATAAGTACGGGAAGAATAGGCTTTAGGGCGGCGGGGGCATTAGGCTTAATAACGATAGGATCGGAGATAATCCCTATAGTAATAGAAGGGGATTTCTTATACCTAAAATAAAGGTAAGAGAAAAAGGCGTTATAAGAAAGAAAAAAGGTCTTATAAACCTTATAGGTTAAAGGCTTAAGCACGCGCTTTTTACTATAGAGCTATTGCTTAAATATATAGTAGTTAGTATATATATGCTCTTTAAGCATAGAGGCGAAGGCGAAAGTGCGGTTATAGGTGCTATATTTAAACTTACCGGCTTATTTAGTAAGGTAACGGGAGTTTATATAGCCTACGAAGTTAGCCTCCGAAGAGGCGTAAGAGGACGCGTCGTCTTAAGAGTCGTTTAAGTATAGCTCGTTACTAGCTTCGTCGCCGCTAAGAGTAGTCTTTTTATCGCTTTAATATTTCGACTTAAAACGCACTTTCTTCTTATTATTATTACCCTTATATTTACCTTAGCGGTATTCTATTCGGTTATCTTATCGGTCGTCCTAGCGAAGGTAACGCTTATTATAGCGTAGCGGGCGTAAGCTTAATTAGTTACGATTATTACCTAAGCTTCGTCCTTTAAGACTACGGTTACGATTATAATCTTAGTCTTAATCCCGACGGTTACCTTAACGGTAGTTATTGCCTTAGTTACCTTAACGATAGTTATCGCGACGATTATTACGATAGCTACGATTATAGTTACCTTAACGGTAATTATTATTATAGCGACGGTTATCCTAACGGTAGTTATTATCTTAATAGGAAAAGCTACCGCGGCGAGAACGGTCTTAGTCTCTAGAGATATATAGCTTAAGAGAGGCTATAATAAAGGGTTTCCGTTCCTTAATAATATAAATCTATTTATCGATCGGGGTCTTCTTCGTAGGAATAAGAAGAAGCGAGGAGATCTAAACGGCAATAAGAGGATAGATAGCCTTAATAATTTAGGCATCTTTGCCTATCTTAAGTTAGCGGGCGAGCGAAACCTTTCTCTAGATCTACTACGTAAGAGTAATAGAGCTAAAGGACTATATAGATATTATATACCTTTCCTTATAAAGTTCCTTTAAAACGTCGGCGTTAGGACGCTTAAAACGCTTAGTTAAGAACTTATAGAAGGTTCTAAAAGGGGAGGAACTAAGGATATCGTATTATTCCGCTATAGGCTTACTTATATACTATATAAGAGCTCCTCCTACTAAGAAGGAGAGGTAATATAGGCAAAGGGCGAATAGATCCTCGTCCTAATAGATCCTTAGACGCTTTATAAATAGATAGACGTCTATATAGATATTCTTTCTATCGCTAAGAGCGATAATGCCTAGGTTCTTCGGATTATATTTATCTAGGTTAAAAGTACTAATATTATCTTATTTAAGGCGTTTAGTAATAGCCTTATTATTATAAGCCGAGGAGGAGGTATAACTCGCCTCGCGGTACCTACGCGAGTTTAGATAGGACTTTAAGGGGCGGCGGATAAAACTATTATTAGACCTAGACGAATTATTATTATTATTATCCGAATCCTTTTATTAACGAGAGTAAAAGGCCTAAGAGTACTTAGACTAAAGAGAATAATATAGAACCTAGGGTTATTCCTTAGGACAATGCTACTATCTAATAGAGCGCTGCTTAGATAAACGAAGTATTCCTTACGGACGAAGAGGAGGCGGCTATTCCTTTAATTAACTATTAGAAGGGTCCCCGTCGATTATTTACGGGTTAAAAGGCACGGCTCGGACTAACGGATATACTAGAGTTATCGTAGCGTAGAGAGGAGTCTCTTTATTAGGAAGCTCGCCTATAAAACGAAGATGCGAGCGAATTCCCTTTCGCTAAGTATCGGCGTACTATAGATGCTTTTCCTTTACGGACGGAAGATTTAAGATATCGAAGATAATTTCCGACTTAAAGGCTAAAGAGCCTAAGAGAATATAGGCTTACTTTATATATATTACGTCTATATTAGTAAAGGTCTTAATAACCCCTTCCGTAGGCAGTGTCTTAATTAACTTAAAGTAGCGGATAGCTTATTTTAATAAGTTATTGCAATCCTTATCCTCTATAGCTAGTATAATAGACTACTTACGTAGTACCTTAGTTTCTAAAGATAAGCGAGGACGATAGCGGGCGGGAGGAGGAGGATCTTTATAATTACTCTTAGAGTCCTTAGAGGGAGCGGCGCTATAGATACTATCCGGCGGGGCATATTCTTATATCGGCAAGCGAGGGTAAGAGTCGTCTAAGCGAGATATAGACGCTATAGCTTAACGGGCTTCTTCGTCCCTAGCTATAGTAATAATAGCTTAAATAAAACGAGGGAAGAAGGCGAAAAGGTCGATAGATAGAAAAGAGGAAGGATTACGAAGAAAGAAGAGTTATAGGAGAGGAGAAAAGTCTATAGTAGGAGGTATAGGGTGTTTTGATTTTAGCGTAGGAATAGGTACGCGTAGGAAATCGAAAACATAGAGAGAAAACTTTTCCTTACGGCTAATTGCGTAAGGACTCTAAATAGAGAATTAGGCAGTAGGCCCTAGTTCTAATAATGCTTAGAAAAGCAAGCCTCGTCGGATCGTAAGGCTTATATTAGAGGTTATATAGGCGTGCTAGCTAAGGTTATATAAGCTAATTATACTATAGGTGTCGGGAGCTTTTAGGCGGCTTCTAACGAATAGCGAGAGCTTTAAGAAGCTCTTAGCGAACTTATCGTAATAGAGCGAAGCTCTAGAGATAGGAAGGGCGTTCCTAATAGTAGCTTTAAGGCAGAAGGTATAGAATTACTACTAATTTAATACACTTAGCACTAAGAATATATATATAAAGAAGGATGCTTCTATTAGGTAGGCGTAAGCCCTAGGAGCTAGGAATAGCTTACTACTATCTTATCTATAGCTAATTATATTAGCCCCGGCATATAGCATAGAGGATGCTTTACATATATTAGTCGATATAGATATAGACCTCTAGTAGAAGTTCGTAAAGCTATAGAAAAAGGATAAGTATTATACGGGATAGCCCTATAACCTCTTCGACGATAAGGTCTATATATTTATAAGGACCTACTATACGCTTAAAGTCTAATTAGGTTAATTCTATAACCTATTCTCTTAAATCCTAACGGATAGAGCTAAGACCTTTTATATCTACTACTATTAGTAGGGATTATACGTAAGATATCTTATCGTAAAGGGCTGTTATTATTGTCTTAAAGTATCTCCTCTAGCTAGGAAGGGGGGGAAAGGGGCCCCCTTTATAAAGCCTATAAAGAGCTTAACCCGGGCCTACCGGGCTCCTAATAGAGCCCTATTAGGAGCACGTGACCTAGCCGCTAACGCTATCATCCGGGTTATAATAAGGCTACTGCCGGGGTTATAATAGGGCTAATAACGCTGCCGTTAGGACCGTCGGGGTTATTAAGGGTTATAACTTATAACCCTTTTCCTCGTAGTATTTATCCTATATTCCTACATTCCTATACTAGTAGTTTTTCTCTTTCGAAGCTTCTTCCTTTAAAGCTTACAACCGTAACTAATTAATTAAAAAGAACGCGTATTAGACTAAAGGGGTCTAATAAATACAAAGAATAAATACAAATGAGAATATAAGATTAGCGGAGGTCTAGGCTCGCAAGGCTGCTTATTGTTATTACGCGGAGCTATAGGCGCTCTGCTAAATCTCGGAAGAACAAAGAATGTAGTCGTTAGCCGGGGCGTCTGCGCTTGCCGGGTGACTAACTAGGAGGAAGCCCGTACGGGCTTTCCGTAGTAGCATCCTACGTTTAGGTTTCGAAGGAGGGTGTGCTTAGGTGGCTTTTGCTTAGCTTGTAAGCCGGCCTTAGTTGCCCTATTGTATTACGGGCTAGGGGGAAGCTTATATGCGCTTCTAGTATCGGCATCCTTCGGCGAGGTAACGGAAAAGTGCGCTTCGGGAGTCGAACTAGGATTTATAGAGCCTGCATTTAGCCTGCTTTAGTATATGCTAAGCTCGGGGCATAATAGTCTTTTCGCAGTGACGGTATAGCTGCTAGGGTTTGCTAGGGGAAGCGTCTATAGGGGCGGCTTTATGGTTTAAAGCGTCTATAAGGGCGGCTTCGTTAGTTCGATAGAGCTGCTTCGAGAGCTACTTTAAGGCTTAATAGGAGCAGTAACGGCTTTCTACTAGGGTTTTGCTAAGGGAAGCGTCTATAAGGGCGGCTTCGTGGTTTAAAGCGTCTGTTAGGGCGGCTTCGTTATAGGTTTAATAGAGCTGCTTCGAGAGCTGCTTTAAGGCTTAATAGGAGTAGTAACGGCTTTCTGCTAGGGTTTTGCTAAAGGAAGCGTCTATAGGGGCGGCTTCGTGGTTTCGCATTAGAGGCTGCTATAAGAGCTACTGCTACGAGAATTAATAGGGGAGCCGAATAGGGAGTCGCAAAGGCTAGCATCGGGGCCTTAAGTCGTTGATTAAATAGTACGATAGGGTTGTTTGTCTACTACGTCGGCGGCTACGGCGATAGTCGGGCTCGTTAGTGTTATCGTAGATAACTAAGGTCGCGAGGGTCTTCGCGATAATTAGCAAGTAGCGGTCGTCGCTTTAGGTCGGTTGTAGTCTGCGAAAAATAATATCGTAAAGGGGTTCCGCGATGCTTGCCTTTCGGGGCAACGGGTATCGATTATAGACTTACTATAGTCTGCGAAAGCAGTAATCTTTAATAGATTCGTGCTTACCGGGAGCGGGCAGCGGGCTTATCGCGTTAGGGACGTACTATCGATTAGGCTACTATAGTCTGCGAAAGCAGCGGCATTAATTAATTAGCTTAAAGGTATCTCAACCGGTAGTCTAGCGAGATGCCTTATTCTTAGTATAGATAAACTTCTCTAGGTGTGCGTAATAGAACCCGAAGGTAAAGATACGCGGAAATAGCGCCTACGAATAGGATAAAGATTCTGCTATACTTTCGAAGATTAAGATCTGCCTCTTCTGCCTTACTATTCTATAGTTAATCGTTTAACCACTAATTAGTGTTAGTAGGGATTATACGTAAGATATCTTATCGTAAAGGGCTGTTGTTATTGTCTTAAAGTATCTCCTTTAGCTAGGAAGGGGGGGAAAGGGGCCCCCTTTATAAAGCCTATAAAGAGCTTAACCCGGGCCTACCGGGCTCCTAATAGAGCCCTATTAGGAGCACGTGACCTAGCCGCTAACGCTATCATCCGGGTTATAATAAGGCTACTGCTGGGGTTATAATAGGGCTAATAACGCTGCCGTTAGGACCGTCGGGGTTATTAAGGGTTATAACTTATAACCCTTTTCCTCGTAGTGTTTATCCTATATTCCTATATTCCTATAACTACGTTAAATTAACTATATCGTTCTATATAACCTATAATACTATGAATGTTAGATAGGGTTTTTAGGGTTAACCGGTGTATATAGGTATTCTATATAATACGGCTAGCTAGAGAGGAGGCTACTGTGTTATAATATAGCCTCCCTTAAGTCGCGTAAGCGCGTAACGCACGTAATTATATAATTATATATATATAACTATATCTTATAATACTGCATTCTTATACTAGCAGTCTTTCTTTTATAACCTTAGACTAAGTAATTAAAAACGCGTAAAAACAACCCGATGTCTATATAAATAAAATAATACGCGGCCTTATTAAATAGGCCGGTACGAAATAAATCCTAAAATTAAATTAGGCCTAGGCTAGAACGTGGCCGGGGCGAAGCAGGGCCGTATTAAGGCCGGCATAGAATAGTGCCGGTGTAACGTAGGTAATATTAATTAAGGTCTTATAATAAAGGCATCTATTCGAACCGTTAATCTATTCGAATTAATAAAGCGCTATAGAGATCGATTAAAGGAGTCTTTTATTATCGCGTTAGCTAGGTTATTATTACTATTAATCTACCTAATCTCTAAGATCTCGCGCCTCTTATACGACTATCGAAGGGCTATAATATTAATTATAAGTCTCTTCTCCTAGGTTATTCCTAGCTTAACGAGGTTCTCGTAAAGCGAGTATAAGTCTATGTAAATCACTAGCGGAAGGGGTAGAATTTATAAGTGTTTAGTAATTAGCTTTATAGTTATTGCTAAGACGATGCCGAAGTCGATACTATTTACTATCCCGTAGATCTCTAATATAAGCACGCTTTATATTACGCGCTTATACTTAGTCGAACTCTAATAAATAATATTATAGGTAACGTCGAATTTAGTATCGGTCCTCTCCTTATTAATAATTGCAATAATAAAGCTAAGTTGCGATAAAAGGTCTTTATTATTTGCGAAGGAGCCGTCTATAAAGACTATTAGCTTTGCTATTGCTAGGTCTATCGGGACGTATTTTAGTCCTCGATCTTAGTTATCCTTTTACTACTAAAGACGCTTATTTAGCCTCTTATAGTCTTTCTTTTTAGGCTCGTAAACCTAGGCTATAATAGAGATATTAAAGGATGCTTCTAGCTAATAGACACACGCTACGTAGCTCCCTTAGGCCCGTTGTTCTAGGTAGCGCTAAGGGCTATTAGATGCTATTATATTAATTATATTAATGCGTATAGCCTAGCCCTTTTACTATAATAGTATATCTCCGCTCTATTATAGTATTACCTTCGCGCTATTAAAGTCTATAATAGAGCTAGCTGTTATTAACGTCTTTAGCTTAGCCCGGAACTTAGCTTCTTATAATTTATCCTCTTCGACGGCTAAGAAAGTAAGGGTGCCGAGGATAAGGGTATCGTCGGTCTAGATTCCTATAATGCCTAATTTCTTAGGTCCTATATTAGTTATTAGCAGGCATAAGTTATAGGTTAAGGTCGATATATTAAGTTGCTTAACGTAATAACCTTAGTATATATAGAACTAG
Source organism: Ophiocordyceps sinensis (assembly GCA_012934285.1). Lineage (NCBI taxonomy): Eukaryota > Fungi > Ascomycota > Sordariomycetes > Hypocreales > Ophiocordycipitaceae > Ophiocordyceps > Ophiocordyceps sinensis. Next base: position 372,980 of record JAAVMX010000007.1, read on the forward strand.
TAAACACTAGACTCCGCGATGCCGTATAGTAGTCGGATAACGCGAATAATAGTCTCTTTCGGGTATCTACCTTCTAACTCCTTAGGCAGGTACGTTAGAATTATCCGTAATAGCTTTGTCGTCGCCTACGGGTAGGCCTATATAATATTATATAGGGATAAAGTTATCCTATAATCCCGTATTATCGCGGGCGCGATTGCTAGTATTAGCCGTTAGCTAATACGCTAGATTATTAGCGAGGCTATTAGTAAGTAGTGCTTCTCGTAGTTATTATAACCTTAAACGACGAGCCTCGATTTCTTATATAGCTTTATATCTCGTCCTTTTACCTCTCGTACTATGCGTAACCGGAAGATCCGATAGCCGCTATGCTTTGCCTTATTATACTTCTCGAAGCTAAAGACTCCGTGGATAAGGAGGTCGTCGATCTCCTAATTATCGGCCTCTTTAAATAAGGCTCTAGGAGTTATAATAATACTATCGTTACGCAGCTTAAGCGCTAAAGCGTACGCATCCTCCTCTTTCTTAATAAGGAAGGCACATATAGGGTTGCTTTAAAGTAGGAACCTAAGAGCTATATTGCTTATAATTAATTGCTTCGGCCTATTCTTAGAGCTAAGGGGACGTCTACGTCTTTAAGGTGCTAGGGGGCTTAGTCGAGGGGGTTTAGCCTACTAAATTAGCTATAGGGAATCTTCTTTAAGACGTAGAGCCGGAAGGTCCTTAGTCTTTTTATCGCGGTTATATAGTTATACTAACGTTAAACGAAAGACCTAAGGTCCGTTAACCGTATTAATCGTTACGTTATAGCCGTTAATTAAGGCAATCTTAAATAGCCTTTACTAGCCGGTTTTCTCTCTCTATATACGAACTTTACTTTATAAGGGAAAAGAGAGAATATCGGACGTATTCGGTCTATTCTAGGTTTATAAGGCCTCCTTAACTTACCGCTCTATAGAGAGCTAGCGCAATATCCTTATCGCCTTATAAACTACGGCGGCTCTCTTAAGGGTCGTAGCCGAAGGCGGAAAGTCTAACGTTATACGTAGATATATGCTAAATATAAGCAGCGTTAGCATAAGGCCTTAAGGTCCGGCGGTATTATTAATAGCCTTTACTACTATCTAAAGAATTGCCTCGGCAGAGGTTACGTCGCTAAGTTCGGCATATATAATATCGAAGGCACGGCGTAGCGGAGCGTAGTATCTTTTAACCTTACCGATAGACTAATATGCCTCTATAGGAACTTACTTATATATAATGCCTATAAACTTAGCCTTATTGTAGAATTCTACTAACGTAAAGTTCGTTCTAGCGTTATATTTAATAGTATCCGGCGGGCTAAGATAGGTATTAATCTATAAGGCTCGAAGCGTCTCCTACGTATCCTTAGCGGATATTAAGGGCAAGAAGTAGGCTCTTTAGAATACTATAGCCGAGTCGATTACGTAGAGGACTAGGCGGTTATATAAGTGTATTACGTCGACGACAATCTTATAGTTAAAGTCTTAGTCGTCCTTTAACGTAAATTTAAATCGACGAAGGGCCTAAGAGTATAGCTAGCAGTAATAGCAGTACTTCGCGATATTCTTAAGTATATTAATAGACACTATATAGCCTACTTAACGCAGTAAGTAATATAGTCTTATTACTGCCGGGTGGCCGAATCGGCGATAGAGCGTATAGAGTTCGCTTTCCGCTAAGAATAAGATAGCTTATTCTGCCTTACTAAAGAAGAACTAAGGGTAGCCCTATTTGCGGACTATTAGGACCGTAACGCCCTTATCTTTGCTAATAATAACGTTCGTAGTATTATTAAAATACACCTTTAAACGATCTATATCCGCGAGAGATAATAAAAAAGGCGTTAGGGACTTAAGCACGTAGAAGGTAATCCTTCCTACTAGTATATCGATAGCTATTAAGCCGACGGAGTTAATAGCATCGCCGTTGCCGAATTTAATCGAGGCTTAACTAGCTATAGAGTCGTTAAGCTTTACGTTAGGGTTCTCTCGTTAGAAGGCGAGATACTATTCCTAACTAGCTATAGAGACCTTAGCGGCGCCGGTGTCGATTAGGATGCCTTAGAATTGCTTCCTTAAGTACCTGTCGTCAATAAGGAATTAAGCAGCTAGTATAGCCTACTCTATATTAAATATATCCTCTACTATAAAGAGATATATAAATGCCTATTAATAGAGCATTTAGGTCGCTTGCTACTATTCTATCTTAGTACCTTTAGCACTATTATTCTAATACTCTTTAACCTCTTAGTCGTTAGTTAAGCCGGTAATCTCGTAACCTTTATATTTAGTTACGTATACTACTAGGTTTATAGCGGGCGTTCCTTAGAAATAGCACTAGGTTAAGTATTAGTCTTTCGCCCTCTACCTCTCTTTTAGGGTGTGCTTAATAGACTAGCAACCTTCCTTATTGCAGACGAAGCACTTCTTACTCTAAGGTCGGCTCCTTATCGGGTAGCCGCCTCGTCCTTTACTACTAGAGCTATAACTACGGCTAGAGTTACCGCGGTAACCGCCGTAATTATGCCCTCGCTTATAGCCTTATAAGAAGCTACGGTAACCTCCTCTACCGCAGTTGTTAGTATACCTATAGTCTAAGTATATCGCCTCTAGGTTAGATTAGTCTATATCCTTAGTTAGGAATTAACCGGGCGTGCTAAGGTTTAAGCTCGTCTTAAGGGATAACCGGAGCTTTAAGAATAGTGTCTCGATATGCTTAGAGGGTCGGAATAAGGCCTATATAAGTTCGGGAATATTACGGCACGCCTTAATAATAGTAGCTTATAGTTAGTCTTTACCGATAAAAGTGCCGCCGAGGGCTCGTTAGCATAATTAGAGCTTATCGAAGAGTAGCTCTAGAATATCTTATATAGGCAGCGTAGGGTTCTATATGCGTAGCTTATTAAAAGAGATAGAGGTCTAATCGGTAAAGTAGTATGCCTTATTTACCTCGGTGTTAAAATGCCTCTTAATGCTATTATAGGCTGCCTTAAACGTAGTAGTCTACGTAATATATTTAAGGTAATACGCTTAAGCGCGACCTATAAGAATCCTCGGAAGTAGCCTATAGAATTAGCCGGACGTAGCATTAATGCTATAATAGACGCCTATAAACTAGCGGATCTTATTATCGAATAGGTCGTAGGGCTTGCCGGTATAATTTTCTATACTATCCTAAAGCTTCGCAAATTTCTATTAAAGTTCCGCGTTAATAGTCTTATTCGGAACGTACCTTAGGGGAATCTAAAGATAAGCTTAAAGCTTAGGGTTAAGGATAGCAGCTATATCTCTTAGGTTAAGAACGGCGTAATCGATATGCTAATAACGATAGCTTATAGGGTATATCGTTATTTATTAATATAGTAGAAGAAATAGTATAGGAGCTTATATAGGTTATATTCCTACTAGAGGTAAGGGCCTTTTAAGGGGCATGCCGGCGACGCTTAAGGCTTTATTCGATAGGGTTAAAGGCTAAGCCGGCGTGGTTCTACTATAGTTTAACTATACGGGGAAGGACCGTTAGCGAGCGTATAGTTAGCATCCGTAGCCTTAAGCACGGTAGTGCCTCTATCGAACTGGATTCTTACTAGTTCTCCCTTAGGCTATATTAGCGGATCTTATATCGATTGCGTAGCTATAAGTTAACGATTAAAGCTACCTTAAAGGGGTCCGGTATATACGCCTTATCGGCGGAGAAGATTGCGTACTGCCCTCTTAAAGGTTAGATAGACTGCCTGCTATATAGCCTCTTTCTATCTATAGAAATATTCTTAATAGTAGCTAAGGATATCGTATCCCTATATACTAAGATTAATGTTATAATCTGCGAGGAACCTTATAACGTATATTATTGCTGTTTTCTCGTCCGGTTGCGTTTTAGGGTCGATGCTATTATTCTAGCGATCGACGTCGACGTTATTACGAGCGGGCTATAGAACCGGTATGCTTCCTAGCAGTCGTTCGTATAGGCTACCGTCTAGCTGTATAGGGTTAGGGTTTAAAGAGGTTATAGTGATATTAGGTATTACGGGGTGTTTTTATCGGTAAACGCGTCTACGTGCGTGGTTTATTTATTATAGCTCCGTCGTCTTTTTCTCTAAAATTTAGGCTAAGACTATTAATAGAGCTAGAGTCTACGAGGTTACGTTCTCCTATTTAAGGCAGTAACTTTAGTAATCTAACTTAGCATAAGATCCTTATAAAGGTCGTAGAACGGGGTTTCCGTACGAGCACTTTCGAGTATAAAGTATTTTATCTCTTCTATCCTTACTATTCTATAATTAACTATAAGTTAACTACTAATTAGTATTAGATAAGGTCTTTAGGGTTAACCGGTGTATATATATATTCTATATAATACGGCTAGCTAGAGAGGAGGCTACTATATTATAATATAGCCTCCCTTAAGTCGCGTAAGCACGTGACGCACGTGATTACATAATCACGTGTATACAACTATATCTTATTATACTGCATTCCTATAATTAAGCAATATTTTAATACGGATATTATAGGAATAAGGGATAAGAGATACGTATAAGGCAGTTGCAGCTACGTAATCCTATGTGATTACGTGTGTGTAATAAGGCTACGTTACTTATAAAGGGGCCCTCTTTCCCCTCTTCCTTCCTAGCTAGATAAGACAATAAGAACCTAAACCGTATACTATCACACGTGCGATAGGTTCGCTTCCGGCTGCTTACCGTAGTAGAGCCCTACTAACACTAATTAGTGATTGACTCGGCTTAATTATAGATTAGCTAGGTAGAAGAGACAGACCCCTAACCCTTAAACGTCGGCATCGCTATTTTCGCAGACTATAGCGACCCGACGGAAGAATTATCTATGCTAAGAATAAGGGACCTTCTAGATTACCGTTTAGATCCCTTCTAACTATCGAGAGAGACCCGTCTAAATCACCGTTTAGATCCCTTCCGATAGTACGTCCCTAACGCAACGAGCCCGCTGCCCGCTCCCGGTAGTAATGACCCTTTATATTACTTACGAAGAATCCTCTTAGATCACCGTCTAGATCCTCTCTAAGTATCCTAATCGACCCCGTTGCCCCGAAGATAAGTATCGCGAAGCCCCTTTAAATCTGCTTAAGACATCCTATTAAATCACCGACTAGATCTCTTACTGTAACGACCTAATCGCGCCCGCTGCTTATACCGACAACTATCACGAAGACCCTCGCGACCCGACAAACATTCGATTAACTAAGGAGGCTAAAGGCTAAGGAGGCTAAGGAGCTTTATACCGACCTCCGAGCTTCCCTTACGACGTACCTTATACGATAAGCGAGAAATGCCTTACGCTAATTTATCTAAGACCGATATCGTAATAATAATAGGATAGATATAAATTATAAATATAATTCGAAGAACCTTAATAGTTAGTTTTATATAGACCGTAGGTATACTAATAATCGCAGTAGAGGCAACGGAGGATTTTACCCGCGAGGCTTTAGATAAGGCTATCGACCTTACGGTAGAAGAGGCTACGGCTAAGGATACGGCAATAAGACCTAGACTAAGAAGTGCTTTATATATAGAAAGGAGGGATATTAGTCTACGAAACATTCTATAAAGGAACGGCGGAAAGCTAAGAACTAATATCTCTCGCATTATCTTTACACCGGCGTCTCCCCGGATATTATAGCCTATTTAGTAGGCTATAAAGGTTATAAGGACGATAAGGAGGAAGAGTATAGCGAGGATAACGAGCCGGAGTAGTAGTAAGCTAGTTGAATACTTTGCTAAATAGCTTTTAACTACCTTATTATAGGAGACGACGTCTACGGTATAAAACCGATAGTTTCGGCCGACTAGTTCCTTATTGATAACCGCTATTCGAAGCTCTATTTCTAAGGCATCCTAATCGATATAGGAGCGGCGAAGGTCTTAACGGCCGGACGAGAATAGTATATAGCCCTCTAATAAGAAGACCCTTCCGTCGATTTAGACATATCGACCGTAAGATAGGAAGTAATTAGATTCGGCGCCGGCAACGTAATAAGGTTACTAAGATTAATTAATCTTATTACTCCGATTAAAAGGACTATATTCTATATATTAGAAACTCCGACCCTTTTCCTACTATATCTCGCGGATATAGATAGGCTAAGCGTGTTCTTTAAGCATAATAAGACTAAAATATTATATACCTTTAACTATATATATAGAGTATTGCTATTTATATAGCACGATATTGCTATTTGCATAGTAAGAATATCTAAATCCCTACTTTTCTATATATACCCCGCGTGCTTAAGTCCCGCTACTAAAATTAGGTAGAGGTATATAGCAATTAAGAGGGCCGCGTAAATTGTTATAGTAAGCCCGCTATTAGTTAGCCTTATGCGAGGGGCAGCTATTAGGGCTACCCTCTCGCATAGCTAGCTAGCTTCCTCTTACATAGAGACACATATAGAGATATATATAGAGACACACATAGACACACACATACTAGACACGATTATTAGCTCCTGCTATATAAGCTCTAGAGGTTATAAGCCCTTATACGCTTCTATTTGCTTGCCTACGTTATAAGACGACCTTCTGCTACATCGAGTGGCTATTTCTTCGCCTTCTTTTAATTATAGCGATCGATTTTTCACGCCGAGAGACCGAAAGAAAAGTCTTCTCGAGCATTTTTTCACGACTTTAAGCCGAGAGACTAAAAGAGTCTTCTCGAGCCCCTACACCTACGACATAGTTGTCCGTTAGGTCCGATAGAACGAAACGATATGCCGAGAGACTAGAAGAGTCTTCTCGAGCTACTCCCTCCGATATAGTTGTCCGTAAGGTCCGTACGATAATTTTTATCCTAAGAAGAAGGGTTATTAAAGAATAGCTATACTAAATTAACTATACGCACTATATTTTATTAGTTACGCCCTTACGCGCTTACTACTACGTAGCTTCGTTCCTACTATTGCTATTCTATGCCTACTACTACGTGGCTTTATTACGCGCTTATTTACTTATAATTATAACGTAGCTACCCGCGCAACTATAGAGTTAGGAGGCAGGGATATATATACGATAGATAATGCATTTTAGCTTAAGGACTATTCGGGCATTAGTCGCTAACTAGTCCCCGATAACCCCTCTTAAGGCCTAAGGGTATATCTCTAAGGCCCTAATATATTTTAGAAGAAGGGCAAGCTTTAGTCTTACTACGAGAAGGCAACCGTATTAAATAAAAGGATTATTCATACTTTTAACTATCGTTCCTACCTCCCTAAACGTACCTTTAGTCTATCTTCTTATAATTTCTAAAGCTTCTCTTTTTTAATTACCTAAGAGCGATAGCGCTACGTAATAAGCGCGTTTCCGGACGTATAGGCCGCATAGGCCGAATTAGGCAATAAGGCAATTCTCCTTAACGCTTTTAGCAAGCTCCTTAGCAATAGACTAGCTACTATAGACGACGATAGACTCCTCTATCGAAATTAGGTAGTTATCCTTAAAGAGAAAGTCGACCTAACTATCCTAAAAGAACTTTTAACCGATTCCTATAACTTAAAGGAGGACTTTAACGTAATCGCCGCCCTTAGACTAAACGCAGCTAGTAAATCACTCGATAAGCTTATCCGTAAAGCATATTAATAAGATAATCTTACCTAAGATATAGTAGCGATACTTTAGGATCTATACGCCTAACGCTAGCTAAAGTATATCTAAAAGCTCTTATATTAAGATATATCCGAATATTAGTTAATTAACGGACGTATTGTTTTCCGCGACCGGCTCTTTATCCCTAATACCCCGGATCTTTGCCTTAAAGTTATTTATCGATCGTATAGTAGTAGCCTAATAGGATACCTAAGGAAGGTAAAAACCCTTAATCTATTAAACTAAATATACTAATAGCCGAGGATTTCTTACTTCGCCGCTACGTTTATTAAAGACTATACTCTTTATCTTTAGACTAAGACCCCCGCTTATCTCCCCTTAGATTCCTAAAACCCTTCGCTCTACCGGTCTAACTATAGGCCGATATATTAATTAATTATATTACGATACTCCTTTAGTATACCTAAAACGGGAAGACTTATAAAAATATACTTACGATAGTTAATAGGCTTACGAAGATAAGATATTTTATCCTTATTACCGGCCTTTCTATAGAAGAATTAATTCACTCTTTTATCTACGTAGTCTATCGCTTATATAAAGCACCCGATACTATTATCTCCGACTAAGGCATTTAGTTTATCTCTAATTTTTAGCGATAGCTTAGTATTTATTTAAGACTAATATTAAAACTAAGCTTAGTATAGCACTTAGAGACTAACGGTTAAACCGAAATCCTTAACGCTACGATAAATAATTATATTCGAGCCTATATTAGCTTTACCTAAGATAACTAAGTCGACTAGCTCCCGCTCGTAGAATTCGCAACGAATAATTAAGTAAACGAAACAACTAGTATTTCTCCGTTCTTTACTAACTATAGCTTTAATCTTTATCTTAGCATCGAACCTATAGGCCTTTAACCCTTAACGCTCTTATTATAGGTAAAGAAGGAATTCCTTCGCGTAGACGCAATAGCTAGTCGTTTTAACTATATCTTTATTTAGCTTTAAGCTTTTACATAAGCCTTATAATAGAAATATAAGGATAATGCTAATATAAAGCGGGACGAAGGCTTTCTCTTCCGACCCGGTAATATAGTTATAGTTTTTTTAGAGAATATAACTACTAATCGCCTAAAGAAAAAATAAGACGATAAATAGGACGCTCCTTATCTTATTCTTAAGGTCTACCGTAGCGCTATAGTTATCGACCTCCTAAAGTATATCTAAGTTAATAAGTCTTTCTATACGTATAAAGTACGGCTTTAGATAACGGAAATAATACCGGGCTAAGCATAGATTAATCGAGAGGAACGACGTAACGTCGTAGGCTATATCGTAGAACGCGATAACGACGGCAATATCGAAGAAATATAGGAATTTAAGAAAATCCTTAACGTATATAATAATAAAGCCCCGACCTTAACTTATCTAATTAAATAGAAACATTACTAAGAACTAACCTAATTGTAAGGTGCGATATAGGTGCGGCTTATAGTCGGCTTTATAAGGTGTATGTAAGGGGCAGTAATATAATTGATATTACTAGTAGCTTTTGCTATTAGCGTAACGGCACCCCTCGTCGGTCGCGTTACAATTGTGATATTAATTAATAGCCTCTCTATTCGAGACCCCTTAAAGAAAGGGGCTAGGCAGCGGCTGTAAGGCAGGTGCATCGGCGTAAGCGTAGCTTACGTACCGTAAAGGCGGCGCACGTAGTGCGACGATAGCATCTACGCCTTAGGTCAACGTATATTAGGTTATCCCTACCTGCGGTTGCCGAGGCCTATAGCGCGCTAGGTCACGTGCGGGGGCATACGTGCAGCCTAGGACATACTGCTATTAAAGAGGGGATAAGTGTAAGGTGCGATATAGGTGCGGCTCGTAGTCGGCTTTATAAGGTATACGTAAGGGGCAGTAATACAATTGATATTACTAGTGGCTTTTGCTATTAGCGCGACGGCACCCCTCGTCGGTCGCGTTATACTAATAGCCTAAAGATAACCTAAGAGGCTGCCTTAAAGCTATTTAACGCTTCTATAGATATAACCTAGATAAGCCGGGCCCCTTAGATTAGGCCCGCTTATAAAAGATTCCTCTATTATATATAGATTTCTAGCGAAAATGATATTTCTTAGCGATTTAAGGACTAAATCGTCTTTAGAGGGGGAGTACTATTATAGTACTATATTACATAATATAGTATATAGTAATATACTACGTAATATATAGTCCTATATATAAACGAGCCCTTAGCCTTTATAGTTCTTCTCCTCTTTATAGAATAATAAGGTTATCTAGCTATTACCTAGTGCCGTAATAGCACGTATAGTATGCGTAGAAAAATTCTCTACTACCTAAGTTTACTACGGGAAAATTCTGCTAAACATAGAAGAGAGAAAAAGAAGATATAGCTTATCGGCTTCCTAGCGGTGCTAGGAGGAAAAAGACGAGAGTATCGCAAACCGCTAAGACCGCTAAGATAAGGTTGGTTGATAGTGATTAGGCCTACTATCTACGGATAGACGTAGGTCTTACTAAAAATAGCGGGGTGACTGTCTATAACTAGACGAAGGTTTTATAGGGAGCTAAAACGCTATAGAGTAACGCGGGATATGCTCCTAGTGCGACTCGTAAGGCGCTTAATTAAGGGCTTATTAAAGGCCTTAAAAAACTTGCGAAGGCAAGGTGTTACTACTAAATATAGTGCAAGAAGGGATACACTAGGCAAAGGGTGTATATAAAAGAAGAAGGATAATAAATTTAAGGTAGCCTAGCCTGCCCTACGGGAAATCAGGCTAGCTGGAGCCCGGACTAATGCTAGCCCGTAGGCACCTATTAGAGGTGCCTACCTATTGCGCATTAGTGCCGGGGTGAAGCAGGTCTATTGCCGGGCCGAAAAAGGGCGTGGCCGGGTTCTTATAGGTCCTGCTTTAGGGCGGCAAAGAAAAAAAGCAGCGGTAAAGAAGAAAGCAGGTAGCATATACTAGCAGTTCTTTAAATAGCAAAGAATAACTAGTAGGGCTTAAAGCAGCAAGCGGACTTTATAGGTGCCGGGCTTTAGTAAGATTTACTATAAGCGGGGTTTCGCCTATAAACTTAAGTCCTAGAGCTCGTTAATATAATAATAACTTATCGATTAATAACTAAAGCACTTCTAGAAGGCCTTTCTTAAGGTTACTAGCCCGAACTTAATTAAACGTTATATTAGTCTAATCGGTATAGTACTAAGCCTAAGTCGCCTTAGTATTAAAATATCGTTTAATCTTATCGTATGCGCCTCGGAAGGTAGTCGTCTAAGTGATATTCTCCGTATAGAAGCGGTCGGCTCGTCCCTTTAAGATCTAAGGGAGAAAGGTGTAAAAAAGCCTTAGCTTAATCTTAAGGTTATAACATACGCTTATAAACTTACGGATAGTCTCGTTAAATAAGGTATATAGCTCGCTAGTATAGCTCTTCTCCTTATCCTATATCTTAATAAACTTAGTTTAAACGTCGGGATTAGACGAGAGGTTCGGAACGTCGGCTAGTAGGAGTGCTATATACTCCTTAATGTTATAATTAAATGCTTCGACCGTAGCCTTTAGGGCGATTGTTAAAGCAGATAGATCGAGCCTCGATTTTACTCTTAGGATATATAACGTTAGTTCTAGGACGAATAGTAATCGTAGCGCATAAATCCGATTTATACGATTAAATAGTAGAAATGCCGGTGCATCTATCGTAGCTATATTCGGGTCTTAGTCTAATTCCGGGGTCGGATCCGCGGTCGCCGCTTAGGCCGGGCCGCTATATTAGAATCGGTGCGAAGTCGGAAAAACCGTTAACTAGTTCGTTATAGCCGAGAAGGGATCCGGATTTATTTATTCTTAGGCTACTTAGTCTTATATGTTTCTTATCTTTTCCTATTTACGGAAAGCCCTTATGCCTATCTTAAATTCTTCTTTTATAAACTCTTTCTTATTCTAAGGGAGTAGATCGTCCGATCGAAGCATAGCTATATATAACCTAGTATACGACGTATTCTTAATTCCTATAGCGAGTCTACGTCTTTATATAAGAGCTTTAAGGGCTCTCTTATAGTCTATAGAAACTAGGTTTTATATAGATTTATTCTATCCTTAAAAATGCTCTTAGAATAAGTCGAAGAGCCGTTAGCCTTAGTAGTAGATAGATGCTTCGCTAACTATAATAAATCGGGCTATAAATGTCGTGACTTCGGCCTTACTAAGGTCTTCCGATGTAATTTCCTCTATATCTTAATATTGTATATCTACGTCTTTACGAGCGGACGGGATAATGCCAATGTCCTTTATCTATCGTTTAATTAGTTTAACCGGGTTATCGGTGTTTTTAAAGGGAGCCGATGTTTTCGTAGCTAATAACGGTCCTGCTATTTTTGCTTATTTCGAATTCGTTAATAAGGTTATTATAGGGGTCTTACAATAGTCTTTACGAGAGATATCGAAGCGATTAGTCTCTATTCTAAATAACGTTACTCTTCCTCCTTAATAAAAGCGAGACGGGATTAAATAGTTATAGGGATTCGCGTTATTATTCTATATTATAGACGTACTGCCTATTAACGTTACTCTTCCTCCTTAATAAAAGCGAGACGGGATTAAAAAGGAAGCTTAGAAGGGTCTATTTGCTAGTCGAGCTCGGTTTAAATAGTCTTATTCTTAGCATAGATAATCCTCTTTAGGTATACGCAATAGAACCCGAGGGTAAAGATGCGTAAGAGCCGCGTTCTTATAACCACTGCCCTTTTTACACTTTCGAAGATTAAGATCTATCTCTTCTGCCTTACTATTCTATAATTAAATCTATTTAATCACTAATTAGTGTTAGTAGGTGATTTACTTAGATTAATCTAAATAAAGGGGGTTAAATTAGTTATAGTTATATCTAATCTAGCTAAAGAAGGGGGAATAAAGGGGCCCTTTTATACCCGTCTACCGGGGTCCCTTTATAAAGCCTACTATGCCTTAACAATGCATTGTTAAGGCCTACGCTAGGGCTCGCTGCTCTAGTTATAACGATGCCTTTAGTTAATAACAAGGTTATTAACTATATAGGTTACGTAGCGTTATACGCCGCGTAGTTATAACCCCTATTGCCCCTTTCCTATATATAGTCGGCAATATAGTTGCGACTTTATCCCTTAGTTATATAACTATATTCCTATAAAGTTCTAGTTGAAGCCTATTAGTCTATCGGAAAGATTAAGAGATATTATAGACTACTTAAACGAATATTTAGTATTCTTTAGGAGGAAATTAGGAATATTACATTAGCTAAAGCTATCCTATAAATAGTAGTTAAGGTATTTAATAATATAGCTAGTCTTAATAGTTTAGTTCCTATATTATTAGTTTTAAGTGCTTACCCTTAGATTATATAGGAATTACCCCCTTCTATAACAACGATATAAAGAGCTATAGCTATATAAAAGGCTATAAAATTGCTTCGCTAGATCTCTACTAAAAGACGAATTAAGGATGCTATTTATAGCCGAAACGGACTATTAATAAAAGAGATCCTTAATCTTCTACTATAAAGTAAGGTCTATGTCTAAAGAGAAAAGAACGGTTGGTAAGGTCTATTTAAAATCGCAGTAATTAAAGGCTATAATATAATAATTAACACTATTAATAGGCTATAAGTATTTAGGTTAATATATATATAATTATACTTCCGAGACGAAAAATCAGTACTACTATTAGAAGAACTCCTAGCTAAAAATTAAGATACACCGGAATATAATTCTTAAGATAATAAACTAATCGAAGAATATAAAACTATATAAGAACCTCCTCGTATACCCCGAAAACGTAGTCGCCTACCTAGTATAAAAAACAAACCGAAGAATTATATTATAGTATTAGATTATATTATATATTATTCTACGTAACCTCTATATCGTATATATAGACCCTTAGACTTAGTCTATAGCTACGCTCCTTCGTAGATTAGTAATAGTTATATACCCCCTTTAAGCTCGTTCTATAATAGTTTAATCTACTATTCTTCTGCCCTTCCGCCGAGCCTTTATAATTCCTTAGTCCCTTTAGCTTTGCCTATACGCTTGCCTTCGTTTTTTATCTTATTACGCCCCTTTCCGCCTTTTTTCTACTCTCCTATAGATTTTTCTAGCCTTTTTTCCCGCCGCTACCCCTTTTTCCCGCCGCTACGATAGCTACTCCCGTTTTTACCCCCTCTTTCTCCCCTTTGCCTAGCCTTCCGGTAGGCGTTCCCCTCTAAGACGTCCCTTAGCTTAACGCCCTCTCCGCCTTCCCTTACTTAGCCTTTATTCTCTAGGGTTCCTCTATCGCTTTATCTATCTTCGCCGACCTTTAGACGAATTTCCTTTAGTATACCGATTAGACCTAGTCTTTTATCTTTCTTAAGTCTAGTTTCCTTAAGGCCGCTACCTCCGCTACTACCGCCTATAAGGAGGCCCTTAGCTACTAGTAGTACGCGGAGGCACTTTAGGACTAGCTTAATTAGTCTAACGCCGCTTTCGCCTACCTTACCGCCCTTTAAGCTGCCTTTACCCTTCTTACCGTAAGTCCCCGCGCTTATTTCGCCGACCTTAAATGCTTCTCCGGCGATATCGGCACTTAAAAGCAGCGCTAAGACGCCTTCTACGTCTAGCGCGACGGTATATCCCTTAAGATCGCCTCCGACCCTTATATATTCCCTACCGATAGGGACTAGGTCGTTTACGCGATTAGCCGACTTTCCGGCCGGGCCGCTTCTATCGCCGCTAGCGTCCCCCGCTATATCCGCGACGATACCCCCTTTAAGTAATAGCGCTTTTAGTCCTTAGATTCCCTTACCTACGAGCTCGCCTCTATCTTTAGTACCGCGAACTACCGCGCTTAGTCTAAGGCGGAATTTAATACCTTAGCTATAAAAGGCACCTTTTAGCCGGATTTCTTCTCGCGGTTTACCTAGCTATAGGCCGACCTTAGTTATAATAAAAGCGCTTACGTTAGATACTTTTATTAAAAGGTTACTAACGAGCTCGCCGATACCGCCGCTCTTTAAGTCCCTAGCCCTAATACCGACGACTTCTACGGCTAGGCTAAGCTTTATGCCGCCCTTTAAGAGAACTACGAGCGTATTTAAGCCTATAAGAGGCTTATCTAGCCTTAGACTATTCCCCCCCCTATCTTTACTAAGTCCGCTAGCCCTACCGCCTCTATGCCCGCTAGCGACCCGATAGACCTTAACGCGTTCTAGGCTAGTCTTATAGACGCTAAAAAGCAACGATAGTATAAGAACCGTCTCTATCTCTACTACGCCGCCTTAGTAACCCTAACTTATACGGCCTAGACCTATTTTAAGAAGGGTATTAGCTAAGGTCGCGGCTAAGGCGGCGGTACTCCCGCCCCGCGCCTCCTTACGCCCCCTCCCCGGCTTAACGTCCGGGCGATTAAGTAAAGCTTCGTCGAGGGCGAGGTTACTAACTCTCTTACCTTTGCCTCTAGCGCTTCCCCCCCCTTAGGAAACGCCTAGCTCCCTCGCCTTATCGCGGGATAGAGCTTTTAGTTTCTAATTTTATAGCTTTATTTAATATAAAGGAGGACCTTTATCTCCCGGCGGGAATATAGCCTCGCGCTTTACTATTGCCCTTCTCCTTTATACTTACTAACGTCGCTATAAGTGCTTTAGTCGACTTTAGTTATTCCGGATTCGCCTTTATATATACTTAAACCGCGTACCGCTTTACCCTCCCCGTCCGCTAGCTTTAGTTCCCTCGCCGGCTCTCTTTCGCCGATAGCGGCGACTATAAGTCTAGCGCTATTACCTATTGCGCTTACTTAATCGCTTAAGTTAGCGCTTATATTAAGTCTATCTGCTTCTTCCTTATAAAGCTTAGCTATAAGGTTATTTTTAGCCTCTTTTAGCTACGCCGCTATAACTCTATTATTAGCTAGCGCGATAACTCCCTCTCCTTTTAGTCTTTATTCTACCTCGCCTTTTGCCTTTTAGACCCTTAGCCTTATCTTATCCTAAGCCTTTAGGCCGCTCCCGCTACTCTTATTCCCGCCCTTAAGGGAATATAATTTATAAATATAATTTATCCCCCCCCCGCCCCCTCTATCGCTAACTTTAATAATAAGGGCGAGCCTTTTGCCTTATCTTTGCCTTTTGCCCCTTAGGCTTCCGCTTATACCGTCCGCTTTTCTAATACCCTTAAGTTTATTCCTTTATCGCTTTATTTTTCCCCCGGCCTCCCGACGTCCCTTAAAGATACTCCTAACGTAGGTAAACCTATTTACCTAGACTCCTCTCGTTAGACCGACCTCGACTTAGGCTACGACTCCGACCCCCCGGATACCCTTTACCCCCGCCGTTACGTCCGCCCCCCCCGCCTTTAGCCTATACGTTAGGCTACCGGCTCCCGCTACCCGGCTCTTTAACCTAAGCATCGAGCGTTAGGACCTTACCCTTTTATAATCCCTTTAAGCGACCCTACGTTCTTTATCCGGATGCTTAACGTAGCCGCTATAGCGGTATTCTACTACTAGCCTTCTATTACGACTTCCTAGACTATAATTAAGAGTGTTACTATTTGCACTAAGCGATTTCTCTATTTACACTAAGTAGACCTAAAATATTTTTGCGCTTACCCTCCGCGCCTACCCCGCCTAACCTAATTTATATGCAATAATATAGCAACGGCGGGGCCCGCGCAAAGTGAATAGTCCCTTTAGTCTATATCGTAAAGTAAAGCTCTTTATCGCCCCTTTGCGATAGATCTATAACTCCTAATCGAGCCCGACTAGCCTGCCGACTAGCCTGCCGACTATCCTACCGACGAGCCTGCCGACGAGCCTGCCGACTATCCTGCCGACGAGCCTAGCGACGAGCCTAGCGACGAGCCTAGCGACGAGCCTAGCGACGAGCCTAGCGACGAGCCTAGCGACGAGCCTAGCGACGAGCCTAGCGACGAGCCTAGCGACGAGCCTAGCGACGAGCCTAGCGACGAGCCTAGCGACGAGGGCCTGCTAATCCTATATCTTCCGCCTTTGCTATCTTTTAATATATACGAAGAGTTATATAGCTTCCTCTAGAGCTTCTATCGAGATAATAGCGCCGCTATCGTAAAGAAGTCTAGCTCCTATAAGCGAGAGGTTAATAAGCAGGTTATATATACCTACGTTACGTTCGTTTATAATCGTAGCGAAAGGCGAGCCTTAATAAGCAATAGGCTTTATAAGGCTTCTATATAGAAGCTTAACTACCTTATTAAGATTATCGCATTAGTTACGAAAAGATCCTATTAGAAGTAGACTTATCGCGTTAATAATGCCTAGTATAACTATAGTTAGTTAATCGATTTATTAGCTTATAACGCCTATCGCCGCTGTATAAAACTATAGCAAGAGCTTAAGAATAGTCTTTCGAAGCATCGTGCCCTACCGGCTCGCGAGATAGCCTCGATTATTAAAGACGCTACCGATAAGGAGTGTTTCTTCCGGCAGCGGGATATCTATAACGATCGTTAGAAAATTCGCACTATAGCCCTCGGTGGCAAGACGGCCACTTAGGCATTTATTAACTACCTTTAGCGCGGCGGTCTTAAGCATATAGTTAAGCTTAACGACGAGGACGAGCAAAAGGTAGAGGCTATCTTTTAGATATATCCTTAGTGCGAGTAGATGTAGAAGCGGTTCCTAGAAGTCTTAGGACTTAATAATATATATAAAACGAACCGCTTTAAGATATATCTCTTTTAGGCCACTAGGGCTACTAATTAAAGGTCTATCGCTAACTTCGCATTTAGCCTTATTAACTTAGAAAAGGAGGAGGGCTTCTTATAGCTCTCTAAACAACTTAATAACCTTCGATAGTAAGTTAGGGCCCTAAAGCCTACTATAATTATCATAGATAAGGAAAAGGCTCTTAAAAACGCATTCTTACGCGTTTTCCCTACCTTATAGCAATAGCTTTACGTATACTATATTAACGCTAACGTTAATGCGAGGATTAAGTCCCGCTAGAAGGCGCCCTAGGGCGACGATAACGATACCCCCCCTGCCGAGGATACTGCCCCTGCCGAGGATGCTGCCGCTGCCGAGGATACTACCGCTGCCGAGGTTACTACCGGACGAGCCCGCACCTAATAAGAGGCTAAAGAGGCTAAGGACGGAGTCTTAGGCCCGTTAGGCCCGCTTAAGGAGGAATACAGCCGCGAGAGTATGTTTGCCGCTTAGAAGTTAGTTGTTTATGCTCCTAACGAGGAAGCTTTCTAGTCGGCTTAGCGGGCTTTTAATCGTACCTACGGCAAGCACTAAAGGCATATCTTACGATATATCTTAGACGAGCATATACCTTAGCGTAAGTAGTAGGCTTATTGCTTTATTAGCCGCTATCGCAACTTCGGCTAGAGAGTTAATAGCCCGGTTGAGACTGCCTATAAAGATATTAAGTTATATTTGCTTATAAGCACCGGCGATCTCTTTTACCTCTATAACGCCTTGCTATAGATAATCGAGAATAAGCAACGCTATTATATCTAAGAAGCCGCCCGGTAGTAGAGTCGGCAGCGGTTACTATATCTTAGCTAGAAGTAGCTTAGCAAGCTTAACGTTAAGGTTACCTACTAAGCTATTAACCTCCTTACTAAGTAGTACCGTCTTACCTTAGCCGCATTGCCCTTTAAGCTTAGGAAAGAGCCGCGGGAGCTACTACCGCTATCGCCTTATATAGGGCGGTTTATATAGCAGTAAGGGCTTCCTTATGCCTACGCAATCTTCTAACGACTCTAAGCCGATATATACTAAGCCGATATACCGCTTATAAAGCTTAATGTTTATCCTCGGTAGTAGCTTAAGAAGCCGCTAGTAAAGACCCCCCTTTATTCTATATGAATTACGCTAATTAGTACCCTTAGGACCTCGACGAACTACTCCTCTAAATCCGGGACCTTAATGTCGTTTAAAACCTCCGTAGTCGGCCTCGTGCACTAAAGAATATGCCCCTACCGGTGCCTTAAGACTTAGAGCTAAGCCGAGATTAAGATAACGACGTCTCTTAAGCTTCGCAATAGTAAGCCTCCTAAAGAGGCACATAAGGTAGAGGCAGACGAGGCATATAGTAAAGGCAGCTATCGCGGTCTAGCTAAACTAGCACCCGCCGCCTTAATGCAAACGTACGCCGCATACGTACGTAATACGAGATAGACGAGCTATAAGGGGAAGGCAGTTAGGCATTAAGCCAGCCGTCGTAAGCAAGATCGCGCGCGCGTATAAATACATAAGGCAGAGGATTAAGAGGGAGATAAGGCAGGGGCGTTAGGGGCGGCGTTAGGGGCGGTAGAGCTACGCCCGCGTCGTCCGCTATAGAGGAGGTTATTCCCGCTACGTAGCCTAGGGCTACGAATTAAGATGCGTTATAAGGGCGAATTAAGTAGGCGAATTAAGCGTGTTATTCGCATGCATTAAGCGTAGACGCCCGCCTAGACTATTCACTTTGCGCGGGCCCCGCCGTTGCTATATTATTGCATACAAATTAGGTTAGGCGGGGTAGGCGCGGAGGGTAGGCGTAGAAGAATTAGGTCTACTTAATATTAACTTAGTGTAAATAGAGAAATCGCTTAGTGCAAATAGTAACACTTATAATTAAAGCCTTAGCCGCTAAACCCTTACCTACTAAGCCTTTGCCTTTTATTAACTAAGAGATCCCTAAGGAACTCTATTAGGCCGTTTTATTTAGGTCTATTAATCCCGATGCCGCTAAAGCCTAACTTAACCCCCGCCTTTACGATTTCGTTAATAACTACCTTAATAAAGTCTTCTTTAATAAGGTTTCGCTTAATAATATCGCTAAGTTCTTTTTAAAATACGATAAAGTCCTTTATACTCTTAATAAGCTTTAGGCTAAGGTCCTAAAAGAGCTTTACTATATAATCTATATATAGCTCTAGAGTTAGGCCGATAAGCTCGCCCCCTACCGCGCCGTCGATACCTAGATTAACCTTAAGGAGGGAATATAACCCTTTTATACCCGCCCTTGCCTCTTTAATAAAGCTAAGAACTATATTATCTACGCTTACGTTAACGAGCAGCTTAGGAAAGGCTTTATTCGCTATTCGACCTCCGCTACCGCCGCCTCTATTATACTCGCTTATAAGCCTAGCGGCGGCGTCCGTTTTTACGTCGATTACTATAGCCTAAATAAGGCTATAATTAAGAACCGCTTCCCTTTACCTTTAGTCTATAATAACTTCGCCTAAATTAGGAAGGCGAAGTTCTTTACTAAGATTAACGTTATTATAGCGTTTAATCGCCTTTATATTGCTAAGGGCTATAAGTAGAAGACGGCTTTCGCTATACGGTATAGGCTTTTCGAATATTGCGTTATACCCTTTAGTCTCTCTAACGCGCTATCCTACTTCTAGAGCTTTATTAATACGGCCTTATACAATATCCTTAATGATTTTTATTCCGCTTATTTAGACGATGTTTTAATCTTCTCTACTATATAGGAGGAGCACTAAGCCTACGTCCGGGAGGTTCTTAAGCGCCTTAACGCCGCTAGCCTCTAGCTTAACGTCGATAAGTGCGATTTCTACGTTACTAAGACTAAGTACTTTAGCGGGGCATTTCTTACTCCCCCTATTTAACAAGGGGAAAAAAGAGGGTTATATAACGTACTAGCATAACCTAGGCGTATAAAAGGGAAGGGAAATAAGGAAGCATTTAATCACACACACAAGACTAACACAATAACTAAATTAACTTAATTTGCCCCTCTTAAAGATTTAACGATTTCTCCTCGAGGACTTCTACCTATAAATTATTAAAGAAAGACGATTATTGCCGGACAGCTTCTACGACACTCGTATCTAATCGGTATTAGCATAATTAAATAATCCTAAAAATACAAAGAGACTAATTAAAATAGGAGCCCGAAAAACATAATTTAAGGGATTACTCCCTAAGTAGGATATCCTAACTTATACGGAAATCGACTAGCCGAGGCTATAATACAACTACCCTACGAATTCCTGCTATTCTTCCTAACCCTTAGTATAGCGACTGCTGCGCTTGCTTTAGGGTGTGTGCCCTTTCCTCCGTTAAAGTACCTTAGCCTAATTATCTCGAATAAAGATATACGCATAGATCTTAAAAAGGTCCGCGCCGTCCTTAACTAGCTAGCCCCCTCCTCTATAAAAGACCTCCGGCGTTTCTTAAGGTTCGCTAATTTTTATCGGTGTTTTATCCGTAGCTTCTTTAAGCTTATAAACCCTTTAAACGCCTTTACTAAGAACTCTACCCCTTAGATCTAGTCCCCCGCCTACGCTTACGCCTTCGGAGCCCTAAAGTATGCCTTTACTACCGCCTTAGTCCTCGCATACTTTAACCCCTCTCGAAAGACTATAGTTTAGACTAATACTTCCGACTAAGCCGCTAAGGGCGTGCTAATATAGCTCTCTAACGACGGCCGCTATTACCCTATTGCGTTCTTCTCGTCGAAATACTCCGCTTAGGAATATAACTATAAGATCTACGATAAGGAACTCCTCGCGATCGTAAAGTCCCTCGAGGAATAGCGCCTTAAGCTTAAAGGCCTGCCTAAGTTTAAGATCGCTTCGGATTATAAAAACCTTTAGTATTTTATAACTATAAAGCTCCTTAACTAACGGTAGGCCCGCTAGGCTAAGTTCTTAAGTCGCTTTAACTTTATAATTGTCTTTTAGCCTAGCTCTTAAGCCACCCTCCTTAACGCCCTTAGCCGACTCCTTAGTTCCCGCCTTACCTCCTTAACTAACCGCGCTAACGAGAGGATTAACTATCGTTATTAGGTTATCCTTCTATAGTCTAAGGTCGACGCCTCCTTACTCCCTAATAGGTTTAAGGAGTCCGACTCGTCTATAAATATAATTAATAAATATAATTCTAATAACTCCGACTGCTTTACCCTTTATGCCTTTAACGACTTTAAGCCGATCGATGACCTTATCGACTAGGCTTATTTCTCCTTTCTACTTATCGCCGATATTCGCGCGGCTCTCCGGTCTCCTTAGCTCCGTTAGCTTAATTCTCTTCGCATACCTCTCCGCTTAATCCCGAAGTCCGCCCTCTTAAAGGCCTAAGGCCGGTTCTACTTTTAGGGCCGGTTATTCGTTCCCCTTAACGACGCCTTTATCCTTTAGATCTTAATCCGCACTTATACTTCCCTGCTAGCTAGCTACCTTAAGCGCACTAAGACCGCGAGCTTCTACCGCCGAACCTATATTTAGCCCGGCATATATAAGTCTATTTCTAGCTTTATTCGCAACTACTATATCTACCTCCGCGCGAAGTCCCCTTATTCCGCCCTTTAAGGCCTTCTTTAACCCTTAAGTATCCCTTTTACCCTTTAGACCGATATCTCTATTAATTTCGTTATAGACCTTCCCGTCTACCGCCGTTATAGCGTTAAGTTCTTAAGCATCTTAGTTATCGTTAACTATCTTACGAAGATACGCTACTACGTCTTAACGCCTTCGATAATAGTCGAGGACGTCGTTAACGCATTCGTTTCTCGCGTTTAGTCTCTTTATAGCACCTTTACCTTAATCGTTAGTAATAAAGGCACTTAGTTTATCTCTACCTTTTAGTAGTAGCTTAGCCGCCGCCTTAGCTACCGCCTATACCTTAGTTCCGCCTACTACCTTTAGACTAATAGCTAGACTAAGATTACAAACGCTTAAATAGAGGTCTACCTCCGCTACTATACTACCTTCCTCTAAGACGATTAGGTAGATCTCCTTCCCTTCGCTAAGTTTACCGCTAATAACTAGGTTTCTAAGTCTACCGGCCTCTCCCTTTTCTTCGCTAACTATAGCTTCGACCTAAAGCTTAGCACCGAGCCCTTAGGACTACCCCCCTTTAGTATAACCCTTTAGTAGCGTAAGGAGTACCTCTATAGCGACGCGCTCGCCTTACGCCTTTAACGTATATCTAACTTCCTTCGTAACGTAATTAAGGACGCTTAAGCCATTTAGGCCTAGCACGCCGATGCCCGCCGGGCGCCCGCCCTAACGTACTAGCCTAGCGATATAGTCTTTCTTAGCACCCGTTAGATTTATACCCTCCGCCCGATAAAGAAGCTTAACTATAAACGGGAGGGCTTATATAAGGTCTTTAGGGCGTATAAGACGGCTTGCCTCCTCCGCCTCCCTAAGGGTAGCCGTCTTTACCCTATTTTCTACCACTCGCTCCTTACTTAAACTTAAGAGCCCCCTTTGCCCGGCTAGGCCGACCTAAATATCCGGCTTACTAACGGGGGTATCCTACTTTCCCTAGGCGGCGATAACGATAACGACGCGCACCTTAAGTAGGAATTCTCCTCTATCCTTACGTAACGTTAGTACGCGTTTAAGAAGATTAAATATCGCATTTAGTAGCGTTATAGCCCCCTTATATAGGAGGATTCCTTATGCCTTAACGGATGTTAGGACGACCTTAAGTCCTTTTACGCTGTAAACCCGGCTAAGCCTCGCCTTACGTTCTTTACTACCTTCCTCGCCTCGTCCCCTCTGCTTAGATAATAATAGATATAATTAATAAATATAATTTATCTTAGCGCGTATAGGCTTTCTAACCTTAAGCTTTATTTTCTTTCCTTCCTTTATGTTATAAAGGCCTACCTTTAGGTCGATTAACACGGGATTCCCTTAGCTCTCGCTCTTCTACTATTGCCCCTTTTTAGGCGTTTAAGTTAAACGCCGATTTAAGGGGGATATACTATTACGGTGTTAGGTTATATTATATATTATCCTACGTGACCTCTATATCGTATATATAGACCCTTAGACTTAGTCTATAGCTACGCTCCTTCGTGGATTAACAATAGTTATATACCCCCCCTAAGCTCGTTCTATAATAAATTAGCAGTTCCTAGCTAAGAAAAAAGTTAACGTATACGATCTTATACTTAAACTCTATGCCGATAGCGTGATTATAACACCCGGTGACCTATTTAACGAATCTAATATAAAAGAGATTAACGACCTAGTTATTCGTAGTGTGTTTAGTTTCGAATAATATAACGAAGAAAAATATAGAGGGCATTAAATCTTCCGTTCTTAGATAGTTAAAGAGGTTAAAGGACGTAATACTAAACTATACGAAAAGTCGAGACACATAATCTAAGGATATAGTAATATTAAAAAGATATCTATACTTATATAGTTATTAATAATCTAGCGAGTTAGTTAACGTTTAATTATAGCAATTACAGCCGGAATGCTTAAAGAATATAGAATAATATTATCTCTACGAGATATTACCTAAGCATATCCCTAGGCTAATATAGAGTTATCCCGAATAATCTTAATAGCTCTATCCGCTAAACTAGTTAAAAAGTATCCGGAAGGCATAATCATCCGTGTGATTAGACCTTTATACAGCATCGCGGAATCCAGACTATACTAGTTTAATATATACTATAGTCACTATATTAAAGAACTTAATATAGCTTATTTAATATACGACGTATGCTTGCTTATTTCTAACTATAGCCCTCCTATACCTTTTAGAATCGTCGGGATATAGATAGACGATACGTTAATGCTTAGGACTTAGAGTTTTTCGAACTACGAATAAAAAGAGCTTTAGAAAGCATAATTTAAAGCTAAACCGAAAACTCTAATAACTGCTAGACAATCTATAGACTTTAACGGCGCGAAATTAACCCTATAATACGATAGAAGTTTGCTACTATAATAGAAGGGTTAAGTAGCTAAGATTAAAAATATAAAACCCTAGGCTATTAACCGCGCGCAAAGGTATATAGAGCAACGTGCTTATAGTATATACGTTGCATCTATCTATCAACCGGAAGCATTGTTTAATATCTCTATTACTACTTAAGTTTAGAACCTAGATTAAAAAGACTATATAATCCTAAATAAAAGACTATAGTAGTAATTAGATAATTAATAATATAAACTAATATATCTTCTAATTAACCTCGTATCGGCTAAGCTCTTAGTATTTACCGATAGATCGTTTATAAATAATAAAGACTTATCTTTATAGCTTAGATTCGTTATTGCTTTAGTTTACGAGACCGACTAAACCGATAAGCAATTTTCGATTAAAGGCAATATTATCTACTAAAACTCTACGAAATGCAAACGAGTTACCTAAAGCGTCTTTATATTGGAAATCTACGGTATAGTAAACGGATTCGATATTAGGATATCTCTTACTATAACTCTTAAGATAATTACGGATCGCTTTAGTCTACCTCCCGTTCTATTAATTATCTATACCGATTCGTACTCTTTATATAAATGCCTTATTAAACTAAGTACTATAAAGAAGAAAAGATTAATAATCGATATTATAGCTTTACGATAGTTATACGAGCGCCGTAATATTATAGAGGTCCGATAGATTAATAAAGCCGATAACCTAGCTAATATAATAACGAAAGCATTACTAAACTAGGCCTTTAAACGTTTCGTTAATATAAACAAATTGACTATTAGAATAAAAGGTTTTATTATTCGCCTATAACTCTTCTAATATATTCTTCCTTTTAATAGTTATATAGTTATAATACTATATAATATTATAACAAAATGTTCTAATATAATAAACGTTCGATTTTATTATGCATTTTTATTTCTTTTTTAAAGAAAGGTAATATTTAAGGAAAAACAAGAGAGGTTCTTATAAACGGCATAAAGAAAACGTTACTAGTATAGAAATTATAGATAGAATTCTATAGTAGAAGGACTTCCCTTCTAAGGTAAATTCTATAGATAGAATTCTACGGTAGAAGGACTTCCCTTCTAAGGTAAATTCTAAAGATAGAATTCTACGGTAGAAGGACTTCCCTTCTAAGGTAAATTCTATAGATAGAATTCTAATATAATTCTATAGTAGAAGGACTTCCTTTTTAAGGTAAATTCTATAGATAGAATTCTACTTCCTTCTATAGACTTTTATAGTTATCCCGATAGACGCATCCGTCTACGGAAGGTCTTCCCTAACTAACGCATCCGTCTTTACATTCTATTTACGGATCCCTTTCTATTCTTAGATACTAAGGCTTCCCGAAAGGAAGCCCCGACCTTCCTCTCGTCTTATCTATAAGAAGGTAGTATAATCCTTAGCTAGATAGGTATTAATAATTCTAATAAGACTACTAGACCTGCATTTGCATTTGCATTTAAGACACCTACTAATAATAACCGTTATAGGTAATATAACTATTAGATAGGGTCTATTGTATAGGGTTAACTAAAGTGTGTGTGTATTCTATAGATATATATTCCTAGCTAGGAAGGAGGTATGCATATGTTATATAGCCTCCTATAAGTTATATAATCTTATAGATCACGTGTATATAATACCTCTACTCCTATACTAGGAGTTTTTCTTTTGTAATCGTAAACCCCGTATAAAATAAAAAACGCATAAAGGAAATAGCATTAGCTATATTAAATAGGCTAGTGTATAATAAAGTCTAATGTTAAATTAGGCCTAGGATATAACGTAGCCGGGGCGAAGTAGGTCTAAAGAAGGGCCGGCATATAGTAAAGCCGGTGCATTATAGGTATAAAAACAATATAACTATTAAGGTCTTATAACAAAAGCTTCTATCCGAATTATTAATTTATTCGAGTTAATAAACCTCTATAGAGACCGGTTAAGGGCGTCTTTCGTTATCGCGTTAGTAGGGTTATTATCGCTATTAATCCACCGGATTTCCGAGATTTTACGTCTTTCGTATAACTAGCGAAAAGCTATAATATTAATTATAAGCCTCTTCTCTTTAGTTATCCTTAGTTTTACGAGGTTCTCGTAGAGCGAGTATAAGTCTATATAAATCACTAAAGGGAGAGGTAGAATCTAAAGGTGTTTCGTAATCATTCTTATAGTAGTAGTTATAACGTAGCCGAGATTAATACTATTTACTATTCCGTAGATCTCTAATGCAAGCACGCTATAGGTCACGCGCTTATACTTCGTCGAACTCTAATAAATAATATTGCCGGTAATATCGAATTTAGTCTTAGTCCTTTTCTCGTTAACTATTATAATAATAAAACCGAGTTACGATAATAGATCTCTATTATTAGCAAAGGAACCGTCCGTAAAGACTATTAGCTTCGCTATTAATAGGTCTATCGGGACGTATCTTAGTCTACGATCTTAGTTATCCTTTTGCTATTAGAGACGCTTATTTAGTATCTTATAGTCTTTCTTTTTAAGTTCGTAAACCTATACTATAATAGAGACATTAAAGAATGCTTCTAGCTAACAGACATATGCAATATAGCTGCCTTAGGCCCGTTATTCTAGGTATCTCTAAGGGCTATCGGATGCTATTATATTAATTATGTTAATGCGTATAGCCTGCCCTTTTTACTATAGTAGTATATCTCCGTTAGGTTATAGAGTGACTTTCGCGCTGTTAAAGTCTATAATAGAGCTAGCTGTTATTAATGTTTATAGCTTAGCGCGGAACTTAGCCTCTTGCAATTTAGCTTCCTCTATAGCCGAGAAAGCGGGTTTACTAAGGATAAGTATATCGTCTATCTATATGCCTACGATGCCTAATGTCTTAGGGCCTATATTAGTTATTAGTAGGCACGAGTTATAGGTCGAAGTCGATATGTTAAGTTATTTAATATAATAACCTTAGTATATATAGAACTAGTAAACACTAGATTCCGCGATTCTATATAGCGGTCGGATAACGCGAATAATAGTCCCTTTCGGGTATCTACCTTCTAACTCTTTAGGCAGATGCGTTAAGATAGTTCGTACGAGCTTTATCGTAGCTTGCGGGTAGGCTTACGTTATATCACGAAGAGATAAAGTTATACCGTAGTCTTATTAATATAGGTACGATTGTAAGTATTAGCCTCTAGCTAATGCGCTAGATCGTAAGTAATGCTATTAATAAGCACTGCTTCTCGCGGTCGTTATAACCTTAAACAACGAGCCTTAATTTCTCGTATAGCTTTATGTCTCGTCCTTTTACTTCTCGAACTATACGTAAGTTAAAGATTTAATATCCTCTATGTATTGCCTTATTATATTTCTCGAAACTAAAGACTCTACGGATAAGCAGGTTATCGATTTCCTAATTGTCTGCCTCCTTAAATAGGGCGCCGGGAGTTGTAATAATACTATCGTCACGGAGTTTAAGGGCTAATGCGTAGGCGTCCTCCTCTTTCTTAATAAGGAAGGCGTATATAGGGTTATTTCGAAGTAGGAATCTAAGAGCCGTATTCTCTATAATTAATTACTTTAGCCTATTATTAGAACCTAGAGGTCGTCTACGCCTACGTAGTGCTAGAGGGTCTAGTCGAGGGGGATTAGACTATTAAATTATCTTTAATAAATCCTTTTTAAGACGTAGAGATAGAAGGTCTCCGGTCTTCTTATCGCGGTTATACGGCTATATTAACGTTAAACGAAGGACCTAAGGTCCGTTAATCGTATTAATTATTACGTCGTGGCCGTTAATAAAAGCAATCTTAAATAGGCCTTGCTAGCCGTTTTTCTCTCTCTATACCCGAACTTTACTTTATAAAGGAAGGGAGAGAATATCCGTTGTTTTTAGGCTATTTCGGGCCTATAAGGCTTCTTTAACTTACCGCTCTATAGTAAGTTAACGTAATATCTTTATTGCCTTATAGACTATAGCGGCTCTTTTCGTCGTTATTAATAATAGTAGAGAGTCTAACGTTATACGCGGATAGGCGCTAAATATAAGCAATATTAGCACTAATCCTTAAGGGCTAGCTGTGTTATTAACTGCTTTTATAGCTATCTAAAGTATCGCTTCGGCTAAAGTTATATTGCCGAGTTCGGCATATATAATATCGAAGGCACGGCGGAGTAAAGCGTGATATCTTTCGACTTTCCTAATAGACTAATATGCCTCTACGGGAACTTATTTATATATAATGCCTATAAACTTAGCTTTATTGCGGAATTCTAATAACGCAAAGTTCGTTCTAGCGTTATGTTTAATAGTATTTAGTAGGCTAAGATAGGTATTAATCTATAAAGCTCGAAGTGTTTCCTATATATCCTTTATAGACATTAAGGGTAAGAAACGCGCTCTTTAAAAAGCCGTTGCCGAGTTAACTACGTAGAGGACTAAGCGTTTATATAAGTGCATTACGTCGACGATAATCTCGTAGTTAAAGTC
The DNA here is from genome assembly GCA_012934285.1 of Ophiocordyceps sinensis. Taxonomy (NCBI): domain Eukaryota; kingdom Fungi; phylum Ascomycota; class Sordariomycetes; order Hypocreales; family Ophiocordycipitaceae; genus Ophiocordyceps; species Ophiocordyceps sinensis. The sequence continues at coordinate 401,771 of JAAVMX010000007.1, forward strand.
CTAATCGTCCTTTAATATAAATTTAAATCGACGTAGAGCTTAAGAGTATAGTTAATAATAATAATAATATTTCGCGATGCTTTCTAGCTTATTAACTAACACCTTATAGCCTACTTGCCGTAGTAAGTAATATAGTCTTATAACTGCCGGGTGGCCGAAACGACGATAAAGGGTTTAGAGTTCGCTTTCTGCTAGGAAGGAAATCGCTTATTCTTGCCTACTAAGAAAGAACTAAGGGTAGCCCTATTTACGGACTACTAGGAGCGAGATCCCTTTATTCTTATTAATAATAACGTCCGTTATATTATTATAATATATATTTAAACGATCTATATCCGCGAGATAAAAAAGGAAAGGGGTTAAAGACGCAAGCACGTAGAAAGTAATCCTTCCTAACGGTGTTTCTATTGCGAAAGAGCCGAGAGATTTAATAGCATCGCTATTTCCGAATTTAATTAAGGCCTAGCTAGCTGTTAAGTTATCTAGCTTTATATTAGGATTCTCTCGTTAAAAGGCGAGATATTATTCTTAACTAGCTATTAAGACCTTAGCAGCGCCGGTGTTAATTAGAATACCCTAAAATTGCTTCCTTAAGTACCTATCGTTAATAAGAAACTATAAAGCCGGCGTTGCTCGTTCTATGCTAAATATATCTTCGCCTATAAAGAGATAGGTAAACGCTTATTAATAGAGAATTTAGGTTACTTACTACTATTCGCTATTAGCGGCGTTATCGTAGTACTCTTTAACCTCCTAGTCGTCTATCGAATCGTTAATCTCGTAACCTTTATATTCTATTACGTATATCGTTAGGTTTATAAAAGGCGTTCTTTAGAAATAACATTAGGTTAGATACTAGTCCTTCGCCTTCTATCTCTCTTCGACGCTATGCTTAGTAGACTAGCAACCTTCTCTATTACAGACGAAGCACTTCTTACTTTAAGGGCGATTGTTAGTCTAGTAGCCTCCTCGTCCTCTATAACCTCGGTTAGAATAACTACGGTAGCCGCTATAATTAATTCCTCGTCTAGAGCCTCGTGTATAGCTATAGTATCCTCCTCTGCCTCGGTGATTAGTATACCTATAGTCTAGGTATATCGCTTCCGAATTAGAATAGTCTATCTCCTTAGTTAGGAATTAACCGGGATTAGTAAGTATTAGGCTTATTTTAAGGGATAAACGGAGCTCTAAGAATAGGGTCTTAATATGCTTAGAGGGTCGAAATAGGGCTTATATAAGCTCGGGAATATTACGGCATGCCTTAATAATCGTCGCTCGCAGCTAGTCTTTACTAACGAAGGTACCGCCGAGAGCTCGTTAATATAACTAGAGTTTATTAAAGAGTAGCTTTAGGATATCTTATATCAATAAGGTAGGATTCTAAGTGCGTAGCTTATTAAACGAGATAAAGGTCTAGTCGGTGAAATACTAGGCCTTATTTACCTCTATATTAAAATGCTTCTTAATGCTATCGTATACGGCCTTAAACGTAGTAGTCTATATAATATATTAAAGGTTATACGTCTAGGCGCGACCTATAAGAATCCGTAGGAGCAGCCTATAGAACTAACCGGGTGTAGTATTAATGCTATAATAGATACCTATAAACTAGCGGATTTTATTATCGAATAGGTTATAGGGCTTGCCGGTGTAATTCTCTCCGCTGTCTTAAAGCTTCGTAAATTTCTATTAAAGATCTATATTAACTAGCTCGTTTAGGACGTATACTAGAGGAACCTAAAGGTATGCCTTAAGGTCGGGGTTAGGGATTATAGCAGCTATGCGTAGGTTAACTAAACTACTATAGTTATCGTTAAACCGATAACTCGTAGGGTTAATAGTTATTTGCCTCTATAACGGTAGAAATATTAAGGGAGCCGGCCTTAAGACGACTCCTACCGGTCGTAAGGGTCGATTAAAGGTATATCCGGCGACACTAAGTGCCTTATTAGGCGGAGTTAGGGGCTATACCAGCGTGTTTTCGGTATGTGTTTAACTAAGCGGGGGTAGTAAGTTAGCTCTACTATAGTTAGCTTCTATAGCCTTAAGGACCGCGGTATATCTATCGAATTAGATCCTCTTAAGTTCTCCTTCGGGCTATATTAGGGGGTCTATAATAGATTGCGTATTAACGAGTTATTAGTTAAAACCACCTCTAAGGGGTCTAGTATAAATGCTACGTCGGCGAAGAAGATTACAGACTAATCGCTTATAGGCTAGATTAACCGCCTGCTATATTGCTTCTTTCTATCCGTAAAAGTATTCTTAAAAATAGCTAAAGATATTATATCCTTATATATTTAAATTAGGTTTATAGTCGGATAAGAACCTAGCAACGTATATTATCGCCGCTGCTTTGCTTAGGTCTTTATCGGGATCGATATTATTATTCTAAAGTTTAATATTAACGGCGTTAAAAACGTATTTTAGGACTTATACGTTCTTTATTAACCTCCCGAATAGTCTATTGTCTATATAGTCGGAGGTAGTTATTACAATATCGTAATTACAGGGTATATCGTCTACTGTTTTTATTTATTTTTGTCTATATACGCGTCTGCGTTCGTGGTTTATTTAATATAGCTCCTTCGTCTCTTTCTCTAGTTCTTAGGCCGAGACTAATAAGAGAGCTAGAGTTTACGACGTTACGTTCTCCTATTTAAGGCGGTAACTTTAATAAACTAACTTAGCATAAGATCCTTATAGAGGTCGTAGAATAGGTTCTTTATACAAGCTATCTTAAGGATTATAGATCTTATCTCTTCTATCCTTACTATTCTATAATTAACTATAAGTTAACTACTAATTAGTATTAGATAAGGTCTATTATATAAGGTTAACTAAAGTATATATATATTCTATAGATATATATTCCTAGCTAGGAAGGAGGTATACGTATGTTATATAGCCTCCTATAAGTCACGTGATCTTATAGATCACGTGTATATAATACCTCTACTCCTATAATAACGGTTATAAAAAATAATTATTTTAAGTATTAAATAAAGAGTACTTAGACCTAGGTACGGGACGCCGGCTATAGGGCCGGGTCCGGGCCTAGGTCCGGCAGGTCACGTGGTATAGGTACGGGTTATAGGCTACGAGGCATAGGTACGGATTATAGGCTACGAGGCATAGGCACGGGTTATAGGCTACAAGGCACGGGCACGGGTTGCGGGTTACGAGGCATAAGGCAAAGGACAAAATTTTTTATATACCGGGAATCGAACCCGGATCTACGGGGTTACGAACTACGATCTACGCCGCTTGCCACTTAGCCAAGCGGGACGATTACTAATTGTTGAAAATTTTAAACTTTGTTTTACTATATAAAGGTAACCCTACTACCTAAGCGGTAAAGGAGATACGTACCCTACGCCCCGCGGCTAACATACGGCTAACATAGTTACTAGCGGCTAACACAGTTATAAGCGGCTAATACGGTTACTAGCGGCTAATAGGGCTTTAAGCCGTATAACGGTTATAAGTCTATACGTATTATACTTACCTAACATAGTTATTTTCCTAATATAGTTAAAGACTAAATAACTATTATATACCTTCGCGCGCTAGGCGGGGTTCTAGTTAGTAGCTAAGTTACTATTTTAGGCGTGTGTAACTATGTTATAGGGCGCGTTACTCTATTATAGGGCGTGTTACTCTATTGCAGCGGTTTAATTTAGTAATATAGAATAAACACTCTTATTTATAGCAAAATCTCAATAATATAGGAAGTTATAATCCTTCTAATATAAACTTCCTACTTATCGCGATAATACGCTTAAAACCGTGTTAACGAATTTAGCCCTTTTGCCGCTTAAAGCCCTATTAGTCGCCTTAACATCCTATTAGCCGCTGTTCGTAGCCCTATTAGCTGTTAGCCGTATTACGCGGGTACGTCGCACCCTAGGTCGCGCTATTACCTTTATATAGTAGAAAAAGGTTCGAAATTTTCAACAATTAGTAAGCCCGTTTAGCTAAGCGGCGTAAATCGTAGTTCGTATCCTCGTATTCGTAGCTCTATATTCGATTCCGCCTAATGTAATTTTTTTCCCTCGTAGCCTATGCCTATTCCTCGTAGCCTATGCCTGTCCCTCGTAGCCTATAACCTCGTAGCCTATAGCCTGTGCCTATGCCTATGCCTATGCGTGCGCCGTAGCTTGTCCCCTCGTACCCTATAACCTATGCCGTAGCTTGTCCCCTTATACCTAGGTAGCGCCCCACCCGGCCCCGGCCCCGGCCCCGCAGCCGGTATTAAGTACCTAGCAATAGGTACTCTTTATTTATTGCTAAAATGACTTTTATTTTATAACCGTTTAAAACGATGTTTTGCTAAAACTATTTTTTCGGCTATTCTTATAGTGACTAGAACACCGTGTTAAACCTATTACGTTAGTAATATTACGGACTAGCTTAACATAGTTTTACCGCTTAACATAGTGACTCAGCCACTGACTAAAACCCCGCCCGGCGCGCGAAGGTAATAGTGCTTATTTTATCGTGTACGGTGACTATTATACGCGGTATAACTATTACGCTTTAGTCACTATAATATGACTACAATAGCTATATGCGTTTATCGCCGTGATACGTAATGCAACACCGTTACACCAATCACAACACGATGTTAGACCCATATATAACCGTTATACGTACTAAACATAGTCACCCACCCACTGTTCTTAAGTGTGCCCGGCGCGCCCTGTTAGGCCAGCGGATGATATACATACATACATACCTATATATGTACATATTCGTATTCGTACTTCGTACTTCGTACTCCTTCTCGCGTTCTCTTTCTCACTCTCTCTCGCTCACTCACCCTCACTCGCTTCCCATCATCTCAACGACGATCGATTGATCGCTGCGCGCGCCTCTTTCTTCGCCCCCCCCGGTGCGCTTTCCTATCCCAGGGCTCTCGCAACCTAGTCTTGGTTTCGCCTGCTCTGGCCGCCGCCCGTCTTGCTCCTCCGCCTAGTACCAAGCGAACGCGACCTCTCTATCGGAAAGAAACCCCCTCTCCCTGCAGCGCCCTTCCCCAAAAGTCAATCTTGGCCCCCATCCCTTCATATCCAGGTTGAAATACTTCGCGTCCCCGTTAAGCTCGTGCTGTTTTCAACGGATCCCCCAAGCGACGCCTCCTCCCCCGATTTTGCCCGCCCCATGCCACTTGCGGCTTACAGGTATGCGTTTCCATTAGCGCCTCCCCATGAGTCCTGCTCGCCTTCCGGCCATATGCAAGCCTCCCTCAACACCGACTGGCGTCACAATACTTTGCCTCCCTGCCTCGCTCTTCTAGTCGTGGCGCGCGTGCGGAAACCAACCTCCTGCGCCTGTACAAGAGCTGACGTGACCCGCTCTGGCTTGTTTTAGGCGCTACTGGTTCGCTTTCCAAGCCGACAACGACGGCATCCCCAGCCATAGTGTGCTTGCTGCTGCCACTGCCATTCCCGACTGCCTTCCCTACCGTCGCTGCGACACTTCGTCGACGTTGAGAGGCCAGGTCATGGCCGGCTACCAACGACCCATGAGCTTCTCCCAGAGGAGAGGTAGCCTCCTCAGCGAAGAGCTGGCCCTGAACACATACAACTCGACCATAATCCGGCGATTAGAAAAGCTGCCCCAGACGCGGCAACTGCGGGGGCCCCCGACCCCAAGCATGGCCACGCCTGTAACCGACTTTGATCAGCGGCTGACGGGTTCTCCGCCGCCGCCACCGACGCCCGCCGCCTCCCCCGGCCCTGCGCACTACCAACCCGACTGGAGCGACGCCGCCGACGACGAAGACTTCTTCCTTTCCGAGGTCCGCCAGCACTTCAAGGGCTGCTCGGGACCGCAGCGGACACGCATCTTGGCGGACCTTCTCAACCTCTGCACCAACCCGCAGTTGAGCTTTGTCCATCAGTTTGTCAGCCCGCTCTTGAAGAAGGATCCCTTCACCACCCTACCCAACGAGCTGTGTCTGAGGGTGAGAAGCCCCCCTTCGTGGCATCCTCTCGCCATTACCACCTAATGCAGTACCTAGATTTTGTCCTTCATCGATGACCCCAAAGTCCTGGCCCGTGCGTCGCAGGTTTCCGAGCGGTGGCGGGATCTCCTCAGCGACGACATGACGTGGAAGAACCTATGTGTCAAGCACGACTACGACCGCCGGCTATCAGAGGTCGACCCACGATCGCCTGTCGAGATGAAATCCGACGCCTTCACGCCCGGCAACATGGATACGGAGATGACGGTCAGCAACAGCTTTCCTGGCTCTCACCCCTCTTATTCGGGCCACCCTTCAGGTTCCCGGAGCTTTAACGCCATCACCGAGAGGCCGAAGCTGCGCACCTACAAGTCTCACTTCAAGCAACGCTATTTGGTGGAGGCGGCCTGGCGCTCGGCCGGAACGAGCGTCCACAGAAACATCACACAAGAGGGCGGCGTTGTCACCAGCCTGCACCTGACCCCCAAGTACATCATCGTGGCCCTGGATAACGCCAAGATTCACGTCTTTGACACAGAGGGTGACTCCCAGCGCATCCTTCAAGGCCACGTGATGGGAGTTTGGGCCATGGTTCCCTGGGGAGACACCATGGTCAGTGGCGGCTGCGATCGCGACGTGCGTGTGTGGGATCTCAAGACGGGGTATGTTGATGATGCTGGCCATGAGAAATCTCACCGGAAAGCTTACACGTGTTCAGTGCATGTTTGCATACCCTCCGAGGGCACACCTCGACTGTCCGGTGCCTCAAAATGGCGGACGAAAACACCGCCATTTCTGGATCGCGAGACACCACACTTCGAATCTGGGACATTCGGACGGGGCTTTGCAGAAATGTTCTCGTCGGGCACCAGTCGAGTGTCCGATGTCTCGAGATCAAGGGGGACATTGTCGTTTCCGGTAGCTATGATACCTTTGCTCGAGTATGGAGCGTTTCGGAAGGCCGTTGCCTTCAGACATTGCAGGGCCACTTCAGTCAGATTTACGCCGTCGCCTTTGACGGCAAAAGGGTCGTCACGGGTAGCCTGGACACGAACGTGCGGGTGTGGGATCCTACGACCGGGTAAGCTGTTGCATGGCGTCTCCTCTATTATCCGCTCGCCCTGCTTGCTTGTTTGTCATACTGATGATCATGATAGGGAGTGCCTGGCTATTCTTCAAGGCCACACATCTCTGGTCGGTCAGTTGCAGATGCGGGGGGATACCCTCGTGACCGGGGGATCCGACGGGTCTGTCCGAGTCTGGTCGCTGGAGAGGATGTGCCCGATTCACCGACTTGCCGCTCATGACAACAGTGTCACCAGCCTGCAGTTTGACGACACCCGGGTGGTCAGCGGCGGTAGCGACGGTCGAGTCAAGATCTGGGATTTGAAGACTGGACACCTGGTGCGAGAGCTGATTGCCCAGGGCGAGGCGGTGTGGCGAGTGGCCTTTGAAGAGGAAAAATGCGTCGCGCTGGCTTTGAGGCACGGGCGGACCGTGATGGAGGTGAGGAGCATTAATATACAGTTGCGTGGGCCCCATGACTGACCGTCGCAGGTTTGGTCTTTTTCCCCGCCAGAAGAAAAGCAGCGTGAGCGACCGCTCTCGCTTCAGCAGCGCGTCCTCGAAGATGATCCCGAACGACCTTCGAGCGCTAGACCAGAGTATCGGACGAGCAAAGCAGCCTTTGCCTGTTCCAGCCAGGACACGGCAGCGCAAGACGTCGACATGCAGGATGCCGGCCCCTCGACGGCTCCGTTGCACGGCGGCAATAAGACATTCTTTCTACCATGACGACCAGACGGAACACGTTGCTCGGCCTCGCAGACTTGCTGGTGACCAAATCGGCTGGCTCCATGTTGCCAGAAGCATAACACAGCTTCTCACATGTCTCTACTGGCAGGCCGAGACTAGGCTGTCGGGGTGGCCGGCTCGTTTACTTTGGTATTGTGTATTTTCGCGCGCTTTAGGCTATAGAACGTGATGGGGATCTGCAAACAGCGTATTAACGGCGTTGCGACTTTATTGGGGCGAGCAAACAGCGTGTTAACGGCGTTGCGACTTTATTGGGGCGAGCATAGCAGGACGGGAACATTGCATCACGTACCATCGACATGGGACATACATATATAGGAGAGGGTGGGACTTTTAACGTATGCGGGCTTCAAGCGGAGATGGAAAGCCCGAGGCCAGCCAAGGCGAGGCCCAAAAGGAAATGCCACATCATCGATAGGAATAATGCCAAGACACGGGAGCGATTACTATATCAAGATGTCATACGAATACTAGGGGGGACTAAAAATTCGTCCCTACCCCCCCTCCTTCCAGGAGGGGGGGGACACCGACCGGCCAAAGAGTTCAGCGACAGGCCAAAAAAAAAAGATACCTCCTATTAGTATAAGCACCCTACGTAAATATAAGTATCCTCGTTTAAATGCCTATGCCGCATACTACGGCATTAAGCCCGCTTATAGTGATAGTGACAATGCAACACTAACGCGTCGCGACGATAACTTCGCGATATTAATTCCTTGCTTTAGAGGTTAACGGGCTTAAAATCACGATAGAATAGAAAGCCGATGCGGAGGAACTATTCCCTATTCTTAAGCTAGAACGTTAGATTTATGTTAGATTTATAACCTAGTTATTAACGTGCGATATATTATGCGATGTAGTGTTATACGATGTGTAAGTGGTAGTATTGCGATTATTTGTTAAGGCAGCTACGAAAATGTGCATCTACCCGAAAAAATCGGGGTACTTTGCTTTACTAGGAAAATGGGTAGTGCGACTAAGTACCCTTTTTTTAGCCTATCGCTAAACTCTTTAGCCGGTCGGTGTCCCCCCCCTCTTAAAAGGAGGGGGGGTAGGGACGAATTTTTAGTCCCCCCTAGTATATTACACGTAGGAATGTATAACGGCTTTAGTGCGTACGGGGCGGCGTTAGTGCAACGAAGGAAAACGTAGTCTAGATAGGGCAAGAGGCTAGTGTAGGTCTCTTTTACGGTAACCTTAAACGACTACCTACTAAAAATGTATGTAAAGCTATTAGGCTAGGGAGGTTAAGGTACCTATAAATACCTAGACCCCTATCGGTCCCTAGATTAGATTAGATAGAGTAATACATACACTCTAAGACATATAAGACTTTATGTATTGCGCTTAAATAACTATATTAGTTATAAGCCTAGGATAAGGTCCGTGGCTTCGCAATAGACGCTTTTTTAGAGATTAAATCCTCCTTTCGTTAAAAGCCGCCGACTGCTTTAATTTAAAGTCTTATCCCTTTATTCTTATTACGGGTTTTAAAGCTATTACTACTTTAATACTAACCCCTTTTTCTAATAAATAACAATAATAACTATTTAATTATTATAGACTTATTATTAAGGTCTACCTTTATAACCCTTAAGTATACCCTTAAGAAGCCTAAGGACTAGACTAAGTAGTATAGCTAGGTTAAGACTATAGCCGAGCTACGTCGGGTTTAGTAGTACGTCGACCCCTATTTAAACATTATCCCTAAAATGCCTAAAGTGCCCTCTTTTAATAAGAAAGAGATTAAGGTAGAGTTAGAAAGCCCTACTGCCGAGGGAGGTGCTATAAAGGCAGCATTATAACCTTAGGAGAGGTTGACCTAGCTAAGACCTTAAGAACTCGGACTCCCGGTCCTTAAGGAAGACTAGGAGGAATTAGGGCTTTAGGCATCTAATTTTCTCTCGGCTATAGCCCTTAAGGCGACTAAATCTAGTGCTTTAGGCTAAGCTATATACAACTTCGAGAGAGTTATCGTCCTATAATACGAACGGGCAGTTAAGGTCTATAAGAAGAAGATAACTACGCTTAAAGATATTAGTCTATATATCTTAGCTAGTATCTCTTAAGACTACTATAACTTTATTATTTATATTACCGCGGCCTAAGGAAAGCTTTAGGAACTCTTTATCTAAGTCTATCTAAGGGCTAAGGATAAGAAGAAGTATGCCAAGAGATTCCTACGAAAGCTTCTCACAATAGATCTTCGAAAGGTTAATTTAACGGCCTAGACTAGTTATATCGTGGATAGCTTTAACCTTTATAGGGATATAGGGTCTATATTAGGCGAAGAGTCGGAAATCATCGAATTATTCCTTAACGCTATCGCTACTTAACATTAGGCTTAGTCGAACCTATAGACTATAACCTATTAACGGGCTAAGAAAGAAGGGAAAGAGATCCTTATATTAAAGGAGATTACCTCTAATTTCCGTATTTAGGTTGCCGCTAATTTAACCTAATAAGATTCGGTATTCCTAGCGACTTATTAAGGCCGGGATAAGGATAGAAAGGAGGTAAGTAACGGTAATAGCGGTAGCGGCAATAGCGGTAGTAGCATAAAGCCATCGGGAGGTTAAGGATAGCGGGTTCTATAGTCCGAATATACTAAATGTAAATAGTATAATAGGTCTTACGTAAATCCCGTTAAACATAAGGATTAACCTTATTAGTAGAGCTGTTTCTATGCCCTTAATCGGAAGCCGTAATTTTAGAATCGACCCTTAGATATAGAGCTTTTAAAGAAGGTTAAGGCTAAGATCGATAAGGAAATAGGCCTTAGAGCTAAGATTAACGCCTAGAAGGCTAAGAACCCTAAGAAATCCGTAGAGTTAGCCCCTAAGGGAGGAGTGTTCGCAACGACCGATAAGGAAGCTGCGTTTTTAGTAAGGGACTTCGGGAGCAATAGCCCTAAGAGCGATATTAAGGATCGGGCTCTCTAGAATATAAGGGCCTTAAAGCATATTTTCAACGACCTAGCTTAGTTTATCGATCTTAACTATTCGAAGAGCTTAAGGCTCCTCTTAGGCACCTAGACCGTCGGTGCTAAAGCTATTAGAATAGCCCGGGTTATCGTAGATACGGGCTTCGTCCTAACTTTTAAGAACGCCCGCTATATTCCCGGTTTTCACACGAATATAGTCTCTATAGATAAATTCACCGCTAAGGGCTACCTTTAGAATAACCTTACGGGCGAGCTCTTTAACCCGGCTAGAAAATGCGTGTTTACGACGTTTCGGTTATACGAATAGTCGTAGATCCTGCTTTAAGCAGCCCTAGACAGGGCTTTTCTAATACATTATTCTAAGGGGCTCCTAAAGGCTCTCCCGCGCTTCCTAAAGACCTTAACCGGGACTGTAGACGCCCTATAGCACGCACGAATAGGCCACCCGGGAAAGGGTGCGATAAGGCATCTTTTTAGCGGTTAAGACGATAATATTATTAAGCTTAAAGGCATCGACCTTTTAGACTACAAGGTCTACTACACGACTAAAAATAGGAGGCAGATTTCGCAGGCATATTAGGACCCCTTATACCTAAAGAGGCCGTACGGCGCGGTCTCTTTCGACCTATTTTATCTAGGAATAGCGTATTACGCTATTAATAATATAGCTGTATTTACCTATTTTAACATAGGAATAAGGCATTGTTTTAAGGTAGGTAAAAAGACCGAGCTTTAAGGCATCTTCTAAGGCTAATGTATGTAAAGCATTATCTATACTATATGCCGGGGCTAATATAATCAGCTATAGATAAGATAGCAAAGAGCTATTCCTAGCTCCTAGGGCTTACGCCTACCTAATAGAACTATCCTTCTTTACACATATATTCTTAGTGCCTACTATATTAAATTAGTAGCAATTCTACACCTTCTGCCTTTAAAGCTACTATTAGGAACGCCCTTCCTATCTCTAGAGCTTCGCTCTACTACGATACGTTCGCTAAAAGCTTCCGAAGCTCTCGCTATTCGTCGGAAGCCGCCTAACGGCTCCCGACACCTATAGTATAACTAGCTTATGCAACCTTAGCTAGCACGCCTATATAACCTCTAATATAAGCCTTACGATCCGACGAGGCTCGCCTTTCTAAGCATTATTAGAACTAAGGTCCGCTACCTAGTTCTTTATTCTTAAGTCCTTACGCAATTAGCCGTAAGGAAAAATTTTCTCTCTATATTTTCGATTTCCTACGCGTACCCGCTCCTACGCTAAAATTAAAACACCCTATACCTCCTACTATAGACCTTTCTCCTCTCCTATAACTCTTCCTTTTTCTTCCCTTATAACTCTTCTTTCTTTATAATCCCTCCTTTTCTCCTTTATCCCTCGTTTTATTAAGCTATTATTACTATAGCTAGGGACGAAGAAGCCCGTTAAGCTATAGCGTCTATATCTCGCTTAGACGACTCTTACCCTCGCTTACCGATATAAGAATATACCCTACCGGATAGTATTTATAGCGCCGCTCCCTCTAAGGACTCTAAGAGTAATTATAAAGATCCTCTTCCTCCCGCCTGCCGTCGTCCTCGCTTATCCTTAGAAACCGAGGTGCTACGTAAGTAGTCTACTATACTAGCTATAGAGGATAGAGATTACAATAACCTATTAAAATAGGCCGTCCGCTACTCTAAGTTAATTAAGACACTACCTACGGAAAGGGTTATTAAGACCTTAACTAATATAGATATAATATATATAAAGTAAGCCTATATTCTCTTAGGCTCCTTAGCCTTTAAGTCGGAGATTATCTTCGATATCTTAAATCTTCCGTCTATAAAGGAAAAGCATCTATAGCACGCCGATACTTAGCGAAAGGGAATTCGCTTGTATCTTCGTTTTATAGGCGAGCTTCCCGATAATAAGACTCCTTTCTACGCTATAATAACTCTAGTATATCTATTAGTCTAAGCCGTGCCTTTTAACCCGTAAATAATCGATAGAGACCCTTCTAACGGTTAATTAGAGGAATAGCCTCTTTTTCGTCCGTAAGGAATACTTCGCTTATCTAAGTAGCGCTTTATTAGATAATAGCATTACCCTATAGAGCAACCTTAGGTTCTATATTACTCTCTTTAGTCTAAGTTATCTAAGTACTCTTAGGCCTTTTACTCCCGTCGATAGAAGGATTTAGATAATAATAATAATAATTCGTTTAGGTCCGATAATAGTTTTATCCGCCGCCCCCTAAAGTCCTATCTAAACCTACGTAAGCACCGCGAGGCGAGTTATACCTCCTCCTCGGCCTATAACGATAAGGCTATTACTAAACGCCTTAAATAGGATAATATTAGTACTTTTAACCTAGATAAATATAATCCGAAGAACCTAAGTATTATCGCTCTTAGCGATAGAAAGAATATCTATATAGACGTCTATCTCTTTACGGAGCGTTTAAGGATCTATTAGGATAAAGATCTATTCGCCCTTTGCCTATATTACCTCTCCTTCTTAGTAGGAGGAGCTCTTATATAGTATATAAGTAAGCTTATAGCGGAATAACGCGATATCCTTAATTCCTCCCCTCTTATAACCTTCTATAAGTTCTTAACTAAGCGTTTTAAGCATCTTAACGCCGATATCTTAAAGGAACTTTATAAGGAAAGGTATATAATATCTATATAGTCCTCTAGCTCTATTACTCTCGCGTAGTAGATTTAGAGAAAGGTTTTGCTCGCCCGCTAACTTAAGATAGGCAAGGATGCTTAAATTATTAAGGCTATCTATCCTTTTATTGCCGTCTAAATCTCCTCGCTTCTTCCTATTCCTATAAAAAAGACCTTAATCGATAAATAAATTCGTATTATTAAGGAACGAAAGCCCTTTATTATAGCCTCCCTTAAGCTATATATCTCTAAATACTAAGACTATTCTCGCCGCGGTAGCTTTTTCCGTCGGGATAATAACTATCGTTAGGATAACTATCGCTGTAATAATAGTTACCGTTAGGGTAACCGTAATCGCAGCCGTTATAATAATCGTTGCGATAACTATCGTTAAAGTAACTAAGGCAATAACTACCGATAGACTAACCGCTAGGATCGGGATTAAGGTTATAATCGTAACCGTAGCCCTAAGGGACGAAGCTTAAGTAATAACTATAATTAGTTAAGCTTACGACCGCTATACTATAATAAGCGTTACCTTCGCCGGAACGACCGATAAGATAACCGAACGGAATACCGCTAAGGTAAATATAAGGGTAATAATAATAAGAAGAAAGTGCGCTTTAAGTCGAAATATTAAAGCGATAAGAAGACTACTCCTAGCGGCGATAAAGCTAGTAACAAGCTATACTTAAACGACTCTTAGGATAATACGTCTTCTTATACCTCCTTAGAAGCTAACTTCGTAGGCTATATAAACTCTTATTACCCTACCGAACGGGCCGGTAAGTTTAAATATAGCACTTACGACCGTACTTTCGCCCTCGCCTTTATGCTTAAGGAGCATATATACGCTAACTGCTATATATTTAAATAATAGCTCTATAGTAAAGAGCGCGCGCTTAAGTCTTTAACCTATAAGGTTTATAAGGCCTCTTTTCTTTCTTATAACGCACTTTTCTCTTATCTCTATCTCGGGTATAAGAAGACCCTTTCTACTCCTACTATTCCTATAAGGAACGTTATTAACTCTATTCCTACTAAGCCTAATTCCCCCGTCGTATTAAAGCCTATTCTTCCTATACCTATTATTAAAGAGCCTATTTTTTATATAGCGCTTACTATAGCACCCTAACTAGATTAGGTCTTAGAAGCTAAAGCCGAGGAGCTCTAATAGGATTAGGATTCCCCGCCGTACTTATACTCCTATATAAGGATTAAGGTCTCTGCTTAACCCGGTAGATAGGAAGTCTAGGTTTGCCCTAACTCTAGCTATAGTAAGCCTATAATTAATCGCGACCTTCTTTAGACTTTTAACTATACCGTCGAGAAGAAGCCTCCCGTTACTATTAACGGAGTTAACGGTCGCTCTTTTTGCGAGGATTAAGCTACGTTCTCCTTCTACGCGTATAGTACTATAGCTAGCCCGACCGCTTAAGCAGCTATAGCTAAATTCACCTACTCCGCCTAAGTCTTTAGAGTAAAGGCCGGCGTACTTCTCGGTAATGCCTTCCTTAAGCTATACCGAGGATCCCTTAATTATAATAAAGAGGTTATTCGCATTAGAGTGCTTAATAGGTTTAAAATCCTATTCGATATCTATAAATAGCCCCGCGAAGTTATTTGCTGTATTTAAGCCGTTTAAAAGACTATTATATTACCTAGCACTACCTTTATAGTCCCTACCTTTTAGAAAGAACTTCCTAAAGACCGCGCTTATACTTTCTTCGCCTCTTACGCTAATGCTATTTATAGTATCGTCGATACTAAATCTCTTCTTACTATCTTTATTACTAATAGTACGAACGTTAACCTTATTATTAAGCGTAAGTAGAAGCTTAGCTAGATATAGGAGTATTAAGAGTCTAGCTATTTTACCGCCTTATCTTAGAAATCAGCTATAAAGGCTCTAACGCTAGCTATAGCAGTTTCGCCTGCTTTTAGAGCCGCTACTATACTATCCTCCTCTATAAGAACCGCTATTACTACTATTGCTTCTTCTATTAATTTATCGGTTAACGTTACAAGCACTTTTCCGCTTACTTAGGAAGTCCTTAAGTGCCTATAGGCTCCCGCCCTATCTTAGCCCGTAGAAGCTCCTATTCTAAGCACTTCTCTAACGCCTTCGCTATCCGCCTCTATCTACGCCTACGTTATAGCCTCTTCGGCAAGACCCGCTAAGTAGTCTAAGGTTCGCTAGAACCTCGCAGCAGCCGCTACTAACGTAATAGCAGCTACTATAGCTATCGAGATAAACGCCGCGGATAGAATCGAGGATTCCCTCTCTAGCCGTATTCTATATTAAACGTATGTTTAGCGCCTACCGGAGCTTTAAGAAAAATACACTAAAGAAGGGATTTATATTTTCGACTATAGCCCTTCTTTCGTACGTTACGTTAAGAAGCTTCTTAAGAGATACTCCTAGCTCTAGCGGGATATAGGCACCGCCGTTATAAAACCTAGAAGGGAATTAATAGTCCCTTTAATCGACAATTAGCATGAAAAACGAGTCGCTTAAAGGCCTTACCTATAAGGACTTCGCGATAGGAAGGTTATCGACGATACGTTTAACCTACTTTATAAGCAGGGTCGCTTAAAGTAGGCCGACGAGCCTACGCTATTCGTAGCACCTATCTTTATAGTCTAGTATATAGCCTAAGGCGAGACTAAAGGTCGAGTCGTTATTAACCTACGTGCCGTTAATAGTATTACTATCTTAGATTCCTACCCTCTACTACTATAAAGCTCTATTATTGCTAAACTCTTAAGCGCTTGTTTTATTACTACTATCGACGCTTCCGCCTTCTTCTATTAGTTTCGAGTTAAACTTAAGCATTAAGGCAGGTTTACTATTATAAGTTATCGAGGTCTAAAGCGCTTAATAGTTACGCCTATCGGCTTTTGCAATAGCCTAGCGTATATATAACGCTATATAGACCGAGTTCTCCGTCTATACTAGGGCTATAGCCGCGCGTTTATTAATAATATTATTATTTACTCCGCTATAGAAGAAAAATACTTTTAATATCTTAAGGCTATCTTTAAGCTCTTCGTATCGCTTAACCTATTAATAAGCCCTACTAAAAGCTAGATCGGCTACCCTTCCGTAGAGTTGCTCGGATTTTACATCGACGCGTTTAGGATAAGTACTATAAAGCATAAGCTCGCTGCCTTCGTAAAGCTCCTATTCCTTAATAACCTCGCCGCTCTTAAACACTATATTAGCGCTATAGGGTATATTCGCAACCTTATCCTATACTATAGCGCTTTTATCGCCCTTTTATAGGATCGTAAGACTAATCTCCTAGCCTAAGGTCGCTTAATCGGTAAGGTTAAGAACGGGAACCCTAATAAGCGGAAGTCCTACGCGTAAATTATATCGTTCTAGCCGACCTTAGCCGAGCTTTCCTCCTTCGCCTCCCTTTAGAAGGAAATTACTTTTAGCCGTATAATTTACTATATAGACCTATATAAGAGGCTATTCTATTAGATTAACGCCTCCTTATAGCGAGGCTTCGCAGCTGTCTTTTTCTATCTCTATAACGGCACCGTTTAGCAGCTAGGCTAGCCTATTCTAGTTAAAGCTATTATGCTTATCTACTTCCTCTCCCGTACTCTAACGAGAGCCGAGCAGTCCTATAGTCCCTTAGAACTAAAGGTCGCCTATCTCGTATAGGTTGCGAAGAAGATACGCACTATAGTATAGTCGTTAACCCTTCCGCTCGTAGTCTTAACCGATTACTTTATAATTAAGCAGATTATCGCTAAAAAGACCCTCGATACTTCTAATATAGACTAAGCCAACCGTCGCTTAGTTATAGCCTTAATTTATCTCTCTAAGTACGATATCGAGGTTTATTACCTTTTTAGCAAAAAGAACTTTATTCCCGACGCCTTTAGTCGCCTACTAGCCGAAGAGTCCGATTAGCTGCTTAACTATCGCCGCCTTAACTTTACTATGCTTAACGATATGCTTATAGCCTCCGAAGCTATTATAGCTCTTAAGAAACGCGAGGAATTCGCCGTCGCTTACGATAATAACCCTTACTATAAGCGAATACTTTAGATAATCGCGGATAGTAAGAACGCTATTAAGAGTCTTTCCTTACCCTTAGAAGGAGCTATAGTCGCTAACTCTATAGCACGAACGAAAGCATAGCTTAAGCGCCGCGGTATACCGTTCTTTATAGTCGATAAGCTCTTATACTATAAAAGCCCTAACGGCTTTACCCGGCTATATATCCCTAACGCCTTCGTCCTATCTATAATCTCGGCAGCTTATAACGATAAGAACTACTTCGGCGTTATCTATATAATTAAGGACCTAGAGATATACTTAATTCGCGGAGTCACCCGTTAGGTAAAGAAGTATATCGCGGCCTATAAAGCCTATTGCCTTAGCTAAATAGACCGTTAGACCCTTACCGGCAGCTATAAGCCTATTCGCCCCCCGCTACTTTTAATATAAAGTATCGCGATAGACTTTATAACCGATATACCGCCCTTACCTTTAGCGAGCTCCTTATAGTAGATCCTAGGCTTTAATATCTTTAACTAACTTCTTACGGTTATTTACCTAACTAGCAAGAGATACTTACTAATCCTAGGCAACGCGAAGTACGGCATAAAGGACTAGGCCTAAAGCCTAGCCCGTTAGTTGCTTCTTTCCGATTAAAGCATGCTAAGAACTATTATTAGCGACCGGGATCGTAAATTTATATCCGACTTCTAGAAAAGGCTTTAAAGCGCATTCGGCACTAAAATTATAATAACTACCGCCTACTATCTATAGGCTAACGGACTTACCGAATAGCGTAACTAGACCGTAGAGACCGCTCTACGAATATCCTATATTAAGGATCTTAGCCTAGATTAGAAGATAATAATCCCCGCCCTTTAGTAGAATCTAAATATAGTATTTAACGCTAGCATAAAGATCTCCGCCTATAAATCTATCTTCGGCTTTAATATACGTAGACTATTAGAAGCTGCCGATAATATCTTAGGCACTACTACGGACGAATTGCCTTACTTACGAGAAGTTACCCGTAGATAAGCGAGCCTAGCTATAGACCTAGCAGCTATAAAGGCTAAGCAGCGGTATAACGCGAAATACCGGCCGGTTCTTCTTAAAACTAGTGATAAAGTCTACCTAAAGCTATATACGGGCTATTATAAGCCTAGCTAGCCGCTAAAGAAATAGTCGCGGTAACGAGAAGGTCCTTTCGTTATTAAGCGTATAGTTAATAACCTCGCGGCGGAGCTTAACCTCCCTAGCTAAGTCTAAATCCACCCGGTCGTCTCTATTTAGTATCTTAAGCTCGCACACGAAGGACATTACGTTAAACTCGAGCCTAGACCTATAGAAGCCGCTTGCGATATTAAATACACGCCTAACGAAGGAGATTAGCACTACAAAGTCGAGCGCCTAATAGACATCCGTGTTTATCGCATCGGCCGGTCGAAGTCACCTATAACTAAATACCTTATGCGATAGAAAGGATAGGCTGCTATATATAACCAATAGGTCCGAGCCGACTAGGTCTCCGCTAAAGCTATCGCGGAGTTCTAAGGTCGTCCTCTAGCACGCGCTATATAAAGCAAGAAGGCCGCTTAGTAGAAGGATCGATTAAAGGATAAAACGATTACTAGCATATATAAGCATAACTTATAAGAATAAAAGGAAGGATTTAGGCAATAGGAGTATTCCTCCTAATTGCCTAATTAGGATTATATTATAACTGCTATAGGCAGTAGTATTTTCTTTTTTAAGCCGGCATTCTAATATATATAAAGCATCCTCTATGCTATATACCGGGGCTAATGTAATTAGCTATAGATAAGATAGCAGGGAGCTATTCCTAGCTCCTAGAGCTTACGCCTACCTAATAGAACTATTCTTCTTTATATATATATTCTTAGTGCCTACTATATTAAAGGCCTTAAGGAGACTATTAACGCTAAATTCGGGATTAAGATTGCGATCCTAATATTAGACGGCGAGACGGCCTTCCTAACCGAGGAATACGTTAAGGATATATATAAAGTAGGAATAGAGGTCCGGGAATTATCGCTATTACACCCGTATTAGAATAGTTATACTAAAAGGTCCGGGGGCATAGTAGTCTAATTAATAACAACCCTGCTAGCCTAGTCCGGCTTCCCGCATACGATATAGCTATTAGCGATAGAGGCAGCTGTCTACCTGCTTAATTAAACACCCGTTAAATCTAAAGGGTAGAAGCCGCCGCTATAGCGCCTTAACGAGTGGCTCTAAGATAACCGCGACGAATAGGCATATATTAGGGTTAAACCCCGAAAACAGTTTATCCGGTGTTTCGGCTGTAAGGCGTTCCCTATAACCTGTTAAAGACTAAATAAAACCTCTACTAAGCTTGATTTAAGAGGGCATATCGGTTACCTTACGGGCTATATTTCTAGCACTTAGTACCTTATTTAGGTGCTTAGTCTATAGAGAAACGTCTTTTTTAATATTTCGCACGTTATTTTTAACGAGAAGGTCTTCTTCGGCCGGGACTAGCGTAAAGGGGTGGAAAGGCAATAGTAAGAGTAGATCACTTAGATCGACCTATTAGAAGACCTCCCTAACTTTATAGATAAGCTAATTCGCGAACCTAAGGACGAAGAAGAGGCTATTCCGGACCCTAAGGAGTCTGCCGCCCTTAAATCAGCGCTTAAGAAAGACTTATAGGAAGATTAAGGGGTGAGTTAACTATTGACCCCGGAATAGACCCTTAAACCGCCTGATTAAATCGACCTCGCTAATATCTTTAACCCGGAAGACCTTAGCCCGGAAGATAGTATGGTTTTCGCTACTTCGGACTTATAAGCACGCTTATATCGAGACTATATTCTGCCGGTTCCTACGAGCTTTAAAGAGGCTATGTTAAGACCTAATAGCCCTTAATGGATTATAGGGATAGGAAACGAGATTGTAGGCCTTAAAGAGGAAGGGGTCGATAGGATCGTAGACGAAAACACCGTCGACCTTAGAGAATATAGCACGATTCCGTTGATATAGGTATACGTATATAAATTTAATGCCTAGGGCTTTATGATCGAATATAAGGCTCGCCTCGTCGTCCGGGGCGATTAATAACCGAAGAACGAGCTTATAGTTACGGCTTATACGCTAGCGGCCCGGACCTTTCGATTGTTAATAGCCGTTGTATGCTACTACGATCTTAATGCAAAGCAATACGATTTTATTCGTGCCTTTTATAACGCAATTCTAGACGAGGTAGTATATTATAGGCTACTAGAAGGCTTTAAGCAGAAGGGGAAGCTTTAGCTACTCCTAAAGGCTTTATACAGTCTTCGGCGTTCTCTTTTATTATAGTATAAAGAGCTCGCTACTTTTCTTAGGGCCTAGGGCTTTATCGTCGTAATAGAGGACCCCTACGTAATATATAACGGTAATATTATCGTCTTCTTTTATATTAACGACTTTATCGCCCTCTTTCGGAACGGATAGGAAGCTAGTTATTAGACGTTCTACGATGCCTTTATTAAGGGGTATAACGTTAAAGTCCTTAGCGACTTAAAGTGGTTTATCGGCATTAAGGTTATTCGGGACCGCTTAAATAGGAAGCTTTAGCTATCGTAAGAATCGTATATTAAGAAGATCGCATAACGGTTTAACTGCCTATCTTTATTAACTAAGCGAAAGCAGCCCCTCGGTCTAGAGCCCTTTAAGCCGTTTAAAAGAACTGCTTTAAGTAACGACGTCTCCCTATTCTAAGCTTTGATTAGCTCGCTTCTCTATGCTATAGTTATTATAAGGGTTAATAGAGCGTACGCGGCTAGGAAATTCTCCTAATTCCTAACGAACCTAAGCCCGGAGCATATTAAGCGGGCGAAAGAGGCTATCGAATTCCTATATAGGGATATTAACTATGTTATTAAGTTTAACGGGAATAGCTCCGCCCTTTACGAGGCTATATCCGATGTATCTTTTGCTAACGATTAGGTTAACCGTAAGAGCACCTAAGGATATACGATTAAGCTGTTTAGTAGCCCTATTATATAAAAGTCTAGAAAACAGAAGACTATAATAACCTCGTCTATAAAGGCTAAGTTGCTAGCTCTATCGCAGGCTTTAAAGGAACTAATAGCCTTTTATAGGCTTTGCGAAGAGATATCGCTAAAGCTAGAAGGGACGGATTAAATAATTTAGTGCGATAACTAGTAGACTATTCGCCTCCTAACGAAGGAAATCGTTACCTTTATTACGAAGCTTCGGCACGTTAATATATATTACTATTGGCTTCGGGAATAGGTTTAGAACGGGAACCTTAACGTAACCTAAATACCGATAGCTTAAATAGCCGCTAATAGTCTTACAAAGCCTCTTTAGGGATAGAAATTCGCCGAGTTCTAGCGTTAAATCGGACTCGTTAAGATACCCCCTTCCTAACGATCCCCTTTGCGATCGTTCTTTTATTTTGCTTTATTTTATAGTCTTAATACTATTTATTACGAGGCTATTCTAATAATAGCCTTACTCGTTGTTTATTATTCGTTTTCTTCGTCTTAGTTAGGCTAGATTAAGCAAACCCCCTTTTTTCCTTTTATTTTTCCCTTCTTATTAGAATACTAATAACCCTCGCATTTACCCGTTATCCCGCTTATTTTAGCAGGCCTTGTGTAATCTCGAGACTTAAAGGGGTGTGTTATACGTAGGAATGTATAACGGCTTTAGTACGTACGGGGCGGCGTTAGTGTAACGAAGGAAAACGTAGTCTAGATAGGGCAAGAGGCTAGTGTAGGTCTCTTTTACAGTGACCTTAAACGACTACCTACTAAAAATGTATGCAAAGCTGTTAGGCTAGGGAGGTTAAGGTACCTATAAATACCTAGACCCCTATCGGTCCCTAGATTGGATTAGACAGAGCAATACACACACTCTAAGACACATAAGACTTTATGCATTGCGCCTAAATAACTGTATTAGAATACATTCCTACCCGTTGACTGTCAGATGCCAACTTGCGGAGCTAATTAATACGAGCCGACAGCTCTTTTTCTGAGCCTACGAATACCTACCCGAGCGCCGATGCCGCATCACGTGCACCTGCGCTAGTCCGTCTCTGGTACTAGTGGCACCCAACCAACACGGAGCTCAACGCTCAACCGCGAAATTATCGAGAGGAGCATCCCGCCCGCTACTCCTAGTCGTCACCTTGCCCCGATTCAATCGACCCGAGGCGCCCTCAGCCCCCCGCCATGTTCTCCCGAGCTCTCAGAGTCCCTCGTGCGGTGCCGCTCTATGCCAGGGTCCGGGCGCCGCTCTATGCCCCGGGCCGGGCGCCGCTCGCCACTCGCTCCGTCACGACGGACGCCGCCTCGTCGTCCCTGAGCCAATCCGTCCCCCAAGTGAGTCATCCACGGCGCTGGATTCCGGCGCATACTCGCGCGACTATTTTCCGCCGTCTCGAGCTCTCGTGCTCTCGTGCTGACGGTTTCCCGCGCAGGCCGAGGATGAGCCTTTCCAAGTCAACCTAAGCGACGAGAGCTTCGAAACATACGAGCTGGATCCGCCACCCTACAACATCGCGGCTACGAAAAAGGACCTCAAGCAGATGTATTACGACATGGTCTGCATTAGGTACGGAGCCGATGTCTGCCAGCTATCAGAGGCTGTGGCTGGGCGAGTGTCGGCTAATAATCCCGCAGACAGATGGAAATGGCGGCCGACCGCTTGTACAAGGAGAAAAAGATCCGTGGTTTCTGCCACTTGTCGACCGGACAGGAGGCCGTGGCTGTGGGCATCGAGCACGCCATCACAAAGATGGACGACCTCATCACTGCCTACAGATGCCACGGCTTCGCCCTGATGCGAGGCGGCACCGTCCGGTCCATCATTGGAGAGCTGCTGGGCCGTCGCGAGGGTATTTCTTACGGCAAGGGCGGCTCCATGCACATGTTTTCCAAGGGCTTCTACGGCGGAAACGGTATTGTCGGCGCCCAGGTCCCCGTCGGCGCCGGCCTGGCGTTCGCGCACAAGTACAACGACAGCAAGACGGCCACCATTATCCTGTACGGTGACGGCGCCAGCAACCAAGGTCAGGTCTTTGAGGCCTTCAACATGGCGAAACTGTGGAACCTGCCCGCTCTATTTGGCTGCGAGAGTGAGCCCCCCCCTTTATCAAGCGCCGAGGGAATTGCTTGGACACTGACCAGCGGCGTTGCAGACAACAAGTATGGCATGGGCACCTCCGCTGCCCGCTCCTCGGCTCTGACCGACTACTACAAGCGCGGACAGTACATTCCGGGTCTCAAAGTTAACGGCATGGACGTTTTGGCTGTCAAGGCGGCTGTCAAGTACGGCAAGGAGTGGACTGCGGCAGGCAAGGGCCCGCTGGTCCTGGAATACGTCACCTACCGCTACGGTGGCCACTCCATGTCGGATCCCGGCACCACGTACCGCACACGCGAGGAGATCCAGCGCATGCGCTCCACCAACGACCCCATCGCCGGACTGAAGCAGAAGATCCTGGACTGGTCGGTGACGAGCGAGGACGACCTCAAGAAGCTCGATAAGGAGGCGCGCAACCACGTTAACGAAGAGGTTGCAATCGCCGAGGCCATGGCGGTTCCGGAGGCGAAGCCGTCGATTCTGTTCGAGGACATTTACGTCCGCGGCACGGAGCCGCACTTCATCCGTGGACGGACTCCGGACGAGAACTTCTACTTTGCCCAGTAGGCGAGCACCTTTAATGACACTTTTGAAGCCTCTGCCTTTTTGTACTATAAACCTGTTAGAGGGCGGCAAATCAATATCGAGACGGGTCCATGTTTTATTTGCCTTAAAGTCGGAGCGGTGTAACTCGTACTACTAGCGCCATGTCAAATCACGTGATGAAGGCGCCGCGGCTCGATCCAGGTCAAGAAGCCAATTACTAACGCGAACTTTTTCCAAAACGCGTCATGCTCAAACCGCCAGCCAGTTTTGCGTGCGCCCACTGCCTTTGTCGTCCCGCCACAGCTCGTCCTTTTGTCGTCACGCTGGCGGCACGACGGTTCTACTGCAATCTGCTCCTCTTCGCAGCACTTCGGCTGTCGCCCCAAAGACTGCGCATCATGGCGCCAAAGCAGGCGACTCTGGGGTACGTCAAGCCCAGGCAGGCCACGCTAGGGTGCGTGGTAGAGCAGAGAAGCTGCGTCAGGCATTGTTGCAACTCTTGTGCGTTTGCTGACCGGTGCTTTGCGACTCTGCAGAAAGTTCTTTGGATCCAAGGGGGCGACGCCTCAGCAGCAGACCCAGTTGACCTTTGCCACCAAGACGAGGCCGAAGAAGGAGGCTGCGGGCGAGGCGGGCGAGGCGGGCGAGGGGGGTGTGAGAAACAGGGGAGGCTCCGACCCGGGTACGGGTACGCCCTTCAAATGTCGCTTCTTTCGGTTGGAGTCGCAGGGCGGCTGACGACGAGGCTAGATGGCAAGAAACGTGCACGAACATCCGCCAAGGACTCCACGAAGAATGAAGACGACGACGAAGACAAGGGGCCGGCGGTCAAGCGCTCAAGGAGAAACCGAAACCGGGTCAAGCTTGAAGAAGAAGGAGAAGACAGTGCCGAGGAACAGGGACTTGGGAACGAACAAGAGCCCACAGCTGTCAAGAGGGAGAAGTTGGCCAGTCCAAACTCAAGAAAGAGCCCTCCGGTCAAGCCAGAAGAGGCTCCCAATGAAGGCCTGAAAGAAGAAGAGTCCGCACCGGAAGCCGAGGAAGACGTCGAGACCGACGAGGAAATGGCCGGGGTTTCTGCTGCCAAGGCTCGAGAAAAGGCCCAGACTCGGCTCAAAACCAAGAGCGAGCACCCTTTTCCCGACTGGAAGTCCGGGGCACCGGTGCCGTATGCCGCGCTTTGCCAGACTTTCTCTCTCATTGAGATGACAACGAAACGATTGGTTATTATGGAGCACTGTGCACTGTTCCTGCGGCAGGTGATGCGGCTCACCCCCGACGACCTGCTGCCCACTGTCCTCCTTATGGTAAACAAGCTCGCGCCCGACTACGCTGGCATCGAACTTGGAATTGGCGAGTCCTTGATCATGAAGGCCATTGGCGAGACGACGGGACGCAGCCTTCAAATCATCAAGGCGGACCAAAGGGATATTGGCGACCTGGGTCTGGTGGCGGTGAAGAGCAGGTCCACGCAGCCCACCATGTTCAAGCCGAAGCCGCTGACGGTGCGAGGCGTTCACCAAGGCCTGATGGGTATTGCCACGGTGACTGGCAGCGGTGCGCAGGGCCGCAAGGTCGACGGGATCAAGAAGCTGCTGTCAGCGGCCGATTCTCACGCCACCGGCAAGGTCGACATAGCCAAGGACAAGGGCGGGCCGAGCGAGGCCAAATTCATCGTCCGATTTCTCGAGGGGAAGCTCCGGCTTGGGCTTGCCGAGAGGACTATCCTAGTCTCTCTAGCCCAGGCGATCGTCTGCCACGAGGCCGACCAAAAGGGCAAGGTGCCCACCACGACAGAGCTGGAAAACGGCGAGTCGATCCTCAAGACGGTCTACAGGTACGTTGTGTCGTCGATACCGAGGAGAGGAGTCGGCTGACCCGTTGCAGTGAGCTGCCGAGCTACGACGCCATCATCCCTGCCGTGCTTGAAGACGGCATCAAGAACTTGAGGGACAGCTGCAAGCTCCGGCCCGGCGTGCCTCTGAAGCCCATGTTGGCCAAGCCGACCAAGGCCATCACAGAGGTACTGGATCGCTTCGAAGGCCAGCAATTCACTTGCGAGTACAAGTACGACGGCGAGCGAGCCCAGATTCACTACGTGGCCAAAGACGCGCCGCAGGAGCTGAGCCAAGCAACCGCGGGTGCAAGCAGGGAGGCGGCAAGCGGAGTGGCGAGCATCTTCTCGCGAAACTCGGAAGATCTGTCCAAAAAGTACCCCGACATTCTTGCCAAGCTCCACTCTTGGGTCAAGCCAGACACGATGAGCTTTGTGCTCGACTGCGAGACGGTGGCGTGGGACATGGACGAGAAGAAGGTGTTGCCGTTTCAGCAGCTGATGACGCGGAAGCGAAAGGACGTCAAGGTGGAGGACGTCAAGGTCAAGGTGTGCGTGTTTGCCTTTGATTTGCTTTACTTGAACGGACAGCCCGTAGTGGAAAAGCCGCTTCGGGAGCGGAGAGAGCTGCTCCAGGAAGCCTTTACGCCCGTCGAAGGCGAGTTTAGCTTTGCCACCTTCATGAACGGCCAGGAGCTGGACGAGATTCAGATTTTCCTCGACGAGAGCGTCAAGGCCTCGTGCGAAGGGCTGATGGTCAAGATGCTGGACGGCACCGAGAGCGGATACGAGCCCAGCAAGCGCAGCCGAAACTGGCTCAAGGTAAGGCTGGTTCCCATTTGGACCTCGAGCGCGGGCTGACATGTCCAACGATAGGTCAAGAAGGACTATCTGTCGGGCATCGGCGACTCTCTCGACCTCGTCGTGCTGGGGGCGTACCACGGGAGGGGCAAGCGGACGTCTGTGTACGGGGCCTTTCTCTTGGCATGCTACAACCCGTCGACGGAGACGTACGAGACGGTGTGCAACATTGGCACGGGCTTCTCGGAGCAGGTGCTCGAGGAGCTGCACGCCCAGCTGTCGGCAATCACAATCGACCGCCCCAAGCCCTTTTACTCGCACTCGGCGGGCGGGCAGCACCAGCCCGACGTGTGGCTGGAGCCGCGGTACGTGTGGGAGGTCAAGACGGCGGACCTGACGCTCAGCCCGCGCTACAAGGCGGGCTGCAAGGAGGGCGTGGACCCTGGGCGAGAAAAGGGCATCAGCCTGCGGTTCCCGCGCTTCGTCAAGGTGCGCGACGACAAGAAGCCCGACGAGGCGACGAGCAGCCGGCAGGTGGCCGATATGTACCGCAAGCAGGAGAGCGTGACCAAGACCAAGGGGCCGGCGGTGGACGACGATTTTGAATACTAGCCCGCGGGCCAGCACTCACCGGACCGGGGACGCGTCGTCGGCGCCATCACCCGGGGAGTTTCACGGTGCAGAGAAAGCGTCGTCTCATGGTTTCCCTGGCAATCTTGGCTGCAAAGGGGAGGATCCGGAGAGGAGGGGCGAGCCAGACATGGCACGGTGTAGTGTTGGATGGTTCACTGGTTCATCGACGCGGTGTTGGGACATGTTCAACGACTTTTGTCATCCTGGTATCTTTGTGCCGTGACGATGGACCGGCCGATGTTGCGCGACTTGGTCGCCGGTTCAAGAAGGTACAAACAATGCGAAGCAAGTGCTGGTCTTGGCATCCCGTTCTGGGCTCTTTTCCCTTGTCCTCCTCTTCATGCCCCGATGCTCCCGTCGAGGCGCCGCTCCTTCCCACCCTAGGGGAAAGCCCCCGTCTACAATATCGACTCCATGCTCGTCGGCCATGGCCTCTCCGTCATCCGTCCTCGCCGCCGCGCAGCAATCCTCGCTCCTCGGGTACCCCGTCCTCGCGCGAGGAACGACGGCGCGCGTCCCCCTGAGCGGCGGCGGCGCGAGGGGAGACACCGCCGCCGGAGCGCCGGGCGTCGTCGCCGCCGTCGTCGCCGCCTCCGCCGCCGTCGACGACGTACCAGACGTCCTTCTTGGTCAGCAGGCCCTGGAGGACGCCGCGGTCGCTGAAGTGGACGTAGCGCAGGCCGAGCTTTTGGAAGTAGGAGACGGCGAGGTGCAGGCTCGTGCGCGAGGGGAGCGTCAGGGGCGTCTGGTCCATCCAGGGGCGGAGGTCGAGGGTGGAGCGCGGGTCGGCGAGGGGCTGGTGGGAAAAGAAGGCCTCGGCGTCAGGGGCCAGGGAGCGCGGCGGCTGCGAGGCGGTGAGGATGTTGTGGCTCAGCTCGGCGCGCGAGATGTAGCCGAGGAGGATGGCGTCGCGGGGGTCCGAGATGACGGGGAAGCCGCGGTAGGGGTGCACGTGCAGCATGGCGGTGAGGGAGGCGATGGTGTGGCCCGTGGCGCTGAGGACGACGAGGTCCTCGATGCGCGTCATGATGTGCGAGGCGGGCACGTCGGGAATGGCAATCTCCTGGCTGTTGTCGAGCCAGGGGTACTCGTTGAAATGGATCCACGATTCGTAGATGCCGCGGCGCGAAAAGGCATCGCCCACCCACTTGGACAGCATGACGGCCACCATGATGGGCAGCACGTACGTCAGCGCGCCCGTGAGCTCGAACATGATGACGACAATGGACACGGTCATGCGTGTGACGCCGGCGAGGGCGGCGGCGGCGCCGATGATGGCGTAGGTGCCCGGGGTGATGCAGGGGGCGTCGGGGGCGCACGACGCAAAGACGATGAAGGCCGGGTGGTTGGCGACCCAGATCTCCATGACGATGCCCACGGCGCGGCCCGTCAGGGCGCCAATGGCCATGGACGGCAGGATGATGCCGGCGGGGATCTGCAGGCCAAAGGTGATTGTGGCGAGCAAGAAGCCCAGCACGGCGGCCAGGATGAGCAGGACGATTGTGCTGGCCGACGCCGCGCCCGTCTTGCAAAGGCCGACCTGGTCGTCGAGGACGTGCGCGCAGTCGGCAAAGAGGCTGGAGACGAGCTCCGACGACTGCACCTTCATGTAGAAGTTTGGGTAGTTGATGAGGGCTGTCAGCAGGGCCACGGCCGAGACCTGGGCAACGGGGCCGGGCAGCCACGGCCGCGCCTTTTTCCACCGCGCGACGGCCATGTTGGCCTTTATGAAGAGGCCTCCATACACGCCCTGCCAAGGGGAAGGGTCAGCTCGACAAGACGCACACAGCATCATCACCTGCCGGAGAGGCGCAAGGACGGGAAACGCACCCCGAAGATCCCCAGCAGTGCATAGGGGACAATCTCAAAGCCGTGCCAGTCGACGCTGTACTTTGTCTGGTACAGGACGAGCTTGCCTGAGCGAAAGGGGTCAAAGGCTTGGAGGGCCACAGCAGCCGTCATGGCGCAGACGAAGCTCTGCCACATGGTCTTGTCCGGGAAGTAGTACGAGAGTTGCTGTGGGAGAGCGTCAGCCAGCAGTGATGGAGCATGAAGCAAATGCGCACGCACCTCGAGGCTGAACAGGACGCCGCCAATGGGGGAGCCAAATGCAACCGAGATGCCCGATGCGGCCGCCGCGGAGAGCACCTCTCGCTTGCGAGCTGCGTCGAGTCAACCGTCTGCCTCGACCGGACACGTCAACGGCGGCCTCACCCTCGTTTTCTCCAATGTTGCCAAAGATGAAAAGGTTTGCGCAACAGCAGGCGACGTGAACAAGCGGTCCCTCCTTTCCCAGCCACATGCCGGAGCCGACGGCTAGAATCTGGTTACGGTGAGCCACGCTATCAATCACCACGTGAGGGATCACCACGTGTGGGAGACGAGACGCACCAGGCCGAGGGACTTGGTAATGAGCGTCCAGGTGCCGAGGAGCCTGCGAATGACGAAGCCGCCGAGGATGGTCTTGATCTCCGGAATGCCGCTGTGCTTGGCGTGGATGGCGTACTCCTCGACGAGCAAGGCAGCGCAGTAAGCCAGAGTCACCTTTGGCCCATGTTAGCATCGCCAAAAAGGCCAAGAGAAGGGATGCGTACTGAGAAGACGAGGAAGAACAAGTATTCAACAAGCCACTTGCCGCCGCCGCCGTGGACACCGAGGGCGTCGCTCCAGTACCTCCAGCCCAGGCAGTTGGAGCCCTGGTCGTATCCGTAGCAGCAGAAGCTCTTGTTGAGGTAAAATTGCCCCCCTTCGGGACCGCTGGAGCAGAAGCCCAGCTTGAGGTCGGCCAGCCAGTCCGTCGTGATGTCGATGGCGGCGGCAATGGCGCCGACGAGAAGGCCCGTGAGGATCAGGACGACCCAGACCTGGCTGGCATCTAGCATGTGCCTAACGTAGCCGCGCAGGCCGCTCGCGCTCGACAACGCGCGTAGCCTCTGGCGCTCCTTGGTGTACTCGAAGATCCAGTCAATGGCCGTTTGATCCTCGTACCCAACCCGGCGGCCGGGGCCCTCGGTGTTGCATTCGAGCGGCAACCCGGCCTTGGCGGCCGAACCGATGCCGTGCGAGGCTGCGGGCGACTGCTGGCGCCGGGAGGGTAGAGGTTCAGGGCGACGCGAGCCGCCGCCGAGGGTCAGGAATCGCGAGGGCGGCGACAGCGGCGACGGCTTCGGCTTGCGCTTAAAGGACGCCGGGGCGGCCAGGTCATCGGCGGTGGGGTAGTCATTGACGTAGTCGTCGCCTGGATGGCGGGCGAGCGAGTCCTTGTCGTCGTCGTCGTCGCCCAAGAAGTCGAGCTCGTCTCGGCCGTCCGAGGGAGGCGGCGTGTGCGCGGGAGGCGAGTGGGACGACGACGAGGCCGAGGCGAAGGCATGGTCGCTCGAGGCAGCCCTATACATGGTGCTGGGGCTCATCCCATTTTCCGAATCTGCCTGTGCCAGGTTGCGAGGATGGCAGACTTTGATCTTAGGCCAGCTGTCTCTGGAGGGAGGCTGACGCGATGTGTGTTGTGTGTGTTAGTGATAGGTAGGTACCTACTACCTTGGCCGGAGTCAGAGCCAGTGTCATTCACACTGTGTCCTCAACCCTTGCAACCACCGTGCGAACCTCGCCGTCGTCTCCACCAACCATCGCGAACAATTGTCAACGGAACCTCGATTGTCCAAATCAAGTGGATTGGAGCCTCTCTCCCCATTGCCATGGCCTCTTGAGCGTCCCCTCCATCTGAAGCTCGCGATAAGCCGTCTTCTTTCCTCACAATCATGGACCCGATGAGTCCAGAGCCTCCGCAGAGCGGCGGCGCAAGCATTGGCATGCCCGGTGACCAGGGCACAAACATTGAAAATATTCGGGCACTATTGCGGGCAAAGGATGACACGCAGAGGTTCGTCGGCCTCGCTCTGCTCAAGTCGGTCCTCGACAACTCGCCCCAGCTCCGCCAGCATGAGCAGACCGTGCAGCTTCTGTGGGGGAGCCTCTCGTCAAAGTTTCTAGACAGGCTGCTGCTGACCGGATCCAACCCGTCAAACAAGAATGCCAAAGAGATGCTCGACCTGGCCGTCTCGGTCCTGCACACCTTTGCCGCCCTCCTCCCCGCCCAGCTGAGGGCCGATCCCAAGTTGACGGGCAGGATACCCGGGCTCGTTGGCGCTGTGCTGCACAGGTGGGCAAACTCATGGCCAGCCTCTCCATCTACTCGGCCTAACTGTGTCTTCAGCGACGAGGAGACGACAAGACTCATTCTGCAGCTCCTGCACACCCTGGCGAGCTCGCCCGAGGGGGCCCGCGTCCTCGTCGGCGTCCAAGACTTGAGCCCTCTCACTGAGATTGCCCCTAGCCACGCTCTTGTCCTGGACATTCTTCGCTTTGCCTGGCTCAACGGCATGGCGGGTGTCGAGGACAAGCGAGCACTGTCCCGCAGGATAGACGAAACCACTCAGAGTCTCGCCTCGTCTTTCACTGGCACCGATGCCGTCACCTTGCTCGAATTTCTCGGCTCATTTCTGCGGCAAGCCGACCCGACGGTAAGTCGAATACAAGCGAGCTCCGTGGCAGGAACGATGCTCACTTTACCCCAGATTCTACCCGGAACCCCAAGATGGCTCAAGTCAGTCTCTGGCTACATCCAGTCCCTCGTGACAAGTCGACCATCGAGCGAGGCAAGGTCTGCCTACACCAACGCGGCTGCGTCCCTTCTGCAAGCCTATCCCTCAATGGCACCGAGGCTCCTCTTCACCGACAGCAAAAGGGGAGACAAGCCTTTCGCATACCTGCTCGTCAACCTTCTCCTAATCGACATTCGCTCGTCAGCGCCGTCGCTACTGCAGCAGCTTAACATGCCAGGGTACGCCGCAACGTCCAGGCGGCTGGCGTCGGCATTCGACGTCATCTGTATCTTCATCGGATACTTGGTTCGGTCGCTCGAGGACGAGTCACCCGAGTGCCTCGTCATGTCCCCAGACAGCCTGCTCAAAATTCGAAAGGGGATATCAGAGACCATGTCCGTCACAATCGAGTACCTCCGGGATCGGTGGGATGCCTCGGTGGCGGGCGCCATGGGCTTGCATCCCGACGCCAGGGTTGGCAACGCCGAGACTTCGACCGGCTCTTACCTGACCCTGACGTGGGACTCCATGGCCAACGCAGCCGACGACGACCCCTTTGTCCTTTCTGCCGTCCGCGCCATGGCCTTGTGGCTGAGAGAAGACGAGAATGAGCTTCTGCGCAAAGAGGCAACTGGGCTGGTCGACATGTTCATGGACCTCTACCGTGCGAGTGCTCCGGAAAAGCTCGACTTTAGATCGCCCATACTAGTCGCGTTGGAGGCATTGGTGGTCCTGGATCGAGGACGAGAACTGTTCCTGCGCCATGACGGATGGCGGATACTCAGCAAGGACCTGACCGATATACTTGGCAACGCCTCAGTCACGAGCCACCTAGGCGACGCCTCTCGCGGAACTGAAGTCGTCCGCATTCTCCTCCAGGTAGTGGAACAGGAACTGGGGGGTACAGAGGAGGAGTGGATGAACCTCATCACCACCGTCGCCGCCTGGGACCTCTCTCTTCAGGAGCAGCCGCCCGAGGTGCAAGAATGCCAGGTTGCAGTGCTGCAGCTTTGTTGCACGCTGCTGGCGAGCGCAAGCGGAGGTATGCAAAACAGATATAGACACTCCATTGACGCCATCAGTGGCATCGCGGCACAGCTAAGTCGGTGCATCGGGAGGGATAGCTTCGTCAGGGAGGCCATGGAGGATGTCATCGATACCCTGGGCGGGCTGGCGGCACACGGAAGTTGAAGCCGGTTCTTGCTCTTTGAATATTCGTGTCGAGAACCTGCCAATCATCGCCGTGATTGCTGTCGTCTTCACATCCTCCTCCTTTTATTCTCATCGTGAGAGTGCCCCATACAGAACCCGTCCTTGGCGTCTCAGCCCGTCTCGGCAGCCACTCCACGAGTTTGCGCCTCTGAGGCCGTTGCCTGCGTAAGCACGGCTTCCTGATTTCTTCCAGAGGGCAGACCCTTGGCCCGTCGCTTCCGCGCGCGCCGCACCTCAATCTCGACGCTCAGCATCTCGGCGTGGACCGAGGCCAGTCGCGGGATAACCTGCTCCACCATCTCGACGGACAGGCTCTGTGCTCTGCGCAACGCTGCCGGGGCCAAGAGTCCGAACCAGCGCAACGGGTCCTTGGCAGTCTTGGTTGGCGGCTCGCCGTCCGCTGTCCCGCCGGTTCCTTTGTGCTCGTCGCCAAGCTGTCCCTGCTCGCCCCCTGGCTGCCTCTCGCCGTGCGGGACAGGAGCTTCAGACGCAGTAGGGGCCGGCGCAGGAGCAGCTCCGGTGAGGGCAAACACGGGCACGTGCGTCTCGTCCTGATGGATTCTGAGCAGCCGCGTCGCGCGCATCCTGTCGTCATAGTCGTCCTGGCCGTACCTGACGCCGCGCTCGGCGGAGAAGTTGGCCCGCGCAATGTTTTGGTAGACGTCCGCCTGGAGGCCCGACAACAGCCGGCGCAGACGCATGTATTCTTCCAAGAGCCCCAGGTAGCGCTGCAAGAGGTCGTCGATGTGGCGCTGCTCCGCGGCCATGGTGACTTGCGGTTAAGGGCGTTGATCGAGGCGGCGTTGAGTGGCCGGGGGTGGGACAAGGCAGTCGTCGCCTCGAGGAGACAGCGTACAGGTCGTCTGCAAGAAAGGCTATGCGAGATCCTCGTCGACTCGCTCGGCTTCATGCAAGCGCCGGCGCTCTTCTTTGATTGCTGACGCTGAGAACAAGCAGGGTTACGTTGACGAGCTTTATAGGGTGTGAATATTCCGCTCCTAGCACTGTATGGATCCAATCACGTGGGGCTCCCGTCCAAATCTTGACCTCGGGAACGGGGAGGGAATTTGTGGTCTTGGTTGTTGAGTAAACCACGGTAGGTAATGCCGCGACCCGGTCCCTCGGAGAGCCAGACGGGATGGCAAGGCACCGAATTCTCGCGGACGAGGTTTGACTATAGTTGATTGGGGCTCTGGGAGAAACAAATGTGGCATCCATCCCTTGGCAGCACAGGGGCGTGAAACATGAGCCTGCGCGACCATGCCGGACGCGAGGCGGGAGGACGTTACTACAACCACACATCTACTTCAAGGCCGGCCTTCCAGGTGACGAAGCCTCGAGTCGCCCATGTCGGAAGAATGCTTCGTCGACGGCGACCCTAGGAGCGACAAGGAAACGGCGTGGCTCCGCTGTGTCTCGTCACCTACGGCAGGTTCGTTGTTGGCATGTGAATACGGCCAAAGAAACAAACATTTGATGCCTACGCAGGCTACTACCTACACCCGCCTGGCCTTGTTTAGGGGCTCCCGGGCACTGCCGCAGCGTTCGGCTCGCGCGCGCAGCAGACGCGGGAAGCGGGTTCCTTGCATCGCCATGGGTCTCGTGCATGCCGCACACGGCCCGGCGACGGTGGTATGGGAAGATTGGTACGAATACGAGTTACACCACTGTACGATTTATTCGTACATGTATGTGTGCATAAAGGGTGCTCTCACGCGGGTGAGCTGTCGCCAGCACATTGGCCGACCGGGCTTCTGCAAGTTGCACGGCGGTGGATGCTGCCGCGACGACGACGACGACGACGACAAGGCAGGTCGCACGAGACGGCGGTCCGATATGACTTTTCGAGCCTTTCGAGCCGCCAAGGGGGGACACCTGTTGTTCGAAAGGGGAAAAAGGGCTCGCCAGCCGGCTCAAGCGAGGTACATACTGTGCTTTGCTTTCTACTACGCATGCAGAACCCGTCCGATTGCGCAGCCTCGGCCCCAGGCTCGGGCTGCCAGCCATTGTGCCGGGCTGCAATGTGTATCGAAGCAGTGGTGGCCGGTCTGTTCTCCCGCCTTCTCGCCTGCCGATGGATGATAGCTCCTCGATGCAGGTTACCGAATGCAACCAACTCCGTCGTTGCATGTTGCGCAGGCTCCTCCTGTGCTCTCCACCCATGGCTTCGGCCGCCGAGGAGCGGGAACCAGTTGCGTGTCCGTCGTCATCGTTGTTGTTGATCAACAGAACGAGCGCCGCCGTGCGTTGCAGGGTTCTGTGCTGCCAGCCGGACCACCCACCGTTAGCAGACGCTTGGCTTCCGCGCATCGCCATTGCGACGCCGGAGGGGAGGAGAAGGTGTCTTCACCAAGGACGTACGTATGTATGAATACATTTCCATGTACGAAGTCTTCAGTTGCGTGGCCGAATTGCTTCCCCCGGACTGGCTCGAAATCTGTGCAGACAGCCCCCGGGGAGCTGAGACGGAGCGATTGGCCGCCTCGGCATCCTTTCTGCTGCAGCCTGCCAAGCCATAAGCAGACCAGATGCTCATAATCGTACATACGTGCGTGTTTGAGTGAGAGCCACGGCCTCGACGTCCAAAGCTCTCATGCTTCCAACCGTGGTTGTGAAGATGCGACATCTCTCGGCGTCTGTACTTGGCTTCATGTTCCTGGGCGCGGGGCAGATGGGTGGGTGCCGAGGTCGGCCGGTCGGCGTGCATTCTCCCCCGGGAAAGGCCCCCACTCTCGGGTATATCACTCCTTTGTTCCCGTCTTTTGCGCGCCGAATCACCCAATGGAATCCTTGAAGACGTCGACGAAGCAAGGGCCCAGGGACAGACGCTGCGACGTGTCCTTTCTGTCCTGCCCGCACGACAAATGATGGCTGCCGTAATGGTCCGACTGCTGCTCAGTGCTCAATGTCCCGGGTCCGAGCTACCCTATACTACACCACTCGATACCGTTGGTTTAATCATGCTTCTTTCTCCCGTCCTCTCACTCCTGCCGGCGACCAACATCCCGTCACATCCTGCAGCCGTCTTTGTCATACCTTCTCAGTCACGCCACGGCCTTGTTGCACCCCGGGATGGAATGCACCTTGGGCTGGTTGCGCTCAGGTCCCCAAGCTTGGTCCCATCCATCCCTCTCTCTTTGCCACCGGCAGTGGCCTAGTAGGCTGGCCGCTGCATTGCTGGCTGGCCTGCGCAATAGAAACGGGCAAGCAAGCACCCTGGGCAGTGCAAGGGCAACCCAAACAAACACCTGCACGCCCGACATTAACAATACCTGACAAACCAGCCATCAAAAGTGGAGGCCCCTGCGGAGAGATGACTGGCTATCGGTTGTACGGCTCCTTTCTTACTGGTACGTAGGTACCTACTAGGTAAGGATTTGTAGTAGCTCTCTACGAGGTACTTTGGTCTACCAGACCTGGTACATGCGTGTACCGCACTAACAATAATGGTACCTTGCCTGAGTACCACCTAGTACTTCGTAGGCACCACTTAACAGGCGTAACAGTCACTGCCAGCTGCCCCCCAACAGAGGAGTCCCAAGGGGGCCCCCGGTTTTTTTTCCACAGTCCCCCCCTAGTAGTACTACCTAGGTACCTAAGCAGCAGCAGAAGCAGAGCAACAAGCGCGCGAGCGGGCACCAGCAGCCAACGGCCCCTTCACCCACCCCGGGTGCTAAATTCGCTTCCATCCTCCCATCCATCGCCTTGCTTCGCTTCGTCGCCGCCCACCGCCCACCGCCCACCGCCCGCCGCTGCCGCGCCTATTGAGTGGTCCTGCCATTCAATCTTCTCGCCCTTTCAATCTCCTCGCCCTCGTCGTTCCCCTCGTCGACTTCGCTTTCGCTCGCTCGCTCCATCTTTACCATCGCCAACCCTCTTCGGTCATCTCTTCGGTCATCAACATCGTCTCCGCTACCGCCGTCATATTCGTTCCATCCATCCGTCAATCCATCGTCACCCGCACGCCCCAGCTCGTTGGGCCGCCTGCGCTGTCCTAGCAGCTTGAGCCTGCACGTCCTAATAGACCGGCTCCTGTCCAGGAGCACCCCAGCACGACCATGGCCGTCGTCGCAACAATCAAGTGCGTCCAAGACAGCCTTCAGCTGAAGGCTTGCATCTCCGTCCCTCTCTCCCTCTCCTCGTCACCATCCCCTCGTCTTTTCGCGTCGCTCTCCTGGTCGCCTTGTGCCTCGCTCGCTGCCTCGGCTCTTGCATCGCACCAGCCCTTTGCCAACCATGGCATCGCTCTCGCATCCATCTACCTAGGCTGGCGAGAGAGTCTTGGAACATTTGTCTGTTCCATCACATGACGATCCGGCCAAGCCCACTTTTTACATTCACACCCTTTCACTTTTTTCTTTCCTGTTGAGGAACAAGGTTTTCCCTCAATCTTACTAACGGCTCGCTGTCTTCAGGTGCGTCGTCGTCGGTGACGGTGCTGTGGGCAAGACGTGCCTCCTCATCAGCTACACGACCAACAAATTTCCTTCGGAATACGTGCCGACAGTCTTCGACAACTATGCCGTCACGGTAATGTAAGTGGGGCCCTCTGCTCTTGATGTTCCCCCTCATCCTTCGGCCCCCCCAAGCCTCGGGTCGCCGCCGCCGACGGACGAGACCTCGCATCGGCGACATGGCTGCTTCTGGCTAGATGCTGACCGGCCGAGGCAGGATTGGCGACGAGCCCTACACCCTCGGCCTCTTCGATACCGCCGGCCAAGAAGATTACGATCGGCTGCGGCCCCTGTCGTACCCTCAGACCGACGTCTTCCTCGTCTGCTTCAGCGTCACCTCCCCCGCCTCCTTCGAGAACGTCCGCGAGAAGTGGTTCCCCGAGGTCCACCACCACTGCCCTGGCGTCCCCTGCCTCATCGTTGGCACCCAGGTAGATTTGCGGGATGACCCGAGCGTCAGGGAAAAGCTGGCCAGGCAGAAGATGTCCCCTGTCAGGAAAGAGGATGGCGAGCGCATGGCCAAGGAGCTCGGCGCCGTCAAGTACGTCGAGTGCAGTGCGCTGACCCAGTTCAAGCTCAAGGACGTCTTTGACGAGGTATCCATCCCCACCCAAGACTCTCCACCCCGTGCGCGCAGGGGGGCGGCCAAGAGATTTGAGACTGACGCATTCTAGGCCATTGTCGCCGCGCTGGAGCCACCCATGCCTAAGAAGAAACCGCACAAGTGTCTAGTCCTATAAAGCAGCCGACGATGAGGAAGACTGGTAAGACAACATACACTAAGCAAATACCTCGATATACAGTACTTTCATCTCCACCTCGATCATGGCATGGCTAGAAGCGAGGGGAGTCGGGTTGGGCGGGATTGTATGACGAGCTGGACGAGCAGGTTGCAGTGCTGGGTGAGGCCGAGCGCATTGGCAGGACCTCGCTTCGGCATTTTCTTCCCTCGTCGGATAACCTAGCCTCGTCGGGGGTTTAGTGTGAATTGGAGACGGCTCGCGTGTGGCGGGGCGCGCGCCCCGGGAGGAGGGGTGGGGGGTTGGAGAGAGAAGAGCTTGTGCGGAAGAGAGCGAGTGCGAGAGCGAGAGCGAGAGCGAGAGCGAGATCGAGATGCTACTGTTGGCTGTAGCACGGGTGAAGAAGTGGCAGACAAAGTTGGATGATGCGTGACTGGCAGCCGTGGACAGGGGCGAGAGAGAGGCCATCTGTAGCCTGAGCCGGCGCGGCGGCTTCCCCCCCAGCCCTGTGTGTTTGGCTGATTTCTGCTGTGCCTGCATGCGCGACGGGCGGTTGCGCCTCTTCGCCACTTTTTTGTTCCATGTTTGTGGGGGAACCTCGTTGCATGCAGGCGGGATAGCACAGTTTGGCGATTGGAGTGCAATTACATTTGACTGTCACTCTTGCCTCAGTCGTGGTGATGGCGAGCAGGGCTTGACGTTGACGGCGGTCAGTCATGCTTGCCAGCTCGGTAGGTTAATAGAGAACAAAGCCACCGGGGCAGTGGATGAGACATGGGGGGAACTTTGCTCATGGCGCTGCTTCTTCCATCAAGGGCTTGACTAACGGGCATAGCCCTCTAACTATCGGGCATAGTTTTTTTTAGGGAAGTATGGCTGGTTAAGGCGTAGTGCCGATACCGCAAATATAGATGCGCATATTCCCCGCACCTACGAAGGCAGAGCCTAAAAGAAAGTAAAGTCCTTAAGGCCCTGATCCACAACGCCTTTAAAAAATCAATGCAGACGCGGGCAGAGACTTGCTCCACCTAATTTTAGTGCGGGTCTCCCTATGTACCGTCCGACATCCTTGTCGGCCATTTCGCTCACCGCAACCTCAAAGAGAGAAGTCGTCGTTATCGCTACCTTGTCGGCCATTTCGCTCACCGCAACGTCGTTATCGCTATTCGCGATAGCCTTATTTTCTCCCCTATAAGCTTCCTCGTCGATAAAGCCGCCGGCTATAAAGGCTTATGCAAGAGCTAATAGAATGGTAGCTTTCCTTGTATTATCGTGGGCATCGTATTTAACGATAAAGCGGTTAGGGAAGTCGCTTAGGAACGAAGTTATAATACACAAAGAGGGTATATCGAAAGCGCTTTAAAAAATAACATAGGCGATATATCGAAAAACAATGCGGTGCGCCGTATTGTTTTTCGATATATCACCTATAGTAGAATTCGACATTTTTCTTAGCATCTTTCCCTAATGTAGGCATTTACGCGATGCTATACGACCCTTACTAACGCGATACATTGTGAATAGGGATAGATATATAGCTATAGGAGGAGGAGCACGAATTCTTGCATTTAGGCCGAAAAACGCTACTAATCGGGGGACGAATACTCTTCTAGCCGAGTTATATATCCG
This sequence comes from Ophiocordyceps sinensis, assembly GCA_012934285.1. Lineage (NCBI taxonomy): Eukaryota > Fungi > Ascomycota > Sordariomycetes > Hypocreales > Ophiocordycipitaceae > Ophiocordyceps > Ophiocordyceps sinensis. The sequence goes on from JAAVMX010000007.1 coordinate 441,765, forward strand.
CATTAGTTTTTTTAAGGCGTTATAGATTAAGGCCTAAGGTTATAAGGGCCCCCTATTACCGTATAAGTCGGAGGTTCTTTTAACTTTCGTACTGTTTTTCTTTACCCCGCTAAAAGAGCATTAGGTAATCTACTTACGAAGTATATAGTGCCCGGGTCGCTTATTAATTCGCTATATATAGCGCCCGGGCCCGCTATACTCGCTTATTAATCCGCTATATACGTCCCTATATAGTACTTAAGTCGCTTATTAATTAACTATATATAGTAGTTTAACTACTAGACTTATACGGTAATAGAGAGCCCTTATAACCTTAATAACTTTACTTTCTTTTAGGCTTTGCCTTTATACGCCGTAGCCTTATATTAAGAGTATTACTATTTATATAATACGAAATTGCTATTTATATAATAAATACCTAACTTCTCTACTTTTTCTATATAACCCCGCGCGCTTAGGTCCCGCTAGCAAAATTAGGTATAGGTATATAGTAATTAAAAGAGCTATGTAAATCGTGCGAAGAATACTATTATACTATACTATATGTTAGTAGGGCTCTACTACGGTAAGCAGCCGGAAGCGAACCTATCGCACGTGTGATAGTATGCGGTTGGGTTCTTATTGTCTTGTCTAGCTAGGAAGGAAGAGGGGAAAGGGGGCCCTTTATAGGTGCTAACGTAGCCTCGGGTCACGTAGGTCACGTGCCCTTAACAACGTCGTACGTATCCTTTATCCCTTATTCCTATACTAGCAGTCTTTATAAGATCGTAGAAAAAGCAGCCTAAAAGAACGTAGCAATAAGGGTCGCAATAAGGGGCTAAAGAGGGATCTATAGCCCGGTTAAACGGGCCGTATTGTTATCGTAGATCCGGCTTTTTAACCTTGTAATAGCCTTGCAAATAGCCGTATAACGTACGGGAAAAAGAGCGTGAAAAACTGCATATTAGGTCACGATGCCTAATAAATACAATTTGTGAATATAAATCGCAAAGGGAAAAGAGCGTTAGGAAGCATTAAGCTTTAGGGTAAAGCAGAGCAAGAGATAGAGTTATCTTTAGGCCGGGAAAAGAACGTAAAATAGAGCGTGTGTTCGGGCCGGGAAAGAACGTTGCCGGAGCGTAGTAGGGTCGGCACATAACGTTGCCGGGGCGAAACAGGGCTTATTTCGGTGCTTGTTTTAGGGCACTAAAAGGGGAAAGAAAAGGAGGGAATAGGGCGCCGAAAAAGGGGAAGAATAGGGCGCCGAAAAGGGGAAGAATAGGGCGCCGAAAAGGGGAAAAATAAAGCAGGGAATACACTCGCAGTCTTTAAACAAAGAACAAAGGCCGTAAAGAACGTTATCTCGGCTACTAGGGGGCATTAGTTAGGGCTAACTAGCTAAACGCATCGGTCCCGTCGTCCTTATTATCCTCTTCGGCCAGGATGTAGCCTTATTAACGTCCGTAGCCTCGTCTATACGCCTAACTGCTAGGGCCGGGTCTTAAGCTTCGTACGGAGCCTCGTATATATCCCTTAGGACGACCTCTTACACGGCCGAAAAACTGCTGGTCGGGGCGGCGTGCGAGGTGCGTTTTAAGGGACGATCGTAGGTCTAAAAACAGCTCTTTAATACGTACGGCCGGGCGGAAAAGGGCGGGCTCGAGTTCTAGAACGCTACGGTAGGCCCGGACGAGAGTTATTCGCAAGGGGACGTTAGTCTCCGGGTCTTAGTCTACGAAGGACCCTCTAAGGGCGCGTTAAATAAGCTATAGCCTATTAAACAATAGCTTAAGGACTTTAGGCAAAGGCTTTTCGGGATGCTAGGCTTAAAGCCTTAGGAACGTCGTCGTAGTCTACGCCGTAAAGTACTATTTGTGATTAACGCTTATATCGAAATAGCGTTTAAGGGCATCGTACACGCCTCGGAACGTTGTATTCTAATTTAGGTGCCGGTTATAGTAGTCCTTAGCACGGCCGGCGAGAATTTAACTAACTAGGCCGTAGAACTAGCCGGGGGCGACTCGTAGGCTATAATAGGTCCGCATAAAGAGCCGGACTTTATCATCGAGGATATCGTATAGGTCTCCTATATAGCTATAGTCCTTTTTCTACGCTTTAGCGAATTGCAGCATAAGGTTAGCGTCCGTAGGGACGTTTAGGACCTTAGGCGGCGGCATTATTATATATGCCTTAAGGGGGAATTTAGGGATAGGCACGGCAGCGACGGTAGGGACGCGGGGAACGGCAGTAAGAATAGCGGCAGGAATAGCGGCAGGCAGGAACGGCTAGGCGGCAGGCTGGTACTAGGCGGCAGGCGGGACGGCGAATTCGGGGTGCCGGAACCGGTGATTTATCGGATAGACCGTGTGTTATACAGCCTAGGGAGCCTAGGGAACGACGTTAGGGACTTAGCCGGGGACAAAGGGGTCGGGAGACGGGCCGGGAATGACTAATAGTAGTGGGCCGGGAGCAATAGGTAACGGAGCAACGGGCGAAGGAATAACGGCGGTAGGGGCAAGAACAACGGGCGAAGGCGGCAGCGGAGCTATCGTTGCGGCGGCAACTAACGCGGCGGCGGGCGGCGGCGACGATAATAATAATCTAGCAGCTTCTTAAATGCTGTTAGCGGACGAGGGTGGTACCGTTAATGCGGCGGGGAAAGGCGAGGGCGGTAGAGAGGTTGCGGCAGCAGCTGCTATAGCCTTCTTTTCGGTCCTAGCCGTATAAGCATCCGTGCCCTCGTCGAAGCGGGTCGCTAAGAATTTATCGTCGGGCTAGGTTAGTAGGTCTTCCGCAGTCTAAAGCATTACGAGCTAGGGCGTAAGGGGTCCGTTCTTATAGCCTATATAGACCCCTCGTCTCCGTACGAGCGTTCGTAATGCTCTTTTAAAGTCCCGTTAGACTATATCCTACGTAGCTTCGGTCTAACCCTCGAAATAGTCCCGGAAGTAGTCGAGCAGCTCGTACCCCTAGATGTGTACGTCGAACTCCGTGTATACTATAAAGCGTGCTATATACATAGTTATAGCAGCTTATCGACGTTCGTCGGGGGTAACGTCTTCCTCCTAAAGGGCAAGGTCGATATGCTTATAGAGGGTCTCGTAGACTCCGATGCCTTTTAAAAGGGTCGTAAGCTAGTTTACGGGGGCCGGGTTTAAGGCTAATATCGTTTTGCTTCCCGGGGTGTTCTTATTAAAGGAAGCTTAGGGAGCAAGGGGACTATATAGGTGCCGGGGTAAAGCAGGTCTATTGTCGGGCCGAAAAAGGGCGTGGCCGGGTTCTTATAGGACTTACTTCGAGGCGGCAAGGCGTAAAGCAGCGGCAAAGGCAAAGCGGCATAAGCAGCGGCAAAGGCAAAGTAGCACAAGCAGCGGCAAAGGCAAAGTAGCATAATGGCAGTTTTTTAAATAGCAAAGAATAACTAGCAGGCCGGGCTTAAGGCAGCAAGCGGACTGTATGTGTAGTGCCGGGCTTAAGGGAGCAAGCGGACTATATATAGTGCCGGGTCGGAAGACGGCGGGGTGTTTGTCGTATACGAGGGTCTTCGTGATGGTTTTCGGGAGCAGGCAGTGGGCTTTTAGATAATTAAATAGCTAGTGTTAATCGACTGTTTGTCGGGTCGCGAGGGTCTTCGCGATAGTTGTCGGTATAAGCAGCGGGCGCGATTTAGGTCGTTATAGTAAGAGATCTAATCGGTGATCTAGTAGGATGTCTTAAGCAGCGTTAAAGGGGCTTTACAATACTTATCTTTAGGGCAATAGGGTCGATTAGGATACTTAGAGAGGATCTAGACGGTGATCTAGGAGGATTCTTCGTAAGTAACACATAGGGTCGTTACTGCCGGGAGCGGGCAGCGGGCTCGTCGCGTTAAGAGACGCACTATCGATAGAAGTAATCTAAACGGTAATCTAGACGGGTCTCTTTCGATAGTTAGAAGGGATCTAAACGGTGATCTAAAAGGTCCCTTATTCTTAGCATAGATAATCCTTCCGTCGGTTAGGGCGCTATAGTCTGCGAAAACAGCGATGCTAATCTTTAAAGATTAAGGGTCTGTCTCTTCCACCTAGCTAATCTGTGATTAAGCGTTTTAATCACTAATTAGTGTTAGTAGGGCTCTACTACGGTAAGCAGCCGGAAGCGAACCTATCGCACGTATAATAGTATACGGTTGGGTTTTTATTGTCTTGTCTAGCTAGGAAGGAAGAGGGGAAAGGGGGCCTATTTATAGGTGCTAACGTGGCCTTAGGTCACGTAGGTCACGTGCCCTTAACAACGTCGTACGTATCCTTTATCCCTTATTCCTATACTATAATCTATATAAGTATTGCTATTTACATAGTAATAAATTGCTATTTAGATAGTAAACCTACTTTTTCGGCGCGTACCCCACGCGCCTATATCCCGCTACTAAAATTAAGTGTAGGTATATAGCAATTAAGAGAGCCGCGCAAATCGTATAAAGAACGCGAAGAACACTAGGCCCCCCTAACACGCAGTAGAGGGCACGCAGTAGAGGGCACGCAGTAGAGCCGGGCACGAAGCATACATTAAGGAGCCGCACACATAGTAGAGGGCACGCAGTAGAAGGCACGCAGTAGAGCCGGGCACGAAGCATATATTAAGAAGCCGCACATATAGCAGAAGGCACGCAGTAGGGCACGTAGTAGGGCACGCAGCAGAAGGCACGCAGTAGGGCACGAAGCATATATTAAAGAGCCGTATATACAATAGAGGGCACGTAGTAGAGGGCACGCAGTAGGGCATATAGTAGAGGGCACGGAGTAAAGCGCGCGCGCGCTGCTATAGCTGTTAAATTAACTAACTAAATTAAGGCTATATACGATTTGCGCGGCCCTCTTAATTACTATACACCTACACTCAATTTTAGTAGCGGGATATAGGCGCGCGGGGTGCGCGCCGAAAAAGTAGAGATAATTGTGGTTTACTATCTAAATAGCAATTTATTACTCTTAAATATAGGAAATCAGCTGCATAAATATTATAGTAGAAGAGTAAAGAAAGGAGGTCTAAACTTCTAGACATAAAGATACATACAGCTACCTAACTATAGGACTAACGGAGGTATATATAGGTACCGGAGCCTCTTAAATAAGGCCCTTAGCCCGCACTAACTATAGCTATAATATAACGGAATACCTACCTGCCGTCCTTAGCTAAAGGGGTTATATAATAGGCTCGTTAGGGACGTAATAGCCTATTGCATCCCTATAGTCTAAGCTCGGGATAATGCCTTATATAGCCCCTAACGTCGTATAACGTTAATATACCCTTTTGCTATAGTCCTTATAGAGACTATAGCAACGCAAAGATAATATAATAATTAAATAAAATAGCTCGTTTAAATTAGTCGGAACGGCCTATATCTATTATACTACCCCTAATGTTAGATAAAGGGCTAAATTCGCATAAACTATGAAAATACACCTTAGAGGGTACTATCCGCGCCGTCTTAGCTCTTCCTATCTAAGTCCTTAGGGCGGTCCTTTATTCCGAGCTGCCTTAAGAAGTCTTCGTGCTTTTGCAAAGGGAGGGCTTTAGTTATACCGTCTGCCGGGTTCTCGGTAGACTTAATCCACCTTACCTAGAGCCGGTCTTCTTATACCTCCTAACGAAGCTAATGTCGATAGATATCGATATGCTTTAAATTTATTTTAAGTCGAGCACTTAGCTTAGTTAATAGCCTAATTGTCTAAAGGTTATTATACTATAGCTCTATAGTGCCCTCTACCTAAATCCTAAGCTCCTTAATAAGTCGAGCAAATTGCATCTACTCTTTCGCGGTGCTTAATAAAGCTAGGAGTTCCGCTTCGGTAGACGAGGTCGTAATAGTAGCCTGCTTAATAGCTTTCTAATCTATAGGCCCGCTAAGAAATAAGAATATATACCCCTATAATAACTTCCTCGACGTAGGGTCGTCTACGAACGAAGAGTCTAACGCATAGAGAAACCTCTTTATCTCGTTAGTTGCTTTAAAATAGATGCAACGGTCTTGCGTAGTATATAAATACGCTAGGCACCTCTTTGCCTCTCGAAGGTATCGTAGACCTAGGTTATAGCTAAACTAAGCCAGCCGTGCCGCTAGGAACGCCGCGTCCGCCCTAGTGTAAATCGCCGGATATAGGATTATGCCTACTAAAGAAAGAAAGTGATAGACCTCTTTATTACTCGCCTTTTCCTTATAGGGAATTAGCTTATCCGTCGTTAGGAGGATCTTAAGCGCGCTAAAGCCTAAATCGTCGTCTATATAAAACTTCTTCGCTATCTTAGAGATATAAGACGCCTAAGAAAGCTATAACTTCCTATTAGGTCTATCCCGGATTATCTTAACCCTTAAGAACTAACGTAGTTCCCTTATAAAGTTAACGGTGTATTTCGCTATAAGGGCCTTATAGAGTTTAAGCTAGTTATCCTTCCGCTCCTTCGGATATATTATCGCGATATCGTCTATAAAGAAGAAGATAATTACTCCTTTATAGACTATTATATAGGCGTCCTTAATTAGGGTTTCCGCGCCTAAAGACTTAAAGAAGCCGGTAAGGACCTTATACTAGAGCTTTAGGGCGATTCTTAGGCCGTATAGCCCTCGTAGAAGCCGTATGCATAAGCTTAGTTCTACGTACCCGGGTGGAAGCTAATAGTAGACTATAAATCGCAGTATCGTGTTTAGAAAAGCCGTCTTAACGTTATACTACGCGGACTCTATATCCTCGAGATATAGTAAGGCTATTAGCAGCCTAAAAGCCCTCGCTTAAAGGGTCGCCGTATACGTATCCTCGTTATCTTCCGGTTAGCGATCTCCTCGAACAACTAGACGGGCTTTAAACCGAACTATATATCCCTATAGATCGCACTTATAGGCGTAGACCTATCTTATCGGAATTAAGGGTTCTCCCTTCTGATTTTAGGGTCTTAACCTAGGTTAGAAGTTTCTCTTAATCCTTAATTTCGCAGGTTATTCCTCTAAGCTATTAGGTCTTATAAGGCGAGGCTATCACTATCTTATAGGAGGTAGGCATAGGAGGTATATCCTCGATGTATAGTCTATAGGTTAAAGCCTTCGCAATAATATTATTAATAAATAGGGTCCTTTAAGTTCTCTTTCTCTTCCCTTTAACGATATTGCTAGGGTTTATACCCTAAGACGTGTCCCGCTCCTTAGGTAACGGCTTTAACGAAGCCGGCACGTCTTCCTCTATGTCTAAAAGCTCCTCTATGCGAGGTCGGCTATTAAGGTCGGGTCTATTAGTCGTTTCGGCTATTAATTCACCCCCTAGAGGAGGAGGCACCCTTAAGACCTCTAAAAGAGGCGTCCTAAGGCTAATTGCCCCCCCTATAGGCACTAGTATTACTAGTTCTAGTATCGCGGGATTCCTACCCCTAAGATTAGGTAGTATTGCGGTAACGAAGGAGACTACCTTACCGGTCGGAGGAGGCGAGACGTATAGACCCTCTATCGTCGGGGGTATTACCCCTTTATTCTACCTCCTATAATTAAATGCTAGTATAAATTCAGCCGCCGTATATCGCAGTCTAGTAGTCTTATCGGTCTAAGGGTACTCGTAGGCCCCCTCTTTATCGCCCTTATTATCTTCGGGTATATTAATTGCGTTTATCTATCGGAGGATATTATAAGTATAGGTGTATAAAGCCTACGCACCTTCTTCCCTCCTTAGATTGTATATAATATCCTTATTAAATTAAACATTCGAAGAGGTTAAAAGCTTCGTTTATCCTAAGGAAGGGACTTAAATAACGAACTAGTTAGTAGACTTATACCTAACTAGATATCTAATATATGCCCTCTACGCCGTCTACGAGAGGGACTTATAAGATTTAATATATTTAAGGGCATCCGTTGTTATTAGATATGCTATACATCTATATATACGTAAATACGTAATCGTAGGTCGAATCTCCTTAATATAGCTGTATAAAGGGTTATATTCCTTTATATACTACTACTATCTTTTATAAGGACTCCTCCCTATCTTATCGACCCTTATAAAAGGCATTAGGTTTAGTAAGTAGACAGCCGTTCGATAGGTCTCGGTCTAAAGCGTATTAAGGATCTATAAGTCGAGACTTATTAGTCTAGCTCTTTCCTTAACAATAGTGTTACGGTATAGGACCCTAATAGGTACGTACCTATATAAATGCGGGTTAACCCTAGACTACGCTAATATTGCCCTACTATATTTCACAGGCATTTTATAGGTATTTTACGGTTATAGCACGGTGATATTACGGTGAAATCTAGCATAGGTAAACCCCGGCATTACGCTACGACTCTACGGCTATTTCGCGACGCGTATTATAGGGATTTTACTATAATACGCAAAGCGTATAATAGGGGAAAATCACCGCGTTAAGGCATATATAGGGAGAGGATTACGTATATACGGTAATACGCGATTAGGCATTATTAGGGAGATTCCCTAAGGAAGCTATAGTAATGCACCGGGATTTTATAGTAAAAACCCGGATGGCAATATAGGCATATAACAGGCATCTTCCCCGGCTTAAGAATAGAAGGGATAAGTAATTATTTTCTATATTATTTAATAGTTAAAAACCTACTTTACCTTATACTTGCCTTCGCAACCGGTAGATAGTCCGTTATTAATAGAACTATTAGCCGGCCTAACTCCCTTCCTAGGCCTTATTGCGGCTAGTAGCATCCTATCCTTTCGATAACCCTATAGTATACTAATTATATTAGTCTATTATATAATAAATAGTAGTAATTCCCTTTCCTTAATTCTAAACTAACTTTAGGAGCGCTGTGAGTTTAAAGCCCTATAGTGCTAAGAAGAGAGGAAGCATAGACTTATGCCGATCGAGTACTATATGCTAGAGGATTTCTTCTAAGGAAGAAAACTCCTGCTTATATATAGCTAACTCCCGGAAGCTAACTAGTTCTTTACCGAACGACTTCTCTAAGATCTCTAGGAGGAAGCAAACGCCTAGACTAAGGAAGCCTAAGCGGTATAAAGCTTTTACGCTAACTACTCTTAATACCCTTTCGACGGATTATATCTACGAAGGTTATATAGCGAACTTCTTATTAAGTTCTTAAATAGCTAGCGAAGAGACACCCGGCTAATCTAATAGGAAATCGCTAGTTTTAACTCCTCCTTTAGAAGATAATACCGAGACGCGCTTTTTCGTCGCGTTAACGAGCTATAGTATTACCCTAACGGACGCCTATATAGGATAGAACTAGACCTTAACCTACCGGCCGGTAGCTCTTACGGATCCGCGGAGTCTTAACCCGGCCCCGCCCTAGCGTTAAGCCCGGCCTAAGCGCTAGCTCTATAGACCGGAACGATGCCTACGTTAGTTATAATAACCGAAGATATACTCGCCTAGCTGCTAGACCGTCTATAGATAGGGATATCCTACCCTATAGGATAACCGAACGGCGCCGGCGATCGCATACTAAATAAGCCTACGCCTTAGATCTAAGCCGAAGACGTTAGGTTTTTTAATCCGGCTAGTCTATTCGACGCCTCGTTCGATACCCTTTAGGAGACTAAGAAGACTATTACGTACCGAAGCGTTAAGAGATTTATCGACGCCTTCGAGAGGGTTGCTATCCGCGGGACTAAGTACGCTAACGAACTAGCCGCCTTAGTCCTTAGCCTCCTTAGAGGAACCGCGATCGAATAGTACTCTAGAGACCTCTTAGAGTTAGACCGGTCTTTACTCTATACCCCGGGCCTAAGCTATAGGGCATAGCGCTAAAAGCTTAGGACTTACTTCGCTACCCGGCCTAAAGTCGTAGCATAAGCGCTTTAGAAGGAATACTTTTCTATTAAGGATATTATTAGCGGTGCCGACTTTCGCGGATAGATATCGCGCTTAAAGCGGAAGGCTAAAGCAGCCTTATATACCGATTAGCACCTTACTATAATAGTCTATTAGCGGCTTAATACCTTACTTTAAGAATCCTTTAGATAGCCTATAAGAGCCGACGACCTTAATAGTTAGGTTATAAAATACGAACGGACGATTCCCTAGCTCTAGACTAAGCTTATAGCCGGATCTTAGGGTAGGCTAGCTAATAAGCTAGCCGCGAAACCCTAATAATCCACCGGAGGTTAGCGGCCGAACTATAGCTAACGCAATATATAGGGATCGCTACGATCTAATTCCGCGCCGTAATCTAAGTATAGCACTAAAGCAAGCGGTTAGCGTTTAAATAAGCCTAACGCTACTAACCCCGGGAAGACGCCGATACTAGCCGTATAAGTCCCTCCTGCGTTAGCAATAACGCCCGCGCTTCGACCTTAGTCTAAGCCTAAGGACCCGCCTATAACTAAACCTATAAACGGTTTTAGAGATAACCCTATCGTTATTAACCTCGCTTAGGAAATCGAAGCTAAAGCAACCGACGGCGGAGGAGCTTACCTACCCTAGCACGTTATTAATTAGATTCTTTATGCCTATAAAGACGACCTAACGCTAAGCGGCGAGCTAGACCCTATAGACGTAGACGAAGAGGATAAGCCCGACTATATTAACTTTACTATAGACGATCCTTTACCTATAGGGCCTTACGTTATCCCTACCCTAATCGGCGATATACTAATTGTATAAGCTACGCCGTTAAGACCCGCCGACTCCTTAGATAGGCTATCCCGCTTTACGTACGCCTATATTATAGCATACGGTAAAGACGGGCCTACCGATTAATAAGAAGTATACGTCGATACTAGCGCTAATCGTAGTTACGTTTATCTAGACTTCCTCGCTAACTTTAGTAACGTCTTAGTCGACTTTACTAAGAAACGCCCTTTTACCGGAATCGGTAGCGCTACTATAGAAGGATAGGCCGACTTCGATATATATATCCCCGGTAAGATTAACGGCGACCTTATAGTTAGCGCTATACGAGTTAGCGCTTAGATTAACCTTAAGCAGCCGACCGGGTTACTACTTAGCTAATCCTAAAGCATCCCGTATTAGGTAGACGTTATAAACTTATCGAGCTACGTAATTATCGGAGCCTACGGTAATTTATCCGTCGACGCTCGTTTAGAATAAGATAGACCTTAAGTCCGTAGAACTATCCGTAGTATAGCGGATATCTACGTTCCGCTTAGTATAACCGTAAGTCTTCCGGTTAATATTAAGGACCTTCCCGCTAATAAAGACCTAATGTTTTTCCCGATAAAGATAGAGCTCGCCTATAGCCTATTTTCTAAAGGCTAATCCCTAGTTATAGTAAATACCGGTAGTCGTACGATAAGGATTTATAAAAGGCAATAAATTAAAACCGTCGTTAACCTTTACGACTAAATTTAGTTTATAAATATCGGTATATATACTATAATACCCGATTCGTCCTTAGACGGCTAGTCTGCTTCGGAATCCTCCGAAGACTAAGACGACTTAGAGTTAGCCGAAGCGCTTAATATCCCCGACGGGAAACTACCCTTATAGGATAGCGGCCTTAACTAGCATCTTAAGCTCGGCATTAAGCACGAGACTTTGTTTCTAAAGATCGAGTCGAAGGATAGAGTAAAAATCTACGCTATCGACCTTAAGTTTGCTAAGAAGATTAAGCAATTAGCCGATAAATTCCCCTTGCTTTAGACCGACTAAGGCACTATTAAAGTCTACCCGGATTACTATATAAAGATCCCGCTTATAGATAATTAGCATTAAAAAAAGATCGCGTCTTATATATACCCCTTAAACTAACGGGATAGGGAATATATCGACGAGATATACGATAAGCTATACCGAAAAGGCCGAATAGAATAGGCTACGGAAGCGACCCCTTTCGCCTCCCCGGTCTTCGTCGTATAGCGGACCGTTAACGGTAAGGAAAAACCCTAAATAATCGTTAACCTACGCGTGTTTAATAATATCGCTATACCCGATAGTTACCCTATGCCGCTTTAGGCCGATATAATCTAAAAGCTTTAGGGAAAACGATTTATCTCCGCCGTTAACACTTAATCCTTCTTCTATTAGTTCTTCGTCTATCTCTACTATCGTAAACGCTTTACGATAGTTTTATACCGAGGGCTAGAACGCCTTATAGTAGCACTAATAGGATATAAAAACTCCCTTATATACGTCTAGCGATTTATAGACTAGATCCTCCGGGACTATAAAGATTATGCAGCCGCGTATATCGACGATATTATTATCTTCTCTAATTCCGCTAAAGAGTCCCTCGCCTACCTTACGGCAATCTTTTAGCTATTCGCCGACTATAACCTCGCTCTATCCGCGCCGAAGTCCTTCCTTAAGTACCCTTCCGTATAGCTGCTTAGCTTTTAAGTCGACGGCATTAGCCTTATAAATACAGACGAGAGGGTCTACGCATTATACTTTATCGCGTTCCTTAATACCCTATAAGCCCTTAAGAAATAGATCGGCCTAGTTAACTAGTTGCGATACTTAGTCGCTTACTTCTTATAGTATATCGAACCGCTATAGCGACGTAAGATAGACGAGCTTAAGTCCGCTTAAGACGAAGGGAAGCTACCCTTTAGGCAAGCCTAAGTCCGTTTTACCGCGAATGCTAAGTTCGATCTAACGCCGGAGGAGCTTTAGGCATTTTACGATATTACCGACGCTTTTACCGCCGACGCTAAACTCTACTACTTTAACCTAAAGAGCTAGCTATTTATCTAGCTTAACGCTAGTTACGACGGTTTTAGAGTCGTGCTTTTTTATATCGCTTTTAGTATAACGTAGAACCCGGCGTAAGGCCCCCCTTGTATAAGCATTCGGCCTATTCTTTACCTTAGCCGCTAGCTTTAGGGAAGCGAGCCTCGATATTAGCCTATAGAGCTTAAAGTAAGATACTTTATCTCAGCCTATCGTAAGCTTTAGTCTTACCTTATCTCTACGATAAAGCCGAAAATTATAGTGCTTACCGATTACGCCGCTATATACGCGATCGTTAAATAGCAATTACTATTTACAATTAATATAAAGAGTAGCAACCGCCTTATCTTTATATCTTAGTACTTTAGCTATTTCCCGCTTAAGGTTTATTATATTCCCGGCGCTAAGAACGTCTTAGCCGATTCGCTTTCTTAGCTACTAACGACGGAGACCCCTCCCGTCGGGCCCGGCGAGCTCGATCGGATATAGGAAGATAAGGCCCCCGTTAATAGGGTTTACTTAGTCACTAAGGCCGTTATAACTCCGGCGCTCCGCTAGGAAATTAAGGCGGGATACGCGGACGATCCCCGATAGTCTTAGATTATCGATTAGCTTAGCCCCGACGGCTTTAAGGAGGGACTCGCGTTCTTTATCCTCGACGGCCTCCTCTACCTTAAAGAGACCGATAGACGGCGATGCCTCTATATCTATAAGGCGTACGTCGAACCGATAATCGAAGACGAATACTAGCGGAAGTTCTACGCCGGTAGGCGCTATACGTAGGAGGAGCTCTCCTTTAGCTTTATAATTAATCAGCTTTTTCATCGAATCGACGATTTCGTCGCAATATACGATATATATAAAAAGAATTAGTCGAACCGGCTTAAGCCCGCCGGCGAGCTAGTCCTTATCCGTATACCGAGCGTCTCTTTCTATATAGTCGCTATAGATTTTATTATAGGGTTGCTTAACGTCCTTTCCGAAGGTCTTTTATAAAAGACACCCGTAGGCGAATACTTTAATACTCTACTTACGGTTATTAATAAATTCTCTAAGATATGCCTTTTGCTTTTAGGCTATAATTAATTTACTATAGATAATTAGGTATAGACCTTATACTACGAGCTTATTCGCTATAATTAGGGGATTCTTAAGCAGATTATCTTAGACTACGACCTTAAGTTTATATCCGACTTTTAGCGTATATTATAGAAAGCCTTTAGATCTAAGCTTTTAGTCTCTACTATATACTACCTTTAGACCGACGGCCTCTCTAAGCGCTAGAACTAGACGGTCGAAATCGCCCTCCGATTCTTTACCGCCGACTTCCCTAATAAGCGCTAGGTCGAGGCCCTCTTACCTCTATAGTTCTTGCTTAATAACTCCTTCTCCGCTATTATCTAGACTTCCCTAAGCGAGCTTATTATTAGCTAACGTATAGACGATAGCTTACGTTTCCTTAGCGAATAAGCCGGCGCTAGCGACCGATAGGTTCTTTAAGAGTAAGCCTATATATCTCTCGCCTACGCTTAGGCCGCTATAAAGCGGCGATATAATATAAAGCACCGTAAGCTTAAGTTTAAACCCGGCGACTAGGCCTAGCTTTAGCTTAGTAAAGGCTACTCTATCGCTAATAGGCGCGTCGCTAAGCTTAAGGAGCGGCGTATAGGCCCCTTTTTAATTACGGAGCGGATTAGCTACCTAGCGTACCGCCTCGATATAGATAACTCTATAAATATTTATCCCGTAGTATCCGTAGCTTAGCTTAAGCCGGCGGATATACCTAACTCCTGCCTTAGCCTTAAACTAAATACCGATTACTAAGAAGTCGACTATATCCTTAATACGCGTAAGCGTAAATATAGTCGCGGCGTAATACGCGAAGAGTTCCTTATTACTTAGAAGGGATAGCCTAATAGTTATAATTCCTAGGTTCCCGCTTAAGACTTCGCCTAGTAGGATATTATCGACGAGTTCTATATATAATAGGAGTTATTCGCTACGAGGATTACTTAGACTAAGAAGCAGCGCGCGCCGGCCCTCGCCGTGTATAAGCCCCTTTAGCTTAAGGAGAAATCCTTATAACTTATAGGGCGTTGCTTACGGACGTCTTTACCGGCTCGCCGTAAGTATTACTACGTTAACTACCGATCTTCGGCGGTTAACCGTTAGCTATCTTACTTATTCTATGCTTTTATTTTAAATTTCTTTTTGTTTTCCCCTACCGCCGCGCTTTATTAAGCTTCCTTCTCTTCGCTTATTATTAGACGCTTTTAGCTTACTACTTCTCCCCGCGGCCTTATATAGTCCTTCGCGGTTCCTCCTATCCTTAGTAGTTACGTTCTATCCCGCGACCTAGTATTTTATAACCTTTTTAGCAATTAGGTCGCCCGCTAAACTCCCCGCCTTACCTTACCTAGATTTAAGCGCGCTATATAAATCTACGGTAGCGAGCCCTATCTTCTCTAATCGCTTAAGAGTACCGCCGCGTCCTTTACGGCGTAGAAAAACGCGAACCTTACTTTTTACTAGGATTTCGTCGACGCTATTACGAAGGAAGGATATAATTGCTTATCCGGCGAGGTAGTCGACGGGCGATACTTCCTAAACCCCGACCTTCTTAAGGCCTTTACCTTTACCTTAAAGCGTCCTTATCGCTTAGCTATCCCTCTTATATCTTCCTCGGACGGCTATTAGTCTACGCTAATAACGTGCCTTACGCTTACTCGCCCCCGTCGCGACTTAGCGGGGCGCTTTCTTCCTAACGCGGCCTAGCCCTCTTTGCCTATAATACTCGAAGGATTTACGGGGAATATCTTTTACGTAACGGACGACCCTACCGAAAACGCCCTTAGTATAGCTTAGCTTGCCTTAACGCTAGCCGACGCCCTTACCGCGGCTATATTTAAAGCCCTCTCCCCGGCCGAAGCTACGGAAATCTAAGCTATCTTCCGCGTCGTTTAGCACGCTAGGGCTATTACTACGTATATAACCGCGGCTAAAGCGGCCTTCGCCGCTTCTAGGACTCCGGCGACGCCCGCGGCCTTACTTTTTAAACGGCACGTCTAGCGTACGTCCGGTATACTAGCCGGCGCCCTTTATTCCTCCCTAGCCGACGCCGATAACTCGCCGCGCGAACGACGGGACGTATTATTTAATAATATCTTCGCGGTTTCCTATAGCACGCTCCGTCGTCGTCGCTATAATAATACGGCCCGCTTTACTCTTATCGCTACGTCTATACCGCTAATGCCTTTACGCCTATAGATCGCTAAGCATAAGATCCCGACGTACGACGCTATTATATCCGCCGCTATTATCTACTTAAGCACTTTTATACTACTTTATAGGAATACCGCTATTGCTATTACTCTAGCGAGCCTTTTTACCTATACTTAGTGCTAAATCGGCGATAACCTTACTTTACCGGCATTCGCCGCTATAGCCGGGCTGCCGAGCTTTTTGCTTATCTACTTTAATATACCGACTATGCTAATCGACGATAGCGCCCTCGCCGCCCGCGTCCTAGCGTCCGCCGCCCCGGTAATCCTAGCTAATAAGATAGCGGCGGCGGAATTCGCCGCCGCGTGCTAGATACGGCTAATCGGCAACGGATTCGCCTTAGACCTATCGGTCCTAGTAAGCTCCTAGCTTATAGGCGATACGCGCGTTACTATTCGCGTAACGCCGGTCCTATTCCCCGTTAGCCGCTATAGCAACCTATAGATCGCGCGTACTAGCGAGCTATCCGCCGCTAACCCGCGCGGCGTCTTTATCTATAACGTAGTAATACTTATAGCCCTTTCTTAAGAAGATTAAGCCGTATATTACTCGTCGGATAATCCGCGCCCTTACGTACGTCCGTCTACTACCGGGATATAACGTATAGTATCTCTAAGAGTATTCGCCGTAGCCCCCGTCGTTATCGCCGGCGATAAGGTCCTTAGCGATAAGGCCCTTAGCGCCGCCGGCCCTACCCCCGCCTAGCCGGGCTTATCCTTTATTCGCTTAGTCTCGCCCTCTCGGCGTTTTTCCTTACTCTTCTAGCTATTTAATACGGCTTATCTTAAGTGTTTTTCCTTACTCTTTTAGCTATTTAATACGGCTTGTCTGTCTCGGCGTTTGCCTTATTATTCTAGCTATATAAATACGGCTTTATACTCGCCTTTCCGCGTCTCGCCTTATCTATTGCTGCGTCTCGCCTTATCTATCTAATCCCTTTAAGCTTTATATTCGTTCGGCGTTTGCCGCCTAATACTCGCCTTCCGCTACGGCACCCCGCCTACTTCGCGTTAGCTATCTAATACGGTTTCTCGCCTTCGTCGCCCGCCGTCTTAATATAACGGTCTGCCTACTTTATGCCGGTCGTTTAATACGGCCTTCGCCTTTTCCTTACGCGCCTTATCTTTACTCGACCGTTCCTACGTCCTTCGTTCTTATGTCTATACTCTACGCCTTATCTCCCGTCGCTTAGATCGCTTCCTATCGATCCGTAAGCACTATAAGGGCGTAGTATATCTCTTTAAGGTAGGCATTTATTACGGTATAGGACTTTAATAGGTATATACCTATATAAATACGGGTTAACCCTAGACTACGCTAATATTACCCTACTATATTTTATAGGCATTTTATAGGCATTTTACGGTTATAGTATAGTAATATTATAGTAAAATCTAATATAGGTAAACCCCGGTATTACACTATAACTCTACGGCTATTTCGCGACGTATATTATAGGGATTTTACTATAATACGTAAAGCGTATAATAGGGGGAAATCACTGCGTTAATGCATATATAGGGAGAGGATTACGTATATACGGTAATATACGATTAGGCATTATTAGGGAGATTCCTTAGGGAAGCTACGGTAATACACCGGGATTTTACGGTAAAAACCCGGATAGTAATATAGGCATATAATAGGCATTTTCCCCGGCCTAAGAATAGAAGGGATAAGTAATTATTTTCTATATTATTTAATAGTTAAAAACCTGCTTTACCTTATACTTGCCTTCGCAACCGGTAGATAGTCCGTTACTAGTAGAACTATTAGCCGGCCTAACTCCCTTCCTAAGCCTTATTGCGGCTAGCAGCATCCTGTCCTTTCGACAACCCCGTAGTGCACTAATTATATTAGTCTATTGCATAATAAATAGCCCTTAATCGCTCCGTATGTCTATTCTAAGTCGGCGTTAAAGGGGCTAATATAAAGAGCTATAGGCTAAGTCTATCCGTATACTGCTTAATCTCCTTAGTAATTAAGGCCTTCTCTCCGTTAGTGACTAGGATGTTTTTTTAAATCCCGTAGCGCGTAGCGAGCTTCGCAATTAGCTTCTTAAAGACGTCCCGGACCTCGGTTTTCTGCTTAATAGCGTAGAAGAACCTTATGCTAGTTGTTATATAGGTGAATAAAGCGTAGTATTTAAATCCCGCGGCACTTACTTCCGGGCTAGTATAAAGGTTAAAGCTAAATTAAACCCCGGCTTCTTACGGCCTTAACGTTAGTAGGTCTTAGGAGACTTACCGTTTCGCCTTTCCCGTAGTATATACCTCGCATTTATAGGTTATCGGTCTATAAAGCTTCGTGCCTACGGATTTATTAACTAGCAGCCCTAAAGCCTCCGGTCCTAGGTGCCTTAGGCGCTTATGCTAAAGGTCCGCGAGATCTTTATTCGAAGGTGGCTTAGGTCGTCGACTCGTTGTAAAAATAGTTCACGGGGTATCCGGCAAGCTCGTAATAACGTATTAGTCCTTGAATTCCTTAAGCTAAGTAAGCTATTCGCCCGTCGGATTATAGAATAGCGTATTATCGTGCTAGTTTTAATAAACCTAAGCCTTAATCCCTTATCGAACGGAAAAGACGCTTGTCGGCATCTTAGGGATATAGTAGCTGTTTTCGAGTAGGAGCTTCTTGCCCCCTAAGATTAGGATAACTACGGATCCTACCCCTTAGACTATAAGCGCGGTTTTACTAACGTAGACCTCTTCTTACGACCCTTAGGTAAACGTCTTCTTATTAAACTACCTAATGTTATTAAATATATATATACTCGCCCTTAAATCGTAGATAACCTTATCTCTAAGAGGTTTATCCTTAATATAGGTAAGGTTAACTTATAATATCGTATTAATGCGAGAAACTATATTCGCCTACTTATTGCCGTTGCCGCTATTTAGGACCGTAATCGTTTCGTCTAACTTACCCGATCCGGATAGCTTTTAAACTATTGTCTTCTTCTTACCTTCCGGGTTATCGTTTAGCTACTTATTAATCTTAGCCCTTAATGTATCCTATACGTCCTATCCTTTAGGGACATCCTTTTTAAACATCGCGCGGAAAGAGAAGCAGCTTTCCTAATAATCCTCTTTCGTATTCCGGTGAGTTATATATAGGCATTAGGTCCGCCCTATCTCTTTCCTTAATGCCGGAGCGGTCTAATTGACCTAAGGTTTAGATTTCTTCCGAAGGGTTACCTTACGTTTAAATTCCGCGATAAGGTTCTTTAGGGGGTTTAGAGTTAACCTAACGACGCCCTTAAGTCGTTTATAGAAGGCATTATTTAATATCTTATTCGAGGCCTAACTAAGGTCGAATTCCTTTATAGCCCGAAGAAAATCCTATCGGATCTTAATGTTATTTAAAGTCGTGACTTTTAGGTCCTTAAAGTCGATAATCACTTAATTAAGTTAATCGGCCTACGCCTTCTAGTCTTAATTCCCCTTTTTGCCGATAATCTAATAATACCGGTTATCTACGAAGGTCTTTTCCTCCTCCTTTAAAGGCAGGACCTTCTGTTTAAGTTCTTAGATCCTGCTTTAAGGTAAGGTCTATATAAGGGTCTCTCCCTTAAGAGCCTTACTAATTAACTTACTAATTAGCTCTTCGATGCGAATTATAGCCTTTTCCTAGGTCTTAAATAGGCCAACGGCTGAGTTATAGCTATCCTGCTTAAAACGGAACTCTATCGTCGCTATTAATATTACTATTATACTAACTAGGCAAAAGTAAGATGTATCCCGACCGTAGACGTAATACAATAGCTTATGAAATGTCGATATACCCCCCTACGTATACGGTGGCCTGCCCGACCGTGCTAAATAAGCCGTAGTGTTAATCGCCGCCGCTAAATGTGCCGTGCCGAAATACCGTAAGGTGCCGTGCCGAATAATGTATTTAGATCAATTGGCATGTCGAAGCATAAGCGGGGGTAGCGCGCAGCCGCTAAAAGTACGACCGGGCCCGAAAGTAGCGAAAGTAGCGTCTTATAGCGAAAGTAGCGAAAAAATAACGAATTAACGCGGGGTTTAAAGAAAGAATATTAATAGCAGTAGAAGTTACAGCTAGGTCCTAGCAAAATAGACTTTACTCCCGGGCTTATAACTATTAATATTACTATTATACTAACTAAGCAAAAGTAAGATATATCCCGACCGTAGACGTAATATAATAGCTTATAAAATATCGATAGTCGTATTATTAAGCCGATTGTTATCGTTAGTAGTCCTATTATTAAACTTAATGTCTGTAAGGGCCCCTCTTTAAGGTCGTTCCCTAAGGTTAGTTTTAAATTCTTCCTAGCTAATCTTAATAGGCTCTTTAAGCAATTCGGATCCTACTAGGTCGATATATTCCTAAATATAGTAGATCTTCGCCTAACCCTTAATAGCCTAAATCTAAGGGGTCTAATTAAGGCTTTCCTTAAGCGTTACGATACTTACCTCTCTAGATATAGATATTACTATAGTCGTTATTTTACCTCGCCGGTTTACGAGGGATAAATATATATTGTTTTTATCGTTTTAATTCTTCTTTAAAGCTAGCTCTTTATAATATGTTATAGAACTACTAATCTAGGTTCCTAGTTTACTTTCTTTTTTCTAAAGTATAGGACGACTTAAGTACTAAGGGACTTAAGTACGGAAATACTTAGTACGAGGGTACCGGGGTACTTAGTACTTTATGACTTAGCATAAAGATGTTCGCTCCGGACTTACCTATTATCCGGTTATACCCCTTTTCGGCCTAAGACACACCCCTTTTTCGAACCTAAGTCCCTTAGGACTTAGCTTCCTTAGGTACGGGACGTACTACGCAGCTACGGTCACGCCGACGATCTTATTAGGCACCCTTGCCTAATAAGACCCGATGATTGGCTCGATGCCTAGCATAATAGACCGACACCTAGACCACCGGGAGCTATAGGCTTAATATAGCCCTCCCGGCTTTCGGGACCGATTAATCGTCCGATCCTCCGCATAAGGAGGTCACACGACTTATATCGTATAACCTACCTACATAACGTTATGCACGTGGTGCATAAATAGACCTATATAACCTAGATTAGTCTATAAGGGCTTTAGAACGACGCGGGAGGCAGCCTTTTTAAGGTCAGCCGACCTATATAGCCCTTACGCAGCCCTAAGGACCCGCATTAGTTCGGGGTAGTATAAGGGATACGTGGCAGAAGGTGCTAGAAGGAAAGGGACGTACCGGGACCGTCTAGACGGACGGGAAGAGCTATATAAAGGAACTTTAGTCCGCCCTTCCTCGGGCTCTCCTTCCTTCCTTCCTTCTTTAGCTTTTATCATAGTTTTAGTTTAACTGCCTACTAAGTGACCTATACCTCTTCTAGTAGTGCCCTTAGTGCTTTAGCCTCGACTACCCCTACTTGCTTAGACTTAGCTAGCCGGTCTAGTATAAGTAACCCCGAGTGCTCCTCTGCTTACTATTCCGCCCCTATAGCTTTTAAGGATAAATAACGCCCTCTATTAGTCTTTAACTATTAGAGACTTAGTCCGGTTAGACTGTCTTCTGTCTTCTAACCGTTCTATCACATAATAACACTAAGGTTAAAGCTTTATACCGTTGTTAAAAGAATACGATATCGATAGCTTCGATTTAGCGTTATTTAAGCGAAAGAGACCTAGCTTATACAACCGGGCTTATAACTCTTAAATGCAGGAAATCAGCTATATAAATATCATAGTAGAAGAGTAAAGACAGGAGGTCTAAACTCGTAGACACAAAGATATATACAGCTACCTAACTATAGGACTAACGGAGGTATATATAGGTACCGGAGCCTCTTAAACAGGGCCCTTAGCCCGCACTAACTGCAGTTATAATATAACGGAATACCTACCTGCCGTCCTTAGCTAAGGGGGTTATATAATAGGCTCGTTAAGGACGTAATAGCATATTGCATCCCTATAGTCTAGGCTTAGGTTAATGCCCTATATAGCCCCTAACGTCGCATAACGTTAATAGTTACTATGTAAATAGCAAGAGTCTTACTATTTGTCCCGTAGTAAATCTCTATTCGTCCCGGAGGTACCGAAGTACTATATATCCCTATATCTCCCCGCGCCTCCCCGCGCCTTCCCGCCCCTATACTCGCGCACCTAAATTGCGTGCGTATGCCTAGCAAGCTATAGGCCTAATTAGTCCTGCCTAGTACGTACTTCGTAGGAGCGGGCGGGCAATTGCGCACGCTGCGATTTAAGGCTATTGCGAGATAAACGCACGTATATTTATTTATTCGGCTTGCTTATTAATTTAACGTAATTCGGCTTATTAATTTAACGTATATCCGGCTGCGTTCCTACTGCTACGGTAGATAAAGCTAGCGTAGCCCTCCTACCCCGAGCCTATCTCTCTCGAGATCCCCTTCCCCTTATATTAGCGCGCGCACGCGATCTTCCCTACGACGACGGCTAAGTAGAGCCCTAACTGCCTGCCTCTGCCTCTCGCTCCTCTATCTTATATTGTATACGCGTGCGTCGTACGCTTGCATTAAGGCGACGAGTGCTACCTTAACTAGACCGTAGTAGCTGCCTTTACGTGCCTCGCTTACGCCTACGCCTACGCCTACGCCCGCGCTCTTATAGCTATAAGCCCGGCTATAATGCTTACCTAAGGGTATCGTCGTCTTCGTCGTCGCCTTAGTCTCGGTAGTGCATTAAGGCTTAAGGCACCTCTTAGTAGGTGTTCTTAACTAGCCGAGGCCGGCCACGTAGGTTTTACACGACGTTAGGGTCCCGGATTTAAAGCAGTAGCTCTTTAAGGTCCTAGAGGTAAAGATTAGCGTAATTTATATAGAAAATAGGGGGGTGCCTTACTAAGGGCTTCTAAAGCAACTACTAAGGGTAAATATCATCCTTTATAAGCGAACTATCCGCTTAGAGTTGTTAAGGGATTGTATAAGCATAAGGAAGCCCTTACTGCTAAGTAAATCGCCCTATGTAAGGCGGCAGCGGGCGTACCTCCCGCTCCTCCCTTAGACGCCCGCTTTCCCTTAGCGTTAGGGGCATCGCGGCCTTAGCAAGCCGGTGCTATATCGCAAGGAGGTTTACGGCCTAATATATAGCTTTAAGGTTAAGCTTGCTAAGCTACGTTTAGCCGCTGTATTTATGCCGCAGCCGCTGCCGCTACCGCCTAGCCTCTTACGTATAGGTAAGCTCTTTATTAGCGATTATCTATAGTAGCGCGTTATAGATGTAAAAGAGATCGCCGGTGCCTATAAGAAGGTAAGACTTTACGTCTTTATAGGCGGTCTCGACTAGGCTATTAACGATCTGCCTAAAGTTACGATAGCGGCTAACTTAGCAACGAGCCTACTGCTTACGCTACGGCATGTACTCCTTAGAGATATACCGGATAATATAACCTTAGTGTTCTCTAAAGGTTTAATCGAGGGTATGCTAGCGTGCGTGGAAAGCTTCCTCTATAGATGTATAAATAACTAACTTCTATACGGTAAATATGCCCTTACGGCTATGCTCCTTATATAGCTTAGGTAGGCCGTTCTTAGCCTCTTCCTCTTCTTCCTTAGCTATATTAGCCTCTTCTTATATAAGGGCAGCGTCGCGCGCGGCGTTAGCAAGGTCGTTAGCCTCGTTAGCCTTATTACCTAAAGACTCGTCGTCGTCGTCGTCGTCGTTACTATCGGCACCCGGCTCTTTTTAACGTGCTTTAATCCTTAAGTTAACGTTAGCGTTAATGTAATA
Source organism: Ophiocordyceps sinensis (assembly GCA_012934285.1). NCBI lineage: Eukaryota > Fungi > Ascomycota > Sordariomycetes > Hypocreales > Ophiocordycipitaceae > Ophiocordyceps > Ophiocordyceps sinensis. Next base: position 465,404 of record JAAVMX010000007.1, read on the forward strand.
TATATAAAGCTATTATTGCGCGAATAGGAAAACGCATAAGAGGGCGTTCTTAAGGGCCTTTTCCTTATCTATAATAATTATAGTCGGCGCGGTAGCCCTAATCTATTAGCGAAGCTCGTCTAGTCGCTTATATAGCTAAAGGAAGCCCTCTTCCTTCTCCGTACTAATAAGACCGAAGGCGAAGTTAGCTATAGACCTTTAATCGGTGACTCTAGTGGCTTAAAAGAGATATATCTTAAAGCGGTTCGTTTTATATATATTGTTAAGTCCTAAGACTTCCGGAAACGTCTTCTATATCTTCTTATACTAAGGGTATATCTAGAAGATCGCCTTAACTTTCTTATTATCGTCGGCGGCGTATTTAACCGCATGCTTAAGGTTATCGCGCTAGAGGTGCTTAAGGAAGGCCTAGGTCGCTGTCTTGCCCTTAAGGACGGCGGCACGGATCTTCTAACGATCGTTGTATATATCCCGTTGCCGGAAGAAGGACTATTCGGTAGTGTCTTTAATAATCGCAGCTATCTCGCGGGCCGGTAAAGCACAATGCTTCGAAAGGTTCTTCTCGAGCTCTTATTATACTAAAGTACGGCGGCGATAAACGTTATAAGCTAATAGATTAAGTAACTACCTATAATTATAATAACCTTTAACGTAGAACGTCTATAAGCCTATCTCTATTATTAACGCCGTAATCTTAAGTTAGTAGTTAGTCTTTTAGGTCGATGCCTTACGCAACCTAGTACTTTAAGAGGCGCGGCCGTGCCTACGATTATATATTAAGATGCGAGTTATAGCTTATACGACCCTATTAACTATACGCTTGCCTTAGCTATTTCGCTTAATTAAGGCGGCGCCGTTATTGCGATAGAACGTCTAGAGGGACTTAAAGAGATCGTCGAATGTATTAAAGGGGTCTTCTATAGGGGGCAAGGGCGGAATTAGGTCCCTAACGAGCTCGTCGGCAACGAGCTCGTCGGCCTATTCGTCAGCCTGCTGTTCGGCCTGCTCGTCGGCCTGCTGTTCGGCCTATTCGTTAAGGCCCTTATTAAGCAGCTCGTCGAGTGCGTCGTCGAATTCCTCTAGCCCCTCGTAGAGCAATTCGTCTAACGCCGCGTCCGCTATAGCTACCGACGCAGCGGCGGCCGCGGCGGCTACTATATTAAATATAGCATTAACTACGTCGGCCGCTTCGTCGGCCGCGGCCGCTAGGTTAAGTATAGCTTTAAGGTCTATTATAAGGGGGTTATATCGGTGGCTTAGTAGGGGGTTACTAGCGCTACTACTACGGCATTTAACTTTTCCTATGCGTTAGCACGTAAATTTAGTAGGGTAAGATAGGCACGTATAAAATAAGCAGGGATCTAAGTAGTACTCTAGTACCTCCGGGACGAATAGAGATTTACTACGGGATAAATAGTAAGACTTAATAGTAATACTTATCTATATTAAAGAGCTACGTATATAGTCAAGGGCATATAGTAAAAGGCACGTAGTAGAGCACGTAGCCTAAAGCCGGGCATAAAGCATATATTAAGGAGCCGCGTATATAGTAGGCCACGCAGTAGGCTACGCAGCTAAGAGCCGGGCATAAAGCATACATTAAGGAGCCGTATATATAGTAGAGGGCACGTAGTAGAAGGCATATAAGGGCACGTAGTAAGGCACGCAATAGGGAGCCGGGCATAAAGCATATATCGAGGAGCCGCGCACGTAGTAAAGGGCACGTAATAGAGGGCACGTAGTAGGGCACGCAATAGAGGGCACGCAGCCGGGAGCCGGGCATAAAGCATATATTAAAAAGCCGCTCGCGTAGTAGAAGGCATATAGTAGAGGCACATAGTAGAGGACGCAGCCGGGAGCTAGGCATAAAGCATATATTAAGAGCCGCACACGTAGTAAAAGGCACGCAGCCGGGAGCGGAGCGTAAAGCATATATCGTATAAAGCATATATTAAGGAGCCGTATATATAGTAGAGGGCACGCAGTAAGGCACGCAGTAGAGAGCTAGGCACGTAGTAGAGGGCACGTAGTAGAGGGCACGCAGTAAGGCATATAGTAGGGAGCTAGGCATAAAGTATACATCGAGGAGCCGTATATATAGTAGAGGGCACGTAGTAAAGGGCACGCAGTAGGGCACGCAGCCGGGAGCTAGGCATAAAGCATATATTAAAAGGAGCCGTATATATAGTAGAAGGCACGTAGTAGAAAGCACGTAGTAAAGGGCACGCAGTAAGGCACATAGTAGGGCATATAGTAAGGCATATAGTAGGACACGCAGCAGGGCACGTAGTATAGCACGTAGTCGGGCATATAGTAAGGCGCGCGCCTATAGCTATTAAATTAACTAAATTAAGGCTATATACGATTTACGCGGCCCTCTTAATTACTATATACCTCTACCTAATTTTAGTAGCGGGACTTAAGCGCGTAGGGTCGCGTAGAAAAAATAAGGCTTAAAGGTATTTATCGTATAAATAGCAATTTCGTATCGTATAAATAGCAATACCCTATATTAAAGCCGCCGCCCGTATTCGTACTTTATATTAAGCAAAAAGGAGGTTTCTTAGTCTATCTCTATAAATCTTACTATTTATCCCGTAGTAAATCTCTATTCGTCCTAAAGGTACCGAAGTACTATATATCCCCGCACCTCCCCGCCCCTCCCCGCACCTATACCTACTAACCTAAATTACGTGCGTATACCTAGTAGGCTAAACTACTAGCTATCGCGAGATAAACGCACTTAGCTCCCTACTGCGTGCCTTACTACGTGCCCTACTGCGTGCTTTACTACGTGCCCTACTGCGTGCTCTACTTGCCCGGCTATATGCCCTTATCGAACGCTAGGCAGTCGGGTCCTCGATATTAGTATAATAGCAATTAAGTAGAAGAGAGGCTCTAAGGCTAAAACAGCCTATATAGAGGGATTAAAAGCTATAAAAGGATGTAAATCACTAAGAATAATAGCTTTTATATTATCTAGTAGGGAGGCTAACTAGTCTCTATATATAGGAAAAATCCTCGGACGAAATCAGCCGCGTAGACCTAAGGAAAAACAGGTGACGTAAATAATCGGACGGAAGGATCGGTAAGAAAAGCAATAGATCGTACCGTACGATAAATAAGTCATATAGTTAGTAAATAAATAAACAGCCTAATAGAAGACTAATAAATTCTACGGTAGAAGCCGTAACTATATAAATAAATTCTACGGTAAAAGCCGTAGAAGAGAATTAGAATTCTACGGTAGAAGACTATAGAAGGGAATTAGAATTCTACGGTAGAAGACTATAAAAGGGAAGAGATTTTATAGGTAAAGACTATATAAATAACCGTAAAATCACTATAGAATTACGGTAAAATATAACCGAAGAAAAGTAGGTAAATGCGCCTATAGAAGTACGGGGTAAATAACCGTAGAAGCTTATAGAATTCTATAGTAGTATAACGCAGCTACCCGCGCAACTATAGAGCCGGGAGACAGGGATATATACACGATAGATAATACATTTTAGCTCGGGGACTATTCGGCTATTAGTCGCTAACTAGTCCCCGATACCCCCTCTCGAGGCCTAAGGGTATATCCCTAAGGCCCTGATATATCTTAGAAGAAGAGCAAGCTTTAGTCTTACTATAAGAGGGCAACCGCACTGCAATAAAGGATTATTCGTACTTTTGACTATCGTTCCTACCTTCCTAAACGTACCTTTAGTCTGTCTTCTTATAAGTAGAATCTAGGGAAGAACCGGGGATTTCCCGCTAGAAAGCAATAGGGGAAGACGGTAATATTAACATACCCCCTTAGCTAGAAGGGAACGACTTCCGGCTAGTTAGAATTATTATCGACTTCTTTTTAAAGCCTAGAAGAAATATCCGTAAGTCGAAGCTAGCGAAGGAACGTTTAAAAACGTTATTATAGAAGTAATTTAGTTAATCTATCTATAACTATCTAGTTAGAAGGGATATATTTAATATTAAAAGTATTACGTAAGAATTCCTATCGGGCCTAGTAGTTATAAATTTTAACGTGCTTTAAAGCGGTCTAAATCTTTAGAATCTCGGCGGAAACTAAGCGGATTATCTAAGTATTATTACACTAAATAGTAGGAATAGGAATATCTAACTATAGGGAAATATCGTTAAATAAACGAAGAATAGAAATTAGCTCTTTTACGGTAGAGGAGACTTTAAGAAGTTCGGCTTTAGTAGAAGAAGTAGTAACCGTAGATTATTTCTAGGCACTCTACGCGATTAGACCGTTAAATAGGCTAATGAAATAGCCCTTAGAAGAATAATAAGTGATTAAGTCGTCGGCGTAAGCGGCATCGGAAGCTATAACGAGTTCTTATTTATCTATATCTAAAAACTTAATCGTAAGGAAACGCGATTCGTATAAGTAAGTTACTAAGCTTTTAGCAAGCTTAATATAGAGCGTAAACGGGTTCTATATATACTCCGCTAAAGAATTCGACGATTTTACGGCGTTAAGATAGGTAGAAATAGTCGCGTAATTATATTATTATTATAAAAGTACTCTAGCTGCCCTAACGGGCCTAGTGCCCCTGCGTTTAGCTAGTATAGGAAAAACTAAGCGGCCTAAGGGAAAACCTATATAACGTCTATCTATCTTAACGTCGGGCCGGATGCGGCCTGTGTTCGCTACGGTTAATTAAGTTTGGTTGCTGCCGCCGGTCTAATGCCTAATAAAGGTTACCCCGCCCGGGCAGGCTTAGGGGCGTCGGGGTCGGGCGGATAGTCTAACTTAGTAAAGCTAGCGCGTAGACGGCACGCGGGCGATAGGGTGCGGGCTGGGGCCCCGCTTAGTAGGTCGAAACGTAGAAAAATAAATCTTAGTAAGCGTATAATCGAATATATAAATATATATAAATATATATAAACGTTAAGGGGGGCTAGCGCTAGGAGCCTCGTCGTCCTACTCCTAGAGCTCCCCCCCGCCGGCATTACGGCGGTCTATCTTCTCCGTAAGGGCTATCGCGGCCTAGAACTACTATAGTAGGCGGTGCTTAAGGAACTACCGGATAAGCGGCTTTACAGCGGCGGGGCGGTTAAGCGCCGCCCTAAGGTCGCTCTCCCGCCGGATGCCTCTTAGTAGGGCCGCCCTCGTGTTAGCAAAGGCAGGGCACCGGAGGAAGAGGTAGAACGCGGTTTTACGCGCGGTCCCGCACCGATAGAGCGGTAAGTCGACGTTAGGGACGTTCTAGTTAAATAAGAACCCCTATAGACCGATCTTCCCGGTCTAAATCTAAATAAACGCAGAGCTCTCGTGCTTATATAATCCGTTATACACCTTTAAGGCTTTTAAAATACAAGATCAGCTCGTTTATAAAGGCGTCTAAAAGCGTATATAGAAAAACAAGCTTCGTATAGTCATCCTTAATAAGAAATATAACATTCTTCTTATTATAACTCTTATATATAGAAAAGATATCGTAAAACACTTTAGAAAAGGGAAAAGTCGCTTTAGAAAGCGGCGGTTCGCGGTTAATAATTCGTTTAGCCTACGTAAGTTTATAGGGCTTATAGGAGATTATCTTATCTAAAGTTACCTAAAGTTACCGACTATAGTATTCTAAGAGCTTTCGAAAGCGCTTTATTATTTAGATATCTAAGTCGTTAGTGCTAAAGAGAAAGTTCCTCTATACTTATTAGTATAGAGTCCGGTATAATCGCCGAAAAAGGTGCTATAACCGGGGTTTCTTAAAATCTATAGAAGGAACGGAAGTAATAATTAAAAGCGCAATAGAAGGTATTAACGGGTTATATTCGATAATATACTAGTTATAAATAGCTCCGTTATATAAATAGTACGGGTTAAAGAAGAGATCTATCTAGTCTACGGGTTCTATAAAAGATTCGCTTAATGCAAAAGACGAAGTAAATAAAAGGACGTATAAAAAGATAGGATATATACTACCTAACTAAGCTAAAAAGTGCCCGTCGAAATATGTATAAACACCGTGCCTATCCCGAGAATAAGAGTGCTTCTACTACCTACGAGTACGTACTCGGAAGAAGGCTAGAAATTATAGAAACGCTCCCTATTATTGCAAATATGTCTATTAGACCCTTAATCTATAATAAAAGAATCCCTTAACGGGTATTCTATAGTAGTTTATAGAATAACTAGCGGTAAAAAGGTAGTAAGAACATTAGCGGCAGCCGTAGCTTATACCGTCTTTATCTCTATCTTATTATTCTTCCGCTACTCCTTATCGTAAAGAAGTGCCGCATCGACTTTAGCCTTATTAGCCGGAACCTTAAGGTAATCGTCTATAGTCTTTTAGACGTCCTTATCGGGTTTCTATAATAGAAGTCGAACGGAAGGGTTAAAGTAGTTATACTTAGAGAAGAAGTAACGTTCTCTATAAGCATACTATAGTTTAGGTTTTAGCTTAGTCTTATCCTTTTCTAAGGACGTCGTAGCCGGTGTTTTCGTAGGTTTTTTAGTAGATTCCGCGGCTAGGGATTATATTCCCTAGCCTTAGAACTTTGCAAATGCATTAGTCTTTAGCGCTTTAGTCGTAGCCTTTAAGGCCTATAAGCGCTCGAAAAGTTCGGATATCTTAAATACGTTAGAGAAAGACTACTCTTAACCTAGCTTATTTAGGCGGGTATCGTCCTCTATCTTATTTATCTAGTATTCCGCAAAAGGGCTAGAAATTAGCTAAATAGCCTTAAGAAAACGTTATATAGCCTAAAGGCCTTCCGATTCCGGCAACTTAATTTACCGGGCGTCGGTAAGGACCTTCTGCTAGTTAGAAATCTATATCGTAATATCCGTCCGGTCTAGTGCCTTTAAAATAGTATAGAACTACGTAAGAATCGTTTTCTATTGCGTCTACGAAGTCGGCTTTATACGCCGCTATAGTAAAGCTAATTCCTTAGAAACCTTATGTTTATCGGCAATCGTTAAGTAGTAGTTCCTAATGTTCTAAACGATAAACTACTAGATTAACGTAAGAGATTTCTATTAGTCCTTATAGGCTTAAAGCAACGTGTGATACCGGGAAAAGAGAAACTTAAACCTCTTAAGTTCTTCTATAGATAAACTAGCAATATTAGCAACGGTCGCGTTAACTATTCTAGCTATTAGTTATACGGGAAGAGGCAATAAGAGTTTCTAAAGTTTAAGCGTAATAGAAGGATCGATTTTCTCCTAAATCCCTTAGGCGAGTGCGTATTTCTAGATCGTTAAGATCTATCGGTCTTAGTCCGCTAGTCTATTTAAGACGGTCTTTAAAGTAATATCGGCTATAATAGATATAGTAACGTAGGTAAAAGTATAGTAAAATCACCGGAAAAAGAGTAGTTAGATGCCTAATATATGTAAATAAACCGTAAAAACTAAACTAAGTGCGAGAAAACACTAATAGAATAGGGTAAACGTACTAACTAGTCCTCCGTGACTTAATTCGCTAGATTAATAACGCTCTTTAAAAGACATACTAGTCCTCTATAAGTTAATTCGCTAGATATAAAGGCAAAGGCTTTACTACCGTAAGTCGTAGCGTTAGCAGGCTAAAAATACAAGCCGTTAGAACTCTCTATACGTAGAGAAGTTCGTCCGGGCTTATAACTATCGAACGCTAGGCAGTCGGGTCCTCGATATTAGTATAATAGCAATTAAGTAGAAGAAAGGCTCTAAGGCTAAAACAGCCTATATAAAGGGATTAAAAGCTGCAAAAGGATGTAAATCACTAAGAATAATAGCTTTTGTCTTATCTAGTAGGGAGGCTAACTAGTCTATATATATAGGAAAAATCCTTAGACGAAATCAGCCGCGTAGACCTAAGGAAAAACAGGTGACGTAAATAATCGGACGGAAGGATCGGTAAGAAAAGCAATAGATCGTGCCGTACGATAAATAAGTTATATAGTTAGTAAATAAATAAGCAGCCTAATAGAAGACTAGTAAATTCTACGGTGGAAGCCGTAACTATATAAAGGAATCCTATAGTAGAAGCCGTAGAAGAGAATTAGAATTCTACGGTAGAAGACTATAGAAGGAAATTAGAATTCTACGGTAGAAGACTATAGAAGGGAAGAGATTTTACGGGTAAAGACTGTGTAAATAACCGTAAAATTACCGTAAAATCACGGTGAAATATAACCGAAGAAAAGTAAGTAAATACGCCTATAGAAGTACGGGGTAAATAACCGTAGAAGCCCGTAGAATTCTATAGTAGAATCTAGGGAAGAACCGGGGATTTCCCGCTTAAAAGCAATAGGGGAAGACGGTAATGTTAATAGCCCTACTGCGTATTAGGGTAGATTAAGGCCTAGTATTCTTCGCGTTCTTCGTACGATTTACGCGGCTCTATTTAAGGGCGGGAAGGCGTAGAGACGCGCGGGGAGATACAGGGATATATAGTACTTCGGTACCTCCGGGACGAATAGAGATTTACTATAGAATAAATAGTAAGACTTATCTCTATAACCTCTGCCTTCTTTTATTTAAGAAAAGCTTGCTTTACGCTATAAAGAATATAGAATATATATAAGTTACGGTAAGCCGCTTTACTTACTTAATATATATAGTAAGCTTTTTTATTATAAGGGTCCCCTATTAGAAAACAAAGTACGGCGATTAGCTATCGCGAAATAATACGCTATAATTAGATAGAGTCTAAAAATCTAGTGCGCTTATTAGCTATAATAGGGCCTAGGTTAAACCGGCTAAAAAATCCATTACGGCTATTAGCTATCTGTCTAATAGAGTTAAAACGGCACTTATTAACTAATAATATCCTATACGGCTATTAGATAGTCTCCTCCTAGGGATTACTTATATTTCCTAATAAGTAGCTCGTATTATAATAAAAAAAACGCGCCCTTATTACGGCTCGCCTTTTCATTCCTTATTACGGCTTATATCGTCGCCTCCCTATCTTATTACTTACTAATAGCTCTTATAGCAGCTGCTCCCCCGCCTCTACCTCCGCCTTCGCCTTTATAACTAGGTCTTAGTCGCGATAACGACTTATATGCTTTACCTACTCGTCGTTACACCCGTTATAACTTATTAAAGCCTTTTAATTAATTTATTAGCCTTAAAGACTAGACGAAATAGACTATAAAGTGCCTTATATATCGCTAGGGATAATACATTTCTATATACTCCTTAATATCCCTTTTCCTCCTTTTCTACTACTAATTATAAATAGGCTTAACGGCTCGGTATAGCGGCTCGTAGTATCTCGGCTTCCTATAAGCGAACGTCTAGCAACGTATAGTCTCTTAAGATTTATAACCGGCGCTCTCCTAGCTTGCCTCGCCTACCTTCCCTACACCCTCGCACTTAGTCACTAGTCTAGTCACCCGTCTAGTCACCCGTTCTCCTAATAGGCGGAATATAAAGCCGCGGAATATAGAGCCCGCGTTATTACAATACGTATAATATATTAAAGCCTAATAATCAATTTATTAACTTTAAAGACTAAACGAAGCGGACTATAAAGTGCCTTATATATTGCTAGGGTTAATCTACTTCTATATACTCTCTAACGTTCCTTTTCTATCTATTCCTACTAATTCTAAATAGGCTTAACGCTTCGGCATTCGCAGCCTCTTCCGACGTAGTATTCGCTCGTAGGATAGCCCGGGCTTGGCTTAAGCATACGCCCGTTAGGTTAATATTCGCCGTTAATATAGAGTCCTACGCCGCGTAGGTAAAAAGCCTTCTCTAACACCGAGCATATCGTAGCTACTCTCTTTAGCTAAGCCTTCCTCTTAGCTATAAGCTCTGCCTTCCTCGCCTACGGCCTTAATATAATAACCTCCCCCGTCCTCGCCTCCTTCGGCCTTAATATAATAACCTCCTTTATCCTCGCCTCCTTCGGCCTTAATATAACAACCTCCCTTATTGTCTTTTTACTAGCTAGACTTTATAGGCGATCTCGATATGCCTGCTATATCTCCTTCTAACTAAGATCTTATTAGTTAATAGAATAACTATCTTAAAGCCGATGTCCTAAAGTACTATAACCGCTATAAGGAATCTTAGTTTAATATATAGCTTATAGCTTCTATCTACTAACGCTATCGTTATTTAAATAGTAAGAAGTAGGATAGTTAGCCTTACTTCTTCTTAAAAGAGAATAACCTAGACTTTAGCAGTATTTTAGAGTATCTTCTAGAGCTCTTATAAGTCGAAGGGATGCTCGTTGCCTAGGTCTATATATATATCTAGGTCTTTTAGTATCGTAGTTAGCAATATAAATATCGCGGCTATATTATTAACTTCCTATAAGATATCGGCTATATATATATATAGCTTCCGCTTCTACCGCGCGATTTAAATATTATTATCCTACGACTATAGGAATTAATAAACTAGCCTTATTTTATTTAATAGTTCCGACGTTAATTCTAGGTTTAATAAGCTAATATCTATGCCTAGCTTATATATCTTTAGCTTAATTACCTTAGCTATCGTAATATTATTATCGACGAGGACTATATTAGCTAACTACCTATTAACGGTAACGTTAGTAATTAGCTACTTAGCGAGGTAGGCGACGCTAGTTTAAATACTAGCTTCGACGCTGCGTATCTTAATCTTAATGCTACTTAAATCGCTAAGGCTGCTGATATTAATAATTACGATGCCGCGGCTATCCTAAACTTTATCGTAGCTTAGCTAGACCTTAAGCGTTTACGGGCTTAGCTTAAGGGTTAGGTTATACCGGAATAAGTCCCTTTACGCAAGCAATAGCCGTATATTATAATATTAGATATACGATCTACCCCTCTTAATAAGTTTTATTACTTATAGCCTCTCCTATCTCTCGCCTTTCTAACCCTCTACCTTACTAAGTAAAGAGATTATATAGCCCCTTATTAAAGAATAATTCGGTATAGCGAGTATATTGAATACGCCTTAAAGTACTACGACGGCCGTTTTGCTAAGCACTTACGCTTTCGTTATATTAGCTTTAATACGCTTATACGTTAGTAAGTTAATTCTTAAAGCTTCTTTTATATTAAGAGGCTATAGTCCTATCGCTTAGTAGAAATTAAAGAGCTATACGCCGCTTTAAGCGAAAATGCCCCCGATTCTTAAGCTTTACTAAATTCTATTATTCGCTTCTTTACTAGCTTAAGAGGCACGCGGGCTTACTAAAGTAGCTAAAGATATTAACTTAAGGCTATAGTTTATAGCATAAGCTGCTTAAGAGTATTCCTAACGTTTTTAGCCGCCGATTTACATTAGGATAGCCTATAAAGGCATATACCGTTATATTATAAGTAGTATAAAGCCGACGCTTAAAGCAAGGCTATAATTGCGTTTAAGAACTTACGAGAGAATCTATATATTACCGCTTACTATTTTTATAGCCGATTTACCTCCTTCCTTAAGCTTATCTTAACGCTTAAATTTAATATTATAGACTATTAGTTTTAGTATAAGTAGTAGGCCTATAGGAGTACCTATATATATAGTCTCTATTAGGTTAACGGAAGCCCGCCGCTTAATATATCTACCGATTCTACTTAAAAGGATTTTTCCTACTTTTAAGGAAAATATATCTTTGCCTTTAACCTAAAGCTATAATAAGTAATATAGTAAGGGGAGGCGAACCTACTAATAGTAGTTCGCTTTAGGTTTAACTTCTAATTCCTCTCTAAGTTATTAACTAAGTGTAACGTTACCGCTATAATAAGGCGTATTGCCTACGCTTTCGCCGTCTCTTAGATAAATCTCGATCTAATTCGAAGAGCTACCGTTTCTATTTCCTATATATATACTATATAAACGCTTATATTGCTAAAGATCTTAATCTATAATACTTTATATTCGATAGCGTTTAGAATAATCTTCTTTTTAATAACTATAATCTTACCTTAGCTATTAGCTAGCTAGCAAATTACGATATATCCCCTTATACCTCTATATATACCGTTATTAACTATATTAAGAAGTACTACTTAAAGGGAGAGATATAATTAGAAAGCTATTATAATATTGCTTAAGCTATCTTACTTAAGACTAATATATAATAAGGCCTTATAAGCTTTATTACTAAGCTTATATATAAGCTTACTATAAAGCGTAATTAGTCTATAATAGAAGTTAGTTACCTATTGCTAAACTTACTGCTTTAAAAAGGCATAAGGGCTTTTTAGTCTATTAATTACCGCCCTTTTAAGCTTTAGTAGTAGGCGGATATTATTAATGCGATAGAGGGTATAGACGGGGTTTATATATCTTATAGCGTCTATTAGAAATACCTTACCTAAGACGATAAATAGGCTGATTTAACCTTCTTCGAACTATTAGCTAAGTTCGACTTTACGTATACTCCTTAGCGACATTTTCCTTAGGCGGCCGATTATATCTTAAACTACTTTCCTCGCTATAAGCCTTAATAAAGGTATAACTAATACTAAGACTTTTGCTAGGTTAAGTTAACTCTTTATTATCTTTATTAATATACCTAAGAGGTTAAGGAGGTTAAAGGCATTACGTTTAAGACTATAAGGGTTTTCGACTATTAGTGAGATTAGGTCTACGACCTAATCCGCATTCTTATATACGAGCGGGGAAGAGGCACGTGCGGGCGGGGAAAGGGGGCTCGTGCGAATAAGGGTAAGGGGCTCGTGCGGATAGGGGTAAGGGGCACGTGCGGATAAAGGGGTACATGCGTAGAGCTATATATCCGCACGTATAGGTGCGCCTATACTTAGTCTTTATAGATGATTTCTATACCTATATAGAGGGCACCTATATAATTACTCTGCCTACCCTATTATAGTATTATTTATCTCTCTTTCTTACGGACTTATTTAATACGATAACGTCCCGCTTTTATAATAGCGGCACGTATTAATTAGAACGACAGGCCGCTACGATAAAAGCGGCACGCGTAGTAATACTAGCTGCTATTATAGACTTATTAGACAACGATATAGAGGACGTCTTTAAGCAAAGGGCCGAGGGGTCCTAGCAGCTATAGCTGCGATAAAAGGCGCTAAATAAGCGGGCCTTCGCGGAAGCCCGCTATCGATAGGAAATAATAGAAGCCCGTTTAGGCAAAGCGCCGGCGGATGCCGTACTTTCTATAGTAGAAGAGGAGCGCCTTCTAGTGCTACTATAGAAAATAGCCGTTAATCCGGTTAAACGAAGGGGGTTGCTAGAAGTCCTTAGTATTAAAATAGGATCTACGGCGCTTACCTCTACGGATACGCTACTCGCGCCTATAGCTATGTCGACGAACTCTCCCGCGGCTAGGGACGCTAGCATAGCTAACCTAAGGACGGCCCTTAAAGCCGCCTTCGGCAAAAGGAAGCCTTTACCGTAGCCTATATAGGATAGTAAGCTAGAGTCTTTTTACTTCTTCCTATATCGCCTCCGCAGTAAGTTTATAGTCGACGAGAAGTAAGGCCTTAACGGTTGCCGCGATACCGCTTAGTATTCGCTGCTCTATACGCTGCCTAAGCCTTAGATATAGCGGATTTCTAGGTTTTAGGAGAGTAGCGGGCTTAGTAGCGCCTACGACCCTTATGCCTTCTTTAACTACTTTATCTACGCGTTCGGCAACGTATAGGAGTAAGAGAAAGCGTAAGATAGGTTGCGGATCCTCTTTTAGAAAGACGGCTAGTCGTTTAAGGACTTCCTTCCCGACTTTAAGAAGACTATTACTTATGCCGCCGGAAATAGCGTTTAAGGAGATAGCGCTAAGCTTATATAGCTGCGAAATTCGATCACTCCGTAGCTATAGGAAATGCTTATCTTAATCGAGATGCCTACTAACTTCCGGGAGTACGTAGGTCGCCTTACGAAGGTGGCTTAAAACTATAAGCAAAGCCCTAGCTTTTAGAAACTACGAAAGCGCGCTAGTATAAACGGCGTTAGCAATAGGAACGGAGGAACTATAAGGAACGCTATAACGCTCCCGCCGCTTAGATCTACGCCCGATACTACGGTAGACTACAAGGGTAACGTTATAATATCTACTATACGGCCCGCTTATGGAAGAGCTAAGACACTATCCGCCGCCTTAAGCAGCGCGCCCTCCTCTTTTATATAGTAAGCTAAGTAGGTATCGAAGGCGGAGCTTTAGAAGCGGAGAGAGGAAGGGCTTTACGTACGCTATAGCGCGGATAGATATTTTGCTATAGATTGCCTATATCGTCCCGCTCGCTTTACAAAGCGAGCCGAACGGCCTATAGCGATTTATACTACCCGACCTTCTCTTAAGTCTAATATTAAGGAGGATAATAATGTCCCCGCCGCTACTAGTGCGGAGGGAAACGTATAGCTCCGGAGTATAGACGGGCCCTAGAGCCTAATTCGCTAGTACTAGAGAAAAGAGAGTTAACTAACTGTATTAAGACTTCTCCTACCTTAATACCTATTGTTATTAACCGTATAAACCTTATCTCTACTCTTATAGACGAAGGTTACTAATACTACGCCGCTATCGATAAGGCATTCGCATGAGAACTACGTTTGCTAGTTAAAGATATAGGAACTCGGTACGTATAAAGAGCCTTAAGCGTAATAGAGGAGGCAAAGATTAAAGGTATCGCATAGATAGCTACGGAGATTAACGGGCATAAGCAATTGCTTATAGTATACGTTATCCCTTAGCTAAAATTAAACCTAATCCTTAGAAAGCCTTAGCTTCTTTATATAGAGTCTTACTCTATACCGCACTAAGGGAGGCTTTAGTATAGGAATTCGCAGCGTTAGCTACGGTATATTAATAAAAACGAGCCTAAGGATACCGAGTGTGCTATAGAGCTTCGAGAGGCTAAAGAAGTTATAGCTTTAGTGTTTATCGGCATAATTAACCGAATCCGTAGACGATACGGCTTAGAAGCTACTACGGCTGCTATTTACGCAATTAGCCTTACGGACATCGAAAAAGCCTTACGACTAAAGAAGCCGAAGACAGAAGCCGAATTGCGTTAAATAATCCTTACGTAGTTCTACGACCTACTGCCGCTCTTTCGGAAAAGCAAGGCCGATAAATTAAACCTATATAAGCCCGGCATTAACTATATAATACCGCTTCGTAAGGATTTCCGCGGATAAGATATAGTTCCGCCCTTTAGGCTACTATACGCGATGTCTCGAGACGAGTTGCTTATGCTAAAGAAAACACTACGCGGCCTTCTAGATAAAGGGTTTATTTAGGCTAGCTCTTCTAAGGCCGCCGCTCCGGTGCTATTCGCGCGGAAACCCGGAGGAGGACTACGTTTCTACGTAGACTACCGAGCACTTAACGCAATAATACGACCGGACTGTTACCCGCTTCCGCTTATTAAGGAGACACTCCGTAATATTGCTAAGGCGAAGTAGTTTACTAAGTTAGATATCTATTAAGCGTTCTATAAGGTGCGAATCGCGGAAGGCGATAAGTAGAAGACCGCGTTCTATACTAGCTATAGTCTTTTTAAATAGATAGTAATACCGTTTAGGCTTTTAAGGGCTCCTAGCACCTTCTAACGGTATATTAATAGCATTCTTCGCGAATTTCTAAACGAGTTCGCTTCCGCCTATATTAATAATATTCTTATCTATATAAGCGGTAGCCTAGAGGATTATATAGACAAAGTGCGGAAGGTGCTAGACCGGCTCTTAGAGCATAGGCTATACCTCGACCTTAATAAATGCGAATTTAGCGTCCGCTAGGTTAAATACCTCGGATTTATTATTATCGCAAGCGTTAGTATATAGGCGGACCCCGTAAAGATTTAGGCTATTCGAGACTAGATAGCCCTAACTTCGTAAAAAGGTATACGGAGTTTCTTAGGATTTACGAACTACTACCGGATTTTTATTCGTTAATTTTCTTATATTATCGGTCCGCTCGTAGCTATTACCGGCAAAAGGGTAGCCTTCTATTAGGGCGCTATATAGGCAGAGGCGTTCTAGACGTTAAAAGACCTATTTTCGTAAGCCCTAGTACTACTATAGTAGGACTTTAATTATCCTATAATACTTAAGGCGGACTATAGTAGATTCGCGCTTAAAGGCACGCTTTCGCAAGAGGTAGACGGCTAACGCCGCCTTATAGCTTTTTACTCCCGTAAGCTTACCCCCGCCGAACGGAACTACGCTATCTACGATAAGGAAATACTCGCTATAATTAGCTATTTAAAGTAATAGCAAGCGGAGCTCTATAGCTATAAGAACTTCGAGATCCTTATAGACTATCGTAACCTTAAGTATTTTATAACTCGACGTTATCTCTCTAAGCGATAGGCCCGTTAGGCGGAATACCTTTCGCGGTTCCGTTTCCGGATTAAGTACCGACCCGGAAAAGAGGCTATAGTGCTAGACGCTTTATCCCGGAGAGACTAAGATCGGCCTTCTAGCGAAGATTATAATGCCCGAGAGCTTTAAATACTCCTAAAGGAGGCGCTATATATATATCTTAGAGTAACGCTTATCGGGGCGGACGGCGTAGTCTTAGTTAATAGTAAGGGCGATAAGGATAAGGACGATAGCGAGGAGGATAATAATTCGTTAATTAGTTTAGAGAGTAAAGGGATAATCGAAGGAGACGTAGAGCCCGACGCTTAGGAAGCGGACTTCGCAGCGGCTATAACCCGGGACGACCTTAACGCGTAAGACGCGGAGCTAACTACTAATATAGGTCTTAACCGACGGATAATTTAGGACGAAGAGCTTTAGCGCACGTAGGACCGCTTAGCAGCTTAAGACGTTACCTATAGGAGCGTGCGCTATGCCGTAAAGGCAGGAGCACGACGATTCGACCTTAAGCTTAACCTAAAGGTATAGGTGGCCGACTACCACGTAGACCTACGTAGGCACCTACGGTTCCGCGGACGGCTTTAGGTTCTTAGTTCCTCTATAACTATAGAGGCCGTAGTAAGAGACGCTCCCTTAGAGCTAGAGGAAGGAAACGCGCTTTAAGGACGGCTTATTTAAATAGTATACGACGCTAGCGTCGTCGGCTACCTTAGCCGCGAAGGAATAGTTACCGCTGTATCCCGCGACTTCTATTAGCCGCTCCTCTAGCTATACGTTAAGCGATTCCTCCGCAACTATAATATCTACGGGCGCACGAAGATTTAGCGTACGCTTAAAGAAGGGCTGCTTAAATCGCTCCCTATGCTAGACCGGTTCTATACGTATATCTAGATAGACTTTATTATAGACCTCCCCCTTACGGAGAGCGGCAACTATAACCTTTAGGTAATTAAGGACCGTCTAAGTAAAGAGGTTATATTAAAGCCTATGCCCTCTATAAAAGCGGAGATATACACGGAGCGCTTTCTTATATACTACGTACGATACTATTAGTAGCTAACGTTAATTATAAGCGATAAAGGCTTAAATTAAACGAGCCGCTTCTAGTAGTACTTATATCGGCTACTATAGATAATATAGCTGCTAAGAATAGTATATTATCCGTAAACCGATAAAGGGCTTAAACGGCTTAACTAGGAAGTTTAGGCTTACCTCCGGGGCGTTATTAACTATAACTAAAGGGATTAGGTTAAGTAGCTCCCCGTAGTATAAATAGCGCTTAACGGGAGAAATCACTCTTTAATTAGTATATCCCCTTTCTTCGTACTATACGGGTACGAATTAGTTTCCCTATTTCCTATCGCCGTAGATATAGCGGCGGAAAAGCCGTCCGGCAATAGCCCGGAGGGGCGTATAGCCTCCTTTATATAGCGACTTAAGTAAGTCTCGGACTTCTATTAGTCGTTAATAGCCTCGGCAGCGTAGGACTAAGAGCGGTATGCTAATAAACGGCGGGAACCCGTAGAGCGATTTACGGTAGGTAATAAAGTCTAGGTAGACTTACGGAACTACGTATCCTTAAGGCCGAAGAAGAAGCTCGACTAGCTATACGCAAAATTTACGGTTAAGAGAGTGCTAAGCCCGTAAGCCGTCGAGCTAAAAGGACTGCCTAATAGGATTTACCTAAATTTTAACGTAGACCTTCTTCGCCGAGTAGTAGTAGATCTAATGCCCGGCTAAGTGATAGCGGACCCGTAGCCTCCCGTAATCTTAGTAGAGGGAGAAGAAGAGTTCTTAGTAAAGGAAATTCTCGCCGTATAATAAAAGAAGGTCGGCCGCGGCAGTAGACGCGAAGTCTTCGTAAGGTGGTAAGGGTACTAAGACCCGACGTAGCACCTAGCAGCGGACTTCGTAGACATAGAAGCGCTCGATCGCTTCGAAAAACGCTTAAGGGCTATTAGAGAAAACGACGGACCGCCCGACGCCGCGTTGCCGGTAAAGAAGAAGGTACGGTTTACGCTCCCTAAAGCGAGCCGCGCAGCCTAAGGCGCGCCCGGGCCCTACGTAATACGTCGTTAAATTTCGCTCGGGTAGGGTAAGGGTCTTATATAAGGGTCTTCGACTATTAGTAAGATTAAGTCTACGACCTAATCCGCATTCTTATATACGAGCGGGGAAGAGGCACGTACGGGTAGGGAAAGGGGCTTATGCAAATAAGGGTAAAAGGCTTATACGGATAGGGGTAAAGGGTACGTGCGGACAAAGGGGTACGTGCGTAGAGCTATATATCCGTATATATAGGTGCGCTTACACTTAGTTCTTTATAGATGATTTCTATACCTATATAGAGGGCACCTATGTGATTACTCTGCCTACCCTATTATACTCGCAAGGGAAGGAATTCCGCCTCCTCGGGTTATTATAACTAACCGCGAATTAGCTCTTATAAACGCCCTTATATCGTTTAAGGAGCTTAAGAACACACCCTAGCTAATCTACCGCTAGCACGTTAATAAGAACGTGCTTGCAAAGTGTAAGACTTACTTTTCTAAGGCTAGCCGGGTAGTAGGGCGTATCGTACGCGCGCTAGCCTTTACTATATTCCTTAAAGACTAGGGGGAGCTTATTACCTTAGAGACTATAAGCAGCTTTAAAGAACGCCTTTAAGCCTTTAAATCCGCGCATCCGGCTATAGCCGTAAGTTATACGCTATAAACGTAGCTCGACCCGTAGAAGGAAAAGTTCGTTACTTACTTTATCGATCGGCATCGTTACTTTAGGCATACTATAACCTCTATAGTAGAGGGACTATATGCCTTAATAAAGCGGTTCCTTTAGTCTTTAATAAGGGATCTAACGACTGTCTTTAATAAGTTTAGTGCCTTTTAGGCATATTAAGCCTCTGAGATCGTATCTATCTAACGTTATAGTGTATATAAGATTAGCTCCTTTACCCTTAAGGACCTATATCTCCCTATTCGCGAGAGAGTGTCGTCTTAGGCCCTTGCCCTCGTTACCGAAGAATACGCTACGATTCGGACGAAGAAGCGGACGAAGAAGCTAATACAGCCGCCGGGCTATTGCCCCTATACCCCCTATGGCTTTAATATAAGCATAGGTTTGCCGTGCCGGCATATAGTCTTTAAGCGCCTTAAAGAGCCTATTAAAGACCGGGCAACCTTACGGCTCGAGGACTTTAATGTCTTTTAGCACGTTTAACCTATCCTAAATAGGATTAATGCGCTATTAGAGCCGTAAGTAGTGCGTGGCAAAGGCAGGCTAAAGGGCGCTTTAAACCTCGAGAAAGCCTAACGCGGCATAAGGCGAGACCCGTCGTTATACGAGATCGTGGAAAGCGTCGAACGTACCGAGGCTATAAGAGCGGCAGCAGCAGCAGCAGCGCCGGCGCCGCCGGCGCCGCCGTCTATAGCACCGGCGGCGCTAATATCTACTAGAGAGTCGGCCGCTATAGTCACTAAACAAAGGTTACGATACCTTTAATAGCACGGCGACGCGTACGAGCCGGGCACTTATATGCCTCGGGCGTATTAATAAGCTATTCGGGACACGCCTGTCTCTAACGATAACGATAACGCTGCTGCCGAGGCTGCTACTACTGCCGAGGCTACTGCTGCTGCCGAGGCTGCTGCTACTGCCGGGGCTACTGCTGCTGCCGGGGCTACTGCTGCTGCTAGGGCTACTGCCGAGCCTCGAGCCGGCTCGTTATAACACTAGCCGGTCGACCTTACACAAGGCGACGACGACGACTTTAACTTTAACGCTAACGAATTCGACGACGAATTCGACGACGAATTCGTCCTAGGAATACCCTTATAGCGGCTCCTACAACGGCTCCTATAGTAGCTCCCGCCGCCGCTCCTACTATCGCAAGAGCTCTCGCAAGATATAGAGCATAAGTCGATTCCCTAGGCCGAGTAAGAGGTCTTAGAGGCATAATAGAAAAAGGCGGAGGTTATCGTCGTAGACTAGGATAAGATTAAGGCAGATAACGTAGAGGAAGTAAGGGTAGAGGAGGAATTATATAAGGACCTCGGGTAGACTAGCGGGCGCCGAATACACGATTTCTATTAATTCGCGATAGCCTTATTACTATAGGCGTAGGCGGCTCTTATAGCTCTTGCAATAAGTCTTTAGTATAGGCGCGGGGGATATACGCACACAAATGTGCGGTATCGGCCCTCCGCCTTAACTAGCCATACTACCCTACTTAGAAGTATACCCGTTAGGCAGGTGGGTGTACTAGTTAGTAGACCCCTAGAGATAATCGTAGTTTACTATCTAAATAGCAATTTATTACTATGCAAATAGCAATACTTATTAGAATAGCTAGAAAGGCGCGAAATAAGGCTTATCTTACGGTGTTATAGCTCCTGCTCCCGCTCCCGCTTATAGAACCTAGCCCTGCTACTATAGTAGCGGCACTCTATTAGGTTGACCTTATGCTTCGCCGCCTATACGATTTAGCTGCGTGGTCGGGATCCGAGCAAACGAAGTAGAGGCGGGTGCCTAAGGTAGCGGCTAAAGGAAAGAACGAGGTCTCTTACAATAACCTCGCTAAGGCCCGCTAAGGCCGTATGCTAGCGGCTCCTACTGCTCCTAACGTAAGGGCAGGCGCCGCGGCGCTGTGTTTAATCGGAAGCTATATAGCTACGTGCGTATAGGCGGTAGCATAGGTTGTTAGAAGATCGCGGCCGGCTGCCTAAGCTACTGCTAAAGCTACTACTGCTATTATTACGGCAGCCTAAGCTGCTATTATTGCGGCAGCCTAAGCTGCTATTATTGCGGCAGCCTAAGCTGCTGTTATTGCGGCAGCCTAAGCTGCTATTATTACGGCAGCCTAAGCTACTATTATTGCGGCAGCCTAAGCTGCTATTATTGCAGTAGCCTAAGCTACTACTACTATGCCGGCAGCCTAAGCTAGTATTGCTATGCTAGCAGCCTAAGCTGCTATTGCTATGCCGGCAGCCTAAGCTGCTATTGCTATGCCGGCAGCCTAAGCTGCTATTATTACGGCAGCCTAAGCTGCTGTTATTGCGGCAGCCTAAGCTGCTATTATTGCGGCAGCCTAAGCTGCTGTTATTACGGCAGCCTAAGCTACTATTATTACGGCAGCCTAAGCTATTGCTACTATACCGGCAGCCTAAGCTGCTATTACTATGCCGGCAGCCTAAGCTGCTATTGCTATGCCGGCAGCCTAAGCTGCTATTATTGCGGCAGCCTAAGCTACTACTACTATGCCGGCAGCCCAAGCTGCTATTGCTATGCTAGTAGCCTAAGCTGCTATTATTATGCCGGCAGCCTAAGCTGCTATTATAAGGGCGTCGCGGTAAGGAAATCGTATTGCGGTGTTCTTATAGTATTATACGGCATTAACTGCTACGAAGAGACTAGCCTAGTCGTATAAGGTACGTAGAGTACATTGTGAATTTATAGGGAAATTAAAGTCCCTGCCGTCCATTGGCCAACGGTCTAGTCCTAGGGCTAAAAGGGGACTAAACACAGTCCGGTTAAGGTATAAGACACAGTCCGGCTAGTGTAGCCCGCTGCGACTGTGTGTCTAACTAAATTAGGCCCTAATCCACGACGTAAGAGGGTCTAGAGGCTTACGTTAGGGCGTGCTGCGTGAGATCGTGCGATAATAATAAAGCCCTATAGGCTATGCGAGGGTATAGAAGGCACCCTAGCACGAGAGGCTAATTGACTAAAGTTAGGCTAACTATAACACCTCCCCTTAGCCGAATAGCCTATATAAGGCTATCGATAATAACACGGCAAAACGCGTACTTAAAGCGCTTTCTAAAGCTGTATTCTATAGCTCTTTTCGTTTATAACTTATTATCCCTTTATTTATAAGGCTTTCTACCCTTCTAATTGCTTAAATAGGCATCCTAATTCCTTTCCTAACTAGGAAGAGAAGTCTTTGTTAAATCATAGGCTATAGTTTAAGCTAGTGCTTAAACTTCTTATAGGCTATACGTAATAACGGCATGGTTAAGCCGTTAGCGATTATATCGTTAGTCCGGACTTAATAAAGCTAAAAATAGCCTATCGCCGTGCGTTAAATAATCTACTTAAAGTAACGATTAATAGTTCTTATATAGCCCGCATTCGCTTTATTTAAAACAGCTAGTCTTATATTCTAACTATCCGTGTATATAATTATCGGCGTAGGTCACGGATATCCTATATTATATAATAGCTTCGCTTGCTATATAGGCGCTATACTAGCGGGCGTAAAGTCAATAAATTCGGCCTCGGTAGATAAAGTTATTACCTAGGTCTATCGTTTAAACCGCTAAAAGATCGGGCCGTTAGCTAAAAAGACTACGTATCTAGCTATTAAGCAGCGGGTTTAAAAGTCGTTAGTAAAAGAGCTATTAATATAAGTATTACTATTTGCATAGGTAAGAATCTCTATTTGCAAAGGAAATATTCTTTTTCTACGCCGACCCTACGCGCTTAGCCCACGCTACCTAATTTAGGTATAGCGCTATGGCAATTAATAGAGCCGCGTAAAACCCAGCCGGGTAAGCAAAGCACGCAGTAGAGCACGCAGCCGGGCACGTAGAAGAACTAGGCACGAAGCATACATTAAGGAGCTAGGCACGCAGTAGAGCACGCAGTAGAGCACGTAGTAAAGCACGAAGCAGAACATATAGTAGAGGGCACGCAGCCGGGAGCCGGGCACAAAGCATATATTAAGGAGCCGCGCATATAGTAGAAGGCACGTAGCATACGTAGTAGAGGGCACGCAGTAGGGCACGCAGCCGGGCACAAAGCATACATTAAGGAGCCGCACATATAATAGAGGGCATATAGTAGGGCACGCAGTAGAAGGCACGTAGTAAAGCACGTAGTAGAGCACGTAGTAGAGGGCACGCAGTATAGGGCACGCAGTAGGGAGCCGGGCACAAAGCATACATTAAGGAGCCGCGCACATATAGTAGGGTAATAAGAGTTACGATTAGCCCGATGTTTGTACACCTACCCTATACTTCTAAGAAAACAATAAAAACTCTACTAAAACTTAGAGCGTTACTTAAAACCTCTTAAGAAATTACTATAGCTATAGGAATAGCTAGCTACGTGCGACGATATAGTCGCACATACGTAATACACGTGATCCTTAGGATTACGTGTACGTACGAGGGAGCTATGTTACCGCGATAGCTTCCCCTTACTTAGCTAGAAACACAACCTAATATAACTATACCGTTCACCCTATAAGGTCGACCTAGAGACCTACTAACACTAATTAGTAGTTGACTTAGTTAATTATAGACAGCTAGGTAGAAGAGATAAGATCCGTAACTATCGACGGTATAAAACACCCTACGAGGGAATACCTAGAGGTAGTTATCTTTATGCTTAGAACGAGCTCTTTTATCTATAACGTTACTGCGTTAACGCTATTTCGAGATCTCCTAAGCTATCTATTAATCCTATCTCGCTTCCTAAAGGAAGAAGAGTAACGTTAACCTATAGTACGTCCCTAACGCAAAAGACAACTTCGTAAGAAAATCCCTTACGTAGATAAAGCACGTAAAGACTATTACGTATAATATTATAACTTTATTAAGCCCTACCCACGTAGATGTTAATATTACCGTCTTCCTTTATTGCTTTCTATTAGGAAATCCCCGGTTCTTCCCTAGATTCTACTATAGAATTCTACGGGCTTCTACGGTTATTTACCCCGCACTTCTACGGGCGTATTTACCTACTTTTCTTCGGTTATATTTCACCGTGATTTTACGGTGATTTCACGGTAATTTATACGGTCTTTACCTATGAAATCTCTTCCCTTCTACGGTCTTCTACCGTAGAATTCTAATTCTCTTCTACGGCTTCTACCGTAGAATTTACTAGTCTTCTACTAGACTACATTTTATTTACTAACTATATAACTTATTTATCGTACGGTATAATCTATTGCTTTTCCTACCGATCCTTCCGTCTAATTATTTACGTTATGTCGGACTAATCTAGTTATATAAGGAGGAAAGGGGTTATAAGTTATAACCCTTAATAACCCCGACGACAACGCCGTTATTAGCCTCGTTATAAACCGGGCAATAGCCTCGTTATAACCCGGATGATAGCGTTAGTGGCTAGGTCACGTGCTCCTAACAAGGCTTTGTTAGGCGCCCGGCTAAGCCGGGCAGGCTCTTCGCAGCACCTATAAAGGGGCCCCCTTTTCTCCCTTTTCTAGCTAGTAAGATAAGAGAATAGAACCTAATGCACCTAACCTAATTAGTGTAATAGGTTTACCTTCCGGCCGCTCTACGTAGTAGAGCCCTACTAACACTAATTAGTAATTAAAACGCTTAATTATAGATAAGCTAGGTAGAAGAGACAGACTCCCTAACCCTCGAACGTGCAACGGATCCGATTAAATAGTCATTTAACCCTAAGTCAACTTAACCTACGATCCTAATCCGTACACTTAGAGAGGGCTGTTTGTGCTAAGAACGAAGAACCTTCCCGAACTAGAGCGATATAGCTTTCGCAGGCCGCTAAAGAGACTTCCTAAGCTCCCCTTAACGATTACCGCTTTAACGAAGCCTATAACTATTAAGAAGAGTGCGTTAATAACGCTAATAAGGGTGTTAAATAGCTACCCTTTAAGGAACCGCTTTAACGAAGCCTATGCTATTAAGGAATAGTACGTCTTTTTTACGACGCTAACCCTATCGCGAAGACCCCCTCGCGAACCCGTTAAACACTCCCGATAAACCTATAGGATATACGATTAACACGAGCTATTTAATTACGACCCTCGCGTAAAGACCCTTACATACGATAAATACCCCGCCGTCTTCCGACCCGGCACTATAAGATAGTCCGCTTACTCCCTTAAGCCCGGTACTATATAGTCCGCTTGCTGCCCTAAGCCTATTTTAAAGAATACACAATGTTAACCTCGGCCTAGACACTATTCCCGGAGGAAGAGAACCCCTTCGGCCACCTCGTATATAAGCTATTCTATAAATATGTCGATATAAGCCGCTAGGAGGCAGATGCTACGCTAGACGACGATATTATCGCCGTTACGACTTATACGGCTCGCTTCCTCGCCGTCTTAGACAATAGCGTCTATATTAACGGCCCTTAGCTCTTCGACGACTTTTAGGAATACTTCGAGGGATAGAAAGAG
This sequence comes from Ophiocordyceps sinensis, assembly GCA_012934285.1. Classification (NCBI taxonomy): domain Eukaryota; kingdom Fungi; phylum Ascomycota; class Sordariomycetes; order Hypocreales; family Ophiocordycipitaceae; genus Ophiocordyceps; species Ophiocordyceps sinensis. The sequence goes on from JAAVMX010000007.1 coordinate 490,828, forward strand.
GCAACGTAGAATAAAGTCTAGAAGGAATATACGAAGGCGCTAAAGACCCTCTTAAGAAGGCGTAGGATCTTTCTAGAACGTCGAAACGACCGTTAGACCGGCTCGAACGCGGCGTAATTAGCCGCCCTACTACACTTCGACGAGCCGCTAATCTAGCCCGCCGACGAGTTCTTAACGACCTAATTCGACATCGGCATAGCAGCTTATGCTAAACAAACAGCTGCTGCCGCCGCCGTATTGTTAGTTCCGCTATCGCCTTTCCCTACCGCTTTAACAGCTACGCTCTCGTTAGTCCCGGCGTCCGTTGTTTAAAGAGCCGTAAGAGTGTCGTTGCCCGCGTTATCGCTAGTTATTCCCGTTGTTCCCGGCCCGCCTCCGCTAGTCATTCCCGGCCCGTTCGTTCCCTAGGCCCCGTTCGTTCCCTAGGTTCCCTAGGCTCCGTAACACACGGTCTATCCGATAAGTTACTAGTTCCGGCACCCCGAGTTTATCGTCCCGACTGCTTAACCGTTCTAGCCTGCCGCCGTTCCTGCCGCCGTTCTAGCTATCTAAGTCCCCTATGCTCCCGTCCCGGCTCCTGTCCCCGTCTTCCCCCTTAAGGCATATACAATAATGCCACCTCCTAAGGTCCCGAACGTCCCTACCGATAGGAACCTTATACTGCAATTCGCTAAGGTATAGAGAAAGGATTATAAATATATAGGAGACCTATACGATATCCTCGACGATAAGGTCCGGCTTTTTATACGGACCTACTATAGCCTCCGAATCACCTTAGGATAGTTTCATAGGCTAGTTGCTTAAATCCTCGCCGGTTGTGCCGAAAACTGCTACATCCGGCAGATTAATTAGTCCTCGCTAACGACTACGTTCCGGGCCGTATATAATGCCCTTAAACGCCGTTTCGAGGTCTATCGGCAATAATACTTTACGGAATAGACAATAACAACTTTCTAGTCGCTTCGGATATAGCACCCTAGCAAGCCCCTTTAAAAGGTCCTCGAGCTACTATTTAATAAGTTATAGCTTTGCTAACGTGCCCTTAGCCCTACTTTCGCAGATAGGGACTTAGACACTAATGTCCCCTTACGAATGGCTATTACGAACGCCTATCGAGGCGTTCCGGAACTTAAATAAGCCCTCTTTCGCTTAGCCAAACGAGTAGAAGAGCTATTTTCCGACCTTCGCTCGTGCCTCGAGACGCACCTCGCACGCCGCCCCAAACAGCAATACTTTAACTAACGCGGTAGTGCGAGAGGTCGTATATAAGGCTCCGGACGACAACACGGCTACGTTCTAAGCGAAGAGGATAATAGAACTAATAAGTTCGGCTAGCTAACCCTTTCGGATACTCCCTAATCCCCGAGATAACGTCTTTGCCTTTGTTTTTATTCTTTATTTAAAGACTGCTAGTGTGTTTACTATTTTATTTATTGTTTTCCCTTGTTCTCTGTTTTCTGCTTCGACCCGGCAACGCTACGTCCCGGCCCTGCTTCGACCCTACGTAGCACCGGTCACGTTCTATTCCGGCCTAAATACGCTCTTTTTAATCCTTTTTGCGATTTGTATTTATAATTTGTATTTATTAGGCATTTTGGCCTAATATACGTTTTTCCCCTCTTTTTCTATACGTTGAAAAGGTTATTGCAACGTTGTTTTCCGGCCGGATCTACGATAATAATTGCGGCCCGTTTAACCGGGCTATAGATCCCTATTTTCCCCCTTCTTTATTCGTTAGTCGGATCCGAGATAACAATGCGGCCCGTTTAATCGGGCTATAGATCCTATTTCTATTCGTTGTATTCGATTAGTCTATAATACGCTTCGCAGCCTCTTAAAGAAGAACTACTAGTATTGGACTAATCTAGTTATATAAGGAGGAAAGGGGTTATAAGTTATAACCCCTAATAACCCCGACGACAACGCCGTTATTAGCCTCGTTATAACCCGGGCAATAGCCTCGTTATAACCCGGATGACAGCGTTAGTGGCTAGGTCACGTGCTCCTAACAAGGCTTTGTTAGGCGCCTGGCTAAGCCGGGCAGGCTCTTCGCAGCACCTATAAAGGGGCCCCCTTTTCCCCCTTTTCTAGCTAGTAAGACAAGAGAATAGAACCTAATGCACCTAACCTAATTAGTGCAATAGGTTTACCTTCCGGCCGCTCTACGTAGTAGAGCCCTACTAATACGTTACCTATTTTTCCTTAGGTCTACGCGGCTGATTTTGTCCGAGGAATTTTCCTATATATAGAGACTAGTTAGCCTCCCTACTAGATAAGATAAGAGCTATTATTCTTAGTGATATATATAATTTGCAGCTTCTAATCCTTCCTTATAGGCTGTTTTAAGCCTTAGAGCCTCTCTTCCTTTTTTTAATTGCTATTACCTAAATGTTAAGGACCCGACTGCCTAGCGTTCGATAGTAGATAATACGAGGCGCGAGAAGCTGTTAAAGATTACCCCTATCTTAGAAAACGACTACTAATACACTTATATAGGTATCTAGGATATATAATAACAACCCGATCTCGAAAACCTAAGTAAAGCAGAGGCTACTACATACGTTATAAGGTTCCTCTATAAGTATATATACGATAAAAATAACTAGGGCTACGAAGCTATTGCCTTCTTCTAAGAATACTTTTAAGGATGGCTTATATAGACGTGGAATAGGGTATACTAGAGCTATAAACGTTCTTTACGCAAGCTCCTAAAGAAACATAGGATCTACACCGGCCTAGATAATTAAGGCTTTAATATATAGTTCCTTAAACTGCAAACTATCTCCGAACTACTATAATAGCCTGCTAAAGAGTATATAAATCAGATATTTAATTAAGGCACAATCGTTGCATTTATACCACCGACTATAGCCCTAAGCCCGGCCCTAGACCTAGCTCTAAACCCTAGATTAAACAACTGTCTTTAGTGCAACGTAATAATAATAGACTATATACCTAATAATATACTAGTTTAACTAGTCGACTGTCCTTATACCTGCCCTTATCCCTAATATGCCTGCTATAACTAATACCCTTATTTCTTAAGCTCTTATTCCCCTTGCTAATGCTATTATAACTATTGCCCCTTTGCCGTCCCTTAATGCTTATACTACGATCCCTCTAATCGATGTTCCGAACGTCGATATAGATATAGACCTTTAGCAGAAGTTCGTAAAGCTATAGAGGAAGGATAAGTATTATACGGGATAGCCCTATAACCTCTTTAACAATAAGGTCTATATAGTTATAAGAACCTACTATAAGCTTAAGGTCTAACTAGGTTAATTCTATAACCTATTCTATTAGATCCTAACGGATAGAGCCGAGACTATAAGGGTCTAGACCCTAGTGTTATTATTTAGTACACGTGACTAGATTGCGTGTATTTAGGTAGTCCGCGCCGGCGAGGGCTACGCCCGTACTCTCTTCCCTTTCCCCTCTATAGTATTATTCTACCTCTTTCAAAGACCTCCTCTATGCCTACTCGGACTAACCCTATTATAAAATAACACTATCACTTTATTAATCCGCAGCCACGCCTACTGCACGCCGCCTCCGTACCGTCGGAAGCGCCGCCTAGAGTCTTTCCTACGATGCTTAATACGAGGATAAATTAAGCTGCCCTTTAGCTTTGTAGCCTTAATCGCTCGTGCGCGATTTTTCTAATACCCCGCACTAATAAGAACGCGATCCCGCGCTTATGTTAGCTTATGCGAATTTTTCGACCCTATGCCTACGAATGCGCCTTTAATCGGCTTTTCCTACCCTACTTACAGCCGTTAATTACCTGCCTATAGCGAGACCTTTCTGCCTTTTTCCTTTATTAATTTCCCCCTCGTAAGGGAGGACTTTACTATCTCCGCTTTAAAGGCTACGGGAGGAGCCTATATATATAGAAGCCTCGGGTGCGTTAGGAGCTAACGATATACGTTATTAACGCTAATAGCTCCCGCTTCGGCTTTAGTATAAGTAATACCTGCGAAATTAGGCACGACCTTCGAGACGGTGGTAGGGCGTAGTTATAACTGCGGAATATATAGAATACGCACGAAGAAGAACGCAAACAAACGAGCTTTAGATTGACCGAAGGAACGGTAGCACGACTACGAGCGGCGGGATACGATTAGACGATTTAAGTAATAAACATTAGGAATACTACCGCGCTCGGCGCGGCGATAGCGGGCGATATAAGGGGATATTGCCTATGCCTAGGAGACCGTATCAAAAAGAACGGCGCCCGTATAGCCTTATGCGGGGAGAGTAGATAGTAATAGCGATACGCGCCTAGAGACAAAGAGCTAGTTACTATAGGGCGAGCCCTTAAGAGCACCTAGGCGTGCGAAGCGTATAAGCCGGAGTAACCGGCCCTACTCAAAGTAGTCTATTCTGCTTATTAGGAAAAGGAGCTTCCCTACGTTCTAAAAAAGCTAAAAATACGGTTCCGCTAATGTTTATTGCGACGAGGGAATCGGGAAGGTTATATCCGCGTTTATAAAAGCTACGTGCCGCTCTCGAGGGGATTTTCGGTGCGATTTCGTATGTGTGTTTTCGGCTATGCGTTTCGGTATAGGTTTCGCCTTAACTACGTAGTCTATACGTAACGTCCGTCGCGCGTTAGGGTGCGGCTTTGGGTGTCTTAGAAGGTAGCTCTAAAAGAGCTAGGGCGGGGGGCTAATATAAGGGTCTAGACCCTAGTGTTGTTATCTAGTGCACGTGACTAGATTGCGTGTATTGAGGTAGTCCGCGCCGGCGAGGGCTACGCCCGTACTCTCTTCCCTTTCCCCTCTATAATATTATTCTACCTCTTTCTAAGACCTCTTTTATGCCTACTTAGACTAACCTTATTATAGAGACCTTCTATATCTACTACGTTAAATTAACTATATCGTTCTATATAACCTATAATACTATTAATATAGGAATTATAGATAGAATTCTATAGTAGAAGGATTTCCCTTCTAAGGTAAATTCTATAGATAGAACTCTAATAGAATTCTACGGTAGAAGGACTTCCCTTCTAAAGTGAATTCTATAGATAGAATTCTACTTCCTTTTATAGACTTCTACGGTCGTCCCGATAGACGCATCCGTCCGCGGAAGGTCTTCCCTAACTAACGCATCCGTCTTTATATTCTATTTATAGATCCCTTTCTATTCTTAGCTACCGAGGCTTCCCGGAAGGAAGCCTTAATCCTTCTCTCGTCTTATCTATAAGAAGGTAGTATAATCCTTAGCTAGATAGGTATTAATAATTCTAATAAGACTATTAAACCTATATTTATCTTTATAGTTAAGATACTTACTAATTGTAGGAATACAGTATTATAAGATGTGGTTGCATGCACGTGATTATATAATTACGTGCGTTACGTGCTTACGCGACTTAAGGGAGGCTATATTATAATACGGTAGCCTCCTCTCTAGCTAGCCGTATATATAGAATACACACATACACCGGTTAACCCTAAAGACCCTATCTAACACTAATTAGTGGTTGACTTATAGTCAATTATAGAATAGCAAGGATAGAAGAGATAAGATACTTTATCCTCGAAAGTGCTCGTACGGAAACCCTGTTCTACGACCTTTGTAAGGATCTTATGCTAAGTTAAATCACTAAAGTCACTGCCTTAAATAGGAGAACGTGACCTCGTGGACTCTAGCTCTATTAATAGTCTTAGCCTAAATTTTAGAGAAAGAGACGACGGAGCTATAATAAATAAACTACGTACGTAGACGCGTTTACCGATAAAAACACCCCGTAATACCTAATATTACTATAACCTCTTCGAACCCTAACCCTATACAGCTAGACGGTAGCCTATACGAACGACTGCTATAAAGCATACCGGTTCTATAGCCCGCTCGCTATAACGTCGACGTCGATCGCTAGAATAATAGCATCGACCTTAAAACGCAACCGGACGAGAAAACAGCAATAACATACGTTATAAGGTTCCTCGTAGATTGCGATATTAATCTTAGCATATAGGGATACGATATCCTTAGCTACTATTAAGAATATTTCTATAGATAGAAAGAGGCTATATAGTAGGCAGTCTACTTAACCTTTAAGAGGGCAGTGCGTAATCTTCTCCGCCGACGAGGCGTATATACCGGACCCCTTTAAGGCGGCTTTAATCGTTAACTTATAGCCACGCAATCGATGTAAGATCCGCTAATATAGCCTAAGGGAGAACTAGTAAGAATCTAGTTCGATAGAGGCACTACCGTGCCTAAGGCTATAGATGCTAACTACACGCTCGCTAACGGTCCTTCCCTATATAGTTAAACATATAGTAGAACTACGCCGGCTTAGCCCTTAACCCCGTCGAATAAAGCCTTAAGCGTCGCCGGCATGCCCCCTAAAAGGCCCCTACCTCCTATAGGAATATAACCTATATAGGCCCTTATACTATTTCTTCTACTATATTAATAAATAACGATCTACCCTATAAGCTATCGTTATTAGCATATCGATTACGCTGTTCTTAACCTAAGAGATATAGCTGCTATCCTTAACCCCGAGCTTAAAGCTTATCTTTAGATTCCCCTAGCGTACGTTCCGAATAAGACTATTAACGCGGAACTTTAACAGAAATTTGCGAAGCTTTAGGATAGTATAGAAAATTATACCGGCAAGCCCTACGACCTATTCGATAATAAGATCCGCTAGTTTATAGGCGTCTGTTATAGCATTAATGCCACGCCCGGCTAATTCTATAGGCTACTTCCGAGGATTCTTATAGGTCGCGCCTAAGCGTATTACCTTTAACATATTACGTAGACCACTACGTTTAGGGCCGCCTATAATAGCATTAAGAGGCATTTTAACACCGAGGTAAATAAGGCATACTACTTTACCGATTAGACCTCTATCTCTTTTAATAAGCTACGTATATAGAACCCTACGCTGCCGATGTAATATATTCTAGAGCTACTCTTCGACAAGCTCTAATTATATTAACGAGCCCTCGGCGGCACCTTTATCGGTAAAGACTAACTACGAGCTATAGTTATTAAGGCGTGCCGCAATGTTCCTAGGCTTATATAGGCATTATTCCGACCCTCTAAACACATCGAGACACTATTCTTAGAGCTCCGGTTATCCCTTAAGACGAGCCTAAACCTTAGCACGCCCGGTTAGTTCCTAACTAAGGATATAGACTAATCTAACCTAGAGGCGATGTACCTAGACCGTAGGTATATTAATAACCGCGGTAGAGGAGGTTACCGTAGTTTCCTATAAGGCTATAGGCGAGGGCATAATCGCGGCGGTTACCGCGGCAACTCTAACCGTAGTTATAGCTCCGGTAGTAGAGGACGAGGCGGCTACCCGATAGGGAGCCGACCCTAGAGCAAAAAGTGCTTCGTCTGCAATAAGGAAGGTTGCTAGTCTACTAAACATACCCTAGAAGAGAGGCAGAAGGCGAAAGACTAGTACTTAACCTAGTGCTATTTCTAAGGAACGCCCGCTATAAACCTAGTAGTATACGTAACTAAATATAAAGGTCACGAGATCACCGGCCTAACTAACGACTAAGAGGTTAAAGAGTACTAGGATAATAGTGCTAAAGGTACTAAGATAGAATAGTAGTAAGCGACCTAAATGCTCTATTAATAGGCATTTATATATCTCTTTATAGGGGAGGATGTGTTTAATATAGAGTAGGCTATACTAGCTGCCTAATTCCTTATCGACGATAGGTACTTAAGGAAGCAGTTCTAAGGCATCTTAATCGACACCGGCGCCGCTAAGGTCTCTATAGCTAGTTAGGAATAGTATCTCGCCTTCTAACGAGAGAACCCTAGCGTAAAGCTTAACGACTCTATAGCTGGTTAGGCCTTAATTAAATTCGGCAACGGTAATGCTATTAACTCTATCGGGTCGATAGCTATCGACATACTAGTAGGAAGGATTACCTTCTACATACTTAAGTCCCCGACGCCTTTCTTATTTTCTCTCGCGGATATAGATCGTTTAAAGGTATATTTTAATAATACTACTAATATATATAAAGCATCCTCTATGCTATATGCCGGGGCTAATGTAATTAGCTATAGATAAGATAGTAGGGAGCTATTCCTAGCTCCCGGGGCTTACGCCTACCTAATAGAATTATCCTTCTTTATATATATATTCTTAGTGCTAAGTGCATTAAATTAGTAGTAATTCCGCACCTTCTGCCTTAAAAGCTACTATTAGGAACGCCCTTCCTATCTCTAGAGCTTCGCTCTACTACGACACGTTCGCTAAGAGCTTCTTAAAGCTCTCGCTATTCGTTAAAAGCCGCTTAAAGGCTCCCGACACCTATAGTATAACCAGCTTATGCAACCTTAGCTAGCACGCCTATATAACCTCTAATATAAGCCTTACGATCCGACGAGGCTCGCCTTTCTAAGCATTATTAAAACTAGGGCCTACTGCTTAGTTCTCTATTTTTAAGTCCTTACGCAATTAGCCGTAAGGAAAAAGTTTCTCTCTATATTTTCGATTTCCTACGCGTACCCGTTCTTACGCTAAAATTAAAACACCCTATACCTCCTACTATAGACCTTTCTCTTCTCCTATAACTCTTCCTTTTCTCCTCTCCTATAACTCTTCTTTCTTCGCAATCCTTCCTCTTCTCTATCTATCGACCTCTTCGCCTTCTTCCCTCGTTTTATTTAAGCTATTATTACTATAGCTAGGGACGAAGAAGCCCGTTAAGCTATAGCGTCTATATCTCGCTTAGACGACGCTTTTTACCCTCGCTTACCGATATAAGAATATGCCCCGCCGGATAGTATCTATAGCGCCGCTCCTTCTAAGGACTTTAAGAGTAATTATAAAGATCCTCCTCCTCCCGCCCGCCGTCGTCCTCGCTTATCCTTAGAAACCGAGGTACTACGTAAGCAGTCTACTATACTAGCTATAGAGGATAAGGATTATAACAACCTATTAAAATAGGCCGTCCGCTACTCTAAGTTAATTAAGATACTGCCTACGGAAGGGGTTATTAAGACCTTTACTAATATAGACGTAATATATATAAAGTAAGCCCGTATTCTCTTAGGCTCTTTAGCCTTTAAGTCGGAAATTATCTTCGATATCTTAGATCTTCCGTCCGTAAAGGAAAAGCATCTATAGCACGCTAATACTTAGCGAAAGGGAATTCGCTCGCATTTTCGTTTTATAGGCGAGCTTCCCGATAAAGAGACCCCTCTCTACGCTACGATATCTCTAGTATATCCGCTAGTCTAAGCTATACCTCTTAACCCGTAAATAATCGACGGAGACCTTTCTAACGGTTAATTAAAGGAATAGCCTCCTCTTCGTCCGTAAGGAATACTTCGCTTATCTAAGCAGCGCTCTATTAGACAATAGCATTACCCTAAGAAATAACCCTAGGTTCTATATTATTCTCTTTAGTCTAAGTTATCTAAGTACTCTTAGGCCTTTTACTCTCGTCGATAGAAGGATTCGGATAATAATAATAATAATTCGTCTAAGTTTAATAATAGTTTTATCCGCCGCCCCTTAAAGTCCTATCCGAACCTACGTAAGCACCGCGAGGTAAGTTATACCTCCTCTTCGGCCTATAACGATAAGGCTATTACTAAACGCCTTAAATAGGATAATATTAGTACTTTTAACTTAGATAAGCATAATCTAAAGAACCTAGGCATTATCGCTCTTAGCGATAGAAAGAATATCTATATAGACGTCTATCTCTTTATAGAGCGTCTAAGGATTTATTAAGACGAAGATTTATTCGCCTTTTACCTATATTACCTTTCTTTCTTAGCAAGAGGAGCTCTTATATAGTATATAAGTAAGCTTATAGCGGAATAACGCGATATCCTTAGTTCTTCCCCCTTTAGAACCTTCTATAAGTTCTTAACTAAGCGTTTTAAGCGTCCTAACGCCGACGTCTTAAAGGAACTTTATAAAGAAAGGTATACGATATCTATATAGTCCTTTAGCTCTATTACTCTCGTATAGTAGATCTAGAGAAAGGTTTCGCTTATCCGCTAACTTAAGATAGGTAAGGATGCCTAAATTATTAAGGCTATCTATCCTTTTATTGCCGTTTAAATCTCCTCGCTTCTTCCTATTCCTACGAAGAAGACCCCGATCGATAAATAGATTCGCATTATTAAGGAATAGAAACCCCTTATTATAGCCTCTCTTAAGCTATATATCTCCGGAGACTAAGACTATTCTCGCTATAGTAGCTTTTCCTATCGGGATAATAACTACCGTTAGGATAACCGTCGCCGTAATAATAGTTACCGTTAGGGTAACCGTAATCGCAGCCGTTATAATAATCGTCGCGATAACTATCGTTAAGGTAACTAAAGCAATAACTACCGTTAGGGTAACCGTCGGGATTAAGACTAAGGTTATAATCGCAACTATAGTCCCGAAGGACGAAGCTTAAGTAATAACCGTAATTAGTCAAGCTTACGCCCGTTACGCTACGATAAGCGTTACCTTCGCCGGGACGACCGACGAGATAACCGAACGGAATACCGCTAAGGTAAATATAAAGGTAATAAAAAAAAAGTACGTTTTAAGTCGAAATATTAAAGCGATAAGAAGACTACTCTTAGCGGCGATAAAGCTAATAACGAGCTATACTTAAACGATTCTTAAGACGACGCGTCCTCTTACGCCTCTTTAAAGGCTAATTTCGTAGGCTATATAAACTCCCGTTACCTTACTAAATAAGCCGGTAAGTTTAAATATAGTACTTACGACCGTACTTTCGCCCTCGCCTCTATACTTAAAGAGTATATATATACTAAATGCTATATATTTAAGCAGTAGCTCTATAGTAAAGAACGCACGCTTAAGCCTTTAACCTATAAGGTTTATAAGATCTCTCTTCTTTCTTATAACGCCCTTTTCTCTTACCTCCGTCTTAAGTATAAGAAATCCCTTTCTATTACCGTAGGGATTATCTCCGATCCTATCGTTATTAAGCCTAATAACCCTACCGCCCTAAAGCCTATTCTTCCCGCACCTATTATTAAAGAGCCTATTTTTTACGTAGTACCTACTATAGCACCCCGACTAGATTAAGTCCTAGAAGCTAAAGCCGAGGAGCCTTAATAAGACTAAGATTCCCCGCCGTACTTATACTCCTATATAAGGATTAAGGTCTTTACCTAACCTAGTAGGCAGGAAGTCTAAGTTTGCCCTAACTCTAGCTATAGTAAGCCTATAATTAATCGCGACCTTCTTTAGACTCTTAACTATACCGTCGAAAAGAAGCCTCCCGTTACTATTAACGGAGTTAACGGTCGCTCCTTTTGCGAGGACTAGGCTACGTTCTCTTTCTACGCGCGCGGTACTATAGCTAGCCTAACTACCTAAGCAGCTATAGCTAAATTCACTTACTCCGCTTAGGTCTCTAAAGTAAAGGCCGGCGTACTTCTAGGCAATGCCTTCCTTAAGCTATACCGAGGATCCCTTAATTATAATAAAGAGGTTATTTGTATCGGAGTGCTTAATAGGTTTAAAATCCTATTCGATATCTATAAATAGCCCCGCGAAGTTATTCGCCGTATCTAAGCCGTCTAAAAGACTATTATACTACCCGGCACTACCCTTATAGTCCTTACCTTTTAGAAAGAACTTCCTAAGGACTGCGCCTATACTTTCTTCGCCTCTTACGCTAATGCTATTTATAGTATCGTCGATACTAAATCTCTTCCTACTATCTTTATTACTAATAGTATAAACGTTAACCTCGTTATTAAGCGTAAGCAAAAGCTTAGCTAGATATAAGAGTATTAGGAGTCTAGCTATTTTGCCGCCCTATCTTAGAAATTAGCTATAAAGGCTCTAACGCTAGCTACGGCAGTTTCGCCTGCTCTTAGAGCCGCTGCTATACCGTCCTCCTCTATAGGAACCGCTATTGCTACTGCTATTTCTTCTATTAATTTATCGGTTAACGTTGCGAGTACCTTCCCGCTTACTTAAAAGATCCTTAAGTGTCTTTAGCCTCCCGCCCCGTCTTAACCTATAGAAGCTCTTATTCTTAGCACTTCTCTAACGCCTTCGCTATCCGACTCTATCTACGCCTACGTTATAGCCTCTTCGGCAAGACCCGCTAAGTAGTCTAAGGTTCGCTAGAACCTTATAGCAGCCGCTACTAACGTAATAGCAGCTGCTATAGCTATTAAGACAAACGCCGTAGATAGAATCGAGGATCCCCTCTTTAGCCGTATTCTATACTAAACGCACGTTTAGCGCCTACCGGAGCTTTAAGAAAAATGCACTAAGGAAGGGATTTATATTTTCGACTATAGCCCCTCTTTCGTGCGTTGCGTTAAGAAGCTTCTTAAGAAATACTCCTAGCTCTAGCGAGATATAGGCACCGCCGTCGTAAAACCCGGAAAGGAATTAATAGTCCCTTTAATTAATAATTAGCACGAAAAACGAGTCGCTTAAAGGCCTTACCTATAAGGGCTTCGCGATAGGAAGGTTATCGACGATATATTTAACCTACTTTACAAGCAGGGTCGCCTAGAGTAGGCCGATAAGCCTACGCCGTTTATAGCACCTATCTTCGTAGTCTAGCGTATAGCCTAAGGCGAGACTAAAGGCCGAGTCGTTATTAACCTACGTGCCGTTAATAGTATTACTATTCCGGATTCCTACCTTCTACTACTATAAAGCTCTATTATTGCTAAACTCTTAGGCGCCCGCTTTATTACTGCTATCGACGCTTCCGCCTTCTTCTATTAGTTTCGGGTTAAGCTTAAGCATTAAGGTAGGTTTACTATCACGAGTTATCGAGGTCTAAAGCGCCTAACGGTTGCACCTATCGGCTTTCGTAATAGCCTAGCGTACGCGTAACGCTATATAGACCGAGTCCTCCGCCCGCACTAGGACTATAGCCGCGCGTTTATTAACGATATTGTTATCTACTCCGCTATAGAAGAAGAATACTTCTAATATCTTAAGGCTATCTTTAAGCTCTTCGCATCGCTTAATTTATCTATAAGCCCTACTAAAAGCTAGATCGGTTACCCTTCCGTAGAGTTACTCGGATTTTATATCGACGCGTTTAGGATAAGCACTACGAAGTATAGGCTTACCGCCTTTATAAAGCTTCTATTTCCCGATAATCTCGCCGCTCTTAAACACTATATCGGCGCTATAGGGTATATTCGCAACCTTATTCCGTACTACGGCGCTTCTATCGCCCCTCTATAGGATCGTAAGACTAGTCTTTTAGCCTAAGGTCGCTTAATCGGTAAGGTTAAGAACGGGAACCTTAATAAGCGGAAGTCCTATATATAAGTTACATCGTTCTATTCCTCCTTCGCCTCCCTTTAGAAGGAAATTACTTCTAGCCGTATAGTTTACTATATAGACCTATAGAAGAGACTATTCTATTAGATTAACGCCTCTTTATAGCGAGGCTTCGCCGCCGTCTTTTTCTATCTCCGCGACGGCACAGTTTAGCAGCTAGGCTAGCCTATTCCGGTTAAAGCTATTATGCCTATCTACTTCCTCTCCCGCACTCTAACGAGAGCCGAGTAGTCCTATAGCCCCTTAGAACTAAAGGTCGCCTATCTTATATAGGCTGCGAAGAAGATACGTACTACGGTATAGTCGTTAACCCTTCCGCTTATAGTCTTAACCGACTACTCCGCGATTAAGCAGATCGTCGCTAAGAGAACCCTCGATACTTCTAGTATAGACCGAGCTAACCGTCGTCTAGTTATAGCCTTAATTTATCTCTTTAAGTACGAGATCGAGGTTTACTATCTTCTTAGCAAGAAGAACTTTATTCCCGACGCCTTTAGTCGCCTACTAGCCGAAGAATCCGACTAGCTGCTTAATCGTCGTCGTCCCGACTTTACTATGCTTAACGATATACTTATAGCCTCTAAGGCTATTATAGCTTTTAAAAAACGTAAGGAATTCGCCGTCGCCTACGATAATAACCCTTACTATAAGCGAATATTTTAAATAATCGCAGATAGCGAAGACGCTATCGAGAGTCTTTCCTCGCCCTTAGAAGGAGCTATAGTCGCTAACTCTAACTCTATAGCACGAATAAAAGCATAGCTTAAGCGCCGCGGCATACCGTTCTTTATAGTCGATAAGCTTCTATACTATAAAGGCCCCGACGGCTTTACCCGGCTATATATCCCTAACGCCTTCGTCCTATCTATAATCTCGGTAGCTTATAACGATAAAAACTACTTTAGCGTCGTCTGTATAATTAAAGACCTAGAGATATACTCGATTCGCGGAGTTACCCGTTAGGTAAAAAAGCATATCGCGGCCTATAAAGCCTATTGTTTTAGCTAAATAGACCGTTAGACCCTTACCGGCAGCTATAAACCTATTCGCCCCCCGCTACTTCTAATGCAAAGTATCGCAATAGACTTTATAACCGATATACCGCCCTCGCCTTTAGCAAGCTCCTTATAGCAGATCCTAGGCTTTAATATCTTTAACTAACTTCTTACGGTTACTTACCTAACTAATAAGAGATACTTGCTAATCTTAGGCAACGCTAAGTACGGCATGAAGGACTAGGCTTAAAGCCTAGCCCGTTAGTTGCTTCTTTCTAACTAAGGTATACCGAGAACTATTATTAGCGATTAAGATCGCAAATTTACGTCCGACTTTTAGAAAGGCCTTTAGAGCGTATTCGGCACTAAAATTACAATAACTACCGCCTACTACCTATAGGCTAACGGACTTACCGAACGGCGCAACTAGACCGTAGAGACCGCTCTACGAATATCCTATATCGAGGATCTTAGCCTAAATTAGAAGATAATAATCCCTACCCTCTAGTAGAATCTAAATATAGCATTTAACGCTAGTATAAAGATCTCTACCTATAAATCTATCTTCGGCTTTAATATACATAGACTATTAGAAGCTGCCGATAATATCTTAGGCACTACCGCGGACGAATTACCCTACTTGCGAGAAGTTATCCGTAGATAAGCAAGCCTAGCTATAGACCTAGCCGCTATAAAGGCTAAGTAGCGGTATAATATAAAACACCGGCCGGTTCTTCTTAAAGCTAGTGATAAGGTCTATCTAAAGTTACATACGGGCTATTATAAGCCTAGCTAGCCGCTAAAGAAATAGTCGCGGTAATAAGAAGGCCCTTTCGTTATTAAGCGTATAGTTAATAACCTTACGGCGGAACTCGACCTCCCTAGCTAAGTTAGAATCTACTTAATCGTCTCTATTTAGCATCTTAAGCTCGCGTACGAAGGGCATTACGTCGAGCTCGAGCCTAGGCCTATAGAAGCCGCTCGCGATATCGAAGCACCTAACGAAGGGGATTAGCACTACGAAGTCAAACGCCTAATAGATATCCGTATTCGTCGCATCGGTCGGTCGAAGTTACCTATAACCGAGTACCTTATACGATAGAAAGGATAGGCTACTATATATAACTAATAGGTCCGAGCCGACTAAGTCTCCGCTAAAGCCATTACGGAGTTCTAGGGCCGCCCTCTAGCACGCGCTACTTAAAGCAAAAAGGCCGCTTAGTAGAAGGAAGAATTAGAGGAATAATTACTAGCAAATATAAGCATAACTTATAAGAATAAAAGAAAGGATTTAGGCAATAGGAGTATTCCTCCTAATTGCCTAATTAGGATTATATTTATAACTACTATAGGCAGTAGTGTTTTCTTTTTCGAGCCGGTATTCTAATATATATAAAGCATCCTCTATACTATATGCCGGGGCTAATATAATCAGCTATAGATAAGATAGTAGGGAGCTATTCCTAGCTCCCGGGGCTTACGCCTACCTAATAGAATTATCCTTCTTTACACACATATTCTTAGTGCTAAGTATATTAACTACGAACGTTATTATTAGCAAAGATAAGGGCGTTACGGTCCTAGTAGTCCGCAAATAGGGCTACCCCTAGTTCTTCCTTAGTAAGGCAGAATAGGCTATCTCGTTCTTAGCGGAAAGCGAACTCCGTACGCTCTATCGCTAATTCGGCCACCCGGCAGTAATAAGACTATATTACTTACTGCGTTAAGCAGGCTATATAGTGTCTATTAATATACTTAAGAACATCGCGAAGTACTGCTATTACTGCTAGCTATACTCTTAGGCCCCTCGTCGATTTAAATTTACGTTAAAGGACGACTAGGACTTTAACTACGAGATTATCGTCGACGTAATACACTTAGATAACCGCCTAGTCCTCTACGTAGTCGACTTAGCTACGGCATTCTAAGGAGCCCGCTTCTTGCCCTTAATATCCGCTAAAGATACGTAAGAGACGCTTCGAACCTTATAGATTAATACCTATCTTAGCCCGCCGGATACTATTAAATATAACGCTAAAACGAACTTTACGTTAGTAGAATTCCGCAACGAGGCTAAGTTTATAGGCATTATATATAAGTAAGTCCCTATAAAGGCATATTAGTCTATCGGCAAGGTTAAAAAATACCACGCTCCGCTACGCTATACCTTCGATATTATATATGCCGAACTTAGCGACGTAACCTCTACCGAGGCAATTCTTTAGATAGCAGTAAAGGCTATTAATAATACCGCCGGACCTTAAGGCCTTATACTAACGCTGCTTATATTCGGCGTATATCTACGTATAACGTTAGACTCTCCGCCCTTAGCCGCGACCCTTAAGAGAGCCGCCGTAGTTTATAAGGCGATAAAGATATTGCGCTAGCTCTCTATAGAGCGGTAAGTTAAGGAGGCCTTATAAACCCGGAATAGACTAAATACGTCTGATATTCTCTCTCTTCCCTTATAAAGTAAAGTTCGTATATAAAGAGAGAAAACCGGCTAGCAAAAGCTATTTAAGATTGCCTTAATCGACGGCTATAACGTAATAATTAATATAGTTAACGGACCTTAAGTCCTTCGTTTAACGTTAGTGCAACCGTATAACCGCGATAAAAAGACCGAAGACCTTCCGGCTCTACGTCTTAAAGAAGATTCCCTATAGCTAATTTAGTAGGCTAAACCCCCTCGACTAAGCCCCTTAGCACCTTAAAGACGCGGACGTCCCCTTAGCTCTAAGAATAGGCCGAAGCAATTAATTATAAGCAATATAGCTCTTAGGTTCCTACTCTAAAGTAACCCTATATATGCCTTCCTTATTAAGAAAGAAGAAGATGCGTACGCTTTAGCGCTTAAGCTACGTAACGATAGTATTATTATAACTCCTAGAGCCCTGTTTAAAGAGGCCGATAACTAAGAGATCGACGACCTCTTTATCCGCGGAGTCTTTAGCTTCGAGAAGTATAATAAGGCAAAGCACGGCGGCTATCGTATCTTCCGGTCATATATAGTACGAGAGGTAAAGGGACGAGACATAAAGCTATATAAGAAATCGAGGCTCGTCGTTTAAGGTTATAATAACCGCGAGAAGCATTGCTTGCTAATAGCCTCGCTAACGATCTAGCGCGTTAGCTAACGGCTAATACTAGCAATCGCGCCCGCGATAATCCGGGATTACGGGATAACTTTATCCCTACGTAATATTATATAGGCCTACCCGTAGGCGACGACGAAGCTATTATAGATAATTCTAACGTACCTGCCTAAGGAGTTAGAAGGTAGATACCTAAAAGGGACTATTATTTAAGTCATCCGACTACTATATAGCATCGCGGAGTCTAGTGTTTACTAATTCTATATATACTAAGGTTATTACGTTAAGCAACTTAATATATCGACCTCGACCTATAACTTATGCCTGCTAATAACTAATATAAGACCTAAGAAATTAGGTATCGTAGGAATCTAGACCGACGATACCCTTATTCTCGGTACCCTTACTTTCTCGGCCGTCGAAGAGGATAAATTGCAGGAAGCTAAGTTCCGGGCTAAGCTAAAGACGTTAATAACGGCTAGCTCTATTATAGACTTTAACGGCGCGAAGGTAACCCTATAATAGAGCGGAGATATACTATTGCAGCAAAAGGGCTAGGCTGCACGTATTAATATAATTGACATAATAGTATTTAATAGCCCTTAGCGCTACCTAGAATAACGGGCCTAAGGGAGCTACGTAGCGTGTGTCTATTAGCTAGAAGTATCCTTTAATGTCTTAATTATAGCTTAGGTTTACGAGCCTAAAAAGAAAGACTATAAGAGGCTAAATAAGCGTCTCTAGTAGCAAAAGGATAACTAAGATCGAGGACTAAAATACGTCCCGATAGACCTAGTAATAGCAAAGCTAATAGTCTTTATAGACGGCTCCTTCGTAAATAATAGAGACCTCTTATCGCAACTTGGCTTTATTATTGTAATTATTAATAAGGAGAGAACCGATACTAAATTCGACGTTACCGGCAATATTATTTATTAGAGTTCGACTAAGTGTAAGCGCGTAATATAAAGCGTGCTTATATCGGAGATCTATAGGATAGTAAATAGTATCGACCTCGGTATTATCCTAGCAATAACTATAAAGCTAATTACTAAACACTTGCAAATTCTACCCCTTCCGCTAGTAATTTACATAGACTTATACTCGCTTTACGAGAACCTCGTTAAGCTAGGAATAACCTAGGAAAAGAGGCTTATGATTGATATTATAGCCCTTCGATAGTTGTATAAGAGGCGCGAGATCTTAGAGATTAAGTAGATTAATAGTAATAATAACCTAGCTAACGCAATAATAAAGGATTCCTTTAATCGATCTCTATAGCGCTTTATTAATTCGAATAGATTAACGGTTCGAATAAATGCCTTTATTATAAGACCTTAATCGATATTACCTACGTTATACCGGCACTGTTTTATGCCGGCCTTAATGCGGCCCTACTTCGCCCCGGCTACGTTCTAGCCCGGGCCTAATTTAACATTAGGATTTATTTCGTACCGGCCTATTTAATAAGGCCGCGTACTATTTCTTTTATACAGACATCGGGTTGTTTTTACGCGTTTGTAATCACTTAGTCTAAGGTTATAAAAGAAAGACTGCTAGTATAGGAATATAGTATTATAAGATATAGTTATATACACGTGATTATATAATTACGTGCGTTACGTGCTTACGCGACTTAAAGGAGGCTATATTATAACACAGTAGCCTCCTCTTTAGCTAGCCGTATATATAGAATACATACACACACCGGTTAACCCTAAAGACCCTATCTAACACTAATACTAATTAATAATTATAAGGCTTAATTATAGATAGTAAAGTAGACGAGATAGTTCTATATCCTTCGAACGTATTATAGATCTTTATCGAACGGCTTCCGCCCGACGATCTTATTCTATATACTTAGAGGAGGATAACTATATTAAGAATAAGAAGACTTTACCTTCTAAGTCTAGCTCGCCCTTAGGGGTTACGTATAGCTCTTCTTTAAACTTTTTGCTAACCGATTACCGCTTTAAAAGAAGAAGAGTAGTACTAGCAGAAAGTACGTTAATAACGCTAAACGATAAATGTTTCGTAAAGAACCCTACGAATATAACGATAAACCGCGTAAAAAATAAGTATATATTATAACTTCGATGCACTAACCTACTAGTCCTTTATCCGATATAATAGAGGAGACTCTTAAGGAATAAATAAAAGGCATTACTATCTACTAATCCCTTTTTCCGTATATTAACGTAAAATGTTAGGATAGTAATATTAAACCCGACGAGAATAATAGCATCGCGATTATAATATCCGTCGCTAAGTTTATTGCCCTTTATAAAGCGTCGATCGATTTTTAAAGAAACGAGATCCTATTATACTTCTAAGACTACTTCTAAAAATAGATAGCGAATATATAGGGTCTAATATATATAGACTATAAACGAGCGCTAAAAGTTCTAATAAGGAAAAGAGGAATATATACCGGTCGTTATAGGAATAGCTAGCTACGTGCGACGATATAGTAGCACACACGTAATATACGTAATCCCTAGGATTACGTGCACGTACGTGGGAGCTACGTTACCGCAATAGCTTCCCCTTACTTAGCTAGCAACCGACCTAATATAACTGCACTATTTACCCTATAAGGTCGACCTAAAGACCTACTCACACTAATTAGTAATTAATTCGGTTAATTATAGACAGCTAGGTAGAAGAGATAAGATCCGTAACCATCGAGTAGTATAAAACACCTTCGGGAACACTTAGGGACGGTTATCTTCGTGCTAAAAACAAGGATATCTCCGACCCGATCTAACGGTCGAGACGTCTTTCCTAGCTTCTATTAAGCCCGTTACTTCTATTAGATAGGTTAGGCTAATATTAATTAAAGTGCGTCTATAACGTAAGACAACTATCGTAAAATCCCTTACGATACTAACGAAAATAGCTTCTTCTTTAACCTTAACCCTAGGCCTATTAAAGAGGACCCTACCTACTCTTAAAAAGTACCTCGCTAATATGCTAATCCTAGATAGCTTCCTATCGGCGATAGATATCGACCTTTAGGATAATAAAGTAATACCTAAAGAGCGCAATAAGACTGCCCTTATAACATATACTATACGATTCCTATTATTCTATTACTACGATATTAGTCTATAAGATAACGAGCTCCTTAGATACTTCTAAGAGTATTTCTAAGGGTAGACTAAGGAGACTTAGGAAGTATTAAAGAGGGAGTTTAAGAGGGAAGTCAGGCTTCTCCTTAAACGACGAGGCATCTACCCTAGCCTAAACAATACCTTATTTCTAAAGCAATTTATTGCTCTATAATCGGCGGAATTAGTGCTAAACTAGCCTAAGCAAGCTTAAGCAATAACGAAGTTCGATATTAGAACAACGGCATATAATATAAAGCTTTAGGGAATTTAAGGCACTAAGCAATAATATAATACCCTGTCTCCTGCCCCGATATCTCCTACGCCGGACCTATCTCCTGCCCTAAACCCGTCTCCTGCCTTAAACCCGGCTCTAGGCCCGGTAGCTATTCCCGGTGCAATATAACAATAATAGACTATCTACCTAATAACTTATTAATTCAACCAGCTAATAGCCCCTATTGTCCTTAGTGCCCCTATTACGCCCGGTGCCCCTATTATCCCTACCCCTATTGTCCTTACCCCTATTGTCTATTGTCCCTCCTACTGCTATGCCTATTGCCCCTTTGCTATCTATTAACGCTTATACTACGATCCTACTAATCGAAGTTCTAAACGTCGATATAAACGCCGACCTCTAGCAGAAATTCGCTAAGCTCTAGAGGAAGGATAAGTATTACATAGGAAAGCCCTATAACCTCTTCGACGATAAGGTCTACTTATTTATAAGAACCTACTATAAGCTTAAAGTCTAACCTAGTTAATTCTATAACCTATTCTCCTAGATTCTAACGGATAGAGCCGAGACGTTCTATATCTAACACGTTAAGTTAACTATATCGTTCCGTATAACCTATGATATTATTAAGCAACATTTTAATATAGACGTTAACTATAGTTATTATTTTACTAACTAGACAATAACGACATTTAATAAGGTCCGCACGGAAAATCCCTTTATGCCGCTTTATAAGGTTCTCTAGACTCTCTTTAATAAACTTTAACTATATTAGAGAGCCCTTAGTAAAGACTACGATAGTAATATTCCCCTTCGTATATCTTTTATTAACGCTTGCCGTAGTGTTCCTAAGCTAGAATACGCTCTCTTTAAGCCCGCTTAGAAAGTCTAGACTGTTTTTGCAGACTTACGTACGTCTACTAAGACCTATCTTATACGGAACCTATTGGCCTAGTTCCTATAGGATAAAGCATTTAATTATAATGATTAATAGTACCTAGACCGAAGATACTTAAACAACCGTAGACGAGGCGGATTCCGTAGTCTCGGACGGGGCTATAGACGAGGATACGAACGTAGCGGCCGTAGAGGCTATTTACGAGGATTTAGCTATAACCGTAGGACCCCCTTTCGCCTACGAGGACGCGGCGGCTATAGCAATAGTATCGCACCGACTTATAAGGACCCGCACCTAAGGGCGCGATTAAGATACCGTTAATTATGCGTAATTAAGGTAGTAAAGCGAGGGAAAACTATGTTATTATTGTCTAGTTCTATAGAAGGCTAGCTGTCTTACGAGGCACCTTAAATAGGTGCGTAAGTGTTATAGAACTACTAATTTAGGTTCTTAGTTTACTTTCTTTTTTCTAAAGTACAGGACGACTTAAGTACTAAGGGACTTAAGTACGGAAATACTTAGTACGAGGGTACCGGGGTACTTAGTACTTTGGTACTTGGTACTTTATGACTTAGCATAAAGATATTCGCCCCGGACTTACCTATTATCCGGTTATACCCCTTTTCGGCTTAGGATACACCCCTTTTTCGAACCTAAGTCCTTTAGGACTTAGCTTCCTTAGGTACGGGACGTACTACGTAGCTACGGTCACGCCGACGATCTTATTAGGCACCTTTGCCTAATAAGACCCGATGATTGGCTCGATGCCCCGTATAATAGACCGACACTTAGACTACCGGGAGCTATAGGCCTAATATAGCCCTCCCGGCTTTCGGGACCGATTATTCGTCCGATCCTCTATATAAAGAGGTCACACGACTTATGTCGTGTGACCTACCTATATGAAATTATGCACGTAGTGCATAAATAGACCTATATAACCTAGATTAGTCTATAAGGGCTTTAGAACGACGCGGGAGGCAGCCTTTTCGAGGTCAGCCGACTTACATAGCCCCTACGTAGCCCCGGGGACCCGCATTAGCTCGGGGCAGTGCAAGGGATACGTGGCAGAAGGTGCTAGAAGGAAAGGGACGTACCGGGACCGTCTAGACGGACGGGAAGAGCTATATAAAGGAACTTTAGTCCGCCCTTCCTTAGGCTCTCCTTCCTTCCTTTCTTCTTTAGCTTTTATTATAGTTTTAGTTTAACTGCCTACTAAGTGACCTACACCTCTTCTAGTAGTGCCCTTAGTGCTCTAGCCTCGACTAACCCTACTTGCTTAGACTTAGCCAGCCGGTCTAGTATAAGTAACCCTAAGTGCTCTTCTACTTACTATTCCGCCCCTATAGCTTTTAAGGATAAATAACGCCCTCTATTAGTCTTTAACTATTAGAGACTTAGTCCGGTTAGACTGTCTTCTATCTTCCAACCGTTCTATTATAGTAAGTAGATATAATAACTATATAGGTACCGAGCTACATCTGGCTCGGTCTTATAGGCGCCGCTCCGATGCGATATACCCCCTAGCGTTAAGTAATCAATTTAACGCTGCGAGAAGAAGCTATTACGAGCGCTTATAAAGCCTTAAATACACCCTCCCCTAGTGTTACGACCGTCCCTATTCCGTTCCTCTAATCCTCCTATGTTTCCTTTATTCCTTATATCCGTCCGCGTATATCCTTTAAATAAAGCAACGCTTTAAACCTCTTAAATTTAGCTCTCGGGAGCGCCTTTATTAAGCCGTCTATAAGCATCTCGGCCGTTAGGATATATTCTACCGTAAAGCGCTCTTTCCTATATTCTTATTTAAGCTATATATTCTAAATGTCGATATAACGGAGCTTCGTAGAGATACGGCCTTCTTCGACTACTAATCGTATAGTCTAGAGGTTATCGCAGTATATTTTTAATAGCCTAAGGTCCTTTAAGATGTCTCGTAGTAGCCTTAATAGCGCGATGCCTTCCTTCGTTATACGCTCGAGTCCTAAGAGCTCCGCCTCTATAGTCGAGGTTATTACCGTATCTTATAGGCTCGCTTTCTAAACGACTAGGCCGCGGTAGAGCATTATAATATAGCCTTATAACAAGCGGCGTATATCGGGATCGTCTGCGAAAGACGCGTCGGTCGCGATAATAAGAGCCTTACCTATAGTAAGTCCGTCGAACTTAATTATAAGGAACCTTATTGCGTATAGGTAGCGAATGCACTAGTTCGCCGCCTTTAAATGCTCGGGGGAAGGGTTCGTTAAGAACCTCGAGAGCTGCGAGGCTACGAGCGCAACGTTAGGTCTTACGGTAATCGCGGTGTATATAATTAACCTAACCCTTTCTTAGAAGTCCTTAATCTCGCGAAAGGAGGCCTATTCGGTGTTTTTAACGAGTAGAAAAGGCGGGATTAGAACCGCCGGCGCTTTGCTATTATCGTTAAGGCTAAACTTATATATAATCTTCTCGATGTATACGTCTTAGTAAAGGAAGATCTTCCGAAGCTATCGGTCGCGGATAACTCTAATCCCGAGATACTATCTAAAGGCCTCCTCGCGGACCTTATATTTCCTATAAAAGTACTTAATAAGGTCGTCTACGCTAATCCCTTTAGGACTTAGGATAAGGATATTATTAACGTATACTAGCATAAGGATCTTACCGTTTATAAAGACGTAAGGCTCCTCGCCGGTGCGGATAAGCCCTTATTCCTCTAACGCTTAGTATATCTTATTATACTAAACAAGAGGCGATTCGCGTAGTCTATAGAAAGCCTTATCGAGTTTAGCTACTATTAAAGAATTCTTATCTCCTTTAAGAAAACCTAGCTCGATGTATCCTTTTAGTAGTTCTATATAGACCGGCCGCTTCGTCTTATTAATATTAGTGTTTAAAAAAGCGTTAGCGATATTAAGTTGCCGAACATCGAGATTATACTTCGCCGCTACGGATATAACTATCCTAAAGGTTTTAATAGCAAGGGTTATAGCGTAGGTTTCCTCGCCTTAATCGCCCTAGAGGTCTCTACGCATAATTATACGTGCCTTATATCGTGTAAGGTATCTATCTTTATCGAACTTATAGAGGAAGACCTATTTAAGCGGGATTAGGGTTCCTTTAGCGCGCTCCTAGCTAAGGAGGCGCTACGTACCTCTTCGGAGGAGGTCGTATAGCTCCTTACGGTAGCCCTCTTTAAACTCTTTCCCGTATAGGTAGTAGTCGAGATCTTAATAGCGTTAAGGCAGTCGGACGAAGTTATCTCGATAATGCTTATATGCCTTTTATTAGACTACGGTTGCGAATACTAAATAAAATATCGTAAGATCTCCTTTTAGCTAAAGATCTTCGGGCAGTAGGGTATTAAAAACGTTGTCCCTCTGCCTTATGCGTCTCGGTCGAGAGCTCTATCTCGTGGCTTTTATACCGTAGAGCTCTTATTGTATTCGACGAGGGCGACGGGTCCTCTCTTATATTAGGGCTTCTTCCGTAGGTAGTCCCGCAGAAACCTTACCTTCTTCTGCTAAGGTCGCATTACGTTAATTAAGATCCTAGCGATCTTTAGCGTGTATACCTTATTGTAGGCCTACCTCTTCCTCTTAGTCGGGAGGTTGCCTAGCTAAGGCTTCCCTCCTCGGTGAGGGAGGTGTTTGCCCGAGCTAGGGCTACGGCAGTTGCTCTAGCTCTTTAGGCTCTAGATGTACGAGAGGGGTATCGTTCTCGTTATCCTATAATCCTACGGTCGGTTCGAGACCCTGCCCCGTCGGGTTAAGCGTTTATTCCGGTGTAAGAAGTCCTTCGGGGGGAGGTAATAATACAGGTTATAGCTTCGCCGCCTCTGCTTAGGCTAACGAGGAGGCTTCTATACGAATTAGAGCCTCTCTTACGTCCTTACCTACGCCCTCTACCCTTAAGTTTAAAACAGCGGGCTTAATACCTAAGATATATTCGTCGAACTCCTATAAAAAATTATTAAAAATAGCATTCTAGTCCCGTTAAATCGGTATTTCGATCGACTCGACGATAGGGATATATTCCTATATTAGGACTTATAGGTCCTCTATCTATAGGTCGAAAAAATAGTTCTTATTAAACACTATATCTCGAGTAATAATAACCCTCTTAAGTTAAGGAACCTAGACGCGATATAGGTTACTAGCGTAATAGCCAACGAGATAACTAATGTGCACTTTAGGGTGTGTTTTAAAGGCTCGTTTATATAAGTTAGCCTTTATATTAAGGTGCAAAAGGTAGGCGCGGTCGCTAAAGGCGTAGAGCCCGTCCTAATATAGGCGGAAGTTAGCCTCTCTATACGCTAGAACGCTAAACCGGCCGAACTAGCGAAGATATTAATTAAACTATCTATCGAGTGTCTCTTTAGGCGATTTCTACTAGTTTCGGTATCTCGGCAGGATATTATGCGTTCTAACTATAGCTTAGTAAGCCTTTAGCTAGAGGTTGCGAGGTAGCTTCCCTATTGCCGAACGGAGTCGTTATTATATAACTCCGCCTAGTCTTTCCGCGCCTCCCGTAGGCTCTTTCGTATATACGGGCGGAAGCTCGAGCTCGATGCCTTCTTATTCTACCTATTCCTAGAACTTCGATATCTTCTATCCTAGGAGGTTAACTAAGGCTCTCTTATTATCTATTTATATCTTATAAATCACTGCGCTTATATATCGGCGGACTAATGCCTTAAAGTTGCGTATAAGGGGGGGGCTTTCTATCTTTAAACTTATGCTCTATAAGAACATTATCCCGCTATATTTGTCGGATAGCAGTAGGATATATCGGTAGCCGTTATAGCCTAGCTTAAAGTCGAAGAGGTCGAGGAAGATACGGTAGAAAGGTTGCCTTAAGCGATTAGCCGGCTCTCTACGAGAGATTTACTCGTATGCTTTTCCTAGCGCGTATCCCTCGCATTTAACCGTAGTTAGGCCGTATATCCGCACTCCTCTCGCCTAAAAGACTAATTGCTTAAGTACTCGAGGGCTTATATGCCTTAATCTTAAGTGCTAAATCTTTGCCGTGTTAACCCTAGGCGGAACTAGGTTTCTTAATGCTACGATCCGCCGCCGGGGGTACTACGGAATCTTATCTTAGACCGCTAATAACGCATACTAAGGAGCATTAGGCAACGTAAAGCAGGATATAAATAGCTTTAATTTAGCTACTAAGAGGCCGTATATACTCTTAAAGCTTATAAGGATCTTATTGCACTTAATGCTTCCGTACCTTAACGTATTGTTATACCTATATAGCTAAAAGCTAAAGTCCTTAAGCTTCTCCCCGCTAATTAGGTTAGTATAGAATCCGGGGACGAATGCAGCGTCCTAAAGGATTAGGTCCTCCGTTTTCTTACTATTAGGTCTATTAACGATATTCTCGATAATCCGCGTGCCTCTATATAGCACCGCGAGCGCTATATCGCTAACTAGCACGATATCGGTCTCTATTGCCTTAACGACGTTATATCGAAGAAGCTCGAGCTTATTAATAATATAGGTGCTTGCGTAACTATCGATAAGGGTCGAGTTCTATAGCGGATAAATAGCCGCGTACGCGTTCGGCGATATGCTAAATGCATACTACTCTTTAACGGTCTATTAGATCACTGTATAGGCTAAAGCCGGCGGTCTAAACGTCGCTCTCTTCGGCTAAGTCGATGTCTACGGCGCCGGCTAGCCCTTTAAAGCCTTAATCGCCTCGACCGTAGTCTTCTAGCGCGGCAAGTCCTTAGCTTCCTTATATTTCTTAACGCGGTTAAGGACCTCGGTAATCCTAGGCCTATAGGAGACCCCGTTAATAGCCTTATAGAAAGCCATATAGTCTATAGGCTTCTAGTAATAGCGATTCTTACTAATGCCGTAGGGGCACTCGTATTCCTATCGAGCCGGTGTATTTCCTCCGGGTATAGAGAACGCGCCTACTAGCCCAAATAGCTTACTATGCATATTACGATCGAGGCTTACGGAGTAGAAGAGTTTACTAACACTCTATAGGGTTATCGTAACGACGTTGCCTTTTTGCTACTACTTACGTAGCTTGCTAAGCTAATTGCGAGACTATAGTTCGTCTAGCGGTATAGTTGCCTTAAGGAAGTCTGCGATAGCTTAATCTCCCTCGATATTAGTAGTTATTATAGTAAAGGCTTCGAGGTATACTAGTTCCTACTAGAGGTACTAATCTACTAGGTTAATCCTTCGGGGTGTTTAAAGCGCCCTACGATAGTTTAGTTATACGATGCCGATGCGGTAGGCGTTAGAGACCCTAAGAAGCTCTCTTAGCTTATTCAAGATCCTATAGAGGTCTAGATCATTTAGGAAATGCCTTACGTAGGACTAGTCAACGGTTTAATAGACCTAGTTCGAAAGGTCTATTACGGCCTTTTTCTTAGAGACGTATTTAGCGTAGGCTATCTTACGGTTATCTCGGTTAGACTTAAAGCATATAAGCTATCCTACGTTAAGCTCTATAATCGGGACTAGTAGGTCTAGCCCTACTATATTATTAAGCATAGCTTCTACGTATGCCTAGGCTACGAGGCTATTAATCTTCGCGACCTAGCTTATATAGGTAACGACCGGAGGTTTAACTAGCTTAAGGGTCTTATTAGCCCCTTTATCGCCGGTGTTTACATACTTCTAAACCTCTATACCCTTAGCTATGCGACGGAACGTCGTAAACTATATTGCCTAGTAGTCTGCCTTAGACAGGCTAACCTTAGTGTTAATTACTAGAGACGTAAGAGTTATAGCTATTGTTAAGTGTTAAAGTTAAAGTTAAAGTTGTATAGAAAAGGGGTTATAAAACAAGAGTGCTTATTGCAGAAGATATTAAAGATATTCGAGGAAAGAGGCTTCCGAGCATATATAACTTGCTCTTTATAGGCACTAGAGATAGTCACCCGTTAAGCGGTAAAAGAGACGTCGTACGTTACCTTTTCGCCCCTTACGGTAATCTTCTCCTTACTGCCTTATTCGTTGCAACTGTCTTAGAGGTTAAGGAGCATCGAGGTCCTATGCGGTTATTATATTAATGCTATTAGGATCTCGATGTCGATGCCTTACTAAACAGTCGATCGAGGGCTTATATAGCTGCCTTAGTTAAGGCAGCCTTCGGGGACCTTAGCTTCTTAAGGCTAACCTAGACGTTATTCCTCGAGACCCCCTAACGGCTAACGCGGACAATCGTTATGCCCGGCGTTATTCTATTACTAAAGGCCTTAGAGAGCTACGGTCCCTCGAAGCTGCCCGGCTAAGGCGGCTCTAGGCTCCTTATAGGAAGATGCGATAATTCTTAAATACGTTAACTTATAATACACTTAGCACTAAGAATATGTGTGTAAAGAAGGATGCTTCTATTAGGTAGGCGTAAGCCCCGGGAGCTAGGAATAGCTCTCTGCTATCTTATCTATAGCTGATTATATTAGCCCCGGCATATAGCATAGAGGATGCTTTATATATATTAGAATGCCGGCTCGAAAAAGAAAACACTACTGCCTATAGCAGTTATAAATATAATCCTAATTAGGCAATTAGGAGGAATACTCCTATTGCCTAAATCCTTTCTTTTATTCTTATAAGTTATACTTATATCTGCTAGTAATTATTCCTCTAATCGTTCCTTCTGCTAAGCGGCCTTCTTGCTTCGAGTAGCGCGTGCTAGAGGGCGGCCCTAGAACTCTATAATAGCTTCGGCGGAGACCTAGTCGGCTCGGACCTATTAGTTATATATAGCAGCCTATCCTTTCCATTGTATAAGGTACTCGGTTATAGGTGACTTCGACCGACCGATGCGATAAACACGGATATCTATTAAGCGTTCGACTTCGTAGTGCTAATCCCCTTCGTTAGGTGCTTTAACATCGCAAGCGGCTTCTATAGGCCTAGGCTCGAGCTCGACGTAATGCCCTTCGTACGCGAGCTTAAGGTGCTAAATAGAGACGACTAGGTGGATTCTAACTTAGCTAAGGAGGTCGAGTTCCGCCGCGAGGTTATTAACTATACGCTTAATAATAAAAGGGCCTTCTTATTGCCGCGACTATTTCTTTAGCGGCTGGCTAGGCTCGTAATAGCCCGTATACAACTTTAGATAGACCTTATTACTAGCTTTAAGAAGAACCGGCCGGTGTTTCGCGTTATACCGCTGCTTAGCCTTTATAGCGGCTAGGTCTATAGCTAGTAGTATAGGGAAAGATAGCATAAGGCAAAGGGTGCGTGTGTAAAAAGAAGGATAATAATTACAGGTGGCCCGGCATGCCCTACGAGTTATAGGGCTGCCGGAGCCCGGACTATCTACTAATCCGTAGGCACCTGTTAGGTGCCCTGCCTTTGCGTATTATAATGCCGGCCCGAAAAGCGAGCCCCTACTATCCTTAGTAGAACAAAATGAAACAAAACAAAACAAAACAAAGAACTAATTAAAAAGGAAAAAGGCAATTTTAAAGCAACGTAACGCGATCCTTTTAATCTATACTCCTTTGCTCTATGCGTTACTATGCGATCTTTCCTAACTAAACAATTAGATCGATGTCCCTTAATCAATCGTAGCTAGGGCAGCGCCGACGGAACGCGTAATACGCTTTAAGGCAAATTCTACGATTGCTTCCCGGGAAATAGCGCTAGCGGGGACCTATTAATCGTAGGCGGCCCCCTAGCCCTTCTAGCGGACTTAATACTCGGTGACGGGGGTCTTCGACCGGCTAATATAGCGCTTGCGAGATTTAAGTATGCGCTCGAGCTCTTAGTGCTCGTCGCCCTCGCTTAGGACGTTATTAAGATCTTACGCTGCTTTAACCGCGCCGGGTTTATCTTCCTTAAAGCATCTATCGTGCGCGGGCTTTAAATGCTCTACTAAGATAACTAGATAGATTCGAATATAGGCGGGTAAGTTAAGCTCGGCTATAAGGTCGTTAACTATTCTTTTAATAAGGAAGGGCCCCTCCCTCTAACGGGATTATTTCTTCGCGGGCTAAGATAGTTCGTAATAACCACGATGCAACTTAAGGTATACCTTATCGCTAGCTTAAAGGTAGATCTAGCGATATTTACCGTCGTAACGGCGTTTAGCTTTTATCGCCGTAAGGTCTATTATAAAACCGGCCTAACGTCTTACCGCTTCCCGTAAATAAGGGAGGTTATCCGCAACAGAGACGTCGTCGGCCTCGAGAGGGGAGCGGAGATTATAACTAAAGATATAGTTATACGCGGAGATGTAAGTGCTAGCGTTAAAGGCTGAATTTAGATTCTATTATAGGGCAGGCAAGAGCAATTTCTAATTAAGGTCTAGGTCCTCGATATAGGCTATCCTTAATGCGATTTCGACTGTCTAATTACGACGCTCTGCTAGGCCATCGGCCTAAGGGTAGTATGCTATAGTTATAGCAATTTTAGTCCTAAAGGACTTCTATAGTAAACGCTAAACCTTAGCATTAAAGCGTCTATCGCGATTACTAACAATAGTAGATAGCATTCCTTAATCTGTAAGTAGAAGAAGCCGAGAAAGGGATACGCCTTAGTTCGTCGTAGAGTACTTAGCGTTTCTAGGGATTAAGAGACAACGTTTGCTAGCTAGGCAGGTTACTATAAGCAGCTAGTTAAAGGTATCGAAGCTCGAGATAGCCTAAGGCGAAGAGGCAGAGGATATAACGGGCATATCCGTGATAAAGTCTATTCTAATAGAACGCATAGGTTAAACCGGGGCCTAAATAGGCTTATAGGAGCCTGCGAGTAGCTAGCGGTCTGTCTATCTTAGATAGTAAGCCTTATAAGCCGTAATATACTTCTTAACTTTAGAAGTTAGGTTCTAGATAAAGTAACGCTTAAGGTCCTATAGTATACGAGTAGTCCCGAAGTGATTTTTCATATCGTAAGCGGCCGCTAGCATAGGCGATACTATAGACGCGGGGATATAGAGGCGGAGGTAACTATTACGACCCTTATAATAGAGCAGCTAGTCCTAAAGAAGGAAAGGAATACCGCGCTTTTTAAGGCGTAGAAGGGCTGCCTTACGCTTATCCTAGCTAGAGGCGGCACCTAGAATAGGCGTAGGAGAAGGAGGAGTGCCGTCGGGGTCGGGCGTAGAAGCCGTAGTAGCCGGAGCGGCTAGGTCGTCGGAAAGCATGCCGATAATCTTAGAGAAGTACGGGTCGGAGGTATAACTAGCGACGAATTAAGTCTTTATTCTAGGATCTATAACGGCTTTAGACATAAGCAGCACGTCGTTAAGCGCGGTATAGTTAGGGCGGCAACGGTCGGGGATAAGATCCGTTTCTAAGGCGGCTAGCCTACTAAGGGCGTTAAGGATAAGGTTATCCTTACCGGGTATATAATAAATCTTAAGATTAAATTATAAGAGGTAGATAGAAGCAACTACTAGTCGACGGTTGCTACGGTCGGCGCTAGACGTATCGAGCATACGCTTTTTATAAATCTGCTTAGTAGCGGAGTAATCCGTAAGGACTATAAGCGGTAGAGTTAATAATTAGATTATAGTTCGCATTTTCTTAATTACCTAAACGAGATAGGCAACTTCTAGCTTAGATAGACTATAGTTCCGTTCGGCGGGGGTAAGTACCTAAGAAAGGAAGCATATAGGCATTATCTATTTTATAGGGATCGGCTAACCTATAACCTAAGTAGAGTCGTTTAAGAGATAATAAAATACCGCTCTAAAGCCGCGTTAGAGAAAGGCGTCGATCTAGGCGAATAGCTTCTTAGCCGGGTTAAGGTAGTATAATATCCGTCCCGACGCGATCTTAGCTTAGAGGGCCTAAAAGGATAGCTTTTCTATAGCTATAGGTAGGAAGGCAGTGTTCTATATAAAAGCTTTACGGCGATTTAGGTTCCCGTCGGTTACTTTACCGAGCGCGCGGCCTAAAGCGAGGAGAGCCGTCTTCCGGGCTTAGAGAGGTTCGACGAGGGGGCTAAAATAAAGGATCTTCGATTGTATAAAACCTACTGCGCTAATATAATGCTCGAGTTTCTATAGGGTATTTAGGAATTCGAGTTTTACGAACGCGGCTATACGGTCCTCTAACGTACGTATACTAAATGCGTCGATATAATGCCCGAGAAGGTATACGGATAGGTAACTAATCTAGCTCTTCGTTAGGGATATAGTTAGGTTAAGCTTAGCAAATAGTTCTATAATAGTCTAGAGGTAACGAAGATAATCTGCCTAAGTATGCGAATAAATTACGATATCGTCGATAAACGCACGGGAGAAGGCTTAGTAAGGTCGGAGAATACGGTCTATATATCTCTAAGCGTAGGTAGGGCTATTCCGAAATCCAATCGGCGCTACGGTAAGATTCTTAAGTCTACGGTAGCTAGTAATAGTAAACCGATTGCGATAGTTACGACGCACGCCGAATTAGTAGAAGAATAAAGCTACGTCGATAATAGTAATATACTCGGCTTTTAGTAGCTTAGCGATAATGCTCTCCTAAAGAGGAAGTAGATAGGCGTCGGGGACTATAACGCCGTTTATTCTACGTATATCTATAACGGCGCGGCATTTCGTAACACCTCGAGAGGTACGCTAAATAATAAAAACGGGCGCTATAAAAGGCGTTAGTTACGTAGTTTATTCTATGCGATCCTACTAGTATAGTTTATCGAAGGTCTTATTAATAATCGCACGGTTGTAGAGTTCTACGGGTAAAGGCGCTAGGCAATCTTCTAGTACTACTATCCGTCGACGAGAGGGACGGTAAGCTCTTTACCGGGTTAGACAACGGCTATACCTATATCCTTCTAGAGAGAGGGGAAACGCTAGAGGAGCTTAATAACTTTATCGATAAAGCGAGGGTCTCTAGCGTAGATATAAATGCCCTCTTCGGTAATATACTCCGGGAGGGAGCTTAGCTTCTAGGCTCGGCGCTAGAAAGGGACTGCGTTAAGCTCTAGGAAAAGCGCTACGGAAGGGAAATCGACCTAATTAACGAAGGGAGGCGCTAGAGCTGCCGACTGCGAAGCGGCCGAGATAATATTAGAGGAGAATATAACGGATACTAAGATATTAAAGCTACTACCGACTATAGGAACTTACTAAGGGTCGGCAGCCGAAGAAGAGGCTATAGAAGGGTTAAGGGCTGCCGTAGCTAGAGAGGCAGCAGTTAGGGCTTAGAGGGCGGAAGTCTACGACGGGACTACGAGGAATCCGGAATTATAGCACTCTAAAAAATCTAGCTAAGTCGCTGCTTGCGTAAGATAACCACGTCCTTAGTAGAGTTATTAATTATAGCAACGCTTAGAAAAGAGGAATTATCTACGATAGCATACGCGGCTAGGTCGTAAGAAGAATAAAAGGCGTACGGCCGGCCTTTAGGGATTTCTTTCTAAGAGGCGGGCATAATAACGGTTTAACCGGCAGGAACTAAGGTCTTTCGGACGGCCTAGACGCAACGCACTATATCCCGGCTAGGGCGATAGATATTAAAAGGGATCTTAAAGTCCTAGAGAGTGCTAATGCGGATTATATCCGATCCGTAGTCGACGTTGCTAAGGTGCGGTTTAAGAAAGGCATTCCTAAGCAAGGCGCCTATAGCGACCTTTATGACCTAGGCGGAGTAAGAAAACTCCGCGAGCCCTACATTAGAACCGTTAGCGTAATAGCCTTAGACTAGAAAAGAAAAGGTGGCTTAGTCTTCGACGTAAGCGTAACCGGTAATGCCCTTAACGGCTATAGGAGGCAGCTTCTTAATAGTATGCGGCAAATGCTATAGAAGGTCCCGATTAATTATAGGCTTGCCGTATTTAGTATCCGGATAGATCTTAAACGCCTTCCTAAACGGCTTGCCTATAATCTTAATCCTTATATAGGAAAAAGGAACGGGCATACCCTCGTTATCTTAATAAAAGGGTCGGGGCATAGGCTTAAGAATAGATAGAGAGTCGAGAAGAGATATAGGGCCTACGGCCTCGGCTAGATAAACTAGCTTAGCTACGGAAGGCGTAGGGCTAGGAGGAGTAGTTTCCTTATAAGGAACCGAGGGAGGTATAACGACTAAGGGGGTAAAGCATTAGCTAGAAGTAATGCCCTTACGTACCTAAGTGCAGCCGTTAGTAGCTAGGTGCTAAAAAAGGAGGTTTCGTAATAGAAAACTAGTCTTATAACGGCGATATTTAGCGGGTTTTAGGGCTATTGTCTCCCTAGCAAGCTACTGCTTTAAGACGTAGCACTTAGCGCGGATATGCTCGTCTAAAACAGAGGCGAAGGGGAAGCATCGATTGTAGGTAGCGCACTTAAAAAAGCCTTTATTAGGCAAGGCATACGTCGTTATATAACTAATAAAGTAGGCCTTAAAGAGATCTAAGTTAGAACGAATAGAACTTTAATCGTCCTTAGAGGCTTCGTCGCCTGCCTTACTACTACTTAGGGCGGGGGCCTCGCTAGCTTAGTACTTTAACTTAAAGCGCACCTGCTTTTTTCTTTTTCCTCTCTATGTATATCTCTTTGTCCGGCGGGGCGGCGACTATCCTAATCCCGGCGATAGGGAGCTTAGTCGTTACGACGATCGCTATTACGACGGTCGTCGGGGCGGCGATCGTACTCGCGGCGGTCGTAGTCGCGGGTAGAAGGCCTAGCGCGATAACGGTTGCCTCGGCCGCGGCTGTTATTAAAACGGCGAGTATCTCGCTTACGGTCTCTATTATAATCGTTATTATAGCAGCGGGAGTCGCGACGGTTATAGTCGCGGTCACGGCGATTAAAACCGCGGGAGTCTTAAGAGATATACTAGTTAAGTAACGTAGTAATAAGAGGCTTCCTCTCTTTAATTTCCTAGATCTACTTCTTAATAGAAGTCTTTTTATTAGGCAGCGGAAGGAGGGAAGCGATCTACGCGGCGATAAGTCTATAAAAGGTCTAAATAATCTAATAATCTTTTTTAAGGCGAAGCTATTATATAAGTAAAACCTTACGTTAGATCTACTATAGGAGGGATAACTCTCCTACGTTCTATATAGAGATAGTATATTCTCCGCTATAGAGCTTATAGGAGATTTCCGTATTAAAGCGGCTAAACCTCTTAGTAAGCTTCTTTATAAAGGTTATAAGGGACGTAGATTATAGACGGTATCGCTAAGCGACGGAAGGTTGACTTATATACTAACTAAGCGCACTTCCGCTAAAGAACGATAGATAGAAAGGATAGAGTATATAAGGGTCTTTATCGTAGTAGAGTTAAAGACGCTCGTAAAACAAATAGACGTCGGTATAGGTATTCTTCCCGTTGGCTTAAGCGATTAGCCTAAGGTAGCGCGGGTCCCTTTTGTCTAGGTTAAATACTCCTATATTATCTCTCTTAAGGCGTTTTGCCATAGCTTCGTCGGGGGCTAACGCCTTTAAGGGATAAAAGAAAGCGGAGTTCTTACGGCGAAGACGGGCGTTTAAAGGCTAGCCTATGCTAGCGCTATATCTACTTAAATCGGAAGAGTCACCGTCTAGCTAGCTAGAATCCGGCAGGCGACGGGGAGGCTAGCGTCCGGCTGGCTAATAAGAAGAAGATAGGACTTAATCTTAAGAGCAGGAGGCTCTACGTACTAAGGGATTAAGGCCGGAGAGGTTATCGTCCGGAAGTATAGGAGTAGGTTATAGACGAGACCGGGCGGGAATCGGGTAGCGAGTTACGATAAGAGGAGTCTCGGTTAAAGGCATACCCGCGGGTTTATCTAGAATATCCCGAAGATTTTGCCTCTATAAGGTATATATATCGAGGTGTAATTCCCTAGCCGTTGTTTTATTAAGATAAACCTAGAATTTAGGGTAGTCTTTCGCAAAGCGATAGATAAGATTAACTACTTCCTAAATATAGAGAATATCTCCGTCGGTAAAGGTTTAGAGGATAAGCTCGGTAGGATTATTAAGAATTAAGCGGTTAAAACGTATGCTCTATCCTACGACCCGCTTATAGAGGTTATTATTAAGAATCGCGGCCGCCGAGTTGCTTAACTTATCGGGTTAATTCTAAGAGTATCGGTTAAAGCGACGACGTCTAGGCGGCGGGATATAGGCATCCTAAGACCGATTCTTATTAGAGAACTAATCGTCGTTAGGAGGAAGGGAGTTTTCGCGATCGCGAGAGTTTGCCTTATCGGCCTAAGCGCGGTCCTCTACGTCCCGAGCTATACTTACTATAGAACGAAGAGCTTATAGCGAGGGTAAAGAACGCGAGGTGCGATAATACGAGGAAGTAAAAAGAATCGTACGTATAGAGAGTAAGGCGAAAGGCATACGAAAGAGTATAAGCGAGAAAAGAAAATTAACCTTATAAGAAAACAAGAAGAACTTCTCGTAGTAATAGAAGAAAGATATAGATTAGCTAGAATACTTCCTAAATAGCGTATAAGGCTATCGTAAAGCCGTTAGGGCGCTAAGACTAAAGGCGACGGCGATTAGCTAGCGGTAGGCTCCGCTATTAAAGATCGGACGCGGAACGTGTAGAAAATTACGGGGGGTTCGTCCTAAGTAAGACAGGCGTATACTATAAGTTTAGGTTTACGTAACGCCCTTATATAACGCTCCGAAGGCGATGCTAATAAGAACCTTACGGATCTCTAGTCTTACCGGAAAGAGGGCAAGGTGTTACTACTATATAGTATAGGGAAAGATAGCATAAGGCAAAGGGTACGTGTGTAAGAAGAAGGATAATAATTGCAGGTAGCCCGGCATACCCTACGAGTTATAGGGCTGCTAGAGCTATTAATTCCTTTCCGGGTTTTACGACGGCGGTGCTTATATCTCGCTAGAGCTAGGAGTATTTCCTAAGAAGCATCTTAACGCGGCGTACGAAAGAGGGGCTATAGTCGAAAATATAAATCCCTTCCTTAGTGCATTTTTCTTAAAGCTCTAGTAGGCGCTAAACGTACGTCTAGTATAGAATACGGCTAGAGAAGGGATTATCGATTCTATCTACAGCGTCTATCTCGATAGCTACGGCAGCTGCTATTACGTTAGTAGCGGCTGCTGCGAGGTTCTAGCGAACCTTAGACCACTTAGCGGGTCCTGCCGAAGAGGCTATAACGTAGGCGTAGATAGAGTTAGATAGCGAAGGCGTTAGAAAAATACCTAGAATAAAAGCTTCTACGAGTTAAGATAAAGCGGGAGGCTATAGACATTCGAGGATCTCCTAAGTAAGCGGGAAGGTGCTCGTAACGTTAACCGATAAATTAATAGAAGAAATAGTAGTAGTAATAGCGGTTCCTATAGAGGAAGATAGCATAATAGCGGCTCTAAGAGTAGGCGAAACTACCGTAGCTAGCGTTAGAGCCTTTATAGCTGATTTCTAAGTTAGGGCGGTAAAATAGGCAGACTCCTAACACTCCTATATATAGCTAAGCTTCTGCTTACGCTTAATAATAAGGTTAACGTTCGTGCTATTAGTAATAAAGATAGTAGGAAGAGATTTAGCATCGACGATGCTATAAATAGCATTAGCGTAAGAGGCGAAGAAAGTATAAGCGCGGTCCTTAGGAAGTTCTTTCTAAGAGGTAGGGACTATAAAGGTAGTGCCGGGTAGTATAATAGTCTTTCGGACGGCTTAGACACGGCGAATAACTTCGTAGGGCTATTTATAGATATCGAATAGGATTTTAAACCCGTCGAGCACTCCGATACGAATAACCTCCTTATTATAATTAAGGGATCCTTAGTATAGCTTAAGGAAGGCATTGCCTAAAAGTGCGCCGGCCTTTACTTTAGAGACTTAAGCGGAGTAAGTGAATTTAGCTATAGCTAGTTAGGTAGTCGGGCTAGCTATAGTACTACACGCGTAGAAAGAGAACGTGGCTTAGTCCTTATAAAAGGAGCGACCGTTAACTCCGTTAATAGTAACGGGAGGCTTCTTCTCGACGGTATAGTTAAGAGTCTAAAGAAGGTCGCGATTAATTATAGGCTTAATATAGCTAGAGTTAAGGCAAACTTAGACTTCCTGCCTACCGGGTTAAGCAAAGACCTTAATCCTTATATAAGAGTATAAGTGCGGCGGGGAATCCTAGTCCTATTAGGGCTCCTCGGCTTTAGCTTTTAGGACTTAATCTAGTTAGGGTGCCGTAGTAAGTGCTACGTAAAAAACAGGCTCCTTAATAATAGATATAGGAAGAATAGGCTTTAGGGCGGCGGGGGCATTAAGCTTAACAACGATAGGATTAAAGACGATCCTTATAGTAATAGAAGGGGATTTCTTATACCTAAGATAGAGGTAAAAGAAGAAAGCGTTATAAGAAAGAAAAGAGATCTTATAAACCTTATAGGTTAAAGGCTTAAGCACGCGCTCTTTACTATAGAGCTATTGCTTAGATATATAGCAATTAATATATATATACTCTTTAAGCATAGAGGCGAGGGCGAAAGTACGGTCGTAGGTACTATATTTAAACTTACCGGCTCGTTTAGTAAGGTAACGGGAGTTTATATAGCCTACGAAGTTAGCCTCCGAAGAGGCGTAAGAGGACGCGTCGTCTTAAGAATCGTTTAAGTATAGCTCGTTACTAGCTTCGTCGCCGCTAAGAGCAGTCTTCTTATCGCTCTAATATTTCGACTTAAAACGTACTTTCTTCTTATTATTATTACCCTTATATTTACCTTAGCGGTATTCCGTTCGGTTATCTCGTCGGTCGTCCTAGCGAGGGTAACGCTTATCGCAGCGTAGCGGGCGTAAGCTTAAATAATTACGGTTATTACCTAAGCTTCGTCCTTTAGGACTATAGTTACGATTATAACCTTAGTCTTAATCCCGACGGTTACCCTAACGGTAGTTTTTGCCTCGGTTACCTTAACGATAGTTATCGCGACGATTATTACGATAGCTATAATTATAGTTACCTTAACGGTAACTATTATTATAGCGACGGTTATCCTAACGGTAGTTATTATCCTAATAGGAAAAGCTGCTATAGCGAGAACGGTCTTAGTCTCCGGAGATATATAGCTTAAGAAAGGCTATAATAAAGGGTTTCCGTTCCTTAATAATGCGAATCTATTTATCGATTAGGGTCTTCTTAGTAGGAATAGGAAAAAGCGAGGAGATTTAAACGGCAATAAGAGGATAGATAGCCTTAATGATTTAAGCATCCTTGCCTATCTTAAGTTAGCGGGCGAGCGAAACCTTTCTCTAGATCTACTACGCGAGAGTAATAGAGCTAAAGGACGTTAAATAATAGGTAAATAGGTTAGAAGCGAGCTTTTCTCTATATCGCTATAGCCTTAGATTATTAGTCGGGACTTCTTATAGGGTTTAACGTTACGACCCTTTACTTCCCGGACTATTCGGGACTAAAACAGCCGGTGCTGCCTATAGATAGATTCGTCGTACTATTCGAAGCTAAACACTCCGTAGGCTATAAGATCGTTAATTTCTCGTTAGTCGGATTCTTTAAAAAGGGCGCCGGGTGTAGTAATAACGCCGTTATTACGTAGCTTAATCGATAGCCGTAGTATATCTTCTTCCTTCTTAACGAGGAATTAATTATAGAAGGTTACGGTCTTTAGCTTATTCCTCGAGCCTAGGGGACGTCCGCGTTTGCGGGGCTACGGCGGAGCCGGCAGTGCTCGTGCCGGAGAGGGGGAAGGGTCTAGCTCGGGAATTTCGTCCGGAGTAAAGGAATCGACCTTAGAGAGGGTGTCTATATCATCGAGGGCAAGGGGATCCGGGGTATCGTCCTTACTATAGTAGTACGGCTATATAAGGGTAGAACGGAAGACTATAAGGCCGTTAACGGTCTTAATAGTAACGTCGTGGCCGTTAATAAAGGCAATCTTATATAGACCTTACTATCCTCGCTTCTCTCTTTAGACGCATACTTTACTCTATAGCGGTAGTAATAGAGTGTTAAGGGTTAAGGGGCCGTTTTAAGCTTAAAGGCTATCCCTAACTTATCGCGCGGCGGCGAGCTGCCGTAAGGCTTTTATAGCCTTCTAGATAGTCGCGGCTCTTTATACCGTAGTTGCTAAAGGTAGGGAGTCCTAAGTCATCCGTAGGTATGCTCTAAAGACGAAGAGCGTAGGGATAAGGCCGTTTAGTCCTACTATATCGTTTACGGCTTTAATAGCTATTTATAGGACGGATTTAAAGGCCGTTATCCTACCGATCTTAGCGTATATTATTTTAAACGCACGACGGAGTAGGCTATAATACCTTTTAACCTTACCTATAGACTAATATGCCTTAACGGGGATCTAGGTATATATAATACCTATAATACGAGCCTTAGTGCGAAACTTAGTAAAGGCGAAGTTAGTACCCGCGTTATACTAGATAAAGTTAGGGGGTCTAAGGTATATATCGATCTATAGAGCCCTAAGTGTCTCCTATATATCCTTAGCCGATATAGATAGGAGGAATCGCGCTCCTTAGAAAGATATCGCTATATCGACCGCGTATAGTATTAGGCGGGTGCTACTGCCGAGCTTTAGATATATTATATCGACGACGACCTTAAAATTAAATTCTTAGTTATCCTTTAATATAAACCTAAACCTCCGGGGGGCCGGTGCGTAGAGCTAGCAGTAATAGCAGAATTTTAAGATATCCTTAAGTGTTTCTACTAAGATATCGTCGTGCCTTGCTTATTTTAATAGGTAGTAAAGTCTATTAACGGCCGGGTGGCTAAATCGGCGGTAGAGCGTTTATATCTCGGCTTCGGTTAAGAAGTCGATTGCGCTTTCTTCCTTACTAAAGAAGAACTATAGATATCCCTATTTGCGAATAATAAAGACGCTAATACCGGGACTAATAATCGTATCGGTAGTGTTATTAAAGTATACGCCTAAGCGATCTATATTAGCTAGGTAGAGGAAGAAGGGGGTCGTCGTTCCTAGCACGTAGAACGTAATACGGCTAATAGGGGTCTTAAGGGCAATAGAGCCGAGGGAACGCACGTCCTCGCCGCTGCCGAATTTAATATATGCCTAGCCGGCGGTAGACTTATCGAGCACGACGGACGGGTCTTCTCGTTGTAGGGCGAGATATTAGTCCTAACCTACTATAGAGACTATAGCTGCTCTAGTATCTATAAGGATGCCGTAAAAGCGGTTCTTTAAGTAACGGTCGAAGACGAATTACGTAGCCGGAATACCTAATTAGTCTATCCCTTATGCGTCTTCGCCTATAATTAAATAGTTTAAGGACTGCTAATATAGGATTTACGAGGCTTACTACTTAGTTAGTTTTTTATCGTTACTAGCCTTATCGTTACGCTACTCGATTACGGCCTATAGAGTCTCGTTACCTTTATATTCGGTGAGATAGGCCTCGAATCCTATGCTAGGGTTGCCGGTTAGCAGGCATTAAGCGTGGTATTAACCCTTAGACCTAGCCCGTTCTTTTAGGGTATGCTTTATCGACTAGCAGCCTTCTTTCTAATAAACGACGCACTTCCTCGACTATTAGCGGTTGCTAAAGCTACTACCGCCGCTATAAGGGCTATAGTAGCTTCGTCCGCTGCTCCTGCTTAACCTACGGCCGTTGCCGCGGTTGTTTATATATCTTCGGTCGGTGTAGAATACGCCTAATGAATTATATTTATTATTTGTATTTATTATCTTATTACGATAATGTTGCACGAACGTGCCGGACGTGCCGTTTTCGGCCTGCATTAATAGATAGGTCTTTAGGGAGGAACGCAGCGCGGAGAATAGCTTTTCCGTAGTCTTAGGGGGGTTATATAGCGTATAGCTAAATTCCGGGACGTTTCGGCATACGTTAAGCAATATAGTGCGAAGGGGGAGGTCTCTAGCGAACTTAAATCCTAGGGCGCGTTGACATTATTATAGCTTATTAAAAAGGGTCTATAGGACTTCCTATTAGGTCTTATTTAGATGCTTAACTCGTAGCTTTTTAAAAGTCGTAGTACTTTAATCTACCTAATAGTGCTAGTGGTTTACTTCGGTGTCGAAGTAAGCCTTTAGTAGGTCGTAGGCTTGCCTAAATGTGCTATCCTACTCTATATACTAGATATAGTAGTCCTAGGCTCGGCCGGTGAGGATCCGGGGAAAGAGGGCATAGAAATAGCCGGGCCGGGCTTTAACTATATAATAAACGTCTGTAAAGATACGGACTTTATTATTAAGAATGTTATAGGGCTATCCTATATAATTCTTGCCTTTATCCTATAACTTAATAAACTTTTATAGGAGGTCTACGTCTATCTCCTCGTTCGGAACGTCGTAAGGGGGGACTATCGTATAGGCGGCCTTTGCTATTATATTGTTCGGAGGGGTCCTAGAGAATTAATACGAGGTCGGGTAATATGTTATTAGCGTT
This sequence comes from Ophiocordyceps sinensis, assembly GCA_012934285.1. NCBI lineage: Eukaryota > Fungi > Ascomycota > Sordariomycetes > Hypocreales > Ophiocordycipitaceae > Ophiocordyceps > Ophiocordyceps sinensis. The sequence continues at coordinate 533,726 of JAAVMX010000007.1, forward strand.
TCTAATATATCTCGGAACGAAGGGGCCTATAGGTTTAGGAACGTGCCGGGCATTTAATCTCGCGGGTATAAGCCGGGATCGATAGAGGTAGTATATATCGAGGTTATTAGAGCAAAGGAGGGTTCTAGCGCGAATATAACTGCCGGGGCTATCGGAGGTGCTAATAGGATAGCAGCGGGCGTAGACGGTGCCGTCGCAAAGGTTGCTATAGGAGCCGGGGTTAAGGCATTAAGAGGTGCCGTTAGGGCCGTGCTTAGGATAACTAAGGAAGGAGGGTTAGTTACGGCAGCCGGGGCTACGACGGAAGTATTCCTTACGAACTCTCGGGTTCGCTTATCGTAGAACTTTAACTATTCTAGGGGTAGTTCGTCCTTAGGCTAAATTAGGGGAATCTACTAGCGCTAAAGCATTAAAAATAATGCCGGGAAGCTAAGGTTAAGGGCGCCGGTCTAGGTCCTATAGGACTGTAAGAAGGATTTAAGGGCCTTCTTAAAATACCTGTCTCCTTAGTTCTATATAGCTTTTATCTACCCGTTAAAGTAGTCCTAGAAGTCTAGGAATAATTCGTATCTATAAATAGTTGTGCTAGCATTAATAATAATAAACCAGGCTATATAAGTTATAATAGCCTTCTCGTTTGTATTATTATAGGTAACGTCCGTCTCTTAGAATATAATGTTAGTCTTGTTTTAGAACGAACTAAAGATGCCGATGCCGCTTAGCCAACCGGGAAAAGGGTTATCGTTAGGCTTTATTGCTTCCGGTGCGGGACTAAGAGCGCTAGGGTTATTAGTAGGGTCCGATATAGTGTGATTAAATAGATTACACTATTGTTATTAAGAAAGGGGATCGCGAGGGTCGTTACAAAGGTTGTCTTGCGTTATAGACGCACTATTGCTTAACGTAACTCTTCTTCTTCTTCGAAGCGAGACGGGATTAAGCAAGAGCTAGGAAAGAACTTATCGGCGGTTACCGAGAGCTAGCTATATCGTAATAGCTTCGTCGGCTCTAACTCGCGTAGGTTCCTTATTCTTAGCATAAAGGATCGTCTTTAGGTATAGGCAATAGAATCCGCGGGGGATAAAGATCCGTATACTTTCGACGATTAGGCTTTGCCTCTTCTACCTTACTAATTAATAATTAATCGTTTAATTACTAATTAGTATTAGTTAGTTAAATAAACAAAGGGGGTTATAACTATTAGATTCTAGTCTATAATGTCTATTAACTAAGGGGCGACGAATAGCCCCTTTATATAGGCTATAAACGAGTATATTAATAGGGCCTAAAGCCGGACCTTTACGAGCCCTTGCTTACGACGTCAGGGCTATGCCTATAAGGGCGATTAAGTCAATAACTTAATTATCGCAAGGGCGGCTAAGTTAGTAACGCTATTACCGGGGTCCCCGATGTATACGATGCATCGTATAGTTAATAGCGCATCCGTTTAGGCATTGCCTATACGTGATCTATTTGATTACGTAGATTGCAATCGTGCCTAAAGATCGGATATCCCTTATTCCTATATTAAGTAAGATATAATAATATATTAATCGGTAGACTTAAAACTATTTCTTAATTTTATAACTAATGCTAAATATACTCTTAGGCTTTAAGACGATTGAAATTTATACTATAAGATAATCGAGAATTTAACTATAAGATTATTATTAACGTTATATACCTTAGAAACCTATAACGACTAATGCTATACGTAATAGATTTAGCAACTTTATTCTAAAAAGTAAGATTCCTTTTATTAATATCCGCTAAAGATACGTAGGAAACACTATATATATTATAGATTAATATACATCTTAGTCTATTAAATATTATTAAGTATTAGTAGGTGTCTTAAATGCAAATGCAAATGTAGGTCTAGTAGTCTTATTAGAATTATTAATACCTATCTAGCTAAGGATTATACTACCTTCTTATAGATAAGACGAGAGAAAGGTCGGAGCTTCCTTCCGGGAAGCCTCGGTAGCTAAGAATAGAAAGGGATCCGTAAATAGAATATAAAGACGGATGCGTTAGTCGGGGAAGACCTTCCGCGGACGGATGCGTCTATCGGGACGACCGTAGAAGTCTATAAAAGGAAGTAGAATTCTATCTATAGAATTCACCTTAGAAGGGAAGTCCTTCTACCGTAGAATTCTATTACAATTCTATCTATAGAATTTACTTTAGAAAGGAAGTCCTTCTACTATAGAATTCTATTAGAATTCTATCTATAATTCCTATACTAGTAACCTTTTCTTTATAACGTTTATAAGAACCTCTCTTGTTTTTCCTTAAATATTACCCTTCTTTAAAAAAAGAAATAAAAATGTATAATAAAATCGACTATTCGTTATATTAGAATAATTCGTGATAATATTATATAGTGTTATAAATATATAACCGTTAAAAGAAAGAATGTATTAGAAAGGTTATAGTCGAATAATAAACCCTTTTATTCTAATAGTTAATTTATTTATATCGATAAAACGTTTAAGGGCTTAGTTTAGTAATGCTTTCGTTATTGCATTAGCTAGGTTATCGGCTCCGTTAATCTATCGGACCCCTATAATCTTACGGCGTTCGTATAACTATCGTAAAGCTATAATATCGATTATTAATCTTTTCTCCTTTATAGTACCTAGTTTAATAAGGCATTTATATAAAGAGTACTATTAGTAGGTGATTCACTTAGATTAATCTAAATAAAGGGGGTTGTATTAGTTATAGTTATATCTAATCTAGCTAGAGAAGGGGGAATAAGGGGGCCCTTTTATACCCGTCTGCCGGGGTCCCTCTATAGAGCCTGCTATGCCTTAATAATGCATTATTAAGGCCTACGCTAGGGCTTACTGCTCTAGTTATAACAATAGCCTTAGTTAATAACGAGGTTATTAACTATATAGGTCACGTAGCGTTATACGCCGCGTGGTTATAACCCCTATTGCCCTTTTCCTATGTATAGTCGGCAATATAGTTACGACTCTATCCCTTAGTTATATAACTATATTCCTATACTAGTAGTCTTTCTTTCTAACTGCTAAGCAACCTTCTTAATCGTAAGGATAACGCGTATTAGACTAAAGGGGTCTAATAAATACAATATATAAGTATAAATAAAAGAGAGTCCTAAAAGGGGAACTTAGGGGTATAGAACGTATGCCTCTATCCGAATGGTTAAGCTATTATTGTCTACGAAGCGTTTAAGGGCTTAGTTCGGTAATGCCTTTGTTATAGCATCGGCCGGGTTATTATCGCCGTTAATCTAACGGATCTCTACAATCTCTCGTTATTCGTATAACTATCGAAGAGATATAATATTAATTATTAATATCTTCTCCTTAGTTATCCCGAGCTTTACGAGGCATTTATAGAGCGAATACGAATCTATATAGATAATTAATTAAATATTCGGTAGCTTAAGCCGGTCGGTAATAATTTTAGCGTTATTGCTAAGGCAATCCCAAGGTTAACGCCGTTAACTATACCGTATATCTCGGAAGCTAGCACGCTTTAGGTAACTCTCTTATACTTCGTCGAACTCTAATAGATAATATTCCTAATAACCTTAAACTAGTTATTAGACCTTTCGGTCTTATTAACTAATGTAGAAATAAAACCTAGTTGCGATAATAGGTCTTTATTATTAGCAAACGACCTATCCGTAAATACTATTAGCTTCGCCTTTATAAGATTAATTAGTTTATATATTAAACCTTTGCTTTAGTAGTCTATTTGCTACTTAAGTCGCTTATTTAAGATTATACAATCCTTATCATCCGGGTTCTATACTTATGCCGTAATAAAGATATTAAATACGGCTTCCGGTTAGCATACTAAGGCTATATAGGCTCTACGAGCACGTTGTTTTAGGTACTATTGTATATAATCTAAAGCCTTAACATCGATTCGGTCGATCCGGGCGGCTTATCCTTTCTATTAAAGCAGGAGTATCTTATCCTATTGTAAGCTTACCTTCGCGCCGTTGAAATCCGTAATAGAGCCCTAAGTTATTATAGTTTTCGGCTTCGCCTTAAATTATGCCTCTTAAAGCTTTTCTTCTTTAGCGGCCGAAAAACTTATCGTTCTAAGCATAAGGGTATTGTCCGTTTATATCCTAATAATGCTAAAGTGTTCTAGTCTTATATTAGATATTAGAAGGCAAGAGTCGAAGGTCGATATCGCTATATCGAGGCCCTTAACGTAGTGCTTCTAATATGTATTAAACTAGTAGACTCCCGACTCTATAATGCTATATAAGGGCTTAATAACTTAGATAATCGTATCGGGCGGATACTTCCCTTATAATTCGGCGGGGAGACGTATTAAGACCGTTCGAAAGAGCTCTATAGTCGCCTAAGGATATGCCTAAGTGATATCTTAAAGGGATAACGTTATCCTATAGCGCATAAGGCTAAGGGTAAGGCCTAAGATTAGTCGTTAGCTAATACGTTAGATTATCGGGGACTACGTTAGTAGGGAAGCCTTCTCCTTATTATTATAACCTTAGACTATAAGCCTTAATTTCTTATATAGCTTAGTGTCTCTACCTTTAACCTCTCGAACTATACGGGAGCTAAAGATACGGTGGCCGCCGTAAATAGCTTCGTTATAACGTTCGAAACTAAATACTCCTCGTGCTATAAGGTTATCGATCTCCGTGCTGTCTAACGCTTTAAATAGTGCTCCTAGGGTCGTAATAGCGCTTTTAGATCGGAGCTTAACGGCTAGCTCGTAGGCCTCTTCCTCCTTTTTATCGTAAAGGCCTCGTCTGCTTCTTTATCGCTTAAATCGTCGAGATCTATATCGTCCTTATTATCGTCTAGGTTATCCTCTACGTCTAGCCTTTCTATAATTAAATGCCTAGCCTTATTCTTCGATCTAAGCGGGCGTCCTCGCTTATAGGGTGCCGGAGGGTCTAATCGGGCGGGTTCGTCCGGCTGCTTAGATTCTAATGCCGGAAGGTCGTTAAGCATTTAATCACGTTAATATAGTTATACTAGCGTAGATCTAAAAATCTAAGGTCTATTAACCGTATCGATCGTAATGTTATGCCCGTTAATAGCTATAATCTTAAACGGTCTTTGCTATCCTAACTTTTCCCTCTATACGCGGACTTCGCTTTAGAAAGGAAGGGTAAGTGTATTCGCTATATCTAGACCGTTACGGCTATATAATATAGCCTAGACCTATCTTTTAGCCGTAAGCTGCTTAAGTGCCTTTATTGCTTTCTATACTATAGCTACTTGTTTAAAGGTCGTTAGTAACGGCGGCGAGTTAAGAGTTATCCTAGGATATACTCCGAATATAAGCAACGTAGGTATTAGTCCGTTCTATCTAATAGTATTGTTAATAGCTTTAATAGCCGTCTAAAGAACTGCCTTAAGGGAGGTAAAGCTGCCTATTTCTACGAAGAGGATATTAAAAGCTCGGCGTAAAGGGGTATAATACCTCTTAATCTTACCGATAGACTAATATGCTTTAATAGGAACTTATATATATATAATCCCTATAATACGGGCTTTGTTTCGGAATTCTACCGCCGCGAAGTTCGTGCCGGCATTATGTTTAATAATATTAAGGGGACTAAGGTATATATTAATCTAAAGGGCTCGAAGAGTCTCCTATATATTCTTAGCTAATATAGAAGGAAGGAATCGTACGCTTTAGAAGGCCGTCGATACGTTAATAATATACAATACTAAGCGTTATACTAAATTCGGGACGTCTAAGTATATTACATTAACGATAACCTTATAATTAAAGTCTTAGTTATCTTTAAGGTTAAACTTAAACCGTTTTAGGGCAGGCGAATGCATCTAGCAATAGTGATATAGTTCTAAGATATTCTCTAGGGTACTAAGAGATATATCGCCGTAGCCTGCTTGCTTTAATAGGTTGTATAGTCTAGCTATAGTAGGATATCTAAATCGACGGTATAGGGTCTTAATTTCCGTTTCTATAAGGAATGCGGTCGATTGTTTACTCTTCCCGAGGAAGAACTAAAGGTATCCCTATTTCCTAACCACCGGGATGTTTGCCTTAAGGCCGGTAAGGGTATTCGTCGTGTTATTAAAGAATAGGACTAGCCTATTTATATCCGCGAGATATAGTAGGAAAAGGGTCGAAGTTTCTAATATATAAAATATAATCCTTTTAATCGGAGTAATAAGATTACTTAATCCTAAAGACCTTATAATAGTGCCGGCGCTAAACTTAATTAATTCTTAGCCTACGGTTAATATGTCTAAATAGACGGAAGTATCTTCTTAATAAAGGGCTATATACTATTCTTATCCGGCTATTAAGACCTTTACTACTCCTATATCGATTAGGATGCCTTAAAAATAGAGCTTTAAGTAGCGGTCGTCGATAAGAAACTAGTCGGCCGAGACTATTAGTTCTATACCGTAGACGTTATCTCCTATAATAAGGTGGTTAAAAGCTATTTAATAAAGCATTTAACTAGCTTACTACTATTCCGGCTCGTTATCCTCGCTATACTCTTCCTCCTTATCGTCCTTATAGCCTTTATAGCCTGCTAAATAGGCTGTAATGTCCGGGGAGACGCCGGTATAAAGACAATACGAGAGATATTAATCCTTAGCTTTCCGCCGTTCCTCTATAGAATGTTTCGTAGACTAATATCCCTCTTTTCCACACACGAAGCACTTCTTAGTCTAGGTCTTATTGCCGTATCCTTAGCCGTAGCCTCCTCTACCGCGAGGTCGATAGCCTTATCTAGAGCCTCGCGGGCGAAATCCTCCGTTGCCTCTACTACGATTATTAGTATACCTACGGTCTATATAAAACTAACTATTAGGGTTCCTCGAATTATATTTATAATTTATATCTATCCTATCGTTATTACGATATCGGTCTTAGATAAATTCGCGCGAGGCATTTCTTGCTTATCGTACGAGGTATATCGTAAGAGAAGCTCGGAGGTCGGCATAGAGCTCCTTAGCCTCCTTAGCCTATTTAAAGAAGGCACCTTCGAGTTCCGGGATACCTTAGCACGCCTTAGTGACGTTTACTATAAGCGGGGTTTCGCTTATAAACTTAGGTCCTAGAGCCCGTTGATAAAGCAATAGCTTATCGATTAGCAATTAGAGTACTTCCGGTAGGCCTTTCTTAAGGTTGCTAGCCCGAATTTAGTTAAACGTTATATTAGTCTAATCGGTATAGTATTAAGCCTAAGTCGCTTTAGTATTAAAATATCGTTTAATCTTATCGTATACGCCTCGAAAAATAATCGTTTAGGTGATATTCTCTATATAGAAACGATTAGCTCGTCCCTTTAAGATCTAAAGGAGAAGGGTATAAAAGAGCCCTAGCTTAATCTTAAGGTTATAACATACGCCTATAAACTTACGAATAGTCTCGTTAAATAGGGCATATAGCTCGCCGGTATAGCTCTTCTCCTTATCCTATATTTTAACAAACTTAGTCTAAACGTCGGGATCGGACGAGAGGTTTAAAACATCGGCTAGTAGGAGTGCTATATACTCCTTAATATTATAATTGAATGCTTCGACCGTAGCCTTCGGGGCGATTGTTAAAGTAGATAGATCTAGCCTTACTTTCGCTCCTAGGATATATAACGTTAGTTCTAGGAGAAATAGTAATCGTAGCGTATAAATCCGATTTATACGATTAAATAGTAGGTATGCCGGTGCATCCGTCGTGGCCGTGTTTAGGTCTTAGTCTAGTTCCGGGGTCGGATCCGTAGTCGCCGCTCGGGCCGGGCCGCTATATTAGAATCGGTGCGAAGTCGGAAAGACCGTTAATTAGTTCGTTATAGCCGAGAAGGGATCCGGATTTATTTATTCTTAGGCTGCTTAGTCTTATGTGCTTCTTATCTTCTCTTATTTACGGAAAGCCCTTATGCTTATCTTAAGTTCTTCTTTTATAAACTCTTTTTTATTCTAAGGGAGTAGATCGTCCGATTAAAGCATAGCTATATATAACCTAGTATACGACGTATTCTTAATTCCTATAGCGAGTCTACGTCTTCGTATAAGAGCTTTAAGGGATCTCTTATAGTCCGTAGAAACTAGGTTCTATATAGATTTATTCTATCCTTAAAAATGCGCTTAGAATAAGTTAAAGAGCCGTTAGCCTTAGTAGTAGATAGATGCTTCGCTAATTATAATAAATCGGGCTATAAATGTCGTGACTTCGGCCTTACTAAGGTCTTCCGATGTAATTTCCTCTATATCCTAATATTATATATCTACGTCTCTACGAGCGGATGGGATAATGCTAATATCTTTTATCTATCGTTCGATCGGTTTAACTAGGTTATCGGTGTTTTTAGGGGGAGCCGATGTATTTATAGTTAATAACGGTCCTGCTATTTTTGCTTATTTCGAATTCGTTAATAGGGTTATCGTAGGGGTCTTATAATAGTCTTTACGAGAGATATCGAAGCGATTAGTCTCTATTCTAGATAACGTTACTCTTCCTCCTTAATAGAAGCGAGACGGGATTAAATAGTTATAGGGATTCGCGTTGTTATTCTACGTTATAAACGTACTGCCTATTAACGTTACTCTTCCTCCTTAATAGAAGCGAGACGGGATTAAATAGAAGCTTAAAAAGGTCTATTTGCTAGTCGAGCTCGGTTTAAACAGTCTTATTCTTAGCATAGATAATCTTCTCTAGGTGTATGTAATAGAACCCGATGGTAAAGATACGTAGGAGCCGCGTTCTTATAACTACTGCCCCTTTTACACTTTTGAAGATTAAGATCTATCTCTTCTGCCTTACTATTCTATAATTAAATCTATTTAATCACTAATTAGTATTAGTAGGTAATTCACTTAGATTAATCCAAACAAAGGGGGTTGTATTAGTTATAGTTATATCTAATCTAGCTAAAGAAGGGGGAATAAGGGGGCCCCTTTATACCCGTCTGCCGGGGTCCTTTTATAGAGCCTGCTATGCCTTAACAATGCATTGTTAAGGCCTACGCTAGGGCTTACTGCTCTAGTTATAACGATGCCCTTAGTTAATAACGCGGTTATTAACTATATAGGTTACGTAGCGTTATACGCCGCGTGTTTATAACCCCTATTGCCCTTTCCTATGCATGGTCGGCAATATAGTTGCGACTCTATCCCTTAGTTATATAACTACATTCCTACACCTATAGTCTAGGTATATCGCTTCCGAATTAAAATAGTCTATCTCCTTAGTTAGGAATTAACTAAGATTAGTAAGTATTAGGCTTATTTTAAGGGATAAATAGAGCTTTAGGAATAAGGTCTTAATATACTTAAAGTGTCGAAATATAGCTTATATAAGCTCGGGAATATTGCGGTATACCTTAATAATCGTCGCTTATAGCTAGTCTTTACCGACGAAAGTACCGCCGAGAGCTCGTTAATATAATTAGAGTTTATTAAAGAGTAGCTTTAGGATATCTTATATTAATAAGGTAGGATTCTAAATACGTAGCCTATTAAACGAGATAAAGGTCTAGTCGGTAAAATACTAGGCTTTATTTACCTTTATATTAAAATGCTTCTTAATGCTATCGTATACGGCCTTAAACGTAGTAGTCTATATAATATATTAAAGGTAGTACGCTTAGGCGCGACCTATAAGAATCCGTAGGAGTAGCCTATAAAACTAACCGGGTATAGTATTAATGCTATAATAAATACCTATAAACTAGCGGATTTTATTATCGAATAGGTTATAAGGCTTGCCGGTGTAATTCTCTATGCTATCCTAAAGCTTCGTAAATTTCTATTAAAGATCTATATTAACTAGCTCGTTTAGGACGTATGCTAGAGGAACCTAAAGGTATGCCTTAAGGTCGGGGTTAAGGATTATAGCAGCTATACGTAGGTTAACTAAAGTACTATAGTTATCGTTAAACCGATAACTTATAGGGTTAATAGTTCTTTGCCTCTATAATAGTAGAAATATTAAAGGAGCCGGCCTTAGGACGACTCCTACCGGTCGTAGGGGTCGATTAAAGGTATATCCGGCGATACTTAGTGCCTTATAATACGGCGTTAAGGGCTATATCGGCGTGTTTCCGGTGTATATTTAACTATACGGGGTAGTAAGTTAGCTTTACTATAGTTAGCCTCTATAGCCTTAAGGACCGCGGTATATCTATCGAATTAGATTCTTCCAAGTTCTCTATCGGGCTATATTAAGGGATCTATAATAGATTACGTATTAACGAGTTATCGGTTAAAACTACCTTTAAGGGGTCTAGTATAGATACTACGTTAGCGAAGAAGATTGCGGACTAATCTCTTTTAGGCTAGATTAATAGCCTACTATATCGCTTCTTTCTATCCGTAAAAGTATTCCTAAAAATAGCTAAGGATATTATATCCTTATATATTTAAATTGGGTTTATAGTCGGATAAGAACCTAGCAACGTATATTATCGCCGCTTCCTCGCTTAGGTCTTTATTAGGGGCGATATTATTATTCTAAAGTTCGATATCGACGGCGTTAAGAACGTATTTTACGACTTATACGTTCCTTATTAACCTCCCGAATAGTCTATTATCTATATAGTCTAAGGTAGCTATTATAATATCGTAACTATAGGCGTCGGGGGTCGGGGGCCTATAGGTTTAATGCCGAGACGAGGATTAAAGCCGTAGTTAGCGAAGAACGGAGAAATACCGCTTATTTCGTTTATATTAGATAGGGTCTTTAGGGTTAACCGGTGTGTGTGTATTCTATATAATACGGCTAGCTAGAGAGGAGGCTACCGTATTGTGATATAGCCTCCCTTAAGTCGCGTGCGTATATAACACACGTAATTATATAATCACGTGTATGCAACTATATCTTATAATACTACATTCCTATACTAGCAGTCTTTCTTTTATAACCTTAGACTAAGTAATTACAATTACGAACGCGTAAAATAACCCGATGTCCGTATAAAAGAAATAGTACGCGGCTTTATTAAATAGGCCGGTACGAAATAAATCCTAATGTTAAATTAGGCCCGGGCTAGAACGTAGCCGGTGCGAAGTAAGGCCGCATTAAGGCCGGCATAGAATAGTGCCTATATAACGTAGGTAAGAGCTAGAATATATCGATTAAGGTCTTATAATAAAGGCATCTATTCGAATAGTTAATCGGTTCGAATTAATAAAGCGCTATAGAGATAGATTAAGGGAGTCCTTTATTATCGCGTTAGCTAGGTTATTATTACTATTAATCTACCTTATCTCTAAGATCTCGCGCTTCTTATACGACTATCGAAGGGCTATAATATTAATTATAAGCCTCTTCTCCTAGGTTATCCTTAGCTTAACGAGGTTCTCGTAAAGCGAGTATAAGTCTATATAAATCACTAGCGGAAGGGGTAGAATTTGCAAGTGTTTAGTAATTAGCTTTATAGTTATTGCTAAGACGATACCGAGGTCGATACTATTTACTATCCCGTAGATCTCCGATATAAGCACGCTTTATATTACGCGCTTATACTTAGTCGAACTTTAATAAATAATATTGCCGGTAATATCGAATTTAGTATCGGTCTTCTTCTTATTAATAATTGCAATAATAAAGCTAAGTTACGATAAAATGTCTCTATTATTTACGAAAGAGCCGTTTATAAAGACTATTAGCTTTGCTATTACTAGGTCTATCGGGACGTATTTTAGTCCTCGATCTTAGTTATCCTTTTGCTACTAAAGACGCTTGTTTAGCCTCTTATAGTCTTTCTTTTTAGGCTCGTAAACCTAGGCTGCAATAGAGATATTAAAGGATGCTTCTAGCTAATAGATATACGCTACGTAGCTCCCTTAGGCCTATTGTTTTAGGTAGCGCTAAGGGCTATTAAATGCTATCGTATTAATTATATTAATGCGTATAGCTTAGCCCTTTTGCTATAATAGTATATCTCCGCTTTATTATAGTATTACCTTCGTGCCGATAAAGTCTATAATAAAGCTAGCTGTTATTAACGTCTTTAGCTTAGCCCGGAATTTAGCTTCCTATAATTTGTCCTCTTCGACGGCTGAGAAAGCAAGGGTGCTAAGGATAAGGGTATCGTCGGTCTAGATTCCTACGATGCCTAATTTCTTAGGTCATATGTTAGTTATTAGCAGGCACGAGTTATAGGTTAAGGTCGATATATTAAGTTGCTTAACGTAATAACCTTAGTATATATAGAATTAGTAAATACTAGACTCCGCGATACCGTATAGTAGTCGGATAACGCGAATAATAGTCCCTTTAGGGTATCTACCTTCTAACTCCTTAAGCAAGTACATTAGAATTATCTATAATAGCTTCGTTATCGCCTATAAGTAGGCCTATATAATATTACGTAGGGATAAAGTTACCCTATAATCCTATATTATCGTAGGCGCGATTGCTAGTATTAGCCGTTAGCTAACGCGCTATATCGTAAGCGAGGCTATTAATAAGCAATACTTCTCGCGGTTATTATAACCTTAAATAACGAGCCTCGATTTCTCGTATAGCTTTATGTCTCGTCCCTTTACCTTTCGTACTATACGTAACCGGAAGATACGATAGCCGCTATGCTTTGCCTTATTATACTTCTCGAAGCTAAAGACTCCGCGGATAAAGAGGTCGTCGATCTCTTAATTATCGGCCTCTTTAAATAGGGCTCTAAGAGTTATAATAACGCTATCGTTACGCAGCTTAAGCGCTAAATCGTATATATCCTCCTCTTTCTTAATAAGGAAGGCATACGTAAGGTTGCTTTAAAGCAAGAACCTAATAGCTATATTGCTTATAATTAATTGCTTCGGCCTATTCTTAAAGCTAAGGGGACGTCCGCGTCTTTAAGGTGCTAGGGGGCTTAGTCGAGGGGGTTTAGCCTGCTAAATTAGCTATAGGGAATCTTCTTTAAGACGTAGAGCCGGAAGGTCCTCGGTCTTCTTATCGCGGTTATACAGTTATACTAACGTTAAATAAAGGACCTAAAGTCCGTTAACCGTATTAATCGTTACGTTATAGCCGTTAATTAAGGCAATCTTAAATAGCCCTTACTAGCCGGTTTTCTCTCTCTATATACGAACTTTACTTTATAAAGGAAGAGAGAGAATTTCGGACGTATTCGGTCTATTCCGGGTTTATAGGGCCTCCTTAACTTACCGCTCTATAGAGAGCTAGCGCAATATCTTTATCGCTTTATAAACTACGGCGGCTCTCTTAAGGGTCGTAGCCGAGGGCGGAGAGTCTAACGTTATACGTAGATATACGCCGAATATAAGCAGCGTTAGCATAAGGCCTTAAGGTCCGGCAGTATTATTAATAGCCTTTACTACTATCTAAATAATTGCCTCGGTAGAGGTTATATCGCCGAGTTCGGCATATATAATATCGAAGGCATAGCGTAGCGGAGCGTAGTATCTTTTAGAGTATTACTATTTGCATAGGTAAGAATCTCTATTTGCATAGGAAATACATTTTTTCTGCGCTAACCCCGCGCACCTAGCCTACGCTACCTGATTTAGGTATAGCGCTATGGCAATTAATAGAGCAGGCACGAAGCATACATCGAGAAGCCGCACATATAGCAGAGGGCACGCAGCAAAGGGCACGCAGTAGAGGGCACGCAGCCGGGCACGAAGCATACATTAAGGAGCCGCACACACGGTAGAGGGCACGCAGTAGAGGGCATATAGCAGAGGGCACGCAGCAGGGCACGCAGTAGGGCACGTAGCAGGGAGCCGGGCACGAAGCATACATCGAGAAGCCGCCGAGCCGCACACACAGCAGAGGGCACGCAGCAGGCCACGCAGCCGAGCACGAAGCATATATTAAGGAGCCGCATATACAGCAGAGGGCACGCAGTAGAGGCACGCAGCAGGGCACGCAGTAGGGAGCCGGGCACGAAGCATACATCGAGAAGCCGCCGAGCCGTACATATAGTAGAGGGCACGCAGTAGGCCACGCAGCCGGGCACGCAGTAGGGCACGCAGTAGAGCACGTAGTAGAGCACGCAGTAGGGCAAGTAGAGCATATAGCAGAGAGCTATTCGTAGGCACGCCGAATTAAGATACGAATCTAGATATTGCGCGAGCCTTTTAATTGCCATAGCGCTATACCTAATTTAGGTAGCGCGGGCTAGGTGCGTAGGGTTAAATGTATTTCCTTTGCAAATAGAGATTCTTACCTATGCAAATAGTAATACTTATCTTTTAACCTTACCGATAGACTAATATGCCTCTACGGGAACTTACTTATATATAATGCCTATAAACTTAGCCTTATTGCGGAATTCTACGAACGTAAAGTCCGTTCTAGCGTTATATTTAATAGTATCTAGCGGGCTAAGATAGGTATTAATCTATAAGGTTTAAAGCGTTTCCTACGTATCTTTAGCGGATATTAAGGGTAAGAAGCGGGCTCTTTAAAATGCCGTAGCCGAGTCGACTACGTAGAGGACTAGGCGGTTATATAAGTGTATTACGTCGACGATAATCTTATAGTTAAAGTCTTAGTCGTCCTTTAACGTAAATTTAAATCGACGAAGGGCCTAAGAGTATAGCTAGTAGTAATAGCAGTACTTTGCGATATTCTTAAGTATATTAATAGACACTATATAGCCTACTTAACGCAGTAAGTAATAAAGTCTTATTACTACTAGGTGGCCGAATCGGCGATAGAGCGTGCGGAGTTCGCTTTCCGCTAGGAACGAGATAGCCTATTCTACCTTATTAAAGAAGAACTAAAGGTAGTCCTATTTACGGACTACTAAGACCGTAACGCCCTTATCTTTACTAATAATAACGTTCGTAGTGTTATTAAAATATACCTTTAAATAATCTATATCCGCGAGAGAAAATAGGAAAGGCGTTAGGGACTTAAGCACGTAGAAAGTAATCCTTCCTGCTAGTGTGTTAATAGCTATTAAGCCGACGGAGTTAATAGCATTACCGTTGCCGAATTTAATCGAGGCTTAACTAGCTATAGAGTCGTTAAGCTTTACGTTAGGGTTCTCTCGTTAAAAGGCGAGATACTATTCCTAACTAGCTATAGAGACCTTAGCGGCGCCGGTATCGATTAGGATGCCTTAGAATTGCTTCCTTAAGTACCTATCGTCGATAAGGAATTAGGCAGCTAGTATAGCCTACTCTATATTAAATACATCCTCCTTTATAAAGAGATATATAAATGCCTATTAATAAAGCATTTAGGTCGCTTGCTATTATTCTATCTTAGCACCTTTAGCACTAGTATCCTAGTACTCTTTAACCTCTTAGTCGTTAGTTAGGCCGGTGATCTCGTGACCTTTATATTCCGTTACGTATACTGCTAGGTTTATAGCGGGCGTTCCTTAAAAGTAGCACTAGGTTAAGTACTAGTCCTTCGCCCTCTGCCTCTCTTCTAAGGTATGCTTAGTAGACTAGCAACCTTCCTTATTGTAGACGAAGCACTTCTTACTCTAGGGTCGGCTCCCTATCGGGTAGCCGCCTCGTCCTCTACTACTAGAGCTATAACTACGGCTAGAGTTACCGCGGTAACCGCTGCGATTATAGCCTCGCCTATAGCCTCGTAAGAAGCTACGGTAACCTCCTCTACCGCGGTTATTAGTATACCTACGGTCTAGGTATATCGCCTCTAGGTTAGATTAGTCTATATCCTTAGTTAGGAACTAACCGGGCGTGCTAAGGTTTAGGCTCGTCTTAAGGGATAACCGGAGCTTTAAGAATACGGTCTTAATATACTTAGAGGGTCGGAATAAGGCCTATATAAGCTCGGGAATATTACGGCACGCCTTAATAACGGTAGGTCGCAGTTAGTCTTTACCGATAAAGGTACCGCCGAGGGCTCGTTAGTATAATTAGAGCTTATCGAAGAGTAGCTCTAGGATATCTTATAGAGGTAGCGTAGGGTTCTAGGTGCGCAGCTTATTAAACGAGATAGAGGTCTAATCGGTAAAGTAATATGCCTAATTTACCTTAGTATCGAAATGCCTCTTAATGCTATTATAGGCTGCCTTAAACGTAGTAGTCTACGTAATGTATTAAAGGTAATACGCCTAAGCGCGACCTATAAAAATCCTCGGAAGCAGCCTATAGAATTAGCTAGGCGTAGTATTAATACTATAATAGACGCTTATAAACTAGCGGATCTTATTATCGAATAGGTCGTAGGGCTTACCGGTATAATTCTCTATGCTATCCTAAAGCTTCGCAAATTTCTATTAAAGTTCCGCGTGAATAGTCTTATTCGGAACGTACGCTAGGGGAATCTTAAGATAAGCTTTAAGCTCGGGGTTAGGGATAGCAGCTATATCTCTTAGGTTAAAAACGGCGTAATCGATATACTACTAACGATAGCTTATAGGGTAGATCGTTATTTATTAATATAGTAGAAGAAATAGTATAAAGTGTAGGAATAGCTAGCTACGTAGCTACGTACGACGTTATTATCGCACACACACGTAATCGTAGGGATCACGTGTCATTTAGGAAGGCTATATCACTGCGATAGCTTCCCCTTACCTAGCTAGCAATAACCTAATACAACCATACTATTTACCCTATAAGGTCGACCTTAAGACCTACTAATACTAATCAATAGTTAACTTAGTTAATTATAGACAGCTAGGTAGAAGAGATAAGATCCTTAACTATTAACGGTGTAAAACACCCTACGAGGGAACACCTAGAGGTAGTTATCTTTATGCTTTAAACGAGCTCTCTTATCTATAACGTTACCGCGTTAACGCTATTTCGAGATCTCCTAAGCTATCTATTAATCCTATCTCGCTTCCTAAAGGAAGAAGAGTAACGTTAACCTATAGTGCGTCCCTAACGCAGAAGACAACTTCGTAAGAAAATCCCTTACGCCGACACCTACGTAAAGACTATTACGTATAACATTAATATTATAACTTTATTAAGCCCTACCCGCGTAGATAATATAAGGCGCGAGAAGCTATTAAAGATTACCCCTATCCTAGAAAACGACTACTAGTATACCTATATAAGTATCTAGGATATACAATAATAACCCGATCTCGAAAACCTAAGTAAAGCAAAGGCTACTACATACGTTATAAGGTTTTTCTATAAGTGTACGTACGATAAAGACAACTAAGGCTACGAAGCTATTGCCTTCTTCTAAGAACACTTTCGAGGATGGCTTCTACAGACATAGGATAGGGTATACTAGACCTATAAACGTTCCTTACGCAAGCTCCTAAAGAGACGTAGGATCTACACCGGCCTAGATAATTAAGGCTTTAACATATAGTTCCTTAAACTACAGACTATCTTAGAACTACTAAAATAGCCTATAAAAGAGTATATAAATCAGACATTTAATTAGGGCACGATCGTTGCATTTACATTACTAAATATAGCCTAGAGCCCGGCCCCGGACACGGCTCTAGCCCCCGATTAGACAACTATCCCCGGTGCAACGCAATAGCAATAGACTATACACCTAACAATATACTAGTTTAACTAACCGACTATCCCTATGCCTGCCCCTATCCCCGATATGCCTACTACAACTATTGCCCTTATTTCTTAAGCTCCTATTCCCCCTACTAATAATACTATTATAACTATTGCCCCTTTGCCGTCCCTTAATGCTTATACTACGATCCCTTTAATCGATATTCCGAACGTCGATATAGATATAGACCTCTAGCAGAAGTTCGCAAAGCTATAGAGGAAGGATAAGTGTTATACGGGATAGCCCTATAACCTCTTCGACGATAAGGTCTATATATTCATAAGGACCTACTATAAACTTAAGGTCTAACTAGGTTAATTCTATAACCTATTCTCCTAGATCCTAACGGATAGAGCCGAGACCTTCTATATCTACTACGTTAAGTTAACTATATCGTTCCGTATAACCTATAATACTATTAAGCAATATTTTAACACGGATATTAACTATAGTTATTACTTTACGGACTAAACAATAACTATATTTAATAAGGTCCGCGTAGAGAATCCTACGATGCCGCTTTATAAGGTACTATAGACTCTCTTTAATAAGCTTTAGCTATATTAGAGAGCCCTAGGAAAAGACTACGAAGGTAATATACCACTTCGTACGTCGTTTATTAACGCGTGCTATAGTATTACGGAACTAGAATACGCTCTCTTTAAGCCTGCCTAGAAGGTCGAAACCGTATTTATAGACTTCCGTGCATCTATCGAAACACACCTAGCACGCAACCCGTCTAGCTAGTTCCTATAGGATAAAGCATTTAATTATAACGATTAATAATACCTAGACCGAAGATACTTAAGCAATCGTAGACGAGGTAGATTCCGTAGACAAAGCTATAGACGAGGTAGTAGACGTAGAGGATATCCACGAGGCTTTAGATACAACCGTAGCACACCCTTCCGTCTACGAGGACGCGGTAGTAGCTACGGGAATAGCTCTAACAACCGCTTAACCTAGACTAAGAAGTGTTTCGTCTATTATAAGGAAGGCTGTTAGTTAACTAAACATACGGCTAAGGAACGTTAACGGTCTAAGGACTAATACCTTACGCAATATTTTAACGACGGTATCTCTACTATTAACTTTATAGCATACGTAACCGAATTTAAAGGTTATAAACCCGATGCTAAAGGCAACGCTAACGAGTACTAGGACGTAGAAGACGCCGATAACGCTGCCGAGCTAGACTAAGCAGCAACTTAAATACTCTACGAGGCCGCCTTTACATACCTTTAGACCGGCGAAGACGTCTACGGCATAGATTAATTAATCCCTACCGACTAATTCCTAATCGAGGATCGCTACTCCCGTTAATAGTTCTAAGGAATTATAATCGACACTAGTGCGGCTAGAGTATTAATAGTAGGATAAGAGCAGTACTTCGCTTTATAGCGAACGGAACCTTCTATTATACTTAATAGCTCTATAGCCGGGCAAGCTAGCATCCGATTTAGTACTAGCACTCCTATTTAATCCCTTAGTTTAATCGCCCTCGAAACCCCCGTAAGTCGAGTGACTTTTCACATTCTTAAGACCTATACCCCTTTCCTGCTCTCTCTTACTAATATAGACCGACTTAGGATCTACTTCGATAATACAATAAACATACTAAGGACTAACGATTTAGGCAACCGGATCTTAGTAATCCGCAAATAGGGTCACCTATAGTTCTTCTTATTAAAAGCAGAAGAGACGATCTTCTTTCTAATAGAGAGTAAGATGCGAACTCTATATCGCCGCTTTAGGCACCTAGCTGTTTCGAGACTCTATTACCTACTTAAGCAGGCGGGCTATAATATAACGACTATATAGCTTAAATCAATCTCTAAATTCTATTATCACTATTAAATGCACTTATAGGCACCTAAGCGCTTTAAGTTTACGCTAAAAGATAACTAGGAATTTAATTACGAGATTATAGTAGATGTAATATACCTTAGGAGCTCTTAACGACCTATTCTATACGTCGTTAACTCCGCAATAGCTTTCTAAGGGGCTAGGTTCCTTCCTTCTATATTAGCTAAGGATACCTAGGAAGTCCTTCGAGCCCTTTAGATCGATAGTTACCTTAGACCTCTTAAATACGATTAAATACGACGTAAGGACTAATTTTGCCTTAATAGAGTTCCGTAATAAGGCAAAGATTATAGGGATAACCTATAAGCAGGTCCCTATAGAGTTATATACGTCGATTAGGAAGGTCGAGAGGTATTACGCTCCTTTACGCCGTGCATTTAAAATCCTTTATATAGAGATTAAGACTATTATATCTCCTAAGGCAGTCCTTTAGATAGCCGTAAAAGCCGTTAACGACACAGCCGGACCTTACGGCCTTATCCCTACACTTTTAGTCTTTAGTGCGTACCCGCGTATAACTATTAACTCGCCCCCGTTAGCTACGACCCTAAAAAGGTCTATAGCTATATAAAAGGCGATAAAATTGCTTCGATAACTCTCTATAGAACGATAGGTATAAGATGCTCTTTATATAAGGAACGGTCCGTTAATAGTTAATACTATTACTCTCCTATTATAGAGTAAAGTCTAAGTCTAGCGAGAAAAAGGAGGTTAGTAAGGCCTATTTAAGATTACTATAATTAACGGTTATAATATTACTATTAATACCGTTAACGGACCTTAAGTCTTTCGGTCTATAGTCGTATAGCCCTACCTTCGAGACGACTCGTCTCTTTAGCCCTTACTTTGCGTAATTAAACCGACTCCTCTTAACCCTACGACTATACTTCCCGCTCCGACTCCTACGCCCCTAATGCCACGCAGACGTAGCCGTCCCCCTAGTGTAAAGAATAAGCTAAAATCCCTATTCCCCTTCCCCCTCCTTAAGCCTTTATTATTAAGAAGAAGGAAGATGCCTACGAATTAGCACTTAATTTACGGGAGAAAGGAGTTATTATAACGCTAGGAGCCCTATTTAAAGAGTTAGATAGGCAAGAGATCGACGACCTTATTGCCCGTAGTATTTTTAGCTTTAAACGCTACGATAAAGCTATCTATAGAGGTTACTATATCTTTAAATTAAGGATAGTACGTAAAGTAAAAGGGAAAGATAAAAAACCCTACGTAAAGTTACGACTCGTTATTTAGGGATATAATAATAAAGAAAAGACGACCTTATTAACGCAATTACCGACGATTTAACGCGTTAGCTAGCGGCTAATCCTAGCCCTTACTCTAGGACTCCTTCGTTATTATAGCATAACTCTTTTATTGCGAGACATTACTTAGGCCTACCTATAAGCCGAAACTAAGCTATTTAAGACTATCCTAACTAAACTGCCTACCGAGATATAAGGACGATACCCGGAAGGGACTATTATCTATATAATTCGACCCCTTTACGGGATCGCAGAGTTAAGACTATATTAGTTCCGAACGTATTATAAGTATTACGTTATCCGACTTAATATATTAACCTCGACGTACGACTCGTGCCTATTAATAGCGAATAAGACCCTTAATAGATTTAGGATAGTTAGCCTATAAACGGATAACACGTTAATATTAGGCATACAAACATTCTTAAATGCTAAGGAAGAGTAGCTTTAAAAGGCTAAGTTTAAAGCGAAGCTAAAGACTAAGATCTCTACTAGCTCGGTGCTTAATTTCAATAGGGCTAGGCTAATACTCTAAGATTAGGATCTTCTTCTTTAGCAAAAGGGTTAATTAGAAAAGCTTAAGACTATTATCGCTCGGGATTATAACTATGCGTAGAGGTATATAGAATAGTAAGCCTAAGGAGCATACGTCGCGTTAATTTGCCAACCGGAAGCTTCTTTTAACCTTTCTATAGTAGCATAAGTTTAAAACCCTAATGAGAAAGACTACGTAACGATTAACAAACGCCTATAATAGCAAATAGACAATAAGAAACGCGGCCTAACGTACGAACTAATTAATCTTGCGAATGCTAAGCTACTAGTATTTACGGATGGCTCTTTTACAAACAACTTAGACCTCTCGTTACAACTAGGCTTTATTATTACGCTTATTATAGAGACCCGGTCTAACAGCCACTTCGAGATTAAAGGCAATATCGTGCACTAGAGCTCTACTAAGTGCAAAAGGGTCACACGCAGCGTTCTAGCCTTAGAGGTCTACGGTATAGTTAGAGGCGTTAATATTAGCATTTGCCTCGCTACGACGATTAAGGTGATTATAGAACGCCTGCGGCTGCCTCTAGTGCCTCTAATCCTTTATATAGACTCGTATTCGCTCTACGAATGTCTTATAAAGCTTACTATAACGAAAGAGAAGCGACTAATAATCGATGTTATATCGCTTCGTTAGTTATACGAACGAAGGGAGATTATAGAAGTGCGATAGATTAATAGGAATAATAACCTAGCTAATATATTAACGAAGTCCTCCCCGAATAAGTCTCTTAAACGCTTCGTTAAGACTAACGCGCTAACCGTTAGGATAGAAGCTTTCGTCGTGCGGCCGTAATCTTTAACTTCCTTACTTTAATACATATAAGGCTGACTATAATATATGCGACTGTTTTTCGTTGCCTAGCAAACGCGCGCTATTTCCTTATTTAATTATACACTTACTTTATTATTTAATTACGCGCTTATTCGCGCACTTATTCCTTTACCTATTCTATTGCTTAATTAACTATAGCAAAAAGAATTCGTCGGCACGGTTCGAACCCTAAACCTCCGGATGTTTATATTTAAACCAATCGGGAAGGTTATCTTATCGTATGCTATTATTCGGTTAAACACATTCTAACAATTCGCTATAAACATTAAACACTAACAGCAAGTTTAATAAAAAGAATAATCTTTCGGTAGAGTAATATTATTAATATGCCTAACTAGGAATCGTCCTAGAAGGGGTCCTTAGACATTAGGTCTAACGAGTCTAATCCTTATAACCGCCCCCGACGAATAAGCCCTAGATAAATAGCCCTAGACAAACAGCCCTTAACGAACAATTTATTTAGTATAGTCACGTATATATTCACATTCTTTTACTATCTATTATAGTCTATATTACTTCTTACCTTATTTTGCCTTAGTTGCCTATAAGCCTATAGTTTATTTTCTCTAGTTGCCTATAGTTCCCCGATTTCCTACTATAACGTTCGGTAAGATAGTTAGTAAGGCTACCCTAAAGCACGATTACTAGCACGAAGCGGTAGTCTAGACCGCTTAATTATTAATAGAGGTGTGGGAATGCAGTGTTATAAGATGTAGTTGCGTATACGTCATCCACACGATCACGTGCGCACGTAACTTAAGGGAGGCTATATTACAACATAGTCGCCTCCTCTCTAGCTAGCCGTATTATATAGAATATAGACCCTATTAGTTAACCCTAATAGACCCCTATCTAATACTAATTAGTAGTTGACTTAGTTAATTATAGAACAGTAAGATAGAAGAGATAAGATTTATAACCTTCGAACGTCTACGTATCTTTAGCCCCCGCGCTCCTATTACGTTAATATAGAGAAGGTCTTATGCTAAGATCGAGTCTTTAATTAATCCCGTCTCCGCTTTCGGAAAGAAGAGTGATATTAATTAATCATCTCCTAAGCTTCCGTTAACAGTCTCCGCTATCGAATAGAAGAAGGATACTAACTTAAGTGCGTCTATAACGCCGATTCGATAACTACGTAATAAATCCCTTACGCTAATAACCCTCGTAAAGAACATTACGAACCCCGATAATACGTAATCCCGCTATTACGATAACTTCTTCCACCTTAAACCCTACTGCTACGGTAGACGAGAAACTGCTCGAACACTTAATAAGGAACGTATAGATCTAAGGCACCGCGTAGAAACAATTGATTAACGTTTACCTTTAGGACGACGAAGTCCTATATAACGAGGACAACGGCAAGGCAGCTATAACGTACGTTGCTAGGTTTATATTAGATATAGAATACGATCTATATCTCTAAGGATATAACCTTCTCGGGTTCTTCTAAGACTACTTTAAAGGATAGGTAGAAAATATTTAGAACTACGTAGACTCTAGCTTTAAGAGAGCATTAAGGAACCTTCTTCGCCGACGTAGGATCTATACCGGACCGATAAATAGCTCCTTTGCGAGGCAGTTTATTACAACGCAAACGATCGAAGATCCGCTAACTTAGCTTAATAAGGATTTAGTAAGGATTCGATTCGACGAGGGAATAGTAGTACCTAAAGCCACTGCTATTAACTATAATACCCCCGTCCCGATACCTTAAGCACCTACTAGAACGACCCTAGTAAGGCCCCTAACTCCTACCGGCAGAACCCTAAACACCCTAGGCATAGCCCTAGAACCACCCCGGCCTAAGGCAGAATAAACCCCTATGCCGGCCCCTACACCCGTTCTTCCGCCGGCCCTTACACCCGTTCTTCCGCTGCAATAACAAATAACGGTCCATCCTACGAGCTATCGCCATTAGCACGTTAGTCACGCTATTCTCGACCCTAGGGCAGCAGCCGCGATCCCGGATCCTGCTCTTACGGCATACACTTAGGTTCCCCCTACGTACGTCCCTAACGAACCTATTAACGTAGACCTCTAATAGAAATTTGCGAAGCTTTAGAATAACATAGAGGATTATATAGGCAAGCCCTACGACCTATTCGATAATAAGATCCGTTAGTTTATAGGCATCTATTATAGCATTAATGCCACACCCGGTTAATTCTATAGACTGCTTCCTAAGATCCTTATAGGCCGCGCCTAGATATATTACCTTTAGTATATTATATAGACCACAACCTTTAGGGCAGCCTACGATAGCATTAAGATACACTTCGACATAGAAGTAAATAAGGCCTATTACTTTATAGATTAGACCTCTACCTCGTTTATAAAGCTACGCAGCTAGAACCTAACCTTACCCCTATAAGACGTCCTAGAGCTTCTCTTTAATAAGCTTTAGCTATACTAACGAGCTCTCGGCGGCACATTCGTAGGTAAAGACTAATTGCGAGCGATGGTTATTAAGGCGTGCCGTAATATGCTAGAGCTTATGCAAGCTCTATTCCGACCCGCTAAGAATATCGAGACCTTATTTTCTAAGCTCCGATCCTCCCTCGAGACGAACCTAACCCTCGGCAATTTAGGCTAATTTCTAACTAAGGATATAGACTAATTTAACGCGAACGCGATATACCTAGACCGTAGGTATACTAACAATCGAAGCAGAGGAGGATACTATGGTTTTGCGCGAGGCTACGGACGAGGCTACGATCGGGGCAGTTACTATAGCAACTCCGGCCGCGGATACGGCCTAGGCAATAGAGGGCGAGGCGGCTACTAGACGAGCAACCGCCCCTAAAGCAAGAAGTGCTTTATATACAATAAGGAAGGTTGCTAGTTAACTAAGCATACCCCGGAGGAGCGATAGAAGGCTAAAGAACAATACTTAGCTTAATGTTACTTCTAGGGAACGCCCGCCGCTAACCTAATAACATACGTAATAGAGTACGAAGGTCACGAGATTAGCAGCCTAACGGACGACTAGGAAGAAGAATAGTACTAGGATAATAGTGCTAACGACGATAATATAGAATAGTAGCAAGCGATATAAATGCTCTGCTAATAAGCATTTATATATCTATTTATAAGGGAAGATGTGTTTAAGATAGAATAAGCTATGCCGGCTTCTTAGTTCCTTATCGACGATTGGTATTTAAGGAAAGAGTTCTAAGGCATCTTAATCGACACCGGTGCCGTAAAGGTCTCTATAGCTAGTTAGGAGCAATATCTCGCGTTCTAGCGAGAGCACCTTAACGTAAAGCTTAACGACTCTATAGCTAGCTAGGCATTAATTAAGTTCGGCAACGGTAACGCGATTTATTCCCTTAGCTCGATAGCCGTTAATACACTAGTCGGGAGAATTACTTTCTATATCCTAGAGTCTTCGACTCCGTTCCTATTTTCCCTTGCTAATATAGACCGTTTAAAGGTATACTTTAATAACACTACGAACGTTATTATTAGCAAACTTAAAGGCATTACCGTTCCTATAGTCCGTAAATAGGGCTATCCGTGGTTCTTCCTAAGCAAGGCGGAATAAGCTATCTCGTTCCTAGTAGAGAGCGAGCTCCGTATACTACATCGTCGCTTCGGGCACCCTATAGTTATAAGACTTTACTACTTGCTGCGATAAGTAGGTCACGTAGTGTTAGTTAACACGCTCGAAGATATTGCTAAGTATTGCTATTACTGCTAGTTATACTCTTAGGCCCCCCGTCGATTTAAATTTACGTTAAAGGACGACTAGGACTTTAACTACGAGATTATCGTCGACGTAATGCACTTATATAACCGCCTAGTCCTCTACGTAGTAGACTCGGCTACGGCATTCTAAAGAGCCCGCTTCTTACCCTCGATGTCCGCTAAGGATACGTAGGAGACGCTTCGAACCTTATAGATTAACACTTATCTCGGCCCGCCGGATACTATTAAACATAACGCTAGAACGAACTTTACGTTAGTAGAGTTCCGAAACGAGGCTAAGTTTATAGGCATTATATATAAGCAAGTCCCCGTAGAAGTATATTAGTCTATCGGCAAGGTTAAAAGATACTACGCTCTATTGCGCCGTGCCTTCGATATTATATATGCCGAACTTAGCGACGTAACCTCTGCCGAGGCAATTCTTTAGATAGCGGTAAAAGCTATTAATAATACTACCGGACCTTAAGGCCTCGTGCTAACGCTGCTAGTGTTCGGCGTATATCTACGCATAACGTTAGACTCTCCGCCCTCGGCTACGACCCTAAAGAGAGCCGCCGTAGTTTATAAGGCGATAAAGATATTGCGCTAGCTGTCTATAGAGCGGTAAGTTAAGGAGGCCTTATAAGCCCGAAATAGACCGAGTACGTCCGACATTCTCTCTCTTCCCTTATAAAGTAAAGTTCGTATATAGAGAGAGAAAACCGGCTGGCAAGGACTATTTAAAATTGCTTTAATTAACGGCTATAACGTAACGATCGATACGGTTAATAGACCTTAAGTCTTTCGTTCTACGCTTATACAACCGTATAACTAAGATAAGAAGACCGAAGAGCTTCTTGCTCTACGTCTCGAAGAAGATCCCCCGCTTTAGCAGGCTAAGCCCCCTCGACTAAGCCCTCCGGCGCCTCGAAAGCGCGGACGCCCCCCGGGCTTAAAGAATAAGCCGAAGTAATTAATTATAGCTAACACGGCTCTTAGGTTCCTACTAAGAAGTAACCCTACGTATAGCTTCCTTATTAGGAAAGAGGAAGACGCGTACGCGTTAGCCCTTAAGCTACGTAACGACGGCGTTATTATAACTCCTAGCGCCCTGTTTAAGGAAGCTAAAAACTAGGAAATCGACGACCTCCTTATACGCGGAGTTTTTAGCTTCGAAAGGTATAACGAGGCAATATACGGAGGATACCGTATCTTTCGATTACGCATAGTTCGCGAAGTAAAGGGACGAGAAATAAAGCCATACGAGAAATCGAGGCTCGTCGTTTAAGGTTATAACGATCGAGAGAAATAGTATTTATTAACCGTATCGCTAACGATCTAACGCGTTAGCTAACGGCTAATACTTACGATCGCGCTTACTATAATATAAGACTATAGCATAACGTTGTCCCTTCGTGATATAACGTAGGCCTACCTATAGGCTTAAACGAAGCTATTAAGGACTATCCTAACGTACCTTCCGAAGGAGTTAGAAGGTAGATACCCGAAAGGGACTATTATTCGCGTTATTCGACCGCTCTACGGCATCGCAGAGTCTAGTGTATATTAGTTCTACACCTACTAAGGCCACTACGTTAAGCAGCTTAATATATCTACCTTAACCTATAACTTATGCCTTTTAATCACGAATAAAGGCATAGAGAATTTAGGCATAGTAGGTATCTAGACCGACGATACCCTTATCCTCGGCACCCCCGCTTTCTCGGCCGCCGAAGAGGACAAATTGCAAGAGGCTAAGTTCCGGGCTAAGCTAAAGACCCTAATGATAGCTAGTTCTATTATAGACTTCAACGGCGCGAAGGTAATACTATAATAAAGCGGTGATATACTATTGCAGCAAAAAGGGCAGGCTATACGCATTAACATAATTAACACGATAGCACTTAATAGCCCTTAGCGCTACCTAGAACAACGGGCCTAAGGAAGCTACGTTACGTATATCTATTAGCTAGAAGCTTCCTTTAATGTCTCTATTATAGCCTAGGTTTACGAACCTAAAAAGAAAGACTATAAGAAGCTAAATAAGCGTCTCTAGTAGCAAAAGGATAACTAAGATCGAGGACTAAAATACGTCCCGATAGACCTAGCAATAGTAAAGCTAATAGTCTTTACCGACGGCTCCTTCGCAAATAATAGAGACCTCTTATCGCAACTAGGTTTTATTATTGCAATTATTAATAAGGAAAGGACCGACACTAAATTCGACGTTACCGGCAATATTATTTATTAGAGTTCGACTAAGTATAAGCGCGTGATATAAAGCGTGCTTATATCGGAGATCTACGGGATGGTAAATAGTATCGACCTCGGCATTGTCCTAGCAATAACTATGAAAATGATTACTAAACACTTGTAAATTCCGCCTCTGCCTCTAGTGATTTGCATAGACTTATACTCGCTTTATAAGAACCTTGTTAAGCTAGGGATAACTAAGGAGAAGAGGCTTATAATTAACATTATAGCCCTTCGATAGTTATACGAGAGGCGCGAGATCTCGGAGATTAGGTAGATTAATAGTGATAATAACCTAGCTAACGCGATGATAAAGGACTTCCCTAACCGGTCTCTATAGCGCTTTATTAATTCGAACTAATTGACGATTCGAATAGATGCCTTTATTATAAGGCCGTAATCGATGCGCTCTAACTATCACCTGCTTTACACCGGCACTATCCTATTCCGACCTTAATGCGGCCCTACTGCGCCCCGGCTATGTTTTAACCCGGGCCTAATCTAACATTAGCTATTGCTTCGTACCGGCCTATTTAATAAGGCCGCGTACTATCTCATTTATACGAATATTAGGTTGTTTTTACGCGTTTGTAAGCACGTGGTTTAAGGTTATAAAGAAAGACTGCTAGTATAGGAATGCAGTGTTATAAGATGTAGTTGCGTATACGTAATCCATACGATTACGTGCGCACGTGACTTAAGGGAGGCTATATTATAATACGGTCGCCTCCTCTCTAGCTAGCCGTATTATATAGAATGCAGACCCTATTAGTTAACCCTAATAGACCCCTATCTAATAAGAGGTTACTAGCCTAACCACTACGTTAAAAGGGTGTTTTCTCGCGTCGCGTTATTACGTTATAAACTAGCTGCGTATTTAACGGTTATATAGCTATTATAATATAGCTTTAACCTTAATTTAATATTGCGCAACTATACCTACGCCCGCGCGATCGCGCCCGCGCAGCTGCAATAGCCTGCTTAACTAGGCTCTTTCTTTATTTTATTCTACGGTTTGTTTCTATAAAGGAAAAACTACGAGTGTAGGAATAGCTAGCTACGTACGACGATATAGTCGCATATACGTAATGCACGTAATCCCTAGGATTACGTGCACGTACGAGGGAGCTACGTTACCGCGATAGCTTCCCCTTACTTAGCTAGTAATACAACCTAATACAACTACACCGTTTACCCTATAAGGTCGACCTAGAGACCTACTAACACGTATATAGATATATAGTATACCTAATAATAACGGATGCCCTCGAATATATTAAATTATATAAGTCCCTCTCGTAGACTACGTAGAGGGCGTATATTAGATATCTAGTTAGGTATAAGTCTACTAACTAGTTTATTATTTAGGTCCCTTCCTTAGGATAGACGAAGCTTTTAACCTTTTCGAATATTTAATTTAATAAGGATATTATATACGATCTAAGGAGGGAAGAAGGTGCGTAGGCTCTATATACTTATACTTATAATATCCTCCGATAGATAAACGTAATTAATATACCCGAATATAATAAGGGCGATAAAGAAGGGGCCTACGAATACCCTTAAACCGATAAGACTACCCGGCTGCGATTTACGGCGGCTAAATTCGTGCTAGCATTTAATTAGAGTATTGCTATTTGTATAGTAGAGAATTGCTATTAATACAGTAAATCAGGATTATCTCTACAATTTCGGCGCGCACCCCGCGCGCCTATGTCCCGCCACTAAATTTCCGTAGAGGTATATGGCAATTAAGAGGGCCGCGCAAATCGTGCCTAGCCTTAATTCAATTTAATTCAATCCGGCTGCGTGCCCGGCTGCGTGCCCTGCTGCGTGCCCTCTGCTATATGTGCGGCTCCTTAATGTATGCTTCGTGCCCGGCTGCGTGCCCTACTGCGTGCCCTGCTGCGTGCCCTGCTGCGTGCCCTCTGCTGTGTGTGCGGCTCCTTAATGTATACTGCGTGCCCTACTGCGTGCCCTGCTGTATGCCCTACTGCGTGCCCTACTACGTGCCCTCTGCTGTGTGTGCGGCTCCTTAATGTATGCTTCGTGCCCGGCTGCTGTTAGATCATATAATAGAGGTCACAACGATTAGGTCAGCATGACCGCTACGTAACGTAAGGGAAATATCCCTTAAATACGGCCCCTTTATTAAAAGAGGGGAAGCACGCACAACACGCATTATTATATATTACATTAATATAACCTCTTTGCTATATAACCTATCTAGACCTATTATAACGCCTATTTAGTCCGAGCCGTAGATTTACGATCTAATAATTAAGAGTCTTAGCCTTTAATCTATCGAAAATACGATATAAAACACTAAAAATAGGCTCCCTTTAGGCAAAAACAATCACTATGTCTATTAAGAAGAACACCGAAGTCATCCTTATTAAAAATGCTAACTAGTCCGTTTAGGACAATAAGTTTAAGGCGTAGGTTCTCGATAGCAACCTATAGGAATAGGTCTTCGGTACCGAAAGGCTCCTTCTTATCCTAGATATGCCTATCGAAGACGACTCTCCGAGGGGATCTCGCTCTCGCATAGCGGACGAAGAAATAGTCTAATAGGGACGCTAACCTCCTTAAGGCAATACCTAACAATAGCAGATGTTTCTATATAAGGAGAAGAAATAGGAGAGTTAGAAGAAAGACATTAAGGAGCTCTAAACTTAGATTGCTTTAACTATCTCTAACTACCTTTTCTAGACCTATTATAAGCTAGGCAAAGACCTTAAGGACTAGTACGCTACGCTTAAGAAAGAGGCAAAAGGCAAGCCGGAAGATATCTATCGAGCCCTTTAGGTTCGCTATAAAGCGGTAGTTAAGCCTTCCCTAAGTTAGCTAAAGAACTAGCACCTTTAGCTTAAGGGCTAGAAGAAGATTATATATAAAGGGATTTAGGAAGAACTTCCTAAAGCTATTTATAAGAGTATTTAGGTTGCTGACTTTCTCGCCTTTATCTAACCTTATTATCCTACCTAGGTCTATTCCTTCTACCTCTTATACTTATAGAGGCAGGAGGATTTCGATATCTATACTATAACTAACGAATTCACTATGCTTATAGACTAGCTCCCTGCTTAACTATCTTAAACTAAGAAAGGCTCCTTCGGCCCTTCCTATGCGGGATAAGACGAGGAGTAAAGCAGCTAGTAGAACAACTAGAAAGGCAAAAACAATAAAAAGAGGTCGCGACCTAATAATATAGATAAGAAAGGTGTCCTTTACTATAAGCTCTATTCTATAAAAGGCCACTTAATAAAGAATTGCTAGGAGGTTAACCCTAATAAGGCGCCCGACTAGTAGCCGGGAAGCAAAAAGGATATTATCTCTAAGAATATAAAGAACCCTAAGGTCGCGAAAGAAGCCTAGAGACATAGAGGCAAGAGAGGAACTAAGAATAATAATAAGACGGATTAACTTATGCGGGAGAGAGGAAGATGCCCTTCGGCTTTATTCCTCGCCCCTTTAGTCGATGCGTCTTTTAACGTCGATATCTACCCTCTTTATTACTCTTTAATCCTAGATTATAGCATAACCCTCTATATCTTTAACGAGATTTCCCGGTTTAAAAACTTTAGAATAGTAGATAAGGGAGATTTCCTTTAGGCAGGCGCCGAAAAAGTGCCTATCCTCGGCTACGGTAAAGTTAACATCCGCCTATAAACCCTATCGCTTAAACCGTAAGTACTACGCTTACTTAACGTTGCTTTCTATAAGAACTTTATATATAATCTAATCTCCTATAGGCTATTAAAGCAGTAGGGACTCTAGTAGGACGAACGACCCTATAGGCTATTAGCGCTTCGTTCGGCCGATAATGCTATCGTCGGTCTTATCGAATAGCACTACGGCTAGTTTATTCTTAAGTATATCCCCTACTATACAATAAGGCGGGCATTTTACAACCGCCGAAACAAGTTTAATAGCTATACTAAACGGACGCCGCAAAAGGCTACTGCCGAACTCTAGCATCTCCGAATAGGGCATCCGGGGCTACGAGCCCTAGAACACCTCGTTAACTACTCCGAAGGTGTTAAGATTAAAGGCATCTTAACCGTGCAGTGCGATAACTACGGCACCGCGAAAGCAAAACGGATGATACGATAAGCCCCTCGAGATAACGGCATCGTAGGCGAAAGAATTGCGATAGACTTCTATAACTTCGTGCTAGACAATAAGGGCTATAACTCGCTAATGCTTTTAACCGATAGAGCGAGCGGCTTTATATAGGATTACTACCTCTAAGACCGTCTCGCAGAAACTATTATTACGGCCCTTAAGTCCGGCCTCGACTACTTAAAGCACTAGTACTAGTTCTACACTAAGATCATTAAGTATAATAACGAGATTACTACTTAAAAGCCGGTAGTAAAAGCATTCCTTAAAGCAAGGCTCCTTAAAATCGAGCCCTTAGCCCTATATACATAAGATTAAAATAGCGGCGCTAAGCGCTTAGGGGGTATAATTAAGGATAAGTCTAAAGCGATACGAGGAAAGCTCTTAACCTAGCTTTAGCAAGAGATTTATAAGTCCGCTATATATCTCTATAATCGCACGCTAAAATATAGCTATAAGTAGGAATCCCCCTACGAGAAGCTGACTAAAAGAAAGCTAGCGCAATAGTATCTTCGTGCCTATAGGTGCAAAGCGTTTGCAATAATAACTACGGCCTAAGAGAAGAAATAACGCCTTAGGAAGCTCGACCTACGAGCCTAGATAGGCTTCCTAATAGGATATATATATTCTAATATCTACTAAGTCTAGGTTCCTATAGAAGGGAAGGTTATACCTACTTAAGATATTGTTTTCGATAAGTAAGAGATTTTCGATAGAATATTTAAGAACCTTGCCGAGAGCGTTAAAGAGTGCGACCTTAAGGAGCTAGCCCTAGCCTTAAGGAATATTACTCTCCCCGACAATAATTAAATTAACGCACTATAAGTTCTCGATAATTAAGTATTCGACGATATCCTCGTCTACTAAGATATAAACCCCGAACTCGAGGCAAACTATGATGTAGATTACGTAATAGCGCCTAAAAACGACCGGGGAAATATAAAGCAATATACCGAAGCTCGATTTAAGCCTCTCCTTACTCCTCTAAGCACTCCCCCGGCGGCTTTATTTATAGCTGCAATATAATTACATCTCGCTAACTAGACTATAAAGCTATAAAGCGAGCATTTCGATCCCTCTCGAGCAGCCTTTTAGGCAAACATAAGTCTATATAAATAAGGAGTAAACCCCTCCGTAGCACTAAGTCTATATAAACAAGGAGTAAACCCCTCCGTGGCACTAAGTCTATATAAATAAAGAGTAAACCCCTCCGTAGCACTAAGTCTATATAAATAAGGAGTAAACCCCTCCGTAGCACTAAGTCCGTATAAACAAAGAGTAAACCCCTCCGCGGCATTAAGTCTATATAAATAAAGAGTAAACCCCTCCGTAGCATTAAGTCCGCATAAATAAGGAGTAAACCCCTCCGCGGTAAGTCTATATAATTAAGAGTTAACCCCTCTATAGGCAAATAAAAGTCTACTTAAATAAAGAGTAAACCCCTCTATAGCAAAAAGTCTATATAATTAGGAGTTAACCCCTCCGTAGCCTATAAACAAGGAGTTAACCCTTCCGTAGAAAGAAAACCTTGCCTATTAGCACTCTGTATTTATAGCAAGCACTCGAGCCGCACCGATCTCGAAAGACACTAATACATTGCGGTTTAAAGATAAGGCTTACCTCGACCGCCTAATCCTAAAAAGGTAGGTATATCGACGAGACCTTCTAGCTGTCCTAATATATTATAGATAGCTTAAATAACACCTACTCGGCCTTTAATTCGAGGAGGCGGAGAGAACGTATCTTTAGAGTTATTAAGAAATAAAGTCCTAGACCGAGGTTAACTCTAAAACACTTATAAAGAAAGGCTAAGTCCTCGACTATATATAGGTATACGTATATAAAATAGACAAGCACGGAAGACTCTCGAAGTATAAGGCAAGACTAGTCGTCCGAGGGGATTAATAGCTTCGAAACGGACAGGAGACCTACGCGGTAACCCTTATAGGACAAAGCTTTCGAACACTTATAACGATAGCTATAAGGTTCGACCTTAAACTAATATAGTACGATGCGGTTAACGCGTTTATTAACATAAGGCTCGACGAGATTATATATATAAAGATACCGCTAGGGTATAGAAAACACTCTATTATCCTCCGACTTAATAAAGCCCTCTACGGACTGCGAAAATCCCCTCTTTTATAGCATCGCGAACTTACGTTAATACTTTAGGAGATAGGGTTTTAGACGGTGCCGTACGAACTATACTGCTTAACGTTTAACGGCATTATCGTCTTCTTCTATATAGATAATATTGTCTTTACGTATTATAAGAAGGATTAAGATAGGGCTAAATCTCTTTAAAATTAACTTTAGGGAAAATATAAGCTTATAGGCGGTAATAACCTATAATAGTTCTTCGGTATTAAGATTCTACGAGACCGTAATTAACGGTATATTTAGCTATTATAAGCCGCTTATATTAAAAAGATCTACCGATTTATAAAGAAACGCCGCCCCTTTAATATACTAATAGGGGTAAAAGAGCTTCTCCCTTACGAAGGGATCGCTAAACACTATAAGATACGAGCCTACTAGGTAAACGTAGGTTCCGTGCTATACGCGGCGGTTATCACCCGCCCTAATATCGCGTTTGCTACGTTAAGACTATGCAAATTCAACGCTAACCCTAGACCGGACTATAAAGACGCCGTCGATCGAGTTCTCTATTATCTATACTACACCCGGGGACTTACGCTTCGTCTAGGGGGTAGGGACGACTTTAAAGTGGCAAGTAACGCCTCTTTCGCCGATAACACCGACCGGAAAAGCTCTTAGGCATTTGCTATAAAGCTATTTAAAGGCTTAATCGGCTAAAGAGCTAATAAATAAGATATAGTTATAACCTTAATAACCGAGGCTAAGCTCCTAGCGTTATTATAGGCAGTAAAGGAGTCAATCTACGTAAGCAGGCTTATTAAAGAGCTCGACGTCTCCCTCGATAACTCCCGCATTTGCATTTAATGTAATAATATGTAGACTATCCGACTAGTTACTACCGAAGTCGCTACTCTATAGACGAAGCTTTGCTATATAGACATTTACAACTACTAGCTTCGTTAAGAAGTCCTTAATAAGACCCTCGATGTTAAATATACACCTACCGCGAAGATAATAGCCGATGGCCTTACTAAGGCACTTTAAGGGCCCTCCTTTAAGGCCTTTGTCGAATAAATAGGTCTTTACGATATTACCTAATGCCTCGCCGATCGAGAACTCCCCGAAACGACCGACGAAATAATATAAACCGATAAATATATAGTATAGGAAGGTTAGGAGATATAATTAGGTCGATAAAGCCGTATCCTCGGGAGTAATAGTATCGATGTTAGGCATAATACACACGCGTTAGAGGAAACACTACGCATAGGCGTCGGTAATAAGAAATAACCGTAGGGAATATAGTTCCTTATGCGTATTACTAGGCCCTATGTGAAAACGTTAGGGAGACGATAGATAAAGGGCCTCGTTAAATATCTACGAGCATTGACTAGGCTAGAGGCGTCTAAACACTCGATTAAGTATTAAATAAGAAGGAAGCTCTTCCGCAGCGAGGGCACTTAGTGGTAGCGGCGGAAAGAAGAACATTAGCGTATCTCGCAATAGCGACTATGCCGTCGATTTCGGCACGACGCACTAAGGGAATCGAGCATAGACTGCTAAACGACTAGCCTCGGCATATCGCTACGAGCAAACGACTTACAAACGACTATAGATACCCTTAACGACGGTAGACTAAAGAGGAACGATGCTTTTACGCAGTAAGGGCATCTACTATATATAGCGGCGGAAGGAATTAAGGAAGTATAAGAGCTTGTAAAGCCGCACTCGTTAGAGCGCTTAAGCGTAGGGTTAAAAGGGCAGGGATTAAAGATATCCCGCCCCGATGGCTTAACGATAGAACGAGGATTAAAAACTCATCGGATTTAAGCTATTTAGCGACCTCTTAATGCTAGCTTCCCTCCCTTAAATTCGGGATCGAAGCTAGGGGGGTGTGTTAGATCACATAATAGAGGTTACAACGATTAGGTTAGTATAACCGCTACGTAACGTAAGGGAAATATCCCTTAAATACGGCCCCCTTATTGAAAGAGGGGAAGCACGTATAACACGCATTATTATATATTACATTAATATAACCTCTTTGCTATACAACCTATCTAGACCTATTATAACGCGTATTTAGTCCGAGCCGTAGATCTACGATCTAACAGCTGCGTGCCCTCTACTGCGTGCCCTCTTTGTATATACGGCTCCTTAATGTATGCTTCGTGCCCGGCTCCCGGCTGCGTGCCCTACTACGTGCCCTACTGTATGCTTTGTGCCCGGCTCCCGGCTGCGCGCTCTCTACTGCGTGCCCTACTATATGCTTTGTGCCCGGCTCCCGGCTGCGTGCCCTACTATATGCTTCGTGCCCGGCTCTACTACGTGCCCTCTACTACGTGCCCTCTACTGCGTGTTGTTGTTCTTCGCACGATTTACGCGGCTCTTTTAGTTGCTATGTACCTACACTAGATTTTAGTGGCGGGACATAGACGCGCGGGGTGCGTGCCGAAAAATTAGGTTTACTATAGAAATAGCAATTTGTTACTATATAAATAGCAAGAGTCTTACTATTTGCATAGCACAAAATCTCTATTTGCATAGCAAGGATATCTAAATCTCTACTTTTCTATACGTACCCCGCGCGCCTATGTCCCGCCACTAAAATCTAGTGCCGGTATATAGCAATTAAGAGAGCCGCGCAAATCGTACGAAGAACGCGAAGAACATAGGGCACGACGCATACATTAAGGAGCCGCACGTAGCAGAAGGCACGCAGCCGCACACATAGTAGAGGGCACGCAGTAGGGCACGCAGTAGGGCACGCAGTAGGGCACGTAGTAGGGCACGCAGTAGGGCACGAAGCATACATTAAGGAGCCGCACACACAGCATACAGTAGAGGGCACGCAGTAGGGCACGCAGTAGGGCACGCAGTAGGGCACGCAGCAGGGCACGCAGCAGGGCACGAAGCATACATTAAGGAGCCGCACACACAGCAGAGGGCACGCAGCAGGGCACGCAGCAGGGCACGAAGCATACATTAAGGAGCCGCACACACAGCAGAGGGCACGCAGCAGGGCACGCAGCAGGGCACGAAGCATACATCAAGGAGCCGCACGCAGCAGGGCACGCAGCAGGGCACGCAGCAGGGCACGAAGCATACATCAAGGAGCCGCACACATAGCATACAGTAGAGGGCACGCAGTAGGGCACGCAGCAGGGCACGCAGCAGGGCACGAAGCATACATTAAGGAGCCGCACGCAGCAGGGCACGCAGCAGGGCACGAAGCATACATTAAGGAGCCGCACGCAGCAGGGCACGCAGCAGGGCACGAAGCATACATTAAGGAGCCGCACGCAGCAGGGCACGCAGCAGGGCACGCAGCAGGGCACGAAGCATACATTAAGGAGCCGCACACATAGCATACAGTAGAGGGCACGCAGTAGGGCACGCAGCAGGGCACGCAGTAGGGCACGCAGCAGGGCACGCAGTAGGGCACGCAGTAGGGCGCGCGCCTTTAGCTGTTAAATTAACTAAATTAAGGCTATATACGATTTGCGAGGCCCTCTCAATTGCCATGTACCTATACGGAAAATTTGGTGGCGGGACATAGGCGTACGGGGTACGTATAGAAAGAGTAGGGGTAAGGCTTTTAGTCCTCGGAATAGCTGCATAAAGACCTCGTGGCTTCGCGTTGCGTGGTTGTAAGGAAGCTACGTTAAGGTTATATTCTATATGTTGATTAATTATCTAGAGGTTGTAGGCGCGTAGGGTTTTTAGGGAAAACCCTATGCGGTGCGCTAACTAATGCGCTTACACTAATAGGATCCTTAATATCCCCTTCCTTAAATAAGCAGTCCGCTGCTTATAAGGCAATTAATATAACCTAAATAGGAAATAACGCATTATTATAGGTGATATAGAACAAACAATAAAAACAATAAAAACTATAAAAACTCCTATACCGCGCGAGCGGCATGCCTTTTTAATAAATTATCTTCCTCCTATACTCCTTCCTTAGCTATATACGGCCGGTCTACTCGCTATTGCGAGATACGCGAATGGGAGCTTAAGGTTAGCTAGCCTATACCTAAGGCTCGATTTGCCGGCCGCGCTTATAAAGCTATAGCCGTTCGAAGGCGCTCGCGGTCGCGCTATAGCATTATACGGCTGCCGTACTATAAGCTGCGCATAGGGTGCCTATTACGACTATAGGTAGGGAAGAGATTCGTGCTATTATAACGGCTAGGCAACGCGTAGCTACCTAAGGACGCTAAAGAGTAGGCGTTGCCGGGGTAGGCCGCTATAATTGCCTATAAGCCGTTATAATACAGCTCCTGCTTCTTCGTGCGTTGCCGTACGCGTAATACCTAATCTCCGGGTGCGTATACGCGGATTAGCCCCTTACGCTCTTATAGGTAGGAGCGGGTGTAGGCACGAGCTACCTTAAGGCTTACGACGTGTCGTCTTGCAATAGGGGCCTTATGCTACTACACGAGCTCCTATGCCTAAGCAATGTCCTCCTCGACCGTAGGGTCGCGTATATAGGCGGCGTACGTAGCGTCGTAGTGTTATTCAGGTGGCTGCGTGCCGTATAGTAGGAAGAAGGGGCTATACCTATAGGAACCTTCCTGCCGATTGTAGAGGTATATAGCGCGAACGAGTCGCTAGTGTAAAGACGCCTAGGGCTCGTCGAGACGCAGTCGATAGAGGATCGCCTTAAGGGCGCCGTTAGCTTACTCTACTTTGCCGTTGCCTCGCGGCCTTATAGGCGTTATAGGCCTAATCTTAGTGCCGTACTAGCGATAGTAATCTCACGCTTACTAACCTACGAAGCAGCTAGCGTTATCGCTAATAATCTCTTTTAAGGGGCTAAAGCGGGCGACGATAGTCTATAAGAGTAAGAGTATGCCTTTAAAGTCGGTTAAAGGCGTAATAGCCGATATAAGCTAGCTAGTAGCGTATTCTACGGCGTTAAGGAGCTGCTTGCCCTTATAGCCCGTATAGTTAATCGCCTAACGCATTAACGGGGGGACTAGCATTAACGGCATTAGGTTAAGCAGTATTAGGTTAAGCGGCTTTATTAACTAATAGGCTTAACAATAGCGTACGGCTTTATGCGCCGCGAGGGGTAATTCGGGATGCTAATAGCGTATAGCTAGGAATCGCATCGTATGGCCTATAGTGCTATAGCCCGAAGTCTTATATACGTTCTTAGCTACTGCTACAAGGGCCTTATATTCCGGCACTATTAATAGGGCAATTACTCTTGCCCTAGTAGGCGGATCACCGGGAGGGAGGCGCTCGTTCTGCCTAATGCGGTATAGCCTGCCCTTAAGCTTATAGAAGTGCTCGCGAGCCTAATACGGCGTAATATTAATAGGAAGAGCTTCGCCGGCGGTTAGGAACTTAAAGACGGCTTATAGGTCGATATAAGTTAATTAATCGGGTCGTTCTATAAGCTTAGTTTTTAGCGTCGCCGGCGCGCCGTTCGCGGCTTTATTATCCTTAGTAGCGGCTTCTTCTTCTTCTTCTAGTGCCGTAGCGGTAGGTTTATCGCTATCGTTATCGAGCTTAACTATCCTTCCCTCGCCTATCGCGAGAGCCGTAGACTCTAGATTAGGTAGGCGGGAAAGGTAGTCGGCTAGCATATTAGCCTTACCGCTGCGATATACTATATTAATATTATAGTGTTTAATCGCATTAAGGAAGCGGACTATACGAGCAGGTTGTTCTATCTTCGTACGTAAGGTGCGAAAGGACTTATAGTTAATAATAACGGTAATATTAGCACCTTTAACCTAATGTCGCTAGTGCTATATAGCTATTATAATACCGAGGAGCTTACGTTCTTACGTAGAATAGCGCTATTATATATCTATAAGCTTCTTCGAGAAGTAAGCGACGGGGTAAAGGAAAGAACGCTCTTTACTACTAGTTGTAAAGTGTAAGTACGGTTATAGAAGTGCTATACTAACGCACTTACCTAAAGCATTACTCTTAATTATCGCGGGAAGCTACTAGCTATACTTCTTTAATACCGGCGTAGTCGTAATAACCTCGCGGATCTATTTTTAAGCCGACTTTACTTCCTTAGTTAACGTTACGGCGACGTTCTTACCGCCGAGAGAGAGTTCGATTAGCAAGGCGGAAAGGTCGGAGAAGTTAGCGATTAATATTCTTAAATAGCCTACCGCGTGTACGAAAGCCCTAATCTCCGTAGTAGTTATCGGCATAAGGCGGTCGCGAATAGCGGCAACCTTTAGAGGGTCGGCACGGATGCCGGCCGTAGAGACTAAGAAGCCTAAGAAGACACCTTTATCTACGAAGAGGTAAGTCTTTAAGGCGTTAATAAGGAGCCCGTATATAGCGGCGCGGGCAAAAAACTATAGTAAGCGTTCGTATAGTTATTTACGCGTATTGGCCTAAAGGGCTATATCGTCTAAAAGACCGGCTGCAAAGGCCTAAAGCGGCTCTAGCACTTCCTTTATAAAGGCTTAGAATATAGCCGGGGCATTAGTTAAGCCTATCGGCATAGCATCCTATTCGTAGAGCTTAAAGGGGGTTACGAAGGCGGTCTTCTCGTAGTCCTCTCGAGCGATACGTATATGCTAGAAGCTATCTTTTAGGTTAATAAAGGCATAATAGCTATGCCTAGCAATACGCTAGATCTCGTCTATTATATTCGGCAGAGGATATACGTGCTTCTTCGTATAGTTATTAAGGATACGATAGTCGGCGTAAATGCGCTAAATAACTTAGCTATAGGCGTTATACTAAAGGCCCGTAGGTGCTTTTTTCGGTGTTAATAATAAGGGCGAAGCCTAAGGGCTAATAGACTTCCGGATAATAAAGCCCTTATATTTCTCAACGAAGTCTTTAATAGCCTATGCCTATAAGGGACTATACCGTCGTAGGCTTTGCCGAATAGACGTAGCGTCGCCTATATTAATCCGGTAGACTATTCGAGCCAATTTATTACTACGGCGAAGAGTAGGATTAAAGCATTCGGGGAACTAGGTAAGATACTAGTCTATATAGATCTTAGCTTAGTCTAAGGTAGTCTCGTAGAAACGCGTAGTAAAGATCGGCTTTATTAACGACGCGAAGGATGCTTGCTAGTTATTCTTTACCGCTTAAGAAGCGTCGCTAGCGGTAAGGGCGAAATTATCCTTGTTATCTTCCGTTGCGGAATAGACGTGCGACTTCTACGGTCGTAGCATAGGCTAGTCTAGGAGGCGGCGTAGTCGAATCGCGCCGTTATCCTCGCACGAGAGACCTAAGGTATGAAAAAGAGAGCGGCTAAGGGTTAAGGAGCCGGGGAATATGCCGTTAGGGACAACACTATAAGAGATAGTGACTAAGACGGTCTAGCCGTCGTCGTATAGCTACTATACCGAAAAAAGGGTATTATCGCGGACGCTAGGCCCTAGGATTCCTCCGATTCCCTTTATCGTAGAGGAGACCCGAGAAGGGTATAGGGCGAGCTTATCGGTAAGGGAAGAGGCGACGTAATAAGAAGTCGACCTATAGTCGAAGAACGTAGATAAAGAAATAGCTAAGGATGCCGTTAAATAAGTAAGAAAAACACTATATAGCTTACTAAAGCCTTTACGAAGAGGCTTTTATTTAGTGTTAATGCTACCGCTTACTACTATATAGTAAGCGGTATCGCTATCTTAGTCGTAATAACTAGACCCTATTTATTTATATATCGCGGCGAGGATAGCCTCTATTTCGGCGTTATCCTCTTTAAACTAAGAG
This sequence comes from Ophiocordyceps sinensis, assembly GCA_012934285.1. Lineage (NCBI taxonomy): Eukaryota > Fungi > Ascomycota > Sordariomycetes > Hypocreales > Ophiocordycipitaceae > Ophiocordyceps > Ophiocordyceps sinensis. The sequence goes on from JAAVMX010000007.1 coordinate 575,564, forward strand.
ACGGGGTCCTAATCCTCGCTATTAGTATCGAGGACCTCTATATCGAAGTAAATATATAGGTGGTTAACGCCTGAATTGCTGCGATAGCTTCCTCTACTACCTCTACCTTAATCGCCGCCGCGTTAGGCACGGCCGCGGCCTATGCTAGTATTGCCGCGGTTGCGCTAGCGGCTGCCGAATGCCTTAGCCGCTTCGTATAACTTGCCCGTGATCTTAATATCGCGGCCTAAGGCAGAAGACGAAGAGGAGGATATATTGCCCGAGCCGTAGGTAGGGGCAGGCGTCGAAAGAAGCCTATAATCCTTAGCCTAATAGCTAGGCTTACCGTAATTAAAATAGGTATTACCTTAAGACGTAGTAGCAAAAGACGATAAGGCGGTATCGTTAGCGGGGTAGACTATAATATCCGTAGTTCGAGGGTCGGCAATAACGATGCCGGGCGGTATAAAGAGTATAGAAGCAGACAGCTAGGATAGGCTCGGCTTAACTATTTCTATAGTAGCCGGCTTATTCCCTATAGCCTTATTAACTCGCTAAGTCTAGTAGGGCGAGGCCTCTTACGTGCGAATAGACGTAGAGGGCTTTCTATATATATCCTCTACGGGCTAGCGAGCTTATTCGCTAGCTAATCACACTAAGCGTTTAATTAACGCTATGCCGTAGAGGGTCGCGATGTTAAGGCTTAGTTAAGCCTAAATACGCGGGAGATTATTACGGAGGTGCTAAATTATGATTCTTCGTACGCCCGTGCTCCTTTTCTCGATGTCTAGGAGGTTAAAGAACGCATCCCTAATACGCTAGGCGAAGTTAAGAAGGGCTTCGTCCTTAACTAAGGCTAACTATGCATAGATAGCTAATAGAGCGTTAAAGGCACTATAGTCCTAAAGCACGGTGAAAATGCCCTCGAGAAGGAGCAACTAACTAAGGTAACGAACGTTAACTTAGTAGGCAACGTGGCTAAAATCTCCGGATAGCTCGTTAACTATATGGCTCGTTGCCTCGTCGTTAGAACGGGGAGAGCCCGGGGGGAATACTCTTATAATGTTCGATATATTAATAGGTTCGGTTAGGGGGGGGGGGGTAGTGTTTGTTATAGAGGTATTGCGTTGCGTTCGCTATAGGTTAGTAGGAATCCGATTTCTAAAGAGCTAAGGGTGACTCTTTAAAAATACGTATTTTTAAGGCTTTTAGTCCTTAGAATAGCTGTATAGAGACCTCGTGGCTTCGCGTTGCGTAGTTATAAGGAAGCTACGTTAAGGTTATATTCTATATGTTAATTAATTATCTAAAGGTTGTAGGCGCGTAGGGTTTTTAGGGAAAACCTTATATAGTGCGCTAACTAATACGCCTATACTAATAGGATCCTTAGGGGTATACCTGTCTTACTATGCAAATAGAGATTTAATGCTATGCAAATAGTAAGACTTAGTAGTAATACTCTTTAATTATAGGAGGTAGAATAAGGGGGTAACACTCCCGACAATAGAGGGTCTATACGTCTCGCCTCTATAGATTAGTAAGGGAGTCTCTTTTAATGCCGCGATACTACCCGATCTTAAGGGTAGGGATCCTACGACACCGGAAACTATAACACTAAGACCTATAGAGGAGCTAATTAGCCTTAGGACGCCTTTATCGGAGGTCTTAGGGATGCCTCCTCCTCTAAGGGGTAGAATATCCGAATTAATAGCCGGGATAACGGCTAGACCTAATAAACCCGACCTTAAGGGCCGACCTCGCATAGAGGAGCTTTTAGACATAGAGGAAGACGTGCCGGCTTTATCGAAGCCGTTACGTAAGGAGCGGGATACGTCTTAGGGTATAAACCCTAGCAATATCGTTAAAAGGAAGAGAAAGAGGACTTAAAGCACCCTATTTATTAATAATATTATTGCGAAGGCTTTAACCTATAGACTATACATCGAGGATATACCTCCTATGCCTACCTCCTATAAGATAGCGATAGCCTCGCCCTATAAGACCTAGTAGCCTAGAGGAATAACCTACGAAATTAAGGACTAAGAGAAACTTCTAACCTAGGTTAAGACTTTAAAATCTAAGGCTAAGAAGAAGGGGGAACCTCTGATTCCGATAAGATAGGTCTACGCCTATAAATACGATCTATAGGGATATATAGTTTGATTTAAAGCCCGTCTAGTTATTCGAGGAGATCGCTAACCGGAAGATAACGAGGATATATATATAGCGACCCTTTGAGTAAGGACCTTTAGGCTACTAATAGCCCTACTATATCTCGAGGATATAGAGTCCGCGTAGTATAACGTTAAGACGGCTTTTCTAAATACGATACTACGATTTATAGTCTACTATTAGCTTCTACCCGGTTATATAGAACTAGGCTTATATATACGGCTTCTACGAGGGCTATACGGCCTAAGAATCGCCTTATATTACGGTGTTAGGTTATATTATATATTATCCTATATGACCTTTATATCGTATATATAGACATTTAGACTTAGTCTATAGCTATGTCCCTTCGTGAATTAATAACAATTATATACCCCCCCTTAAGCTCGTTCCTTTATAGTTTAATCTACTATTTTATCCTATTGCCCTTAATTAATAATCTCGCTATCTTACCCCTTTCTTTTCTAATCTCCCCTCTTCGCGACGTAAGTCCGCCCCCTCGCTAGACCCCTTCGACTAAGTTTTCCTCGATTATTAGAATTTTCCCGGTATAAATACGCCGTCTCGACGCGAATAATATAGATTTCCCTCCTTACCCTTCTCCTACCTTTACCTTATCCTATTGCCTTATAATCTATAATAACCGACTATATAGAGGCCGATCCTCCGTCCGCTACCTTAGCTATTACCCCGCCGGCTCTTACCGACCTAAAGCCCTAGACCGAGTACGTTTCCTACTACCCTCGCCTCGCCGCCCTTCTTTAAGCCTAACGGCCTATATTTAGCACGTTCGCCTATATTTAGGCTAACGCTACTTACGACTTCCACGCCCTTTAGATCGAGGCCCTTACTTACCTTAATAATACTTACGTTAAGTTAGACATAGGAGTGCTCGCCGCTTAAGAGCACGCAGCCATTGCTTAAGAGCACGCTACCGATCTTTAGCGTTAGCTTAACCGCGCTACGTCCTCTCTCCTCGTCTTAACCGAACGCGATGCGGCTCGGGACTAAGCCCCCGCCCCCGTCCTTACCCTTACCCGTTCTTATATAGCCGACCCTAAGAGATTCGCCGGTGACTCTAGCACTTAAAAGCAACGTTAGGAGGCTTTCCGGACCTAGCGTAACGGCCTTGCTATTAAGCTCCGTTAGGACGCCGCCTTATACCCTATAGAGTAGGATTGTATTTTCTACGCGGCTAGCCGACTTACCGGCCGGGCCGCCTCTATTATCGCTAGCGTTCCTTAGGACGTCCTCGATAATAAGTCTTTCGCTAATTAGCAGTATACTACTATTAAAGCCTTTACCGACGACCTTAGCTTAGTTTTTAGTGCTAATTTTACCTACGCTTAGTCGGAGGCCGACTTTAACGCCTTATCGATAAAGAATATCTCTTAGCCGGACTTCTATTCGAAGTTTACTTAGCTTTAAGCCGACTTATCGTTCGACGGCACCGCTTGCGTCGCCTACCTTTATTTAAAGGTCTCTATCGAACTTACTAACGCCGCCGCTTTATAGGTCGAGTGCCCGGCCTATAAGGACTTTACGGCCTAGGCTAAGATATATTCTACGCTTTAGGATAACTAGCAGCGTATTAAGGCTTATTCTTAACTCTAGCTACCTTATAACCCCTCTCGCACCGGCCCTGCCTCGCCCGCCTTACCTACGTCCCCTACCGGTAACCTAATACAGCTCGACGCATTCCGCGCCTAGCTTACTAACGCTAAGAAGCAACGGCGGTTTAAGAACCGTCTTTGCCTCTACTACGCTTAGCCGGCTACCGCTACCTATACCGCCCGGACCTGCCTTAATAAGGGTATCGGTGCTAATCCCGGCGCTAACCCTAGCGCTAGTCCCGGCGCCGGTTCCGGCTCTAGCCGCGGCCGTGGCCGTAGTAGCGGTACGTCTACCCTACGCTTGCTTAAACCCCCTCCCCCCCGCTATTAAATTCGCGCTATTAAGCAAGGCTTTATCGAGGGCGAAGGAGACGACCTCCCTACATTTTCCCTATCCTCGGGAAATACGTAGCTCCCTCGCCTTATCGCGCGATAGAGCTCTTAGTGTCTAAGTTTATAGCTTCGTTCGATACCGGGGAGGATCTTTGCCTCCCTACGGGAATACAACCGCGTGCTTTGCTTATGCCTTTATCCCTTATATCCGCCGATGTTATTATAAGTGCTTTAGTCGACTCCGGCTATTCCGGATACGCCTTTATATACGCTTAGACCGCGCACCGCCTTACCCTTCCTATCTACTAGCTCTAATTCCTCCGCCGGCTTTCTCTCGCCGATAGTAGCGATTGCGAGTCCGGCTCTATTACTTATTGCGCTTTTTTAGTCTCCCGGATTAGCGCTTATACTAAGTCTATCTACTTCTTTCTTACGAAGCTTAGCTATAAGGTTATTCTTAGCCTCTTTTAGCTACGCCGGCACGACCCTAGTATTAGCTAGCGCGGTAACTCCCTTTCCTTTTAATCCCCCTTTTATCTAGCCTCCTGCCTCTCGGACTATTAGCCTTATCTTATCCTAGGCCTTTCGGCTACCTTTGCTTGCCTTACCCGCCTTATCCTAGCTCCCCCCGCCCTTATTTCCGAGGGAATATAATTAATAAATATAATTCGTTTTCCCCTTGCCCCCTCCGTCGAAGACTCTAACGATAAAGGCGAACCCTTTACTACCCCCTCTATCGAAGACTCTAACGATAAGGGCGAACCCCCCGCCGCTATAATCCTTATTCCCGCCCGTCTAGCCTTAGCCTATCCTCCGGCCTTTATCTATTCCGTCCGCTTTAGCGACGTTCTTAAGTTTATTTCTTTATCCTTTAGCCCGTCCCTCTCTACGTTTTTCGAGGATGCTCTTAACGTAGGTAAACCCGCTTATCTAGACTCCTCCCGCTAGGTTAACGACGCCGACTCCGACTCCGGCTATAACTCTAACTCCCCGGCTACCTTTTACCCTCGCCGCTACGTTCGACCTCCCCGCCCCCGTCCCGTCTATAAGACCGCTAGCTACCGCCGCCTTATATTACGGCCGAGTCGTAAGACTATTAGACCTTAGCCTTTCTATTTCTCGTCCTTTAACGACTCGGCGTTTAACGTCCGGATGCTTAACGTTAACGCGATAGTAATATTCTACTAATAGCCCGGAGTCTAGACCTCTTAGACCTTAATTAAGGCCTTTACCGCCGAGCCTTTGCCTACCGAGCCCCCGCTACCTATCGATTAGGATATCCCTAAGGACCTTTATTAAGCCGTTTTAACTAGATATATAGATATAAAGGACGCGAAAGCCTGCCTTAACCCCTGCCTTTACGACTTTATCGACGACTACCTTAATAAGATCTACCTTAATGAGATCTCCCCCGACGATATCGCTAAGTTCTTTAAGAAGTAAGAGAAGGTCCTTTATACGCTCGACGAGCTTTAGGCTAAAGTCCCTAAGGAGCTCTACTATATAATTTATATATAGCTTAAGAGCGAGGCTAATAAGCCCGCCCTTTACCGTACCGTTAATACTTAAATTAACCTTAAAGAGGGGATATAACCTCCTTATACCTACCCCCGCCCTTTTAGCGAAGCCGAGAACCGGATCGTCTATACGTACGTTAATAAGTAGCTTAAGAAGGGCTTTATCCGCCGCTCTACCTCCCCCGCTATTGCCTTTATTATGCTCGCCTATAAGCCGGGCGGGGGCGTCTTTTTTATATTAACTATCGCGGCCTAAATAAAGCTACGATTAAGAACCGTTTCCCCTTACCTTTTATCTACGATACTCTCGCCTATATCCGGAAGGCGAAGTTTTTTACTAAGATCGACGTTATCGCAGCGTTTAATCGCCTTCGCATTGCCGAAGGATATAAGTAAAAGACTACATTCGCTATATAGTATAGGCTCTTTAAGTATTATATTACCCCCTTTAGCCTTACCGCCGCCTTATCCTACTTCTAGAGTTTTATTAATATAGCCCTTTACGGCATCTTTAATAAGTTTTGCTTTACCTATTTAAACGACGTCTTAATCTTTTCGGAGACGTAGGAGGAGCATAAGGCCTACGTTAATACGGTTCTTAAGCGCCTTAACGCCGCCGGCCTTTAGCTTAACGTAGATAAGTATAACTTCTACGTTACTAAGACTAAATACCTTAGCCTAATTATCTTAGATAAAGGCATTCGTATAGACTTTAATAAGGTTTATACGGTATTAGACTAGCCTACCCCCTCTTTTATTAAAGACCTCCGGCGCTTCTTAGGAATCGCTAATTTTTATCGGCGTTTTATTCGCGGCTTTTTTAAGCTTACGAACCCTTTAAACGCCCTTACTAAGAATTCTACCCCTTAGATCTAGTCTCCTACCTACGCCTACGTATTTAAAGCCCGTAAGCACGCCTTTACTACCGCCTTAGTCCTTATATACTTTAACCCCTATCGTAAGACTATAGTTTAGATAAATGCTTTTAATTAAGCCGCTAAAGGTATGCTAATATAGCTCCTCGACGATAGTCGTTACTATCCGGTTGCTTTCTTTTTGTTAAAGCACTCCGCTTAAAAGTATAATTACGAGATCTACGATAAAGAACTCCTCGCGATTATAAAATCTCTTAAGGAGTAGCGCTTTAAGCTCGAAGGCCTACCTAAGTTTAAGATAGCCTTAGACTATAAGAATCTTTAGTATTTTATAACTACGAAGCTCTTTAACTAGCGGTAGGCCCGCTAGGCCGAATTCTTTAGTCGTTTTAATTTTAAGATCGTCTTTTAGCCCGGCTCTTAAGCTATTCTCCCCGACGCCTTTAGCCGCCTGCCTAGCTCCCGCCCTCTCTCCTTTACCGACTAAGCTAACGAGAGGATTAACTACCGATATTAAGTTATCCTCCCTAAGTCTAAGGTTAAAGCCTCTCTCTACCCTAACGCTACTACCGCCCCTAACGCCGTTAAGGAGTCCGACTCGTTTATAGATATAATTTATAAATATAATTCCGACTGCCTTAACCTCTACGCCCTCGACGACTCTAAGCCGATCGATAACCTTATCGACCGGGCTTATTCCTCCTCCCCGCGTATCTCCGCTATTCGTATAGCTCTCTAGTCCCCTTAGCCCCGCTAGCATTACCGCTTTCGCGCCCCCCTCCGCTCGATCCCTAAGACCGCTCTCTCTAAGGTCTAAGACCGGTTCTATTTCTAAGGCCGGCTCTTCGTTCCCCTTAACGACGCCTTAATTCTTTAGATCCTCGTCCGCGCTTATACCTCCCCCTTTGCCGGCTACCTTAGACGTACGAAGACTGCTAGCCTCTACCGCTAGTCCGATATCTAGCCTAGCATACATAAGTCTATTTCTAGCTTCGTGCGGAACTATTATATATGCCTACGCGCTAAATCCCCTTATTCCTCCCTTTAAGGCCTACTTTAGCCCTTAAGTATTCCCTTCGCCTTATAGACCGATATATCCGTCGATTTTATTACCGACCTCCCTATCTACCGTCGTAATAGCGTTAAGTTTTCTAATATCCTTATTATTATCGACCGCCTTACGAAGATACGCTACTACGTCCTAATACCTTTAATAACCGTTAAAGACGTTATTAACGCGTTTATTTCCTACGTTTAGTCCCTCTATAGTACCCTAGCCTCTATTATTAGCGATTATAGCACTTAGTTTATTTCGGCTTTCTAATAGTAGCTTAGTCGTCGCCTTAGTTACCGCCTTTACCCTAGCTCCGCCTACTACCCTTAGACCGACGGTTAGACTAAGATCGCGAACGCTTAAATAGAGGTTTACCTTCGTTATTATACTACCTACCTTTAAGACGATTAGGTCGACCTCCTCCCTTTCGCTAAGTTTATAATTAATAATTAAGTCTTTAAATCTACCGGCCTTTCCTCTTTCTTTACTAACTATAGCTTTTACCTAAAGCTTAGCACTAAGCTCTTTAGTCCTCCTTTACCTAATATAACCCTTTAGCAGCGGAAGGAATACCTCCGCGGTAACGCGCTTGCTTCCCGTCTTTAGCGTATCTCTAACTTCCTCCGCGATATAATCGAGGATGCTTAGGCTACTTAAGCTCGCTACGCGGACGCCCGGCGGACTCCCGCCCTAGCGTATTAGCCTAGTAATATAGTATTCCTTAGCACCCGCTAGATCTAGACCTTCCGCTTTATAAAGAAGCTCGACTATAAGCGGGAGGGCCTATATAAAGTCCTTAAGGTATATAAGACGGCGTGCCTTCTTCGCCTCCCTAAAGGTAGCCGCCTTTACCTTATTTTTTATTACTCCCTCTTTACTAAGACCTAAAAGCCCCTTTTGCCCGGCTAGTCGGAGCTTAACGTCCGGCCCGCCGATAACGGCGTTCTTCTTTCTCCCGGCGACGACGACGGCGATAACGCGTACCTTAAGTAGGAGTTTTCTTCTATCCTCGCGTAACGCTAGTACGCCTCCGGGAAGATTAAGTATCGCGTTTAATAGCGTTATAGCCCCTTTACGTAGGAGGACTCCTCCTGCCTTAACGGCTGCTAGGACGACCTTAAGGCTTTTTACGCTTTTAACCCGACTAAGCCTAAACCGGCCTTTTACACAGCCTTCCGTATATCTTCCCCTTCGCCTAAGTAATAATAAGTATAATTTATTAATATAATTTACGTTACGACGGCATGCGTTAGATTCTTTGTTTTACCTTTTATTTCTCCTTATTCTTCTCTCGTTCTATATTAGGCCCGCTTTTAGGACCGGTTAACATAGGTTTCCTTCGTTATTATTAGCCTATCGCCCCTTTTAAGCGTTCGAGTCAAACGCCGATTTAAAGGGGATATACTATTATAGTATTAGGTTATATTATATATTATCTTACGTAACCTCTATATCGTATATATAGACATTTAGACTTAGTCTATAGCTATATCCCTTCGTGGATTAATAATAATTATATACCCCCCCCTAAGATCGTTCCCTTATACCTTAAAACTCTAGTATAAGGACCTTACCGGCTTCTTTAAGTCTTTAAGCGCGGAAACCCTAATTAAGGACGGCTATATAATAGTCTATAAGGGAGTGATTATCTTCTTCTTTATAAACGATATCGCGTTAATATATCCGAAGGAGCAGAAGGATAACTAGCTAAAACTCTATAAGGCCTTTATAGCGAAATATACTATTAACTTTATAAAGAAACTACGTTAGTTCTTAGGGATTAAGATAATCCGGGATAAACCTAATAGGAAGTTATAGCTTTCTTAGGCATCTTATATCTCTAAGATAGCGAAGAAGTTTTATATAGACGACGATTCGGGCTTTAGCGCGCTTAAGATCCCCCTAACGACGGATAAGCTAATTCCCTACGAGGAAAAGGCAAGTAATAAAGAGGTCTATTACTTTCTTTTTTTAGTAGGCACGATCCTACATCCGGCGATTTACACTAAGGCGGACGCGGCGTTCCCGGCGGTACGGCTAGCCTAGTTTAGCTATAACCCGGGTCTACGATACCTTCGAGAGGCAAAGAGGTGCCTAGCGTATTTATATACTACGCGGGACCGTTATATCTATTTTAAAGCGACTAACGAGATAAAGATATTTCTCTATGCGTTAGACTCCTCGTTCGCGGACGACCCTACGTCGAGGAAGTCGTTATAAGGGTATATATTCTTATTTCTCGGCGGGCCCGTAGATTAAAAAGCAATTAAGCAAGCTACTATTACGACCTCGTCTACTAAAGCGGAACTCCTAGCTTTATTAAGCACCGTAAAAGAGTAGATGCAATTTGCTTAACTTATTAAAGAGCTTAGGATCTAGGTTAAAGGCACCACGGAGCTATAGTATAATAACCTCTAAACGATTAGGCTATTAACTAAGTTAAGTGCCCGGCTTAAGACGAATTTAAAGCATATTAATATCTATCGACATTAGCTTCGTTAGGAGGTATAGGAAGACCGGCTTTAGGTAAGGTAGATTAAGTCTACTAAGAACCCGGCAGACGGTATAACTAAAGCCCTCCCTTTTTAGAAGCACGAAGACTCCGTAAGGCAGCTCGGAATAAAGGACCGCCCTAAGGACTTAGATAGGAAGAACTAGGACGGCGCGGATAGTACCCTCTAAGGTATGTTTTTATAGTTTATGCGAATTTAGCCCCCTATCTAATATTAGGGGTAGTATAATAGTTATAGGCCGTTCTAACTAATTTAAACGAGCTATTTTATTTAATCATTATAGAGTATTACTATTTAGCCTAGTATAAATCTCTATTTAGCCTAGTAATACTTTACGTACACCCGAAAAACGCCTATACCCCCTACGACTAGCCGCGCTTACTTAATTACAGTGCGTATGTCTAGTAGGTGTTAGATCCGCGGATTAAGGGATTACATACAGGATTACGTGCGGGATTATAGACGGGAAATTCGGCTAAGAGGCCCCCCCTTAAATAAGGTCTCGAGGCTTCCCCTCTTTAAGGATTATTATTATTAATATACTGCTTTTAGCGGCATTACAGCCGCTGCAGCGCCCTAACGGCCGCTATAATACATATCTCTCGCATCCTTATTTAGTAGGCCGTAGATCGAAGATCTAATAATTAAGAGTCTTAGTCTTCTAGCTAAAGCTACTAAAGAGAAGCCACTATTTAACTATTAGGCCCCTTTTAAACCGCGAGAAAAGCCTAGCTAATTATGCTCGGCAAGAGGACTAGATTCCTCTCGTATTAAACAAAAGCCCGCGAGAACTATCCTCGCGGCACTATATCGAATAAAGCCCACGAGAACCACCTCGCGGCACCTTATTGAATAAAGCCCGTAATACGCGGTAATATATCGAATAAAGCCTATAACATGCGGTATAAATACATCGAAAAAGCGCGTAAGACTTACGGCGCTAGAAAGAACAATATCCTGCTTTTAGCAAAGGCGAGAGGGTGATTCCCTCGTTAGCTAGCTAAATATACATCCTACTACTACTAGTAGAGGCGAGAGGGTAATTCCCTCGTTAGCTAGCTAAATATATATCCTGCTACTAGTAGAGGCGAGAGGGTAATTCCCTCGTTAGCTAGCTAAATATACATCCTGCTACTAGTAGAGGCGAGAGGGTGATTCCCTTGTTAGCTAGCTAAATATATATCCTACTACTATTAGCAAAGGCGAGAAGGTAATTCCCTCGTTAGCTAGCTAAACTAAATATAAGTCTATATATACGAGGAATAAACTCCTTTATAGCAATAAAGCCGTATAAATAAAGAGTAAACCCCTCCTCGGCTTTAAGTCTATATATCCGTAGTATCGAGCCGTATAAATAAGGAGTAAACCCTTCCTCGGCTTATCCGCACGATTAAGAGTAAACCCTTCCGCGGAATTAAGTCTATACGATTAAGAGTAAACCCTTTTATAGCATCGAGCCGTATAAATAAGGAGTAAACCCCTCTTCGGCTTATCCGCACGATTAGGAGTAAACCCCTCCGCGGAATTAAGTCTATACGATTAGGAGTAAACCCCTCCGTAGCATTAAGCCGTATAAATAAGGAGTAAACCCTTCTTTAGCTTATCTATACGATTAAGAGTAAACCCCTCCGCGGTATTAAAAAGTCTATATAATTAGGAGTTAACCTTTCCGTAGCCTATAAATAAAGAGTTAACCCCTCCGTAGTATTTTATCTTATATAGTCGGGAAATATATCTGCCTACTATTGATTTAGTAGTTATCTTATATAGTTAGGAAATATATCTACCTGCTATTTATTTAGTAGAAAATATATCGCAGCGGCGGGAGAAAACTCTCTCGTCGTAGTATATATAAATTCGTAAGCGGCGGTAGGAAGAGAAGGAGGAAGACCCTCTCGTCGTAGTATATATATTTTACGATAGCGAGAGGAAAAGAGAAAGACTCTCTCGTCGTAGTATATAGCAATCGCGGCGGCGGGAAGAGAAGACTCTTTCGTCGTTACGGCAAACATTTGCGACGCTCGCGGCGGCGGAAGAGAGAAGAAGACTCTTTCGTCGTCGTAGCAAACGCCGTTAGAAATAGTCGCGGCGGCGGGAAGAAAAGAAAACACTCTCGTCGTTATAGCAAAAGCTCGCGGCGGCGGGAAGAGAAAAAGACTCTTTCGTTATCGTAGTAAATATATATAACGTAGCGGCGGAAGAGAGAAAAAGACTCTTTCGTTGTTATAGTAAATAAATACTCGCAATAGGAGGAAGACTCTCGTCGTAGTATATATATCGCGGCGGCGGGAGGGAGAAGACTCCTTTATCTACGCACTTATTTAAATTATAAGCAAATAGCTTACAGCGGCGGAAGAGAGAAAAAGACTCTTTTATCGTCGTAGTAAATACCGTTACTATAAACACTCGCGGCGGCGGGAGGAAGACTCTTTTATCGTAGTATATATATTTCGCGGCGGCGGGAGGAAGACTCTCTCGTCTGCGTACTTATTTAATATACGAGCTAATAGTTCTCGACGAGCTAATAGCTCGCGGCGGCGGAAAGAAGGAAAAGTCCCTTTCCCTCGTTACGAATACTCTAAAATTTAAGTAAATAGCTTTCGAGCGAGCAGCCCTCGCGGCGTCGGAAGACTCCTTCGTCCGTATACTTATTTAAGCAAGCAGCTCTCGAGCAAACGGCTCTTAAGCAAGTAGCTCTTACGGCGAGCGGTAGAGTCCCTCGTCGCAGCGGGCGGTAGAGTCCTTCTCCCTTATATATACTTACTTACTTAAGTAAATAGCTCTCGCGGCGAGCGGAAGACTCCCTCGTCCGTATATTTATCTAAGCAAGCAGCTCTTAAGTAAACGGCTCTCGAGCAAGCAGCTCTTAAGACAAAAGACTACCCTCGTTATAAGGACTTATTTAAGCAAGTAGCTCTCGAGCAAACGGCTCTTAAGCAAGCAGCTCTTATAGCGAGAGGCAGAGTCCTTCGTCGCAGCGAGCGGTAGAGTCCCTCGTCGCAGTAAAACGAAAGACTACCCTCGTTATAAACACTTATTTAAGTAAGTAGCTCTCGCGGCGTCGGAAGACTCCCTCGTCCGTATACTTATTTAAATAAGCAGCTCTCGAGCAAACGGCTCTTAAGCAAGCAGCTCTTACGGCGAAAGGTAGAGTCCTTTATCGCAGCGAGCGGTAGAGTCCCTCGTCGCAGTAAGCGGTAGAGTCCCTCTCCCTCGTATACACTTACTTACTTAAGCAATTAGCTCTCGCGGCGAGCGGTAAAGTCCCTCGTCGTAGCGAATAGCTCTCGCGGCGACGGAAGATTCCCTCGTCTATACCTATTATAGCATTCGTCCGTATTACACTCGCTTAAGTAGCTCTCGCGGCATTCGTCCGTATTAAGCAAGCTATACGAGCCTCGACTTTATCTACGAGCCTTAGCTATAAAGAGCCCTCGGCAACATAAAGCCTACGGCTATATAAGCCTCGATATATATAAGCCTACGGGAATATAACCCTCGGCTATATACACGAGCCCTCGGGAATATAACCCTCGGCTATATATACAAGCCTTCGGGAATATAACCCTCGGCTATATATACGAGCCCTCGGGAAAACCAGCCTCGGCTATATAAAGCCCTCGTCTGCCCGTATACTTTAATAAACTATATAAACCTTCTAAAGCGATCGACTAATATAATATAGGAGGAATAAGGCGTATTATTGCCGCTAAAGGCGCATACGGCAGCGTAAAGGCATAAAATGCCGAGTTGTAATTACTACTACGGTCGTAAGGAGGACCCGGAAGAATATAATAATCCGCCCTAATTAATAGATTAAACATTAGCAAAAGACCCCGGATTTAAGCTATTTAAGCTCTTTAGTCTAGCTTCCCTCGCATTGCGATTAAAGCTAAAGGGGTGTATTAGATCCGCGGATTAAGGGATTATATACAGGATTACGTATGGGATTATAGACCGGAAATTCGGCTAAGAGGCCCCCCTTTAAATAAGGTCTTAAGGCTTCCCCTCTTTAAGGATTATTATTATTAATATACTGCTTTTAGCGGTATTACAGCCGCTATAGCGCCCTAACGGCCGCTATAACACACATCTCTCGCATCCTCATTTAGTAGGCCGTAGATCGAAGATCTAATAGTAGGCTATAGGCTAATTCTTCGCATCGCATCGTTAAATCGCATCGTTAAATCGCATCGTTAAATCGCATCGTTAAATCGCATTGTTAAATCGCATCGTTAAATCGCATTGTTAAATCGCATTGTTAAATCGCATTGTTAAATCGCATTGTTAAATCGCATCGTTAAATCGCATCGTTAAATCGCATCGTTAAATCGCATCGTTAAATCGTATCGTTAAATCGCATCGTTAAATCGCATCGTTAAATCGCATTACACCGCTCTAGCGTACTAGCGCACGCAGTAAGGCACGCAGTAAGGCACGTAGTAGAGCTAGGCACGAAGCATATATTAAGGAGCCGCGCACGCAGTAAGGCACGCAGTAGGACACGTAGTAGGGCACGCAGTAGAAGGCACGCAGCCGGGAGCCGGGCACGAAGCATATATCGAGAAGCCGCCGAGCCGCACATATAGTAGAGGGCACGCAGCAGGCTATACAGCCGGGCACGAAGCATATATTAAAGAGCCGCACATATAGTAGAGGGCACGCAGTAGGGCACGTAGTAGGGCACGTAGTAGAGGGCACGCAGCCGGGAGCCGGGCATAAAGCATATATTAAGAAGCCGTATATATAGTAGAGGGCACGCAGTAAGGCACGTAGTAGAGGGCACGTAGCAAAGGGCACGCAGCCGGGCACGAAGTAGAGCACGTAGTAGGGAGCCGGGCATAAAGCATACATTAAGGAGCCGCACATATAGTAGAGGGCACGTAGTAGGGAGCGAGCCGTAGACGGATATTCGTACGTAAAGAATTATTAGTCTATAGCCTGCTATAAATACGCACTATATTTATAGAAGCGCGGCTAAGCGTACGGTCGCACATTAGCTAAGGTCCGTAAGGTTGGCTAAAACCCTAAATCCTAAATTAAGATTAATCCCTTATCTATATTAACATATTAATAGCGTAGCGAAGATACGACTAGCTACCGATCTTAAAGGCGTACGAGAGGTGATTTCTATTTCTTTTCATTAGGGATATTCGAATGTAGTGATTTTATAGCACGTAAACGAGCGGCTTATCGTATAAGGGCATTAAGCTATTAGCCTCCGCACGCTTTAGCGCTAGCTTTCTGCTTAGAGACTCGTACGGTAGGTTTCTTAGCAGGTTAATCTCGAACCCTAATACGAGGAGATTGCCGAGATTTACGCAACGGGGGCAAAAAGTCAAGAGATTCTTAGCTAAGTCAATTAGCTACTCTCCGTATAGAATACTCGGGCTATTAGCCTACGATGCCTTTAGTTATGCCTTATAGCATAGGGCTTAACCCGGCAGCATTATACTTAAGTATTAGACTAGCTTATTAAACGCATACGCTTTTACTTCTATTCTTATAGCTTTAGCGATAAATCGATCCTTCGAGATATCTAGGTTTAAGATTATCTTTAGGTCTCGCCCTTTGCAATTCGCAGAATCCGCTAGGAGAACGGTATAAAAAGACGTTTCCGTACTATTAGTAGGTAATTCACTTAGATTAATCTAAACAAAGGGGGTTGCATTAGTTATAGTTGTATCTAATCTAGCTAAAGAAGGGGGAATAAAGGGGCCCCTTTATACCCGTCTGCCGGGGTCCCTTTATAAAGCCTACTATGCCTTAATAATGTATTATTAAGGCCTACGCTAGGGCTTACTGCTCTAGTTATAACGATACCCTTAGTTAATAACGCGGTTATTAACTATGTAAGTCACGT
Organism: Ophiocordyceps sinensis; assembly: GCA_012934285.1. NCBI lineage: Eukaryota > Fungi > Ascomycota > Sordariomycetes > Hypocreales > Ophiocordycipitaceae > Ophiocordyceps > Ophiocordyceps sinensis. Next base: position 591,483 of record JAAVMX010000007.1, read on the forward strand.
GGCGTTATGCGCCGCGTAGTTATAACCCCTATTGCCCCTTTCCTATATATAGTCGGCAATATAGTTGCGACTCTATCCCTTAGTTATATAACTATATTCCTATACTAGCAGTCTTTCTTTCTAACTGCTAAGCAACCTTCCTAATCGCAAGGATAACGCGTATTAGACTAAAGGGGTCTAATAAATACAATACATAAGTATAAATAAAAGAGAGTCCTAAAAGAGGAACTTAAGGGCGTAGAACGTATGCCTTTATCCGAATAGTTAAGCTATTATTGTCTATAAAGCGTTTAAGGGCTCGGTTCGGTAATGCCTTTATTATAGCATCGGCCGGGTTATTATCGCCGTTAATCTAACGGATCTCTATAATCTCTCGTTGCTTATATAACTATCGAAGAGATATAATATTAATTATTAATCTCTTCTCCTTAGTTATCCCGAGCTTTACAAGGCATTTATAGAGCGAATACGAATCTATATAGATGATTAATTAGATATTCGGTAGCTTAAGCCGGTCGGTGATAATCTTTAACGTAATTACTAGGGCGATCCTAAGGTTAACGCCGTTAACTATACCGTATATCTTAGAGGCTAGCACGCTTTAGGTAACTCTCTTATACTTCGTCGAACTCTAGTAGATAATGTTTCTAATAACCTTAAACTAGTTATTAGACCTTTCGGTCTTATTAACTAATACAATAATAAAGCCTAGTTGCGATAATAGGTCTTTATTATTAGCAAACGACCTATCCGTAAATACTATTAGCTTCGCCTTTATAAGATTAATTAGTTTATATATTAAACCTTTGCTTTAGTAGTCTATTTGCTACTTAAGTCGCTTATTTAAGATTATATGATCCTTATTATCTAGGTTTTATACCTATGCCGTAATAGAGATATCGAATGCGGCTTCCGGTTAGTATACTAAGGCTATATAGGCTCTACAAGCACGTTGTTTTAGGTACTATTATATATAATCCGGAGCCTTAATATCGATTCGGTCGATTCGGGCAGCTTATTCTTTCTATTAGAGTAGGAGTATCTTATCCTATTATAAGCTTACCTTCGCGCCGTTAAAATCCGTAACGGAGCCTTAAGTTATTATAGTTTTCGGCTTCGCCTTAAATTATGCCTCTTAGAGCTTTTCTTTTTTAGCGGCCGAAAAACTTATTGTTTTAAGCATAAAGGTATCGTCCGTTTATATCCTAATAATGCTAAAGTGTTCTAATCCCGTATTAGATATTAGAAGGCAAGAGTCGAAAGTCGATATCGCTATATTAAGGCCCTCGATATAGTGCTTTTAATACGTATTAAACTAGTAGACTCCCGATTCTACGATACTATATAAGGGTCTAATAACTCGGATAATCGTATCGGGTAGATACTTCCCTTATAATTCGGCGGGGAGATATATTAAGACCGTTCGAAAGAGCTCTATATTCGCCTAAGGATATGCCTAAGTAATATCTTAAAGGGATAACATTATCCTATAGCGCATAAGGCTAAGAGTAAGGGCTAAGATTAGTTGTTAGCTAACGTATTAGATTGTCGGGGACTACGTTAGTAGGGAAGCCTTCTCCTTATTATTATAACCTTAGACGATAAGCCTTAATTTCTTATATAGCTTAGTGTCTTTGCCTTTAACCTCTCGAACTATACGGGAGTTAAAGATACGGTAGCCGCTATAAATAGCTTTATTATACCGGTCGAAACTAAATACTCCTCGTGCTATAAGGTTATCGATCTCTATGCTATCTAACGCTTCGAATAGTGCTCTTAGGGTCGTGATAGCGCCTTTAGGTCGGAGCTTAACGGCTAGCTCGTAGGCCTTTTCCTCCTTTTTTATCGTAAAGGCCTTATCCGCTTCTTTATCGCTTAAATCGTCGAGATCTATATCGTTCTCGTTATCTTCTAGGTCTTCCTCTACGTCTAGTCCTTCTATAATTAAATGCCTAGCCTTATTCTTCGATTTAAGCGGGCGTCCTCGCTTATAGGGTGCCGGAAGGTCCGGTCGGGCGGGTTCGTTCGGCTACTCGGATTTTAGTGCCGGGAGGTCGTTAAACATTTAATTACGATAATACGGTTATACTAGCGTAGATCTAAAGACTTAAGGTCTATTAACCGTATCGATCGTAATATCGTGCCTATTAATAGCTATAATTTTAAACGGTCTTTACTATCCTAACTTCTCCCTCTATACGCGGACCTCGCTTTAGAGAGGAAAGGCAAATGTATTTACTATATCTAGACTATTACGGCTATATAGCGCTGCTTAGACCTATCGTTTAGCCGTAAGCTGCCGAAGTGCCTTTATCGCTTTCTATACTATAGTAGCTCGTTTAAAGGTTATTAGCGATAGCGGCGAATTAAGTATTATCTTAGGATATACCTTAAATATAAGCAACGTAGGCATTAGTCCGTTCGGTCTAGTAGTATCGTTAATAGCTTTAATAGCCGTCTAAAGGACTGCCTTAAGGGAGGTAAAGCCGCCTATTTCTATAAAGAGGATATTAAAAGCTTAACGTAAAGGGGCATAATACCTTTTAACCTTACCGATAGACTAATATGCTTTAATAGGAATTTATATATATATAATCCCTATAATACGGGCTTTATTTCGGAATTCTACCGCCGCGAAGTTTATACCGGCATTATATTTAATAATATTAGGGGGACTAAGGTATATATCGATCTAAAGGGCTCGAAGAGTCTCCTATATATCCTTAGCTAATATAGAAGGGAGGAATCGAGCGCCTTAAAAGGCCGTCGATACGTTAATAATATATAATACCGGGCGTTATACCGAATTTAGGACGTCTAAGTATATTATATTAACGATAACCTTATAATTAAAGTCTTAGTTATCTTTAAGGTTAAACTTAAACCGTTTTAGGGCAGGCGAGTGTATTTAGCAATAGTAATATAGTTCTAAGATATTCTTAAGAGTGCTAAGAGATATATCGCTATAGCTTACTTACTTTAATAGGTTATATAGTCTAGCTATAGTAGGATATCCGAATCGACGGTATAAGGTCTTAATTTCCGTTTCTATAAGGAATACGGTCGATTGTTTACTTTTCCCGAGGAAGAACTAAAGGTATCCTAATTTCCTAACCACCGGGATGTTTGCCTTAAGGCCGGTAAGGGTATTCGTTGTATTATTAAAGAATACGCCTAGCCTATCTATATCCGCGAGATATAGTAGGAAAGGGGTCGAAGTTTCTAGCATATAAAATATAATCTTTCTAATCGGAGTAATAAGATTAATTAATCCTAAAGACCTTATAATAGTACTAGGGCTAAACCTAATTGATTCTTAGCCTACGGTCGATATATCTAAACGGACGGAAGGGTTTTCTTATTAAAGGGCTATATACTATTCTTATCCGGCTATTAAGACCTTTACTACTCCCGTATCGATTAAGATACCTTAAAAATAGAGCTTTAAGTAGCGGTCGTTAATAAGAAACTAATCGGCCGAGACTATTAGTTCTATACCGTAGACGTTATCTCCTATAATAAGGTAGTTAAAAGCTATTTAATAAAGTATTTAACTAGCTTACTACTATTCCGGCTTATTATCCTCGCTATACTCTTCCTCCTTATCGTCCTTATAGCCTTTATAGCCTACTAAATAGGCCGTAATATCCGGGGAAACGCCGGTATATAGATAATGCGAGAGATATTAGTCCTTAGCTTTCCGCCGTTCCTTTATAGAATGTTTCGTAGACTAATATCCCTCTTTTCTATATATAAAGCACTTCTTAGTCTAGGTCTTATTACCGTATCCTTAACCGTAGCCTCTTCTACCGCGAGGTCGATAGCTTTATCTAAAGCCTCGCGAGCGAAATCCTCTATTGCCTCTACTACGATTATTAGTATACCTACGGTCTATATAAAACTAACTATTAGGGTTCCTCGAATTATATTTATAATTTATATCTATCCTATCGTTATTACGATATCGGTCTTAGATAAATTAGCGTAAGGCATTTCTCGCCTATCGTACGAGGTACGTCGTAAGGGAAGCTTAGAGGTCGGTATAGAGCTCCTTAGCCTCCTTAGCTTATTTAAAGAAAGCACCTTTGAGTTCCGGGATACCTTAGCACGCCTTAGTAAGATTTACTATAAGCGGGGTTTCGCTTATAAACTTAGGTCCTAAAGCCCGTTAATAAAGCAATAGCTTATCGATTAATAACTAAAGCACTTCCGGTAGGCCTTTCTTAGGGTTGCTAGCTTAAACTTAGTTAAACGTTGTATTAGTCTAATCGGTATAATACTAAGCCTAAGTCGCTTTAGTATCGAAATATTATTTAATCTTATCGTATACGCTTTAGAAGGTAGTCGTCTAGGTAATATTCTCTATATAGAAGCGATCGGCTTATCCCTTTAAGATCTAAGGGAGGAGGGTATAGAAGAGCCTTAGCTTAATCTTAAGGTTATAACATACGCTTATAAACTTACGGATAGTCTCGTTAAATAGGGTATATAGCTCGCCGGTATAGCTCTTCTCTTTATCCTATATCTTAACGAACTTAGTCTATACGTCGGGATCTAATAAAAGGTTCGGAACATCGGCCGGTAGGAGTGCTATATACTCGTTAATATTATAATTAAATGCTTCGATAGCCTTTAGGGCGATTATTAAAGTAGATAGATCGAGCCTCGGTTTCGCCCTTAAGATATATAACGTTAGTTCCGGGAGAAATAGTAGTCGTAGCGTATAAATCCGATTCGTACGATTAAATAGTAGGTATACTAGTGCATCCGTCGTAGCTATGTTCGGGTCTTAGCTTAGTTTTAGGGTCGGATCCGTAGTCGCCGCTCGGGCCGGGCCGCTATATTAAAACCGGTACGAAGTCGGAAAGACTATTAATTAGTTTATTATAGTCGAAAAAGGATCTTTATCTATCTAGTCTTAGGCTATTCGTTCCTTTTTGTTTTTCCTCTTTTCTTACTTATTAAGGGCCTTTATGCCTATATCGAATACCTCTATTATAAACTCCTTCTCGTTCTAAGGGAGTAGATTATTAGATTAAAGCATCGTTATATATAATCTAATAAACGGCGCGTTCCTTAGTCCTATCGAAACGGCGCGTCTTTACAATAGTATCTTAAGGACCTTCTTATAGTTATAATCTACCGTATTCTATATAGATTCGTTCTATCCTTAGAAATATTCCTAAAATAGGTTAAAGAGCCGTTAACCTTAATAGTAGATAGATGCTTCGCCTATTATAATAAATCGGGCTACGAATATTATAACCTCCGCTTTATAGGGATCTTCTATTATAATCTCTTTTATATCCTAATATCGTATATCTACCTCTATACGAGCGGTAAGAGGGATGCCGATCTCCTTTATCTATTATATAATTAGTTCTAGGCTATTAAAGGGAGCTAGTGCGTTTATATTCGATAGTAATCTTACTATTATTATTTATTTTTCGAGTTCGTTTAAGGGTTAGTAAGTATCGTAAGGATCTTTACGAGAAATATTAAAGCGATTAGTCTCTATTATAAAGGACGTAACTCTTCCTCCTTAAGGGAAGCAAGCACGGGATTAAATAGTTATAAGGGTTTGCGATATTGTTCTACGTTATAGACGTACTGCTTATTAACGTTTACTCTTCCTATAATAGGCGAGAACGAGATTAATAGAGAGCTTAGAAAGTCTTATTTGCCGTAGAGCTAATATAAATAATCCTTTTTCTTAGCATAGATAAACTTCTCTTAGGTATACGCAATAGAACCTCGAGGGTAAAGATACGCGGAAATAGCGTCCGTAAGGAATAAAGATTCTACTATACTTTCGAAGATTAAGATCTATCTCTTCTGCCTTACTATTCTATAATTAAATCTATTTAATCACTAATTAGTACTAGTAGGTAATTCACTTAGATTAATCTAAATAAAGGGGGTTATATTAGTTATAGTTATATCTAATCTAGCTAAAGAAGGGGGAATAAGGGGGCCCCTTTATACCCGTCTGCCGGGGTCCCTCTATAAAGCCTGCTATGCCTTAATAATACATTATTAAGGCCTACGCTAGGGCTTACTGCTCTAGTTATAACGATGCCCTTAGTTAATAACGCGGTTATTAACTATATAGGTTACGTAGCGTTATACACCGCGTGGTTATAACCCCTATTGCCCCTTTCCTATATATGGTCGGCAATATAGTTGCGACTCTATCTCTTAGTTATATAACTATATTCCCACACGTACGAATAAAGAAAGAGAGCTTACCCTCCGAACTATAATCTTATTCCTTAAAAGAGATCTCGAATAGTTAACGGCAATTCGAAGTATAGGGAGAGGATATCTCTATTACTACGTACGATAAAAAGTGAATATCTTAGTCTCGTAAAACCGGCTCTATAACTTCTATCGAATAATATTCCCCGAGGAAGTATAAAAACGTCGAGAAGGGAACTTTAAGCATCGTACGGACTTCTTAGTTCTAAGACTAAACTTCCTTTAGTGTCTTAATAGGTACGATAATTTTAAGGCATTTAGATACTAGCTTTACTATTACATCGATGCATACTTACGGTATATTATTTAGTTTTATATTAGCCGAGCTATAAGTACTACTATAGGCACGCTTAAGCAGTATTTACGTACGGTATAGCGGCTAGGGATACGACTATTTTTCACCCGCTCGGATTACGGCGTTAAGACTCCTCTTTAGGTAGTAGCCTAAGCTATGCTAGCTTAAGCTAACCCGGCCGAAATGTCGTACGAGGATAAGGAAGGGAATAAACATCGATATCGCTAAGGAGAAAGAATTTAATCCTACTATATATACAGACTAAGCATAAGAAATATACGCATTAAAAGCTAGTAGTCTTAGTTAAGAAAAAGGGCAACTAATCGATAGCTAGTAAGAAGCTTCCTCCTCGTACGGAAAGTCTTTATATTAACCTACTTTATTAGTCGTTCTTTAACGAGCTTATAGCGTACGCTCTCTTTATTAAAGATTATCTTACTAATTAAATTACATTATATACAGTTTATAGTACGCTTCTCTAAGACGAATTTGCTTCTTTTATATCCCTTTAGAATAGGCATAAGATCCGTATATAAAGAAACCGCTCGCATATTCTTTCTAGAATACTAATAGATCTCTACTATAAGTACAATATACGCAATTAGGCCGTTCCTTTAGGCGAAGATAAAGATAGTAATAACCGAGAGGTGCTTCGTATAATGCTTAATCCGCTAGAGGATTGCGATATCGATTCCTTTCTTTTAAAGGAAATATTAGCTTAGTATACGAAAGAGCTTTCCGCTTTTAGGCATAACGAAGAAATAGAAGACTACGAACGGCCGTTCTTAACTTCGTATATTTAACTACGATAACGAATTAATAAGCATTAGCAAAGCGGCGAGCTTCCGATCTTATTACTTAACCTTACTCCTCTTAGAGGGGCGGAATAGTTTATTAATAGTTACCTTCTCCTCGTATAGATAAATACTTACTCTCTTTAGTACGAACTACTATAATAGAACTATGCTAACCTAAATCTCTAAGGGGACCCTCTACCGTAAGAGCTATAAGCTTAGTTCTAAGGCTTTTAATAGGAGGAAATCGAGCACTACTAGCCTTTACGTACGCTATCCGCCCTCTAAACTAGTCGTTTGTGTTAAATACAGCGCGTATAGTATGCTAGGCCGCTTTTAAGGGCTTATAGCGACCTAGCCGGCGGGGAGGATAGCGACGGGGTTATACGAGCTTATAGCGACCTAGCCGGCGGGGAGGATAGCGACGAGGTTATACAAGCTCGTAGCGACCTAGCCGCCGGGGATTCCGTCGAAGAGATTAAAAGAACCTCGGATAACCTAGGTGTTATACAAGGCATCTTCCTTCTTTAAGCCGGTAGGGGAATACGTCGAGATAGTAACCGTATACAATGCCTCCTCTTCCTTAGCGTAAGGGCAAGGGGATCGTAGGCGTCTAGACGATTAAATAGCCTAAGCTTAGGCTCTAGGGATTCTACCTTTTCCCTTTTAACCGAAATTTCCCGACGAGCCTTCTTCGGCTAGGTCGTACGCTTAACGGAAGAATCATTAATTTAGAAATTAATCTAAACGACGATTTTCCTATTAAGGACGTCCTACTCGTACCCCCTATCTTATGCGAAGAGATCGGCTACTATACAAGCCTTCCTAAGTTCTAGGGCTAGAAGCTTCGTAAAGCTATGTTTTTTATCCTAGGACTTCCTAAGTTCCTATAGAATCTCCTTTTAGAATTGCTTCTTAAAGTTAGGTCGTACGTATTCGTCGATTTAGTCTTACTTAGTAATACTATAGGTCGTACTTTAATAGTTAAATATTAGAAGCAGCTTAATATCGATCGTATCTAAAAAGAAAGGTTAGCGAGGTTAGTAGTTAATAGATATACGTACTAAGCTATATAACTTTTCGTAATAGGAAGAAATCCTTTTAAAACTCCCTAAGGGATATAATGCTAAAAAGGCGAATAGGCAGGCCGGCGGGATTTCCGTACGGGTCGGCTCCCTTTATACCGCGATAAGCTTAGGAAGCCTGCTAGGCCTTTGCCCGGAAGTTATTCTTAAAATTAGTCGTACGATTATAACGCGTAAGAGATGCCGATAAAGGGATTAATATAGGCGGCGATAGGCCGTAAACCTATAACGATAGTTTAGTAGTAGTATAAAGGATTAAATAAGAGAGCGGAGAATACCTACGATTGTCTAAGGCCGCTCGTACGAGTATACGCCTACGACGATAGTCCTATAGGCGTACGAGTAGTTAAAAGACTAATCGGAGGGAGCTTTATATCGGAAGGAACGCGATATAGCTACTAGTAGCCGTAGAACGGGCAGAAGAGGGATAATACGTACTTATTCTTAATAAGAGAATAGGGCTTGCCGGATTTTATATAGCGCGTAGTAAATTAAAGTGCTATATTAAGATATTATATATAGTAGAAGAAATAAAGAAAAGAAGGAAGGAAAGCTCTAACGGGAGAAGGGAGAAGGTAAGGTATTTATCTTTCTATATAAGATAAATACGTATATATATATTAGCAATATATAATTATAAAGTAAAAGGTCGAATAAGGAAATCTTATATATAAAGTCTCGTAATACTCTCGTGCACAAAGATAGCTACGAAGATAGTAGGCGATTGCTAACTAATAGGCGATAATTAGCTATCTAGCTAGCAATCGTTTGCTAGCTATAAGTAAAGGAATTAAGCGAGATTTATACGTATTTAAATTATTCCCTCTTCCTCTTTTTTAACCTTCTATTTTTATCCTCGCAATTATTATTATATCGCTATTACCCTATAATATTACTATAACCTTACTATCTACTATCGCTAACGGTATATACGTAATCCCTTAGTATACGTAATTAACTAACTAATATTTCTTCCTTTTAGTTATTATAAGCGCGTATATATTCCTTCTTACCGACCGTATATATATATTAACGTCGATTTTTATAGAAATAATAATAATAACTTCTAATAGTAGTAGCCGTAGTCCTAAGAGCTAGTTAGGCTCTATTATGCCTAGGTAAGTAAAAGCTCTTTACTACTTTCTTAGTCGTATATATAATAGTTACTAACTTTATTTAGCTACTATCTACCGATTTAATATACGAGCTCTTACGTACGCTGCGCTTCCTTAAGGTCGATGTACGTAGGTAGTAACTCCGGCCGTATACTAAGAATGCCCTCTAGCGCGCTATCCTAGACCTACCCGGTCGGCGCGTTATCTTCCTCCGTAATTATATCTAACTTAAGTAGGTTATAGGCATAAGGGACTTATACGTAAACGCTTTCCTAATATAAAGTTAAGGCGTTTTCCTCCTTCGTCTATATTTATCTTACTAAAATAAGATACTACTAAACGAGGGAGGATATACGAGTCCTTTCTTAGCCTACGTACGCCTCTTAGGCTACTTTAGTAGTTACTACGGTAATTATAAATAGCCGGATCGCGCTAGTAAGTGCGATAAACGGGATCTATAGTTCGGTACTAGCGTATAAAGCGCCCTTACTCTTAAAGGTTCTTAAGAACGGCCGATCGATCTACTTAAAGCACTAGGGTCTTTAAGTTATAAGCTAATTAGGCTAAACGATAACGGAATAGCCGACGACTTAGTCTAATTAGACTAACCGTACGAGACGTACGATACGATTTTCTTTTTATTAATTTCCTTTCTTAAACTAGGTATATATAATATTATTTCCTTTTTTAAAATAGGTAATAGGCATTAATAAAGCCTTAACTAAGTAGTCTTACGTAGAGGTATCGGTTAGGAAGTCTTAGCTAATCTAGAACGACGGCTAGCACCTTCTCGTAGTATTTTAGGTTTATAACCTTAGCTCGAATAAGTCTTAAGGCGAAGTAAAGACTAGCCTTATTGCCTATAGATAAGTTTATTATCGCGAACGGCTTTACGCTTATACGGGAATATATTACTACTAATAAATATAGTATAATAGCAATTTTAGGAAATTAGGTTTTAGGGATTTAGGGTTTTAGCCAACCTTACGGACCTTAGCTAATATACTACCGTATAGGCGTGCGGGGTTAGGCCTTTTCTAGGGTATACGTAGGCTATAAAAAAAATATCACTAGGCTAAATAGAGATTTATACTAGGCCAAATAGTAATACTCTTATTATATTTTCCTTACGTTGCTATAGTCTTTATAAAGACTATAGCAAGGGGGTATATTAACGTTATACGACGTTAGGGGCTATATAAGGCATTAACCTAGGCCCGGACTATAGGCATGCAATAGGCTATTACGTCCCTAACGAGCCTATTATATAACCCCCTTAGCTAAGGACGGTAGGAGGGTATTCCGAGGTATTATTACTATAGTTAGTGCGGGCTAGGGGCCTTGTTTAAGAGGCTCGGGTACCTATATATACCTCCGTTAGTCCTATAGTTAGGTAGCTGCATGCATCCTTATGTTTACGAGTCCACCCCTTTCTTCACTCTTCTGCTGTGAATTCATGCAGCTGATTTCCTGCATTTGAGAATTACGCGATTGCGTGCAATAGATACTGTTTTTCGTTAATCTTCAGATTACTCTTATTAAAATTGGCTACTTGGTGCTGAACGCTCCTTGATCCCTGTCCAAGCCTGCCTAATGTAACGACAATTACGTGACATATCCTTGTCAGAACCAGTGGTTCAAAGTGATCCCAAACTGGGAAAGGCATGTCAATGAGGCATGAGGCGATGTGGGTTGCCGAGGGGGTGACCCTTTGCGCGATGCATGTATTGCGTGTATGTGTCTTCTGTATACTCCCGTAGATATAACGGCCATGGGATGGCCATGCCTTGGAAGGAGTTCTTTGAGATCACATCTCATAGTATTTATCGACGTCGTCCGAAGTGCATAGAGGCGGGAATGCATGTCATACCTCTTGGCAGCACGGCTATCGCTGAACAAAACGTAGTCAATCGCATTATCAACCATATGCCGCCAGCTCGATATAATGGGACAAGACGACGGAGGCGATGTCGTTTCGTCGGCGGCGAGGCGAGACCGGCAAGTCGCGAAACATCCGAGGCACTCGTTGTTGCTAGATATTGGCGTTGCTTCAGTTGTCATGACTGGAACATGTTCGCTAGTCTTTAAGCAGTTGCTACTATCGTCCGAGTTTATAAGGGATTGGTGGGTCGAGCAAGAGCCGCCGGCTCGCGAGCCGGGGACTGGTAGGTCGTGGTAGTCGCTAGGCGGGTCGGGCAGTTAAAGCCAAGTAAGGACAAGGCGGTTATCCCATGTTTACTGTTTACTCTGAATCGAGCTAGGGACTACCAAGTGTGAATGGATGGACTTGGGCCATAACTTGAGCGATAAGTGATGCAGCCAGCTACAACTTAACTCGGATATCCAGACTTGCAAGGCCAAGAGTTCCGACGCAACACATGTGCCCATGGTCAGCATGTTCCAGGAGGGAAAGTAGACCCCCTTCCCGGGCTCAAATATTACAGTATGTGTATATACACATGTCAGGTCAGTTTATCCCGGTGCAGGGGTGGCTTCGCCGTGGAACGAGTCGGCAAACAAGTAGGGCCACGGTAGTGACGGTGGCCGAGGCAACTGAGCTTGAACTTGGAGTTGGTAGGGACGTTGCCGGGGAAAGACGGCATCGAGCGGACGGCACCATATATGCGAGCCATTACAGTTGTGGAGGCAAAAGAAACGACGCCCCTTGGAAGGCTCTATTTAGTGGCAGCGATTGACCATGGAGAATAACCCAAAGAAACGTGCGGAGATTCGGCCGAACTTGAAACCTCAGCTTAGTTGAGAACTCCATACAACGACTAGAAGCATCTTCCCACCATCTAAGCTCCATCACCCCAGTCATGCGCCACGTTGGGCCAACGACGGCGAACCGTGACATAATAGGCCTTTATGCTAACAATCGATGCAAGGACTTTCTAATGGTCGACAGTTCGGCCTTTAAAATGTCAGCCAACACAGTTGATAATACGAGGAGTAAAAGAATAGGCTAGTTGTAGAATAGATACTTACCGCTAGGGGCGTAAATCTTTCGCCTAGTTCCCTGTTTTTAAACCTTTCTTTAACCCAGTATTCTGTCCTCTATAGAAGAGCTATTAGCCCCTATTTACGTACGCTTTTGTTAGCAGCCAAGGACTTAGAACTTACAGATTAAGAAGACCGCCTATTTGATTTATAAAAGCCTAAATAAGTGTTTGTTAATACTACCTGAGATAACTCAAGTGAAATAGGCAAGGCCTAGTATTTAAGAATTGCTTACGCACTAAAGTATAAGCCGTGTTAGTATTTTACTTATATTAACAGGCGTTGCGGAAGTACTTACTTTCTAGAGATTATTAGCATAACTTTATAATCCAAAGTTAGCATTTAAAAAGGCACGTACTTCCTATTTCGATCGCTATTAGCATATAAATACGTATGTTGTCTCTAGAAATGTCAACTTACACATTTAAAGAAACACGTCTAGTAAAGCTTTATTAGAATGTTAACTATACCTAGGTTATTTCTGAAAATGACTTACAAACTAAAATGTATTAGCTGACTTAGTATATAGTCTGCACTTAGACAAGCTAAATGTATACTTTCGGGGACATACGAACTAAAAGTAGCGGCTTTATTAGTATCCTATAAGCAGCTTAAGTAGGGATCCCTATAGTAGGGTTTCTTACGCTCTAGGGAAAATATAAGCATTTCTCTCGTCGTTATAATATATAGCCGCTATAGCTATAACAACTTACAAGCTAAGGTTAAGACGTTTATTAGCATACTCCTCGAGTTAAATATTCAGCGTATTATTAGAGAAATACTTACGATCTGTTTTATATAGTAAGTAAGTATAATAGTACTTAATAACTCTAAGTATTATAAGGTAAATACTTACGCACTAGAGTTATAGTATATATTAGTATGCCTTATATAGTAAGAATAAAGACTGCGTGTAATACGTACGTGCTAAAGTTACTAGATATATTAGTATATACGCCGTTGTAAGGAGACCTTATTAAATAGGAGATATATACTTACACACTACAATCGTTAGCTCTATTAGCTCGCTACTAGCAAAGAGATATCGTCGGTAGGAGGACAAGCACTTACATCCTAAGTCGTATATTTAATTAGTATACTAGTAAGAGTAAAGAGAAATCGACTATAAAGCACTTACATACTAAAGACGCCACTATATTAGTACGCCTAACAGTAGTTAAGAGAGACATCCTTTAAAAATACTAACGCACTATGTTCACCGGTATTAGTAAATAGCCAGCAGGCTGCGTGACAGATTACTTACTTTCTTCAAGTTATTAGCGTCGAACGTGAAATGCCAGCAGGAGACAGGCGTTGTTGCCTATCCAGCACCTACAAGCTGGAGTCACCAATCATGTCAGTACGCCGCTACCCGTTACAGGACGTTTCGAATGGCGGATCATATCGACTTACTTGGTCTTTCTATAGTCACCAGCTATGTTAGCATGGCACCGGTGGTCGTCAGTATAGTGGCACCTACAGACTAAAACCACCAATTATATTAGCACATCGCCTGGCAGTCAAGTCACGCACGCCTCCGATGAGAAAATGGTCACTTACCGGTGGTGGGTGTTGGTCGGCTGCATGCAAGGCATCGGCTGCGTGCAAAGATGGCGTCGCCAGGGTCAATCCCGTGATGGAAATAAGATAGAAAAGAATCGATCGCATCTTCACTAATTTTCCGTTGGAAGACGGCGTGCTAGATGATGAATCGGTTGGGGGAAGATGTTAAGACTGGACATGAGCGTTAGTGGTAACCTTTTAATACTCGCCCCAAGAGGAGACTTTGCTCCATCTCATGCCCTGTACGGCTGTTTTGGACCGGTATTAGGCATGCAAAAAGCTTCGGAATTCATCAGACAAAGTCCCTCATACCTCAGGTCCTCTGCCGTGGGCTGCCGATCGACGGCAACTCCGTAGATCGTGCCAGCCGCGGCTGAGACGCATCTACTTCATTGTAATAATGACAAGTCGCCCAGGTAGTCTCGCTCGTCGCTCCGGTCCGTCCGGAGCTGATCACATCTGACTCAGTTATCGTCTCCGGGGCTATCTTCACTAAAACGGCTTTCCAACCTTCCAAGCCCTTAAGCGGGTATTCCATCCTGAACCAGTCCGACCTGCCATAGGCATCCACCGTCGCCTTCGCCCAGCCTTACGTTCTCATCGGCCAAAGGCAGGCGGGCTCGAGGACTTCCACAGTCTCGCCTGTAGCCCGCGTGACTGTATCTGTTGGACCAAGGCAGCACAACAAGTAATGTGTAATCCACTGACAAGCTCGTCAATGAACAGGGGTTAACACACAGCCTCCTTGCATGAGAACGAAGGGTGGGTATTATCTTGTAGCATAACCACAGTCAATGCGAATAGGGGCCTTGAATGAGTGTACTAATACCTTCAAATACCTCCATTAGTCCCATGGCTAGATAGTGGCATGCATCTTGTTGACTCTCATGAGAGCCCCTGTTACCCACTTTCACTATGACCATCACCCAACCTGATATGCTGTTTCTGACTGTATCGGGTACGACATTCTCCGTCGGAATGCATTTTGACTCATGCGGTCCTCCTTCCAGGGCGTAGAAAACGGCCCGGATGTCTATCCTCTTCCGTAAAGCTCTCGATCATCTCAGAAAGGTCCAGGTTCTCCTATTGCCAGACATGACCCCAATTCCTCGCAGAGACAGAAGTACTCTTCATCGTGCTCTAAGGGAGCCCTCCCAAAGCTTTCATTCCGTTGCGGCGATATCGTCGTGCAACTTAACAGGACCCCCCTTTGTGAGCGACCTAGTGACGGATATATTTCCTAGCGAGCCCTCGTACGGTTAGAAACCTCACACTGCATCTTGAAAGAACTCGGCATGTGTAATAGGAGTCACGCATAACGAGGATAAGTATATGTCGATAACACGACGTGCTTGAATGTGGTCAAGGTCAAGAATTGAGCTGATTATGTACATGGTGGAGATGTGTGTCGTGTTGTCTAATTACAAGAAGGGACGCCGATCGATTGTGTTGAAACATGGAGAGTGCGAGAGAGACAAGTTGGGGGGATCGGATACGGGCCGCGGGCGGCCCGTAGAGTCGTGGCTAGTACTAGGGCCAGGGAGAAGCGCTCGGCCAAGGTCTCTGCTTTGTCGGCGTCGGAACGGGCCGGGCCTAAAGGATCGTCCGATGATCAAAGCAAGACCGACTAGTAACCTATTCAAAGTTAGACAGGCAGGCAAAGTTATTTACAAACTATATACAACTTGAAATATGCCCTTACATGGCGCATCGACCTATATCTTCTCGTTACTTAGGTAACCTCTTTCACGTTCGATACTCAATTCGGCCTCGCGAGAGACTTTCCGTCAGACCATCAGCCACCCCGCCACGTCACCTTGGACCACTTGAGGTATGGCATGTCCCCCACGGAGCTTTCCTCCGTAGCCGGACCCCGAAACTTCCCCTTTTTACACCGAGCTTTCCCAGTACCCTACTTCGTAGGCACCCCCGATCTCTCCTCCCCTCGAATCAGCAGGCTTCGCAACAACTGGCAGCCTCTCCAACGGTACATTCCTTGCGATTTCGTCACAGTCATCTTTCTTTGCGACAGCGATAAGGCGTAGCAAACGGGCAGTCGGGGAATGCAACACGCAGACTGTATCTCGTTATAGTCACGGATAATTTAGGTTGATCCCGTTTCCTATTACTTGGTTCTATGTAATGATGAACTATAAAGACTTGCACGCTGTTCCTCGGCCTGTTGCATAGGGACCTCCCACTTAGACAAATCAATCCTCGCCTACATTTCTTCTGTCGATACAATGAAAACCGCAGCCGCTCTCATCTTCGCCTGCTCTATAAGTACGGCATATGCAGGACCTCCAATCGCACGAGCAGTTTTACGGGGCAAAGAACCACCATGCGGGACATCCTTGCCCGCTAGACTCCACGATGACGCTCACTGTATCCTATTTCTCATACCCCAAGGCATCACGCACCCAGAAAATAACCATCACTTTGGGAAATGCTGTTTCGGTAGATACAAGTTGACAAACAAGGAAGCTGGTTTCGACTAGAGATGCTCGAAAAGGCAGAAAGAAAGGGGCCGAGGGGGGGAAATTCCACGCCAGTATTAACGTCATGATTATATAGCAGTTGCCCGTGTTGGGGTTGACAACTCGGCAATCCCAGCCTGGTTTAGCTTGCCACATTTCCATAGGAACGTTTCGACGTGGTAGCCATAGAGGCTATATTGCGAATTTAGTCTCATAATGGTCTTCTGGATCACTTCCCTCATTCTTATACTATTCTCGCGTGACTGAGGAACGTCGACGTGGTAGCCATAGAGGCTATATTGCGAATTGACTCTCATAATGGTCTTCTGGATCACTTCCCTCATTCTTATACTATTCTCGCGTGACTGAGGAACGTCGACGTGGTAGCCATAGAGGCTATATTGCGAATTGACTTCTCACAATGGTCTTCTGAATCACTTCGCTCATTCTTGTGCTATCCTCGCGTGACTGAGGAACGTCGTGACCTCCCTTGTGCTCAAAGACCTCGGCAAATGCCGAGTTGCATAGCCGCAAAAGCTGCTTCGCGTGCCCGGAGATGAAATCCTCCCGACCCCATATGTGGGCAGTGGGCAGGTTGAGCCTGTCTTGATGCAGATCGGGATGGAATGCACGGGGCCTCAGATGAGAGTTCGCGGGATCTGCCACGAGGTCGAGGGCCTTTCTCAACCTAATCTCCCCCTCTGGACTTATATCACGCTTCAACCTCTGCTGTATTTCCGACAATCGCTCCATTTCCAGCTTGGCATCTCGGCCTTTTCGCTGCCAGAGCGATGGGTCGGTGCTCAGGGGGTCTTCGCACGTGAGAACGCCGAGGTAGTCGTGGCCGATGGAACTGCTCCACGAGAGGGGAAGTGAGCCGCTGATGAATATGGCGAACTGAAATGGCAACGGCGAGGTCGGGTCCTCCATCTGATGTTTCAGAAGCAGAGACGCAGCGAGCCAAGAACCCTGTCGCACGCTCACATTAGTCCTTGTCGTGGGCGGAGCACAGTTCCGTACTTCACATGATCCCATGACTCCGTCGAATGGACCGTTGTCTCGAATGTAGTCTTGCAATCGGGAAAGCGCGCCGTGGACCTCGTCGGTAGTGAGGCCGTCGGTATGCGAAAGGTATGGGCCGGAATGGTAGTCGTAAAAGATGTCGAGCGGCTTGACGTGGTATCGTCCGTCGAGCCATTCGTAGGAATAATCTTCGGGCAGGAGGGCCCTCAGCTTTTCGGTCCTCGCCTGGAACACATGGCTGTTGATGGCAAGTCCGTGAATACAGAGGATGCGCATTTTGAGGAGGGCTTGAGAAGCAAGGCTTGCCAGGGATTAGGTTTACAAGGCGTCGATGCCTTATATGGGCAAGGGGAAAATGCCCCGGGATGGAAACGATGCTTTTACGCTCAACGTTTGCAGTTTACCGCGGGAGGTTGCTACTCCATGGAGCTGCTGTTATCCGGAAGCGGCAGCGTGGATGATGACGGTGCCCCCCGGGTCTGCTAAGGGCTGTCATCCATCGGTCCCGCATGCAGTATTCGAAGAGAGTCCAGAGAAGCAGACCCCAGAAGCCCAGTCTACCAAACTCCGGCGCTGGAACGAGACAATAACTGTCAACATGGGCCCCTCGGTGAATCAGGGTCTCTGGATGCCGGAACGAGTGAATACATGTGACGTGTCGCCATTTTAGGCTAGAAGAAGTCGAGGTGCTGCCACCCACCGTGTAAGTCAGAGTTTCCGTGGACGTTATACTAGAGAAAGTGTGGGAAAACGTAAAAACATAGGGATTTTAGCGTCGCACTTAAGAAGATTACGAAGTACGAAGTAAGAAGAGCTAAAAAGTACGGTAGCACATTAGCTAAGGTCCGTAAGGTTGGCTAAAACCCTAAAACCCTAAACCCTAATTTCCTAAAATTGCTATAACACTATATTTATTAATAGTAATATATTCCCGTATAAGCGTAAAGCCGTTCGCGATAATAAATTTATCTATAGGTAATAAGGCTAGTCTTTACTTCGCCTTAAGACTCGTATAAGTTAAGGTTATTAACCTAAAACACTATAAGAAGGTGCTAGCCGTCGTTCTAAATTAGCTAAGACTTCCTAACCGATACCTCTATGTAAGACTACTTAATTAAGGCTTTATTCGTGCCCGCTACCCGTTTTAAGAAAGGAAATAGTATTATATATACCTAGTTTAAGAAAGGAAATTAATAAAAGAAAATCTCGTACGTATCGTACGGTTAGTCTAATTAGACTAAGTCGTCGGCTATTCCGTTATTATTTAGCCTAATCGGCTTATAACTTAAAGACCCTAGTGCTTTAAGTAGATCGATCGGCCGTTTTTAGGAACCTTTAGGAGTAAGGTCACTTTATACGCTAGTACCGAACTATAGATCCTATTTATCGCACCTACTAGCGCGATCTAGCTATTTGCAATTACCGTAGTAACTACCGAAGTAGCTTAAGAGGCGTACGTAGGCTAGGAAAGGACTTATATATCCTCCTTTATCTAATAATATCTTATTTTAGTAAGATAAATATAGACGAAAGAGGAGAACGCCTTAACTTTATATTAAGAAGGCGTTTATATATAAGTCCTTTATGCCTATAACCTACTTAAGTTAGATATAATTATAAAGGAAGATAACGCGCCGACCGGGTAAGTCTAGGATAGCGCGCTAAAGGGTATTTTTAGTATACGGCCGGAGTTACTACCTACGTATATCGACCTTAAGGAGGCGCGGCATACGTAAGAGCTCGCGTATTAAATCGGCAGATAGTAGCTAAATAAAGTTAGCAACTATTCTATATATAACTAAGAAAGTAATAAAGAGCTTTTACTTACCTAAGCATAAGGGAGCCTAACTAGCTCTTAGGACTATAGCTACTACTACTAGTAGTTATTATTATTATTTCTATAAAAATCGACGTTAATATACGTATATAGTCGGTAAGAAGGAATATATACGTGCTTATAGTAACTAAAAGGAAGAAATATTAGTTAGTTAATCGTATATACTAAGGGATTACGTATATACCGTTAGCGATAGTAGATAGTAATATTATAGTAATATAATAGGGTAGTAGCGATATAATAATAGTTACGAGGATAAAAATAGAAGGTTAAAAGAAGGGAAGAGGGAATACTTTAAATACGTATAAATCTCGCTTAATTTCTTTACTTATAGCTAGCAAACGATTGCTAGCTAGATAGCTAGTTATCGCCTATTAGTTAGCAATCGCCTACTATCTTCGTAGCTATCTTTATATACGAGAGTATTATAAGACTTTATATATAAGATTTCCTTATTCGACCTTTTACTTTATAATTATATATTGCTTATATATACGTATTTATCTCGTATAGGAAGATAAATATAGCGTATTAAGGCCCGTTCTTAACTCTAGCCGCCTTATAACCCCGCTCGCACTAGCCCTGCCTTACCCGCCCTACCCGCGTCCCCTACCGGTAACTTAATGCAGCTCGACGTATTCTAGGCCCGGCTTACTAACGCTAAGAAGCAACGGCGGTTTAAGAACCGTCTTTACCTCTACTACGCTTAGCCGGCTACCGCTACCTACACCGCCCGGACCTGCCTTAATAAGGGTATTAGTGCTAATCCCGGCGCTAACCCTAGCGCTAGTCCTAGCGCCGGTTCCGGCTCTAGCCGCGGCCGTAGCCGTAGTAGCGGTACGTCTACCCTACGCCTGCTCGAACCCCCTCCCCCCCGCTACTAGGTTCGCGCTATTAAGTAGGGCTTTATCGAGGGCGAAGTAGACGACCTCCCCGCCTTTTCCCTATCCTTAGGAAATACGTAGCTCCTTCGCCTTATCGCGCGATAGAGCTCTCTATATCTAAGTTTATAGCTTTGTTTAACACCGGGGAGGATCTCTACCTCCCTACGGGAATACAACCGCGTGCTTTGCTTATGCCTTTATCCCTTATATCTGCCGATGTTATTATAAGTGCTTTAGTCGACTCCGGCTATTCCGGATACGCTTTTATACACGCTTAGACCGCGTACCGCCTTACCCTTCCTATCCGCTAGCTCTAATTCCTACGCCGGCTTTCTCTCGCCGATAGTAGCGACTATAAGTCCGGCTCCGTTACTTATTGCGCTTTTTCGGTCTCCCGGATTAGCGCTTATACTAAGTCTATCTACTTCTTTCTTACGAAGCTTAGCTACGAGGTTATTCTTAGCCTCCTTTAGCTACGCTAGCACGACCTTATTATTAGCTAGTATAATAACTCCCTTTCCTTCTAGTCCCCCTTTTGTCTAGCCTCCTGCCTCTCGGACTATTAGCCTTATCTTATCCCGGGCCTCTTAGCTACCCTTACCCGCCTTGCCCGCCTTATGCCGGCTCCCCCCGCCCTTATCTTAAAGGGAATATAATTAATAAATACGATTCGTTTTCCCCTTACTCTCTCTATCGAAGACTTTAACGACGAGGGTAAACCCCCTACCGCCCCCTCCGTTAAGGACTTTAACGACGAGGGTGAATCCTCCGCCGCTATAATCCTTATTCCTACCGCTGCGATCCTTATTCCCGCCCGTCCGGCCTTAGCCCGTCCTTTAGCCTTTATCCGTTCCGTCCGCTTTAGCGACGTTCTCGAGTTTATTCCCCTATCCTTTAGCCTATCCCTCTCTACGTTTTTCGAGGATACTCCTAACGTAGGTAAACCCGCTTATCTAGACTCCTCCCGCTAGGTTAACGACGCTAGCTCTAACTCCGTCTACGACTCTAACTCCCCGGCTACCCTCT
Source organism: Ophiocordyceps sinensis (assembly GCA_012934285.1). Lineage (NCBI taxonomy): Eukaryota > Fungi > Ascomycota > Sordariomycetes > Hypocreales > Ophiocordycipitaceae > Ophiocordyceps > Ophiocordyceps sinensis. The sequence continues at coordinate 612,840 of JAAVMX010000007.1, forward strand.
ACCCTTACCGCTACGTTTAACCTCCCTACCCTTATCCCGTCTATAAGACCGCTAGCTACCGCCGCCCTATATTATAGGTAAGTCGTAAGACTATTAGACCTTAGCCCTTCTGCTTCTCGTCCTTTAACGACTTAGCGTTTAACGTCTAGATATTTAACGTTAACGCGATAGTAATATTCTACCGGTAGCTTAAAGTCTAGACCTTTTAGACCTCGATTAAGGCCTTTACCGCCGAGCCTTTACCTACCGAGCCCTTACTACCTATCGATTAAGATATCCCTAAGGACTTTTATTAAGCCGTTTTAATTAGATATATAAATACTAAGGACGCGAAAGCCTACCTAAACCCCCGCCTTTACGACTTTATCGACGACTACCTTAATAAGATCTACCTTAATAAGATCTCCCTTAACGATATCGCTAAGTTCTTTAAGAAGTAAGAGAAAGTCCCTTATACGCTCGACGAGCTTTAGGCTAAGGTCCTTAAGGAGCTCTACTATATAATTTATATATAGCTTAAGAGCGAGGCCGATAAGCTCGCCCCTTACCGTACCGTCGATACTTAAATTAACCTTAAAGAGGGGATATAACCTCCTTATACCCGCCCTCGCCCCTTTAGCGAAGCCGAGAACTAGATCGTCCGCGTATACGTTAACGAATAGCTTAGGAAGGGCTTTATCCGCCGCTTTACCTCCCCCGCTATTGCCTTTATTATACTCGCCTATAAGCTAGGTAAAGGCGTCCGTTTTTGCGTTAACTATTATAGCCTAAATAAAGCTATAATTAAGAACTATTTCCCTTTGCCTTTTATTTATAATACTTTCGCCTATATCTAAAAGGCGAAGTTTTTTACTAAGATCGACGTTATCGCAGCGTTTAATCGCCTTTATATTGCTAAAGAATATAAGTAAAAGACCGCGTTCGCTATACGGTATAGGCTTTTCGAGTATTATATTACCCCCTTTAGTCTTACCGCCGCCTTATCTTACTTTTAGAGTTTTATTAATACGGCCTTTTACGGTATCTTTAACGAGTTTTACTCCGCTTATCTAAACGACGTCTTAATCTTCTTAATAACGTAGGAGGAGCACTAGGCCTACGTTAATATAGTTCTTAAGCGCTTTAACGCCGCCGGCCTTTAGCTTAACGTAGATAAGTATAACTTTTACGTTATTAAGACTAAGTACCTTAGCCTAATTATCTCGGATAAAGGCATTCGTATAGACTTTAATAAGGTTCGTACGGTCTTAGACTAGCCTACCCCCTCCTTTATTAAAGACCTCCGGCGCTTCTTAAGATTCGCTAATTTTTATCGGCGTTTTATTCGTAGCTTTTTTAAGCTTACGAACCTTTTAAACGCCTTTACTAAGAATTCTGCCCTTTAGATCTAGTCTCCCGCTTACGCCTACGCCTTTAAAGCCCTTAAGCACGCCTTTACTACCGCCTTAGTCTTTATATACTTCGACCCTTATCGTAAGACTATAGTTTAAATAGATGCTTACGATTAAGCCGCTAGGGGTATGCTAATATAGCTTCTCGACGATAGTCGTTACTATCCGGTTGCCTTCTTCTCGTCGAAGTACTCTACTTAAGAGTATAATTATAAGATCTACGATAAAGAACTCCTCGCGATTATAAAATCTCTTAAGGAGTAGCGCCTTAAGCTTAAGGGCTTGCCTAAGTTTAAGATAGCCTTAGACTATAAGAATCTTTAGTATTTTATAACTATAAAGCTCTTTGATTAGCGATAGGCCCGCTAGGCCGAATTCCTTAGTCGTTTTAATTTTAAGATCGTCTTTTAGCCCGGCTCTTAAGCTATTCTCCCTAACGCCTTTAGCCGCCTGCCCGGCTCTTGCCCTCTCTCCCTTACCGACCGGGCCGACGAGAGGATTAACTACTAATATTAGGTTATCCTCCTTAAGTCTAAGGTTAATACCTCTCTCTACCCTAACGCTACTACCGCCCCTAACGCTATTAAGGAGTCCGACTCGTTTATAGATACGATTTATAAATATAATTCCGACTGCCTTAACCTCTACGCCCTCGACGACTTTAAACCGATCGATAACCTTATCGACCGGGCTTATTCTTCCTCCCCGCTTATCCCCGCTATTTGCGTAGCTCTTTAGTCCCCTTAGCCCCGCTAGCCTTACCCCCTTTAAGCCCCCCTCCGCTCGATCCTTAAGACCGCTCTCTCTAAGGTCTAAGGCCGGTTCTATTTCTAAGGCTAGCTTTTTATTCCCTTTAACAACGCCTTAATTCTTTAGATCCTTATCCGCGCTTATACCTCCCCCTTTGCCGGCTACCCTAAATATACGAAGACCGCTAGCCTCTACCGCCGGTCCTATATCTAGCCCGGTATATATAAGTCTATTTCTAGCTTTATACGGAACTATTATATATGCCTACGCGCTAAATCCCCTTATTCCTCCCCTTAAGGCCTACTCTAGCCCTTAAGTATTCCCTTCGCCTTATAGACCGATATATCCGTCGATTTTATTACCGACCTCCCTATCTACTATCGTAACGGCGTTAAGTTTTCTAATATCCTTATTATTATCGACCGCCTTACGAAGATACGCTACTATATCCTAATACCCTTAATAACTATTAAAGACGTTATTAACGCGTTTATTTCCTACGTTTAGTCCTTCTATAGTACCTTAGCCTCTATTATTAGCGACTATAGCACTTAGTTTATTTTAGCTTTTTAATAGTAGCTTAATCGTCGCTTTAGTTACCGCCTTTACCTTAGCTTCGCCTACTACCCTTAGACCGACGGTTAGACTAAGATCGCGAACGCTTAGATAAAGGTTTACCTTCGTTATTATACTACCTACCTTTAGGACGATTAGGTCGACCTCCTCCCCCTCGCTAAGTTTACTATTAATAATTAGGTCTTTAAATCTACCGGCCTCTCCCCTTTCTTCGCTAACTATAGCTTTTACCTAAAGCTTAGCACTAAGCCCTTTAGTCCCCCCCGCTTAGTATAACCCCTTAGTAGCGGAAGGAATACCTCCGCGGTAACGCGCTCGCTTCTTATCTCTAGTATATCTTTAACTTTCTCTATAATGCGATCGAGGATACTTAGGCTACTTAGGCTTACTACGCGGACGCCCGGCGGACTCCCGCCTTAGTGTATAAGCCCGGCGATATAATATTCCTTAGCACCCGCTAGATCTAGACCCTCCGCTTTATAAAGAAGCTCGACTATAAGCGGGAGGGCCTATATAAAGTCCTTAAGGTATATAAAATAGCGTATCTTCTTCGCCTCCTTAAGGGCAGCCGCTTTTACCTTATTTTTTATTACTCCCTCCTTACTAAGACCTAAGAGCCCCCTTTACTTAGCTAGTTAAAGCTTAACGTCCGGCCCGCCGATAACGGCGTTCTCTTTTCCCCCGGCGATAACGACGGCGACGATACGTACTTTAAGTAGGAGTTTTCTTCTATCCTCGCGTAACGCTAGTACGCCTCCGGGAAGATTAAGTATCGCGTTTAATAGCGTTATAGCCCCCTTACGTAGGAGGACTCCTCCTGCCTTAACGGCTGCTAGGACGACCTTAACGCTTTTTACACCCTTAACCCGACTAAGCTTAAGCCGGCCTTTTATACGGCCTTCCTTACGTCTTTACCTTCGCCTAAGTAATAATAAGTATAATTTATTAATATAATTTACGTTACGACGGCACGCGTTAGATTCTTTATTTTACCTTTTATTTCTCCTTATTCTTCTCTCGTTCTATATTAGGCCCGCTTTTAGGACCGGTTAATATAGATTTCCTTCGTTGTTATTAGCCTTTCGCCCCTTTTAGGCGTTTAAGTCGAACGCCGATTTAAACTATAAGAGAACGAGCTTAAGAAGGGGTATATAATTATTATTAATCTACGAAGGGATATAGTTATAGACTAAGTCTAAATGTCTATATATACGATATAGAGGTTATATAGAATAATATATAATATAACCTAATACTATAATATAGGTATCGTCCTTATATCTCGGCGGGCAGTCTAGTTAGGATAGTGTTAAATAGCTTAGTTTCGGCTTATAAGTAGGCCTAAGTAATGTCTCGCAATAAAAGAGTTATACTATAATAACGAAGGAGTCCTAGAGCAAGGGCTAGGATTAGCCGCTAGCTAACGTGTTAAATCGTCGGTAATTGCGTTAATAAGGTCGTCTTTTCTTTATTATTATATCCTTAAACAACGAGTCGTAACTTCTTATAGGGTTTTTTATCCTTCCCTTTTACTTTACGTACTATCCTCGATTTAAAGATATAGTAACCTCCGTAGATAGCTTTATCGTAGCGTTCGAAGCTAAAAACACTATAGGCAATAAGGTCGTCGATCTCTTGCCTATCTAACTCTTTAAATAGGGCTCCTAGCGTTATAATAACTCCTTTCTCCCGTAAATTAAGTGCTAATTCGTAGGCATCTTCCTCTTTCTTAATGATAAAGGCTTAAGGAAGGGGAAAGGGAATAGGGAGCTTTAGCTTATTCTTTACACCGGGGGGACGGCTACGTCTACGTGGCATTAGGGGCGTAGGAGTCGGAGCGGGAAGTATAGTCCCTAGTATATAGTTAAGGGTCGGGCTATAAGGAGTCTTTTTATTTAGACTAAGAGGAGCTAGTTTAATCGCGTAAAGTAGGGGCTAAGGAGATAAGTTATCTTAAAGGTAGGGCTATACGACCGTAGACCGAAAGACTTAAGGTCCGTTAACGGTGTTAATAGTGATATTATAACCGTTAATTATAGCAATCTTAAATAGTCCCTACTATCCTCCCTTTTCCCGCTAGACTTAGACTTTACTCTATAATAGGAGAGTAATAGTTTTAACTATTAACGGACCGTTCCTTATATAAAGAGCATCTTATACCTATCGTTCTATAGAGAGTTATCGAAGCAATTTTATCGCCTTTTATATAGCTATAGACCTTTTTAGGGTTATAGCTAATAAGGGCGAGTTAATAGTTATACGCGGGTACGCACTAAAGACTAAAAGTATAGGGATAAGGCCGTAGGGTCCGGCTATGTCGTTAACGGCTTTTACGGCTATCTAAAGGACTGCTTCGGGAGACGTAATAGTCTCGATCTCTATATAAAGAATCTTAAACGCACGGCGTAAAGGAGCGTAATACCTTTCGACCTTCCTAATCGACGTATGTAATTCTATAAGGACCTGCTTATAGGTTATCCCTATAATCTTTGCCTCGTGACGGAACTCTATTAAGGCAAAATTAGTCCTTACGTTATGTTTAATCGTATTAGGAGGTCTAAAGTAGCTATCGATTTAAAGGGCTCGAAGGACTTCCTAGGTATCCTTAGCTAATATAGAAGGAAGGAACCTAGCCCCTTAGAACGCTATTATAGAGTTAACGACGTATAGAATAGGTCTTTAAGGGCTCCTAAGGTATATTACGTCTACTATAATCTCGTAATTAAATTCTTAGTTATCTTTTAGCGTAAACTTAAAACGTCTAGGTGCCTATAAGTGCATTTAGCAGTAATAATAGAATTTAGAGATTGATTTAAGCTATTTAGTCGTTATATTATAGCCCGCCTGCTTAAGTAGGTAATAGAGTCTCGAAATAGCTAGGTGCTTAAAGCGGCGATATAGAGTTCGTATCTTACTTTCTATTAGAAAAGAGATCGTTTCTTCTGCTTTTAATAAGAAGAACTATAGGTAACCCTATTTGCGAATTACTAGGATCCGCTTGCCTAGATCGCTAGTCCCTAGCGTGTTCGTTGTATTATCGAAGTAGATCCTAAGTCGGTCTATATTAGTAAGAGAGAGTAGAAAAGGGGTATAGGTCTTAAGAATATAAAAAGTCACTCGACTAACGGGGGTTTCGAGGGCGATTAAACTAAGGGATTAAATAGGAGTGCTATTTCTAAATCGGATGCTAGCTTACCCGGCTATAGAGCTATTAAGCATAATAGAAGGTTCCGTTCGCTATAAAGCGAAGTACTACTCCTATCCTACTATTAATACTCTAGCCGTATTAGTGTCGATTATAATTCCTTAGAACTATTAACGGGAGTAGCGATCCTCGATTAGGAATTAGTCGGTAGGGATTAATTAATCTATACTATAGACGTTCTCGCCGGTGTAAAGGTATATAAAGGCGGCCTTATAGAGCATTTAAGTTGCTGCTTAGTCCGGCTCGGCAGCGTTATTAGCGTCTTCTACGTCTTAGTACTCGTTAGCGTCGCCTTTAGCATCGGGTTCGTAACCTTTAAATTCGGTTACGTATGCTATAAAGTTAGTAGTAGAGATACCGTCGTTAAAACATTGCGTAAGGTATTGGTCCTTAGACCGTTAACGTTCCTTAGGCGTATGTTTAGTTAACTAATAGCCTTCCCTATAATAGACGAAACACTTCTTAGTCTAGGTTAAGCGGTTGTTAGAGCTATTCCCGTAGCTACTACCGCGTCCTTATAGACGGAAGGGTATACTACGGTTGTATCTAAAGCCTTATAGATAGCCTCTATATCTACCTCGTCCGTAGCTTCGTCTACTATAAGAGAACGAGCTTAAGGGGGGGTATATTATAGGAATATAGTTATATAACTAAGGGATAGAGTCGCAACCACATTGCCGACTATGTATAGGAAAGGGGCAATAGGGGTTATAACCACGCGACGTATAACGCTACGTGACCTATATAGTTAATAACCGCGTTATTTACTAAGGGCATCGTTATAACTAGAGTAGTAAGCCCTAGCGTAGGCCTTAACAATGCATTGTTAAGGCATAGCAGGCTCTATAAAAGGACCCTAGCAGACGGGTATAAAGGGGCCCCCTTATTCCCCCTTCTTTAGCTAGATTAGATACAACTATAACTAATACAACCCCCTTTGTTTAAATTAATCTAAGTGAATCACCTACTAATACTAATTCGTGATTAAATAGATTTAATTATAGAATAGTAAGGTAAAAGAGATAGATCTTAATCTTCGAAAGTATAGTAGAATCTTTATTCCTTATAGACGCTATTTCCGCGTATCTTTACCCTCGAGGTTCTATTGTGCATACTTAAGAGAAGTTTATCTATGCTAAGAATAAGGATTATTTATATTAGCTCTACGGCAAATAAGACCTTCTAAGCTCTTTATTAATCCCGTTCTCGCTTATTATAGGAAGAGTAAACGTTAATAGGCAGTACGTCTATAACGTAGAGTAATATCGCGAACCCTTATAACTATTTAATCCCGTGCTTGCTTCCCTTAAGGAGGAAGAGTTACGTCTTTTAAAATAGAGACTAATCGCTTCGATATTTCTCGTAAAGACCCTTACGATACTAACGAACCCTTAAACGAACTCGAAAAATAAATAATAATAGTAGGATTACTATCGAATACAAACGCACTAGCTCCCTTTAATAGCCCGAAACTAATTATACAATAGATAAAGGAGATCGGCATCCTTCTTACCACTCGCATAGAGGTAGATATACGATATTAGGATATAGAAGAGATTACGATAGAAGATCCCTATAAAGCGGAGGTTATAATATTCGTAGCCCGGTTTATTATAATAGGCGAAGCATCTATCTACTATTAAGGTTAACGGCTCTTTAATCTATTCTAAGAATATTTCTAAGGATAGAATAAATCTATATAGAATACGGTAGACTAAAACTATAAGAAGGTCTTTAACATGCTATTGCGAAGACGCGGCGTTTCGATAGGACTAAAGAATACGCCGTTTATTAGATTATATATAACGATGCTTTAATCTAATAATCTACTCCCTTAGAACGAGAAGGAGTTTATAATAGAGGTATTCGATATAGGCATAAAGGCTCTTAGTAAGTAAGAAAAGAGGAGAAACGAAAAGGAACGAATAGCTTAAGACTAGGTAGATAAAGATCCCTTCTTAACTATAACGAATTAGTTAACGGTCTTTCCGACTTCGCACCGATTCTAATATAGCGGCCCGACCTAAGCGGCGACTACGGATCCGACCCTAGAACTAGACTAAGACCTAAACACGACTATAATAGATGCACCGGCATTTCTACTATTTAATCGTATAAATCGGCTTTATACGCTACGACTACTATTTCTCCCGGAACTAACGTTGTATATCCTAGGAGCGAAACCGAGGCTCGATCTATCTACTTTAATAATCGCCTTAAAGGCTATCGAAGTATTTAATTATAATATTAAGGAGTATATAGCACTCCTACCGGCCGATATTCCGAACCTCTTATTAGATCCCGACGTATAGACTAAGTTCGTTAAGATATAGGATAAGGAGAAGAGCTATACCGGCGAGCTATATACCCTATTTAACGAGACTATTCGTAAGTTTATAGGCGTATGTTATAACCTTAAGATTAAGCTAAGGCTCTTTTATATACTTCTCCCCTAGATCTTAAAGGGACGAGCCGATCGCTTCTATATAGAGAATATTACTTAAACGACTACCTTCCGAAGCGTATACGATAAGATTAAACGATATTTCGATACTAAAGCGACCTAGGCTTAGTACTATACTAATTAGACTAATACGACGTTTAACTAAATTCGGGCTAGCAACCTTAAGAAAGGTCTACCGGAAGTACTTTAATTGCTAATTAATAAGCTATTGCTTTATTAACGGGCTTTAAGACCTAAGTTTATAGGCGAAACCCCGCTTATAGTAAATCTCACTAAGGCGTGCTAAGGTATCCCGGAACTCGAAGGTGCCTTCTTTAAATAGGCTAAAGAGGCTAAAGAGCTTTATGCCGACCTTTAAGCTTCCCTAACGACGTACCTCGTACGATAGGCGAGAAATGCCTTACGCTAATTTATCTAAGACCGATATCGTAATAACGATAGGATAGATATAAATTATAAATATAATTCGAGGAACCCTAATAGTTAGTTTTATATAGACCGTAGGTATACTAACAATCGTAGTAGAGGTAACGGAGGATTCTACTCGCGAGGCTCTAAATAAGGCTATCGACCTCGCGGTAGAGGAGGCTACGGCTAAGGATACGGCAATAAGACCTAGACTAAGAAGTGCTTTATATATAGAAAAGAGGGATATTAGTCTATAAAACATTCTATAGAGGAACGGCGGAAAGCTAAGGACTAATATCTCTCGCATTATCTCTATACTAGCGTCTCCCCGGATATTACGGCCTATTTAGCAGGCTATAAAGGCTATAAGGACGATAAGGAGGAAGAGTATAGCGAGGATAATAAGCCGGAATAATAGTAAGCTAGTTAAATGCTTTATTAAATAGCTTTTAACTACCTTATTATAAGAGATAACGTCTACGGTATAAAACTAATAGTCTCGGCCGATTAGTTTCTTATCGACGACCGCTACTCAAAGCTTTATTTTTAAGGCATCCTAATCGATATAAGAGTAGTAAAGGTCTTAATAGCCGGATAAGAATAGTATATAGCCCTTTAATAAGAAAACCCTTCCGTCTGTTTAGATATATCGACCGTAGGCTAAGAATTAATTAGGTTTAGCCCTAGCACCGTTATAAGGTCTCTAGGATTAATTAATCTTATTACTCCGATTAGAAAGATTATATTTTATATGCTAGAAACTTCGACCCCTTTCCTACTATATCTCGCGGATATAGATAGGCTAGGCGTATTCTTTAATAATACAACGAATACCCTTACCGGCCTTAAGGCAAACATCCCGGTGGTTAGGAAATAAGGATACCTTTAGTTCTTCCTCGGGAAAAGTAAACAATCGACCGTATTCCTTATAGAAACGGAAATTAAGACCCTATACTATCGATTTAGACATCCTACTATAGCTAGACTATATAACCTATTAAAGCAAGTAGGCTACGGCGATATATCTCTTAGTACTCTTAAGAATATCTAAGAACTATATTACTATTGCTAAATACATTCGCCTGCCTTAAAACGGTTTAAGTTTAACCTTAAAGATAACTAAAACTTTAATTATAAGGTTATTATTAATATAATATACTTAGACGTCCTAAATTCGGTATAACGCCCGGTATTATATATTATTAACGTATCGACGGCCTTTTAAAGCGCTCGATTCCTCCCTTCTATATTAGCTAAGGATATATAGGAGACTCTTCGAGCCCTTTAGATCGATATATACCTTAGTCCCCCTAATATTATTAAATATAATGCCGGTATAAACTTCGCGGCGGTAGAATTCCGAAATAAAGCCCGTATTATAGGGATTATATATATATAAATTCCTATTAAAGCATATTAGTCTATCGGTAAGGTTAAAAGGTATTATGCCCCTTTACGTTAAGCTTTTAATATCCTCTTTATAGAAATAGGCGGCTTTACCTCCCTTAAGGCAGTCCTTTAGACGGCTATTAAAGCTATTAACGATACTACTAGACCGAACGGACTAATGCCTACGTTGCTTATATTTAAGGTATATCCTAAGATAATACTTAATTCGCCGCTATCGCTAATAACCTTTAAACGAGCTACTATAGTATAGAAAGCGATAAAGGCACTTCGGTAGCTTACGGCTAAACGATAGGTCTAAGCAGCGCTATATAGCCGCAACGGTCTAGATACGGTAAATACACTTGCCCTTTCTCTCTAAAGTAAGGTCTACGTATAGAGGGAGAAGTTAAGATAGTAAAGACTATTTAAAATTATAGCTATTAACGGGCACGATATTACGATCGATATAGTCAATAGACCTTAGGTCTTTAGATCTACGCTAGTATAACTATATTATCGTAATTAAATGCTTAACGACCTCCCGGTACTAGAATCCGAGCAGCCGGATAAACCCGCCCGACCGGACCCTCCGGCATCCTATAAGCGAGGACGCCCGCCCGGATCGAAGAATAAGGCTAGGCATTTAATTATAGAAGGACTAGACGTAGAGGACGACCTAGAAGATAACGAGAACGATATAGATCTCGACGATTTAAGCGACGAAAAAGCGGACGAGGCCTTTACGATAAAAAAGGAGGAAGAGGCCTATAAGCTAGCCGTTAAGCTCCGATCTAAAGGCGCTATTACGACCCTAAGAGCACTATTCGAAGCGTTAGATAGCATAGAGATCGATAACCTTATAGCACGAGGAGTATTTAGTTTCGACCGGTATAATAAAGCTATTTATAGCGGCTACTATATCTTTAACTCCCGTATAGTTCGAGAGGTTAAAGGTAGAGATACTAAGCTATATAAGAAATTAAGGCTTATCGTCTAAGGTTATAATAATAAGGAGAAGGCTTCCCTACTAACGTAGTCCCCGATAATCTAATACGTTAGCTAACGACTAATCTTAGCCTTTACTCTTAGCCTTATACGCTATAGGATAACGTTATCCCTTTAAGATATTACTTAGGCATATCCTTAGGCGAATATAGAGCTCTTTCGAACGGTCTTAATATATCTCCCCGCCGAATTATAAAGGAAGTATCTACCCGATACGATTATCCGAGTTATTAGACCCTTATATAGTATTATAGAATTAGGAGTCTACTAGTTTAATACGTATTAAAAGCACTATATCGAGGGCCTCGATATAGCGATATTAACTTTCGACTCTTGCCTTCTAATATCTAATATAGGACTAGAATACTTTAGCATTATTAGGATATAAACGGACGATACCTTTATGCTTAAAACGATAAGTTTTTCAGCCGCTAAAAAAGAAAAGCTCTAAGAGGCATAATTTAAGGCGAAGCCGAAAACTATAATAACTTAAGGCTCCGTTACGGATTTTAACGGCGCGAAGGTAAGCTTACAATAGGATAAGATACTCCTACTCTAATAGAAAGGATAAGCTGCCTAAATCGACCGAATCGATGTTAAGGCTCCGGATTATATATAATAGTACTTAAAATAACGTGCTCGTAGAGCTTATATAGCCTCGGTATACTAACCGGAAGCCGTATTCGATATCTCTATTACGGTATAAGTATAGAACCCGGATGATAAAGATTATATAATCTTAAATAAGCGACTTAAGTAGTAAATAGACTACTAAAGTAGAGGTTTAATATATAAACTAATTAATCTTATAAAGGCGAAGCTAATAGTATTTACGGATAGGTCGTTTACTAATAATAAAGACCTATTATCGCAACTAGGCTTTATTATTATATTAGTTAATAAGACCGAAAGGTCTAATAACTATCTTAAGGTTATTAGAAATATTATCTACTAGAGTTCGACGAAGTATAAGAGAGTTACCTAAAGCGTGCTAGCCTCCGAAATATACGGTATAGTTAACGGCGTTAACCTTAGGATCGCCTTAGCAACTATGTTAAAGATTATTACCGACCGGCTTACGCTACCGAATATCTAATTAATTATCTATATAGATTTATATTCGCTCTACGAATGCCTCGTAAAGCTTGGGATAACTAAAGAGAAGAGATTAATAATTAATATTATATCTCTTCGATAGTTATATAAGCAACGAGAGATTATAGAGATCCGTTAGATTAACGGCGATAATAACCCAGCCGATGCTATAACGAAGGCATTACCGAACTAAGCCCTTAAACGCTTCGTAGACAATAATAGCTTAACTATTCGGATAGAGGCATACGTTCTACGCCCCTAAGTTCCCCTTTTAGGACTCTCTTTTATTTATACTTATGTATTGTATTTATTAGACCCTTTTAGTCTAATACGCGTTATCCTTACGATTAAGAAGGTTGCTTAGCAGTTAGAAAGAAAGACTACTAGTATAGGAATATAGTTATATAACTAAGGGATAGAGTCGTAACTATATTGCCGACTATATATAGGAAAGGGGCAATAGGGGTTATAACCACGCGGCGTATAACGCTACGTAACCTATATAGTTAATAACCGCGTTATTAACTAAGGGCATTGTTATAACTAGAGCAGTAAGCCCTAGCGTAGGCCTTAACAATGCATTGTTAAGGCATAGCAGGCTCTATAGAGGGACCCCGGCAGACGGGTATAAAAGGGCCCCCTTATTCCCCCTTCTTTAGCTAGATTAGATATAACTATAACTAATACAACCTCCTTTGTTTAGATTAATCTAAGTAAATCACCTACTAATATATATAATTGTTATTAATCCACGAAGGGATATAGCTATAGACTAAGTCTAAATGTCTATATATACGATATAGAGGTTACGTAGGATAATATATAATATAACCTAATACCGTAATAGTATATCCCCTTTAAATCGGCGTTCGACTTAAACGCCTAAAAGGGGCGATAGGCTAATAATAACGAAGGAAATCTATATTAACCGGTCTTAAAAGCGGGCCTAATATAGAACGAGAGAAGAATAAGGAGAAATAAAGGGTAAAATAAAGAATCTAACGCGTGCCGTCGTAACGTAAATTATATCGATAAATTATAAGTATTATTAGTAGGTCTCTAGGTCGACCTTATAGGGTAAATAGTGTGGTTGTATTAGGTTGGTTGCTAGCTAGGTGAGGGGAAGCTATCGCAGTGATATAGCCTTCCCGGATAATACGTGACCCCTACGATCACGTGTATGTGCGATAATAACGTCGCACGTAGCTACGTAGCTAGCTATTCCCACACTCGTAGTTTTTCCTTTGTAGAAACAAACCGTAGAATAAAACAAAGAACGAGCCTAGTTAAGCAGGCTGTTGCAGCTGCGCAGGCGCGATCGCGCGGGCGGCGTAGGTGTGGTTGTTGCGCATTGTTGAATTAAGGTTAAAGCTATGTTATAATAGCTATATAACTGTTAAATGCGCAGCTGGTTTATAACGTAATAACGCGACGCGAGAAAATACCTCTTTAACGTAGTAGTTAGGTTAGTAACCTTTATTAATGATTAGGCGGTCTAAACCACCGCTTCGTGCTAGTAACCGTGCTTTAGGGTAGCCTTACTAACTATCTTGCCGAACGTTATAGTAGGAATAAAAGTGACTAAGGAAAAATAACAAAATGTTCGTCGGGGCTATTCTTTCGGGGCTATTTATACTAAGGTTATTTAATAGGGGCGGTTGTAAGGATTAGACTTATTAGACTTAATGTCTAGGAACCCCTTCGGGGACGATTCCTAGTTAAGCATATTAATAATATTACTCTACCGAAAGATTATTCTTTTTTATTAATTTCGCTATATTGTTTATTATAATAGTTATAGCGAATTGCTAGAATGTGTTTAACCGAATAATAGCATACGATAAGATAACCTTCCCGATTGGTTTAAATATAAACATCCGGAGGTTTAAGGTTCGAACTATGCCGACGAATTCTTTTTGTTATAGCTAATTAAGCAATAGAATAGGTAAAGGAATAAGTGCTTGAATAAGCGCGTAATTAAATAAGGAAAGAGCGCGCAATTAAAAAAGGAAAGAGCGCGTAATTAAATAAGGAAAGAGCGCGCAATTAAATAAGGAAAGAGCGAGGAAGATTAAGGCCGTACGACGAAAGCTTCTATCCTAACGGTTAGTGCGTTAGTCTTAACGAAACGTTTAAGAGACTTATTTAGGGAGGACTTCGTTAATGCATTAGCTAGGTTGTTATTCCTATTAATCTATCGGACTTCTGTAATCTCCCTTCGCTCGTATAACTAACAAAGCGATATAACATCGATTATTAGTCGCTTTTCTTTCGTTATAGTAAGCTTTATAAGACATTCGTAGAGCGAATATAAGTCTGTATAAAGGATTAAAGGCACTAGAGGCAGCCGTAGGCGTTCCGTGATTATCTTAATCGTTATAGCGAGGCAAATGCCGATATTAACGCCTCTAACTATGCCGTAGACCTCTAGGGCTAGAACGCTGCGTATGACCCTTTTGCACTTAGTAGAGCTCTAGTGCACGATATTGCCTTTAATCTCGAAGTGGCTGTTAGACCGGGTCTCTATTATAAGTGCAATAATAAAGCCTAGTTGCGAAGAGAGGTCTTTGTTGTTTGTAAAAGAGCTATCTATAAATACTAGCAGCTTCGCATTCGTAAGATTAACTAGTTCGTACGTTAGGCCGCGCTTCTTATAGTCTATTTGCCATTGTAGGCGTTTGTTAATCGTTAAGCAGTCTTTTTCGTTAAGGTTTTAAACTTATGCTGCTATAGAAAGGTTAAAAGAAGCTTTTAGTTAGCAGATTAACGCGACGTATGCTCTACGGGCTCGCTATTCTATATATCGTTGTGCGAAGTTATAATCCTATGCAATAATAGTCTTAATCTTTTCTAACTAGCCCTTTTATTAAAGGAGGAGACCTTAATTCTTATCTTAAAGAGTTAGCCTAGCTCTATTAAAGTTAAGCACTAAGCTAGCAGACATCTTAGTCTTTAGCTTTGCTTTAAACTTAGCCTTTTAAAGCTGCTCTTCCTTAGCCGTTGAGAAGTCGCGTGTGCCTAGCATTAATATGTTATCTATCTATAGGCTAACTATGCTAAATCTATTAGGGGTCCCGTTCGCGATTAAAAGGCACGAGTTATACGTCGAAGTTAATATATTAAGTCGGATAACGTAATGCTTATAATACGTTCGGAACTAATGTAGTCCTAACTCCGCGATCTTATAAAGGGGTCGAATCACACAGATGATAGTCCCTTCTAGGTATCGTCCTTATATCTCGGCGGGCAGTCTAGTCTTTAGCTTTGCTTTAAACTTAGCCTTTTAAAGCTGCTCTTCCTTAGCCGTTGAGAAGTCGCGTGTGCCTAGCATTAATATGTTATCTATCTATAGGCTAACTATGCTAAATCTATTAGGGGTCCCGTTCGCGATTAAAAGGCACGAGTTATACGTCGAAGTTAATATATTAAGTCGGATAACGTAATGCTTATAATACGTTCGGAACTAATGTAGTCCTAACTCCGCGATCTTATAAAGGGGTCGAATCACACAGATGATAGTCCCTTCTAGGTATCGTCCTTATATCTCGGCGGGCAGTCTAGTTAGGATCGTCTTAAATAGCTTAGTTTCGGCTTATAGGTAGGCCTAGGTGATATCTCGCAATAAAAGAGTTATGCTATAATAACGAAGGAGTCCCGGAGTAAGGGCTAGGATTAGCCGCTAGCTAACGCGTTAAATCGTCGGTAATTGCGTTAATAGGGTCGTCTTTTCTTCGTTA
This sequence comes from Ophiocordyceps sinensis, assembly GCA_012934285.1. Lineage (NCBI taxonomy): Eukaryota > Fungi > Ascomycota > Sordariomycetes > Hypocreales > Ophiocordycipitaceae > Ophiocordyceps > Ophiocordyceps sinensis. Next base: position 628,860 of record JAAVMX010000007.1, read on the forward strand.
TTATATCCTTAAACAACGAGTCGGGACTTCTCGTAGGGTTTTTTATCCTTCCCTTTTACTTTACGCACTATCCTTAACTTAAAGATATAGTAACCTCCGTGGATAGCTTTATCGTATCGTTCGAAGCTAAAAACACTACGGGCAATAAGGTTATCGATTTCTTATTAATCTAACTGCTTAAACGGGGCTCTTAGGGTTGTAATAACCCCTTTTTCCAGTAGATTAAGTGCTAATTTATAGGCATCTTCCTCTTTCTTAATGATAAAGGCCTAGGGAGGGGGAAGTGGAATTAGAAGCCGAACTAGTAGTTTTAGCTTATTCTTTACACTAGGAGGACGGATACGTCTGCGTAGTATAGGGGTTTTAGGGATTAGGGCAGGGAGTATAGACCTTAGTGTCTAGTTAGGGGTTAGGTCGGCATCCGGGGGTGCTTTAATCGCGGGAAGTAAGGGTAGAGGAGACGAATCGTCTCGAAGGTAGGGCTATACTAAGGTAGACCGAAAGGATTAAGGTCCGTTAACGGTGTTAATAGTAATATTATAACCGTTAATTACAGCAATCTTAAATAGTCCTTGCTATCCCTTTTTTTCTCTCTAGACGCGAACCTCGCTTTATAGCGGTAGAGTAAGTGTTTTAGCTGTAGAAGGGCTATTGCGAGCGCGAAGAGCATCCTAAACTTATCGTTCTACAGAAAGTTATCGTAGTATCTTTATCGCCTTTTATATAGCTGTAGACCTTTTTAAGGTTATAGCTAACGGAGGCGAGTTAATAGTTATACGCGGGTACGCACTAAAGACGAGAAGTATAGGGATAAGGCCGTAAGGTCCGGCTATATCGTTAACGGCTTTTACGGCTATCTAAAGGACTGCCTCGGGAGAGGTAATAGTTTTAATCTCTACGTAAAGGATTTTAAATACACGGCGTAAAGGAGTATAATACCTCTCGACCTTCCTAATCGACGTATATAATTCCATAGGGACCTGCTTATAGGTTATCCCTATAATCTTTGCCTTATTGCGGAACTCTATTAAAGCAAAATTAGTTCCTACGTTATATTTAATTGTATTAAGAGGTCTAAGGTAGCTATCGATTTAAAGGGCTTAAAGGACTTCCTAGGTATCCTTAGCTAATATAGAAGGAAGGAACCTAGCCCCTTAGAACGCTATTGCGGAGTTAACGACGTATAGAACGGGTCGTTAAGGGCTCTTAAAGTATATTACGTCTACTATAATCTCGTAATTAAATTCCTAGTTATCTTTTAGCGTAAATTTAAAACGCTTAGGTGCCTATAAGTGTATCTAGTAGTAATAATAAAATTTAGAGATCGATTTAAGCTATATAGTCGTGATATTATAGCCCGCTTGCTTAAGCAGATAATAAAGCCTTAAAACAGCTAGGTGTCTAAAGCGGCGATATAGTATCCTTATCTCGGTTTCTATTAGGAATAATATCGTTTCTTCGTCCTTAGGCAAGAAGAACTATAGGTGACCCTATTTGCGGATTACTAAGATCCGGTTAGCTAGATCGCTAGTCCTTAGTGTGTTCGTTGTATTATCGAAGTAGATCTTAAGTCGGTCTATATTAGTAAGTAAGAGCAGAAAAGGGGTATAGGTCTTAAGAATGTAAAAAGTTACTCGACTAACGGGGGTTTCGAGGGCGATCGAACTAAGTAACTATATAGGTATACTAGTGCTAAATCGGATGCTAGCTTATCCGGCTATAGAGCTATTAAGCATAATAGAAGGTTCCGTTCGCTATAAAGCGAAGTACTGCTTTTATCCTACTATTAATACTTTAGCCGCACTAGTGTCGATTATAATCCCTTAGAACTATTAACGGGAGTAACGGTCCTCGATTAGAAATTAGTCGGTAGGCATTAATTAGTCTATGCCGTAGATATCTTCGCCGGTCTAAAGGTGTATAAATACGGCCTTATAGAGCATTTAAGTTGCTGCTTACTCTAGGTCGCCGGCATTATTAGCATCTTCTACGTCCTAGTATTCGTTAGCTTCTATATCGTCGGTCTCGTAACCTTTAAATTCGGTTACGTATGCCGTAAAGTTAGTTATTAAGATACTATTATTAAAACATTACGTAAGGTATTAGTCTTTAGACCGTTAACGTTCCTTAGGCGTATGCTTAGTTAACTAATAACCTTCTTTATAATATACGAAATACTTCTTAGTCTAGGTTAAGCGGTTAGGGCTATTGCTATAGCCGCCGCGTCCTCGTAGGCGAAAGGGGGTCCTACGGTTATAGCTAAATCCTCGTAAATAGCCTTTACGGCCGCTACGTTTATATCCTCGTCCGTAGCCTCGTCTAAGACTACGAAATCCGCTTTATCTACGGTTGTTTAAGTATCTTCGGTCTAAGTACTATTAATTATTATAATTAAATGCTTTATCCTATAGGAACTAAGCCGAAGGGTTCCGTGCGAGATAGGTCTCGATAGACGTACGTAAGTCTGCAAAAATAGTCTAGACTTTCTAAGCGGGCTTAAAGAGAGCGTATTCTAGCTTAAGGACACTACGGCAAGCGTTAATAAGAGATATACAAAGGGGAATATTACTATCGTAATCTTTACTAAAGGCTCTCTAATATAGTTAAAGTTTATTAAAGAGAGTCTAAAGAACCTTATAGAGCGGCATAGAGGGATTTTTCGTGCGGACCTTATTAAATATCGTTATTATCTAGTTAGTAAAATAATAACTATAGTTAACGTCTATATTAAAATATTTCTTAATAATATTATAGGTTATACGGAATAATATAGTTAACTTAATGTATTAGATATAGAAGGTCTCGGCTCTATCCGTTAGAATCTAGGAGAATAGGTTATAAAATTAACTAGGTTAGACCTTAAGTTTATAGTAGGTTCTTATAAATAAGTAGACCTTATCGTCGAAGAGGTTATAGGGCTTTCCCGTATAGCACTTATCCTTCCTCTAGAGCTTTGCGAATTTCTGCTAGAGGTCGGCGTCTATATCGATATTTAGAACGTCGATTAGTAGGATCGTTGTATAAGCGTTAAGGGATAGCAAAGGTGCAATAGTTAAAACAGTAGTAGAAGGGACAATAGGGGCACCGGAGGCAATATAGGTACTAGGGATAATAGGGGCACTAAGGACAATAGGGGTTGTTAGCTAGTTAAATTAATAAGTTGTTAGGTATACGGTCTATTATTGCTGTATAGCACCGGGAACCTATTATTGCTATATAGCACCGGGAACCTATTGTTGCTATATAGCACCGGGAACCTATTATTACTATGTATTGCCGGGCACTTACGCGCCGGGGATAATAAGGGTTATTATTAGGGTCGGCAACGGTTGCATTAAGAGTTTCCTTATATATGCCGTTTGTAGGAATAAGGGATAAAGGATACGTACGACGTTGTTAAGGGCACGTGACCTATGTGACCTAAGACTACGTTAGCACCTATAAAGGGGCCTTCTTTCCCCTCTTCCCTCCTAGCTAGATAAGACAATAAGAACCTAAACCGTATACTATCACACGTGCGATAGGTTCGCTTCCGGCTGCTTACCGTAGAGAGCCCTACTAATACTAATCAGTGATTAAAACGCTTAATCATAGATTAGCTAGGTAGAAGAGACAGACCCCTTAACCCTTAAACGTGCGACGGATCCGATTGAATAGTTATTTAGCCTTTAGTTAATTTAACCTGCGATCCGATCCGTATATTTAGAGAGGGCAGTTTGTGCTAAGAACGAAGGATCTTCCCGAACTAGAACCGATAAAGCTGCCGTAGAATAGCTGCTTTCGGTAGCCGAACAAAGAATACTTCCTAAGCTCCCCTTAACGGATTACCGCTTTAACAAAGCTTGTGCTATTAAGAAGAGTGCGTTAACAACGCTAATAAGGGTGTTATTAGCTACCCTTAAAGGATTACCGCTTTAACGAAGCTTATGCTATTAAGGAATAGTGCGTCTATAGCGCTAACCCTATCGCGAAGACCCCCTCGCGACCCCGTTAACTACTGTAGATAAAAACCACGGGATATACATTCGATTAACACGAGCTATTTAATTACGACTATCGCGTAAAAACCCTCACGCTAAAACAACTATTAAAAGCCCGCCGCCTGCTCCCGACAACTATCGCGAAGACCCTCGCGACCCGACAAACATTCGATTAACACTAGCTATTTAATCATCTAAAAGCCCGCTGCCTACTCCCGAAAACTATCACGAATACCCTCGTATACGACAACCCCGCCGTCTTCCCAACCGGCATAATATACAGTCCGCTTGCTCCCTTAAGCCCGGCACTTACACAGTCCGCTTACTGCTTTAAGCCCGGCCTACTAGTTGTTCTTTGCTATTTAAAGAACTGCTAGTATAAGCCACCTGCTTTGCCCTTTACCGCCTTAAAGCAGGACTAGAACATAGGATAGCAACCTCGGCCCTAACGCTATTCCCCGAAGAGAACCCCCTTAGCCACCTTATATATAAGCTGTTCTATAAGTATATCGACATAAGCCGCTAGGAGGCAGATGTTACGCTAGACGACGATGCTATCGCCGTTACGACCTACACGGCCTATTTTATCGCCGTTTTAGACTATAGCGTGTACGTTAACGGCCTCTAGCTCTTTAACGACTTCTAAGAACACTTCGAAGGATAGAATAAGGCAACGTGGAATAGAGTCAATAAGGAATATATAAAGGCGCTAAAGACCCTCTTAAGAAGGCGCGGGATCTTCCTAGACCGTCGGAACGGCTTAAACGCGAGCCAATTAGTCACCTTACAGACCCTAAACGAGCCACCAACTTGGCCCGCCGACGAGTTCGCAAAGACCCAATTCGACATCGGAACAGCAGCTCATGCTAAACAAACAGCTGCTGCCGCATCGTCAGTTCCGCCCTCGCCCTTCCCAGCCGCATCGTTGATCTCGGCCCTGCTCTCGTCCGACGGAGCTTCCCCGGCTCCAACACTTCAAAGAGCCGCCAGAGTGTCATTGCCTGCGTCCTCGTCCTCGCCCATTGCTCCATCGCCCGTTATTCCTTCGCCCGTTGCTACGCCACCCGTTGTTCTTTCGCCCGTTGTTCCCGGCCCACCACCACCAGTCATTCCCGACCCCTTTGTCCCCGGCCAAATCCCCGGCCAAGTCCCCAACGTCGTTCCCCAGGCTCCCCAGGCTCCGCAACACACGGTCTATCCGACAACCCACCGGTTCCGGCACCCCGAATTCGCCGTCCCACCTGCCGCCCAGTACCAGCCTGCCACACAACCGTTCCAGCCTGCCGCTGTTCCTGCTGCCGTTCCCCGTGTCCGCGTCCCTGCCGTCGCTCCCGTCCCTGCTGTCCCTGAATTCCCCCTTGAGGCATATATGACAATGCCACCGCCCGAGGTCCCGAACGCTCCCACAGACGCCAACCTCGTGCTGCAATTCGCCAAGGCGTGGAAAAAGGACCATAACTATATAGGGGACCCGTACGATATCCTAGACGATAAGGTCCGGCTCTTTATGCGGACCTGCCACAGCCTACGTGTCGCACCCGGCTAGTTCTACGGACTAGTTAGTTAAATCCTCGCCGGCCGTGCCGAGGATTACTATCTCCGGCATATTAATTGGACTACGGCCACGTTCCGGTCCGTGTACGACGCCCTTAAACGCCGCTTCGACGTCCACTAAGAACAGTACTTCACGGAGTGGACAACGACGTTATTCTAGAAGCTTCGAACCTAGCACCCCGAGAAGCCCCTGCCCGAGGTCCTTAAGCTGCTATTCGACAAGCTGCAGCTCTGTCAACGCGCCCTTAGAGGTACGTTCGCAGACTAGGACCCGGAGACTAACGTCCCCTTGCGAATAACTCTCGTCCGGGCTTGCCGAGGCGTTCCGGAGCTCGAACCGGCCCTTTTCCGCCCGGCCGTACGCATTGAAGAGCTGTTTTCGGACCTACGATCGTCCCTCGAGACGCACCTAGCACGCCGCCCCGACCAGCAATACTTCAACCAACGCGGCCGTGCAAGAGGTCGTTCTAGATCCATACGAGGTTCGAGACCCGGTCCTAGTCAGCCGTACGGACGAGGCTACGGACGCTAACAGCAAGGCTACATCCTGGCCGAAGAGGATAACGATGACGACGATAGCACCGGCACGTTTGGCCAGCTGACCCTGTCGGACACTCCCTAGTGGCCGAGATGACGTTCTTTATGCCCCTGCCTTTGTTCTTTGTTTAAAGACTGCGAGTGTATTCCCTGCTTTGTTTTTCCCCTTTTCGGCGCCCCGTTCCCTCTTTTCTTTCCCCTTTTAGTGCCCCGAAACAAGCCCTGTTTCGCTCCGGCAACGTTCTTTCCCGGCCCGAACACGCTTTGTTTCACGCTCTTTTCCCGGCTCGAAGATGACTCTGTCTCTTGCTCTGCTTCGCCCCTCTGCTTCGCCCCGAAGCTTGATGCTTCCTGACGCTCTTTTCCCGTACGTTGTACGGCTGTTGCAAGGCTGTTGCAAGGTTGAAAAGCCGGATCTACGATGATAACACGGCCCCGTTTGACCGGGCCATGGATCCCTGTTTGGCCCCTTGTTGCGACCCTTGTTGCTACGTTCTTTTTAGGCTGCTGTTTCTACGATCTTGTAAAGACTGCCAGTGTGGGAACAAGGGATAAAGGATACGTACGACGTTGTTGAGGGCACGTGACCCACGTGACCCGAGACCACGTTAGCACCTATAAAGGGGCCTCCTTTCCCCTCTTCCCTCCTAGCTAGACAAGACAACAAGAACCCAAACCGTATACTATCATACGTGCGATAGGTTCGCTTCCGGCTGCTTACCGTAGAGAGCCCTACTAACACCGTTGTTCCTATATTAAAATTCGTGTTAATCTAGTCGTCTTTAGGCTAGTTAGGAAGTCTTTCTATATCTTATAAGGCAAGGAGTTGCTTAGCGAATGATCTATTGTTAGGTCTTAGATAGATGCCTTAGCGTTTTAATAGTGTCTTAATTTGCCTCCTTACTTTATGTCTTATAGCCTTTTATATTTCCTCTTCCTATCCTTAAAAATGCTGCTTAAATAGCTAAGAAGTTCGTATCCCTATTAGTGTATATTATATTCGCAATAGGATAGGAAGCGGGCACCGTATATTATTATTAGAATTTCGCTACGTTCCTCCGGGTTTATATTATTATCCTAGAGGTTAATGTTAATTTTCTTCTAAATGCTTTTTAGTAAGGGTATATATAGTATATAGTCGTTAAGTAGATTGCCTAATAGAACGGTCGGGGCTAGTGTTAATAAAGAGGAAGTTATTTTAATAGTTATACGTAATGTTCTTTACGTATTAGATCGGGGTATCGTAAGGGATTTTACGATAGTTGTCTTAAGCGTTGTTAACGCACTTATAATTAATGTTAGCTTGCCTATTAGATAGAAGTAACCGGATTAATTAAAGCTAGGAAAGATGTCTCGACCGTCTAATTAGGCCGGGGATATCCTTGTTCTTAGCACGAAGACGACCTTCTTAGAGTATTCCCGAATTAATAGGTGTTTTATATAATAGAGGGTAACGAGTTTTATCTCTTCTACCTAGCTGTCTGTGATTAACTAAGTCAACCACTAATTAGTGTTAGTAGGTCTCTAGGTCGACCTTATAGGGTAAATAGTGTGGTTGTATTAGGTTAGTTACTAGCTAGGTGAGGGGAAGCCATCGCAGTAATATGGCCTTCCCGGATGACACGTGACCCCTACGATCACGTGTGTGTGCGATAACAACGTCGCACGTAGCTACGTAGCTAGCTATTCCCACAAGTATTACTATTTGCCTAAGTACAAATCTCTATTTGCCCAAGTGACACTTCGGGTACCCCCCTAAAATGCCCAACCCCCCCCCGCCCAGCCGCGCCCACATAGATACAGTGTGCATGCCTAGCAGGCTGTAGGCTAATTCTTCGCATCGTTAAATCGCATCGTTAAATCGCATCGTTAAATCGCATCGTCAAATCGCATACATTAAGGAGCCGCACATACAGCAGAGGGCACGCAGCAGAGGGCACGCAGCAGGGCACGCAGCAAGGCACGCAGCCGGGCACGAAGCATACATCAAGGCGCCGCACACACAGCAGAGGGCACGCAGCCGGGAGCCGGGCACGAAGCATACATCGAGAAGCCGCCGAGCCGCACACACAGCAGAGGGCACGCAGCAGGGCACGCAGCAGGGCACGCAGTAGGGCACGCAGCAGGGCACGCAGCAGAGGGCGCGCAGCCGGGAGCCGGGCACGAAGCATACATTAAGGAGCCGCACACACAGCAGAGGGCACGCAGCAAAGGGCACGCACGCAGCCGGGAGCGAGCCGTAGACGGATATTTCGTACGTGAAGAATTATTAGTCTACGGCCTGCTATAAATGCGCACTATATTTGTATAAGCGCGGCTAGGCGCGGGGGGGTTAGGCGTTTTCCGGGGTGTACGTAGGCTATAAAAAAAATGTCACTTAGGTAAATAGAGATTTATACTTAGGCAAATAGTAATACTTTAAATTATACTTATTATTACTTAGGCGAAGGGGAAGATATAAGGAAGGCTGTATAAAAGGCCGGTTTAGGCTTAGCCGGATTAAGGGCGTAAAAAGCCTTAAGGTCGTCCTAGCAGCCGTTAAGGCAGGAGGAGTCCTCTTACGTAAGAGGGCTATAACGCTATTAAACGCGATACTTAATCTTCCCGGAGGCGTACTAGCGTTACGTAAGGATAGAAGAAAACTCTTACTTAAGGTATGCGTTATCGCCGTCGTCGTTACCGGGGGAAAGGAGAACGCCGTTATCGGCGGGCTAGACGTTAAGCTCCGACTAGCCGGGCAAAAGGGGCTTTTAAGTCTTAGTAAGGAGGGAGTAATAAAAAACGGGGTAAAAGCGGCTGCCTTTAAGGAGGTAAAGAAGGCACGCCGTCTTATATACCTTAAGGACCTTATATAAGCCCTCCTGCTTATACTTAAGCTTTTTTATAAAGCGGAGGGTCTAGATCTAGCGGGTGCTAAGGAATACTATATCGCCGGGCTAATACGCTAAGGCGGGAGTCCGCTAGGCGTTTGCGTAGTAAGCCTAAGTGGCTTAAGCATCCTCGATCGTATCGCGGAGGAAGTTAGAGATACGCTAAAGGCGGGAAGCAAGCGCGTTACCGTAGAGGTATTCCTTCCGCTGCTAAAGGGTTATACTAGGTAAAGGGGGACTAAAGGGCTTAGTGCTAAGCTTTAAGTAAAAGCTATAGTTAGCGAAGAAAAGGGAAAGGCCGGTAGATTTAAAAGACTTAATTATTAGTAATAAACTTAGCGAAAGGGAGGAGGTCGACCTAATCGTCCTAAAGGTAAGTAGTATAATAACGAAGGTAAACCTTTATCTAAACGTTCGCGATCTTAGTCTAACCGTCGGTCTAAAGGTAGTAGGCGGAGCTAAGGTAAAAGCGGTAACTAAAGCGACGACTAAGCTACTATTAGAAAGCCGAAATAAACTAAGTGCTATTATCGCTAATAATAAAGGCCGGGGTGCTATAAAAGGACTAAACGCGGGAAATAAACACGTTAATAATGTCTTTAATAGTTATTAAAGGTATTAAGATCTAATAGTATATCTTCGTAAAGCGGTCGATAATAACGAAGATATTAGAAAACTTAACGCTATTGCGACGGTAGATAGGGAGGTCGGTAATAAAATCGACGGATATATCGGTCTATAGGGCGAAGGGAATACTTAAGGGCTAGAGTAGGCCTTAAGGGGAGGAACAAAGGGATTTAGCACGTAGGCATATATAATAGTTCTATATAAAGCTAGAAATAGACTTATATATGCCGGGCTAGATATAGGACCGGCGGTAGAGGCTAGCGGTCTTTATACGTTTAAGGTAGCCGGCAAAAGGGGAGGTATAAGCGCGGACGAGGATTTAAAGAATTAAGGCGTCGTTAAAGGGAATAAAAAGCCGGCCTTAGAAATAGAACCGGCCTTAAACCTTAGAGAGAGCGGTCTTAAGGATCGAGCGGAGGGGGGCTCGAAGGGGGTAAGGCTAGCGGGGCTAAGGGGACTAAAGAGCTACGCGAATAGCGGGGATAAGCGGGGAGGAAGAATAAGCCCGGTCGATAAGGTTATCGATCGGTTTAAAGTCGTTAAGGGCGTAGAGGTTAAGGCAGTCGGAATTATATTTATAAATCGTATTTATAAATAAGTCGGACTCCTTAATAGCGTCGGGGGCGGTAGTAGCATTAGGGTAGAGAGAGGTATTAACCTTAGACTTAAGGAGGATAACCTAATATTAGTAGTTAATCCTCTCGTCGGCCCGGTCGGTAAGGGAGAGAGGGCAAGAGTAAGCCGCTCGTTTATATACTATAAAATCACTATATTTAAATATCTATTAGTTAGTTAAACAAAAAAAGGGGTTATAAACTAGCTGGATTTTAGTCTATATATCTATTAACTAAGGGGCGACGAATAGCCCCTTTATATAACCTATAAACGCGTATATTAATAAGGCCTAAAGCCGGACCTTTACGAGCCCTTGCTTGCGACGTCGGGGCTATGCCTATAAGGGCGATTAAGTTAATAACTTAATTATCGTAAGGGCGGCCGAGTTAGTAACGCTATTACCGGGGTCCTTAATACATACGATCGATATATCGTATAGTTAATAACGCATCCGTATAAGCGTTGCCCGCACGTAATCTATTTAATCACGTGGATTGCAATTATGCCTAAAGAACGGATATCCCTTATTCCTATACTAGTAACTTTTCTTTATAGTTACTATATAGTAAGCCTATAATCTAAATAAGGGGAGATAGAAAGAACGATATATTAGGTAGAAGACCTAATAAATACATTTAATAAGTATAAATAAAAGAGGGGGCAGAATAAAGGGAATACCGTTAGTCTCTATAAGCGAAGGACGAAGGCTTCTATCCTAATCGAGAGGCTATTTGTATTAATAAGGCGTTTAAGGGCCTTGTTTAGCGATGCCTTTGTTATAGCGTCGGCGGGGTTATCTTCCCCGTAGATCTACTTAATCTCCTTAATCTCCCGTCGCTTATATAACTAACGCAACGCTATAATATCGATTATTAAGCGTTTCTCCTTCGTAGTGCCGAGCTTAATAAGGCATTCGTAAAGGGAGTACGAGTTAGTGTATATAATAAGAGGGAGTAGTAAGAGCTTAAGTCGTTCCGTAACTATACGGAGGGTTATAATAAAGGAGATGCTAAAGTCTACGCCGTTAACTATACCGTAGATCTCGCTCGTAAGAACGCTACGGGTTACTCGCTTATACTTCGTCGAGCTTTAATAGATAATATTGCTATTAACCCGGAAGTGCGTATCCGTACGCTCGGTCTTATTAACGAGCGTAATAACGAAGCCTAACTAAGACGAAAGGTCTCGGTTGTTTGCGAATAAGCTATCCGTAAACACTACGAGCTTAGCGGTCTTAAGATTAATTAGTCGGTACGTAAGTCTACGTTATTAATAGTCGATCTACTACTAGAGGCGCTTATTAAGGGTATTATAATCCTTCTCTTTAAGGGCTTAGACCTAGGCTACTACGGAGATATCGAGTAAGGCCTCGGGCTAATAGATAGAGGCGACGTACGCAGTATAAGCGCGTTGCTTAAGGTACTACTAGGCCTTATCACGAGCCCGTAAGTCGACTACCTCGATCCTTAAGGCCTATCCCTTCTGCTATAGGAGTAGAACGTCGTCTTAAAGCGTTAGTTTTGCTTTATTAAAGTCTATAGCATTCCCTAGGGTTATCTAAGCCTTCGGCTTAGCGCGAAATTAAGCTATCTCGAGCTCTTTTTCTTCCTAGGCCGAAAAGGTGTCTAAACTAAGCATTAGGGTGTTATCGGTCTATATACCGACGAGGCTAAAGTCGTCGGGACCTTAATTCGTAATTAGAAGGCATAAGTTATAGGTAGAAGGAGCTATATTAAGGTTCTTAATATAGTGCTTATAGTAGGTTTTCCACTAATATACACCGGCTTCTATAAGCCCGTATAACGGTCTAATAACTCTTATAATAGTGCCTTCTAAGTACTTACCCTAGAGCTCTATCGGAAGAGCCGCTAACACTATACGATTAAGCTCTATTTAAGCTTAGGGATAGGCCTATATAATATCGCGTAAGGATAAGCTTATGCCTCGGCGAAGCAAGGCGGGGGTAAGGGCTAGGATTAAGCGCTAGCTAACCTATTAAATAGTAGGTAAATAGGTTAAAAGCGAGCTTTTCTCTATATTGCTATAGCCTTAGATCACTAGTCGGGACTTCTTATAGGGTTTAACGTTACGGCCCTTTACTTCCCGGACTATTTAGGACTAAAACAAGCGATATAACCTATAAATTAACTTATCGTATTATTCGAAGCTAAACACCCCGCGGGCTATAAGATCGTTAATCTCCCGTTAGTCCGATTCTTTAAAAAGGGCGCCGGGTATAGTAATAACGCCGTTATTGCGTAGCTTAGTCGATAGCTATAGTGCATCTTCTTTCTTCTTAACGAGGAATTAATTATAGAAGGTTATAGTCTTTAGCTTATTCCTTAAGCCCGGGGGACGTCCGCGTTTATAAGGCTACGGCGGAGCCGGTAGTGCCTATGCCGGAGAGGGGGAAGGATCTAGCTCGGGAATTTCGTCCGGAGTAGAGGAATCGACCTTAGAGAGGGTATCTATATTATCGAGGGCCGGGGGATCTAGGGTATCGTCCTTACTATAGTAGTACGGCTATATAAGGGTAGACCGGAAGACTATAGGGCCGTTGACGGTCTCGATAGTAACGTCGTAGCCGTTAATAAAGGCAATCTTATATAAACCCTACTATCCTCGTTTCTCTCTCTAGACGCGGACTTTACTCTATAGCGGTAGTAATAGAGTGTTAAGGGTTAAAGGGCCGTTTCGAGCTTATAGGCTATCCCTAACTTATCGCGCGGCGGAGAGCTACCGTAAGGCTTTTATAGCCTTCTAGATAGTCGCGGCTCTTTATACCGTAGTTGCTAAAGGAGGGGAGTCTTAAGTTATCCGTAGGTACGCTCTAAAGACGAAGAGCGTAGGGATAAGGCCGTTTAGTCCTACTATATTATTTACGGCTTTAATAGCTATTTATAGGATAGATTTAAGGGCCGTTATCTTACCGATTTCGGCGTATATTATTTTAAACGCACGTCGGAGCGGGCTATAGTACCTTTTAACCTTACCTATAGACTAATATGCTTTAACAGGGATCTAGGTATATATAATACCTATAATATAAGCCTCGTTGCGAAACTTAGTTAAGGCGAAGTTAGTGCCTACGTTATGCCGGATAAAGTTAGGGGGGCTAAGGTATATATCGATCTATAGAGCCCTAAGTGTTTCCTATATATCTTTAGCCGATATAGACGGGAGGAATCGCGCTTTTTAGAAAGATATCGCTATATCGACCGCGTATAGCATTAGGCGGGTGCTACTACTAAGTTCTAGGTATATTACATCGACGACGACTTTGAAATTAAATTCTTAGTTATCCTTTAGTATAAACCTAAACCTCCGGGGGGCCGGTGCATAGAGCTAGTAGTAATAGCAGAATTTTAAGATATCCTCGAGTATTTCTACTAAGATATCGTTATGCCTTACTTATTTTAATAGGTAGTAAAGTCTATTAACGGCCGGGTGGCTAAAACGGCGGTAGAGCGTTCGCATCTCGGCTTTAGTTAAGAAAGCGACTACGCTCTCTTCCTTACTAAAGAAGAACTATAGATATCCCTATTTGCGAATAACGGGGATGCTAATACTAAGACCGATAATCGTATCGGTAGTATTATTAAAGTATACGCTTAAGCGATCTATATTAGCTAGGCAGAGGAGGAAGGGGGTCGTCGTTCCTAGCACGTAGAACGTAATACGGCTAATAGGGGTTTTAAGGGTAACGGAGCCGAGGGAACGCACGTCCTCGCCGCTGCCGAATTTAATATAGGCCTAGCCGGCGGTAGACTCGTCGAGCACAATAGATAGGTCTTTTTATTATAAGGCGAGATATTAGTCTTAACCTACCGTAGAGACTATAGCTGCTCTAGTATCTACGAGGATGCTATAAAAGCGGTCCTTTAAGTAATAGTCGAAGACGAATTAGGTAGCCGGAACGCTTAACTAGTCTATCCCTTATGCGTCTTCGCTTATAATTAAATAGTTAAAGGACTACTAATATAGGATTTACGAGGCTTACTACTTAGTTAGTTCTTCGTCGTTATTAGCCTTATTATTACGCTACTTAATAGCGGCCTATAGAGTCTTATTACCTTTATATTCGGTAAGATAGGCCTTAAATCCTATGCTACGGTTGCCGGTTAGCAGGCATTAAGCGTAGTATTAAGCCTTAGACCTAGCTCGTTCCTATAGGGTATGCTTTATCGATTAGCATCCTTCCTTTTAATAAACGAAGTACTTCCTCGACTATTAGCGGTTGCTAAAGCTACTACCGCCGCTATAAGGGCTACGGTAGCTTTATCCGCTGCTTCCGCTAAACCTACGGCCGTTGCCGTAGTTATTAGTATATCTTCGGTCGGTATAGAATGCGCTTAATAAATTATATTTATTATTTATATTTATTACCTCGTTACGATATTATATAAACGTGCCGGACGTGCCGTTCTCGGCCTATATCGATAGATAGGTCTTTAGGGAGGAACGTAGCGCGGAGAATAGCTTTTCTATAGTCTTAGGGGGGTTATATAGCGTATAGCTAAATTCCGGGACGTTTCGACACGCGTTAAGCAATATAGTGCGAAGGGGGAGGTCTCTAGCGAACTTAAATCCTAAGGCGCGTTAATATCGTTATAGCTTATTAAAAAGGGTCTATAGGACTTCCTATTAGGTTTTATTTAAATGCTTAACTTATAGCTTTTTAAAAGTTATAGTGCTTTAATCTACCTAATAGTGCTAATAGTTTACTTTAGTATTAAAGTAAGCCTTTAGTAGGTCGTAGGCTTACCTAAATATACTATCTTACTTTATATGCTAGATATAGTAGTCCTAAGCTCGGCCGGTAAGGATCTAAGGAAAGAGGGCATAGAAATAGCCGGGCTAGGCCTTAACTATATAATAAACGTCTATAAAGATACGGACTTTATTATTAAGAATATTATAAAGCTCCCCTATATAATTCTTAGCTTTATCCTATAACTTAATAAACTTTTAGGGGAAGTCTACGTCTATCTCCTCATTTAGAACGTCGTAAGGGGGCACTATTATATAGGCTGCCTTTAACGTTATATTAATCGGAGGGGTCTTAGAGAATTAGTATAAAGTCGGGTAAAGTGTTATTAGCGTTTCTAATACGTCTCGGAATAGAAGGGTCTACGGGTTCGGGAACGTGCTAGGTATTTAATCTCGCGGGTATAAGCCGGGATCGACGGAGGTAGTATATATTAAGGCTATTAAAGCAAAAGAGGGTTTTAGCGCGAATGTAACTACCGGGGCGGTTAAAGGCGTAGGTAGGATAGCCGCGGGCGTCGATAGGGCTATCGCAAAGGTTGCTATAAGAGCCGGGGTTAAGGCAATAAAAGGTGCCGTTAGGGCCGTGCCTAAGGCGACTAGAGAAGGAGGGTTAGTTACGGCAGCCGGGGCTACGACGGACGTATTCCTTACAAATTCCTAGGTTCGCTCGTCGTAGAACTTTAACTATTCTAAGGGTAGTTCGTCTTTAGGCTAAATTAGAGGAATCTGCTAGCGCTAAAGCATTAAAAATAATGCCGGGAAGCTAAGGTTAGGTGCGCTAGTCTAGATCCTACAGGACCGTAAAAAGGATTTAAGGGCCTTCTTAAAATACCTATCTCCCTAGTTCTATATAGCTTCTATCTACCCGTTAAAGTAGTCCTAAAAGTCTAAGAATAATTCGTATCTATAAATAGTTATGCTAGCATTAACGATAATAAACCGGGCTATATAAGTTATAATAGCCTTCTCGTTAGTATTATTATAAGTAACCTTTATCTCTTAGAAAGCAATATCGGTTTTATTTTAAAACGACCCGAAGATGCCGATGCCGCCTAGCTAACCGGGAAGGGGGTTATCGGCAGTCTTAGTTACTTCCGGTGCGGGACCGGGAGCGTTAGGGTTATCGGTAGGGTCCGATATAGTGTAATTAAATAAAGCATACTACTATTGTTAAAAGGGATCGCGAGGGTCGTTATAAAGGTTGTCTTACGTTATAGACGTACTATTGTTTAACGTAACTCTTCTTCTTATCGAAGCGAGACGGGATTAAACAAAAGCTAGGAAAGAACTTATCGGCGGTTACTAAGAGCTAGCGTCGGCTCTAACTCGCGTAGGTTCCTTATTCTTAGCATAAAGGATCGTCTTTAGGTATAGGCAATAGAATCCGCGGGGGATATAGATCCGTATACTTTCGACGATTAAGCTTTACCTCTTCTACCTTACTTATCTATAATTAATCGTTTAATTACTAATTAGTATTAGTTAGTTAAATAAACAAAGGGGCTATAAACTAGCTAGATTCTAGTCTATATATCTATTAACTAAGGGGCGACGAATAGCCCCTTTATATAACCTATAAACGCGTATATTAATAGGGCCTAAAGCCGGACCTTTACGAGCCTTTGCTTACGACGTCGGGGCTATGCCTATAAGGGCGATTAAGTTAATAACTTAATTATCGTAAGGGCGGCCGAGTTAATAACGCTATTACCGGGGTCCTTAATATATACGATCGATGCATTATATAGTTAATAACGCATCCGTGTAGGCGTTGCCCGCACGTAATCTATTTGATTATATAGATTGCAATTGTGCCTAAAGAACGGATATCCCTTATTCCTATAATATCCTTAATAAAAAGAAATAGAAATTACCTCTTATACGTCTTTAAGATCGGTAGCTAATCGTATCTTCGCTACGCTATTAATGTATTAATATAGATAAGAGATTAATCTTAATTTAGGATTTAGGGTTTTAGCCAACCTTACGGACCTTAGCTAATGTGCGACCGTAAAAAAGCCATCTGTGGGCGCGGGCGAATGCTAAAACCCTAAGCGCGCGCGCGGGGCTGCTGACTACGCAATGAGGTCCGTGCGCGAATTGCGACAATACTCCCATCAGCTCATTACAACCAACGCCGATCTGCCCGCAATTTTCCGACAAACATCGCCGATCGGGGCGTTGCTCGTCAGGTCAAAGATACTCAAATCGCTCTTCAGCTCCATGGCCAGCCAGTTGCGCAGCTCCACCGCCACGAGGCTATCGACGCCGTACGTATGGACCGGCTTGGCCGTGTCGATGTCGGTCACGGGCACCGAGACGATCCTGGAGATGCGGGCCAGCAGAATCTGCTGCACCGTGTCGACAGCCTCGTCCGCCGACCGGGACCGCCCGAGCCGGTCGAGGAGCTTCCGGTCCTCGGCCTTGTCGCCAACGTCTGTGGCCGCTTCGTCCCGGACGTCCAGCTCCCGGAGATAGGCAAAGGACGCAAAGTCCCGGAGCCAGGAGAATTGAGCATCGGGATTCGACTTCTGCGCGGCCTGCATTATGCCGCCGCTGCAGGCGCCGACCAGCAGCTGGCTTGGCAACGAGCCGGTGCCGGCCAGTGCGCACTGCAGGACGTGGAAGAAGTTCTGCTCGTCAATCTTGGTCTGGACGGCCCTGTTAGAAGACGTCCTGGAGCCCGGAAGAGGGTCGTGACTTACCAAGCCAAAGTCATTCATGCGTGCCGCGACGTCTTGGTGCTCGTGGATCCAGCCGATCCCCCCCATGACGCCAAGGTCGATGCTCTGGGCCGCCAGGCCTTGTGACCGTCGATAGTGGACCAGTGCGTCCTGGTACGTGTTTCCTGCTGCGTAGTTGGCCTGTGAGGCGGAGCCGACGATGCCGGCCAAGGAGGAGAGGAGGACGAAAAAGTCGAGGCCACGCGGCAGCAGCTGGTGCAGATTCCAGCTCCCTATTCCGTGGTTAGAAGGCCGGCAGTTGATCATCATGGCATCGCGTACCTTGAATCTTGGGCTTCGTCGCCGTGGCCCATTGCTGGAAACTCATGTTATGGAAGAGGCTGTCGTCCAGCACCATTGCGCCTTGCACCACCCCCCGGATCGGCGGCATGTTGTTGGATATATCGTCCAGGACCGCCCGCAGCTGCGCCTTATCCGCAACATCCGCCGCGTGGGCTTTGGCGTCGACCCCCTTTTTCGCCAAAGTTGCAAAAAGCTCCTTGGCCTCCTCTCGCGCGCCCCCAGAGCGAGACACAAAGGCCAGATGACGAGCACCGTGGTCTGCCATGAACAGAGCCTGCGCCCGACCAAGCCCGCCGAGGCCGCCGACCAGCAGGTAGGTCGCGTCCGGCCTCAGGCGTAGAGTGGCCGGCTTTGGCGGTATAACGGACGCCTGCGAGTCGGGTGTGATTCGGAGGACCAGTTTGCCCGTATGTGATCCGCGCTGCATTTCGCGGAACGCAGATTCCATGTTCGACATGTCATACGACACGATGGGCCGTATGCAGTCGACGGCACCTGCTTCGAACAGCTTGAGCACCTTCGACACCAGTTCCGAGGCTCGGGGCGGGTCCGAGATGATCATGTCCTCGAGATTGAAGCCCGCGAAAAGAGTATTCTTGAGAAACGGCTGCATGTCGAGCCCGGCGTTACTTAGGAGGTCCTTCTTCCCGACCTCGATGAACCTGCCGTAGGGCGCAAGACATATCCAGCTCCGGCGCAGCGCCTCGCCTGCTAGCGAGTTAACGACGACATCGACGCCTCGGCCGTTAGTGACACGCTTAATGCCGGCATCGAACGAGAGGTCGCGGGAGCTAAAGATACGGTCGGGCATAATGCCGAGCGCGATTATGACCTGCTTCTTGGATTCGCTGCCGACGGTGCAGAAGATTTCGGCTTCGGACAGTTTGGCGATTTGGATAAGAGCCTGGCCCAAGCCTACAACAAGTCAGCCATTAAGAACAGACACGACATTTGGGGTGTCATGCCTCCGGCCGCGGCATGGATGAGCACGGATTCTCCCTTCTTCAGTCTCGCAATCTCGATCAAGGTATAGTACGCAGTCGAATAGGCAACCGGGATCGAAACCGCCTCCTCGAGCGAGAGACCTTGAGGCATGGCGTGGACATTGGCTTGGTCAGTTCGAATGTAGGTCCGCATCGAACCCGGCGCCATCTGTATCACTCGATCGCCGGGGGCGAATCTCGTCACCTTGGACCCGACCCGGCGGACAATTCCAGCAGCCTCATAGCCCAAAACAGGACGCTGAATCTCGCCCATGGCAATCATGACGTCCCTGCCCGGTCAGCAACGCAGCCCGAGGCCCGGACAAGACCAAGACTTACAAGAAATTCAGGGCGCACGCCTGCACTTGGATGCAGACGTCTTCGTCGAGCAAGGGCTCAGAGGCGGCCTCGTCATCAACAAAATGAAGCGTGTCCAGCATCCCGGGCTGCCCAACCGTCAGCCTTAGGGGGCGGCCGGCCTGGACGAGACTGGCGGTTTTCGGCGCAACATCCGAGTTGGCGATGCGGGCGAGGCTGCTGTTTAACGCTTGCTCCGGCATGTAGCGAGGGATGGCCAAGACTCCGTCCTGCTCCATCGTCTCCATTTCGTCCAGTCCGCTCCGCATGCTGCAGATGCGGCGGCTTATGACGGCACTCGATGAATCGACATGACCATCCAAGGGCCGGCAAAAGTGCAGCTCGTGCGGCCGGCGAGATGCGTCCTCGGATTTCAGGCATCGGAGGAGCCCCGATACAATGCGCTTGCTGGGGTGGCCCGGCCCGTCGGCAGGATCCGATCTAGTTACCCAGAGCACTTGTTTGTTGTGGAGAAGAAGATGCTTGACTTGGTCGAAGCCGTCTTGCCCCATTTCCTCCAAGAATGGCGACTCATACTCGAGGAGGAAGATAACGGATGAATCCCGGACCTCGGCCGACGCGGTCTCGAGGTCCTTGATGACCACGTTGGCGTTGAGATGCTGGAGTTTGCTGCGAATCTGAAGCCCAAGTCTCTCGGTGAGCTCGGAGCCATCAGTGACGACGACCACGACGGTCTCGGGCACGGCTTCTGCCCGGTTGTGAGGCTTGGTGCTGACCATGTTGGACACCCTGTGGGCGTCGACATCGTCATTATCGGACAAGACGACGTCGGTGCCAGAGAATCCGGCCTTTTTCAGGGCGTCGTCCCATTCCGACCGAAGCAGCAGCGGTCCGTTTTTCCTTCCGTCCTCGGCGGCCCACCAGCCGGGAAGGACGCCGACGATGAAATGGCCCAAGTCATTGCGGTTGGTGATCTCACCGAGGACAAGGTTGCCGCCGGGTTTCAGCAGCCGCTTGCAATTTTCCAGTGTCCGCTGGATGTTCTTGGTGGCGTGGAGGACCTGCAGACATTATTAGCATTGATTCAGGGGTGGACCGCAAACATTGGCATGGATTCAGGGGCTCAGGGACTTCAGCCACTCTCCACTAACATTGACGGCGAGCACGACGTCATATGACTCGGCCTCGAATCCCTGGTCCACGAGATCCTTCTCAATGTCCAGGACCCGGTACTCGACACGCTGCCAGTCGCCCAACAAGTTCCTCGCATTCTCGAACCACCCGGGGGAAATGTCGGTAAAGGTCCACTGGGAGAAGCGCGGCGTTCCGGCTCCGTCGTTTCCCAGCTGTTGCAGGACGGGGAGGGTCGTTGCGGCCGTTCCCGCCCCGATTTCGATGACTCGCAGGCTGGGCTTCTTGTGCGCTTTAAGGTCGAACCAGTCTCGAAAGAGCTGGTTGGTCACAGCCATGCCGTGGGCCTCGCGGTAATACTTGGTAAAGTTGTCGTTTGCCATCAGCACGTCGATGGGGACCGCCTCCTGGGCAAAGATGGCGTCCAGCGAGTCGAAGACGTGACGCAAAAGGTTTCCGTCGACGGGATATTTCTCACAAAAGCCCTCCAGTCTCTTCAGTACCCCTGAGTCTTCATGAGACTCTCCAAGGGGGCTGGATGGGGGGGTGAAGACGCCCCCATCGTCAACTCCGCACCGCGCCCGCAGCCATGCGACATATTTCTGCAGATGAGGCGGGAGCGAGCTGGTGCCCGCCCCTATCTTCTCCAAAGCAAGCCGACACAGCCCGGTGACGATGTTGTAGCTCTCGAAGCAAAACATGCCCATGTCGAGATCATCTGCCATCTTGCTGTCGACCAGTCTCCGCAGGTCCGACGCTCCAAGGAGGTCCAAGTCCGACTTCCAAGTGGCCGATGCGTAGATCTTCGTGCTGGTGGTCTCTGCAGCCAGCTGAGAAGAGCTGCGCGTGGAACCCAGCCCCGTCGTTTTGACGCCGTCGATGATGAGGCCGGGAAGAGTGTCGAAGCGTCCATCGCCGGCCATGATGCAGCTCGCCATCTCTCGGGGAGAGCTGAGCGAAGTCTCGCATATGCCATGGAGAACATCTCCGGGCCTGCCGGCAATATCGCTCGAGACTCGTATCGAGTCGACGGCCGTCGGGACCCAGGCTTGCTTCGTGACGCCCTCCATTCTGGGGACTGCCACTATGACGGTCTGAATCACGGCGTCGAGCGTGACGGGATGGATGAGGTACTCGCTCTCGTACGACTCGGGCATGGCAGAGCGCGAGTCTGGAATCGTCACCTCGAACGAAGCCGTGGTTCCGTCTTGGCGAATCTTGGACAGGCCCTGGAAGTTGGCGCCTATCGAGGGCATCAGCGGGTCTGTCGTTGGCCATTCTGAACTCTGACTTACCGAAGACGATGCCATTGTCCTTGCAGAATGCGAAATGGGTCGAAAGGGGCACCTCGTGCTCACACGCCCCGTCCTTGTCCACCCACCGCTTCCGATGGGCCAAGATCTCTTCTCGCAGTTCCTTGCCTCCATCGACTTCCGTCGGCTGCCTCGTGTGCTGGACCTGGGCGAGCCCGCAGGCATGTTCCACAAACTCGTCTCCCTGCTGGCACGAACAAAAGGAGAACTCAAACCAAGAGCCGCGCCTTGTTCGTTTCAGATGCAGATAAGTTTCTACACCGGCGTCGTCGTCTGGAATGATCAGGGGCCGCGAGATGGAAACATCGCGCAACTCGAAGCCCGAGATGTCCCGGCCGTGGCTGTTGGACGCCGCATGTTGACGAAGAGCCTCGATGACGGCGCTCATCATGCCGGCCGCGGGGAAGACGATGTCGCCGTGTACCTGGTGGTCCTTGAGCCAGGGCACCTCGGACAGGCGTAGATAGTTCCTCCACACGGGTTCCAGCGGGTTTTGAGACGGGAGTTGCGACCCGATCAGATCGTGCCGCGGAAACACGGGCGAGCGCTCGTTTCTCGACACGCGCGTCTCGTGCCAGTACGACGTCGAGTGGTTCCAGCGGTAAGGGGGTAGGTTGGCCAAGACTGTAGACTCGCCCGTCCTGTTCAACTATTGCAGCGCGTTAGCAGAAAGCTGGACGATGAGACAACTCCTTTCTTACCCTGGCGAGATGGACGGGGGCGCCCTTCGTCCATAGGGAGGCGGCGGCCGTCATGGCCGTGAGCGACGCGTCCTTGCCCCGTGAGAGGAGCGAGCAGTAGTCCAAGTGGTCCAAACCGCCGCGGGCCGCCTTGAACTGCTGGATTGGGCCGCCGAGTGCTCCGTGGGGGCCAATCTCGACGAGCAGGTTTGGCGCAATGGACCTCCTCTTGGGCTCCCTCGTCTCCGTGTTTGCGTATACCATGTCGTCGAGGGCCGAGACAAACTCGACCGGTGAACACATGTTGTCGACCCAGTAGTCGGCCGTGAGCTGGGCAGTCGAGACCACGCGACCCAAGACGGTCGAGTAAAACGCAACTGACGACGTTTCAACGGGGGTGATGTCGCCGATGCTTGTCAGATAGTCGTCGCGGACGCTGAGCATCTGTTGGCTGTGATAGGCGTTTTCGACCTGGAGCAGGCGACAGAAGATGTTTTCCTGCTCGAAAACCGCCCGCAGCTCTTCCAAACTTTCCCGGTCGCCGCTGAGCGTGACGTTGCTGGGACTGTTGACGCATCCAACCACGACGGAGGGCTTGGGGCGAGCCAGATACGGCTGGGCCTGCTGCACGGACAGGCCGACGGCCATCATGGAGCCGCCGGGGCGAAGCGTCTTGGCCTTCTCGGAGAAGAGGCCGCGTTGGTAGGCGATGTTCAGGCAACTCTCGCGAGACAAGGCCCGGACGGTGTATGCGGCGGCGATCTCGCCAGACGAGTGGCCGACGACGGCAGACGGCCGGACCCCCCAGTGCTCCAGGAGATCCACCAGCGCCATCTGGAGGACGGTGCAGAGAGGCTGGGAATAGCCGGCCTGGTTCACGTTGGACGCGGACTCGGCCTTGGTGAGCTCGTCCCAGGCATCCCACGGACAACCCAAGGCAGACAGGCAGGCGGCAGACCGTCGAACAGACGACGCAAAGACGTCCCACGAGATGAGCTCGCGGCCCATGGCGTGCCATTGCGCGCCCTGTCCGGTGAAGACAAAGGCAATGTTGGTTGGAGCCTTGACCCGGACAGCCGTGAGGTCGTCGCGCCTCCACAGGGGCGCGAGTTCGTCGACGGAGCTGGCCACCACGGCATGGCGCCACTGGAACATGGACCGGCGCTGGCCCAAGGTAAAGGCATAGTGCCGCAGCACGTCCGCCGTGCCGTGTGCCTCGACGTGGTCGGCGTGTGCCCGGCACTGCCGCGCCACGGCGTCCCGGTCCGGGGCCGAGAGCACGAAGACGCGGGCCCCGACCGCATCGGACGCAACTGGCTCCGGGCCGGCTCGGCGGTAGCCGTCGACGATGACATGGGCGTTGGTGCCGCCGAACCCGAAGCTGTTGACGGAGCACCTCCGCGTCTCGCACTCCGGCCACGGCACCGGCGCCGTCGGTATCACGACGTTGCAGGACTCGAGCTGCAGGCGAGGGTTGGGATTGTCAAAGTTGAGCTGCGGCGGCATCATGCCTCGCTCCATGGCGAGCACGCACTTGACCAGCCCCGCGAGGCCCGCCGCCGCCTCCGTGTGCCCGATCTGCGTCTTCACGGAGCCGCCGTAGAGCGGCGACCGGTTCGGGCCGGCCAGTGCGCGGGACACGGCGCCCATCTCGGCGGGGTCGCCGGCCCGGGTCCCGGTGCCGTGGAACTCGACGTACTGCGTGTCGGCGGGGTCGAGGCCCGACATCTGGTACGTGGCGCGGATCAGCCTCTCCTGGGCGTCGCCGTTGGGCAAGACGATGCCGGCCGTCTACGCTTCGTTAGCCGGCTTCCACTTTCACTTCCACTTCCAAGGGTGGGCACATACTCGACCGTCCGAGTTGATGCCCGATGCCCGCACCACGCCGCGGATGGCATCTCCATCGCGTATAGCGTCGTCCATATGCTTGAGCACCACCATGCATATCCCGTCACCCCGTGCGTAGCCGTTGGCCCGCGAGTCAAAGGCGAAGCATCGGCTGTCCGGGCTGAGAAAGCCAAGCTCGTTGAGCAAACAACCGTCTCCAGCATCTATGATGAGGCTCGTCCCGCCCACCAGCGCGCAACGCGACTTGTTGGACTCGGAGTTGATGGACTCGCATGCCAAGTGCAGCGCCGTCAACGAGCTAGAACAAGCCGTGTCCAGGGTCACCGACGGGCCGCGCAAGTTGCTGCGCCGTGTTAGCCGTCATCGTCGGTGCGAGTATTCAATGACTTACTAAAACCAACTAACGCGATTGGACAGCAGGGCCAACGCGCACCCCGGCATGGCATAGTGTGGCGTGGCGAGCGTGTCTCGCTCGATGATCTTCTTGTAGTCGTTTGTGAATCCGCCCACGAAGCAGCCCGTTTCCGTGTCCGCCATGGCTTCGAGGGTGAACCCGGCATTCTCGAGACTCTCGTACGCCACCTCGAGAAGCAGACGCTGCTGGGGGTCCATGGCACGCGCCTCCACGGCCGAGCAGGAGAAGAAGGGGGCGTCCCACTTGGCCTCGCTTTCCCGTAGGAAATACCCGCCGTTGCAGACCTTTGGTCCAGTCAGTGTGCGGACTAGTCTGAGCTTAACGGGCTCTTCCTTACCAGACTCTCGCGTCGCTGAGCCGAGGGATGATGTCTGGCGTCGACGTTGAAGCGCGAGGAGGGAACCTTGGACCAGCTGTCTCTGCCGCTGAGGAGCATTTCGTAGAATTCGTGGGGAGACTTGGCGTCGCCGGCGAAGCGGCATGCCATGCCAACGATGGCGACATCACCTTGAGGCATCTTGGAAATTGAGTGTGTCGAGCTTGTTGGCGTCGGCAGTGAAGCAGGCAAGGCTTGGAACCGGCCGGATTGGTCCCCCTTTTTGAACATTGCTGCCGAGGGTACCGATGCCATTGTCCAAGAACCGTGTCTTGCCTCTCCAGACTGCTCGCAGACTTCCCGGAAGCAACCGCATCGGGAGAGCCGATGATGGACAGGGGCGGCGTGAAAGCTCCGGCCTATGGCGACGATTTAACATCATGGCCGGAGGACCACCATTTCTAATCTAGAACGGCTACGATTCCCCGAGGAAGAAAGCATTTGCCGTAACTCATCGCTGTGAAAGGGCCCTGTGTTATAGGATATAAAGGGTGCATCTTGGTGTCTGACCCACGGGAATAGCTTCATACTGTGATTCTGCATGACACACCCGTGATATTTAACATTGATGTGATCGGCGGGAACTCCTGTCCCCCACTGTAGTCAACACGCAACCGGCGAAGTTAATACTGGGGCGGAATAAATCGCGGTGTAAAACGGTGTCATACTCCGGCTGTAGCAGCCGGACCTATGACGCCGGGAACAGTAGTCACTGCCAGCAGAGAATATGAACCGGGCCCCGCGTCACTCGGGACAATCACCACTCCTCGCCATCTTCAGACTCATCTTCATAACAACGGACCTGCAGCCACACATGGAGGCCCCCTTGACCTTTCGGGCCCTTCATCCTACCTTTGGCGCGGAATGCTCCGGAGTCGATTTCTCGCAGCCGGTGCCCGAACAAACAATCGGCGAGATCCGCGCTGCCATGGCGCGGTACGGCGTCCTGGTCTTCCGACGGACTCGGCTCGACGACGCCGGCCACGTTGCCTTTGCGCGGCAATTCGGCCAGCTCGATACTTCAACCGTCATCACGATGCCTTGGGCCAAGCATCGATTGGCGCCGCACAAGGAGCTCACCGACGTGGGAAACATTGACAACAAGGGCCGCGTCATGCCCAAGAGCAGCCTCGCATTCCAGGGCGGCCGGGCCAACGGTCTCTTTCATGTCGACTGCTCGTTTCACGCACGACGGGCTGGATACTCGATTCTGCGCGCCCATCAGCTCCCGCCCAAGGGGACCGGAGGCGGGACCATGTTTGCCGACACGAGGACTGCCTACGACGACCTCGAAGATGCGATCAAGAAAGATATAAGTGGATACATCCTATGCCACTCGAGCATGCATAGCAAAAAGATTGCAGCGCCCGACTATATTCCCTTTGGCATCATCAAAGCCGACGAGTTCTCCATGATCCGGCGTAAGCTGGTGCAGCTACACGAGCCGAGTGGGCGTATCAATCTCTACATGGCAGCTCACGCGCACCATATCGATGGGTGGACTGAGAAAGAGAGCCAGCCGGTCATTCAACGTCTGCTCCAGCACGCGAGCCAGGATCAATATACCTTTACCATCGACTGGGAAGATGCCGGGGATCTCGTGATTTGGGTAGGCAAAAGAAACACTCGCCCCGAACTCCTGCTTTTTCGACTCACACACCTAGGACAACACGTGCGTCATGCACAGGGGCTGTGGCGGATCTTTCCAGGGTCGGCATATTCGCGATATGAGAAGGGCGACCGTCTACGACGACTCCTCGAGCGCTTGGGGATTAGACGGTGACTCTGGTATACCATCCATGTCTTCGAGCAGGATATTCCTGAGGACTGTCCGCCAGCTCTACCGCGCACTGTCTATTGGCCTTGCAATGGCTTTTACTAAACCCCTGGAGAAAGGCGGGAGCTCATAGATGGAGAGATGTGCATTACCCCCGGGGGGCTTTGGGCAATTCATTGACGATGCTTAGATCCGCATATGACCCAGTTCGCATCTTGCCACATGCAGGCTGAGCACGCGGTCCTATGGGGAAAGAGCCAGAGGTCATGTCGAGCATCATTAGAAACAACGTGCCTCGCAGCCTTCGAAAGTCCTGACACATCGACCTTCCAGCTGGTCTTCCCTTTTAACACGCCTGACCTAGGGGGCCAAGCCTTGGTGTTGTGATTGGGGTAGAGACGCGAGGGCCAACAGGGGGTCCTCTATATTAATTGTCGGAGGCCGACCTGTGTTTACCTACCGAGTAGTTACATGTCTCGCCTATCCTCCGGCTTCGTCACGTTCATGACCTCTACTGCGGCCACCCTTCCCGGACGTTAGCAAGCCGAGAAGCTCTTTCTACGTCCATGAGATCAAGTCGTCCTTCGCCTCGTAAATCTCGAGCGTCGGATACAGCAATTAGCCTTTTGCCATATCCGCCTTCAAAGGTAGTGATGCATTCCCGATCATCACACCACATTATATGCTTGGTTTCTTGGTCTCCAAAGCGCCCATAACTCTCTGGATTAAGAAGGTCGACCCAGCACGAAGCATCCATTCGATTAATGTCTTCAATGTCGATGGTCAGAGACTTGCAAATCGCAGCGCTCTGGCCTCTAGGGACCAAGGAAAACCAGCCATTCTCGGCCTCTGAGTCGCAGGAAAGGTACATATTACATTGGCGACAAGAGATGCATTGTGTCTTTAAGGCCGGCGAGTCATTCCACGGGTGCGGGCGGTAGAGTCGGCTGTCGGTCGTTTGTAGATGTGAACAGAATACCTCAGGAGAAGCTTGGTGTAGTTTTTGAAGCTTGGCCAGGCAACGTTCCCAGAAGGTGCCTGTCGTCTCTCTGTCGAGAGACGCCGACCATCGAACGCTAATAGTAGTAAATATATCAAGAAATGAGCATTCGATTTTAGCGCGGACTAGGCATGAGCGATCTCGACATCGAAGCGTGACATATTTAAATTTGCCGGCGGCCTTAGGCGCAAGATTCTAAAGTTCCGCGAGGGAAACCTGAAGATGAGGACAGGCAGAGAGGTAGCCTTGATGGCCGATGCATTTGCGGCTCGGACTAGGTTTATTGCGCTCAATGGTGGAAAAGAAAACTGCTGCGTGGCTGATTTGGCATGCGGAACAATATACGTCCTCAAAAAGAGTATTAACGCGTGCAATAAAGGCGGGGGCCGCTCTAGCCTGCTGGCAAGGCTGGCAGAAAGAAGGCATCTCGGGGCGGTCGCTAGTTTCGGGACTCGTAGCTGCTAAGGGCAGCTGGCCTTTAATTCTGGCCGGCAAGATGGCATCTGCAGCAGCATCATCGGCAGCATCATCGGCAGCATCGGCGGGCGGCTGGATCGGCAAAGACGTAGATGGTGTTTCGGGTATATTCATCGAGACTTTGTAAGATTCGTAGCCCGAGGCTGTTGCTCCGTGATTTTGGCGTGGCATCTTGCGCGAGCCCGGCGGCTCATTGGAATGCCGCGCCCGTGGGAGACGACGTCGAGCCAGCAGTGCATCTCTCTCTCCAGCATCGTCGTAATTTGTGGCAAATCGCCTGCGAAATAGCGAAAATGACATCCTCGCCCTGAGGGTCGCAACTGAGAAAATGTCCGGGATGCCGTGGAGTCCCGAGTGGAAGCAAAGCTTGCTATAAGGAATTTGATGCTTCCACTTTTCCTTGGCGTGCGGATTCCAGAAGCAAAGCAGGAGCTGCACCTTGCACACTTTCCGTCGCGAGCTCTTAGCTTTGCTTAATGAAAGGGATAAGTCGAGGCTTTCAGTACTCGGATAGCTGCATATGAGGCTGGCTATATTCTGTGTGTTGATGAGGCCTTTCAAAGGTCGGATCGGGCACACACAACAGAGAGTCTCGGGGCTTCCTGCTGGGAAGCTTCGTTAAGACTATGTTCTATGTGTATTGATTGACTAGCTAAGGTTGTAGGCGCTTAGGGCTTTAGGGAAAACCCTATAGCGGGGCGCTAACTAATGCGCCTACCTAATAAGATCCTTAATACCCCTTTGCTTAAATAAACAGTCCCTTACTTGCTAAAGCAATTAATAGAACCTAAATAGGAAATAGTATATTAGTATATATAATGCGAAATAATAATAAAAATACCCTTAATCCTCTATTATATAGTAGTAGCGGCTCTTAAGCGCTTATAGTCCTTCTCTAATATCGTACGGCTCGCGTACTATAAGCTACGGACTAGGTATCCGTCGCGACTATACGTAGGGAATAGATTTATTCTATTATACCTACTAGGAAGGCCGAATCCTCCTAAGGACGTAAGAGAGTAGGCATTACCCGGATAGGCAGCCGTAATAGCCTAAGGACCGTCGTAGTAGGGTTCGTGCTTTTTAGTGCGCTAACGCACTCGTAAGACCTAATCTCCTAGCGCGTATACGTGGATTAGTCCCTTACGTTCCTATAAGTAAGCTTATATATAAGCGCGAGCGGCTTTAAGGCTTATAATATATCTACGTGCGATAGGAGTAGGATATTATTGCATAAGTTCTTAGGCCTACGCGATATCTTCCTCTACTATAGGATCGCGGGTATAAGCTACGTACGTAGCTTCGTAGTGCTACTCCGGAGGCTAGGTTCTATATAATAAGAAGAATAGGCTATACCTATATAGGCTGGGTTAGCGGTTATATAGGTAAACTACGCGTATTAAGCGCTATACTAACGGTATAAAAGGATTATTAAAATATAGGCGATAGATAATAGCTTTAAGCACTCCGTTCGCTTATTTAACCTTTCCGTTCCCGTAAGGTCTAGCGGGCGTAACGGGCTTAATAGTTATACTAGAACGCTTATAACAGTCTTAGGCTTATTGCTTAGTAAAGCAACCTATATTATCGCTAATAATCTCGCGTAGTAGGCCGAATTACGTAGTAATAGTCTATAGGACTAAGATTATTCCCTTAAAGTCTATAGACTACGTAATAGCAAAGATAAGCTAACCGGTTGCGTACTCTACGGCGTTAAGCAGCTATTGCCCTTTACACCCTATATAGTCGATAGCCTACCTTATTAAGGGCGGTATAAGTGCTAAAGGCATTAGGTTAAGGAGCGTTAAGTCCGGCGGCTTTATTAGTTAGTAAGACTAGCAACGGCGAATAGCTTTATAAGCTACGAGCGGAAGCTCGGGGTGCTAGTATCTTATAGATAGATATCGCATAACGTAGCCAACGGTGCTATATCCTAAGGCCTTATATACTTGCTTAGCTATATCTACGAGAGCGTTATACTCTAGTACTAGTAGTAGTATAATTGCTCCTATAGGGTTTAGCGGCTCGCTAAGGGGAAGGGAACGCTTATTTTAGCGAATATAGTATAGACTGCCCTTTAACTTATAGAAGTATATATTCGCCTAATATAGCGTAATATTCGGCGGTAGAGCTTCTTTAGACGTAAGGAATTCGAAGATCGCTGATAAATTAATTCGTGCTAGCTATTCTAATCGAATAACGAGCTCTATAGCGTTAGGAGCGGCGTTATCGGCTTTAGGCGTAGGTTTTAGCGCTATATCGTATACGGGATCGTCTTCTAAGATCGTTATAAGCTTATCGTTATCGTTAATCGCGGCTATCCTCCCCTCGTCGGCGTTATAAATAGTATCCTTATCGTATAGCGGGTAAGAGAGATAATCGGCGAGTATATTCGCTTTACCGCTGCGATATACGATCTTAATGTTATAGTATTCGATAATATCGAGGAACCGAATAATTCGCATAGGTTAGTCTATCTTAGTGCGAAGAGTCTTAAAGGATTTATAATCTATAATAATAGTAATATCCGTGCCTTTAACCTAATGCTTTTAATATTATATAGCTATTATAATTCCTAAAAGCTCTCGTTTTTATATAGAATAACGCTACTACGTCTTAGTAAGCTTCTTAGAAAAATAGGCTATTAGGTAAAGGTAGGAACGTATAACGCAGCTACCCGCGCAACTATAGAGCCGGGAGATAGGGATATATACACGATAGATAATGCATTTTAGCTCGGGGACTATTCGGCTATTAGTCGCTAACTAGTCCCCGACAACCCCTCTTAAGGCCTAAGGGTATATCCCTAAGGCCCCGATATATCT
Source organism: Ophiocordyceps sinensis (assembly GCA_012934285.1). Classification (NCBI taxonomy): domain Eukaryota; kingdom Fungi; phylum Ascomycota; class Sordariomycetes; order Hypocreales; family Ophiocordycipitaceae; genus Ophiocordyceps; species Ophiocordyceps sinensis. The sequence continues at coordinate 659,982 of JAAVMX010000007.1, forward strand.
AAGAAGAAGGGCAAGCTTTAGTCTTACTATAAAAGGGCAACCGTACTATAATAAAGGATTATTCGTACTTTTAACTATCGTTCTTACCTTCCTAAACGTACCTTTAGTCTATCTTCTTATAAGTTTTAAAGCTTCTCTTTTTTAGTTACCTAAGAGCGATAGCGCTACGCGGTAGGCGTGTTTCCGGACGTATAAGCCGCGTAGGCCGAATAGGTCGTGCTAGCTATTAAGTCGCTAGCCTATCGCCGTCACCTTATATAACGGAACTAATATTAGAAGATAAATATACTAACTTATATAAGGGCTATAACGAGCGTCTTAAGACGCTATTATTAAATTTTTCGCTACCTAAGGGGGCCCGATCTATCCCCTCGCGAAGTTAAACGTAAGCCGGCCCTTTACGACCTACCCCTCCGCGTATAGATATCCTCGTAGCCCTTTAAGCAAGAGCCGTAGAGCTAAAGGAGGAGAAAAGATTAAGAGATAGGATTACGGAACTTCGAGAGGAATTTTCGCAGTAGGGTAACTTATTTAGCAAAGACTTATATAAACGTCGCCGATAGTTAACCAAATCGAGGGAAAATCGTAGTAAGGAAATTAAAATAAAAAACATTCCTTAGTTATTATAACCGACTAACCCTTAAAAACGTCTCGATTAGATTAGCGATCTTAAGGATACCTTTATCGCTACCTTACGTCGTTTTAAGCGCAATAAGAATAAAATCTTATATGCCTTTAACTATATATACGTAGACTATAAGGTAAGATAGAGGCAATACCTTAACGAAAAGCTCCTTATAGAGAGGGAATTGCTTTATACTAACTAAGATAATTTTCGTAACTAGACCTTAATTTTAATTAAAGATACTACTAATCGCGAGACTCTTTTAGCTACGTAACTATAGGAAGCACGCTAACGAGAGGGTTAATCCCCCTTTAATTTTAGTCTTTACTTAGATTCCCTCGAGCAATACTTAAAACGTCCGCTAGAAAAAACTTATATACTTTCCTTTTTTACGAAGTTACGTCCCGATCTTTAGGACTAAATCTCCCTTTATTTAGCGTCTATTTAGGATAATACTCGTAAGGAGATAGTCTAACTCGCTTAATGCTTTTAGGATACTCTAGGAAATAAAAAGCGCCCTGTAAAGCTAACTAACGACTAGTCGACCTTAACTTAAGGGGCAAAAGGCTCCCGTTCGATAGGCTATCGCCGACGTAAAGACCGAAATAGATCTACTAATAACTATTAAGATTCCGACGCCGCTAGATCGACCTTAAATAGCTATAGAAACGGTCGTAGCAACGGTCGTAGGAACGGCCGAGGAAATAGTCGCAATAGTCGCAACGGTAGGAATAGATATAGTAGGAATAGCCGTAGTAATAACCGGGGAGGAAATTCGTATAGAAATAGCGAAAGCTAATCCGGCATAGTTATTTATTAGTATTATAAGAAACTAGGCTATATATAAGCCGATTGCTAGGCAATAGCGAAAGCTAACCGAGCTATAGCCGATTCGGAGATAATAAAGAAGGAGGGAAACGCCTAAAAGTTAAAGTAAATGCCTCTCCTTCGACTAAGCTATAGGTAGAGGTAGTTAAGAGACTACGTACTATTAGAAAGCTACTAAGGCGAATACTTTATAAAATCATTGTTAATCTTAATTACGGTAGTAAAGTAGACTTAGTAGATATAAATTTTGCTCGAAAATAAGGGCTACGATAGCTTCCTTTATTAACTCTTAAATTAAAGGTAGTCGGGAATACGCTTATAAGACGATATAGAGTCTAGGAAGTTTCTATCTAACTCTAAGATAATCGCTATAAGGAAAAGACAATCATTCGCCTTTATATCGGCATCGATAACGGATTAAAACCTAACGAAGCACTAGTTTTACTTAGTATACCTGTACTTTCTTAGGAATATATTTATCTCGTTCTTTTTAAGCGCGCTTAGTAGTTTAAACACTAACTTTCTAAGGTATTATTACGCTAACCGTAGAAATTTTTGCATAAGTGTCGGAATAAGGCATAGGTCTATATAGTTATACTAGACCTAAATTTTATACTATTTCCCGATAAAGATAATAACCCGGCGAACCCTAAGCGAATAGGGGAGGAAATACCGGCGACTCTTTTAGACTTTAAAGACGTATTTTCTAAGCATAAGGCCGATTTATTACTAAGGAAGAAGGGCACCGATTATACGATTAACCTATTGCCCGACTTTAAGCCGCCTTTTAGACCTATCTACCCTCTTTCTTAATCCGAACTTTAGGTTTTAAAGGAGTAGTTAGATTAGTCCCTTAAGCGTAGCATTATTCGGAAATCTAAGAGTTCGGCCGGGGCTCCTATCCTTTTTATGCCTAAGAAAGATAGCACTTTACGCCTTTATATAGACTACTAGGGGGTTAATAGTATTACCGATAAAAATCGCTACTTACTCCCCCTTATTTCGGAGATTATAGACCGTTATTAAAGGGCTAAGTACTTTTCGAAGATTAACCTAAAAAACGTATATTAACGCATCCGGATTAAGGGAGGGGATAAGTAGAAGATAGCCTTTCGTACTTACTATAGTTACTATAAGTATTTAGTATTACCGTTTAGATTAACTAACGCCCTTACTATATTTTAGTTATATATTAACTAAGTTCTTAAAGGCCTTATAGATACTATTTGCGTTATTTACCTTAATAATATTTTAATCTTTTCTAAGACCTACGAGGAGTATATAGAATACTTACGATAAGTCCTTAAACGACTAAAGAACACCGAGCTATTCGCTAATTTATCGAAGTACACTTTCTATAAGCAGTCTTTAGAGTTTTTAAGATTTATCCTATCTATTAACGGAGTTGTAATAGACCTAGCCCGCGTTAAGGCTATTATAAATTAGGAAGAACCTTATTCTTTCTATAATATTTAAGTTTTTCTCGGTTTTATAAATTATTACCGACGATTTATTTTAGGATACTCTAGTATTATTGCCCCTCTTACTATATTATTAAAGGGGAGCGTTAAGGGAAGAAAGCCTAGACGAGTATAGCTAAACACTAGCGAATTAATAGCGTTTTACGCCGTAAAGAACGCCTTTATAATAGCCTTACTTCTCCGATACTTCGACCCTTAAAGACCGATTCGCATTAAGACTAATGCCTTAATTTTCGTAATAGCTAGCATTCTTTCGTAGCCCGATAACGAAGGCTACTATTATCCGATTGCTTTCTAGTTACGGAAGTTTACTAGCCTTAAGCTTAACTACGGCACCTTTAATTAGGAGATATTTGCTATCGTTAAGTTATTTAAATACTAGCGATACTACGTTAAAGGGGCGGCGAATACTATTAAAGTTTTATTAGATTACTAAAACCTTTAAGGCTTTATAAAGTAAGTATCCTATAATAAAAGATAAGCACGTTAGTATATATACCTAGCTCCTTTTGATTTTACGATTAAATACTAAGCCGGCAAATTAAATCCTACCGATGCTTTATTAAGGAAGCTAGAATTTATAGGCGAAGCCCTACCGTCTATAGAGCTACTCCCGGAACTATAATAGAAGTTAGCAATTATTCGGTAAGTATATATAGCTATAGATTTTATAAAGAGCGACCTTAAGACGAGTTCTTAGGTCTCTACTATCTCTAAGCTTAACGAGATATCTTTACGTAACGAAAATACATAAGCTCTCTAAGATTTAATCGCTTAGCATTCGGGAATAAGTCCCGCGGATTTAGCCACTTAGGTTAAAGATATCGTTAGTTATAAACAACGGTATTAAAGATAATTAGCTAGGTTAGTAGCTCGTTGTAAAAGGGTTTATAAAAGCAATATCTCTAAGCCCCTTTTTAAGCTCTTTAAGAAGACTTAAGCGGAAGATCCGTAGACTATATAGCGAGTATAGGCCGAACGTACCCTAAAAGAAAGGGTAAGTCTTTAGTTATTAAGCCTAAATAGACTTATTTTATATTCGGGAAAAATCGTAGTGCCTATAGAGGTTGCCTTAAGGCAAGAGCTTATTTAGCTCTACTATAACAATCCCTTTATAGGATACTTCGGGATAGCCTATACGAAAGACCTCCTATCCCGGAAATTCTTTTAGGAATAAATAGCTCGTAATATAAATAGCTACGTGCGTTTATATTATATTTATTAAAGCGCCGTTCTAAAGCGGCATCGCCTATACGGCGCCCTTACGTCGCTGCCTATTCCTATAAGACCTTAGGAAGAAGTCTCTATAGACTTTACTATAGGTTTTCCGGAGTTATAGTTCGATAGTAGAAAAGTTAACGCAATACTAATAATCGTTAATTAATATACTAAGTATAGCGTATTTCTTACGGTCTCTAAGATAATAATAGCGCTTAAGTTAGCTAAGGCTTTTTATTATAAGATTAAGCTTATCTATAGAGTACCGAAAGGCATTATTTCTAATAGAGGAGCTCTATTTACTAGTAAGTTTTAGTTAGACCTTTATTATATATTATAGATAAAACGTAGGTTATCGATAGCCTTTTACCTATAAACCGACGGTTAGACCGAACGGGTAAATTAGATACTATAATACTACCTTCGGTATTATATAAATGCCGAATAGAATAACTAGCCTAGACTACTACGAGAGGCTTAGTTCGCTTATAATAATGCGAAGAATACAACTATAGGCTTTTCGCTTAATAAGGCATTATTCGGATACTAACTAGACTACTATATCTACCTTATAGACGATACTATTAGTAAGGGAGTGCCCGAAGCGAGAGCTCGTATTAGTAAATTAGTAGACTTAAGGAAAAAGCTAGAGACTTATTAGCGATAAGCTATTAAGTCGTAAAAGAAATTCTATAACCTCTATTATAAGCTACTTACCCTTAAGGTTAAGGACCTAGTAGGACTCTTTACGAAGAACTTACGCCTTAAGGACTAAAGAAGGAAGTTATTACCTAAATATATTAGACCTTTTAAGGTCCTTTAAGCTATTAGTAAGCAGGCGTACCGCCTAGCCTTACTAGAGAAATACGACCGGCTTTATAATGTGTTTTATATTAGTCTTCTTAAGCCGTAAGTAAAACGGGCTACTAACTAATACCTTAGCGAATTACTGCCGATGCCTAACCTTAACGATGCCGAAGGAGAATAGTCGGTTTAGTAAATTAAGGACTATAAGAAGAAGAAGGGCGTTACCTATTACTTAGTAAAATAGGAAGGTTAGCTAGCCGAATACAACGAGTAGGTTGCTTAAGACGATATAGCGAATGCTTAGGAACTTATTAACGAATACTTAGAGATACGGCTAAAGAAACGGCGGAAATTACGCATTACGAAATAACTTCTTTTTAGCTTACCCTAACTTTTCTACTTTTACTCCGCCGCTACTTTATCGTTATTCCTTAACATCTATATAGTAGAAGTCTCCTACTTTTATTTCGCTAGTAAACTCCGCAATAATAGGGAGACGTTTTAACTACTCCCCTTTTCCTTAGCGACCGCTCTCCTCGATTATTTTATATAAATTATCGTATATATATTCTCGTCCTACCCGCTATAGGGTAAAACCTACGTCCTTAATCACTAAGCGAAGCTTCTAGTCCTTATTCTCACGTATAGCTTTACGTCGCTCTATCGATGCCTACCGGTACTTAAGACGACGTTTCGTATATAAACGTTTAGCACCTAGTACCCCCTATTCCTCTCGGTAGGCCGTTATTACGGCTATAAACGACGTATAAACTTAGTAGAAGATTGACTTTATCTTCTTCTTCTCTATCTTATCCTAAGTAGTCTATAACTTAGTTATCTTCGTCTAAATAGCGTATAGATAAGCTATATCTCCGGATATTATTGCCGGCACTTATAATTTTATTAGCAACTATATCCCGACTTAATAAAGAACGAGGAGCTTACCGATTTATAAAGGTTACTACGCGAGTTATATTAAATATATCTACTTAATCGTATATCCTCCTATATATAATATAGTTCGACTATTTTAGTATCGTCCTTATTATCGCTAAACCCTTATATGCTGCTATTAAGGCACTTAATATAGTATAGCTCGGTAATATAGCACCCTTTCGCCTAGCGACTTTTTATATTCGCGGCCTTCTTGCCCTTTTTCTTAAGCGATATCCCTTTCTAGATATTCCTTTTATCTATAGTATCTCCTCTAGTATTTACCTTTATATCCTTATCTCCGTCGTCTTTACTAAATAACGAAAATGTTTCGGACTTAACAACTACTAGCGTTATACGCTTTACATTCGCGTAATCTTCTTAAGACTTTACTATAATAGGCTTCTTAATGCTTATAAACGGTCCTTTAAATAATTAACGATATAGTTAATCTTTGGTTTCTTCCTTTAATAAGGATGTCGACTTCTCTAAGGCATCTCGTATATCTTTCTCTACGAAGAGTCGTTCTAATAGGGTGGTTTTCTCTCCGCGTGTCTTCTTTAGCTTTATCTCTTCCTATGCTATTACTATTATATCCTTAATCGATACTCCGTTTACGGATAGCTCTAGGACTTAAGCAATAACTAAAAGGCCTATCGGTTAAATATTATCTATTTGCTTTCCTCGCTTTTAAGGTATCTATACTATCCCGCTTATCGTTCGCTTAGGAGGCATAGCGTTAAACTAATTCGGAATATGCTCGTCTAATTCGGAATATACTTATTAGATTTAGAATATACTCGTCTAATTCCGAATATGCTTCTCTATAAGATCTCGATATAGTTATATAATAAGAGAAAAGAAGAACAAAATCTTTATATATAAAGAGCAGCACTCTATTATAGTTCGCTAACTATACGTAGGCGACTAGCCCCCTATTGCGCAGTAACTATTACAACGCGCAACTAATACGATAATTATTATAACACACATAATAATAACTATCGTCGTTGATTTTCACACTACGTTTAATCCTATTTTAATCCTATTTTAGTCCTATTTGCTATTACGACTTTATTCGTACCTAAAGCTATCCTAGTTAACTTATAAGAAGACAGACTAGAGGTACGTTTAGGAAGGTAGGAACGATAGCCAAAAGTATGAATAATCCTTTATTATAGTGCGGTTGCCCTCTCGTAGTAAGACTAAAGCTTGCCCCTCTTCTTAAATATATCGGGGCCTTAGGGATATACCCTTAGGCCTTAAGAGGGGTTATCGGGGACTAGTTAGCGACTAATAGCCGAATAGTCCCTAAGCTAAAATGCATTATCTATCGTGTATATATCCCTATCTCCCGGCTCTATAGTTGCGCGGGTAGCTGCGTTATAGAACGCTCCTTACCACCCGTTAGGTATATATACGGCTATAAAAGAGCTACGCCTATATATTTCCTAGACGCGTCGCTTTTAATAATTACGGGAAGCATTTAGCTAAACTTAACGAAGACCGGTGTTAATATAATAACATTACGGATCCGTTCTTAAGCCGCTTTAGCTTCCGTAGTTAAGGTAATAAGGACGTTCTTACTACCGAAAGACTATTTAATTAACGGGATAGATAGGTCCGAAAAGTTCGGGATTAGTATACGTAGGTATCCGGCTATATAAATAAAAGCGCGGATTTCTATAGTAGTCGTAGGCATCGGGCGGTCGCGAATAGCGGCAATCTTAAGAGGATCTACCCGAATGCCTTTAAAATAGACGATAAAGCCTAAGAATATACCTATATCGACGAAGAGCTTTATCTTCTTAGCGTTTAAGAGTAGGCCGTACTTAACGGCGCGGGCGAAGAAGGTAAGTAAGCGTTCGTAAAGCTATTCGACTATATCGGCCTAAAGGCATATATCGTTAAGGAGACTAATAGCGAACTCGTAGAGCGGCTATAAAACTTCCTTTATAAAGGCTTAGAAAGTAGCCGGGGCGTTCGTAAGGCCTATAGGCATAACTTCCTATTCGTATAGGCCGAAAGGCGTAATAAAAGCAGTCTTCTCGTAGTCTTTTAAGGCAATACGGATATGCTAAAACCCGTCTTATAGGTCGATAAAAGCGTAGTAATAGTAGCCGGCTACGCGCTAGATTTTATCTATAGTATTTAGGAGAGGATGCGTATACTTCTTTATTAAGGTATTAAGTATATAGTAGTCGGCGTAAATACGCTAAATCACTTGCCTATAGGCATTATGCTATAGGCCTATAGGTGCCTTCTTCGGCGTTAATAGTAGAGGAGACGACTATAGGCTAACGGACTTTCGAATAATACTCCCCTTATATTTCTTAATAAAGTCCTTAATAGCTTATGCCTATAAGGGACTATAGCGTTAGGGAGCCTATCGTATAGGTATACTATTACCTATATTAATTCGATAGACTATTTATGCTAATTTTTCTATACGTCGAAGCGATACGTCGAAGAGCTCTAGGAATTTTGCGAAATAGACGTTTATAAAGCATTTCGCTTATTCTAGCGTATTAGCGTAAAAGCAGATAGCACGCGTAGGAGTAGGTTAAACGTCGGTCGAATTAGCGAAAAAAGCTATAGAGAAAACGTTCGACGGCCGCGGCTATAATAAAGGCTTGCCCTTAAGATTACGAAGTCGTATAGTGCCGTTGCCTTTATAAGCGACTCTAAAGGCGTGAAAGATAGATTGTCTAAGGGTTAAGTCACTAGGAAAAGTCCCGTTAGGGACGATACCGTAAGAGAGGGCAACTAAACCGGTCTAATCGTCGTTGCCTTACTATTATATAGCGATAACGATATCGTCTTAAACGCTTAGTCTAGGAATCCCTCCTATCCCCTTTATAGTAGAGGCGACTTAAGACGGGTATAAGGCTAGCTTATATACGAGTAAAGAAGAAATATAATAAGATATAAAACCGTAGTTAAAGAAAGAAGAAAGAGTAGAGGATAAGGAAGTCGTTAGTTAGTAAAGGAAAATACTATAACGATTGCTAAAGCCCTTATAGAAAGGCTTTTAGCTAGTATTAATACCGCTATCTATAGTTATAAAGTAGATAGCGTTATATCCTTATTAGAAATGCCTTAAGTCTATACCTTCTTATATAGCTATAAGGATAGCTTCCGTTTCTGCGTTATCTTCCTTAAGTTAGTACGTTAGATCTTAGTCTTCGTCGGCATTATCTATAACCTCGTCGTCGAAGTATATATATAAGCGGTTAGCGTAATTGCGATAATTTCCTCGCGTGCCCTTACGTATGCTCTTACCTTAGTTACCTCTACCGCGATTACTACCGCGGCTACGGCTACTCCTTCTAAAGCGCTAGCGGGAACCGAATGCCTTAGTAGCTTTATATATCTTCCCTTTTATCGTAACGTCTTAAGGCGGGCTAGACGGTAAGGATAACGCAATAGTAAGTGCTAGCGAAGATAATAGACGGTAGTCTTATGCCTAATATCTAGCCTTACTATAGTTAAAGTAGGTATTCGCCTTAAATAAGGCCGTAAAAGTTAAAGCGGCGATAGCCTTATCGTCGGCGGCGTAAACGAGAGTATCGGTCGTACGCGGATCGGCTATAACGATGCCTAAAGGGCCTAAATAAAAGGAGGCGGACAATAAGCTAAGATTAGCCTTAACGACTTTTATTATCGCCGGTTTATTACTAATAATCTTATTTATCTTCTATATTTAGTATAGTTAGCCCTCTTATATATAGATAAAAGTAGCTAGCTTACCGTAGATATCTTCTATAAGCTAACGCGTTTACTCGCTAGCTAATAGCATAAGACGCTAAATAAGGGCTATACTATATAGTCTAGTTATATTAGAACCGATTCGTAATTAAATACATAGGAGGTTATTCCGAATATGCTAGAGGGTAATAGTACGGATACTAAGGCTATATTTCTTAATATCGGGAAGGTTTAAAAACGCGTCGCGAATGCGCTAAGTAAAGTTAACGAAGGCCTCGTCCTTAACTAGCGCTAGTTAGGCGTAAATAGCTAACGGCGCGTCTAAAACACTATAGTCCCTTAGGACTATAAAAATGCCCTTTAGGAGCAATATCTAGTCTAAGTGCCTAACGTTAACCTAATACGCGATAGGGCCGAAGTCCTTAAATAACTCGTTAGCTAACTGCGTAGGCTAGAGGTTATATAGTATCTATCCGATAAGAAACGTAGATTATATCTATTAGAGCTTCTAAAGGACGGTATAGTCCGCTTAATATAACTTCTATTTAAGCTTTATAGTAATCTTATTTCGGTTATTAGTTACTATATCGTTAACGTCTTTAGTAGCTTTCGCTTAAGGCTAGATGCTTTTTATAAGAGTTTTAGTAGCTCGATCGTAAGTAGTATTATACGGAATATATATAAGATAGTCGAAGTTTAAACGTAGGTTAAGACCTTGTTCTAGGAATGCGTATTAGTCGACGGCTCTATCGTCGTAGTATAGGAAAGGCTTTACCGGCAGCTAGTGCTATTATAGTAGAACCGGTTGCTAAACGGGTTGCTTATACTACGGCTAAGCTACCTACCCTTACTATTGCTAATTCGAATAAGCAAATCGCTGCTCGCTTATAAGGTTAGTAGTAGGCGTTGCCGTAGTACTTTAGTTAGGCAGGTCTATAGGAGGAGCAAGAGGCGATAAGTAGTCCGGCACGAGAGGTACGGGAGGAACGGGAATAAGCCCTAAAGCTAAGGAGCCGGCAGTAGGTAGTAGTAGAAAAGGAGGTGCTTATACTCGAAAGAGACTAGCTAGGCGCTCCTTTATACGCTCTATCTAAGTAGTCTAACGCTCCTTAAAACGCTCCTTAAGACGCTTTATCTAGGTAGCTTAACGCTCCTCGAGACGCTTTATCTAAGTGATTTAGTTATCTTCTAGCTATTCGAGCTAGTTAGCTTACTATCGAGACTACTAACGCATTTTACTACGAAGTTCTTTACGTAAGTCGTTAAGGTAAGTATTAAAGACTTTATTTTAGCGGGTTATCTTCTAGTCTACCTATCTTCCTAGGCTAGCGATTAAACTCGTCTTATTTAGCTTAAGGCCGATAGTAGAGCTTGCTATAAAGCCCCGGCGAGAGCTTTAGTCGGCTCCTAGCTTATCCTTAGACGGCGAATTTAGCGGCAACGCTACCGATATATTATATAACGTTAGGCTTATGCAATATTAGGCGAAAGAAAAATAGGGTAGAATAGGTGTTTAGGGTAGTACGATAGGTCTACGTAGCGTAAACGCTAGGATGCGTAATTCGTCCGATTTCTAAAGAGGCTAAGTTTTGCTCTTTAAAAATACGTATTTTTAAGGCCTTTTAAAGGTCGGATCGGGCATATATAATAGAGAGTCTTAGGGCTTCCTGCTAGGAAGCTTCGTTAAGACTATATTCTATGTGTGTTAATTAACTAGCTAAGGTTATAGGCGCTTAGGGCTTTAGGGAAAACCCTGCAGCGGGGCGCTGACTAATGCGCCCACCCAATGGGATCCTTATTGATTAATGTGATGTTTTAGGGAAAACCCTGCGCGGTGCGCTGACTAATAGATTAAACAGGCACCGGTCACGTGTGTGGTCCTCCAACAATAGGGGATGTCAAAATGTCAAAATTAGTCAGATATCCGAAGACAACAGCTGCTGGCTGCACGCACGCACCTGTCAAAGCCTACCCCTCTTTTCATTTATTAGGGCCAGAGCTTTGCAGAACAGAACACACACATCAACACATCACCATAACCTCATTGCAGCGATTCATTACTGCTGTAACGCCATTTGCATCTTGTCCATTTGATCCTCTACTCTGCTCATTAGGCCAGGGCCCCAGAACCTTAGTTCTCACACCAGAGACGGAGAGAGCGTGCAGCAGCGTGGCACGCCCATTCTGTCTCTGCTCGTAATCGTCGTAGACTCCTCAGACTCCTCCATACGACCACGACCGGCACATTACCACACACCACAAGCATCCGACCACAACTACAAGCATCCGGTATGCGTCACTCCCCCTTGCTCCCGAGTTCTTAACGCCGACGCTGACCTCGAACCTCTCGCTGAAGCACAAATTCTTGTGTGCGTTACTCCCCCTTGCTCCCGAGTTCTTGTCGCCGACGCTGACCTCGAACCTCCTACAGTCCAGGCAACGATCGGTATACGCGACTCCCCCTTGCTCCCGAGTTCTCGACGCCGACGCTGACCTCGAACCTCTCGCTGAAGCACAAATAAACGTCTTGTGTGCGTTACTCCCCTTGCTCCCGAGTCTCGACGCCGACGCCGACCTTTGACTAAATAGACGATACCAGAACAATCCCCCTTGCTCCCGAGCTCTCGACGGCGACGCTGACCTCGAACCTCCTGACTGAGGTCTACAGACATCGTGTGCACTCCCCCTTGCTCCCGAGTTCTCGACGCCGACGCTGACCTCGTACCTTCTGACTGAATCCACAGCAATAATCATCATGGTATGCGTTACTCCCTCCCCCTTGCTCCCAAGTCTCGACGCCGACGCTCCTTAAACTCTAAACACTAACGCCCTCTAGGGACTTAAGGAAGTGCCTATCGGCTAGGTGGTAGTTGAAGCAGTCAATTGCGTGCTCGCCTCTCTATCCCTTACACTTAGTACGATCGTCTGGCGCTAGTCTAAAGAGAAGAAGACTACTACGGAAGGCGGCGGTCTCCTCGAAGAATAAGGACGACAGTTGTCCGCACTCGAGGAGTCTCGTGGCAAGCTTAAGGGGCGGTAAGTCTTAATGAAATAAGTATAAGAGTTATAATATTAAGATATAGCTAACCTATGTTTTATAGCATCGAAGGTCTTAAGCAACTTGTCTAAGAGCAGGCAGAACAACTTAAACATATCTATTAGGACTAAACGAAACTTCTTTACCGGTAAGTCTTAATTAAACAAGTAGAATAGTTATTATATTAGAATATAGCTAACTTATATTTAATAGGTTGGAATCCCTTGAAAACGCTTATAAGCAAGACTATTATACACGATATTAGTAAGGCTTACGATTAACTAAAGATCGTCCTTAAATCGAAGGCCGAATAAGAGCTTAAACAAAGAGGAGTATAGCATAGGAATAGGGGATAAGGGATACGTATAAGGTGCAGTTGCGGGCACGTAATCCACGTGACCTACGTAATTACGTGCACGCAATAAGACTATATCTCCGCGATGCCTTCCCCTCTCTAGCTAGTAAGACAGACATAATACATATACCGGTTAACCCTAATAGTAGAGCCTAACTAACACTAATTAGTAGTTGACTTAGTTAATTATAGACAGCTAGGTAGAAGAGATAGATACGTATCCTTAAACGTATACGGATCTTTTTCGAATAATCCTATTCCGTATACTTAGAGAGGGTTATCTATGCTAAGAATAAGGATCTCCGCTAGTTTACCTACTAAGAGATTCCTTTAAGCTTTTAGTTAACAGTCGCCGCTATCCTCGATAGAAGCACAACACTAACTATAAGTGCGTTAGCAACGCAATAAACCCGATAAAAAGAAGGCATCTCCGCTAGTCTTACCTACTAAGAGATTCCTCCGACCGTTACGATAATTATCGCGAAGAATATCGCGATCCCTATATATAAACCTAGTTATTATAATAACGTCTACTAGCCCGACTCTTATTGCCGTAGCTAACGTAGTACTAACTTCTACAGCCGACGCAGCCGCAGCCGCCCTTACGGCAAACGCCCTAGCGGCGAACGTTATACTACTCGATTACCTTATAATAGAGAAGATAACGGCCCTCCCGAAGACCTTATATAAGTAAATTTGTTAGTAGGGCTCTACTGCGTAGAGGGGCCGGAAGGTAAACCTATTGCACTTATATAGTTAGGTGCATTAGGTTCTATTCTCTTGTCTTACTAGCTAGAAAGGGGGAAAAGGGGGCCCTTTTATAAGTGCTGCGAAGAGCCTGCCCGGCTTAGCCGGGCGCTTAATAGAGCCTTATTAGGAGCACGTGACCTAGCCGCTAACGCTATCATCCGGGTTATAACGAGGCTATTGCCCGGGTTATAACAAGGCTAATAACGGCGTTATCGTCGGGGTTATTAGGGGTTATAACTTATAACCCCTTTTCTCCTTATATAATTAGATTAGTCCGATACTAGCAGTTCTTCTTTAAGAGGCTGTAAAGCGTATTAACGGACTAATCGAACATAACGAATAGAAATAGAATCTATAGCCCGATTAAACGGGCCGTATTGTTATCTCGGATCCGGCTAACGAATAAAGAAGGGGAAAAACAGGGATCTATAGCCCGGTTAAACAGGCCGTTATTATTATCGTAGATCCGGCCGAAAAACAACGTTGCAATAACCTTTACAACGTACGGAAAAAGGAGGGGAAAATGCATATTAGGCTAAAATGCCTAATAAATATAAATTGTAAATATAAATCGCAAAAGGATTAAAAAAGCGTATTTAGGCCGGAATAAAACGTAACCGGTGCGACGTAGGGTCGAAGTAGGGCCGGGACGTAGCGTTGCCGGGTCGAAGCAGAAAAATAGGGAATAAAGGAAGCAATAAACAAAAACAGTAAGTAAACACACTAGCAGTTTTTTAAATAAAGAATAAGAACAAAGACGTTATCTTAGGGACTAGGGAGTATCCGAAAGGGTTAGCTAGCCGAACTCGTTAGTCCTATCGTCGTCGTTATCCTCTTTACCTAAGAGTATTGCTATTTATACGACACGAAATTGCTATTTGCACGATAAATATATCTAAGCCCTGTTTTTTCTACGCGACCCCGCGCGCTTAGGTCCCGCTACTAAAATTAGGTAGAGGTATATAGCAATTAAGAGGGCTACGTAAATCGTGTGTATAGCCTTAATTCAGTCGATTTAATAGCTATAGCAGCGCGCGTGCCCCCTACTATATGCCCTCTACTACGTGCTATCTACTGCGTGCCCTCTACTACGTGCCTTCTACTACGTGCCCTCTACTATATGCCCTACTGCGTGCCCTTTACTACGTGCCCTCTACTATATATATAGCTCGGCTCCTTAATATATGCTTTATGCCCGGCTGCGTGCCCTACTGCCTGCCCTACTGCCTGCCCTCTGCTATATATACGGCTCCTTAATATATGCTTTATGCCCGGCTGCGTGCCCTACTGCGTGCCTTCTACTGCGTGCCCTCTGCTATATGTGCGGCTCCTTAATATATGCTTTATGCCCGGCTGCGTGCCCTACTGCGTGCCTTCTACTACGTGCCCTCTACTATGTGTGCGGCTCCTTAATGTATGCTTTATGCCCGGCTGCGTGCCCTACTGCGTGCCTTACTGCGTGTCGGTAGCACGATTTGCGCGGCTCTCTTAATTGCCATATACCTACACCTAATTTTGCTAGCGGGACCTAGGCGCGCGGGGTCGCGTAGAAAAAGTAGAGAATTTAGGTATTTATCGTGCAAATAGCAATTTCGTGTCGTGCAAATAGCAATACTCTTACTTAAAACGTAGCCGTGTTATTATCGTCCGGAGCCTTGTATACGACCTCTCGCACGGCCGCGTTAGTTAAAGTATTGCTGTTCGGGGCGGCGTGCGAGGTACGTCTCGAGGCACGAGCAAAGCTCGTAAAACAGCTCTTCTACCCGTTCGGCCGGACGAAAGTAGGCCTGTTTAAGTTCCGGGACGCCTTAACAAGCGTTCGTAATAGCTAGTCGTAGGGGGATATCTCCTGCAAAAGCCGGGCTAAAGGCACGTTAGTAGAGCTATAGCTTATCGAATAGCAGCTCGAGGACCTCTTAGAGCGGCTTGCCGGGGTGCTATATCCGAAGCTTCTAAAATAACGTTATAGTCTACTCCGTAAAGTACTATCGCTAGTTAATATCGAAACGGCGTTTAAGGGCATCGTATATAGCCCGAAACGTAGCCGTAGACTAATTAATCTGCCGGATATAGTAGTCCTCGGCACGGCCGGTAAGGATTTAAATAACTAGTCCGTAAAATCAGCTTAAGGCGATTTAGAGGCTATAGTAGGTCTATATAAAGAGCCGGACCTTATCGTCTAAGATATTATATAGCTCTCCCGTATAGTTATAGTCCTTCCTCTATACCTTATCGAATTATATTACGAGGTTCCTATCGGTAGGGACGTTCGGGACCTCGGGAGGTGGCATTATTATATATGCCTTAAGGGGGAAGACGGGGACGGGAGCCGGGACGGGGCCTTAGGGAATAGCGGTAGGACCGGCGGTAGGAACGGCGGCAGGCTAGAACGGTTGAGTAGTCGGGGCGAATTCGGGGTGCCGGAACTAGTGACTTATCGGATAGACCGTGTGTTACGGAGCCTAGGGAACGAACGGGCCGGGAATAATAGGCGGAGGCGGGCCGGGAACAACTAGCGGAACAACAGGCGATAATATAGGCAACGATACTCTTACGGCTCTTTAAACAACGGAAGCCGGGGTTAACGAGGGCGCAGCCGTTAAAGCGGTAGGGAAAGGCGATGGCGGAACTAACGATAGCGGGACTAACGATGCGACGGCGGCGGTAGCAGCTGTTTGTTAGCGTAAGCTGCTGTTCCGATGTCGAATTAGGTCGTTAAGAACTCGTCGGCGGGCTAGACTAGCGGTTCGTCGAGTCTTTATAAGGCGACGAATTACGCCGTATTTAAGCCGTTTTATTAGTCTAAAAAGATCCTACGTCTTTTTAAGAGGGTCCTTAGCGCCTTCGTGTATTCCTTATTAACTCTATTCTATATTGCCTTATACTATCCCTCGAAGTGTTTTTAGAAGTCGTCGAATAGCTAGGGGCTGTTAATATATACGCTATAGTCCGAAACGACGAGAAACCGGGCTGTATAAGTCGTAACGTCGTCGTCTAGCGTAACATCTGCCTCCTAACGGCTTATATCGACGTGCTTATAGAATATCTTATACATAAGGTGGCTAAGGGGGTTCTCTTCCTCCGGGAATAGTGTCTAGGCCGAGGTTAACATCGTATATTCGTTGAAATAGGCTTAAGGCAGTAAGCGGACTATATAATGCCGGGTCGGAAAGACGGCGGGGTGTTTATCGTACGTAAGGGTCTTTACGCGAGGGTCGTAATTAAATAGCTTGTGTTAATTATATGTCCCGTAGGCTATCGGGAGTGTTTAACGGGTTCGCGAGGGGGTCTTCGCGATAGGGTCAGTCGTATTCCTTAATAGCATAAGCTTCGTTAAAGGGGTAATCCGTCGAGGGTAGTATAACACCCTTATTAGCGTTATAGACGCACTCTTCTTAATAGCACGGGCTTTGTTAAAGTAGTAATCCGTTAAAGGGAGCTTAGGAAGTATTCTTCGTTCGGCCACCGAAAGCAATATCGGTTCTAGTTCGGGAAGATCCTTCGTTCTTAGCACAAATAGCCCTCTCTAAGTGTACGGATCGGGATCGTAGGTTAAAATGACTATTTAATCGGATCCGTCGCACGTTCGAGGGTTAGGGAGTCTGTCTCTTCTACCTAGCTTATCTATAATTAAGCTTTTTAATCACTGATTAGTATTAGCAGGGCTTTACTACGTAGAGCGGCCGGAAGGTAAACCTATTGCACTTATGTGGTTAGGTGCATTAGGTTCTATTCTCTTGTCTTGCTAGCTAGAAAGGGGAAAAAGGGGGCCCTTTTATAGGTGCTGCGAAGAGCCTGCCCGGCTTGGCCGGGCGCCTAACAGAGCCTTGTTAGGAGCACGTGACCCAGCCGCTAACGCTGTTATCCGGGGAATAACGAGGCTATTGTCCGGGTTATAACGAGGCTAATAACGGCGTTGTCGTTAGGGTTATTAGGGGTTAGGACTTATAACCCCTTTTCTCCTTATATAACTAGATTAGTCCGACAAAATTAATATAAGCCTTTAGGACGGCAATATTAAACGAGATTAAGATACAGTCGCAATTATAACATACGTCGCTATATATATATTATAAGTATTGCTATTTGCACGGATATAAATCTCTATTTATATAAAAGTCCGCTTAAATCCCTACTTTTTCTACGCGACCCCGCGCGCCTATATCCCGCCACTAAATTTTCCGTATAGGTATATAGCAATTAAGAGGTATTAGATCCGCGGGTAAAGGGATTACATATAGGATTACGTACGGGATTATAGACGGGAAATTAGGCTAAGAGACCCCTTAAATAAGGTCTTAAGGCAGCCCCTTTTCGGGCATAATGATATTATATTATTAATATACTGCTTTTAGCGGTATTACAGCCGCTTTAGCGCCCTAACGGCCGCTATAATACATATCTCTCGCATCCTTATTTAGTAGGCCGTAGATCGAGGATCTAATAATTAAGAGTCTTAGTCTTCTAGCTACTACTACTAAGAGAAGCTACTATTTAACTATTAGGCCCTATTTAAACCGCGAGAAAAGCCTAGCTAATTATGCTCGGCAAGAGGACTAGATTCCTATCGTATCGAAAGAAAAGCCCGCGAGAACTATCCTCGCGGCATTATTATTGAATAAAGCCCGCGAGAACTACCTCGCGGCACCTTATCGAATAAAGCCTATAACACGCGGCAATATATTAAGATAAGCCCGCGAGAACTACCTTACGGCACCTTATCGAATAAAGCCCGCAATACGCGGCAATATATAGAAATAAGCCTGCGAGAACTACCTCGCGGCACCTTATCGAATAAAGCCTATAACATACGGTACTATATCGAAGTAAGCCTACGAGAACTATCCTCGCGGCACTATATTAAACTAAGCCCGCGAGAACTATCTACGTAGCACTATATCGAAAGAAAGCCCGCGAGAACTATCCTTACGGTACTATATCGAAGAAAGCCTATAATACGCGGTATAAATATATCGAAAAAGCCCGTAAGACTCGCAGCACTAATATATCGAAAGAAAGCCTATAATACGCGGTATAAATATATCGAAAAAGCCCCTTATAAAAGACTACCTCGCGGCACTAGAAAGAATAATATATCCTGCTTTTAGTAAAGGCGAAAAGGGGTAATTCCTTAGCTAAATATATATCCTACTACTAGCAAAGGCGAGAAGGTAATTCCCTTATTAGCTAGCTAAATATATATCCTACTATATTACGGTGTTAGGTTATATTATATATAATTATACGTAACCTCTATATCGTATATATAGATATTTAGATCTAGTCTATAGCTATATCCTTTCGTAGATTAATAATAATTATATACCCCCCTTAAGCTCGTTCCCTTATAGTTTAATCTATTATTTTTATCCTATTGCCTTTAATTAATAATCTCGCTATCTTACCCTTTTCTTTTCTAATCTCCCCTCTTCGCGACGTAAGTCCGCCTCCTCGTCGGACCCCTTCGACTAAGTTTTCCTCGATTATTAGAATTTTCCTAGTATAGATACGCCGTCTCGACGGGAATTACGTAGATTTCCCTCCTTACCCTTTGCTTTATAATCTACGATAATTAACTATATAGAGGCCGATCCTCCGTCCGCTACCTTAGCTATTACCCCGCCGGCTCTTACCGACCTAAAGCCTTAGACCGAGTACGTTTCTTACTACCCCCGCCTCGCCGCCTTTCTTTAAGCCTAACGGCCTATATTCGGCACGTTCGCCTATATTTAAGCTAATACTACTCCTAACTTCCGCGCCCCTTAGATTAAGGCCTTTACTTACCTTAATAATACTTACGTTAAGTTAGATATAGGAGTGCTTATCGCTTAAGAGTATATAGCCGTTGCCTAAAAGTACGCTGCCGATCTTTAGCGTTAGCTTAACCACGCTATATCCTTTCTCTTTATCTTAACCGAACGCGATACGGCTTAAGACTAGGCCTTTACCCCCGCCCCCGCCCTTACCCTTACCCGTTCTTATATCGCCGACCTTAAGAGGTTCGCCGGCGACTCCGGCACTTAGAAATAACGTTAGGAGGCTTTCCGGACCTAGCGCGACGGCCTTATTATTAAGCTCCGTTAGGACGCCGCCTTATACCCTATAGAGTAGGACTATATTCTTTACGCGGCTAGCCGGCTTATTAGCTAAGCCGCCTCTATTATCGCTAGCGTTCCTTAGGACGTCCTCGATAATAAGTCCTTCGCTAATTAGCAGTATATTACTATTAAAGCCCTTACCGACGACCTTAGCTTAGTCTTTAGTGCTAATTTTACCTACGCTTAGTTAAAGGCCGACTTTAACGCCTTATCGATAAAGAATATCTTTTAGCTAGACTTTTATTTAAAGTTTACCTAGCTTTAAGCTAACTTATCGTTTAACGGCACCGCTTACGTCGCCTACCTTTATTTAAAGGTCTCTATCGAACTTACTAACGCCGCCGCTTTATAGGTCGAATACCCGGCCTATAATAACTTTACGGCTTAGGCTAAGATATATTCTACGCTCTAGGATAACTAGCAGCGTATTAAGGCCCGTTCTTAGCTCTAGCCGCCTCGTAACCCCGCTTACACCGGCCCTACCTCGCCCGCCCCGCCTATACCTCCTGCCGGTAACCTAATACAGCTCGATGTATTTTAGGCCCGGCTTACTAACGCTAAAAAGCAATAGCGGTTTAAGAACCGTCTTTACCTCTACTACGCTTAGCCGGCTACCGCTACTTATACCGCCCGGACCTACTTTAATAAGGGTATTAGTGCTAATCCCGGCGCTAAACCTAGCGCTAGTCCTAGCGCCGGTTCCGGCTTTAGCCGCGGCCGTAGCCGTAGTAGTAGTACGTCTGCCCTACGCTTACTTAAACCCCCTCCCCCCCGCTACTAGGTTCGCGCTATTAAGCAAGGCTTTATCGAGGGTAAGGTAGACGACCTCCCCGCCTCTTCCCTATCCTTAGGAAATACGTAGCTCCCTCGCTTTATTGCGCGATAGAGCTCTTAGTGTCTAAGTTTATAGCTTCGTTTAATACTAAGGAGGATCTTTGCCTCCCTACGGGAATATAACCGTATGCTCTACTTATGCCTTTATCCCTTATATCCGCCGATATCGTTATAAGTGCTTTAGTCGACTCCGGCTATTCTAAATACGCCTTTATATACGCTTAGACTACGTACCGCCTCGCCCTTCCTATCCGCTAGCTTTAGTTCTTACGCTAGCTTTCTCTCGCCGATAGTAGCGACTATAAGTCTAGCTCTATTACTTATTGCGCTTTTTTAGTCTCTTAGATTAACGCTTATACTAAGTCTATCTACTTCTTTCTTATAAAGCTTAGCTATAAGGTTATTCTTAGCCTCCTTTAGCTACGCTAGCACGACCCTATTATTAGCTAGCGCGGTAACTCCCTTTCCTTTTAGTCCCCCTTTTGTCTAGCCTCCTGCCTCTTAGACTATTAGCCTTATCTTATCTTAGGCCTCTCGGCTACCTTTACCTACCTTACCCGCCCTATCCCGGCTCCCCTTGCCTTTATTTTAAAGGGAATATAATTAATAAATATAATTCGTTTTCCCCCCGCTCCCTCTATCGAAGACTTTAACGATAAAAGCGAACCTTTTACCGCCCCTTCTATCGGAGACTCTAACGACGAGGGCGAACCCCTTACCGCTATAATCCCTATTCCTACCGCTGCGATCCTTATTCCCGCCCGTACGGCCTTAGCCCGTCCTCCGGCCTTTATCCGGTCTGTCCGCTTTAGCGACGTTCTTAAGTTTATTCCTTTATCTCTTAGCCTTTCTCTCTCGGCGTTTTTCGAGGATACCTTTAACGTAGGTAAACCCGCTTATCCGGACTCCTCCCGCTAGGTTAACGACGCCGACTCTAACTCCGGCTATAACTCTAACTCCTTAGCTACCCTCTACCCTCGCCGCTATATTCGACCTCCCCGCCTTTATCCCGTCTATAAGACCGCTAGCTACCGCCGTCTTATATTACGGCCGAGTCGTAAGGTTATTAGACCTTAGCCCCTCCCCTTTTTATCCTTTAACGACTTAGCGTTTAATATCTAAATACTTAACGTTAATGCGATAGTAATATTCTCTTAATAGCCTAAAGTCTAAACCTCTTAGACCTTAATTAAAGCCCTTACCGCTAAGCCTTTGCCTACCGAGCCCTTACTACCTATTAACTAAGATATCCCTAAGGACCTTTATTAGGCCGTTTTAATTAGATATATAAACGCCGAGGACGTAAAAGCCTGCCTTAACCCCCGCCTTTACGACTTTATCGACGACTACCTTAATAAGATCTACTTTAATAAGATCTCCCCCGACGATATCGCTAAGTTCTTTAAGAAATAAGAGAAAGTCCTTTATATACTCGACGAGCTTTAAGCTAAAGTCCTTAAAGAGCTCTACTATATAATCTATATATAGCTTAAAAGCGAGGCCGATAAGCTCGCCTTTTACTATACCGTTAATACTTAAATTAATCTTAAGGAAGGAATATAGCCTCTTTATACCCGCCTTTGCCTATTTAGCGAAGCTAAAAACCGGATCGTCCGCGCGTACGTTAATAAGTAGCTTAGGAAGGGCTTTATCCGCCGCTCTACCTCCCCCGCTATTGCCTTTATTATACTTACCTATAAGCCGGGTAGGGGCGTGTGTTTTTACGTTAACTATCGCGGCTTAAATAAGGCTATAATTAAGAACCGTTTTCCCTTACCTTTTATCTACGATACTCTCGCCTATATCCGGAAAGCGAAGTTTTTTACTAAGATCGACGTTATTACGGCGTTTAATCGCCTTTATATTGCTAAAAGATATAAGTAAAAGACTACGTTTATTATATAGTATAGGATTTTCGAGTATTATATTACTCCCTTTAGCCTTACCGCCGCTTTATCCTACTTTTAGAGTTTTATTAATATAGCCTTTTACGGTATCTTTAACGAGTTTTACTCTACCTATTTAAACGACGTCTTAATCTTCTTAAAGACGCGGGAGGAGCACTAGGCCTACGTTAATACGGTTCTTAAGCGCCTTAATACCGCCGGCCTCTAGCTTAACGTAGATAAGTATAACTTCTACGTTACTAAGACTAAGTACCTCGGCCTAATTATCTTAGATAAAGGCATTCGTATAGACCTTAATAAGGTTTATATAGTCTTAGACTAGCCTACCCCCTCTTTTATTAAAGACCTCTAGCGCTTCTTAGGATTCGCTAATTTTTATCGACGTTTTATTTGCGGCTTTTCTAGGCTTATAAACCCTTTAAACGCCTTTACTAAGAACTTTGCCCTTTAGATCTAGTCTCCCGCCTACGCCTATATCTTTAAAGCCTTTAAGCACGCCTTTACTACCGCCTTAGTCCTCGTATACTTCGACCCTTATCGTAAGACTATAGTTTAGATAGATGCTTTTAATTAAGCCGCCGGGGGTATATTAATATAGCTCTTCGACGATAGTCGTTATTATCCGGTTGCTTTCTTCTCGTCGAAATACTCCGCTTAAGAGTGTAATTACAAGATCTACAATAAAGAGCTCCTCGCGATTATAAAATCTCTCGAGGAGTAGCGCCTTAAGCTTAAGGGCCTACCTAAGTTTAAGATAGCCTTAGACTATAAGAATCTTTAGTATTTTATAACTATAAAGCTCTTTAACTAGCGATAGGCCCGCTAGGCCGAATTCCTTAGTTATTTTAATTTTAAGATTGTCTTTTAGCCCGGCTCTTAAGCTATTCTCCCTAACGCCCTTAGCCGCCTGCCTAGCTCTCGCCTTCTCTCCCTTACCGACCGAGCTAAAGAAAGGATTAACTACCGATATTAAGTTATCCTCCTTAAGTCTAAGGTTAATACCTCCTTTTACCCCGATATTATTACCGCCTTTAATACCGTTAAAGAGTCCGATTTATTTATAAATATAATTTATAAATATAATTCCGACTGCTTTAACCTCTACGCCCTCGACGACTCTAAGCCGATCGATAACCTTATCGACTAGGCTTATTCCTCCTCCCCGCTTATCTCCGCTATTCGCGTAGCTCTTTAGTCCCCTTAGCCCCGCTAGCCTTACCCCCTTCGCGCCCCCCTCCGCTCGATCCTTAAGACCGCTCTCTCTAAGGTCTAGGGCTAGTTCTATTTCTAGGGCTAGCTCTTTGTTCTACTTAACGACGCCCTAATTCTTTAGATCCTCGTCCGCGCTTATACCTCCCCTTTTGCCGGCTACCTTAGATATATAAAGGCCGCTAGCCTCTACCGCCGGTCCTATATCTAGCCCGGCATACATAAGTCTATTTCTAGCTTCGTGCGGAATTATTATATATGCCTACGTGCTAAATCCCCTCGTTCCTCCCCCTAAGGCTTACTCTAGCCCTTAAGTATTCCCTTCGCCCTATAGACCGATATATCCGTCGATTTTATTACCGACCTTTCTATCTACCGTTGTAATAGCGTTAAGTTTTCTAATATCCTCGTTATCGTCGACCGCCTTACGAAGATACGCTACTATATCTTAATACCTTTAATAACTATTAAAGATATTATTAACGCGTTCGTTTCCTACGTTTAGTCCCTTTATAGCACCCCGGCCTCTATTATTAGCGACCGTAGCACTTAGTTTATTTCGGCTTTCTAATAGTAGCTTAATCGCCGCCTTAGTTACCGCTTTTACCTTAGCTCCGCCTACTACCCTTAGACCGACGGATAGACTAAGATCGCGAACGCTTAAATAAAGGTTTACCTTCGTTATTATACTACCTACCTTTAGGATGATTAAGTTAACCTCCTCCCCCTCGCTAAGTTTACTATTAATAATTAGGTCTTTAAATCTACTAGCCTCTCCCTTTTCTTCGCTAACTATAGCTTTTACCTAAAGCTTAGCACTAAGCCCTTTAGTCCCCCCTTACCTAGCATAACCCCCTAGCAGCGGAAGGAATACCTCCGCGGTAACGCGCTTGCTTCCCGTCTCTAGCGTATCTCTAACTTCCTCTACGATACGATTAAGGATGCCTAAGCTACTTAAGCTCGCTACGCGGACGTCCGGCGGACCCCCGCCCCGGCGTATTAGCCCGGCGATATAGTATTCCTTAGCACCCGCTAGATCTAGACCCTCCGCCTTATAAAAAAGCTCGACTATAAGCGGGAGGGCCTATATAAGGTCCTTAAAGTATATAAGACGGCGTGCCTTCTTCGCCTCCTTAAGGGCAGCCGCCTCTACCTTATTTTTTATTACTCCTTCCTTACTAAGACTTAAGAGCCCCTTTTGCCCGGCTAGTCGGAGCTAAACGTCCGGCCTGCCGATAACGGCGTTCTCCTTTCCCTTAGCGACGACGACGGCGATAACGCGTACCTTAAGTAAGAGTTTTCTTCTATCCTCGCGTAACGCTAGTACGCCTCCGGGAAGATTAAGTATCGCGTTTAATAGCGTTATAGCCCCCTTATATAGGAGGACTCCTCCTGCTTTAACGGCTACTAGGACGACCTTAAGGCTTTTTACGCCTTTAACCTAACTAAGCTTAAACCGGCCTTTTATACGGCCTTCCTTATATCTTCTCTTTCGCCTAAGTGATAATAAGTATAATTTATTAATATAATTTACGTTACGACGGCACGCGTTAGTTTCCTAGTTTTACCCTTTATTTCTTTCTATTCCTCTCTTATTCTATATTAGGCCCGCTTTTAAGACCGATTAATATAGATTTCCTTCGTTTTTATTAGCCTATTAACCCTTTTAGGCGTTTAAGTTAAACGCCGATTTAAGGGGGATATACTATTACGGTGTTAGGTTATATTATATATTATCCTACGTAACCTCTATATCGTATATATAGACATTTAGATCTAGTCTATAGCTAAATCCCTTCGTAGATTAATAACAATTATATACCCCCCTTAAGCTCGTTCCCTTACATACTACTACTAGTAAAGACGAGAAGGTAATTCCCTTATTAGCTAGCTAAATATACATCCTACTACTCCTAGTAGAGGCGAGAGGGTAATTCCCTCGTTAGCTAGCTAAATATATATACTGCTTTTAGTAAAGGCGAGAGGGTAATTCCCTCGTTAGCTAGCTAAGATATATACTGCTTTTAGCAAAGGCGAGAGGGTAATTCCCTCGTTAGCTAGCTAAGCAAAAAGCCTATATTAAGAAGTAAACCCCTCTATAGTATTAAATAAGCCTATATTAAGGAGTTAACTACTCTATAGCATTAAGTAATAAGCCTATATTAAGGAGTAAACCCCTCCGTAGTATTAAATAAGCCTATATTAAGGAGTTAACCCCTCCGTAGTATTAAATAAATAAGACTATATAAGCTATTCGCGGCGAGCGGTAGAGACCCTTCGTCTATATACTTATATAAGATATAAGCTATTAGCTTATAAGCTAATAGCTTCCGGCGGCGGAAGAGAAAGAGAAGAAGACTCTTTCGTCGTTATAGTAAATATATATTACGCGGTAGGAAGAAGACTCTCTCGTCGTAGTATATATATTTCGCAGCGGCGAGAGAAAAAGAGAAAGACTATCTCGTCGTAATATATAGTAGTCGCGGCGGCGGAAGAGAAGAAGACTCTTTCGTCGTTACGGTAAGCGCTTACGGCGGCGGGAAGAAAAGAAAAAGACTCTTTCGTCGTTATAGTAAAAACACAATCGCGGCGATAAGAGGAAGACTCCCTCGTCCGCGTATTTATCTAATATATAAGCTAATAGCTCTCGACTAAGCTAATAGCTCGCGGCGGTAGGGAGAGAAAAAGACTCTTTCGTCGTTATAATAAACACTTATTTATAGTATAAATAACGCGGCGGCGGGACGAAGACTCCTTCGTCCGTATACTTATATAAATATAAGCTAATAGCTCTCGACGAGCTAATAGCTCGCGGCGGCGGAAAGAGGAAAAAGTCCTTTTCCTTCGTCGTAGATACTTATTCGAGTAAGTAGCTCTTAAGCAAACGGCTCTTAAGTAAGTAGCTCTTACGGCGAGTGGTAGAGTCTTTTATTGCATTTATTTAAGCAAATAGCTCTCGAGCAAACGGCTCTTAAGCAAGTAGCTCTTATAGCGAGCGGTAAAGTCCCTTATCGCAGCGAGTAGTAAAGTCCCTTATCGCAGCGAGTAGTAAAGTCCTTTATCGTAGCGAGCGGTAGAGTCCTTCTCCCTTATATATACTTACTTATTTAAGCAAGCAGCTTTTAAGTAAACGGCTCTTAAGTAAGTAGCTCTTACGGCAAGTGGTAGAGTCCCTCGTCGTATTTATTTAAGTAAGCAGCTCTTACGGCGAGAGGTAGAGTCCCTTATCGTAGCGAGCGCTCTCGCAGCGAGCGGTAGAGTCCTTTATCGTACTCTCGCGGCGGCGTCGGAAGACTCTTTCGTCTATATACTTATTTAAGTAAGTAGCTCTTAAGCAAACGGCTCTTAAGTAAGCAGCTCTTACGGCGAGCGGAAGACTCTTTCGTCCGTATACTCTAATATTCGAGCAAGCAGCTCTTAAGCAAGCAGCTCTCGAGCAAGCAGCTCTTAAGCAAACGGCTCTTAAGTAAGCAGCTCTTACGGCGAGCGGTAGAGTCTCTCGTCGCAGCGAGTGGTAAAGTCCTTCGTCGTAACGAGCGGTAGAGTCCCTCGTTATAGTAAGACGAAAGACTACCCTCGTTATAAATACTTATTTAAGTAATATATATATTACGGCGAGCGGTAAAGTCCCTTATCGTAGCGAGCGGTAGAGTCTTTCTCCTTTATATATACTTACTTACTTAAGTAAATAGCTCTTATAGCGACGGAAGATTCCCTCGTCCGCACCTATTATAGCATTCGTCTATATTATACTCGCTTAAGCAGTAATACTCGCTTAAGCAGTAATACTCGCTTAAGCAGTAATACTCGCTTAAGCAGTAATACTCGCTTAAGCAGTAATACTCGCTTAAGCAGTAATACTTGCTTAAGCAGTAATACTCGCTTAAGCAGTAATACTCGCTTAAGTAGTAATACTCGCTTAAGCAGTAATACTCGCTTAAGCAGTAATACTCGCTTAAGCAGCAATACTCGCTTAAGCAGCAATACTCGCTTAAGTAAGTAGCTCTCGCGGCGACGGAAGACTCCCTCGTCCGCACTTATCTACGAGCCTCGGCTATATAAGCCTCGACTTTATCTATAAGCCTTAGCTATATAAGCCTCGACTTTATCTATAAGCCTTAACTTTATCTATAGGCTATGTATATATAAGCCCTCGGGAATATAACCCTTAGGAATATAAAGCCCTCGGCTATATAAAGCCTTTGGCAATATAAAGCCTACGGCTATATATAAGCCTTAGCTATATAAAGCCCTCGTCCGCTCGTATACTTTAATAAATTATATAAACCTTCTAAAGCAATCGACTAATCGACTAATATAGGAGGAATAAGGCGTATTATTGCCGCTAAAGGCGCATATAGTAGCGTAAAGGCATAAAATGCCGAGTTATAATTACTATAATAGTCGGTCGTAAAGAGGACTTAAAAGAATACGATAATCCGCCTTAATTAATAGATTTATTAACAAAGACCCCGGATTTAAGCTATTTAAGCTCTTTAGTCTAGCTTCCCTCGTATTACGATCGAAGCTAAAGGGGTGTATTAGATCTACGGGTAAAGGGATTATATATAGGATTACGTGCGGGATTACAGACGGGAAATTAGGCTAAGAGACCCCTTAAATAAGGTCTTAAGGCAGCCCCTTTTCGGGCATAATAATTATTATATTATTAATATACTGCTTTTAGCGGCATTACAGCCGCTGCAGCGCCCTAACAGCCGCTATAACACATATCTCTCGCATCCTTATTTAGTAGGCCGTAGATCGAAGATCTAACTAATATAGTTATTTAAGCGCAATGTATAAAGTCTTATATGTCTTAGAGTGTGTGTATTGCTCTGTCTAATCTAATCTAGGGACCGATAGGGGTCTAGGTATTTATAGGTACCTTAACCTCCCTAGCCTAACAGCTTTACATACATTTTTAGTAGGTAGTCGTTTAGGGTCACTGTAAAAGAGACCTTTACTAGCCTCTTGCCCTATCTAGACTACGTTTTCCTTCGTTGCACTAACGCCGCCCCGTACGTACTAAAGCCGTTATACATTCCTACGTGCAATACACCCCTTTAGGTCTCGAGATCATATAAGGCCTATTAAATAAGCGGGATAACGGGTGAATGCGAGGGTTGTTAGTATTCTAAAAAGAAGGGAAAAACAAAAGGAAAAAGGGGGTTTACTTAATCTAGCCTAACTAAGACGAAGAACGAATAATAAACAACGAGTAAGGCTATTATTAGAATAGTAATGTATATAAAGCATCCTCTATGCTATATGCCGGGGCTAATATAATTAGCTATAGATAAGATAGTAGGGAGCTATTCCTAGCTCCCGGGGCTTACGCCTACCGAATAAGAATCATCCTTCTTTATATATACATTCTCTATGCTAAGTGCATTAAAATTAGTAGTAATTCGCACCTTCTGCCTTAAAGCTACTATTAGGAACGCCCTTCCTGTCTCTAGAGCTTCGCTCTACTACGATACGTTCGCTAAGAGCTTCTTAAAGCCCTGACTATTCGTTAGAAGCCGCCTAAAGGCTCCCGACACCTATAGTATAACTAGCGTATACAACCTTAGCTAGCACGCCTATATAACCTCTAATATAAGCCTTACGATCCGACGAGGCTCGCCTTTCTAAGCATTATTAGAACTAGGGCCTACTGCCTAGTTCTCTATTCTTAAGTCCCTACGCAATTAGCCGTAAGGAAAAATTTTCTCTCTATGTTTTCGATTTCCTACGCGTACCCGTTCCTACGCTAAAATTAAAACACCCTATACCTCTTACTATAGACTTTTCTCTTCTTCTATAACTCTTCTTCCTTCGCAATCCCTTCTCTTTTCTATCTATCGACCTCTTCGCCTTCTTCCCTCGTTTGTTTAAGCTATTATTACTATAGCTAGGGACGAAGAAGCCTGTTAAGCTACGGCATCCGTATCTCGTTTAGACGACGACGTCTATCCTCGCTTGCCGATATAGGAATACGCCCCGCCGGAGAGCGTTTATAGCGCCGCCCCCTTTAGGGACTCTAAGAGTAATTATAAGGATCCTCCTCCTCCTACCCGCCGTCGTCCTCGCTTATCCTTAGAGACCGAGGTGCTACGTAAGCAATCTACTATACTAGCTATAGAGGATAAGGACTATAACAACCTACTAAAATAGGCCGTTCGCTACTCTAAGTTAATTAAGACACTGCCTACGGAAAGGGTTATTAAGACCTTTACTAATATAGACGTAATATATATAAAGTAAGCCTATATTCTCTTAGGTTCTTTAGCCTTTAAGTCGGAGGTTATCTTCGATATCTTAGATCTTCCGTCCGTAAAGGAAAAGCATTTATAGTACGCCGATACTTAGCGAAAGGGAATTCGCTCGCATCTTCGTTTTATAAGCGAGCTTCCTAATAAAGAGACTCCTCTCTACGCTACGATAACTTTAGTATATCCGCTAGTCTAAGCTATGCCTTTTAACCCGGAAATAATCGACGGAGACCCTTCTAACGGTTAATCGGAGGAATAGCCTCCTCTTCGTCTATAAGGAATACTTCGCTTATCTAAGCAGCGCTCTATTAGGCAGTAGCACCACCCTAAGGATTAACCCTAGGTTTTATATTACTCTCTTTAGTCTAAGTTATCTAAGTATTCGTAGGCCTTTTACTCTCGTCGATAGAAGGATTCGGATAATAATAATAATAATAATTTATCTAGGTTTAATAATAGTTTTATCCGCCGCCCCTTAAAGTCCTATCCGAACCTACGTAAGCACTATAAGGCGAGTTATACCTCCTCCTCGGCCTATAACGACGAGGCTATTACTAAACGCCTTAAATAGGATAATATTAGTACTTTTAACCTAGATAAGCATAATCCGAAGAACCTAGGCATTATCGCTCTTAGCGATAGAAAAAATATCTATATAGACGTCTATCTCTTTATAAAGCGTTTAAGGATCTATTAAGACGAGGATCTATTCGCCCTTTGCCTATATTACCTCTCCTTCTTAGCAGGAGGAGCTCTTATATAGTATATAAGTAAGCTTATAGCGGAATAACGCGATATCCTTAGCTCCTCCCCTCTTAGAACCTTCTATAAGTTCTTAACTAGGCGTTTTAAGCGTCCTTACGCCGATGTCTTAAAGGAACTTTATAGGGAAAGGTATACGATATCTATATAGTCCTTTAGCTCTATTACTCTCGCGTAGTAGATCTAGAGAAAGGTTTCGCTCGCCCGCTAACTTAAGATAGGCAAGGATGCCTAAATTATTAAGGCTATTTATCCTCTTATTGCCGTTTAAATCTCCTCGCTTCTTCCTATTCCTATAAAGAAGACCTTAATCGATAAATAGATTCGCATTATTAAGGAACGAAAGCCCTTTATTATAGCCTCTCTTAAGCTATATATCTCTAGAAACCGAGACCGTTCTCGCCGTAGTAGCTTTTCCCGTCGGGATAATAACTATCGTTAGGATAACTATCGCTATAATAATAGTTACCGTTAGAGTAACCGTAATCGTAGCCGTCGTAATAATCGTCGCGATAACTATCGTTAAGGTAACTAAGGCAATAACTACCGATAGACTAACCGCTAGGATCGGGATCGAGGTTATAATCGCAACCGTAGTCCCGAAGGACGAAGCTTAAGTAATAACCGTAACTAGTTAAGCTTACGCCCGCTACGCCGTAATAAGCGTTACCCTCGCTAGGACGACCGACGAGATAACCGAACGGAATACCGCTAAGGTAAATATAAAGGTAATAACAATAAGAAGAAAGTGCGTTTTAAGTCGAAATATTAAAGCGATAAAAAGACTACTCTTAGCGGCGATAAAGCTAGTAACGAGCTATACTTAAACGACTCTTAGAACGACGCGTCCTCTTACGCCTCCTCGGAGGCTAACTTTATAAGCTATATAAACTCCCGCTACCCTACCGAACGGGCCGGTAAGTTTAAATATAGCACCTACGACTATACCTTCGCCCTCGCCTCCGTACTTAAGGAGCATATATATACTAACTGCTATATATCTAAGCAGTAGCTCTATAGTAAAAAGCACGCGCTTAAGCCTTTAACCTATAAGGTTTATAAGGCCTTTTTTCTTTCTCGCAACGCCTTTTTCTCTTACCTCTATCTTAGGTATAAGAAATCCCCTCCTATTACCGTAGGGAATATCTCCGATCCTATCGTTATTAAGCCTAATGCCCCTACTGCCCTAGAGCTTATTCTTCTAGTACCTATTATTAAGGAGCTTGTTTTTTACGTAGCGCTTACTATAGCACCCCGACTAAATTAGGTCCTAGAAGCTAAAGCCGAGGAGCCCTAATAGGATTAAGATTCCCCGCCGTATTTATACTCTTATATA
The DNA here is from genome assembly GCA_012934285.1 of Ophiocordyceps sinensis. NCBI lineage: Eukaryota > Fungi > Ascomycota > Sordariomycetes > Hypocreales > Ophiocordycipitaceae > Ophiocordyceps > Ophiocordyceps sinensis. The sequence continues at coordinate 692,127 of JAAVMX010000007.1, forward strand.
AGAATTAAGGTCTCTACCTAACCCGGTAGGTAAGAAGTCTAAGTTTGCCCCGACTCTAGCTATAGCAAGCCTATAATTAATCGCGACCTCCTTTAGACTCTTAACTATACCGTCGAGAAGAAGCCTCCCGTTACTATTAACGGAGTTAACGGTCGTTCCTTTTGCGAAGACTAAGCCACGTTCTCCTTCTACGCGCGTGGTATAATAGCTAGCTAAGCCGCTTAAGCAGCTATAGCTAAATTCACTTACTCCGCCTAGGTCTTTAAAGTAAAGGCCGGCGCACTTCTCGGCAATGCCTTCCTTAAGCTATACCGAGGATCCCTTAATTATAATAAGGAAGTTATACGCATTAGAGTGCTCGACGGGTTTAAAATCCTATTCCATATCTATAAATAGCCCCGCGAAGTTATTCGCCGTGTTTAGGCCGTCCGAAAGACTATTATACCGCCCGGTACTACCCTTATAGTCCCTGCCTCTTAGAAAGAACTTCCTAAAGACCGCGCCTATACTTTCTTCGCCTCTTATACTAATGCTATTTATAGCATCGTCGATGCTAAATCTCTTTCTACTATCCTTATTACTAATAGCATAAACATCGACCTCGTTATTAAGCGTAAGTAGAAGCTTAGCTAGATATAGGAGTATTAAGAGTCTAGCTATTTTACCGCCCTATCTTAGAAATTAGCTATAAAGGCTCTAACGCTAGCTACGGCAATTTCGCCTACTCTTAGAGCCGCTGCTATACTATCCTCCTCTATAGGAACCGCTATTGCTACTACTGCTTCTTCTATTAACTTATCGGTTAACGTTGCGAGTACTTTTCCGCTTACTTAGGAAGTCCTCGAGTGCCTATAAGCTCCCGCCCTAGCTTAGCCCGTAGAAGCTCCTATTCTAGGCACTTCTCTAACGCCTTCGCTATCCGACTCTATCTACGCCTACGTTATAGCCTCTTCGGTAGGACCCGCTAAGTAGTCTAAGGTTCGCTAGAACCTCGCAGCAGCCGCTACTAACGTAATAGCAGCTGCCGTAGCTATCGAGACAGACGCCGCGAATAGAATCGAGGATCCCCTCTTTAGCCGCATTCTATACTAAACGCACGTTTAGCGCCTACCGGAGCTTTAAGAAAAATACACTAAGGAAGGGATTTATATTTTCGACTATAGCCCCTCCTTCGTGCGCTGCGTTAAGAAGCTTCTTAGGAAATACTCTTAGCTTTAGCGAGATATAGGCACCGCTATTGTAAAACCCGGAAAGGAATTAATAGTCCCTTTAATCGATAATTAGCATAAAAAACGAGTCGCTTAAAGGCCTTACCTATAAGGGCTTCGCGATAGGAAGGTTATCGACGATATATTTAACCTACTTTATAAGCAAGGTCGCTTAAAGTAGGCCGACGAGCCTACGCCGTTTATAGTACCTATCTTCGTGGTTTAGCGCATAGCCTAAGGCGAGACTAAAAGGCGAGTCGTTATTAACTTACGTGCCGTTAATAGTATTACTATCCCGGATTCCTACCCTTTACTACTATAAAGCTCTATTATTGCTAAGCTCTTAAGCGCTTGTTTTATTACTACTATCGACGCTTCCGCCTTCTTCTATTAGTTTCGAGTTAAGCTCGAGCATTAAGGCAGGTTTACTATCACGAGTTATCGAGGCCTAAAACGCCTAATAGTTACACCTATCGGCTTTCGCAATAGCCTAGCGTACGCACAACGCTATATAGACCGAGTCCTCCGTCTATACTAAGGCTATAGCCGCGCGTTTATTAATAACATTATTATTTACTCCGCTACGGAAGAGGAATACTTCTAATATCTCGAGGCTATCTTTAAGCTCTTTGCGTCGCTTAATTTATCTATAAGCCTTACTAAAAGCTAGATCGGTTACCCTTCCGTAGAGTTGCTTAGTTTTCGTATCGATGCGTTTAAGATAAGCACTACGAAGCATAGGCTTGCCGCCTTTATAAAGCTTCTATTTCCTAACAATCTCGCCGCTTTTAAACACTATATCGGCGCTATAGGGTATATTCGCAATCTTATTCTATACTATAGCGCTTCTATTACCCCTCTATAGGATCGTAAGACTAGTCTTCTAGCTTAAGGTCGCTTAATCGGTAAGGTTAAGAACGGGAACCTTAATAAGCGGAAGTCCTATACGCGAATTATATCGTTTTAGCCGACCTTAGCCGAGCTTTCCTCCTTCGCCTCCCTTTAGAAGGAAATTACTTCTAGCCGTATAATTTACTATATAGACCTATAGAAGAGGCTATTCTATTAGATTAACGCCTCCTTATAGCGAGGCTTCGCAGCTGTCTTTTTCTATCTCCGCGACGGCACTATTTAGCAGCTAGGCTAGCCTATTCTAGTTAAAGCTATTATGCCTATCTACTTCCTCTCCTATACTCTAATAAGAGCCGAGCAGTCCTATAGTCCCTTAGAACTAGAGGTCGCCTATCTTATATAAGCTATAAAGAAGATACGTACTATAGTATAGTCGTTAACTCTCCCGCTTATAGTCTTAACCGATTACTCCGTGACTAAGTAGATCGTCGCTAAGAAGACCCTTAATACTTCTAGTATAGACCGAGCTAACCGTCGCTTGGTTATAGCCTTAATTTACCTCTCTAAGTACGATATCGAGGTTTATTACCTCCTTAGTAAGAAGAACTTTATTCCCGACGCCTTTAGTCGCCTACTAGCCGAGGAATCCGACTAGCTGCTTAATCGTCGTCGTCCTAACTTTACTATGCTTAACGATGTGCTTATAGCCTCTAAGGCTATTATAGCTCTTAAAAAACGCGAGGAATTCGCCGTCGCCTACGATAATAACCCTTACTATAAGCGAATACTTTAAATAATCGCAGATAGCGAGGACGCTATTAAGAGTCTTTCCTTACCCTTAGAAAGAGCTATAGTCGCTAACTCTATAGCACGAACGAAAGCATAGCTTAAGCACCGCGGTATACCGTTCTTTATAGTCGATAAGCTTTTATACTATAAAAGCCCCGACGGCTTTACCCGGCTATATATCCCTAACGCCCTCGTCCTATCTATAATCTCGGTAGCTTATAACGATAAAAACTACTTCGGCGTCGTCTATATAATTAAAGACCTAGAGATATACTTAATTCGCAGAGTTACCTATTAGGTAAAGAAGCATATCGCGGCCTATAAAGCCTACTGCCTTAGCTAAATAGACCGTTAGACCCTTACCGGCAGCTATAAGCCTATTCGCCCCCCGCGACTTCTAATATAGAGTATCGCGATAGACTTTATAACCGATATACCGCCTTTACCTTTAGCAAGCTCCCTATAGTAGATCCTAGGCTTTAATATCTTTAACTAACTTCTTATAGTCACTTGCTTAACTAGCAAGAGATGCTTACTAATCCTAGGCAACGCAAAGTACGGCATAAAGGATTAGGCTTAAAGCCTAGCCCGTTAGTTGCTTCTTTCCGATTAAGGCATGCTAAGAACTATTATTAGCGACCGGGATCGCAAATTTACATCCGACTTTTAGAAAGGCCTTTAGAGCGCATTCGGCACTAAAATTGCAATAACTACCGCCTACTACCTATAGGCCGACGGACTTACCGAACGGCGCAACTAGACCGTAGAGACCGCTCTACGAATATCCTATATCGAGGATCCTAGCTTAGATTAAAAGATAATAATCCCCGCCCTTTAGTAGAATCTAAACATAGCATTTAACGCTAGTACGAAGATCTCCGTATATAAATCTATCTTCGGCTTTAATATACATAGACCGTTAGAAGCTGCCGATAATATCCTAGGCACTACTACGGACGAATTGCCCTACTTACGAGAAGTTATCTATAGATAAGCGAGCCTAGCTATAGACCTAGCCGCTATAAAGGCTAAGCAGTAGTATAACGTAAAGCACCGGCCGGTTCTTCTTAAAGCTAGTAATAAGGTCTACCTAAAGCTATACATAGGCTATTATAAGCCTAGCTAGCCGCTAAAGAAATAGTCGCGGCAACGAGAAGGCCCTTTCGTTATTAAGCGTATAGTTAATAACCTCGCGGCGGAGCTCGACCTCCCTAGCTAAGTCCGAATCCACCTAGTCGTTTCTATTTAGCACCTTAAGCTCGTATACGAAGGACATTATATTAAGCTTAAGCCTAGACCTATAGAAGCCGCTCGCGACGTTAAAGCACCTAACGAAAGGGATTAGCACTACGAAGTCAAACGCCTAATAGACATCCGTATTCGTCGCATCGGTCGGTCGAAGTCACCTATAACCGAATACCTTATACGATAGAAGGGATAGGCTGCTATATATAACTAATAGGTCCGAGCCGACTAGGTCTCCGCTAAAGCCATCACGGAGTTTTAAGGTCGCCCTCCCGCACGCGCTATACAAAGCAAAAAGGCCGCTTAGCAGAAGGAACGATTAGAGGAATAATCACTAGCAGGTATAAGCATAACTTATAAGAATAAAAGGAAGGATTTAGGCAATAGGAGTATTCCTCTTAATTGCCTAATTAGGATTATATTTATAACTACTATAGGCAGTAGTGTTTTCTTTTTCGAGCCGGTATTCTAATATATATAAAGCATCCTCTATGCTATATGCCGGGGCTAATGTAATCAGCTATAGATAAGATAGCAGGGAGCTATTCCTAGCTCCCGGGGCTTACGCCTACTGAATGAGAATCATCCTTCTTTACACACACATTCTCTATGCTAAGTGCATTAAATAGCCTCGTGATAAGTGGTATTAAGACTATAAAATAAAGCAAAACAAAGGAACGATCGCAAAGGGGATCGTTAGGAAGGGGGCATCTTAACGAGTCCGATTTAACGCTAGAACTCGGCGAAATTTTATCCCTAAAGAGGCTTCGTAAGACTATTAGCGGCTATTTAAGCTATCGGTATTTAGGTTACGTCGAGGTTCCCGGTCTAAACCTATTCCTAAAGCTAATAGTGATATATATTAACGTGCCGAAGCTTCGTAATAAGGGTGACGATTTCCTTCGTTAGGAGGCGAATAGTCTGCTAGTTATCGCACTAAATTATTTAATCCGTCCCTTCTAGCTTTAGCGATATCTCTTCGTAGAGCCTATAAAAGGCTATTAGTTCCTTTAAAGCCTGCGATAGAGCTAGCAACTTAGCCTTTATAGACGAGGTTATTATAGTCTTCTATTTCCCGGACTTCTATACAATAGGGCTACCGAATAGCTTAATCGCATATCCTTAAGTGCTCTTACGGTTAACCTAATCGTTAGCAAAAGATACATCGGATATAGCCTCGCAAAGGGCAGAGCTATTCCCGTTAAACTTAATGACACGGTTAATGTCTCTATGTAGGAATTCGATAGCCTCTTTCGCCCGCTTAATATACTCCGGGCTTAGGTTCGTTAGGAATTAGGAGAATTTCCTAGCCGCGTACGCTTTATTAACCCTTATAATAACTATAGCATAGAGAAGCGAGCTAATTAGAGCTTAAAATAAGGAGACGTCGTTGCTTAAAGCTGTCCCTTTAAACGGCTTAAGGGGCTCTAGACCGAGGGGCTGCTTTCGCTTAGTTAATAAAGATAGATAGTTAAACCGTTATACGATCTTCTTAATATACGATTATTACGATAGCTAAAGCTTCCTATTTAAGCGGTCCCGAATAACCTCGATGCCGATAAACTACTTTAAGTCGCTAAGGACCTTAACGTTATACCCCCTAACGAGGGCATCTATAATAGAACGGTTAGAAGACAGAAGACAGTCTAACCGGACTAAGTCTCTAATAGTTAAAGACTAATAGAGGGCGTTATTTATCCTTAAAAGCAATAGGGGTAGAATAGTAAGTAGAGGAGCACTCGGGGTTACTTATACTAGACCGGCTAGCTAGGTCTAAGCAAGTAGGGGTAGTCGAGGCTAGAGCACTAAAGGCACTACTAGAAGAGGTATAGGTCACTTAGTAGGCAGTTAAACTAAAACTATAATAAAAGCTAAAGAAGAAAGGAAGGAAGGAGAGCCTAAGGAAGGGCGGACTAAAGTTCCTTTATATTGCTCTTCCCGTCCGTCTAGACGGTCCCGGTACGTCCCTTTCCTTCTAGCACCTTCTGCCACGTATCCCTTATACTGCCCCGAGCTAATGCGGGTCCTTAGGGCTGCGTAAGGGCTATATAGGTCGGCTAACCTCGAAAAGGCTGCCTCCCGCGTCGTTCTAGAGCTATTATAGACTAATCTAGGTTATATAGGTCTATTTATGCACTACGTGCATAATGTTATATAGGTAGGTCACACGATATAAGTCGTGTGACCTCCTTATGCGGAGGATCGGACGAATAATCGGTCCCGAAAGCCGGGAGGGCTATATTAGGCCTATAGCTCCCGGTAGTCTAGGTGTCGGTCTATTGTGCGGGGCATTAAGCCAATCATCGGGTCTTATTAGGTAGGGGTGCTTAATAAGATCGTCGGCGTGACCGTAGCTGCGTAGTACGTCCTATACCTAAGGAAGCTAAGTCCCGAGGACTTAGGTTCGAAAAAGGGGTGTGTCCTAGGCCGGAAAGGGGTATAACCGGATAATAGGTAAGTCCGGGGCGAATATCTTTATGCTAAGTCATAAAGTACTAAGTACTAAAGTACTAAGTACCCTAGTACCCTCGTACTAAGTATTTCCGTACTTAAGTCCCTTAGTACTTAAGTCGTCCCGTACTTTAGAAAAAAGAAAGTAAACTAAGAACCTAAATTAGTAGTTCTATAATATATTACCCTTCCTAAAGGGGGTTAAACCTTTAAACCCTTAAACTCCTCTTCCTTTATACCTAAGGGTTAGATTTATTATAGGCTTTAATCTTCTTAAGAGCGTTCTTAAGATGCTTAATAAGTTCCTACGTATTATCGGAAGAAGGATAATTCTTCTACTTTATAAGATAGAAATGCTAGCCGTTTTCTATCTTCTTAGATAAAATCTCTTCGACTTTGTATTTGTCTTCTTCGATTAGTATATCGATATCTTTCGCTAGGCGGCTATTCTTAAGCGCTAATTCGAGTAGCGAAACGTAAAAAACGGGATATATAAGCATAGCCGTTAGTAGGTCTAGCTTATAGGTTAAGTCGGAGAATTTTTCCTATATAAGAAAAGGTCCTATCTTCTTATAGTCTAACGAATTGTTAGGCCTATTAGAAGTAATATTCTTCTTAATAAGGTAGACTTTATCGCCCTTATTAAAAGTAGGTTCCTTTTCGGTCTTCTTATTATAATAATAAGTTATTCGCTCTTTTATAAAGTCGAGCTCGTCTTTAATAGCGGAATGTAAGCTTCTTAGCTGCTCGGAGCTTAAGATAGCTTTTTCGGCTATAACTTCCGATAGGGAAGACCTATAGGCTTCGGGTATAAATCCGTAATTCGCAAAGGCTAGCGTTTGCTATATAGGTTCCGATACCAAAGTATTATAAGCTAACTAGGCTATTAGTAGCCTAACTAGCTAGTCGTCTTACTAGTAGTTAATATAGCTTCGAAGGTATTGCTTTAAGGTCTAGTTTAGCCGTTCCGTAATTCCGTCGGTAATAGGGTAATAAGCAGTAGATAATTTATACTTAGTTCCTAGAGCTCGCATAAGGCTCTGCTAAAAGTATAATAGAAACTTTCGGTCCTTATCCGTAATTAGGGTTTTTAGTAGACCTCTATCGGCTAGAATATATCTTATAAAGACGTAAGATAATTCCTTAGCCGATATAGCTTCTTTAATCGGAATAAAATAACCGTATTTCGTAAGGCGGTCTACTATAACTAATATAGAGTCGTATTCTATATTCGTTATAGGTTCGATAGATTTCGGTAACTTCGTAATAAAGTCTATAGCAATAGATTCCTAAGGTAATTCGGGGGTCTCTATAGGCTATAGGTTTCCGTAAGGCTTATGCCGTATAGCCTTAGCTTTATTATAAGTATCGTATGCCTTAATAATCTTCTAAATTCTACGGCGAAGATTATACATATTATAGTAATTCCGAATTCGATTATAAGTCCGGGATATCCCTTAATAGCCGTGTATTAGGCTTTCGTAAAAATCCTTTATAATCGTTGCCTCGCTACTAAGCGTAAGGAATAACTTTCCCTTATAGTAGGCGAGGTCGTTTTCCTAGGTTATATGCTTCTTAAACCTACTAAAATCGGTATCCTTATAAGTGCTTTTAAGTAATTCTAAAATAGAATTATCTCCTTCGATCTTAAATACGGCATTAAGTGATTGCTGCTCGTAGTTGCCTTCTGTATTAAGATATAAAAGCCGTTTGTTATAAGGTTCGATCTTCGTATTATAGTCGGGACGTCGATTAATAGCGTCGGCATAGGAATTTTCGGTTCCCTTCTTATATAGAATTTCGTAGTTAAAATCTGCTAAGAACTCTGCCTAACGGATTTGCCGTGCGTTAAGCTGCTGCGTACTAGCGAAATAGGTGATATTCTTATAGTCTATATAGACCTTCGTCTTATAGGAATTCCCTAGAATATAATGCCGAAATTCTTTAAAGGCGTTTATAATCGCTAAAAATTCTTTATCGTAGATTGGATAATATATCTCTACCCTACTTAGCTTTTTAGAGTAAAAAGCTATAGGATGTAATATATTATCGTCGTCCCTTTAGCTTAACTACGCACCTAATGCGAAATTAAAAGCGTCGGTTTCTAATTCGCACGGCTTTTCCGTATCGTAGCTATATAGTACTAAGGCGGAAGTTAATAGGTTCTTAAGCTTAATAAAAGCGTTATTAGCTTCGTCCGTCTAGGTATAGGGTTTTATCCTAGCTAGCTTTATTACTGCTAGTATAAGGATTAACTCTTTAGAGAAATCCACTATAAAGCGTCGGTAGTAATTCGCGTAGCCTATAAAGCTCTATATTTCCTTAATCGTAGAAGGAATAAGCTAACCACTAATTGCCTCTAACTTATACAGGTCTATCCGTATAGTGTTTAAGGCAATTATATAGCCTAAGAATTCGACTTCCTGCGTATAGAATATGCATTTTTCTAGCTTAATATAAAGGCTAGCTGCTTCGAGAGCCTTAAGCACCTTTATAACGTTGAGTTTATACGTTTCTAAATCGTCTAAATAAGCTAAGACGAATATATCGAGGTGTTTATATAAGGCGTTATTAATACGCTTTTAAAAAGTCGCTAGGGCATTCGTAAGCCCTAGAGGGAGGATTAAAAATTCGCATAAGCCGTATCGAGTTCTAAAAGCGGTCTTATATTCGTCTCCTTCCCTTATTCGTATCTAGCTATAAGCTACTTTAAGGTCGATTTTCGTATAATATCTTTTCTTAGATAATCGATCCCTTAATTTGATAATAAGGGGTAAAAGGGTCTAGTCTTTAATAATATCGTGATTAAGCTAGCGGAAGTCAATGTATAGCCTAGTCTTAACCTTATCTTTGCTATTTTTTAGAGCAAATAGTACCGGGGCCCGATATTCTAATTTCGACTCCTTTATATAACCTTTTTAAAGGTTTTCGTCGATATAATCTTAAAGCAATTTTAAATATAATTCATCGAGGTTATATATCTTACGGAAGCGAGGCTTCGCTCCGTCTTTAAGGTTAATTTCGTAATCCTATTGCGTTTAAAGCGGTAGTTTATCCTTTAGTAAGTCGTTAAATATCACACCGAATTTAACGAGGATATCGTGTGGTATAGTCTTAAATCTATCCGCTTTAAGGTCCGTCTCTATTTCTTTAATAGAGGCGCTATTTAAAGCGTCTTCTAATAATAGGTTTAGCGGTTCCGGGACTATATTAAATCGGTCCGGAAGTTCCTCTTCGAATAAGGTAGTAACTTCCTTAATTACTAGGCTACGCCTTTCTAAGCTAGTATTAAGTTCCGAGGTTTTTAGTCCGGTTAAGTCCTTTAATTTATTATAGAGTAGAATATCTAAGGTATCGTCTTTAAACCTTAGAAGGCCTTTATTCTAGTCGATAGAAGGGTTATATTATTGCAAGAAGGGTAGTCTTAGTATAATATCGTATCGTATAGATAGGATATCGAAAGAGTCTTTAAACGATAAGTTTCTAATAGAATATTCGAAAGGATTAGTTTCGTAGATAATATTCCCGTTATTATACGTAAAGGGTTTCCCTTTAGCTATAAATAGCGTATAAGGCGTGGTTTTCTGCCGGTAATAAAGGCGTAGACGATTTATCGTTTCTAAGGCAATATAGTTACTTATAGATCCGCTATCTACTAAAGCGGAAAGTCTATGCCTTTAGTAGTTAATCGTAAGGGTTATCTTCTTACTAATAGTTTTATTAGTAATAAGAAGATCTTAATTACTAGTAAGTAGCCCTTTTACTTTTAGTAATAGAGGTTTTTTAAATCCTCGGTAGTAAGGGTACTATTACCCTATATCCCCTCCCCTAAAATAGTCTTAAGGGGATTAGGTTCTCTTTTAAACCTAATAGACTCTCTTTTAAGTCTACTAGAGTATCTTTTAAGTCTATATAGATTAAGCTCTCTTTTAAGCTCTAAGGGTTGTCTTTTAAACCCTAGGGGTTCTCTTTTAAACCTAGTAGAACCTAGCTCTTCTCTAATAGACTTACTGCTAGGTCTATTAGTAGTTCCCCGGGGTATAGGTTATATTATAACCCTATAATTCGTAGTCTCGAAAAGGAGACCTTATAGTTACCGGACCCGTTTAAGTAGGTCTCGGTTAACTTAAGAAGCGAGTCCGAGGGTCTAGGAGACGAGGCAGTAGACGCCTTCTAGCCTCTAGAGGGCCTCCTAGAGAGTCCGGACCTTAAAAGAGGGTTCCGGGTATAGCTCCGGCATATAACCTCCTAGACGGTCTAGTCTAGTAAGGAGGTTAAGCTTCTCGCGTTCTTTCTCTTCTATAAGGTCTATTAGGGGTGCAATTTCCCTGCCGAATTCCTTATAGGTTTCATGCTCGTTATTTAGAAGTAAGGCCTCTAACCGATTTGCTTTACGCTTATAGCTTCGAAGTAAAGCTAAAGTCTCTTCGGCTATATTAGTAAGGCACTCCGGGGGCCTATCTTCGGCGCTAGGGTATCCTTAGGCTTTTCGTTCGATAACTCCTTCTAAATAGTTCGTAATAGCTAGGTATTCCCTATAGCTACTATATTCCGGGTTAAGGCTATCGAGAAGGTCCTTAACGTCTTTAAGTTCGCGGTAGGCCGGAGGGGACTCCGAGCCGTCGTATAGGGCAGCCGTAGCTACGCTACCCTCTAAGAACTCTTCGGTATTAGCGGGGCTATAAGCATCGGGTATATAGCCTCCGGTAAGATCTTCTTACTCTAGGGCCTAGCTATAGTTATACTAGTACTAGGTTTCTTAAGGGAATTCCTTAGAGTCGTATTACGTTATTAGGGGTATGTCGTCGTCGTCGTCGTCCGGCTCCGGCCCGGGCTCCGGCCTAGGCTCCGGACCCTCTAAGTCCGGAGCGGACTCTATAGAGGAATCCGGGGAGTCCGGGGAGTCTAGGGGTGCTAGTCCGACCCCCGCGTTATCTATAGAGTTATCTATAATTTCTCCGTCCCTTAAGTCGATTACTAGATCCTCTATTACGCTGTCCGGAGCGTCCGGACTATCCGGGCCGGCCGGGTCCTCCGGTCCGGCCGGATCCTCGTCCGGGTCCGACTATCTAAATAAGTCCTCCTCTTCTTCGATAGAGGGCCTAACTAGGCTATCTAGAATAAGTGCTATATTATTCTTAGAATCCCTAATAGTCGTAAAACGTTTTTTATAGTAAGGATATATAGAAAAGCCTATAGGATCGCTATTAAAAAGCGTAGGATCGAGAGCTATTCTTAAAGGCGGTAGAGAGAGCCTAAGAGGTCCTTGCTCTAAGGTATTAAGGCTTTTAGAAGCCGCTGGCTTTCCTTTAGCTAGATTTTTCTTCCGGTAGCAATCTTTAGCAATATGCCCTGCCTTCTTACAAAAGAAGTAGGTAAGGCTTTTATAAATGCTATTATTTTTCGAGCTTCCGGCTGCTGCCGAATAGCTAGTTATTCCTAGGTTTAAAATAGCATCTAGGTCTATAGGATCGCCGTAATTCGTCTATTTCCCCTTTTTCTTCGAAAAAACCTTATACCTTAAGCGGAGGTCCTTCTTCTATTGCCGGCGTTCGAATAGCCGGTCGTCGATTCTAACTGCTTAGGCTATAAACTCGACGAGGGTGTCGGGACGGTCTTATTTAGAGATCTCGTCCTTTATATCGTCCTTTAGCCCCTTATAGAAAACCGCTATTATAGCGTTATCGTCTTATTCTAATTTCGATATTATCTGCCTAAATAAGGCAGTATAATTAGAAATAGAGGTTTTTTATCGTAAATACTATAGCTTATGCTCTACGGCTCTCTTCTCGTTACCTACGCCGAAGGTCTACTAAAGGTTAGTTTTAAAAGCTTAATAACTATTAAAGATATCGTCCGTAAGTTTATCTTAGTCCCCTTCTACCTTAGTTACCCTATCCCTAAGAATAGGTTTAAACTAGGTTAAAGCTAATCCCCTTAAGCAGCTAGCTGTAAAGAAGACCTTCGCTTTATTAATAGAGAAGGAATCCGGAAAGGAAAGAAAGAAGGCCTTTAGCTAGGTAAGAAATTCCTATAGCTTGCCGGCTTCTCTAGTGTAAACAGCCGGCTTTAGGGTTTTAACAATTTCCCCGAACTGCCGGGGGTGGCGGAAGTCCGGAACTAGGGCCGGGACCGGGGCGTACCCGGCCGGGCCCGGAGGCGGCGGCGGTCTTAGAGCGGCGGCGGTATAAGCCGGAGCTAGGCCCGTAGGCGTAGTAGCAGAAGCAGCAGTCGTAGCTATAGCCGGACGAGCTGCCGGGCGAGCTGCCGGGCGAGAGGTTAAAGAAGTAAAAGAAGATATTCTTAAAGAAGTAGTTGTTTTTAGTGTTTTTTCTAAAAAGGGTTTTTCGAATCTATAAAGATTAAAATAAGATCTAAGATCTAATAGATTAGAAAGATTAGGAAAAGATTAAAGGGTAAAATAAAGACTAAGCAAAGATTAAATAAAGATTAAGCAACGGTCTTAAAAAACACACTCCGCGGCTAAGCAAAAGGTAAGAGCTTTTATCGTATAATAGAACGGTTAGAATATAGAAGATAGTCTAACCGGACTAAGTCTCTAATAGTTAAAGACTAATAGAGGGCGTTATTTATCCTTAAAAGCTATAAGGGCAGAATAGTAAGCAGAGGAGCACTTAGGGTTACTTATACTAGACCGGCTGGCTAGGTCTAAGCAAGTAGGGGTAGTCGAGGCTAGAGCACTAAAGGCACTACTAGAAGAGGTATAGGTCACTTAGTAGGCAGTTAAACTAAAACTATAATAAAAGCTAAAGAAGAAAGGAAGGAAGGAGAGCCCGAGGAAGGGCGGACTAAAGTTCCTTTATATTGCTCTTCCCGTCCGTCTAGACGGTCCCGGTACGTCCCTTTCCTTCTAGCACCTTCTGCTACGTATCCCTTATACTGCCCCGAGCTAATGCGGGTCCCTAGGGCTACGTAAGGGCTATATAGGTCGGCTAACCTTAAAAAGGCTGCCTCCCGCGTCGTTTTAAAGCCCTTATAGACTAATCTAGGTCATATAGGTCTATTTATACACTACGTGCATAACTTTATATAGGTAGGTCACACGACATAAGTCGTGTAACCTCCTTATGCGGAGGATCGGACGAATGATCGGTCCTAAAAGCCGGGAGGGCTATATTAGACCTATAGCTCCCGGTAGTCTAGGTGTCGGTCTATTATACGGGGCATCGAGCCAATCATCGGGTCTTATTAGGCAAGGGTGCTTAATAAGATCGTCGGCGTGACCGTAGCTACGTGGTACGTCCCGTACCTAAGGAAGCTAAGTCCTAAGGACTTAGGTTCGAAAAAGGGGTGTGTCCTAGGCCGAAAAGGGGTATAACCGGATAATAGGTAAGTCCGGGGCGAACATCTTTATGCTAAGTCATAAAGTACTAAGTACCAAAGTACTAAGTACCCCGGTACCCTCTCTAGAGCTTACATAGTAGGAGCTAATAATCGTGTCTTATATATGTGTATGTCTCTAAGAGGAAGCTAGCTAGCTATGCGAGAGGGTAGCCCTAATAGCTGCCCCTCGCATAAGGCTGACTAATGGTAGGGACACCTACTATAACACCTCCCCTTAGCTAAGTCCTACTACTATATAAGGCGGGCCGCGAGGGTTATCTTAAGGCACTCTTAAAGCTGTACTTTATAGCTCTTTCCTCCGTGACTTGTTATTCCTTTTATCGTAGGGCTTTCTACCCTTTTAAATGCCTAAATAGGCATCCCAATCCTTTTCCTAAACGGGGTTCTTTTTCGTCGTTTTTCGTCGTAGTTATATTACTATAGGAGCAAGCGGACTAAGCCTCTTAGGATAGTATTCGTTCGTGTTATAAGAGAAGGCAACCAGCCTCTTAGGATAGTACTCGTGCGTTGCAAGAGAAGGCACCCAGCCTCTTAGGACAGTATTCGTAGTTAAATCGCGTAAGAGCAAGCAGACCAAGCCTCTTAGGATAGGTTCGCCGTTTATTGCAAGAGAAGGCAACCAGCCTCTTAGGACAAAAATCGTCGTAGTGTAAGAGAAGGCAACTAGCCTCTTAGGACAAAAATCGTCGTAGTGTAAGAGAAGGCAACTAGCCTCTTAGAATTCGTCGTTCGGACCTTACGGACAACTATATTAGAGGGAGTGGCTTAAGAAGACTCTTCTAGTCTCTCGGCATATCGTTTCGTTCTGTCGGACCTTACGGATAACTATATCGGAGGGAGTGGCTCGAGAAGACTCTTCTAGTCTCTCGGCATATCGTTTCGTTCTATCGGACCTAATAGACAACTATATCGTAGGTGTAGGGGCTCGAGAAGACTCTTCCAGTCTCTCGGCATATCGTTTCGTAGGTAAAAGGGCTCGAGAAGACTCTTCTAGTCTCTCGGCTCGAAGTCGTAAAAAAAAAAATTAATGCTCGAGAAGACTTTTCTTTCGGTCTCTCGGCGTGAAAAAATCGATAGGTGCAATTAGAAGAGGGCGAAGAATAGCCACTCGATGCAAAAGAAAGTCGTCTTATAACGTAAGCAAGCAAGTAGAAGCGTGTAAGGGCTTATAACCTCTAGAGCTTATATAGCAGGAGCTAATAATCGTGTCTTATATATGTGTGTGTCTTTAGGAGGAAGCTAGCTAGCTGTGCGAGAGGGTAGCCCTAATAGCTGCCCCTCGCATAAGGCTAACTAATGGTAGGGACACCTACTATAACACCCTCGTACTAAGTATTTCCGTACTTAAGTCCCTTAGTACTTAAGTCGTCCCGTACTTTAGAAAAAAGAAAGTAAACTAGGAACCTAAATTAGTAGTTCTATAATAGCATCGTAGAACGTCTAATAACTAGCTTCCTATCCGTTCCGAAAGAGGGCGATAAAGTCGTTAATATAAAAGAAGACGATGATATTGCCGTTGTGTATTACGTAAGGGTCCTTTATCACGACGATAAAGCCCTAGGCCCTAAGAAAAGTCGCGAGCTCTTTATACTATAATAAAAGAGAACGCCGAAGACCGTATAAAGCCTTTAGGAGCAGCTAAAGCTTCCCCTTCTGCTTAAAGCCTTCTAGTAGCCTATAATATACCACCTTATCTAGAATTGCGTTGCAAAAGGCATAAATAAAATCGTATTGCTTCGCATTAAGATTATAGTAGTATATAACGGCTATTAATAGTCGAAAGGTCCGGGCCGCTAGCGTATAAGCCGTAACTATAAGCTCGTTCTTTAGTTATTAATCGCCCCGGACGACGAGGCGAGCTTTATATTCGATTATAAAGCCTTAGGCATTAAATTTATATGCGTATACCTATATTAACGGAATCGTGCTATATTCTCTAAGGTCGACGGTGTTTTCGTCTACGATCCTATAGACCCCTTCCTCTTTAAGGCCTATAATCTCGTTTCCTATCCCTATAATCCATCGAGGTCTATTAGGTCTTAATATAGCCTCTTTAAAGCTCGTAGGAACCGGCAGAATATAGTCTCGATATAGGCGTGCTTATAAGTCTGAAGTAGCGAAAACCATACTGTCTTCCGGGCTAGGGTCTTCCGGGTTAAGGATATTAGCGAGGTCTATTTAATTAGGCGGTTTAGGGGTCTATTCCGGGGTTAATAGTTAACTCACCCCTTAATCTTCCTATAAGTCCTTTTTAAGCGCTAATTTAAGGGCGGCAGACTCCTTAGGGTCCGGAATAGCCTCTTCTTCGTCCTTAGGTTCGCGAATTAGCTTATCCATAAAGTTAGGGAGGTCTTTTAATAGGTCGATCTATATAATCTACTCCTACTATTGCCTTTCCACCCCTTTACGCTAGTCCCGGCCGAAGAAGACCTTCTCGTTGAAAATAACGTGCGAAGTGTTAAAAAAGGCGTTTCTCTATAGACTAGGCACCTAAATAAGGTACTAAGTGCTGGAAATATAGCCCGTAAGGTAGCCGATATGCCCTCTTAAATCAAGCTTAGCAGAGGTTTTACTTAGTCTCTAACGGGTTATAGGGAACGCCTTATAGCCGAAACACCGGATATACTGTTTTCGGGGTTTAACCCTAATATATGCCTATTCGTCGCGGTTATCTTAGAGCCACTCGTTAAAGCGCTATAGCGGCGGCTTCTACCCCTTAGATTTAACGGGTGTTTAATTAAGTAGGTAGATAGCTGCCTCTATCGCTAATAGCTACATCGTATGCGGGAAGCCGGACTAAGCTAGCAAGGTTATTATTAATTAAACCACTATGCCCCTAGACCTCTCGGCATAACTATTCTAATGCGGGTATAATAGCGATAATTCCCGGACCTCTATTCCTACTTTATATATATCCTTAACGTATTCCTCGGTTAGGAAGGCCGTCTCGCTATCTAACATTAGGATCGCAATCTTAATCCCGAATTTAGCGTTAATAGTCTCCTTAAGGCCTCGGAAGATGCCTTAAAGCTCGGTCTTTTTACCTACCTTAAAATAATGCCTTATTCCTATATTAAAATAGGTAAATATAGCTATATTATTAATGCCGTAATACGCTATTCTAAGATAAAATAGGTCGAAAGAGACCGCGCTATACGGCCTCTTCGGGTATAAGGGGTTCTAATATGCCCGCGAAATCTACCTCTTATTTTTAGTCGTGTAGTAGACCTTATAGTCTAGAAGGTCGATGCCTTTAAGCTTAATAATATTATCGTCTTAACCGCTAAAAATATACCTTATCGCACCCTTTCCCGGGTAGCCTATTCGTGCGTGCTATAGGGCGTCTACGGTCCTAGTTAAGGTCTCTAAGAAGCGCGGGAGAGCCTTTAGGAGCCCCTTAGAATAATATATCGGGAAAGCCCCGTCTAAGGCTGCTTAAAGCGGGATCTACGACTATTCGTATAACCGAAACGTCGTAAACACGCATTTTCTAGCCGGGTTAAAGAGCTCGCCCGTAAGGTTATTCTAAAGGTAGCCCTTAGCGGTAAATTTATCTATAGAGACTACATTTGTATAAAAACCGGGAATATAGCGGGCGTTTTTAAAAGTTAAGACAAAGCCTATATCTACGATAACCTAGGCTATTCTAATAGCTTCGGCACCGACGGTCTAAGTGCCTAAGAGGAGCCTCGAGCTTTTCGAATAGTTAAAATCGATAAACTAAGCTAGGTCGTTAAAAATATGCTTAAAGGCCCCTATGTCCTAGAGAGCCCGATCCTTAATATCGCTCTTAGGGCTATTGCTCCCGAAGTCCCTTACTAAGAACGCAGCTTCTTTATCGGTCGTTGCGAATACTCCTTCCTTAGGGGCTAACTCTACGGATTTCTTAGGGTTCTTAGTCTTTTAAGCGTTAATCTTAGCTCTAAGGCCTATTTCCTTATCGATCTTAGCCTTAACCTTCTTTAAAAGCTCTATATCTAAAGGTCGATTCTAAAATTACAGCTTCCGATTAAAGGCATAGAAATAGCTCTACTAATAAGGTTAATCCTTATATTTAACGGGATTTACGTAAGACTTATTATACTATTTGCATTTAGTATATTCGGACCGTAGAACCCGCTATCCCTAACCTCCCGATGGCTTTATGCTACTACCGCTATTGCCGCTACCGCTATTGCCGTTACTTACCTCCTTTCTATCCTTATCCCGGCCTTAATAAGTCGCTAGGAATACCGAATCTTATTAGGTTAAATTAGCGGCAACCTAAATGCGGAAATTAAAGGTAATCTCCTTAAATATAAGGATCTCTTTCCCTTCTTTCTTAGCCCGTTAATAGGTTATAGTCTATAGGTTTAACTAAGCCTAATATTAAGTAGCGATAGCGTCGAAGAATAATTCGATAATTTCCGATTCTTCGCTTAAGATAGACCCTATATCCCTATAGAGGTTAAAGCTATCTACGATATAACTAATCTAGGCCGTTAAATTAACCTTTCGAAGGTCTATCGCGAGGAGCTTCCGTAGGAATCTCTCGGCATACTTCTTCTTACCTTAGCCCTTAGATAGACTTAGATAAAGAGTTCCTAGAGCTTTCCTTAGGCCGCGGTAATATAGGTAATAAAGTTATAGTAGTCTTAAGAGATACTAGCTAAGATATATAGACTAATATCTTTAAGCGTAGTTATCTTCTTCTTATAGACCTTAACTACCCGTTTGTATTATAGGATAATAACTCTCTCGAAGTTATATATAGCTTAGCCTAAAGCACTAGATTTAGTCGCCTTAAGGGCTATAGCCGAGAGAAAATTAGATGCCTAAAGCCCTAATTCCTCTTAGTCTTCCTAAGGGACTAAGAGTCTAAGGTCTTAAGGTCTTAGCTAGGTTAACCTCTCCTAAGATTATAATACTGCCTTTATAGCACCTCCCTCGGTAGTAGGGCTTTCTAACTCTACCTTAATCTCTTTCTTATTAAAGGAGGGCACTTTAGGCATTTTAAGGACGATGTTTAAATAAGGGTCGACGTATTGCTAAACCCGACGTAGCTCGGCTATAGTCTTAACCTAGCTATACTACTTAGTCTAGTCCTTAGGCTTCTTAAGGGTATACTTAAGGGTTATAAAGGTAGACCTTAATAATAAGTCTATAATAATTAAATAGTTATTATTATTATTTATTAGAAAAAAGGGGTTACTATTAAAGTAGTAATAGCTTAAAAACCCGTAATAAGAATAAAGGGATAAGACTTTAAATTAAAGCAGTCGGCGGCTTTTAATAAAAGGAGGATTTAATCTCTAAAAAAGCGTCTATTGCGAAGCTATAAACCTTATCCCGGGCTTATAACTAATATAGTTATTTAAGCGTAATGCATAAAGTCTTATATATCTTAGAGTATATATATTGCTTTATCTAATCTAATCTAAGGACCGATAGGGGTCTAGGTATTTATAGGTACCTTAACCTCCTTAGCCTAATAGCTTTATATACATTTTTAGTAGGTAGTCGTTTAAGGTTACCGTAAAAGAGACCTCTACTAGCCTCTTGCCCTATCTAGACTACGTTTTCCTTCGTTGCACCAACGCCGCCCCGTACGCACTAAAGCCGTTATGCATTCCTGCGTGCAACACTAACATCTTTAAGCCTTGTTTTCTATGCAACGTCGCACCACATCGTGACGTTCTGTTTTTCCGGTTAGGGTACAAGACACAGTCCGGCTAGGGTGGCCCGCCTAATTGACCACCCAACCGCGCCTGCGGCTGCGGCCCCTTTCAGGTGGATGCGACAGCCAGTCAAGTCTACCAACCACTAACCGGCTGCGGCAAGACACTCCCCCCCCCTCGACGAACGCATTCCATCCGCCTCCGGCCAAGCACCAGCACGTCTTCGTCCGCGACCCTCGAGATGACCGACACCATGCCGGTAGCCCATGGGTAGTCCGACGGGGGCGAGAGGCCAACCCTTTGGCGACGGAATCAGGCCTTGGTCTCGATGCTATATCACCCACGACGCCTGCGCGGCTCGTCCAGCCCCCCGTTTCTCGCGACCCTGCCGTTCTTGTACCCAGAGAGCAGAGAGGCAGACGGCTCCTTCCAGCATCGACCTCGACACACGTGGCCTGACGTCGTTGTCCGCGAGAGAGCGAGCAGAGCCATGTCATGGCCGCGACCAAGCTTCGAGTCCCGGTCCAGCACTGGAGGTCTATTCTCCGCACCGTCGCCTGCCGTCTACGCTTCGTGGTCCCCGGCGCCCTGCTGTGGTGCTTGCTCTTGGTCCTCATTGGCTCCACGCCCGCCCGTCTCCACGGCCTCGTCCCCGGCCCGGCCCGGTCTCGGCTGTTTGGCCCCGGCCGGCCCCATTCCGCGCCCTCGCCCGGCCCGCCTCGGCTCCCGCCTCGCCTTCCCTGCCATGGTGCCCGCGGCCGCCTTCTTTCCGAGAGCCCAGATGACGACCTTGAGGCTGTCAATCTGACCGTTTGTACGTGGCTCCTGCCCAGATATCCAACGACTTGCTGACACACATCTACAGCCTATCCCACACCCTTTATTGGCTCCCAGCGAGAGCTCGGCCTCGAGCAGACCTGGATGACGGCCGACGGGCGATACGGACCCTACGGCTTCGGGGAGAACCGAGACGGCTACACCCGAGCCCGTGTCGACTGGGACGGCGTCGACTGGGGCCAGCTCCAGGACGCATGCATCGCCCGAAACGCCAAGCGCTTCCCTAGCTCCACGCCCTCGGCCCAGGTCAAGTACGAGCCCAGGTTCCTGCTGCGAAACGAGTCGCATCTCGATCCCACCCCCAGCTGGGACTCCATGCCCGACACCCGCAGGACGGCCCTGGTCATCCGCGGCTACTCCAAGTTCAAGTTCAAGGCCGAGGACCTGTGGAACCTGCGCTCCATCATCACCGAGACCTCTCTCAAGTCGGGCGGCGATTATGCCGTCTTCTTCCTCCTCCACGTCCAGGACCGGCGGAAAAACATCTTTGCCTCGCGCCGCAACTACTATGCCGCCCTCCGCGAGGCCGGAATCCCCCCCGAGTTCCAGTCCATGGTCGTTCTCTGGGACGATGACCTGCTCGAGTCGTGGTATGACCGTGTCGAGGAGCACAGGTGAGTGCCAAGAGTCGCCCGCCGAGGCAGCTGTGAGACGGCGGCGGCAAGTAAACTGACCACGGTGGACACGCAGAACCATGTGGCAGGTGAATCAGCCGTTGCAGCTCTTTGCACTGCATTTCCCCGAGTTCGACCACTACTGGCAGATTGAGCTGGACCAACGCTTCATGGGCGATGCCGGAGCCCACCTCGACGCCGTGTCGACGTTTGCTCGCAACGAGCCGCGCAAGCAGGCGCTCGAGAGGTCCTCGTACGCCTTCAACGAGGACGTCCACGGCACGTACCGAGACCTGATGACGGCCGTCGACAAGGCCAACCGGGGCAGGTCGAGGGCGTGGGGCCCGATACGCATCCCCGACGTGGTCCCCGTCGGCCCAGCTCCGCCCGCGCAGAACCCAGAGGACGACGACTTTGCGTGGGGCGTGGGCGAGGAGGCGGACATTATCGTCAGCAGCTTCTGCGCCGACGTCAAGCACGTCGACTGGATCTTCCGCGGCTACACCGAAGGCCTGCTCGCGGGCGGCGAGACGCCTCGGTGGTACTGCCCGCCGGCCATTGAGCGCGTGAGCCGGTCCCTGCTCATGCTGACGCACCAGGCCCAACACGACGACGGCCTGAGCGTGCCGAGCGAGGCCGTCTTCCCGACCTGGGCCATGTGGCACGGGCTCAAGCTCAGCTACCCGCCGCAGCCGGCCTACATGCGGCCGCGCGACCCGGGCGACGGGGACGGAGAGGAGACGTCGCGCAACCCGGACGAGTGGCGGCACCCGGAGCGGACGCCGTGGTTCGGGCAGGCGCCGGGCCAGAGCAGGGACGGCATGTCGCACGCCAACCCGCAGAGCCTGGCCGACTCGGGGCTGACGTGGTGGTGGACGTCGGAATGGCCGCGCGAGATCATGGACGTCTGGCTCGAGGGCGACACCAACGCCGACCAGTTGCCCGGCATGCTGGCTGTGCACGACGGCGAGGTCTACGTGCCCAACTTTGCCATGCACCCCGTCAAGTCGTAGGGGTGCGGGATTCTGCCTCGAGGGTAACAGCACTTGGGGGAGGAGTTGTAATTCTAGACAATGTCGACTCGCACTTGAAACCGGGAATCAAGCACAGTTGAGTATATAGCAATCTTGGGAGCGTATATGACTGAACAATGCCTCGACCTGCAAGACTTGCTTCCACCTCGCCCAACAAGTCCAAGGAGGTGGACCCACTCACCGGCTCGGGACGGCCGCCAACCGGTGCGGGGCCGAACCCGCGCCCCGGCGGTCCTCGTCAAACATCAGATTCTTGGAAGTAAGTCGTGCCAAATGAGGAAAAGGAGAAGAGCTAGTGTGGACACGAAATCAAAGCCGCCAGACCTTGGGACTCTCTTGGTCTCCCGGTTGGACGACGCCTGGCTGAGGGGGGGGGAGACGGCCATGAAGAATGCAGTCGCACCGCATCGCGGGAGTTTTCCGTCTGGACAAGGACCCCCGTTGCATGTAAGCCCCGACGCAGATGCCGTGCCACCAAGTGCCAGTCCTCCCCGTCGCCACCGCCCGCCCTCCAAGAGAAACGAAAGTCGCCCGCGCAAAATCAATCCTCCTCGGCCACTTCCACGGTGGTTAGTGCTGCGGCGGGCTCGGATGTCAGCTGCTGGACGCGTTTCGACGGCAGAGGAAAACTCACGCCGCAGCTGTCGCAGGCGCAGCTGTCGCAGTTGCCGGAGCAGTCGCACTTGGTGCAGGTGCTTGCAACGGGGAGAAACGTCAGCGACGCCGCGTTGTACCCCGAGTCGTCGGAGACTCACCAGGGAGACATGCTGGCGAGTTTCGCGCAAGAGAATAGGTTGCGTATTTGCGATTCTGTAAAGGTGGTTTTCTGTCGAGGCAAGTTGGTTGCGGGCAGGGCGTTTGAGGGAGAAGGAGGAGGTGTCGAGAGCGCGTGGCCCTCCATCATTATATACCCGCCACACCCATTGCCATGCACCAGGGCCGCAGCGGCCTGTTTTGGGGGCTCGGAGAAGCAGAGAGTCCGCCACTCGCCGTCCCCCCTCCCGCCAAGACGTGATTCCCATGGGCCTCACACACCCCCCCCCCTTCTCGGGCTCCAGGGGGGCTGCGATTGGGTCGGCCGAGTTGCGGGTGGCGGGCAGGCCTGCATCTGGGGGTGAACAAGAGGGTCGTGTCTCTATGCCGGGGCTTCTCGGTTCGTTTCCGTGTGGCTCTTTTGCTAGCGAGTCGAGGCAGAGCGAGGTCGTCAAAGCACAAGAAGCATCATCAACGCAGACTCGCCACATGTGAAAGGAATGTGTCGTGTGTGTCGTGTTTTGCGTGTCCAACCAACGTCCGGGGAGGGCCTGCGTGGTGGTGGCAGCCAACGCAAAGGGGGGTGCATATCCCGTCGACGCCCATCGTCATGCGTCCGAGGGAAACCTGACAGAGCTCGAGACCCAAGCCCATATTTCCATCTCGTCACATCATCGACTCATAGTCATCATCGTCTCCTCTCTTGGGACGCCGTCTGTTCTCCCCATCATCCGCCAGTCCGGTGCTGATGGGCATCGGGCCGCCTCCCGGAGAGAGGAGAGAGGAGAGAGACGGCCCGGTCAGATCGGGGTGCCGCGAATGGCCCCGCGTTCCCATGCAGACGCATGCACGCAAGTCGTTTTGCAAGCGCGGGTTGGCGGGTTGGCGGGTGTGGTGGCGTTGGGCATGAAGACGATGAAGCTTCCCCGGTGCTCTCCTTTCCCGGTGCTCTCCTCCTCGCTCGCCTTTCCATGGCTTTGCGAGAGACATGCATGTATGTATGCGGAAGGTGGTGATGAGTGCTCGCCCGTGTCATTAGCGGCGAGGAAGCAAGGAAACCCGACGAGCCCGGACGTCAAAGTCTCTGCCGCCGGAAGCGAGATATCTCATGAAACGGGGCTCGAGCGACAAAGAGGTGAAGCTGCCTAGGCCACGAGGCTTGCCTGTTTTGGCCATGGACGTGGAGAAAAGGGGCGACTCGTGCTTCTGCCATCAAGTGGTAAAAACAGACGACAGCACCGCCTCCGCCAGACCGACCAAGAACAAAAGACAAATCGATGCAGGAAGCCAAGAAGCGGCAGGCCCTCTTATATGTCAAATGGAAGCAGTCTATCAAGGTTCAACTACGACGAGGTGCGGCCATCAGGGTTCCCTCTGCTCACGGGGACGCCAGCAAATCATCCTCCGAGAGATACTAGGGGGGCCTCCTTCCATCCCCCCTAGTAGTCACTTGGCTACGCAGACTGGGCCCATCAACAAAAGTCGTCATCCTCCCAAAGATGGTCCCAAAGATGGTCACTTGGCTGCCCAGTCCTCGCAACCTCGGGCCCCCAATCAAGCTCCGTCACGATTCGGCAGGTGGCTGTCCACGCCCAGTGCGAAGCGCCTCTTGACGGCCTTCCAGGCCTCGACGGCGACGACATAGGCGGCCACACAGCCCAGCACGACGCCCCATTCCCAGCCCAAGCCCTGGTGCTTGAACACGCTCGTGTTGAGGAGCGGCATGTAGATGATGGGAAACGTCACCGTGAAGCCGCCCACCACCGCCCAGAACAGAAACTTGTTGCGGTAGACGGTCCAAAACACCGACAGCGGGCCCGCCCGTCTCTCGTCCATGGCAAACAGGCTGCGATGCGAGCTCTTCACCTCCCAGGCCGTAACGAGGAGCAGGAAGCTCAGCGTTGCAAACGTCGTCCCTCGTGCCCGGAAGACGGCATCGCACGCGTCCGAGGCTCCGTTGTTGCAGCCGCTGGGCAGGAGTCGGTAGCCGCGGTACGGCTGCACATACGCCACCAGCATGAACGAGGCCAGGCACAGCGATCCCATCATGGTTCCGTACATGAGCTGGTCCCGGACGAGATCAAGCGTGAAGACGCCGGTGCGCAGGCTTCGGGGGGGTCGCTCGAGAATGTCGGGCTGCGCTTCTTCGAGACCCAGCCCGAGGGCAAGGGGGGACGAAGTGACGAGGTTTGCCCACAGAATCTCCAGCGGCGACAGGGGAAACACGGACATGTTCTCTTCGTCCTTGAACACGAGCCCGATCAGGAGCAGAATCACCTGCGCCAGGTTGGAGGTGAGTAGATGCAAGAGGAACTGGGCGAGATGGAGTTAGCATGAGGCCTTTGCCCTTGTCTACACGCATGCATGCCCAGCCTCGAGCCCCGGGAAGCTCGCCGGCACGTACCTTTTGAATGTTGTCGGCAAGCCTTCTCCCCTCGCGGATCCCCGTCACAATCGAGGCAAAGTTGTCGTCGGTGAGCACCATTTCTGACGCCTCCTTGGCGACATCGCTGCCACGGTCACCCATGGCGATGCCCACGTCGGCTTGCTTGAGTGCCGGCGAGTCGTTGACGCCGTCGCCCGTCATGACGCAAAAGGCCCCGCGACGATGCAGGGCCTGGATCACCCTCACCTTGGTCAGCGGGCTGCAGCGGGCGATGACGGCCGGCAGCGACTCCATGGCGTCGACCTGCTCGTCGCTCAGGCTGGCAAAGTCAGCGGCCGACATGACGGTGCCCGGCGCCCGAGGTGCGTCCTTCGACAGGATACCCACTTCGTACGCCATGGCAGTGGCCGTCTTGATGTGGTCTCCCGTCACCATGTGCACCGAGATTCCAGCCCGTCGACACTGCCGCACCGCGCCGGCCGTCTCTGGCCGTGGCGGGTCGTACAAGCCGGCCAGCCCTAGGAAGCGTAGGCCACTCTCGACCTTGGCTCGATCCTGGGCGTCGTCGGGGCAGCCCGTCATGACCTTGTCGGCCACGCACAGCACCCTCAGGCCGCCGGCAGCCAGCTCTTCCGCCTTGTCGTCGATGGCCCGCTTGAGCTCGTCGCTCTCATCCAAGAGGGGAAGCATCACCTCGACGGCGCCCTTGGTGTGCACCCGGCGCTGCGGGTCCAGGGGCCTGCCGCACACGACGCTCATGAGCTTGCACGACGAGTCAAACGGGTGCTCAGCCACCAGGCCGCCCAGAAACGTCCCCGGCCGGCCGAAGCGCATGGCAAAGACCTTGAGCGCAATCTCGGTGGGCTCGCCGACGACCTTCCATTGCGTCGATTCAAAGGCGGTGACGACGCTGCTAGAGTCCGTCTCGGCCTCCTTCCTGCCGTCGGTGACCGAGGCATTGTTGCAGTGGGCGAGGGAGCAGAGAAAGGCGTTGATGCAGCTTCGGGCGGGCGAGGCGGACCACGACACTGACCCGCTGCTCGGGTTATGGGGATCCGAGGAGCCGTCGACGGTGCCCGTCAGGCCCTCGCGAAGCCATACGGTGCGCGTAATCATGCGCCCCTGGGTGAGGGTTCCCGTCTTGTCGGAGCAGATGTTGGTGACGCCGCCGACGGCCTCGAGGCACGGCATGCGCCGCACAATGACATGGCCCTTGACCATGGCCTTGGAGGCGACCGCCATGGACAGGGTCAAGACGGCGAGGAGGGATTCTGGAATGACGGCCACGCCCACGCATATGCCGTAGAGCAAGACATTATCGTGCAGAGCCCACTGGCTGACGGAGAAGACGATGATGGCGAACAGGATGGCCAGGCCAAACAAGAAGAGGGCAAACTTGCTGAGCGTGACTTGAAGGGGGGTGCCGTCCAAGCCCAGGATGCGCCGAAGGCTCTTGTAGACGCTCCAAAAGGCCCTGGCCGCGGAGCCGTCGCCGCCCCTCTCGCGCTTGTCCCTGCGGCGCAACATGTCGGCAATCTGGCCCACCTCGGTGTCCATGCCCGTCGATACGACGATGCCCGTGGCGCGTCCGCGGGTGACGGAGCTGCCAAAGAAGGCGAGGTTGGTTCGGTCGCCGACGGGCATGTCGGCGTCGGCGAAGACGGCGTCGGGCATCTTTTTGATGGCGGCCGACTCGCCCGTCAGATGAGCCTCGTCCATGGCAATGTTGACGCCCTGGACGAGGCGCAGGTCTGCTGGGACGACATCGCCAGTCGAGAGGGAGACCAGGTCGCCCTTGACGAGCGTCTGGGCCTTGACCGTCTCGCTGCAGCCGTTGCGGATGACCTTGCAGCGAGGCGTGGATAGGGCATACAAGGCCTGGATGGTCTGCTCAGCGCGGTATTCCTGAATCAGTCTTTGCGCGAGCGCGGCATCGTGTCAGTACAGCCGTGGGTCTCTCTCTCTTGCTGCGACCCGGGGGGTCACCCGCAACGCAGGGATCTCGCTGCGTCTCAAGCACATACCCGACGGCAATGTTGAGGACGATGACGGCAATGACGACGCCGCCCTCGACATAGTCGTTGATGGCAAAGGAAAGGCCGGCGACAGCAACGAGGACCAGGGTGAGGGCGTTTGCGACCTGCTGGAGGAAGAGCCCCCAGAGCGAGGCGCCCGTGGCAGCCTTGACAGCATTGGGGCCGTCGCGGGCGAGGCGAGCGGCCGCCTCTTCATCACTCAGCCCATGACGGGCGTCGGTCCGGAGCTTCTGCGCGACATGGTCGGCAGGTAGCGTATGGGGGCAGCTTGGCTTCTCTGTGGCCACGTCTGGCGGCTCCGCTATAGGAGGCTTGTCGTCCGGGTTGGCGGGGGCCGGCGAGTCGGTCGAGGAAGAGTTGGCGTGTTCTGCACCATCCGTACTGGCGGAGACGGTTTCTCTCATCGAAGGCGTCTTGGGAAAGGGGGCGAGTGCTCTGCGGAAGCAGGTGGTTGGCGGGGAGGCCTCGACTGAGGGATGAGTCGTTCTGGGACTCGGGTGGGGGAGCCAACTGATGCCTGAGCTGCCTGAGCTGCCTGAGCAGGCCTGAAGATGGTCCGTAGAGGATGATGAAGAGGCCAGTAAAAGAGGAGAGAGAAGGGGGGAGAGGGCGACGGAGACGACGGAGACGACGGAGGCGGAGACGGGGACGGGAACGGGCAGGTCGATGGACGAGGAAAGAGAGACGTGACGAAACGGGGGCCCCCCTTTTTCTTGTACTCTGTTGTTCCGCTGCTCGCCGATATTCCGTACCTTCCTTCCCTTGACGATGATGACCAAGGCAGCGAAACAGGATGGGGGAGGGGGTGACGCGGGGAACCGTGCACCTTCTTCTGTCAGAGTTCCCTCGACTTGATCTCTCCATGACCCTCAGTCCGGGCTGGACAGAGGCCAAGGATTACACAAAGCAAAGTCATCGTGACAAGTGGCGAATCGCCTGGACGGGCTGGACCCGGGGCCACCATGCAGACGCTAAAGCTTGTTTCCGGCTGAGGGCTGCAAGGACGCATAGAGGCGCCCGTGAGTCTGATTCATGGCCTTGACGAGCGTTGGTCTGTAAAACTTGAATCACGGGACCTGTCCTAGGGCGTCTTGGCAGCGCAGCGAGGGCAGTTGCATGCAAGCAACGTGAAACGGCCGCTTTCGACTCTGTCGAGCCATGTGTTTGGACAAGGCAAGAGGACGAGAACCGTTCCACGTTGGCCAATGGTTGTCCATACCTAGGTAGTTGCCTCCCCTCTGCCTGCAGCCATTGTCGAAACGCCCTTCTTGGCACGCTTGGCGCACGCGACACATCATGCCATGGTTAGTTTGGTTGCCCCGCCGCCTTGAATGCATACACAGGCTGCGCTGTCTCATGCGCCTCTTGCAGAAACGCGCGGCCGCTAGGGCATGGATGGGCATGGGCATGGGCATGGAGCTCATCCAAGCTGCTGAGCTCTACTACCGAGTGGTCATGGAGGCCATCTTGGTACAGAGTGTAGATGGAAGAGGAGATGACTGAGACGATGGACCGACCTTCTTGTCCATTCTACTTTTTCCTCGGGTAATAATAAGTTGAAGCCTTGGCTGCAGGGCAGAAACGCAAAAATCAGCCCATCTCTTCTTTCTTCTTCCCTCCCCGACAGCGCGTCTTCAGCTCCGCAGCTCCAAACTCAGCTTGAATTCAGTCTCTCGTTGCCCCGGTAGGTGCCGAGTAGGTACTGCTGCCTAGCCCAGCAGGTTCATGTATGGCTCCGGCCACCTCCCCCATATCAGCGGCCGGTCGCCCAGCCGCCCGGCCACGGGTGCCAGCACCTTGATCTTGCGCCGCTCCTCGTTCACGGCGGACACGTAGACGAAGCCCATGACGCTGGCCGTCCGCACCGCCTCGGGCCCGTCCCTTGTCGACGCGTGCATGACGGCCAGCGTCCAGTGCTGCATGACGGAGCTCGGCTCCTCGCGCACCAGGCACTCGTTCTGCCCGTACGCCGCGTCTGGCAGGTGGGGACAAGCAGAGACGAGTTAGCAACAGCAGACTAATGTGTCCGTCGTTGGGAGTGCAGACCGAGGGGGGACGCACCTTCAGGCACCTTGTAGATGACGAGGCTGTCGAAATCCACCTGCTGGATGTGCGGGCTGAGTGACCGCCGCGCACAGCCGAAAAAGTACTCTTTAATGATTTGCTCGCCCGTGTGCTCCACGGAGCTCTCGTCCCGCTCCACCACGCCGTCGGACCGGTCCAGGGCCACCACCTGGATCGGCTCCCCGAGGCTCGTCTTGACGCTCGCGAACCGCTTCGTCAGCTCCGCCTCGATCTGGGTTGAGCCGATGACGACGACGACGTTGACTGTTGCAGCCGTTAGGCCATGCTCGTCTGCCGCTCTGTCCTGAGCGGGGGGGCAAAGTCTCACTGGATAGTTCTTCAACGACGTGGGCAATCAGGTCGATGCCAATCGTGCTCGTTTCGCCAATGCGCATCCCGTCGACGATGACGCCCGCACTCCGGACGCGCGGGTCCTCGATCAACCTGGCACTGACAGCACTGGCGATGCGACCAACAAGGTGCCTGTACAAGTCGGCGTCGTCCTCGGCCGAGTCGCGGCCAAAGTAGTAGACGAGCGGCAGCTTGACGGGCACCAGACTCGGCCCGCTGGTCGGAGTGCTCCCCCAGCCATCGGCAGCCTCGGGGTCCATGACGGTGGCAAAGACGGCAGTGCTCAAGGTGCCGGGCAAGCTAAGCATGCCCTGCCTCGGATCCGCATTGACCACCACGGGCTGGTGCCCCTGCCTCGTGGCATAGCTCGTCAGCGTGCGGGCCAGCGTCGTCTTTCCCGCGCTCGGCGGCCCCGCGATGAGAATGCGGGGCCCCTCACGGCCGAGCCTGGCGGCGGCGGCTCGCATGTCGGCGAGGCATGAGTGCAGGCTCAGGTGGGCATTTGCCGGGCTCGCCGCCGGGTGGGCGTACTGGGCGACGAAGTCGTCGTCGCAGCGGCCCTCGACCTCGACCTCGCACCCGGTCCAGGTCAGGATGCTCGACCTTGTGCCCGTCAGCGTGTAGGCGGTGCGCGGCGCCAGCTCGACGCCCTCCTTGTCCGCCGTTCCCGAGACAAGCTTGACAGTGACGCTGCGGTCCGTTGGCACCCCGAAGCGCCATTCCCACGCGGGCTTGAGCGTGATGGTGCGCGTCGACGAGGCCGTGGGCTGGACCGGTATGTCAGCACGTCCACGGCCCGCGAGAGGAAAAGACACAAAGAGCCCACCTGAGCCGGGATCTGCCCGAGGCCTGGAATCGACATGACGCGCGCGCGGGTCGAAGGCTGCGAGAAGGGGGTGGTTGTTGGTGGCCGCCTACGAATACATGTCGCCGCTCGACTGCGGTTTTCCGACGTTTGTTGTAAGTTGGAGCTTCGACGGCCCTTCCAGAAGCCTGCGGCAGGAACCCTTGGTGCATGGTTGTCTTATGTAAGCCAAGAGCGCCAAGGTTACGCCGTCATAACCGTAATTCATATCATGACGAACCAATTCCCCTTCTCGGCTCAAGTGACAAGGCGCCCTAGGACAATGATTCTTATTGCTGCCTCTCCATTCGCACCTCACCTGCCTGACCGAGGCCATGCAAGATTTCCAAGTAGTACCTGTCTAGCTAGGTAACCACTGCCGAGCCGAACCCGCCATAAACTCCAAATGACCGCCAGCCAGACCAAAACCAATGACATGATGCCATCACTCATGCATCGACGTCCTCTTGGTCCTCGCAGCCCGCGGTTCCGTGCAGCCCTCGCTGGGTATATGGTATTCTCCTCCGGGTACCTCTCCGTCGCGAGACGTTGCCGTCCAGCTTCATCAACGGATGCCCCGCCGTCTGCCTTTCTGCATCGTGCTCGTCAATGTTTCCCCATGGTGTATCATCCCTGTATTTTCTTGTCGTCTGCCTTGCTTCTAGTGTCGCCACATCATTGCGCCATCTGTTCAAAGATGCGCTCCAAGCTTCGAACGCCCTTGAGAATGTTCTCGTCGGGGCCCAGCCCGGGCGTCCACTGCGCGTGGGCAAAGTCAATTAGTTTCAACGAATAGATCTGTGGGAGCGACGCTTCCAGCTCGTCCAGGTCATCTTCGTCCGGCTCGGCCAGGTCGATGCCGCTGTCGATGCGCTTGGCTGTCGCTTTCGGCGACGACCATCCGGTGGCACGCTCCACCACGGCGTTGTTCTCTTCAATGGCGGCGCGCAGGGCTTCGCCGTCGCCTTCAAAGACGAAGAGGAGCGACGCCGAGTACATCCGGCTCTCGTGCCGGGTCATGACATGGCGCACCCGCGCCAAGTCGCGCGCAAAGGCGGCGCAGACGGCTCTCCCCATGTCCTGGTTGACGCCGGCGGCTTTGCTGAAGATGAACTTGCGAAACTCGTCCACCACGTTGGCCTCGTTGACCGACACCCGTCCATAGTCCTTGTCGTATATCTTGTATCCTTCCTTGTCCAGCTGCGACGCATCCTGAGACCCGTGAAAAACCCTCATGCCGGCGATGCGGAATCCCAGGTTGTTGTGAGTCGTCTCCGACGAGATCTTATCGAAGCGGCGCTTCTTTTCCAGCGGCGCATCGTCGGCCCAAAGTCGCACGCCCAGCTTGACGTCGAGGATGTTTGCCTTTTTGAATCCGTGTGTCGTGTTCTCGAGAACGACGGCCATGTCCGTCTTGATCTTCTTTCCCTTTGTGGATGTCCAGGCGACGTTATCCTCAGACTGACGCTCTGTCGGAGGCCTCGAGACATGGTCGGCGACAGTCGCAGCGATCTGCTCTCTGGTGGTCTTGACATCGCCTGCATCCGAGATGACCCCGGCGACAGCCTCGTCAATGCCGTCGGTAGGGTCGCTCAGCATCAGCGAGCCCATGTACAGGGGCATCAGCTCGGCGAATTCGGGATGGCGGCGCGTCGCAGATTGGTAGAAGTCGATCTCGGACTGTGTACAGGGCTTGATGAAGAGCTCGCCATCGGCATCGCACATGGTGCCCGCGCTGAAGCAAGGAGAGAATGGGTCAGCTTGGCGACGCTCCAACAGACTGCGATTTGAAGGGCCGAGAGCATGCAAGGCTGCGGAATCGGGCGGCGGAAGACACTCACTGTCCAGCGACGGCGTGGTTGTAGTCCCGAAGTTGTTCGCGACTGGGGATTTCTTTGTGGCCCATGACAGGCGGGACGCGGGTGTGTTGTCGAGGAGGGAGTGGCGACTCAGGGAGTGGCAAGGGCCGAGCTTGTGTCGCTGGCTGCCCGCGAATCGAGGATGGCAGCACGCAGTCGAGACTGGCTCGGTATCGATGGGTGGCGTAGGGATAGTCGTCGGAAATGAAGATGGGCGGCGATTGAGGTAGTGACGATGGCGCAAGTGTGGGACGCCGGCTGCAAAATAGAATAGGAGAGGGTGGGGAGCGAGGGAGCGAGAGAGAGGAAGAGAGAGCGCGATGGCCTCCAAGATGTATGGCTTCAAGGATAGGATCGGGGGACAACAAGGGAGTGAACAATTAAATGTTGGTTCGGAGGGAGGAGGGAGTCGTACAGTCGCCTGTTGACAGCCACACTCTCGCTCGTCTCACGGGGCGCGTGAGTGCGTCGGGGACTTTGTAGCGGTACATATGTACATGTGACGGGGTGGCTAATGAGCACTGAACAGGCCAAGGCCAGTCGCGCGTAGGGGCTTCGGGAGGACGTTGTGGAAGCGCAATGGCCCTTGTTTTCCTTTTTCGGCGGACGGATCCTTTCCTGGGGCGAAGCTTCGGGGGATGACGATCCGTGTGCCTGATGAACTCCCCTGATGAGGACGAGCGAGAGGGCACGTTGGACCCTTGATGATGAATGAGCGCTGCGCCTCAGACTCGCCAGTGGTACATACTAACCAAGACGCGGACACCGGCAGAAATGGGCCATCGCCGAGTCATGGCTAGCGTGCGAGTATCCGTATGATGCCTCGACTGGTTGCCTCCTGGCAAGACATGTTGATGAAGATGCTCTCTCTCGGGACTCTCTCGGTGAGTGTCTTTCAACTTGGGTTCACTTGGAGGCCTGCTGAGTCAGTCGGCTGGTCGGCTGGTCGGCTGTGGCTGAGGCCGGGGCTGGGGCGCGTACTTGGTACGCCCGTACGGTACTCGTAGAGCCCGGTGTTGCAACTTACTTTGACTGATGATGGGACAGACAGCTGGCTCAGCACCCGACCCAACGTCACGCAAGACGGTCACGCCTTGCTTGCCACGCGACGCATCTGCTGGTGTAGGTATTCCTTTGATGCTATCCATGTTCATCCGGCGACACCTCTGTGTCTCGGTCTCTCTTGGGTCCTCGTCCTCTGGATGCCCTCGTCGTTTGACTTGACCGGGGTCAGAGTTTTTGCACGCCCCGAACAGAATCCGTATGTACAAACATATTCGTATCATCATCAGCGTCAACTTGAATGGCTGGGTGCAGCAGAAGCAAGGGACAGGCCCCATCATCTGACAGCTTCTTGCGCTGGCCCTCCGTGACCCACGGCTTGCCTGTTGGACGCGTACATTGATCACCATGCTGCAGGCTGCGCCGTCCCTGCGCTGTTCGCCTCTTGGCTGGGGCGGTTGAGCAACAAACCGGGTTCGGGTGAAGACGCGTCGCGCAGTATGCCTCGTCTTTGCCGCGCCGGTTTGCGCGGCCCTTGCCATGAATCCAGAGAATCCACGTCATTGTTTTCCCTGCAGGACGGCGTATGCATGGAATTTGCGCAGTGAATCACCCACTCATTAAACCGCCATGCGCTGGGCGGCGCCTACCTGGCAAGCGTCCCGCCAAACGGCAGCCTCAGGCCTCAGTCACAAAGGCCGACTTGTGGTTCACCCCTCAAACAAATCCTCACAACTCCATCCCTGCACCTTCCTCCCTTGCAGTCTACATCAACATCGGCGCACTTCGCCACCATGTCGTCTGAGCCGGCCGTTAATTCCGCACATCCCCAGCCTGCGTCATCGCCTCGGATGCAGGCCCATGAAGCGATCGCAGGTCTCCAAGGCGATGCAGAGCCTCAGGCAGCCAATCTTGACAATGGCAACGAGGCGCAGGTAGCTGGGTCAAAGAAGAAGAAGAAGAAGGGAAACCCCCAGTCGGCCGCCAAGCGAGGGCCGACCGCCTTGCCCAAGAACCGCGGAACCGGCTTCGAGGGTGTGTGCGCACTTGTGACATCTGTTTCGCTGCAGAACCTGACGCTGAGCCCTCTTTATTAGAATTCTTTGCCGATCCGCCCTTGACGCCCCACGAGGCTTCCGAGGAGACCAATCACATATATGCGAGGTTCGTGCGCCCAGGAACTGGCCTCGCATCAGGAGACGTGTATGTACTAACTGCCGACTCTAGGGAATTGCCATTCGAAGAGTACACTCGCTGCCCCCCTCCTCTGCTTGGTGTCAAGCTGTTTGCTGACCCCATGGCCCCAGGCGCATCCAGTCTTGCATCCAACGCTTCAGGGCTCGCCGACGCCTCAACCAGGAGCAGACTCGCTACTTCAACGAGTATCTCTTCCTCGGCGGCATTGACACCACTGGCAAAGCCTTTGGCGGCCTTGACGACAAGGACGTCCGCGCCCTCACCCCGGCCGAGCGCCTTGAGGCCACGGCCGCCGATGCGGTGCACAGCGGTTCTGCTGCCGACGACAGGTACTACCAGGGCGATGGCCAGCATTGGAGCGTCGACTTCACCGGCGTCCTCGCTGGATTCTTCTCCACCTCACTCGTCACCCTCACCGGCGGCGCCCGCGCTGGCATGGAGACTGCGGCCGCTCTGGCCGAGAACTTCCTCAAGTACATTCTGCACCACGACGTGTGCCCAGAGTACGACGACGACGTCAAGCGGGCCCTTGGCCTTTGCGCGGTTGCGAGGGAGGAATGGCCACTGGTGGACGAGCTGCAGCATTCGTTGCCCGGTACTTTCCACCTGGCGGCCGTCGCCCTCTTCTGCCCCCCGTCTCCCGAGGACTGGAATCGTGCCAGCCGCCGCCTTCCCGAAGGCTGCGATGCCAAGACCATATTCTACTCCGCCTGCGCCCTCGTCGGCGAGGCTGAGGTCTTGAAGGCTGCTCAGCAAGGACGTCCGAGTGTCGCAAAAGAGTACACGTGCAGTCTCGAAGTTGTCGAGATCCAGCAGCCCTGCGCAGACGTGGCCGAGCGGTTCGGCCGGCTCGAGGTGGCGGATAGCAAGCTCCGCGCAGGCCCCATTGGCAAGGCCTTCTTCAAGCCCACCACAATCGAAGACGGCTGGGAAAACCCGGCCATCGCGCCCCTCTTTGGCGAGTCCGGCGTCATGTGGCTGTACTTTGAGCAGTCGCTCCTCGCTAGCATGAGGCCCGGGATGAAGATGGCCATGACCATTGTCGAGCTCGACGCGGGCATCCGGTTCGTCAAGGCCGTGGCGGACGTTGTGCCGACTTTTCACACCTTCTTGCCGCAGGTGCTCATGAAGCACTACAAGCAGCCGCGGGAGAATGAGCGGCCTGCGCCGTCGGTGCATGATCCCCATGCCGAGGAGAAGCAGCATGCGCGCGAGGCCGTCGACGACTAGACCAGACGTGCTTGCGCCCGTGGTTAACGCTCCTTGGGTGGAATCAAGGTAGGAGCAGAGGCCAGACGGGTGCGATGGGCCGCAGGGAAACCTTTAAGCGGGCACTTTGAGAAACTGTCACAAATGAACAGATAAGAGTAGAGCAAATATCAGTCAACAACAGCGCTCAGCCCTCGGAGCAGCACAAGCCAGTTCCTACCAGCGGTATCGAGAATATATCCAGAGAATCAACGCCAGTCAACCAGCCAGTGGTCCATCGTACAGTAAACGCTCCCGTGGTCGTCACTCGTCAGCACCGTCATGACGGCTCCCATGGCACAATTTGGCCCCGTGAGCCGAGTGGTATACAGTGACACGGCAGTACCGAGTTCAAGCTAGCTGCTGCTTGGCCCCGGTCTCACGGCAGTATTGAGCCCCAGGTCTATTCCGCCATCCAAGACCTGGTGCCGGCACCAGGCTACTAGTCCCGTGTCTGGATCTTGTGGTCGCCGGCGACGACCTCGGCGTACGACGGAGGAACGGCATGCGTGTTTCCAGAGCTGCTCTCGCCGGCCGCCGTGACGCCGTGCTGTTGCTGCGACTGGGATTGGTTCTGAGTGCCGTAGTTCATGGCAGCGTTGGGGGGTTGCGGCAGGGGGCGAGTGGTGCGGCCGTTGGGCGACTGGACGTAGACGTAGGTGACGCGGCCGCCCTCCTGGTCCGCCGGCAGTGCGTCATAGTCGTAGTCGGGCTCGGGGAATTTGGCAATGATGTACCACGAGTGGAGGAGGCCAGGGAGGTAGCCGAGCACGCAGAGAAGGATGTTGATGAGGGAGTCGACGCCGCAGATGCCGCACTTGATCCAGACTGCGGGCGAGTGTTAGTCTTGGGGGTGAGTGCCGGCGTCGGTAGACGGAGAGTCGGTAGACGAAGAGTCGGAACGTACCAGGCAGCGGGGGGAAGAGAATGGCCAAGAGACCGAGGAAGATGTCGCCGGAGCACATGGCGAAGGGATTACCGGGGAGGCGAGCTGGCGATGACGATGGTGAGGGAGAGATGCGAGTCAGAGGAGAGATCGATGGTGGATTTATTAAGGATAAAGGATAAGTGAGTTTCGTTCGATGATGGACGAGGGAAGAAGAGGGACAAACGGGGGGTGTGACGATAATCGACAGGCACAAAGGTACGTACCCCTGCTGCGGCGTGAGACGGAACCCGGCGTCAAGGTTGCCTCCGGGCTAGCGTCATGCGGGTGGCAAGCCGGGGGTGCTGATTGGTTGGCGCGGTCTCCACGAGGTCCAATGCTGTGAAGGCAGATGAAGAGCGCAACGGCACGGTTGATGCGGCCGACAGGCGAGTGAGAGTTGTTTACTATTTGTTTGACGCGGCCTGAATGTGGAAAGCTGGTGGCTTCTGGATGCGAGCGTGTAAGGGCAGGAAGGAAGACGGACTGTCTTTGTCGAGACCGAGCAAGTGACTGAAGCTTTAATGTGCATGACGTCAAATCAGAGCATATTCGTGGAGAGATTATTATGTACGGGCCTCACGCACGCATACACACACAGCCAGCGCGCTCTCGGCCAAATCCCTTTGAGGCTCTCGCGATATGTGCGCACAACGCGGCCCGTCAATTGAATTGATCCGGCCCCTTTGGCCCCTACGACTGCGTAATGGCTTCCCACTTACTGACAGAGCGTGCCTCACGAAGCCGCGCCTGACGGAGCGGGCCGCCCTGACGAAGCTGTAGCTACGCCACCCCTGCCGCGTCCTCCTCTTGCCTCTTGATCCTCTTCTCCTTGTATTTCCTCGGGCGGACGATCGTTATGCGAGAGTGCGTAACGATGTTGCGTTGTGTTAAGGGCGGTGGCGGGCTTTGGAAGGTACGGGGGGGACTAAAATTCGTCCCTCAATCCCCTCCTTCCAGGAATAGAGGTCTTGCGGCCATTGCCTAACGAGAACGAGTTGTTGCAGCAGCTGTGGAGCGCTGCGATGAGGTTATAAAATTCGAAAGGGGTGAACTAGCCACCGCAACCGCTTAACCGCCACGGGAAACGCGCTGCCAGGGTGATCTGGGCACGTGATCTGATCCTTTTCGCCACCCCTCTTGACACCATTCTTCTCCAACAACCCTGCTCGGCGCAAGAAGCCACCGCCCACCATGGAAGAACTCCTGGACCTCGAGCTGCTCGCTCTCGTTTCAAAGGTCTCCTCCGAACTCCAGAACCACATTGGCATCAGCGACACAACCCTCGCCGAATTCCTCGTCGCCCAGCGTCTCGAGAGCAAGTCGTTGGATGATTTTCGCAAAAAGCTTGACGGCATCGGCGCAGATTTCCCGCCCAGCTTGGTCAGCAGTCTTGACCGCCTGGTCGTGACCCTGCACCCCAGGTTCAAAGGCCAGGGCGGCGACGCGGCCGACGCCGACGTGAAGCGCCACCCGTCACGAACTATCGAGGAAAAGGAAAAGATATTTGGCGCCCTCGCGCTCCCCGACAAGGCCAGCGAGGACAGTGCCGGAGGAGACGCCATAGACGACTCCTTGGCGCTGTTGGCAGGACTCGAGGGCACAACCGCCGAGGCAAAGCCATCACGGAAGCGGAGCTGGAGTCCAGAGAACGACCCCAAGGAGCCAAGAAGGCGTAGGCGGGATAGATCACGGTCGAGAGAGCGCAAACGGAGAGATAGGGTTCGGTCGAGATCGCCGTCGCGGGATCGGGGCGACGAGGATTGGCGGGATGGATTCCGAGGTTCACGCAAGGAGAGACGGGGCCGCAGACGCTTTGACAACGACGACGACGACCAGCTCAACGACCGACTCGACAGGCCACCGGAGCCCGAGGTTGACGAGAAACCCATAGTGCACAAGATTTACGAGGGCCATGTCACCGGCATCAAAGACTTTGGCGCCTTTGTCAACCTGCACCATGTCCAGGGCAAGGTGGACGGGCTCGTGCACGTTTCTCGAATGGTGGATGGTCAGCGCGTCAGCCATCCGTCGGACCTGCTTTCCAAGGGCCAGCAGGTCTTTGTCAAGGTCATCAGCATCGAGGGCACCAGGATCGGGCTTTCGATGAAGGACGTGGAGCAGAGTACAGGCATGGACCTCGAGCCCCAGTCTAGGTTTTCCACAGGCGCAAACATGGAGGCCCTCGGCAACGGCAACAAGCGAGGATTCGGCGGCGAGGCCCTTGCGATGCCGCGGGATACCATGGGGCCCCCAAAACGGCACAAGAAGAGAATGACGTCGCCCGAGAGATGGGAGATTCGCCAACTCATCGCCTCGGGCGTCGCAAAGGCTTCCGACTACCCCGATCTGGAGGAAGATTACAATGCAACGCTACGTGGTGACGGCGAACTCGAGCTGGAAGAGGAAGTCGACATTGAGGTCAGGGACGAAGAGCCGCCTTTTCTGGTTGGCCAGACCAAGCAATCGCTTGAGCTGTCCCCGATCCGCGTCGTCAAGGCGCCAGACGGGTCCATGAACCGAGCCGCCATGGCTGGCACTTCGCTCGCCAAGGAGAGAAAAGAACTGAAGCAGCAGGAGGCCGATGTCGCGGCCAAGGAGGCGCCCAAAGAGAACCTGTCGTCGCAGTGGCAGGACCCCATGGCCGATCCAGACAAGCGCAAGTTTGCGAGCGACATGCGGACTGCCCGCACAAACGCAAAGCCCGAGGAGGTGCCCGAGTGGAGAAAGGTGGTGATTCCAAAGGGGCAGCACCTCGGAAGACGCACAAACAAGACCATCAGAGAACAGCGACAGTCGCTACCCGTCTACGTCTTCCGGAACCAGCTCATCGAGGCTGTGCGAGATAACCAAATCATGGTTGTTGTGGGAGAGACGGGCTCGGGGAAAACAACCCAACTGACGCAATACTTGGCAGAGGCTGGTTTTACCAAGGACGGCATGATTGGATGCACACAGCCTCGTCGAGTGGCGGCCATGTCGGTGGCCAAGCGTGTTGCCGAAGAAGTCGGGTGCAAGCTCGGCGAGGAGGTCGGGTACACGATTCGATTCGAGGACTGCACGAGCCCGGCGACCAAGATAAAGTACATGACGGACGGCATGCTGCAACGAGAGATTCTCATGGACCCGGATATTAAGCGATACTCGTGTATTATGCTCGACGAGGCTCACGAGCGGACAATCTCGACTGACATACTCTTTGCGTTGCTCAAAAAAGCGGTCAAGCGCAGGCCGGACCTTAAGGTCATTGTGACGTCGGCCACGCTCGACGCTGACAAGTTCTCGGCCTACTTCAACGAGTGCCCCATCTTTACGATTCCCGGACGCACGTTCCCGGTCGAGATTCTCTACTCGAGAGAGCCCGAGTCCGACTATCTTGACACGGCGCTGGTGACGGTGATGCAGATTCACCTAACGGAGCCCAAGGGCGACATTCTGCTCTTCCTGACGGGCAAGGAGGAGATTGACACGTCGTGCGAGATTCTATACGAGCGCATGAAGGCCCTGGGCCCAAGCGTGCCCGACCTCATCATTGTGCCCGTGTATGCGCAGCTGCCGACGGAGATGCAGAACCGCATTTTCGACCCGGCACCGCCCGGGAGCCGCAAGGTGGTGATTGCTACCAACATTGCTGAGACGTCCATTACCATTGACGAGATTTACTACGTCGTGGATCCGGGATTCGTCAAGCAAAACGCCTACGACGCCAAGCTGGGCATGGACTCGCTCGTCGTGACACCCATCTCGCAAGCGCAGGCTAACCAGAGGGCGGGCCGGGCCGGGCGCACTGGGCCGGGCAAATGCTTCCGGCTCTACACCGAGGCGGCATACCAGTCCGAGATGCTGCCGACGACGATCCCGGACATTCAGCGGCAGAACCTGGCACACACGATCCTCATGCTCAAGGCCATGGGCATCAACGACCTGCTGCACTTTGACTTTATGGACCCGCCGCCCGTCAACACGATGCTGACGGCGCTCGAGGAGCTGTACGCGCTGAGCGCGCTCGACGACGAGGGGCTGCTGACGCGCCTCGGGCGCAAAATGGCCGACTTTCCCATGGAGCCGTCGCTGGCAAAGGTGCTCATTGCGGCCGTGGACCACGATTGCTCGGACGAGATACTCAGCATCGTGGCACTGCTCAACCTCGACGTCTTCTCCCGCCCCAAGGAGAAGCAGCAGCAGGCAGACCAGAAAAAGGCAAAGTTCCACGACCCCCACGGCGACCACCTCACGCTGCTCAACATCTACAACGCGTGGAAGCACAGCGGCTTCTCGATCCCGTGGTGCTTTGAGAACTTCATCCACTCGCGCTCGATGCAGCGGGCAAAAGACGTGCGCGACCAGCTGCTCAAAATCATGGACCGGTACCGGCACCGGGTCGTGTCGTGCGGGCGCGACACGCAAAAGGTGCGGCGCGCGCTGTGCGCTGGCTTCTTTCGCAATGCGGCGCGCAAGGATCCCCAAGAGGGGTACAAGACGCTCATCGAGGGGACACCCGTCTACCTGCACCCCAGCTCGGCCTTGTTCGGCAAGCAGGCCGAGTGGGTGATTTACCACACTCTTGTGCTCACGACCAAGGAGTACATGCACTGCACGACGAGCATCGAGCCCAAGTGGCTCGTCGACGCGGCGCCCACGTTTTTCAAGGTTGCTCCCTCGGACCGCCTCAGCAAGCGCAAGCAGACGGAGAGGATTCAGCCCCTGTACAACAAGTT
This sequence comes from Ophiocordyceps sinensis, assembly GCA_012934285.1. Classification (NCBI taxonomy): domain Eukaryota; kingdom Fungi; phylum Ascomycota; class Sordariomycetes; order Hypocreales; family Ophiocordycipitaceae; genus Ophiocordyceps; species Ophiocordyceps sinensis. The sequence continues at coordinate 733,562 of JAAVMX010000007.1, forward strand.
TGCCGGCGAGGACGACTGGCGGCTTAGTGCCCAGCGCCGTGGTGGCAGAGGCGGCGGCGGCGGTACATGGGGTTGAAGGTGTCTGGCGGCACGGTCTTGAGGGGGTGTCGTGTCGTGCTGGACTTTGCGCGGGCATGGGAACGGTGTTGGGATTGCCCACCGGTGCTGCGGCGCAGCACAATGGGAAACGACTAATGTGTTGATTGCTCTTGATGTTATCGAGCGAATGCACAGCCATTTGGTCGGACGGCGCATCATCCGTGGCGAGCTTTGTGCTGTTGATTAGTTTTAGCGCTCATTAGAGTGCTCGGTGATTCCCGATGAATTCTACCCGTTTGGGCGTTGGGGAGACCACTTATTAGTCCCCCAACGGGTAACGGCTTGCTGGCTTGTCGCGGCACGTGTGTCTCCACTTGTTGGACCACGTGATTGCAGCCTCCAGCGTTGCTTCCCCTCGTCGACGCGTCGTTTCATCGTCGGCCATGGAGTCGCCGCCCTGTGGCCAATGGCTCCGTCTGTGACACTCGCCCCGAGACGAGAGAGAATGACGGCGTGTGCGACTCGCCATGAATCCCGACATGTCGCCTCCTCCCGGCTCCATTGCCACGGCCATCGCCGTGATGCGAGACTTGGCCACTTCCTTGAGCCTCGACCACCTCAGGAAGGCGCCTGACCCGGCGCAGAAACGACCCCCGTGCAGAGGCCTCGCAACCGAACTGCTCCTCTTCGGCGGCGCCCTCTTCAGCCTCGAGGCGCTGGCGGCAGACTTGGAGTCGGCCTCGCACGACGCAGTCGACACGCGCTCTCTCTTGTTCCTGCGCGAGATTGAAGCCCTCCTCCAGTCGGTCAGAGACGGCCTCTCTACTCTCACCCCGCACCTCGTCAGCCATTTCAGGGAAGAATCCAAGGCCCTGCGCTCCAAAATCACCCATGTCGTTGCCCGATGCCGCTCTCTGGCAGACCTGGTCATCCTCCTCTCGACCCGCAACGCCGCCTCGACCCTGGCAAGCGATCCGCAGCACGCCGGCGAATGGGTCGAGATGCTAAACCACCCGCGCCACAACCGCGAGCCACTCAGCTTCCACCTCGAGCGGCGCTTCGTCCAAGGCAGGCGAGCCGAGTTCCCAGACTACTCGCACGCTGCCACCAAGTGGCTCGAGTATGCCGAGGAGCATTGGCATGTCCTGCAGAGTCCCATCACGCAGCTGTTCACCGCGCCTCCTACGTCCTTTAACTTTGTCCAATGGGCCCTCGAGTATGCCAGAGAGACGTGGCCCGCCAGATTTGGCCTCTACTGTGCCGATCCACGTCCCACCATGAGCCTCACCGGCCAGCTCTGCAGCGGCTCCGTCTCCCCGCTGCACCTCGCCGCCGCCCTCGGGCTGCCCAGTCTGGTCCAGTCCTTGCTCTCCTCGGGCACCAAGGCCGACTCCCCCGGGCCCCTCGGGACCCCCCTGTACTGCGCCCTCGTCGGCCATCATGTCTTGGTCGCCGGGGACTCGCCCGAAACCTGGTCCACGATCCTCCGCCACGACCCGCGCCTCGGAACCCGTCATGCTGCTGCCAGGCGACTCCTCGACGCCGCGCCCGACTGCACGTGGCGGTTCCGATGGCCCGGCGGCCGCAAGGGGTCCCTTGCCGGATTGGCATTCTGGTTCGCATGCCTCGTCAACGACCACACCGTCTTCGAGCGCGTCCTCGCAGGCGGCGCGACCATTGACGATGACTTTGCATTTTTGATTTCGGATGGCGAATTCATCGACGGCGCGAAGCCCTTCAAGCACACGCTAGCCCTTCTTCTCACCTGCGCATTCGACTCGACCTACGACAACAAGGACTCCAAGTACGAGTGGCCGTGGCACCGCGCAGACTCGGTCCTCGAGGCCATCGGTGATCTGATGAGACAGCATCAGCTCGACTTTGCCCGCGGCTTGGGCCAGAGCAGCCGACTGGCCCACGTCTCTGACACTGACTTGCCAATGCTCGTTCGCGGGGCCATTCTGGACGACGAGGTGTGCCAAGTACAGCGGCTGAGCATGGATCCTCGCTTCGACCCGAACCTGCTCGCCAATGAAGACGACGACGAGGACGGCACCATTGCCCACCTTGCTGTTGAAGGAAATAATGTCGACGTCATCAACATCCTCGTCGCCGTCGGCTCCGACTTTACCGCGAGGGACGGCCAGAACCGAACGCCGCTCATGCGAGTCGAGAGCGTGCCCATGTTGTCCAAGCTTGTGCAGCTTGGCCTGCCCACAACGGATACCGATGTGAAGGGACGCAACATCTGGCACTTTGCCGCCGCCTCGGATGACGTGCCGCTGCTTAAATGGCTGGCTGCCAACGACCCGTCCAAGGAGCCCAACTTGGCCGCAGTGTGCACAGAAGGCTACACGCCCCTGGAAGCGGCCCTCCAGTACGGCCGTACCTTGAGAGGCCGCAGGGTAGTCTCCAAGCCCGAGGGACCAGAGACGCAGCCCTCTGAGCCAGTCGCCGCATTAAAGATTATGAGCGCCGGCGCAGTCTGCCGGGATCCTGCCCCCTTCCCCCTCATCTCCTCTGCCGCTGACTGGGGATCGCTCGCTTTGGTGCAGAAGCTCCGCGCTGCGGGCGCGGATCCGTCGGCTGTCGACGAGCAGGGGAGGACGGCGCTCCACCACCTCAACATATCGGCAACGCCGGCGCTCGTGTCTCTTGTGCAGAGCCTCTGCGACGGGCTTCCGGTCGGCGGGGCCGGCATCGACGCGGCACACACGGCCGAGGGGGCTGGCCTCACCCCTGCCGAGACCATTCTCACCAACACGTCGCTCATCAAGACGGCCGAGGGCTTCTGGACCCCTTCGGAGCACAACTCTTGCCGCGGCACGCTCTGCGGGAAGGCCTACACGCTTCTCCTCACGCCGCAGATTCTCAACCATCGCGATGGCCTCGGCAGGGGCATGTGGGCTCGCTTCTGCGAGAACGCGCTCCTTCCCATGGTCGCGCAAGTCGGCGTACAAGGCACTCCCCGTAACTGTTACCCCTACGCCCACTCGCTGGTTTTTTTGCAAACCTCGCTCCTCACCGCCATCGACTGTCTGATTCAGCAGGGCGCGCTGGCGCGGCACGAGGGCGAGACGGGGCTTCCGGCGGTCCTGTGCTTGCGCACCACGGATGTCGCCCAAATGAGCGCCTGGCCCCCACCAATGCTCCCGTTTGTGCAGCACGTACTGGAACGCTTTGAGAGCCCCTTGACGGTCGGATTCTTCCAGTCGCCAGAGGTGTTGGAACTATATGGCGCGGCTCATTGCCGCGGCCCGACGGAGCTGACGAAGTTGCTCAACGAAAAGATTGTCGCCCTACTTGACCCATCCCTCGGGCTCTGACGATGGAAGGGACGAGATTGCATGCGGACATTACCACCAAGTAGACGGCGGTCATGGTGACGACATTGCACACGGGGAGAGGCTATTGGATTATTGCCGTCGGCAGATTCAGAATATAAAATATATAATTATTAGGCTTTAGACTTTGATCACCTCACCACCTCGCTTGTCGGGTCGGACAACATGTCCTTTACGCTGCCTGATGCCGTTTACTTTTCGCCACCCCTTGCTTGAAGTCCTTGCTTACCGTCGGAGAGTCCCCGAATTGATCCCTCATGCTTACCCCATCTATCCAATGCCAGGGGGTTGCCGTGCGACGTTACACTCCTCTGGGACCGTTGACGGATGGAACGGGACACGGCCCAAGCTCGGAGAATGCCGAGAGAGCACCGACGGCAAAGTGCGTGAAAGCAACCCTTTCTCATGCTGAACTTTAACACGAGCATTGCGTATAAATGGCTTGGCCCGCAGGCATCGTGAGCCGACTCGGCAGCTCCTCACGACCCAGCTCGACACACTGAACACACAACACTAAACACACAACACCAAACACACAACACCATGCCTGCCACCATTCGTCGATACAAGGCCGCCTGCGTCCAGGCCGAGCCCGGATGGTTCAATCTGCAGAAATCCGTCGACAAGACGGTTGCGCTGATCCTCGAGGCGGGTGAAAAGGGCTGCAAGCTGATTGCCTTTCCCGAGCTGTGTATGCACGCCCACCAACGCACGGTGAACTGAGCAGGCCGTACTGACAACCGCGCAGGGATCCCCGGGTACATGGGACTCTTGAGCAGGAACCACCAAGGCCATGGACACTGACGCCGACGACTAGATACCCCTATTGGCAGTGGCGGGTCACCTACCAAGACTCGCTGCCGCTGCTCAAGGACTACTGCCTCAACAGTCTCGCGCCGGACTCGGAGGAGATGCAGCGGATTCGAAAGGCGTCCAAGACGGCGCAGGTGTACACGTCCCTGGGCTACTCGGAGCTCGACGGGAACAGCCTCTACATTGCGCAGGTGCTCATCGACCCGGCCGGCGCCGTGGTCAACCACCGGCGGAAGATCAAGCCGACGCACGTCGAGAAGCTCGTCTTTGGCGAGGGCTCCGGGGACTCGCTCGACAGCGTGGTGGAGACGGAGATTGGGAGGCTCGGCCACCTGAACTGCTGGGAGAACATGAACCCCTTCCTCAAGGCCCATTCCTGCGCCCTCAACGAGGAGGTGCACGTCGCCGCCTGGCCCGTCTATCCGCCCGCCTCGTCGCTCCGCTATCCGGACCCCTACACCAACATATCCGAGGTGCAGTCCGAGCACGTCACCCCGGCCTACGCCTACGAGACGGGCACCTGGACCCTGGCGCCGTCCCAGCTCGTGACCCGCCACGGCGCCCGCCTCAACCTGCCCAAGCGCCTGCGCGACGACGAGTCTGCGCTGCACGCCGAGGCCGCCGTCGTCGGCAACGGCTTCGCCCGCATCTACCGCCCCGACGGCTCCCGCGCTGTCGAGGACCCTGCCAAGACGTTTGAGGGCATCTTTGTCGTCGACATTGACCTGGACGAGAACGTGCTGACCAAGCGGCTCGCTGACTTTGTACGTCCTCGTCCGCTCACCTGTCTGTTCCGTCTCTAGCTTTGCGCCTGTTGCTGATGAGTCGCAGGGCGGCCACTACATGCGTCCCGACCTCATCCGGCTCCTGGTGGACAAGACGCCAAAGACTTGCATCGTCGACGCCAACTCTCCCGACCCCAAGACCTTTCCGAGCACGCTTGAGCGCCTTGGCCTGGGGAGGCCCCTTCCTGGGGAGGCCCCTTCCTGGGGAGGCCCCTTCCTGGGGAGGCCCCTTCCTGGGGAGGCCCCTTCCGCAGGCAGGGGATCAGGAGCAGCCTTGACCGAGGACTTTGTCGGGGCCGTGCGGCTGGCAAACGTGTACAACACTACATGACGGACTGCTTCATCGAGCCGTACACACAGCGGGCAACCTTTGGCACGGCTGAGGTTGACGACGTGGACATGGCCGCGCTTCTCAAGAGCGAGGGCCCAGATGACTTGAAGGTTGTGGGTGACGAGGAACTTGACGAGGCTACTGTCATGGACGCAGCGGATTGGCAAGCGACGTGAATTGATGAGACTGGTCTAGTTGGCTAGTGTTGATCAAGGAGCCATGTGAGCCGCAAAGAACAATGCCTCCGCTTCTGATGGCTGGTTCACTACCAAGAAACATCATCTCAGACGTACATGCCCCCCTCCCCATCCTTCAACCTCCCACGGTGGGAGGGTAATCCCACCATCAACTTCTTGGTCCCCCCTTTCTGAGGGTGCCTGTTCCGTCCGGGAAGACGTGGCACATTTTGGACCCCCGGGCGCCAGTCACCCTGAACTTCTTTCATCGTGGGCGGGTGTGCACCGGCTGACCCTTCCGATGCCAAGTTCACCCCAGTTAGCGGGCAGCCGGCTGTAGTGTCGGTTATTGGGACGAACAGGATCCATAAGTCGCGAATCACGCCAAGCAAGACTCTTACGCCAACACTACTAGTCTAGCGTCGGCATTGTCGTAGCTCGAGGCGTGGAGGACGTTCTTGGGGCCCCGGTGCCTAGCATACCTAGTTAGCGGGCAGCCGGCTATATCATGTCGGTTATTGGGACGAACAGAATTCGCAGGTGCTTGATTGGCCCGAACTTCTATCCGTACGTACTTTGTCAGTATCCGTCCTCAGAAGCCTGTCTAGGTACGGTAGTAGTGGGCAATAATTACCTCCTCCCCCTTGCCCCCCGGTTTCAAAAAAGTCACCAACGATTGGCGGTATGCCCGCGGGAGGTATCTCAGTCCGAGACCCTTCACCTGGTACGAATAGTGTCGGACGAAAAAATTTGCTGGGAGAAACATCGTGGCGTACGAAGTAGTATGAAGAGGTGCAGAGATCAAAGATGGATGGCCGACTGGACAAGGACCAGACGAGGTAAACTGGCTGGCTGGGAGGGAATAGGACTCGGAGGTGCTCGATTTTCCCGAGCTCCTATCTGTATGTACTTTATCAGTATCCGTCCTCAGAAGGGTAGGTAGTGGGCAACAATTACATGTTTCTCCTCCGCCTCCCCCCCCGGTTCCGCAAACTCCTTCAGGCTTTTTCGGTACGCTAGGGGCAGGCGTGGAAGCCGGACCGGCCCCTTGACCTTGTAGCCCCGGATGAAGGAGCTGAACCGAAAAGCAGGTAAAAAGAAGGACATCGTGTCGAGAATGTTGAATGTTGTTGGATGAACGAGGACCAGACGAGGTAAACTGGTTGGCTGGGAGGGAACAGGACTCGGAGGTGCTCGATTGTCCCAAGCTCCTGTCCGTATGTACTTTGTCGATATACGAAAGTTCTAGGTCCGATGGTGGCCAAATAGGGCTGTTCGCTCGACGCAAGACGGCGTCGGGCAAGACGGCGTCGGGCTTTGGGTCCTCAAACGTCGCGTAATCAAGGAGGAAGTCCGATGGTCCTTGGGTGTACGCGTGTGCGGTAAAGTGTAAATTGCGACGAATCATCGCTGCCGTTTTAGGGCGATCGTCGCATGTGGCTGGTCAGGCCGACGGAACTCCAGTATCCGTCCTCAGAAGCCTGTCCACGGTAGTAGTGGGCAATAATTACCCCCTCCGCCTCACCTCCTGGTTGCATGAACGTCGTGAGGGATTGATGGTATGGCGTCGGCAGGTCTTTGAGCCCAATTGGCCCCTTCACTATATACCCGCGAACGAACAACATGTTGACGGCGCGCAACATGTTGACGGCGCGGCGAGACATGATGATGAATGGTGCGATGGGGGGACAAGATTGGGAATGCCAATGCCACTCCTCCCCCGAGAGGTGCGTGAGTCTGACGGGACCCTCGACCTTGTAGGCCCGCACGAAAATGTCGAAAGGGCGGCGAGACATGTTGGTGGTTGGCTTATGTCGGTTATTGGGACGAACAGGACTCGCAAGTGTTAGATTTTTCCGAGCACCTATCCGTATATACTTTGTCAGTATCCGTCCTTAGAAGCCTGTCAACGGTAGTAGTGGGCAATAATTACCTCCTCCCCCTTGCCCCCCGGTTTCAAAAAAGTCACCAATGATTGGCGGTATGTCCACGGGAGGTATCTCAGTCCGAGACCCTTCACCTTGTAGTATCGCACGAAAAATTTGAATTGAAACATCGCGTAGTATGACGAGGATGCAGCAGAGATCAGAGATGGATGGCCGACTGGACAAGGACCAGACGGGGTAAACTGGCTGGCTGGGAGGGAACGGGGTATCTGGCCTGCCACATCTGTGGCAGGGACAACTGCCTCTCATGGTAAAGATGCCGAGTCCGGAATCACCTAGAGCTCTCGAGCGTCGTGATCCTCCTGAGCGAAAAGTGAATGAACGGCAACGCTTCCGCCGCGCCCGCGGCGCGTACGAGGTCTACCTAACCCTGTGCGGTTGGAAGACCTTGGAGATGGGGAACCCGATGACCCGGAAGAGCGGTCGTATGGAAGAAGTGCCATTTTTAAACAGAGAGATTTGAAGCTGTCGCCGGAACGCACACAAGTGGGCTGATGGAAAAATTGTGATGGAGGGAAGAAATTTTTTCCACAGAAGTGGGCGAGGTGGTGGCCTTCTTGGTGGCCTTGGTGGCCCTCGCGTGAGGCTGACTAAGGCGGGACTGGGCCGTATAATTTGTACGGAGTACATACGAATCCATGGAGACAGCCAGTGCCCTGCCCTCTTCATAAGTCAGCCGTACGAACGCACACGGTGCATCTCTGCCGCATTCTCGTGCCTGCCTTCCAGCCAGTTCCAGTCTGACTTTACGGAGTTACTCCGTGTAATTCGTACGGAGCACATGGAGGCAGCCGTGCCCAGCCCCCTTAGCAAGTCAGCCGTACGCACGCACACGGTGCATCTCTGCCGCATGCCTTTCCTGCCTTTCCGTCTCGTAACTACGAAATCTCGGTGTGCCTGGACTTGCCAATTGACAGAGTTACACCGTATAATTCGTATGGAGTAGTACGTGGAGGCAGCCCGTGCCCTGGCCCCTTAATAAGTCAGCCGTACGCACGCACACGGTGCATCTCTGCCACCTTTCCTCGCTTGCTGCCGCCTCCAAATTCCCGTCCCGTATCTACGAAATCTCGGTAGTATGTACATATGTAGGTATGCCTGCGCACACCGACTCTTTTGGCTTGGGCGTCCTCATTGGCCCTGGTGTCGAACCAGGGAAATCCATCAGCATCAGCCATCTCTCTCCTGCAAATCAGCCAAGCCATCGACGTTTGAGAACATGTGCTTCGTACGTTCCCCCGATCGCTCCCGCCAAGCCGGATCCTGTGCTTCTCCTTGGAGTTGCCACGCATTCCATGTCTCTCACGCCAGTTCTTACAAGCCGCCCAATGCCACCCAATGCTGTTGACATCCTCGCCCGGAAACAAGGCCATGTTTCACGTTTATCCCGACGCGCCGGAGCCGTTTTCGAGTCGATGGGGTCCCTTGGGGTATCCCTCATCCAGGGCAGAGGCCCCTGGATGCCGGGCAACAACAGGGCGACGGGCTGCTCGGGGGTAGATTCGCCGTACGCCTCGTACGCAGTCATGTTGCCAAGGGATGTCTGAGCCACTGCCGAAAGAAACACGACGAGTCCCAGCGCGGCCGTCTTATCACCGCCCTTGAGCAGTCTCGCAACCTTGACCACCTGTACGAGCCCCTGTCGGTATGGCTGGCCTCGACGAGGGTCAGGAGAGGAGGGGGGCGAGAGCTGCGCTCGGTGAAGACGGTGACGCGCAGCCTGGCGGACCAGTACTAATTAAGCAAAGCTTGCTTTGCGCTACGAAGAACACAGAATGTGTGCAAGTTGCGGCAAGCCGCTTTGCTTACTTAATATATGTAGTGAGCTTTTTTGTTGTAAGGGTCCCCTGCTATAAAAACGAAGTACGGCTATTGGCTGCCGCGAAATAACACGCTATGATTGGATAGAGTCTAAAAATTCAGTGCGCTAATTGGCTAATAGTAGGGCCGGGGTTAAACCGGCTAAAAATACTAGGCGCCTATTAGCTACCTGTCCAACGGGGCTCCTGCTGAAATCCTATACTGCTATTGGATGGGTCTCCTCCCGGGGATTAACCGCATTTCCCGACAAGCCCCTGGCTACAGCAAAGCTTTGCTTACAGTTGTGCCCCGCGGCATAAGCTATATTTAAAGCAGACAAACAGCCGAGGGCCCATGACGGCGCCAACGGCAAAGTCAATGGCCTTGGCCTGTCTTTGGGTGAGCCTGCCGCCTTCGAAACGAACGCTAACGACCCAGGTCAGCTTGCCAAGCTCTGGCTCGTTGGCTGGTTCCGCGGTCCGTCGCACGGCGGCTCGCGGCGTCAGGCTTGTGGACGGCAAGACTGGCGCTTCTCGGTTCGACTGCTGTCTTTGATGAGCAAAGAAATACTAAACACAAGGCGAGCAGTGCTGAGATGGCGAGTTGTTACATAGTGTGCAAGGAACCGGGGTCGACCACCTAGTGCTGTCGTACGAGGTTAGGTGGTAAAAGGTTCGTGTATATGAAAGCAACCTCTTCAAGATATGTCCGAGTTAATCGTATTCAGCCAAGGGTCCTCGAGCAACTCTCTCGCCGTCTTGCGGTCCTCGGGCCGCCACGCCAGCATCCCTCTCACCAAGTTGAGGAACATGTCCTTGTTTTCCCCCGTGAGGAAGCGCTCCTCCTTCTCCAGGCTGTTACCATGAGTAATTGGGACATCTGCAATCCATTTGCCTGTCTCGAGTCACGGCATCAGTCACCCGTTGCAGTTGTCCATGAGGAAGTCGAGGGCACAAACTTACCGTCTTCTGAAAAAAACTCCTTGCTCCGGACCCCGCGTTGGAGAAGGTCTAGGGGTGGTGGTCCCAGCAGCTCGATGACTTCTGCAAGATGCGCGCGGGTTGTGTACCCCTTCCCAGTTGGATCCTCGCCATGGAATAAGTGACGGCCCTGAAATACATCCCAGATCTATAGGGCCAAGCGGTGAGTAGGTGGCTTGACCCGCAACCGTGTCCCGAGGGGTGAGGGACGAACCATGGCGCCGACATTCCATATATCGACCGGGTAGCTCCACTCAGCCTTGACCATAACCTCGGGCGACCTATAGACGTTGGGCTGCGCGTCGTGGTTTCGCTTTACGTCTCCCCTTACAGTAGACCCGACGTCGCTTAGCACGATCCTGCCAAAATCTTTAGGCAGGCCGAAGCGTCGGGACATGTAGACGGTGGCGCTATTAACGTGCTTGCGCGGCGAAGGCCTCTCCATCTCCTCCTTGACAAAGGCCTCGAAGATGCCCTGGTCGACAATGGCGTGTAAGATGTTGTCTGCCTTGATATCTGTGCCTCCCGTTTCAGAAGCAATGCCAGGTATAGATGATGCCCGTATCACGTACCAGTGTGGACGAGCTTGCACTCGGTGTGCAGGTAGTCGAGGCCCCGGAGGAGGTGCTGCAGACCGCCCTTGAGCAGCGTCTCGGAGAAGCGCTGGCTTGGGTTTCGCCGGAGGAGGTCCTTCCAGCTGTCCCACATGGGCCGTTGGACGAGGCACTGATGATCCCCCCCGGGCCTGTCAAGGGTGAAGAAGTTCAGGGCAGTCCTGATATGCGGGTGTCCCGGATGGGAAGGGTTCGCCTTGTCGATGGTCTCGTAGGTCCGAAACTCATTCTTGCAAGTCTCTCCATGATGCCGGGTGAAGACCTTTAAGGCGACATAGTCGTCGTCGCTAAGTTTTGGTGCTGGTCAACATGGCGCGTGAACATCACTCCTCGTAGGGAACAGACTAGAGGTTCCGGGCGAGCCAAACCGTCGAGGTTGACCCAAACCCCAACTTCCCGAGGACCTGGTACTTGTTGGAGGCAAAAATGTCTCCAATGTTGACTGGGTAGTAGTCGCCCGCCTTGAAGTCGTCGAATTGTTCTTCCTCGAGCAGCTGTGTCGCGGGAATGACGTCAAAACCAGCCGTCGGAAATCGCAAGGGGGGGGATGGAGCTCGACGGAGGAGGCGTCTTGCCCATCTCAACAAAGGTGCCATGGAAGCGCCTTGGGTGTGCCAGCTAGATTTTGTCGTCGAGTTGGCGATGAGGATGCAGTTTGAGAAAACGTCGCTGTAGCACCAGAGTCGTGGGGGGTTGAAATTGGTGTGGCGCGGTCATCCTCGGGCGCCGATAACCGCAATTTTTGTATGCGCCTGTTACCAAATTTTCAACACCATCAATGGCTATTCCCACCGCACTTTCTGCCATCAACCCGCCAAGGGATAGAGTCTCTCTATAGCACCAAGTTGACCTCCTCCCACGCCGCCGGCATCAGCGCCGGCAACAGCGCCGCCGACAACAGCGCCCGCGCGGACTACCAGGATGACCGCCACAGCAGTGACCGCGCAAGGGCTGAAATAGGGACTCTTATAATGGCACGGTGATACGTACGAGCCTGGCACTTAGTTATATACAACGCGCACACCAACAAGCTACTCGCCGCGCGTCTGGTATCTCCGACGATGGTAATGACATGACCCTTTTGCCTCCCGCTTAGGCCCTGATCCACAACGCCTCGGACGGGTGGCCGCTCCCAGTTCAAGCACATCATCATGAGGATGAGGATTCACGCCCAAGCCTGTGGGCCTACCTCGTAGCATCATCAATGCAGCACAGCTGCGTGTTCCACATGGCGCCAGCGCTACACGTACATCGACACGGGCTACCAGTTCCTGGGGAATCATTCCCTGTCGTCACCCTTCTTGGCCGTCCCCGTCCCGTCAGAGTAAACGTGGCAAGTCTTTGTATCCTTCGAACCAATGATCCTCACACTAATCACCATCTCACCGTCGTCCGGGCTGTAGTGCGACAAGTGAACAGGGTTGCCGTTCCTCGACCTAGTTCACCCCAGTTAGAAGACACACCACCGGCAGCCGAGTTGTTGGGACCAACTTGATCATGACCTCACTGATTGTGCCGAGTTTCTATCCGTACTTGTCAGTCACCAGTCTCGTAGGCGGCTAGTGGGCAAGGATTACCTGCTCGGCACTCCCGCCTCTACTGGTGAAGATCTTGAAGCCATCCCTGTGAGAATCGGGGATTGCTTCAATCTGGAAACCAATGACACGGAAGAGGGATCGGGCAGTGGTACTGAAGAAGTGTCGCGACATGTTTGAACAGAGAGATGAGCTGCAGTATTGTAATGGGCTTTTGGGAAGAGAGAGACGACGGTATTATATACACAGAAAACGACTTGCAATCCAACTCTGACTTGGCTCATCAATACGTAAAACCAGTGAGGCCAACTTCAAGGCGGGAAGCAACCGCCGGGGTGGGTTTCAGGTGCATCGGGAGTAGAGGCAATGACTGGAGGTGGATTATGCCGCCCAACTCTTGTGGTGTGGTGACCCTCTTCAAATACTCTGGTCGGCCATTCGTAACATACTATACCATACTCCATATGCATGCGGTTGTTGGTTTGTAGGCTTACATGCTGGCCAGGGGCGGGGCGAGCTTGATGATAGAGTAGCAGGTCGACTACAGATACGAAAGAATAACGGAACGGATTGTCAAACCTACTCTTCCTTGTTGGTCCGGGAGGTACTTTCTAAAGGCCACGCGCCTACGACGTAAATTCATGGCCCGACTGCGACCCCTATCCGTCTGATTGGTCAAGTGTCTGCCACGATGCTGCGCTTCGCTCCCCGCAAAGACATGAAAGCATCCCATCTCAACGAGGTTCGCAAGATCGAGCATGACATTGACAGAGAGGGCCGCAGTGACGGTCCCAGTGAAGCGGAAGCCCCGCACACCTCGGCGAGACATTCACCACTTCATTCGAATGCTCCCTCCCACCCTGCACGATATTGACCTCCGTAGCTGCGCTCACACTTGCAGCCACCAGAACGCGTTAGTTGGCTGCTTGGCCCCGAAACGGCTAGTAGTTGCGAGTGAGCTTGCTTTGACTTTTGTTGGACGAGCGAGCCTCCAAACAGTCGACATTGTCTTGGAAAACCCCCCTCGCCAACGGAATGCGCTTCATCTCGTTGAGCTTGGCTCTTCAGGCTGTCTGGCCAGCTTGCCTCGCCGCCGACGACAATGGGGCAATTCGCGCGGTATGAGCACGACGGAGCCCATGGCCAGCGTGCCGCGCTGACACGTAACCACAGTGTCACGTCTTGGAGAGAATGCTGCCCCTGGGGGTTCACCATCGCAACACCACCAGCTACATCGGGCACAACCGATACTGGTCCAACCGGCAAGGGGAGCTTTACCCCCATTGCTTCGTGACCCCGCGGAGCACCCAGCATGTCTCTCGCATCATGGGGTATCTCACCGGTGGAATGGTGCCCTTTGCAGTCAAGGCAGGGGGCCACACTGCGTTCGAGGGCGGATCCAACATCGACGCCGGCGTCACCGTGGACCTCGTCCATCTCGACAGCATCGCCGTCTCGCAGGACGGAGGCACCGTGTCCGTCGGGCCGGGAAACCGGTGGATCGACGTGTCGGAGACGCTCGATCCCATGGGCCTGGCCGTTGTCGGCGGACGGGCGGCCGACGTTGGCGTGAGCGGACTGCTCCTCGGGGGGGGCCTCTCGTACTTTTCGGGGACGCGTGGCTGGGCGTGCGACAATGTGAGGAGCTACCAGGTCGTCGTCTCTTCGGGACAGATCGTCGATGCCTCGCCAGACGAGAACCCGGACCTGTACTGGGCTCTCCGCGGCGGCGGCGGCTCCAACTTTGGCATCGTCACTCGCTTCGACCTCGTCGCCTTTCCCCAGCGCGAGCTGTGGGCAAACTCCATCATCTTTCCCGGCGAGCTGAACAAGACTCTCATCCCGCTCTTCACGGACCTCACCAACCGGGGCTTGGTGGAAACCCCCGAGGCCCACGCATACTTTGTCCTGGGCTACCAGGCACGCTCGGGGGGGTTCATCGCCCTCACCAGCCTGTTCCAATCCACCCCGCCGCCCCGAAACACGACGCCGCCGGTGTTCCAGCCCTTCCAATCCGTGCCGGGAGCCATATCCAACGTGACGCAGCTCACCAGCGTCTCGGCGCAGTCCAGGGCCATCAATCAGCCCTCGGGCTCGCGCCAGACGTGGTGGGACGCCTCGGTCGACACGACGTCGACGGAGCTGTTTGAGGCCATCGTGTCTCTCTACGAGGCATGCGTCAACGAGCTCCTCGCGGCCGCAGACGGCGCAGAAATCATGCCTCACTTGGTTTTCCAGCCCATTTCCCGCAACGTCATGCAGGAAATGCAGAAGAATGGCGGCAACGCGCTCGGGCTGAAGCTGGAGCACGGGCCGTTGATGATTGTGCAGCTGACGATGACGTGGAGCGACAGACAGCTGGATGCCCTCGTCGAGAAATCGTCCGAGGCTTTCGTCGGGCAGGTCGAGGAGCTTTCCAAGAAGATGGGGCTCTATCGAGGCTTCGTCTACATGAACTACGCGGGCAAGAGTCAGGACGTGCTTGGACGATATGGGCGTGAGAGCTACGACCGCTTGACGAAAACGGCGGCCAAGTGGGATCCCAAAGGTGTTTTGCAAGAGCTGTGGAGAGGCTACTTTCAGCTGCAGGGACCTAGAGGTTCTGCGTAGGGGCACTATCTTGTCTGTGCGGTTGTCGAGCGCGGTTCGAACATGGCGGTAGCCGGGGTGTGATGGATTTGCCTTGCTTATCGTGTCCAAGATTTGAAACTCGTCTCGATTCCCTCGGTCTCGGGTATAGACCTTCGGGGTAACGTGTCCATGGCTTCTATACGCCGGCAGTCAGTGAAAGTAGATATCGTTATGGGACAGTACTGGCCGGTCTTGAACTCGTCAAGGTTCTCCTCCTCCAACGGCACCGAGTCTGCGACAACCGTGAAGCCCGAGGTGGGCAAGTGTAGTGGACCAACGGGGCCTTGCGAGTCAAGCCCTTTGCCCACCGGAGGGCAGATTGCATGAGCGATGCTCTTGGAACGGAAGCTGGCCAGGTGATGATGGATAAGGAAGGGTAAACTTTGGGTGTGGTGGATTATTTGTGGTTGCGTTTCGAGCACGTCAAAGAGAAAGTGAATCCCGCTTGACCTTGACGGAACAGGGATCACGTGTGGGAGAGTGCGGGATTGTTACCTCAGCAGAGCTCAGGCCATCCTGTGTGGGTCATGTTTGTTTTGACATGGCAAGTTGGCTTTTCTAGGTCGAGAAACGGAATAGCTCATAGTCCAGCCACACCCCAAAGACAACGAGTACGTTATGAGTGGCAGGATTTAGGGATCCAAAGATGCGAAACCCGCCACATCTCGAGGGCGTTGCTCGTATTTTTAAAAATTTCAAGAGTGTTACGGAAGGCCATAGCTACATATGTTTCAAAACCTCGACGTGGCCGAAAATCCCTACGAGCACCTAAGGGGGGAAATAAAAAAGGCGATAGGGGTAATATCCCCCCCTACCCCCCCTATCTTATAAAATTTTATATAATATAAATTTCTATAAATAGAAAAGTTATATAAAACCCTTTTTCTATTAGTATTAATATATTAAAGTATATTTAAAAAGTAATAATAAAAACTTTATATAAGTTTTAAAACTATAGAAATAAATATAGGAATTAATTAATAACGTAATATATATAAGAATATAGTTATTATTAATAAGGCTTTAATAATAGTAATTAGCCGAATAGATTTATTAAGTTATTATATTATTAAATCTATAATTAAGCTAAAGAAAAGGGGAAGGCCTTATAAAGATATAGCCTTATTGCGTATACGTAATCCGTAGGATTACGTATACGTAACTACCTTAATAATACGGATATTCTTTATTCTTATATTAGTAGTTTTTTAAAGATAATAATAAGAGTAATAAAAACCCGGTTTTCTTATTAAATAGAGATACGTAATAAATAAAGGGAAAGAGGGCCGTTTAGGCCGTATAGTATAAAAAGCGTCGGGGCGGTTAAAGCGTTAAGGCGGCTACTAAAGGCGTAGCGTAAGGCTGCTAAAGGCGTAAGGCGAGGCTACTAAGCTAAAGGCGAAAAGTAATATAACGAATATAGGCTACTAAGGCTATAAAAGGTATTATAAAAGGCGTTGCTAAAAGCGTTGCTAAGGATATAAAAGTAAGGCGTAGAAAGTAAAGTAAAGAGCGTAGGTAAATTCGAGGTAAAAACGAGGCAAAAAGTAAGGCGAATTTAAAATAATAAGTATTCGGAAGGAAAAGGCTAGTAATATAACGAGTAGCTAAAGGCTATAGGCTATAGCGTTAAAGTCCTTTATAATACTATATTACGCTTTCTAAAGCTCTTTCTAAATTAGAATAGAAAGCGAAAAGCAGCGTGCGGGCTTTAAAGCAGTAGGCGGGCTTTAAAGCAATAGGCGGGCTTAAAGCAGTAGGCGGGCTTAAAGTAGTAGGCGGGCTTAAAGCAGTAGGCTAGATTAGTAATTAACCTAATCGACTTAAAGTAATTAGCGGCTTTATATTTACGGCGGGCTTATAGCAGTAAGCGGACTATATTCTCGTAGGGCTTAAGGCAGTAAGCGGACTATATTCTCGTAGGGCTTAAGGCAGTAAGCGGACTATATTCTCGTAAGGCTTAAGGCAATAAGCGGACTATATTCTTATAGCTTAAGGCAGTAAGCGGACTATATTCTCGTAAGATTGCGAGGGTCTTCGCGATGCTTATCGAAGTAGGCGGCGGGCTTTTAAAGACGAGTAGTCTAAGGGTTAGGCTTATAGTTATCTAATATACCGTTAAAAGAGCTTTTCTTAAGGGAGCGCTTAAAAGAGCTCTTCGGTAGTTAATAGGTATACTATATTAGCGGCGGCGGTATTAATTGCTTAAATTAGCTATTAAAGGAGTCGAGGTTATCGTAGGAATTATAAGGGTTTTCGCGATACTTATTGTAACGGCGTTACTAACGTATTATTAATCGACGTAACTCTTCTTCTTTTAGGAAGCGAGACGGGATTAAAGGATAGCTAAAGAGACTTTAAAATAAAGAGGTTAATATAGTAATATTATAATTAAAAGGTCTTATTCTTAGCATAAAGATAACCTTCTTTAGGTATTCCTACGTAAGGTGTTTTTTACTTTTGAGGGTTATAGATCTTACCTCTTCTTTCCTAACTATCTATAAAGAAATCTTTTAGTAGGTAAAACTAACGGAAAAGCCTTTACTAATTAGTATTAGTAAGGCTTTAATAACGGTAATTAGCCGGATAGATCTATTAAGTTATTATATTATTAAATCTAGAATCTAGCTAAAGAAGAAGGGAAGGCCTTATAGAGATATAGCCTTATAGCGTATACGTAATCCGTAGGATTACGTATACGTAATTACCTTAATAATACGGATATCCCTTATTCCTATAGTTATATAACTTAAGAATAAAGTTATTACTATATTATAGACTCTATATAGGAATAGGGTAATAAGTATCGGACTAATTTAGTTATATAAAGGAGAAAAGGGTTATAAGTTATAACCCTTATTAAGGCCTTAATAATAGCGTTATCGGGAGCGTTATATGCCTTAATTAGGCTCCTTTTAGAGTATATAACAGGCTTAGTTAAGACGTATAAAAGGGCCCCCTTTCCGCTCCTCTTTACCTTAGCTAGATAACTATATTATAGACTAATCTAGCTAGTTTATAACCCCTTTTGTTTATTTAATTAACTAATACTAATTAGTAATTAAACGATTAATTATAGATTAGTAAGGTTAAAGAGGCAAAAGTTATTATTACGATATAAGACCGTCGTTACCTTTAGTAGTACCGTCCCTCCTATATTAAGAGATAACCCTTCGTGCTAAGAATAAGGCATCTTATTAGATTACCGGCCGAGATACTTTCTAAGCTATTAATTAACGTTACTGCTTTCGTAGACTATAGCGACCTTAATCGATAGTACGTCTATAACGCGACGAGCCTACTACCCGCTCTTAGCAAGCATCGACCCTTAAACGTTGCTAAAGGAATCTACTTAAATTACTAACTAAATCCCTTCTTTAACGAACTAATCGATAACCGTTGCCCTAAAGAATATGTATTATAGGACCCCTTTAACGTCGCTGCTTTCGCAGACTATAACGACCTAATCGGCGACCCGCTGCTTATTTCGATAAATATATCGCGAAGACCCTCGCGATCCCTACGAACCTAGTTATCTACGATAATACCGACGAACCCGGCTTTTGCCCCTACCGCCGCCGGCCTAGCGATAGACACCTATACGGTAGATAACGCCGTTACCCTACGAGCTCTTCTAATAGCTCTTACGAATCCGACTCTAGCTCCTTAGCCGGTAGCTCCTATAAGCCCGGCTCCTTAGCCGGAAGACCCTATAAGTCCGACTCCGCAGCCGAAAGCTCCTTAGCTAGCACCTCCTATAGACCCGAAATATACTAATTAGTTAAATAGCATCGGTATCTATAAGTTATTGCATAACTAAGTCGACCTTAACCTCGTTAATAATATCGACCCTAACGAATAAAGCTAAATAGTAGTAACTATATACGTCGTATTATATATACTATACGTAAGAGTAGGAAATATTAACGGATACTACTTACTTTAGGATTTTAAGGACTCCTTTAGAGACTAGACCGAAGCTACCTAGAATAAGGTCTAACGAGACTATAAAAGGGCATTACGAACGTTCGTACGGAGGCGTAGGCTCTATATAGGACGAAAGGACGAACCGATCGGACCTTAATTCGTTATGCTATAGGCCGCTAATAGGCCCTTACCCTAGCCTTAAGAAGAATTCCTTAAGATAGACTTCGATATTAGAATAAAGGCCTACGTAGAAAGGCATAAGCTGCGATCCTAGCTCGGCTTACCGCTATATAAAGCCTATATTAAATAGGCTCTTACGCCTACGCCCGCCGCTGCTCTTACTCTTACTCCCGCCGTTATAAGCACGCCCGTTCCGATAACTGCTCCGCTAACTATTTAAAGTCCGCTAGTTAATTTAGCTTCGGCAGCCTCGCCCTTAGCCTTACTGTCCTTAACCTCGCCGGCACCTTTATCGTTACCCTTAAGCCGGCATAACCCCGTAGAGACCCTTAACTCCCGCCGGCACGACTTAGTTTCCTACGGGGAAAATCCTATAGCTGCCCTTAACTTCTATAAGCATAGCCCTAGTGCCGGCCTTATAATAACAATAACGATTTCTTCGCCTTTAAATAAAATTCCGCTAGTTATTCTTATTATTCTAAGCCGGCCCTTTGCTTTAAGCCGGCTCCTTATTTTAAGCCGGCTCCCCCTTTAAAGCCGACTCCCCGCTTTAAGCCGACTCTCCTATTCGCCTGCTCTAAGCTCTCGCAATAGCTCTTCGGACTACTGCTATAACGACTCCCTTAGCAGCTTATTAAGCTGCTCTTCTATAAGCTCTCGTAGTAGCTCTTCGGACTGCTCTTTCGACCCTTAAAGCAGCTTAGCAAGCTGCTCTCCTATTAGCTCTCGTAGTAGCTCGTTAAGCTACTTAAAGCCTATAAAGCTACCGCGCATATAGCAGCTTCCTTAACGTTAGCAGCACGCTCTATAGTATATCCTTAAGCTAAGCTAATACCGCCGCTGCTAATTACCCTTCGAGTCTTATAGCGCACTCTTTCGCTACCTTAGCGAAGGATATTACTATATAAAACGCGTATAGACTTCCTTTTAGACCGTTATACCTTAAGCCCGGTATATACTATAGTAGACCCCCCTACTATAAAGGCATTTACTAAAGTAGGCTAATTGCTAGCACTATTTTTCCTACTTTAACTCCCGAGGCGTACTCTTCCGTTACCTCGCTAAAGGATATTACTACCGGAAGCGTATATAAGCTTCTTTTTAGCCCGTTGCCCGATAGGACAAACAGTAGGATAAATAGCACCCTCCCCCTTAAGGCAAGGGACACTCTTCCGCCCGGCCTTAGCCTACTGTCTAGCATACCTTCTTATAGGACCGTAACGTAGGAGACTCTTACTAGAAGCCTATATAGGCTTCCTCCCTACTAGTTACCTAATAGGCACCTTCTTCCCGCTAAGCACCTACGTTACGGTAGACGCCGTCCTCGCCTCTATACGTTATTCTTCCGAGGTTTAGCAACGCGCTTATCGCACTATACGGCTAGCTTAAAATAGCGCTATAATAGCAGTTAGCCTCGCGAGCTTCCGTACTATTAGCCTCGCGAGCCTAGTAGAAGAAAAGCTCTCGAGGGATATCTTTATTTATTGCCCCCCCCTTCCCTACCTATTGCCCCTTCCGGCCCCTCTCGCCCTCTGCTTAGCCGTTCCTTTATATATTCTCGTTATTCTTATTGCTCGTTATTTCGCCCGTCTCCTTAATACCTTATTTCTTCGCGTGTTTATTGCCTATTATTCCGAGTGGAATTTCCGCGTATTATTCTTTGCTATTTCTACAATTTATTCGCCCTTTTCTACGCGTTATTCGCCCTTTTCCTAGCGTTATTCCCTTTTTCCTGCTTTATTGCATTATCTTATTTATTATTCGTATTTCCTACTAATTACTTATATTTTCCGCACGATTATTCCTCGGCCGCTAATTATAGTTTATACTTATTATTTATATTTATTAGTGTTAGTTAAGCTCTACTATATAGGGTTAACTAAAAGGGGTGTATATTATATCTATCTTACTAGCTAAAGAGGGGAAGGCATCGCGGAGATATAGTCTTATTGCGTGTACGTAATTACGTAGATTACGTATCTATAATAGCACCTTATGTATCCCTTATCCCTTATTCCTATAATTAGGCAATTTCTAGCTTAATACGTCTTTTCCGTTGTTTCTTTATTCGCGCTTATAGCCCGAATTAAGGCCTTGTAAAGACTTAACTAAGGTCTATTCCTACTCGAATAGACGCTTTATTCCGCCCTAAACACCCGAGGATGCCCTTAATTCGGCTCTTCTAAATGCTCGTTTCCTTACTTATCGCGCCGGGCTACTTACTGCTTATTTATTACGTTCGATTAGGCGATTAGTCCGTTAGTATAGTATTTACAGCCTCTAAAGAAGAACTATTAGTATCGGACTAATCTAGTTATATAAAGGAGAAAAGGGTTATAAGTTATAGCCCTTATTAAGGCCCCGATAATAGCGTTATCGGGAGCGTTACGTGCCTTAACTAAGCTCCCTTTAGAGCCTATAACGGGCTCGTTTAAGACGCATAAAGGGGCCCCCTTTCCGCTCCTCTTCGCCTTAGCTAGATAACTATATTATAGACTAATCTAGCTAGTTTATAACCCCCTTTATTTATTTAACTAACTAACAATAAGGGTTATTATAAGAATAAGGGATAAAGGATACGTATAAGATAGTTATAGCTATATAATCTACGTAATTACGTATACGTAATAGGGCTATATCTCTACGAGAACTTCCCTTCTTCCTTAGCTAGATTATATAGAATATAATAACTAACCCGTTTACTTAAAAGGTCGACCCTAAAGCCTATCTAATACTAATTAGTAATTAACTCGGCTTAATTATAGATTAGTAAGGATAGAAGAGATAAGATATATAATCCTTAGGATAGCTCGTATAGTAAACCCGTTCTACGACCTTTGCGAGGATCTTATGCTAAGTAAGTCCGCTAACGTTACTGCCCTTTCGAGGAGAATATAATATCGTAGATTCTAGCTTTATCTATAGTCTCGGCCTATAAACTAAAGAAAGAGACGAAAAAGCTATATTAAATAAATAATATACTAGAAAGCCCGCCGCTTACTTCCGATAAGACTATCGTAAAGAATCTTACGACCGATAACCTTAATACTTTTACTAGCTAGTTCGAATAACCCTTATTAACCGCTAAAGAGCTCGCACTCCCTTAAGAAAGCTCTTCTAACAGCGCATTAGATAAGTATAAGCCCGACTCCCTCGTTAGACCACTCGCCTTAAAAGCCCGCCGCCTACTTCCGATAAGCATCGTAAAGACTCTTATATACGATAAACACCCCGCCGTCTTCCGACCCGGTATATATATATATATATAGTCCGCTTACTGCTTTAAGCCTAGCCTATTAGTTATTCTTTACTATTTAAAGAACTGCTAGTATATGCCTGCCTGCCTGCTTTACTCTTTATAGTACTAAAGCAGACCCTATATTAACCTAGCCGCGTGCTATTTTAACCCGGCAAAAGACCTACTTCGCTTATACACGAGAATATAGTCCGCTTACTACCTTAAGCACTAAGAATATAGTCCGCTTACTGCCTTAAGCTGCAAAAACAAAAGTCACTAGTTGCTTGCTTTAACGACTAAGTTAACTATAAGCCTATACGCTGCTTCTAAGCCCGTACGATAATTTAATAGCCCTCGTTAAGGGCGTAAATACGGCATTATTAAGGACTTTAACGCACGCAGCGATTTAATAGCCTTTATTAAAGACTTTAATAGCCCTCGTTAAGGACTTTAAAGCCGCCGCTGTAAGCAGCAGCCCGTGGCTAATCGTTGTATTACTAGCCCTTTCTTTTCCTAACGCTTGTTACCTCGAATTCGCCTTGCTTTTTCCCTCGAATTCGCCCTATTTTCTACGCTTTTTTCTATATCTTTAGCAACGCTTTTAGCAATGCTCTTTATAACGCTAGCGCTTTTTACAACGCCCTTTATAATACTACTTACAACGCCCGTTATAATACAAACGCCCTTTATAATACAATTTATAACGCCTATTGCAATAACTAACGCTTTTATAACGCCTTTTGCAATACTAACGCCCTTTATAACGCTCTTATAACGCCTTTTGCAACGCTTTAGCAGCCGCCTTATGCTCCTTATATTATACGGCCCGAACGGCCCTCTTTCCTTTATTATATTATACGGCCCGACCGGCCCTTTTTCCTTTATCTATTGCGAACCTCTATTTAGTAGGAAAAACCGGGTTCTTCTTCTTCTATTATTATTATTATCTTATAAAGACTGCTAGTATAGGAATAAGGGATAAAGGATACGTATAAGATAGTTATAGCTACGTAATCTACGTAATTACGTATACGCAATAAGGCTATATCTCTACGAGACCTTCCCCTCTTCCTTAGCTAGATTATATAGAATATAACAACTAACCCGTTTATCTAAAAGGTCGACCCTAAAGCCTATCTAATAGTTATAATTATATAGCGTATTTATCGGACTAATCTAGTTATATAAGGAGGAAGAGGGTTATAAGTTATAACCCCTATTAAGGCCCCGATAATAGCATTATCGGGAGCGTTACGTGCCCCGACTAAGCCCCTTTTAGAGCCTAGGACGGGCTCGGTTAAAACGTATAAAAGGGCCCCCTTTCCGCTCTTCTTCGCCTTAGCTAGATAGAACTTATATAGACTAATCTAGCTAGTTTATAACCCCTTTTATTTATTTAACTAATTAACAATTATATTATAATTTCTTTTTATATTATTTAAAGGGGGAGGCCTTTATCGGGCTGCTTATCCCTTTTTACCCCCCTTTTAGCTAGAATTTGTAGTAAGTTTTTATATAAGCGTACCTAATTAATATTTTATATAATAATCTATTTTAATAGAATTATATTATAATTTCTTTTTATATTATTTAAAGGGGGAGGCCCTTATCGGGCTGCTTATCGCCATTTTAGCGCCTATTTTATCTATACATTAGTGTAGGCGTAGATAGGTTGTTCGGCCATATCGAGGTTTTAAAACATATGTAGCTATGGCCTTCCGTAAGTGTCCAAGGTAGTGTATCATGGCGATGTGGGTCGTGAACCAAGGGTCGACGGGTATAACGCTGACCCACGATATAGGACTCGCTTTCATGCGGGTAAATGTCGATGAGTCCTTGTTGGGTCAAGGGGCTTTAACCCGGGCTCTGACCAAAAGCCTACATGACGCAACACTTATTTAGGCACTACATGTAGCCATGCAGCAAGGGGTGTTGTATAATAAATGTCTCATATCAAGGTGGCTTGACAAAGAGGTAGATTTCAGGGGCACGCACCAAGTCACTTTACGCATCTAGATATGGACCTTTCCGACTCTCAATTCAGGGGGCAGGTGAATTTCCATGTCATGCGAGGCATATACCTATGCCTTTGTCAAAGTTTCCAACACGCATCAGTTGTTGGTCGAGAGCGGCTGCTTCCAAGGCTTTCCCACCGAATTGATATATACGGCGAGCATGTAGTAATTGCTGTTCCTCATCATTGGACTTGCCCTCATTGGCCCTCGGTTTTCACTTGATGCCTTGCCCTCGGCCTTGCCCTCGGCCTTGAATCATTCCCAACACCCCCCCTTTTGTTGGACTTGGTAGCACATATCCAACATGCGTTGGGCACTCTTCGGTCTTGTGCTCCCACTGGTGGCGGCGCTCCAAGTCCGGCACGCCTCGGACGGTGTGCTGGGTTTGGAAGCCACTGTCGAAGACAATGGCAGGAATGGGGGTTACTCCATATCATTCAAGCTAACTAACCAGGGCTCTGCCAAGACAGACATGGCCGTTTTGGAGTCGCCCGACTTGCATCTATGGAACTTGTCCGCCGACACTTCCTTGAACTGTCCCCAGATAGGTCCTTCTTCCCTAAACATTCGATGCGAAGCACACGACGTAGACCCGGGAACATTACAAGCTAGATGGAGGGTCAGCGTCAAGCCCGTCGACCCCTGGGCCACGAATCTTGAGCTCCCAGTCAACTTGACAACTTTTGCAAAGGATCCGGCCACGGGACAACTCGAGCAGACAGGACAAAGGAGTCAAACCATCAAGTGGACAACCCTCAGATATAGGCAAGCCGATGCCTCTACATTTCCACAGCCGCGTACCATTACTGTATCCGCCCTCCCCGATAGCGAGGACGAGCGCGCGCGATTAAGACAGGTCTTTCAATGGGCAGACTTTGTCTCGACGGGCTTTTATCTCAACCCCAAAATGCCGCTTACCGTCACCGTTGCCGGGCTTAGCGATGAGGCGACAAACCCGGAAATCCTCGTCGGCACGCCCGGCTTGATGGACCCTAGGGATCCGAACAAGGAGATGGCGGCCTACCTCGTGGCGTCCTGGTCGTTGTATAACGGGCAAAACACAGTTTCCAACCTGGATGGCGGGATCCTCTACATCCGCTACACCTATCTAGCGGGCCAGGCTCAGGACCACCCACCAGTCAACGTCACCTTGGAAGGAGACGCAGCCCAGAAGTTTCCACTCTTCCGGCAAGGTGCAACGACGGATGCCGAGTGGCTCGCGATGCTGGCAGCAACCACGGTCCCGTTTGCCGAGGTGGAGGGAGCCCGGGTCATCATCACCGGGTTCGCGGAAGATGCCTGGGCAGCGGCAAGAGGTCATCAGAAGAATCAGCAGGGTCTACTGGACACGTACAAGGACATCATTGCTGCCATGGATGCCATCAGCGGCCTTGATGCCAACGCGCCTGATGCAAGAGACAGACCGAGCCCCTTGCGGCCTATAGTCGTATGGGCCAAACGCGAGGGCGGCTCGATCGCGGATGCGTGGGACAATCGAGTCGCCATCCGAGCTCCGCCAGCCGGAATCATGTGGGACCAATCTCTACTTTCCACATCGTCCGTCATGTGGCACGAGTTTGGTCACCAACGCCAACATACGGCCACGTGGAGTTGGGAATCCCTCAACCAGGTCACAGTCGGCATCTACGCTCTCGCCGCCCGCCGCCTCTTCCCAGACTTTCCCTACGTTGATGGTATAATCGAACCTCAGGTTGCCGACAATAAGGGAACAGTCCAAAACTGGGACAAGGCCAAGGCAAGTCTCACTCGGGGTATCCAAAATTTTGATGAAAGTGAGGAGATAACCCAGCTCATCATGTTTGAGCAACTCCGCGTCGTCTTTGGCGATGGCTTCTACCATGAATTACACAGGCGATCCCGCAGAGACCCCGGTCAGAGCGGTGATGCGGCCAAGAAACACTACTTTATGACTCGAGCGGCAGAAATCGCACAGACGGACCTTGGCGCCTACTTTACAAAATGGGGCTTGCATCCCGAACAGCGCACCATGGACGACATGGCAAAGCGGCCGAAAACGACCGAGGACTATACCACGCGACCCGTCTTTGGGGGCACATAGAGATGGCAGGGAGCTCAAGGGCATGGGCTGGTGATGCGGCCGGTGGTGTGGGATATGCAGAAATGTCTCCTGTGGTGAATCCATGTCCTATATCTAAGCCTCGATCAACGAGAGGACTCGCTGTGACCGCTTCCCGACGTCGGTGATTTAGCCGTGGACGTCGTGTGGCCGCTTCCCGATTTCAGCTGCAAAAGGAAAGCCAGCAGTCGAAATCCACTATACTCGTACTACACGTCGGTATCGATGGTGCCAAAGCCGCTGCGCCTCGGGCCTAGAATCGCACGCATGTCGTTGGTGCAGTCCGTCGACGACGGCTCATGTCCGAGACGATGACGCGGCAAGGGGGGCTTTATGAGGTGTGACTCGCCGACGTGCTGTTTATTACAGCAATCGTCGAGTTGGTACATACGAAGTACGAGTTACGAAGTACTAATATACCCGGAGCAGGGAGGGCAGACTCGCAGTGGCTGAGCCCCCCCCCTGCCCGGCTATGCTGCTGCTGCCAGGTGCTCAGCCCCCTTGTGTACCTCGGTGTAGTTGGAGGGGGGTCGCGGCTCAGTCGAGGGGGCGCCGATGCCCTTGTGCTCTCGGGGACTTACGACTTGCCACGAATACATAGTACGAAGTACTACCCTCGAGAATTGGTCAAAGAGCCGATGGAATGACAGAGGATTGTCTTGGCAGGCAGGCACGGGTTTAAGATACGACGACCCCTGACGACTCGTGCATGTTTGACTGGAAGAACTGATGGACAATAAAGTAATAAAGTACATGCCAGCATATCACTGACAACCTCTCTTTGACTGTCTTTTCTCTGTCTAACTCGTACTTCGTATGTACAGCAACTCAATTGCCCGCTTCGATTTAGGTTGGCGACTGCGCATAACATTGAACTCTGCCGGTAGGGTCCACCGCATGCGCATGTGCCACCAGGTTATTATCACCAAGTTTACTGGCCAATGGCCTCGGACAGTGTCTCATCACTGGCTGCGGCAGCCTCGGCCATGATCCGGGCTCCATGTACTGTATCCGTACAGTTTCTACCAAGTACATTCACACATCCGGGCTGAGCCAGGAAAACAACCGAGCAAGACGGGATAAAAAGAAAGGCGATATCTCGGTGGTGCATCGCTCTAGGGAGTCGCTCCCTGGAGTCGAGGGGGACGTACGTATCAAGCCATCAGCCCCTGGCAAAGGAAAAAGACGGGAAAAAGACGACGGGCTTTTGACTCTTTTGACTGCATCGACGCCCATCTCGAGTTATCTCTTGGCCAGTCCCAGGATTGTACAGCGCGCCTTGCATCTGTGATACGGATGGCAACTTGTCTGCGCAACCGATGCCGATGCTTATCAGAGGGCTTAAAGGCACACATTATTGTACATGCGATACTTCGTACACATACATACATACGATACACATACTACCTACCAAGTACACATACCTAACTCGTACACGCTCCAGTCTTGTTGCTGCGCCCGCGGGGGATTCCGCTGGAGCGCGCCCCCTGGCATGGACCGATTCCAGCACCACGTCCCTGTCTCAGGGTGTCAAAAAGCGAGACCCGATCTGGCAGAGAGCTTAAAAACTGGACTGCATCGGCTGCCATTCAGCGGGACGGACGGGACTTTTGACGTGTGACAAGACATTGTCGTGCTCAACGGTTGCCGCCCCCCTGCCTCGTCCCACGCGCCGCGGCATCTTGATAAGGAGATGAGGAAACTTGCTTGGCCCGATGATCCAACGCCTTGAGGGACGGAGAGGGGGCTTGCTTGGGGGAGGAGCAGATGACTCGACGCAATGTTGCCCGCCGTTTTTCCCCTTTGAGGAGCCGCCGTTGGTTGGCCGGCCCGTTGTCCAAGCCCCCGAGAGCCAGCCTATCATGGCGCATGGCGATCGTCGGTTGCTGCATGGAGCTATCGCCGAGGCCAAAGGGGGGAGGGGTGTCTCTTGATGTCGTCGACTCACACCCGCCTCTCCTGATACCGTCGACTCACACCCGCCTCTCCTGATACCCCGACTCACACCCCTGACGAGGGAGGCTCTTGGACGACGTTGGCAATGATGGATGTGACGAGCCTTATCATTGAACAACGACTGACCAAATCCCTGTGTCTTGGCTCCGACTCCGATTGTGTGTCTGTGATAAAGGGCCGGGGCCCCTCGGTCCATCTCCATGCCCCCGTGTCTTGTATCGTTTCCTCTTGTCGAGTCTTTATTCTGCTCGCCCTCCATCCATCACAAGTCGGCACTTGCTGAGACGACCCCCCGCTGTCCTCTCGCCTCGCCTCGACATGACGAGATAGACAGACGAGATAGACAGCCGAGCCATCAACATGACCTCGTTTGACCTCTTTCCCAACCTCCCGTGCGAGCTGAGGCTCGAGATATGGAAGTTTGCCATCCGTCCCGCCGGCCGAGGCGTCCACCGCTTCTCCATACATTCCATCTCCAAGGACAGGTCCATCTCCAAGGACAGGTCCATCTCCAAGGACAGGTCCATACACAAGGACAGGGGCCAGAGTCCAGCCACGACAGACCCCAACCAGCAGCAAGAGACGCGCCACACGGCCGCCGCGCCGCGCGTCCTCGACAGGTACTCGTGGACCGAGGGCAACGACTCGGCCTACCTCTGGGACGCGGGTCTCTGGACGGCCTGCCGCGAGTCGCGCGACGTCATGACGTGGCACTTCCGAGTCGCCCACTGGCACGGCGTCAGGCGGCGGCTGTTGCGCAGCCAGGGCCAGTGGACGCCGGCCGCCCTGGCCGACGAGTTCGAGGACATGACGGCCATGACGACGGCGCGAGACGGCGGCCGCGAGTGGCATCTGATGCTGCGGCCGCACAAGGACCTCTTCTGGCTCGAGCCGCGCGACTGGAAATGCACCGTCGAGTGGCAGACGCTGTTCCTCGACGTCCCCTTTGCCTCGTTCCGCCGCGGCTTCGGCCATCTGAGCCACGTTGCCGTCGAGCACGACGCCAGCTGGAACGTCGACCTGCCAAAGGACCTCGGCGCGCTGCTGCAGGAGCCGACGCCGCGCGGCTTCATCGCGCGAGCCATGGCCGAGTGCGCGACCAACAAGCTGTACTGTTTTGTCTGGCTCGTTGACCGGAGTCTTGTCCGGAGAGACGAGGAGGTGGAGGAGGTGGAAGACGAGGAGGTGGAAGACCAGGAGGTGGAAGACCAGGGGTATGAGGACCAGGGGCATGAGGACCAGGACCATGATGACCAGGACCATGATGACCACGAGGACCATGAAATGACAGACGAGCAAGACGCTTCTTCCGACCTCATGACCTTTTACGACTGCAACCGCCTCTACGTCGACACGGACAGGGCCGACCTCCAAGACGACTCGGACGCGGCATACGAAAAGACGGCCCTGAACTTTGTCCAGCTGCTCGGCACCATTGGCAACGCCGACTACTGCCTCATGGGAGGCGACGACGAGGACTTTGACTTTCGAGTCGACGAGTATCTCGGCGTCTTGGCCTGTGTCTGACGATTCCCCCCTTTTTCCTTCTGTTGCGGTTTAGCCTGCTCTTTCGGCATACCACGGCGTTTACGGGCGTCATGCGTGAAGCCTGAATTTACATTCATGACGTCCCTGCAGCATAGATTGCTCTATTGACAAATTGACTCGTCGCAACAAGTGCCCTGGCCCCCATGAGGCTCGAACATGGCGGATGAGACAACTCAAGAGGCTTTGGCCTCGGACAGTCACCCAGAGCCTCTCTTTCCACCCCTTCCCTACAGTGCTTGCTTGCTAGCATCATGCAAGTCCGGTTTAGCCCCCTCCAAAGGGTCCTGCAAGCTGCGTGGCTTAGCTTCCTGGATGACGTCGCTTTGCATGCCGGTGATGCCCCCTGCCCGGTGACGAGAAACAAGCTTTCGAGTTCCGTGGAGACACACATTGCTTCTGCCGGTGAGGGGAAACGGTGCCGATGGAACCGAACCGACGTTGAAGCCGTCGCCGCGAAATCTGGTTGCCGGACTGCCGGAGGAGGCTTCTCTCCAGCGCTATTGGGACTGGACAAGGGAAGCCTCGGCATCTGGACAAGTGTGATGCTGTAGTGCCACCGTGGACATGTGCATATGAGAGTGTCGAGGACCGACTGCCGCCAGATGGCACCTCGTGTCTTTATCGACCTTGACGTCGTTTTTAGTCTTGCCAAGCCAACCATCTTTGAACCACTACATAGTATTTGCCAGGTGAAGCCGACGCAAAGCCTCGGGAGCTACAAAGTATATGTGTTTGGTGTCACCGTGGCCCGGTCATCCGGGTCGGCCAAAGCTTGGCTACGAGTCTCGACTATACTGGACGAGTCGACCTCATTTCACGCACCAAGTATGGAACTTGTATGTACGAATACAAGGCCAAAAAAGGGGTCGTGATGGTGTCGAAGCCAGAGGTTCTGATGCCCAGACCCTGAAAAGGGGCCCGGGTCCGCCCCCTTTCCGGACACATTACAAGCCTCATCGGCTCACCTTGCCTAATTCGACTGCCACGCTGCATCACCGCTGTGACTTTCCTATTCGGCATCATCCAGAGCCTCTGGCCCTGACCGTTTCCATCTCGGCGGCTGCACCCCTTGGTGCGTGCCCCGAAAGCTATGCAGACCCCTGACACCTTATCCGAACTGCTATGGGACAATATCCAAGTACAAATACTGTTTGCCGGGCACTCGCCTGAGTCTGTCTCGATAACCATGTGGCCTTTTCCCTCCATGGTGTTTACAGGGCGCATATCCCCTCGGCTCGACCGTCTTGGCCCGGGAGGCTTGATTCTGCTACTGGTCCTCTTGAGCTCGGCCGTCTGCGTCTTGGCAACAGCAACAGGTGAGGCGAGCGAGCCTCCGTCACAGGGGCGAAGCTGACCCGGGCCTGCAGCTTCACGAGCTTCGTTTCCAAGTCTTCGCGATGTGACGCTCGAGCAGCTCCAGCGTGGGCTCCAGCAGGGCTGCTTCTCTAGCACAGACCTAGTCCAGGTGATGATGTGCGCCACTCGTTTGCTCGACATGTCTGACGGGTCCACAGGCATATCTGGAGCGCATCCGGCAGGTCAATGGCCAAGTCAAGGCCGTCACGGAAGTCAACCCGGACGCGGTCCACATCGCCAAGCGCCTGGATCATGAGAGGGCCCGGAACGCCGTCCGTGGGTTCGTCAGACTTATACCGTGACTTATACCGTGCTGACGGCAAACAACGCAAAGGCCTCTCCACGGGGTGCCCATCCTGCTCAAGAACAACATCGCGACGGGAGACAAGATGGGCAACACGGGTAAGCTGGCCCTCGTCACGCCGCATGGTTTCCGTCCGGCTCACCAGGCCAGCCGGATCGTTGTCTCTGGTGGGAGCCACGGTGCCGCGCGACTCGACGATAGCTCGGAAGCTCCGCGAGGCCGGGGCCATCATCCTCGGCAAGTCCAACCTCAGCCAGTGGGCAAACTACCGGTCCTACAACTCGACCAACGGCTGGTCCGCGACCGACGGCCAGGTCTACGCCGCCTACCACGCCAAGCAGGACCCCGGCGGGAGCTCGAGCGGAAGCGGCGTGGCGACGGACCTGGGCCTCGGCTTCGCGGCCGTGGGCACCGAGACGAGCGGCTCGATCCTGATCCCGGCCCAGTGCAACAACGTGGTGGGCATCAAGCCGACGGTCGGACTCACCTCGCGCTACCTCGTCATCCCCGTCTCGGAGCACCACGACACGGTAGGGCCCATGGCGCGGACGGTGCGAGACGCGGCGCACCTCCTGCAGGCCATGGCCGGCCGTGACGCCCGCGACAACTACACGGCGGTGATCCCCTCGGTGCCCGACTACGCGGCCGCGTGCAAGGACGGGGCCCTCGCCGGCGCTCGCATCGGCGTGCCGTGGAACGTCGTGCTGCCGGCCGATGCCGGGGACCGGCTCTCCCCTCCGGAGCTGGACGCGTTCCGGACCTCCCTCGACGTCCTGAGAGACGCCGGCGCCGTCATCGTCGAGGCCAACCTGACCCGGGACACGAGCCCCGAAGGCCTCCGCGACCGCGACACGGTGCTCGAGGCAGACTTTGTGGCAAACCTGGCCAGCTACCTCGCCGAGCTCACCTCCAACCCGCACGGCATGCACACGCTCGCCCAGGTGCGCGACTTCACGCGCAAGACGCCGGCCGAGCGGTACCCGGACCGCAACACGGGCCGCTGGGACCCGATCCTGGACGAGCCCGGCTTCGACAACACCGACCCGCGCTGCTGGGCCGCCTACAGACGCGTGCTGAGGTCCGAGCTGGCGGGCGGCGTCCTCGGCGCGCTCAGGAGGCACCGGCTCGGCGCCGTGGTGCTGCCGACGTCGCTGGCGCCGGGCTGGATCTCCGCCGTCGGCGCGCCGGGGGTGACGGTGCCCATGGGGCACTTCCCGGCCTCGACGCACGTCGTCACGGAGCCCCGCGGCGAGCTGGTGGTCGTGGGCCCGGCGGTGCCGTTTGGGCTGAGCTTCCTGGGCCGGCGCTGGTCCGAGGCGCGGCTGATTGCGCTGGCGTACGGCTTCGAGCAGCGCACCCGCGTCAGGGGCAGGGTGAGGCCGTTGGTGATGCCCGAGGCCGAGGTTGCCGTGTCTGCGGCCTGCCAGAGGCCGAGAGCGGATGGAGCAAGCGTTTAGGAAGTATACCGGGGAACCCGACGGGTAGTCGGAACTATCAGGGGTTGGCTAGGTGGTGACATGAAGAGAGCATCAAGAGGAGACGACTTGATACAAGGCCAGTGGAAGAGGCCTGTGCATCCGTTACTCGAGGCGTGCATCCGTCACTCGAGGCGTGCCGTCACTCGAGGCGTGTTTCAGTAAGCGGGCCGACCCGGTGCCAAAGACCCGGGAGTGGGGCCCCGGTACCCCCGGCCGTCGTCCGTGCCGTTCAGACGGGACAAGGAGGTCTGGTCCTTTACTTTAATTACTTTTCCACCTAAATAACGAAGCAACATAATAATAAAGTGCGCACACCGTCGAGTCTCTCCCCCCTTACGCTGGCCGGCCCCCCCCCCTGTCGTACGTGGCCGGGTCCTCGAGCTCGACAGGGGCAAACTGTCTGGCCGGCCGCTGGCCCCCCAGCTCTGCGGGACCGTGATCCATCTTGGCGGCCCCAATCTTGTCATGGTAGGCTTTGCGAGTGCCGTCGGACGCGGCGCCGGGCAGCTCGGCCGTCATGGCACCTGCGCCGGTGTAATCATGTGCGCCGTGGTGCTGATGGCTGTTCCATTGCTGCGGCGGAGACGGCTGGAAGCCCGTGTAGGGCGAGTTGACGAGGGTGCCTGGGCTCGTGCAGGGCGAGACGACGCTCTGCATGTTGGGCGACGAGTTGTGCTGGGGGGCGTCAGCGCCGGCCGACGATTCTCGCCATTGCTGCTGCTGCTTCCGCTTGACCTCGAACCGTTTCCGCAGCCAAAAGACGAGGCCGGCCATGAGCAGAATGGCCACGACCGAGGCCCCGACGCTGATGCCGGCAACGGCCCCGTTGGAGAGCCCCGGGCCGTCGGCGTCGCCCCGGGCCGCGCCGGTGGCGGACGACGTGGCCGAGGAACGGGCCGAGGACGAAGAGGCGGGAATCTTTTCGCCGAGAAAGATGGCGGCGGCCGTCTTGTTGTCGCTCAGGGCGGCGGCCCGCAGTGAGCTGGACGGGCACCCACCCGTCCTACACGGATCGATGGCGCAGCAGCCCAGAAAGGGGGGCAGCAAGTCGGCACAGGCGTACCAGAGACCGCCGCCGGCCTTTTTGTTGACGCAGGCCTGGCCGGGCACGTCCGGGTATGACAGCTTGTGGAAGCTCGTCGCGTCGAGGCTCGCCTGCGGACAGTTGCCGTCGCGGGTGCCGCAGGGGTCGACGGCGCAGCAGCCGACGAAGCGGGAGGGCTTGTCGGTGCAGACGTGGAACGTGGTGGTGCCGGGACATATGATGCCCAGGCGCTTCTCCATCTGTTCCATGTTTGCTCGTCTGGATATGGGAGTGAAAGCTGTGTTGGTTGCGTCAAAATCGTCAGAGTTTCCGAGAGACGACGAGGACGGGAGCAAGAGGCACGGGGGACGGGGCCAGATCTCTCTCCCAGCAACGCCGGCACTGCTCCCTCATCCATGACCCGGCAGGTCGGCAGCGCGAGATCCGTCTGGCTGCCTCGTTCAGAAAATATCACCCTGCTGTTGGCCGGACCGACTTGGTGGTTGCGCACGCCGCACATGTTGGCTGCCGTCGGGTCGCCACCCCGGGAGCGTCAGCCCCAAGTCGGCCAAGACGAGATGCAAGAATACGACCTCGATGCCCTTGGAGCTACATTGCCGATGAAGCATCCGATGGAGCATGCACGATGAGATTCGGGACAAAGGACCATGGGGTAGTCTCGCCTCAACTCGCATCTTATATCGCTCCAGTACACGGGGAAGACCGCATTTCCAGGAACCATGTCGAGACCAAGACGCGTGTTGGTCGTCGTCATCCGAGAGGCTTTCGGTGTCACAATGGCGCCCATGCGTCAGCCATTAGCCGTGATCCTGTCTGCATCCCCACGCCAGCTATTTTTGCTTATACTATCTCGCTCCTTTCGTGCTCCACACGCTTTTCCATGCTCCCTGCAGCCTCCCAAAGCCGCTCGGGCCCAGGTTTGATCATCTGGCTGGCTCGTGATGCCGACCCCTGAGCCCTCGTTGCCCCTGTCTGCACGGTTGCTGCTGTCTGGCTGCTGCTCCCCGTCTCGTCTGCCGCGTTGCTCATCTCCACGGCATCATCTAAAAAAGGAAAACAATAAAGACAAAAAAGCAAGGCGGGAAAACATTCATCGTCGGGTGGCCGCAGCCTTCCTGCCCTTGCCCTTGCCTCCGCTTCGTGCTAGACTGAGGCTTCATCAAGAGCTCCTCCAGCTGCGCGTCGTTCAGCACGGCCGGCACGTGTCCATCGTCTTGCAGGGCGTGGTTTACTTGCACGTGGAGATGCTCGCCGATGATCTTGCCGTCGGGAGATTCGCCCTGCCAGGTGCAAATCACGGCCATTGTGGCTGTGAGCTTGGCACCCAGGGGGAGAGGGCATTCGAAAAATGGCGCTCGCGAGGAAGAGGCTATTCTCGTCGGCGTGTTGATGGACCGACTTGGACGTCTCCGAGAGTGGCTTACCTCGAATATATGGCATGGGCTTCGTCCAAGACCACCCTGTACCATTTTTGCTTGAACAAAGGGCCAATCTCTTTGGCCGAGGGACGATTGCCTGTCTTGATACTTTGTCCGCAGCTCCTCCGTCACCTCATCACTCGGGTATTGTCGCCTTAGCACCCCGTAGGTCGTGATAGCAGTCGGGGGCGACAGGGCGAGTTTTATCGGCGTCTTTCTGGCCGGGGGAAGGAAGACTGATCAGTCATGCTGAAAGACGAGGTTGAGCTGGAGGGGGCCCGAGAGAGTCATCAGCGCTTGAAGTCTGGTTCAAATGAACAAACTGAGTGTCGTCATGTGCGCAGGTCAAGTTTGTATAAGGTGAGGTTGTGTGGTTGAGGAGAGAGACGTAAGAGTGCGCGAGGAGTAGACGTTTGTCGGGAAGAGAGATATGAGGTTAGGCTAAAAGGCAAAGTATATATAGTTAAGACTTGGAGAGATAAGGAGTGCGAATAGAGTAAAGGTTTCTCGGCAAGAGAGATACGGGGTTAGGTAGAAAAGTCAGGTATAAATGGTCAAGCCTTACGAGAGACAAGGAGGAGAAAGGTGTAGCGAGAGCGAGAAAGTGAGAGACAAAAGAGTAAACAGAACCCCTTTCCTAAAACTCTACGCAGCGTCTTGGAGCACGATTATGAGGCCATGGCACAAGTCTCATCACCGTCGATGATATCTCTACTTGCATCTTCACCACAAGGTCCACAAACCAGGCACGCACCACCATGACACCATCACCGCCGCCATCTCGGAGCGAGCCGATCTCGTTGGAGTAAAATCCGCAACCCCGAATCATCTCCTCCCCACTTGTCCCGTGTTGAAACACCCTTGGTCGAGACAACGGCGCAACATAAAGTTTAAAATGTGAGGGAAATCAAGGGGTGCGCCCTCATGGAGATAGGCGCCGCTAGCGCGAGCAACATTCGTTGGTTGGCCGGTCCTGTTGATGCTGCCAAGCTCAAGTCTGATGCTGCCAAGCTCGAGTTGCACACTCAGCTGTCTGATGCCGCCAAGCTCAAGTCTGTCGACTGCCTCACCAACAGATATATCCATCTAGGCTCACTCACGCTTTCAGGGGAAGAAGCATAACCAAAGCCACATCTCGGCCCGTCAACTTTGACGCCACCGTTCTTCAGTGTCTCAGTGAGCAAGTCTGCTATTGTTCGTCATCTGCCTCCTCCTTGCCCCTCCATCAACTCGCATCCATAATTTGACATTTTAATTCTCTTCATCAAACAAGGTCGATTTTCCCCCTTTGCCTGTTGGTTGACGAGACACGCTTCAAGCACACTCAGGGGGGGGGGGGGGGGGGGGGTGCGAGAAACAACGAGTCCAGGGCCCTCTCATCTATTAGTCCAAGAGACGCAACCAACACCAAAATTTCACCAGTTTCTGTCCGCCGCCGCCTCTCTTCCGAGACCAATTCAAGCAATGAAGCCAGCGCCAAGAGAAACGAGAAGCCAGTGTGGGAAATCCGGGCACTTCAACCTCAAACGCAATGCCAGGACCACCATCTTGGCCTCGAGGGATCCCGTCTCGCAACCATCTGCCGAACCAACCGCTGCCGCCGCGAACCCGTTGCTCCCATCCCTGCCCCACGATGAGCCTGCTTAATACCGGCTACCCGGGGCTCTGGGTCCCGCTGCAGTGAGGACGTAAGCGACGTCGGGCATCAGAGATAAAGGCTGGCTGGCCTCTCCTCTTCTGCAGACGGGGGGTGGGAAAGGGGGTAAGGGGGGGGAAAGGAAAGGACAAGAGGGACGAAGCGGCCGTCTGTGGAAAGATTGTCGGATGGAAAGAGAAGGACGAGACGACATTGCGCGCGAGAGACGTCGAGGCCGAAACCTCCCATGGCCATGCTCGTGACGCCTGTTGCTCTCACCAACCTCCCATAGAAGAGAGAAACAACCCGCTTCTCTTTTGATCCTCTCCTCTCCCCTTTCCAACCTTGTCTCCCCACTGCCGCTCTCCAGGATCCAACAACCATCTTCTCCAGGAGGCCTTGCCCCCCTTCTCCCCCTCCTCCCCCTCGTCCTCCCCGAGAGCGTCGAGTCCACCATGCCCTCGGGGCACGACGACGACGTCCTAGGCTTGTCCTCGTCGTCGTCTGCGTTTGCCGGGCTATGGCTCCAGGCCAGGGCTCCGCCGGCGGATCAAGTCGCCTGGGTGCCCGATGAGGAGCATGGCCTCTCCAACGACCAGCTGCTGGCCATGAGGCTCACGTCTCTCATCATGGGCTCCATCAGCCTCCTGTCGTCGTTGTTTGCCACCTTTTGGTTTGTCCGCATGAGCAGGAGCTTCCGTCACGAGCAAGTCGGCCGCGTCCCCCAGTCCCCGGTCCGGCCGTGCTAACCTCGACAAGCCTCATCATCCTCCTCATCCTGGGCGACACGCTCCAGTCGGTCGTCTTCATCGTCCTGCCGACCATGGAGCTGATGCGCGGCCCCGTCGCCTCCACCAGCGGCGCGTGCCAGGCCAGCGGCTTCTTCCTCATGTTGGGATTCGAAGCCACAGACGTGGCCGTCGTCCTCGTCGCCCTGCACACGGCCCTGTACATCTTTCGCGGCCGCGGCGGCCTCTACCCCTTTCGCCGCCTGGCCTTTTCCTCCTTCCTCCTCGTGCCGCTGCTGCTCGGATCGCTCGCCTTCCTCAACAAGCCCGCGTTTACAAACTCGGGCCGCTACTGTCACCTGCCGCAGAGGCCGAAGTGGGCGAGCCTCGCCCTGAACTGGATCCCGCGATACCTCATCTTCATCACCATCAGCGTCACCTACATCTCCACCTATGTCCATGTCCACATCCTCATGAACGGCTTCGGCGCCGCCTGCCAGGGGGGTAGCGTGCCGGGTCCGGAGCCGGCCGGACCCGACGGCGACGGCGTCGTCTCGGCCCCGCCCACGCCCACAGTCACCCGAGACGGCCTCTTGCCGCCGCCGCCGCCGTGCGAGGGTCCCGATCCGCCGGCCGGGGGGGACCGGGCATTCCCCGCCGCGTCCATGGCGGCCGACGGACACACAATGGCCCACCGACGGCGCTCTGGCGACCACGAGGACCAGAGAGCGCTGGTCTCGGGGGCCCTCGACAAGGCCGTCGGGCCCGCGGCCGACTCCGTCTTCCAAGGCTACCGGCAGACGTCCAGCCCGCCGACGGCAACGCCCTCGCCCACGCCGCCGTCACGCCTCCACACCATGCTGCGCCGCGGGACCCAAGGTCAGGGCCCGTCGACAAAGAGTAGCCCCTGCCAGCAGCAACTGTCGTTGACCCTCGACACGCCGCCCAGCATGAGCCAGATGCGCGACAAGATCCGCCGCCAGCTGCGCCAGCTCTTCATCTACCCGGCCGTCTACATCTTCGCGTGGCTGATTCCCTTCATCATGCGCGCCAGCGGCTACAAGCCGTCGTTTGCCCTCGCCCTCGCCAGTCTCGCCAGCCTGTGCGCCCACGGCATCGCCGACGCCCTCGTCTTCTCCATCCTCGAGAAGCCCTGGCGTCACCCGCGCCACGTCGCCGGCGGCAGCGGCCCCCTCTCGTCGTGGTGGAGCGGAAGCGCCGGCCGACGGGGACGAGCCCGAGCCGACGGCCACCTGTCGGGCGGCCCGGGGCGCACCAGGGACGAGATGCACGTCGACGGCCGAGCGGCAAGGTTCCGCCGCGACGAGGAGCTCGCCGAGCGTCGGGTCCTGCGCCGACCCGACCCGGGCGCCGCTGAGCCGTCGCGTGACTGGTGGGATGTGCGCCTCGGACGTCTCGATGGCTGGGAAGACGACGACTACCACGTTGCATGTGACGCAAAGGGGTCGCGGGCCGCCGTCGCCGCGAATCAAAGGGTCGTCGGCGGATATTCTCTCTAGCGCCAGTCTCGGAAAGACTGGGAGAGAGAAACACGATGGCCGTCGACGCTGTCATCTGATGCCCGGGTGGCTAAGCAGAACATTTTGCCAGTTTCTTGCATCTAGGGTCTACCTGCGTTTATATACCATGTATGTATCCCGTCATTGAGTCCGCAGCCAAACGACAGCCTGGCCGAGACACACGAGCAAAAAGTAACAGGGGAAAAGGGGGTCCAAGAGAGGAGCTGATATCTCAAGGTAAATGCAAAGAAAATAAAGACATGTCGGTGAGCGAAGCATCTAGAGTGGGTGAGTGAGCATCTAGATTGGGTGAGTTAGCATGTAGATTTCAAGCCTGGTGGAGGCGCCCTTCTACTCCGACGCCGGGTTCGCCAGACCCGGGCCGTCGGCTGGTGCGGCCGAGCCAGCTCGCCGCCGTCTATCCGTCGCCGAGAGTCAAGCGCCATTGACTCTCCTCCCATCGCTTCCTCGCCCGAGACGGCCCATGTCTGTCTCGTCGTGCTTCAAAGGTGCCATCATCCTTGTCTCATGAAATTCAAAAACGCCTTGGCAATGGCGACGCCGTCGTGGGGAGCGGGGGCCCGACTGGTGCCGTCGGCGTAGACGTCGTCTGTGAAGATGCCGACCGTGTGGCGGTTGAAGAGGATCTCGGAGATGATTTCGTTGGTAAACTCGGGGTGGCCCTGGACGGTGAGGTACCTGCCGGGAGAGTACATGCCCTGGATAGAGCAGAACGAGTTGGAGCCGATGGGCATGGCGTCGGCGGGGAGCTCGACGACGATGTCACGGTGCATCTGGTGGATGCGCTGTTCACGTCAGCCATTGAGCATCAGACGCCATGGGCCAAGTGACTGGCTCACCATCTTGTCGAGTTGGAATATCTCCTTGCCCTTGTCCGTCAGGTCAACGTCGGTCACGGCCAACTCCCAGCCATTGGAGCTCTGCTTGATCGGGGCGCCGAGTGCGCGGCCGACAATCTGGTGGCCGAAGCAGACGCCGACGACGCCGACGCGGCCGGTGTTGAGCGCCTTTTTCGTAAAGTTGACGAGATTCTTGATCCAGGGGTCGTCGTCAAAGGCGGTATGGCGCGAGCCGGTGATGAGGACGGCGTCAATGTCGTCGAGGTTTGGGTATGTGTGCAGCTCGTTGACCACGTCGTAGCCGTTGATGGAGACGAGGGAGTCGAGGTCCTGGGGCGGGACGAGCTGTTGGCCGGCGGCGGCGAGGAGGGCCGAGAAGACGCCCGTGTAGCTGTTGTAGATGTCACGCGTCTGGGGCTGGGGGGTGTCGCACTCGAGGACGGCGAGGCGGAGGGGCGACTGCGCGGGGGAGCCCATTTCGACGGTGCTGCTGTTGTCGTGTCGTGGCTCGGGCTCGCGGGACGGAAGCGGCGGGATCGAGTCGGGTCGACGCGCGAGACGAGGTTGCGGCGGCGATTGGGGGCGGGCTCGGGCGACGCCGTCGACGAGGCAAGCTGGGGGGGAAGCGAGAGGGCGCGAGGATGGCCGAGGCAGAGAAGGAGAGTGATCGAGTCGAAGCAACGAGGATGGAGGAAAAACAGACGGTGGTGAGAAAGTCGCAGCAACCAGCAAGGAAATGAGAGTAGAGTTCACAAGCTCAAGCTCTATTTATTGTTTTGTTGAGAGGAGGAGGAGGAGGAGGAGGAAGAGGAGGAAGAGGTGGAGAGAGGTTCCAAGTGTGGGCAGAGGCGACGGGCTCGCATGTCTCAAATCGATGCGGCTCCTCCGTCTTCAAGGTGGGGTGGAATGGCTTCATGGATGAGTCGAGAGACGACAAGGTTCAAGGCCATTCCATCATCATGCAAGGTACCAGGTACTAGTACGAGGTGGACACGGCGTAGTCGTGCTAGCGGCTTCCCCTTTTGGGTGGGTGGCGAAAATCGGGGAACAGGAGGATGTGGCTGGTGAGGCAAGTGCTGTCTGTATGTTGAGGCTGCGGAAATTGTTGGCCAACCTCCACCTCCAAACCTCGCAACTCTCGCAACTACCCATCTGGCGAACTGCTCAGCATCGGTCCAGGCATCAACCATGTCTCCCCCTCGGCGAGCCTCGCTCCAGAGCTTCCTCGCCACGGCCAAATGCGCACTGCGCGCCCCCGCGAGTCAGCGGCCCTCGCCCTTGACCTTTGTCGTCGGCAACGAGTCCGCCGGTGAGCACACGCCGTCTTCCCCGTCGTTGACGCCCAGCAAATGTGCAGCCCAAGAAAAGGCAGCGACGAGGCTTCAAGGGAGCTGAACTGGACTGATGCACTCCAATCGTCGACGAACCGTCTTCTCCCCCAGCCAGACCTCGATTCTCTCTGCTGCGCCATTGTCTACGCCTACCTCCGCACTCACTCCACTCCCGCCTCTTCCCTGTCCCACAACCTTCATGTGCCCCTGGCAAACCTGCCTCGGGCTGACCTCGGTCTTCGTCCCGAGTTGACAGCCGCCCTCGCCCACGCAGGCCTGCGTCCCGCCGACCTCATCACCCTCTCCGACCTGCCCTGGGACGACGACCGGCCGCCCCAAGACGGCCAACACAGCACGCTGCAGCCCGCCGACACGCGTTGGCTCCTCGTCGACCATAACGCTCTGACAGGCCCGCTCGCCCGCTTCGCCCCGCACGTGGTGGGCTGTGTCGACCACCACGTCGACGAGGGCGCCGTGCCTCGGGATGCCGTCCCGAGGGTCATCGAGCCGTGCGGGAGCTGCATGAGCCTCGTTGTCGACGAGACCCGCCGCGCATGGGACGCCCTGGCCGCCCAAGACGATGCTGCTGCTTCTGCAGGGGAGCGCGATGATGCCCTGGCCAAGCTCTGCCTCGCCCCCATCCTCATCGACACCCTCAACCTCGGCGCCGCCGACAAGGTCAAGGACAAGGACACGCATGCCGTCGCCTACCTCGAGGACAAGGTACTGCCCTGGTCGGTCCAGCCGTACTCGCGCCAAGCCTTATTCGACGAGCTGTCGGCCGTCAAGGATGACATTTCCGAGCTCTCCTTCCGCGACATTCTGCGCAAGGACTACAAGCAGTGGCACGAGTCGGGCCTCGTCCTCGGCATCAGCGCCGTCGTCCAGGGCCTCGCCTACCTCGTCGACGACAAGGCCGCCGGTGAAGCCCAGCTCCTGCTCGACCACCTCGACACCTGGGCCCACGAGCGCCGCCTCGACGTCGCCGCCGTCATGACCACCTCGCACCACGACCGCCCGAACCCGGACGGCCAGTTCCAGCGCCACCTGCTCCTCTGGGGCCGCTCCCCGCCCGGCAGGGCGGCCGTCGTCCGGTTCGCCGACGCGCAGGCCCGCCCCTTGCAGCTGCACACGTGGCGCGACGGGCTGCTCGACTGCCGCACAGGCGAGATGCTGAGGCTTGCGTGGCGTCAGGACGAGCTGACCGCCAGTCGGAAGCGGGTCGCGCCGCTACTCCGCAAGGCAATGGAGCCGGCCTGACTTGTCTGGTTCATCCGACCCCGGGTGTGAGTTCACCCTTGACTCCCTCAAATCTCTTGCCCTCGGCGGATATTAAAAGCAACAAAAACTGAAGACTCTGGCTACAAGACTTAGGCGGGGCAAAGGGCGCGGGAGCCGACAGGAACCTGCACTGGCCGTGATTGGCAGGCTAAAAAAAGACATACAATCTTGGCTGCTTCACTCGGCAGTTTCCATGTTGGGCATCATATGTGGACGCATATTCGTACATACATACCTATATACGGATACAGTAGT
The DNA here is from genome assembly GCA_012934285.1 of Ophiocordyceps sinensis. Taxonomy (NCBI): domain Eukaryota; kingdom Fungi; phylum Ascomycota; class Sordariomycetes; order Hypocreales; family Ophiocordycipitaceae; genus Ophiocordyceps; species Ophiocordyceps sinensis. The sequence continues at coordinate 776,730 of JAAVMX010000007.1, forward strand.
TACTACCTACATACAACGTGCCTTGAACACATGCTTCCAGGTTCCATGGTCGCGTGCTCCAACCAAGGCTCCATCGCGAGCTAGCTCCCGCTCCAGCTCAACTGCTGCGCCGTCCTGCCAACAAGGCCGAATGTAGGCTGGCGGCGGCGTCCATCTCCAGCGGTTGTTCTCGGGGCTGCTCCCGCGGCGGTGCCGGTTGTCGGGGCTGCTCCCGCGGCAGTGCCTTTGCCCAGGCCTGACTCCTCGAGGCCATGTCCAGGGCCGCGCGCTGGCGCTCGGCGTCCTTGAGCACGCGCACAAACTCGTTGCGCTGAATACTCCGCGTCTCCCTCACCGCCGTACTGTCCTGAAACGGCTGGTTGTAAATCATCTCCTCGGCACCCGGGTCCGCGACCAGGACGCACGCCCTGAGCGACCTGTACAGCTCTCCGACAGGCAGCACGGGCGGCTCTTCTCGTCGCATGTCCATGTACATCCAGCTCACGGCCTCTCTGCACATCTTGACGTCTCGCGAATCGGCCAGCAGGCGAAAGGCGAGCTCGTAGACGGCGGCTGATCGGCGCGCGAGGAACCGGGGCGGCGAGCGAAACGTGTCCCAGAAACGGTCCCAGTTGCCGCGCCATGCGTAGGCGCACATGAGCCGCATCACCTGGCTCTCCTGCATGGCACACCGCTTCTCCGCGAAAAGCAGCTCCAGGTTCCTCTGCGCCCGCGCCATGTCCGCGTCGTAGGCTGGCGAGGTCACCACCGACTCAATCATGTTCATCAGCATGTCCCCGCTCTCAATCGCCAGCCCTCGCTCTTGCCCGGTCAGAAGCAGCTCGTCCACGAGGGCCAGGCGTTCCGAGGCAGGTGCTGGAGATTCGATCTGTAACGCAGAGGTGACGAGGGCCTCGAACCTTTCTTGGCTCAACGACGATGCTCTCGCGTGGAGCGCATCAACCTCTCGGCGGAGCTCGACGAAACCATCCTTGGCAGCCCCCGTTTCCATTGTCGCTGCTTCCACTCCTGCTTGTGTTTCGCCCGCGTGGTCCGTGTGAGCCTCCGTCTGCGCTTGGAGACGGCGTGCCAGGGTGGAAAAGTACCGTTGCTGCTGTGAGGCTTGCCGCAGTGCTTGCCATTGGGAGGCCGGCGAACCGGGAGTCAGCTGGATTTTGGATGACACGAGCGCCTCGAGCTCTTCCTTGTCATTTGTCGCCTCGCCCTTTACTTTCTTGCCTCGCTCGAGGCCTCTTTTCAGGACGACTCGCCACAGCGTCTCCAGGTCGAGTTCGGCTCGCCTTGACTCTGTCATGCACTGGATCACAACTGTCGTGCCCGTCTGTGCCGCACCAAAGCCAGAGTATCTCCCACCGGCATCAAAGCTGGCCGTCTCGCCAAGTTCACCCTCGCCCGTCGAGAAATTGACGCAGACCCAGCCTGTTGAGAGGCCATTGTCGCCCCCCGGGACAATCATGGTGTTGGTGCCCATGAGCTTGGCGCGTTTTCGCAGGCGGCGCAGCTTGGTCTTGAGCTCGCCTGGCCCAATCAGTCCGTCTGCTTTGGCATTGACTTTGTAGTTGCGCCGTAGCCATCGCACAAACCGGCCAGACGATATGTGCAAGTGGCGTTCGCTCCGGGCCGTTGCAAATAGCATCATGAGGTTCCGCCCAAGGGCTGCTGGCGGATCGAGGTCGCGCAGATCCAAGAGCGCAAGGTCGTCGAGCCCCATGTCTTGGTAGACGTATTTGATCATCGGCTCGAGCAAAGAAGGCGCATCGCTGGGGACGGTGGGGAGCGCTGGGACATGAGGGCTCGGTGGGTGGCGAGGAGGCTCGACCTCGAGGAACCAGTGCTTCTCAGCTCCATCACCGTCTTGATCCCCCATCTCCTCTTGAAGGGCAGGAGCTGGAGAAAAGTCGTCGGCGCTCCTTGGGGTGGAGTCGAGTCGTCGCTGCGAAATTGAAAAGTTCCGAGTCGGGCCTGCGAGGTGCTGCAGCCGTTGGACGCCCAAGCCGCGGACGCCTGTCCATGTCGAGCCGAGCACGGCTCTCAAGACGGCGCTGCGGCAGCCGTAGCATGCCAGAGCTGCGACGGCGGGCCGCAAAGACATGCTGTCTGCTGTGAAGCCGCGGCTGCAATGGTTGAATGGTTGGTTGATTTACGATTTACGTGGAGCGTCGAGGCAGAAGATAAAAAATCGGGGCCGAGAATTGGGCCCGAAAATTTATCCGGGTAGTACTAAGCTACTAACGTAATGCGTGTGACTTGCCCCACGTGACTGCCGTGGCCAATCCAGGAGAGCGCAGAGCTCCATGGAGAGAAAAAAAATCGGTATCGAGCTTAGACGGTTTTCGCCTCATCCCAAGGCGTAACCGTCGCCGCCAACACTTGCGGTCCGTCTTTCCTTTCTGACCGACAGACTTTCTATTTCAGCTCCATTCTTACATCCTGGTGCTTAGTTTGTTCAATCATCAGAATCAAACACCAATGTATTGTTCCTATCCCCTCTGAACGCCACATCAGCGCTTCGTCTCGTCCAGTCCTCATTCTAGGCGCACCTCGGACTGTGCCCTACGATGCTCTCCTGCCACACACGCAGCGGCCTTGTTGCGCATCGAGTGGCTGCCGCGCGGTCCAAATGGCCTTCGTTGAGACATGCGACACTATTCTCCCGGTTCCCCTCAAGCACGCGGCGCCACGCCTTGACGGGCCCGCCTCGACCCTGGCGGCGTCATGGAGCTGAGCCTGGACATGGCCTCTTGCCGCAGGAGCGAAGCTTGGCAACGGCTGTCGACGACTTCAAGTTTGAGACCCTGCCATACAATAACCTGGCCAGCTCAACACTACCACCGTTCCAACCCCCGAGATCCTACGATCTAAGAGCCTTCGACCCGTCCTCGCCATTGACCATCCCCGAGCCTGGCCCCCCCCGACCCCCGACCAAGACCAATATATTCGGTGTTCCGGGAGATGCCGAAGATATGCTTCCCGTATTTGAGGCGTGCCTGCGCGTGGGGAAGCTGGATCGCGCGTCTCTTGTGCTCAAGCGCCTTAACGCTGCCGGGACCTTGTCGATTGAGGAGCAGACCCTGCTCAACAACAAGTACCTACGCGCCTCGTTGCAGCAGATGTGCTCAAGCCCCGACCGGCAACGGGCCGAGAGGCTTCATCAATGGTACGAGCTCCAGATACGGAGCAAAGGACTGCCCCATACCGCCGAGACCATAGCCTGCATGCTCAAGGCCTCCCTGCTCTCCGAACGAGGCTCGAGGCTTCATCGCTTGGTCACACGCTACATGAACATGGCCCCTGATGAGGCTGGTCTGCTGGTTCTCAACATGGCCGACATCCTCAGCGACCGGGACCTCGCCGTCATCACCGACATTTGCCCCACATACAATTTTTCCCAGGCGCCAGCGGACAAAGGCTCTGCGCTCGACACGCCCGAGGAGCACGAAGCCGAGGGGCGCGATTCAACGGGCGAGCAGGCAAACGTGCCGCAAACCGATACTGTTTCGGAACTGCTGCCGACGCCACAAAAGGGTCTTAGCCTTGACACCCTCAAGAATAACCTCAAAATCCTCGCGTCCTTGCAAGACTCGGACATTTCCAAGCTTTCCGAGTTTGAGCGACGCAACATTCAACTATCGCTGGAGCGCCACTCCATCACCTCGGCCATTGCGAAATGGCGCGCGCAGACAACTCTCCTCAATCGCAAGGGCGTCCCCACGATATCGGGGTTTCGTGGAGAAAACTCGTTGTCCGAGCACATGGCATCGTGGCTGACTGCCATGGAGGCCCGTCTACAAGACGAGCAGTCCCTGATTGAGATATCAGAGAACAGGGCAAGCAAGACGGATGAGGACCTGGAACGCTGCCTCTACGGACCCTTGCTCCGACAGGCTGACCCAGCGCGGCTGGCTGCGGTGACGATTCTGACCACGGTCAGTCTCAGCGCCGTGCTCGGCATCGAAAAGGGCGCCCCCGTAAGCAGGCTCGTCAATCAGATTGCCAAGGTCGTGCAAGAGGACACGGAGCTTCAGCAGAGAGAAAAAGCCAAGGCCCGGCGAAAAAGGACGCGCAAGGTCGAATTCACTGGCCAAGCGACAGAGTCCGAAAACAATAAGGCCGTTTCAAGCTCTGGAGGGAGCCCCGCCCCGAGCGAAAGCACCGTCTTGATTGACGAGCCCACTCGCGCCGAGCACACCCTGCAGGAGTCGGCCCGCAAGCCCTGGTCGGTCCAGATCAGAGCCCACGTTGGCGCGATTCTCCTGAAAATCCTCATCGAGACGGCCAAGATCAAGGTCACGACCGAAGTCAAAGTAAAACCCGGAGACAGCAAGGAAGTGAACGGCCACGAAGAGGTCGTCCGCGAAAAAGTGTCTCAAAACCAGCCAGCCTTCACGCACACGCAGCAGCCCCGCAAGGGGAGACGGGTCGGCCTCATCTTTCTCAACCCCCAGTTGTCCAAAAAGTTTTTGCAGGAGCCTGTCGGTGACTTCCTCGCAAAGCATCTGCCCATGATCGTGGAGCCCAAGCCCTGGAAAAACTTCAACGAGGGCGGCTTCTTGGAGAGCAAGACGAGCGCCGTCAGAGTGAAGCCTGGCAATTCGGAGCAGAGATTGTACAACGAGGCAGCCGTTGACTGTGGCGACATGGACCAGGTTCTCAAGGGGCTGGACGTGCTCGGAAAGACGGCGTGGAAAGTCAACAAGGACGTGCTGGGTGTCATGATGGAGGCTTGGAACACGGGCGAGGAGATTGCCAACTTCCCGCCGCTGAACCCCGAGCTCGAGGTGCCCGAGGAGCCGGACTCGTCGACGGATCCGCTTGCTCGTAACAACTGGATTCGCACGGTCAAGGCGATTGAGAACAAAAGGGGCAGCTTCCATTCTCAACGCTGCTTCATGAACCTGCAGCTCGAGGTTGCACGAGCCTTCAGGAACCATACGATTTACTTTCCGCACAACGTCGACTACCGAGGCCGCGCGTACCCCATGCCCACCTACCTGAACCACATGGGCGCCGATCACGCTCGTGCCATTCTCAAGTTCGCCAAGGGCAGGAAGCTAGGCCCTACGGGCCTGAGGTGGCTCAAAATTCATCTGGCCAACGTCTACGGCCTCGACAAGTCGAGCTTTGATGAGCGAGAGGCGTTTGCCAACCAAAACTTGGACAACATTGTTGCGTCGGCAACCAATCCGCTCAAGGGCAGCCGTTGGTGGCTGCAGGCCGAGGAACCCTGGCAATGCCTCGCTGTCTGCTTCGAGCTGAAGGCGGCCCTTGACCTCTCGGACCCAACACAATACGTCTCCCAGCTTCCCGTCCACCAAGACGGCACGTGCAACGGTCTCCAACACTACGCGGCCCTGGGCGGCGACACCTGGGGGGCCAAGCAAGTCAACCTGGAGCCTGGAGACCGACCGGCCGATGTGTACTCGGCTGTGGCTGATCTCGTGAAGCAGGCCATTGAAAGCGACGCCGCGGTGGATATTTCGCTCGGCAAGATCCTTCGGGGCAAGATTACGCGAAAGGTAGTCAAGCAAACCGTCATGACCAACGTTTACGGAGTAACCTTTTCCGGTGCCAAGTTGCAGGTCTGCAAACAGCTCGACGCCCTGTATCCAAACCTGGGCAAGGAAAACGGCCTCGTCAACAATGTGGGACTGGCAATTTACATTGCAAAGCACATATTCCAGGCCCTTGCCTCCATGTTCCGAGGCGCCCACGACATCCAATACTGGCTGGGCTCGGTCGGTGGCCGGGTGTGCAGGGCACTGACGTCTCCTCAGCTGGAGAAAATTGCCGAGGATCACAAGGCTTCGAGTAGGGAGGAGGCTCCCAAGGCCAAGAAGGCCAAGAAGACGGTGACGAAGAAGGACCAGACGAAGAAGAGTACGACGAAGAAGACGACCACATCACTAAAAGGTGACACATCACTAAAAGCTTTCAATGCCATGGCGCCACAGTTCCGATCAACACTCGTGTGGACCACACCGCTGCGAATGCCCGTGGTCCAGCCATACCGGAAAAGCAATGCCAAGGAGGTTCGGACCTGCCTTCAGGCCGTGGTGTACTCGATGGAAGATCAGACGGACCCAGTCAACAGCAGGAAGCAGCTGCAAGCCTTTCCCCCAAACTTCATCCACTCCCTAGACGCCAGCCACATGATGCTATCGGCCCTGCGCTGCCAGGAGCGCAACCTTGATTTTGCCGCAGTGCATGACTCCTTCTGGACACACGCTGCCGATGTCGACAGCATGAACGAGGTTTTGCGCGATGCCTTTATTCAGATTCACGAGGAGGACGTCATTGGCCGCCTGGCCACCGAGTTCAAGGCGCGTCACAAGGGGTCCGTCTATCTCGCACACATCGATCCGGACAGCCAGGTAGCGAGGAAGATCAAGGACATGCGAAGGATCACCAACCACACACCGGTGGAGGAGCTGCTCATGGAGCACGAGCGGCAGTTGCTCATCATGTCGGGCGACTTGGAAAATGCCAAAAAGATTGTGACGCCGGCGTCGGTGTACGAGGACTTGGCTGCTTGCGAAGTTGACGTTGCCATTCAGGAAGACACCAAGGCCATAGGTATCGGTGAAATCTTCGAGGACGAAGCCGACGCGTCGATCCGCCAAGTGTCGGAGGACTTGGCGGACGAGGATGACGAGGCGGCCCCGGCGGCCCCGGCGGCCCCGGCGGCCCCTGAGGCGCAGCCATCATCGTCTACGGAACCCGCGGAGACGGTGCAGCGGCTGCTGAACGAGATAATGGGGAACCATTTCGAGACGTCGGTCCTGGATAGGAAGGAGGCCACCCAAGTCAAGGCCAAGAAGACGCCACTGGCCGTCTGGTTACCGCTGACCATTCCCGCCATACCAAAAAAAGTGAGTTGTCGAGCTGAGCGTGCCCTCGCTTGCCCCCATCATGAGCGAGATTACTGACGTAGGGGATTGCAGGGCGACTTTGAGGTGAAACGACTGCGGGATAGCAAGTACTTTTTCTCGTGACGGAACACAGCGATGGAGTAAAGCATACAAACGAGGGAAACATTCTGTACAACAAGGCGCCGCGACGGAAAAAGACGTAGAAAACGGCGCTTACCCGACGCTTATTTATGGAGACGGCGGTACGGCGAGGGGGGCACATCTCTTTCCCATTATACGAATATGGCAAGGCGTTATCTTGGGCATGCTTTCAACGGCGCATGGAAGAGCAAGAGGAGGGGGGGCTTGTTTGAGGTGGCGCTTGAATCTACGAGAGATGTATCCGTGCGAAGTCGCGTATGAGGGGATGCGAGACTCGTAACTTGTTGTATACTACTATTAGACGACATGGAATGACAAGAGGGGCGGGCATGCACTGCACCGCGCGTTCCTATGCCGGGGCAGACTCTTGTCGCAACTAGGGAGTAGACTGAGCTTGGGTTTGCACATGGCGTCCAGAGTGTACATGGGCCGGCTATCTCACGACGGCGCCCTTGAGCGACTCGACGGTGCAGACGCCCCCGGAGGCGGTGACGAGCTTGCCCACGCCCGTCGTGGCGAGCTGCTCCACGGCGGCGGCGTCAAAGACGACCTCGAGGGCGTCGGTGGTGGTGAAGCCGGGCTGGAAGGCCTCCCAGATCTTCTTCTTGGGGTTGAGCTGGCCCTCGGGCTCGCCCTGCCAGCCCTGGAAGAAGACGCGCTCGCCGGCCTGGGCACCGGCGGGCGGGGTGACGAGCTCGACGGGGCCCTTGTGGTCGTCGACGTCGCCCTCCCCGAGGCGCGGCGAGGCGGCGAGGACCATGGCCGACGACTTGATGCCGCGCATCTTGACGGGCTTGAGGTTGCACACGACTACAACCTTGCGGCCCTGCATCTCGGCGAGGGGCACGAGGCCGTTGAGCCCGGAGCAGACGGTGCGGCACACCTGGCCCTCGTACTCGGTGGTGTCGTCGCCGGGCTGGTCGCCCATGGCAATGGTGGAGACGTAGAGCGAGTCGGCGTCTGGGTGGTTTATGGCTTTGAGGATGTGGCCGACGCGGAGGTCGATGAGGGCCGGCGACAGGGGCGCGGCGGCGGGGGGTGCTTTTTGCGGCTTGGGCGCCTTTTCCTTCTTTTCCTTCCTGGGCTTCTCGGCTCCGGCTCCGGCGGCGCCCTTGACCTCGGCAGCCTTGTCCTTGATCTCGGCAGCCTTGTCCTTGACCTCGGCAGCCTTGTCCTTGACCTTTTCCTTTGTGCGGTCGACGAGAGGGGCTTCCTTGGCGCCGCTAGTCCCCGCGGTGGTGGCAGCAGCCGCCTTTTCCTTCTTCAAACGCTCCTTTTCCGCCTTGGCGTCAACGGGCGGCTTGACGTAGCGCACGTCGTCGAGGTCAATCCTGATTCTCTGCTCCGGGGCCAGATCAAGGCCAAACAGGGGCGAGCTCTGGACAAAGTCGAGGTGGCGGACGATGTGCGGGTGGCCCATTTCGCCGGAGCGCTCATCGGGGGACCACTTGGCAACGACGGGCGCCATCGCCTCGTAGACGGCCACGTCGGCCCTGCTGGGCTTGGAGCCGAGCAGCGTGGTACGCGAGGCGAGGTGGGCGTTGAGGGTGTCGAGGATGCCGCGCCGGGCGTCGGCGTCGGCGGCCCCGAGGCGCTCCGAGGCGATGAGCCAATTCTGCATCTCGGCCTCCTCGGTGGGCGAGTACGTCTGCGAGCCGAGGGCGGCCATCCTGAGCAGCTGGCGCAGGGGCGGCGGGGAGACGAGGCTGCGGGCGAGAGGGCGGCGCAGGGCTCCGAGGGGAAACAGCTTGGCGAGATCGGGGGCGGTAGAGAGGTGAGGCGGTTTGGTGGTGAAACGGTTTGTGGTGGGAATGTCGTTGGAGTTTCTTTTTAGAGTGGGGGGTGGAGGGGCAGCAGACATCACATGACCTGGGGATCCTCCCTTTCTAGCCTCAACAGCTCCGTCGTCCAAACATGAAGTTACATACTTTCCAACGACATGACACGATAGACATGACCCGCTTCGCCGCTCCAGCCTCCAACAGCCAACAGCAGGTGCGGCAGGTGCGCTGATGACTCGTCGACTTCAGCTCACCAGGCCTTCGCGTGCAGGGTTTCGACTTTCTTGACACTTGATTGCATCTCAAGCTGATTGCACCTCAAGCTGATTGCATCTCAAGCTGATTGCATCTCAAGCTGACACATGAGTCGCCTAGTTCCACGACATTCGACCAAGCGGCCAACACCAGTAATGTTTCCCGGGTCGTCCGGTACTATTTGGAAAGACGAGACGGAACCATGTCCCGAGATTCCAGGAGGGCGCGAATTGCCTCGGCCACTCGGATCCGCAGATGTTCGAAGATGTTTCGACTCGTCGACCTGTCCCCACAGCCTTCAGCTCGTCCGAACTCGCAGTACCCTTGATGGCAAGTGCAGAGGCTCATCCAGTTTGAGCTCGCCCGCCGCTGCAGAATATGGGACGCTACGTGTGCTGCGTGTTACGGTCGCACATTAGCCAAGGCCAGCTTTGCCATTGTCGCCTCGACGTCTGGCCCCTCCAACATGACTTGTATAAAGGCTGTCACGTCCTCGGCCGTTGGTGTCGGTATCAAGCCGGGACCGTTTGCGCACACGCAGATGCTCCGCTTGCCTCACACAGCCCTTCAGAATGCGCGTCAATGGAGTCGTCGCCGCCCTCGTCGGCGTTTCGCGTCACCTCGCGCGCGCAGTGCCCGACAATGCGACCCAAGCTGATCCTACGCTACGCCTCATCAAGACGTCCGAGAGCGACCCCGGACAATGGATTGCAAAGGACCAATTGTTCCAACTCTTCACTTCGAAACGCATTGGGTTCATGGACATGACCAATCTTGATCAAGTAGATACCATCTCCCACAAGCAGATGCCCTCTTCCACAAGCAGAATGGCGCTGCTGTCTCGTCGCTCGCCTTGGACTTGGCTTACCCTGCTTAACAGGACGAGGACAAGAACTCGACTCTCGTTGCTCGCCAGGGCGTGTCGTATCCCGACAGGATCCTGCACGAGGAGGAGGCAAACACTTTCTTCCGCCACCTGGAAAACAGGCAGCCGCGAAAGTGGCTGCGGACACTGACAAAGTAAGCCTTGAACGCATCGCGGGCCAACCGAAGACTAGGAGAGTTGCTGACGGCAATCGCCCGTAGCTTCCACACGCGCCACTTTGAGTCGCCGTCGGGCAGAGAGGCGGCCGACTGGCTGTTTGACGAGGCCAGTTTCGTTGCCTCTGCCAACCCTGACATCACGGTGAGGCGGTTCGAGCACGAATGGGACCAGCCGTCGATTATTGTGCAGATTCCTGGCAGACACCAGACTCTAGGTAAGTTTCGCCATCCCTTTAGAGGGAGCGAGTCGACTGACCTGCCATCTACCTAGTCATTCTTAGTGCGCACTTTGACTCTACCGCCGGCGCCGCCGACTTACGAAGCCCCGGGGCCGACGACAATGGCTCCGGGACCGTTGTCGTTCTCGAGACGCTTCACATACTGGCCGATATGAAGTTCAGGCCCGAGAACACGGTAGAGTTTCACTTTTACGCCGCCGAAGAAGAAGGCCTGCGAGGTTCCATGGACATCTTCAGGCATTACGCTAGCCAAGGGAAGCGCGTCATGGCCATGTTGAACCAGGACATGGCAGGCCGCTCGCCCAGTGTGCGGGCCTCGGTCGTCACCGACTTTGTTTTCCCACCGCTGGCGGAATACATGGTGGTTCTGGCGAGCCACTACCTGGGCAGGCCTCCGACGCGCACACATTGTGGCTACGCGTGCTCCGACCACGCCAGTGCTCTTCGGTACTCGTTTCGTACGACGTGTCCCAAGCGTGGGAGCAACCGTGGGCGAGGCTGACCATGTCGCTAGCTGCCGCCTTGGTCATCGAGGACAGGGTTGAGATGGCCTCGAGAGAGCGAGATACCTCGGATGATGTGAGTCGCCGTATCGAGTTGATGTGAATGGTGAAGCTGAGACGCGCTCCCAGACGTACGACAAGGTTGACTGGGCGACGATATACCGCCACACCAAGCTTTCGATTGGCTTCACTGTCGAGGCATCTCACCTTGTCGACTGACGGGAACGGGGAACGGGGGGTATGTGGCTTTGGAGTGTTTGTAGAGTCCACGCCACAAAGCCACAAGCACCGAGGCTTGACTGCCCACCCCACCTAGGACAGAGTAACACGTGTTATCCGTACTTAGGTAATTAACGCGTGACCGCGCGCTGGCGTTTCGCGTCGCCGGTGGCGTCATATTGGCGATTCGGGTCAAGCGCGTCGCCGCCTCGCGCAATGCCGACTTTTTTCCTCCCTCTTGAATGTCGGCCAGCATTTGCCGACTTTTCCCTCCCTCTTGAATGTCGGCCAGCATTTGCTCCAGTTAGCCAATTGCACTCGCTTCGCATCTCTAACTGCCCCTTTTTGATTGCCTCCCTTTTCTTCTTCGTCTTTGTGCATCAACGCGTCATCGCCCGACCAACGCCCGCGATCGCCAACGCCAGCAGGTGCGTCGGGCTGCCAACGGCCTTGCAGCTGGCATGTGAAGGAGACTGTCAGAGTTCTTGTCCTAAACGCTTCGCTCCTGCCGCAACTTTTAGCTCTACGCTACATGCCTGCATACCGCCTGCCACCTCACCATGGCGCCATCATCATCTTCAGACGTTGAATCTATCATGTCTGATACGCAAATGATAACAAGCCCTCCGAGCTCGCCGCCGCCCCACGACCCGCCGAGTGCAGAAGAGGTCGACCTTGTCCATGATGGCTTGGCCAGAGAGGAGCAACAGGCCCGCCAACAAAACATAAAGGCCGAGGAGCAGCGGCGCAAGGCCCTGGCGCAAAGGCGCAAGAAGAAGAAAAGGGCAGAGACCAAGGCCGAGAGGGAGGCCAAGGCGCGCGAGCTGGACGAGCTGCTCATGAAGAGCGCGGCGTTTAGCGACATACTCACAAAAAAGACGCAAGTCCTAGGCCGCGTCGGGTCCAGTCTCGACGGCAAGAGTTTGGGCGAGCACGGTCTCCAAATGGCAGGCCAGCCCAAGTGTCTGGTCGGCGGCACCATGCGAGACTACCAGCTCGAAGGCCTCACATGGATGTACGAGATTTGTGCCCAAGGCATGAGCGGCATCTTGGCCGACGAGATGGGCCTGGGTAAGCACGCCCCAACCCTTTCATCCAAAGCGCCATGGCTGACATTCACAGGCAAAACCGTCCAGACAATCTCGCTCATTGCTCTCCTGCGAGAGCAAGAGAATTATCTCGGGCCCCATCTCATCGTCGCCCCGCTGAGCACACTTAGCAACTGGATGGACGAGTTTCACAAGTGGACGCCCTCGATACCCGTCGTCATGTACCACGGCAATCAGCGCCATCGTGAGTCCATCTTCAAGACGAAACTCATGGGCAACCTGAACAAGGGAAGACCAAACACAAAGTTCCCCGTCGTCTGCACCTCGTACGAGATGGTCCTGAGAGACCAACACAGCCTGTCCAAGATCGACTGGGAGTTTATAATAATCGTGAGTAGTGCCCCGGTCACGCAGACATGGCTCGACTCTTCGCTGACCAAACCCTACAGGACGAAGGACACCGCATGAAGAACTCCGAGTCTAAGCTATTCCAGCAGCTCTGCCAGTTTTCCTCGGCGACGCGGCTTCTCATCACGGGAACGCCGTTGCAGAACAACCTCAAAGAGCTCTGGTCACTGCTGCATTTTCTCCTCCCAAACATCTTTACAGACTGGGAAGCCTTTGAGTCGTGGTTTGACTTTTCCGACCTCGAGAATGAAGAGTCGACCGAGACCTTTATCGGTGACAGAAGGAATCAAGACCTCGTCAAGAAGATTCACCTCATACTCCAGCCCCTGTTGCTCCGCCGCATCAAGCAAGATGTTGCTGCCCATCTCCCAAAGAAACGCGAGTACGTCCTCTTCGCCCCCATGACCAGGGAGCAAACGGATCTTTACAACGCCTTCACCGATGGTCACACCGACACACGGGCGTATCTCGAGCAGATGGCCATGGAGAAGATGAAGAGCTACCATGCCCCCCCGTCCACACCTTGCGCCGCGGCCAAGACGGAGCTGTCCCTCCCCGTTCGCCAAAGCCCTCTGAGCAACAAGACTGCCCATCGCCCTGCACCCTCCGGCTCCAACGCGTTTACCATGATGATGGGCAAGCGTGCACCGGGACACCCTGCTCCGAAGACGGCGACCGCCGAGCCGCCCGCGCCCACCAAACCTGCCGAGAGCAAGCCTTTGAAACGCAAGGCTGTCCTGACAAACTCCGTCTCAGACTCAAAGAGTGCCAAGTCGAGTAGAGCGTCGACGCCGGCCAGCTCTCGGGGCCGAAGTTGCAAGACGACATCGTACAAGGACGCCAACACGGATGAAGAGGACGCCTTGTCTGACGAAGCGTTTGAGGCAAAGCTCGCCGATGAACTGACCGCCGAAGAGGTGAAGAACAAGGTGCCACAGGGTACCAAGTCGCCCGAGGAGATGAAGCTTGAGAAGAGCCTCGACCTTGCGAGTGAGTACCCCTTGTCAAACCCCCTCGGGCACAAGACGGAACTGACTGTGCCCGTAGGAAAGCAAATTTCCCACAAGAAGCTGGGCAACCCGCTCGCCCAGCTCCGACTCGTGTGCAACTCACCCCACAACTTCTACAGCCCCTGGGCCGCCGACTCGGACATCCCCGTCGACGAGTCCCTCGTCACCGCATCCGGCAAGATGCTGCTGCTGGACCGCCTGCTGCCCAAGTTGTTCGACGAGGGCCACAAGGTGCTCATTTTCTCGCAGTTCACGACGCAGCTGGACATTCTCGAAGACTACTGCCGCGAGCTGCGCGGGTGGAAGGTCTGCCGCATCGACGGCTCGGTGCCGCAAGACAGTCGCCGCCAGCAGATTCACGACTTCAACACGGACCCCGAGTACAGGTTGTTCCTGCTGTCGACGCGCGCCGGCGGGCAGGGCATCAACCTCGCGTCTGCCGACACCGTCGTCTTGTTCGACAGCGACTTCAACCCCCAGCAGGACCTCCAGGCGCAAGACCGGTGCCACCGCATCGGCCAGACGCGCCCCGTCATCGTCTACCGCCTCGCCACGCGCGCCACCGTCGAGGAGTCGCTCCTCATGTCGGCCGACGCCAAGCGGCGCCTCGAGAAGCTCGTCATCCGCAAGGGCGGATTCAAGTCGATGCACCAGAAGATGGCCTCGGCCGCCGGCGGCGACGACGGCCTGGACCTCGACCCGGACACGCTCCGCCGCCTCCTCCTCAAGGACGGCCTCGTCTACCGCACCTCGGGCGGCGACGGCGTCCTCGCCGACGCCGACCTGCGCGCCCTGTGCGACCGCTCCGACGACGCCTTCGACCGCGCCGCCAGCGGCCTTGGCGATGCGGACCGCTACCGTGTCGTCGAGACGGGCGCTGATGCCATCCGCCTGGCGCGCAAGGACTAGCAGCCGCCGGCGCGCCATCGGGCGCTCTTGGCTTTCTGATGCTTCATCTTTCATCCTAGCAACACCTAGATTTAGACGTGCTGCTGCTGATGCGCCCGCGCTTGACATGACAGCCGTCTAGGCGCATCGCCTGAATAGACAGGGAACCACTTGCTCGCGCGTATTCAGCCTGTCCTCTCATGTCCACGCCTCACGCAAAGGGGGGGCAGTATTCGTATGGTGAGCACGCTTCTGCAGAGCATCTCTTTTTGTTCTCGGCGACTCTTCAACCCTAGCTGCCCACGTAAAGAGAGAGCTGCCTAGGTGACTCGCGCCCAGCCATGCTTCGCAACACCTGCACCCTCTCCTCCGAGGGGCCAAGTTGCCACTCCATACGCCACGCGCCGCCATTCCCCTGAGCGCCAATTGGAGCCCCAAGTCCGTATCGCCGACCACGTATCCATGAACAAAGCGGCAAACACCTCCCAGCAACGCCAAGTTTCAACCCCCTTGTACTCAAACTCAAAACAGCTAACCTACGAAGTAGGTAGCCCGCCTTCTCTATATGTATACCCGGGTGGTGTAGGGTAGCCAGCCCGACTTGGTGCCCCCTGGTAGGCGGGTATAGGGTAGGTAACAGCCGCTCAGTTGAGCTCCGTCACGTAGCCAATCTGCTTCCGCGCATTCCCCGGCGCCGCCGTCCCGCCCGGCTGGCTCTCGGCCAGCCGCTTGGCCAGCTTCTCCTGGCTCTCGACAAGCTTGCGCTGCGCCTCGAGGCGGTTCCTAATGCGCAACGCGGCCCCCTGCTCCACCCTCTCCAGCTCCTGCCGCTCGCTGATGCGGATCGAGCTCAGGGCGCGGGCGTTATCGGTGCGCTTCGTGTTGAGCTTCGTCTCCCACTCGAGCGCCTTGCGCTGCCGCGACTCTGCCGCCTCGTGATCCGCCGCCGCCAGGGCACGCGACCCACTGATGCGGGCGTCAGCAATGGCGTGTTGCTCTACCAGCCGACGCTGGTGGGCGGCGCTCGCAATCGACTCCTCGAGCTGCGCCCGGGACTGGAGCGAGGCCATGTCCTCGCCGTGCAACTTCCTGAGGCGAGCGTCGTCTATTTCCGCCTTTTGGGCCGCAATCTGCTGCTCCACCCCGGCAATCTCTCGCATGCGCGTCAGAGAAATGGAAAAGTCTTCCGTGTCGTCGGCCATGCGTGCCATTCGGGCCTTGCGAGCCCGCTCCTGGACTTCCATGTCTTCGGGCAGTCCGACGGCGCCGTCCGGCTGAGGCCCCTCGTTGGCGTAAAAGACATCAGTCGCTCGGCTTGCTCGCAGCACCGAGAGCAACTCGAGGTTGGCGTCCGAGGGAGCCAGAGCTCTCGAGATGTACATGGTGGGAGAGTAGGTGTACCCCCCGATGACGACGTGGTTAAAGGGCTTGTTGACATGTTTCCACATGCCACTCTTCAGCAACGCCCTGCTGGCCACGACGGGATCCGTAGCGGCAAAGCAAAGATGCAGCAAAGACTTGCCGTCGGCCTTGAGGGTCAGGTCAGACTTGGAGTCGATGAGGAATGCCATGACCCTTTGCATGGTTCGCTCCCTATCCGGTGTCATTTCGCCGGCGTCGGACCCGTGAAGGCAGACTTCACCCAGGGCGCTTCTTCCCCCATGCAACGGGCTCGGAAAGTCGGCATCATGGCCCGATTGCACGAGGATCTTGACTGCGGCGTAGTTGAGGTCCCTCGCGGCATTGTGCAGGGAGCCGTCGTCTCTGGCAGGTTCCGCCGCCAGCAGACTGGTCATCATTTGCACGGCAATGTCTCCGCCCTTGCTGGTCGCCATTGAGAGGGGGGTTCTTCCGTGAGAATCGAGAGCGTCCACGTCGGCGCCTTCGAGAAGCAACATTTTGACGAGGTCTGGTCTTTTGGACTGCACCGCAAGCATGAGTGGCGTGCTTCGAGACACACTGGCCTCTGCGTTCACCTTGGCTGCATGAATTGTCAGCAGACATTCACCTGAAGCCTCGGTGCGACATGCGCTCACCTCCACGTTCGACGAGCAGCTCAATCACCGCCGAACTGACGCGCTTCTGTGGCTGAGCAATGGCCCAGAGAAGCAGCGTGACCTCTTCCACCTCGGTGTCAATGCAGCAGGTGGTTGCCTGGTCATGGTAGAAGCCTGCATCCAGCAGAGTGTTCAAAACGACCGTCGATCTTGGATATTGCTTGATTGCTCGCACGAGAACCGGCTCGGAGCCCGGAAGCTCAATCATGACGTCGATCCCAACGTCGCCTTGCTGGTACTGTGCAAACATCTTGAAAAGGTCCATAACACCATCCTGGGTCAGGACAGTATCGAAGATGCAATGGAAAGCCGCCGACAGCGTGTGTGCCGACGGGTGGCAATCAAGGAGCTTTGCCGTCCAGGGCACGTCGGCTTTCGAGGCCGCTTGTTGCAGGAGCTCGCCGCCGTTGTAGTCGATGTCGGGTCCGTGTGCCATGACGAGGTCGAAGAAACGATCGGCAAAGTCCCTTGTCTCTGCCGTCGACCTCTTCATGATTGAGACCAGTGCACAGCTCAAAGGCTCGGCGTCCACACCTCTGCTCAGCAGCAGCCCGGCCGTGTTAATGCCCGCCTCGGTGAACCAGTCGTCAAACTTGTCGGCTGCGAAGGCTTGGCCGAATGCTTCACTGACATCCTTCTTGGGCAGCTCTCGCTGCAGCAAAAGAGCCAAGGATGAAGGCGACATGCTTCGCGCGGCGTTTACCAAAGTCATGCATCCGTTGGCCGAGGGAGATGCGCCATGGTTGAGCAGGAGCCGTACAAGGCGCTCCTCGACGTCCTCTTCATTGACGGCGTCGTTTAGTGCCGTGTGCAAGTCCTCGTTCACCTGTAAGCCAGCCTTCAATAGGCTGCAAAGGATGCGATATCGGGAGTTACGCTCCAGGCCCCAGCAAGCTTTGAGACCCCTCACGAGAGTCGGCTGCGACACCCTTTTCTGCTTAACCATGTCAGCACAACGACTCCCAGGTGCACATTCTGTTCTCACTCGATGGCCCCCTTCATGCGGCAGACCAAGTAAAAGGTCGACAACGCCAATCAATGCACTCCTGGTAGCCAGGACCACGCATTCCCCGTGGTTGTGATTGGGGTCTGCCCCCGACGACAGGAGAACTCTGAGGACTGCTTGACCTGCGTCTCCGCTCCTCGCAGCCGACTCCAGCTGACCATCGACGACTTCGCCGCAGACACCCCTCTTCAAAAGCTGTTCAAAGATGGCGGCTCGCTTGTCCAGATGGCCCACCTCGGTGGCCGCCTGGAACCCTGCGAGCAACGTCTCATTGCTTGTATCTGCGTCTGCCTTGAGAAGCACGCCTAAAACCTCGGCGGAGCCTCCGCGGCAAGCTTCGACAATGGCTTGGCCGTCATTGCTCGAAATACTAGCACCGTGGGCTATGAGCAAGTCGCCAAGCACCAGGTCTCCGTCACGAGCAGCTATCAGTAATGCGCTAGAGGTCGATTCGCTCGACACCCCAGCAGCCAGGAGGCTCTGGCACATCTTGCCCCGTGCAACGCGATCCTTGATTGCCGTCACCCTGGCCAGTGCAGAGCTTCGGGCCTCGACCGAAGACTTTGTCCGGGCCAACAGGAGATGCATGATCTCAGGGGCCTCCATGGACGCGGACAGGCCAAGTGCCTCTCCATCGGAGGTCTCCGCGCCGGCAGCCAGGGCGTCGAGTAGGGATATGTCGTTTGGGTACGTGGAGATTGCATGCGTCAAGGCGCGGTTGATTTCAACGGGGCTCGCGCCGGCCTGTACAAGCATCTTCGTCAGGGTCAAGCGCTCCATTGGCTCTGAGATGCGAAGCGTATGCGGCAGTGCCGTGCCCAAAGCCGGCGGGCTGGGCGGTATGCGGCAGCTGAACAGGATGTCGACGATCTGTGTCTTGGCCGCAATGACTGCGTGGCAAAGAGCAGCTGCCTTGTAGGCGTTTGGATCTGCCCCGGCGGCAAGAAGGCGCTTCAGCGTGGAGAGAGAGGCTGTTTCGCCGCTGCCTTGTGCGACAGACTGTACTTCGTGGACGAGAACCCAGCAGAGATCTTCCTTGCGGGTGGACTTGGACAGGATCATGTTGAGCTTCCGTGCCTTGGCCTCGGTAGAAGGCAGAGACACCAGCTCTCTCAGGCTGTGGGTGATTGACGAGGCCGACGGCGTCCCCTGACCAAAGACTTCCTCGAGCACCTTGGGATCCGGTGTGACAACGGCCTGCTTCACAATGGCACCTTCGAGGAGGTTAACATCGGCGCTCCCCTCGCGAAGAAGGAGACGCAAAAGAGACATGTCAACTGGGTCCTCCGACAGTGCCTCAAGCAAAGCTGCGGCGACTTCCTGGACCCCAATCACGGCCCCGGCGTTGAGCAACATGGTCATCATGTCATATCGCACCCGGTGATCTGGAACCTGCATCACGTCCTGCATGCGAGCCGCAGCCGTTTGCGGAGACGCCTTTTTGAGCAAGGCACCGAGGAGCTCCATGTCTTTTTGCTTGATGAGAGAGGACAGGCCAGACCCTTGGCTGTAGTTGACGTCTGCGTCATACCGGAGGAGCAGCTTGACGAGAGAATTGTCTCGCTGGGAAACATGGTCGTTGATGGCGTCGTGGAGAGCGGCGTGCAGGCACGGGCCAGACAAAGATCTCTGCAGAAACAACTCGACCATCTGGTAGCGGTCCACGTTGGACAGCTTGCTGGTAAGAGGAAACACGGCTGACAGCGTTAGCTGCGAGGGGTGCCGGGCCAGCAGTCTCTGCGTCATCTCAATGTCTCCCCGAAGCACAGCAGTTTGGAGAGCTTCGCCAGATTTGTGGTCGACGGACGCGATCTCGTGTCTGTTTCGGGCAGATGGAGAGTTGGGAGTTGGAGAGGAGTGTGGCGAGAGAGGAAAGTACGGGTTAAGCAGCAAGTCCAGTGAGCTCATGTCGCCCGCCTCGGCAGCGTCTATCAACATGTCGTCGAGGGCGACGCCGTTTGCGCCTTTGCGGAGCAGCAGGTCAAGTATGGCGTGTCGTTGTTCGAATGGAGCCTGCTTTTCAATCAGGGGGACGCAGCTTGAAGCCAGGGCAGGGCTGAGGGCGTTGCCATCGCCAAGCAGCGACTCGACGAGATGGACTTGTCCGCGCGAGATGGCCGTCTTCAACACGGCGGCGTCGTTGTATTCCACCGAGGCACCGTAGGCGGCGAGGAGGGTCGCCATTTCAAGGGAATGAGACTGGTACGACTTTTCAAGGGCCTGGGCAACGACGAGGCCATCGGCGCCGGCACACAGCAGAAGCTCTGCGAGGTCGAGCTTCATGGACGGGCTAAGGGACGGGTGATCCTGGAGCGTCTGAAATGCCTCGTCCAGACCTGGCCTCTGCGGAGGCCGGTTTCCCATGACGATTGTCAGGGCAATGTCTCGCCTTGCCGAGTTGACGGCGGACTTGAGCGCCTCGGCTTGGTTGTGGTTGCCGTCGGCGGTTGAGCGGCTGAGATGCAAGACGGTCTCTAAACAGCCCGCGCGCGCTGCGTCGCTCATGGAAGCCGAGGTCCACGCGGGAGGCGGGCGGCCGTCGGAGCGGAGGACGAGGCTGACGAGATGGGACTGGCCATGGATGACGCAGGCTTGGCGGAAGGCATCCTGGCCGTCGGGCGACTGGGCCGCGCTGGCGCCATATGCCAGGAGAAGCTCGACCATGGCCGTGTCGCCGCCGCGGATGGCCGCGGGCAAGCAGGCATCTATGGAAAGAGAATCGGCATGAGGAATCAAGACCTGGGCAAGGTCGAACTGTCTGCCATCGACGGCGAGCCGCAGCAGGCGGGCGCGATCCTCCAAAGAGTCGACGCTGCGGCGTCTGCCCAGGATGCCCGTCTTGTGCTTCTGCGATGCGCCAAGATCGACGCCCGCCGCGGCCAGCTTTGCAATGAGCGCCTCGGCAACTCCCGGAGAGCCGGCATTCGCGACCCAGGCGATCAGGACGTCGATGGTCTCTCGAGGGTCCCAATTCTTGCCCTTTTTCAGGTTGCCGGAGGAAAAGGCGTGGCGGAGGCCCGTCTTGGGGCGATACTGGGCGGCATCGGCAGCCCGGCGCTGCATGAGGTCCTCGGCCGTCTGGTCATCGGCCGAGGTTCGAAAGGAGGGAGCATGTTGTGGACGAGTGAGGGGTGCGGGCGCGGGGGGGAGAACCATGTCCCACTGCTGGGACAGCTGGATGATGCGCCGCTGGCGGTCGTTTGGGGTGGAGGGCGACATGGCGGAGGCGACATCGGGCGAGAGATGCGAGGGCGCGAGTCAAGGACGAGGAAAAAGGCTGACGAGAGGTTGCGAGAGGATGGATGAGAGCGTGAGCGAGGAAGATGGGCCTCTTCTCGGTCGATGTCAGCTCAGCTCAGCTCGATGCGACGACGATGACGAAGCCAGCCGGCTGCACTTTGAGCGGCGGCTCTCGAGGCCGGAAAATTGGTGCACGAGGCGCGAGAAGAGAGGAAAAGTCTAAAGGTGAATGAGTTTCGAGCAGGTGATGGCGCGCCTTCCTCTTGGGTCAAGCAATGTTCAGGTTGCCCCTTCCGTCTTGGCCGTAGGCCCCGGACGACTCCACTGACCGCTGAAGCTCACTGTAGGTATCTCCAGGGCAGTCTAGGTCTGGTGGCCCAGTGGTGAAACGCGTACGAATACTTCGTACGAGTTACATACGAGTTAAAGAGCTTTGTTGAACTGTGGGGTTCCCATCAATCAGAGTTTCGGGACAATAATTATAAAACGTCACGCATGAGCCACATCCCGTCACCAGCAAAGGGATCCGTGACTGTCGCACGACAATGATAGCGCAAGTCTTGCAGCTGCTTGCACTCGAGGTAAAACAATATAGTTGACCCCTGCAAAAGGGCAAGCCAACGCTGATGACGAGGTCCTGTCGTCCGACCTCCAGTTGTCCGGCAGGCAATGCTTCACGGCTCGCCCTCGTCTTCGGCAGCTTGTCGCTATTCCGACATGGCCCCCTAATCCATGCGTCGTCTCATCTCACAACGCCGCCTAAAACACTCCAAAACCAGCCCATCTCGTATTCATTCAGCTTACGAAGTACACAGCCGGGTCTCGACGCAACAGGCACCTGGCCCGCCTGCACTGCCTCCCGGAGGAGTCTGCCCCCAAGATTCATCATCATGGCGGCGCATGAACCGCTGGACTAGCGCACGGTAGGTTGCGCGGCCTAGGTATGTACCCCGGCTTCTCTGCCTGGCATTGCAGGGTTGTTTACGCAGTTGCCGAGTTTTCCTCGCTCGATAGAGTTTCTCCCGTGTGGATACGCCGTCTCGACGCGAATTTCTCTCTCCTTCCTTTCCCTCTCTTCGCCTCGCTTTCTAGCTGATCTTTGACGTCCGATTACGCCATGTCTTCCTCGACCCCGTGTTCTCCGACCTCTACCCCTATTCCCCCGACCTCTGCCCCTGAGCCCTGCCTGGCCTGACCACCTCTCCCGCTTCCCTCGACTTGCCTCCCTGCTTCGGGCCGCCGACCCGGAGGTTTCTGGCACCTTGGCCACTATCTGGTCCGAGGCCGACGCCAAATTCCGCCTTATTAGACCACGGTTACTCCGTGTGTCATACTAAGATGCTCGCCTCGGAGCAGCACTCCGAGGAGCTCCAGAAGCGCGTCGACGGGCTCCAGAAGCATGCCGATATGCTCCAGAAGCTGCTTAACAGCGCCACCGACGACGCCATCCTTACCTATGCCGAGTCTAATGCCGAGTCTACTACACCTGCCCCTAGTAGCGCCTGTACCTGTTTCCCCGACCCCGAGCGGTTCGGCGGCGAACCTTGCCGCGCTCACCGAGGACCTTGGCTTCATTTTCAGCGCCAATTAACGCCCTTTCGATAAAGGGCACTACCTGGCCAGACTTCTACTCGCGGTTCACCTATCTTTAAGCCGACCTTTCCTTCGACGCGATTTCCCACGCTGCTCAGCTTTATCTTTACTGTGACCTTCCTGTTCGGGCATCACGACGAACCTACTGACATGCGTTTGTCAGCGCCTGTACGAAGCATGTATGATGCTCCTCTCAAGAACCATCCACACTCGTATCCCGCCCTCTGCACTCCCACGTCGTCCCCCTCCCCTCCCCCGCATCGTCACCCTCACCACTCCCAACACACATCACCACCACCCCCGCCTTCTCGGCACAATGTCAGCGCCATCCTCGCTCCCCAGCACCGCCAAGGCCGTTCAGATGGCCAAGACGGGCGGCGTCGACGTCTTCGAGTACAAGGACGTCCCCGTCCCCTCGGCCCCCGGCCCCGGCCAGCTCCTCGTCCGCAACCGCTTCGCCGGCGTAAACTACAGGGACACCTACTTCCGCACGGGTCTCTACGCGGCCCCCGTCCTGCCCCTGATCCTCGGTCACGAGGCAGCGGGCGAGGTCGTCGCCGCAGCCCCCGATGCTAGCCCCGACTTCCCCCCCGGCACCCGCGTCGCCTACATCGCCAACGGCGGCACCTACGCGGAGTACACAGTCGTGTCCGCCGCAACGGCCGTCGCCGTCCCCGACGGCCTCGAGCTGGACAAGGCCGCCGCCGTGCTGCTGCAGGGCCTGACTGCCTGGATCTTCATCCGCGAGGCGGCCAATGTTCAGCCGGGCCAGTGGACTCTGGTGCACGCCGCCGCCGGCGGCGTCGGTCTCTTGCTTGTGCAGATGCTGCGCATTGTCGGCGCAAAAGTCATCGGCACCGCCAGCTCAGAGGAGAAGCGGGAGTTGGCGCGCAAAAATGGCGCTGGCTGGACCCTCGACTCGCGCAGCGACGACATGGTGGCGCGCGTCAAGGAAATCACAGACGGCCACGGCGTCGATGTCATCTTTGACGGCGTCGGCAAGGCCACCTTTGACGCTGGCTTGGAAATGATTGCCATCAAGGGCCATTTCATCTCCTTTGGCAACGCGGTAAGCACCCCCCACTCAGCTGCTGCCTCCGCCATTCGGACCCTCATGCCTCATGGCAGTCTGGAGCCGTGCCTCCCGTCAACATCCTCCAACTTGGCCCCAAAAATATCAAGCTCATGCGCCCTGGCCTCTTCGGCTACGTGGCCGAGCGCAAGGACATGGAAAGGTACACGTCCGAGCTGTTCGACCTCGTCACGTCCAGCCAGCTCAACGTCGTCATCCACGACGTTTATCCCCTCAAGGATGTTGCCAGGGCACACACGGACATTGAAAGCAGGAAGACGTCGGGGAAGTTGCTCATCAAATGTGATTAGTTCATTGGTATATGCCCTTCAGATTGGGTTGCCCGTGCTCATCTGCAGTGGCCCTTTTCTTTCAGCTTTCCAGTCGCCTTGTTTGACCTCGTCATGGTCCTCAATCCAAATGTCAAGCCCGCGCATCGCCTCCATTCCCATATTTCTGCTTCCCCGCCTTGGAACCTAGGCCTTTGGGGTCTTGATAGCCGTCAGCAGTTCCGCCGGGGGCTCTTGTCGGTAGCCCTGGGGGTTGTTCTTGACCCATCGCCATAGGTCCTCGCATGCCCGTTCCATCGGAATCTCCGTCTTCCACCCAAGCTCCTTGTTTGCCAGCGTCGGGTTTGCCGTCAGGTTGAGGACGTCGCCCTGCCTGCGAGGCACAACCTCGTACTTCAGGTCCCGGCCAACGACGGCGCCAAAGGCCTTGATCATCTGAAAGACGGTGCTGCCGCGTCCTGAGCCCAGGTTCCACGCCTTGACGCCGGGCTTGTTGTTGCGCAGGTAGTTGAGAGCGACGAGGTGGCCCTTGGCAAGATCGACAACGTGGATGTAGTCTCGGATGGCGGTTCCGTCGTCGGATGCGTAGTCTGCGCGCATGCGCCGTCAGTCAACGGGCCCCCCTTCACCGGATGAATTGTCGCTCACCGTCTCCAAAGACGAGGAGCTTGTCGCGGTCGCCAGTGGCCACCTTGCCGAGGAGCGGCAGCAGGTTGTAGGGGACGCCCTGGGGATCCTCGCCCATTATGCCGCTCGGATGGGCGCCGCAGGGGTTAAAGTAGCGCAGCAGAGCGGCGTTCCAGGCGTCAAATGGCTTGCCGGCCTTTTGCAGGTTGTTGCGCTGGGCCTTGATGAAGTCGGTGACGACCTGCTCAATCATGGACTTTGTATGGCCGTATGTGTTTGTGGGGCCAATGGGGCAGTGCTCAGGAATGGGAATCATGTTCTCGAAGCGCGTCGCGTCGCCGTAGACGGTGGCGGACGAGGAGAAGACGATGTTGGAGACGTTGTTGCGCTCCATGGAACGCATGAGGGCGATGCTGCCGCCGACGTTGACGCGATAGTACTCTAGGGGGATGTCGCCCGACTCGCCGACGGCCTGAGGCAGCTGGGCATCAGTTGATGTCGGTCCGAGACAAGGGGGGATCAATGGCTTGCCTTGAGGGCGGCAAAGTGAATGACGCTGTCGATGGCCGGGTGCTTGGCGAACACGGCGTCGAGGGCCTTTTCGTCGGTCACATCGACCTGGTAGAAGTCGGGTCGACGTCCGCAGAGGCGCTCGATGCGGTCGATGACGACCTTTGACGAGTTGTAGAGGCTGTCGACAATGACGACATGGTAGCCGTGCTCGAGGAGGGAGAGGGTGGTAAAGGAGCCAATGTAGCCGGTGCCACTGCCAGGGCGACGTTAGCGACGAGGACGAGGGGGCAGGCCATGGACGGGCTCGCACCCGGTGACGAGAACTGTTCCCACAACCATTGCGCGCGGTATTGCTGTGCGGACGAGTGTTTTTTTTTTTACGGCGGGAGTAGAGAGAGTGGCGGTGACGGGTGAAGCAACGACCAAGTGGTGATGAGGGCCGAGGGATTTTTGTTGATGGTGGGGTAGCTTCAGGGAGTCTCCAATCTTAGCAAGTATCACGGGATGCCTGCCACGGGCGACCACACGTCATCGATGGTCAGCTTTGAATCTGGACCTGAGCAGAGCCAGTAACAGGGGACTTGATCGAGTGCTGGCACAATAGAGTCTGAACAGTCTGCAGAGATGTGCTCCTAACGTTGAACCAGCCATCATGCGGTGTGCGGACGAGTGTTTTTACGGGCGGGAGAGAGTGGCGGTGACGGGGAAAGCAACGACCGAGTGACGAGAACTGTTCTATTGTGGATTTAGGCAGCTGGAGGGCTGCACGCTGATTATACTTAAGTGTTTCCTTGGATGAGATTCTGTTGTTCTATCCGGACCGAGTGAGCATCTCCTCGATTTTATTAGAGAGGCTTTGGATTAGGATCTTTGTTACCCTAAGATCCTGGTAGTCCCACGCCTTTTGGGCGTCAGTTATCCTAAAGGAACTCCCCCAGCCTTGGTGGGCGTCTTGATGGCTGTGTGTTCGTCTTAACGCTGACAGTTAAATCCGGGTCAGAGGAGAAGAGGCTGTCCAGTCAAAAAGAAGAGTCCCCTTTGGTCTAGAGATCAACAATGCTCGCGCGCGGAAGCGTGCACGGCGCTTATACATAACCATTGGAAAGGAACAGAAGCTTAGGTAATAGTTGCCCTAAAGAAAACATAAAAACTCCGCGATAGTGTCTACAGCGCTTCACGCACTGGTGCTTAGCCAAGTCCCTAACCCGTACGTGTACAGTATCCGTACGTTTAGTATCCGTACGGTATGGGTTGGTTGGTTGGTTGATTGGTTGGTTGGTATTGGTTGGCTGGTTGGGTTGGCTGGTTGGCCACTAGGTACCGTCGCGGCCGGAACGTACAGTATACAAACTGTATGTACGCACAGTATTCGTTAGGTGCCTACCACGGTAGTTGGCTGGAATGTACGTACAGTATCCGTACGTAACTCGTACCGTACCATCCGAAAGCTAAGCCACGTGAGCCTGGTCCGGCTTGGCCTTTTCCACATTCCACACTGCATCTCTGCTTCTGGCTTCTGGGAACGTGACCTAATCCGTTGCGCCGCCTAATCCTCGGCGCCCTTCCGTCCGTTCGCGTGCCTCCATCGCCATCAAAACAAGCGAGAGCTGCGTGACATCGAGTGACCACCCCCCAAAATGCCCTTTGTTGAACCTCCGACACTCAAACGGCCTGGACCAGCTGCAAGTAGCTGCCCTCCTGGCTTCGCCAACAAAGAACCGCCCTGCGCTCGGACCACGCCTTGACTTCAACTTGACGCGCTGCCCGTGGCTTATAGGGCCCTCGGGTAGAGCCGCTGCCCTCTTTTATTCTTTTATCCAACGCGGCTGGCACACAGGCTACACCTCGCACACCTCGCACCTTGAACCGACCTCTCACTTCGCCCTTGCTCCGACTCCGACTTGCTCTCCTCACCAGCGCCCCCGCCCTAGCTAGGATGCCGCCCAAGGCCTCGTCCACCCGGCGGCAGCCCAGATTCGCCAGTCGAGAACCAGAGAACCCACCGTCAACTCGGAGCAGCTCGTCCCCCTTCAAGAAGCCACACCTGCCCGTCCTCCAAGGCTCCCCCAGCTCACGCCGCCAGTACTATTACGGTGCCGCGGAAGAGCCACTCCCCTCGCGGCCTGGTCGAGGACTCCAACGTGGCCAAGTGCTCGACCTGAGCAACGCCGTCAGAAATGCCCTCATCCGCCGTGACGAGGACGAGTTGCACGACGAGGCGCCATCGACCCGCGCCCAGTCAGAAGACGTTGACCCGGATGAAGACGAGCTGGCTGGCGCCTTTGAAGCTACGCGTGAGTCAGTCGCTGCCCGCGAATCTCCATGCGAGTTTTCACTAAAAAAATCCGCAGCCAGGGTTGAGTCTAGAACAACACAAGCTCCACCGCCGGCCTTTTGTGGACCCTTGCAAGGTCGGTTGACCGAGGAGAGTGACGCCGACGACAACCGTAGCTTTGCCATGGAGAGCGACTACTACGGAGATGCGACGATAGCATCGTCGCCCGGAAGTTTGCCGCCTCGTCGAGCGATGCGTGCTTTCAGCTCTACTGGGGCCACTTTAGCTAGGATTCAGTCTCGTGCTGCCAATCTGCTACAGCCCCATCGCCTTCAACATCTAGCACAAGGCGACTTCGTGAAAGCCCGAGGCAACCCAGCAGCCGACGATTTCACGCCACTGACGACCAGGGCTCGACTCTCGGCGAAGCCTGCTGGAGAGCATGGGGAACGTACCGAGCGGGAGGCCTCAGCTGGCTCCGAGGACGAAGGAAACAGGTCCTCGGAGTCAATCAGCCAGCGGCGGGGAGACACAGCCAACACACCTGCCCCGAAGAGCATGCGGGCGGGCATCAGGACTGCGTCTGCCCCTGGACAAAAACGGGCGAACCCGGCCAGCCCCCAAGAGTCAGAGCACAGGACACAGCACCAAAGCTCTGCGTCGGCGGCGGAAGACTTGGAGCCGCTTCAAGAACAGCGAGACGGGCGAGGTGCGGGCGGCGTCCACCCGTCTGCCGCCGGCCATGCCAAGGGATCAGGATCTGGCCCGGATGGTTCTGGGAATGAAAGCAACACAGGAACAGGACGATGGCTCAATTGCGCGACCAAGGCGACCGCCGTGTCAAACATGCCGTCAAGTCAGGTACATGATGCAACGCAGTTCCTTGGCCGTGGAGACGACAGATCTGCAGGCACTGGGCACGAAGATGAGCCAACTATTGACTGGTGGCAGCTTCTGAACCCTTGGACTTATGCCAAGGCCACGGCCTGGATGGTCGAGGCCACTGGCCAGCGGCTTGTCGACTTTTACAACTCAATCGTTTCCGCCAAGGTGCGACGGCACATATTGTCGACGCAAGTCCTTCCTCGCATCATTGCCGGCGTGCTCACCTTTACCCTGCTACTGGCTCTGCTCAGCGCGGGAATTTCCAGATTCAAAGCTGGCCCCGTCGATGACTTGTGGTCGCCCGTGGCAGGAGGCACCCCGTGGTACTCGCTAGGGGCGGTGGTGAGGAAGATTGGAGACTCCCTACCTGCGCTCTCGTCGCCGACTCGAAATGGCTGGGGCGACGTCATGGGCTCTTGGGAGACGGACGACCCCCGCCACTCGGAGATTGACGACTATCTCCAAAAGATTGAGCGGGCCCTTCGTCTGCTGACAGAGGCTGGGAAGCTCCACGATGCGTCCCTGGAGAAGCTGCAAGCTGTTGTGCCCAAGGTGGTGCATATGCAGCTCAAGGACGGGAAGCCAGTTGTTGCTTCGGAATTCTGGCATGCTCTGCGTGACCTGATCCACGAGGACGGGTCATTCTTGACTTTCTACAGGAAAGGCATAGACTACGAGATGAGCTCGGAGCGGCAGTGGCAAGCCATTGCCACGCGCCTGGTTTCGGACCCGACGTTTACGAACAAGCTCAACGTCAGCATCGGCAAAGTCGAAAGCCAGATGAACGGCCGGTTGACGCGCTGGGAAACGTGGGTCAAGGAAAACGACGCCAAGGTCCAACAAAGCCTCGGATCTGCCCTGGACCTGATCAAGTCTGCGGGGTCGCAGAGCGAACGGGACGAGCACCTCGACAAGGTGGTCAAGGAGCGAATCAGAGAACATGAGCACCAGAGCCGTTTTGTCGGGCGCGACGAATACCTAGGGCTCGTGCAGAGCGAAGTCGGTACGCATCTCTCCGAGTTCCGGGCAGAGCTCGCCGAGCTCCAGCCGCAGCTCCAAAGGTTTGTGCGCGAGTCCCTGCAACTGGCCAAGGGCGACACGCCGCCCAGCATGAGTGGCGCCGAGGTGACGACGCTGGTCAAGGGGCTGGTGCGCAAGGCCTTTGCCGACATCAACCTCGAGGCCCTGGCCAAGGGCAAGATACACGTCCACTGGGACACGGAGCTGCGCAACCAGGTCAACTACTTTTCGCCCGCAGCCGGGGCCGTCGTTAACGTGCCGCTCTCGTCGAGCACATACGACCCCTTTATCAGGACCTACTCGTGGTTCAAATTCCGTAAACAGGACGTGCGCGTCCGGCACCCGCACATCGTCGCCCTTCAGCCGTGGCTTGACGACGGCGACTGCTGGTGCGCGGCCCGCTCGCGCAACCACCGCGGCAACCCGCACGGCGCCTCGCTTGCCGTGCAGCTGGCCTTTCGCGTGGTGCCGCAGCACCTCGTCGTCGAGCACATCCTGCCCGGCGCGACGACGGAGCCGGGGGCCCGGCCGCGCGAGGTCGAGGTCTACGCCCACATTGACGACGCCGTTGTGCGCGAGCGCGTGCGCGACTTTGCGGCGGCGCACCTGCCGACCTCGGCCGACGACGGAGACAGCGACGACGACTGGAACTACGCACCCGCCGATCTCCCCGATAGCTTCGTCATGGTCGGCCGGTTCGTCTACGCCGACGCCGAGCTGCACGGCGGCGTGCACGTGCATCGGCTCAGCAGCGAGCTGGTTGCGATGGGGGCCGACACGGATCACGTCGTGGTGCGGGCCGTCAGCAACCACGGTGCCGTCAACCACACTTGCTTCTACCGCGTCCGGCTCTACGGGCACAATTTCGAGCTGGGCGAGAGCATCGGGGCGGTCGGTGGGTGACAGTAGCTCGCCTGCCAACAATGGTAGAGACTGAGCTGCAGGAGCAAGCATCGACCCAGATGCCCGAGGGACGTGGCCAACAAAGGACCGGCTGCTGTTTTGACTGATGGAAATTCTACCTTTGTTTTTTTTGTTTTCGTTTGGGACAAATGATACCTACGGCACTCACGCAGGGCGTTTTTTTGGAAGAAAGGGGAAGCGAGGGAGGCCTTTGTTCTTTGTCGCACCGTCAGGCGAGCATCCCACTTACTCGGGCGCCCCGTACTTGGTAGCAAGATTCAAATGCCGCGAAATGACGGGTTTTGCAATTCCATCCGCGTCTGCGCCGTCTTGTCCAACAAGAAAGAACCCAGCGCGGCCAAGCCTCGTTTTACTCGACCTAGTGTAGACATGGAAGCGACGAGCGTGTATGTATACACATGTATTCGTATATATAACATATCCTCTCCAGACGCCGCTGACCCCATCCGCGCGCCTCACCCGTCCAGCAGCCCCGCGGCCAGGGCCTCGAGGTCCTCGAGCGTTTCGGGCTGCTCGTCCACCTCGAACACCTTGCCCGCCTTCCTGGCTCTTTTCTGCTTCGTCTTGCCGTCCCTGCCGGCCTCGTCGTCGTCGTCGTCGTCCTGGAACCACTTCTTGGTCCTTTTCCGCGGCGGCTCGGGCTCGGGCTCCGAAGACCCGGACTCCCTGGCGCCGCCGGCCACGGGCAGCGACCGCAGCAGGGCCAGCGCGTCTCGCTTTCCAGCGTCGTCGTCGCCGTCTGCGCCGACCAGCACAGGCGCGGGGCCGGCTTCGTCCGGCGACAGGCCCTGCCGCTCGAGCGCCTCCCTGGCCTTGCGCTTGTCGCGCCTCTCGCGCTTGCGCTGCTTTGCGAGCTGCTTGTCGTCGACGTCGGCCTCGCGCACGCGCGCCGCCTCGCTCTCGACGAAGCGCTGCCGCTGCTCGTTCGCGGGGCCTTGCTGCTCAAAGTCGTCCTTGTCCTGCAGCTCGTAGATGGCGTGGGCCTCGCCGTCGTCGTCAAAGACCAGCTTGGTCGGGTTGCCCTTGAACTTGAGCATCTTCTTCTTGGACTGCAGCGCCTTTTCGCGGCGCTTCGAGTCGACCACGTAGGGCTCGTCGCCGCCGAGGCCTTCAATAACCTTTGCGGCGCCGGCGTCTGCCTTTTTGGACTCCGAGTCCAGGTCGGCGTCGTTGAGGCGCCGCTTGACCTGGAGGAAGTCGTCGTCGTCGTCGTCACCCTGGGCTTGGCTCTTGTCCAGGACGAGTTTTGAGTAGTGACTAGACAGCACGTCCTGGTTCTGTCGCTCAAACATCTTGTCGTACTTTGTCCGCACCTCGTTCTTGTTCTTCCTCTTTGGTTTTACACCCTCCTCGTCTTGGTCCGTTTCCGACTCGGACCCGCTCGACATGCCTGCGCGCGGCGCGTTCTTGATCTTCTTCACGTCCTCGCCCTTTTGGTACTTGATCTGAGGCGTCCCCGGCAGCCCCATGCTTGCCGCGAAGCCGTCAAGGTCTAGTTTGTTGAGCTTGAAGACGTCCTTGTCCCTTTGTAGATGGATCGCTCGCGTGTAACTGATAAAGGCCTTTTGTCCGAGGTATTTGAGATCGGGGTTCTGGAAGCACATGTTTTGCAACTGGTCCTTGATGTCGCGCTTCTTCTTCTCCTTGACGTGAACCTGCTGAATGGGAATCTTCTTTTGCTCGAGCTTCTTGATCATGCCACTCTCCTCGCTCGGATCGAGAAAGAGCACGGCGTGGCCATTGCTCTGGTAGCGAGCCGTCCGGCCTACTCTGTGAATGTACGTGTCGACGTCCTCGGGGCAATCGGCTTGGATGACCCAGTCGACGGCGGGAAAGTCGATGCCGCGGGCGACGACGTCTGTGGCAAACAAGCACGAGTTCTTGGAGGCAGTGAAGCGCGACGTGATTTCGAGGCGCGCACTTTGCTTTTGCCGGCCGTGGAGGTGGAGTAGAGGGATGCCAGGCTGGAGGTGACGAAAGCTCTCGTAGACGAAGCGAACCTGCTTGCCGGAGCTGAGGAAGACGATGATCTTGCTCTTGAGGTTCGATTTGATGAAGCCGTAGAGGGTGTCGAGCTTGTCGGGGAGAGATGTGACGATGTAGTGTTGCTCGAGGTTGGCAGGGGTGGCGGCGGCGGCGGCTTCGTGCACAGAGACGTACTCTGGGTCTCGGAGACTGAGGCGGGCCAGGTCCGAGACTTTTTTGCTCTGGGTGGCGCTGAAGAGGAGCGTCTGGCGCGTCTTGGGCAGGTGCTCGACGAGGGCGTCGACGGCCGACTGGAAGCCCATGTCCATGATGCGGTCGGCCTCGTCGAGGACCAGCATCTGCAGGTTATCGGCGTCGAAGCCGGCCGTCTGGTCGAGATGCTGGAGCATGCGGCCGGGGGTGCAGACGAGGATGTTCATGCGAGACAGGCGGTCGGCCTCTTCCTTGAGACTCTTGCCCCCGATGACGAGCCCGGCGGAAAAGGCATGGTAGCGGCCGATTTTGCGCAGGACCTGGAAGATCTGGACGGCGAGCTCGCGGGTCGGGGAGATGACGAGGGCGCCGAGGCCGTCAAACTCGGTCCACTGGGCGCGGTAAAGCGTCTCCAAGACGGGGACGAGAAAGGCCAGCGTCTTGCCGCTGCCCGTCTTGGCGGCGCCGAGGATGTCGCTGCCCTTGAGGCCGAGGGGGATGGCGCGCTGCTGGACGTCGGTCAGGGACTGAAAGTGCGACGCCTTGAGGCCGGCGGCGGTGGGCTCGGACAGGGGGAGGTCGGAGAAGCTCGCGATGTCGGCCGATTGGGGGTCCTGGAGGGGCGAGGGCGGTGGTCAGCGCAAGCAATGGGGTTTTCATCAGCGAGCCACTCACGAGGTTGGCGACGGCGGCCTCGAGCGTCTGCAGGTGGTCCTGGTCCCGCTTGCGCTTTTGCTGGCGCACCTCTGTCTTGCCTAGCTTTAGGGGAGCCTGCTTCCGCCGAGGGGGGTGGGTGGCCATTTCGCTGGAAAAGAAGCGTGGTCAAGGCGATCAAGGCGGCGTCACGATGGCGACGAGTTTTTTTTCCTTGCATCGGCGCCGTCAAACGCCGATGGCCGACAGCCCCACTAGCCCCGGATACTTACCCTAGACCGCGCCGTAGTCCCGGGCAAGTTTGCGTTGACTTTCTTCTCCTTGACTTTCTTCTCCTCTCAACCCACATTGTTAGAGAGAGTGCTATTTGTCTCGATATATCCTTTACAACTGTTCCCATTCCAGGTCTCTTTAAAAGCCTTGGATGCCTCTTCATAAGGATGCCAGGTCAAAAGCCTGTGATGCCTTTCCGCACGTAATCAGATTTTGATTCTCCATCTGGTCACGGCCTGTACGAGTTGGTTGGAGTTAAAAATGTTTGTGTTGCCGTCAGCCGCAGGATGCAATCCCACACATCTCCATCTTCTGCCTCAGTCCCAATCGTGTTACGATGCAAGCTTTGCTGTCCATCTTCTGCATCAGTCCCAATCGTGTCACGATGCAAGCTTTGCTCTTATCGCTCACGCATAAATACCCCCGTTTGTCCCATAGCTAGGTAGTCTTTATGTTGACTCTCATGAGAGCTTTTACCCACTCTCACTGTGACTATCGTCCATGCAGCTGATATCCTGTTTCGTTATCATACATGCTTGTCATTTTTGCGCACACACAACAATCATGTCTTTCAGCCATCTTTCAGTAAAGGGAATACCCCCCTTGTTAGTATTATGCACGATTGTGCTGCTGCTCTCAGACGTTGGCCACAGTCTGCCCCCTCTAGCAATCACGACCCCGAGCTTACAACAACGTGCCGAGCTCAACGTTGACGACCCCTCGCCAGGGTTTGTCTATCGTGGGGAAATGAGAAGTCCAGATCAAATTCGTAAAGCTGGCGGATTCTACTCACGAGGCCTTCAATTGCAACAATCGGGGAAACAACTAAGCGGAGAGCAACTATCGCGGGGCAGCAGCCTGTTTGAGCATGCTCTAGGGCTCAAAACGACAGAATACACCCGATATGTCTCAACAAGCGCTGATACGAAAGCGGCCCTAAAGTTCGCCATCGATGACGAAGGCAAGGAAGGAAAAACAGGATATGTCTTCAAGGTCCGCACCGACAAAAAAATGGTGGCCGTAAACCCATCGCTTGGTTCTTATTCTCCGTTCCGGTACCAAAAGGAACACGCAGTGGTTGGGTTTATTCCTCAGGACCAAATCGTCGGCTGGTACAAAATCACAGACGAGACGCACTCGTTTACCCCAAAGGGACTTCAAGAAGCCGCGGACAAGATTCAAAACAACAAGCTTGCATTTACCGAAAACCCTGCCTATGACGAAAAAAAATACGCAAAGAAACGCGGCGGAGCGAGACCTGAGCTCGCAGGGTTTCCGAAAGACCACAAGGCATGGGCAGAAAAACCATGGAAAGAGTTCAAGGACAAGCCCGTGGAAGACGTTTTTGAACAAATGCTTCAACGGATATGCGGCAAAGTCAAAGCGAAAAGAGATACGTCATGCTCACCCAGCTTTGGTTCTCAGGGCAAGCCCATCCCTGGCGGGTCAAAAGGTGGAAATCCCAACGTTGCTAAGAAGCCCCCGAAAAATGGAAATCCGATGGATATCGCGCCCGGCCCCGCGCGGTCAAAGGGAAAAGGCAAAGAGGTTTTCCATACCAGATTAACACTCAGGGGAACGGGATCCTTCGCGGCGGGTGCGTTACTGGTCGGGTCGCCATTCTTAAGAGACGGGTGGGAAAACCTCAAGAGGACGAATACGGTTTTCGGAAAAGCGGCCCAGGGCTTTGATACCTGGATGGCAAGCATACAGGAGTTTATCGGAGGCCCTCTACAGCCTGATATATATGGAAATGCGCTAAAAAAGAAAATCATTACAGGAATGGGAAAAGCTCTCCAACTAGGTTTTGAGACTGTAAATCAGAAATGGGAACGGGAGGCTGCTGAAAGGAAGGCCTTGGATACGAAGATACTGCAAATGGCGGCAGAGATTAATACGCTGCTACAGGCCTGTGACGAGTCAGAGGAACATTCTTTAGACGATACTAAGTTTATAGA
Organism: Ophiocordyceps sinensis; assembly: GCA_012934285.1. Classification (NCBI taxonomy): domain Eukaryota; kingdom Fungi; phylum Ascomycota; class Sordariomycetes; order Hypocreales; family Ophiocordycipitaceae; genus Ophiocordyceps; species Ophiocordyceps sinensis. Next base: position 811,701 of record JAAVMX010000007.1, read on the forward strand.
GGAATACTGCCCTAAGCTTCGTAGTAGAGTAAAGGCGGCAGAGGCCAAGGAAGAAGAAGAGGAGAAAAGGAGACGAGAGGAAGCAGAGGCGAGAATGAGAGAATGGCAGGAGTCAAGTGAGAAGCTGGCAGAGGAAACCAGGAAGGCGAAGGAAGAGTGGGAGAAGATGGAAGAAGAGAAGAAGAGGAAGGCAGAGGAAAGAAAAAAGACTGAAGAGTTGAGGAGAAAACAGGAGGCTAGGAAGAGAGCCTGCAGGGTAAGTTATCGCCGATTGCGCAAGACACCGACTTGAGGGCTGCCAGCCGCTCTAACGAAAATTATAGTGCAAACCTATGCCTTCTTTACGGCCCTCCTGGTGCGGTAAAAAGTGCCGGCCAGCTTTGTTTCTAAGCTTGATGGGAGGGGCGAAACATGTTACCTCGTTACCCTGGGAGGCCAGAAAGAGAAGCTATTGAGATGCACCAGCGAGCTAAAATCACCATCTATGGCATCTGCAAGCCGAAAGGCTGAGTCGAGCCGAGGTGCATCACGGCAGAGCTTGCCGGGTCAAGCGCCGGTTTAAAGGAACAGTTTAAAGGAACAATCAAGCTCTGGCAAAAGGAGCCGGCATGTTCTGGGCACGATCAGGCCAGCTAGCATACTAGCCTTTAACCATTGGAGTAATAATGGAACCACAAATTCTTGGCCAAAGGGGAACGGCGCAATGGCCGGAGACTCGGCGGTAGAGCGAGCCCCTGAGACACAATCTGCCGTGTCGCGCAACGTGGTCGCTGAACCACATCTCAGACGAGCCACTATCGAATTGCTCGTCCCCCAAGAGTCTCATGTTTTTCTGCTAAAGTGCGTCAAGGGGTAGTAAAGGCCTCATTGCATCGCGTTCCGCAACAACGCGTCTCGTCTCCCCTGAACCAGGTTTTCTTTACCACTTATCACATCGCGACTATAGTTCAGAAAACACCAACATGACCGAGTGAGACAGCTCTAGCGATCACAGATTCCTAGTTCTGAGCCGTATGGTCCTCAGCGCCAAGGGAGTTATAAGTAGCTGGCGCCCCCCCCTAGAGTCAGCATTTTCGGCAACAACCGTCCACCCATGACCGGAAAGTCCTGACCATCCATCGTCGGTGGGCACAAGACGGCCGCCATGGAGCCAAACACATACACCGTCCGGGCCATCGTGTGCGTCTCTTGCAACAGGATGATCCTCGCCAACGACCCGAGTCCGCTCAAGGACATTGACACGTTCTGGAACAAGGCGACATTCCATCTCGTCGTCTGCAGCATGTGCGAGAACGCCTGTGCCGGACGCGTCAGCACAAAGATTGGCGTCTACGACGATCCCCTCTCGGCAAAGGCCACGTTTGTGTCTGCCGACATGATCAGGACCTCGAATGCGTTTGCGAGGGCCTGCGAGATCATGGACTCGACCCCGGACCTGGGCGACTTCAAGGGGAGAGTGCCCATTGTCAATAGATCGGACCTGATGGAGCACTTCCCCGGCGAGACAGAAATCAGCTACGTTTCCGTCTCGGATAGGAACTCAAAGACGATGGGGGTGCGTCCCTACATGGTCACCAACTTCTTCTAATCGGACTCGGCGAGCTCTCACGTCGACCAAGACGACAGAACTGGAACAGGGTCTGAGGCCCATCCCTCAATCTTCAGGGAGGAGTACGGAGATTTGTGGTATGAGAAAAGTACGGATAGATGGCTTGATTTGGCGCTGGCAGCACTCTACAGCATTGTAAGCATGGGACAGGTTTCGTCGTACAAATGATAACTCCATGATACACTATCGAAGTTCTCAGCTGCAAAGTCAAATGAGCGTGGAATCTGCACAACTTGTCTCAGGAAGTTGAAGCTATGACTGGAATACCCTTATGGACAAGGTGTTGGAAAGGCTCAACTGGTTGGATAACCCGTGTACAAATAGGAAAAAGTCAAGCAACGAGCGTCAGGAAGGCAGGCGAGGGCAACAAGTGTCGGGAAGGGAGGCCCGCTGCCTAGTCAAGGGGGCAGGATATATTCTTTATCATCCCACGAGAGTTATTCTTCTTCCTCGTCGCAATCGTCGGCAGGGTCGCTTCCAAAGCCTTCGTGTTCCTCCACGTAAGCTGCGAAGCCCCTGTCTTGAGCGCCTGTGAGGTAGCATTGGTCGAGGTACCGCGCTCTGGCCTCCTGCCTTTGCTTAATCGTATGCTTGGTGCTCCAACAGTCTTCCTCGCCAGACACGAAGCACTTGTTGGTCCACAGACGGCTGTTGCCGTAGGAGGTGTCGCGAGCGAGATATATCTCTGTGGCGTTCCTCATCCTAAGGGCTGCCGTTCCAACGTCGAATTCCATCGTCATATACTCTTTTTCAGGCCAAATTGGGCAACATATATCGTAGCGGCGATTTCATCCCGCTCGTTCGGCGTGATGTTTTCTTCCAAAGGTCGGCGCTGATACTTGTATGCCCATCTTGGGAGAGGTATGTTCGTCATCAATTGACGGTCATGACCCCCTTTCCCCCTTTTCCCCCTTGGAGCTGTTGACTGGTTCCACAACGTTACATAACGCTCTGGGGCAATCGCACTTGCTAGTTATGCCCTTTTCCCTAATGGGTATGTATTATTTAAAAACGAGTGTAAATTATTAACTATTCATTTCGCATTCAGCTATAGCCTCTTTTGTCAGGGCCGCCCGCTGCTTGTACTACTTTGAAGCTCCGCCGTCAACTAGCGAATGCACCCTTGTTTTAATATTGCCCGCCGATAACTCTAGACTGGGGCCCGCCCAGTTCGTCTACCGCCGTCGCAAGCGCAAGATAATCCCTTAGAAACCCCGTACACCGTCTGCAACACGAGCCGCGCCGTTGGCAAATCCAGCTTCATCGTTGGCGCGGTCGACAGCTCCACGGGCGAATTCAGGGTCACCGCCGCGGTTGGCGCTCTTGACAGCATTGTCGGCACGTTGCCCGAAAAAAGCGGCGCTGTTTGCAGCCCTATGAGCGTTTTCGATCTCAAACTGTAATGGCCTTTGTATCAGCTCGCTTCCAAGAATAAACGCCTCAAGGGCAGAGAAGCTACTAACTTGTCGGCGGGCGATTGCTGAGTTGTCTCCCGGACGAGCTGCAGCAAGCCCAACGATGAGAGTAAGGACGACAGTTAAGAGTTGCATTTTGGGTGATGAATAGTTTGGATAAGAGCACAATGGTAAGAACTGTCAAGGAAGGAAAAATAATAATTATAAGGGCGGGAAAAGCTTGTATAGTTGTAGATGGAAGATGTTTAGAGTATAATGGCATCTTAAGGGTAAGGTCCGCTCCCTTATATACCTCTTTCAGACTCACTTAGACATGTCGTATTAAAGGTCACGGTTATTCTAGGAGCTATATGAGCAAGGAAATAGCTCCAATCCATGCGTTGCACATGAGCTGCGTTTGACTGGTTGGACTTGAGACATGAAGGAAACTCTCAGTCTAACGGAACACGTTTCGTACGTTTGGCTAGTTATTCTGGGTACCTTGAGTTCTATGGAACTGTAGAAGTAGTTTTTGGGAGCTGACGGTAGAGCAACCGTTCAATTTCCTAGTGCCTTGCACTACCAGCTCGTCTAGGTATCTCCCCACATGTTCTTTCCTTAGTTTTGCAGTGCCTCTTAAATCGAACTACTCAGATACTACTAGAGGACCATGGCTGCATCGAGCCTCCTTTCGTTGACCCCTGAAGCCTGCACCTTTTGCCTGCTCGAGTTGTCAGTTGCCTATATACGCTTGAATAAGGGGGAAACAAGGAGTGGCTCCAGACGCACAACAATACTAGCAGTGGGGTGTTTCGCGCTCATAGTACGTGAGTTCACCTCTGTATCTGGTAATTGAGTCAATCATAAGCAGATTAACTGTTATGTGTTTCAAGCGTGATTATAACATCGAGAAATAGTACCCACTCCCCGTCCCGGCGGGGCGCTTTCACTACCTTACCGTTCTAGACCTCTCTTGTCACGTTATTGACGCAGATGACCTACTTCTCAATTATCAAGTATGGAATAAGCCCCATCTTGCGAGGGGAGACAAAGCGGCTTTAAAGCAGTCAGCCCCAGCTGCTCCTGTGATGTGTGCCGCCTACTTGAGTCATTATGTCAAAGGCCGTTCTGTCGTTGTTTCCCTTGGCCGTTTCATACACTCTACGTATCGTAGATTGTTCACCATCCCTGACATTCTACATTAAGGAGAGGTGGTGGTTCGAAGACGCGATTTAACGGGCGACCGCTTGAGTATATTCTACGCGAAACGCCAGCACCGGCTAGGAGGTAGAGCCCGCCACTAGGATGCCGTGTTTCGCGTTTGTGGAGCTTCTCATATCGGACTAGCATAAACTTCTTTTTGCCTTTCGAAACACTTTGCTGGTAAACAGTGAGTCCACGTCTGTGCGAGCCGCTGTCAGTAAGCTGCCGAGCCGCTGTCAGTACGCTGCGTTTGAGACTGGCGATGGAAGCCGAGATGTACCAGGCCAAGCTGCCGTAAGCTGCCGTACTCTAAAAGAACACGTAGAGAAGCGGCAGCACCGACCCAACATCCAAAGCACTATACTGGAGCATTCTCTTCCGCGGAGACTCTTGGCAGTTTCACCCGGTCCAGGAAAGGTCCATATTACTTCCCAGGAATGGTGTCTCATGTGAGGAGAGGAATTCGTCCAAGGGAGAACGAAACACGAATACAATGGGCCGGTCCTGCTTGACGAATCGGGTCATCTACTAGTCGAACCCAGGGATATTGAAGCACGCCTGTTCAAGCCCGGACTATGTGTCATTTCAAAACGAGTGTAAATTATCAAAGCTATTTGTTTCACGCCCGGCACTGACATAAGTAGCTCAAAGAGATGGAGCCTTAAAGCACCCCTTTGCGCAAGTGTTCAATCTGTTAGAGACTCACCCCGTCCAACTCTCATCATCGCGAGTCCCGTCTCGCTCCAATCTGGATTCTTAGTGGACCTAAGCGCTCATGGAAAGAATTTCCCTCATGGATTCTGCGTCGCTCCCCTCCCACGGATTCTCGTCCTGCAACCTTTGCAGCAGATGCGCCTTTTGCGCGTTTCTCGGTCGGATCTGGAATGGGCAATTGACCGGGTGGGTGACCATGCCTGGCCTACCCTCGAGCTTGATGTCAATCTCTGACCCCTTTTCGTCGATGGCTTTGCGGATGCTGAAGACGGCCAGGATTTGGGATAGGACAAGGAAGAGTGTCGAATCGGCGAGCCATTGGCCAGGGCATACTCGACGTCCGAACCCAAACACGAGGGGCCGGGGATCGGGCTCGTTGCGCGGCCAAGAGTATCGTTCCGGGTCGAACTCGTCCGGGTCTCGGTAGACTTGAGGATCGTGAGCCAACCACCATACCGCGGGCATTAAATGAGCTCCCTTGGGAATGTCATATCCACCATAGGTCATGGCCTCGGTTGCCGTATGGGTAAACCCCATCGGGCCGTTGGGGAGGCAGCGGAGGGCCTCCATGATTACCCCCTCCATGTATGGCATCTTGTCCCGGTCGTCGAAGCACGGCAGCCTATCTGGGCCGACCACGTCGTCGATCTCTTGCTGTGCCTTTCTCTGAACCTCTGGGAAGCAAGCCATGGATAGCACGAAGCTGCTGAGATTGGACGCGGTTGTGTCCGTGCCTCCACCGAACAAGCCGGCGGCTGTGATCTTTATGGCTTCGGTTTCCTCATCGGATCTCTCTTCCCCCTTGTCTCTGCTTTCCTCGAGAAGCCTGGCCACATATGACGGCCGAGCTGTCAGACCAGCCATTTGCCTTTGAGTGAACAAGAAGGGCGCCTCTACCACTTGATGAGTGATCCGACTGAATTCTCGAGCCGTCTTCTTGAAATTCATCCACGGGAGACTGCTTGGGAGATATCGGAGCCCGGGTATAATGTCCACCATCCACGCCAGCGGGATAAAGGCAAGCGACAAATTGGTCATCATCTTCTCGACCAAGATGATAAGGTCATCGTCCTTTTCTTGCTCTATCGAGTAGCCGTAGATGGTCTTGAGCATGATTGCGCCCGTTAGACTATATCCGGTCAGCATATGTCGGCCGAGCGAGGGGAAAGCAACTTGAGGGTGCATGACTGGACGTACCTCTGGAAACGCTCGAGTAGATTCTCGGGCTCGCGTTGAACCCGTGCCAGAAAGCGCTGCACCTCCATGGCCATCATCCCGTGGTATAGAGAGACAACCGACTTGCTTCCCACCTGCTGGTGTATCAGGCGACGGTGCCATCGAAAGGCGTCGTCAAGTTGCCTGCCGATCATGAATATTCCGTATCCACACAATCGGTTGCCAAACTCCGTGTGAGGTCGTCCAGACGTCTTCTTTGCTCCCGTTTCCAGGAGCTCTTGTACTGCCTGTCTATCATGGATAATCACCATTGTCTGGCCCATTACTGTAACGGAGCTGACTGGGCCATAGAGGTCTTTGTGCTTGAGCCAATGCTTATACTCTGGCATACCTTTGGGGGGGAAGTCCATGATGTTACCCAAGATGGGAATGGGCTTCGGTCCGGGAGGTAGGTTGAGCTTGGTCCTTTTTCGAACATGTTGAAGGTAGAGCAAGACGCCGAGGACGACAAAGATGCCCTTGATCAATAGGTTCGCCATGGAGAGGAAATCAGTGTATTCGTTTGGTCCGTGTTGGAGGGTAGACTTGGAGATGGATGGGCGAACCGGGGGCTTTTGGGGCTTTTGGACTCTATACCGTCATGATACGAGTAATAATACGGAGTAACATCCGTACTTTGGGTAGCAATGCATGTGTCCGTGTATCCAGGATCTGACCGGCTTTTCGAAGGCAAAGGCGGAAGAGGCTGCAGGGGAGACGCATGAATCCATGTGGTGGCGACTACCGTACGAATAGTAATTCAACAAATTGAGCCGGTCTTGGCGTTTGGAAAATCCGCGAGGATCCAATGAGATGTTTCCAATTTGTTGAGTCCTTACAGTAGACACCTTTTCAGCCATGCCAAGACGGCGATTATTACATCCGCTCGAAAGGCTTTTCAGCCATGCCAAGACGGCGATTATTACATCCGCTCGAAACCAAAGACAAGGCTTTTCAGCCATGCCAAGACGGCGATTATATCCGCTCGAAACCGATGTCGTCCAGTACGTGTAGCTTGGCGCTTGGCACTACTAAAGACAAGGCCTTTTCTGTTCCGAGGCCACATGTGAAGATGGAGACCGGGTGAAGATTGAATGTTATATACTCGGCCAAGGACCTGGGGAAGAGCATCGCCTGCAAATTGTGATTCGTAATGTTTTCTCTTTGATCGCAATACAGGTCACTTTATGTATCCGTACATGTATCCAAAAGGCGGGACAAGCAGGTCGACCAGATGACCGATGGCCAGGGGTCAAGCCGACATCGCCCCACCTTTATTACACCTTTCTGATTCGCTGTAGCCATCAACATCAACCCAGCGTCGTAGCCTCAAGACAACGAACGACTTGGGGCGGCAGGATATCAACTTACAATGCCAACTAAATGACACGAGAAAACAATAATCCGACGCCTTGAGAGCCTTGTTGGACAAAAGGTACCAAGTAGGCGCTGCGTTTCTCATTCTGGTTGCTTCTTGTATAACAGACGGCTTCCCAGTCCCCATCGTCTTGTCTGCGACCCACAAAAAGACGCAAGAATATAGTGACTCTAGTGTATTGGGTTGAAAGAGCGCCGATGGACACTCCATGCGCTCGGAATTGTTGAATCACACTTGGGAGGTTACGCCCCAATTGAAGCCATCACGATCCTCGGTCGCGTACCTAGACGAGGAAAAACAGGGAGTTTGGTCCCATGGCTCCCAGTTGGGTAATTCATAACTCACCGCTTTTGGCAAAAATGTCGTCACCGCCCGGCAGAAAAAAAGTAGCAGGCTCCCATCCATCTCTCCCAGCATACAAATATGTATGTACATACCTAATCAATTGCGCCCCGAGCAAATCGCCAAAATCAGCGCCTCATGAAGAAGCAAAAGAGAGATGGAGGCTCCTCCTCCGGCCACATCGCCGATGCGCGATTCGCGAGCTTCGAAACCGATCCTCGATTCCGTTTGCCGTCCAAGAAGCACACCAAGACAACCATCGACAAGAGATTCTCGGGCCTGCTCAACGATGACGACTTTATAGCCACGGCGAAGGTGGACCGCTACGGCCGCAAGATCAAGTCGGACGCCAAGAAGAAGGCTCTCCAGAGACTCTATCAAACGGAAGACGGAAACAGCGACGAGCAAGACGACGTGGACGATGGCGAGCTCGACGTGGACGATGACGAGCTCGTTCAAAGAGAGCTGAGGGCGGCGCACGAAAAGGCTACCCTGAAAAAGCACGATGCCGCTCGTCAGGGCGGCTTCTCCTCGTCCGAGTCTGACTCGGACGACGACTCTTCGGCAGACGAAGACGACGAGGACCAACAAGGCGGCGGCGTGGGCCTCGTCGCCCACCATGACATGCATCGCCCCCAGGGCCAAGAAGCAGACGTGGAGAGTGGCCAAGTGACAGGTCGCCTGGCCATTGTCAACTTGGACTGGGACCACGTCAACTCGACCGACCTGATGGCGCTCTTTTCCAGCTTCATCCCGCCTGGTTCCGGCCGCATCCTCAACATCTCCGTCTACCCTAGCGAATTCGGCAAGGAGCGCATGCAGCAAGAGGAAGTCGAGGGGCCGCCCAAATCTCTCTTCAAGGATGATCCGGAGGCCGACTCCGACTCCTCCGACAGCGACAGCGACAGCGACAATGCGGACGAGGAAATCAAAAAAGAGCTCATCGAGGAGGGAGACGACCAAGACTTTGACAGTGATGCCTTGCGATCATATCAATTGGACCGCTTGCGCTACTACTATGCCGTCATGGTCTGCTCGAGTCTGGAGACGGCCAAGCACATTTACGAGGCAACCGACGGGACAGAGTATCAGTCGTCATCAAACGTGATTGATCTAAGGTTCGTTCCCGACGACGTCGCCTTTGAAGACGAGGCCCGAGACGAGTGCTCCAAGGTGCCCGACTCATACAAGCCCGTCGACTTTGTGACCAAGGCGCTGCAGAGCTCCAAGGTGAAGCTTACCTGGGATATGCACCCGGAAGAGGCATCGCGCAAGGAGTCGATCAATCGGGCATTCAGCGGGAGCCGGACACAGCTACAGGAAAACGACCTGCGAGCCTACCTCGCCGGCGACAGCGAGGGTGAAGAGGAGGATGCCGACGAGGGCGCAAACGATCAGAGCGAGGGCGGCGAGCCCAAGCTGACCAAGAAGGAGCTCACGCGCAAGAAGATGCGGGAAGCGCTCGGACTGGCAGACGAGGCAGCGCCGAGTCGCGCAAAGGACGGACCAGTTGGCGAGATGCAAATCACCTTTGCCCCGGCACTAACGGATCGCAAGGCCAAGGAGTCGGAGCAGGAAGAGACGACGATTGACAAGTACAAGCGTAAGGAGCGGGAACGGAAAGAGAGGAAGCGTCAAGATGCAAAGGCCAGGCGCGAGCCCACTTTGCAAGGTCAAGAGAAGGAGGACAAGGCAGTGGAAGTGGATGCCGAGGAAGATGCAGGGTTCCAAGACGCCTTCTTCACAACGGAAGGCGCTGCTGCCGCACCGTCCAAGACGTCGATGCGCAAGGATGAGCGGCGCAAGAAGCGCGAAGCACGCCAAGCGGCCGAGGCCGAGTCGGCGGAGCAGGCAGCGCGCCTGTCCAAGGTCATGGCCGAGGGAGCGGACGAGAGCCGGGCTGGCCACCTGGAGCATTTCGACATGAGCGAGATTGTGCGGGCGGAGAAGGAAAAGGGGAAGAAGGCTAGGAGGAAGAAGAAGAAGGAATCGGCAAGCTCAGGCCGGGGCGGCCTCCAGGAAGGGTTCGAAATGGACGTGGGTGACGATCGTTTCAACGCCGTGTTCGACAGTCATGAATACGCCATCGACCCGTCCAACCCCAAGTTCAAGGCCACGGGCGGGATGAATAAACTGCTGGAGGAAGGACGCCACAAGAGGAAGGCTGGCGACAATTTGGAGAAGGGGGGGGTGACAAGGGGGGGCGGCAGGGCGAGCAAGAGGGCCAAGGGAGTGCGGTAACGAGGCGGCGAGGGCCTTTATGGAGGTGCTTCTTCCAAGGCTGAGCTGGACACGCGCAGGAAGCAATAAGGAGAAAGCCATTGGAATATAAAAGAAACGGACTGGTGACATTACACTGCTTCCCCCTTCTTCCCTTGCTGTCTTATGAGCAAAGGCAACTGCCCCTTTTTCCTTGGGTCCATGACATGACAACATGTTCGGCTGGACGAGTGCTTGGTACTTGATACTCGAGCAATAGCACAGCTTAGCCATGCTCTGAGCAAACCATCCTAGGGGAAGACATGCATGCGGGGTGCAGGAGGGCAGACAAGCCGCATCTGCCGCAGGCTCCAGCGTGACGAGGCATTTTTACCAAGACGGGAAGCAAAAAGACGGGAAGCAAAAGGCGTTTTCTTATCTTGACCCTGGAAAGGATGGCGTAGTTTGTACATGTACTAGCAGCAAAGTCCACCTGTCTCTGTCTCATGATGGTGGTGCTTGGTATGCCCCTAGGCAGTGCAGCGTGGGAGGGGAGCGGGAGAGGAGGCGACATTTCTTATCTCGCGGTCCGAGTGAGGGTTCTCGTGAGCAGCTGCCGCAACGATGGCGCCGAGAATAGACGCCCAGGGTGACACGGACGAATGCAAGATAAGAAGCATGGTGGTGCAAGCACGCAACCAAGGCAAGACGGATCGGTGTCGACGCCACACACGGCCAGTCATGACGACGATGCGGCGAGAGCTAAGCTCCGAGGAAGACTGCCATCGAATCATGGGAAGAGTGCTCGAGGCAGGGAGACAAAGAGGCTGATGGGGGGTGGTCTGCTAGCCGTGACTGGTCGCCTTTAGTTCTGCGCGACAGTACTTCTACTCCGGATAGCCTATCTATCTGTGTGTCGCCCCGGAGGTTGAACGACGAGGAGGCGAGCGGCAGTTGGCGCCACAGCAAAACAGACTATCGAGCATGGAGGAATCAAGAGAGCTCGGGGAGCACATCGGTAGTGACGGCAACCTCCATGTCGCAACGAGCGCGGCGATGATCTTGCGGAGTAGTTGTACCGGGAAAAGGGGGGGGGGGAAAGATAAGATGGAGGGGGGCGGGAATTCGGCGGTGAGACGGACGTGTTTTTCCCAAGGTTCCGTGTTTTATAACCAGAGCTTGGAACAAAATAAATCGGCAAAACCCCAATGGACCGGACTGGTTTCTTTTGTCCTGATTCCTGTTTCCCGTTTGCTCCTCTCTGACCTCGAGCAGCGTCTGGTAGCGCGGCTGCCCTCAAGGGCTCTCGGATCGCCATGGACGCTCCCGCCCCCGCCCCCGCACCGGCCCCCGTGACTACCCCACTTATCCACCACGGCTACGGCTCCATCACGCCGCCCGGAGATGGAGCTCCGGATCGGAAGCCGGAGCGGCACTCGCCCCCTCCTCCACCACGACCGGCCCCACGCGCCACGACCGTCAACCGCGCCCAGCGCATCGCCGTCGCCGTCCTCTCGGCCCTACACATTGCGCGCGGCGTCATCCTCCTCGCCCTCCCCGCGCTGGGCCTCGGGCTCCTCCCCGGCCTGGCGCCGGCCACGTCCATGGTGGTGGGCGGGCTGCTGGGCGTGCGCGACGTGCTGCTGGGCGGCCTGCTGGCGACGGCGCCGGGCCGCTCCGACCGCGAGCTGCGCCGCGCCCTGGCCGTCAGCCTGCTGAGCGACGCGGCCGACACCTTTGCGCTCATCTTCGCGGCCGCGTGCTGGCGCCGGAGCCCCGTTGCCGAGATTGGCGCCGTCGCCACGCTTGCCATTGTCGAGCACGTCACCCTCTGGTCCATGGCCGCGCAGCACGAGGGCGGCGGCCCCGGGCGGCCTGTTGCTGCGGCTGCGGCGTATCAGGCTCGTCTGCGGGCCGACGAGGATAAGAACCTGCGCCTCGACATGTGGTTTGCCGACATGAGGCGCTCCGAGGAGATGCGGCCCTGCTCGCCCGCTAAGCTGCCGCGATGAGCATGGGAAAGTTGTCTGGGGGGTACCATCTCTACTGCCTTGTCGTGTGTTGTTCACCATTTCAGGTCGTCTCAGTCAAGAGGGGTCAAGAATGTGGTCAACACGCAAACCCTTGACGCGCGTCCCACGAGTCGATGCCAAGAGTCCACAATCGTTGGCCTTGGACGAGTCTTGCCATGCGTCGTCTCGCGTGGGCCGTCTTCAGCCCTTTCCCCGGCGTCTCTGAACGGGCACCATGTCGAGGGTCCACGACTCGGCTCGGTGCACCACTTCAAGAACCCTCCCTTCAATCACGAAACCTTGGGACCTGAGACGACGAATCCAACGTCGAGCGGAGCCTGCGTCACGGTCAACTCAGGGTTGTTGTTTGTACGCTCCCCTTGCTCTTCTATAACCGACACGTGGATAGGGCTCCTGCAACAGGCAACAGGGCCTCGAGGTTTTGGCGGAGCTGTTGGTCTCACTTTCAGGTTCCATTTTTTGGCGTCCATTGTGTCGAGGGCGGCATGAATGCGGTTCATGTTGTTGGCAATGCCTCATTTCCGAGCGAGCATCACATTATATTCCTGCGCAGCATTCGTCGACAGAGCAGCATATCCAAAGTGATTATTCTTTCTACGTCTTCTCTTTCCTCCTGCCTGTCGTGATCAAGGCACATACTAGCTCAGACGCAGCGGCCAGTCGGTCATCTGGCAGCTGTCATATTCAGGGGTGGAGATGTGCTGGGTAGCCCATGTGACAGCGCATGGTGCGGCCGGCAGTAAGGCGATGCAAAGCTCGGCGATTTTCCACGGCTGCATCTCTTTCCGGCTCTCCAACGTAAACGCTCGCCTATCGGTAGACCCATGCTTTAGGTTTGGCCAGGATGGAGGGCTTTTGCGTGCTTCCATCGGGCGTTGGCGAGGCCTGCCCGAACCAACGGCGAGATTTGCTCGAACAAGACTTCTCAGACGGTGTTTTCTTGATTCTCTGCCCGGCTCCTGCTAGCTGCCAAAGTGCAGGGGAAAAAGAAACAATGCATGACAGGCATGACTAGCCAGAGATTTCTGTATCCTCAAGTCTAGCCCCTCAGTTTACCGTGGTTTGAGCGAGGTAGCCGCCGTCTGAAGATGGCCTTTGCTCTGCTGCCGCACTCTCTCTCGCCCACGTTTTTTTTCTTCCTTTTTTGACAGTACTCTTAGGTAACTTCCTGTCGGCGGTGAGGTCGTCAAGAGGGTCAGGCATGCAAGCGAGGACGGGATCCCGCATGACCTCACTCGTCTCGGCGACATGAATCGGGAAGCCACGGCGCAATCGACAGAGATTGTCTTTACGGCCAAACACGGCATCGGGACCGCAGTCAGTACTCGGTGACTCGTACGAAGTAGTATACGGATAATGAACCATTGTCGTTCCGGTGGGGAAGGCCTGTCGGCGGCAGAGAGATTGCGAAGCCACGGGACCGGGAGAGGGCCCAGGCAGCTCATACAGGGGGGAGCTCTCCCTTGGAGCTGCGTGTTCCCTCTAAGCCAAAAGAGCTCCAGTACGGAGTAGTATGTATGTACGGAGCAGTAGACACATCAAGGCAATGTCTCAAGCACACGCTAGGCACGCACTCGCTCGTGCCTCTGCCGAAGAGGCCACTCTGTCCAAGAGGCTACACTGTGAAGAGGCTACACTGTGAAGAGGCTACACTCCAAGAGGCTACACTCCAAGAGGCTACACTCCAAGAGGCTACACTGTGAAGAGGCTACACTCCAAGAGGCTTCACTCCCCGAAGAGGTCCCAACGACACCGCGCCGAGGGAGAGGGAGCGTCCTCTCCACCCCGGCCTGGCCCCATGTTCAGTCATGTCCCTGTCTTTAGCGTATGTATGTACCGAGCTCTGGCATGAAGAAGAAGGGCAAAGAAAAATAAAAAAAAAGAAAGGCAGGCGAGACAGACATGAGAGTTTCAAGGCAGGGAGGCAGAGGGGGAAAACGTCTTGTCTCTTCGCCCTTTACCATGACACGTGCGACGTCGACCGATGACCAACAGCGAATGGCCAAGGGTTTCCCGAACTGGGTGCCAGCTGGTCCGTTCCCATCGGAGAGAAAAGCAGACTGGCAGATGGAACGCTGTCTCTGGTGTTGATTCCTTTTTCCTATGAGAACGGTTCTTGTCCATTTCATGGTTAACTCCTGCGGAGACCAAGGGAAAAGAAAGCGTCATGGCTCATAGGGGGCAGACTGAAGAACCCTGCGTTCCCATGGCGCGGGCGTCGCGCTGCTTTACTTTCTTCTTCAGCCCTTATTAATCCCTCTCTCGCCCGGAGTCTCTTCGGCGACAAGGAAAGAAGACAAGGACAGAAGACAAGGACAGAACAAGGACAGAAGACAAGGACAGAACAAGGACAGAAGACAAGGACAGAAGAAAACACGACGGGAGAGACCGCAGAGAGGGACGTGCTCATGTTGTGGTGTTTCTTCCCGCATCGTGAGCAGAGTCAGCGACCAACCTGCCTCATGCACACAAATCAAAGTTGAGGCGTCGACATGGGCATATAAAGGCCTGGACAGGGTGATGCAGCCACGGCATGCCCAGCACGGGCCGCACTTGAGCCCGGACTGCGTTCATCGAGCACATCAGAGCGTCACATCCATCCATCAGGGCGTCACATCCCAAGGACACGAATGCCTCTGGGTCTCAGCCCCGCGGACCCGGCGCGGCCGCTCATAGGCTCGTCATGTTGCACCTCGTCTGAGAGAAGGGTGACAATGTAAGTTTCTGTGATTGCGCGACTCAGCCGTCTTCTCCGCATCCATGATTTCTCCGCATATGATTGTGAATAAGACGGAAGCGTTGGGCAAATCAGAGGAAAAACATGGCGGCGGCAGCGGCGCGTCGTCTGTTGGCGCAATCACATCTGGAGAGTCGAAGACGAGGTCTCACCGGCGCGCCGAGCCCGACGCATATGCGGCCAACGGGTAAACGGGCGCCGTTGAGGATCCCGTCGAGGCCTCAGTACATAGTAGATGGCTGAAACAGCGTGTACAGCGCATCCTCGCTGAAACACAAGGCATCGAGTCCGAAAAGAAGCCCTACGCAAAAGTGGACGGCACCGGATGCTCAGCAGGGGTCTGCAGGATTAGAAAAGGGCAGCGCCAAGCCCGGCAATCTCTGACCGTCCAGTTCCCCGGGATCTCGGGCTACACGGAGCACACTGTCCAGGCAGTCATGTGGGTGCCTGGCAGGGGCGGCCCATGCTCAGCTCTGCCGGGTGTTTCTCGCTCTACCGGAAAGGGGCTACCCCTGGACAATGTAAAGGCACGAATACGAAGTACACAGAGCTTGTACTACTAACATGTTTGCCAAGCTTGCTGTTGCTTTTTCAAACTCTTGCTGGCTGAATTTAATGCCCACGCCAAAAGGAAGCAGCGAGAGAGCGGAAAAGCAACCTCGGCTCTCGTATGCCGGCTCGTTGGGTTGGCCGTCTCAGCCAACCAACGCATGTGGACGACGATCGGCATTTCACATGGACCCCGGCCGCCGTCTTTGCCAGGGCATTCGTCCAAACAGGCAAGCCAGCTTCAGCCTCTCTCTTCTCCCCGCCCGAGCTTCCCCCCCCCCTCGGCCTTTGCCCCGGACGGCTCTCCGGCCGGGGGCAGGGTTTAGATTGCCGACCAGGAGCTGTCTGCTTTTCTTCCCACCTGTCCGCTTTTGTACATACATCTCCTCTGACTTGTTCTTGCTCATCGGTCGTGGCCTCCTGGGCTGGCTGGCTTCTTCCAGTCGTGCCTTTACCTCTTTGCTTTTGCCAAGCCGTCAGGGGATCCACGGGCGACGCCATCCGTTTGCATTTGCTCAGAGTACTACTATGCCCCCGTCTCGAGCCATAACTGTCCGGGAGACGAAAGCCATCTGTTCAGAAATATTGAAACCCATCAAGCAGGGGCAGGGTCGCTTCAAAGAGGACCGTGAGACAAGCCCGGGATCGATACGGCCACATTGGTCGAGGTGAACGAGGGGGGACTCTGTCACTTTTCTACAGACGCCTCATCGGTACCGGTGGCGTCGCTTTCCTCGATCTGAATCCTCTCGTGCTGGCAACTATATCACAAGGCCAGCCTCCCCACTCCCCCCCTTCCTCCCCCCGAGGTTCCTTGTCGCCCAACTCTTACGGCCGCCACTGGGCATCGCGTGGCTACTCCTCTGTCGGCTAATAAACCGACCTCCACCCCGTCGTCGTCTCGTCGACCCCCCTTTTGCAAACCAGCAGATACAGCCAGCAACCATGGGTTCCGAATTCGGCGTCACGCCCGACACGCTGCCCGAGCTGCGGCTCGACGCGGTGGGCGTCTTCTGGATCGTCTGGGCCGTCATCTGGACCATTGTGCTGCTCGGAGGCATGATGTTTCTCTACTCCCGCCGCGACATGCCCATCCTGCGCATCCGGGGCCTGCCGCTCTCCTTTGCCGCCGTCGCCCTGCTGCACTTTTACTGGTTCGCCGTCACGACGGGCTACGTGTACGGGCCCCTGATGCCCGAGGTGGCCGAGTACTGGATCATGGGCATCTGGTTCCCCTTTGGCATCGCCCTCTTCCACGCCTCCAACAGCCGCTTCCTCTACGTCGCAAACGCCCAGAAGAGGTACGTCAACACCGCCGGCCACGCCGGCTGGGACCGCAAGCGCCCGCGGATCCGCAAGACGCTCGTCGCCAGGTGGAAGATGCTCGACTACAGCTACAAGATGCTGCTGGTCGTCGGCCTCGGCATGGGGCTCCAGGTGAGCGCCAGTTACTCGACCGTGTGTTGCTCGACCGTGGCGTCGGGTGGCTAACAGCGCCGGCAACAGCTCTTCCTCACTCTCTTCATGTTCGTCGTCTCGCGCAAGTTTCACTCGTCTTTCGGCATCCCCGGCACAGAAGTCAGCGGCACCTACATGGAGGTCAAGACGGCTCAGGGTCGAGGCTGGGAATGGTATGGCTGCTCGCCCGACATGACTCCCTGGACTTGCGACTGACATGTTCCGCGCGAACCAGGTGGCCCTCGGTCTTCTGGCAGCTCTTCTGGGCCTGGATCGTGGCTCCCACGATCCTGTGGCGCGCTCGCGGTCTTCGTGACACTCAGGGGTGGCGCACCCAGACCATTGCCTGCTGTCTTTCGGGGTAAGTCTAGTCATGGTCTTGGACTCGGACGCAACTGACGTTGGCTTGGCAGCCTTCACGCCGCGCCCATGTGGCTCGTCGGCCTCTACGCCCCTGGAATGGCGCGCGTCAACGACTACTTTATCCCCCCTCAGTGGTAGGTGCCCCCTTTCGTCAAGAACCTCTTTCCTCAAGAACCCCTTTTCCTCAAGAACCCCTGTTACTCCGAGACAAGACGCATGCTGAGACTCTGCAGGATCGCCCTGTCCATCATGATGATCGAAGTCTTCACCGTCTTCATCCCCTGCTGGGAGGTGCGCAAGCAACAGTCGCTGTGCCAGGAGACGCTCGACTCCATCGCGCGCTGGGAGTCGCGGCAGAAGTCGGCCGCGCACAGCTCCAAGTCGCTAACGTTCGGCGGCTCGGGGGGCATGCCGTCCTGGATGGGCCGGGGCAAGTCGTCGTCCATCAGCAGCTCGGGCAACGGATCCATCCTCACCATGGACGCGCTCGAGCACACCCTCGCCAAGAACCCGGAGCCGCTGCAGCACTTCTCGGCCCTGCGCGACTTTTCCGGCGAGAACATCGCCTTCCTGACCCGCGTGCGCGAGTGGCGGGCGACGTATCTGGTCCAGACGGCCAACAGCCACGAGTCGTCGCTGGACCGGACCAGCAACGAAAAGGAGCCCGTCATCTCGGGCCCGCAGGCGCTCTCGCGCGAGTGCTTCGAGAGCGCCCTGCGCATCTACATGGACTTCATCAGCAGCAACAGCGCCGAGTTCCAGGTCAACCTGTCGTCGCAGGACTTCAAGCACCTCCAGGCCGTCTTCGAGCCGGCCGCCCGCGTCATCTACGGAGAGAGCCCGACGCCGGACCCGGCCACGCCCTTTGACGACGAGCCGCGCTGCAACGAGACCCTCGAAAAGGTGCGCTACTGGGGCGACATTCCCGAGCTGTTTACCGACACCGTCTTTGACGACTCGGAGATGAGCATCAAGTATCTCGTCCTCACAAACACGTGGCCCAAGTTCATCAAGGAGAGGCGCTCGTTTGACGCCTCGGGCAGTGTCGAAGCGGCGAGGCCGTGAGTGGCTCCAATATTCTCTCAGCTTCTTCACTGTACATGTATTTGGAAAGCGGATGTCTGTAATGGCCCATGTCTATGGCTTGTATGTATCCCTTCAGCGACGGAAAAGGCTCTGGCTGTGTAGCCCACGAGGACATTGTGATGAAGGCCGAACGATTCAGCATTGGAGATGCCCCTTTACTTTCAGAGTGATATACATACCAGCGAATTGTGTTTTCAACCGCCCCTATTTGGTGGAGCTTTATACGTGGTTACAACTACAGACAACCTTCAGGGATGCTTGGAAATGCCCACTTTAAATAGTGTAGTATTTGGCAGCTCTTCGATATGCTTAATTTTTCGCTAACCTTAATCCTCATGCATCGTGGCAGGGTACTGCAACGTCCTCGGTGGTTTTCGAACGAGAACTCGGACTGCCAGTCCGAGTCTTCTTTAGGGAGCGGCGTGGTCCTTGTCTGGTGCCCACATGAGGGTTTTTACACACAAACTCAGTAACAGAGCAAGCTCCTGGATGACAAGCGCCTTCCCATCAACACCTGGTGAGATGTCGGTAGTTGGCGAAAGAGCACTGTGCACAGAGACTTGGCAAATCGGACCATGTATACATGCATGTATAGTACTGCGTATACTTCGTATATGAGGGATTCTCAGCGCGTCCGAGAACCCTATTTACACGAACCATCTCGTATAGCAGCTCTCATCAAATGTCATTGAGCAAACTCTATGCATGAGGCATACTACATAAATATGCTTCTACGACGGGGAATGAGCTGTCTTGTGCCAACAGCCCAATAGCAGCAGTGCTTGGTTCATGCGGTTGCGTCGACGGGCCCACAAACTCACACCATGTCCACAGATAGGATTCGAGACGACCTATAATAAATTGCACCCGCGACGCCATCTTCTTCTCCCAGTATCAATGCCGCCGTCAGTCGATACAATCCCAAGTATACCTCCAAGTCATAAGCCTAACCGTCGACATCATCCTCCCAAACACCGTCAAGATGCTTTTCAACTCAGCCGTCGCCGCTGCCATCATCCTCGCCGCCCAGGGTGCCCTTGCTGCACCTGCCCTTGCTGTATTTTTTTCTCCAACTGCGTGCACTCGGTCGCGTCAGATCATAAATTACTGCGGCGAACAGTTCCGCGACGCCGACGACTACGCAGACTGCGTTTGCATCACTCAAGACTTGTTCCGGGCAGCGTGGGAGTGCAAACAGGAAACACCAGGCATAGACGCCCGACGCCTCGAGCATTGGCGGCTGTTCTACTCCGGGTTGAAGTTCCGCTTTTGCTACGAGGACAGGAAGCGCTGGCGCATTGACTAACTCGTACAAACGTGCTTATGATGAGCATGACAAGATCTGGGCTGGCAGAGACATCTAACTCAAGGACTTGACTGGGGCTTGGTGATGGACAGGACTCTTGCCACTATGGGCGTACAAACTATCTGTCTTTTGGCTGCTCTCTGTCACCGTTGCTAGGGCTGGCATCTGTCTCGCCACTTGTCCAAGTTTTTATACTTCTGTAGTTTATAACGCCAACGTTGAACCCTTTGCCACGGACGGGTACGATGGGCCCGGTATAACTGCCCGGCCCGGTATAACGGCCCGGCCCGGTTCCTAATTCGGGCGTAGTAGCCGCCGGTCACACGTGTGCAACGGCCCCGCTACTATTACCCCAGGATAAAGTCAAAGTCAAAGTCAAAGTCTACGGATAGCATCCGTAGTAGTAACTCGGTACGAATAGAGTATCTGTCTGCACTATAACTTATTATTATAAGTGCAAGTCGACCTTGAACGGGTGCTCCCTGCATCCAGTCATCAGCGGCAAAAGCCTCGCTCGTACTACAAACATGTACTTAGTACGTGCCCAGTAACATGGTGCAAGATCCCCCTATCTACCTATGTACGAAGTACTACCCCCGTGTCCCGTTGCCGGCCCCATCCTCTCCGGCGCACGTCCCCCCCGGGAGAGCGCCTCGAGACGCCCTCATTTCGTACGAGTTATTAGACGGTGACGTATGTATCGCCAAAAGTACATACAAAAGTATCGAGGAGCCTCCTTGAGGTTCGAGTCCTGCCTCGCCTGCCATGTGGTCACGCGAATCAAAGCTTGTGATCTGTCGACGGACATCCGGCTGGTCCTAGCAATTGAATCCCATACACGACTTGGTCTTGCAGATGGGTTTGTCACGTCACATTGCCGTTCATTTCATGACGACGTGTCCGTGCTGTGCGGCCAAAATAAACCAGAGCACTGGGCCCGGCGCCAAGCCCCTGTAGGTCTAGCCACTCATGCACTAACACAAGCTGAAAAGGCCTAGCCTCTGTACCTCTCTGGCGCCTGGTAAGCAGTTACTACGGAGTTACTCCACTGCATCCGGGCTGTACCCGTCAACTGTTCGTACGTCGTGGGTAGCTACTAGCTAGCTAGGATGTCGAGCTAAAGCCTCTCGTCCAGCTCTTTCAAATTTCCCTCTGCCTCTCTCTTGTCGCCTCCTCTCCCTCATCCTTCTGCTCCCTTTCCCGCCTCCCCCCCCAAGCCCATCGCACCAATCTCACGACTGTCGATGCCAACGCCGCCTCCTCAGCGCGTATACGGACGCTGATGCCGGGCCGTTGCCGAACCATGTCGCGCAGACCACGTTAAAAAGAGGCCTGCATCGCCTCTCGGCGACCGACTCACGCCAAGATGAGAATTGCAATCCGCGAACAGCTCGCCGCCCTCGTCATCTCGGCCGTCCTCGTCGCGCTCGCCATCGTCGCCATCCCAACGTGGATCTACGTCAACAACTTCGTCGTCCGCGTCGAGTCTGACGGGCTCTCTCTGACGGCCTCGCTCAAGGCCTCGAGGATCGCCTCCGAAATTGACCTCGTCAAGTCGATTTGCCAGACCGTCGCCACCCGCATTCTCCTCCAGCAGGGCTTCGTCGACTTCTACAATGGCAACTCGACCACGGAACCCTTTGCCAACGCCCGCTCCGATCTCGAGAGCGCACTGGGCAGCATCGCCGGCCTGCTCCAGGCCAAGCTCTACTCGAGGAACACGACCGGCAGCCCCCTCGGTCTCGTCAACGTCACGGGCACCGGCGTCGGCAGCCAGGCCATCAAGCTCCCCTACATGTTGCCCAATGGCTCCCGCGTCCACCTCGGCGACCCCGAGTACGGCTTCCCGTCCTCTCTCTACCCCAACCTAACCTACGAGGGCCTCGGATATCCAAATCCCTATGTCCCCTCCACCCCGGCCTTTGTCGCAAACGCCTTCCCGGGCGTCAGGCTCAACGACAATGTCGGCCTTCTCCTCGGCCCCTTGATGGTCAACGAATCCTTTGCCTTGATCTCCCTCACCATTCCCATCAGGTCTCTCGCCATCAACAACTTCATCCTCGGCTACATGACCTTGGTGGCCTCGGCCAACTCGCTAGTCAGCGTCCAAACCTCTCGCGAAGGCTTGGGCTCGACCGGCACCGCCCTCCTCATCGGGCCGGGCAATCCCTCAAACCGCTTCGATGCCTCCCTCCCCGCCAGCAACGGCACCTATTCTCCTCCCAGGGACGCCTTTGCCCGCTCCTCGGCCCGGTTCGTCCTTCCTCCGGTCTCCGCCCAGGGACAAGCCGACCGCCACTGGAGCAGGGGGTACGACCATGGGGGATTCCAACGTTGGTTTGCCCTGTCCGAATACCCAGGCCTCTTTGACGTCTACTACCGCAACAACTCGAGAACAAACAACGCTACCGCAGTCTTGTCCACGACAAACGAGCAAGGCGTCCCGGTTGCCGTTGGCATCGCCCGGCCCCAGTCCGCTCTGGTCGACTGGGCAGTCGTCGTCGAGAAAGCCAAGAGCGAGGCTTACGAGCCGATCCATACTCTCAGGACGATACTGTTGGCCTGCGTATTTGGCACAGCCGGCCTCGTGGTACTCTTGGTCTGTCCCTGTGCCCATCTCAGCGTCCGACCCATCCGCCGGCTCAAGGCTGCGACGGAAAAGTCGATTGCACCGCCGGGCTACGACGACGATGACATTGATGGCGGCTTCGATGACGGGAGCCCGAGCTCTGGTGGCACTCTGTCTCAGAGATCCAAAAACGGCATCTTGGCCCGCATCCGACAGAGGTTCAAAAGGAGGCAAAAGGCGGCGGCGGCGGCCGAGGCGGACGCCGAGGCTCGCCGCCACGTTTTCAAGATTCCTCGCCGGGTCCAGGACGGCAAACACTACATTACCGACGAGCTGACGGAGCTCACGCAAACGTTCAACGACATGACGGACGAGCTGCTCAAGCAATACACATGCCTCGACGACAAGGTTGCCGAGAGGACCCGCGAACTGGAACTGAGCAAGAGGGCCGCCGAGGCTGCCAACGAAAGCAAGACGCTCTTCATCGCCAACCTGTCCCACGAGCTCAAGACGCCGCTCAACGGCATCATGGGCATGTGCGCCATCTGCATGGAGGAGGAGAGCATTGTGCGCATCAAGCAATCGCTCAGAACCCTGTACAAGTCGGGTATGTGCATGTTGTCCCCTTTTCCGAAGACTACAACAAGACAGTTTACTAAACAGCATCAGGCGACCTCCTGCTCCACCTCCTTGAGGATCTCCTGAGCTTCTCCAAGAACCAGATCGGCAAGCACGTCAGTCTCGAAGAGAAAGTGTTTCGCCTAGGCGACATTAGATCGCAGATGCTGTCCATCTTTGACAAGCAGGTGCGCGAGAGCAAAATCACCTTTACCGTTGCCTTGTCCAGCTTGGACAGCAGCGAGCCGGACTCGTCCAGCCCGGAACTGGACAGCTCGGACAGAAAGCCAGCCGACGGAGCGGCCCCGGGCACGGGACGGCTTCAAGACATGTGCCTCTGGGGGGACCAGCATCGGATCCTGCAGGTCATCATCAACCTGGTCAGCAACAGCCTGAAGTTTACGCCCCCCGGAGGCAAGGTGGAGCTGAGGATTCGGTGCATGGGCGAGGTTGAGCGGCCGTCGTTGGTCAAGAACGGCTCCGCGAGAGCCGGACGCGCTCGACGCGACGGCTCCGCATCGACGACTCGCTCGGTCGACTCGAGAGGCAGGCATCAAGCTCCTGCTGCCCCAATCAAGACGACTGTAGAGACGAAATCCACGGACCCCAAGGCGGCACCTCACGTCTACGTCAGGGAGAGAGTGTCGACGCCGCCGCCGCCCAAGGCAAAAACGTACACGTTTGAGTTCCAGGTCGAGGACACGGGGCTGGGGATTCCCGAGACGATGCAAGCCAAGATCTTCGAGCCCTTTGTGCAGGGCGATCTGGGGCTCAGCAAGAAGTTTGGCGGCGCGGGCCTTGGGCTGAGCATCTGCGCCCAACTGGCACAGCTCATGGGCGGCTCCATCGGCGTCAAGAGCACGCTGGGCGTGGGCTCCGTCTTCACCATGCACATTCCGCTCAAATACGTCAAGGATCGCGCGTCGAGCACGGCGTCGAGCAGTCTGCCGTCGAGCCGGCCGGCCAGCGTCGACTCGTCGTCGGCGCCCAACTTGCAGCGCAACTCGTGTGGCAACTCGTGTGAGCAAAGGGCAAACAAGACGTCGAGCGTCCTCGAGGACGAACAGCCTCGCCTCGTGGGGCTCAGTGCGCCTTTTTTCGCGGCAAAGCCGAATCCGCCCCCCCTTTCCGGCACGGCGGCCATCGACGAGGCCATGGCCAACAAGGGCTCGCGCCAGGGCAAGCTGCGCGTGCTGGT
The DNA here is from genome assembly GCA_012934285.1 of Ophiocordyceps sinensis. Lineage (NCBI taxonomy): Eukaryota > Fungi > Ascomycota > Sordariomycetes > Hypocreales > Ophiocordycipitaceae > Ophiocordyceps > Ophiocordyceps sinensis. The sequence goes on from JAAVMX010000007.1 coordinate 835,672, forward strand.
TGCCGACGACAACTCGACCAATGTCGAGGTGGTGAGCAGGATGCTCAAGCTCGAGGAAGTCTACGACGTGACCATTGCCAAGGACGGCCAGGAGGCGTATGAGTTGGTCAAGGCCAACATGGCCAGGGACCAGCACTTTGACGTCATCTTTATGGATGTGCAGATGCCCAACCTCGACGGCTTGCAGTCGACGCGCCTCATCCGCAAGATGGGCTATGTGGCGCCCATTGTTGCCCTGACGGCCTTTTCCGAGGAGAGCAACGTCCGGGAGTGCATCGAGTCGGGCATGGACGAGTTTCTAAGCAAGCCCATTCGGCGTCCGGCGTTGAAAAAGGTGCTCACAAAGTTTGCGACCATTCCGGAGGAGGCAGAGACCGTCAAGACAACTCTGGACAGGGGGCCAGGGTAGCCAGCCGGGAGCATTTTGTACTAGTTTCGACGAGGGCGTATAAAGTCATGGAGCTCTTTTGCAGGGGCGTGCATTGCGCCGACGAGGAGCAACACTCTTATACGACACGTCGTCCAAGGTGTCTTGCCGTGAAGAGAAAAGGAAAGAAAAAGGAAAATAGTCGCGAGGGCAACACCCCCTCCTTTTGATCCCCTCGTGGGAAAAGATGGGATACTCTAAAGAGTAAACGAACACGTCAGGTCGGGTCGAGGCTCACGAGTCGAGACGGGCAATACACGTAGCGCACTCGGCGGGTCTCGGCCAGACCATCAGCTCTCCTGCCATGTTGGTTGGTGACATGAATGGCCTCTCGGCCCCTTTGAAGGGATGGCATTCTGGCGGCTTGAGACACTCGTGGCGTTTGGCTGCTGAGTACGGCGTGGCGAGCACGAGCCGTGTGCGTGACTTGACACCCTGTTTTCTCGTCTGTAGAAACCAGATGAGACAACGGCCCGGAAGAGTGGTAAGCTTGGACTCGTTGGAGGAGGAGGGGAGGTAGAGGCAAACCATCCCACTGGGCCAAGGACCCTGGCCATGTCTCGACTGCTGGGTGCTGCGGGCAAACGCCAGGCCGGTGCTGCCTCGGCACACAGAGGGTCGGCACACAGGAGGGCTTCGGACAGACTGGAGGGCTTCGGACGGGGGGCTGTGAAAGGACACACGGGCCCTGCCTGCAAGGGTCCGGTCTCTGGGGCGGATCCATGCCTCGTGGTGACACGGACTCAGCTCGGTTCAGCTTGCCGGTACTGCGAGGGTGGCCGAGAGGCAACAAGGTGTAACGGGCAACGGCACAAAGTCGATTACCCTTGGTTACGTCGGACGTCAGACGAGCGAGCAGAGTCAGTGTCGTCTGCCAATGTCAGAAACATGAGCTCTTGGCCGCTCCTCGCTGGGCCTCGAGGAGTCGATGCGGAACAATAACACCGTGGCGTCCCAGTCAGGGTCCCCCAGTCAGGGTCTCTCTGCATGTCCTACTCGCCCTCTCCCACCTAGCACCGGGCACGCCGGCGACAGGCCGGGCCCATGGCGGCACGCCCAGTCTGTAGCAGCTCGTGGCAGCCTGAACGCCTGTCTCAGACGAGGCACCAGAGGGATGGGAATCGGCGTCTCCAGGTCAGTCACCACCTCCCCTTTGGGCGTAGCTTACAGGGTCGGCCCCGGTCGACAACCCCGACTAACAGACGGAGAGCCAAGCCGTGGCCCGGCACTTGCAAAAACGCCGGGCCAAGCTAGACCCACGGACGGTGCCGTAGACTAGGCCGGGGGGGTTGGAGAAGGAGGCATCCAGACCGCCCCGATGTGCTCTCGACGGCGACTGACGGGGCCCGAGCCATGTGTAAGATGATCCTGCGGTGTGAGAAGAAACGGTCAGACTCTATTCCCGTCTCTCCGCGTCGACGACTTCATGTCGCTTCTAGCGCATGCGGTTGCAGGAGCCCCTACTGCTGTTTCGCCTTTGAGCGTGGCGAGCATGGCGGCGCTGCCGGGCCTGAGGGAACCCCTGTGTCGAGGACATGGAGAGATGCGAGGACTGACGAGCGAGGCGTGGATCCGAGCAGGCGAGAACCCCGAGAAGAAGCACGGTGAGTTGCATCATTTACTCAACAGGCCGCCGGGATGCTATATATTCTCCATCTAGAAGGCCGTTGGAAGCCATGGAAACAAGCCCCGGACCAACAAGTGAAAAAGGAAGAAACCGTCACAGTCGGCAGCAAAGATGAGCAGGGGGGGGGGGAGAGAGCAGCCGTTGCGAAGGCAACCGGGTTTCGCCCCCGGACGAGTGCTTGCTGCAAGCTGCATGTGTGGTCCGGACCACGTTTTGGCATTGTTCCCCGACCAAGTCCACCTAGCTTCTGGTCCGAGGCTCGAGGCATGCAGTACGCACTGGCCTGTCGGAGAGAATTGGGCTTGACGGGCGACGATCTGGGGCCGCGTCCGGCGACTAACACCCCCCCCCCCCCCTGGCGGTCATCGTTCCTCACGCTTGCTTACCGCAGGTTACATACATACACATGCTCCACGCACAGGAAAGAAAGGTCAGATCATGCAGCCGTGGTAGCGTCAGCTGCAAGGCGCTCCCGCCCCTGTCGTCGTGGTGTCGCCGGCGGGCTTGGCCCTCTTGGCGAGAAAAGCGTCGACGCCCCTCCGCTTCTCCTCGGTGCCAAAGGTCGCGTAGTACAGCGTTCTCTCGAGCGCGTCATCGCGGCACAGGCTGTCGGCTGGGGAGGGAGAGATGGGACGAGCGAGCGTCAGCGTCACGGGGAAAGACGGGCGGCAAAATGTGACATCATGCAGACTCGACATACCTCTGCCGATGGCCTCCTTTGCAAACTGCAGCGCCTCCTGGCCGCGGCCCGCGAGCTCGGTAGCGGCACTCAAGGCCTGCTTCATCAAGTCGGCATCGGCCACCAGGTCGCACAGCAGGCCCCAGGACAAGGCCTCGTCGCCCGTAATTGGCCTGCCGAGCAGAATGGTACGCATCGCCTGTCAGTCGGCGCCGTCAGTGCATGTACGTCTCAGCGTGCGACTGGATCCTTGGTCCGCAGACAGGTCGAGCGACAATAAGGGGCAGGGGGTGAGAGGACAGGGGATCAGGGGGACAGGGGACCGCGAGCACGAAACAGGAGAGAGGGCAGCGAGACAGATGGCAACAGGACGAAAAAGAAACAAAGAGGGAGAGAGACGGACGCGATATTTGCCCACGGCCGCCGTCAGTCGCTGCGTGCCGCCGGCCCCGGGGATGAGTCCCTTTTGAGTCTCGGGCAGGGCAAAGTAGGCCGACTTTGCCGCAATCATGACATCGCACTATCGTCGCGTCAGCCATCTCTCCCCTCCCTTGCTGCCATGGAGGCTCACCATGAGGGCGACCTCGAAACCGCCGCCGAGCTGCACCGGCCGGTCAGTGTGTGGCGATGGGGACAACGGGGCAGCGCTCACCGCCGGGCCGTTGACAGCAGCGACCATGGGCTTGCGAACGGCCGCCATGCCGCTACACAGATCCTCGAGGTAGCGACACGATCGGGCGCCTGCCGAGTCGAGGGCGGCGATGTCGTTGAGATCGGCGCCGGCTACGAGGCACCGTCAGCCCGGGCGGGGGATCAAACGAGGGCCTGGGGGAAATCAAACAGGGAGAGAAGAGACGACTGAATCAGCGGGGGAAGCCTGCTTCACCTGAAAAGAACGGGCCGTTGCCAGTCACGACAATGACCTTGACGGCCGGGTCCCGCGAGGCCCCGGCCAGGGTGTCGAGAAAGGCGGCAATCAGCTGGCTCGAGAGGGCGTTGCGCTTGGCTGGGCGATTGAAGGAGATGACCCTGACGCCATCGGCCCGTGACGTGGCTTCGACGAGGCCCGAGCCAGATCCGGACGACATGATGGGTCGTTTACGCGGGCGTGCGAGCAGCACACGGCCTGCGTGTTTCGCCTGTCGGGCTGGACGAGTGGACGACCAAGGGTGGAAAATATGAGAGGAGACAGGGGGGTCACGCCGGGCGGAAGAAGAAAGGAGGCCAAGGAGGAGGCCAGATGGGCGGAAGAGGGAGGTTGAGAAAAGACGAGCGATGGTGAGGGAGAGAGGAGAGACTGAGAGAAGGAGAAGTGAGAGAGGCGGGGAGGGGCAAAGTCTAAACGGATGGAGACTCGGATCCTGGTCAGTCTAAACGGATGGAGACTTGGATCCTGGTCAGTCTTCAGTCTTCAGTCTGATCCTGGTCAGCGAGAGGGAGGGGACCAGGGGGGGGTTCGACGTGGACAAGAGACTGTGGAGAAGACGACGCCGACGACGACATAAGCATGCTTGGACCACGGCCTTTCCACACGATGAGGCGCTGAGTCAAATCGACAACCATGTGCCAGAGCGAGGCGCCATTCCACCTGAAAGCATACGGAAACCCGAGGCCAGGCGATGAAACCTGACGGGAAAAAAAAAGGGACTCGTCGTACACACAAGGGGAGCTGTGTAAATCACCAAAAAGCAAAAAAAAGGACCGGGGGGGGGGGGGGCGTGAAGGAACCTGAAAGGAGAAGGTGGTGATGAAGATGAAGGATGAAAAACCACGACGACGACGACGATGCTCGACATGGCTCTCTCGTCGAGGGTTGGTCAGAGGGATCAGAGAGAGAGACACGAGAACCCAGCCGTGTCTTTGAGAGCACGGTATTGGCCGAGCCTGTTGCCAACGCACATGCATGTAAGAATACGTGCTGTCGGTTGAGACTGTGCGGTTCATGTGCCTGGGATATCATGGTTGAGTGCTGGTGTTGTGCGTACAGGTTTGGGTTGGAGAGGAGGAGAGTGAGGAGGGCAAGGAGAAGAAGACGATGAAAAGGGCAAAGAATGACGACGAGGGAGAAGAGAGAGAGAGAGGGGGAGGGAGAGAGAGAGAGAGAGAGGCTACCATGGAAAGACGGCACTCGCTGGCAGATGAACCGGCCTACACGCACTCGACGCTACAGCTGCTCCCCCAGCCGCCACTCGCTCACCATCTCCATCCGGGACGCAGGCTTTTCTCTCTTCATTCCCAACCTCGACGCCGTACCGTCTGTTCCGACTTGAGAATGAAGTACCGTCTGAGAATGAATCGCCCTCCCTTGACCAACACCCGTCCACAACGTCCCCCCTCCCCCCTCGCCTCGCATCCATCACCTGCCTTTTTCCCCCATGTCGCCATGTGTCTCTCTCTCGTCTCGCCAGGGACTCCGACTGAGCCTGGTCCTCGGTCAATGGTCGGTCAAAGGAGCACGAGGGAAAAGGAAAAAAAGCAGCGAGGGGATAAGACGGTTGTCTGCACGCCGGGCCCCCGATTAAGACGCTTGTCTGCACGCCGACCCCCCGATTAAGAGCTTGTCTGCACGCCGCCCCCCCGATTAAGAGCTTGTCTGCACGCCGCCCCCCCGATTAAGACGGTTGTCTGCACGCCGCGAAGAGACGGTTGTCTGCCCCCCCCCCCCCCCCCCCCCCCGATCGAATCCCTGCTCGGCTCCCGTGGCTGAGACCGCCTGGCAGATCGATCACCTTCCTCCGTGCCTCTCCCACGGTTCGAGCAATGTTTCAGGACCAGGAGCGCCGCATGGGTTCGACTCTTGCTCTCTGGTAACAAGCCGCCTGCCTCTCTACCACCTTCTGGCCATGCAGCTGCTTTCCCCTTTGGGACTGACCGTCTCCCCATCCACATCCACGGCATTCCTCCGGCCGATGAGTGCCCCCTACTCCGCCGTCCCGTGTTGGCCGGAGCGTCCCGCCCTTCGTCTGGGAATGGCGATGAGTATCTCGACTAACACGTTTATTGTCCATTATTGTCGACAACAGTCGTCGTCTCTCTGGAAAAGGGGGAGAAAAGGGGGTGTGCGCGTAGAGGGCCCGAGCGGCTTCTACACGGCACCAAGACAGGGGGAAACAAAGGGCGAGGAGAGGGAAAGTGCAGGATGGGGGATGGAGGCACTAATTCCCACGACTACACGTCTCGCTGACGCACTCTGCCTTGCCAGATGCGCTGTCTCGAGCCAGGGCTTTTTTATCCCGTTTTTATCCTCTCTTCCATCACATGTCTCTTTACTTGGCCTACTCCGCCGTCCTCGATTCTTTACTTGGCCTACTCCTCCGTCCTCGATTCTTTACTTGGCCTACTCCTCCGTCCTCCATCTTTACTTGGCCTACTCCTCCGTCCTCGATGGAAGGGGGGTATGCGTCTCTCCTGTCCCCCGTAGTCAGGGCTACCAGCTCCCGGAGACAGGCCAAGACGGGGGTCGCCTCGGCTAGGTTCCTGGGGATATACGACCGGACCGACGACCGACGACGACGACCGACGGCCGACGGGCAGCAGTCAAGGAGCAGTACGGCACCAGCAGGGCCTGCGCCGGCCATGGACGAAAAACTATATAAAGTCCTCATTTTTCACGGAAGGGAGCCCTTGTTGCAGTGTCAAGCAAGGCAACACCGCCCATCAACCAGAGCCCCTTTTACATCTTTCTCGCCCCTCTTGCACGTCTTTATACCTCGTCTCCCAGCCTCTGTCGTCAAGACCCGGCTTCTCAGACGCCACGCACTTGGCCATGGCCGTCTCCGTGGCACGGAACGTCCGCCCCCTTCCCACCGCCTCGCTGAGCTTCGGCGAGCGCGTCGCCTGCCCCTTTCCCACCGTCACCGCCGCCTTCTACCACCAAGCCTCCTCTTCTCCACATTCCTCCATTGCCGTCCGGGACCTGACCGGCGCCTCCCCTCGCGAGTTGACGTATGCCCAGCTCGCCGGCCATGCCCAGGCCCTCGCCATGCGGCTCCGCGGCCTGGGCGTCGAGCCCGGTCAACGCATCCCCCTCGTCGTCAAGCGGGGGCTGGAGATGCTAGTTGGCGTCTGGGCAGTCTTGTCCTGCGGCGCTCAATATGTCCCCCTCGACGGCGGCGTCGTCCCCGACTCGACCATCAGGCATGTCGTGGAGCAGTCCGGCGGAGACGTCGTCCTCTGCCTGACGAGCACCGAGCACCGGATCCGGAGCCAGTTCCCCAACCTCATCCCCGTTCTCATCGACCAGTGCATGGCGGCGGACCCGGAGCCCCCGTCGGACGGCTGGGTAGATCTCGCCTCTCCCGACGCGGGCTGCTATGTCATCTATACATCTGGTTCGTTCCCCCCTGACCCGTCTCTCCACTGCCGGCTCCAACACTTGCGGACACGTTGCGCTGATGCACCGGCTCAGGAACCACGGGCAAGCCCAAGGGCGTCGATGTCACGCATAGAAACGTGGCCAACCTTGTCTGCCTCTCTCCCGGGAGCTTGGGAATCCGTCCCGGCATGTGCGTGGGCCAGGTGCTCAATATAAGCTTTGACATGGGTAAGCTCTGCCGCCGAAGACACCGATATGCCATACATACACATTCACACACACGCCCCCTATGTCTTCGTGTGCGGGACCCCTGCCTCTGTCATGTTGCACCACATGGCTCTGAGGCTCATCGAGACTGACTTGGGACCATGTAGCCGCGTGGGAGATTTTTGCGTGTCTGTGCAACGGCGGCACGCTCGTCGTCAGGGGGTCTCGGTGGGAGCCCACGATACGGGAGGTGAGTTGGAGCAAGCATGGACGACGAGGGCATCGCCGACGCTGACTCGACTCTAGCTCGACGTGCTCATCTGCACGCCCAGCATCCTGTCCAAGTACCAGCCGGCGCGGTACCCCAATATCAAGGTGGTGGCGACGGCCGGCGAGCCCACGTCGCAGGCGCTGGCCGACCTCTGGGCCACGCACGCGACGTACTGGAACTGCTGCGGCCCTACCGAGACGACCATTGTCAACACCATGTCGCGGCACGTGGCCGGCCAGGCCGTGTCCATCGGCCGGCCGACGCCAAACAACAGCGTCTATATAGTCGACGACGCCGGCGAGCCCGTGCCCGTGGGCGTGCCTGGAGTGATGTGGGCGGGCGGCCACGGAGTCTCTCGCGGCTACGTGGGGTTGCCGTCCAAGACACGAGAGTCGTACATTGTCGACCCCTTTGTCGACGACGGGTAAGACGCCTGCTCCCGCTGCCCGGCACCGGCCATCCATCGCTGACGGCTGTCTGTCTCATCCAGATCCCACATGTACTGCACCGGGGACCTGGGTCGGTGGAGCCTCGACGGCTCCATTGACATTCTCGGCCGCTGCGATGACCAGGTCAAGGTCAAGGTGCGTTGCCCCGGGTGCCCCCCCGGAGTCGGACGCGGGCTGACTTGCCCTCAGGGGTTCCGCGTGGAGCTCGACGGCGTCTCGGCCTCGCTGGCCTCGGCGCCGGGCGTGTCCCGGGCCGCGGCGCTCATGGTCGGCGGCCACCTCCACGGCTTCGTCGTGCCGGCCGGGCAAGACGCCGACGCCATCCTCGAGCACGTCGGCCGGGTGCAGCCGTACTATGCCGTCCCGTCGAGGGTGCACCAGCTAGACGAGTTCCCGACGACGGCCAACGGCAAGATTGACAAGAAGATGCTGCGGGCGGCGGCCGAGAAGCCGGACCAAGACTCGGAGAAGCCGGAGCAAGACTTGGAGAAGCGCCCCGTCTCCCCCGCCAAGTCGGCCAGCGACTGCGGCACCCTGGTGGAGACGCGGTCCATCTCGTCGTCGTCGACGCTCACGGCCGTGTCCGACACGCCCGACCTCGAGCAAGACATGCCCGGCAAGCGGTGGCCGCAGCCGCTCCGGGGCCTCCGGCTCCGCATCCTCATCGTCTACCGCATGCTCTTCAGCCTCGTCTGGCTCGCCAACCTCGGCGCCCTCGTCGGCGTCGTCGTCGTCGGCCCCGGCCCGGAGTGGCTCGCCGTGCTGACGGCCGCCAACCTCGTCACGGCCGTGCTGGTGCGCCAGGACGCCGTCATCAACCTCGTCTACACCGTCTTCTGCTCCCTGCCCAAGGGGGCGCCGCTCTGGCTGCGGGCCCGCTGCGCAAAGGTCTATCACCTCGGCGGCGTCCACTCCGGCGCCGGCGTGTGCGCCACCTCGTGGCTGCTGGCGTCGACGGTGCGCTCGACGGTCGCTTACACGCAGGCCGGGGGCGGCGCCGTCGACTCGCTGGCCGCCGCCGACTCGCTCGCCACCGTCGACTCGCTCGCCACCATCGTCGTATCCTGGCTGCTGTCGGCGCTGTGCTGCACCATCGTCGGCTTCGCCTGGCCGTCGTTCCGCAAGAACCACCACGACCTGTTTGAGCGCCTGCACCGCTTCCTCGGCTGGGCCGCCCTCTGTCTCTTCTGGGTGCGCACCGTGCTGTCCGTCCGCGACGCCACGCCCGCGGGCCGGGACCTCGGCCTGGCCCTGGTCCGGAGCCCCGGCTTCTGGATGCTGGGCGTGGCCACGTGCAGCATCGCCTCGTCGTGGCTCTTCCTCCGCCGCGTGCCCGTCGACGCCGTGCCGCTCTCGGACCACGCCATCCAGCTGCACTTTGCCTACACGGTGCCCGTCAACGGCAGCTTCACCCGCGTCTCGACCCGGCCCCTGCTCGAGTGGCACTCGTTTGCCGCCGTCCCCGCCCCCCAGCCGTCGGGCCGGGCCGCCGGGCCGGGCCGCTCGGAGCCGGGCTACTCGCTCGTCGTCTCCAACGCCGGCGACTGGACGAGGGCGTGCATCCGCAACCCCCCGACGCATCTCTGGGTCCGCGGCCTGCCCACCTGCGGCGTCATGCGCATCGCCACACTCTTCAACCGCGTCGTCGTCGTCGCCACCGGCTCCGGCATCGGCCCCCTGCTCGGCCACATTGCCCGGCCCAGCTGTCCGACGCAGCTCATCTGGTCGACGCCACACCCCGAGCAGACGTTTGGCAAGGGCGTCATCGACACCATCCGGCGTTCCATCCCGGATGCCGTCATCCACGACACGAGGGTCAAGGGCCGGCCCGACCTGGTCAAGATGGGCTTCAACCTCGCCAGGGAGTTTGGCGCCGAGGCCGTCATCATCATCGCAAACGAGAAAATCACCAAAAAGGTCGTCTACGGCCTCGAGTCGAGAGGCCTCCGGGCCTACGGGGCCATCTGGGACAGCTGAGGAGATGCCCCGGTGTCAATAATGCACAGTTGTACATGGTAACGGCGCGGGATTTGGCTTCATGTTTTCCTTGTTCTGGGCAAGCGTGGACTGTACGGAATCAATTTGAGCACGGCGACTTGCTATATAGTTGGGTCGGAGACCCTCAGGATACCACTTTTGAAATGACATTTACCTTTTTTTCTTCTCGAGGCCTGCCGCCCACACACCACCACGTGTTAGCGCACAGTCTCACGGCCTTTTCCTCCGGGCCGATCCGTTTCGACTAGCCGGGCCTAGTGCCGGATCCGAGTGGGGCCGGCAACCAACCGGATCTGGACCGGGCTGGCCGGGAGACTGTCAGCATCTCGAGGTTGTCACACGACCGGTTTACGTTTACACGGGAAGCCGTTTAAAAAAAAAAGTTGGATTATTCGGAAATGCTCACGCTGCTAGGCAACGTGACGCAAATGTGCTGCGCTGTTTAAATCCAGCCTTCAAGACACTGGCTGTGCCGCTGCCATCAAGAGCCAGACTCTCCCAGATCGGTATTACGGAACACCGCCTCCCTAGCGTGCATGCGGGCCTCGAATCCGCTAGGCTGCAGGACCGGCTGGCGACGGAGCTGCTGGCCCGGCCCGCGTCATGATGTTTCGTCGAAACGTGGTCTTGGAGCCTCGAAACCGAATGCCCACGTGAGATTTGACACCGGGTGACTACCGCACTGTGCAGGCGGAGTTGACGGTCGACGAGCCTGTATCCCATTGAAAGTCTGTTCCGGGCTTGCATCCCTCGACTCGCTGCATCCCAACTTTTAGAATCTCAACTTTTAGACTCTCCATTACCACTGTCATGCGACCCTTTCGCGAAGTCGCCACACATAAAAACGGGCGTCGAATCGGACAATCCGGAGACAGCCACGGCAGTCTGACTGCATGTTCCACGGCACCAGCAGCCGACCCCAACTCCATGGACGTCGGAGTGGGTCGGCGTATGTCGGTGCTGAGCCACTCTGGAAGCAGCCGTGAGTCAAACCTCGCCAGCAGGCAAAGACGTATCCGTATGTATGCACGGATGAAACCTGCGTGCCAGCTGCCGGTAGCTTCCGCCCTCGGGAGAGTCAAAATGCTTCATGTTCCGCCTCGAGGACGCAAGGGGGAGGCCCTGCAGACCGAAACACACTTCCCTGCATGTGAGTCAAACTATCGCAAACGTCGGTAATACTCGACGTGGTTGCTGCCCGCGCATCAACAGAGGGAGACACGAGGAAGCTTGTTCGCGGCAGGCGGATTGTCCAAGGCCATGGGTGCCTTCAGACTTTATACGTCATCTAAGGGAACATAGTTTCTCACCACTCAAGGTGAAGGGTGACTTCATACGTCATCCAAGGCAACATAGTCTCTCACCACTCAAGGTGAAGGGATCGTTCTGGAGAACCTCAGTCTGCGTGTATACATGTTGCTCTCGTCGATATGCACCCATCATTCATTCAGACTAATCAAGAAGTGCGGCCCGAAAACTCATACATCCTTCTGCCTCGTTGATACTCCAACCCCAGGCCCTCGTCGCTCTCCATCCCCCTCAACACAGGACTGAAAAAGGCTTCTTGACACAATGCCCCAAGTGGGTCTTTGGGTCGATTTGAACGCAGTAAGGTGCCCCTTTTCCACAGTCACGGTCGCTGTAGCAGTTTGTGTATTCGTAGGCGGCCTTTGACTGGAGCTGGCTGCCGTCGGACGCGGTGCCCCCCGGCAGGTCCTTCGAGCCGTCGACGACATGCTCGTCCGGGGTGAGATGGAGAGACGAGGTGGGATCCGACGATTGCTAGGTTTCGGCGTCGGCGCGACGGACTTTTCAAGGATGGACTGGCCAGGGGAGGCTTACCTTGGGCAGGGCAAGGGTGAGGCTAGCGAGGGTGGAAATGGTAGCCAAGTGGAAGCGCATTGCGGCAGATGGGGTCTATTGGAGAGTATTATTGAGTGTGCTGTGTTGAGCTGGCTTGAAGAAGAGAGCGATCAAGTGCTTGATGGGTTGTCTGCAATCACATGGAGTAACGCGGACAACTGCCCCCTTTATAGACAACGGCGACGAAACCTTTGCACAAAGCACATGACCCCATAGCAACTCATATACATAGCCGACACTATTTCATATACAACTATCAACAGCGACAGGCATCGCCACGACCGAGGCCATCCCGGCCAATATCCGGCCCATGGCGTGCCAAAGAAGCCAGAGACCCGGAGGACAGGGTCCGCAATCATGCCTATACCCGCGCTGCCGGCTACATTTACCCGGACCATATCGACCGATCCCTCTGGTGACGTTTTGCATCAAGTATTCTTTCTTGTCAGAACAGAGGCTTGACCTGATCGAGAGAGGGTGTAAGAGAATAGCTCTCGATATCCCCCCTCTCTTGGCTCGAGAAGGGGCTCTACAACTTCGTAGCAGCGCTCCACAGCTGACTCTATTCTCGGATGACCGATGGGCCTGGTTGCACTTGGACCTGGACCATCCTGACCAGCTCGAGCCTTGTGCCAATCTCCCAGCCGTTGATGGCGGACTTTACATGATGCAGATGATGCAGGTCCTCGATCGTATGAGAAATGGTCTCGTCACCACGCTGGGACTCGACCCTCGAACTCTATACCCTATATAACCTTGCCCTCGATCGGTTCCCCTGACCTTGTCTGATATGAGGTCACTCAACAGTATGTTCTTCTCATATCCACCTCCGGCTACCGACGACATAAGACAGTAGGCTTTTAGCCCGTAGGCCCTCATGTCAGAACAGAGGTCCTGTCCTACTAGGGACTAAAATACGTCGAGTTATACTATTTACACTCACACGAATCTCGACAAGGGAAAGACTTGTGCCGAAGCAATCGGACAGCGACGAGGATGCGTTCAGCCCGAGCGTACGGGCAACAGGCAGTGGGAACGCTGGCTCCGAAACCGAATGTGCCGGACCAAATTGCGCCACGGAGCTTCCAGATGGGAACTACCAAGGCGAAAAACAACATGTCAATGGGCCTCCACGCGACAGGGAGTCTGGAGGGCGGTACATTCTATTTGCACTCACGCACCATTTTAAAAGACTATCGAGTGCATGTAGTCCACTCTAAGTATAACGGACGGACTAATAATTCAGGCTACGCATCTTAGACAGACTGCTAGTTCAGCCATCCGGACTACCACTCTACCAGTTTGGTCTGGCCAAGTCAGACTGATGATGACTAGTAGGCAGTCTAGGGCGTGCAGACTGACCGTTTACACTATTAGGAGCACTGGGTGTCGGAGTCTTTTCCGGGTTACTCGTCAAGGGAAGGGAAATTAAGAGAGATGAAACCAATTTGATTTAACAGTAAGGACAGGAACCCGCTGATGGCCGGCCGAGCTTAAACTCCAAGTAGAGAACTGTCGAAGTCTTTGAGGGAGAGTACCTGATTCACTACCAGGTAGAGGACCCTTTATACTAGTATCAATAGGCTCTATCTTAACAACATCCGGAGTAAAAGTAGGTTGAGGAGCACTACTAGTGCTAGTCCTTGGAGGAACACTGCGAGGTTGTAGTTGGGGAATATTTTCGTCTTCTAGCGGACTAGCCGTAACCATGGCGGCGATAAGAGGGAGGAGGGTGGTTGAGAGCTTCATTTTGTATTTTGTCGATAAGGCGTTGGTGAATGATGGGATGATGGAGATGCAACAGCAGAATGCAGGTTGGGATTTCGACGTCCAGCTTTGGAGCTATACGATCCTTAAGTACCCGGGCTGATAATACGAGAGCCGCTCGGCCAGGGGCCAGACCGTAGTCGAGACTCAAGTCCGTGTCAGGACAAAGCTCAATGTCTTCGGACACTTGTCAGTAAGTACGATCAAGTCAAAAGTTTTAAGCATCTTGACTCGCGACTTGAAACAGATGCCGGAATCTTCATCCAAACAGGAGCCGCTTGTCATTAGTCGAACTCATTATATGCAGGAGTGCATGACGGCCTCACTCCCGTACGCTGCGGCGTTGGCGAAGCTAAGAGTACGGCGCCTAATGCAGTAACGCATTCGCCATGCGCATTGACGCATGAGTGGTTAGAATATAGCCCGGGCTCCTTTTGGGTCCGGCAGAGCAATAAGTCTTCATGCATTGCGCCCAGTACTAGTAACTGTATCAATAACCCGTTGGTTGTGGGGCCCCAGCAGTTGTCAGTGCTAGGATCCGGCATAAGCTTAAACGAGTCGTGCTAAGATCCGGCATAAGCTTGATCGAGTCGAAGATCCGGCATAAGCTTGAGCGAGTCGTCAGGTTTATGCCGCATGACGCCCAGCCAAGTGTCCGCCCAAGGACCCCTAACGGGGAATTATTTTCGGTGGAGCATACAAGGTTGTAACATGTTGGCCTGAGTGGCACTGCCGAGATTCGTTTCTGAGTCGTGTCTCTTCGGAGCAATAGGCTTGACTCAGCTAAATCAGTTTGTCAACGTGGCGACGTGGAGGTACAGAGCGGTCGTACGTGACCTCTAGCCAAGCCCGAGTGCGGACACTGAGCCGGAGTGCGGCTGTGTATACCTATTGAGTCGTCAGGGAGGACCTGGAGCAGGAACGCATAAGGACTTCCTGAGTAAGGAAAGCTACCCTTTTATGCGTGGGCACAGCCACGTGTGGATAGAGCCCCTTACTCAGGAGGTCCCCAGAAGTTAAAGATGGACAATATGCGTATACTTTCTCGCCATATGGAACAGGTCAGCAGCTGCGGGGGAGGTCCCCGCACACAAGGGAGGAAAAGGGGTCATGACAACACGGCCTTGACGATAGCGTCATGGACCCGAGCCACGGGCCCAGTCAATGTCTGAAGCCACGAGAAGCCACGAGCCTCAGCAAGGCATTGTTGAGGCATGCAAGGCTCTGCAATGAGCACACGGCTGGGACCCCTTGCGACGTGTATAAAGGGGCCCCCTTTTCCCCCCTTAGCTAGAGAGACCAGACAAGACAATGAGACCACACCAGCTTATTGCCGACCCGTGCAATTGCATGACCTATCCAACACGCGAGGTTTCCAATATGCGTGATTTGAACGAATTGAGGCATGACGGCTCGATTTAATTTAACAGTAAGGACAGGAACCCGCTAATAGCCGGCCGATCAAACTCCAAGTAGTACAACGTCCACAGCTTCTGCTAGTATATAGCCCATCGTAATCGTCACCCGTAGAGAGCAGTAGTATAAGGGTATAATCGAGGTGGAGGAATTGTAGGAAGTTGAGCACTACCTTTAGGTTCTGGACCCCTCACACTCCAAAGAATAGGACGTATCCTAATACTATCCGGAGTACTACTAACAGCGTGAGAACTTTCACTACTACTACTACTACCACCAGTAGGAAGACGACGAGTACCACCAGTAGGAAGACGACGAGGTTGTGGTTGGGAGTTGTTTTCGTCTCCTAACGGACTGGCCGTAGCAAGGGCGGCAAGAAGAGTAAGGAGGGTGGTGGTTAAGAGCTTCATTTTGTCGGTCGATGAGGCGTTGGTAAATAATAGGATGATTGTTGGATAGGCTCATGCAATTGCAAATATGATGGAGGCAACAGCCAGTGTTAGTATGGCGTCTATTGCCTATATCGATCAGCTAGCTAGGGGGGAAGAAGGGGTCTTTATTCGTATATACGTGCGCAAGGCCTTATTACGTGATCCCATCGTAGCCTTATTGCGTGGCTTTATTGCGTGATCCCAAGCCTCCGTGCGTGGCTTTATTGCGTGGCTTTATTGCGTGGCCTGATCGCGTGATCTAGGCCTAGATGCGCCGCTGTGCCGTAGTAATTCAATAAATTAAGCCGGTCTTGGCAGCGAGGATAAGTGGGTTTTCGCGCAATCTGGCCTTCTGTTAGAGGATACTAGGCCAGATCACTAGAGCCCTAGGCAGCCCCTTTTCGGGCCACACAGACACACATCAATACACATCTCAGCGGCCTCACAGCCACAGACTTCCTCCTATGAAATATCTTATTGGAGCCCCCCGCATTTTCCAGCGCCAAGACCGGCTCAATTTATTGAATTACTACGGTAGTCACACTGCCACACTGGGGGTCGGCATGCCCCATAAATCAACCACGACTCTGAGGGCAACGGACGCATCTCGACAACCCTGCCCCCCCAGACTGGAAAGCAGCTGCCTGATGGAAACCTGACGGAAACCTATAAGGTGGCGTGGAGTGGGCGCACGGGTAGGCGCAGAAAAAGTGCATCTTCTGTGCAAATTGAGAAGACCTTCGTAAGGCTTCTCTCTGAGTATTGCTCTCTTAATTGCCATAACTACCTATACTACTAGATTGGCGGGACATGGGCGCGCGCCGAAAGAGTGGAGATTTCTGATCTTGCTGTGTAAATAGCAATAGTACTCCCTTTTAAAACCTACCCAATCCAACCAGTAGGACCATGATTTGGAAGTAGTACAGGAGGAGCCTTAGGACTCCCTTGAGGTAGTTGATCCTGCTCACTCCAAGGAATAGAGGTTATCGTAACACTATCATCCAGAGTACCCGTAGTACTACTAGCATCTTCAGAACCACTAGCATCTTCAGAACCACTACCAGGAGCAGGAGGACGACGCGGACTAGCCGTAGCCAGGGCGGCAAGAAGAGTAAGGAGGGTGGTTGAGAGATTCATTTTGTCGGTCGATAAGGCGTTGGTTGGTAAATAACAGGATGATTGTTGGATAATTTTGTCGGTCGATAAGGCGTTGGTTGGTAAATAACAGGATGATTGTTGGATAGGATCGTGCAATTGCAAGTGTGATAAAGGCAACAGCTGGTGTGGTGTCTATTGTCAACTAGCCGAGGGGGAAGAAAGGGGCTTTATATAGGTGCCTTGATGAGGCCCGTCCCTGTGGCGTGATCCCATCGTGGCCTTATTGCGTGGCCTCCTTGCGTGGCCTGATCGCGTGATCCTAACATGGCCTTGCTGTAATCAGCCTCATGGGGTCACGACCCCTTTCTTCCCTTGTATGTATGCGTGCGGATCGCAATACGCTGCGAGGAGAGTCTCGCCACTTGGCATCATCTTTGGGGTTTCCTTGTTTCGGCTTTGTCGCCACGATGGATTTGCCACGATGGATTTGTCTCCACGAAGGATTTGTCGCCACGACGGCTTCGTCCCAACGTTTGCCATGGCCCCCTTTTCCTACCTGATTTGAAGGATACGCGGGTGAATACAGGGAACCAAGGGGAAGGAACGGGAGGATCGATGATGGGATGCGCCTAGAGGCCGGCCTGGCAGGCTTGGATCGGTGCTGTGAGGACGGATACCTGACATCAATTACCAAGATGTGCAGTGCAACGCAGGACTAGGGACAACAGCCGCAAGGACGAGTGCATCTGCACCTTGCTAGGCGCGCTCGCGATAGTTTTCATAGCGTTAAATTGATCATTTAACGCTGGATATAGCCCGGTTAAGTACCTATATAGGCCACGTGTCTACTTCGTACTTACACACCTACTTCGTATATTAGGTGGCATATAAGACAAGTTAGACCAGACGACATTATCGGTCTTTTCCCTCGTCAATCCGTGTCTTTAATCGAGCCTAATTGACGTCATCTTAATCGCTCCCTCGGGCGCGGGCAGGTCATTAGCAAAGCGCAGCGAGATTCCATGGAACACGATAGAAGTAGTGAGTGTGTATTGTAAGTGTGTCGCTGCGCTTTGCTCATTAATCGGATGAATTTGAAAGCTTGGCGTAAATCCCCCTCCTTTAATAAGTGGTCAGACGAACACGAGTCACGGATACGAGTTGCGGAGTATTAAGTTCCAAGACGACCGGGGGTCGGCATGCCCCATAAATAAATTCACCACGACACGACGACTGAAGAGCAGCTGCCCGCCAGAAGCCCGACGAAAACCTGCCGGAACCACCTTCCAAAAGCCCACTGCACCGCCGCCATGGCATCGCCAAAGCCCCGCCGCGACTGGCTCTACCTCGCCATCATCGGCACCCAGCTCGCGGGCATGCTCGGTGCGTCTCGCCACGAAGCCGCCGAGCCCCGTCCCAAGCTGACCGCCGCTCCCCCGTGGCTGGCAAAACTGGCAAAACAGTCCTCGACCTAGTCCCCTTCTACCCCAGGCCCCTCTGGCACCCCCCCTCCTCCCCCCTCCACGCCCTCGTCTCCCTCCGCGCGCTCTACGCCTCCCGCTCGGGCGACCCGTACTTCGCCGCCCCCGACGTCCAAGCCCACGAGCCCTGGCTCCGGCTCTGCTTCTACGTCGAGGCCCTCGTCCAGCTGCCCCTCGCCGCCTACCTCGTCTACCAGCTCGCCTCGTTCCGCCGCGCCTCGGGCCCCGCCGAGCTCGCCGCCCTCGCCTTTGGCTGCGTCACCGCCGTGTGCGCCTCGGCCTGCTGCTTTGACCTGTGGCATATGGGGCCCGATCGGCTGAGCGAGAGCCATAAGCCTGCCCTGCTCTACGGCGCCTATTTGCCCTTTGCCGCCGTTCGTGAGTGACTTGCACCCCTTGCTTGTTGGCCTTGGAGCTCTGCTTGTGACTGCTGACGCTGCGCCCCGTGTAGCCGCCGTCATGGCCGTCGACATGTACCTGCGGCTCCTGCCCCGAGTGCGCGACGACTCCAATGTCCAGGCTGAGAAGAAGAGGGTTTGAGTGGCAGGGCGTTTTGGTGTACATACCTATGTCAGTCGGTGACTCCACGAGAGCCCGTGACGTTACAGGTCCAATACCTACACTAAGTACAAGCCAATATCTGCTTCCATCAACACGCCATCCTTCTCCCAAGTCTTCAAACTCCACGTCGGCCCAGAGCAACATTCACCCGTAACGCCCACCCAGTAAACACCCCCGTCTTCTCCTTGCCGAGGAGCATTTCAAGCAAATATTCAGTCATCAGAACAAGTCTCACGACAAGCGTCTCTCCAAGCACCCGGCTCGCAGCTAGTCCTTTCGCTTCGAGTACCCCCAGCCGTTGCCGACGCCGTTGAGGCCGTAGCCCAAGGGGGTCGCGCCGCCCATGACCCTTCCCCTCAGGCGGCGGGGCAGGACGATGCCAAGAGTGTACAAGCCGGCGACGAGCAGCCCCGCGATAAAGGAGACGAGGCTGTAGAAGACTGTGCTGGCGTAGACGTGGCCGCCGAGCCCCTGCCACTCGACCTTGCCCTCGGTCCTGGGCAGGGCCGGCGTCGGGAACCAGCGAACGGACAGCGTCAGGGGCAAGGGGTCGCCGATGATGAGACGCTTGGTGTCGGAGCCGTCCATGTGCCTGAGGGGACTGGTGCTGTAGGCAATGGCCGAGTCGAGGACGCCCGAGTCGTGGGGCCGCATGTGGTGCTTGGGGGTGCTGTGCAGCAGCACGTTCATGTGGGTGCTGATGTGCATGTGACTGAGCTGGAGGGTGCCGGCCACGGCAAAGACGAGGGGGATGTACTCGCGGGCGCGTGGATTCTCGCCGACGACCTCGACATGGGCGGGCGGGCGGGCGGCGAGGCGGCAGGAGAGCGGGGCGTCGCTGTGGATGTAGAATTCGAGCAGGTGGAAAAAGGGGTCCGAGACGACGGGGATGGTGCAGTTGAGCTCGGCCTCGATGCCGTAGCCAAACTCGAGCGGCTTGCCGGATTCCTTGCAGTCGGGAAACGGAATCCACTGCAGCTCGTGGTTGGCCAGTTCAATGTGCTCGCCGGTTTCTCTAAGGGACAGAGTGTTTTCGTCAGCCAATGCGCGCAGAGAGCAAGGCAGGTCGACTCACGCGCTGCGGTTCATGCACTCGACCTGGATGGGGGCGGCGTAGTGATACGACGGCAAGCCGTCCATGTGCTCCAACGACGACTGCGACGGCCAAGATGAAGCGGCCGAGACCAAGACTCGGGCCCAGGAAGACAGCGCCGCGGCGCCCACGACGGGCAGGGCGAGCATCACGGCGGGCAGCTGGCGCGCGGTATCGAGGGGGCGTTTATCGGCAGCGAGGAGTAGGACAAGCAGGCGGCGGGATCACCTGAGGCATGGCGCGCAGCCCGAGGCGAGGCGATGCGCGAGGGATGGGAAGACGAGGTTCAACCGATTGGCTTCTCTTCTGCAAGAGTCAGATGCCAGGGTGGCTTTAGCTTGGCCGTTGAGCCACAGAGCTACCTAGTAGTACTAGTGCCAGGTGGGGGCGCCATCACGTGCGCTTTCTTCTGTTGCCGATGGCGATGACTAAATCATGCAACACCACTAAAATGTAGTCCTCGGACTCCAAACCGTCCCCAAATAGCTTCACTTCACCAAGTCACGTCATGCCTTTTCATCGCTCCTTGCTGCCCATGCAAACAGCCAATTTCCCTACCGGCGCTATTATATGCTACATGCAACCTCTCCATCAAGAACATGACCCTAACTCGATGGCGCCCACCACCCACCCTACCCAACCGCACTTGAATTCCATTCGTTCCATGCACGCAACTGACGTAAAAGCAGCCAGGGTAATGCTTGCCGCGCTCCGTCGCCCTCACATGAACCGCAGACTCCCCGTCGCCACCCTCTCCATCAGCCCCGACACCTCGCGCCGCAGCGTCCTCAGCACCCGCCTCACGTCCGCCAGGTCCGCGCCCCCGTTGTTGCTGCCCTGGCCCGGCGGCGGCAGCGCAGACTCGCACCGCGCCAGCAGATCCCCCACCGACGGCCCAATCGTCCCGCCCTTGCCCGACCCGCCGCGCCGCCGCGCCTCGCCCACCCAGCTGTTGACCACGTAGACAATCGTCTCGATGATGCGGTTGCGCGCCATGCCGCTGAACCCGTAGTCTTGCGTGTCGAATATGTCCTCGAGCACCCGCAGGATCATGTCGTGGGACACGCCCAGCGCCAGGAACAGCTGCACGGGCCACGTCGGATCCGCCCCGATGCTGGTGTCCTGCTGGTACGCGACTGCGTAGCGGCACAGCTCCGGGAGCAGCGTCTGGATGGGAAACGCAAAGCTGTCGAGGGACGTGTGGTGCGCAATGTTCCGGATCTTGCTCGTTACCGCCTCGTATGGCATGGGCGGCGACGGCATCCCCGGCCCCAGCCCCTCGAGCCTCGACATGATTTCCTCGTGCGTCTGCTGAATCAGGTTGCTCCACGTCGCGGCAATCGTCGTCGGGTTGCGGTAGCCTGCCGTGTGGTAGATGAGCAGACACACGTCGTGGTAGCCGACGTTGTCCGCAAACTCGTTAAAGAGCTGTCCAGCTTGTGAGCAGCCACTCAAGACGGGGCCGAAGCCTGTGGGGCGGGGAACTCTTACCTGGGAGAGTTCCAGCATCTTGCCATCCAGTGACTGCTCAACCTCCGTTTTCTTCTCGGCGTCAATTCTCTCATCCATTCTTAGTCGGCCCAGCAGATCATCCTGGATATTGGCAATCTCGAGCGACTCGCTGACAGTGTGGTTCAGCATCTGCTGCTGCTGACGGCTGACGCCGACGGTCGCCACGCTGGCGTTTGCCTTGGCCAAGCTCAGCAACCTGATGCGGTCCTTGATGCCGAGGGCAAAGTCGGACAGGGCCAGCTGGGCCTGGACCTCGGCCGCGTCAAAGAAACGGCTTCGGTTGGTGTAGAAGCGGCACAGCAAGTCGGCGTGCTCCGCGCTGGAGCCGGCCAGGCGCTGGAGGAACGTCACGACGTGGGGGGAGTCAATGGCCAGGATGCGGTCCGTCCAGCCTTGCTGCATGTACCACTCGTACAGGTCAAAGTGGAAGACCTCGTCGTCGGATCCGTTGACCACCTCATACGCCTCGAGCCGCTTGGTCGCAATCAGGGTTAGCTTACCGTCCACCATCTCGGGCTCCCTGCTCGACGCCGTGTCGAGGTGCTGCAGCGCGTCGTGAATCAGGTCGTAGCACCGTCTCCGCTCGTTGAAGGCGCTGGCCCGGGGGTCGTTGGCCGGCCTCCCGTCGTTGACCCACATGAGCGCCGTGTTGCCCCTGTCCCTCTCCCGCGCCACCATGAGGCAGAGCTGGACGGCGCCGGCGTAGTACTTGAGATCGACGTACTGGATGACGGCCGTCTGCAGGTTGGCGGGCGTCAGGCTGCCAGCCACCTTTTCAAAGAGCTTCAGGCTCTCGTGCAGGAGGCTCCGCGACAGGTTGCTGTTGAGCGGCTGCTCCGACGCCCGCTTGAGCTGCTCCTGGGCCTTGAAGATGACAACGTCGTCCGGGCTGCAGAAGCTGCCGCATCTCCTCCGCAAGGCATCGGCCACCGTCTCCACGTTGGAGCCGCTCTCGATGTTGCGGTTGACAATGGCCTTGACCAGCACCTTGGCAAGGTCTTTGCCGTCTGGTTGCGAAAATAGCTTCTCGTACCTAAGGTCCTTGAGCTGCTGCCGCGCCGTGTCGTCGAGCCGGGTGAAGATGTCCGTCGCACGCTCATCAAACATCATGAGCACAAACGAGATGCCCTCGGATATGCTCTCCATGAGCTTTTGCAGCGCGTGGAGCGCCTGGTGCTCCGCCTGCAGCGCCACCTCCTCCTGGCGGCTCGACACCCGCTGCAGGTCCGACGGCCCCGACATGCCCTGGATGAGCCCGTGGTTTGACTCGATAAACTTCCTTAGGCGCTCGAGGTTCTCCTGGGTGGCTTCGAGCTTGGAGATGGGGACGGCGGAGTCGATGACAATGCCGCCCGCCGGCGAGACGCCCGACCTGACGACGGGCGCCTTCCACAGCTTGCGGATGAGACGCGACAAGTAGAGAGCCAGGGCGTCGTGGCGCGACGACAGTCTCACCGAGTCCGTCGTCAACGCGATGCCGTCAGTCTCGATTATGGTCGGTTGCCCCCCAAAGTCGACAAAGAGCCCCCTGGCGCGATCCTCGGTCGCCTGGTCTATCGCCCGCGCCGCACCGAGTCGCGCGTCCCCGCCGTGGCCGCAAGCCACCGCCAGAGCAGCCGAGACCGTCTCCACGCGGCCGTAGAGCTGGATCAGGCGGCGCGTGATGGGCTCCAGCGCCTCGTCGCCGGGAGCGTCTCGGATAGCTGCGGCAAAGGTGTCGACCAGCCGGCGTCGCCGAATCACGTGGACGCCCGTGTTGGTGAGGACGGCAAACTCGCTGGGCGCCTCGTCAAACTGCACCGCCAGCTCGTTGCCGAACCCTAGCGGCTGAGGGGCGGCGGCAAACGGCTTGGTGATGAGGCCCACGGCCTCGGCGCGGCTGCCAATGTCGATCCAGCTGGCCTGCTCAAAGTACCGCAGGGGCGTGGTGGGCGAGGTCCGTTTTATCCGCCCCGACTCGGGCCCAGAGACGAAGAGGGTGTCGGTGTTTGCGTTGTCGCCGCTGCTCACAAAGTCGAGGAAGTATCCCGGCGCGAATCGAGCGCCTCGCCTGCTGGAGAGCAACATTGCCGAGTCGAGGTCGACGATTGACTCGCCGCCCGATTGCCCAGACGACGCAAAGTGGCCGGACCGGCGGGGATTTTGGCTGGGAGGAAACTTGATGAACTGGACCTGCATGCTCTGGGGCGCCATGTTGGACTGCGAACCGTAGAGGTAGGACGAGGCACTGGTCGCGCTGAAGAAGAGGCGACAGCCGGTGTCGGTCAGGGCCATCAGATGCAGCTTCGACGCCTCCTGTTTCGAGATGGGGCTGATGGAGACGATGCTGATGCGGTCGTTGAGAAGCTTCGACTGGTTGATCATGTGAGCAATGTCGCGGAGGCAGTGCACCTTTTCCTTTTCGATGACCTTGTTGAGACGTTCAGGGGCCTCCATGTGATAGGTGCGAATGGTCGACTTGCTCGAGAGGGTGTAGACGAGCTTTCGCGAGTCGTCAATGACGATATCGACCAGGTGCTCGGGCGCTCTTTGGGACCAGAAGCTAGACTGCAACGAAACAACAGACGACCAACCAGGATTTGTATGGTTGATCTTGCCGCACCGATTCGAGAACCACTTCTCCTCGGACTGGTAGTAGAGCTCGTTGATATCCATGTCGCTGCTGCCGCCAAAGAAGATGCGGCCGTCTGCCGATCCGGAGATGACACGCACATCCGCGCCGCGCAGAGGCAGATTCATCTTGGTCTGATATAGGGCGACCGACTTTGTGCCTGCCGTGGTGTCGGCCGTTGACACGCCGAGCAGAATCATCTCCGAAGACGTGGCCACGGCGAGGATGTGGGTAATGGTGTCGACAAAGATGCCTGGCTTCGGGGGCACGAGTGCCACTGCGTGAATGGTATGAGGCTGGTCCTCGAAGCCAATAAGCTCGGGGTCGGGATGCGTGTAGTCCCAGAGGAAGAGGGAGTTGTCGATGACGACCCAGGCGTGGTTGATCTCGGCAAACAGGCCCATGAGGGTCTGCAGCTCGCCCGCATTGTAGTGATCGAAGACTTGGTTTGGGATCGGATACATGTGCGTCTTGTGAAAAGGGGCCCATGGCGATTCGGGGCCAGGAAGCTCGTAGTCGGACGAAGCACCTTCTAGAAGCGCCGTCAGCAAACAGCTTCAGTGTTTACGAGCCAGGGAGAGGGAGGAACATACGCCTGCAGTAGGAGTCAAGATCGGGAAAGTTCTCGTCGAGCTGTAGGAAAGCATTGATGGCCTTGGCCGCCTTGACAACCGGGGGCACGTTGGCGGAACGCGGCGCAGGCAGCGGCGTCGCAGCCACCAAGCCAGCCTCTGACGGACCGACCACAGCCATCGAAGACACGGAAGGGGCCGTCTGAGCCGTCGCGCCGGTAGGGGTCAAGGCAGAAGCGGCGCCGGGGCTCGGTTTGGCGCTCAGCGAGTGGCCGCCATCGGAGACGACGGGGAAAAGTTGTCGTCGCACGGAATCCGGCGGCGCCTGAAACCTCGAAGCGACGGCCGGCGTGTTGAGAAACGCGCCCGGCACCGGTCGCAACGGCGTAGCTTGCGGGAGCGACATGTCGGAAATGGATGGCCAGCCTCTTCACCTGTCCCGAGCTGGATCAACGAGGAACGTGCGGTGCCGAACCATCAAGCACGACGGCGTGTCGGTTGGGTTGGAGCGCGATCGCCAGCTGCCAATCGTGTCCCGTCGGCGCTGCTTGTTGGAAGCCTCGGCCAGCGAATGTCAGCCGGTCGTTGCGGTGTTGCAGAGGCCAGCTAGAGACGTCGTGGGGAGAAGGGGCAGCTCAGCTCTGGTGTTGATACTGTGATGATGTCCCACTTTGAGGAGGCTGGCACAAGCTTGGATTTTTGCGCCACGCTAAGCCGAATCGGGACCCGTGGCTATTGCGCCCCACAACCATCCATCTTGTCACAAGGCGGGTTCAGGTTTTGAATCTCGCAAGCTGTCTCTACTGATTCTAGGAAGGCCGAGTCTGTTGGGAATGGCCAATGACTGACGAGTCCGGGTGGTGCAGGCAGACAGCTCCCAAGTATGTACAGAACATGGCTCTTTACAGCTTCGACCAAGCGAGTGGCCATTGACTTTGCTCCATCATATATAGCTCTACTTCATGTCCTCGTTCTTCTTTTTCGAGTGCAGGATTCACAAACAGGGCCTACAGCAGCATCTTCTTGACCTCGTCGGCCAGGTCGTCCAGCTTGACCAGTATCCCCCGATCCTTCTCGTCCGACTTGTCTTCACCGTGTCCCAGCGACTTGAGCCGCACCTGGCCGGCAGCCAGCTCCTCCTGGCCCAGGATGACGCCCAGCGGCACGTCCTCTGCCGCCTTGAACTGCTGTGGCAGCTTGGGCTTGACCTTGGGCGAAAACTCGGCCCGGATGCCCGCGTTCCACAGCCGGCGGGCCACGTCCATGCGCTCGAGGAGCAGCCCCTCAAACTCCTTGCCACCAAAGGCCATGATGTACACGTCGGTCCCGCACGCCTTGGCAGCCTTCTCCCTCTCGCGGCGCGCCTTGAGAATGGTAAAGATGCGGTCCACGCCAAACGACACGCCCACGCAGGGAATGGTCCGCTTGCCGTACATGCCCACCAGGTTGTCGTAGCGCCCGCCCGCGGCGATGCTGCCGACCTGGCTGGCCGGGTCGTCCTTTTTGCGCTTGTTGCTGCCGTCGGCGTCGTCGCTCTTGGGCGGCAGGTTGATGACCTCGTATATCAGCCCGGTATAGTAGTCGAGGCCTCGCGCGAGCGACAGGTCAAAGGTGATTTTGTGGATGACGTCGAGGGCCTGGAGGTAGGAGCCCAGGAGAGCCATGTCCTCGATGCCGGCCTTGACGCTCTTGTTGGCGCAGAGGGTCTCATTGGCCCTCAAGAAGTCGACCATTTCCGTGACAGTGCCGCTGTGGCGCACGTATTCGCCAATGCGGTCCGCCACGTCCTCGGTGAGGCCCTTTTCCTCCACCATCTCCTTCTTGACGTCGGGCCAGGCCATTTTGTCCAGCTTGTCGACGGCGGAGCTGATGGAGCGAATCTTGTCGGCAGGGACGCCGGCGACGGCAAAGAGGCCGTCGAGGATCTTGCGGTGGTTGAGCTTGATGGTTATGCCAAGATCGAGGGCCTCGAAGACCTCGACAATGATGCGCAGGGTCTCGGCGTCGGGGATCATGGGGTCGTATACGCCGGCAATGTCAAAGTCGCACTGGTGAAACTCGCGGAGGCGGCCGCGGGCAATGGCGGGCTGGTCTCGGCGGTAGACCTTGGCGAGCTGGTAGCGCTTGACGTGCTGGATGTTGTTCATGGCCAGCCAGCGGGCAAAGGGGACGGTCAGGTCGAAGCGCAGAGAGCAGATCTCGCCGCCCTGGTCTTCCAGGTCGTACATGAGGCGCGAGTCCTCTCCATACTCTAGCGGCAGCGTGGTCAGTCAGGCATATAAGTCAAGGTCGACGGGCAGACGCACTGCCGGCGAGAATCTCCTTGAGCTCAAAAACAGGAGTGTCGAGAGGGGTCCCGCCGTGGCGCTTGAAGACGTCGGTGATGGATTTGCTGCGAGGCAGAGAGAGGGTCAGGAGACGGGCCGGGCCCTGGATTCAGACGAGGTGACGCACAAGACCTCGTCGCGCAGAAGCATGTCCGGGCCGCTCCAGTCGCGGGTGCCCTTTGGCGTCTTGAGGGCAAAGGCCCCGCGCGAAGGCTTGGACTCTTTGCCTTCGGGGCCCGCCATGGCGTCTTGCTGCAGCTGATGCTTTTGCGCAAGAGAACAGAGGCGTCGACTCGGGACGGAACCGGCGAGAGGGGATAAGGAAAGACGGCGACAGCTCGGGCGTCGGAAGCGGAGCAACTCTGGAATTTTGCTGAGGGCAACCAGCATGCCTCGGGCGGTCGACGGCGACGAGGCGGGATGGGTCAGGTCAAGCTAGTAAGTTGGTTGACTCATCCATGCTAAAGTGTTGAGAAATCAATCTGGGTGATAGCTCCTCGCGGCGCCTCTTTAATCCGGCGGGAGGAACAGTCTGCTACACAGTTGCAGCATTGGGGAAGAAAATGTACGAGTGTCGCAAACATGGCAAAATACAAGTTCTCGTCGGTTCTTCATCAGATCCATACACACGTCAAAGCCCGGTATCCGCTCCTCGAGGTGGCTTGACGCCTCTCCCGGGCTTGCTCCCTCCCAGCGAATGCCACGCCTTGGATCCGTCCCGACAACTTGTTGTGTTGTGTCTCTCCTCCGCAGTAGTCTCCAATACCTACTGAAGCAAGCAGCCAGTGGGCAGTTGGACAAGCGCCGTCTACTGCTCCTTGGCGTCCCGCTCCCGCTTGCGCAATGCCCTCTTGCGAATGTCAATGTGCATCTTCTTGTTCTGCCAGATGGTCACCCGACTGTTGACGCCCGGCACCTTCTCAATCAGCCACAGCATAAAGGCGTGACTCCACCACGGCGTGTACGTGTTGGGCGTTGACTGGTACCCGCCCAGGCCGACCTTGCCCAGCGCCGACCGGACGAAGCCGCGCGCATTCGGCACGAGCAGGCTGGGGCGCCGGATCTTGCTCATGGCCGTCGTCACCAGGTGGCTCAGCACCAGCTGCACGTCGACGTGATCGTCGGCCATTTCCGACGCCAGCGCGTTGCTCCACTGCTGCAGAAAGGCCTTGCTGCCCGAGTACGTGGCCAGGTACGGCGTGGGCGTCCAGCCGGCAAAGGAGCCCATGGTCAGGATCAGGCCGTGCTTGCGCGCCTTGAGAGTGGGCCCCACGACCTGCGTCACCTTGAGGGTGCCGATGCAGTTGATGGTGATGATGCTCTGCAGCTCCTCGGTGGGCGTCTCGAGAAACGACACGGGCATGCTGTGGCTCTGGCCGACGTTGTTGATGAGTATGGCCACGTCGAGGCCGTGCACCAGCCCGCCGAGCCTCTGGTAGTCGGCGTCGTCGTCCCGCGCAAAGTCCATGGCCAGCGTCTTGATCTGCAAGCCCTTTCCCGTGTGTTTCTTCTGAAGCTCCTCGACGAGGGAGTCGAGCTTGGACTGGGTCCGGGAGACGAGGACGAGATTGAAGCGCTGAGCGGCGAGCTGGTTCGCGAACTCCTTGCCGAGCCCGTCCGAGGCTCCCGTCACGACAGCCCAAGACCCGGGGTGGCCATATTTGCGGAGCTGGGCATTGAGTCAGCAATTGAGTAGAAGCAGGCATACAGGATGGAAAAGGCCCACGTTGACGCCGCTGAGCACAAAGGTGCTCAGGACCAGCCGTAGATAGCTCAGCAGCTTGGATGCCAGCCACAGCGCGCCCACGCACGCCAGCGCCAGCTGGGCCGACTTGGGCACGGGCGGCAGCTGGGCGAGGTATTCCTGGACCCTCTCCATGGCTCTGGCGAAGACCAGGAGTGGATGTCGTAGACAAGGCGTCGGGGCGGCGGTCGACCGTGCTGCTGAGGTTGCGATGGAGAGGTTGATGGGGAAAGGTACATAAGGAAGGTTGCAGTTGTTGAGGGCTGGCCCGGACCAGCCCTCCTTCGTCAACAGGCCCACTACTTATTCGTACCCTAAAGACAATACTAATTAATTGCAGCGTCCTACCGACCCAGATCGCAAGCCTGTCGAAGATGAGGCCGTATTAACGGAACGTCTCAGCCCTCACGTTGCACAACATCTAGTTGGCTGAGGTACGATGTCCTTGAGTGCATTCGCACCTCGGCTGGAATTTCTTCCGAGTGTATGTATTCGTACGAAGTACGAATTTGAATCGTCCCTTTTTTATTGACGCACGTGATCATACCATTCCTTTTAGACCTCCCGCTCGCACACCTTTTATTTGTACGTACTTCGTACGAAGATATCAAAGGCAACAGGTAACTGCGAAATTCCCGGTATATCGTTCTCTAGATAATACTATTTGCCTACAGCCACCTTCGATCCATGTGGAGCTACACCTCGTAACCCTTACATCGCTCATCCTTGCTATTACTCTCCTCAATACATTGTCCTTTCTCCTTTCCAGATTCCACGCACTCTTTAAACAATTGTTCCCCTTTTTCCAAGCAAATTTCTGCGCAACAGTGGGAGGTAGCAGTGTACCTTTCTTCGCACGTAGCTCGGTCGTCTTTGCATTCTTCGAGAATGGCCTGGACCTTATCAGGGTCGCAAGTCTGCCCGGCTTCAAGCCTGAGCCCCTCGCAGGAACCAGATTCCAGCGTTGAATTGGTGGTGTTGCCGCACTGGTTTTCCGTCTCTCCTCCAGACGTCTGTTTTGCCGTGCCCTTTACGCACTCCTTGAGACTGTCCAAAGCGGCGGGTCGACTCTTGGTTTCGAGCTTTCCTGGTTTTTGGCAATCTTTTGCCTTGTCCAGACAGACATCAAGGCTGGTGGCTGTCGGGTCTGCGCAGACCTGCATCCTATCAATGCAATTGAAGAATGCGGAGATTCCATCCTTCTCAGAAACCTGGCCTCGACACCGTTTCGCGGCGAATTGACAGGCATCGACATCGCCCGAGGTTCTGCAGTGGCCCTCCTCTTCTGGTGTTCCTGCAAGAGCCAGGCCGGCAAAGGTGGCAAGAATGATGGAAAGGTGCTTCATGTTGGCTGCTTGGTTGGCGATGGTGCTGAATCGACTTTGTGATAAGAGCAGGCGCTGAGCAGGTGAAAGCGTACAGACTGATATCGGCAGTTGGCCACGTTGTTTGGAGAGGGAATGTAGGGTTTTTATATTTAGATGGAATTACCCACACGTGCTTGTTGCTCCCTCTCATGACAGTCTCGTCACTATTACGAGTAAGTGCACGCATAAACCACTTTCCCTTGCTTCACACCAGGTATGTGACCGTGGAAAGTAACATATGGTGTGGACAGCAACACGGGTGTCATGATCTGCTGACCACGGCTAGTTCAGACTCCCTCCCAGCTTTCTACTCCAGACTCGTCACGACGCATGCGAGCGAAGAGACAAGGCTATAAGTGGAAATGCAGAAACGTATCCGTAGCTTTCAGAAGAGCAATCACCGTCTACGAAAACAAAGCACCATCCTTCCCTACTTACGCACTTTAGATGGTAGTATAAGAATTTGGTGTATAACATAAAGCAGGACAGTCCCATCCTGCACCACAGCAAAATATGTACGAATAGTACTTGTTTGTCATAAAATGCACTTTCGTGCTTGGATATTTGTTACAGACCTCAAATAGATACTAATGACTCGGTCTTTATCTATTCTACACGAATAACACCGTATAATCTGTTATTTCCCCCTAAATCAGGACCTCTAATACGTCAATGCATGACAACATGCGTGTATGCATTAGGTAACCGTCTTATGGGCTATGGGCCGACCCCCTTGGTGTCTGACCCACAGGAATAGACTCGCATACTATTTGTAACATTATTCCCCCCGTCGCATAGTAATTTCAATCATTCCCCATACAGCCACCGGTCCATCCATCAGCGCCCTGTACAATCTTGTTGTTATTATTAATAATGAAGCACCGCGCCCGCACCATGTCACCTCACCGCGGACATACTTGCCGCCGTGCTTCTAGTTCATCTTGCTGTTTGTGTCGCAGTTGTAAATGATGGAGATGTAGGACAACATTCGGTGGCAGCACACCACGCAAGACATGATAACATGGAAGTCCTCTTCCCTTGCGACCGTCGCTGATTCAACCATGATTGGTCTGCTGTGAATGGCCTTGCCCTTTCTTTGTTAGAAACTGGCATCCAGGCCTACAAGGAAGGTCCAAGAAGCTGGCGTGGGGTTGACTAGCTGACCGGGGGCGCTTCCTAGTCTTCGGCTGTGTTATAACATAGTTTGTCTTGCTATGGGTTTCTCCACTGAAAATATTCAGCAAGAACACCAAATTCGTGCTCAAACTTTCTCATGACTCCATCTGCCCATCCTTCACTCCGCCATTCATGCGTATCCTCCACCCCATAAAGCAACTTAAAATACTCCCAGCACTCAGGGTACCACCCAGCTCCCAATCAATGATTCCAGTGATCTTGTAATTGCCGGATACACATGAAATGATGATGTTTCCCAGCGTGAGATCCCCATGCGCGAAATGGATATCGCTCGTGTCGGGTAGTTTCAAAAAGTCGGCATATGGTCCATATTCCACGCCGTCTGGTCCAGGGATTTGGCGAGTGCCAGCAGCGAAAACCCAGTCATTAAACGCCTTGACGCTGAAAAAGGGACCCTTTCCGTAGTCGAGTTTGAAGTATCGGTCCTGCAGGATGCCGCCATTAACAGACCCTAGAGGTACGATTAGCCAACACAACTCGGAGTGGGAATGATATGTGAATAGCGATCCAGCGTTTCGACGAGCCTTGCTTTACAGTCTGCAAGGTCTTGACTATTTGTGCAAGTTGGGTGGTGATGGACTCCTTGTCTTTGTATGCGAGGAGCGGCCATGCTTGTCGCAAATTCCTGCCAGGGATCAAGCTCATGTATATGAAAACTTGTTGATCATGTCGCCTCCAGCCAAAAAGTTCGGGCACAGGAATTTCCTCATCGCTTGCGCCTCCTCTAACCTCAGCCAATCTTTATGCCCGAACTTGACGACAAGGTTCAGTTCTTCATAGGTGACGACGTGACGGAATCGGTCCCCGTGGTATCCAAGGACTTCGACTGGTGTTGGTAGTGATGCCTGGGACCAAGAATGAGGTATCGCGAAAGTCGGCCGCTTCTTTTGTAATGTCTGGCAACGAAGCGATGTCGATGAGGGATCCACGCACATTCTTGGTCACCATCGCTCGCAGCTGGGTGGGAACGAATATGCAGCGGGTTGTGTCAATTTCCGTTGGATAGGGGTCTTTCTTAATAAGTGCGTGCACGCTGACTTTTCAAAGACGAGGACGAGGACGATAATTATTATTCGTCGATTGTGTTGAAGGGTGAAATCTAAACATTTCAACGTTGCGTGTTCGTCTCTGGTTGGTTGATAACCAGGCGCCGAACCAAGTTCGCTCATTCCCTTTCTGTCTCTTCTGTCTGCCTGTCCGCCCATTAACAAACTGAATGTCCCAATTCGCCCCGGTAACCTCTGTCGCCCCGTGTCAACATGGCCTCACGAACAATCTACCTTGCAAAGTTCCGCCCCAGCGCAAACCAGCGAGCTCATTTCCCCATCTTCATCCCCAACGCCGCCATGAGTCACATGGATCTTTCCACGCAAATCAGGCAAACGGCGTGCTCAGGGACGATCATTCATGTTGTGGGTGAGCCATTGATGGCAGGGTATATGCTCGAAATCAAGCGCAACTATGAATGCAGCCTCTCTCGCGACGACTTGGAACAGTTGATTCCACTTGGTAGCATCGACTCGGATAATATCTTTGAGCCTCCGGACGCGGCGCCTGCCAAATAAAACAGAACCAGATCTAAGATGGAAATTGAGGCAGCCATGATACCTCCACCTCCCAGAGGCCAGAACATCCGGGCTCCCATTGATGGTGTAAGTGCATGTGGCAGCTTGAGCAGCTTAACTATGCTAATAGGAGCTTAGGTCAAAACCAAAAGATGTCAAGAGTGGACTATGGAGTTTCTCAATCGACTTGTGGAACAAGGACTTATCAGCACCGATGCCATTAAGGTTGCACAGCAGGAGCGAGACTCGCCAGCTTGGGGTATATTCGGGTACAAGGAACGCAACAGCGCTACTAGGGCTTAGAATTGGCAACCCACTGGATCGAAGACGTCTTTGATTGAGTAACTGCTGCCGCTGTCGAGAAGCAGGGCCTAAGACCTCGTCCCGAAGCCTAACAGCGAGCCGGGTCGGGACGGGAACTGGGAAGCGGCCGAAAGGTCAAGTGTGGCGTGGAAGACTGACGAGGGGGGAGGGGTGCGCATTAGTATTTAATGGAAGAGAGAAGTAGAGAAAGGATGGAAAAGGGAGTGGCTGATCAGGAGAACAAGGACACGGACAAGCATCACACTTAACGCTTTTACAGCAGTGGCTTCTGCTCATTCACCCCTGGACCCAAGTATCGGTACAAGCCGAGGTTATCTGCGCCTTCATTTGTCTCGACTCCCGGCGTCGGGCGTGGACATGGCGTTGTGAGATTTAGGCCTTGGGGAGCCTAGGATACTTCAGCTATTGCGTAGGCGGCGGTGGTAGGCGTGGACCTTGACTTGAAAAGGGGCGGTGTCCTGAAGTTAGATATCAAGGTGGAAAGCTTAAAGGGGCTACTTGATCTAGGAGGGACTATATAATCCCTTCTCTACCACTTTCAGAGCCCACACCAGATTCAAACCACTGCACGCATTCTTTCCCAGTCTGCGACACCCTTTTCACCCATCTACTTTTACACACACTCCGCATATCTCTCTTCTCGAGATCGGCAGCCAACTACATTATGCCTTTGCCGTCGCATCCGCTAGAATTCCACGGCCCCGCGTGGCACTACGAGGGTCAAACGCCTGTCGTGGACGACAAATACTACGACCGCGCGACCGGCGAGATTCGCAATGTGGTCGACGGCGAGGGTGGGGGGTATTACATGGGCCCGCCATCCGTCGACATCATTATCCAAAACCTACATGAAGGCTCCAACGAAGGCTTCTTCCGCGCTGCACGGGCGTTCCCTATAGGGCCTCTCTTATGTCATATCATGAAGATTATTGGAGAGAAGAAGCTAAATCTCGATTCCGTCACGGCGACGACGTATACAATTCGACTTACTCTAGCGCATGCGCTACCGCGCAAAGAATTCAACGAGATTGCTGTGGAAATGATCTGGGGCCAAAAGGAGTGACGGGACCACAAAGCTACGAAGGAGCTCACTGTATTAGTTAGTACTAGTATGTACTACGAATAGGCGCAATACTAGGTAGATGAAGTACGGATACTATGGCCAAATCGCTCGCACGTGATCCCGCACGTGATCCTATACCCGTTGTTCTGACACGGCCCTCAGCGCTTATCGGCTGGCGCGTTGCCCGGCCAGCCATGCAATCCCCCCGGGGCGTGCTGCAAGTAAACAATGCAGCCCGTAGATTCACATGCACGAACATGGTGCCATGGTTCGTCCCCTCTCATCACCAGCGAGGGCGACACTCTGTCGACAAGCACCCCCCCCCAGAGCGCCACGGTCCACATCAGCTGCAAATCATTACTCTGCATCTCTTATTTTTCTGCAGCGGATCCGAGTCCGCGCGGCACGATCCTCGTCTCGCATCTCACAGTCTAGGCCTTGACCCGTCACCTCTCATCCTTTGCACGTCGTCACATCGTGGCTTGTCCTCTGTCCGCTGTCCCCCGTCTCTCCCCCTTCTTCTTCCTCGGCCACTTGTCGTCAAGGCCTCGGCCACTTGCCGTCAAGGGCAATGGACCCACCCGGCAAGCCGTCGTCGTCGTCTTCGACGTCGCACAACCTCTTCCAAGTCTACCTGCGGCTGCGACCTCCGGCCCCCGGCGCCGCCCTCGCCGACCGCATCCTCGACGTCGAGCAGCCGGAACAAGAGGGCGCGCGCCCGTCGCACATCACGCTGAACCCGCCGACGGACCGGCGGAGGGCCATTGAAAAGTTTGCCTTTACGCGCGTCTTCGAGGAGACGGCGACGCAGCTTGACGTCTTTGACTGTGCCGAGATTGCCGCGCTGGCCGAGGGCGTGCTGGCTCCCCAGGGTGGCGAGGGGACCGATGCCGTGGTGGCGACGCTCGGCGTGACGGGGTCTGGCAAGGTAAAGAAAGGATGAGGCCTCTTGGCTGCCTGGCGTGAGCATGCTGACCGGGGGACAGACGCACACGATACTGGGGTCCAAGAGCCAGCGCGGCCTCACGCAGCTCGCCCTCGACGTCCTCTTCCGCTCCATCGGCCCCAACATGCTCGAGGCATCGTCGCTGCCCGGCGCCCTCGAGTCGCTCCAGGCCTGCGACCCATCCGAGTCGCTGCTCAGCTCGGCGCCGCAGTTCCTCGACTCGACATACGCAGACCCGCTGGGGGCCTCTCGCACAAACTCGCGCGCCGCCACGTCCATGACTGTACGTTTCCCCCACGCCCTCGTCGTCGTCGGTGGTCCCGAGAGGCTAACCAGGAGTCAAGGGCGGCGACCACGGCTTCATGTCGCCTCCGCCGCGGCGCAACCTCCAGCGGCCGTCGGCGCTCCCGCAGTCGCCCGACGTCAGCGGCTTCCAGGTCGAGTGCGACGCGTCGGCCGAGTACGCCGTCGTCGTGTCCATGTACGAGGTGCACAACGACCGCATCTACGACCTGCTCACGCCGCCGGCCAAGTCGGGCGCGGCAAAGGACACCCGGCGGCGGCCGCTGCTCTTCAAGTCGACGGAGCTGTCGCCCGACCGCAAGGTGGTGGCGGGCCTGCGCAAGGTGGTGTGCCCGAGCCTCAAGGACGCCATCATGGTGCTCGAGGCCGGGCTCGTCGAGAGGCGGGTGGCGGGCACGGGCAGCAACAGCGTCTCGAGCCGGAGCCACGGCTTCTTTTGCTTCGAGGTCAAGCGCCGGGCCCGCAGCAGGCGGCCGGGCCCGTGGGTCGGCAGCAAGCTCACCATTGTCGACTTGGCCGGCAGCGAGCGCGCCCGGGAGGCCAAGACGCAGGGGGCGACGCTGGTAGAGGCGGGCAAGATCAACGAGAGCCTCATGTATCTGGGGCAGTGCCTGCAGACGCAGAGCGAGGCCGGCACCTCGACCAAGGTGGGTTCCTTGTCGGACTCTGTCGGATGCGAGGACGAGACTGACGTGGCGACGACAGCCCAACGTGGTGCCCTACCGCCAGTGCAAGCTGACGGAGCTGCTCTTCTCCAACTCGTTCCCGTCGGCGGGCCAGGCCCAGGCGCCGCGACGAAACCCGCAAAAGGGCGTCATGGTGGTGACGGCGGATGGCCGCGGCGACTTCAACGCCACGTCGCAGATTCTGCGGTACAGCGCCCTGGCCCGCGAGGTGACGGTGCCGCGAGTGCCCTCCATCACGGCCACCATTCTCGCCCACGGGCCGACGGCAGCGACGGCGACGACGACGCGGCCGTTTGGGCCCGGCGGCTGCACGCGGACGCACACGCCGCCGGGCCTGCACATGGACGAGCGGAAAACCATGGAGATTGCGGCGCTCGAGATTGCGCGCATGAGCGACGAGCTGGAGCAGCAGCGCGACGAGCTGGAGCGGCAGAGCGAGGCGCGGCTGGCGGCCGAGGCGCACCTGCTGAGCATGGAGGAGCGCATGCTGGAGCTCGAGGCGGCGGTGCGCGACGAGTGCGCCACCGAGTTTGAGCAGCGCCTCGGCCTGGAGCTGGCGCGCTTCAGGGCGTCGCTGGCCCTCGAGCAGGAGCGCAGCGACGAGCACTGGGACCGCAAGGTCGACGTGCTGGAGCGGGGACTCGACAGCGGCAGCCACCGCCACGACGAGGCCGACAAGGAAAACGTGCTGGTCGAGGACGCGGCCCAGGAGGCGGAGCGCCTGCGCCGCGAAAACACCATCCTCAGGCGCGAGCTCGCCGCCCGCAGCCCCAGCAAGCGCATGCCGCTGGCCGAGCGCGACGACTTTGCCCGCTCGCTTTCCGCCTCCCCGTCGTCGCTGAGCCTCGCCGCAGCAGACAGCCCCATGGCCAGCGTCACCCTCAAGCTGGAGCGCATGCGCATCGGCAGCGCCGGCCCGGACGGCGTCCGCGCCGTGAGCTCGGGCAGCCCCTCCAAGAAGGCGCGCAGGCTGCCGGCGAAGCGCTGGGAGGAGCTGCATCTCGAAGATCATGACCGAGGTTGATGTGTTTGACCTGGACGAGAGCGTTGGCTGCTCTCGGGGAATAGGTAATTTCGGCTTGCGGCAACATTTCCACGGGGCTTACTTCGTACTTTGTTTGTGTTGGGGTTTCGCCGGAAAAGATACCCTGCCCTTTGGCTGCCAAGCCTTTGAATCTTCTTGATAGACTGTTTGGTGTTCTTGCCGCCCCGTGTTTGGCTGTCCTTCTGGGGTTGGGATTGCAAGTCTAGACCTTGACTCTTAATATCTAGCAGAAATGCCATCCATCTGCTTTGGCCTCTTTCGCACAAGCTCGCCAACCTGACTGGCGTGCAGGGCGGTTGACCCTATGGCAATGCTCTCTAGAGTCGACTTTGGGAGGGCTGAGAAATGAAAAGGCCGTTTGCTACTCGTCTGATACGAGGCGTCACGAGTACGGCACTGGCTCCGACCACATTGGCTCTTCCGGCCCCGGGACGGACGGAGCAACGAGAGCCATGGAGCCCGTCCGTGCCGTAAATGGAAAGACGCGGCAGTGGTATCCAAGACGACGACCCCAAGTAACGAGTCTGGGTTTTAAAACTGATGGCCTCCCACCTGTTCAAGTGCCCGAACCCCTGCGCCGTGCCCCACCCCCTTTTACTCCCGTTGCAGTATCACTAGCAAGCCCATGAGGCCCAGCATCACAGTCTTCAGCCAGGGGTGCTCCGACAGCATAATGGTCACGTAGCCCACAAACGGGACGTAGCCCACGACGCTGCCGATAATGTCCTTGCGCTCGAGGTAGTCCTGTCCGCGGGCGTAGAGGTCCGTGTCGTCGGCAACGTTGTTGTCGCCTTTGGTGAGTAGCCTGGCCTTGTCTCTGAGGGTGCATCCCATTAGCATTCCGTGCTCTCTGCATCCCCTTCATCACTTTCTGCCAGTGGCGGGTGAAAGAAACAGCGACCGTTCCTGGACGTCCGTGATAGGACTTACCCCACGCCAAACTTGCGCACCACCCGGTGAACAATGGGAATGTCCTTGTCCTTGACGTTGTATACAACCACCTCCCCGACTTCCGTATCTTTCCACACATTTCTGTTCCACAGAAGCAAGAGGTCGCCGCGTTGGAATGCCGGCTCCATGGAACCGGAGAGGACGACGACTATGGGGGACGGCGAGTCGGCGGCTATAGACAGGCCCTTCCACATCTGGAGCCAATCAGAAAGTCAACATGGGTTGATATACCAGGACGAGGAAGACGAAGGTTGAGCCTCAATGCACAGAGGCGTTGATGGCGCAACGTACCATAAAGGCCGTCGAGAGAATGAGGGCAAAGTTGAGGAGCTGAGCGGCCGCCTGGCGCGGGTTTTGTAGGCTGGACAGCATGGCGACGGGTGTCTTTTGCGCCAGTCCAGTCCAGCTCGGTTCGAAAAGGGGGATTGGCGAGAGAGTCGGGCCGTCGCGCAGCGAGTGGCTGCGGTGGTGGACTGGGCGTGGGGGAGGTCTGGACAGATGGCCGGCTCACGCCTCGCCACGGGCAAGCTGGCGTTTTCCGTTGTCTTCCGTCGGCTTAGCTAAGGCGATGGTCATGGTGTCTTATCTAATCTGAAGATACTAGGTACCTACCTACCTGCGACTCACTCGTCCCAATTGCGTGAGAAGAAACTCGTCATGGGCTTGGTGCTTTATTAGTCCCACTCTTCTCGGGACCTTGCAACCCTGGATCGTGCTGGCGGTAGGCATCAGACGACGCTCTGGATTTTGCTTGAAAAGGACTAATGCGTACATTTTGACGACAAATCCATAGACCCCCTCTATTCGTCCTATGTGCCGACACTATCCTCCCTGTGTAGTTAGAGGTTCTAATTGGCTCGGGAGAAAGGGGACATCTTGCTCCACGTAAAATAGCAGGAGTAAGAGGTACCGAATACCCCGCTATACCCCACCTAACACCGATTTCGCAGACTATCTTTAACTATTTACTCGAATTGCAAAAGATTTACTAGAAAGTTCAAATTTAAGATATAGGCTCTTTAATATCTACTCTTTACGATTATTATATTATAATACGATGCATCGGTCATTTAGGTATTTTTATACGACTTAGAAACCTATAGTCTATTGGTGTGAATTTTGGCGGGGTAAGTCGCTGTCGGTACTTAACTCGCTAGGGATTTAGTATGGTATACCTTGTATACAGGGTGGGCACACAGGACGAATAGAGGGGGTCAAATCCATGAGCCATCCGAGGTCGTAAGAGTTGGGGGGTGCCGATTCGCATCGGGCCACTCAAGACCAACGATGCAGGGGCCTCTAATGATGTCATGGAAAGCCTCAAGTCCCGACGTATAGAGCGGTTCCAGCGCTACATCAGTCATGGGATCGAATCTCATCCGACACTAGTAGGTATCCCACCTTTCTACACCATCACTCACGCTCAAGTCTCCAATCAAAGCCTCGACAACATGGCCGACAACAACAACAACAACAACGCTCAGCAGCCCGGCATGATTGCCAGCCACGCCCAATACGTCAAGGGTGTCGCCGAGGTCAGTCTGCCGATGCATCTCCAGCCGGCCCGAGATTGCCACTGACCATGGCCCAACAGTCGACGATTGGAAATGTCACGGGCTCCGAGGCCTGGAAGAGGTCGGGCGAGCAGGACCAGGCCGCGGGCGTCGACGCCATGAAGCGGGCAGGCGAGAACCGCGACCCCACGCAAGGCTACGGCAAGGTCGAGGAGTTGGCGGGCAAGGTCGTCGGGTGCGAGGGCATGGAGAAGGAGGGATCAGCCAGCCAAAAATAACAAGCTGCCCGTGACAATGCATCTGCGCCATGCCTGGGCGCCGTCTTGACCAACTATTGCTCTTGCAAGTGTGAGGACAAGTCATCGGACCACGTCGTAGAGCAAGGCAAAACAGACGGCGATGTCGGGCTCAAACAATTGTCCATCTCATGCCCTGGTGCCATCATGCCTCCATCAACTACAAGGTCTCTCACTCTTCTGAGACTCGCCACCCTGCCCTCTCGCTTCCCTCTTGCCTCATGCGACTCTGCCCCAATAGCAAGATGGTACCTGGTATCGTCGAGCCATCACCTTCCCATCGGCCACTATCCAAAGTACCTTGCCTCGGGCCCAATCGGGCTGGCAGCTTTGTACTCAGGCTACCGCAAGCCGGCCTCAAGGCAGGAGGCATGACCCAGGAGCGAGTGCAGCTGCAGTTGCCCACTCAGTACCCTCCAAAGCACTCAGTACCCTCCAAAGCAGTGCCAGTCAACTCCCGCCTCCTCGTGCAGGCCTTCACACCTTCCAGCGACTTCCACTCATGTGCCCCCTCCAAAATCCGTCTTCTCCCCTCGGCTCTCTTCCTCTTCTCCCCCCTTCATCATCTCATCTGCTTCTCTTCTTCTCGCACATCCATCGTCTTGGCCAGATTATTTTGGCTTCCGCATGGCAGCAGCCTTTGAACACTTCTCTCGCTTTGCATCCTTCTTCCCTCACTCTTATCCGCCGTCTCCAGCCGTGGCCTCGTCTTCTGGCGTGGGAAATTCAGCGGGCCGTCTTCACAACAACATAATGTCGTCGACGCCTCTTCTCTCGGCTGCCGGCGGCCTCCCTGGTCCCCATGTGATGCTAGACCATGTGAGTGACAGCTCCAGGGTGGTGCAGGATGAGCTTCTCGATCACTGACACGCTCTCTCAGCCTGCCTTTCTCCGTGTCAGCCACTCGCCATGGCAGTGCATTCCCCAAAACGTCCTCGTCGCCCTCCGAGGATTGACGCTCGCCTACCTCGTAGCAGTGGGGGCCATGATTGGCCACTACAAGAGCACCGAGGAGTCAGAGGGCAGCCCGTGGCGACACTTCTTTGACTTTGGCCTCATCAGCTACGCCCTCGTGTCGTTCTACCACCTCATCACCTTTGTATGTTGCCTCTTCCACACGCAACTTTTACGCTCCTGTGACTGATGAGCTTGTCTGCCTTGCAGTCCTGGACCTTTACTCACCTGTACTACCCCGATCCCGATGGCGTCCAGGGCGGCGTCGAGTCTTGGATCATCCGCGCCATGTCTCTGCCTGCCAACATGGGCAGCCTTCGCAAGCAGTTCTACTTCACCCTCTTCTACGCAACGGCCACGGTCTTTGCCTTTATGAACTCGTCAATCTACTGGTTCGTCACGCGCCAGCATGAAACGGCAGCGCTTCTGGTCGCCGCAGCCACTGCCACTGCCACCGCCACTGCCAAGGGTGCCTCGCCCTCGCCCGTGCTGCTCGTGGTTGACGGTCCCTGTATGTCTTGTCGTTGTCCCCTGCCGGCAATTTCAGTTTGAGGCTTATAAACTTGTGCAGTCAGCATCCTCTTCGGCGAGGGATGGTTCAAGCCTTTCATCATCTGCAACCTGTATGGAGTCACGGCGGCCATCATGATCCTCGAGACGATTTTCTTGAACAGCACCAAGCGGCCCGCGGTGAGCACCATGTCTTTTCACCTTGTTGTCCTGCCGCTGACGTAGACGCAGGCTCTCGGATCCCACTTCCTCGGCCTTATGGTGCACTCGGGTCTGTATCTTGCCTGGGCCGCGCTGGGCAAGGTTTGGACGGACATCTTCCCGTTCTTCTGGCTCGACGAGAAGGAGGTTGGCTCCAAGGAGGCCGTGACTGCCTACTGTATTGGCTTTGTGCTCCTGTCGCAGTTCAGTGAGTTGACCCATGCTTGAGGTGTGGATTGTGCGGTGCGACTGACGCTTGGGCTCCTTCAGTGTACACGTTGGCGCTCGGCTTCGTTGGCATCCGCGAGGGTGTCACCCGGTCCCTCGCTGAGCGTGCCAGCTCTCTGGAGGATATGGAGGACTAGTTGGGGTGGTGAGTTGTGTCGTGCACCCGGACAAGTGTGGATAGAGGTGATGACTACGGCGCTGAAGAGGTTGGTGTTGAAGGAAACGTTGGTGTGTTGGCACGATGGCAAGGGCGGTAATCTTCAGTATTGTTAGCACGACTACCTAGAAGGCCAGGTGCCAGAAATCCTAGAGGTTATTCCTTGACACAGAGGATGTTTGCTTTGGACATGTCGAGGTTGGCTGGGATGTTAGCCCCGTCTTGTCAACGCCGGCTGCCTGTCCGGCGGTGAGGCTAGATTGGGCATCCAATGACGAGAGATGCTTGGTGCTCTAGCCGACGGGCCAGGCAAAACAAGCCCCCAATAACAAGGACGCCAAGCAGGGGAGGGCTGGACCATGTCATTGTCATTGGCTGCTGTTATTGTTTGTTCGCGGAGAGTGAGGGTGGCTTGTACCTTGGTGGTTGCGAGCCCCGCTCCGAGGTACCTACCCGAGTCTCGCAGCAGTCACCCTTGTTATCTGCTTGTCCCTCTTTTCGTCTCCTCCTCTCGTCTTTTATCTTCTTCTTCTTCTTCCTCCTCTTCCTCCTCCTCACCCGCAACCACACCAAGGGCCGCAAAGCTTTCCACGAGGTTACGTCGTCTTGCTTCGTCAAGGAGATGTAATCTTTTGCCCGGGCCCTCTGTCAATCTCTTGTGCGTCACTACATTCTTTTCTTCTCCCCATTCTTCTCTCCGCTCTTTTCGTCGCTCTCTCGCCAAGTCGAGGCCAGGCAGACAGTCGAGCCGTCGGCGTCCCGTCTGCTGCCCTGTCTCGCTTCTCGGACCAGTGTCGTTCTTGTCTGCCCGCGCCGTCGTCAGCATGTTCAAGCGGTCGTTTCGGTCTCAGGACCAGGGCCGCGTGGACAAGACGGCCAGACACAAGAAGCCGGCCTCGGCC
This sequence comes from Ophiocordyceps sinensis, assembly GCA_012934285.1. NCBI lineage: Eukaryota > Fungi > Ascomycota > Sordariomycetes > Hypocreales > Ophiocordycipitaceae > Ophiocordyceps > Ophiocordyceps sinensis. Next base: position 878,330 of record JAAVMX010000007.1, read on the forward strand.
CGGGACGCCAAGAAGCTGTCGAAACTGCAAAGGTCGCTCACGGAGCAAGACGTGGCTGCATCGCAGCCTACCGCGTTCTCGCCGATTGTGACGCTCGCCGTCGGCCGTGACGGGCGCCTCTTTGCAGCGCACCAAGACGTGCTGTGCCAGTCGCCCCTTTTCGGGGCGTCCTGTCGAGCCAGCTTCTCGGATGCGCAGAGCCGGAGAATCTCGCTCCCGGACGAGGACCCCGAGGTCTTTTCGGCGGTGCTCGAGTACCTCTACAAGGGCGACTACTATCCTCGCCTGTTGCACAACAGGCACCGCAACTCTTGGGAGCTCGAGGGCCGCCAGGCGTCGTCGCCCAACCACGAAAGCCGAGGTGCCGAGGCTATTGTCTACCTGTCGAGCATCGAGGCCGCCATCCTCCGCGACACCGTCATCTACTGTGCGGCGGACCGGTATGGCCTCGACGAGCTCAAGCGTCTGGCGCTGCGAAAGCAAGGACTGCAGGCTGGCATCGACGTGGCAACCATCCTGCGGTCGGCCCAGTACGCCTACGCCCACACGCCCGACTCGGACAGCCGGCTGCGCGCTCATTACCTCGCCCTGATCATCCGCTGCCGCAAGACGTTTAAGCGCAGCGGCACCATGCAGGCAGAGATGGAGACTGGTGGCAGCAAATTGTTTTTCGATCTCTTTGTCGCCATGTGCAACCACCTCGACGACGTCATTGACGCGACCAATGCTCGCACGCCAAGGACGGTTTGAAGGGGGGTTTATGCGCGCCAAACATCAACCATCACGTCTCCCGCCTGTTCCCCGTACGTACAGATTGAGCTTTTCGGAAGACGAGAGCTGGATAACCGAGGTTCAAGAAGCCGAATACCAGAAAAAAAAGGAGAAGAACAGCAAGGAGAGTGGGTTTCCAGGGGACTCTGGGCTCAAGTCTGCACGGGATTGCCTCCCCCTCATGCTCTCCTCATCAGATTGACTTGTTCCAGGCTGGAGTTTGCTCTTTATGTTTGGGACCTGCTGCCCTGCCTCTGGTGAGGCGGCCGAATGACGACATTTGATGAGTTTGCGGCTGAGAGGAGCTTGATTCCGCCGTACACGAGCCGCGGTTCTCCACCCACCCCCTTTTCTGTTTACCCTTCTTTCCCTTTGCTCCTCTGCAATGGGTCTGGTCCTCCGCTTCGCCTGGTTGCGAATCTCTACCATCTGCCGTGACAAGCAATACGCACGGGCCTTTTTCCTCCGCGTTCTTGTTCCTTGAACTGGATATTGCGTTCTTTTGCAGGTCGAGTCTTGGGAAGAGAGAATGTGAGGAGATACGAGGGCTTTCAGTACGCAGCCTACTGTGTGTCGTTCTCTGGGCGGGCATGATTCAGACTGACAAGACGGACGCACTGCCTCTTTGTTTTGAAGAAGTCAGACACTGCAGTGGTTCATCATCTTGCACCCAGGGTCCGGGCGAGAGCAGCGTCGGGATCGAGGTTAATGAGAAAAACGATCACCTCGAGGTGCTTTGTGCTTGTGATGTAAACGAGTAGGTGAGACTTCACTACCATGTATGGACGGCAACGAGTGGCCGTAGATTGACGAGACAGACCAAAGACAGTCGACCGTTATTTCCACTCGACGTCAAAGTGGTCAAACTTGGCCTCAAACTTGTCCTTTGTGTCCTTGGCCGGGCGAGCCACGGCGGCCGCAACCTCGAGCTCCCACCCCTCGGACGCAGCCTCGCCAAAGGGCCAGCAAACCTCGCGCATGGGAATCTTAGTCTTGCCCCGGCCACCGTCGGCGTCGACGACGTGGTATACCCAGAGCGACAGCCCGCTGGCGTCGATATGCTTCTCGATGCGCAGGGTAACGGGGCGGCGGCCGTGGGCAACGTCGCGCTCGTCGGGGACCGGGGCGACGCTCCAGTCGGCCCAGGCGTCGCAGCAGACGGTGCTGAGGCGGGCGACGCCGTCGTAGAGCTCGATGCCGGCCTTGATCCACTTGCGCGAGGCACCGGGGTTGTGCCTGTCGGTGAAGATGAGGAGGATGCCGGCTTGGTCGTACTGGAGGGTGTAGTTGGCGGCGAAGGTGAGGGTCGCCGAGCAGAAGGACGAGGTTGGGCGCTTGGAGTGGGTGCGGAAGGGGGCTGCTTGTTGGTTAGTTGTTTCTGCCTTGGAAAGAAGAAGAAGAAGCGAAGACGACGGACCGGTGAAGACGTCGTGTGAGGGAGGCTTCTTCCAAATGTCCGTATTGGGGGCCGTCTCGATGGCAAAGGCGGAGGAGTCCATGACCAAGTCCTCGGAAGCTGCTGTTGGTGATGGTACTAGGTCTAGCCGTATAGTTATACTACTCTCTTCTTTAGAACCGTGATGGCTCGCGGCAGTTGGGGTGGCCGGCGATGACGATGCGGGAAAAGACGAGAAGGCGGGGCAAGAGAGGAGAAGGGGGTGTGACTCGAGATGAATTATTGCCTGATTTATAAGTTGATTCATATATTCGCGAGGTAATACAACGGACGCAACTTCATTGGCAGCAGTTCAAGTGCCGTACCAAGTTCAAGTTCTTCAAGTTGTAATGCAGCAGGATTCGAATGCCGACTCTGTGGGCCCGCATCCGTATCTGGCTGATGAGTCAGTGGCGTGGCTGCGTACTCGTTTCCCCTCCCCACTCGGCCACGGGGCGCTCGACACCCACCACGAAACCGACGACCGCCCTTTTTCTCTCGCGGTTTTCTTCTCCAGACCTTGCCTCTCCCCCCACTCTCCATCCATCAACGTTGCTCTTCGTCTGTCTAAGTCGAGCTGCAAAGAGGCTCTCGTCATTCGCCTCGAGGATTTCTACTTGTCTGGACTCTTGTTCACTCTTCGCTGCGGGACTCTGACTCGCGTCTGCTGAGCCGACTTTTCTTCTACTTTTACCCGTCGCCGTGGCGCTCGTCTAGAAGCATTGGCTCTCTCATTGCTGCTTCATTCAGAGCCACGACGACTATTCATCCCATTGCCGCTATACCCTCGCTCTTGACCGAACCCCTTGACGACCCATGGTCCCAGGCCTCTCGGCCCAGCAAAATGTCGTCTCTCACGCCCGCAAAGATGCCCTCACTGGCCGGCGGTGGCCTCAAGCCGCGCTTTGCACACCCCAATCCCGTCCGTGCCATGCGTGAGCGCGAGGAGCGTCGCCAGGCCACCGTCGCCGCCCAGCAGCAGCACGCCTCGTTGGCCTCGGCCAACCGCAGAGGCGCCGTCGCCGGCCCTGCCCGGCAGCAGTGCCCCAACAAGGCCTGTCCCAAGCCCAATGTCGTCGACGGCACTTGTCAGACGTGCGGCCGTGTTGCCGACGAGAGCAACATTGTCGCCGAGGTGCAGTTTGGCGAGACGTCGTCGGGCGCCGCCGTTGTCCAGGGCTCCTTTGTCGGCGCCGACCAGGGCGGCGCCCGCAGCATGGGTCCCGCCTTCAGGAGGGTTGGCGGCTCCGAGGACCGCGAGAAGAGCATCCGCGAGGCCCGCGGCCTCATGCAGGGCTACGCCCAGCTGCTCAGCGTCAGCGAAAGCCTCGTCACCGCCGGCACCCAGGTCTTCAAGCTGGCCTCGGGCGCAAACTTCATCCAGGGCCGCACCCTCACCAGCGTCGCCGCCGTCTGCCTCTACGCCGCCTGCCGTGCCCAGCCCCCCTGCAGGGTCATGCTCATCGACCTCGCCGACATTGTCCAGCTCAACGTCTTCAAGCTCGGGCGCGTCTTCAAGAAGCTCAACGAGGTGGTGCCCATTGGCAACGACGGCCTCATCCCCGTCTACCCCGAGGACCTCATCTGGCGCTTCGCCACCAAGATGGAGTTTCACCAGGACACGGCAAAGGTGGCAGAGGACGCCGTCCGCCTCGTCAAGCGCATGAGCCGCGACTGGATGGTCATGGGCCGCCGCCCCTCGGGCATCTGCGGCGCCTGCCTACTCATGGCCGCCCGCATGCACAACTTTCGCCGCACCGTCCGCGAGGTCGTCTACATTGTCAAGGTGACCAACCACACCATCCAGAACCGCCTCCAGGAGTTCAACTTTACCGAGTCGAGCAAAATGACCGTCGAGGACTTTCTCAAGCAAGACTTTCTCGAGAGCTCCCACGACCCCCCGGCCTTTTACCGCCAGTCGGAAGAGTACCAGCAGATGATGGAGGAAAGGTCGCGGAAGCGGAAGCGTCGAGGCCCCGGTGGCGAGCAAGATGATGAAGAAGACGACGGCGACAATGACGGCGGGGGAGGCAACGACGCTACCGAGGATGGCCAGCAGGCGACGAGACCCCGAGAGGCCGAGGCCGCCAAGCGCCAGCGGAGAGCCCCTGAGCCGGGGGCGGACCTCTCCAAGGCTCCCGCAATCAAGTTTCGACGCGACGCCGACGGCTTCATCATCCCCCCGCTCCCGTCCCAGATCCAGCAAGCCGACAAAAGGGGAGACGACCAAGGGGGAAACGACGACGCCGGGGAGAGCCTGGATCGCCTTGTCAACGAGTTTGGCGACACCCTCGACGACGAGCTCGATGTAGATGGCGAGCCCTCGTCCGACAAGCGCAGCCGCCCCGACAGGCTCCAGCTCCCCATCAACGAGGAGTGGGAGCAGGACGAGCAGGAACTCGAGGGCCAGATTGAGGAAATGTTCAACGACCCACTCACCTACGAACACGCCCTCGCCTACTCAAACGCCGAGCAGCGGGCAAGGATACACACGACATGGGCCCTCAAGCAGAAGCCGCAGAAGGACGTGCCCATGTCGGCCGATATTGGAGAGGATGAGTTTGCCGAGGACCTCGAGGTGCTCAACTGCCTGCTTTCGCCGGAAGAGGCCCGCATCAAGGAGCTCATCTGGGTCAACCAGAACAAGGACTGGCTGCGCAAGAACCAGGAAAAGGTGTTTCGCAGAAAGATGGAGGCCGACCGCCCCAAGCAGACGCGCCGCCGGCGGAAGCAGGCGAGGATGGGCGAGGGGCAGACGAGCCCGGCCAGCTCGGCGGCCGAGGCGGCCATCAACGTGGCCAAGGACCGGTCGTGGTCCAAGAGGATCAACTACGACGCCATCCGCAGCATCTTTGAGGCTCACGCCGACAACGGCCTCGGCTCGGCGGCGACGAGCCGCAAGACGAGCGTCGCCGGCAGCGCCCTCGGCGTGGCCAACGACGACGATGAGGAGGAGGAGGAGCCGGCCGAGGGACAGGCAGAGGAGCCGGTCGAGGGACAGGCAGAGGAGCACGACGAGGTAGAGCAAGACTACGAGGAGCCAGAGCATGGCGGAGGGGACGAGTTTGGCGGCGGAGGGGACGAGTTTGAAGGGGGCTACGATGACTGCGACAATCCGGACATGGACGCCGAGTATGGCCTCGACGACGACTAGGATGGGCGGGCCTTGGGTTGCGAAGGAGGCGCCTCGCCGATGCTCGAGAGGTTGAGCTGTGGATGGTTGGTGGACCAGCGTGTACTGGCCCTAGAGCTTTGCTGGCGGATGCCTGGATGCCGACGCCTAGCACGACGCGGCCAACGGGCGGCGAGACACGACCCGGAATTAGAATCAGTGGTTTGTTTGAGCAGGGGCCGTTTACCTGGAAGTGACGTACTCCGTACTCGCAAGCAAGGAGCCTCTTGGAGACGTGATTGGAGAGCCCCAGTCGAGGGCAAACGAGGCTGCATCTCTGCGCTCGTAACCGCTCACCCGCCAAACAGGGACCACGTCAAGGTTTGGCAGCTGGCACGGTATAAACATGGGCTCTGTCCTCTCGTGCTCTCGTGCTCTTCCTCTTGTCAACAACCCTTGGTGCTCACTGCCGCCGCCTGATGCTTGGGCTCTATCGCACGCTTTTATCCCGTCTTGAGAACAAGTACCACCAAGCACAGCTCTACAGGACGCAGTTCACGGTTGCCGCCATGGAGACGGGCCTCGGAAACCAGGCCATCTTGGCCAAGATTGACAAGCTGCGGGAGCTCAATGTCGGCTCCATGATTCCCCTGCCGCAGGTACGTCGTTCCCGCTTGAGCCTGCGAGCAAGAAGAAGGGGCTGACGGGCGGGCGTGTCGAATGTAGCTCGTCGTCGTGGGCGACCAGTCGTCGGGCAAGAGCTCGGTGCTCGAGAACCTGACTGGCTTCTCGTTCCCTCGCGCGGCGGGACTGTGTACGCGATATGCGACGCAGATTACCTGCTGCCGGGATCCGCTGGCGGGCGTCTCCATTTCCATCATCCCGCGGCCGGATGCGAGCGAGGAGCTCAAGGGGGAGCTCTTGGGGTTCCAGCGGGATCTGGAGGGGTTGGACAATGATGAGTTGGCGGGCATTTTTGAAGAGGTATGTTGATTCCTAGAGTTTGATGCTGATGTTGGTGTTGGCTGACGTATGTTCTAGGCCAACGCCGCCATGGGCATTCGCATGGACGACGACGACGACGAGCCGGGCTGCGGAGCGTTTAGCGAAGATATCCTTAAGATCGAGATCTATGGACCCGATGTGAGGGTTTCCGTGAGGGTCTGCCGGCTTCATGTCTGCTGACTGGCGACAGCAAAATCATCTGACTGTCATCGATGTCCCGGGCATCTTTCGCGTGCCGACGCCAGGGCTGACGACGGAGACGGACATTGCTCTGGTGGAAAGTATGGTCAAGCGCTACATGAACGACTCGAGGACCATGCAAGTTCCCCGTCTCCCACCCTTGACGGCACCAGCTGACGGCTCTTCTCACCAGCATCCTCGCCGTCATACCCTGCAACGTCGACATTGCCACGCAGGAAATCGTGCAGCTCGCGGAGAAGGCCGACCCGGCGGGCGTGCGCACCATGGGCGTGCTCACCAAGCCCGACCTGGCCACCGAGGCGGCGACGCAAAAGGCCGTCGTCGACCTGGTGCAGGGCAAGCGCAGCAACCTCAAGCTCGGGTACTACGTCGTCAAGAACCGCGGCGCCGACGACGTGGCCGGTGGCTGGACGCAGGCCAAGCGCGCGGCGGCGGAAAAGGCCTTCTTCACTAACCAGCCGTGGGCGTTGATTCGGGAGCGCTGCGGCGTGGCGACGCTCAAGGACCGGCTGCGAAATCTGCTCATGTCCATTTCCAAGCAGGAGATTCCGAACGTCAAGAGCGACGTTGAGCAGAGGCTCCGTAAGTGCAAGGCGGATCTCGAGGCCATGGGCCCGCCGAGGTCGGATGAGAGCTCGCAGAGGCAGTTTCTCGGCCGGCTTGCGAGTCGGTTCCAGACAGTCACGCATGCTGCGCTCAACGGCTACTATGCTGGGGAGCAGCTGTTCAAGGTTGATCCGCAGCTGAGGCTCGTCACGCGAGTCATCAACTTGCACAATGTCTTTTCAAAGGTCTTTAGCCAGCGCGCCCACCAGAGACACTTTGACGGGGCGTTGGATGGGGAACGGGAGCTCACCAAAAAGGATACGACGATCCCGTTCACGATTCCCCTTGATCATTACCGGGAGCTCGACGAAATCGTCTACGCCCAGGATGGAGAGTGCGCCATGCCAGAGGACAAGCCCATCATGGATCTCATCAAGGACGTATTTGAATCGAGCCGGGGGCCTGATCTCGGAACGGTAAGACCCACTGCCCTGACGTCGAGATGCTGTGGCCATTGTTGACATTGTCTCTGCAGTTTAGCGGAACTGTTCTGTCAGCCGTCTTTGAAGAGCAGTCGGTGAAGTGGGAGGCCCTCTCCCTCTCCCACGTGAGCAACTCCATCGCCCTCGTCCATCACTACATCTACCGACTGCTCCGCCACCTGTGTCCGGAAAAGCCAATCCGAGACCAGATATGGAACAGCTTCCTCGTGGAGGAGCTGAGTGGCCTGTACCGCAAAGCCATGGACCACGCCCGGTTCCTCGTCATGATTGAGCGCGGACGTCCGACGACGTTTAATCAATACTTCAACGATATTCTCCAGAAGAAGCGAGCCGAGCGATTGAACCAGACGATGGAGGAGCTGGCCATTGACGTGACCAAAGGCAACGACTTCCCCGGAGGGCGATGCGTCCCCATCGACATGCTCAAGAGCGTCGCCACCAACAAGGGCAACGACCAACAGCTGTGCGAGGACATCTTGGACTCGTTTTTGAGCTACTACAAGGTGGCGCGCAAGCGCTTCGTCGACGTCATCTACCAGCAGGTGATTTCGCACTTTTTGCTCAACGGCGACGAGAGCCCCGTCAGGGCGTTTGGGCCCGACATGATTATGCGCCTCGACGGCGAGCAGCTGGACATGATTGCCGGCGAGGACGGGGAGTCGAAGCAGCAGCGCGCGACGCTGAACCGCGAGATTGAGAGTCTGAGCGCGGCGCTCAAGGTGTTGCGGAGCTGAGGGGTGTCTTGGGCCGTGGAGTTGCTGGTGAGAGTCTGTATCCGCGGTCGTGGTTTTCCCACGGGGGGTTTTCCCATGGCCTTGATGTGAATGCAGTGGATGAGACAGACTCGTGAATATCTACATTGTTCAACGCCGGACTCGAGCCTCCCCTCAGTGACACCCTGGGCTAACTCGCCTCCCCTCAGTCACCTCCTGGGCTTCAGCTCGCCTCGCCTTGGTCCCCTCGGCGCTCCCTTTGCTCAAGAAGCATCTCGCGAAGGCGGACAAGAGCCTCCATGACGGTGGCCTGGCGGATCTGGTGGCGGTCGCCGGGGAAGCAAAAGGGCCCCCACACGCGGCTTTCCTGGTACGAGCCGACGGCGATGTAAACGGTGCCCACGTCCTTGCCGTCCTGCTTGGCGGGCCCGGCGACGCCCGTGGTGGCGACGCCCCAGGTGGTAGGTTCGCCGGTGGCGGTCAAATCCCTGACGCCGGTGGCCATGGCCTCGGCCACGGCGCCGTCGACGTCGAGGAGGCTCTCCTTGAGCGGCGTGGCGTAGGCGACGACTCCGCCCCGAAAGGCGGCGCTGGCACCCTCGACCGAGGTCAGGGCTTCCATGACGGCGCCGCCCGTGAGCGACTCGGCCACGCCGACCGTCTCGCCGGCTTGCTTGAGCAGCTCGATGACGTCTCCGGCGACGTGTCGGAGAGTCTCGGAGGCTCTCTTTGTGTAGATGGGGTTGGAGGCCATGGTTGGGAAGACGTGTAGAGGTTTTTGGGTGCTGGAGTTTTGGTATTCGACTCTCGAGGTTGGTAACGGTTCAGTCGTTGCAAAAGACAAAATTTCCAAGGACAAAGTCGGTCGTGGCCAAAGGACTCCAAGCCTACGACGGCTGCCTGCAGTGTAAGCGTGTGAGTCACCACGAGTGTGTGAGTCACGAGTGGTGAGTGAGTCACTAGAGTTGGTCATCAAGTTGATTTAAAGTTACCCGTTGGGGAAAGTGTCTTTGGTCACTTGAAATAATTCAAGTCTATTCAAGTCTATTCAAGTTGACACCCAATGTTTCCGCTCCATCATCCTCTTGGCCCCCAATCACGCGGCGGCGGCGGTCGACACTCCAAACCGACGATCCGGGGCCACGCAGTGAGCAGTGGCGTCAGCAAGGTGTTGCCAGTCTCGGGGGCCCCTGCATTACTCTCAACTTATCAGTCTATACGGGGAATACAAGCTCGTTGGTGACTAAAACGCCTTCTTCTTCTTCACCCAGTAAAGCCATCGGCAACACGTCACGTTCGTTACATGAGAGTATATCCACGTCCTGACTCGGATCTCGTCCTTGTCCGCGGGCGAGTCTGGGCTGCGCGCCAACCATGTCAACTTGAGTTATTCCATGTCAACTTGAGTGCAACCCTGGTAACTTAACAGCCGGTGAGGGTGCGGCTCGAAGGACCGGCTAGCCGCCGACAGACTGCTCCACGCCCGGGACACCATTCTCGGACTCGGTGGTTGGACAACCGGGCCGACGGACTGCTCCACGCCCCGGACACCAGGCTCGGACTCGGTGGTTGGGCAAGACCCCGGGCTTCCTGCTGCCCCCCTGAAGGCCATGGACCAACTTCCCGTTGGCCTGCAAAGGGCCAAGGGGTCACATCAACCCCAGTCCTTGGCACCAGCATCGGATATAACACGGCGAGTTATCACGACATGGCATCAGCATCGGATATAACACGGCGAGTTATCACGACATGAAACCCACCGAGTCTCTCCCCAGCTGACAACCAACACGGCAACAACAAGTCGCCGGCCAAACCACCGGCTCTCCCTCGGAAGCTTCCGCGTCCTAGCAAGGTTTCCGGCCAACAACTAGACACGAGGCGGCCCTGCGAGGAGACAGGGCGATGCTACGTGGAAAGCTGCGTCGCGACACCCGGCCATGGCTGCGACCCAACGCAGCACTGCCGCCGAAGATGCCCGGGATGCCGAGGGGGCCCCGAGTGGGAAGCAAAGCTTTCATGGGCCAAAGAGGAAGAATCCCACAGACAGTCTTCGGGCCAGCGGGCGGCATGCCGACTGACTCACCGGGGTGCGTCGCAATATTAGGGGGCGAATTGCGCTACTGGACATGCAGGGCTACGGGCTGGGGAATTGGATGGGCTTGATGCTACGTGCCCGAGGGCCTGGGCCTCGCATAGGCCAGAGTCGTCTTGTTCAGCCTCGAGAATCGACACGGTGGGACAAGACGGCCGAGTGCGAGCTGCCCTTCGTGTCGCCCGCGCCTGTCAGACGTCAAGGGACCATGTATGGACACCATGTATTGACATGCAAAGCCATGTTCGAGCATGGCTTCACCAAACTCTACCTCCATCGACCATCAAAGCCCCCCTCCAGCCGCAACGGTTCCCTTCTCCATCTGACGTGGACGCAGCGGCGCACTCGTTACGGGGCACCACGACTCTGACAGGCCGCAATAGTCGGTTTCAGTCACGCCTGTCAGCTAATACATGGACAATCTTGTCATGCAACAAGTGTCGTGATGGTGATACTGGTCCTTCAGCGCCCGTGTCATGGCCGACGTCGGCGTTTCCGCCGTTGCCCAAAGTCCCGTGTGATTTAATGAACGCCAAGGCTTCATCCATGGTGATATTTGCTCCCCTACCACCTACCGCTCGACGTCGACTCTCCTCTGTGCTATTCTGCGGGGCCCCGTCGTCATGCCGTTGAACCTCCTGAGAACCTCCCTGACAGGACAAGGCCCGTCCATAAATCACCCGACGCCCGCCGGTTTCCCTGTTTCAACCATCAGCTTTATCAACAGCCAGACAAGTGCTCAAGTAGAGAGCAAGCAGAGAGGCACACGGAGAGAGACAAACCAAAACTCCCAACTCGTCACATTGCACCGCGGCGGCACCACGCCATCCTCGCCCATCATGATGCTCTCGCGCTGGTCCCTCTTCCTCGCAACAGTGGCTCTTTGCCTTGTCGCATGGCCCGTCCACGGCCGCGTCTCAGCAATCCCGCCACCGGCCTCCCAAGCAGACAAGGCCCAAGCAGACAAGGCCTCGAACCCATCAAGCAAGCAGCCTCCTCTGCTTGGGAGAAGCGATCCCGATCGGCCGCCGGCACGTCATCGCTTGGCTTTTGCCCCCGAGGGCCCCGATCGCCCCGTGGTTGTCCCCCGCGCAGACCGGCCCCTGTTGTTGGTGGATTCCGTTGCTCTCAAGCAAAGGCTTCAGCCGGCACAACCAACCCTGATTTCCCGGGACGAAGAAGCCATGCCCCCGAGACAAGACCAGATCCGAGCCCAAGAAATCAGAGACGCGGCCAAGGGTAGATGCTCAGGAAGCCGCCGAACCATCGACCACCTTGTTCGACGCCGACCCAGAGGACAAGGCTGAGGCCCCGTTTTGAAGCTCAGGCCCATGGACCAAGTCGAGACCAAAGGAGAAGAGGAGAGGCGACGTCGAGACTTTGTAATATTGGAGACGGGGGTACTCGTCTCAAGGCGCTGCGAGGAGAAAGTCATGCCAGGCGAAATCAGTTTGTTTACCTTTGTTGCTTGCCCAGTAGCATGAACGGCCGGTACGAATCTGCCCAAGAGGCATTTGAGGATTAAAGTGGTGTTACATTGCAAGATTGAGTAGCTGTACAACGACGTGTCGTTTGATTCGATATTTGGTCTCAAGGTTGAACCTCGAGTTTACAAGAGCGTAGTCGTGGTTCCCAGTTTGTCCGTCTTTGGGCTGGGATAGAAGCCCGAGTTGAATACCCATGAGGTCGAAGTCAAGGGTTAAATGCCCACGAGAACTGAAGCCAGGCTCCCATCACCAGGGCGTCATCTCCCCTTGCCTGGCATCTCGATTTTCAGGCTTCAAATCCTCTCGGGCTTCGAGTGGCGCGTATACGGATCCCGGAAGAAGACAACCTGCACCGTCATGTCGTCCCTCATGTAGCGACTGGTGGGCGCAGACGCCGTCATGGCGCCGCAAAAGAGGGCCCTCCGCCGCCCGCCCAGCGCATTCTTGACCAGACACACGGCCGCGCTGTCGAGGTCCTCGATGGCAAAGTGCTCAGGCGTGGCCTTCCAGGTGCCGTAGCCGGCGGAGTCAACGGCAAACGTCGACGGTGCCGCCGTCGGCGTCTCGGCATGGCCCGCTTGCCTGGCCCTCAGCCACCGCTCGACGCAGGCGACGGCGTCTTGGTTGGACATGACGTCCCACAGGCCGTCCGAGGCGAGAATGACAAAGTCGTCAGAGTACACCTGGCGGGTCGTCACCTCGGGCCGGGCCGTCATGTACGGCGGCGTCTTGTAGGCCGCGCCGCGGGACGGGTAGCTACAGAAGCGCGCCTGCGCAGCGGCAATGGCCTCGGCGGGCCACTTCCAGCGGTGGTCGCCAAAGGCGCGCGTCACAGCCATGCCCAGCAGCCTGCCCGACTTGGCGTCGATGATGTCGCGCGTCTCGCCCGGGTGCTCGGTCTCGAGGCGGCGGACCTCGTCTTGGTTGAAGCCCGTCTGGTCCTTGCTGAGGGCCTCCGCGGAAAACGTTGCCGTCTTGGGCGACCATGAGCCCAGCACGGCGCGCGAGTCACCTGTGACGGCGGTGCGCAGCGTCGACGAGGCGCGGTCGTAGATGGCCAGCAGCGCACAGGAGCCGGCCACGGCGGGGGCCAGGGAGCAGAGGGCTTGGGCGTCGCCGTCGTCTTTGGCTTGGCCGGCGGCGTCCCGGGCGGCATCCATGATGCGGGTGTCGAGGCGGACAAAGGCGTCCTTGATGGCCTTGTCGACCGTCGCGCCGTCACTGGACGGCGAGAGAGGTGCCAGGGCGTGGGAGACGTAGCTGATGAGAGAGTCCTTAAGGACTCTGGACGTGGCCCATCCTCTAAGCGTCCGGGTGCAACCGAGGTCAGGCTGTCGTCAGCCTCCGGATGAGCCAGATGGACAACAGATACTCACGCATGTCCATCGTAGACGCCCGCAAACAGCGCCGTCTCCCCCCCCAGCCCCTTTCCACACGCCAACGCCCACTCGTCCTCAACGGGTGCATTGCTGGCGACGCGCACGACATCGACCCTCCCTCTCCGTCCGCGGCCGCTGCGAAAGGTGAAGCTCTGTGCCTGCTCGCGCAGCTTGCGGTCGGCAGCCTCCAGGTCCAAGATGTTGACGGGGGACCGGACGGCAATGTCGTCCTCGAAAAAGGCATCGGGGATGCGCGGCGCCTCGGTAACCTTGATTCGCCGCGGCGAAAAACTCCACCATACGGCTGCCGTGCCGGCAATGGCGAACAATCCGGCTATGCTTGCGGAGCGCAGGCCGGGCATGGATGACGATGACGACGACGACGGTGATGAAGGGGGCGGCGGTTCAGTGAATCGAAGGACCGCCCGTGTCCGCACGAGGGTCCGGGGGGCCTGCCGGAACATGCCGGCTTGTTTGTCGTCGGCGCTGGTCTAGACGGGTGAAATTTGAGATGGAGGTTAAAGGAGTGATGCAACACGTGATGAAGCATGTGATGTGTGCAACATGTGGTTGCGAGCATAAAGTGGGGTTACTTGCTGAGGGGTTTAGGGTAAGTTGTCAATAGGTGTCAGCATCTCTGATGGGATACGAATACATATACTTCGTAGGCAAAAAAAGATATACATACAGCAGCCGGTGTTCGCTGGTCGTCACCGACCCAACTACTAATCTGCCGTTATCCTGCTTATGTTAACGAGATCGGACGGGATCGACATTTCTCAGGGTACTGTGGCCGTATGTGACATGCCGTCCGTAAGTGAAGCCTATAAATCGTGTTCCCCGTGGAGTACGAATACCAAGTACTTCGGACTTTAACTCGTACAGTATTCATCCACAACTTGGCCGACGTCTCATAGCTACGAGTCGACATCAACTATATGGGTGTGAATTCCATGCCATCTTTCCGAGGCCTTCCGCGAGGCCACCGTCAACGCCATGCCATGCCAGCAACACGCCCAACACGCCGACTAGCCTTTGCCATCCCGTCCTCCTTTTCCATCCTCTCATTCACCATCCCCCCCCGGTTCCTCGCTTTCACACTCTTCCACGTCCATGTCACTGTAGTACTCTTCGTCATCGTCCTCGTCGTCCTCGTCGTCCTCGTCGCCGTCGCCCCTCTTCTTGTTTGTATCCTTGGCCGCCCGTTTCTTGTCCACGTTGGCCTTTTGCTCCTTGCGACGCGCCTCCTTTTCTTGCCTTTTCTTCTCCCACCTCTTTTCCAACTCATTGACCTCTTCCCTGCTCTTGTGCACATACTCGTGCCAGAGGATCCCGCCCGAGCAGAGCCCCTCCTCGACCTTGGTCAGGCGCAGACGCATGCGCGGGCCCAGCTCCACCAGCTTGACGCCCACTCGCTCCACGTTATCCTCACGCTCGACCTCGGCCTCGCCGTCCTCCTCGGCCGCCTGCCGTGCCTTGGCCGAAAGCACTCGTCTCGGCGCCGAGTCGAGCACCTCGACCTCGGCGTCGGTGTCAATCTCGCTGCCGCTCGTGGCGTCCGTCATGTACCCGTCGCCGTTGGCGCCCCCCATCATGTAGTCGGCAATGTCTTGGAGCTTGCCGAGGTTGGGCACCTTGCTTTGCCGGCTCGTCTTGGTGGCCATGAACTTTTCCGCAGCAGTGATCCTGCGCAGCGGCTTGGACACGCCCGCCGACCTCGTCGTGATGGCGTAGTGTCTAAAGTTGACGATAAAGGTTCCGTCGTCGGCGGGAGACTTTTCGCGATTGAGGAGCACGACCCGGCGCACCGTCTTGAGGGGCGTGACTTGCGGGTTGATGGGCGGGAAGAGGGATCGAAAGACGGTGGTGGCGAGGGATTCGAGATGCTTTGGTACCTTGGACTTGGCGTCGGCATCGGGCCGCGCAAAGCTATCCATGACGAGCTGGACCTTGTTAGTCGAGTTGGAGGGGCTTGGAGTCGCGGGGGAACATACCAAGGGAGGCGTCAGGAACTCGCTGCCTCCGCCCCTCGGGTGCCTCTGAACCCTCTGCACGTCCTTGCACAACGAGTACTTTTCGACACGAAAGTGCATCGTCGGCCCTCGTGGCGTCGCAGCCACGCGCAGGTTTGTGTTTCCGCTCTCGGACCGGGAAAAGACCATCATGTGCGTGACGCCGAGGGGCCCGCACATGACGAGGTAGTCCTTGAGTCGGTTCCCGCGGCGCTCCTTGAGGCGACTCGCCGTTCCGGGCTCCATGACTCTTCGCACGTCGGCGGCCAGCTGGCTGATGCTCGAGCCGACCTCGCCGGCGCCCATACGAATCACCATGCTCTTGGGGTCGCTGGCCGAGGCGCGGCCCACGGGGTCTGCCTCGGGGTTGTTGGCCCCGACATGGGTTCTCTTCTTTGATCGTCTGCGCGTCATTTGGGCTTTGATTGGCTGTGGTTGATACGCTTTGGCTGCTTCAAGAGGCAAAGGCGTCGACGAGGACTCGATATCGAGCACTCAAGATTTAGGACTCCAGATTTAGGGAGCAGGCTAAGAAAAAGTTTGGGTGGAGCCGCGTGATAAGAGCGGTGAGACACGTGCGATAAGGCGGCCCCGCTTAAACTTTTTGTCGTGAAGCATCACGACCTGTTGATGCCAAGTAGGCAAAACTACGTCTTTCAAGCCTGCCTTCTAATTTTCGCCGGCCTCAACGAAAAGATAAAATCCTTGCTGCGTGCTCTTACGCAACTTAAACACGCACATTCTGCTTGCTACAACAATAACCCTGCTTCTTTCCGACGGCAGTCATCCAGCACCCTCCTCTCCCTTGGGCCAGTCGTCGATTCAAGCCCCAGGAGCAGCGCCGCAGCAGCGAGCAACATGGGCGACGTCAAAAGGAGAAAGGTCGCCAACGGGCACAGCGTGTCCAAAAAGGCCCCCGCGCCAGATCAAGTCACAGCCCCCGCCTCGGTCGACGAGTCGACCGAGGAATCGGCCACGCTCGACGGCGCAGAGGCCCCGAAGACGTTCAAAGACTTGGTAGGGAATGATTCTCACCCAATGCCGAGCAACAGCCGCTGACGCTTGCCCCAGGGCATCGTCGACTCCCTCTGCGAGGCCTGCGAGGCCCTCGGCTACAAACACCCCACGCCCATCCAGGAAAAGTCCATCCCTGTCGCTCTCGAGGGCCGCGACATCATCGGCCTCGCCGAGACGGGCAGTGGCAAGACGGCAGCCTTTGCCCTGCCCATGCTCCAGGCCCTGCTCGACAAGCCCCAGCCGCTCTTTGGCCTCGTCCTCGCCCCGACGCGCGAGCTCGCCGCCCAGATCGGCCAGGCCTTTGAGGCCCTCGGCTCCCTCATATCTCTCCGCTGCGCCGTCATCGTCGGCGGCCTCGACATGGTCCCGCAGTCCATTGCCCTCGGCAAGAAGCCCCACGTCATTGTCGCGACGCCCGGCAGGCTCGTCGACCACCTGGAAAAGACAAAGGGCTTCTCCCTGCGCACCCTCAAGTTCCTCGTCATGGACGAGGCCGACCGCCTGCTCGACATGGACTTTGGGCCCAGCATCGACAAGCTGCTCAAGTTTATCCCGCGCGAGCGCCGCACCTACCTCTTTTCGGCAACCATGAGCTCGAGGGTCGAGAGCCTGCAGCGCGCCAGTCTGCGGGACCCCGTCAAGATCAGCATCAGCTTCAACAAGTACCAGACGGTGTCGACGCTCATCCAGCACTACGTCTTCGTCCCCCAGGTCCGAAAGGACACGTACGTCATCTACCTCATCAACGACTTTGCCGGCAAGTCCACCATTGTCTTTACCCGCACCGTGTGGGAGACGCAGAGGCTGGCCATTCTGCTGCGCACCCTCGGCTTCGGCGCCATTCCCCTGCACGGCCAGCTGTCGCAGTCGGCCAGGCTGGGCGCCCTCAACAAGTTCAAGTCTGGCACCCGGGACATCCTGGTGGCCACCGACGTGGCCTCCCGAGGCCTGGACATTCCAAAGGTGGACCTGGTGCTCAACTACGACATCCCCCAGGACTCCAAGACGTACATTCACCGCGTGGGCCGCACGGCGCGCGCGGGCAAGGCGGGCATCGCCCTGAGCCTGGTGACGCAGTACGACATTGAGCTGTTCCAGAGAATAGAGGCAGCCATGGGCAAGAAGCTGGACGCGTACCCGGCGGAGAAGGAGGAGGTCATGGCCTTTCAGAACCGCGTCGAGGAGGCGCAGCGGCATGCGCGCGTCGAGATGCGGAACATGGCCGACTCGCAGAGCAAAAAGGGCCAGCGCGGCAAGGGTCTTGAGAAGAGGCGGCGTGACAACATGGACAAGGGGGAGGATGGCTGAGGCGGACCGACGTGTCGTCTGGTTTGCGTCCAAGATTGACTTATAATTGGCTCGTCCCACCCCCATACGGAGCTCACTCTTTCGACGCTGAATGAGTGGAAGGCGGGACTGAGCGCCGATTGATAATCTAATGGAATAGGTTTGATTCGGCGCCTCAGTTGATTATCCCGTGTCAACGGCTCTTGGCACGTCCGTCGTCGAGCTCGGCCTTGTCCACGACGACTTATTGTCCCATGACCACTCTGTAACTCGCATGGCGTAGACCCTAGGCACGACTAAAGCAAATCAAACAAAGACCAGATCCATGACGCATATTCGTACCTCGTCCGCCAACCCCCTTTGACGCGGCACCTCTTGCGAAGCCTACGTCTCAGTCTCCTCAACCGTGTCGGCCTCGGCCATTTCAGTGTCCTCGTCTTCCGTCTCGTCGTCGTCTTCAATCTCGGCCTCGTGCACCTCGGCCTCCTCCACCTCCGTCTCCTGCTCGTCATCCTCGTCATCCTCGTCATCCTCGTCATCCTCTCCCTCTCCCTCTCCCTCCCCCTCACCCTCGTGCTCTTCATTGTCGTGGCCGTGACCGTCGCCGTCGTCGTCTTCTTCTTCTTCTTCCTCTTGCTCCTCAGTCTCATCCGCATCGCTCCCGTCGCTCTCGCTGTCGGCCTCTTCCCCGCTCGCCTCGGCGCCCTGCTCGGTTCGCCCCAGGTTCGGAAAAATGAGACCAGGCGGCACCTCTTCGTCGTATCCCTCGGGCACGTCGCTGAGGTCGCTCTCGTCATCGGCAGAGTCTTGGATGCTCCCCACTTCCGTGTCCTCCTTGCCGTCTGCCCGAGCGTCGCCGTGGTCCTCGTCGTCGCCCGCTTCCTCCGTGGCATCCGCGTCCTTCATCTCCTCGTCGACGTCTTCCCCGGCCTCTCTCCTCACCTGCGCGTCCGGGCCCTCGTCATCGTCCAAGTCGCTGCTGCCGGCCTCGCTCATAGCCACGGCCGGCGTCTGACTGCCGCGATTGCTCGACACGCTGCCCACCCGGCTCTTCGAGGCAACCGACTTACTGGGTGCTTCCAGGGAGCGAACGACGGCTTGCTCGGCTTTGCGCAGGACGTCGGGTCTCCTGACTGTTCGTCGACCCCGCGGCGCCGTCTCCGACTTCTCCGCCTCGTTCGGCGTCGACGTTCCCGCCGGACCATCTCGGCCGTTGGGCGGATTCAAGATGCTGATGAGGGAGCTGGGAGGCTTCGAGTCCGCCCGAGCCACGGCCTCTAGCTCGGCAGCAACTTCCTTGGCGTGGTTGCGTTCCGCAATCACCTTACTGGGCTCCATGCCCGGCAGCTTTCTGGCAATGTCGAGGTAAATTTTGGTGTAGCAGTCGTTGATCAAATCGTCAATCGGCGCCACCTTCATCAGGTTGGCATTCAGCTTCTTCATCTCGACTGCCTCCTTCATGCAGCTGAGCTCCGCAATGTGCGGCTCATCCCCGGCCGCCCACTGCGTGATCCTCTCGCTGATAATCTCAAACTCCTCACTCGGGAGCGACTTGAAGGCGTCATCGGAAGCAGGGTGAACCCGGTGCGCGGTCCGCAGGAGCTTCAGGTATGCCAGGCAGCATGACTGCCACAGGTCGGTGAAATGGTAAAAGTCGGCTCCCTTCTTTCGGAGACGTCGCAAGAGCAATTCCAAGTTGAGTCTGTCAGACATGATGAGGAGTAGTCCCGTCATGAACCGCACGTACTGCTCCGTAAAGACGTGATGGCGGCCCGGGCGCTCGGCGTCGCACTTCCAGACGTTCATAACCATCGTCTTGGTGAACATGTTCTCCTTGAGTATGGCAAACGCCGCCTTGGCTTCCACCAAGTAATCGCCGTCCTGGACTGCATTGCCCTCCTCAAAAAGGATCCTGGCATGTCGCATGACGATTCGGTGATGCCAGTTGGACTTGTCCTTGTCCCGCAGCCGAGCCAGGTTGCGTATGACGTACTCTTCCCAGTCCTCTGGTTCAGAGAATCCCGCGTAGTGATCGTCTGGGTTGATCGGTATCCCAAACGGCTGCTCGGAGAGAGTCGAAGCCGCTTGTGCCGCAGCCAAGTCGCCGCGGGTAACCAGCTTGTGCAAGATGGAGACAATCTTGTAGTGCGGCTCCATGATCGGGTCGCTGTTGCGGGATTTGGGCGCGTTCTTCGTCGCCACCTCGATGGAAACCTTGAGCGTCTTGAGGAGCTGCCCCGTCGTGATTGGCGTCTTTTGGTCCATCTTGTCCAGCTGCTCTGCCGGCGTCTGGTACATTTTCCAGTAGCACTTGGCAAGCATGTACGGGTTCCTGTTCGACGGTGAGCGAGCGGCCTTGGACAACAAGACGGAGCAGAAACTTACATCCAGTTACCAGGGCTCCTAACCATGGCCATTCTGAAGAGTCTGGCGGCCAGCTTCCAGACCTTGTACTCGGACATTTGATCGTGCAGGATTCTCTTAAAGGTGCCGGCCCCCACCGTCTCGATGAAGAATCTCTCCTGGTCCGAGTGCTCAAAGGGCTCCATGGCAAAGGGCTCTCGGCTGGACGAGTATAGACGCATGGCAAACTTGTGGTAGAGATCGTGCAGGGCGTCTCTGTCACTCGCATCCACTTGCGCGTGGCGAGAGTTTGACAGGGCAAGCGTGTAACAGTGGATGGCGTTTCGCTGGAACTTGACCAGTTCGGCGCGATCCTTGTTCATCTTGTCCGCCGTCCACAGCACCGACTCATCGAGCTCGTAGTCGAAGCACTCGGCCAGCCGGAACCAAGCCTGCCAGTTGTCTGCCGTGAACTGCAGCTGGAGCCTCAGAAACGTCGCGCCGATTCGTAGGTCGTCGGTAGCCCCTGGAGTCTGCCGACGGTTCAGGTCCACGCCCTTGAACTTGGTCAGCGCGATCATGCCAAGCAGAAAGAACCAGCCGTGCTTGGCCAGCCCTGCCTCTGGGATGTTGACGCCTACGGCATCCACCGACACGCCGCCAGACAGGGCCTGGTACAGACGCAGGGGATGAATCGGCTTCTTCAATATCTCGGTAAAGTTGCGCAGGTTGTGGATCATCTGCGGCGTCGACTTGGTCTGGCCTATGGCCTGCTGCAAGTGCTCGATTGTCGTCTTGAGGTCCGACTTGAGAAGGTCCTTCATTGGCATACGATGGGCCAGGATCATAACCTTTTCCACGAGCTGCATGGCCTGCCGCCTCTCGAGCTTGTCGTATGAGCAACCGTGATCCTGCACTTCCCACACGCCAACGCCGAGCTTCAGTCCGTGCAAGTCGTAGAGCACCTGGCCCAGGTGGTCTTCCCAGTTTTCGACGTCGTTCCACTTAAGAAGCTCCATTCGCATCATCTTGAGGAATATTTTGTTCGACGACTTGCAAAACTTGCGGACTCCAATGGCCCTGTGTACCGCGGCGAGAAAATCTGCGAGGTCGTTTTCAACCGATAACACGCCGTCTTGTTGGGGGAGCCCGGCCTTGAACAAGGTATACTGCATGGACCAGGTGCGAACCTGCATCTCTCGTAACTTGTTGGTCAGAGACGTAAAGGTGGCGTTGTTTGATGGTGCAGCAGCCATGCCGATGCGTGCCTCGTCCTCGCATAGCGACGCAACGTGAAGAATGCCGCTCAGCTTGGCCAGAGCGCCAGCACTGGACCTGATGTGGTCCTGGTCGATAATCTCAAAGGCGCCACCCTCGTTCAGCCCCATTGACAGCGCTTGGATGAGCAGCTGGTCCAAAGACTTGAGAGTCCTCATGAAGAGAAGCCTCCTTGACTCGTCGGGGGTCTTGACATAGGTTTCGCCCGCCAGGTCGCCCATGATCATCTCGATGCTCTTCAGGATGCAAGAGAGTCGCTTCGTGTTATACTGTATGGCCGCGTACGCATCTCCCAACCGCGACCACAAAAAGAGTCGTAGCTCTGTGCTGCTGCTGGAAAGAAACTTCCACAAGTCACGAAGGCCCTGCGTCGCACATTTGGACACGGGCACATGTCTTTCCCTGGACAAGGGAGATGATGCGGCATCATCCGGGCTGTCTGCGTCATCGGCAGTCGTGTACACAGACGACGGATTGAGGACAGGCTCGAGCGTCTCGATGACCTGCACAGGATCCTCCATTTCCTCCTGGAATAAGCCGAGGAAAAAGTCCATGGTGGTCAATTTTGAGATTTCGCGATCGGCAGCCGCGGCCGATATCGATGGCATGACGACGTTGTTTGGAAGGTTGATCGGGTCAAGGCCCTCGGCAGTCAAAAAGTCACGGATCGACGTCCACAGGCGGAGGACGTGCTCGCGCACCGGATTGTCCGCCAACGACGACGCCATGATGGACGCCCACAGGAAGCGGACGCAGATGGGGTCGCTGTCACGCCGGTCGACGAGGTGCATGTACGTCGACGCGATATCCATCCATCTGCCCAGCCGGTGCTTGGTCTCCACGCGTGTGGCGTAGTCGACGGCGCTACTGGGGTTTGTGATTCTCTCGTAGATGTCGACATGGAGCTCAAAAAGCATGGGTATCATTGTTTCCAGGCAAGCAAGCTCCTCGGGGGAGGCCGGCGACAGCTCACAGCAGCCGGCGATGCGCTCGTACAGGACTGCGTCGACGCGGTTGAGCATCTGCACCACCGTCACCTTCATGGTGTCTGACCAAGTCGACGTCGCATAGCTTTGGCTGACGGCTCGCACCCATTCGAAAGCAATGTCGTCGCTCGTCATCCAAGAGGCGCACCCGGCGATTTTGTCGGCGAAAGCGACCAGCCCGTCGTCTTCAACAAACGCTGGCAGCTTGGGCTTGTCCTGCGATGCAGTCTTGGCATGCTCGAGGAACGACGAGAGACCCAAGGTTGCCTGCTCGTTCTTGTTCAAAAGGACCATGGCCGTGTCCTCGTTGAAGGTCACCATGACGCTGCGCAGGTCCTTTGCTCCCAGGCTAGTCATCTTGGAGGCGCGATCCTCGACAGCGCACGAGTCTAGAAGCTCCTGCAGGCAAGCCAGCGTATCGCGGTCCTCGACGCCCAGTGCTTCCAAGATATACATTGTCAGCCGAAAGAGGTTCGAGTCAGCGTCCTGGTATAGCTGAAGCTGGTCTGCGATGAGGAAGCTCGGATCCGCCGCTTCCTCGACTTCCCTGACGTCGATTCTCCTGCGCACCCTTTTGCTTCTTTTCTCGACTCCCCCATTGTCCTTGTCCTCGTCCGCCCCCTCGGGCAAGCCAGCGGCTGATTGCGAACGCTTTCGAGTCGACGCCGACGCCTCTCGCCCCCCCTGGGGCTGCTCAGAGGCCTTGGCGGCGGCGGCTTTTGATGCTTGTCCATCTTTGACCGGCTCCGCAGTCTTGGGCTTGTCTTCGGAGCTGCGCTCTTCGGAGTCGGCTGCCTGATCTTGATCATCGGGCTTCTTCTGTTGGCCGTTTGCCTCCGAACCCACTTCTGTGGCTTGTGCTACCTTTCGCACCAGTTGACAGGCTCGCAGGGCACCGCTGCTATCTTGTAAGCACTTGATCAGCCTCGACCCGAGCTCAGGCCATGACGAGACCATCTTTGCCCAAGACTCATCGTCGCAGTCATGAGAGTCGGCACCGAGACGGGCAGTCTCCTCGTTTCTCGCTCGGTCTGGAGGAGGAGTCAGAGATGCACTTGGGTCTGGCAGGAACGGTATTGGGTCTAGGTGTCGCCTGATGAAGGTCGGCATCTGCTTCTCGAGCCACGGCGTCATTATGGGATGCGAGAGAGCCATGTTATCGTCAAGGGTGCGTAGGTAGTCCTTTAACTGTTCGCCGGCGAGGCCCTCGGCGAGAGAAGGGGGCTCGACATCCATGGTGGCCGGATCGTCGTCTAGCTCGACGGCAGCCTCGAGACAGTAACGCTTGACTCTCCCGCTACTCATGGAACCAGCGAAACGAGCCATGCGCCTCCACAGCTCCGGATCAGAAGGGTCCTGGTCAAGAGCGGCCATCCAGTTGTCCATGATGAGTTTGCTCTCATCCTCGCGATAGCGTACGCGCTCTTTGCTCCATTCGGGGTCCGCGGCCCTCTTGTCCTTGAGCTTGTCCAAGTGAAATTGGCCATGGTTCTTGTACGAGAGATATAGCGCCTGGGAAAGGCTGTCGGCAACGCCATCTCCACCGACGGCATCTACGTCAAGTCCGGCTGCAAAGGGTTCGAGGGCTAACTCTGCGGGTTGAGGATCGGCATGGCGGTCGGCTCGCTCGTAGTCGGTCTTGGCCTCTCTGTATGTGAAGATTTCAGATTTGAACAAGTCCTGGTAGGCATCACCGGCAGCCGCGCGAGCTCGGGGCCCTTGAGCGTGGAGCTTCAGGGCCGTCTGGAAACGCTTGAGCGCCTCGTCGACCTGGGGGAATGTCAGGACACGAGCTCCATTTATTGAAAGAACATGGGATAGACTCGCTTGGAGTTCCTTGGTCGTGTCGATTTGCTCGTCGACATTTTCCTCGGCCTCCAGGTTGATAGCCTGGAAGACCGGCTGTGGAGTGTTATCAGCCTGGGCCAAGAGCAGCCGGATCGCCAAGGACCGTACCATTGTCGCGGCAAAGTTTCTGACTCGAAGGCCGTCATGCGTATCGAATCTGGGTTGTGCGAGGACCGAGCATGTCTGTGGCCGGCGATGTGTCTGATGCCATGGGCGAGAATGGGGGCGTTGGGGGAAGTCGCGACGTGCTGTAAAGTCCGGGGTGGGGAAATGTTGGCGCCACGTTCAGGGTGTGGCGTCGCAGCCTCGCCGTGCCAGCCAACTTCGCCCTTGGAAAAAGGGAGAGACGAGGCCTCTGCCAGAGCCTCGAGCACACACATCATCACATCAATACAACCCGTTCGGCCACCGCGAGCTACTATTGACCCATTGTGCATGCCCAACTATTTCCTCAGTAGGCCTGAGCCGCAGAACCACCGTTCTGACACTCTAATATTTCTTTCTTTCTACGGCCTGCTCTAACATTCAGAATGTATTCTCATAAAGAGCTTGTTCCGGACCACGGCGTGCTATCCGGCATTCCGATGCTCAAGGATGTCGACGCAAGTAGCTGCAACGTCATCTCCAACACATTTGAGACGTGCACCTTTAGCGTCGGCTTGCCGGGTCGTGCAGAAACGGCCTTGGTTCGACTCGAAGCACCCCGGCGTCGCGGCTTGGCCGACGTCGTGGCTCTTCAACGCCTGGCCCGTAGCTCCCCGACTTGGTCCCGGCCACGTGGGACCTTGGCACGACGACAGCCACCGACGGGAGGCAGATGGAGTAAGTACTCCGTCACTGAGTTTGTTGCCGAGACCAGCACCCTCGAGCAAGTGTGGGACATGCTTGACGAGCAGGCCCAGAAGGCCTTGGTGAGCTCCGTCGTCGATGCCTTGGCTAAGCTCCAGGCTCTGGGCACGGGGACCGACCGTGTTTGCAAGGTCCTGGCCAAGGCTGCCCCGGCTTCCGACGACGGCCGGGGTGGCAACGTCTGTGTTGGCGGACCAGAGCTTGGCTACTTTGCCGACGTCAAGCACTTCTTGGCTCAGGTAGCCTTCGCCGGCAATCCCGCGTCGTCTGACTGCACTTTTCCGAGACGGCAGACGGCTTGCTGCTTCGGTCCCCCGTCGACAATATCGAGCTGACTCGGGCGGACCTCGAAAGCCTCGAGCGCCACGTCGTCTTCTGCCACAACGATGTCGAGCCTCGCAGCCTTCTCGTTAGGCGCATTCAGCCGACCGGGCCCTATACGCTGGCCGCCATAATCGACTGGGAAATGGCCGGCTTCTACCCATTTGCGTACGAGACCGGCCACAAGGACACGGGGCTCGGGCTCTCCGGACTGTGCTTTGGCTGGTACTCCCTTTCCAAGAAGTAGTCAGAGCATCTGCTGCCCGAGGGGGAGCCGCACACGAAGCTCATCTCGGCGCTGCAAGCCATGGACCAGCCCAGGAGGGGACGCAAGACGCGAAATGTCGGCAGGCTGGTGCAGTCTAGGTGGGTGGCAAGGGAGCAGGTCGAGTTATCGTCTAGTGTGCGTCGTGGTTGGCTTCGTAAACATGGTGTCGAGCCTGTTGGCCCCTTTACTAAAGAGGACAACAGGCTCCCTAAGTTCCAAACGGAGACTGAAATCCATGGACGGGGTGCAGGGTCACGTGCGATAGGGAGATAGGCAGTAGGGATTAGGGATGCATATAGACGGTAGTTTGTACGAATACAAAGAGACGAATAGGAAGGAAAGGGCCCACTAAAATTATATGGGTTTACAGGTTTGAATTAATACGGTATCGTCCATCTCGCGAGCTCCTCCAGCCCACCACCGCATCTCGCCCATCGCTTAACGCACTTTGCCCTGATATCCCCACGCCAATTTCAGCAACCGTCTGGCACTGCGCCAGGCTTCGGAGAGCGCCTCGCCGCAATGGTTGCGCCCGCAGTGCCCGAGTGAGCCGCACAAGACCAGACGGCTCTGGTCCGCCGATGCTAATCATGCCGCAGCTCGACTGAAGAGGTCCTACACGAATCGATTGACGCCAGAACCGAGTCGCTTGTCGCCCTGCGAGAGCTTGGCCCTCCCGACCTCGTCCACCTCCTCAAGCAGAGCACAAGAAACACGGCGAGACAGGTATGATGCGCCCGACAAACGGACAGACATGCGACGAGCACGGCCTAACCAGCATTAGACCGGCATCTACCATCACGTCACTGGCGTCGACGCCTCGTCTTCGGCGAGCCTCGCTGCCTACATCAACACCCTCACCTACCAGGACAATGGCCCCAGCGCGACGTCCAAGATTGTCGAGGGCGTGTACTGGTGCGTTTTCCCAGCACCGGCGAGGGCGACTGTGCTGACGGCATCCCACTAGCTGCTACAATGCGCTCTCGCGACTAGACATGCGCGTGCACGTCTCCATCCCCGGCACCGTCGAGAGCTTCTGCGTGGACGAGCGCGGCGAGAAGCACAAGGCTTCTGACGACCTCTGGCTCGAGACCTATCTGTGCAGTGTCCTGAGAGCATACTCGTACGCCGACAACGGCAGCGGCGACACGATTCGCAAGATTGTCGGAGTTCGAAGATTCAACCCCGTCACCAACACGGAAACGGAGCATCGGTTCCTCAACGCTGCCGAGCAGCTCTTCTTTCGAGGTACTTTACAGCGTCCACGCCCAATGTTCCCCTAGCTAAGTCGCACTAGGATGGCAGCTTGGATCCGACTCGGTGGTCCAGGTGCCGACCAACGTCTCCAACCACCTGACCACGGGGCTCCTCGAGTACTTTGAGACGACGGGTCGTTACGCGTCGGGCATCAATCTCTTTGAAAAGCTCCGATCTCAGAGCATCGAGGTGGCCTCTCTCCTGGCAAAGGTGCTGTTCATGGGCAACGAGGAAGTGGCCGGAATCAAGACGCTCCACCAGTCCCTGCAGAAGACGCCTATGGACTACGTCATGCTGGACACGCAGGCCGAGTTTCTTCTCAAAAAGGCCCTAAAGGCGGACACGCCAGAGCTCAAGCGGGAGAGGCTGAGGATGGCGCTTGGCTGCGCCGATCGCAGCACGGTTGCGGCTCCGAGCGAGTTTGGGACATGGGCGAGGCTGGCCGAGGTCTACGTCGCCATGGAGGACTGGGACAATGCGCTCACAACGCTCAACTCATGCCCCATGTTTACGTACCAGGACAAGGACACCCCCCTGATGCCCGAGCCGAGGGAGGTGCACCTGCCGATACTTTCCGACACGCGCCTGGACGACATTGACAGCGAGCCGGAGTCGAGGTTTTCGGAGCAGGTCGACCCCAGCCTCCTTGGTCTCAGGGCGGCAGCCTACCGGGGCACCTTTAAGCAGGCCTACCGCATCCTGACAGAAATGACTGCCAAGATTGGCTGGGACCAGCTGCTAAAGATTCGCAGCGCCGTCTTCGTCATGGAGGACGAGTACAGGACGGAGAAGCAGGAGGCCACCCATCCCGCCCCATTGAAGCGAACGTCCAGCTTGGATGGCTTGAGAGGCACGCCAGACCCCAGGGCGAACGGGGGCGGTGACGAGGACAAGGAGAAGGAGGGTAACGAGGACGAGGATGAGGACAAGGAGGGAGGGGCAGATGAGTCTTGCCCGGAAAAGCCTGTCGAGACGTTGAATGCAAACGGCAAAAGCAACGGCGTGGAGAAGCCGTCGAACACGGCCAGCCCGCGCGAGGTCAAGGCGGACAGCGAAACGGTAAGACGCCGACGCCCGGGCACAAGACATGGTCCACGTAGGAGGCTAACGCTGCGCAGGCTCTTTCAGAAGACGAGCACCCGTCGAGGCTCAACACCAAGCGACTGTGCGAGAGATGGCTGGACAGCCTATTCATGGTGCTGTACGAGGACCTACGGGTATACACCATCTGGCGGACGCAGATGGCGCAGTACCGGGCGCAGCAGATTCACTACAAGAAGTCGGCCGAGGAGTGGGAGATTTTGGGAGCGCTGGCGGAGCGGCTGCAGCACAGCGATGAAGCGGTCGAGGCGTACCGGGCGTGCCTGACGCTGCGGTTCAGCCCCAAGGCGCTGGCGGGGGTGCTGCGCGTGTTTGAAAAGAACAAGGTCACGCGAGATACGATTGCATCGGTCATCAGGCTGGTGACGTGGCAGTACCGGTGGTACAGCGAGTTTAGCCCGCAGCTGTTGCACACGATCCGGACGCTGATTGAGGATGAGGGCGCGGTCAAGGTGCGGAGCATCATCCAGGCGACGAGCCTTCCGCAGAACGTGCTGGACCTGACGCACCACTACGCCGCCCTGTGCGCCACGTTTCGCAGCAGCGGGACGGACGGCTGAGGCGAAGACGGGGCGGGGATGCTTGTACTGATATGAGTGGGCATGGCTTTACCGGGAGCGATGCGGGTCAGGGTGTGAGAGTCAAGGCAGGGAAGTTTCAAGCTCCCAACGATGCTGGAGTGATGCCATCACGACAGTTGGCCTTGGTGTCCAGGGGGGCAGTCAGTAACTCTTCGTATTCGTATAGGGTTTAGTCGATACTACGAATACCTAGGTACCTATGGCGGCGGCTTGGCGGGGCTGATTCAGCGGGTGTGCTCCGCAATGTACTAGTAGCAATCGATTTCAGCTCAAAAACTCGTGCCGAGACATCTTCACTCGCCTGCGACCAGCCTCTCTTGTTTGCGCGCGTCGACCTCTGTACTCGCTGGCGTCTCGCCGCTCGGCCAGTCTCCCCACGAAACAAGACTTCCCGCGATGGCGTCCTCGTCGGGTGCCGACGCCCAGTTTTTGCCGCCCGTGGCCATTGTCTGCGTTGGCATGGCGGGTAAGAATCTCTTTTGCCCTTGCTCAGCCATCCAAGGTCAAGACTGACGTGATCCGTCTAGGCTCCGGAAAGACAACGTTTATGCAGCGCATCAACGCCCATCTCCACGCGCAGCAGAAGCCGCCCTACGTCGTGAACCTCGACCCCGCCGTCCTGTCGGTGCCCTTTGACTCCAACATTGACATCCGCGACTCGGTCAACTACGAGGAGGTCATGAAGCAGTATAATCTGGGCCCCAACGGCGGCATCCTGACGTCACTCAACCTTTTCGCCACAAAGGTCGACCAGGTTGTCAACCTGCTCGAGAAGCGCGCCAAGCCCGACGCCGACAACCCAGAGCGCAAGCCCATTGACACGATCCTCGTCGACACGCCGGGCCAGATCGAGGTCTTTGTGTGGTCCGCCTCGGGAACCATCCTGCTCGAGTCCCTCGCCTCGTCCTTTCCCACCGTCATTGCCTACATCATCGACACGCCGCGCACCACTTCGACGTCGACCTTCATGTCCAACATGCTCTACGCCTGCTCCATCCTCTACAAGACCAAGCTGCCCATGATTCTCGTCTTCAACAAGACGGACGTCAAGGACGCCTCCTTTGCCAAGGAGTGGATGACGGACTTTGAGGCCTTTCAGGAGGCCCTGCAGCGAGACGAGAGCTCGGATGCCCTGGGCGGAGTCGAGGGCGGTGGTCACGGCGGCAGCGGGTACATGGGCAGCCTGCTCCACTCAATGAGCCTCATGCTCGAGGAGTTTTACTCGCACCTCAGCATGATTGCCGTCAGCTCGCGCCTCGGCACCGGCGTCGACGACTTTTTTGCCGCCGTCGAGGAAAAGAGGCAGGAGTTCATGCGCGACTACTACCCCGAGCTGCAGCGCCGGAGAGCGACGCGGGAGCAGGAGCGCAACAAGACGCGCGACCGCGAGTTGGACAAGATGATGCAGGGCATGGCGGTGGGCCAGTCCGGGGCAGGCAAGACGGCGGACAGCGACGACCAGGTGGATGTGGCGAGCGACGATGATGACGACGACGACGACGAAGACGACGAAGACGACGCCGACAACGACAGAGAGGGCCTGCAGGGGCGCTACCAGGCTGCGCTGGGGGACAATGACGACTCCATCATGGCGGATGCCAGCTTTGCAAAGTACCTGCACAAGCAACGGAACGAGGAATAATTGGCAGTTTGGAGTTGGACTGAGATTTGGGAGTGACACTCGGGACATGGACGGGACGACTTTTTACTTTATATATTCCCCTTTTGCTCCTTGATATCGAAACAACGAGTGATGCGCGGCGCACCAAAACATGAAGAGTCACCACGCAATAACAGGTGACGACGTCGTATCTTATGGTGGCGTTGATCCCGGTGGCACATTGCGTATCATATCAGCTCGCCCCCAAGCCAGACCCAAAGCTCCAAATAACTCCAAACACCATCCCCAACCCGACACCGCCCAGAGTCCCCTGGCTGTGGAAGCCGCTCAGCCCGCGTCGCCCACAAGGCGTCCATCACCGCGCCTCAAACTGGACCATGCTAAAACCCACAGCAGCATCAGCAAGCCATCCGAGCACACACGGCAAAACAGCCTCTCACACGCGAACACGTCCCGGGGGGGGGGGGTGGCACTCACCGCTTGGTGCGCTCCTTGTACAGCACGCGCCCCGCGCAGTGCGGGCACGCCACGAGCGCGTCCTTGGTCAGCGTCACGGTGCCGCCGCAGTCGCCGCACAGGTACGACATGACGGCGCGCGGCTCGTGGCCCACCTCGCGCGTCGAGCCGCGGGCCGCCGACGAGGAGGCTCCGCCGGCGGCGGCGCCGGACGACGACGTGGGCACTTGGTACTCTTCGCGCGGTGGCATCTTGGGTGTGGTGGTTTTTTTTTTTGTATGCGAGGTTTCTGGGGTTTGAGGCGTGGGGTTGACGGTGCGTTGGTGGTGGTTCTTGGGTGCGTGGTGGTGATGCGAGGGGTGGGAAAATAACGAGCGTAGGGTGGGTTTGTCCGGCAGAAAGATAGGGCGGTGTAGGGTGGCGGCGGGGTCGGGATGCACTGCTTGAAGTCGACAGCAACATGGCTCGAAATGGTCGAGACTTGGGTTGCATCAAATGCTACGAAGTACGAAGTACAGGTTTACTGTTGGGGCCAATACGGGTATCAGGCCATGCGAAAATTTATTAATGCGCCTATCAAGCACGACCAGAATTTTCCGATGAGGCACACGAAAGACTCAAGCGTATGCTCGATTCTAGGCCAATCTATGCCCCCTCCCACCCCATTTCATGTCATTCATCCCACGTCCCCGAGGCCCGTACGGATATGTGTATCAATAACCTAAACGCCACCGCATGCAATCCCCCCGGCCCGCTCACAGGAGCACCATGTCATCCAAGATGCGGACTTCTTCGCCGGGCTTAAACGCCGGCAGGCCAATGTAGGGGCATGTGGAGCAGCGAAAGGCGTCGCCGAGGGCGCAGTTGTTGCACGAGCCCGTCTTGCCCTCGACGGTGAAGTCGAGCTCGTTGAGGTCGTCGACAGAGAGCTTGAAGGCTTCGAGGCCCTGGTTGGCCTTTGCGCGGCGGTCGCGGTCCTCGGCCTCGAACTTGGCGGCGAGACCGCAGGTGCAGTCCTTGCAGGGGCGCCGGCGCTTCGTGGGCTCGCAGTTTGTGGCTGTTTTGGTCGGTTAGCTACTGTCTGTCAACGGCGGCCGGGGGGACGGACGTATTACGGGCCTCCTCTTGAGATCCTCCCCTGACAGCAAGTCATTTTCGTCAATCAGGTCGTCGTCGTCATCGGCGTCGAGCTTGGCAAAGTCGAACTTGGGCGCTCCGTTGGGCGGCGTATCCTTCTTCTTCTTGCCTAGCCGCAGGGGCACCGCGGCATTCTCGTCGTCGCGCTTCTCAAACACGCCATGGCAGTCGACCAGCCCCGCCAATATGGCCTCTCTTGCGTCGCCAGCAGATCCCAAGCGGCCGTCTTGGAAATGAAGCTTGGCACCAACTCTCATCGAGGGCACGATCAAGCCGTAGACGTGGCGGTTGAGCAGCTGAAGGGCCTCGTCCCGCCTGGCGCCATCGTTGTCGGTTAGGACCAGGACGAGGTCGTATGTGGCGGGTGGGAGAGCGACGAGGCCGGCCGAGAGGCGGTCGAGCATCTGCAGGTCTGTGCTTTGGTGGTGAAACGAGGCAAAGATGCCGCGCAGCTTGTCCTCGCGGGCTGCCACTGACGGCGGGGCGAGGAGCAGGTTGCGCCCCGGAGTGGGCATCGGCGCGGGGCTGAAGTAGGCCATTTCTGGTGTTTCTGGTGCTGCCGAGGATGTGTTGGTCGGTTCTTGTGAGGTTGTCAAGGTTGTTGCACTGGGCTTGGAGGTCATGGAGGAGGGAAATGCGGCAGGTTCTGATTACCCGTTGGGAACTAATGAAGGGACGAAGACTAGACCCTTAGTTCCCGACGGATACGCATTGAAATTGTGGGTGACTAATCGTCGAGGCGGCATTAGTCAGCCTTGGCATGTGGTCACGGGCGAGTCACGGACGAAACTTTGGTCATGATTTGAATTCGGACACAGAACCAACAACCAACTGCAGCGGTGCGGGTCCAGCGGCGAAGCCCGGCCTGCTAGCAGCTCATGCACAGCGTATGGAGCCAGACGATGATGCTCCCCGTTAGTCCTCAGCTACCATGGGAGCCATCTTCTGTGCCTCGGTTCCCGGGCATTCACTCCCAGCTTTCCCGTGGCGCCCTATCAGCATCGAGTGACGCCCTTTGGGCACTGGCGCCTCACCGGAGGCCGTCGAACTCGTCGCCGAGCCTCTCATGCACCAAAGCAAAGCCGCGGGCTCGGCGGAATCTAGAGCATCATGGAGTCGGTCGCTGGGCGAGCTCGTGAGCTGCCGCGCCGCCCGCCTTTTTCCCTGGCTCCTTGGTTCGAGCTTCTATATGTAGCACTTGGCACTGCTCCTCGGTGAGGAATCCTGCAGGACAAACAAGACCCTGGCCCACTCCGTCTTGCTCGGATTCTGCCAGACATGGTTCGCGGCCCGCTGCACGGCCACGTCGCCGCGCTCCAGCCTCGTCTCCTGGCCCGAATCCAGCCTCAGCACGATGCTGCCCTCGACCACGGCGGCGTAGTCGAGGTTCTGGCCACGGCTCATGGCGCACTGGTGCAGGGGCGCAAAGTCGACGACCCTGCAGACGGTGCCGCCCGGCGATGCGGCACCGGCCCCGAGCGCGCTGCAGGCTGCGGCGTCGCTGGGCGTGTCCCCGTTGCTGAAGCCGGCGCCAGCGTGTCTGTCCAGCGTGGATGCCCCGTAGATGGTGTCGATGGCCATGCTGCCCTCGCTATAGGCCGTCTGGATGCTCTGCCGCACTTTGGTGAAGACGGCTTGTTGGCTGAGGGGGTCGTTTGCGGTGTAGACGTGGCGCAGAGCCCGAAGGTTGTTGTCTGGAGTGTCCGAAGCCATGTTGACGATGCAAATACCTAGCCTCTCCCCACGCTTGAGGGCGGCGACCAAAGCTTAAAAGATGTGACTGACTCGTGGGTTATTCCTTGCTGCGCCTCGATGCGAGGCTCGGGCGGTTGACCAATTGCTGCAGCCGCCTACAGGCAGCAGCCCATACGACAATGCGACATTGGTGCAGTCGACGGCGATGCTTTTGTCCGGTTTGGATGTCATTACGGAGTTATTATTCGGGTTCGGACGTTGACCGATGGCATCTGCAGCGTTTGGGTGCATCATGCATCCAAGCGAGGTCGGCCGGCTGGGGATGACGTTTCGCCGGTCCGGATCCGAGTCTCGGCCCAAAAAAAATCTTGACCAACCTCGGCATCGCGATATCCGGCCCGGCTTCCATCATCCGTCAGTTCATCTGAAGATTCATCAGCCGACTCTCGTTTGTTTCCCCGTCACTCCCTCCTATTCCTCGAGGCCTGGTCGATGCGCACACTGCAGACTGCCTCGGACCTCGCGTCTGACGCCTGAGCCCCCTCGAGACGACGACAGCATCAGCATCAACTCAGCATCTGCACCACCGTCGGCATCGCATTGGCATCGCATTGGCATCGCATCGGCATCGCATCGGCATCGCATCGGCAGCCATGTTTGATCCCTCGCCCCCCTCGGCCGCAGACGTCTGCCCCTTTTGCGCCATCGCCGCCGCCCACTCGCCCTACGACCCCCTCGACCCGCCCCCTCGCTCGCTCTCGCAGCGCACCACGCCCGCCTCGCACGTGGTGCTATCGACGCCCGACGTCGTCGCCTTTCTCGACATCATGCCGCTCTCTCCCGGCCACCTGCTTCTGTGCCCGCGCGCCCACCGGCCCAAGCTCACCGACGCCACGCCCCGCGAGGCCCGCCACCTCGGCGCCTACGTCCGCATCCTCTCGGTCGCCCTGGTCCGCGCCATCGGCGTCGGCGACTGGAACGTGGTCCAGAACAACGGCGCCGCCGCGGCTCAGGTCGTTCCGCATATGCATTTCCATCTCATACCCCGGCCTGAGATTCGGGCCAGTGGGCGCTTTCGCGAGAGCTTCACCATGTTTGGTCGTGGGAAGAGGGAGGAGCTTGATGAGGATGAGGCCGATGCGCTGACGGCAGAGCTGCGGCGTCATATTGCGCATGTGCTTGAGGAAGAGAAGCAGCTGGAGCATGACGGGGAATCCCCTGAAAAAAAACAGCAGTCCTCGGCCAAGGCCAAGCTATAAAAGGACGCGCGAAGACGACTCGCGACGACGGACGATGCGGCCGACGACGACAGAATCCAATTGGTAGCATTCACACACACCAAGACGCCCGAGTCACTCAAGAGATTGTTCCAAAGAGGCACCGCTACCTCTTCTCGAGTCCTTTTAGTCTTTACAAGGATGGTCTCTGCGTGTCATTGACAACAGTGATGTCATGACCAAAGAAAGTCACGGCATTTAATTTCTTCTGTCGCATCCACCTGTGATGACCCGCACCCGAGGAGGAAGGGGGGCTCCTGGTCGTGGTGATGAAAGAGGCGACGAAGCTGTCGTGACGAAGCCAACGTGACGAAAAGCAAGGGAAAAGGGGGTAACGAAGCCGTCATGGAGACGAAGCCGAAACAAAAGGGCCGACGAGGCGACAAGGCCGAAATAGGGCCAGCGAAGCCGACGTGGCGACGAAGCCGAAACAAGGGGACAAGGCGACGAAGCCGGGAAACAGGGGGAACAAAGGCGACGTAACGAAGCCGGGAAAAGGGGGCCGACGAGGCCAACGTGGCAACAAGACCGAAAGGGGGCGACGAAGGGCGACGAAGACATCGTGGCGACGAAGCCGGAACTAGGGGGCCAACGAGGCCAGAACAAGGCGACGAAGCCAGAACAAGGCGAAGAAGCCAGGGAACAAATAAAGGGCGACGAAGCCATCGTGGCGACGAAGCCGGGAAAACGGAAAAGGGGTAAAGATCAAACATCTAAACGGGTATCCGCGCTTACGTAGCACTACCACTCACTGCCCACGTAGATAATAAAAGGGATGTCGCATCCGCCCGCAGGGGCACGCGGCACTAGGCACGGGAAAAGGGCTTAAATTAAGGGGTGAAAAGTCTGTTGATCTAGTACTATGTGTATGTTCTATGGGGGTTGCGAGCCTGCTTAAATAGGCGTGGCAGCGGACACCGTGTCGACTATGTACAACACCAGGCCCCATCCACCGCGTTCTCCTAGCTCCGTTCCGAATACGAGAGCTCATTCCGATGCGACACTTATCTAATGACCTCCATTATGTGATCTAACAACTTAGTTCCCAACGGGTATTATCTATCCGCGCTCACGTGGCACTACCACTCACTGCCCACGTAGATAATGGAAGGGATTATGGCTACGACCAGAGTCGAGATGACCACGTAGCTGCCAGGCTGCCCATCGAACCACCAGACACAGCATCCAATCGCGGTAAGGACGAGCACATACGCCATCCATAGGGGCAGCGCACGGGCCATGCGGGTATTCTAGTCCCCATGGATCCGCGCCTGCC
This sequence comes from Ophiocordyceps sinensis, assembly GCA_012934285.1. Taxonomy (NCBI): domain Eukaryota; kingdom Fungi; phylum Ascomycota; class Sordariomycetes; order Hypocreales; family Ophiocordycipitaceae; genus Ophiocordyceps; species Ophiocordyceps sinensis. The sequence continues at coordinate 914,184 of JAAVMX010000007.1, forward strand.
CCAGCTGGCGAGTCAAGTCCACACTATCGAGAACGGCAGTTGCATGCACGTTCCAAAGGTCGAACGGCCTCATCGCCCGCTCTTGGACGAGACAACAGAACACGCCACCCGCGGCGCTCACCATACAGCGGCCAGGCCGGCTATCCGCGGATACCCGAACAGCGCGCGCCGTAGATACCCAGTCCGGAGTGTCGGTGTGAAAGCGAACGGTGTTGGCGGATTGTATGTCTGTCGAATTGGCAAATACCGTTGTAGAGAAGATGTTCGTCTGTTGCGGGTGCAATAGAGGCTGATCCTCGAGGTTGCGCAGTCGGATTGCGCCCTTTTCCTCGCAGGAGACTCCCAGGGCATGAAAAACAGACCTTCCCAGGGTAAGATCGCCGGGGAAAGTGCCGTCAGGCACGACACCGCAGGAAATGTGCGTGTCTAGTCTACCAGCGCTCATGAGACCTCATTTTTTAACAGCGCGAGGTCGTTGATATCCCCTGCACTCAGTTTCTAAAGATAAAGTCAGTTGTCGTCTCCACCATGGTGATTCTGATCGGTCCGGCGATGGCTAACCTGTAATCGACTACCACTGCCACGCCTATTCAAGCAGGCTCGAGGCCGCACATGCAACAGTGCTGGCATGGATGAGGCGGTGTCCCCACCCCCAGCGATCTCCGAGTGAGGCCCGGTGTTCTCGGTGATCTCGGTGTTCTGCGGTTGGCTGGAAGACAATGGCGCACATATTGGCCCCCATGGCCCCAATAAAGACGGGGATCATCGACGCAGTCGATGATGTGCTCGACGCGCAGCGCAGCTAAACGAGGCCCTTGTTGGGACTGCCTCTGCTGCTCCAGGGCGATGAGACGCGGCTGCTCCATTCTATCGAGTCGTCGGTTGAGGCCATAAGTCACAGGGGATTCTCGCGCTCAGGAAGAGGGGCTTGATCCCTTTGCGACTCCGGAGTCGGCATCGGACCGACCATCGGCCGAACAGGAGGGGTTGCCGAAGGCTGAGCAGAAGAGGCTGCCGAAGGCCGAGCAGGAGGGGCTGCCGAAGACTGAGCAGGACGGGGCGACAATTGTTCCTGCGGATGAGGGGCGACCATTGGTGAAGCCATATATACTGTCTTCATGCGCTATTCTTGCCGCGTCCGCGCCGGATGAGAGCCTCGCATTGGCGAAGCCACGAGGACTTTCGACAAGCGCCATGGAGTCTCGAGCGGAGGAGAGGTTGCCGCCTATTCTTGCTGCGTTTATGCCGGAGTGGGAGGTTGCGGCTGCGGCTATGTCTCGGCGTCGGCGTCGGCTTTATGGTCGTCGTTACTTGAATAGGACTGCGTGCCTCCTCCTAAAGGGCTCATCTTAATAGATTCGGCCATGGGGCGCTCGCGAGACTATGCAGAGAGAAGAGGTTAGCGGGCGGCAAGGAGAGACGGCCGACGATACGCGAGAGTGAGAGACTTACAGTAGGCTGGCAGGCTGAAAGGATGCTATGCTTCGACGAGGAGAGGAGAGGGAGAGAAGAAGAGAAGGAGAGGAGAGGGAGAGAAGAAGATGAGAGAAGAGAGAGAGAAGAAGAAGAAGAGGGGAGGGGGGGAGGGAGACATAAATAGGTACCCGTTGGTCCTAGGGTGCGGGGTAGCTTCAAATTCAATTCTGGCACAGTCGCTAGGGTGCGTCGACCGCACAAACGAGCAGCAACTCAAAAAAAAAAAAATTTCAGCGCCGTAGAGCTCTAGAAAAAAACACGCATCTAGTGGGGCTATTCCTGCCGCCACGTGACCCCTTCTATGCCCTTGCCCTGTAAGGCCCAACATACTATTCGTGACATCACGAGGGCCCTGATAGGGACTTGGTCGCGGGTGGCACCGCACCTTTCTTGCCTCGTTTCAGTCAAGTATTGTTTCACCGGCCCACCTGTGAGTTGTCGAGGAGCAGTCGTGACGAGTAATCGATGGACTGACGAGTAGCGATATACTGACGGACGCAGACTGGACTGCGACTGACGAGGCCGTGTCACCGTGACGACCAAGGAATTGGCCTGACCAATGTGGACGGCCATGGAGAGGTTCAGCAGGGTATATGTAGCCAGCTGGAACCTCGTCGACTCAAACACGAAACTCGCTTCTGTTCGGATACTTTATAAACTCCCATTACTATTGGCACGCGGACAAGAATGCTCTTCAACGGCCGTGGCTTCTCCACGCTGGCCGTCTCTGGCCTCCTCTCGGCACATGGAGCCGCAGCCAAGGACGCACTCGCCGACCTCAGCTGTCCTCGGCTGGAAGAGTTCGTCTGCAACTGGGACATGAGCAGCGAGACTTGCGATTTTCGAAACTGGGAGCTGGCGGTGAGCTCGGCCTCGTTTGCGTGACGTCTGGGCTATAATGTCACAGTAGCACAACCTTTACCGTCGTACATGAAGCTTACTTTTCGATAAAGGGCTGCCGGCGCGTGAGTCAAGACGGCAACTCGGCTCTCGAGGCCCCTTTGGATAACAGCATCCGGCCAGAAAGACTTGTGCGAAACGCAACACGGCGACATGGACGCGGCCGAGTGTTGCAGACAACGAGACGCCACGCCCCTGGTTAGCCACGGCTGCTGATGAGACAAAGGGGAAGCCTGCGCTGACCAACCGGCCAAGAACGAGTCTGAGCACGTCGGCTACATGAAGCAGTGTGCCCCGGGATCCTCGCCAGGGGCACCGGGCATCTCAGAGATGGAGTGCTGGGCCGCCGAGAGTTTTGAGTGCAGCTACTGGATGCAGAGTGCCTATTGCCGTGCTCGCAAACTCGAGGGCGAGGTAAGTCGTCTGGCTCAGACTCGAGGGGTATGAAGAGAAACTGATGACGGCATGTGCATGTAGGGCTGTCGACTGGTAAGTTGTTGTCTCCCGAGAAACAGCAACACTGATAAGTCGTGCAGGAAAAGGAGTGCACGTCGACAGAGTACCCTGTGATGTGCTGCGTGGCCAATAGCCCCTTTTCAGAGGTGCGTGGAGCCCGTTTACGTTGATGCCGACAGCAAAATCCAAGTTATGAGGCTTCATAGACTCAATTCTGAGGTCATGGACTCAATTCTGAGGTCATGGACTCAATTCTGAGGTCACGGACTCAATTCTGAGGTCATGGACTCAATTCTGAGGCTTCATAGACTCACCAAGACGAGCCCGACGACGGATACATGCAAAAGTGTCGCCCCCCCAACCCCAAAGAGCTCGCGAGCCACTGCGAGCGCATGGCGACGCAGGCAGACTGGTGCGAACAGACGTTTCGCGGCTGGGTGAGCCAATGGGACCTGAGTTCGTTGACCCGCGACGGGGACTCTGCGGCGTGGTGGAGGCGCATGGACATGGACCACTGGGTGCGAGACGCGAAGCTCCCGCGCAACTGGGACGAAGAGCCCAAGACGAAGCAAGGCTGGGAGGACCTGAGCAGACGGCAGGACCGCGCGCTTGCCATGACGGCGAGGGAGTGGCGCGTCATGTGTGCGCGGGCAGTCGGGGAAGGGGAGATTTGCAAGGCGAGTCTTTGCGTCATGATTTGAGCCGAGGCCGGACTGACACGCCCAGGCTGACCCGCGGAGAGAGCTCGGGCTGATGAGGATGCCCGACTGGATGCGGCGCATGGCCCTCGCGCTGGAGGAGGACGTCGAGGCCGGCAGAGAGCTCGACGACGAGCGATACGCGTACGGAGCCGCGCCCACGAGCGGGAGCGGCGTCGAGAGCTGGCCCGGGTTGGAGCGGGCGGCGACGGACGCGTGGCGGAACAGGCTGCTCGAGCTCGAGGAGCTGGCCGTGTACCGGCCGCCGCGGGAGGACCACTCTGGGCTCAACCGGCACGACCCGGTGTGGGAGACGTGGAAGTCGACGGTGCTGAAGATGACGTTGGGGTAAAGGGGTAAGGGGTAAAGGGCAGCTCGGGGCGGCTCGGAGTGGAACAAAAACAACTTGTACATGTTTGAAACGAAACTGGCGCCGGCCTTTGCCCCAGGAGCTTCAACTTGTCCGGCTTCAACTCGGCCATCTGACGCCCCTAAAAGGCCGGGCAAGGATTCGACCGCGCCCAGTAGTTAAAGTGCATGTGGATGCGCTTGGACAGGGACAGCGGCGCGCTCCCGCTGCACCCGCCCGCCTCGGGCCCGTCGCACCGGACACGGGGCTCGGCGTGACGGGGTCTCGGCGGCTGGTGATGCGGGCCGTGACCCCCTTGGCCTGGCGGCCCACGTAGTCGGCAAAGCTGACGTCGCCGCGAGTGGCCCGTGACGACGAACGCCGTAGGCCGGGTGCTGCTCTCGCAGGGCCTCGACGGCCCGGAGCAGGGCCCCCCTGATGTCGACAAAGGCGCGGAGGAAGCCGCCGTGCACCAGGCACCGGCGGCAGATGTCCCGCGCCGGCTTGCATGTCGGTGAGGAATTCCCACGCACACGCCGAGTCGCGGAGCATTCCCGCGCGGCGCCAGGCCGGTGGACGACGAAAAGGGGCTGCAGCGGGTGGACAAAGAAAGGGGCTGTAGCGGGTGGACAAAGAAAGGGGCTGTAGCGGGTCGACCAAGAAAAGGGGCACCAAGAAAAGGGGCCGCAACGCCAAGGGCTTGCTCTGCTGCCACGGGGTTTGATCTGAGCCACGGGCTACATTTATAACTAAACACCGTTGATGCCGGCGAGTGTCTCGGCTCAAGCATCGCTGATGCTCGTCCTGATTACATTCATCGTGTCACCGCCGCCAACTCTGCTACTCCGTGTCTCACGATCCATTGCCTGGTCCACGGCAGGCATGTCGTTTAAGCTTGAGTACAATGTGGCCGAGGCCGCCACAAAACTTATTCGATCCGACAGATGCCAAAGTCTGGCCGGGGGAGACACTCGCCTCGGGAAGCAAGAAGAAGCTGCTCACGTCAGACACCGACTTGTTCCTTGCTCAGCAAACGTCTTGTTCTCGACCAAGCGTCTTCTCCTTGCTCCCACAAAAAGCAAGACGCCGCTGCATCAGAGACCCCTTGCCTCGAGGCCGTCTGTGCGCTTGACTTGCCTCTCTTATACAAATAACAGTACTCCTTGTAGTGGTTTACTGTGCTACTCTGTACGAGTACACACGGACCGAGGGCTCCATCACATGTATAGAGCGCTGTCGATATGCCGGCGCCGTAGTTGGCCGGTGGCTTGTTACGCATGTGCTCTAGTCTCATTATCTGCAAGCAGGTGTGGCGGAACCAACAGACGGGCTGCCCGTGGGCTGAATAGAAGCAACTGACGGATATAAGCAGGTGCTGCCAGTGGCTGAATAGAAGCAACTGATGCACACAGACACATGTACAACTCAAGGCCACCCATTCCAACCTTGCCTCTGGTCTCTCCGTCGTCTCTGTCCGCCTCCCGTCGGCCCCGTCACGGCATCCCTTGACCAGACATTGTTCCACGCCACGTCGATGCCGTCTGCCCCAGCCGCCGCGAGCTGACGTCCCGGCCGAAGCCAGGCGCGGCTCGAGCCTCTCTCGCCATCATGTCGTCGGACGAAGCCGGCCTCGGCCTGCCCGCCTGCGCCGTGAGTGCCCCTGAAGCAAACCCGGCTCCTCCGGCATCGAGTTGACCGGCCGCCGCACAGCTCGGCTGCGTCACGGCGGCCTGCCCCCTTTCCGACCTCGCCTGTGTCTGCGGCACCGGCCACTACGGCGTCGACGACGCGAGGAGCAGATGCATCATCGAGGCCTGCGGCTTCCCCGAATCACTCGGTACGCCCAGCACGCAACGCCGCACCGTCCAAGAAGCACCGTGCTGACCCTCCCCCCCCCCGCCGGCAGCGGTCCGGAACGGCACGGCCACGGCGTGCGGCGCCCCTGAGCGGGACGCTTCGGCGCGCTTCGACGCCATGGTGGCCGCCATGTTCGTCCTCACCACCGTCCTCGTCGTCTCGCGTCTCGTCTACCGGCAGTTCTTCAGCCGGCGCCGCCGCCTCGCCCTCGACGACTGGCTCGTCCTCCTGACGGCCCTCGTCGGCGTGCCCTGCGTCGGCGTCCTGCTCGCCGGCCTCAACACCCACGGGCTCGGCCGCGACGCCTGGGCCCTGCCGCCGGGCCACGTCGCCGCCTTTGCCCGCTACTTTTACGTCGTCGAGATCATGTATCTCGTCACCATCACCCTCGTCCGCCTGACCTTGACCATCTTCTACCTCGACATCTTCTCCGCCAGGCGCGCCCGCCTCCTGCTCTGGGCCACCGTCGTCTTCCACGTCGCCTCGGCCGTCGCCTTTGTCGTAAAGGTCATATTGCAGTGCTTGCCCGTCGAGCACAACTGGACCCGGTTCGACGACGTCGTCGACCGTCGGCGAGAGGGCCGCTGCGTCAACATCTACGCCTCCACGTGGGCGAACGCGGCCCTGGGCGTTGCCGTGGATCTCTGGCTGCTGGCCATTCCGCTGACCCAGTTGAAGAGGCTGAACCTGCATTGGAAGAAAAAGGTCGGGGCCACGCTCATGTTTATAGCAGGCACAATGTAAGTTTTTGTCTCTACCCCTTTTGCCTCCTCTACCCCTTTTGCCCCCTCTACCCCTTTCGCCTTTTCCTCTACCCCTTTCGCCTTTTCCTCTACCCCCACGACATCAGACGACGTTGATGTTTCCAGTTGTCCCTGTCCTGTCCCAAAACACAATGCTAACCCTCTCAGCGGCACCGTCATCTCCATCCTCCGCCTCCGCTCCATCTTCATCTTTGGACACGCAACCAACCCGACCTGGGACTACTTCGAGCTCGTATGGTGGTCCTTGATCGAGGTCCATGTCGGCATGATGTGCACCTGCCTGCCCACCCTCCGCCTCATCCTCGTGCGCATGTGGCCGCACATCTTCGGCGCCGGCCCCCCACAGCCAACAAAGGCCAGCCCGGGGCGCGCTGGCCGGCCCTACGGCAGCCAGGGCCACCTCGAGTCGGCCACGAGCGACGACTCCTGTCCTTGGGGGCTTTACGAGACGGACGATGCGGGAGCCCGGGGGGCCCATCTCGAGGCCCAGGTCGACGGAACAGGGGCAGTGGCCGAGGTGAAGCTGCCTTCAGCCAGCAGTCTCTAGTCTTGCTCGCATATAATTCCAAATCTACACATGAGACTCCATCAGGCCATGAACCCTCCTACTCGTCAAGAGCATCGGCCCAGATCCATTTTCTTGAACTGCTCCACCGTGTCACTGTCCAGAGCGGCTGGGCCCTGGGCCCCTGTCGGAGGACCTTGGGCCGGCTCGTCAAGACGCCCGGATCGAGTCTGGTCTCCGTCGCCATTCTGCTAGCCACAGCTACACATTAGCGTCTGGTGGACCACGATCGTGGATAATTACCTCGACGTCAGTACAGGAATCGCCGTCCTGTGTATGAAACTGCTGCTCTCGGCGTTTTGCGGATCGTCTCTCCCTCGCATCCTCCTCGCCACGACGGGAACGCTTCATGCCCGCTCTCGTCGTGTCGCTGTTGCTCGAGGAAGCGGGATTTGCCTCTTGTCCGGCTCCAGCGGTACGCTCCTTGCTCCGCGCCAGCATCTCCTTGGCGCGCTCATAAATCCGCATCTCCTGTCTGTCCTGTCGGAATGAAAGTCCAGCGGCGATTTCATAAAGGCGGACTGCTCGGTATTTCTCAATGACATGTCTTCGTGTCTCGAGTCGTTTCAAGCGACGCTTCGCCTGGTCCAACTTCCTCTGAGCCCGGCTCCGCCCCGGACCTTCAAGCGAGGGTCCTGCCGTCTGTGCATCAACGCAGTCTTGTGCGGCAGATTTGACGCCAACGTAGGCATCTTCCATCTCGGAAATGAGTCGCGAACGACACCAATTGCTCGATATGTCTGCAAGCGTCTCTCCAGGTCTCAACACGCCAGCGGCCAACACGTCTCGACTGGCCTGGCTGTACCAAGACTGGGTGACGTCCATCTCAAAGGCCATGTATTCACACCACGTAGTCGGCCTGTCTTGTCGCTTTGGATCCTCTTGGAGCTCGACCTCCAATAGAGTATTGCTATTTACACGGCACGAAATCTTAGCAAGACGCTAAAATCTCCATTTTTTCCACTCATTCTGCACGTATTCGTCCGCCACCAAAATCTAGTGCCGGTAGTATGGGGACAAGTCGGCTCGGTAGATTTGCCTAAGAGGTTGAGGATTTCAGGCATGTGGCCGGATATCCTCTGGACGACGTCCCATTCGCAACAGAGCGGTATGCCGCTTGAACAGCACTTGAACATGCTCCAACTCCAACAGAGCACGCTGCTCGCTCTCACCAGACACGCTCTCGTTCTCGCGTCTCGCCGTTCTGTTCGGCAACCTCCAGTCGTCACTCGACATACTGGGACAGCCTTGGCAGAGAAGCCCAAGTCAGCACCTGCACACGTCTCCGCACAGGCTTCAGGGTCACGGCTTCAGGTCCAACTCACTCAACCAGGTTCCCGTCCGGATCCCTCACGTACACGCTCCGAAGCCGGCCCCGAGCCCCCGTCCGCAGCACCGCGCCGCCCCCCTCGAGCACCTCGACGCCCTCGCGCGCAAACCCGCGCGCCACCTCGTCCAGGACCACGCCGTCGTCGAGCAGAAAGCACACGTCGGCCGTACCGGGCAGCGCCGCGCGCGCCTTGGGCTCGAATTCGCGGCCGCGCTGGTGCAGGTTGATCTTGTGGCTGCCAAACTTGAGCGCCGCCCGCTGCTCGCCGCCTGCAGAGGTGAAGTGGTCGGGCGTCATGCCGAGGTATTTGGCGTACCAGCCCATGGTGGCGTCCACGTCGGCGCACGTCAGCACCAGGTGGTCGATGTCTTTGACGGGGGCCAGAGGCGTCGTCGACATGGTGGAGGCCGGATGACGATGGTTTAGGGTAGGGGGACCGAAAAGCTGGCCTATGGTTACTGTATATAAAGGGTGCATCGGATCCGGGTTAGTGGCCTGGCTCTATAGCAGGACTTGTCCATAACTCGTAGAGACAACAGCGAGGAAGAGATTGGGGGTGCGCAGGGTACTAGAAAAGCTCAGTGGGAAAGAGGCAAGTTTCGGGTCTCGGCTATAGAGGGAAGCTCCGTAGGGGACGTACCGTACGCTTCAGAACGTAGCGAGGTATCATGGGGGAATTACCCGTTGGGAACTTGGGGAGCTCCGTCAACAAGTTGTATCTTGAGACTCGAAATCGGCTTCTTAAAAACATTTTAAAAATTTTGTATATTTGATGGCCAGCTTTTCGCCCCTGTTGGGTGAGGACACTTGGATTGATCAAGCACGACGGTCACCTGACAGCTACAACAAGAAAAGCTGGCTGACCATACTCGACAAGGCCACAGACCAACTGCAGACCTACAATGGCTGCTTGCTGCGGTGCAAGGGAGACTCCCTCGACGTCAAAGCTCAATCCAACGACATTGTCATGGGCTCGACGAGTTCGAATTCATCTCCATATGTTAAGACGCAATCTATCCAAAACCGCTCGAGCAGGCGCCTCGTCCGCATGCCAACTGATCTGTACATGTGCCGTGGCAGACCATAGTCCAGCCATTACTCTTCATCGCCTCCTGTCGCGACCGCCTCTGGCTCGGCGCCGGCCGTGTGGGCCGACACGTCCTTGGCCTTGACGGGCTCTTTGAGCGCCGCCGCCGCTTCGTCCTTGTTGACCTCTGCATCATCCGTCTCCTCGGCGTCCTTGGCAGCATCGCCATTCGAGACTGCCTCGGTCGTCTTGCGCTTCTTCAGAGGTGGTGGCGCGTCTGCGACAAAGTCTTGTCAGCCTGGTGGAACGCAACAAACTGAGCTGACTTGGCCTACCCTTTTTACCATTCTCCTTGTCTTTGTCCTTGTCGCCATTCTCGTCTTTGGCCTTGTCGCCATTCTCGTCTCTGGCCTTGTCGCCATTCTCGTCTCTGGCCTTGTCGCCATTCTCGTCTTTGGCCTTGTCGCCATTCTCGACTTTGGCCTTGTCGCCATTCTCGTCTTTGGCCTTGTCGCCATTCGCGGCCGCCGTCTCTTCTACCTCGTCCTCTTCTTCCTCGCCATCTTGTTCGCCCTCCAGGGCTTCTGCGTCGGCTTCCTCGTCGTCGTCCTCGCCGTCGTCTTCTTCATCCCCGGTGGAGACGTACCTAATCGAGGCCTCTTGTCAGTACCAGAGCCTCGTCATCGAACAAGAGGGGACAACTCACTCTTCCTCCTCCTCACCATCGTCTTCTTCGGGGAGCGAGACCAGCTCCTCCTCGTCCTCGTCCTGCTTTCTCTTGCGTGTAGACATGTTGTGTGAGGGGGGGGTGAACAGAGGCAATTGGTAGCTCCGAGCGCAATCTAGGTCGCAGAGATCTGGCGTTTGTGTGTCCACGACTGGCGGAAGGAAAGCCAGTTATTTATAGGGGAGGGGGAAGGGGGGGAGGTAGGTAGGACAGGGAACCGAGGAGCTGTAGGAGAGAAACGAGAGAGTGTGGGAGGAAGAGTGAGAGTGAGAGAGTAAGAGAGAGAGACGGTGGAGAAGCCGGTGAAAGCTACCTGGGTGGGAGAAGGGGCATGAGAGCGAGGCAAGGCAACAAGGCGGCTTGTACTGGACTATCTTGCGCCGAGGGAGGCAGGGAGGAGAGCTGGCAGACGAGGAGGACTGTTAGATATGGATGTACCTATAAGGTAGTGCTGTCCGACTACCTAGGTACCCGCCTGCCCGCACGCCTCTCCGTATCCGTACCTGCAGTGTCTACAGACTTGCTCGTCTTGGCTTGTACCGGATACTCGCATCGCACTGCTGCAACCACAAGCTACAAGCTTACCATCGCGGGCTAGGCTGGATCGAGGGGGGGGCAGGAAACTCGCGCGCTCCACCTCTTGCGTCAGCCTCAAAGGAGAGAGGGGAAGAAGGAAGAAGGGAAGGGAAGGGAGGACGGAAAACATCTTCTTGGTCGAAGAGGCTGGAGGAGGGGCGTGGCTCGCGGGTGGCTTGGGGCTGGGCCGTGGATCAAAGGGCGTGGCCGCATCAAGGTGGTGTGCTTCTTCTGCTTGCTTGAAGCCACGGAGAAACTACTTCGTAGAGCGAGAGACGGCAGCGCAGACGACATGAATCGAGGTTGCTGCTCGGGCGTGGGAAAAGGTTCTCGCCTCGCTGCAGCGCCAGCAAACGATCAATTACCGCCGCTGGCCTCTTTTCCGTCGTCGGCTTTCGACGCTCCTTCCCTTGGGGTGGGTGAATGGGTCTCTTGTTGATCCGCCGCCGCAAACGGTCGGTTTCCGTGGCTCCATCGCGAGTAGTGGTATGTTGTATGTATGTACCCGCGACCACGCAGGCCGCGAATGGAGGCTTGTAGCGGGTACGGATGAGACAGTGTTGCCGGTTCCTTGGCCACTCGCCATGACGGAATGTCCATGTAAAAACTACCTCATACGTTTTCGTCATGGCGGTCATGCTGCAGGATCAAGGCCGTCGGTTGGCTGTCACGTGCGAGGGCTGAGTCCCGGGCCGAAGATGGGCCGGACGCCCACCGTTTTTGTGACGCGTTTCCGGGAAAGAGAAAGTATCCAATCCAGACCCATCCAGACACGTCATCCGTAAACGTCTCCAGCCTCCCAGCCCCAAAGACCCAAAGACCACGTCTCCATCTCTCTACTTTTGGCCGCGCAACAAGCGCCCGGCAGCCCGTGTGTCGACGCGGCCGGCCGTCTTCGAGCATCAGGCCAAGTCGTCTACGGTAAACCACCCGTCGCCCCTCACTTGGCCCGCAAAGACGCAAACCACACTGGCCTCCCTAGCCTTTTTGGCGTTCGAATATTGGCGGATACGACGCCTTTGGACGTCTCGTCATGTATGCAAAGTAAACAAGATGCTGATTTATTGGAGAGAGCAACTATGCTGCTTAGGTACATCTACCCAGTCAACTGGCAACCTTGTTGACTAGCCAATCCTACTCCCTCTTGTCCCCAACGGCAGCCCTCTGAGCCAGGACTCTTGCATACACGATATCTACTGCTCCGCGGCGAGCTCTAGAGCCTCCAAGTGTTTCGTTTCATTCAACGACGGCATGGCTGCTACAGTTACGAAGCAGCACAGGGACACTACCAAGCAACGCCTTCAACACTCACAACCTGCCCTCTCCTCCCAGCAAGCTCAAAATCAAGTCGGACCGGCACGTATTACCGCACCACGTATCTGTGGACATGTCGGAAGTGCACTGAAGTTGTTAGTCGTCGTCGGAACGGGGGTTGCTGGCCGTGGCAACGGGCAGCCAACTTACCTTGCACGCCTTCCTCTCTGCCTTTTTCTTCCTCGTCCACTCCCCCTCCTTCTTTTCCTCCTTCTTTTCCTTCTTCTTCCTCCTCTTCGCCTCCACCACCCGCTCGTTTCCCTGGTCCCTCATCTTTACAAGCTCATCAGACTCCCTGTCCCTTTTCTCCCGGTCCTCTTGGGCCCGGTTCTCCTCATCCTATACCGTGGCCTCCGCCTCGGCTACCTGGTCGTAAAGCTGGGTGCAAAATGTCTCTATAACGTAAGCTTCGACCGCAGATCTGTCTTCCGTTTCTTCACAGGCTTGGAGAAGCTCGTTGACTTCTGCAGTCATTTCCATCATCTTCACCTCGGCGGCCCTTCTCTCGTCTGCTTCCCTTTCCCACTTTTGATTCACCGTCTCGAAGCCCAGCTGAAGAGCCTTTCCCATGGCCTTGATTATCCTCTTTTTCAGCGCATTTCCGTAAATGTCAGGCTGCAGCGGACCCCCGATTGCCTCCTGGATGCCCGCGACCCAGTCGTCAAAGGCCCGAGCAGCTTTACCGAAACGCGTATTCGACTGCGTAATCGACTCCCATCCTTGCCTCGCAAATGGCGCCACGGCTACAACAACACCGAGCTTGAAGTTTCCCGTTCCCCTGAGTGTCATCCTGACACCACCCGACCGGCAAAGTGCCCTCTTCAATTCGCATAGCTTCCGTATTGCTTTGGGTGATTTATAGGGCCCCATGGGGTGCCCTGGCGTTCCGTAAAGATGTTTGTCCCGGGCGGGCGACTTCCTTCTAGAGTCCTTCAGGCCCAGTCCAAACGGCATCTCAGGAATGGGGGCCTGGTTTTTCTTGGGTGATTGCAGCCCCGAAAGAGGCGACCAAGTATGGATGCCGCTCCTGACCAGGGCGGCGATTGGGTCAGCCGATGGTGAGAGCTTGAATGTCGGAGGCGCCCGATTTAGAAGCATTGCGTAGGCGGCAACTAGTCTTGTAAGGAGAAGACCAAGACTTGTGACTGAGACTCTCATTTTCAACACGTAGAGGCTGAAGCCGATGAAAAGACCGTGAAGGATGACGTGCCCCGGACTGGTGTTGGCGTAGGAATGGTTACGAGCACGATGAGCATACATATATGTGCGAGTCCACGGGACTCCTTATCTGTCATCCCTGCCAATACTCACATGTCGAAAATGTAACTCTGTCCTTGCTGGCTGGAGGGCGAAGACGGGGCATGAAGCTGAAGGAGTCGTCGACTACTTGTGCTTGTAGAACGAATCATTCAGCAATGAACCAGTTCAATGACATGGGACAGCACTTGAGCTGCCGTATGCCTTTGATTGGGTCATTCAAAGAACCTTGGGTCTAAGCGTAAGTGAGCCACCCCCTTTCCTTTTCCGCACCCGTGTTCAAAGGGTGTCAGAATGTGTCGACGGTGTAATCCGTGTTACGGATACTACTCTACTGAATGGTGCTTGCGTCTACCGTAACATGATATAATACCCGTTATATGTGTTATTGGTAGGTTACAAGGCCACTCTCAATACGACGATATTCGGATCTGCTATACAAACAGCTCCCGGCCCCGTTGATCAGTCGGCGAGAACCGGTGCCAACCGGCCATGGTGGGAACGAGTTCCGTGGCGGATGCGACCAGGCAGTCGACCAATGCCGCAAGGACAAGAAGCCCGTGTGGGAGTGGGTAAACAAAGGGCACAAGTTCTGGGTCGTTGACGATGCATCTGCCTGCTCCCAGGCCATCGACTACGACGCCTGGGTATGCCGTCTGAGAGTGTTGAAACCGAGAGTCTGGTTGCCGCCTCTATTCGTACTTCGTATTCGTACGCCCTGCTGGAAGGCCCATTTCCGCTGAAAGGCCCATGGCTGCCCTCGTGCGTCCTTGTGCACCGCGTTGCTCTTGAGCACCACGCTGTCGTCTGATGGGGAAGCCCAGCCTCACCTTTTAAAAAGAATTTTGTTAGCTAAACTAGACATGTTCCCCAGAGAGCAGTATGTACGAGATGGCGCAGATGAGCAGCAGGGTATCGGTTGCCAAGATCAGTCCGGACATGACAAGGTCGCAATCCGCGCCACGGGGACGGGCAACGCAGCCAACCTGTCGACTGGTGCAAGAGGACCCCCCCATTGAGCAGACGGTGGCATCGACGGTGACGCCCCAAGGGCCGATGGGCTCTGCACGGCTCGAGGATGAGGGTGAGTACGGATGGGCATGACGGGTCTCGGACAAGGCATCAGCAGCATCGGCTCGACAAGACCGGGACGTCGACTCCGTGTAACGAATCACGGCGTCAGTGACCTGCACCCCTTGCCCTACCCTATACCGAGGATTGACTTTGTGCTGCAGCCCCTGGTATGAAGCAGACTAGTGTTGATGACGAGATGATGGCCATGCTACGACTGGGCAAAGAGGGAGGGGACCCATCCCGTCTCTAGCAGCACGCTGTGAGACGGTGGCAGTAGTAGACCAAACCATGGTCTCGGACGAGAAAAGGGCGGCCCGGCGCCGAGGCCGTTGTCTGTCTCGACAGCCTGGAATGGGGAAAAGGCCCGTCGACTAGTACCCGTTGGGACCTATAGTTGAAGACTGCCGACTCACCAGCACAACAAAGACTTGCAGAGGCCGGGCCGTCTACTGAACTAGAGCGCATGAGTGGGAGGGGACTCGGGAGAGCGGTAGAGAGTCTCGGCAGAGGACATTCCACGGCTGAGACGGCGCCAAAAGGAGGAGGCCGCCGAGACGGATGATGGAGTACCAAGTTCAAGATTGTTGTTTGTTGTGCCGGTTCTCGGAGGTTCTCGGAGTTCTCGGAGTGTCATGGGACGGGCAAGCCGGACCAACATGAGAACCATGACAAGGGAGACGAGCAGACGCCACGACCACGGCAGGCTTCCCAAGACGAGCAGACGCCACGAGCATAGCAGGCTTCCCCGTGGCTGTACGTACATGTCTGTGTAATAAGTCGCGCTCTCTCGGCTGTCGTGTCTCTGCGCCATGTTCGAGACCCCTTTTTTTGACAGCGGAAGAGAGGAGAAGGGCGGCGGGGAAGGAGAGACTTGACGAGCGACAAATCAGGGGGCATGCGAGCGTGGGCGGTGCGGCCGAGGGGGCTGAGACAGGCATCAGAGACAAAGAAAAGGGAGGAGGCAGCGCTGGCCACGATGTCGTCTTGCCTTGTCCTTTTCAAAGGGTACAAGATGCAAAGGGTAAAATAGCATCAAGGCCCAGAGGGCTCCCGATGCGACGGGCGTGTCCTGTAGCTGCGGCCTCGAACAGGAAGCACGGCCCAGAGATGCAGGCGGTGACACGGACAGCTGCGAGATATATATGAGTGAATGTCGCGCGTCATGCATCGAGGGTGAGGGATGGGGGATCGGTCCTTTTTTTCTTTTTTCTCTCAGGGGAAAGAATGTGCCTGGTTGTGTCATGGGAGATAGACATGCATATGAGTGTAACCGTTCTGTTCTGTGGCTGGCTGGCTGTCCGGGGCCGGGCCGTCATGATGTCATGGGCCGACGAGACAAAGTAAGTTGAGAGGCGAAGGGGAAAGAAGCCAGGACTGACTGGCGTTTGGTGTTTCCGTAAGTGCGCAAAACTCCGACTGGCCAGTAGCGTCATTCTGGTCTGCATGTTTCAGCATAAATAGACTCCCTTGGGGGTTTTCGAGAGAGGAAGAGCCTGTCATGGCCAAGGCTGACAAATGCATCGTGCCGGAAATTGGCGTCGCACGGAGCGGAGCCGCGGCCCATGGATGCCATTTACGGCCCGACCATCTGTTTGTTTTGGCAGCCTCTTTTGCGTGGGCTTCGCCCATCAATGCCGAGGTGGAGAGGTCGAGGCATGCAAGGGAGGAATGGACCTAATGTTTGCTTACTTGGCGGTGCTATACGAGTATGGTCTAAGAAGACGGTGTTTGAGCCTAAAGAGAGAGAGGGTTGTTAAACTGCCCGTTTAACGCGTTGATTGAATGTCAGGGCATGCCAACCGCTGCACGGCATCCTCGGGACAGGTAAGGGGTCTATGTATGTACATACATACATACTATCCGTACTCGTACGAATATGGAAGTCCCTGTGAGCATGCAGGCATTGACACGCTACCTACCAGCCCCCCCCGCTGCTACCCCTGTCCTTGCGCGTATCCGCCCGCTGAGGCAGATCCGGAGGGACTTGGTGTAACTCGTATCCGTAATCTATCCGTACACAGTACATACATGCAGAGTAACGCTTCAGTGAAGAAAGAGCGCTGCTGCAACAACTCGCGAGGACGAGTTGCGCTGAGACATGGCCGGTTTCTTCCGGTCTCGACCACGGTCAAAGTCGGTTTTGTTGTCACTTCTTCATTCTCTCATCGGGAATTTTGTTTTTCATTTGGTCTCATCGTGGGCCCCGGGCTGCCTGCTCCATGGTTTGTGCTACAGGGCACAGCATCCGCAGTACTTCGTAGCAATTTCCTAATGTACCTGTGTACCTACTGCGAGGTACCCCGGCCCAACTGAGTGAAGCGGCCGTTGGACGCAAGGATGAGCCCTGTTCGCTCTCTGTGTGTCTTGCACGTTTCCCCCTCGTCGCATCTTTTTCTTGACCGATGAGCTGTCCGTCCCAACTCCACCCAAGCACACACAACCACAGACAGCAAGGCTGGAAGGAAGGGGGAGCCCTCGGTTGTTATTCCCCAATGCCATGCTCTAGCTCGCCCCGTCACGCACAACGCGCCGCTCTCCGGTGTTGACTCACGGCACCGGGCCCGAGGTGAAAAAAAAACAAAAAAAACAAAACCGTGGACCCTTTAAGGCCCTCAAGGCGAAGGGAAAAAAACAGGCACCGAAAGAAACCTCTCCAATCCTGGTCCGCCATGTCATGCCCGCCGCCCCGTCGTCAATTCCAGCGCCGCTGAGCCCTTCTTTATTTTTTATTTTTATTTTTTTTTCTCCTCACTCAACGCAGCTCACCCACCCGTGCACACCCTGTCGCCCACACGCATTCCATTCCGCCTGCATGCCTCTCGGTGCTCGGTAACGACTTTGTCGTCGATAGTTGGCCGTCCCCCCCGTTTTCTGAACCACTGTACTAGCTAGCAGAGGCAGCAGCAGCAGCGGCAGCGGTAGTGGCACGCTCGCGCCCGTCTCGCGAGATCAAGTATCCAACCTCGTCGAAAACGCCCGAGTCAATTCGACGAGTTGGGTGTCGTAACGTCCCCCCCCCCAATCGAACCGCGTCCTTTTCTTCTTCCTTTTTTTATTGGCCGAGCTGCTGCAACATACGAGCCCCTCAACCCTTGCCGTCTTTTTTTCCTTCTCTTTTCCCCTCTTGGTTGCCCACAGCCTCTTTTCCCTCGAGCTGTGACGCCGGAAAAAGAGGTCGGCTGGTGCTGCGAAGCTCGGGATCGTCACGTCACAGGCCAGAACTTGTCCAGGTACTACCTTGGACGTACCTCAGGAGCTTTGACACTCGAGGTAGGTGCTGCTTCCCTCAGCTCCTTCTCTCCTTGTGGCCGGCAGGAACCTCGGAGGCTGCCAGCGGCTCAACGACGACACGCCTGATGCTCATGTGACGTCCAGCTCTACAGCTCTCTCTCGATCCCCTCTTCGACTCCCTCTCGGTCCCCCACACTCAACCACACTCGACCGACCGACGAGCCCGGATCGAGGCCACAACCAAACAGCCCGCTCTCGACAGCTCGTTCGCTGCGTCGCCGACAAGGCCCATCCGCTCCTTTATCTGCCCTCTGCTGTCGACGGCGCCGCGCGGGGGAAATGGCACATTGTTGCCCGCTCTTCGATCCATCACCTGAGCCGCCAATCCTCCTCCGTCGCTGATGCTTCTGCCTCGCTCGTCGACCGCAGCTGCATCCGCCCCCACGCACGACCCTGATCCATCCACCACTCTCCTTTTTCGACATCGCACCCTCCCTCAGAGCCGCCATCGCACAGCCGCCCCCCCGACGGCGACACCCAGCCCGCTCATACTGCTCGGCGGGCCCAGTGACTCGACTGCGTGACCGACGCTGGGCTCCTCGAGGACCATGTACGCCATGGCCGTCTCACCCCTCGACGACAATGGCCCCGTCCAGCGCAACCGCAGCGTCCGCAACCGCCAGTGCTCCGTCTATGCCTCGCGCATCAGGCCCGTCCTCTCCCCCCTAAGCCTCGACGGCGGCCCGCCCCCCGCAGCCAGCCCCCAGTTGCCGCCCTTGCCCGTCTCCCCTCGCTGGGACTCGCTCTCCAACGGCTCGCACATGATCCACCACAGCCCCGAGTCGCCTACCAACCCGCTCGACCGCTCCTGGCCCGAGCCGCCCTCTAACCACTTTGTCACCTCGCCCATGCGGCCCCTCTTCAGCCCCGTCCCGACCCTGTCGTCGTCGGATACCCCGTCGGCAGACTCTCGCAGCAGCTCGCCGCTGAGGATCATGGGCCTGCGCTCCGAGATGCGGTCGCCCGACTGTGTCACGGTGGAGAATTTCTCGCGCCCCCGGAAGCTGAGCATTCGCCAACAGCCCGCCTTCCCGGAACAATGTGCTCCGGACGCCGTCGTGTCGCGGCTAGCACAACTGGCGCCCACGGACCTCCTGAGCGACATGGGCCCAACCGCACCCCAAACGCCACCCTGGCAACGTCCCAGACGGCCCTCTGCCTCATCCTGCCAATCTGCCTCCACCTACTCGTCACCGCTGGGCCCCCCGCCGTCTGTTGATTTGCCCGACCCAAGGTGTGCCCGCCCCCGGAATGCCACCCGCCCGCCCCTGACGGCCGCGAGGCCCCAATTCGTTGTCTCGACCCGTCTCCCCGACAGCGCCGCCTCGTCGCCCATGATGGGGGGTGGGGCCCCTCCGCCTTGGATGGCTGGGGACGAGTTGCGGTCCAGTTTCAGGTCCCAGCTCTCCGCCTCGACCGCCTTCGGCACCGCTGTCACAGAGCGAAGCAGCGTCCTGACAAAGGACAGTTCCATCACCTCCCTCTATGCAAACGCGGACGAGCCCAGCCTCGAAGATGTCATGTGCATGTACGAAAAGGGCTTTGCAGACGACGAGGAAGACGACCATCCAGACGACCGCCAAGACGACTGTCGAGGTGACAGCCCAGCCGCCAACCGAGGCCATTGCTTAGCCAACAGTCGAGTCGACAGCCGCGACGCCGACAACCACAACGCCATCGACTGCCTCGACGAAGCCAGCCACGCCTCCGCCTCCCCCAGCGAGCTTGTCCCCGTCAACGCCCCCGAAGCCGACACCGGCCCCGACGCACGCCCTGTCGCCGACATGTCGGCCTCGGACGGGCAGCTTGCTGACGCGCCACCGCCCATCCCCACGGCTCGGTCCGTGCTTGACGCCGAGATCCGACAGTCCAAGATGATCTTTTCCAGTCCCGCCTTCACCTCTTCCGTCCCCGCCATCTCCGCCAAGGCCGAGGTCGACGAGCCCGAGAAGCGAGACTCGGGCAAGTCGCTCGACTCGGATCCCTCCTTTTCGGACCCGGCCATGGCCTCGGAACTGTTCAAGAAGCCCGTGGCCGTTCCCACGGCGCTGGCCCCCTCGGCCTCGTCCCACTTTCGTGCGGCCATGGAGCCCGAGGACCCGGGCTCCCGCGACCGGTACGGCTTCAAGAAGCAAAACCAGTCCATATCGAGGGAGCAGTATGACGGCTGGAACAAGGGCTACACACAGTACCTGGCCCGCAGGCACAAGAAGTGGGTGGCTTACCTCAAGGAGTGTGCGCTGATGACGGACCGGCCCAATCGCTTCCCGCCCCCCAACGCAAAGACCAAGCGGTTTGTACGCAAGGGCATCCCCCCGGACTGGCGGGGCGCCGCCTGGTTCTACTACGCCGGCGGCCCGGCTATCTTGGCCAAGCACTCTGGCCTGTACGAGAAGCTGCTGGATCGCGAGGTGAAGCAGGTCGATGTCGAGGCCATTGAGCGAGACCTGCACCGGACCTTTCCCGACAACATTCAGTTCCAGCCGTGCTCGGCCGCCGAGGACAGGTCTCCCGGATCGCCCCCACCCGCCGACGAGCCACCCATTGTCTCGTCGCTGCGTCGGGTGCTGCACGCCTTTGCCGTCTACAACCCACGCATCGGCTACTGCCAGAGCCTCAACTTCCTGGCCGGCCTGCTGCTCCTGTTTGTCGAGACGGAGGAGCAATGCTTTTGGCTGCTCAATGTCATCACCATCATCTACCTCCCCGGCACGCACGAGATGAGCCTCGAGGGCTCCAAGGTGGACCTGGGCGTCTTGATGACGGAGCTGCGCGACACGATGCCCTCTGTGTGGGACATGATTGGTGGCGAGCTCGAGGGCGCCCCTGCCGGTGCGCGGCCGGGCACGGGCAAGTTGGGGCGCAAGCCGCGGCCGCCCATGCTGAGGCGCCGCGACCAGTCGAGCCTGTCGACGGAGCGGTTGCCGCCCATCACGCTGTGCATGACGGCGTGGTTCATGAGCTGCTACATTGGCACACTGCCGATTGAGACGACGCTGCGCGTGTGGGATGTCTTTTTCTACGAGGGATCCAAGACGCTGTTCCGCATCGCCCTGGCCATCTTCAAGAGCGGCGAGGCCGAGATCAAGGCCGTGTCGGACCCCATGGAGATGTTTGGCGTGGTGCAGTCGCTACCCCGGCGCATGCTCGACGCAAACGCCCTGATGGAGGCGTGCTTCAAGCGACGCAACGGCTTCGGGCACATCAGCCAAGACGCCATCGACGCGCGCCGGCAGGAGCGCCGCGACCTGGCGCAGCAGGACCGGGCGCACCAGCTCAAGCTCGGCGGCAAGCCGGGCACGATCGGCAACCTGACGGAGGCGGAGGCGGAGTCGTTCCGTAGAAAGGCCACTCTGTTTGGCAGGAAGCGCAAAGATGTGTCCAGGCAGAGAGCCGCCGAGGTCTAGAAGAGGCCGCATCTGGATGCGACACCGCGTCTCGGGCCGTGACGCATCACCCGCGCTTGCCCGCCCACGCCGGGAGCGAGGCAGGCCAGGCGAAACGTTTCTTTACCTGTTTTCTTGCCCACTGTTCCGGATTCCGGCATCAGACACTGCAACGGCGTTGGGGCATGTATGAAACGGCGAGGGGAGGGCCGAGGGGACTAGGACTGAAGACGAGGCATAGAAAATGGCCGACGACGGATACATGGCGACTGCTTTTGTGAAGGAAAAAAGAAACACGATTTTATTGCGTTTGCCACTTGCCGTGTTTCTCTTCTCTCTAGAACGAACCGGAGGACAGGACTTTTCCTTTTACTGCACGACGATGACGGCTGCCGACGACGACGAGGGCGAGACTGAGCGCGGACAAACGAAATCAAAAGCTGGACCGAGGGGCTGGGCCCGTGTATGAATGTGTGCAGTGCATGGCATGTCGTTTCCCCAATTTTTGTCTTTTTTTCCTCTTATTCACACCTCCCCCCTTTGAGGCTTGTCTAAAGGTGAGGCTTTCAGTCCTCGGATAGCTTCACAGATAACCTCGCGGCTTCTCGTTGCGTGGTGGCATGGAAGCTGCTATGATTATATTCTGTGTGTTGATTGATTAGGTATCTAGAGTTGTGCGCGCAGAGGCTTTTCAGGGAAAACTCTGCGCGTGATGCGCTGACTAATGAATAGCGTGCACCAATGGGATCCTCAACGGCGCGAAACGTGGACTGCGTGGACGTTTACCTGGCATATCTCGACATGTACCCCCATATATACCTTGTTCATGCATCCTTACCCGCCATGATGCGGGTGCGTGCTTGACGCTGCTTGTACCCTGGGCCCTGGACACTGGAATGCGGCACTCGTCTGGCCATAGGCAGTTACGGGGATGAACATGGTGTCAGGTCATGTCGCGTAGCGGGAGAGGCACAGCGGGCTTGGCAGTTCTGGCGATGCTATGGCGCGAGTCTAGTACTAGACGCTTCTTCTTCCGCCCAGTCTCGTGTCATGGTACTTTTGGTAGCTTTCCTTTATCATCTACAGCCCCAAAGGCCATGGGGCTTTGCCCCGTTTGGGCTCTTGATCCGTCGCAACAAGCATCATGTTTGAGGGCCGAGTGCCCCGATTTTCGCCTCCTCGATCCTCTGCTACTTGGCTTCGATATAGTGTGCATGTTTGTGCGTCGGGACGGCGTCCACCAAGCAGGACTGAAGCTGCGGTGGCGTGGTGGATGTGAATATGAATGTGGGCAACCGTCTGCCCGCGTGATTGCTGTGCGGGACGGCGGCTGTTGATTTGAATAGATTGCTCGGTCGGGTCTCAGTTTTGATGTGTCGTTCCGGACCCCACTCGGACCCCCCTCGGCCGTGCGTCTGCGTGCCCAGGAGTGGCAGAGCTATCTAGGAGGCAGGAAAGTTGGGATCGGCCATGGCATAGCGCTCGACGTGATATCGGACATTCTTCTCCCAGGCGGCGGGGTCCTTTCTAAACTCGTCGGCGATGCGATCCTCGAGCGGGTCGTCGGGCTGGGGGTCCTGGAGCAGGGCGGCGAGGGCCTCGAGGACGGCGACAATCTTGGTCGAGGGCTTCCACTGGTCGGGTTTGAGGATGGCGAGGCAGACGTTGCCGAGCGAGTCGTTTGTCACGTTGGGGTGGTAGATGCGGGTGAGGAAGCGCACGGCGGGGGGCTTGAAGGGGTAGTCGGTGGGCAGGGTGAGGAGGATGGCGAAGCGGCCCGGGTGGTAGGGCGACGAGGCGTCTGGCGGGGTGAGGACGACGTTCCAGGTGTAGAGGGACTGCGAGGCGGGGAGCGAGGCGGAGAAGCCCTCGGGGGGGTTTGTGGATATCTCGGCGAATTCCTGGGCGTGTTAGCTGGGTGAGGGAGGAGGGTCCGGTGAGGGACGAGGGAGGCCTTGGTGAGGAAGGAGGGGGCGGACCTTTGTGATGCGCTTGGTGGACATGGTGGGCGAGCGGCGGTTGTATGGAGAGCTGGGTGAGCTGGTTTGGAGACTGGGAGGGTCGAGACTGGTGATGGAGAGGCCAAGGGTCGAAGAGAAGGGTCGAGGCAGAGGCGAGGTTTGTAGACGAGGAGGGAGCGATGACGGCCTGGTGGGTGGTGGGTGGGTGGGTACCTAGGTATGTACTTCGTACGAAGGTTCCGCCCATAAGAAAGTGGACCCGGGCACCGTGTGAGCAGATTACCTAATCGGTACCTATTTTGGCGGGGTAAAGGAAAATACTAGTACGAAGTAGCATCGTACCTGGTAGATAACCGCACGGCGATAAGACGGCAAAGCGGGGCCCGTCCCTCACCGAGCCGCTCACTTTTTTTTTCTCCCACCACCGCGCCCTTCACCCATCGGCAACGCGCACCACGCCGGCAACCGAAGCGGCAGACGACCAGGAAGCACGCCGACGCGAACCCCATCTGCGGCCCCCGTCGTCCCCCGGCGCAATGACCGCCGAAGACGCAGCAGCCGCCGGCGCTGAGGCCGCCCAGATGCCCTTTATCAAGAACCTGGCCTCGAGCGGTGCGTCGCCGGGGGTACATACGAGGAAGCGGGAAAGAGCTTTTGAACGCTGACTGATGGATTTGACTTTGGACGCAGACGGTAAACTCCGGGCCCAGTCCCTCGACACCCTCCAGGCCTTCCTCGCGGCCCGCGCCGCCTCGCCCGCCGGCCTGTCGCCGGCCGACGCCCGCCGCCTGTGGACCGGCCTCTTCTACGCGCTGTGGATGACGGACCGCCCGCACCCGCAGCAGGCGCTCGCCGCCGCCCTGGCCGACCTGCTCTTCTCGACGTCGCCGTCGCCGCGGCCCGCCGTCGTGGGGGCCTGGCTGCGCGCCTTCTGGGACGTGCTGTCGGCGCAGTGGCCGCGCATCGACGCCCTGCGCCTCGACAAGTTCCTCCTGCTGGTGCGTCGCGTCTTTGCCGCCCACGTGCGCTACGCCCGCGCCCGCGCCTACCCCCGGGACGACGCCGCCCCCGACGACATCGTCGCCCTCCTCGCCGAGGCCTGCTTCGACAACGCCGTCGCCCCCGGCCTGCGCCTGCACGCCCTCGACGTCTTGGTCGACGAGCTCGAGCGCGAGCTCGTCCTGCTGCCCCTCGACGACGCCGCCGCCGACGGCCCCCGCGCCGCCTTCGTCGCCCGCCTCGGCGCCCTCGTCGACGCCATCGCCGCAGACTGCCCCGTCAAGAGCGTCCGCCGCCGCGCCGCCGAGACGTACGCTGACCCGCGCCTGCCCTGGGCCCGCCACGATGCTGCCGCCGACGAGGGCGCCGCCACGGAGGAGGACGCGGATGACGGCCATGGCTGGGCCGGCATCGAGGACTGAGTTGGGATGGGGGTGTTTGTTCTTGGCTTTGCGTGCGAGGGTGGCCCAGAGGCGCGGCTTGGGTGCCTGTGGGCGGTGTTTTGGCGTTGCTTGCTGGGGGGTTCATGGGTCACGGCCAGCGTGCTCGTCGTCATGTGGACGGCGGCGCAGGGCACAAAAGGCATGGGAGCACGGTAGAGCATCATCATCATCATCTTGCTTCATTCATTTCTTGGTATTCTCAAACAACAGCCCCCCCTCCTCGCCTCGGCACAAAAGCGAAACGCCAACGAGCCGAATGCTACGCCTGTGACTGGCCAGGCACCAAACCAAACGATGAAAAAAGACGTGATAGTCAAAGAGCCCCCCCCCCCCCCCCCCCCCGGCCATGAGTCCGCATTCCTACGACCGTACTCGTACCTCAGCAAAAGCACATGCTTTTCAAGGGAGCACAGAGAACAAGACGGATGCAAAAAGGCCCTTGTCTCCCGTAGGCTCGCCGCGGCCCTCAGCCAACGCGCCTATCGCCCCCAATGGCCGCGCCCTCGTCACCCCCGCCGTCGCCCCCGCCGTCGCGGTAGCCCATGTCGCGCACCTCGCGCGCCCGGTCGCGCGCCAGCCGCGCCCGCCGCCACGCCTCCCACTTGGCGCGCTGCTCGGGCGGCGGCGGCGACGGGGCGGCGGCAGAGGCGGGCACGAGCGGCAGCCCCCGCTTGGCGAGGCGGCGGCGGTGCTGCCGCTTCTGCGCAAACGACATGCCGCGGACGGACACGTCGGCGATGCTGCGCCCGAGGGCCAGATCCTCGAGGTCCGCCACCAGGTCCAGCGCCGAGTTGGCGGCCCGCCCCAGCAGCTCGCGCCCGAGCCCGCCCGTCGTCCACTGGTCCAGCTTGATGGGCAGCGCCGCGCCAAACGTCGTCGGGTCGTCAAACGAGAATACGCAATCGCCCGTCGAGCACGTCGCCGGCCGGCAGTACCGCCCGCACATGGCCGACTCGAGCGCGAGCCACAGCGCCACCAGCGCCAGCACCAGGCCCAGCGCGCTGAGCCGGAACCGCGGCGTCGTGTAGTACAGCCGCGGGACGGGCAGGTGGATGTACGTCATGGCCCCGGGGCTCGCCTGCGCGAGGCATGCCGCGCAGTAATCCTTGTGCTGGTAAGGAAGCTCGTGCATGTCCATGTCGACCTTGGGCTCTTCGCCGAGCGGCGCCTTGATGTCGTCGTTGGAAGCCGGCTCGAGCCGCGCGCCGACGTGCGAGAAGCGGTCCTCGAGCCGCGCGATGCCCTGCTTGGCGAAGCGGATGTTCCAGAGCCCCGCCGACAGCGACTTGCTCATCCGATCCATGAGCGAGTCGTCCTCGGCCCAGTACTTCCCGTTGACCTCTGGCTCGCTGCTGTCCGCCTCGCTGCTGTCCGCCTCGCTGCGGTCCGCCTCGCTGCTGTTCTCGCGTTTGACAAGGAGCTGCTCGTCGTTTGAGCTGGCCAAGTCGTCGTCGTCATCGCGTGGCCGCTCCAGCTTGCCCGCTCTCCTGCGCCCCAACAGAATCTCCTCGAGGTCGTCCATGGTCGAGTCGTCAATTTTGTGAATACGCTGCAGCTCGAGCAGGTCGCTCTTGACCGACGGCAGCTTGGCCGAGTTTCTCATCGGGGGTCTGCGGCGCGGCAGTGATCGGGCCCGGCGCCGCCTTCTAAGCACTGCCGCCGCCGCCACTGCATCGCCGTCCCTGTTGTAGTCGCTCGTGCCCGGGTCAGACGCCGTGTCCTGATCCCGTTTCCTCCAGCCGAGGCCGCGTCTCTCGTCACCAAACACGGCGGCCGCGTCCTCGGGAGCCCGGGTCCCCGGCGGTCGTTGGTCCTCTCTCCTCTCCACTTTGACCGTCGCGGGGGTTTCGACGAATGCGCCCATCACCTTGGGTGTCGGCATGCTCGCAAAGTCATGCCTGTTGGCGCGTGGCGTCGCTTCGGCCAGCTCATCGCCGTCGGAGCTGGGTTGCGGGGATGGCGCGCGGACGGATCCCCGCTCAGACTGGTTGTCGTGAGGCGCAAACAGCATGATCTCGGCCTCGATTCTATCAGTGGGGTCGTCAGACTGTACGCTGGATCTCTTGCCCTTGGCTAGGTCTAGCGACTCGGTCCGCTGCAGCCCGGTAAATCCCACTGTCGGCTTGGGGCCTTCCCTGTCCTTTGAGCTGGCGACGGTTACCGAAGGTCTTCTGCTCTTGTCAAGAGGGCGTGAAAGCGCCGAGGGCTTCGGTCGCGGCTCGTCAGGCAGCCGCTTGCTACTGGCGTCTGGTTCTGACTTTAAGCTGGCGACGGTTACCGAAGGTCTTCTGCCCGTGTCAGGGCGTGAAAGCGCCGAGGGCTTCGGTCGCGGCTCGTCAGGCAGCTGCTTGCTACTGGCGTCTGGTTCCGACTTTGAGCTGGCGACGGTTACCGAAGGTCTTCTGCCCTTGTCAAGAGGGCGTGAAAGCGCCGAGGGCTTCGGTCGCGGCTCGTCAGGCAGCCGCTTGCTACTGGCGTCTGGTTCTGATGCAGGACTGGCACTCGTTGCTCTGGCCAAGCGTCGCAGCCAGTCGTGCGAGTCTTGCTTGCTGTCGGGGCCCTTGTCGGCCGCGTCCTCTTCGACGTCGCCCCCATTGGCCCCCCTCTCCGTGGTGCGTCGGTTCTTGAAGACGGTGATTGGCGTGTCTGGAATGCGCTCGCCGCCATTCTCGGGTTCGGCTTTGCCTGTGGGTTTCTTTTCCTGGCCGCTTCCGGTTGTGGCCTTGGGCTGATCCTGTTGCTGCTGTTCTTGCTTGCCCGAGCGTGGCCTTGCCTCTTCCGGCGATACTGACCGCGACGTCGAGTTTTGCTCCCGTATCTCATCCAGCCGGGCCACGGCATAAGCACGCTTCGTCAAGCCCTCGGTCTCTCGCTGCCGGATCTCGTTGAGTTTGGTGTTTTTAGGCCGCGGCTGGTTGCGGTCGGGGATGGGAATCAGGGCCTCGACCGCCTTTTCCCGGGCGCGAATCTCGTCGAGCTTGGTGTTGCCCTGCCGGATCTGCGACTTTTCTGCAAGGATCTGGTTTGTCGGCTTGAGCTCCCGCGCCCGAATATCCTCGAGCTTGGTGTTGCTCGACCCTGGGTGCGTGAGCCGCGGCGGGGACCTGATGGAGATTCTGTCGTCGCCGCTCACCAGGGACGGGCGATTTGCAAAGGGACGGTTGCTCTCCACTCTGATTCTGGGGCTGTCCGAGACTTGCAGGTCTTGTGCCGTAAAGTCGGCCTCGACCTGCCAGGCGAAGCTCTTTTCCGGAGACGGGAAGCCGGTGTTTCTCGGCGGGGACCGGCTCGGTTGGTCAGCCCCTTCTACCGAGGGAAGGGGAACGTCTTCGATGCCGGGGACGAGGTCGGGAATGTCGTGGCCGTCACTGCCGTTGTGGTGTTCTAGGGGCGGTGACATGTGACTGCCGTGTCGACTATGACTAACTCGAGGGCTTAGCTCCCAGCTCCGCAGGTGATTCCTTGGGGCAATGGCCTTTTCGCCGTCTTGCCCGGGCGCCGTCGTAGCAGACAAGGCAGTCGGTTTCCGAGGGCTGCCTCTGCTTGACTCGTCTGGTGCTTGTGTAGTGCGCACCTCTGTGTCGAGATGATGCTGGTCGTCGAGTGTCTGGCGCATCTTGACCGCGTCGCGCGCGCCCCTGGCCCTCCATGACCTTGGCGCGGGACTGGGCGAGCCGTCCAAGGCCTGGGCGCGCCTGGCCTCGGCCTCCTCCTCCTCTGCAAGCTTGAAGGCTTCGGCGAGCGAGATTGGCCGTCGTCGGCTAAGGGCAGAGCTTGACGCAGAGCTTGACGGTCGGGGGATGCGGGTGCCGCCGGGCGAGATCTGGCAGACGCTGTTGCCGCTGTCGCTATCGTTTGTGTTTGCGTGTCCGCTGCCGTTTCGTCTCGGCTGCGACTGACCTGTCTGTGATTCGGACTTGGTCCTACGCGCCGGCCCCAAGCCGGGGCCCGGTGCTGCTCTGTTGCCGGCCTCGAGGGCAAGGCGCCCAGGCTTGAGACGCGGCGACGCCTGAGCCGCGCCGTTGATCCTGCTGTCCTTGTCTCGCGCGCTGTTGCCGGCTGTAAAGAGCGGTTTCCGTCCCTCGTGGCTGATGACGAGGTGATTCATAGGGCGTAGTCCATTCGGGCGTGAAGGTGCGGCTGCCGTCGCCGCCTGCGCCTGGAGCTCCATGGCGCGCGACAAACGAGCCTCGTCTGAAAGAGGCTGCTGGATAAAGGCAAAGAGAGTCAGAGGGCGTTCATAATTTCGGTGCCCTCGGGCTTGTCTTGTGTCGTCAGGCGCGTCGTACAAATGTCGCGAGAGGCGTGGCGTGGCGTTACACGGATGGAGAGGGCAAGCAGAGACGGATATCGATTGCCTCGACACGCTGGCCTGACACGATGGCCTCGTCTGCGTCGTCGTGAAGGCGTTCGAGTTGCGAATTGGACCTCCGGCTTTGATCTTGTTGTTTCTTCTTTTTTTTTGGCGGTAAGACGGAATGCGGCACGCGGCGTTCATTGTAGAGGGAACGGCAGCTGCCAGATGAAGCGTCTGACTCATCATGACCCCGCATGTATGTACTATGTACCTAGTACCTACCGAAGCATACGCACGTGATTGTCTTCTTTGGACCTAGCTCGGAAAACTCTTCTGCAGTGTCTTCTTTGCCCCAACCCCTCTCCACCCACGACCTTCCATCATCCATCATCCATCATCATCCATCATCACATTCCATCAACGCGTACAAATACGCTTACGATGGGCTGCCCCAACTTGATGGAAGACGCGCTCCACGACGGCTCAGGGTCCTAAACTCAACGCGTTTCTGAGGTACCCAGGGTTAGCAAAGGTTGGCAACTATCACCAACTTACCAACAAATTAACTACGCCCTCAATCATCTCCAAACACACCTTTATCAAGCCCTCAATACCATGACTATTACTAACTCACGGATACGAAAAATCAACCTATCTTTAAGCACTCTTTCCAAGCCCTTCACCAAGTATTCCCCCCATATTTTCCACTATCAAAATGTTGGCATTTTCATCAAAATGTTGGCATTTTTTCTATGGATCCGGAGCTTCCTTCCGGGATGTCAGGACTCCCAATTTGACCCCGAGGAGGCCTTGACTCCTCTTGGACCGCTTCCGCCACCTGTGACTTGTCCTCATTGCAGCAATCCACTGAGTCCGCAGAGTTGGCGGAGCGGAGAACGATTCGGGTCGTTGGAAGCAAACACACCACATCACCTTCGAGGCCTGGAAACACCAACTGTCCGAGGAACATTTGTGCCCTCATGTGTCATGGTCTCGCCGCCATGACGGACGATGTGAGCATCACAATTCGCGGAAGACCTTGATCCTAATTTTGCTCTAATATCGTCGCTAGCAGAATCATGGCATACTACGAGCGAATTACGAGCGCGAGCGCTCTTAAGAAGCCTCTCCCCCGGGATTCATGTTTCGACAACATGTACGAGTCGGACACGTTTAGAGGTGCAGCAAGCCTATGGGACAGACAATACCTATTCGCATGCCGGGCGATTTGCCCAAAACCATGGAGCAATCTCGCTGTTCTGGCTCTATATCGCCCGAGGTCTCTTCGAGACGCAGAGCATCTAGCGTCTTGTCGATGGTCCGCTTCCCGAGTTCCGGAACATGACTGAGGCGCAAATAGTTCGGGACCCTAAACACGGGCCCCAGACTTTGGGCTGGGTTTGGGCAGCTCTAGCCGTCTTGCAGCGCATCGAGACAAAAGTTGAAGCCCCAACTTATTTGCAAGCCTCACAAACAACAACGTTGTCAGCACGCGTCGACAAATCTGCAAGCCTCACAAACAACAACGTCGTCAGCACGCGTCGACAAATTTGCAAGCCTCACAAACAACAACGTCGTCAGCACGTCGACAAATTCGCCAGCCTCACACGCATACATAATGCAGAAGTGGCCCAAAACTTTCTTTTCTGGTGTGACTCCTTTTCTCTCAAGCTGTGGAAATAAGGAGCAAAAGGGGCACTCAATTGAGCCAAGTGGAAGTTGTGGATCCGCGGCCCTGACACCCGACGCCTTCTGGCGATGGCCTGGCCGCAAGGACACGGGTAGGAACCGCGGCGTCCCCTGCGTTTTGGGGTTACGCCACCCAGGACGTGCTGGACTCCAACGACATGGACAACGAGCTGTAGCCTACTCCACAGCTGTCTGTCTCCAAAACACCCTTGCCTGGGACCTTGAAGATACGCCTCGCGACGGCGACGAGCAGTTCGAAGTAGAACGAATTTCCGGTTCGTCACCCCGCCTCAGTCATACGCGTGGTGTCGATGTCCCTGGAGGTTGGGATGGAGGATCGGGCACGCCATGATGCACCTGAGCACCGCGGTCGGGGGGATGGCGAGTCTTGCTGGCTTTGGCCAAGGCGTCAGCTGAGACATGCATTTGGTGCAAGACCGTTTTTGGGGCTTTCCTTCGGGGCGCCGGTGTTTAGGAGGGATGTCACAGCAACCGATCAGGGCCGATGGGACGCGTGAAATCACGCGAAACGAAGCGGCGAAGATATACAAGGACCTGCCTGTTATGAACGGGTTTCATTGGGGAAAGCGCAGCTGGATAGAACACATGACGGAAGTTCAACTTCCTCGCCAGAGAAGCACCGTGATAGCCTCGTCTGATCCGTTGCCGTCAAGCGCAGCGAAACACACGCAGTGTCTCAAGTATTATACAAGAAGAGAAAATCAGTGCAAATAGAGCAACAGACGTCCAGAAAACACCAAGCTCCGGGTATCCGCTCCTCGAGGTATCGTCACACCCACGAAACAGACCGTGGTGAAGTTGGTGAATCAGACCCGTTCAGCTCGAAATCACCCGTCGAGCGACTCTTGGACGCCCCTCCCGAGACGATCAGCGGGTAGCATTTGGCCACTGCTCCACCGGTGACCGAGTACTGGACGTGGTCGCTCTCCAGCACATGGATGCCCTTTTCCGGATCGCTGGCCAAGAACACCTTGGGCCCACTGCCATCGGCAAAGTCGCAGACGATCAGGTACAGGACCTTGCCGTCGGCGTCCACAGCCAGGTAGTATGGCTTGTCTGGCGTGCTCGGGTCGGCGTAGAGCCCCAAGACGACGATGGCGCCCGACCGCGTCACCCTGCCGTCGGCGCTGAACCGCAAGCGGGACACGCCGATCCTAGACATGGCGGCGGTGTCGTAGTACATTAGCCTGCGCGTCCCGTCAGAGGCTATCACGTCGTTGCGGCCGACGGGGAACAGCTCGGAGCAGTCGGTGTTATGCTGGTCCTCGGCGCCGGCGGCGTACAGGTTGCCGTTGCTGCACGACAAGACCTTGGCCTTGCCCTTTAGGGTGAGGAGACGGGTGTAGTTGAAGCCGTTGACGTCGCTGTATGACGGCGCCGAGGTGAAACCGTGGGCCGAGTGCTCCGGCGCCGAGGTGAAACCGTGGGCCGAGTGCTCCGGCGCCGAGGTGAAACCGTGGGCCGAGTGCTCCGGCGCCGAGGTGAAACCGTGGGCCGAGTGCTCCGGCGCCGAGGTGAAACCGTGGGCCGAGTGCTCCGGCGCCGAGGTGAATCCGTGGGCCGAGTGCTCCGGCGCCGAGATGACGTATTTGTCCGGCGCCGAGGTGACGTCTCTGGATCCGTGGGCCGGGTATTTGCTCGTCAGGTCGACGACAGACTTGACCGACGGATCCCATCTCTTGAGCTTGGACTGAATGGCCTTTGATGGCTCCTTGTAAGCAGGCAGTCTGTACTTCTATCAGCAAAAGTCGACGCAGGAAAGGATGACACCCACGCAAGGCATTCGCGAGCCAGCGCCCGATGGCCCGTGTCGTGCAGGCCGAATACTTTCAAGTCGACCACGTTGACAAACACCCTGTTGCGCCAGGCGATTTGAGTGCTGATGCCGGTGCAGCCGTCTCTCTCCCTGAAGCCGGCGGAGAAGGATCCGGCTTGCGGCAGACTCATGGCCGCGGCGGCCTGAGCAATTGCGCTGATGGACGGCTCCTCTATAATGGCCACCGTCTTGTGCCACTGGCTGATTGAGACGCCGCACTCGAGCCCAAATGGGAGCGCCAGCGAGGCCGACAGTATAATCTCGCCCTCGGCCTCCAGAACGGGCCTCAGGTAGGGCTCCCAGCCGCTCTTCTCGCTCCTGGATGAGTTGACAATGTCGACGACGACCCGGGATGCCAGCACGCCCATCTCGGCGCCGGCGAGCAGCCTGCCCCTGGCGGCGGCCTCGAGCTCGACGCGCGCGCTGACCGAGACCTGCGGCGCGACGGTGACGACGCCGTAGCTCAGGCCCGGCAGGCCGTGCCTGAGCAGCTCCGCCGAGAAGTCGGACTTGTAGTGCATGTCGGCGTCGACGCCGAGCTTCAGCCCAAAGTGCATGTCCGTGGTGAACTCGACGCTGCCCTCGGTGATGCCGTGCGCCAGGCTCCAGCTCACCTTGCCGGCGACACTGGCCTTTCCCGTGGCGCCGCAGTCGACGCAGAAGATGTTGAGGTGCTTGGCCAAGCCGCCCTCCTCGGCCTCGCGGGAGCCAAACGACTTGAGCAGGACGGCGTTGCCCCACGGCGAGACGACCTGCCGCGCGCCGACGTCCACCAGCTTGTTGGCCTCGGAGCTCTGGTTCCCGGGGTTCGGCAGCGCCCATGAGAACTGCCTGTCGATGCTGCCCGAGAACTTGGCGGCGTTGACGACGGCCTCGTAGGCGCCCGCGACGAATGTCTTGGCGTCGGCCCAGACTGTCGACCAGAACCCCCTTTTCACGACGACATGACGCTGGTGCCTCCTCGAAACGGTCTGGTTCCAGCCGTGGCCCGCGGCGGCTCCCAAGTTGAGTCCGGGCGCGAGCTCGTTCAGGAGGGCCCTGCTCTTGTCGCTCAGGGGCTCGTAGCCGAGGCTGTTGTCGAGGTCCAGGTCAAAGTGCTCACCCAGACACGCCGTGGGCAGGCCATATTTAGCATCGAGCGGCGCGGCACAGGGGGCTCGCGCGGGCGCCTGGTTCCCGCCGTTGGAGCCGGTGCCGGAGCCGGAGCCCGGAGCCGAAGCGGGACCCGCATTCCAGCTAAAGCCCGGCGCCGAGCCCGCCGGTCCGGTGCGGGGGCTCCACCAGCCCCATTCCGTGTGGCCGCGCGAGGTGAGATGGTCCGGGTGCTTGGCCTGGCCGCGAGCGACGATTGTGCGGGCGCCACTCGAGGCGTCCACCTCGAGGCTCGAGACGTCAAAGTAGCATCGCTGGCCCTTTTCGTAGTCTCCGCACCCCTTGGCGTAGGCAATCAAGATCAAGCCTTGCTTGGCGGACCAGGTGCTGGACGCATGTTGGAAAGCTTCTTGGCTGCTGAACGTCACCGCCAAGCCGCCGGGGCCGGCGCTGCGGAACGACACGTGGTCGGAGTGGTCCAGGTTGACGGAGTGGCTTGTGAAGTAGTAGGAAACAAAGGCAAAGGCGCCGGGCTTGGCCGCATCTACGCAAGCATCTGTTAGAGTTCTATTCGAATACCGACAGTCGGACAGTGTAGTGGCAAGACGTACCGGCGTTGCCATAGAACATCCGAGAGGCCTCGCCTGGGAGAATGGGCTTGACATTTTCCGCTGGCTTCGTGTCGAATGTCCAATGGACATCGGGCAACAAGGTTGCGTGGCTTCCACTGGCTGTGGGTGACTGGGTTGCGTGCGTGGCCCCGGAGCTGCTCGGACTCAACATCCTGTTGTGAGACTGAGTCGTAGGGGCTGAGGATGCAACAGGCGTCGAGGGCAACGCGGTGGTCGAGGGCTGGGTTGCCTGAGGGCTGCTCCGATGATGATTTTCAAAAGGCACGAGTGTAGGGGAAGCAAGAGGCCTGCTCGTGTGAATGTCATGGCTGCTGGTCTGTTTGCTCTGCTCAATGGGAACGGGAGAGGAAGTGTTGGAGTACAGCGCGCCTGGGAGTGCCTGGGCTGCGGCAACTGCGCCGAGGAGGGCGGCACATGCCTTGAAGATGGAGGGCATTTTGACGACTCCAGTAGAATAGAACAAGGGTGTGGTATAACAAGAGAGAGTAATTATGGAGAATGAGCGACTTGTAGAGTGCAATATTGAATATGGGAATGGGAGATGACGGGCTGCACCGTCGAGGCCCAGCTGCAGAGGGCTCAGTCGTTGGTGAATGGAGCAAGCCCAAGACAGAGAGCAGGCGTCAAAGACCTACTTATACGAGGCTCCCATGAAGCTGATGCATACGGGCATCGTCCGGGCCACGCACCTCGACGAACCCCGTGGCGACAGCCGTGGCCCGTTGCGCCATATCGCAAGACGGAGCCTCGCGCCAAGAGCACATGAAGCCAAAAGAGCCAGACGCACCAGCCGTACATATGCATGCAGGCGAAATGAAGTCGAGGCTGTAAGGGCTCAACTGGTAGTAGTAGTAGTAGTATAGGAGAGCAAGGGGGGGTGGAGAGGTCGCACGACAGGCGGCCTTGCTCGAGATATTATTACTCAATAATAGACTTGGCCATGCATAACGGGCGTGTCCTATTGTGCGAGGATGATGTCAGTTGAAGTGGGAGGCGCGGAGAAGACAGGGGATGATGGCAATAGCCGCCTGACGGTGCCCACGGGTAATGCCAAGGGGGAAGCTGACTGGAAGCGGCCGACGCATGCAGGCACATATGTACAGCCCTGGAGGCTATATGCATATGTACAGGCGCATTGCAGTAGTCTGTCGAATCCGGTCCGACGCCGTGGTAATTCCGGAGCGCCTTGTCTTGCATACATACACGTGGGTCAGGGCGATGTCGGATGACGACTATTGCATGTAGAAGCAGGTATAGCACTCAACGGGACGTCTATCAAGGGACCCAGCGGGAAATAAGACGGCACCTTTTACGAGAGGGAAACAGCAAGACGTGGGCTGCTCGCCAGTCTTATCAATCCATCCCCACCCGTGCAGCAAAGTATGGAGTAATAAGACGTCTGCTGGGGTTGCCCCTGTTGGAGACTGTGGAGCGGGAGAAGAAACGAGGTGGTTTCTTTGGGGTTGTGAGTAGACTGTAGAAACGAGGTGGTTTTGGACGTCTTGGCTGTATTCGTAGACGACTTTCAACAAATTATAAGAATTTCATATTTCATGCAAGTTGACTACTAAGCCAGGATGAAACTCGTCTCGTCGCAAACTCCCTCCAACGCCTCGCCGTCCATGATGCCATCGCAATAGGCCTCGCCCAGATACTTCCACTCGCCCCCTCCGCCCCCCCTCAGGAGATGGGGCACGGTCCCGCCGCGGATCACGACGACGGCATCCCCCGGCTCCGTGTGTGCCGGACCCACACCCACGTGGCCCCTTTCCGTCCGGTACAGCCTCCGGCCTGCGTTCTTGAGCATGTTGGTCGACAGGAGCGCCATGTCCGGCCCGAAGCTGACGGCCGGGTCGAGGCCCAGCGCCGTGACGGCCTCGGGCGCGGGGTGCAGCCGGACGCGGCCGAAGCGGCGCCGGAGCCGGATGCGCCGCGTCGCCCAGGCCACCCTCGCCGCGGCCGCGCAGAGCCCCAGCATGTCGGCGAGGAAGTCGACGACGGCCAGGAGCAGCAGCGAGGCGGCCGCGGCCGGGTCGCGGGCGCAGAGGCGGAGGCTGGTCATGTCCGAGGCCGGGATCCAGTACCACGGGGTGATGCCGAGCGTGCGGTAGATGCGTGTTATGTGGTACGAGGCGGCCGTCTCGTCCGAGTCGAGCAGTCGCTGGCCCAGGAGACTGACGCTGCCGTGCAGAGCGCCGAGCCGCTCGGGGCCGGCCGAGGCCCCGAGCT
Source organism: Ophiocordyceps sinensis (assembly GCA_012934285.1). Classification (NCBI taxonomy): domain Eukaryota; kingdom Fungi; phylum Ascomycota; class Sordariomycetes; order Hypocreales; family Ophiocordycipitaceae; genus Ophiocordyceps; species Ophiocordyceps sinensis. Next base: position 950,410 of record JAAVMX010000007.1, read on the forward strand.
TGTGCGAGAAGTGCTTGTAGGAGAGACCCGAATCGCAGAGTCGCAGAGCCATGTGACCGGGACTGTCTCTGCCAGAGGCGGCCACAAACTCGGCCGTCTCGTCGAAAAACAGCTTCGCCCAGCGGTCGTCCGTCTCGTCCATCAGACGCCGCTCGGGGCTCCGCCGATGCGTCCTCTGTCCAACAACCACGACCCGGTCGACAAGGACGCCACGGACCGTCAACCGCCTGCCGCTCTCGTCCAAACAACACAAGCCCCCTTTGTTGGGCCCCCCCGCGGCAAACACGGCGTCTGTCAGGCTCGAGTATCCCACCGGCACCGTCAGGTCCATGGCCCAGTCCGGGACCCACGAGGGCAGGCCCCGGGTCTGTTTCGGGAACTGGCTGAACAGCAACACGTCCACGCTCTCCTCGACGAGCAGGGCGGCGACCTCGGCGTAGACCCGGACGGCGTCGCCGGCGTAGCGGACGCGGACGCGGCGCCGCAGGCCGTCGTCGTCGGCCGCCAGCCCCAGCAGGCCAAAGACGCGGTCCTCGGCGAGGCTGGAGCCGATCTTGGCGTCGTCGTGGTTGACGTTGAACTTGAGCACGAGGCCGTACAGCCCCTGGCGCCGGCCGGTCTGGTGGATGGCCCGGCGCTCCTGGAAGATGCGGCGCAGGCCGGCCGTCTTGTTGAACATGGCGCTGCGGCGGCGGATGTCGTGCTGCGACGTGGTGCCGGTGCGGTGGCGCGCCCAGTGCGTGCTGTAGATGTTGTAGAAGAGGGCGCCGGCGCGGAAGCAGTCGAAGCAGAGCAGCTGGCGGCCGCAGACAAAGACGACGGCGGGAGCCAGACAGGCCTCCTGGATGGTCCAAAGACGGTTGAACCAGCCCCGGTCGAGCACGTTGGCGAAGCCGTCGAGGGGGAACCGGGCCCCGAAGCGTCCGAGCAGGTCGAGGATGTCGTCTCGGTCCTCGCGCTGCTCCCCGTCGACGTCGAGGTCCGGGTCCATGACGGCGTCGAACACGGCCATGAAGCCGCCGACTCGCGGCCCCATGACGCGGCCCAGGACCCCCTGGCTGCACAGGTCGCGCACGAGGTCGAAATAGCGGCCCGAGGCGCGTGTTGCCGGGCCGAGCCACACGACGGTGCGCGAGCATCTTGCGTAAATGTCCCGCATGAGCTGCACCTGCCGGCTCTTCTCGGGGCCGTCGTCCTGGTTGATGCTGATCTGGTCGACAAACAGCGGCAGCTTGACGGCGTCGTTGGCCGCCAGATGGCGCAGTGCCAGCTCGAGCGGACGGTGGATGGACAGACGCCGCGAGTCGCCCGCCGTCTCGACCGTGACCGTTCCCTCGCGCCTCGACGCGTCGCCCCAGACATAGGACAGGGCGTCGTAGAGAGCGCCGGAGTCGACGCCGACCTCGACCAGCTCGATGCGCAGCGTGCCGTGGGTGCCGGGGATGCGAGGGGGCTTGGGCGGCAGGAGCTTGACCAGGCGGAAGAGTCTGCGGGACGGATCGAGAGGACTGTAGTGGTAGTCTGGGAGAGTGGAGGAAAGGAGAGGCATGATGATGTTGTTTGAGGGTTGGCGGAGACGAAAAGGGGCGGCATCATGAATAGTGTTATTCGAGTTTGACGGAGACGGCATGATTCTTTCCAGTAACTAACTACCAGTGAAGTGAAGCTGAAATTCAGCCTCAAATCACATCAGCCGTCGTGCAACACACCGAGCCGCAATAGAGCCTGCCGTCCAATCGTGGCACGGCAGTCTGATGCAGCCACGCCGAGCTCCGAGCCAACCAGGACAACGAGCGAGGCCGCGATGCTTGGCCGTACAGAACGGGGCAGCCAATTTGCGTGTCTTGGCGGATCAGATTACCAGGTGGTCAACTCGTGTATCTGGTGTCCCCTGATGTACTGATGGCCCAGATTACAGTGCTGACAAGGAAAGCCCCTGAGAGGCTAAAGAGACATTGGAGGCATTCAAGGGATGAGTCTTCCTTCTCCTGCAGTGGAATGCAATGCATACCCGGTGAGCTGGGCGGATTCCAGCGTCTCTTTTGGCCTTGAACGCGGCAAGCTGTTCCCACGATGCTTGGATGGACATTTACCATAACAGACTAACACGGGGCCAACTCGTACTCTGTAACTCGTACAAGTGTTTGCGAGCACAGATGGAGGCCAAATCAAAACATGCGGCCCTTGGATCCCTGTAGCCCGTCTGGGCCCGACTCGTGCCGCCTTACACGACATGCCTCACGGCAAAAGGGGCCACACCCTCCTCAGGCGGCGACACACTCGCACAAACTTGGCAGCGTCGATGCCGTTGCGACGCGCAACCTGGCCCAGCTTGTGGTCCCTCGCCGGATTCACCACCTCGCGCACGGAGTCCAGGTCGGGACAGCCGCAGCAGCGGGCGGCGACGCGGTAAAAGGCATATCTCGACGTGTACTTGAGCACGAGGTATGCGTACACGACGAGGTGCCGGGCCCGGAAGGCCGGCATCTCGCCCAGCCCGTGTCCGTCGTGCTCGGCGCGGCTGGTGACGTACAAGACGTCGGCCGTCTCGCTGAGTCGCTCCAGCGCCGTCCGGGCCGCCCGTTGCTCGGCCAGCTCCTCGAGCAGCCGCTCGCCGTACCAGGGCTGTGGTTGGCGCTTCAGGTCGAGGAAGCCATGCCATTGTCGCAGGAGTGGCTGCATCTGCATGTTGCCGGACGGGTTTCCACTGCACGCCGTCAGTGAGTTGCCTCCTTGGACGTCTGGAGCGTATTCTTGCATGCGTATTTACCTTGTATATTTCTTGCGTATTTACCTTGTCGTCCGGCTCAGAGTCCCGTCTTTTCAAAGGAGATGCGGGACCAAGACTGTCAGGACGAGTCTGCTCATTTTCCTCATTTTCCTACTGTCCGCAGGGGCCAACAGTCGCCCCTGACGACAAGACATGATGAATTTTGTACAATTTTGTACAATTTCAGTTGGTGCCGTCCATGCTTTTGCTTTCAACCAATGCCGTTTTGTTGCCTGTGTCTTCAGTTGGCACAGAGTACCGAGTTGCACCAAGAGTACCGGGTGAGCAAGAGTACTGCGTGACTGAGGGCATAGTCCCGGCTGGTCCCGCGGCCTCCGAGCCGTGAAACTCCATGGCAACCATCATCTTGCACATCATTTCTCCCATGGCGTGACAGTGGTCGCTCAAGTCCGGTTGAGCATGTTACGCCTTGTAGGTGAAACGCCTCTGCCCCTTGAGCGCCGGCTTGACTCGCCCACGACACCCTTTGCTCGGAAATATTCCAGAACCCGGCATGATGCGAGTAATGACCGGTGGCAAAGACGGAGGTCAAACCGTCAGGGGCGGCAAGAGTGGGTATTCCAGTCGCAGCACGTCGACCCTTCAACGCCTTGATATACCTCCCAGCTCCCGCCCTCCCGCAGACCGAGAGCATCGTGATGCAACTGAGCCGAAATGAGCGACCCACGAGTTGACGAAGCCATGGCTTCCGGCCGTGTGCCGCGAAAAATCCCCCGCGAAACCCTCGAGAAGAACCAGGACATGACGGGCATCGTCAGCATCGCCGTCGTCACGACCCTGGCCACCTTGTTCGTCGTCTGCAGACTGCTCTCGCGGCGCTATGTCATCAAGCGCTTCGGGCTCGGCATCGACGACGGGATGGCGCTGGCGTCGCTGGTGAGAGCCCCTGACGCTGAGGAATTCGTCCATGAGAGCCCCTGACGCCGAGGACGTCCATGAGAGCCCCTGACGCTCAAGACGTCCATGAGCCCCTGACGCTCAAGACGTCCATGAGCCCCTGACGCTCAAGACGTCCATGACGAGCCCCTGACCCTCGGGAATTCTCCAGACGAAGCTGACCCCTTGGCCACAGGTCGCCTATATCCCCTTTGCGGCCCTCTGCATCCAGCTCATCAACCTCGGCACCGCAAGAACCCCCGAGTTCATCGACTTCGCCATCGACGACGCCCAGTGGGAGACGCAGCAGATTTTCGACTCCATTGCGCACATGCTCTATGCCACGGCGCTCGTCCTCTGCCGCGTGTCGGGCCTCGCCTTCTACTACCGCATATGCGCGCTGCACAAGGAGTTTCTCGTCGCCATCCACGCCATATTCGCCGTCTTGGTGGCGGGTTACCTGGCCCAGATGTGCCTCGTCATCTTCCACTGCCAGCCCGTCAGCTTGCTCTGGGCGCCCACGACCTTCGAGGACTCGCTCAAGTTCGATTGCCTGGACTGGGTCGAGATATACGGCGCCATCTCGGGCATCTCGCTCATCTGCGACTTGCTGCTCTTCGGCCTCCCCGTCGCCATGCTCAAGGCCCTGGATATGCCGCGGAAGCGAAAGGTCCAGCTGGCCTGCATCCTCTTGCCGGGCATCGCGTGAGTGGCGGCGAATGCCAAGCCGAACCCGTTCTGACCGCGTGTGCAGCGTCGTCGGCATCTCCATCAGTCGAATCTCGTTTGTCATTGCCTTCCAAGGTGAGTGAAGCCCGAGCCGGCTGGGCCCGACCATTGACTAACACCAACGAGTTCAAGAGCAAACGCCCGATGCTTTTGACTTTGCCTTTCTCAGACTGCTCATCGTCGAAGTCTCGGAAATCGGCGCGACGCTCATCGCCCTGTCGATCCCCGGCGTCAAGCCCCTGGTGGACAAGTATATCCTGCGAAAGGACATTGGCTCCCAGTCTGGCGGATCCCGGACCTGCTCCAACAGGGACAGCATCGGGTCCCAGAGCTCGAGCCTGAGCTTCTTGAAGGGCTCGCGTCTCAGCGGCCTCGACAGCACCGCGCAATACGGGGCAGCCGTGAGCCGGGGCGAGCGGAACGAGGACGTCAAGCAAGAGGGCATTCAGGTGACCGTCGACGTCTGTGTACAGAGAAACCCGGAGGAAAGACACCCGGATGAAAGGCACCCGGAGAAAAGACACCCGGGGGAAAGACACCCGGAGCAAAGACACCCGGAAGAAAGATACCCGGAGGAGGAACACCCGGAGGAAGAGCACCCGGAGGAAAGACACCCGGAATTTATATAATCTGGTCGCCAACACAACCATCTCGACTGCTGAGCGGCCGGCCGATCAGGTTGTGCTGGAGGAATCCTTGACCATATAGAACACCGTCCTCACAAGCTCGGAGGAGGGCATCATCATCTTTGAAGCGTCAGAAGCATCCTCTTTCCCGTATCGGTACATAGTAACAGGCGTAATGTTTCTTTCCCCTTTTAGAGATGCCCGACTTAAGAAAACAGTCGAGGCACACAGATATATTCACTACTGATGGAGTTTGCTCCGAATCGTGCCCTCTCAAGTCTCCCCTGGTTGACTCGGTCATCCTGCGTGTGGAATGTCTGAATAGCCGTCTGACCGGCCCGATGCGTGGTGGCTTGACTCGCCGGAAGTGCAAGGCGAGCTTGAGCATGTCTCACTCTTTACAAGGCTCAAGTCCGTCGACGTGGTATCAATATATCTAGTTGTAGTGGAACCCCCGTCACGAATATGTCGACGAGGGCTTAAATGGAATCACGCACCAAACCGTCAGAGAAGCACTGGTGTCCCGTCGGGACTGTCAGTGCATGGCGTCCTCGTCACGCGTTTCATGCTTCGCCTAGAGGACATGGCATCATCCCAGCCTTAGCTAGGCTGTTTCAGAACCCCTGATTAGTGGTCGGGCAGTAATTGGCGATGAATCGAAAGAGCTTCCATCCGCTCCACGCCATGCACATGGTCATGAGTCTGGGCTCTCTGCACAAAACTCCACCCCCGGAGCTATGGTGGCAACTCCATCTCGGGTATAGCCACAAGTTCAGATGAACTCGAGACGGGGTCCCGGAACAAGGTGTAGGAGTCGCAAGGTGGCCTCGGGATCCTTGACTAGGGGCGTGGGTCACACGCTACAGTCGAGAGTACACAAAGATGTGGTCCTCGCCATATGGGACCAGTGAGGACGTCAACGTGGGAGCCCCAGACCCTGACCAACATTGTTCAGTCTCAGATGGCGAGCCAAAACGAAGAACTATTTCGTTGGTTGCACAAAAGTCTGCGAACCGTCCTTTGTTTCCCTCGACGTGGGTCAACGTTGCTTGCCCGTCCGTGACGTGACGGCTCGTTCACACGCACGGAAGGCGAACTTGAGTCGTGGCAGCTCAACAAAGCTGCCAGACATTTCATCCAACAACTCGGATGGATCAAGTTACTTGGTACTGTCTTTCGAGTCATTTCGTGCCTTGGGTGGATGCGACAGAAGAAATTCAATGCCGACTTTCTTTGGTCATGACATGACTGTTCTCAATGACACGCAGAGACCATACACGTAAGGCTGATATCTTGACTGCTCCTGACTTGACATATTTACGAGCGCAAGTCCTCAATGCTCTCAGTCTATTGGCGCGAGGACCCGGGGGGTAAGTAATATACATAGCCGCTTACTCCTCTCTCGAGCTGTTCAAACCTCCGGCAAACGTCGGCATTATAAGTATCGCCCCGAATATAAGGGTCTAATGCCGAATTCTGAGAATAGAGATGCGACTTCCATCTCGGGTCATCAAGGCTCTTGCCACTCCCGAGGTCTTTCCACGTCGTCAAGGTCATGACGCGTCGATAAGTGTCGTTAAGGGGCTGATCCGTGATGCAAAAGGTAAAGTCGGTATAGCACTGCATGCAACTGCTTACTTCAGCTGAGCCCCAATTTCGATGGCAAGTAGCCCAGGTGACGCGGAAGAACTCGAGTCGGTTACGCCAAGAGGCGGCTTCATTGTAAAAGATATAGTCCCAATGGGTCGTCCACAGCTGATGGGCACAGCAAAATTGCCGCATAGATGACTCCTGTAAGAATTTCAAAAGGCTAGTGGAACACAACACCGTTAATCGCTTCAAGTCCTTACACGGCACCATCGATGTCTCTGTTTTTGTAAGCAGGCGCCCATTAACGATTTTGCATGTCGTATAAGAGGAGAACTGGGCTTTGGTGTCGTGCTCAACGTAGACCGCTGCCGACTGATTGTATAGTCGATAACTCGAAGATAGAATGTCCGTAGGATATGACGTCCAACCATGGCGATGGTTCCTCATTACTGCAGCCATGACGTTGTAACTGAACTCGGCAGGAAGGTAGGGCGAGCTTAAAATCGAGATGCAAGGGTGGACGCTAGATTGCCGTAACGGTTGGGCATAATAGATAGGCAACATGTGTAGGCGCGGCACATGAAAGATACGGCATGCGAGGCATAGAATGTTCGTCTTGCACACACCGTCCCGCTCTAGACGACGGAGGAGACGGAAGCGTGCATTGGCTTTAAGTGCGAGAGTTGCCGTTCCTAGTTTGCGTAGTATTGTTTGACTAACGAGGGCGAGTGCAGCGCGGTCCGTCGAGGTCAAGTGTGATGCTATGTCGACAAGGACCTTTGTCGGAAGAGTCGGAAGATTTGGAAGATTCGGAAGAGTCGGAGTCGGAAGAGTCGGAAGAGTCTTCAAAGCGGACTGGCTATATGGACATGGTGATGGCCAGTCAAGGTCTTTGTGCTTCGAGTAGCGCCGTCGACGTTTCGAGAGCCAGGACAGGAGTGAAGGCATGTTGAGTCGGATGAGTTGGAGAAAGAAGACGTCTGACCAAACGAAGAAATACAGCGCTTTTTAAGGTGCAAGCGGGTCGCAGAACCAAGGCTTACCATGGACGCCTCTTCCCAAAGGAAGTCGTCATCAAGAACGAGCCGAGAAAAGGACTTTCTTTCTAGCTTGAACGCCCCCAACTTTACACAAGAATTGCAAACTCCATCCTCCAAGAACTCCAAGAATGAGATCTATAGACTGCCTCATGTCGTTTCCTGCTAGCACAGCATAGGCTTACGATGGATCGTCTTATATACAATGGCGTGTCGAATCATGTGCTGCCGCAATGTACTATAAAATTGTGCCAATGGCCAACTGTGGAGGAAATGTCCAGGTTCAGCAACAACTGAGCAAGCAAGAAGTGTTCAAGATGTAAGCGTAGGCTCCAAGGCGTATTCGCACATGCAAACAACGCCCTTGAGCGCCGCGTGTAAAGTGAGAGTGCAGTAACGAGTGCGGCAGAAGCGGCACGAAGGCGGTTGGGTGAGCCCTGGTGAGCCCTGCCACTCACTCCTCTTAGCGCTTGCGTATTTTCGAGCGCATAATGGCCGAGAGTATTCGTATAAAGTACATCGAGGGGCAAGCTCGCCGGCAGGCTGCTAGGGAAAGCTGCTCGTCGGTCGTAGGATCAACCCGTTGGCTCCCTTAGGCCAACTTAATTAGCTCGTGGGCGCGCGGGGTAGGCGCAGAATTTGTCGGTCCCGAATTGGCCCACGGGCCGAATAGAGATTTGCTACGGGGCAAATACCGCCCGCCGGCGACGCGACGATGCATTAGTTGCACGCCGGCGACCATGTATTAATTGCACGCCGGCGACGCTTTTTAAGCGGAGTAAAGGGAAACTGTACGAATATTAAAGAACCTCCGGCTTATTAAGCGCTGTAAGCTCGGGGGCGGATTCACGCACGATCGATCGTTTTTCTACCGCCGCCAGACGCCTCTGGGGAGATCTCTTTATGGCTTTGGAAGTGGCCCTATAGATCTCAGCGCCACCAAATTTGTATACACAGTGTATCTCTTATGCGCGAGGATGGCTCGGTCGGGTGCGGGCAGATACATTGCATCTACAAATTGGTGGCGCTGAGATCTGTGGGGGCCCTACCTAGTTTCCCAAGCCGTTGAGTTCCCAACCTAACGGGTACATAGGTACCTGCCTGTGCCAGAATTGAATTTGAAGCTACTACCCCGCGCCCTAGGACCAACGGGTATTTATATCTCCCCCCTCCCCTCTCCTCTTCTTCTTCTCTCTCTCCTCTCCTCGTCGAAGCATAGCATCCATTCAGCTGCCAGCCTACTGTAAGTCTCACTCTCGCGTATCGTCGGCCGTCTCTCCTTGCCGCCCGCTTACCTCTTCTCTCTGCATAGTCTCGCGACATTAGACGCTGGCCCCCCTAGCCATGGCCGGCGACGGAGGTGTGCCGAGTCCCGCTTGGCCGATGCAGTCTTGGGTAAAACCCGGCATTACGCCAGGGTTGCCCCACGGCCATTTCGCGACGCGCATCACAGGGATTTCACCATCATACGCAAAGCGTATAATAAGGGGAAATCACCGCGTCTGCCAGCCTACTGTAAGTCTCTCACTCTCGCGTATCGTCGGCCGTCTCTCCTTGCCGCCCGCTAACCTATTCTCTCTGCATAGTCTCGCGAGCGCCATGGCCGACGAATCCATTGAGATGCGCAGTTTGGGAGCGCAGTCCAGTGACGATGACGAGACCCAGCCACAGCCGGCACCTCGCACCCCACAGACGCAGCGGGCGCGAAACTTCCCTCCGCCTGAGACATGGCGCGTGTCGAAGGTCATGGTGGCTTCGCCAATGCGAGGCTCATCCGGCGCGGACGCAGAAACAATGGCCGCCAGCCTCTCCTCTGGCCGACAATGCGAGGAAAGCTTCCGACACAGCTTTGGCGAGAGATTTACAAGTCCGCTGTTTATCTCTACAACCGCACGCCAAAATACAGTCATAAGTGGGAAAGCCCATACGAAAAGCTGACTGGCAAGCCCGCGCAACAACATCTCCGTGCCTACGGGTGCAAAGCTTTTGCGATGACCACCACAGCCCAGGAGAAGAAGCAACGCCTCGGAAAGCTCGACCCACGAGCCTGGATATGATTCATAGTTGGATACACATCCTCCAACATTTACCGAGTCTGGGTGCCCACAGAAGGGAAAGTCATCACTTGACTCCGCAGCCATGGCGACTGGAGCAAGTCTATATTGCTTCGCCAATGGAAGCCTCTCATCCGGCGCAGACGCAGCAAGCATGTCGCGTGGAGCAAGTCTATATGGCTTCCCCAGTGGAAGCCTCTCATCCGGCGCAGACGCAGCAACAATGGCCGCCACTGGCCCAGACTCCGCAGCAGTCATGGCAGCAAGCCCCTCTGGCGCAGACTCCGCAGCAACCATGGCGCCTGGAACAAGCACTTCAGTGCGTACGGGGCGGCGTTGGTGAAACGAAAAGGAGACTAGTGGAAGTCTCTTTTGCGGTGACCCCCAACGACCACCCACCAAATTTGTATGTAAAGCTGTTGGGCCGGGCAGGTAGCGGTACCTATAAAGACCCGCGACCGATTGGAAGATCAGAGCAATACACACACACACCAAGACTTCATGCATCGCGCCCAGTAACTATCTAATACCCTCCGTAGATCCGCAGCCGCAACCTCAGACTCCGCAGCCACAGCAGCAGCAAGAGCGTCAAAGCGACAACGAAGCCGCTGGTGCATACTCCGCAGCAACCATGGCGCCTGGAACACCTCCTCCGGCGCAGAATCGGCAGACTCGGCAGCAGCAATGGCACCTGCAACAAGTCTTTTTTCCTTCGCCGATGCAAGCCTCGCAGACTCGGCAGCAGCAATGGCACCTGAAACAAGTCTTTTTTCCGTCGCCGATGCAAGCCTCTTCTCCGGCGCAGACTCGGCGGCAGCAATGGCACCTGCAACAAGAACAAGTCTTTTTTCCTTCGCCGATGCAAGCCTCTCCTCCGGCGCAGACTCCGCAGCAGCAATGGCGCCTGGAACAAGTCTATTTTGCTTCGCCGATGCAAGCCCCTCCACTGGCGCAGACTTCGCAGCAGTCATGCCTGCAACAAGTCTATCTTGCTTCGCCGATGCAAGGCCCTCAGATGCAGATTCCGCAGCAGCAATGGCAGCAAGCCCCTCCTCCTTATTCGTCGCCGCAGATTTTGCCGTCGCATCGGAACGGAGCTGTCAAATCGGAAAAATAATTTATTTTCTTTAATCACATCTACTAATGCAGCCGGAGCTAGAATAACGCGGTGGATTGTTAGTATGTACATACGTAGTAGTCGACACGGTGTCCTTTGCTGCCACAGGACACCTACTAGCCCCCGCATGTATTACCACTATAGCTGACTACGGGGCCTAGCTTTGGTTTACAGGGCATAGGCAGCAGGGGCTGCTTAAGAACACACATAAGATCGATCAATAGACTTTACACGCCCTGATTTGTTGAGCCCATTCTCGGGTCAGCCTCAGCCAGCTCTTAGCAGAGGCGACGAGTGCCGTAACGAGTGCGGCAGAAGCGGCACGAGTCGGGGGGTTTGGTTGGTGAGCCCTGGTGAGTCTTATGGGGACATCACATGACCTTTGTAAACACAGGCCCATACATAGTCACGTGCTCTTAGCGCCTGCGTCTTTGGTCTGAGCGCCGAGGTCGGCCCCTGAGACCTGAGACGGACTCGACCACCAAAATGACGACCACCTTGAACCTTGCAAACCGCCATCCTATTGCGTACTCGTCGGCAAAACGCAAAGAATTCGACGTCATCACACGAATTGCGCATGCCGCAGAAACCGAGAATTTCCGCAACGTCTTGCAACAGCACGACAAGGACATCATCGCAGTCACCAAGCATCATCTCCGCCTGGGTCCTTCGGATACTTGCCGGCTCCAACCGCAATGGATCACCGGCGGATTCAATGTCTGCATACCCATCCAGGTGACCGGTAGCTTCAACAAGAGGCTCCTGTTGAGATGCCCACTCCCACACATGCATGCGGAGCCGCATTATCCCGGCACGGTCGACGAGAACATGCGCGGCGAGGTTGGCGCGTACGCATGGATGCAAGAGAGCTGCCCTGATATTCGCATCCCTCGCCTATACGGATTTGGCTTCTCCAACAACACTGATGTATGCACTCGCCCATCGTTTGTCTCCATCGCGCTGACCGTCAATGACCAGTTTACACACGAGTCCCGCCTTGGAATCCATGTACGGCTTTGGCGACGAGTCCGCCGCGCTCTTTACCGAATCCTTCGATACCCTGCCTTGGCGCGCTTCGCACCGAATCCCTTGAGACATGACCTGCCGACTGCGTACATGGTCATGGAGTACGTGGGCTCCGAGGTGGGCCAAACACTGTCCGATACCTGGGACCAGCAGCGAGAGGATCCAGCACACCTAGAGACGCTCTGTCGAAGTATGGCGCGCATCATGCTCGCCGTGTCTCGAGTGCCCCAACCTAGAATTGGCTCCTTCCGCTTCAACGACGACGGCACCATAACGCTTGCCAACAGACCGCTTGTATGCTCGACCATGATCCTCGAGAGTGAAGGCACACCGAGGACGATGCGGACAGACGAGACTTATGGATGCACAGAACCGTTTGTGGCAGACATGATACGTCTTCACGACAATCGTCTGCTTAGCAACCCCAGCGCGACCGACGACGAGGAGGACTGCCGCAGCCAGATGGCTATTAGGGCATTGCTGCGGACAATGTCGCATCATTTTGTGCAGAGAGAGCGCCGCAATGGACCCTTTGGCGTCCAGCTCACGGATATCCATCCCGGTAACATTCTTGTTGATAAAGATTGGAACATCACATGCATCTTTGACCTCGGAGAGATGTGTGCTCTGCCCCTGGAGATGGTGTCAGTGCCCTACTGGCTGACTGGGCGTGCCATCTCTCAACTACAAGGGGAGCATCTAGAGGAGTTTGATCGTGTTCGACGACGTTTCATGCAGATCCTAGAGAAAGAGGAGAGCAGTGTGGGAGGCTCACTGTCAAAGATGATGCACGAGACTTGGGAATCGCAAGGAGTCTGGTTTTGGCATTCGCTAACCTCTGTGGACGCAGCGTTTTGGCTTGTTGCTGACCATCTCTGTCCAAAATTCCAGGCTCGTCTGTCCCTGCAAGTTGAGCAAGCCTTCTCACAGTTCTGGTGTGAAAATACCGACCAAGTTGTGAGGGCAAAGATGGAGGACTATAAGAGATATGACAACAATCTCCGGCAGTTGTTTAATAGTTAAACACGCCGCCCCCTCCCCCATTCGCCGGAGGAATGGTCGCCCCTTTTCGTTCCTGAGATGTCTCCAGAAACAGGGATGAAGCTAATCGAGACAGTGGATGATTCGGTTCCCGAGCAGTCTTGGCCACCGATGGCCTTTACAACAAGCCAGCATTATTATCGACGCCCCGTCAGAATGGCCTGATAAAGAGGTTCGTTCTTGACAGACCAGCCATCAAAAGTGGAGGCGCTTCCGGAGAGATACTGGTCGTGGTAGCCCCCTTCTCAATAGTTCTATACTAATTACACTTCAGTACCGTAGGAACTCAAAAAAATCGAATGGTCTTGGCGATCGATCACGGCGCGGGTCCAATTTTTGAGTTCCCACGGTATTTGGCCAGGGGCGTCTTGGAGCCTTGCCATATACAATTGCCCGCTAATATATATTGTTTGCCATCTCTGGTTGAATAGTGTATGTATGTACCTTGGGCGTCATCCCTACTCTCTTAACCCGTTGTGTCAGGTTCCCAACGACTTTGAGGATTGTCCGCCGGGCAGCTCCAGATACACGCAGCGGCCGTGCTATAGTGCTATGCACTCATCAAAAGTGTCATATTCGTCGCCATGTTGGTTCCCCTCGTCGCCTTGGTGGCAGCCTCCGTCGTGGTTCGGGCGTTCGTTTCTCAAGACGCTTACCGCAATCTTACCGTCGTGCGCTCGCCTGGAGACGCCGGCGTTACCGTGTCCTTTAAAGAGCCCAAGGGGGTTTGCAAGACGGCCGTGGACACGCAGAGACAGTTCACGGGATGGGTCAACGTCCCCGGCGAGTTCCCGACTAACTTGTTCTTTTGGTTCGTCGAGGCCCGTGAACCTACCGAGAGCCTCACGCTTTGGCTGAATGGCGGTCCCGGCGCCAGCTCTCTGATCGGCTTCTTCACCGGAGTCGGGCCCTGTGAGGTTATCGAGAGAGGTCTTGACGAGTATGAGACGGTTGCCCGTGAGTGGAGCTGGGATCGTGCATCTAATATGCTCTTCATCGATCAGGTTCTTCTTCCTCCCTGCCTTTTCGATGAGCTCGATGCCCCGTCTAACCGTAGTGTCCCTGGCTGACCCCCCCTTGCGTAGCCCAACCAGGTTGGCTTCTCCTACGATACGCCAACGGAAGGGACCTTGTCTATGTATTCCGGCCACACGTCTGCACCTCCGAGGAGCCGTGACGACGGCTCGTTGCTGTCTTGGAGTCTTGTCAACGGCACCTTTAGCAGTAACAATCGCCATAACACGGTCAACTCGACCGAAGCCGCAGCCATGGCTGTCTGGCATGCGCTGCAGGGCTTCCTCACAACCTTCCCTCAATACCAGCCAGGGGTCAGCGCCTCGGTCGGCCTCAGTCTGTTCGCCCAAAGCTACGGCGGCGTCTACGGCCCCGTCATTGCGGAAACGTTCGAAGCCCAGAACCAGAAGCGGTTGACTGGCGAGCTGAGCCGGGACACGACGCTGGAGCTTCGTCTCACATCATTGGGCATTGTTAACGGCTACGTCGACATGATGTTTCAAACGTCCGCCTTGCTGGAATTCTCAAACAGAAACACGTATGGGATCAAGGCCTTGGGAGACAAGAGCACCAGGAGGGCCCTGAAACGGTTCTTGGCCCCTGATGGCTGCAAAGAACGATTAGAACAATGCCAGGAGGCCATTGTCCAAGAGCAGTCTCCGGGGGTCACCAATTATCTCTGCAGAAGAGCTACAAGGGCTTGCCACTGGTTCGAGGACCTATATTCCAAAACCGGCGCAGGCTTCTACGATATCGCAAGCAACTCCACCGATATCCAGGTTCCCCTCTACTTCGCCGAATACCTCAACCAGGCCAGCGTTCAAGAGGCCATTGGATCGCCCGTCAACTTCACGGCAATGAGTCCCCTCGTTCACTCGAGCTTTCGCTCGACGGGCGATCTCGCCAGGGACGGTAATATCGGCAGGCTGGCATCTCTGGTCCGGAAGGGCGTCCGCGTGGGCCTCATGTATGGCGACAGAGACTGGCTATGCAACTGGTTCGGAGGCGAGGTGGTCTCGCTGGCGATTGCCCAGCGCGCAGGGGGGAGTTACGCCACCAAGTTTCTAAAGGCCGGCTATGCCCCGATTCTCGTCAACGACACATACGTCGGCGGCGATGTCCGTCAGTATGGGAACCTATCGTTTAGCCGCATCTACCAGGCCGGCCACCAGGTTTCCCTCTACCAGCCCGAGACGGCCTTTCAGGTCTTTTCTCGCATAATCTCGGGGCGCTCCGTGTCCACGGGCAGCGAGGTCGACCTAGCTTTATACAACACGACTGGCCCGCTGCAGTCGACACACACGGACATAGCACTCGCCCCCCCCGAACCAACGTGCTTCGTCCGCTTCTTGGTGTTGACGTGCGAAAAGGAAAAGTTGCATCTAGCAATAAACGGCGGCGGCGTCGTCATCAACGGTGTCTGGTACAGCAGTTCGGAGGACTGGCCGCTGGCCACGACCAGACTTTCCTTGGGGGAGGCCACGACGACGCCCAACAGCGCTGCGGACTAAATGAGATTCAGTTTTCTACCTAGAGCACAGAAGAGCGTAAAATTCATATATTGGCAGTTTATTCCTCAGGATCCGAGTCGTCTTGACGAACGAGCTTCACAATAATACCCCGAGGCAGTGCATGGCTGTTGCGGTAGTCATCCGTGTTGTAAACAGAACTCGTTGAGTTGACTTGAACCCCGCGAGAGCCGCCGGTGTTGCCGCAACCTAGGATTGAGCCCGCCCTGTCGTCTTTGGATGCATTCTCCCCGCCATCGATGGTGTTGGCAATATCCTCGAACGATACCGACGAGTTGACACGCGGGTCGACATGCTTGGCCAGAACGAGGACGGTGCCCGAGCCTGGTATTCCAAAGGCCCACTCCCGGCATGTAAAGCCCGAAGCCACAGTGAATAGAGCCTCGTAGTTGCGGCCGTGGTGGCGCAGAAACTGTGCGACGTATTTGATGTCGCTTTCGTTCAAGTTCTGAGACGTTCCATACGCGGCTCCGTAGCAGATACGTCCGAGAGGCTCACAGATGCCACCACGGGCCTCCAATGGAAGCGGGCTGGCGAGGCTCGCAGTCACGAGAGATAGTAGCTGTACTCGAGGAAGCATTGTGTTGAGTAACGAGTGGGAAGTTGGGTGTAAGATGCCATGCAAATCCCCGGGGGATGAGCTCCTGTATATAAGTTGCTTTTAGGCCCTTGGTCGTCCTACTTTGAGATTAAGTTTTCCTCGCCGGCTGTTTGCTTCGTGTTGGAACCAGAGGTTCTAGATGATTGTCGCATCACAAGGGACTCCTTATCATTGTTACCCATACTACCTCCATTCGGGGGTACCCTTGTTTTGGCCGAGTAGTATGATGCGACAGTACGTAAATTGCTCAAGGATCCCTACGACCACTTGATCGAACCCTAGGGTTGCTAAAGCCAGTATTCTGCTAGCATTGGGTTTGCTCCGACTAGACCACGCCGCCTTCCACCCCGACGTTCCCTTAATGGCTGCACCCAAGACACTCGAAAGAGAGCGATTCGTCCGCTCTCTCACCTAGGGGGTATGTTGTATTATAAGGGACTCCTTAATGTTGCTACTTATACTACCCCCATTCCGGGGTCAACCCTCACATTGGCCTAGTGGCATGATACGACAATAATGCTAGAGAGGTCAGACCTAACCGAGGTGTCTCCACTTTTGGGTCGGGAAACGGGGATGATGTTAATTGGGTGGAGAGGTCCATGGAGGGTATCGTGAACTCGATGATAAGCTGTCAATACGAACACGAGTTAACCCGCACCGTAGAAACTCGCAAAATTGAGACGGTCTTGGCGATGGAGAAAAGCAATACGACAGCGTACAGGGACAGATTGCGCCAAAATCCACTCAAGACTGTCTCGAATTTTGGAGTTTCTATGGTGATTGGGGAACAAACAACTAGACTAGGGGTCACGGTTTCTGGCAAGTGCTTTGGGAATTAATAGCTGGCGCACGTGACTGACTCTTTATGTGCTCTACTAGACTAACGCGGGGTTTACGCCGAGGTAGAACAATAGACTTTTCTAACGCTGAAATGGTACTAAATAGGCCAAGTGAATAGCCACGCAGACGCCCTCAACAACTTTATGCATTGTCAACTGTAGCTAAAATGGACGGCCCACCCAACCGATCCGACCTCTCTCAGCTCATCGTTCATGGCCAACGCCATAGCTCTCATTGCGTCGCTCGAGCCATGTACTCCACTTTGAGTGCCCGGGCAAGTTGGCCGAGTTGGTTATGGCGCCAGGTTAAGGTTCTCTTGGCAAACCACCAGACGATTCCTGGTGGAGCAATCCTCCTGGGTTCAAGTCCCAGACTTGTCATTCTTTTTGCAGGATTACTCAACAGGCCGTGACTCCAACAGGCCGAGAATCTGCCGGCGTCTAGTTCTTTCGGATTATTAAGCAAAGCTTGCTTTGCGCTACGAAGAACACAGAATGTGTGCAAGTTGCGGCAAGCCGCTTTGCTTACTTAATATGTATAGTGAGCTTTTTTGTTGCAAGGGTCCCCTGCTATAAAAACGAAGTACGGCCATTGGCTGCCGCGAAATAACACGCTATGATTGGATAGAGTCTAAAAATTTAGTGCGCTAATTGGCTAATAGTAGGGCCGGGGTTAAACCGGCCAAAAATACTAGGCGCCTATTGGCTACCTATCCAACGGGGCTCCTGCTGAAATCCTATACTGCTATTGGATGGGTCTCCTCCCGGGGATTAACCGCATTTCCCGACAAGCGGTCCTCCCCTGGCTACAGCAAAGCTTTGCTTACAGTTGTGCCCCGCGGCATAAGCTATATTTATATTTTCCTCTCCTTCTAGTGTCTTCTTCAGTGCCCTACGCCCGTGCTCTCTTAGTTCTTCTCCCTCATTCTTCCTCCAGGTTCTTCCTCTCAATGGGTCGGCGTCTCAACCTCCATCCCCCCCCTGAGCACGGCGACCCTCAAGCCGCAGAGCAAGTTGTGGGCGTTGCCTGAGTGGCCATAGACGCCGCCCTCGAACCACTGGGTTGCGTCCCGCCCCAGGGCCATGTTGAGCATGGCCCTGCCGCCCGGGTGCCTGTCCATGAAGCCGGCCACGTCGTAGATGACGCCCCCGATGGCGAGCCACTTCTTGCCGGCGTCGACCTCCTTCTTGAACTCGGGCCAGTCGACGACGGGCAGGGACTCGAGCGGCACGCCCCATTCCAGGGCGTCGAGGCGGCGCGTCGTCGTCTTGTGCTCCTGCTGCAGCCTGCGCTTCTCGATCTCGTTGTGGCGAAACGTCTTGAGCCCGTGGGCGAGGCCGACGAAGGCCATGGCGGCGATGAGCCACTTGGTCGGGTCCCAGTGGTACCACACGGGCGACGAGCGGTAGTCGGAGGGGAACTCGTGGTGGAAGTTGTGGTAGCCCTCGCCAAAGGTGATGATGGCGGTCACGAGGTGGTCGCGCGGCGTGTGCTCGTCGTCGTAGGGCTGCGAGCCGAGCCAGTGCGCCAGCGAGTTGACGCAAAAGGTGCTCTGGTGGACGAAGAAGGTGCGGACCAGACAGCCGTAGACGAAGCCGCCGCGACAGTCGCCCCATCCGAGCCCGCAGACGGCCGTCGGCAGCACCACGACGGTGGCGACGAGGAGCGCCAGGAAGTGGCGGTGCTGCCAGACGACGAGGCCGTCGCCGTCGAGGTCCGACACGTCGGCGCGGCCCAGCCTGGCCTTGTCCTTGCGCACCAGCAGCCAGCCCACGTGCGCGTGCCACAGCCCGTCGCTCACCGAGTACGGGTCCTTGTCCGTGTCCGAGTAGCGGTGGTGGGCGCGGTGGTCGCGCACCCACCAGCGGATCGACCCCTGAGCCGCGCTGGCGCCCGCGAGCGCGAGGTAGAAGCGCAGGAGCCTCCCGCCCTCGTAGGACCTGTGTGCCCAGAGCCGGTGATAGCCTGGGGGTCGTGTCAGCATCGAGACCAAGTAGAGTCCATGGGAGAGGGTAGAGTCCAGGGTAGAGTCCAGAAAAGGGGAAAAGGGAAAGGGGAAAGGGAAAAGGGAAAAGGGGCTGACCTGCGGTTATGCCCGTGATGGCTCCCGCAAAGCAAACCACAGACAGCACAAACGTCTGCCACCGCAGCGGCGTGCTCAGCGCAGCCAGGAACCCGGCAACGGGGATGCCAAACACGAACAAGACGGAGCGCCAGTTGATCTTGTCGCGCGTCTCGCGCACCCTTGACACGATGCCATCGCTCCTCGCCGTCCGACCCTGCTTGGCCGTCGTCGTCGTTGCCGCCCCGGTGGTGTGCGACATTGTCGTCGACTCGCCGACGGGCGTCGTCGTCTGGACTTTTTCGCTGTACAGCCGGCAACAAGGAGAGGGCGTCGAGAAGTCGCAGTCCGTTCTCTACCCTTGGATAGAGGAGAGCTGAAACTAGACGTGTCGGGACCTCTGGTGACACAATGTTTTATTCTTGTCCCCCTGAGCCGTGTCTTGCTCTGATCGGGTAACCCCCATCTCTTCTCAACCCGCGCGCGGCTACGGAGAAAGTGTTGAGAAAGGAGTTGGTGGCTGGCCGTTGAGAAAGTTACAGTCACCGCGAGAATAGTACTAGTTCGGCATGCTAGTTCGGTGGCGGGACGCCTCCCCCAGGTGACGAGCACAGAGCACATGTTAGCCCCGGCCTGCTGCTGCAGATGCGCTTGCCGATGCGGCCCGTCCGGCCCCACCTGGTCGCGGCGCCGGCACGCGGCCTGCCCGGCGCTACCCGCATCTCGACCGTGGGAAAACGAAAACTCGCCACACGTGCGGATTCAACGACATGTGCATGAAAAAAATCGGGTCCAAATCATGCCGCGAGCATGGAATCACCCGACGGAATTCTCCTCTCCCACACGGCGCCCACCAAAAATTACTCCACCGCCGGCAGCAGAGCCGGACATGACAGAGCGAGCCGTCTAATTATGTCGATGGGCTGAGCGTGCTTCGGGGCTCTTGCGAGGGTCGTTTGTCCGGTGTGCTTGGCCGGATGGAAGCAGCTTGTGCTCGCAGATGTACATATGTATAAAGAGAGAGATGTACGAATATGCATAAAGAGCAAAAAAGAAACCAGACCCACCATATTGCACCATCAACTCGTCTACGGTTCCTGATCCGGCACGCACAAGGCCAGCCAGGTCTTGGCCTCGGGCCTCGACCACGGGTGTCGACCACAGTCTCGACCATCTCGACCATTTCGACCATCTCGACCATCTCGACCACATCAACCTCCTCGTCGACGCCATGCCCCCCATCCGCAGCCTCCTCGCCGCCCTCGCCGCCCTCGCCCTCGCCTCCTCGAGCCTCGGCGTAAATCCCGCGGCCGTGTACGACGGGGACGTCGCCGGCGCCAAGGACGCGCCCGTGAAGCTGCGCCTCGGCAACGGCGGCGCGGGCGAGAGCGGCCTGATCAAGGGTGCGTCCCCGAGTCCCCTCCCGTGACGGTTTGCTGATGATGCCGCGGTAGCCCTCGCCGACGCCTTCATCAGAGACGCGGTCGACGACGGCAACTCGACGGGCTTCAGGGTGGCGTGGTACCGCAGCGACACCACCTTTACCATCCAGCACCTCGGCCAGGGCCTCATCGACGCGGGCATCACCTACAGCGCCATGGCCGACGCCGTGGCCATTGACGAGGGCATCGCCAGGGCGCCGGCCCACTACGCCTTCCGCGACCACTTTGCCCTCGTGGGGCCGACGGACAACCCGGCGCGCCTCAACGGCTCGGCGTCGGCCGTGGCCATCTTTGCCAAGCTGTTTGCGGCGGCCGAGGCGCGGGACGGCGGCCGGGCGGACGTCCGCTTCCTCAGCCGGTTCGACAAGTCGGCGACGAACCTGAAGGAGTCGCACATGTGGACGAGCGTGGGACAGGTGAGAGGGGAGAGGAAGAGAGAGATGAGCGAGAGAGAGATGAAACATGTTCAACGAGGGAGAGACGAAACATGTTCAACGAGAGAGAGACGTCCAACGAGCTGACGCACATGGCAGATCCCCTGGGCAGACCCCGTCTCCCCCTGGTACCACAAGTTCCAAGACTTCCCCCTCGAGGCCCTCCGCGCCGCCGTCCACCTGCGCGAGTACACCGTCACCGACCGCGGCACCCTCCTCTCGCTCGACGCCGACCTGCGCGCCCGCCTCGCCGTCGTCAAGGCCGGCGCCGACGACGACCCGGCCGACCCGCTGCTCAACCCGGCCCGGCTGCTGGTGGCGCGCAACGCCACAAACGCCCTCACCGCCGACGCCTTTGCTTGCTGGCTCGTCGGCGAGCGCGGCCAGGCCGTCGTCGGCAACTTTACCTCCAAGACGAGCGGCGAGCGCATGTATAGCCGCGCCCCGAGGCCGTAGGGGGGGTGTGTCGGGAGTTGGCATTTACATGCATTATATATCGAGGCCCCATCTTTGGATATAATATAGACGACAATAACTCTAATGCTCGGCGGCTAGGACATGGGAGGGAAAGAAAAGGCTCTAATGCTGCTTCTTAATTTACCCGTTGGGAGAAGACACTTGTGTTCCCAACGGGTATTTACAAACCTTTTCTCGGATGCCCACATGACAAGAAAAAGTCACCATCTACACCATCTACACCATCTACAAAGTCATCACCACATCTACGCCCCCAACTCACCCCAAGTCCACCACCATGCCTCCACCCACAGAGCCAACGCCTCTCCGCCCCCTCTCCAACATGTAACTCCTCCACGTCCAGCCCGCACACGTACGCACATGTTGACACCAACCCCCAGGGAGCTCTTCTCCTCGTCGCGCCACCACCTCGGCCTCTACCGCTGCGTCGCCATCACCGGCCGCTACGTCCCCGCCTCGTCCTCGCCCTCCCCCCTCGACGCAGAGGCCCTCTACCCCGCCCTCGCGGCCCTCGTCGAGGCCCAGCCCATGCTCCGCGTCGGCATCCTCGGCCAGGGCCGCTCCCGCCCGCGC
This sequence comes from Ophiocordyceps sinensis, assembly GCA_012934285.1. Taxonomy (NCBI): domain Eukaryota; kingdom Fungi; phylum Ascomycota; class Sordariomycetes; order Hypocreales; family Ophiocordycipitaceae; genus Ophiocordyceps; species Ophiocordyceps sinensis. The sequence continues at coordinate 972,269 of JAAVMX010000007.1, forward strand.
CCGCGCTTCTCCCACCTCGCGCGCCTCGACCTGCGGGACCACGTCTCCTGGGACTCGCTCGCCCTCGGCGCCGGCTACGAGCACCGCCTCGCCCGCCGCCAGGGCTGGCTGCACGACCAGCTCTGGCCCGACATCGAGGTCCGTCCGCCGTGGCGCCTCGTCGTCCTCCGGCCCGGCCCGGCCGGCGCCGATGTCGATGACTCGGAGCCGGAGCCGCCGCCCTTTTACGACGTCGTCTTTGCCTTTCACCACTCCCTCATGGACGGCTCCGCCGGCAAGGCCTTTCACGAACACCTCCTCGACGCCCTCAACCACCCGCGCCCCCCGTCGTGCCCGACTTCGCCCCCCTACCTGCTCTTCTTCCCCCGTCCCCCCACGCTCCCCGAAGCCCAGGAAGACGTCGTCGCCTCTACAGCCAGCCTCCCCTTTTTGCTCGGCGCCCTGTGGAACGAGTACGCGCCCGCCATGCTCCGTCCCGCCGCCCCCTGGCACGGCAAGGCCATTGACTTCTCCATCCCCCACCGCACCCGCACCCTCGCCGTCGACGTGGCCCCGGACCTCGTCGCCGCCCTCGTCGCCGCGTGCCGCATCCACGGCACCTCGCTCACCGCTCTGGTCCACGCCCTGGTCCTCGCCTCGTTTGCCCGCCGCCTTTCCGGAAACGACGGCGACGAGGACGCCTCCCGCTTCGCCGCCAGCACCCCCATCAACCTCCGCCCCTTTCTCGACCCAAACACGTCAGACCCTGCCCTCGCCCCCCTGTTCCGCTGCCTCGTCACCGGCCACACCCACGCCTTCTCCCCCTCGACCGTCGACGCCCTCCGCCGCCCCGACGCCTCCCTCGACGCCCTCATCTGGTCCAACGCCCAGCGCATCAAGCGCGAGCTCGCCCACCGCCTCGCCACCCTCCCCGCCGACGACCCGAGCGCCAGCCTGGGCTACATCGGCGACTGGTCCGCCTTCTGGCGCGCCAAGCACGGCGGGCAGCGCGCCGAGTCGTGGGAGGTGAGCAACATTGGCCTCCTGTCGGGCGGCGGCGCCACCTGGTCCATCCAGCGCGTCTTCTTTACGAATGGCTCCATGGTCGCCGGCCCTCCCCTCGGCGTCAACGTCGCCACCGCCGCTCCCGCCGGCACCCTCACCGCCGGCCTGTCCTGGCAAGACACCGTCGTGCCCGATGGCTTTGCCGAGCAGCTCGCCGCCGACCTGAAGACGCTCGCCCAGCGCTTCCACGACACGGGCTACTTTTCCTTCTAGACTTGTACAGTCCTGGGCCGCGGTGTGCGGTATAGATCCACAATGAAAATGGTATAAAGTTAGGTACGCCGACACATTAAAGCGTCTTTGGCGGGTTCGATTTCTCGATCCCACATGACTGTCTCGCAGCCATCGCTAGTATTTTCATGCACCGTCCGGCTCACAGGCCATGCCATTCATCTATCCCAAGCAAGAAACGGAAACACGCTCGCAGACCATGTCATGTTGGCCACAGGGTCCATAGTTCTCAACAGGCAAAACAGACCCGTCCACCCCGCCGCCTCATTGCACGTTTCCAGACATGACGCCTCACCAGCCCTCGCCGGGCGGTCGCATCGGCCGGGACCCTCCTCGAAAGTAGCTGTACCGCGTCGGGTCGTCCGGGCTGTCGGCGTCCTCGTTCTGCGCCAGCCCACTATAGCCCCGGGGCCCGCCGCCCAGCCCGCCCACCGACGGTTCGGGCCTCGCTGGAGGAGGGGCGATGCCCGAGACGAGCCCCGGACTGGAGCGCCCTCGGTCCACGGAACCGTCCCGCGCGTAGCTGGGGTGGCTCACGGGCACGCCCGCCGCGTGTCTAACGAGGCCCGAGGCGCTGCCGTTGTCGTGCGAGTAGAGAGGGTGGCGACCGCGAGAGGGCTGGTCGTATCCGCCGACGGCCGCTGGCCGGCCACCCGCATAGCTCGTGTCCGGCATGCCCGACACCATGCGACGCGGCGGCACGCCCGCCGAAAACGGCGCCGGCCACCCGGACAGGGGCGAGGCCGGCCGGGACAATGAGCGGTCGCTTAAATCGTCGGCGGACCCGGGGGTGCCGGGCCTCCCGTACATCTCGCCGCCGCCGTGATGCTCGGCAAACTCGGCGCGGTTCTTGTAGTACTCAAAGTCCATGTGCGACTCGGAGACGTACTCGAAGCCGGGCACGTTGTTTGCGCTCTTGCCCGGCCTGCCGCCCTGCATGGCGTCGAGGGCGTACATGTCCGAGTACCCGCTGACGCTCACGAGGTCGCCCGCGCCCGCCTCCCTGCCGTCCGTCAAGCGTCCGCGATAGACCGAGGGGAGCAGGTTCTGGGCCTTGGAGTGCACCATGGGCGTGATGAGCGGCTTGTACAGGGCGGGGTGCCCGAAGCGGCTCGCCAGCTTCTCGCTGCGAAGCCGGTTCTCCTTTTGGAGCACCGCCTCCTGCATCTTGCCGGGGTTCTGCGTGCTGTAGTAGCGTATCTTGCTGTCAAACGCGCGGCGGCAGTAGACTTTGAACACCACCATGATCAAGGGCAGGGGGGTGGCGGCGTAAAACTGCATGCGGGTGCCCTCGCCGCGCACCCAGCACGTCAGCATGACGACGAGATTCGAAAGAATGGTGGCCAGGACGAATCGGTTGAAGAGCACGCGCCAAAACAGGCCCCCCGACTCCGTCTTGGTGACGAAGCGGTAGAGGATGAGGTACTTTTTGAGGTACGAGTCGATGCAAAAGTACAGAGCCGTGGCCAGGAGCACGAGGGGCTGGATGCCCGCGAAGCAGAGCGTCACCGTCGAGTAGAAGAGAAAGTAGTTGTAGTAGCTGGCGTACTCGAACGGCGGCGGGGCCGTCAGCTCAATAAGCTCGCGCGGCGTCGGGCTCGAAAACTTTTTGAGGAAAAAGGCCTGGATCAGGGGCCATATCTGAGCGAGGTCGATGGCGGCGCCGAGCTGGCGCTGCAAGAGGTACGTGACCCAGAAGATGCCGTTGTTGCAAAAGGCCAAGAAGATGGCGTCGGCAATCTTGGCGGTGCGGATGGCCTCCCACGCGTCCTTGCCCTGGTTCGCGTTCTGCACGACGGCTGCCACAAAGGCCCAGATGGTGCTGAAGAAGGAAAAGACGATGAGGTTGTTGAAGATGAAGAACGAGTACATCTTGGCCAACACGTGCCTCTCGCGCCCCGTCTTGGTCTGGTCGCCCGCCTGGATGGAAAGCCGCCGAAAGATGATGGGGAGGACGAGATAGACGAGCGACATGAGCGAGGGCGACAATATACCCTGCACCATGGCCCAGAAGACCCAGTTCGCACTCATCGATGTCCTGAAGGCGGGCCAGACCTTGCCGAGGTTTTGAAGGTTGACGAGGAAGATGGCAATCATGGCGTTGGGGCCGATCCAGAGCAGGGTCAGGACGGCGATCCAGAAGTTGTTGATCCACGTCCGGCGGCTGCGGGTGGCGCTCGACAGGGGCATGTTGCGCCAGATGATGTCGCCGGGCCGGGGCGCCAGGGTGACGGTGGCGCCCTGCATCTTCTTGCTGCCGCAGGCGTGCGCGATGCCGTGGGCCTCTGCAATGTCCGAGTAGCTGGCGAAGCCGTAGGGCATGGTGCCTCGCTTGTCGACGCTGGCGCGCACCTCCTTGATCTCGATCTCGAGGTCGCGGATGCGCTGCGTGTAGTAGTCGATGGCGTCGAGCCTCTGGCCCTTGGGGTACGTGTCGAGGGCGCGGTCCTTCTTGGACGGCTTGCACAGGGGGCGGGCGGCCGGGAGCTTGTTGGGGTTCCTGAGGTATCTGGCCAGGATCCTCTCGAGCTTGCGGACTGCGTGGCTGTGCTCGTCGATGAGGTCGGGGAGGTCCTTGACGTTGCGGGCGACGGCGGTTCGGGCAAAGGACGAGTTGGGCACGACCTGGTCGATGATGCGGGCAATGCCCTCGTCGGAACGGCTCTGTTTGGGAAGATCGTAGAGCTGTTGCGAGCCACGGGTTAGCTCAGGTCATTGATGCCGTGCTGCGCAATGGCCCTGGGGGTTGACGGTGGCTCACCATGAGAGTGCGCGAGTGCAGGCTGTTTTGGTAGTCGTCGCTTTCAAAGTATTGCCTCCGCAGCTGCAGGACCTTTGTGTAGTTCCACCACAAGAAGACGATGATGACGACGTTGAAGATCCAGGCCACGACGACCTGGGCCCACTGGGGCGAGCCGTAGACGTCGCGGGGCGTGATTTGAATGGTCCAGTCCGTGGTCGGGCCGTCGCCGTACTTTTTGACCGACTTTGCCAGGTTTACGGGCACGAGGATGCCGACGCCGACGAGGGTGAGGACGAGGAACATGTTGCGGCACATGCGGATGAAGCGCAGGAAGATGGTGGCGTCCATTCCAACCTGCTGCATCAGGGCGGCCTCGTTGGTCTTTGTCAGGGGCGTGATCCAGGACCAGGGCTTCCTGCCAATGGGGGGCGGGGCATGCTTCTCGTCGGCGTGCTTGAGCTTGGGAGCGTAGATGGCCTGGTTGTAGGGTCGCATGAAGGAGAAGCATATGGCGATGAAGGCGGTGAAGCCGAGCGAGATGCCCAGGGCCGAGTACAATGAAGCCGCGGCGAGCTGAGGGACCCCAGGTCAGGCGAGGCTACCAGCGACGCGTATCGAGTCCGTGGTGAGAGACTTACCTGGCCCTGGAAGGGATCCTTGAGCAGCTTGAGCAGCTCCTGGCCGGGATCTTCATCTCGAGAGGCCAGCGGGCGCAGCATGGCTTTGGGCGGGTCCATGGCGAGGCCAGCGCGACTGCAGCCGCGGCCTGCAAGCCGTCGCGCGGGAGCAGGTGTCCCGGCGCTGATGGATGGTGTGATGTATCGAAGCGAGTCGCAAGACGGATATGTACGGCTATTTTGTATTTTGTTGCTGTGTCGTCGGGATCGACACCGGGGGGGACGAGAGAAGGGGGGCGGCGCGATGTCGACGGCCGACGCGTCGATCAATGTCTCAGTGGCCGGAGGCGATGGGAAGATGGTTGTCGAGCGAGAGTCGAGCGAGAGTCAAACGAGAGTCAAACGAGAGACCCAACGAAGACGGTCGTCAAGTGCCGAGGTATGTACGTAGAGGGTGCTCCAGGAAGCCTGTGCAGCCCTCGATCCGTGCCACCTTGGGCCGGCAATGATGTAGTCAAAAGGGGGAAGAAAGAGGCGACTGGCACAAACGAGTGACGTAAGGGGCGGGCGCAAGAGTAGATGGAGGACAAGGAAAAAGAGCGGTCGAGGGCAAGCTTGTTGACGAGAATGGGGGGGAACAAAGGGATGATGATTATGCACGGATGACGGATGAATTGTTTGGGCGGCCCGACGAGGGTGTTACCCGCATACGGGGTGGCATGTTTGTTTAGGGGATGCTTCGTACTCTCTCAGTGGTTGTTTGACGCTAGTCGTAACTACTGCGCTGTACTTCGTAAATATAGGTAGGATCTTGCCCTTTCTTCCATGCCAATCAGCGGCGGGTACGAATACTCGTACTTCGTATTCGTTACCCGTTCGTATACCTACCTATTCGTGAGCTGTCTAGGCTCGTTTCCAACGGGGAGGGAGACCTTTCTCACCTAGCCTGCTGCGTCATTGATGTTGACACGGCAGCAGCAGCCGTCACCATCAACATCAATTCACCGCCCGAGTCACATCTGTGGACTGGAGAGAGTTGGCCCTGACTGGAAGCTGCCTTGAAGTTAATTTTACGCAGCTCAACGTCTTCAGGACGCTTTCTTTTCCTACGTTGGTTGGTGCCTACGTAGATAACTCCCAACGTGCACTAGACCTACTTTTAGCCCTGCTCGCCCGAGGTTGTCCTTGATTTGCCTGCCATGTTGGCTGCCATTCATGAACAAGGGGCAGCTGTTCAACAAAGTTCCCTCGGCCAGTCATGCGACGACGAACCTGCTCAACGACCTGTCACGACTCGGCTCGGCCGTCATGTCGAATGACTTTAATATCGGCCAAACGAAACCGCCCTTGCTTGCCGCGCTCTCCGGTGGCCGACCAGACGATAGCCTCATCTAGAACCAGGCATACAGCGCCGTCACCCAACGAACCCCTTCCCCTCCCCCACGGGTTGACTTTTCAGGTCGGCCACGAGTGCGAGTGCACGGGTCACGTGCGATAAGGACAGATGAGAGATCATCTGCGGTCATCGGTCATCGGGCCTGCTCTTAGAAGTTGCATTGCTTCTCTCTTATTTTTTTCCTATTCGGGCATCACGACGAACCTACGCCATCCAAGCGTGCCGCCACGCGTGGCAATTGCATGCCTCGGCCGGATGGCCTCAAGCAGCGTCGCGTCTTGGCACGGCGCCTGTCAGCACCAGTCGTCCGCTAGCTGCTTCGCATCCCCTTGATCCGCCCTCAAGGTAGCCAAATACTGTCCTTTTCCCTCTTCGGAGAAAGGAGCTACGAATCTATACAATCAGGTGATGATGGCTGGTTCAACAGTCATGGCAAAGTCCTAACCGAATTCCACCTCATCTATGCAGCCATTTCCGTTCAATTGCCTTCGATTTTCACATCATCACCTGGTGCCGGTATGGGTGAACCGGGTCGCACCTTGATGCGGAATACGAAGTACTGCCCTATGTCGGCCATCGCCAAGCCTCGTTACAGCTCTCATGACTTCTCGTACCGCAGCGACAGATAACCTAGCAATAATAACCAAACCAAAGGCCAAGTCTGCAAATAGCATACAAGTCAGGGCATACGACAAGGCCGGCAAGAGAATCAGCCAAGAGACCTCAAACTCCTCGTGGGACAGACATAAACACGTCCCCTACATTGCGCATCCTGTCCTTGGGCATCCTGTCCTCGCGCCACCGTAAATGAGTCCCTTTTCGCCTGACCCGCGCCTCGTGATTGCCTACCCATGGTTGCCCGGTAGCGTTAGGTTCCCCAAGTGCAAGTTTGTCAGTCTTTACCTTTAGAGCTCCTACGCCTCTGCAGGCCCCTGGCTTCGCGTCTTGCGGGCTGTCCTGCCCACCATGGGCGCCGCCGTCTTATCCTTTCTGGGGCGGCCGGGCTTGCGCACCGGTGGGTTGCCGTTGGCCGGCTTGCCTCCGTTGGTCTGGGCTGGGACGTCGTCCACCTTTGCCTTTTTGACGGGCGGCGGGCTGTCCATTTTGGCCGTCGGCGGCACAGCCTCGTCGTCTCGACTGTGCTTTTCTCCCGTGCCGGCCTCCATTGGCGCGGCGGGAGCGACTGATCCCGACGGTCTGGCAGGTTGCGAGGCAAGGAGCGGCGCCGCTGCCGAGATTACGGTGGGGCCGGCGACTGGAGATGGCGCCGGGGCCGTTGCCGGAACAGTCTCCGTCTCGGGGCCGGTGTGCGTGGCTGGTGCGGCCGGCTTGCTGTTGCTCTCAGTCTCGGGGCCGGTGTGCGTGGCGGGTGCGGTCGTCTCGGCCGTCTCGGCCGGCTTGCTGTTGCTCTCAGTCTCGGGGCCGGTGTGCGTGGCGGGTGCGGTCGTCTCAGCCGTCTCGGCCGGCTTGCTGTTGCTCTCCGTCTCGGGGCCGGTGTGCGTGGCGGGTGCGGTCGTCTCGGCCGGCTTGCTGTTGCCGTTGGTGACGACAGCGCCGGACGCGGCGTCGCTCTCTGGGGCCGAGACGGCAGGCGCTGCCTTCGGATCTGAGACCTCAGTGGTCACGACGGGCTCCTCGGGAGACTCCTTGGCCGTGGCAGGCTCGTCTGGTATTTTCAGCTCAGGCTTGGGGGTGGCGTCAGCGGGCGTCGCCCCGTTGACGGGCGTCTCCGGGACAGATTTGACCTCGGCCGGCTTCGGGGCGCCCACAGCGGGCGCAGCGCCGTCGGGCACCTTGGCCTGCAGGCCCTTGTCTGTCTCGCTGGACTGGGCGGGTTTGTCCTCGTGATTTGCCGAACTTGGGAGACCGGCAGCGGTGGACGCGGAGCCATCCATGGTGGGAGCCCCGGCTTCTGCTTCAGGGGCAGCAGGCTCGGGGGCGGCCACTGAGAGACGAGTCTGTCAGCATCTCGCCATCTTGTCATCAAAGTCGCATGCAAAAGTCGGCACGTCGCGCGCGGGCGCATCGCGCATTGCGCAGAGTCACCTGGCCGGGCGGCGCGCGCCGACTAGACGCCCGAAAAGCGAGATTCGACTCGTCAAGCGATAGCAGGGGCATTATGAGCATGTTGCGACAGTCGGCGATAGGTCATACCTTTGTCAATGGCTGGAACAATTCCGTCGGCCATGGCGATTGCTCCGTGTGCAGGGCGCTTGATGACGTAAGAGGGCGAAGGATGAGCGCAGTGTCGGGCGGTGGTTGGCTGCAGGGTGGGGGAGAGGATGGATTTGCTCAATCGCGACGCAGACGCAGGCCATCCAAGGGTTATGAATGCTATCTCAAATGTGAGCGTGTGGGAGGGGGGCGGGCGGTGTTGCAACGTCGAGGAGGGCAGAGGCAGGACGAAGGAGGAGAAAGTTGGAGAGGCTGCCGGGCGCGAGATGGGAGGATCCGATCCAGCTGGTTTCGCACCAAGGCCACGAGGGTTCCACAAGCTGCGCCCATTGATTGGATCTGCATCGAGCGAGGTGGGTAGGTTCCTCGCCTCGTTGGGCTGGCGGGCGAGGGACATGGTTTTGGCGTCCGTGTAAGTTATGCACCAACAAGCAAACACTCGTTGCCTGCTGCATTTGGCTTTCCCATTTCCCAGGCTAATCCGTACTCGTGTATGTATGTACTGTGTACGAAGTACTTCGTACTCGTCTTCGGACACCACACAGTGCGCCTCCGCCTGCAGAGCCGGCGCCGTCCGCCATCTGCCAGTCGCGATCTCGGCCTAGGCGGCTCGAGACGGTGCGGGACCGAAACGATCGAGACGGTGCGGCGAGAGAGCGTCTCCATTTGCGGGGAAGTTTTGTGCATCTACCTATGTACATATGTACATACATAAGCCGTTGGAGCTCTGCTGCAAGCGACAGCCCGTGAGCATGACGATGTTTTAGAAGCAAGAGGGCGTGACTGCGCACGTGATTATGGCAACGGGTGATTCTCGGCCGTGTTAATGACTCCGCTACAGTCTTGGCACACTGTACACTGTACGAAGTATAGACTCAACACTCAACACTTTTTTTAAGCAAAGCTTGCTTTGCGCTACGAAGAACACAGAATGTGTGCAAGTTGCGGCAAGCCGCTTTGCTTACTTAATTAAGCAAAGCTTGCTTTGCGCTACGAAGAACACAGAATGTGTGCAAGTTGCGGCAAGCCGCTTTGCTTACTTAATATATGTAGTGAGCTTTTTTGTTGCAAGGGTCCCCTGCTATAAAAACGAAGTACGGCTATTGGCTGCCGCGAAATAACACGCTATAATTGGATAGAGTCTAAAAATTCAGTGCGCTAATTGGCTAATAGTAGGGCCGGGGTTAAACCGGCCAAAAATACTAGGCGCCTATTGGCTACCTGTCTAACGGGGCTCCTGCTAAAATCCTATACTGCTATTGGATAGGTCTCCTCCCGGGGATTAACCGTAAGGTCCCCTAGCTACAGCAAAGCTTTGCTTACAGTTGTGCCCCGCGGCATAAGCTATATTATGTGTGTAGTGAGCTTTTTTATTGCAAGGGTCCCCTGCTATAAAAACTAAGTACGGCCATTGGCTGCCGCGAAATAACACGCTATGATTGGATAGAGTCTAAAAACTCAGTGCGCTGATTGGCTACATTAGGGGCCGGGGTTGAACCGGCTTAACACTACTTGGCGTCTATTGGCTACCTGTCCAACGGGGCTCCTGCTGAAATCCTATACTGCTATTGGATGGGTCTCCTCCCGGGGATTAACCGCATTTCCCGACCGAACACTAGTTCATCCACTTCGGCCTCTCTTCTTTATTAATCACAAGGACGCCTATTCCCGGAGCTCCTCGAGCCGAGAGTGGGCAGGATACAATCTCCACAGCCGTCATGTCCCCCCCGGCAGCCGACTCTTGACCACGGACAAATGGCAAAACTCATTCCCCAGATTGCGCACCCCCTCGGCCTTGCCTTCAAACACAAAGTCCAAAAAGGCCGTAATAATCCCCACCGTCGTCCGCTGCAGCCGCCGTCCATTCAGGCTCCCAATCACGGCCTCGACCGCCGCCCTGTCCGTGTCGGGTATATGTAACGCCGTCGTCAGCAGCGGAAGGTCGGAAAACGACATGTGCTGCGTATTGGCCACGGCAAGCTCGACCTTGGGGCCCCGGAGATGAGAGTAGAGCTCGGGCCAGTTCGAGTTGGGCATCGCATTGTGGTCCTGGATGCCGACGAGGGCAAACGGCCTGTCGAAGCCTTTGTCGGCGACGGGGCCGAAGATGTGGCCGTCCCAGTTCATGCCGCCCAGGATGCGCTTGTCCTTGAGCATGGCCGCTGCCGCGGTTGCGCCCCCGAGCGAGTGCCCGTACATGGCCACCTTGGTTACGTCGACGGCGCCGGGGAAGCCTCCCGTGAGCTGCTTTAGGGCTGACGGATCGTGCAACCGGTCGACGAGAAAGGACATGTCTGCAACGCGAACCTTCCAGGTATTCACGTCAGAATCTGCCGTGTTTGACCAGCGCCGCACTCGACTCACCTCAATGGCCCGAATGATGTCGGGAATGCTGGTCATGTTGGCAGCGTGCACTACGGAGCCGTCGGGAAACTCGACAATGGACGCGTCGTATGGGTGGTCGACGGTGATGACGGCGTAGCCTTGACCGGCTAGCGCCCTGGCACCAGCACTGTACAGCAGCCTCGGGACCCCGAGCCCGGGCGAGAAGAGGACGACGGGATACCGAGGCTTCGGTCTATCCCTGGACCGGTTCTGGGCCGGGGGAAGCTGGTGGTACTCGATGGAGAAGCGCGAGAAGATGTCCTTGGCCAACGGCGTCACGGTCCCGGCTGCTAGTCCGTATAGGGCGGCGGTCGCGGGCGGCATGTAGGGGACGACTTGGACGGGCGTCTTGGCGGAGCGCCCCGGCTCGAGGGGCAGGAAGACGGAGACGAGGATACGCCTCCTGTGGGCCTCGTGCGCGGGGGCATACGGATCCCAGCGACTCTCATCCATCAACTCTTGGACTCGCATGGCGACGGGGAAGGGCCCGACGGGACCGGGGACGAGGAGGGCCCGCACGGCGCCCAGCGTCGCGGCGAGGACGATGAGGGAAAGCATCGTTGCAGTTGGATCACGGCCAGGCCTTGATTACGCCCTTGTGGAAGCAGGTTACAGAGAACCTCGATGCATCACCCTCACAAGTCTGAGCGGGGCCTTTTATACAACTGCAGACGATGGTGCAGAGTAGCAACAAGGGCGCAAGTATTGCTTACGCTGCAGGGCCCCCAGGAGCACAGCATCGTGGCCGCACCGCTGCGCCTCTGCTTGTCCCACGGTCGGCACCCTCGGTCGATATAAGCTTCACAACCACCAGCGGAACAGCTCAGTCATATCACCTCTGGGCAGCGCAGGCTCCGTCCGTCGGGCGAGAGCAGGCAGCAGTCGACCAGCATGCACGTATGGAGAGCGTCGGCTGCGCCAAGGCCGCCCTCGTCAGCAATGGTGAGCGGGTTCTTGCCACGTGGCCGTAAGCTGGGGTGCGACGACGGGTTGTGACGCGGAGGAGGAAGGGAGGGGCCTTTTGCATGACAGGCAGACATTTTGCCGGAGCAGGCCCGCTTAGTCATTTAATTGAAGAGGTTCTGGCAACTCGGGCATCAACTCGACTCGAACTTGACTTGACACTTTGACCGCCAGCAAAGCCAACTTGCCGACACTCCTTTTCACCGCCGCCGTCCTTGTCCATCACTCGCACTCGCCCCTCGTCGCCGTCCCCCGAGACGCTCCGCAGCGCGTCACGCTCCTCGCCCTCCGGCGTCGAACCGTCTCCCCACAAGCGCCATGGCATCGGCAAACCCGGAAAAGTACACGGTCATTCTGCCCACGTACAACGAGAGGCGCAACCTGCCCATCGTGACGTGGCTGCTAAACCGCACCTTTACCGAAAAGTAGGCGTCGCGCCTCGTGCCCCCTTTCCTCTCACCCCCCCTTCTCCCTGAATAGACGCAGACCCACACCAATGGGCTGACGCAAAGCTCCACCAGCAACCTCGACTGGGAGCTCATCATCGTCGACGACGGCTCCCCCGACGGCACGCAGGAGGTGGCCCACCAGCTCGTCAAGGCCTACGCGCCTCACGTCCTGCTCAAGCCCCGCGCCGGCAAGCTCGGCCTCGGCACCGCCTACGTCCACGGCCTGCAGTTCGCCACGGGCAGCTTCGTCATCATCATGGACGCCGACTTCAGCCACCACCCCAAGTTCATCCCCCGCATGGTGGCCCTTCAGCGCGCCGGCGCCTACGACATCGTCACGGGCACCCGCTACGCCGGCGACGGCGGCGTCTTTGGCTGGGACCTCGGGCGCAAGTTTGTCAGCCGCGGCGCCAACCTCTTTGCCGACACGGTCCTGCGCCCCGGCGTCAGCGATGTCACCGGCTCCTTTCGCCTCTACAAGCGCGCCGTCCTCGAGAGGGTCATTGCCAGCACCGAGAGCAAGGGCTACACCTTCCAGATGGAGATGATTGTCCGCGCAAAGGCCATGGGCTGCACCGTCGCCGAGGTGCCCATTTCCTTTGTCGACAGGCTCTACGGCGAGAGCAAGCTGGGCGGCGACGAGATTGTAGAGTACGCAAAGGGCGTCTTTTCTCTGTGGCTCAAGGTCTAGCGCCGAGTCGGCAAAGCATGAATGCATTGATGAATGGGGAAAGGGGCGTTTTGGGCGTCGAAACACCAAGCTGTCTGTCCGTGACGATTGGCCCCTGCAACGCCGCCACCAGGACTTCGCCGCGCCCGTGGGCGTTGGAGCCCGCAGGCAAATCCTACCTAGTTTCATTCGCACCCGGCATGACAGAAGCATCGTTGTCAACATGCCAGGACAAATCGCCGTCCAGTCACAGGCCTCTTGGCCCGTAGAGCACCCCCTCAGGGCATGATGGCTGCGGCCCCGAGCTTTACAGCTTAAAGTCGGCATTCATCTTCTCCCACCCGGCCGGCGACTCGTCGAGCCGGGCCACGCGCTCCGCCAGCCTCGTCTTAAGATTTCGGTGCTTGTCCGTGCACAGCTCGTACATGGTGGCCAGGTTGAAGAGCAGCGTGTGCGAAGACGCGCCCGCGCCAACCAGCTCTTGGAGCATATCGCGGCCCTGTCTAGCTGTTAGCCATTTTCGGTTCTTCCCCGTGTTTCCGCCGAGACGCCTCCCAATGCCGGTGTGCTCGGAAAGGGGGCGCCAGCGCAGGGCAAGCATCGAATGGTAAAGGCTTGCCTCGTGCATCCTCCCCAGGTACAGCAGGCAGACGGCCGTGTTGACGCCCACCATCTCGTCCCCGGCGCCCAGCGTCTCGCGCAGTCCCTGCCACTTGCCCAGGGCAGCCTCGTAGTCGGCGTCTGCCATGTCGCAGAGCGCCTGGATGAGCGTGTCCGTGTGGGCCCCGTCATGCTCGCCGGAGCACCTAGCCGCGCACTCGCGCGCCTTGGCCGCGTTGCCCAAGTGCAGCCACAGCAGCGCCCTCGACAGCGGCAGCTTCTTGTTGCCGCCGCCGTCTGGCATGGCGTCAAGATGGTGCGCCGCGCCGGGCAGGTCGTCCATGTCGATGAGGGCACCGGCGACTTGGATGCCCAGATCGTGCAGGCGCGACTTCCAGAGCTCGCGCGCCGTGTCGTCGTGCCGGGCTGCGGCCTTTGAGATTTCGGCCCTCGCTTCTCGGGCGAGGTCGTGGTAGCTCATGACGGCCCTTCGGTGGTCGCCGAAGCCGAGGGCCTGGAGGCGCACGTTGAGGACACGCAGCTTCCAGGGGGCGAGATGCTGGCCCGTCGCCTCGTCGACGTAGATGCTGGGGTTGTTGAGATCCTCGAGGGCCTTTACCTCCTGAGCCGCCAGCGGCGTCGCGTCAATCAGCGTCAGGCAGGCCAGCCGCGTGTACAGCAAGTCAAATATGCTCTTTGCATCGCGCGGATCGACCCCATCGCGGCCGCTAGCCCCCGCGGCAGAGCCCGTCAACTCCTGAACCGCCGCAATGGCCGCGGCCCGGAACTGGCCGCGCTCGAGGAGCTGCTCCAGCGGGACCTGGGGGTCCGGCTGCTTGGGCGAGTTGCGAAAGGCCGGGGGCACGTTTAGCTGCGTGATGGGGTGGTAGATTTCCGGGCGGAGGAGAAAGGAAAAGTCCTTGGCGGCGGGCTGGGGGGATGCGGTGCCGCGGTCGGGGCGGGCCGACGAGGCGCTGCGCCGGGGCAGCTGGGCCGTCGGGCTGAGCTGGGCCGTCGAGGGCGACTTCAGGACGTCACTGGGAGGAGCTGGTCAGAAGCGGCTGGGCTGGCGGCGGCGCGTGCGACCAACTCTTGTTCGGCATCGAGAGGGCCCCTGGTGCTGGATCGGGGTCTCGACGCTGGAGGCTTGTTTGTTAGCTGAGCTTTGAGGACGGCCGAGCGGTCGAGAGGGGCCAGTCATGATGGCCGCTGTCATGGGCTTCGTCATGGCGGTGATGCCTCCTCGAGCAAGCCCAAGCCCAAACACAAGCACTCCCAGAGACGATGAGGACTGAGGAGCCGCGACTCACATCTCGTGGAAGACGAATTGTTCCGGGTGTGTCCCTGCGACGGGACTTTTTGCGGCTGGCTCATTTGCCCTGCTTCATGGGAGCCTTGCTAGCCCGTTGGCGTCTCTCGCGTTGCCAGTGGAGGTGCAGAGTCGTGAGTCCAGGAAGGCGTGGCGGGTAATTGCCGGTTAACTCGGAAGCACAGTATTAGTAATTGACCAAGATTCTCAATTCACACCATCAACTTCCCACCATCGACTTCCGTGTTCGCATGCCTCTCGTCTCAGCCCCGTCGGTCCGCATCCGGGTCTCGAATGGGTTTACGAGTGACATTCTGCGCCTGAGGCGAACGAGCCCCTCGTACGACATCCCTCCGGTCGGCCGGTCGGACGGATCCCCGGGTGTGTCCGGGTCCGGATCTGCCTTGCCGCACAGGCTTCATCCGGCGCTCAAGAGGAAACAGGCCCATGCGGAGCAGGTTTGTTACTTCCGAGTCTACCAGTAGGCGCAGCCGTAGATCTGCTCCTCTCGCTGGTCTAGCAATGGCGATCCTCTGCTTCCCCTGCATGATGCAACGTGTTGCAGCTCGTCTGTTGCCGCAACACTCTCTTCTGTTCTCGGGTCTAATAGAGACGCAATCACATACAGTCAGCTCCAGGAAGAGGGTATCGTCGATAAATAGAGGCTAGTGCTTGCTGGTTCCAGTCTCGCTTTACGCGTATTATTCAAAGAGGCGCCACAGCATCTCTCATCGTCTCCAGCGAGAGAGGGAAGCCCCCTTTCTAAGACGAACCGCCGACCACCGTGAGGCACATCGGCGGGCCACGACGCACACGAGCGCCAACACGACGGCTAGTATGGGAAATACAAGCCAAGGCCGCTCGATATGCGCGTGGTCCCCGAGGTAGTTGAACAGCCGCCCGTCAGACCCTTGCCACGACCGGCCCGCCTCGTGCCGCACCACCGTCCCGCCGAACTCGTTGTCCAGCACGCCCAGCCCCGGCCGCGTCGTGTCCCGGGACCGGGCATATTCGCGCGCCGCCGCCGTCACCATCATGGGCCCCGTGGACCAGAATACCTGCAGGTACGGCAGGATGATGCGTCGCGATGTCGAGGCTCCGCGGCGCTCGGCCTCGCGCAGCGTCCATAGGAGAAGCGGCGAGGCGCGCTCCGCCATGAAGAAGTGGTTACTTATGCCCATGGCCCCCGACATCGGGGCAAAGATGGCCTCGAGCCCGAGACGCTGTAGGCACGACAGCCCCTCGGCCGACTCCAGGTACACGTCTAGATCGACGTAGATGCCCCCCTGGGCATGCACCACTACCAGCCTCGCCACGTCGGCTCGCTGGATGTTCTGCGGGTAGCTCTCGTACGTGGGCAGCAGCCAGGCGTACTCGGCCCGGATGAGGCCGAGGATGTCGTCGTCGGTCCACAGCCGGACGGTGTAGTTCAAGGGCTCCAGCCTGGCCTTCCACGAGTCGTGCGACGCCGCCATCGAGTAGGTGTGTGCGTCGGCTGTTTTCCAGATCTGGTGCACAATGTTGGGCATGTTGCGGCCGGCTGCGGGACGAGCGTCGTGGAGCGGCGCGGCATGCTCTGGGCGGCTGGGTCGAGGACAGGCCTGGATAAGCTCGATCGACTGTGAGATGGGGCTGACGAGGGTGCGATAGTCGATGTAGCTGAGCTGGTGGACGACGAGCAGGAGAAGCAGGACAATGCCCAGCGAGGCAGCGAGCTCCCGCGAGCTTCCTCTATAGAGAGCCATGGCGGCAACTCCTCATCCCTGGGCAACCGGATGGAGCTGAGAAGACGGGTTAAATGAGCGAAGGGAAGGCCAAGTCGCACCAAGCGAGGGGTGGTTAACAAGATTAAACAGGACAGTGATGAGGTCGTACCGAGCAAACATGGAGGAACGGTCGGACCAGGAAGGCATCGACTGCCGAACAAGCTCGGGAACCGTTGGGAGAGGCGCGGGAGCGAAGGAAGGAGCCGCTTAAGACTTAACAACACAGGGCAGGAACAGAACAGAAACAGGACTACGGATAAAGGGTGCCAAGAGTTGGCTGGCTAGGATGGGGGAGGCGCAGGCGTTACGTGGCAATGCCTGCGAGATTCACAGCCCTAATACGAGTTAGTCGACTGGGATCAAGTTGACTGGGATCAGTTGACTGGGGCAAATTGCTCCTCATCCTAGCTACAGGAAAGCGGAGACTTGAAGTGGGTAGTATCTACGAAGCTTTAGCATCCTTCCGTATAGTAGTCTTATTAAACAAGACTGCTTCGTATGTTGGTGCGAATTCCACGTAGGCTGAACAGTGCTATTTGTCGGCAGGCAACGCACAAAGCATTCCCGTGAATGCAGTGTTCAACATGGATGGTCGTATTCACGGCAAAGCTCTTGGGACAGGACGTTGAACAGCACTGAATCAAAGGCGACAACAGAGTGCGACGACACAGATTCAAAGCTGTGTTCTTTTCACCCTGTGAACAGGCAACATACAAAGCATTTCCGTGAATCATGAGAATTCCTCGTATGGTCGTGGAGTCAGTGCAGCCCCTAGAACGGGACTGTGAACAGCCGTACATGTACTGAACCAAAGGAAGCAGCCATCGCAAGTGCTGTCTTGCAAGTTATAAAACGGCGCTTCTTGCCTTGTTGAGGTCCTCTTGCTTCTCATCCCTCGGCGCCTCAACTCCCTTCCGCTCAGTCACCCATACTGGCCCTTTCCCAATTCTTGCAGCAAGCCATAGCATCAACACTGGAGAGAAGCATCACTCACCGCCATGTGCACCCAAAAGATTCACACCCAACGCTGCCCCCGCTGCCGCAAACACCTTATTTTGGAGGCATGCGACTTTGCCTTGTGCGCAGAGGCCAAAGTCGGCAAGCTCCATTATCCGCTCATGGCTCAGCGACTGATGCCTGGCAACTGTGCCCAGGGGCGTGTCATTACGAATATCCCATTGGCGGAAGAGGGGGTTTGCCCTGCTTGTGCTAACCCCAAAAAAAAGGAGGCTCGGTCGGATCGTCAGTCTTACTTGGAGTTTTTCTTCTAAGGCCACCCAAATCATATTCTACTTTGTTATCAACTATTTTACCTCTAATCTATACATCTGGTACTCTATGCCTGGTACTCTATGCCCTTGGTCTAGATACGACTCACTGCTTCACAGTTTAAGAAGTCGTCTGTGCACAAGAGCAAGTTGAGCGAACCGAGTTTGCTGGCAGCGGAAGAACTTGTCTGCAGGCCGAGTTGCCATTACCGTGGCAACGTCCGAACCGCGTAGACGGACGGGTTCACCGTGGCAACGCAAGGTCCCCTGAAAGTCCCTTGAAAGATCCCCTGAAAGATGCCACACCTGGCTGCCTCAGGTTCTCCAAACACGTGGCGAAATCTCATCATTTCATAGCCTTCAGCCTAACCATTTCCCCCTCCCACTCCCTCCTCTGATCTCACATCCTCTCCTTCCACACTCTTTGCATCGACAACCACGAGACATCTCAACGCCCGATTCAGGTGTCCGTCACAATGTCCAACCTCTCCTTCCGTGACCTCTTCGACAAGTTCCCTAGCAGCGAGTGCGACACCAACGTTGCTACTGCGAGTCCCGGCGGTCGCTTCTACAACCGTGACGACATGTACTCTGATTCTCTCTCTGTGGACTCGGTGAACCAGGACGGCGCAGACGATGCTGCGGATCTCGGTAGCAATTACATGTACGGTGATGACGAAGAAGAAGAACAAGGCCGTGATGAGGATGATGAAGACGACGATATGCGCCTTGACGAGGGTTTCAGTGACGGGGACGGCAATGATGACAATATGAATAGCATCGACGAGAACCGCCAGGACAAAGTCATCACCCCTCTCGGCGATTTGATTCTCGTCGTCGGCGGCAACGAGGTGCGAGTTCGGGTTCACTCTGCCGTCATACGAGATGCCGCGCCAACCATGCTCAACGGCATTCAGGCTTCAGAGAGGAAGCCCGCTGAGCTGAGACTCCCAGATGAAGAGCCAGAAGCCATCGAGCTGCTCTGCAAAATATGGCACTGCACCACCGGCTTGGCTTCAACGCCCACGCCCCGGGTCATGTTTCTCATGGCTCAATCTGCCAGCAAGTTCTCCGCCATTTCGAGAGCTTCGTTGATGGCGCGAATCTGGATCAAGGATCTCTCCGCGAGCGAAAAGACACAGGACCTCTGGTACCTCCTCGTCACCGCATCGCTGATGAGGATGGGCGATTACTTCGCCACAATCAGCCGACATCTGGTGATGAACCACTCTGGATCGTTTCGAAACCTCATAGGCCATGGCGAGATGGACAGCGTGGCTCTGCAGCTGACCCGTGAGTTTCCTGCATCAACCCTCTAAATGGTAACGTCAACTAACTGCATCTCTGCAGTGGCCCTTGAGGAGGTCCGATCGAAAGTCCGGACGCGCATCACCGACTTGACGCATTCACCGCGACGTGAAACGAGTCGAATTGCTGCTTCCAGCCTTTGCAGCTGCGACCCGGAAGGCAGACAGCTTCAGAGCTGGATCTGGACCGCTGGAGACAAGTTTTCTCCCCTCGATATATCCACGAGCACCCTTTATAGTATCGTTCACCGAGTCCGGAACGCTGCCGCGAGCAGGGACTGGGCGAACTGGCCTTGCTTGAGGAACCGTAATCACACCCATGAGGTTTCGGGAATCCCAGCTTCCATCAATACAGAGATGACTCGCATCACTGAAGCTACGCTCGGACTCTGCTTAATGTGTTTCGAGGACGGAGATGTCGAATTTGGTACCTGCTGCCATCGTGGACCAGACGATTCCAAGATGATCCTTGAGGACTTGCAAGGGAGGCAACTGGGTGGTAGACGGGAGAAGACTTGGTGATTTGGAGTCTGGAGGCCTTTGAGTCGTGGACATTGGGGGAACTGACAGTTTGATGGGAGAATTCGGAGTCGAGGTAGCGGAGAGCAAAAGTTGACATTTTCCCAACCGAGTTTGGCGAGCCAGTCTAGAGAGGCTCGGTGTTGACTTGCGCTGCTCATGCACTTGAAGAGAGTTTCACACGGGTACGGTCGACGCGAACCCGAGATTGAGCGGTAATATTTAGGTTATTCTCCAAGTTGCCATTACTATAGCAACGGTTTAAAAGAGTTTCGCCCATGCTTTAGGTGTCGAGTTTAATGCTTTTGAGGCTTGAGGCGTCGAGTTAGAAATTTGAGGCTCAAGGTGTCGAGTTTAATTCTTTTGAGGCTTGAGGCGTCGAGTTAGAAATTCACTGCACCAGACGGGGTATATGACCCGGCCCGCCCTGACTCTCCTTCTCGTCCCTTTTCCTCCTCCTTTCACATCCCGACCACAACACCCTTTCCCTACCTCTCTTACCCTTTGGTTTTCTACAGCCCAACATTCGTGTCGGGTTGCATCATCTCTCGACTCGCCAGCTTCCGAAACTCCGAGGCACAATGGGTGACCAGGGTGACAGCTATACGGCCTCGATCGATGGTAGCCGTCATGACGAGGACGAGATCACCTCCCGTGGTGACCTGACACTGGTCATCGGAAAAGAAAAGGTGCGGCTTCGAGTCCATTCTGCCGTCATGCGAGACGGCTCGCCAGTGTTTGATGAATGGCTTGGTTGTACTCCCGGCTGGGGTCCCATGATTCTTAAAGAAAACCCGAGGGAGCTGAGCCTCGAAGATGATGATCCGGAAGCCATTCGACTCCTCTGCAGCATTCTGCACTGCACCATCACGGCATCGCCGCCCGCCCCCACGAGCATACTGCGCTTGGCTGAAGCTGCTCTCCGGTACGATGCTGTGTCCAAAGTTTGTCTTACCGTGAGAGTTTGGTACAACAAACTTGCCAGCAGCCAGGAGGAGGTCGACGAGCTCTGGCCACTGTTATTGGCCGCAGACATTCTGCATCTCGACGACTTCTTCGCAGATGTGAGCTTGCAGCTGCTGCTCAAACATTCGGGATCGTTTCAGAATCTCACACGTCGTGGGGAACTGGGCAATGCTGCCACATGCTGTAAGCGTCCCCATTGCCCAATAATAAGGATGAAGAAGCCACCTCGACTAACCTATTTGCTGCAGTGGCTTTGGAAGAGGCCAGGTCCGATGTTCGAGTGCTCATCATGGACACGATTTCATGGTCGAATGAGGAGGCTCGCGCACGTATTTGTCCCGTCAAGTTTCACCGACAATCCATCAATGTGTTCTTGGATGAATTCTCCGATACCATGAGAAGTCTCCCAGGAAATGGATATGTGACCACCAACATTGAGATTGACAAAATCCTCATGGAAACACCCGGGCTCTGCTTGGTCTGCTTCAGACAGCACAAAACGGCCATTGGGCTTTGCATCCATCGCGTCTCGGAGAATGAGGAGCTCGGCGAGGAAGACAATGGTTGGGGTAATCTTCAGGGTGAGGAGCTCTGGGGTATTCAGGGTGAGGAGCTCGACGAGAATGAGAGTGGTTGGGATAGTGCTCAGGGTAAGGAGCTCGACGAGGAAGACGATGGCTGGGGTAGTGCTCATGGTGAGGAGGAGCTCGACGAGGAAGAGAGTGGTTGGGATTGTGTTGGGTTATACGGATGGTAGATGGCATGGCATGGCGGCTCCATCAAGACGGCTTCGATTGCCGGGGCAGGAACCCTTGTGATGAGGGCATGTAAACGGGGCTGGGACTCCAAGATTAGATGGAAAAATGGAAATTCTTGACTTTTTCCCCCACCCTTTCATGTCCGTCTAGAGTTGAGGCTTCGTGGTTTGACTTTTGAAATCGGGAGCCCCGCAAACGCCCCCGTAAACGCCATCGCTACAGCGCTTCGCTATTCGTACAGCGCTTCGCTACAGCGCTTCGCTACAGCGCTTGGTCACCTGTAGACTCTAGACTCTACTCTCTACTGCGTACTCTAGACTCCCCAGCTCGGCCTCAGGCTCCATCGCCAAAATGAAAACACGGCGGGCGAACCGCACCAAGAGCTACACCATTGAAAAGTACGACTTTGAAATCAGCGAGGGGGACGCACACGCCGAACCCCCACGCCGCAAGGCTGCAGCCGAGGAAGAGAGGGACGCAAATTTTGACGACGTTTCCGCCGCCAACAACGACGAAGCCCGCCATGACGAAGAGGCAGACAGGAATGAAGGACTGCCAGGCCCAGACGCGGACGCCGAGATGGTGGTAGAGGTGGAGGCGGAGCAGCAGCCGCCCGCCACGGCCAACCCGTCTCGCCGCCGCGCCAGGAAGCCGTCCTCCAAGGCCGACGTCGCCGCCGCTGGCCCAGTCGCCTACCGCGAGCTCGAGCCCGTGCCGTCCGACAGCCATGCCGTCAAGAGCTACATTGGCCCCTACGACCGCTGCCTGCGAGGCCAGTCGCTCATCAGCATCTGGTTCGGCCCTCACCGCGACGACGTCCAGACCATCCAGCGCCTGCTCGACCGCTGGGTGCTGTGGCCCGTCCTGCCCCCAAAGCTGCTGCCGCGAGAAGCCCTGCCGGTAGCCCGCCGTGACGGCCGGAACTTGGAGCAGCGTCCTCTTGGCGAGAAGAATGTCTGGCTGGGAAAGGGCGTCGCCGACAGGGAGGCCGAGTTGGCCAAGCGGTGGCGCGCCCAGATTGAGACGCCGTCTTTTGCCGCCTCCAGGATCTTGACGGAAAGCGCGGCGCTGCCTTATGTGCTTCCCAAACGCCCTCTGCCTGTCCTCTTGGGGCCCTATCCGGCCCAGCGCGTCGTCACCTTTCTGCCTGGCGATGCGTACTGCCTGTCGCTGGCCGGCGTCCCCTTTGACCAAGGCGACAGCGACAACAACCAGGCAGTAGACCAAGACGACAGTGACAGTGAACAAGAAGACGATAGCAGACGCCCTATGGGCTGGATGCTCGACACGGGCGGCATCGTCGTCGGCATGGACTGGGCACCGCGCGCACAGCAAGACTTGCTGCAGAGCCAGCTCCTCGCCCTTGCCGTCATCCCGCACGCCGACCACGAGACGTTTGACTATGAGACGGAGCACCAGAAGCCAGACTTTCAGCGGCACGGCATCGTCCAGCTCTGGGCTTTTGACGGCGAGCGCCTTGCCAACGGCATCATCAGGCCCTCGACCCGCCGTCCGACGCTGCGCAGGAGGCTCTGCTTCGACTGCGGCCGGGCTCGCAGGGTCAAGTGGAGTCCGACCGGCGGGCACTTGGCCGTCATCTGCGGCCATGGGAGCGTGCGTGTCTTGGAGATTGGCGACCAAGACACAGACGGGGCATACGGTACGGTTTGAGACTCTCCTTTCCTCCATCCTTCACGTCATGCTTACAACAGAGTCCAGAAAAGATTGAGCAACCGCTCGCTATCCTCGCCCTCAAGGACGAAGACGGCGTCAATGCAACATGCATGGCCTGGGCCACGTACAACCGCCTCGTCGTCGGCTACTCGGACGGCTCCCTCGCCCTGTGGTCCATCTACCCGGCGCGCCTCCTCGGCCGCCACCCCGTGCACCACAGCGACGTCGTCGACGTGGCCACGGCCGCCCCGACGATGCCGTACCTGGTGGCCTCGTCGCCCATCGGCGGCTCCGTCAAGCTCGTCGACGTGCGCTCGCCCGGTTGCGAGACGACCGAGGTGCAGATCAACGCAGTCAACATCCAGCCCAATATGCTGGCCTGGAGCGACCACGTCCTCGGCTTCTTCTCCGCCTACCCGTCGGCCAACGCCCTCAACACCATGGTCGGCTTCATGCACCACCGCCACTTTCCCATTGTCCGCCGCATCTTTACGGGCGATTGCTTCCTCTCGTGCCTGGCCGTTGGCCGCACTCACCCCCACCTCCTCGTCGGCACCTCGGACGGCTCCCTGTGGAGTCTGAACCCGCAGTGCGAGCTGTTCAGGGCCCGCCGGCCCGCCCAGGACCGCATCCGCATCTTCCAGCACGAGCACCGGCCCCCCGGGCTCATGCCTCGCGACTCGCCCGCGCCGGCTCGCGGGGCGGCGAGGGTCCTGCACGGCTTTGCTGTGGAAAAGAATGTGCACGCCGTGCCCGACAGAACGCCCGGTGCTAAGAAGCCGGCCAGGAAGGGCAGGAAAAGGGGCGACGACGATGACGATGACGACGACGACGAACCGGGGGGTGGCGGCGATGAGCCATTCTCACTCATGGACCCCACCCGTGGCATCTTGCACGAGCCCCTGACGAGAGTAACAACCGTCGAGTGGAACCCAAACCCCGGGTTCGGCTGCTGGGCGGCGGCCGCCATGGGATCCGGGCTGGTGCGCGTGCTGGACCTCGGGCTTGAGAATGAGAATATCCACTAAACATTGCAAGTGGCCAAACGCAATACTCTCTGGTTGTCAGATGACGAGACACCATCACTCAATCGGGCACTGGGATCCCATGACGGTGTGATGGTGGTCAAAGGCCTTTGTCATGCCGTAAAAGTGTGTCGCTGCGGCAAGCAGGACAAAGACGTGGAAGATTTGGTGAGAGCTGCCCCAGATGTCAAAGGCACCCGGGAAGCTCCTCTCTGGCCAGCGAATCTGCTCTCAATCAGTCCTCATTCCTCAAGGACAGTTGAACTTTAGGGGGCTCACCGCATAGAGGACGGCACCAACAATGTACAAGACACCTTGGATAGCAACCCACGAGATGCTCGTCCGGTCTTCGACGACCTGGTAGCCGTGGACGGCGATGGCGTGGAAGACGGGGACAACGCCCGACGTGCCGAGGCCGATGAACATGGCGGCTCGGTAGGGGCGCCAGGCGGGCGAGCGGAACCTCTCTGCCCAGGAGACGCCGGCGCATCCGACGCCAAGGACGCTTATCTGACGGGGCGAGGTCAGAGATGGGTGCGTTTATAGATTCTCGAGAGGGGTAGGCTTACCAGAGACAGGTAGACGCTGAGCAGTGCAGGCTGGCAAAAGAAACCATAATACAATACCGGCACGAAGCTCCCCATGATGAGGGCGACGATGCCTGTGTAATCGAGCTTGTTGCCCCAACGCGCCACCTCCTCGCTATGATCCAGGAAGGCATGAAACGTAGCACTCATACCGAGGCACAGAAAGGCACCGCCAAAGAAGCACGAGAAGACGACGAGGTCAGCGAGCGAGGCCGAGGCATAGCGCGGACGAATGGCGTAGTACAGGTACGCGGCGGCGGCGGCAGCAACCACGGCGCCGATGAGATGGGACCAGATGTTGACCGACTCGTTGTGCAGGTAGAAGAGGGAGCGCAGGGAGCGGGCGTAGGAGCCGCGGGCGGCGTTGCGATAGCCCGAGTGGATGTAGGCGTTGTCGCGGCGCCAGGTGGGCAGCTCGTCCCAGAGGACGAGGAGCGTCGACTCTGCTCTTTTCTCGAGCGTTTGGACGGCGTGGACGATGGCCTCGGTTGCGATGGCGGTGGTGGAGGTGCGGCGCTGGCGGAGGTGTTGCAGTTGTGATGTCCCGCTTTGCTGGGGTCTGGATTGGGACATTGCCATTGCGTGAGATGAGCTTCTGTAGATGTGTGTCGGTGAGGCGGGAGTGAGTGAATGGCGAATGGTGAGTGGTGAGTGAGACAATGACCTCGACGTCAGAGACGAGACACGACAAGGGTCCTCGTTTGACTGGCGAGAGTCTCGGGCTGAAACGGTCGGCCTCAATTTGTTCTCTTCACCTTCCAAAGTCTACTAGCGACAATGTAACAAGAGGGGTTGATTTGTTGGGACTGGCACATGAAAACAGCCGAGGAATACTATCGTGGTCTCAGGCAATGCACATGGGCGTGGGCGAATGAGGTGCTGAGATCGATGCTATGAAGAGCTATGGAGGAGGAAAGAGGGAAGGAAGCTAGCTAGCTGTGCGAGAGGGTAGCCCTAATGGCTGCCCCTCGCATGAGGCTGACTAATGGTGGGGACACCCACCACAACAAATACAGCCTAAATAAAGCGGCTGCAGGCGCGAGTTTTAAGCGGGCAAAAAAATGGCCCCCGAAAAGGGTTACGTAAGTAGCTTATGAGTAGTTAGTTGCTTACTGCTTACTTCGTACTGTCTGAACAGCGCACATCAGTATGTACATACATACCGTAGTAATTTAACAAATCGAGCCGGAATTTTCGTCTAGGGAAGTAGGGCCCCCATACGTTTTAGCGCCACTAAATTTGTACACGGAAAGTCCTAGGTTCTACCTACCGCCTCGCGATTTCGAAATTATCGTGGCAGGGGCGGGTGAGCTTAGTACCTTGCGCATACAAACTTAGTGGTGCTAAAACATGCGGGGGCCCTACTTCCCTAGACGAAAATTCCGGCTCGATTTGTTGAATTACTACGGTACCTAATCCTAAGAATCATACCTGTCCATTTGCGTAACACTTACGTGACCCTCATTTAACCCTAATTTATACATTAACCCGTACGAATATGAGTTACGAATATGCTCCTCATGTATGAAGTAGTTACGAATATGCTCCTCATGTACGAAGTAGGCTCGACTGGGCGCGCGGCGCTTTTATTTCAGCACTAAGTATTCGTAGGCCTGAGACACAGCCTACAGGAGGGAGCCTGCGCCGAGCGCTCCCTCTGGCGCCCTGCAGAAGAGGCAAGCAACTCGCTCAGTTTCGGCAGCGATACAGTCGGCCAGGCAAAGCCTATCGCCTCAACGACATGTTCTCAACGACATGTCCTCCATGACATGTCCTCCATGACATGTCCTCAATGACATGTCGTCTGCCGTTGCGTTCCATGGCGTTGCGAGTGGCATTTGACCATGGGCATGCACGTCTCGTGTCCCGTGAGCGGGCAGCGCAACACTCGTGGTATCAAATCAATGTACGGATATAGAGAAACGCAACACAAGGGACAGCCGTCATCTCTACGCCGTCACGCGTTCGCCCAAGCCCCTATTCCCCCCCTCGACCCCGTCATGCAAGCCGGCGCAGAGAGCCATCCTCGATCTGCGCCCAGCTTGGGGACCGCGGCGGTTGTACGAGAAGCGAGAGAATCGTCCCTTATTTCTTGCCGCTCTTCTTGATGCCCTGGGCGCCCGTGTTGAGTGGACCCTTGCCGCCGGCCTTGGCCGCCATTTCCTTGCGCGCCTTTTCCTCTGCAGTGCGGTCAAAGGTTAGCCATCCGCGTGCAGAGCTGGTTGCTTGCGTGGTCCGTCGTACCTGCGCGCTTCTTCTCGTGGTAGGCCTTGTCGTCTTCGTCGAGGTCCTTGTCCGCCTTCTTGGGCTGCTTCAAGGGCTTGGCCTTGCCACCTGTAGACGGGCGTCGTGTCAGTCAACGGAGCCTCTGAGGGGCAGTGGTCAAGAGGGTACAACTTGCCTTCTCTGTTGCCGCCACCCATGTTGATTTCCTGATAATAGACGGGTCTTGTGACAATAGACAGACAAAAAGATCGACGATGACGACGATGACGAGACGGAGAGGCCCAAGTCTTTCTCCCCAGAGAGTGGCAGTAAATTGGAACCTGATATTTGAGGCCCCGCGGCGTTGTTTTTTCCTTGGGTTGGCCAGTCGGGCAGGCGGTGAGGTCGGGGCGCGGGGCTCAGCCTTACGTAACGCACATGGCTGCGGGTACGTACCCTGTATCCAGCTACTACTCGACCTCGCGTCTCTCAAAAACATCGCGACCTTTTCCTCTCCACCTCCACATCACACCCCTCTGCACAACACAAGGCATCGACCTCTAGGGCGGCACTGAGTTCCTCCATCTCAGCGTTGGCCTTTGTGTTTGGCGTTCCCATTCCCATCGACTGCTGCTGTTGCTTTCTAGCTCCTGGCACTCAAAAGCCCTCTTTTCCTCCCTTCTTCTTCCTCATCTTCCCCGCATCCCTCCCATCTGCTGCTCTCTCTCGCATCATTATAGTTAGCTCTGCACCATCCACCTCCGCCAGCACCCATCCACCTCCGCCAGCACCCTCCGCCACCTTCTCCACCTTCTCCACCTCACTCCCTCCCTGCAGAGCCCTGAGCCTTGCGGACGACTTCATCGCTCATCTGGTTGGACGCTTCCTTCAGTCCGCGTGTGCCGTTTCTATAGATCACTCGCTGACACTTGCCACTTACCCCTGCCACACTTCCTCCTTTCTTCATCGCCGTCGTCATGTCGTCGAGCGACGAGGGTGAAATTCGGGATGACAGAACTGGGGACTTGAAGGCATCGCACCAGTATTCTCGGGCAGAAATCGGTGTTGACCCTCGAGGCAGACCCACCGACTCTTCCCGCAAAAGCCCTCCGCTGCGAGGTTTCAAGAGATCGCGCGGCAACGGTGACCACTACTACGCCCCTGGTCGAGACAATGACCCGAGGCAGCCTCGTGCTCGCTGCGACGATCGTCCTCGAAACCCATATGCTGGGCAGGACCATAACGCGAGATCCGGCAATGACTACTACGACAACGGGGCCCAGCGAGACGACTATCGACGATCCCGAGTCTCTTATGATGACATAGACAGCTCATCCCTGCGTGCCTCGAACCACCTCGACCCCCGTCGACCCTCCCGCAATCGCAGCCCCAACCGCAACACCCGCGATGGCCGCCGCAACTGGGGTCGCCGTGACCGCGACCGCGAAAACGCCGACAATTACGGCAACCACGGCTCCAATCGCCGCCGAAGCCGCTCCCCCAACAGGGGCCGACGCGAGGACAACAACCCGGCAGGCCGACCCGGTACCGCGCGCGAGGACCGCAACATGGCTGGAGGAACCCGCTTCGCAGTCAGGCCCGGTGATGGGGTACAGGGCTTTGTCAGGGCACAGCACGCGTCTCGGGGAGAGGTGGCTGCAGCTCACCAGCAGAGCAACGCCCCCAGCCCATCTGACCGCACGACAGCCGCCAAAAAGCATGTTTTACCATCTCCTGGCAGTTGCTTAACTCTGGCTAACCACCAGCAACAGCGCACCCGCCAAGGAGCCCTCTCCCGAGCCCGACTATGAAATGCCCGAGGCGTTTGACGAAGAGGCCGAGATTGAGCGCCGTCGCAAGCGCCGCGAAGAGCTCCTGTCGATGCCCAGCTCGGCGAATCCACTGCTCTTGCACGCCGTAGCGAATGCCGCCGAAAAGGCTGCAGGTGCTCCTGCCCAGACCCCCGCCCAGGTCGGCACTCCCCAGTCGCCTGCTACCACCACCAGTAAGCCAAGATGACCCCTATAGAAACCCGTGTGGTTGCTGACTTTGCAGACCGTGGCTCGCCGAGCTCGATGGCAACCCGCGACGAGCACTCTCCCGAACCAGCCAGCAGCGTGCTCAGCGATGAGGGACTCATGAACACGTACGGCCACGCCGTGGAGGGCGACAACGATGGTCCCTCGGCTGCCGACTACGACCCGACCATGGACATCGTGGAGGACCAGATCCGAATCAAGCAACGACTTGCCAAGACTGGGGACGGCGAGACTCAGCCCGTGGCCGATAGCGCCCAAGACGCAAGCCCAGATGAGGCTGCGGACGAAGAGGGCGGAGGTGGCTTCGATATGTTTGCCGAAGAGTTTGACGAGGAAAGATATGCTGCGGAGCGAAAGAAACGCAGCAAAGTCCCCGGCCCGCAGCGTGGCCTCCTCGAGGGCGACGACAAGGACGGCTACTACAAAATCCGCATCGGCCAACTGTTCCACGACCGCTACGAGTTGAAGGCGACCCTTGGCCAGGGTGCGTTTGCCCGCGTCGCCCGGGCCACCGACACGGTGACCAACAAGACGGTTGCCCTCAAAATCATTCGCAACAATTACGCCCTGCGCCGAGCAGCGTACAAGGAGATTGCCATTGTGCACAAGCTCAATGAGCGTGATGCGGCCAACAAGAAGCACATTGTCCGAATCGATCACTCATTCGAGGTCGACGGCCATGTCTGCATGGTGTTTGAGGACATGGATATGAACCTTCGCGAAGTCTTGCGCAAGTTTGGCCACAATGTCGGCATCAGCCTCCACGCGACGCGCAGGTTTGCCTGGCAGATATTCACGGCGCTGGAGCACATGCGTAAGAGCCATGTCATCCACGCCGACCTGAAGCCGGACAACATCTTGGTATGTACAGTCCCGAGCGATGCCTCGCCTCTTCCACTTGCTACATGGCTTGCTGGGCGGACTCGTATGCTAACCAGAACTTCTCGTCTAGATCAACCACAACCGCCAGGTGGTCAAAGTTTGCGATCTCGGCGCGGCCATCGACCGGGACGACGCGGCCACGGCCCACTCGGTAATCATGCCCTACCTCATCAGCCGTTTCTATCGAGCGCCCGAGGTGATTCTCGGCATGGACTACGATTTCGCCATTGACGTCTGGTCCATTGGCTGCACCCTCTTTGAGCTGTTTACTGGCAAAATCTTGTTCCCGGGCTCGAGCAACAACCAGATGATCAAGGTCATGATGGAGGTGCGCGGGCGCATGAATCCCAAGTACTACAAGCGCGGACAGCTGTGGAGAGACTACTTCGACGACAAAAACAACTTTCTCAGCGTCGAGTACGACCATGTCATCCACAGAGTACGTCGGCCCAGTTGCGTTTCCCCTGCGATGAAGAAGCGTCTGTCTTGCCCTGGTTTGCCGGCCGAGTGGTCTCTTGGACGCAACCTCTACTCGGCCGCCTTTGCGTTTTGGCAACTGATCGGCCGCCTTTGCATTTTGGCAACTGGTCGGCCGCCCTTGCATTTTGGCAACTGGTCACGAGGAACGAGCTCTGCAGACGGGACACTGGAACCCGGGGCGGAGCTCATGCTGGCACGAGGGTTGGCTGTCTTTCGGACTGACCATATTGTTCCCCTTGAAAGGTAAAACGTGTCGATGAGAAATGCTTGCTAACAATTTGCAGTCGGTTGTCAGGCAGATGGTGACTTTTCCCGGGCGCAACCTGGCATCGCGCCTCAACGACGCCGGGACCGGGATGGCTGAGCACGAGAAGAGAGAACTCGACCTCTTCAGAGAACTGCTCGAGAGTTGCCTGACATTTCACCCGGAAAAGCGAATCACGCCAGGAGACGCGCTCAAGCACCCCTTCTTCACCAAGGCCACCACACACCCACACTAGGAGGTGGATGTTGCATTGGAATGCCGAAAGTGGAAGTCGGGCGAGTCACAGACGGGGGAGTCGGGGGAGTCGGCGGCCCCGCAAGAGGGGCCAGCGCGCAAGACGTCGATGTCGCCGGCAACCTTGAAGGCGTACCAGACACTGCAGCCAGCGCAGGTCCAGAAGCTAGCCAAGGCCCGGCAGTCGGCGGAAGCTCGACAGTCAGCGGAAGCCCGGCAACGTTCGGAATCTCAGCCCGTTGAGCGCGCGACATGGGAGCCGCAGGGTCGAGCCTCGGAGCCGGGACAACAGTTGGCTCGCGGGCAGGAGGCCTAGGCGTGTGGTCTAGAGACGCGGTGTCACGAACAGGTTGGAATCGAGCGCGGGACGGACGATGGGCTGTGCACAAGCCATGGCCCCTTGGGAGGCCGGGCTCTGCTCATCAATAGTCACTGGTTCGACACGACATGGGGTGTGCACACGACACGGGCGATGTTGGCGTGAGAGGGTGGAATATGGGAAAGGGGACAGATGAACGGCGGAGGCGGAGGCGGATGTGAATGCGGATGTAGATTAGGTGCGCAACGGGGCGTCACGGATGGCAAGGGTTTTTGCAAAAAGCAGCACATGACCACGCGGTCGAGAAGCAGGATAGATGTGATGGATGAAGGATACCTAACTGGCAAATGGGAATCCGACATGGATGAGGACGGTGGGTGCTTGTCGTTTCGTGGCCCTCGTAATGTCTTGGCCCTCGTACTGGTCAGAAACTGACGAGACCAAGAGGTGAGACCAAGAGGTGAGTGATGAGAACGAAGGAAGTTGCCCGAGCGGGTGGCAAGGTCTCCCCCGCTTGGCGTTTCAGCAATCGTCACGACGGCATGGAGGAATTCCAGCTTTATGAAGGGGCGGAGAGGTAAGCTCGTGATTCGACGGGGGGGCTGAGAGAGGGCATATGAAGCGTTTCTTTTGGCTTCTTGGATGACTGCATGCATGATGCGGCTGATGATGATTCATGCTCATCAGTTTCCCCAACGTCGGCTGAGCTGCACACTCCAACAGTGCAAGGCTTCTTGGCGCATCACGATTACGGGAGTTGCAGTGTCATGTGCCCTATGTGTCTCCTCCATGTCCGCAAATAGCCCTGTAACCGCCCATTCACCCATCCGTCTTGGCCAGCCGCTTCATGTTCTCTGTTCTCTCGTCTGCGGCATCTCGTCGACGGTCACGCAAAGTGTCGGTGACAAGCTCTCGGCCATGTTTCCTAGTTCTCGTCATGCTCGCAGCAGAGTGAATTTCAAGACTGCATAACTCGTACTGCGTAAGCTAGGTGGGAGTCGGAACGGCCGTGGAGATGGCCATGAGATGGCGTCATGAGATGGCTCCTTAGACTCGGACGTGGTCAATCCAAGAGTTTGGCTCTGCATGCGTGACAATAGAAGTCAGAGTTTGCAGCGCGAACGGCACGCAAATACACTCTGCACACGCAGGCCTCGCTCGGCTGGAGCTCCCAAAGCCGATGCAGCGGACCAAGGCACGATGCAGGGAGGCACTGGCTGCTACCGCACCGGACCACCACCGGGCCACGGATCGCGGGTGCGAGGGAGCTGGCCATGGGGGGGAGCACGGATGAGACGGTGACATTGGCGGCCTCGGCATTGAACAAAATGCCTCTTGCCAAAGATGCCGAGCTAGGATGAATGGTTGGTTCATGGGGGTTCAGGGACGGCGAGGACCTTGTCTGTTCCCGTGTGTCCTGACGGCCAAAGGATGGGCGAGGTCACCGACGGGCGGACGGCCGGCGGAGCGGACGGAAGCCTGGCCCGGAGGCTCGGAGTCGGTGACGGGACGGGAGCCGGAAGCCGAGGAAATGCGGGACCACCGACGCAGCAGCATCCGACGCAGCGGCATCCGACGCAAGCATACCAGACGAGACGTAATACGACTGCCGGGCCCAATGACGGGTGACGGGCCCAATGACGGGCCCAATGACGGGCCCAATGACGGGCCCAATGACGGGCCCAATGACGGGCCCAATGACGGGCCCAATGACGCAGCCGGCACTGGTGCTAGAGGAGCAGTGCCGGGTGAGGGCCGAGTGGGGGGGCCGGGGGGGTGCGGCAAGCTGACCTGGGGCATTTCTGCGTCTCGGTGCGTTTCGCAACGGAAACGGATGATGCTCTCTCTCTGACACGCTGACGATCCGTGGGCCCAGCAGCGTAGACAGGACGACGAACCTGTCGAGGCCAGTCACTCCGCCGAGCTTGGCCCGGACGATGCTACCAATGACGGAGGGCGTCATCGGAACTCTCCCGGTTTCCCTCGCGACAGTGGGTGGTGATGGCGTGTTGGCTATGCCTCTGCCAGAGCCTCCTCCCCTTGGTTACTGGCTCAGGGACATCTTGTCTAGACCTTGTCTAGGGAGAGCCGTCAGGAGCACGCCATTATTATTCGGGCCCGATGAAAAGGCAGAAAGAATCACGTTGAGTTTGCGACATGAAGCCATCGTGCCCAAACGCCAAAAAAAAAGAAAATCCAAGCACATGGCACACTCTGGCGACTTGCCCTCCCGCCTGGGGTCCCTGGACGGGGCTCAAGGCCCTTCCTGGCTCAAGGCCCTTCGAGGACCCCTGGATGGGGCTCGAGGAAGGGACCATGTGGGCTTCATGTCGAATCACGCTCCCAGGCGCCGCGGCTGAGACAGGCTGGCCCTTGGCGAGGGGTTCCACCGTGGCCCGTTTTCGCAAGCTGGGCGTCGTTGATGTGAGGGCTACGGCTACGAATAGGCACATGACTATTGACCGGGTTTGCTCGCGTGTCGTGCTTGGTTGCCGGCGCATGAATGGCAGGACACACGAGACATGAAAGGATGACCCCTTTTTTTTTCGCCGGGGTGCTGCTGCTGGGAGCTGGGCAACAAAACATTCTCCCTTTGCGAGGCCAGACACTGGGATGCCCTCGTGTCTTGGAGCTATTTTTGCTTTGCCCCTTTGGAACGTGTTTATGTACTTCGTACTTCGTACGAAGTATGTACATACAAGTCAGAAGAGCAAGTGGAAGGCGGGGAAGAAGAAGAAGAAACGCCGGATGATGCCCGGCCCCCGGCCTTTCAACTCCAGCCTGCCTCTTTGCACACCCTCTGCCCGCCAGCATTGTCTTAGACCCCTTGTCATGCTCTGGACCGGGACCCTCGCGTTTAGGCCCAATAAGAGGGGGTCTCGCCTCGCCTCGCCTCGCCTCGCCTCGCCTCGCCCTAGAGGGGCTGTGCGAGTGCCCTCGTGCCCTGGAGTTGTGATGCTTTAGCCCGTGACATGGTTGCACCCAAAGGAGCGGTAGCCGCGGCTGTGAGTGCCGAGAAACTGCCTGGGCTCCCTGCAGCGCGTCTTGTCGACAAACGTCACCACGCCATCCCAGCCAAGTCCCGCTAGATGCGGCGGGAGAGGTGGTTGCGCCCCGAGACGAGCGGGTCCGGTCCCCGCATCGAGTGCACCGCCCGCCGCGCACCCGGTGGCGCCGCCGGAACCACCACTTGCAGTTGGAGACGCTGGAGGTGGGCGCCGTGCCGCCGACGGCCCCCGTGCCGCCGGCCTCCGGGCCGCCGTCGCCGTAGTTGAAGAGCGGCGAGCCGTACGAATAACGAAAGCCCGCGCCGCTCGAATCCAGCTGCTCGACCATGGGTTCGACCGCTGCCATCTCGGCCTCGGCGCGGTGTGTCACCCACGCCGGGCCCGTCACCAGGAGCATCGCCGTGTTCAAGAGCATGCTTTCTCGTCGTCGTCTGAGTCGTGGTGGATGCCGCTAGTATCGACAAGCAAGGGAGGGAACCGGGACTGTCCCTGCAGACAAGGGGGTTGCACTGCCAGTCGAGGGGGGAAAAGAGGGCTTCGTGCGATGCGAGTCGATGATCCAGCGCGAGTGTTGATGTAACGCACAAGATGCTACGCACACTAATACAAATAGAGCCAGACAAAACGCAAAGCCCGTCGAAAGTTTTGCCTCGTTTTTGCTGGGCTTTTTTTGCATCGAGTGGCGGCGGCGGGTTGGCGGCGGGTTGGCGGCGGCGGCGGGTTGGCGGCGGCGGCGGCCGGAGGCGGGTTGAGACTCCGAAAGTGGGCCCCGTCCCCGGCCCTGGCTGCCCGTCCACGCATCTCCACGCAGCGCCGGCCCACGGCGCACAGATGCGCAAGCAAGCTGTGTCGCACGTGGCTTTCCCACCATCAGAGTCTGCACGGAGCCCGCTAATAAAAGGTCCGACGGAAGACGTCGCCCTTTCTGCTGAGCTCTCGGACGCCGAATGACGACGGCTTCAGCGCACGTGGCAGCACCCAAGGTTGCCGCCAAGACGGAGCACGGGCCAGACGCCATGACGCCGTTGGACTTTTCAATAGCGTTGCTTGTCAAGTGTCGCGCGCAGACGGGATCGAGATGCAGACGCCACTGTTCATGGCAATGTGCGTCCAAAAACGAAGCCTCTGTTTCGAAACCACTAGGGCCGTGAGTCTGTGGGGGAGGGCAACGGTGGCCACGTGTGTCTCCATTGTTCTCGACGCTACTCTAGTCGACCGTTTGACTAGCAAAGCCAGCCTGGTTTGTGGAGAGGTTAACAGATTGTACTCTTGACATGGCATCCAATAGAAAGGAGGCATGCGTCGCCGAGTTTGGACGACGACATGGTCCGATTGTTCTCGTCTCCACCCTACGGAGCACACGGACATGAATCACGAATGCACGTCAGACCAGTCAGTATGTAGTGCATACATACGTGCTTGTGCGTGCTTGTAGTACATACATACGAATACATACGTGCTCGTTCCAGTTCCTGGTCCAAGGGCGGCTGCGTGCCGACGGGGCCTTCGTCACAGACAGCCCGCCAACCATTTTGGCGTCTTTCCGTCCCCGGCGGCAATCAGGGCGGCTCGTGGTTCGACGAGCATGGCGCGTGCTGGCATGTTTGCTCACTGCGTCTGGTGAACGAGGCCGTCATGGCGCGCGCCGCTGCGTCGAGCCCGTGCTTGGTCGAGTTTCATGACCTGTGTGCACATGCAATGAGATGGGACGAAGGGATGCTCGGTGTTGTATCCGTACTCTGTAAATTGCAGTGACGTGGTCTGTGTGTACATCTCGTCTTCCCCCATGACGCAACCGCAAGAAACCATGGTCTCATCGCAATTCACCTCCGGGGGTGTCTGGCGCTTACAGCGAGGGCACGGCAAGGAAAAAGGCGCCCATTTCATATCGGCCTCGTTCTCTCACCGAGGATAGATTACTCGGAACCAAGTATCCGATGCCTGCCATTCGTGCGCGCCCCGGAGATTAAACCAGACTCGCTCCAGGGCTCAGGGCTGGCTCCAGGGCTGAGGCACCACCGGCGGCACATAAACAGCCCACTGCAATTATTGGCGCAGAGCAGCCTCGGCCTTGGTCGCTTCGGATATCTAGAGCTGGCTGCCATGCCCGAAGCGGAATAGGCGAGTGGTGACAGACCTCTTGTTTCTCGTCTACTCGTCTACAGCGCCTGCCTCTCTGGGCAATCATGACACAAGGCAGGCGCGCTAAGGGGGGGTGGGGGATAAAGCAGATGGTGCTAGGTACACAGTACACAGTACAGCGTACACAGTATCCTTACAGCAGTGACTCACCTACCAATACTCACTCACACAGCATGAATGCATGCACCGCTACAAGTCACGTTTCAGGGATGCTCTGCTTCCACTGCTGTTGGCTCTGGCCCGCCGAGGCACAACTCGACCAACACACGGCGCCTTGCATCCCTTTCAGCCTCATTCGTCCCTCGGACAATCCTGACACGAGGCACCCACGCAAGTACCGTAGAGGCTCATGTGCCGCGACAGGGTACCCGCTCTACCTCGTTATAGAGCAGCTTGCCATGAAGCAGCTTGCCATGAAGCAGCTTGCCATGAAGCAGCTTGCCATGAAGCAGCTTGCCATGAAGCAGCTTGCCATGAAGCAGCTTGCCATGAAGCAGCTTCATTAAGCAGCTTCATTAAGTAGCTTCATTAAGCAGCTTGTCAAAGCAGGCTTGCCATCCCCACCAGAAGAGAAAATCCCCGAGACAGAAACATGCGGCGGCCAGTCTCGACGTCAGATGAGATTAGCCGCCGTTAGCAGACGAAGCGTTGGTTCGTTGGTGGCCGCGAATCTTGGTTCGACCGCTGCCGGTTGCCCCGTTTGGCGCCCGTTCGCGCATGTTTGAAGCATTTAATCTCGCCCCCGGGACACACATTCGTCGATGCAGCGGTCAAAGAGGACGGCTGCTGCGAACCATGGCCGGCTTCCCAATGGGCCAATGGCGGGGCCTGAACAGGGGCTGGAAGAGAAGTCGTTTTGTAAATACTATGGTAATGAACGGGGGGGCGCAGGCAGCGAGG
Organism: Ophiocordyceps sinensis; assembly: GCA_012934285.1. Lineage (NCBI taxonomy): Eukaryota > Fungi > Ascomycota > Sordariomycetes > Hypocreales > Ophiocordycipitaceae > Ophiocordyceps > Ophiocordyceps sinensis. Next base: position 1,009,195 of record JAAVMX010000007.1, read on the forward strand.
GGCGGAGATTGGCAACAACGACACGAGAGGGAAGAAAGTAAAAAGTTTCGTCGCCACTATAGATACTGTACGAAGTACGAGTGCTCCGTAGGTAGTTCGCATGCATGTATGTACTGTCTCCGTAGTAGTACTCCGTACGGAGCAATGTACATTCCCCAACAGCCTCACTCACTTGCTCGGCAGCGGCGGGCCCTGCAAGAGCCAGGGGGTTCCAGGCCAATCCAATCCCATCCCGTGGCCGCACAGCCCTGCAAGCCTCTCTGTCTGCAACCCTCAACGACCCTCAACGACGAGGCTGCTTGCAGGAAACAAGGACACATGTCTTGGCTGGGGCCCAATCATTCGAATGGGTTCCAGTGACGACGTCTTGGTCTCCAGTGACGACGTCTTGGTGGTGTTGGTGGTGGGAGAGGCGAGATTGCGCCATGGAAAGCTACGCTTAACCATTCTCGCTGCTTGCCATGTCGGTCGATGTGAACTCTACTCTGTATACGGATAATACTACTGCTACTGCTACTACGAAGTATGTACTAGTACATAGTAGTAGCATCAAAGCCTTGAGGAGCATGTGTGTGACAGCCGCCTGCGCCTCCCGACGTTGCCGCCCGCCCCTGGATCCCAAGGAATCGATGCAATGCGCAGCACCAAGAGTGCGTGCCGCCTCGTGGTACAGCGGGCGCATACTACCTACCTGCTAGTAGTACAGTACTACCACTATCCGTACATGCAAGCTATGTGCTGTCGATACTACTGTACTGTGCCGTATGCCGCTAGAACATGTGCATGTACGTACTACGGCAACCCATCGTCACCCTACGGATATGTTTACAGTCTTGCATCTCCGGATGCCGAGCACACACCTACCCTATAGTACTCTCTCTGCCTAGGGGCGGATACGGAGTAGAGGATTGCCGATTATTCAGGGTTCTCTCCGCAAAAGCACATACAGATAACCCCTGCCCAATCTCCCAGGGCTCAACACGCCCCCGTATCGGACAAAAGTGGCAATCACTTGGCGGCGGCAGAAGCCCGATTGATTAGCATGGCGGTGACGCATTCATGAAAGGGCGTCTTCTAACGCAACGGCCGGCGCCTTTTGCCAGCCACTCGGGCGCCCTTAATGTGGCGGCCATTCACGGCGGCGCCCGTTTGCATAACTCTTGCCGGAGCGGCCGCTGATTGGCTGTGCGGTGCGTCGTTGTACGTTTACCGTGCGTTGCCGTGTGTGTCTGTGCGTGTCTGTGCTGTGCCTCGGTCATGCATGCATAATTCTACTCTTTTTGCTTGTGCAGTCGCCCGACTGGAGTGCGTGACCCGCGGGTGGAGCATACGGTGCCGATTTCCCACACGCCCGACTCTCTGCACTGTGCCGGGCCGGGCCAGACTGCTGCACCGCTATAGTGCTCGGTACCGTGGATGCGATGTAATGCTACTGCACAATCCATAGATGCGACGCTGCTGCCTTGCTAACAAGCCTTTGGCCCAGGCGTCGACCACTGTATCCGTGGCGACCATGGACAAGCTATGTGGCTTCGCGCACAGTACCGTCCAGTGCCAGTGTTGGTGTCGACAAGCAGCAGCACCGCAGCCTGTAAGTGAGCCTTTTCGGCAAATGAGGGCATGGAAATGAAGCTGCGCGTCCAACCAACCGAACTTGCAGGGGCCCGGCGATGCTGCCTCACTCCTCGCGATGCCGTGCAGGCGACCGACGAACTACGATCCCAACGCCGTGCTGTTGCTACCCTAGACATGAAGCAAAAGCCCACCCACCCCACATCCACGAGCAAGGAAACCTGAAGCATTCCGTTCCTTGGCCCCCTAATCCATCCTCTTCCGGGCGTGGGGCCTCGAATTCCAAGGAACCGCCGCAGCGGCCCCCGCAGGACTAAGATCAAGTAAAAAATCCAAGGGTTTTCCATCCCATGCGTGCTTACTAGTTACTACTAGTCCCGTTGGCTCGCTCCCTCTCTCGCATGCCAGAGCCGTCTAGGAGTGTGGGCTGATTCGAGGATTCGAGGTTGCGCAGGCCGGGTGCAGACATAGTCGACCAAGGTGCTTGCCAACGGGGGGGGGTGCTAGTCCGTCGAGGCGCCACAACGGCAACGACGGCGCAACAGTACCTAGTAGTCGGCTTGTTGGTCTCTCCCTTCTGCCTTACCACTCGTCTGCAAGACATACAGCCCGGTGCGGGCGACGTCGGGCCGTCGAGACCCTGGCCGGACCGAAGCTAGACGCGGGCTGTTCCCTCCTGCCCTTGGATTCGCCCGTCTTGAGTAAGAATGATGTATTGTGTGTGTAAAATAAGAACGATTCAAAGGAGCAAAACCCCAACAAGGGGTCACGAGGGGTCCGGGGAATGACGATAGAGCCGAGACATGCTTGGAGAGGACACGAAGCATGCTCACAAACTGCATGTACATACATACATGCGCATGCTGTATTTGCACATGGTGGATGAATGATGAATGATGAATGTGCAGATGTATCCGTACATGATGACATAATGGGAAGCTGGCGTTATCGCGAGAGAGTGGGGAGAGTGTCTGTAAAGGCGAGCCAAGCATGCGGGCCAGAGTCAAATCACGAACAATCTCAGACGGGGCGCACAATGACTCGCGAGTACCTCCGCCCGCCACGCTGGGCGGCAGAGATACCTTTGTGTGAATCCATGGTGCGCCGGCTGGTACGGAAGCCCTGTGGTTCGCACAGTCGGCAAGTGAATCACGGGCGCCTGGAATTCGGGGGGCGGCGTGGATGCGAACCCATGCCAGCAAGGAGCGTTTAGCGTAAAATAAGGGGGAAAGGCAAAGTGTATACTTCGTAGTATGTACGAAGTACGGATAAAGCAGACGAGGTACGGATAAGCAGACGAGGTACGGATAAGCAGACGAGGGAACGATGAACAACGAACGGGCTATGATACGGAGACTTGTTGTTAGTCTATCCATTGGTACGGATACATATACGAATACTACGACTTCGGGTGTGTTTTGTTTGGTTGACCGATGACGCAGCGCCATCGAGATAAACAGACACAAACACAAGAGCCGAGCCACGCTCCCAACCTCGCCCTTGTTTATCTGATGCTGTGTGAGCGAGCGAGCGAGCGTGTTGGAGAGAGACAACGTGCGTGCGCGTGTTTATTATTGCGTACGGGGAGCACGGCATGAGTGGGCGGTGGGCGGGTGTGCGGGTGTGTCTGTCTGTCTGCACGTATGTATGTATGTACATATATGTGCGTGAGAGTGCGTAGGTATACTTTGTGGCAGTACGAATATGTGTGAGTGACGTGAGTGTGAGTGTGTGAGTGTGTGTGTGAGTGAGTCGTCTCTTGTTCCGTCTCCCACTCCTCCCACTCTGCGGTCTAGCCATCACGTCCAGAAGCCAAAGCAAGAAACAAACTCCGTCTTCACGACCACGTAACTGTAGGCAAGATGCCGCTGGAATTGACATGGAATTGACAAATATCTAACCGCCAGCTCTGCTCATCACGCGTCAGCGTCACCCTCACACACTCCTCTCACACACTCGAGACGGGCGCCCGTGGATCCCTGAACCCTCGCCAAGCTGGCCTCCCTTTCCTCGTGCTCGAGGGTGGAGACGCTAAAGGGCAAGGTTTCCTTTTCCTTACCCTATGATTATCTATGTATGCACAAACTCGCGGTCCCGCGTTGAGAACAACTAGCTGGTGCATTAGCTCGCTCCTTCCTTTTCCCTCCTATTTACGTTTTTTTATTTTTATTTTACCTCGTCACCCCGACCCACACCTCCATTCCGCAACTCGCTCAAGTTGCCCCACTCTAATCGACTCCACCCATCCATCCCTCTCCCATCCCTGATCCCTGCCAGACGGGCCAAATATCACACACACACCCACATTAGCCTTTTCCTCCTGTTAGCGCTTCTGTTTTTCCTTCTTCTTTCCTAGAAGCCACTTCGAGAGAATGAGAGAGAGAGAGAGAAAGAGGGGGGGCGTGAATGAGTGCGCAGAGCACGAGGCTTCACGCAATCGAGTCGTGAGAGCGTTGCACTCTCTGTGCATTGCGCCGCCCTCCTTCCACACTGTGCCTGTACGTCCATGCGTCCCCGGGGTCTGCTGCGCCTGCCAAGTACACAGCCTGCCTGATGCACCGTGTTGCGTTGCGCCCTCCACAGTGTGCGTGCCCCCCGAATCGCTCTTTTTGCACGGTGGGCGCATCACACCCTCCCTCCTACCCTTCTTCCTTCCTCCTTGCTCCACACACACCCATGGATACCCCCCCCTCATCAGCGAAGAGCCAGGGGTACGTACCCCCTCCCGGTGGATTTATCCTTCGTTATCTACCTCAACCCGCCCGCCTCATCATCATCAGCCCGAGCCTCACGACTTACATGCTTCTCTCCATCAGCTTCTCGACCGCCACCCACCACGCTTCTTCTTCTTATTTCTTGATCAACCTCCTGCTCCCCCGCCCCCGCCCTCACCCTTTTCCTCTCTCCTCCGTCGCAACCAACCAGACATCTCCCGACTCTTCCGACTCCGTCGCCGCCGGCCCGCCGCTGCCTCTTTCCGTCCAACGCGCTCCTCGATATTCGCCGCATATACTTTTTTTCTTTTCTTCTCAATTGGTTGCCGGCTCCGTCCTTGTGCGATTGCCCGCTTGAAAACCGTTTGAAGACTCGTACCTCGACCCGTTGACTCGGTTGTTGAGGTGGTCCCAGGATATTTCCCTTGTCCATCTGGTGGCGCCCATTTTATACATACATACATACGACTCGCCGAGGACCGGCACTACCGGGGAACAGGATTCCCTTGCAGTCGGCCGACTTCAAGACGTTGGTATCCTGCCACATCTTTTCCTTGGGGTGCAAGACTTCTCTTTCGTCTCTCCCGGCCGTCTTCTGGCTTGAATATCCGTGGCCCGTAACTCGGCCCGGATCCAAACGTCTTCTCCCCTGGAGATAACATGCAGCACCATGGCCCCTTTGGATATCCCACCCCCCCGGCTTCGCCAGCCTACGACCACGTCAAGGCCAACGTCCTCCAACAGCAGCCCGCCGTCTTCGCCCCGCGACCTTTCCACACCCGGTGCATACCCTTGGCCCCCGAGGATAGGTTAGGAAGGCTGCTCGAAGGCAAGCTCCAGTTGACGGAGATCCTGGGTACCGGGGCATATGGCGTCGTCTACCTGGCCATGGACATCAAGACGGGCGTCCGTTACGCCGTCAAGTGCCTGAGCAAGTTTGCCCCGGATGGCTCCCCTCTGGAACGCCGGCAGGTTGCTTACCAGCAGCGCGAGATCCGCCTCCACTACCTGGCCTCGGCACACCCCAACGTCGTGTCCATGCTCAAGATTGTCGACGACCCGGACTGCATCTACGTTATCCTCGAGTACTGCCCCGAAGGCGACCTCTTCCTCAACATTACCGAGCGCGGCCAGTATGTGGGCGAGGACCATCTCACCAAGGACATTTTCTTGCAAGTATTGGATGCCGTTGAGCACTGCCACAAGCTGGGTATCTACCACCGGGACCTCAAGCCCGAGAACATCCTGGTGACGGATAATGGCGAGACGGTCAAGCTTGCCGACTTTGGCCTGGCCACGTCAGACGACCGCTCCGAGGACTACGGCTGCGGTTCCACCTTTTACATGAGTCCAGGTACACGAGTTATCCGCCTCGGCCCCCCTAACCAGTCCACTGACTCTTGACAACAGAATGCCTGGACCCCTCCACCCGCAGACCCTATTACATGTGTGCTCCCAACGATGTCTGGTCCCTGGGAGTCATCCTGGTCAACCTGACTTGTGGACGCAACCCGTGGAAGCAGGCCTCGTTTCAGGACTCGACGTACCGAGCCTATGCCCGGTCACGGGAGTTCCTCAAGACCATTCTCCCCCTGTCGGACGAGCTCAACGACATCCTCGGACGCATCTTCAACCCGAGACCCGAGCACAGGATCACGTTGCCGGAGCTCCGGAATCGGATTCTGGCGTGCTCTTCCTTTACTGTGCCCGCGGTTGCCCCGGCGTCCATCTCGACGCCGCCGACGACGCCTCATGGCCCCACGACCGCCCTCTCCCCCCCCACTGAATACGTTGACGCGGACGCCATCATCGACGACTACGAGTACGACTCGCCCCTTTCGCCGGCCTCGACGTCGGATGATGGATCCCTCACCTCGAGTGCCTCCACCCTGGATGACTTGGACGACGACTTCATCCAGGAGCAGCAGGAGCACCGGCAGGACTATGTTCCGCACACGTACGAGCCCGAGGAGGTCAGGGATCCGATCGCGGTCTACCACACGCAGGAGTTTGTGCCCCAGCACTACGCGGGCCCGGTTCCTGCCGTTGCCTCTACCGTGCCGCCGGCTCCGCGGACGTTGGCTTGCCACCCGGCTCTGGTTCCGATTCAGGCGCCGGTTCCCGTGCAGGCCCCGTGCCACCAGCCACGGTGTTTCTTCCCGTTGTGGGAAGTGGTCAAATACGTTCAACAAGTCCCTGCCGCACATCACACAACTGCCTTCCACCAGCAGGTGCACTTTATGCCTTCATTCCAAGGCTGCTACTAGGGGATTCTCCTTTACCCGCCTGTACAACGCCTCTGGTCACTGGCCCGAGGATTCGGTTTCTTGCACATATTGCACCATATTTGATACGCTCACCTGGATCAAGCTTCAAGTTGGCCTTTTCGTATTTGCAACGTGTGGCCGAAGCAAAAAGGACTCAAAATGTGGATTGTCTTGCATGGCTTACAGTGCCTACAAAAAGTTTCAACTCTTACCTGTATCTAGTGCGCCACGGCTCTTCGCTTCGATGACACAACCATTGTGCGCCAAGATTTCACGCTCTGGTTTCTCTTTTGCTTGCAGCGCGGAGTTTGTTTGCGGTCTGCGCGGAGTTTCTTGGTGTGGATCTTGATGAAGCATGCTTCTCACGGCGAGCACGGGCTCGAGAATGAAGCGGGATTTTCTTCATTGTTTATTTTTATCAGCACCAAGGAGTCGAGGGCGGATACTCTGCGAAGCACGCAGTTGAAAGAGGCGGGACAGCTCGCCTTGGGAGACCCGAGGGTGGTCCTTGTTACGATTGGAGACTGTTGGACACAACATCTTTATTGTTGGGCACGAAGGGGAATGGCTTCATGGGACTAAACGGACTTGGGCGGAGCCTTTTTTCTCTGGAGACTCTCGGGAGACAAGATAGAAGGGCCTCAAACAGCCCCCATTCAGTTCCGCCACCCGAAAGGGAGGGCGGGCTGGGTTCAGCACACGTTGAAACGGCTTGGTGGCAGGTGACGTGGGCCGGACAATTCCGGCCACGACGGCCAATCGCCAGACAATGCATAACGTTGAACCAATGCTTTCCCTAGTCTGCTGTGAGACGGTGATGTTGTGGACGGGTGAGGCAGCGCAACTAAGGTGTGGAGGGGGGACGGGACCTCGATGGTGCTGAGAGGTGCTTGTCAGACTGTATGTAGAGCCTGCCGTGTTGCCTGGTCGTGACTTTCGGTGCCCTCGGCTTAGCGACTGACTACATTGCAAGACGCATGAATAGAGTCCCTCGGACCTTGGCCCCCCCGGTCCCGGCCCCCCCTCTCCGTGTTCCCCGGCGCAACGGCAGCCGATTCGCAAGGTGCTGTCGGCGCCTTCTCGGGCCCCCTGGCCTGCGAGTTTCGGGCGCCGAGGTCTCGAGGTCTCGCTCTCCCGGGGGACATGAGTGTTCCTTTGCAGACCAAGGACGGCGCTGAAGACGTGATGGTAGCTGGACCCCCAAGACTCGCAGCATTGTGGCACTCTGTATCCGTACTCTGTATCCGTACTCTGTATCCGTACTCTGTACTCTGTATCCGTACTCTGTATCCGTACTCTGTATCCGTACTCTGTATCCGTACTCTGTATCCGTACTCTGTATCCGTACTCTGTATCCGTATGCGACATCGAGGCGGCACCAACCAGCACCGCATCCTCGCGTGCGGCGATGATTGGGGCGATGCGAGAAAAAGGGGGGTGTGTGTCAACGACCAGGAAGCCAGAGTGGGTGTGAGTGAGTAATGGCTGGCTGCGTCTAGGCATGCATTGGCTTCTCGGGAGGCGCCATGCTTGACCATTGCATGGAACCGGCCCAGTCCCATGCAAGCAGTCCCATGCAAGCCGGGCTGCAGGCTGCATATGCACACAATGGTCATGGCCTCGGCCAACGAATCATGCCGAGGCTCAAAGACGCCGTCGTCGAGGAGACGCACGCGCTGCCTCGACGAGCTCGCACACACACACAACTAGACTTCTCTCCGTCGTGACCGCCAATGACGGGTTGCGCTCCCGTTGGTCCATGGTTGGCTCCGTCGGGGCTGCATGGTGGCTGCCCTCTCGAGCAACTTCTCGAGGCCACGCACCCCCCCGTGTACGGATAGAGAGCTCGAGCAAGGGAGAATGTGTGTGTGTCTGTGCGGCGCTTCTCCATCGTCCATCATCAGCATTCAATTCGCCTTGTCCATCTTCACCGCCAGATCAGATCCCCAGGGCCCTTCATCCATCGCGGGGGCGGGCGGCCTGTCCTTTTCCTGGCCAGCCACATGATGCGTCTTTCCTTTTTTGACGCCTGTTGCTGCGTCCTCGACTCGGCCGTGTGTGCCTGTGCCTGTGCCTGTGCTGTGCTGTGCTGCATGTTCGTACGCATGTTGGCCGCGCTCTCGTCTCACACGTCCGTCTTTTGTCGCCCCTCGCCCCTCGTCCCTCGCTCCCTCTCACCGCTCACCGCTTCACCCGAGGTAGACCTTCGCGCTCGCGACAGCACGTCCTTGCACGAGTGGGAGGTCTGCTGATGAGTAAACAAGACTTCGCCCGTTCCCCGTCGTGGCCGTGTTCACGCAGCCGGTCTATTCTCCTCTCCACTAACGCCTCGCAGCCCATGCCTGCCTCTCTGCCCTTGACTGGTCACGCCCGACATCCACGAAAGCCCCTGTGCGAGCGTCCAAGGGCCCCATCGCGGCCTCTCGAGCCGCCACGTAGCCAGACGCAGGCGCAGACCCCGCCCCCGCGCTACAGTGCATCATGTCATGATGCCGTTGCAGGGGGGGCAAATCCTTCTGCCAAGGGGGGGGGGGCTGGTGTCGCGGGCCAATGGCGTGACGGCAGACCAAGCAGACAGGCCATCTGCCGCCGGATCACCACCCGCGTCTGAAACTCGACGCCTCCATAATCCATCGATGCTGGGCGGCGGTTGCGGCGGCGACCGAGGAGACAGCCGTGGCGGGAGACGCACCAAGGAGGGAAATTCTTCTGCCGCTCGCTGCCTGCTGACCAGCCCTTGCCAACCATCTGCATCCATCAGCCGGTACTACTACTCCATACGGATACAGATGCAAACCATCATGCTTGCCGGCATCTGTTGGTCACCAGGTGGTCTGACGATTCGAGACTCGGATCCGGCGACGGGACATGGCCCCGCCGGCGGCAGACGGACGAGGAATGACGCCGTCCGTGCAGGCTCTCCAGACGCCGGCTGCCCATGGGCCTACGTACAGAGACTGGTTCGGCAGTTCCCCGCAGTGTAGTGGCCCATCAGCGCGGCCGCTCCCGCGCGCGTTTCGGGTCTCGTCTCGCTGACCCCAACGGCCGTTCCTCCCACTGCCCATCAGTCCGTTCCCGGCTTCCGCGGCGGCGCTTGGAGGAATGTAGACGCCGCTCTCCATTCAATGATTCAATCCCAAAGTGCCATGGTGGGAATATTGACAGCAACACTAAGCTGGAGCAAACTCTCGGGCACGGACAGCGTGTCCGCGAGACAGATCCGCATGGGGCTGGCCTTGACATTGACTTTGGTGGCTTGCGTCCTTGGCACAACTTGACTCATCAATCGTGCGCTGGTGCGTGCCCTGGCTCGTTGATACGCATCATCGTCGCCGTGTCTAGGGCGTGTTGGCCCAAGGCGCGACCAATGTTGGTCCGTGGACCTCTTCGACCGGCTCCGTCGGCCCCGTCGGCTCCGTCGCGTCTGTTCGCGAGGCAGCCCATGGCCGTGCCGTCGGTGGCAGTCCGAGCCTGCGCGCTTCATGCGTGACCAGACCGGGCTCTCCAAGTGACGGCCGAGTCCTTGAGTTAATCTAAGCAGCGATGCCAGAAATCTTCTCCACCTAGACTCAGCCGTTGACCATCATGGCCCGCTCAAGGTTACCCGACGTCGTGGTGACAAGCATCTGCCGTCATTCTACTCCAGTCATGATGCCACGGCGCCCCCCGTCTCCCATCGGTAGCTCTTCCAGTATCGCTGTTAGAGTTCCCTAGTCCATTGGCCGACTGAGAAGACATGTCGGCTTCCACGACCCAGTCAACAAGTCGACCAGTCTGTCGACGCCCAAGCGTACAACTTTGCGTTGGTGGAGAGCTCGTAGCCAACGCCTTCTGTTATTCCCTTTGCGGCCGTTATTCATTCCCAATGATTGTGCCAGCTCTCGCGCTGACAACTAGGGCAGTCATCCCGAATGCGTCATGCAGGACAGACTTGGTCGGCCTTGACATGACGTCCGTCTTCATCGCACCAGACATGACAGCCAGAAAGACCGGCAACAAGGCACACGAGCCCAAATTGCTGAGGCATTTGGCGCTCTGCCCAACAGGCCACGTCCTGGGTTGCCTGCTTGTCCAGCAGATTTCTCACGGTGCTGCAGAAAATGGTCACGAGAGCCGACACTGGATAGAAGACAAGGATCCTACACGCGCGTCAGCTAGCCCACGCAAAAGCTGTACAAGGCACCGTGACGACAGCCGAAAGGATGACTTGGCAGAATGGCCTCGCCGACGAGGCGGTTTGCCGCGGCGTCGAGGTAGATGAGCGTTGACCGACTGGCTTCCACAGACAGCTCCAAACTCGACTGCACGCCAAATGACGCTACCTGGCCGGGGCCACTTCCACCGACCATGCATCTGCCACTGGCAGCGTGAATGACCTTGATGAGGTATTGATAATTCAGGTTCAGTTCAACGTGCAACATGCTCCGGGATTTGTCTAGGTCCGAAACTAGACATTGTCCGCATTGGAAACACGAGCCGAAAGTCGGAGGCCTCGATGAGGGAGTGCACAATCCATTCGTCAGGCAAGTCTGTCCGCTGGCCACGAGAGGCCTCATACAGCGAGGGCTTAGGCAAGTAGGAGCAGCAGGGTTCTAGACGGCAAAGAGCCTCTGAAACGAGGGCCGGTGCCCCGTCCTAGAAATCCAATCCTCGCCCTGAGCCGTAAACTGAGAAATGCCGTCGCGGGTACAAAATGTTCCAAAGTTGTGGCCGTAAATGTAGATTTTCCCCAGAGCAGCGTTGTGGAGACGCCTTGGGGGTGAAGGGGGCTCGGTCCCAAGAACCCGCGGTGCCGTCGACACGTCGTTTGGCTGAGCGGTTGGCGGGTTCGAAGATGTGACAGAAGTACGTGCTGCCTCTTCAGAGGCAGCTCTTCAGAGGCTGCCACGTGAGAGTCTGCTTGGTTGCGCAGCGTCCGTGTAGCGAGATGCTGCCTTGACGCGCCGCCGGATCTTGAATAATGTCATCAGCTCCCTCACTCACTGTATATACAAGACATTGTCTGGCGAGCCAATCACAAAGAGGACGATGGCGAAAGGCCAACGGTATAGTACTCACTCTATGTCCCTTGCTACCCCTTGCACGATTGCATGGGGACCGAGCAGACCAAGCAACACGCACGAGCCGGATGAACAGAGGGCCCCGGCAGTCGGCTTCCTCCTCTCTCCTCACCATGCATGACGGCGCTCTTGCGGGCCGTGGGCGCCTGCTTTAGCACCTTTGACGGCGCCTCCAAGGTCTCTGGCTTCAACATGCACGGCGAGATCAACAAAAGTCCCTCCCTTCCAGGCTTCCAGGGTGCGAGGGAGGCAGCAATGGGTGACCCCGTAGCACGGACGAGGCAGGCGCACGCCCGCCCGCTCTATGCGGCCGTTGACGTTGGACGAGGCAGAGCGAATCGGAACGTTTCCGGGGAAAATCAAGCCCATGGGGATTTCGTCCGAGGCGGACGTCGGGCCACTTGCAGTTCTCCGGGGCGCGAGGAGCAGTGGTTGTCAAAGATGGGGCTGGAGAGGAAATGACGGGCATATGTAAGAGCCTCTTCCTCTTCCGAGGTTGACAGTGCTGCACGGGGCTGCATTGTTGGGCCAAGCCTCAACAGGTCACGGGACACGCGAGAAGGAGGGTTCGGTCCACCGGAGCCTCTAGACCTTTTGAGCCCGAGCGGAGAGGCCATCGGTAGTACTATTCGGGCGCAGAGAGTCTCACGTGCCCGAGGCGATTGGCAGCGGCGTGTTCTTGATGCAACTCTGCCTGTCTCCTAGACTCCACCGCAAAGTCAATTCTTGGCTAGCCAAGGGGGAGCACTGCCCGGGGGCACGTGTGTAAAGGGGTGGTTCGTCTCGAGTATGCAGGTTCGTCCACGTCGTGCTGCGCGGTTGGAGACTGTTGGTCGTGCTGGCTGTAGATTCCATGATGATTCGAGTCTGGCCGTGGGTGAGAAAATCAGAAATCAGGCCGAGAGGAGAAGTTGCCGAGAGTGACCGAGAGACCCCTCCATGGCTCCCACCCTGGCCATAGGGCATAGGGAACAACGGCCTGGCCCAGCTCGCCCGGCTAATATACGGCAGATCAAACCCACACTCCTCAAGCTTCTCCCCCACACCCAATGGGCGTCGTCAGCCGTTTATGATTTTTTTTTCTTATTTCGCCCGTCCATTGTTTCGTCGATTACGGAGTTAGACGACACCCACCCACTCGGCTTGCCACGCGCATAAACATGTCGTGTATAAAGAGGCGGCCACTTCCGCCGCGGGGGAAAGGACCCGAGAGCTGCGAGCATTCTCCCCTTTTGGACAATCCAGTGAGCAGGCGTTGTTGGTCCATTGTAACTCACGAGGCGAAACACGGCACCCCAAGGCGAGCGAGCGACTTCTTCTCTTCCACATCTCGGCACTGCCTCGACGTCGTACAGACTCCTCTTGCTTGATAGCTCTGCCGCTTCTCACGTCTACAAACTCGCCTCTACATGTCTGGCCACCGCCCGTGAAGCCTTCAGTCTGTCTCTTCAGTACGCGTTCCCGGCCAGGACAAGACGAGGGACGCTTGGCTCGACGACGAGCCCACCATGGCCAACCTCGGCCGTCTCTTTCGTCGCTCGCCGGCCCATCAAGCCACGGATCCCCGCCGTGACGCAGACGCCGACGCAAACGCCGACAATGGCGGTGCCCGCAGCCTCGACGACATCGAGTCGAAGCCGTTTCTTCAAAGGGCCATGCCCGTCTTTGCCTGCGGTGCTGGCCTGTTTTCCGACGGCTACATTAACAACGTGAGTAGACGACCCTTGACCAGTCGTGGCGAGAGGCTACAAGACGAGAGAGCTGGAAAGGCGGGACAGGATAAAAGTCATGGGAACCAAGCTCGCGAGATGGAGACCCAGATTGTCGCCAGTCCACACATCAGCTGACAAGATTCCTCAACAGGTCATTGGCTCCGTCAACACGGTCCTCAAGCTCCAGTACGGCGCCGTCTACAAGAACTCGCGGGCCGCCCAACACGTCGCCGACATTGCCTTTGCCGGCACCGTCATCGGCCAGCTCGTCTTTGGCTTCACCTCGGACCGCTGGTCGCGCTCCAACTCGCTCGTCCTCTCCACCATGATCCTCATCGTCTTCACCGCCCTGACCGCCGGCTCCTACTACCGCGGCGAACCCGTTGGCATGTTCAACATGCTGGCAGCCTGGCGCTTCTTTGTCGGCATCGGCATCGGCGGTTGGTTCCCTCGACGGGCTGGGTCGAGGCTGATGGCTGACTGTGTCTGCAGGTGAATATCCCGCCGGCAGTGTCGGCTGCGCCGAGTCGAGCGGCGAGCTCAAGGCCGGCACGCGCAATCGGTGGTTCATTCTCTTCACCAACAGCATGATTGACTGGGGCTTCGTCTTTGGCGCCTTTGTTCCCTGTGAGTCGTTGACTCGGCCGTCTGCGGCATTGTGCTCCGAAGGCCTTGAACGCTGACTATGCTCGCCACAGACGTCGTCGCGGCCGCCACCCACAACGAAAACTACTCGACCATCTGGCGCACCAGCCTCGGCATCGGCGTCATCTTCCCCCTGCTGCTGCTGCTCATGCGCATGCGCCTCAAGGAGCCCGAGGAGTATTCCAGGGAGTCGATGCGCACGCAGACGCCCTACATGCTGGTCCTGCGCTTCTACTGGTTCCGCCTGTTTTGCGTCAGCCTGATCTGGTTCATGTACGATGTAAGTTGCTGACTCGAGAGTTGCCTCCCGCCCGACTGTCCTGTGGCCGTATCCAAGGCCAATGGCACTCGGCTAACCTGGGTCCTCGGCTGCGCAGTTCAGCACCTACGCCTTTGGCATCTACTCGTCATCGATCCTGAGCGGCATCTACGGCGACACGGCGCCGCTGACGACCATCTTTGGCTGGAACACGGTCATCAACATGTTCTACCTGCCCGGCACTCTGTTCGGCGCCTTTGTCAGCGACTGGATCGGCCCCAAGCACACGCTCATCATTGGCGTCGTGGCGCAGGCCGTCGTCGGCTACATCATGGCGGGCGTCTACGGGCAAATCTCGAGGCACGTGGGCGTCTTTGCCGTCGTCTACGGCATCTTCCTGACCCTCGGCGAGCTGGGCCCGGGCAACAACATTGGCCTGCTGGCGGCCAAGACGTGCGCGACGGGCGTGCGCGGCCGCTACTACGGCATCGCCGCCGCCGTCGGCAAGGTCGGCGCCTTTGTCGGCACCTGGGTCTTTCCCTACATCCAGCGGGCCGGCGGCAACGGCACGGTGCAGTCGGCGCAGTACCCCTTTTGGGTGGCGGCCAGCCTGTCGCTCCTGTCGGCCGTCATTGCCTATTTCTTCATCCCCAACATCGGCCAGGACACGATTGCCCAAGAGGACGCGCGCTTCCGCCAGTACCTCGAGAGCAAGGGCTGGGACACCAACATGCTGGGGCTGGCCAGGAACGAGTCCAACGCCGCGTCGTACGCCGAGGAGGACCAGACGCCGGTCAAGCGGGCCACGAGCAGTAGCTGAGCCTGACGGGGGAGACGACGCAGACATGTACGAGCTTCTTGTTAATCTTGCCCGCGGCATAGTCGGCGCCCAGACGGGGGACACATGTTTGCCGAGCCTTGCCGGGCCATCATCTAATATAAAGTTGAAAGGCATCCGCAGCGCCGGTGGCCGATTGCATCTCTTTGCCCGTATCTCTTGCCCAATGACGGCCCGCGTGCGCAGGGGAAACCCGGCGATGGCCCAGCTGTCCCGGAGCATGGCGAGTGGGTACAGGCCGACGGACGCCGGCCCCGTGACGGGCATCTGCCGGCGTGTACATGGACGAAGAGCATCACAGCCCACGTCCCGGATACCGCCCCCTCGCGTCCAAGACGCCCTGGAACCAGTCGAGGACCACCTGGCTCTGCAGCTTCAACGCCCCGACCCCAGCGTGCCCGCCCGCCTCGTCCACAAACTCGTGCCGGTGCGCCCACGGCGGCCCAATCGCCTCGGCCAGCCGCTTCGCCTGCCCGCCAAAGAAGAGGTCGCGCTGCGCGTCGCCCACAAACGTCGGCGTCGCGATGCGCCGCGCCACGCCCTCCATCGTGTAGTTGCCCGCCATCCTCACCAGCTCGTACGGCGAGGGCGTGCCAAACGCCCAGAGGCCCTGCTCGAGGCCCCAGCGCAGCCGCGTCGGCGCCCCGGGGCCGAGGAAGCGCCGCGTGGCCAGGGCGTCGAAGCGCTCCCGCTCACCCGCGGCGTGGAGACGCATCATGTCAGGCCCAAAGCCCGCCGCAAGCACGGGGCCAAACTCCCACACGCCGTCCAGGGCCATGACGGCGGCGAAGCGGTCGTCAAAGGCCGCGGCGCGCGGGGCCAGGTAGCCGCCAAACGATAGCCCGAGCAGGCCGACGGCCGACGCGTCGACGCGGGCCGTCTGTCGCAGCACGTGGTCCATGACGGGCCCGACGACGCGCTCCCAGTCTGGGATGAAGCCGAGCCCCTGTTGCCGGCGCACCGTGGGCTGTCCTGGCCCCTCGTAACTGAGCACATTGTACCCGCGCTCGAGGGCCGCAAGCCCAATGACGTGGTACATCTCTTCCTGTGCGCCGTCATAGCCGTTTCCCACAACCAGCGTCGGACGCTGCCGCTCCTCGTCGCCGCGCTTGGGCGTAGGCGTCAGCCAGATGGCGGGAATGTCAAACTCGGGCGCGTGAATAGTCAGCCGCTGGCCCGGGGGGTTCAGAAGGGCCAGGCCGCGGTCAAAGGCGTCCGTCTGGCGGTTCCATAAGTCGACGAGGCGCGGGTCCGCCGGGTCGCCGTGGAGGAAAAAGTCGGCGCAGCGGAAGTAGGTGGCGGCGCTGAAGAAGGCGGTGCGGGCCGAAAAGGGGAGCCCACTTCCGGCAACGGCGGCGGCGCGGTCGTAAACTGCATGGGCCAGGCGGCCAAAGGCACCTGCGAAGCTCTCAAAATCGCCGGGGATGATGCCGCGAGCGGCCGTGAGCATCTCGGCAACATCAGCCCCGTCGTAGACGCTTAGGGACAGGGCGCGCAGGATGCTAAAGTCGAACAGAGGGTCCTCGTTGAGAGGAAGCAGCTTGCTGCTCGCGTTGGCTGCCATGATGGGCTGATGCCGTGTCCGATCCTCCTCCTCTCCCAGAGGAAAGAGGAGCGTATGTGATCGGCTCAACACGCCGGACGGCAAAGAGAGATGGAGGAGCCAAGGTGCAGAGCCAGGACTCAAAACTCGAGCGCCGTCTCATATTTATATCCATCCACGCTCCCACTCATAGTCGTCATATTGCAGCGGCACACACAGTCCCAACACCAAGGCCGTCGGCGTCAAGACAAGACGTGAGCGGTGACGGCGGCTTCGTTCCTCGGTATCCATCGCCGTTGGCTCGTTCCCCGCGTGTGCTTGGGTCGTCGAATCGGAGGGCCGCGTAAACGATGAGACAGGCGTAGATGATGGCGGGGAGAGCAGGGGGTTTGGACCTGCGGGCCGTGAGCATGCATATTTCTTACCCGTGGTATTCGTAGGTGGGTGAGTATACTACTCCGTACGGAGTACATACTTACATAGCTAGGAGAGAGCATACATATTGTCGCATGGCCATGTGAGCATCGTAAGCTTGACCAAGTGAGCGGACATGAGACGGAAACAGGAAACAAGGGGCCAACTCAGGCCCGAGTCCCATGGCAGCGAAGCCATCTCACGGGGCTGGCAGACGGCGGGCAGGCAGCCATGGCCCCTGAACCGGCCCTGCTTATCCTCGTTGCCCGGATGCCTCGCCCGCAAACTCATGGTCCATGACGAGGCGCGGCTGTCTCTGCTCTTTTCCGTCTCGGATCGGCACCCTCCTCGCCGGCAAACAAGTTTGCTGTCGGTTCTGTCAGCGTTCAGAGCCCACGCCCGTTCAGCGACTTCTTTTGTCCCAAGCACACTCTCTCCCAGATATTCGGTAAACAAAGCAATGGAGAAGAATGCTGAAGACGCACTGCATCAGGATGCGTGACCAGTAGTATATCGTCTTGATTGTTGGAAATCATGGTCGTCTCCAGCGATACCACGGCGCAGAATTCGACGAAACGACAAGGACGCCTAGGCTCGGGTAGGCTCGGGTACTTGCACCTCTGCCCTGCCCATATTCGCGCCTGTCTCCCCACTCGGGAAATGGCGAAAGAAACAGTTCAGGTCGGCAACATCTCTCTCCAGGATATAGGGAACTGGCGACGGCCTCATGCAAAGCGCAATCATCAGCCTCTCCATGAGCCTTTCGTGTGCAAAAACCGTAGACTCGTCCATGAATGCTTGTTTGCCACTGGCCCGTGCATTCCTCTGTGTCCCGTTTGCTGCGGCCTCTTCTTGAAAGACGACGCAGTGGACGCTTCATGGGCACGCTTCCCACCAGGTAGCAGCGCCGACAATGGTTACCAGCCCGCCGGGTCGTCTCTGCGTCCGTGTGCGCCCTCGCTGGCTTCTAGAAGCGCAATGGAAGAGGAAGAGAAGACGGAGGGAAGCTGTGCGGAGTCCGAGTTCCCCGTCAGGTGCTGAACAGTCAAGTCAGTCCAGCCTTTGTCCGCCATGAAAGATGGCGCCAGCGACCAACCCTCACATTGCATTTCTGCAGGATCCCGGGTTCAAGTCCCCAGGCTGATGGGATTCATCTCGTGCTGCGGTCGAGCTGTCTTGTTGCGCCTCGTCGCTCGTCCTTGGGTCGACATGGATGCCTTTTGATCCTGAGTTGCCCGTCCAGCCGTCGAACAGCGTCTGCCGGATAAACAAACAACGTGTCCCCGAGGCTCGGTTCCCAGACGCGTGGTTGGCCAGTCCAGATGGTCCTGCAGGTTATCGAATCAGCCCAGCCCAATTCACTTTGCCAACTCTCCCAAGACCCGGCAAAGAAGCGTCCAACAACCCAACCCATCTTGCTCCACGACCCCAGTCGAACACACCATATTCACTGAACAGATGCCCATACCCAGGCCTCGCCCTAGGTCTTGCGGCCGCCACCCTGACACCAATTCACTTCCTACCTCGACCCCCTTCTGCCACCCCCCGGGATATATAACCCTAACCCCCCCAATTCGCTTCCCATGTTATCTCCAGCCAGTCACCTCGCCTTTCATCGCCATCTTTTCATCGACCACGTTCCCGTTCCGTCTTCCTCGTTTGCCTTCCAGCAACAACCAACTTTCTCGACGCGTTCCGACACCATGAATCCGTCGTCCGTCTTTTTCGACGCCCGCAACCCTCGGGACTCTTGCCCAGGGAGCCCTGACGTCGACGTTCGCCACGCTTCTGACTTGCTGCGCCGCTTTTCCATGGCGGCTTCCGACACGTCGTCGGCTCGCCTGACGCCCAGCCCTCACTGCTCCCCAGGCTCGTCGCCCAAGCGGCGCCACCTTGCCCTGGACCTGTCTGGTGACGAGGCTCCAGCCTCGCAGAGCCGTGCTGCGACCAACGATCCGCTTGATCAGTTCCGTTACGATCCAGCTCGTGAGCCAACCTTTCCAAGTGCGTGGGGCGTCGGCATGGGCATCGACATGCCCGGCTCGGGCGGCCTGGGTCCTTGGACCGTCAACGTCAGAGCCACATCGGGCTCCTCACAGTCGCGATGGCCGTTTGCTCAACGCAGCCCAGCGTGAGTTTCGTTCCTGTCCCTGCATCTCAAGACTCTCCCCTCATCATAACCACAGGCCCAGCCCCACCATCTCCGACCTCGCTCATCGGCCACAAGAAATCCGGGGAGATGCCGCCAACGACGGCCTGGATGTCTCGCCTCGGGGTGCCAGCCCCTGGGACCAGCGTTCCCAGGCCAGGGCGTTTGAGGAGAACAGGCAGCTTGCAGAGCCCTGGAGATCCCGCGCCAGCGCAGCGTCTGTTTGGCGGCCCTCGTTAGCCAGGCAGTCTCAAGGGAACTGCCGGGACAGCGACCGACTCTCCGACTCGGGGCTGGAATGGCGCACGACTGCCCGGCCTCTGCGCAATGGTTTTGAGCCTCGCCAGACTCTGCGTGCTCGCACTGCCAGGCCTCTGTCCATGGCAATGGCCGAGAACACGCAGCAGAGCCAGCCGACCGGCTTCCAGCCCATGATGGCCGTGGCCGAGCCCGAGAGGCGACGCAACAGCCTGGCGGTGATGCAGCTGCGGAGCCAGGACACCAACAAGTTCTCGACCCGCTACCACGGCATGCACACCGAGAACAACGCCAGCGCCGACTACCTCCCGCCCTCGCAAAACTGCGCACTCTGGCTGACCAATCTCCCGGCCGACGTCGAGTACAGTGAGCTCCTCCACGCCATGGGCCGCATTGGACGCATCTGGTGCACCTTTATCAACTTGCCCGACAACATCAAGCACCACACGGCGGCGGCAAAGGTCGTCTTCTTCACGCCCGAGGCGGCGCAGAGGCTGTTGACCAAGACATGTGTCAGGCCCATTATCATCCGCGGCTTGCGCGTCAAGGCCGCGCACAACCGCATCAAGTACAGCGCGAACATCACATCGGGCAACATGTCGCGCGTGCTCATCATCACGGGCAAGAAAGGGTTCGTCAACCCCGAGAACCTGCACAACTGGTTCGAGGAGCGCTTCGTCTTCCAGAAGGACAAGGCTTTCTTGCTCTTATGTGCGGGGGAAAGAGCCGTGTGCGAGTTCCGATTCGGCAGCTACCGATGCCAGGCGCAGATGGGCAAGATGGCCCTCGAAAAGGACCAGCCAGTAGGCTTCGAAAAGGTCGACTTTGGGCCTGACCCGTGCGAGGTGGGCGAGGACCTGTCATCGTTTGGCATCGCGGCCGCCCGCATCCAGGGCAAATGACCGTAAGGGGTCGCGGGGCTGAGGCGGCCGGGGCCAGGACAGCAAGATTTCTCGGCTTCCAAGACGGCTTCCAAGACGGCTTCGAATGGACGACGGTAAATATGATGACAGCTTTCTGCCGGCATGACCGAGACCGTCATGGATTTGGCTCTCAAAAAAAAGTTTCCAAGGAGCGAGGTGAAGTTGCTCATGGCTTTCTGGCTGCCCTTTGCTAAGAATGGGTACTTGGTTTGGATGACACCTGTCGAAAACGTTGAAGCGAGCTTTAAGGCTGGATGAGTGATGGACGACGGTAATGGATGGGCGCGAGAAACGAAGATTTGGCAAAGTTGGCACCCTGTTGGTAGGGAATCGTGGCCATCAGGGTTCCAGCCAGATGCTGCATTTTCCATGGTTGAAGCAATTCCAGTGTTTTTTCGATGACGATGACCGTGGCAGCAACAGGACGAGCGACAGGACTGTCAAAGGTGCTGCACCGTCTCGGGGTCTTGAACTGGTACCAAGGCAATCGGTGTCATCTGTGAGCCAATCGGTGTCATCTGTGAGCGTCGTGCATTGTGAATTCGGGTTCCAGCTTCGTACAGGAGCCGAGCGCCAGAGGACGAGGCCCGTCCGGGGGGGGTTCGTTCACCCATGGATCAAGATAATGGAGCCGAGGCCGAGAGATGCGGCTGTAGTGTCCTGCTTCTTCGACTGTCATCTGTTGCGTCTCGCAGCATCAGTTTGTGAGGAGATGTAGTTGATGGCCTGCACTGCCCTGCAGTCAGGCAGCCCCCGCTGTCGATGCGGCTCCTTCCCTGGACGGGACAGCACCGTGTATTTTCTCTATCAAAGCACTGTGTCGCCCCCACCATCACCATCCCTCCGTCTATCAAGCCTCAACTCCGCCCCCAAACTCTCCAAGAAAATAATACGCGTCACCCGCACGACGCGTCGAGTTATTCCTCCGCGTCGCCATCCAGTCCATGCATCAAAGTTTTCTCCTCGGCGAGCAGGAATATGTCTGCCTGCAGCCCAGCGCCCTTCAAGCTTTGTGGAAAACCTTGTTTTCAAAGGTCTCGACGGCCAGTCACAAGGCCCGCGCCCGGGCATGGACGGGTCGAGGGATTGTGCTTGAACTACCTATAGCGCGCAGTCGACAGCGTTCAGCCCATGCACTCGAGCTCTGGCTCGGGGGGCATGGGCAACCAACCTCCAACCGAATCTTTCCCTCATCATCAGCGTAAACTCATATAAAAGACGGAATCAGGCAATTGGTTGATAGTCATATTGATATCATAAATCCATGGCCCTTATCTCACTATTGCCTTGTCTTTGCCTAGCGTCATCTGTCGTTCCAACATCGGCATCAACGCAGCCGCCTGCATCGCCACCTGAGCGACCTTTTCAGTCCAACCATCTGCATCCATGCCGGACATGATGTCGGGCCAGCGCCGGTTCAAAATCCTCGAGATTTCGTTGCCGAGGCGCTGTGCCTCCTGAACTATTGCAAACCCGGCTCGTTCTGCCTCCCGCGCAATGAGCTGGGTAATATGCCCCGCTTGCTCGGCTCTAGCCACCCTTCCGTTGTAGATGCCTTGAGTCTGCCCGTGTAGAGCCCGCGCCTGGTTGGCGATGGCACGGGCAATTTGACGGGCAAGTCGGGCGGCGAATGCCCTAAAGACAGGGGCGCCACCAGGGCCAGGCTCCGAGGGTATCACATGGCCCCGATGGGCTTCGAAAACCACGTCGTAGTCGAAACGGTCGTTTTCCCAGTCTAGTTCCGAGTCCGAATATAGGACCACTGCGTCTTCGTCGTCAAAGCGACACGTTCCGTCCGG
This sequence comes from Ophiocordyceps sinensis, assembly GCA_012934285.1. Lineage (NCBI taxonomy): Eukaryota > Fungi > Ascomycota > Sordariomycetes > Hypocreales > Ophiocordycipitaceae > Ophiocordyceps > Ophiocordyceps sinensis. Next base: position 1,031,348 of record JAAVMX010000007.1, read on the forward strand.
TGATGCTTCTTCGGGGATGGCCTCGGGGTCGTCGAAGTACGAGTAGTAGAAGACCTCCGAAACATAAGGTGAATCGTCTTCTGAGATGTCGGGCTCTTCGTCGGCTGATACCAAGCCGTGCCTCTGATGGGACACGTGCCTCTGCTGGGACACAGGACCATGTTCAGCAAGAAAATTGTTTTCCTCCAAAGACGGACGCATCTTGCCAAGAACGCAAACGTCCAGTTCTCCGGAAAGTTGAGTATTTGTTTCAAATGGTTCGCAACGAGGATTTGGGCCCGAGGGGTATTATATATGTGAAAGATAAAGCTTGAGTGGCACCAGCCACAAGGCGCGATGGCTTTCCGAACAATAAAAAAGGCCGCCCATGACCTTGATTTACCTCCAAGCCATGGAACTGTCCGTGACCGGTCCCGCTGGGTGCCTGGTGCTGAAGCTTCGTGGCGGGGACGCCACATTAGAATGGCATGTATAAGCCCAGATTTCTCTCGGTTCTTCATCTCCCGACATCTGGTTCATTCATCACGCGTGATCAGCAACGGGTCAAACCATCGCACTTCATCTTGCAGAAAAGCCTGCAAAGTAACCCGCCAAGCGTTCAAGAAGTCTTCCGTCTAGAGCGAATGAACCGCAACGCGACGTTGACATCACCGACATCCAGCCACTTCCCGGTCAAGAGGTAGCCTGGGCGTTGCATCGTCTCGAGCTGAGCATCACTAACAAACCCAACGGTTTCTCAACTTGAGCCTTGCTCTACCGTTTGCAAGAGTCGCAGTCATGGACGCCCAAGTAGCATCGACGATGGAATCGTGCGTCGAGTGTATGCGAGGGGAAAAGTTGGTCGGCGGCGGTGACGAAAGCAACGAAGCCTCCTGGGATCGGTACATTGCCCAGGACGAATTCCGAGACGCCTGGAGCGACATCAAGCATCGCACAGAGCAGGACAAATACGGGCTTATCCTCGAGCGTCTGGAGGCTAGTCAGCAACGCATAATGGCAGCACAGACGGAGATTATCGAGGAAAAAGCCCAATGGGCCCTCAAAATGCGGCGAAGCGCAACCCAGCTTGAACCACGCAAGGCCGAGGTGCTGGAAATCATGGGAACGGCGGACAAGGTGCAGCGGGAGTGGGCGGACATCAAGGCCAAAGACAACAGCCACGCTGAGAAAGTAGCCACATACAGCTCCACCTGGCCACGGTTATATTCTGAGAAGAAGGTCCGGATTGGCGATTGGGGCGACCAGGATACCGTGGAGGTGTCGGTCGTCACACATGCGATGAACGAGGGATACTACCTCGGCCACGAAGGCGGCGACTACATCTTCCGATACAGCGACGGCGAGGACGCATATGACTGGTACGAGACCGTATCGGCAGCCAGCGCCATCGAGATGGCGTTGAACCCGTGGACGAGTCCGTCCTGGAATTCGATCCTGACGACTGACCTGCCGAGGCAGTTCACATACTGCGGCCAAGTCCCCCGACACATGAAAGAGTACAGTGCTCGGTTGCAGGAACTGTTTCCAGCCATTGTCAAGATGGTTGTCAGCCTTGTCGGCTTTCACCGGGCGGGCGGCGAGGACGAGCCGCTGAGCCAAGAGCTGCGGGAGCTTGCAGGCCTGAACTCGGCTTGCTCGCGGGCCGACCTGGAACGGCTACGTCAGCTATGGATGGAAGAGTTTCCCGAAGACGGTAAAGCACCCGACGAGATCCGGGGGAGGCTTCGACGCAGCGCCAAGGTCCCGGAGTTTGCGGACCTTGTCCTGAGATTGACGGGCATTGAGGCCCTGGCGCCCATCATTGTGACGCTGGAAAAGGCGACCGGCTGGTCGTTGTTTGAAATGGTTGACATCCAAGACACGCGAACCGCAAGAAGGGCTTTCCACGACCTGCTGCATCAGAAGGTTTTCAAAAATATGCTGATCCTCGATGATCCCCGCGTCGAGGTAAGTCACCGTTTTCGTATGTAGTCGCCGGTGGTCTTGATCGGGGTTTTCTTAATCCGAACTCCATGCAGAGAAGAAACTCGGGAAGCTAACATTTTCCTCACCAATTGCAGGACCTGCACTCATTCTACCAGAACCAACGATTCCAATCCGACCCTCTGCACCCGAGTCGACGCTACGCACGCCTGGACGTTTCCGCCCAGCTCGAACATTCGTATTGGCTCGGGCAATTTGGCTGGGACGACCCCGACTCCGAGACGGACGGCCACCTGGACCTGGCTGAGACCCATATCGAAGAGGACCCGGCTGAGACCCATATCGAAGAGTGTATCCATTTCAAAGACTTCGAAGACGCCGAGGGGGACTCTTCCGACTCCGACGGCCAAGTTGATCTCTCCTCCGAAGACGAGGCTGAGGAAAAGAACGAGCGCCCTCCGAAACGAAAACGCACGTCACGCCCTGCCGCCGCTGCAGAATCGGCAGGCCGACGCCCCGCGTCGAGGAGAAACGGGAACACGCCAGCACGACGCGCCCGTCAATCCGGTCACCCCCGTAGCCAAACCGCCAGCGGAGCGGAAAACCAAGCGCCGAGTTCGAAGCGAAGGAGAACACAGGCGCCCACCGAGGCCACCCGCAGGAGCAGCCGACTCCAGCCACTGCAGTCCGTCAACGGCACGCGTCGCTCTGCTCGCCAATCTGGTAATTCGTACTTGTAGAGCTTTTCGAGGACAGCATTCCGCGGTTGCTCCAGACCAGGCCCTTGCCCCCAGAACCTCTTCACCATGTCGGCATTCTCGCTCCGCGGCATGCTGGGCCGCCAACCGGTCCTCGCTCGTCTCGCCCCTCTAACATCTCGCTTCTTCTCGACAACGGCCTTATTGCTCGCTCGGAAGCCGCCCAAAGGGCAAAAGGCCAAGCCTGGGAGTTCCTGGTCCGCACCCGCCAAAGATGCCGGCTCCAAACGCCGCAAAGGCCAACTCGCGCGGTCGGAAAACCACGCGCGCATCAAGATCCTCAAGCGAAACATGTTCTCCCCCGCACCGCCGCCCCTGCGCATGGCCCGTCTTCGCTACCTGCGCCACTGGACCATCCACCGCGCCTGGCAACTCTTCCGCCGCCAGCAGCACGAGACCCTCGACAAGGAGCGCCACCGCCTGCACGCCGGCATGTTCAACGCCTGCGAGGAGCTGCGGAGGACCGTTGGGCCGGGGGACAGGGATGAGGGCTATCTGTACCGCGTTGCCATGGAGAAGAAGGGCATCCACGGGCTCAGCGGGGTGCCCATTGAGTATGCGAGACTCCAGACGGACTCGCCGGCCAATAATGCGTGGAACCACGAATGGAAAAGGAAATGACTGCTGGAAGCTGTTCGGCGAGTGATAAGGCAAGGACAGAGGAGGACTACGATGGGATGGGGGAGGCAATGTGCAGAGACCCTGTATCGCCATTGACAAGAGTTGGCATTGTATCACTAGCACTGCTTCAGCATGTGATTGAAAGCGGCAGAGGACATCAAGAGGCGCTTTCGAGGCGTTATGCATCTCAATTTCTTCTCAACACTCCAGCCTGCCCTCCACGCATAGAGATTTCAAGTAGCCAATACAGTCATTAATGCCAACAGCCCCCCCGTCTTTTTCTTTCCAAAAAAAAGCCATGCCGTACACCTTTTCCTTTGCCCCCAGGATACGTCAACAGCGGCCCAATGAGATATGACGAAAGCAGAAAGAAGGAAGCCACGCGGTATGCAAAAAGAATTAGCCTGCTTCTTCACTGCCTGTCCCCACATCCGTTCCGGGCAATGGCCACTCGTATTTATACAAAGAGTGAAGCTGCATCATCGCAAAGCAGTCCGCTGACTCACCGGCATGAGAATGACTGCGTAAGAGTGAGTGGGAAAGAGAGCGAGTTAGAGCGCCTGGGGCGAGGTGAAGGGAGGATATGAGAGTAAAAAAAAATCGCTGGCCAGATACTAGGTCCCAAGGAAAGTGACGCGATATGCCGACAGAAAAATCGTGAAGAACGGGGCAAAGAAGAGGTCAAGTGTCGTCCCGTGCGTCGTAAGAGATGTGAGTCAAGACCTTGTCGTGGCTGTTTTTCGAGGCGGCATGCCGTGTGGTTGTGGCACAAAAAGCATTGGCAGTTCAACAAGGTCGCCCGGGAGCCCGATCCGCCTCTCGTCGGACCTGGGGTCTGCCACCTCACCCCTACTGACGCGACCGAAGAAGAACGTGGCCATGTAGCAACCGGAAGGATGGCGCCGTTATAGAATGACGCAACAGCCCGAACCTTTGCCTTTTTCAAACGTCAAGAGAGCGGCGCGTGTGGCGGCCTCAAACACGTCGTCAACGCCCTCGCCGCTCAGGCTGGAGCACTCGAGATATCGTTTTGCGCCAACTTCTCGAGCGGCGAGCTCGCCATCGTGCGAGGTGACAAAGCGGAGCGACTTTTTTCGCATTTCTTCAACGGCGACGGGGTCTTCTCGAAGATCCTTCTTCAGGCCAACCAGGATCGTAGGGACGCCTGCGCACAGACGGGTAGCTTCCTCGACCCACTGTAGGGGAGTCATGGTCGTCAGTCCCGTCCACGTTGGAGAGGAAAAGGAGAGCTCGAACCTTGTGCTTGACATTATCGAGGGAGTCGGGCGTGTCAACGGAGAAGCCTATTAGGATGACGTGGGCTTTCGAGTATGCCAGGGGCCGCAATCGCTCGTAGTCCTCCTGACCAGCCGTGTCCCAGAGAGCTAACTGAACCGACTTTCCGTCTACTCTGCAATCGGTAACGTAGTTTTCGAAGACGGTGGGAATCTGACGAGCTGTATCAGTGCCGTGTTTGTCTCGAGCGTCGCTTCCACACGGGACTCACGTAATGCTACGACAAGGGTTAGCGGCGCCCGGGCGCGAAATGGGGGGAAGGCGTTATACGAGGGGCAACGTACTGTTGGAAAATAGCCGAGGGTGAAGACGCTCAGCAGGCTCGTCTTGCCACACGCACCGTCTCCGATGATGACCAGTTTCCTGCCAGACAGGTCGCGTCAGCTCAGCTCAGCTCAAAGGCGGAGCCCCGAGTGGCGGTCGCGGTGGCGAGAGGGGGGAGGGCTGACCTGCGAATGACATTTTGGGGATTCGCACTCGCCATTGTCGAGCTGAGCGCCCCGAGTGGCTCGGCAGACTGGATTTTATCTCTCGCAGAGGTCGGATGAGGGTCGGATGGGGGTCGGGGCCGAAAGGGGCCTCGGCCGACAAATGGGGGCAGGCAGCAACAGCAAAGCTCGCAGCTCGAGGGACGGGCGCTGCTATATTCTCTGGGTGCGTCGCTTCGTCTGCCGCTGGACAAGCAGGCCGAAGAGGTGAGGTGAGATGGGAGGGAATGGTTGGAGGATTGGGTTTTTTCCCTCCGGTCGAATACGAGCTGAGAATACTTGGTAGGCCCTTTGAGATGGACGCGACTCGCAGCCAGTGAGCGTCCAGGGGTGGGGAGGACGATGTGACTGTGCAGCAGGGCCCAGAGTACTCCGTAGAGGTCAAAAGTATATCGTATGAGAGGGAGGAAGATGGAAACTGCAATTGCGAGGGCAAAAGAAAGGGTCCTCTTCGGGACGACTCTTGTCTAGATTTGATGACGCCCAAAAGTCGGCCTCGTTAGGGGCTGGGGCAGCATCGCCTTGCGGCTTACCTAACCGCGACGCCGATGGCGCGGCAAGGCATTCATGCCTCGTGCAACGGCGGCTGCAGGACAAGACAAAGTAGTAGTAGTACTAACTACTAGCAGGCTCTCTCCGCATCATGCTTGCCTGAGGAGATGAGATGCTTGCCCGCGCAATGCAAGCAATTGGTGCGTCTCTGAGGCCTGCCAAGAAGCCATCTTTTGTTGCCGACCAAAAGGTACTCCGGCCGCTGAGGCTTGATTGTTAGACGCCCGCTAAACTAACATGTTGTGCGGCCCCCCTTATAACATCAATGTTATGACATCTGTATACGGATAGTAGTACCTAGTACCTAGCAGTACCCCGGAACAATATCAAGGAGTAGTAGCGCCGACAATGCGCCTTTGTGCGGCTCGTTATCGTGGCCTTTGTGCAAACAAAACCGCCGTTATCGTCACCCACGGCAGGCCGGCCGCTGGCTGCCGCTAAGGAAACAAGGAAACATGGGTACGAAGTACGAAGTACTTGTCCACACTCTTGTTGTCGGAGACATTTCAGGGTCACTTGTTGGCGTACGAAGTACCCTCGGATACGAGGCTTGTGCACCGCATCAACCGGCTTCTTAGCTAGAATATTCCAACCCGAACCATTGATTACTCCGAGCCGAGTAATGGCAGTGACTGCGCTTGTCAAAGGAGTTGTCTTTCTTGTTGGCTCCGCATGCCTATTGGCCGTGCTGTCCGCCGACGTGTCGTTTCCCAGACAGGGGCTCGCTGGCTACGGGCGACTATAGCTGAGTTGCTGCCAAAACGATTTTTGGCAATTTTTAGTCTACGTATACACCTCGGGTTAAATAACGCGAGGCGGGGGACCGAAATTAGTAATCGACATTACGTAAGGGGGATAAACGCTAGCCCCTTCCCCCCTTGAAAATTAAAATACAATATACATAATTAAAGACAATATTTATTTAAGTAAGACTTATATATTAAAAAGATAAAAATATACTATATAATTAATAAAATAATAAACGTTAGAAAATATTTTTTTTATTTTTTAAAGTTACTTTTCGCTAATTAATATAAAATAAAAATATCTTAAAGTTATTTATAATATATTAGTCTATATATAGGAATAAGGGATATCCTTTAGGCATAATTGTAATCTACGTAATGAAATAGATTACGTATAGGCAACGCTTAAACGGATGCGCTATTAACTATATAATGTATTATATGCATTAGGGACCTTAGTAATAGCGTTACTAACTCGGCCGCCCTGACGATAATTAAGTTATTAACTTAATTGCCCTTATAGGCATAGCCCCGACGTCGTAAGTAAGGGCTCGCGAAGGGCCGGCTTTAGGCCTTATTAATATACGCGTTTATAGCCTATATAAAGGGGCTATTCGTCGCCCCTTAGTTAATAGAAATTATAGACTAATCTAGCTAGTTTGCAACCCCCTTTGTTTATTTAACTAACTAATAGCTATATTTTAAGCGAAGAAGATAATAACGATAGGATTAACGAGTTCGGCTAATTAACTCTTTCGGATACTCCTTAGTCCTTAAGATAACGTCTTTATTCTTATTTTTTATTTAAAGACTATTAGTATATTCCTTATTTTTTATTCCCTATTTTTCCTAGTTTAACCTAGTAACGCTACGTTCTAGCCCTACTTTAACCCTATATTATACTAGGTACGTTTTATTCCGGCCCGAATACGCTCCTTTAATCTTTTTGCGATTTATATATATTATTTAGATTTATTAGGCAAACTTAGCTTAATATGCATTCCCCCCCCCTTTTTTTTAGCCGGATCTATAATAATAATTATAGCCTATTTAACCGAGCTATAGATCCCTCTTTTCCCCCTTCTTTATTCGTTAGCCGGATCTAAGATAATAATACGGCCCGTTAGATCGGGCTATAGATCCTATTTCTATTCGTTATATTTAATTAGTCCGTTTATAGCCTTTAAAGAAGAACTACTAGTATCGGACTAATCTAGTTATATAAGAAGGAAAGGGGTTATAAGTTATAACCCTTAATAACCCTAACGATAACGCCGTTATTAGCCTTATTATAACCCGGGCAATAGCCTTATTATAACCCGGATAATAGCGTTAGCGGCTAGGTTACGTACTCCTAATAAGGCTTTATTAAGCGCTTAGCTAAGCTAGGCAAGCTCTTTATAGCACTTATAAAGGGGCCCCTTTTTCCCCCTTTCCTAGCTAGTAAGATAAGTATAGGAATAAGGGATAAAGGATACGTACGACGTCGTTAAGGGCATATAACCTACGTAACCCGAGGCTATATTACGACCTATAAAGGGGCCCCCTTTCCCCTCTTCCTTCCTAGCTAGATAAGACAATAAAAACCCAACCGTATACTATTATACGTGTGATAGGTTCGCTTCCGGCTGCTTACCGTAAAGAGCCCTACTAACACTAATTAGTAATTAAAACGCTTAATTATAGATTAGCTAGGTAGAAGAGATAGACCCTTAATCTTTAAAGATTACTATCGCTATTTTCGCAGACTATAGCGCTTTAATCGACGGAAGGATTATCTATGCTAAGAATAAGGGAACCTTCTAGATTACCGTTTAGATCCCTTCTAACTATCGAGAGAGACCTATTTAGATTACCGTTTAGATCCCTTCCGATAGTGCGTCCCTAATGCGACGAGCCCGTTGCCCGCTCCCGGTAGTATCGACCCTTTATATTACTTACGGAATCCTACTAGATTACCGACTAAAATCCCTTTAAGTATCTTAATCAACCCCCGTTGCCTTAAAGATAAGTATCGCGAAGCCCCTTTAACGCTGCTTAAGATATCCTATTAGATTACCGATTAGATCTCTTACTATAACGACCCGAATCGCGCCCGCTGCTTATACCGACAAACTATCGCGAAGACCCTCGCGACCCGATAAACACTCCCGAAGCTATAGGATATTCGATTAATATAAACTATTTAATCACGATAAAAGCACGAAGACCCTCGTATACGATGACCCCGCCGTCTTCCTAACTGGTATAATATATAGTCCGCTTGCTCCCTTAAGCCCGGCACCTATATAGTCCGCTTGCTGCTTTAAGCCCGGCCTGCTAGTTATTCTTTACTATTTAAAGAACTATTAGTTGTTTCTGCCTTTAGCCGCTGCTTTTTGCCTTTTGCCGCCTCGAAGTAGGACCTATAAGAACCTAACCACGCCCTTTTTCGGCCCGGTAATAGACCTACTTTACCCCGGCACTAATATATAGTCCGCTTGCTTCTTTAAGCCCTTATTAATAAGAATACCCTAGAAGATACGATATTAGCCCTAAACCTAGCCCCCGTCGACTAGCTTACGACCCTTTTAAAAGGCGTTAGAGTCTATAAGACCCTCTATAAGCATATCGACCTTACCCTTTAGGAGGAAAACGTTACTCCTAACGAACATCGATAAGCTGCTATAACTACGTACGTAGTACGCTTTATAGTATATACGGAGTTCGACGTATACGTCTAAGGGTATAAGCTTCTCGACTACTTCTAGGACTATTTTAAGGGCTAGACTAAAGCCGTATAGAATACGGTCTAACGGGACTTTAAAAGAGCATTACGAACGCTCGTACGGAGACGAAGGGTCTATATAGGCCGTAAGAATAGACCCCTTACGCCCTAGCTCGTAATGCTTTAGACTATAGAAGACCTACTAACCTAGCCCGACAATAAGTTCTTAGCGACCCGCTTTAACGAAGGCATAGATGCCTATACGGCTAAGGCCGAAAGGAAGGCTATAGCAGCTGCTGCTATAACCTCTCTACCGCCCTCGTACTTCCCTACCGCCGTATTAACGGTACTACCCTCATCCGCTAATAGTATTTAAGAAGCTACTAGATTATTATTATTATCGCCGCCCGCCGCCGTAGTATTAGTAGCTGCCGTAACGATAGCTCCGCCGCCGTCCTCGCCCGTTATTCCGACTCCCGTTGCCTTAAGTCCCCCGCTATAGTATATTATTCCCGGCCCGCTACTATTAGTAATGCATATAAAGCATCCTCTATGCTATATGCCGGGGCTAATGTAATCAGCCATAGATAAGATAGCAGGGAGCTATTCCTAGCTCCCGGGGCTTACGCCTACCTAATAGAATCATCCTTCTTTACATATATATTCTTAGTGCCTAGTGTATTAAATTAGTAGCAATTCCGCACCTTCTGCCTTTAAAGCTACTATTAGGAACGCCTTTCCTATCTCTAGAGCTTCGCCTTACTATAATACGTTTGCTAAGAGCTTCTTAAAGCTCTCGCTATTCGTTAGAAGCCGCTTAAAGGCTCCTAACACCTATAGTATAACTAGCTTATACAACCTTAGCTAGCACGCTTATATAACCTCTAATATAAGCCTTACGATCCGACGAGGCTCGCCTTTCTAAGTATTATTAGAACTAAGGCCTACTGCCTAATTCTCTATTTTAAGTCCCTACGCAATTAGCCGTAAGGAAAACTTTTCTCTCTATACTTTCGATTTCCTACGCGTACCCGTTCCTACGCTAAAATTAAAACACCCTATACCTCCTACTATAGACTTTTATCCTCTCCTATAACTCTTCTTTCTTCGCAATCCCTCCTCTTCTCCTTTATCCTTTGTTTTATTTAAGCTATTATTACTATAGCTAAGGACGAAGAAGCTCGTTAAGCTACGGCATCCGTATCTCGTTTAAACAACGACGTCTACCCTCGCTTACCGATATAGGAGTACGCTCCGCCGGATAGTGTCTATAGCGCCGCCCCCTCTAAGGACTCTAAGAGTAATTATAAAGATCTTCCTCCTCCTGCCCGCCGTCGTCCTCGCCTATCCTTAGAAACCGAGGTACTACGCAAGTAGTCTACTATGCTAGCTATAGAGGATAGAGACTATAATAACCTATTAAAATAGGCCGTTCGCTACTCTAAGTTAATTAAGACACTGCCTACGGAAAGGGTTATTAAGACCTTTACTAATATAGACGTAATATATATAAAGTAAGCCTATATTCTCTTAGGCTCTTTAGCCTCTAAGTCGGAGATTATCTTTAATATCTTAGATCTTCCGTCCGTAAAGGAAAAGCATTTATAGCACGCCGACACTTAGCGAAAGGGAATTCGCTCGTATCTTCGTTTTATAAGCGAGCTTCCTAATAATAAGACTCCTCTCTACGCTACGATAACTCTAGTATATCCGCTAGTCCGAGCCGTGCCTTTTAACCCGTAAATAATCGACGGAGACCTTTCTAACGGTTAATTAGAGGAATAGCCTCCTCTTCGTCTATAAGGAATACTTCGCTTATCTAAGCAGCGCTCTATTAGATAATAGCATTACCCTAAGGAATAACCCTAGGTTCTATATTATTTTCTTTAATCTAAGTTATTTAAGTACTCTTAGGCCTTTTATTCTCGTCGATAAAAGGATTTAGATAATAATAATAATAATTCGTCTAAGTCTAATAATAGTTTTATCCGCCGCCCCCTAAAGTCCTATCTAAACTCACGTAGGCACCGCGATAAGGATCCTACTATAGGCGCATTAGTTAGTATCGCACAGGGTTTTCCCTAAAAACCCTACGCGCCTATAACCTTTAGATAATTAATTAATACATAGAATATAACCTTAACGTAGCTTCCTTATAACTACGCAACGCGAAGCTATAAGGTCTTTATGCAGCTATTCCGAGGACTAAAAGCCTTAAAAATACGTATTTTTAAAGAGTTACCCTTAGCTCTTTAGAAATCGGAAAATCGGGTTCCTACTAACCTATAACGCAACGCAACGCAACGCAACGACTCTACCGCGAATACCACCCACGCACCGACTAAGATATCCTCTCTAAGCTCGGACGACGAGGCTTCCTTAGCGGGCCTAAGCCGGGCCCTTACCGCCTAAGAGCCCGACAAGGGTAAGTCCGTTGCTAGCCTTAGCAACTAGGCTAAATACTACTTCTAGAAGCAGGGCGAGGTTAACGTCGCTATTCGCAATAAGCTTCTTGCTTAGCGCAAAGACCTTCGTGATTAGCGTAAGGATATTAAGCGCATCCTAGATATACTCGCTAGTCTATAGCCGCCGCCCTCTTCTTCTGCCCTAGCCGCTTAGTCTTCTTCGCTTATTCCTGCCCCTATTTCTGCCGCGTCTATCCCCTTGCCCTCGTCGCCGCCGACTTCTTCGTCGCCGCCGGCTTCGTCGCTACCGACTGCATCGCAGCCAACTTCGGGCCTAGCTGCCCTAACTAGCGAGGAGCGTTTTGCACGCTCTAAGCAGCAGGCCTAGCAGCAGCAGCCGGCCTAGCAGTAGCGCGCCCAGCAGCCGGCCTAGCAGCCGACCTAGCAGCCGACCTAGCAGCCGGCCTAGCAGCCCTAACGGTTGCTAGCGAACACGCCGTTCCCGTGCTACGAGGGAGGAACGGGCAAGCAAGAGCGGGAGCGAGAGCATTATCCTCGTTAGCGCCTTAATTTCCACGGCCCGGCCTATATCCACGACGCCCTATACGACTAGGCTACATAGGCTCTCGTTAAGTCTGTGTGGCCGCGAGCTAAGGCGGCTAACGATATTACGGGGGTCACGAATAAATAGACCGTGCTATAGAAATTATAGTAGATATAGTCCTTCGTAATCGGCTAAATCCCGTATAACTAGGCCGTTAGGAATATAGTATCTTATTCGTATTGCTTAGTGTGTTTTTATTGTTTGTTTTTATTGCTTATTTATTGCTTGTTTTATATCTCTTCTCTTAATGCGTTATTTCCTATTTAAGTTGCGTTAATTGCCTTATAAGCAGCGGACTGCTTATTTAAGCAAAGGGCATCTAATGATCCCGCTATAGGCGCATTAGTTAGCATCGCATAGGGTTTTTAAGGAAAACCCTATGCGATGCTAACTAATACGCCTATAGCGGGATCTTTAGCAAGGCGAGTTATACTTCCTCCTTAGCCTATAACGACGAGGCTATTACTAAACGCCTTAAATAGGATAATATTAGTACTTTTAACCTAGATAAGTATAATCTAAAGAACCTAGGCATTATCGCTCTTAGCGATAGAAAGAATATCTATATAGACGTCTATCTCTTTATAAAGCGTCTAAGGATCTATTAGGACGAGGATCTATTCGCCTTTTGCCTATATTACCTCTCCTTTTTAGCAAGAGGAGCTCTTATATAGTATATAAGTAAGCTTATAGCGGAATAACGCGATATCCTTAGTTCCTCCCCTCTTAGAACCTTCTATAAGTTCTTAACTAAGCGTTTTAAGCGTCCTAACGCCGATGTCTTAAAGGAACTTTATAAGGAAAGGTATATAATATCTATATAGTCCTCTAGCTCTATTACTCTCGCGTAATAGATCTAGAGAAAGGTTTCGCTCGCCCGCTAACTTAAGATAGGCAAGGATGCCTAAATTATTAAGGCTATCTATCCTCTTATTGCCGTCTAGATCTCCTCGCTTCTTCTTATTCCTACGAAGAAGACCTTAATCGATAAATAGATTCGCATTATTAAGGAACGAAAGCCCCTTATTATAGCCTCCCTTAAGCTATATATCTCTAAAGACCGAGACCGTTCTCGCCGCGGTAGCTTTTCCTATCGGGATAATAACTACCGTTAGGATAACCGTCGCTATAATAATAATTACCATTAAGGTAACCGTAATCGCAGCCGTCGTAATAATTATCGCGATAATTATCGTTAAGGTAACTAAGGCAATAACTACCGTTAGGGTAACCGTCGGGATTAAGACTAAGGTTATAATCGTAACTATAGTCCTAAAGGACGAAGCTTAAGTAATAACCGTAATTAGTTAAGCTTACGCCCGCTACGCTACGATAAGCGTTACCCTCGCTAGGACGATTAATAAAACAACTAAATAGAATACCGCCGAGGTAAATATAAAGGTAATAATAATAAGAAAAAAGTGCGTTTTAAGTCTAAATATTAGAGCGATAAGAAGACTGCTTTTAGCGGCGATAAAGCTAGTAACGAGCTATAATTAAACGACTCTTAAGACGACGTGTCCTCTTACGCCTCCTTAGAGGCTAACTTCGTAGGCTATATAAACTCCCGCTACCCTACTAAATAGGCCGGTAAGTTTAAATATAGCACCTACGACTGTACCTTCGCCCTTACCTCCGTGCTTAAGGAGTATATATATATTAACTACTATATATCTAAGCAATAGCTCTATAGTAAAGAGCGCGCGCTTAAGCCTTTAACTTATAAGGTTTATAAGACCTCCTTTCTTTCTTATAACGCCCTCTTCTCTTACCTCCGTCTTAGGTATAAGAAATCCCCTCCTATTACTATAGGGAGCGTCTTTAATCCTATCGTTATTAAGCTTAATGCCCCCGCCGCCCTAAAGCCTATTCTTCCCGCACTTATTATTAAGGAGCCTGTTTTTCACGTAGCGCTAACTACGGCACCCCGACTAAATTAAGTCCTAGAAGCTAGAGCCGAAGCGCCCTAGTAGGATTAAGATTCCCCGCCGCACTTATACTCCTATATAAGGATTAAGGTCTTTGCCTAACCCGGTAGATAGGAAGTCTAGGTTTACCCTAACTCTAGCTATAGTAAGCCTATAATTAATCGCGACCTTCTTTAGACTCTTAACTATACCGTCGAGAAGAAGCATCCCGTTATTATTAACGGAGTTAACGGTCGCTCTTTTTACGAGGGCTAGGCCACGTTCTCCTTCTACACGCGCGGCACTATAGCTAGCCCGACCGCTTAAGCAGCTATAGCTAAATTCACCTACTCCGCCTAAGTCTTTAAAGTAAAGGCCGGCGCACTTCTCGGCAATGCCTTCCTTAAGCTATACCGAGGATCCCTTAATTATAATAAAGAGGTTATTCGTATTAGAGTGCTCGACGGGTTTAAAATCCTATTCGATATCTATAAATAGCCCCGCGAAGTTATTCGCCGTATCTAAGCCGTCTAAAAGACTATTATACCACCCGATACTACCCTTATAGTCCCTACCTCTTAGAAAAAACTCCCTAAGGACCGCGCTTATACTTTCTTCGCCTCTTACGCTAATGCTATTTATAGTATCGTCGATGCTAAATCTCTTCCTACTATCCTTATTACTAATAGTATAAACGTTAACCTCGTTATTAAGCATAAGCAGAAGCTTAGCTAGATATAGGAGTATTAGGAGTCTAGCTATTTTACCGCCCTATTTTAGAAATTAGCTATAAAGGCTCTAACGCTAGCTATAGCAGTTTCGCCTACCTTTAGAGCCGCTGCTATGCTATCCTCCTTTATAAGAACCGCTATTACTACTACTACTTCTTCTATTAATTTATTAGTTAACGTTGCGAGCACCTTTCCGCTTACTTAGGAAGTCCTTAAGTGCCTATAGGCTCCCGCCCTATCTTAACCCGTAGAAGCTCCTATTCTAAGCACGTCTTCGCTATCCGACTCTATCTACGCCTACGTTATAGCTTCTTCGGTAAGACTAGCCAAGTGGTCTAAGGTTCGCTAAAACCTCGCAGTAGCTGCTATTAGCGTAACGGCAGCTGCCGTAGCTATTAAAATAGACGCCGCGGATAGAATTAAAGATCCCCTCTCTAGCCGTATTCTATACTAAACGCACGTTTAGCGCCTACCGGAGCTATAAGAGAAATATACTAAAGAGGATATTTATATTTTCGACTATAGCCCCTCTTTTATACGCCGCGTTAAGAAGCTTCTTAAGAGATACTCCTAGCTTTAGCGGGATATAAGCACCGCCGTTATAAAACCCGGAAGGGAATTAACAATCCCTTTAATCGATAATTAGCACGAAAAACGAGTCGCTTAAAGGCCTTACCTATAAGGACTTCGCGATAGGAAGGTTATCGACGATACGTTTAACCTACTTTATAAGTAGGGTCGCTTAGAGTAAGCCGACGAGCCTACGCTATTCGTAGTACCTATCTTCGTAGTCTAGCGTATAGCCCGAGGCGAGACTAAAGGCCGAGTCGTTATTAACCTACGTGCCGTTAATAGTATTACTATCCCGGATTCCTACCCTCTACTACTATAAAGCTCTATTATTGCTAAACTCTTAGGCGCTTGTTTTATTACTATTATCGACGCTTCCGCCTTCTTCTATTAGTTTTAAGTTAAACTTAAGCATTAATATAGGTTTACTATTATAAGTCATTAAGGTCTAGAACGCCTAATAGTTACACCTATCGGCTTTCGCAATAGCCTAGCGTATGTATAACGCTATATAGACCGAGTCCTCCGTCTATATTAGGGCTATAGCTACGCGTTTATTAATAATATTATTATTTACTCCGCTATAGAAGAGGAACACTTTTAACATCTCGAGGCTATCTTTAAGCTCTTCGCATTGCTTAACCTATCTATAAGCCTTAATAAAAGCTAGATCGGCTACCCTTCCGTAGAGCTACTTGGATTTTATATCGACGCGTTTAGGATAAGTACTATAAAGCATAGGCTCGCTGCCTTCGCAAAGCTTTTATTCCTTAATAACCTCGCCGCTTTTAAACACTACATCGGCGCTATAGGGTATATTCGTAACCTTATCCCGTACTACGGCGCCTCTATTACCCCTCTATAGGATCGTAAGACTAGTCTTCTAGCTTAAGGTCGCTTAATCGGTAAGGTTAAGAACGGGAACCCTAATAAGCGGAAGTCCTATACGTAAGTTATATCGTTCTAGCCGACCTTAGCCGAGCTTTCCTCCTTCGCCTTCCTTTAGAAGGAAATTACTTCTAGCCGTATAATTCACTATATAGACCTATAGAAGAGGCCATTCTATTAGATTAACGCCTCCTTATAGCGAGGCTTCGCAGTCGTCTTTTTCTATCTCCGCGACGGCACTATTTAGCAGCTAGGCTAGCCTATTCTAGTTAAAGCTATTATGCCTATCTACTTCCTCTCCTATACTCTAACGAGAGCCGAGCAGTCATATAGTCCCTTAGAACTAGAGGTCGCCTATCTAGTATAGGCTGCGAAGAAGATACGTACTACGGTATAGTCGTTAACCCTCCCGCTCGTAGTCTTAACCGATTACTCCGCGATTAAGCAAATCGTCGCTAAAAAGACCCTCGATACTTCTAGCATAGACCGAGCTAACTATCGCCTAGTTATAGCCTTAATTTACCTCTCTAAATACGATATCGAGGTTTACTACCTCTTTAGCAAAAAGAACTTTATCCCCGACGCCTTTAGTCGCCTACTAGCCGAGGAGTCCGACTAGCTGCTTAATCGTCGTCGTCCCGACTTTACTATACTCAACGATATGCTTATAGCCTCCGAAGCTATTATAGCTCTTAAGAAACGCGAGAAATTCGCCGTCGCATACGATAATAACCCTTACTATAAGCGAATACTTTAAATAATTACAGATAGCGAGGACGCTATTAAGAGTCTTTCCTCGCCCTTAGAAGGAGCTATAGTTATTAACTCTATAGCACGAACGAAAGCATAGCTTAAGCGCTACGGTATACCGTTCTTTATAGTCGATAAGCTTCTATACTATAAAGGCCCCGACGGCTTTACCCGGCTATATATCCCTAACGCCTTTGTCCTATCTATAATCTCGGCAGCCTATAACGATAAAAACCACTTTAGCGTCGTCTGTATAATTAAGGACCTAGAGATATACTTAATTCGCAGAGTCACCCGTTAGGTAAAGAAGTATATCGCGGCCTATAAAGCCTATTACCTTAGCTAAATAGACCGTTAGACCCTTACCGGCAGCTATAAGCCTATTCGCCCCCCGCTACTTCTAATATAGAGTATTACGATAGACTTTATAACCGATATACCGCCCTTATCTTTAGTAAGCTCCCTATAGTAGATCCTAGGCTTTAATATCTTTAACTAACTTCTTACGGTTACTTGCCTAACTAATAAGAGATGCTTGCTAATCTTAGGCAACGCGAAGTACGGCATAAAGGACTAGGCTTAGAGCCTAGCCCGTTAGTTACTTCTTTCCGATTAAGGTATGCTAAGAACTATTATTAGCGACCGGGATCGCAAATTTATATCCGACTTTTAGAAAGGCCTCTAGAGCGCATTCGGTACTAAAATTGCAATAACTACCGCCTACTACCTATAGGCTAACGGACTTACCGAACGACGCAACTAGACCGTAGAGACCGCTCTACGAATGTCCTACATCGAGGATCCTAGCCTAGATTAGAAGATAATAATCCCCGCCTTTTAGTAGAATCTAAACATAGTATTTAACGCTAGTACGAAGATCTCCGCCTATAAATCTATCTTCGGCTTTAATATACGTAGACCGTTAGAAGCTGCCGATAATATCCTAAGCACTGCTATAGACGAATTGCCCTACTTACGAGAAGTTACCTATAGATAAGCGAGCCTAGCTATAGACCTAGCAGCTATAAAGGCTAAGCAGCGGTATAACGCGAAATACCGGCTGGTTCTTCTTAAAGCTTATAATAAAGTCTACCTAAAGCTATATACGGGCTATTATAAGCCTAGCTAGCCGCTAAAGAAATAGTCGCGGCAACGAGAAGGTCCTTTCGTTATTAAGCGTATAGTTAATAACCTCGCGGCGGAGCTCGACCTCCTTAGCTAAGTCCGAATCCACTTAGTCGTTTCTATTTAGCACCTTAAGCTCGCATACGAAGAGCATTACGTCGAGCTTAAGCCTAGACCTATAGAAGCCGCTCGCGATGTCGAAGCACCTAACGAAGGGGATTAGCACTACGAAGTCGAACGCCTAATAGACATCTATATTTATCGCATTAGTCGGTCGAAGTCACCTATAACTAAATACCTTATACGATAGAAGGGATAGGCTGCTATACACGACTAATAGGTCCGAGCCGACTAGGTCTCCGCTAAAGCTATTATAGAGTTCTAGGGTCGCCCTCCCGTATACGCTATACGAAGTAAGAAGGCCGCTTAGCAGAAGGAACGATTAGAGGAATAATTACTAGTAGGTATAAGCATAACTTATAAGAATGAAAGGAAGGATTTAGGCAATAGGAGTATTCCTCTTAATTGCCTAATTAGGATTATATTTATAACTGCTATAGGCAGTAGTGTTTTCTTTTTCAAGCCGGTATTCTAATATATATAAAGCATCCTCTATGCTATATGCCGGGGCTAATATAATTAGCTATAGATAAGATAGTAGGGAGCTATTCCTAGCTCCCGGGGCTTACGCCTACCTAATAGAATTATCCTTCTTTACACACACATTCTTAGTGCCTAGTGCATTAATTAGTCTATCCCGGCCTATCTCCCGACCCCTTTATCCTTAGCTAAGTCCTTAACGTCGTTCCCTAGGTTCCTTAGACTATATAACACACGGTCTATCCGATTAGTCACTAGTTCCGGCATCCCGATTTCGTCCCGGCTATACGGTTCTAGCTTAACGCTATCCCGGCTGCCTAATACTAGCCTACCGCCTAACCGTTCCTTCCTACCGCTATTCCTACTGCTATCCCTACCGCCGTTCCTCGCGTCCCTACCGTCGCTCCTATCCCTACTATCCTTAAATTCCCCTTTAAGATATATATAATAATGCCGCCGCCTAAGGTCCTAAACGTCCCTACGGACGCTAACCTTATGCTATAATTCGCTAAGGCGTAGAAAAAGGACTATAACTATATAGGGGACCTATACGATATCCTAGACGATAAGGTCCGGCTCTTTATATAGACCTACTATAGCCTATATATCGCACCCGGCTAGTTCTACGACTTAGTTAGTTAAATCCTCACCGGCCGTGCCGAAGACTATTATATCCGGCACGTTAATTAAGATACGTTGTTCTAGGCTATATATAATGCCTTTAAGCGCCGCTTCGACGTCTACTACGAATAGTACTTTACGGCGTAGACTATAACGACGTTCCCGAGGCTTTAAGCCTAGCATCCCGAAAAGCCTTTGCCTAAAGTCCTTAAGCTACTATTTAATAGGCTATAGCTTATTTAACGCGCCCTTAATAGTTCCTTCGCAGACTAAGACCTTAAGACTAACGTCCCTTTGCGAATGACTTTCGTCCGGGCCTACCGTAGCGTTCCGGAGCTCGAACTAGCCCTTTTCCGACCGGCCCTACGAATTAAAGAGCTGTTTTCGGACCTACGATCGTCCCTCGAAACGCACCTCGTACGCCGCCCCGAGTAGCAGTTTTTCGGCCGTGCAAAAGGTCGTTCGAGGGGATATATATAGAGCTCCGTACGAAGCTCGAGACCTAGCCCTAGCAGTTAGCCGTACGGACGAGGCTACGGACGTTAACAATAAGGCTACATCCTAGCCGAAGAGGATAATAAGGACGATAGGACCGATGCGTTTAGCTAGCTAACCTTTTCCGACGCTCCTTAGTGGCTGAGATAACGTTCTTTACGGCCTTTTGTTCTTTATTTAAAGACTGCGAGTGTATTCCTTACTTTATTTTTTTCTTTTTTCGGCGCCTTATTTATCTTTTGCTTCCCCTTTCTTAATGCCCTAAAATAAGTCCTATTTCGCCCCGATAACGTCCTATGCCGACCTTACTACGCTCCGGCATACGTTCTTCCCCGGCCTAAACACACGCTCTATTTTACGCTTTTTCGAGCCGAATATACGTTCTTTCCTAGCCCGAAGATAACTCTATCTCTTGCTCTACTTCGCCCTAAAGCTTCGCCCTAAAGCTTAATGCTTCCTAATACTCTCTTTTGCCTCTTTTTGCTATTTATATTTACGAATTATATTTATTAGGCATTATAACCTAATATATAGTTTTTACGCTCTTTTTCCCATACGTTATACGGCTATTGTAAGGCTATTATAAGGTTAGAAAAGCCGGATCTACGATAATAATACGGCTTATTTAACCGGGCCGTAGATTCCTATTTAGCCCCTTATTGCCCCTTATTGCTACGTTCGTTTAGGCTACTATTTATACGATCTTATAAAGACTGCTAGTATAAGAATAAGGGATAAAGGATACGTACGATGTCGTTAAAGGCACGTAACCTACGTGACCTAAGTGTTATGCAATAGACTAATATAATTAGTGCACTACGGGGTTATCGAAAGGACAGGATGCTGCTAGCCGCAATAAGGCCTAGGAAGGGAGTTAGGCCGGCTAATAGTTCTACTAGTAATAGACTATCTACCGGTTGCGAAGGCAAGTATAAGGTAAAGTAGGTTTTTAACTATTAAATAAAATAGAAAATAATTACTTCTTCCTTCTATTCTTAGGCTAGGGAAGATTCCTGTTATATGCCTGTATTGCTATCCGGGATTTTACCGTAAAATCCCGGTGTATTACCGTAGCTTCCCTAGGGAATCTCCCTAATAATGCCTAATCGCGCATTACCGTATATGCGTAATCCTCTCCCTATATATGCCTTAACGCGGTAATTTCCCCCTATTATACGCTTTACGTATTATAGTAAAATCCCTATAATACGCGTCGCGAGATAGGTATAGAGTCGTAGCGTAATGCCGGGGTTTACCTATACTAGATTTTACTATAACATTACCGTGCTATAACCGTAAAATACCCGTAAAATGCCTATGAAATATAGTAAGGCAATATAAGCGTAGTCCGGGGTTAACCCGCATCTATATAGGTACGTACCTATTAGGGTCCTATACCGTAACACTAAGGCTACGTTACTACCTATAAAAGGGCCCCCTTTCCCTTCTTCCTTCCTAGCTAGATAAGACAATAAGAACCTAACCGTATACTATTATACGTGCGATAGGTTCGCTTCCGGCTACTTACCGTAGAAAGCCCTACTAATAATAAGAGAATAAAACCTAATGCACTTAAATATATATATAATAAGTTTACCTTCCGGCCGCTTTATATAGTAGAGCCTTCCTAATATTTATTCTTATTATTATCTATATTGTTAGTAGGGATCACACGTGAGATATCTTATCGTAAAGGGCTATTATTGTTGTCTTAAAATATCTGCTCTAGCTAGGAAGGGGGGGAAAGGGGCCCTCTTTATAAAGCCTATAAAGAGCCTAACCCGGGCCTGCCGGGCTCCCAACAGGGCTCTGTTAGGAGCACGTGACCTAGCCGCTAACGCTATCATCCGAGTTATAATAAGGCTACTACCGGGGTTATAACGGGGCTAATAACGCTACGGTCGTTAGGGTTATTAGGGGTTATAACTTATAACCCTTTTCCTCGTGGTGTTTATCCTACATTCCTATATTCCTATACTAGCAGTTTTCTCTTTAAAGCTTCTTCTTTAAAGCTTACAACCGCAACTAATTAATCACGCGTATTAGACTAAAGGGGTCTAATAAATACAAAGAATAAATACAAAAGAGAAGGTGAGATTAGCGGAGGTCTAGGCTCGCGAGGCTGCTTGTTGTTATGCGGAGCTATAGGCGCTCTGCTAAATCTCGGAAGAATAAAGAATATAGTCGTTAGCCGGGGCGTCTGCGCCTACCGGGTGACTGATAGGGAGGAAGCCCGCACTAGGCTTCTAGTATCGGCATCCTTCGGCGAGGTGGCGGAAAAGTGCGCTTTAGGAGTCGAACTAGGATTTATAGAGCCTATATTTAGCCTGCTTTAGTGTATGCTAGGCTCGGGGCAAGGGTGCTTTACAGTAACGGCTTTTCTGCTAGGGGGTTAAGGGAAGCTTCTATGTGTTCGGCGGCTTCGTAATTTAAAGCGTCTGTTAGGGCGGCTCCGTGGATTTAAGGGAGCTGCCTTAAAGGCTGCTTCGAGGCTTAATAAGAGCAGTGACGGCTTTCTGCTAGGGTTTTACTAAAGGAAGCGTCTATAGGGGCGGCTTCGTAGATTTGCATTAGAGGCTGCTATAAGAGCTACTACTGCGAGAATTAATAGGGGAGCCTAAGTCGGTAGGGGAGTCGCTTAAGGAGTAGTCTAAAGAACTATAAGAGCTTAGTAGGTTAGCATTAGGGCCGTGCCTATAGGAGCTAGAGGGAGGTTCGGGATCGAGGTCTTATCGGGATTTAGGGTCGGGATCGGGGTCGTGCGAGTGCGAGGCTAAGGGCGAGGGCGAGGCTAAAGACGACGTCTTCGAGGCTGCCTAATAAGGCGGCAAGCCGAGTTAGGCTCGCATCCTATTCCTCTCTACGTAGGCCCTTATTCTATCGTCGAAGTCTATCTCGAGGAATTCTTATTATAGCTAGGGTAGTAGGTCTTTAAAAGCTTATAGTAACACAAATTACGGCACGATCGGTCCGTCTCTTCGTCCTATATATACCCTATTCCTCCTAACAATATTTCGTAAGGCCCTCCTAATATCCCGATAGATCTTATCCTAGGTAGTCTCTTTCTAGGATCCGAACTCTTAACAAAATTAGCTAAGCAGGGTATACCCTTATATATATTTACAGCAATCTATACTTAATATAAACCGGACGACGTATATTATTAAAGCTAATTGACTTTATTTGTTAGGATTAGCCTCTTCGTTAAGATCTAGGGTATTAAAGTCGACTTATTAATATAGTGACTCGTAGATCGAGATGCTATTTAACCAATCGGTAGACCCTTCCGGCTAGGGAGCTCTTATTGCGACGGGATTATCTATAGTCGGGCTCGTTAATATTATCGTAGATAACTAGTCGCGAGGGTCTTCGCGATAATTAGCAA
This sequence comes from Ophiocordyceps sinensis, assembly GCA_012934285.1. NCBI lineage: Eukaryota > Fungi > Ascomycota > Sordariomycetes > Hypocreales > Ophiocordycipitaceae > Ophiocordyceps > Ophiocordyceps sinensis. The sequence goes on from JAAVMX010000007.1 coordinate 1,054,520, forward strand.
GTAGCGGTAGTCGCTTTAGTTAGTTGCAGTCTGCGAAAACAACGTCGTAAAGGGGTTCCGCGATGCTTGCCCTTCGGGGTAACTAAATGTCGATTCGGTTACTATAGTCTGCGAAAAACAGTAACCTTTACGGATTCGGTGCTTGCCGGGAGCGGGCAGCGGGCTCGTCGCGTTAGGGGACGCACTATCAATTAGGGCTACTATAGTCTACAAAAGCAATGGCATTAATTAATCAGCTTAAAGGTATCTCAACCGGTGGTCTAGCGAAATGCCTTATTCTTAGCATAGATGAACTTCTCTAGGTATACGCAATAGAACCCGAAGGTAAAAATACGCGGAAACAGCGTCCGTTAGGAATAAAGATTCTACTATACTTTCGAAGATTAAGATCTGCCTCTTCTATCTTACTATTCTATAATTAAATCTGTTTAATTACTAATTAGTATTAGTAGGGATTACACGTAAGATATCTTATCGTAAAGAGCTATTGTTATTGTCTTAAAATATCTGCTTTAGCTAGGAAGGGGGGGAAAGGGGCCCCCTTTATAAAGCCTATAAAGAGCCTGACCTAGGCCTGCCGGGCTCCTAATAGGGCTCTATTAGGAGCACGTGACCTAGCCGCTAACGCTGTTATCCGAGTTATAATAAGGCTACTGCTAGGGTTATAATAGAGCTAATAACGCTACGGTCGTTAAGGTTATTAAAGGTTATAACTTATAACCCTTTTCCTTATAGTATTTATCCTATATTCCTATATTCCTATATATATATTATTATTATTATTATTATTACTATTTTATTTATAGATTATAAAGTAATTTAACTTAGTTTAACTTTTTTATATATTAAATAATTTATTTTACCTTTAATATAATATAATTAGACTAAGTCTTTTCTATTTATAACTAAATTATATTTTCTCTTTTTTTATAATAATTTATTTTTTAAAAAGCAGGGGTTTATTTATTTTTCTTATCTTAGTAGGAAAAAAATGTCTATCGCCTTATCTACCCTTATCGCCCGTAATTCCCTTTATACATTCGGGTATGCCTAGTAAAAAAAAATTGCCAAAAATCGTTTTGGCAGCAACTCAGCTATAGTCGCCCGTACTGGCCAACCCAAAAACTGTCCACAAGCAGTCAAGATGTCTGGTAAAACTTCGTATCGCAACTCGCTAACGCCATGGCTTCTCTGGCTGAAGTCGCATGTGTTACTCTTCGCCGAGTGAGACTTGGGCACACGTTAATGGCTCCGGCCCAGCAACTGCTGCTGCAACTCGTCCCTGCGAGTGCCGACTCGCCTCGGCACAGTACGAGTTACGAAGTACGGATACGCTCAAGGACATCTGCGCACGTGCTGCCGCTTCAACGCACGTCAAGCTCGTGCTGCTTACCCGATTGTGGAAACGCGCCTGCGCTGGCCCGTCAAGGCAAACGCATAAACAGATAAACAGCCCCAGAGATGCAAGGGGCGGCGCTCAGCCAACTTCTGTTCAAGCCACCCGTACGAATACATAAATACATACCCGTTGGGAACTAAGTGACTTCCCAACGGGTAGACGTTGTATGTACATACCTACATACGAATACCATCTTCCGCTAGACGGTGAAAGCTGGGAACACGGGAGAAATCTCAAAGGTAGAGGAACAGGGCATGGATCAATGCCGCGGGCGAGTGTGTGGGATGCAACGTCACGACATCCGCCTGCAACAGGCGGGGGCATGCGCCCTCGCGTGACGGTACAAACTCAGCTCATCTACGAGTTACCTACTCCGTACTGCGAGTTGAAGAGTCAAGAGTCTCGTCCATCAGACGAACTGGATGGGTAGGTATTGCCCAATCGCGGGCTACGAGCACCCACCAGTTCATCATGACCTTGGCCACCGCCGCATGCACACCATGAGTCCGTGTTTTGGAGGACCGATCTTTTATCCAGAGGGTAACTCGTGACTCGTATGCGTGTCGGAGACAACATGTCGAAGGACGCTGCCGTCGGCTGGGCCGAAGGCTGGGGGTTCGGTGGAAGGGAGAACACCGGGTAGCGTGACACTCATTGTGGCCCGCTGGACCTCGAGACGCTGAGGGTCGGCTGAGCTGTACACTCAGTATGAGCCGGCTGAGCCTTTTGCTGACACGGAGCTGCTGTCGCGGACGTCGTGTCTGGCCATTGATCGATATCAACTTGCAGCCAAGGCAGTCAAATCTTCGACGCCTCGGGACCTGGGTCTCTGCATCGGCTTTCTGAGAGGATAACCACTCGGTGCGGTGTGTGAAGGATTGAAGAATTGGGAAGCAAGTCTGCGGAGCAGAGTCCCGTGGGTTAGCACGTGACTCGCGCAAACCAGGCGCTGGACCAGCCCCATTTCTTTTCAACCCTCAGCCTGGCCTCAACAGCCGCCATCCGCCAAAAGGTGCGAAAAGGTACCGGGCACTATGTAATCGCACCAACAAGTGACTTCCCGCCCTCTGAGCCTGCTTCCCGTCAAGATCCTCGCAGGTTGTTGGCGGCTACCTAAGCTTGCGTTTTCCCCAACACCTCCGTCCTCCGCCCTCCCAGCTGCCGACGACACGACCATCTCGACGCGCTGGCGCTTTCCCCTCCTCTCTTTGTCTGGAACGGGGTCCATCGTTGCTTTTCCCCTTCCCCCACTGCGTCATTGCTGACCTAACCCTGACTCTGAATCTGTGAGTTTGTGCCCATCCTCTGCTAGGCTCCTCTCCACACCGACCACTCTCCATCCATCTCCCTCGCCCTCGAGCGGCACCTTCCCTTCAGCTCCCGCCGCCTGGCCGCGTCTGCCCGACACTGACACGTACTGCCTCGACCGCTAGAGCTCTCGAGATCTCCACCCACAGCCGCCACCGCCGCCCATCGGGACTACCAACCTCTTGATGGTGTCGACTGCTATCCCTCCATAAACGCACCCACGATGCCGGCCTCCAAGCAGAAACCGGCTGCTCCCGCCCCGCCGTCGCCTCGCAACACTGCCAAATACACAAATAAGGATGGCTCAAAGTTCATCACGGTCCCAAAAGGCACCGCCTCGGACTCTTCGCCGCCCTCGACGCCCACGACCTCGGCCAAGGCAAACGACCTGGCCGCCGCGCCGCTCACTCTCGACGCTTCCGCCCCTACCGTGAATCGCAAGAAGCAAAAGCGCCGTCAAAAGGCGGCGGCAAAGGCGGCTGCCGAGATGGCGGCAAACGGATACGCAAACCCTGCGCCCGGTCCACTCAGCCCGCAGGATGACCCCCTTGGTGACCAGGATACCAGCGATGACGAAGCAGATGAGCCCGTCACTCACGGCGTCTCTCCCCATCTTGGCCCCAACGGTCATCCTGATTTACACATGGCCAAGTCGAAGAAGAACAAGAAAAAAAAGAAAAAGCACGTCGCAGTGGACGGCCCCGGGGAGACGCACTCGGCGTCAACGACAGAGAGTCCCGGCAACCCCCCCGTCGTCACCCGTGGTCCCGGCATGTCTCGGGACAAAATCTGGAGCACGAGCAACCAAGAGGAACGCGAGCGAATCAAGGAGTTCTGGCTCGGGCTGGGAGAAGACGAGCGCAAGTCTCTCGTCAAGGTGGAAAAGGACGCCGTTCTCAAGAAAATGAAGGAGCAGCAAAAGCACACCTGCAGCTGTACTGTGTGCGGCCGGAAGAGGACCGCCATCGAGGAGGAGCTAGAGGGGCTCTACGACGCCTACTATCTGGAGCTGGAGCAATTCGCGAATCAAGGAGAGGGCCCTCCCTTACTGCCGGTGCCACCGCGGGACTTTCCGATTCGGCCCCCTGGGCGCCTGCCGGCGCGGTACGCGACCCAACCGCCTTCGCATGGCCGAATAGTCGAACACGTCGGCGACGAAGACGAGAAGGAGTTCGAAGAGGTGTACAGCGAGGACGAGGACGACTTTAGCGACGACGAGCCTCCCGAAGCATTCCCAAACGCTCACGTCCCCGACGCTCACGAACAAGATGTTACCGATTTCCTGACGTTTGGTAACAGCCTGCAGGTCAAGGGTACGCAACTCCTTGAAACACTTCTCAGCACATATGGTAACATGGAACTAGGCGGCATTCTCACCGTGGCGGACGATCTCCTCAAAAACGACGGGAAGCGCTTCATCGAGATGATGGAGCTGCTCGCGGAACGTAGGATGGCCCGCGAGGAGGAAGCCAGGGGGCACTTCTCGCGCGCCTTTAGTCAATCCAACGGCTCGCCGAACAGCCGCGCACCCCTGGGAGACGACGAGTATGAGGAAGACGAAGACGAAGAGGACGACTACGAGGACAGCCAAGAGGAGGAATATGAGGACGAAGAGGTATACTCGAACCAGTCCACAACGATACCGTCTAGGTTCCATGCTGAATGCTGCTGCCAGGACCCAATGACCGAGGAGCAACGGATGGAAGAAGGCCGCCGGATGTTCCAAATCTTCGCCGCCCGCATGTTCGAGCAAAGAGTCTTGTCCGCGTACAAGGAAAAGGTGGCCAAGGAGCGGCAGCAGAAGCTGCTGGAGGAGCTCGAGGAGGAGAGCCGCCAGGTCGACGAGCAAAAGGCCAAGAAGGCCAAGAACGCGCAGAAGAAGAAGGACAAGGCGGCCCAAAAGAAGCAGGTTCTGGTCGAGGAAAAGGCCCGTAGGGAAGCTGAGCGAATCGCCGAGGAAACCGCGCGGATCGAGGCCGAGCAACGAAAAGCCGCCGACCAGAGGCAAAAGGCCGAGGAGAAGCGCCGGCAAAAGGAGGCCCAGCGGAAAGCCGAGGAGGAGGCACGCCTAAAGAAGGAGGCCGAGCGGCAACGACGGCACCACGAACAGCTCGAGAAGCAGGCCGAGCAGGATCGCAAGGTGCGCGAGGCGCGCGAGGCGCGCGAGGCCAAGGAGCTCGACCGAAAGCAACGCGAAGAAGAACAGCGACTGCGCGAAAAGGAAGTCCGGGAACAGCGAGAGCGAGAGGCCCAGGAGCGAAAGGACAAGCAGGAGCGCGACAAGCGGGAAAAAGAGGTCAGGGCGGCGGCGGCCAAGGCGCAGAGGGAGGCTCAGGCAGTAGCGGGCTCGCGGGAAAGGGTCCGGGACGATAAGTCGGCCCAGAAGCCCGGCGGCCAGCCGGCGGCGCATGCCCCGAGGCGCGGGCAGCATCAGCACCATCCCGTCTCGATCCCGACAGTCCTGCCTCAGCACCCGTCGAACCTGGCCCACTACGCCTCTCCCAAGATCCCAGTGGCCACGCCTGCGATCCCCAAGGCCCCGACGCCGATGCGGACGCGGACCATGTCACAGCAGCAGCACCCGCATCTCCCGCAACAGCACGAAGCAGGCCAGACAAGCTCGGCAGTGTCGCAGGCCGCCTCAGGGCCGAGCCAAAACCCTTCGCCTCATTCATCGACGCCAGTCCGCGCCAGCCCCGGGCCCATCGGACAGGAACGCAAAGCCAGTGGGGGCGGCCCGCCGCTTACGCAGCCGCTACACCTGTTGCAGCCCCTGTCGCCGCAAAGCTCGCAGCCGAAGCCTCTCAGTCAGACGCCGCCCTTCCAGATGCCGCCCGTGCCCATGCCCATGCAGCCGCCTCCGGGACTGGCCCACCAACGTCCGCCGGGCTTCCCCGGCCCGATGGCTCACGACCCCCTATTCTCGCTCGGATTCCGACCCGGACCGAATGTCATGATGGCCCCACCAGGCATCAACGGGCCAGGCGGCCGAGGGTTTCCACCCATGCCCGTGCCGCCTCCCGGATTTCCGCAAGGCCCGCCCGGCGTCGACCAATTTCCCCTGGCCCAAGGGTTCGGCATGCCCAAGGATGGCCCGCCTCCAACCCACGTGCGGCAGAACTCGACCGGATTCGATGGCACAGCTGGAATGCCCTCACAACCAATCGGCAGACCCGCGCCCATAGGGCGGCCGGGCAGCATATCGCACGGGCTGCCACGAGACGACGACGATAACCCCAAGCGGCTAGGAAGCCGAGTCCTCGTGGAAGACGACGATCCGCTGTCCTCGGACGTGAACCTGGGCAGTCTGCGCCACCACCCACCCGGCCCCCGAGGAGGATTCGCGACGAGTCCCTTTCTGGACGCGGGCTTCCCGGTAGGCCACAACCCCTGGGGACCTCTGGGGGCTGGGGCCCAACCGTTTCCCCCGCCCGGCTTCGGCACGGCTGCCTGGGGCTCTCCGACCATTCCACCGGGATTCAGCGTCGGATCAACGGCTCCAGGCCTAGGCTCGATTCGCGCCTCGGCTCAGCCCCGACACGTTGCGGTGCGGCTGATGCTGTGCCAGGCCTGCAAAGACCTGGCGAGCACAAGCAGCGCCGGCGCGGATGGGTACATTGACCTGGGGATCATCAAGTCGCAAATCGAGGCGCAGACGGGCGACGCGAGCATCATGGAGCAAGACTTGCTGAACCTGTGCGACACCGAGGGCAACGGGTCGAATGGGGGAGGGACGTTTGATGTTCAACGCGGCGGTGGCTCGACGGGCTCGCACACGATCCGATGGGTGCCCGACGCCAGCGACGGCCTCAATCCTCACTTCCGCGCCGTGGGAGCGCCGGGGGAAATCGGAAGCCCGCTCACAGGCCATGCCTCGCTTCGGGGAATCTAGCAGAGCTCCAGCGAGGCGGGCGAGCGGCTCCACAACAGCAGCCCCTCGAAGCGCAAGACGCTGCTGGAGCGCATCGGCATCACGAACCGGGGCGCAGCGACGAGTCCCCTTTCAAAGGGCGTTGGCAACAGCGCCGGGCTCCGAGCGGCGTCTTCATCGGCCAACGACACAACCATGGCGGAACGGGACGGCGAGGCGCAAGGCGCGGCGACCGTTGCGAGGCGCAAGACGGACTGGTGGGGGGCGTCGTATGATATGGGGAGCGGCTCGCGGCGTTTCAAGAGCGATCTTTGACGGGACGAGGGTGCGCATGGGGGATTGGGTGCCATGCGACAGCGTCGAGGGAAGCGATTGTACATGTTGGCACATTCTCCACGGGCAAGGTGGATAAAGCGAAGCGCGAGTGAGAGGGGGGAGAGAGGGAGGGGGTCAAGGGCATGCACGGTTCTTTGGTCAGTCAGTCGCGTGATGAACAATGACGGTGGTTAGTGCAAGGGAAGTGCAAGGATTAAGGATTATTGTTTAAGGAAAGCGTTTTCCCCTGCGAGGGAGTGTCGAAGCGCAGCGCGTGAATCGTGTTGGTGATGTCGTCCAGGTGGGGGTGTCGGGTCGAGTCGGCAGCCGTGAGAGGTGAGAGGTGAGAGGTGAGAGCTGGTTCGAGGGTCACCATTCAGTCCGTGTAACAGAGACGCGGAGGCCTGTTGCTCGACGGCGCTCGAGGGCTTACGAGGCCAGACTCGGTGAGAGAGAGCGCTTGCACCCCATGAAGTCCTGATGGTGCTACTCTTACTCTTGCTACTCCCGCTACTCCTCTACTCCTCGTACTCCTGCTACTCCTGCTACTGCTACTCCTGCTACTCCCACTCCCACTCCTGCTACTCCCACTACTCCTACCTGCTGGTGCTGCTTGCTGCGTCATGTCTTGTTGTGGGTATCCTGCGAGCCTACCGTGCCCACCTACGCTGATGCTGCTCTGCCTCACCCTCTCGTCCTCATTCACGGCTGGCTCGGGTCCTGGAAGGGATTGGGGCTCCCCGGGGCCCCCTCCTGCTGGCGCATGAGCGGCGTGCGGGCGTCCTGCCGGGCGGGCCGCTTGAGGGTGTGGGCGCGGGCGAGGGCGAGGGCCTCTGCCTTTGCGGCGAAGCGCTTCTGCTGGCGGCGGTCGCGGCAGCACAGGAAGGCGAGGGCGACAATGGCGAGGGCGACGAGGGCGCCAAAGAGGGCGGCGAGGACGACGCCGCCCGTGTCGAGGTCGTCGCGGCGGACCATGCACACGTCGTTGTTGCTCGTGTCGGTGGTGCACAGCAGGCTGGGGCGACAGGCGCTGGCCGTGGTCGGGGTGGGGTGGCAGGAGCCGGTCCTCAGGCGTCCGGCGCGGTTCGTCGTCAGCTCGCAGATGGTGGTGTCGAAGACGGACGTGGTGAAGCATTCGGTGCCCTTGAAGGCGCTGCCGGAGCTGCTGGCGGCGGCGGCGGCGGAGGAGGGCGAGGGAGAGGCGGCGGCGGAAACGGCGGCGGCGGCGGTGGTGGGCGAAGGCGTCTCGGTGGCGCGGTCAAAGATGAGGCCGTTTCTCCTGCGCACCGCGGCCAACGTTTCGACGGCGGCTTGGGGCATGACGAAGAGGCAGGCGGCGTTGGATAATTAAAAAAAAAAATCCGAAAATCGGGATGCTGGGTTTTGCGCGAGTCGTTGATTGTTTCGTCTTGTTCCTTGTCGAGCAAGGCAAACTTCCGCAGCGGGACGGACGCGGGACGAGCCGACAGTTGGCCAACGCTGTCAAAAAGTCCAAAGTAAGGGGGCGAGCTTGTTAAAAGGATCTCGTCTGGTTTTTGTCCAAAGATGATTCGCTTTTTCCCCAGAGGAGGGGAGAGGAGGGGGGCAGCAAGAGAAGAGGAGGGGAGAGAGGAGAGGCAGTTGTAATCAAGTCGGGGGGGGGGGGTTAATAAACTTTTATTTTCCCTTCAGCCTCCTCTTTTTCCTCTTCCATCTCGGTGCCGTTGGTGGCACAGTAAGCACCAGACAAGGCAGAGGTCCGGGCAAAGCCTTGATTGGCAGAGAGAGACGGAGACTGGTCCTGCTGTGCAACTTGTTCGACCGGAATGCCGACCCTCTTCTATTTCTGTCAACGCCACCAACGTCGACTAACCAACCGTCGACTGTGGCTTTGCGGCCGCCTCATCGCTTTTGCTCAGCCACACCAGATCGCAGGGCACCCAGCCCACGTGAGATGACGTCATCGCCCATCACTACTTGAACTCCTCCTTCCTCTGCCGTGTACGAAGTAGCCCGATTAACATCACCAAGTCTTCTTTTCCCGGCCTTTCTATCTGCAACGCCTCCAAGCTCAAATACAGCTGCTTTCCCCTCCATCCTCGACCCCGTCATCCCCGTCATCCACTGCGACAAACCCGCCCTCGATTCGCCATGCCGCTCATAGCCCCCGGAATCACGTCCACCTCGGGCGACAAGACCGAGGAGTGGACAAACAAGCTCTCGGGCAAGAAGCTGCACGAGTCCGAGTCCAACGTAGAGGTCGGCCCCTCTCCGTGCCGCCCCGCGCGCCACATCAACTGCTGACTTCCAACTCATAGTGCTTCTGCAAAAAGGACTTGCCCGAGGAGCATCGCATCATCGAGCCCGGCGCCATGGTGACAAAGGACCACAAAGAGAACCGCCTCAATGTTTACCTCAACGAGGAAGGCGTCGTCACGCACGTCGGGCACGGCTAGGCAAGGGTCCTCGAGACTAGGGGCAGCAGTGGGCACCCAGTTGGAGCGCACATGGCCTCTCGATGCCGTCAGTCGAGGCAGTTGAGGGCAATGAATCACAAATTGAACTTGTCAAGAGTTGGGTGTTTGCCCATGAATATAAACCAATAACTATTCTAGGGTTTTGATTCTGAGCCGCATGGTTGTCGAGGCACTCACAATGGAATTGATTATCCGCTTCCCCGGCGTCTCCATCATCGTGTCCGAGGAGTCGCCTTTGCCTTGCCTCGATGAAAGAGGCTCCTCAAGCAGAGGTATCCGCTTCCGAATCCACGTTTCCCACAGCAAAATAATATGCATTCTTGTCCAAGTGGCCCCCTCCGAAAATCAGGCAGACTTTCCGACTTTTCATGACGAGGTATGAAATCCGTTGGAGGTAGTCGCGGCCATCATGCGGGGTATATATTGTACCCAGGTTCGGCGTCGTGTCCTGGCATTTCAAACGCTCGGGGCAGGGAAACTTCGTGTCTCGGAAGCCGGAGATGAGGCCTTGCAAGAAGGGGTCGGTCGAGTAAAGCTCGCGCAAGCGGCTCGGCTCGTTCTCTACCCGCCACGCCGGCGACAATTCGGTCCCGACTTGCTGGGTTATCGAGTGGATTGTCCGGAGCTGGTGCAGTGCCCGGACCGTGCCTACGGTTGCAGAGCACACGGTTTTCGCGCCAAACTTCCAGGCCTTGCCGAACTTCAAGATGGGCGACCTCAGGTCGTCGCGCCGGATGAAGAGCGAGAGCAGCCCGGCGCTGCGCGGGAGCAAGTGGTCGGCATACCTGGGGTCACTGTTGTAATGGCAGAGCTCTCCGTTCTTGCGCCAGCTGTCGAGGAGGACGGACCAGGCAGTCAGGCCGAGCTGCGGCCGGTTCAGGGATCTTTCCATGTTGGCCCAGTCCTCTTGCAGCTCATACGCCGTGTTGAAGTCGACGTTGTAGTACATTTCCCAGCGGCGAATCGTGGACATGAGCGACGACGTCAACGAGATGACGCCCGGGTGGACTTGATGCTCTGCACAGGCCAGTGTATGCCATGCCCAGTTGTTGTGGGCGCAGGAAGAGAGGTTGCTCAACAGCTGCGGTATCAAAATGTCCGACGGCTTGTCCTTGGCCGTCAGGCAGCGAAAGGTTTGCTCGTGGTCTCCGAGGGCGGGCAAGGCAAAGAGTAGAAAACAAAGAGTCCACATCTTGACTTGAGAGCTCTGAGAGGAACTGCTGTTTGCGAGAGAGAAAGGGTCGGCGTCTTGGGATTAGGGGGTATAAATCATCGGCATCGTGGGTACGCAAAGGAGAGGAGCGCATCTGGATGGCGACACGTGTGATTTGTGAGCACAGTCCCCTCGTCCCTGCATCATGAGCTCACTCTGACTTTCATATACTAGTATGTAGTACATTATATCGTCTCCTGGGGAACGGTCGCATCGAGGAAGTGGCTCTACCACCCACCTTCAGCCGAAGGCCGGGCTTGAAGCCGAGCACCTGGATTTGATCAGTTCGAGTCTGCTGCCGTGGGACAAGTTTGCCGTTAAGCTTGGAATTTACTTTGAACTCGAAAGGGGATTCCCGCAATGGCTGCCCAGTCCGCCGCTGATGTTGCCTCGCTGCAAAGTCACACCGTGGCCGTTGAAGTCACACCGAGGCCGTTGCTTCCTCGGCTTGTTCCGCCTCCGTCTTTGCCTTGCGAGCCCGGCTATCCCTTGTTTCCGGCGTATAGGCCCCACGGCTTTGTCGCGTCGGGGGCTCGGGTTGCGGCAGTATTTGTGCGGCTTCTTTTACCCTCGTCGTTGGGGAGCAGTTGGGCTGCCTATTATCGAGTATTGGGCAGCACAACAGCCTGTAAAGTCAAAAGGCCGTAGTTTGGCAATTATTGGACGTGGCATGTGGTTGTGACTGTGGATCGAGAAGGGAATCATGGCCAGGCGAGGTTGCTTGAAGGGCGAGTTCATGGCGTCGTCGTCGTCGTTCGCAGTCCAAGTACAGGGTAGGTGGGCGATGTGGACTCTACAGGGTAGGCGGATTCAGCCACGAATAACCCCCCACCATGCCCCACCATGGACCAATTACCCGCAATGACCCCGCCATTCGCATCTTCAACGCTCTAACTCGTACTTCGTACTCTCCCTCTCTTCTCGATTCCATCACCAGCCGGTACTTCGATCTTGCCCCGTCGCCATCTGCCTCCTCCAAGACGTCGCCCAGGCCTCGACGATCGTCTACTCTCCCCGTCCGAAGCGAGCTCTCCACATAAAGGACCGTCCCGACGGACCGTCCCCTGAGACGTGACGCCTCGAGCAAGACAAAATACGAGACTAGAGAAGCAAAAGACGAGCAACTAGCTCTTCAACGGCCGTCGTCATGTTCAAAAAGGAGTGAGCCGCGACTCCCTCTCTCCATGACTCTTTCTCCATGACTCTTTCTCCGTGACCCGTCCAGTCTGTCGATGCTAACATGTGCCCCCAGCCTCTCCCCCTCGCCCAAGCAAAAGCTCAAGTCGTCGGTCCAGCGCGCGCTGCGGCAGTCTCTGCTCTCGACGTACCCGCTGCTGACGTCGCACGTCGACGAGTTCCTGCCCAAGAAGGCGTCGCTCGAGAGCATGAAGCTGCCCGACCGCAACACGCTCTACGTGCTCAACTCGGAGCCCCTCTTCTTCCAGCAGCACACGTCGCCCCCCATGCCGCACCTGCGCCTCGTCCACCGCTTCCCCCATGCCTTTCCCACGGTGCGCATCGACCGCGGCGCCATCCGCTTCGTCCTCTCGGGCGCGACGCTCATGGCCCCGGGCCTGACGTCAAAGGGCGGCCGCCTGCCCGTCGACGGCGCCCCCAAGCAGCTGCCCGAGGGGGAGGAGATGAACCAGCGCGCCGACGCCGAGGGCCGATGGAGCCGCGAGCTGGCAAAGGGCGAGCCCGTTGTCATTGTGGCCGAGGGCAAGATTGAGGCCTGCGCCGTCGGCGTGCTCGTGTGCGGCACCGACGAGGTCAAGGAAAAGGGCAAAGGGCCCGTCGTAGAGGACGCGCACTTTCTCGGTGACGGGCTGTGGAACCTCGCCACGGATTGACCCGAGGTTGATGTCCGAAGGGGGGGGACGCGCGGCTGAACAGGTTCCCACTCTGTCTGTCTGAGAGAGACGCAGCAAGCGCACGCCCACTCAGCAGATGCCGCCCGTGCCGTCCGAGGTGATGATGACGAGGCGTCAGGGAGGCCAGCAAGCAAGGACGAGTACACAGTTGCCGTCATGGTAAATCAAGCTCATTTCTTGTGCGGTAGCGCCGCCACTGTATATCAGCGCTTGGAAGGATTGACGACGGTGTCGCGCAAGCCGGCGACAATCATGTCCCGCCCGTCTGTTGTTGGCTGAGACATCCCCCCCGAACCCTGTATGGCGTTGTCTCTGTTTCTTACTTTCTCGCAACGCTCATCTTTCCCGGTTGATAGGCAAGGGGGCTGCGCCCAATGTCCGCTTTCTTTTGCCCTTGGAGCGGAAGTGAGATCTGCATTCGAACCAGCGCTCAGGCCCTGTCAGGGGAGAAAAAGAAAGGCAAAATGAGTTCTTGGGATGCCATGCTCTCGAGGCTGTGCAACGATATAAAGACGGGCGAGAGCCGCACCCGGGATTCCTTCCATCTTGCACGACCGCCAAGACCAACTTGTCACACGCTCCTTTATCCTTAAAGAACTCGATAGTGCAAAGAACGCTCGTCTCTGATTGACCAGTCACACGCCCTTTTCACAATGAAGTTCATCAACGTCTGCGCCCTCCTGGCTGCCACGGCCCAGGCCGCCCCTCTGCTCACCGATGTAAGTCACGCTGTGCCCCCTTGGAAGTTTTGATGACACAAGCCATGGACCCGCGATTGTAAAGGGAGCGAGGGCTAACCAGAACTCCAGGCCGTGACCCAGGGAGTTGGCGGCGCGACGGGCGGCGCCAGCAGCCTGCCCGGTGCGGGAGCCGGCGCGCTCAAGGCCCGCCAGGAGGAGGATGCGGGCGAAGCGTCCCAGACCCTCCAGCAGCCCGCCCAGAGCGACAAGGAGGGCGGGTTACTGGGGGGCATCCTCAAGGCCCGTCAGGTTGACGGTGCCGCCGACCCTATTCCCGCCGACGCCGGTGCCGCCGACACTGGTGCCGACGCCGCCGCCGACGCTGGTGCCGCCGACACTGGTGCCGACGCCGCCGCCGACGCTGGTGCCGCTGATGCTGTTGCCGACGCTGATGCCGCCGACGCTGGTGCCGCTGATGCAGGTGCCGACGCCGCCCAGTCTGCGCAGGCCGCTCCCCAGCAGGGCGGTCTCGGCGGTCTGCTTAGACGCTCGCTCGAAATCCGCCAGGAGGCTGATGCCGGTGCTGCCGCTGGTGCCGATGCCGCTGGTGCCGATGCCGCCGACGCCAATACTAGTGCCGACGCTGATGCCGGTGCCGACGCCGCCCAGCAGGGCGGTCTCGGCGGTCTGCTCAGACGCTCGCTCGAAACCCGCCAGGACGACGAGGCCGACGAGGCTGCTGACGCTTAAGCGTAGGACAAACCCGGCGAGGATGGATTTGTACATGACGGGAGATATTGTTACACCTTACCTGTATATGTATGTACATGGATTCATAGCGGCGAACATATTGAAACACATTGCATTGCCTTTTGCCAAAGAATGATGGCCGCGAGTGTGACTAGTAGGGATGGGATGGAAGACGACCGTTCACATTACCCAACTGTGAGCAGACCAAGTCTGTCCCTTGGTCGAGGTTCCCGCTCGAAAGTGTCAAGGGCTCTCAACCCCCTGTGTCGCGATCATCAAATCGACGACTAGTCTGTGGCAACTTAGCGTCGCAGCCTCACTTCACACCCCCGGCCTTGTTATTCCTCGCAAGCCGGTGCGCCTCATACTTTTGCCGATGGCGCTCCATGGCCACAGCGCCCACCTCATCACGACAGCGCGCCACAAACGCCTCGACGCGCTCGACGACGAATAAGCCGTCGGCGCCGCGCAACGTCTCGCCGGGCACCACGCCGTAGGTCCCGTCGTCGTCGAGGACAATGGCCCGCAGCGCCTTGGACAGGCAGGCGCGGTAAGTGGCGGCGACGGCGTCGGCCGACGCGGCCGACGCGGCCGGCGGCGGGCCCGGCACGGGGGCGGCGGCGGCGGCGGGCTTGATGACGTAGTCGCGGATGACGAGGGCCTGGCGCTCCTGCAGGAAGGCGTCGCGGCGGGCGGTAAAGGCCGGCTCGGCGTCGAAGCGGGACAGCGCTTCGCTGGTGATGGCGTCGCGGGTCGTCTGCGGCGCCGAGAAGCGGCCTGCCGCGCGGCACCGGGGGACGAAGTCGTCAACCCAGCGGCGAAAGGCGGGGCGCTGCTTGAGGCGGCGGCGGTCGTTGGACTTGAGCTTGCCCACGTCTGCTCCTCCACCGGCGACGGCGTCGTCGTCGGCGCACCGACGAGGCACCCAAAACATGCGGCACAGCGCCACGTACTCGTACATGTCGTCTGCGCAGGCAAACTGGCCCTCCCAGAAGCGCGCAGGCGGTAGGCCGAGGAAGTCAAGGACGCGGTCTGGGTCCTTTGAGAGCAGCACCTTTGCGCGGTTGCGGTCCACGGCCTCGATCTCGGCGACACGTAGCCACAGCGCGTCTTCGTCGACGGTTAGGCCGTAGGCGCGGATTAATGAGCCGAGAATGTTCCAGATGTCGCCGTGGGCGTGCTTGAAGAGGAGCCAGCGTAGGGCCTCGGGGGACGCGCAGATGCGCACGTCGACCTGGACATACCTCTCTGTCTCACCGTGCGTGTCGTCGGCGTTGACTGGCATGGCGGCCGTGGGCCAGGGGAGTGCCAGGCTGGACGGGGCCCTTTCGAAAACAATGGCCCTCGTGGCTCCGAGGGCGGCAACGATGACGTCCAGGGCATCGTGGATGGAGGCCGAGGATGAGCTCTCGTCCCTCGGGCGGGCCACGACCATGTCCACGTCTCCAAAGTCGTTCTTGTCGGGCCCCTCGATGGGCGTCCCGACGTAGTGGTAGAGCTCGCCGAGGACCGCGGTGCAGCGCTGCTTGACTGCGTCGTAGACGGGCCGGGGCATGCGCGGCGTGAAGAGCGGCTTCTCGCCCGAGCTGAATGCCAAGCCGCCCATGGTTTCTATCTGCTTGGTTGCTTTTCAGGACGATGTGAATCTCTTTCTTTGTAGCGAGCGAGGTAGTATAGTGAGAAGCAAGTCGGTGAAGAGTACCCATGGCCGTGCTCGTTACACAGTTCTGTTACACAGACTCGAAAAAGGGTCCAGTGTCCCTTGTGGCACCCGTGATCTCTATGTCTGCGGATGAGTTTGCCTGACTTGAGGCGCCAAATGAGGTCGAAGATTTCGCGGCATGAGCAGGCAGAGGGAGAGAAAGGGCCATTACTTGAGCATCAGGAGCCGGGATGTCGTGGTACTGGCTCAAGCTCGAAGCCACGGACAAGGCGAGATGCGTCTCCCCTTCATGGTGCAGCTGGTTGCGGTGCGACGACGACGGCTCGTCGAGATGTTTTTGGGTGTCGAAAAGTGCTCGTCCAGCAGCAACAACAAGGGTGGAGTCATGGTGGAGGTAACAGCGGGCCGAGAGGGGTAGCACGTGACCGGGCCGTGGGCGGAATGTAATCGAACAAGACTTAGGCTCTTTACTAGGGGGGACTCCCTCCTTCTAGGAGGGGGGGGACAGCGACTAACAAAAAGCCTAGCGACTTATAAGAAAATAGGTACTTAGCCCTACCACCTATTTTACTAGTAAAGCAAAGTACCCCGATTTTTTCGGGTAGATACACATTTTCGTAGCTCCCTTAATAAATAATCGCGATACGACTTACACCTACGACTTATACTATATCGCATCGTATAATATATCGTATATTAATTCTAATATAAATCTAACGTTCTAGCTTAAGAATAGGGAATAGTTCCTCCGCATCGGCTTCCTATTCTATCGTAATCTTAAGCCCGTTAACCTCTAATATAAGGAATTAACGGTTCCTAGTACGCTCTATATATTCGAGGATTACGAGTTTAGCTATATCGTAGATAAGCTCCTCGTTATAGTCCCCGGGCTATAATTAACTGCTTTAGAAGCCTCGCTAATAAATAAAAGCACGATAAAGGCAATAGCGGCGATAGACCTACGCGATATAGTTAAGATGCGCTCGCTTATCTGCCTTAAGCCACCTACCCTAGGCCCGGTGCTTAGTCCGGCTTATCTTAGTGATGCTATGCCTAACGATAGCCTTAACATCCCGAAGCTAGCGGCGAATATAGGTAGCCTCGTCATAGACCTCTTTCTTCCTAATTCGTCGGGCTTTATCTTCCTATATATCCCGCCTCTAGGTCTTATCTTTTGCTACTTAGACCCTAGCATCCTTAATGGTCAATAGACTATGTTTTCCGACGATTAAGGTCTCTCTTAATCGCTTTAACTAAGATAGTTGCTTTTCCTTTAGTGCCTTTATTTTAGCAGTAGCTATAATGCTATTAAGAGTAAGTATATCTAAGGCATTAAGCGCCTTTTAGAATACGTATCGTACTAAAGGTATAAGAGGCGTTTAAGACTCTAACTATTAGTAGGTGTCTCTAGTGCAAATGTAAATATAGGTCTAGTAGTCTTATTATAATTGTTAATACCTATCTAGCTAAGGGCTATACTACCTTCTTTATAGATAAGACGAGAGAAGGGTTAGAGCTACCCTCCGGGAAGCCTTAGTAGCTAAGAATAGAAAGGGATCCGTAAATAGAATGTAAAGACGGATGCGTTAATTAGGGAAGACCTTCCGCGGACGGATGCGTCTATCGGGACGACCGTAGAAGTCTATAGAAGGAAGTGGAATTCTATCTATAGAATTTACCTTAGAAAGGAAGTCCTTCTACCGTAGAATTCTATTAGAATTCTATCTATAGAATTTACTTTAAAAAAGAAGTCCTTCTACTATAGAATTCTATCCTTAGAAGGGAAGTCCTTCTACCGTGGAATTCTATATATAATTCCTATACTAGCAACTTTTTCTTTATGCCGTTTATAAGAACCTCTCTTATTTTTCTTTAAATATTACCCTTCTTTAAAAAGGAAATAAAAATGCCTAATAAAATCGACTATTCGTTATATTAGAATAATTCGTTGTAATATTATATAGTATTATAACTATATAACCGTTAAAAGAAAGAATATATTAGAAGGGCTTATAGGCGAATAATAAACCCTTCTATTCTAATAGTTAATTTATTTATATCGACGAAACGTTTAAAGGCCTAGTTTAGTAATGCTTTCGTTATTGCATTAGCTAGGTTATCGGCTTTATTAATCTATCGGACCTTTATAATCTTACGGCGTTTGTATAACTATCGTAAAGCTATAATATCGATTATTAATCTTTTCTCCTTTATAGTACTTAGTTTAATAAAGTATTTATATAAGGAGTACGAATCGGTATAGATAATTAATAAAACCGGAGGAAGACTAAGGCGATCCGTAATTATCTTAAGGGTTATAGTAAGAGAGATCTTAATATCGAATCCGTTTACTATACCGTAGATTTCCGATATAAGGACGCTTTAAGTAACTTATTTATATTTCGTAGAGTTTTAATAGATAATATTGCCTTTAATTAAAAATTGCTTATCTATTCGGTCGGTCTTATAAACTAAAGCAATTACGAATTTAAGCTATAAAGATAAGTCTTTATTATTTATAAACGATCTATTGGTAAAGACTAAGAGCTTAGCCGATGCGAGGTTAATTAGAAGATATATTAGTCTACGTTATTAATTATCTAATTGCTACTATAGTCTCTTATTTAGAATTATATAGTCTTTTTATTTTAGGTTTTAGACTTAAGCAGTAATAGAGATATTAAACGACGCTTCCGGTTGATAGATAGATATAACGTATATACTACGAGCTCGTTGCTTTATATACCTTTACGCGTGGTTAATAGCCTATAGTTTTACGGTTTTAATCTTAGCTGCTTAACCCTTCTATTATAGTAGCAAACTTCTATTATATTATAGGGTTAATTTCGTGCCGTTAAAGTCTATAGATTGTCTAGTAGTTATTAGAGTTTTCGGTTTAGCTTTAAATTATGCTTTCTAAAGCTCTTTTTCTTTATAGTCCGAAAAACTCTAAGTCCCGAGCATTAACGTATCGTCTATCTATATCCCGATAATTCTAAAAGGTATAAGAGGGCTATAGTTAGAAATAAGCAAGCATACGTTGTATATTAAATAAGCTATATTAAGCTCTTTAATATAGTAACTATAGTATATATTAAACTAGTATAGTCCGGATTCCGTAATACTATATAAAGGTCTAATTATACGGATGATTATGCCTTCCGGATACTTCTTTACTAGTTTAGCGGGTAGAGCTATTAAGATTATTTAAGATAACTCTATAGTAGCCTAAGGATATACTTAGGTAATATCTCGTAAAGACAATATTATTCCGTATTCTTTAAGCATTCCGGCTGTAATTGCTATAATTAAACGTTAACTAACTCACTAGATTATTAGTAACTATATAAGTATAGATATCTTCTTAATATTACTATATCCTTAGATTACTAATCTTAACTTTTCGTATAGTTTAGTATTACGTCCTTTAACCTCTCTAACTATTCGAGAACGAAAGATTTAATATCCTCTATATTTTTCTTTATTATATTATTCGAAACTTAATACACTACGAATAACTAAGTCGTTAATCTCTTTTATATTAGATTCTTCGAATAGGTTACTAGGTGTTATAATTACGCTATCGGCACGAAGTTTAAGTATAAGATCGTATGCGTTAACCTCTTTCTTAGCTAAGAACTACTAATTCTTTAGTTTATTTTTCGCACCGGGTAGGCGACTACGTTTTTAAGGTATACGAGGAGGTTTTTATATAGTTTTATATTCTTCTATTAGTTTATTATCTTAAGAATTATATTCCGGTATATCTACTAGGAGTTCTTCTAATAGTAGTACCGATTATTCGTCTCGGAAGTATAGTTATATATATATTAATCTAAATACTTATAGTCTATCAATAGTATTAATTATTATATTATAGCCTTTAATTACTGCGATTTTAAATAGACCTTACTAACCGTTCTTTTCTCTTTAGACATAGACCTTACTTTACAGTAGAAGATTAAGAATCTCCTTTATTAATAGTCTATTTCGGCTATAAATAGCATCCTTAATTCGTCTTTCTATAGAGATTTAGCGAAGCAATTTTATAGCCTTTTATATAGCTATAGCTCTTTACATCGTTATTATAGAAGGGGGTGATTCCTATATAATCCGGGGGTAAGCACTAAAAACTAATAATATAGGAACTAAACTATTAGGACTAGCTATATTATTAATTGCCTTAACTACTATTTAAAGGATAGCTTTAGCTAATATTACGTTTTTAATTTCCTCCTAAAGAATACTAAATATTTATTTAAGTAGTCTATAATATCTTTTAATCTTTCCGATAGACTAGTAGGCTTTAACCGGAACTTGCTTATACGTAATCCCTATTACTTTCGCTTCGTTTCGGAATTTATTAAAAGCAAAATTCGTTCCTACGTCGTGTTTAATAATATCTAGTAGACCGAGATATATATTAATCTATAACGCACGTAGTGTTTCCTACGCATCTTTAGCGGATATTAATAGAAGGAATCTTACTGCTTAGAATAAAGTTGCTAAATCTACTACGTATAGTACTAGTCGTTATAGGTTTCTAAGGTATATAACGTTAATAATAATCTTTATAGGAATAGCTAGCTACGTGCGATAATATAGTCGCACACACGTAATACACGTGATCCCTAGGATTACGTGTACGTACGAGGGA
This sequence comes from Ophiocordyceps sinensis, assembly GCA_012934285.1. Classification (NCBI taxonomy): domain Eukaryota; kingdom Fungi; phylum Ascomycota; class Sordariomycetes; order Hypocreales; family Ophiocordycipitaceae; genus Ophiocordyceps; species Ophiocordyceps sinensis. The sequence goes on from JAAVMX010000007.1 coordinate 1,074,703, forward strand.
GCTACGTCACCGCGATAGCTTCCCCTTACTTAGCTAGCAACTAACCTAATACAACTATACCGTTTACCCTATAAGGTCGACCTAGAGACCTACTAACACTAGTTAGTGGTTAACTTAGTTAATTATAGACAGCTAGGTAGAAGAGATAAGATCCTTAACTATCGACGGTATAAAACACCCTACGAGGGAACACCTAGAGGTAGTTATCTTTATGCTTTAAACGAGCTCTCTTATCTATAACGTTACCGCGTTAACGCTATTTCGAGATCTCCTAAGCTATCTATTAATCCCGTCTCGCTTCCTAAAGGAAGAAGAATAACGTTAACCTATAGTACGTCCCTAACGTAGAAGACAACTTCGTGAGAAAATCCCTTACGCCGATAAAACACGTAAAGACTATTACGTATAACATTAACATTATAACTTCATTAAGCCCCACTCGCGTAGATAACACAAAGCGCGATAAGCTATTAAAGATTACCCCTATCCTAGAAAACGACTACTAGTACACCTATATAGGTATCTAGGATGCATAATAATAACCCGATCTTAAGAACCTAAGTAAAGCAGAGGCCACTATATATATTGCAAGGTTCCTCTATAAGTGTGCTTACGATAAAGATAACTAAAGCTACGAAGCTATTGCCTTCTTCTAAGAACACTTTTAAGGATGGCTTTTATAGACATAGGATAGGGTATACTAGACCTATAAACGTTCCTTACGCAAGCTCTTAAAGAGACGTAGGATCTACACCGGCCTAGACAATTAAGGCTTTAACATATAGTTCCTTAAACTATAGACTATCTTAAAACCACTACAATAGCCTACAAAAGAGTATATAAATCAGATATTTAATTAGGGCACGATCGTTATATTTATACTACTAAATGCAGCCCTAAGCCCGGCCCCGGACACGGCTCTAGCCCTAGATTAAACAACTATGCCCGGTGTAACGCAATAGCAATAGACTATATACCTAACAATATACTAGTTTAACCAGCCGACTGTCCTTATGCCTGCCCTTATCCCCGATATGCTTGCTATAACTATTGCCCCTATTTCTTAAGCTGCCCCTATTTCTTAAGCTCCTATTCCCCCTACTAATAATGCTATTATAACTATTGCCCCTTTGCCGTCCCTTAATGCTTATACTACGATCCCTCTAATCGACGTTCTAAACGTCGATATAGATATAGACCTCTAGCAGAAGTTCGCAAAGCTATAGAGGAAGGATAAGTATTATACGGGACAGCCCTATAACCTCTTCGACGATAAGGTCTATATATTCATAAGGACCTACTATAAGCTTAAGGTCTAACTAGGTTAATTCTATAACCTATTCTCCTAGATCCTAACGGATAGAGCTAAGACCTTCTATATCTACCACGTTAAATTAACTATATCGTTCTATATAACCTATAATACTATTAAGCAACATTTTAACACAGATGTTAACTATAGTTATTACTTTACGGACTAGACAATAACTATATTCAATAAGGTCTACGTAGAGAATCCCATAATGCCGCTTTATAAAGTACTATAGACTCTCTTTAATAAGCTTTAGCTATATTAGAGAGCCCTAGGAAAAGACTACAAAGGTGACATACTACTTCGTACGTCGTTTATTAACGCGTGCCGTAGTATTCCGGAGCTAGAATACGCTCTCTTTAAGCCTGCCTAGAAGGTCGAAACCGTGTTTATAGACTTACGTATATCTATCGAGACACACCTAACACGCAACCCGTCTAGCTAATTCCTATAGGATAAAGCATTTAATTATAACGATTAATAGTACCTAGACCGAAGATACTTAAGCAGTCGTAGACGAGGTAGATTCTATAGACGAAGCTATAGACGAGGTAGTAGACGTAGAGGCTATCTATAAGGCTTTAGATATAACTATAGCACACCCTTTCGCCTATAAGGACGAGGCAGCTATAGCAATAGTCCTAACCGCTTAACCTAGACTAAGAAGTATTTCGTCTATTATAGAGAAGGCTATTAGTTAACTAAACATACGCCTAAGGAACGTTAACGGTCTAAGGACTAATACCTTACGCAATGTTTTAACGATAGCATTTCTACCACTAACTTTACAGCATACGTAACCGAATTTAAAGGTTATAAACCCGATGCTAAAGGCGACGCTAACGAGTACTAGAACGTAAAAGACGCCGATAATACTACCGAGCCGGACTAAGCAGCAACTTAAATGCTTTACGAGGCCGCCTTTACATACCTTTAGACCGGCGAGGACGTCTACGGCATAGATTAATTAATCCCTGCCGACTAATTCCTAATCGAGGATCGCTACTCCCGTTAATAGTTCTAAGGAATTATAATCGACACTAGTGCGGCTAGAGTATTAATAGTAGGATAGGAGCAATACTTCGCTTTATAGCAAACAGAATATTTTATTATGCTTGATAACTTTATAGCCGGGCAAGCTAGCATCCGATTTAGAACTAGCACTCCTATTTAATCCCTTAGTTTAATCGCCCTCGAAACCCCCGTTAGTCGAGTAACTTTTCACATTCTTAAGACCTATACCCCTTTTCTACTCTCCCTTACTAATATAGACCGACTTAAGATCTATTTCGACAATATAATAAATACACTAAGGACTAGCGATCTAGCCAACCGTATCCTAGTAATCCGCAAATAGGGTCACCTATAGTTCTTCCTACCTAAGGACGAAGAGACGATATTATTGCTAATAGAAACCGAGATAAGGACACTATATCGCCGCTTTAGGCACCTAGCTGTTTTAAGACTCTATTACCTACTTAAGCAGGCGGGCTATAATATAACGACTATATAACTTAAATCAATCTCTAAATTCTATTATTACTACTAAATGCACTTACAAGCACCTAGGCGCTTTAAGTTCACGCTAAAAGATAACTAGGAATTTAATTATAAGATTATAGTAGACGTAATATACCTTAGGAGCCCTTAACGACCTATTCTATACGTCGTTAACTCCGCAATAGCGTTCTAAAGGGCTAGATTCCTTCCTTCTATATTAGCTAAGGATACTTAGGAAGTCCTTCGAGCCCTTTAGATCGATAGCTACCTTAGACCTCCTAATACGATTAAACACAACGCAAAGACTAATTTTGCCTTAATAGAGTTCCGCTATAAGGCAAAGATTATAGGGATCACCTATAAGTAGATCCCTATAGAGTTACATACGTCGATTAGGAAGGTCGAGAGGTATTACACTCCTTTGCGCCGTGCGTTTAAAATCCTTTACGCAGAGATTAGGACTATTACGTCTCCCGAAGCAGTTCTTTAAATAGCCGTAAAAGCCGTTAACGATATAGCCGGACCCTACGGCCTTATCCCTACACTTTTAGTCTTTAGTACGTACCCGCGTATAACTATTAACTCGCCCCCGTTAGCTATAACCTTAAAAAGGTCTATAGCTATATAAAAGGCGATAAAATTGCTTTAATAACTCTCTATAGAAAAGCAAGTATAAGATACTCTTTATATAAGAAACAGTCCGTTAATAGTTAAAACTATTACTCTCCTATTATAGAGTAAAGTCCGAGTCTAGCGGGAAAAAGGAGGATAGTAGGGCCTATTTAAGATTGCTATAATTAACGGTTATAACATTACTATTAATACAATCAACGGACCTTAAGTCTTTCGGTCTATAGTCGTATAGCCCTACCTTCGAGACGACTCGTCTCCTTAGCCCCTACTTCGCGCGATTAAATCGAATCCTCTTGCTCTAAGTAAAGAGACTCCTCCTAACCCGACGACTACACTTCCCGTTCCGACTCCTACGCCCCCGATGCCACGCAGACGTAGCCGTCCCCCCGGTGCAAAGAATAAGCTAAAGCTCCCTATTCCCCTTCCCCCTTCTTAAGCCTTTATCATTAAGAAGGAGGAAAATACCTACGAATTAGCACTTAATTTACGGGAGAAAGGAGTTATTATAACGCTAAGAGCCCTATTTAAAGAGTTAAATAGGCAAGAGATCGATAACCTTATTGCCCGTAGTGTTTTTACGATAAAGCTATCTACGGAGGTTACTATATCTTTAAATTAAGGATAGTACGTAAAGTAAAAGGGAAGGATAAGAAACCCTACGAGAAGTCACGACTTATTATTTAAGGATATAATAACGAAGAGAAGATAACCTTATTAACGCAATTACTAACGATTTAACGCGTTAGCTAGCGGCTAATCCTAGCCCTCGCTTTAGGACTTCTTCGCTATTACGGAATAACTCTTTCGTTACGAGATATCACTTAGGCCTACCTATAAGCCGAAACTAAGCTATTTAGGACTATCCTAACTAGGCTGCCCGCCGAAATACAAAGACGATACCCGGAAGGGACTATTATCTATATAATTCGACCCCTCTATAGAATCGCGGAGTTAAGATTATATTAGTTCCGAACGTATTATAAATATTACGTTATCCGACTTAATATATTAACCTTAACGTACGACTCGTGCTTATTAATCCCGAATAAGACCCCTAATAGATTTAGGATAGTTAGCCTATAAACGGATAATACGTTAATGTTAGGCATATATACCTTCTTAAATACTAAGGAAAAGCAGCTTTAAAAAGCTAAGTTTAAAGCGAAGCCGAAGACTAAGATATCTACTAGCTCGGTGCTTAATTTTAATAGGGCTAGGCTAACACTCTAAGATTAGGATCTTCTTCTTTAGCAAAAGGGTCAATCGGAAAAGCTTAAGACTATTATCGCTCGGGATTATAACTATACGTAGAGGTATATAGAACAGCGAGCCTAAGGAGCGTACATCGCGTTAATCTGCTAACTAAAAGCTTCTTTTAACCTTTCTATAGCAGTATAAGTTTAAAACCCTAACGAAAAGGACTGCGTAAGAATTAACAAACGCCTATAATAGCAAATAGACAATAAGAAACGCGGCCTAACGTACGAACTAGTTAATCTTACGAATGCGAAGCTACTAGTATTTACGGATGGCTCTTTTATAAATAACTTAGACCTCTCTTTATAGCTAGGCTTTATTATTGCGCTTATTATAGAGACCCGGTCTAATAGCTACTTCGAGATTAAAGGCAATATCGTGCACTAGAGCTCTACTAAGTGTAAAAGAGTTATACGCAGCGTTCTAGCCTTAGAGGTCTACGGCATAGTTAGAGGCGTTAATATCGGCATTTGCCTCGCTATAACGATTAAGATAATTATAGAACGCCTATAGCTGCCTCCGGTGCCTTTAATCCTTTATATAGACTCGTTGTCGGACTAATCTAGTCGTGTAAGGAGAAAAGGGGTCATAAGTTATAACCCCTAATAACCCGACGACAACGCCGTTATTAGCCTCGTTATAACCCGGGCAATAGCCTCGTTATAACCCGGATGATAGCGTTAGTGGCTAGGTCACGTGCTCCTAATAAGGCTCTGTTAGGCGCCCGGCTAAGCCGGGCAGGCTCTTCGTAGCACCTATAAAGGGGCCCCCTTTTCCCCCTTTCTAGCTAGCAAGACAAGAGAATAGAACCTAATGCACCTAACCTAATTAGTGCAATAGGTTTACCTTCCGGCCGCTCCACGCAGTAGAGCCCTACTAACACTAATTAGTGATTGAAACGCTTAATCATAGATTAGCTAGGTGGAAGAGACAGACCCTTAACCCTTAAACGCCGGCATCGCTGTTTTCGCAGACTGTAGCGACCCGACGGAAGGATTATCTGTGCTAAGAATAAGGGACCTTCTGGATTACCGTTTAGATCCCTTCTAACTGTCGAAAGAGACCCGTCTAAATCACCGTTTAGATCCCTTCCGATAGTGCGTCCCTAACGCGACGAGCCCGCTGCCCGCCCCTAGCAAGCATCGCCCTTTTAAAGTTGCTGTTTTCGCAGACTATAGTAACCTAATCGACCCCGTTGCCCCGAAGGTAAGTATCGCGAACCTTTTAAACTATCGTTGTTTTCGCAGACTATAACGACCTAATCGTTCCCGCTGCTTATACCGATAAACTATCGCGAAGACCCTCGCGACCCGATAAACATTCGATTAACACGAACTATTTAATCACGACAAAAGCACGAAGACCCTTGTGTACGATAACCCCGCCGTCTTCCTACCTAGCATAACATAAAGTCCGCTTGCTTCTTTAAGCCTCTATTAATAAGAACACCCCGGAAGAATACCCCGGAAAGCAACACGATGTTAGCCCTAAACCCAGCCCCCGTCGACTAGCGTGCGACCCTTTTAAGAGGCGTTAGAGTCTACGAGACCCTCTATAAGCATATCGACCTTGCCCTTTAGGAGGAAGATATCCGCCCCGACGAAGGAACGATAAGTTAAGCCGCCGTAATTACGTACGTCGCCCGCTTTATAGTATATACGGAATTCGACGTATACGTCTAGGGATACGAGCTTCTCGACTACTTCCGAGACTATTTCGAGGGCTAGACTAAGGCCACTTAGAATGCGGTTTAACGAGATTTTAAAAGAGCATTGCGAACGCTTATACGGCGGCGCGGGGTCTACATAGGATATAGAAACAGACCCCTCGCGCCCTAATTCGTAATGCTATAGACCGTAGAAGACCTCTTAGCCTAGCCTACCGACGAATTCTCGGAAGCGCAGTTCGATATCGGCACTACGGCCTAAGCAAAGCAAGCAGCCGAAGTTGCTGCTGCCGTAACGTTAGTCCCGCCGTCGCCTTTCCCTACCGCTTTAACGACTGCGCCTTCGTTAGTCCCGGCGTCCGTTGTTTAAAGAGCCGCAAGAGTGTCATTGCCTGTATTATCGCCCGTTATCCCGCCGCTAGTTGTTCCCGGCCCGCCTCCGCTAGTCATTCCCGGCCCGTTTGTTCCCTAGGCCCCGTTCGTTCCCTAGGTTCCCTAGACTCCGCAGCACACGGTCTATCCGATAAGTCACTAGTTCCGGCACCCTGAGTTTATCGTCCCGACTGCTTAACCGTTCCAGTCTGCCGCCGTTCCTACCGCCGTTCTTGCCGCCGTTCCTACCGCTGTTCCCCGAGGCCCCGTCCCGGCTCCCGTCCCGGCTCCCGTCCCCGTCTTTCCCCTTAAGGCATATACAATAATGCTACCTCCCGAGGTCCTAAACGTCCCTACCGATAGGAACCTCGTAATGCAATTCGCTAAGGTATAGAGGAAGGACTATAACTATACGGGAGAGCTATATAACATCTTAGACGATAAGGTCCGGCTCTTTATACGGACCTGCTATAGCCTCCGAATCGCACTAGGCTAATTTCACGGACTAGTTGTTTAAATCCTTGCCGGCCGTGCCGAGGACTACTATATCCGGCAGATTAATTAGTCTACGGCCATGTTCCGGGCAGTGTACGATGCCCTTAAACGCCGTTTCGATATTAACTAGCGATAGTACTTTACGGAGTGGACTATAACGTTATTTTAGAAGCTTCGGATGTAGAATCCCAGCAAGCCCCTTTAAGAAGTGCTCGAGCTACTATTTAATAAGTTATAGCTTTGCCAACGTGCCCTTAGCCCTGCTTTTGCAGGAGATATCCCCTTACGACTAGCTATTACGAACGCTTGTTAAGGCGTCCCGGAACTTAAATAGGCCCTCTTTCGACCGGCTGAACGGGTAGAAAAGCTGTTTTCCGACCTTCGCTCGTGCCTCGAAACGCACCTCACACGCCGCCCCGACCAGCAATACTTTAACTAACGCGGCCGTGCGAGAGGTCGTATAAGCTCCGGACGACAATAACACGGCTACGTTCTAGGTAAAGAGGATAACGACGATAATAAGACTAATAAGTTCGGCTAGCTAACCCTTTCGGACACTCCTTAGTCCCTAAAATAACGTCTTTGCCTTTGTTTTTGTTCTTTGTTTAAAGACTGCTAGTATGTTTATTGTTTTCCCCTTATTCCTTATTTTTCCTGCTTTAACCCGGCAACGATATGTCCCGGCCCTACCTTAACCCTACGTCGCACCGGTTACATTCTATTCCGGCCCGAATACGCTCTTTTAATCCTTTTGCGATTTGTATTTATTATTTATATTTATTAGGCATTTTAGCTTAATATGCATTTTCTTCTTCTTTCGTACGTTGTAAAGATTATTGCAACGTTGTTTCGGCCGGATCTACGATAATAATAACGGCCCGTTTAACCGGGCTATAAATCCCTGTTTTTCCCCTTCTTTATTCGTTAGCCGGATCCGAGATAACAATACGGCCCGTTTAATCGGGCTATAGATTCTATTTCTATTTGTTATGCTCGATTAGTCCGTTAATACGCTTTACAGCCTCTTAAAGAAGAACTACTAGTATCGGACTAATCTAGTCGTATAAGGAGAAAAGGGGTTATAAGTTATAACCCTTAATAACCCGACGATAACGCCGTTATTAGCCTCGTTATAACCCGGGCAATAGCCTCGTTATAACCCGGATGACAGCGTTAGTAGCTAGGTCACGTGCTCCTAATAAGGCTCTGTTAGGCGCCCGGCTAAGCCGGGCAGGCTCTTCGTAGCACCTATAAAGGGGCCCCCTTTTCCCCCTTTCTAGCTAGCAAGACAAGAGAATAGAACCTAATGCACCTAACCTAATTAGTGCAATAGGTTTACCTTCCGGCCGCTCTACGTAGTAGAGCCCTACTAACACTTGTATTCGCTCTACGAATATCTTATAAAGCTTACTATAACGAAAGAGAAGCGACTAATAATCGATGTTATATCGCTTCGTTAGTTATACGAGCGAAAGGAGATTATAGAAGTACGATAGATTAATAGGAATAATAACCTAGCTAATGCATTAACGAAGTCCTCCTTAAATAAGTCTCTTAAACGCTTCGTTAAGACTAACGCGCTAACCGTTAGGATAGAAGCTTTCGTTATACAGCCGTAATCTTTAACTTCGATATATATAGACTGTTTTTCGTTGCCTAGTAAACGCACGCTATTTCCTTATTTAATTACGCGCTCTTTTCCTTATTTAATTACGCGCTCTTTTCCTTATTTAATTACGCGCTCTTTTCCTTATTTAATTACGCGCTCTTTTCCTTATTTAATTACGCGCTCTTTTCCTTATTTAGTTACACGCTTACTTTATAAGTATTGCTATTTGCATAGTAATAAATTGCTATTTAGATAGTAAACCACGATTATCTCTACTTTTTCGGCGCGCACCCCGCGCGCCTATGTCCCGCCACTAAAATTGAGTGTAGGTATATGGTAATTAAGAGAGCCGCGTAAATCGTGCGAAGAACGCGAAGAACGCGAAGAACGCAGCCGGGCACGAAGCATACATTAAGGAGCCGCACACACAGCAGAGGGCACGCAGCAAAGGGCACGCAGCAGAGGGCACGCAGTAAGGCACGTAGAAGAGGGCACGCAGCAAGGCACGAAGCATACATTAAGGAGCCGCACGCAGTAGAAGGCACGCAGCCGCACACACAGCAGAGGGCGCGCAGTAGGGCACGCAGTAGGGCACGAAGTAGGGCACGAAGCATACATTAAGGAGCCGCACACACAGCAGAGGGCACGCAGCAGGGCACGCAGCAGAAGGCACGCAGCAGGGCACGAAGCATACATTAAAGAGCCGCACATACAGTAGAGGGCACACAGTAGAGGGCACGCAGTAGGGCACGCAGTAGGGCACGCAGCAGGGCACGCAGAAGAGGGCACGCAGTAGGGCATGCAGTAGAGGGCATATAGTAGGGCGCGCGCGCTGCTATAGCTGTTGAATTAACTAACTAAATTAAGGCTATACACGATTTGCGCGGCCCTCTTAATTACTATGTACCTATACGGAAAATTTAGTGCCGGGACATAGGCGCGTAGGGTGCGCGCCGAAAAAGTAGGTTTACTATCTAAATAGCAATTTATTACTATGCAAATAGCAATACTCTACTTTATTATTTAATTGCGCGCTTATTCGCGCACTTATTCCTTTCCCTATTCTATTGCTTAATTAACTATAATAAAAAGAATTCGTCGGTACGGTTTAAACCTTAAACCTCCGGATGTTTATATTTAAACCAATCGGGAAGGTTGTTTTATCGTATGCTATTATTCGGTTAAACACATTCTAACAATTCGCTATAAATATTAAACACTAATAGTAAGTTTAATAAAAAGAATAATCTTTCGGTAGAGTAATATTATTAATATGCTTAACTAGGAATCGTCCTTAAAGGGGTTCCTAGACATTAAGTCTAATAAGTCTAATCCTTACAACCGCCCCCGTCGAACAACCCTAGCACGAATAGCCCCGAAAGAACAGCCCTAACGATTATTTTGTTATTTTTCCCTAGTTACTTTCCTTCCTACTATAACGTTCGGCAAGATAGTTAGTAAGGCTACCCTAAAGCATTAGCAAGGCTACCCTAAAGCACGGTTACTAGCACGAAGCGGTAGTCTAGACCGCCTAATCATTAATAGAGGTTACTAGCCTAACCATAGCGTTAAAGAGGTATTTTCTTGCGTTGCGTTATTACGTTGTAAACTAGCTGCGTATTTAACGGTTATATAGCTATCACAACATAGCTTTAACCTCACACCTACGCCCACGCGATCGCGCCCGCGCAGCTACAACAGCCTGCTCAACCAGACTCTTTCTTTGTTTTATTCTACAAGGTACGGTTTGTTTCTATAAAGGAAAAACTGCGAGTGTGGGAATAGCTAGCTACGTGCGATAATGTAGTCGCACACACGTAATGCACGTAATCCCTAGGATTATGTATACGTACGAGGGAGCTACGTCACCGCGATAGCTTCCCCTCACTTAGCTAGCAACCAACCTAATATAACTACACCGTTTACCCTATAAGGTCGACCTAGAGACCTACTAATAATCTTATAGTTAAATTCTCGATTATCTTATAGTATAAATTTAAATCGTCTTAGAGCCTAAGAGTGCATCTAGCATTAGTAATAAAATTTAGAAATAGTTTTAAGTCTACCGATTAATATATTATTATATCCTGCTTAGCGTAGTAGATAATATAGTCTTATAACTACGGGATGTCTAAAACGACGATAGAGTGTTTGTATCTTAACCTCTATAAGAAAATTAATTGATTCCTTATCTTTAGAAAGAAAGAACTATAGATATCCTTATTTTCGTATTACGGGAACTACGCCTCGACTAATAATTGTGTCTATTGTGTTATTAAAGTATATATTTAGTCGGTCTATATCGGCTAAAGAGAGTAGGAAAGATATAGGTGTCTTTAGAACGTAAAAAGTAATCATTCTAATTAGTATTTTAAGGGCAATAGAACTAAGTAAGTTAATAGTATCTCTACTACTAAACTTAATAAAAGCTTATCTTACCGTTAACTTATCGATAGTAATAGAAAGGTCTTCTTTCTATAGGGCAATATATTAGTTAAATCCGGCTGTTAATACTTTTACTATACCTATGTTAACTATAATGCCTTAGAAGCGTGTCTTAGAGTATATTTTATTAATAATAAACTAATTAGATATAGTAATAGCTTTTTATTTACTATATAGGTCTTCGCTAGTAAGTCGATATATAAATGCTTATTAGCAAATTATCTAACTAGCTTGCTATTATCCTATAAAGTTATCGTCGTCTCTTAGGCAAGATTTATTATTAAAGTCTTCTGCTATATTGTCTATCTCGTGACCTTTATATTATATTACGTAGGCTGTAAAACCTATTGTTAGGATGTTTATAAAGTAGCATTATGCGATATACTAGTCTTTCGATTTCTATCGTTCCTTAGGTATATATTTAGTTAACTAGCATCTTTATTTTCCGTATATAAAACACTTCCTAGTCTATAGACGATTGCTATAGTTGCCTCTATAGCTGCTACGGGCTTAGGACCTTGCTTATAATCTAGTAGCTAATAGGGAGTATCTACTACGGAATCCTCCGCGGAATCCTCTACGATTAAATAATCGGCTATAGTTTCGTCCTCCTCGTCTTTAGTATCTATATCTTCCGCGGTTGTTATTATATCTCCGATCCGTATAGAATGTTTAGTTATACGGGTCGTAGTTATCCTCTTTAGTATCTTAGTTATTAGACTAATATTCCTAGATAAATTAGTTAGATAAACCGTAAGATAGGTGTATTTATAACGAGGATCTTAGGTCGGCAAAAAGAGCTTCGGTATTACGGTATAAGACCCTAATAGGTACGTACCTATATAGATGCGGGTTAACCCCGGACTACGCTAATATTGCCCTACTATATTTCATAGGCATTTTATAGGCATTTTACGGTTATAGCACGGTAATATTACGGTGAAATCTAGTATAGGTAAACCCCGGCATTACGCTACGGCTCTACGGCTATTTCGCGACGCGTATTATAGGGATTTTACTATAATACATAAAGCGTATAATAGGGGGAAATTACCGCGTTAAGGCATATATAGGGAGAGGATTACGTATATACGGTAATACGCGATTAGGCATTATTAAGGAAATTCCTTAAGGAAGCTACGGTAATATACCGGGATTTTACGGTAAAAACCCGGATAGCAATACAGGTATATAATAGGCATCTTCCCCGGCCTAAGAATAGAAGGGATAAGTAATTATTTTCTATATTATTTAATAGTTAAAAACCTACTTTACCTTATACTTGCCTTCGCAACCGGTAGATAGTCTATTACTAGTAGAACTATTAGCCGGCCTAATTCTCTTCCTAGGCCTTATTACGGCTAGCAGTATCCTATCCTTTTAATAACCCCCATAGTATATTAATTATATTAGTCTATTATATAATAAATAGTAGTAATTCTCTTTCCTTAATTCTAAACTAACTTTAGGAGCGCTATAAGTTTAAAGCCTTATAGTGCTAAGAAGAGAGAAAGCATAGACTTATGCCGATTAAGTACTATATGCTAGAGGATATCTTCTAAGGAAGAAAACTCCTGCTTATATATAGCTAACTCCTAGAAGCTAATTAGTTCTTTACCGAACGACTTCTTTAAGATCTTTAGGAGGAAGTAGACGCTTAGACTAAAGAAGCCTAAGCGGTACAAAGCTTCTACGCTAATTACTCCTAATACCCTTTCGACGGATTATATCTACGAAGGTTATACAGCGAACTTCTTATTAAGTTCTTAAATAGCTAGCGAAAAGACACCCGGCTAATCTAACGGGAAATCGCTAGTTTTAACTCCTCCTTTAAAAGATAATACCGAGACGCGCTCTTCTATCGCGTTAACGAGCTACGGTACTACCCCGACGGACGCTTATATAGGATAGAACTAGACCTTAACCCGCCGGCCGGTAGCTCTTACGGATCCGCGGAGTCTTAACCTAGCCCCGCCTTAGCTTTAAGCCTAGCCTAAGCGCTAGCTCTATAGACCGGAACGATGCCCGCGTCGGTTATAATAACCAAAGATATGCTTACCCGGCTGCTAGACCGTCTATAGATAGGGATATCTTACCCTATAGGATAACCGAACGGCGCTAGCGATCGTATGCCGAATAAGCCTACGCCTTAGATCTAAGCCGACGACGTCGGATTTTTTAATCCGGCTAGTCTATTCAACGCTTTATTTAATACCCTTTAGGAGACCGAGAAGACTATTACGTACCGAAGCGTTAAGAGATTTATTAACGCCTTCGAGAGGGTTACTATCCGCGGGACTAAGTACGCCGACGAACTAGCCGCTTTAGTCCCTAGCCTCCTTAGAGGAACCGCGATCGAATAGTACTCCGGAGACCTCTCGGAGTTAGACCGGTTATTGCTCTATACCCTAGGCCTAGGCTATAGGGCATAGTGCTAGAAGCTTAGGACTCGCTTCGCTACCCGGCCTAAAGTCGTAGTATAAGCGCTTTAGAAGGAATACTTTTCTATCGAGGATATTATTAGCGGTACCGACTTTTATAGATAGATATCGCGCTTAAAGCGGAAGGCTAAAGCAGCCTTATATACCGATTAGCACTTTACTATAATAGTCTATTAGCGGCTTAATACCTTACTTTAAGAATCCTTTAGACGGCCTATAAAAGCCGACGACCTCGATAGTTAGGTTATAGAATACGAACGGACGATTCCCTAGCTTTAGACTAAGCTTATAGCCGGATCTTAGGGTAGGCTAGTTAATAAGCTAGCCGCGAAACTTTAACAATCCGCCGGAGGTTAGCGGCCGAACTACGGCTAACGCAATACGTAAGGATCGCTACGATCTAATTCCGCGCTGCAATCTAAGTATAGCACTAAAGCAAGCGGTTAGCGTTTAAATAAGCCTAACGCTACTAACCCCGGAAAGACGCCGATACTAGCCGTATAAGTCCCTCCCGCTTTAGCAATAACGCCCGCGCTTCGACCTTAGTTTAAGCCTAAGGACCCGCTTACGACTAAACCTATAAACGGTTCTAGAGATAACCTTATCGTTATTAACCTCGCTTAGGAAATCGAAGCCGGAGCAACCGACGGTAGAGGAGCTTACCTACCTTAGTACGTTATTAACTAGATTCTTTATGCTTATAAAGACGACCTAACGCTAAGCGGCGAGCTAGACCCTATAGACGTAAACGAAGAGGATAAGCCCGACTATATTAACTTTACTATAGACGATCCCTTACCTATAGGGCCTCGCGTTATCCTTACCTTAATCGGCGATATACTAATTATATAAGCTATGCCGTTAAGGCCCGCCGACTCCCCGGATAGGCTATCCCGCTTTACGCACGCTTATATTATAGCATACGGTAAAGACGGGCCTACCGACTAATATAAAGTATACGTCGATACTAGCGCTAATCGTAGTTACGTTTATTTAGACTTCCTTACTAACTTTAATAATGTTTTAGTCGACTTTACTAAAAAACGCCCTTTTACCGGAATCGGTAGCGCTACTATAGAGGGATAGGCTAACTTTAATATATATATCCTTAGTAAGATTAATAGAGACCTTATAGTCGGCGCTATACGAGTTAGCGCTTAGATTAACCTTAAGCAGCCGATTAGGTTATTGCTCGGCTAATCCTAAAGCATCCTATACTAAGTAGACGTTATAAACTTATCGAGCTATGTAATTATCGGAGCTTACGGTAACTTATCTATCGACGCTTATTTAAAATAGGACGGACCTTAAGTCCGTAGAACCGTCTATAGTATAGCGGATATCTACGTTCCGCCCGGTATAACCGTAAGTCTTTTAGTTAATATTAAGGACCTTCCCGCTAATAAAGACCTAATGTTTTTCTTAATAAAGATAAAGCTCGCCTATAGCCTATTTTCTAAAGGCTAATCCTTAGTTACGGTAAATACCGGTAGTTATATAATAAGGATTCGTAAAAGGCAACGAATTAAAACTATTGTTAACCTTTACGACTAAATCTAGTTTATAAATATCGGCACGTATACTATAATCCCCGATTCGTCCCCAGACGGCTAGTCCGCTTTAAAATCCTCTAAAGACTAAATCGACTTAGAGTTAGCTAAAGCGCTAGATATCCCCGATAGGAAACTACCCCTATAAGATAGCGGCTTTAACTAGCATCTTAAGCTCGGCATTAAGCATAAGACCTCGTTTCTAAAGATTAAGTCGAAGGACGGAGTAAAAATCTACGCTACCGACCTTAAGTTTACTAAGAAAATTAAGCAGTTAGCCGATAAATTCCCCTTACTTTAGACCGACTAAGGCACTATTAAAGTCTACCCGGATTACTATATAAAGATCCCGCTCGCCGATAATTAGCATTAGAAAAAGATCGCGTCTTATATATACCCTTTAAACTAACGGGATAGGGAATATATCGACGAGATATACGATAAGCTATACCGAAAAGGCCGAATAGAATAAGCTACGGAAGCGACCCCCTTCGCCTCCTTAGTCTTCGTCGTATAGCGGACCGTTAACGGTAAGGAAAAGCCTTAAATAGTCGTCGACCTACGTATGCTTAATAATATCGCTATACCTAATAGTTACCTTATGCCGCTTTAAGCCGATATAATCTAAAAGCTTTAGGGAAAACGATTTATCTCCGCCGTTAACGCCCGATCCTTCTTCTACTAGTTCTTCGTCTATCTCTACTATCGCGAACGCTTTACGATAGTTTCCTACCGAAGGCTAGAACGCCCTACGGTAGTACTAATAAGATATAAAAACTCCCTTATATATATCTAGCAATTTATAGACTAGATCCTCTAAGACTATATAGATTACGCGGCCGCGTATATCGACGATATTATTATCTTCTCCGATTCCGCCGAAGAGCACTTCGCCTACCTTACGGCAATCTTCTAGCTATTTGCCGACTATAACCTTGCTTTATTCGCGCCGAAGTCCTTCCTTAGGTACCCTTCCGTATAGCTGCTTAGCTTCTAAGTCGACGGCATCGGCCTTATAAATATAGACGAGAGGGTTTACGTATTACGCTCTATCGCGTTCCCTAATACCCTATAAGCCCTTAAGAAATAGATCGGCTTAGTTAACTAGTTATAATACTTAGTCGCTTACTTCTTATAGTATATTAAACCGCTATAGCGACGTAAGATAGACGAGCTTAAGTATGCTCGAGACAAAGGGAAGCTGCCCTTTAGGTAAGCCTAAGTCCGTTCTACCGCGAATGCTAAGTTCGATCTAACGCCGGAGGAGCTTTAGGTATTTTACGATATTACCGACGCCTTTACCGCCGACGCTAAACTCTATTACTTTAACCTAAAGAGCTAGCTATTTATCTAGCTCGACGCTAGTTATAACGGTTTTAGAGTCGTGCTTTTTTATATCGCTCCCGGTATAACGTAGAACCTAGCGTAAGGCCCCCCTTATATAAGCATTCGGCCTATTCTTTACCTTAGCCGCTAGCTTTAGGGAGGCGAGCCTTAATATTAGCCTATAGAGCTTAAAGTAGGATGCCTCGTTTAGGCCTATCGCAAGCTTCGGTCTTACCTTATCTCTACGATAGAGCCGAAAATTATAGTGCTTACCGACTATACTACTATATACGCGATCGTTAAATAGCAATTACTATTTACGACTAGCATAAAGAGCAGCAACCGCCTCGTCTTTATATCTTAGTACTTTAGCTAGTTCCTGCTTAAGGTTTATTATATTCCTAGCGTTAAAAACGTCTTAGCCGACTCGCTTTCTTAGCTACTAACGACGGAGACCCCTCCCGTCGGGCCCGGCGAGCTCGATCGGATATAGGAAGACGAGGCCTTTATTAATAGGGTTTACTTAATTACTAAGGCCGTTATAACTCCGGCGCTCCGCTAGGAAATTAAAGCGGGATACGTAGACGATCCCCGATAGTCTTAAATTATCGATTAGCTTAGCCCCGACGGCTTTAAGGAGGGACTTACGTTCTTTATCCTCGACGGCCTCCTTTACCTTAAAGAGACCGACGGACGGCGACGCCTTTATATCCCTAAGGCGTACGTCGAGCCGATAATCGAAGACGAATACTAGCGGAAGTTCTACGCCGGTAGGCGCTATATATAGGAGGAGCTTTCCTCTAGCTTTATAATTAGTCGGCTTTTTTATCGAATCGACGATTTCGTCGCGAAATACAATACTTATAAAAAGAATTAGTCGAACCGGCTTAAGCCCGCCGGCGAGCTAGTCCCTATCCGTACGCTAAGCGTCCCTTTCTATATAGTTGCTATAGATTTCGTTATAGGTTTACCTAACGTCCCCTCTAAAGGTCTTTTATAAAAGACGCCTATAGGCGAATACTTTAATACTCTACTTACGGTTACTAATAAATTCTTTAAGATATACCTTTTGCTTTTAAGCTATAACTAATTTACCGTAGACGACTAAGTATAGACCTTATACTATAAGCTTATTTACTATAATTAGGGGATTCCTAAGCAGATTATCTTAAACTACGACCTTAAGTTTATATCCGACTTCTAGCGTATATTATAGAAAGCATTTAGATCTAAGCTCTTAGTCTCTACCGTATAGCACTTTTAGACCGATAGCCTTTTTAAGCGCTAGAACTAAACGGTTAAAATCGCCCTATAATTCTTTACCGCCGACTTCCCTAATAAGCGCTAGGTTAAGGCCCTCCTACCTCTATAGTTCTCGCTTAATAACTCCTTCTCCGCCGTTATTTAAACTTCCTTAAGCGAGCTCGTTACCGGCTAACGTATAGACGATAGCTTACGTTTCCTCGGCGAATAAGCCGGCGCTAGCGACCGATAGGTTCTCTAAGAGTAAGCCCGCGTATCTCTCGCCTACGCTTAAGCCGCTATAAAGCGGCGATATAACGCGAAGCACCGTAAGCTTAAGTTTAAACCTAGCGACTAAGCCTAGCTTTAGCTTAGCAAAGGCTACTCTATCGCCGACGGGCGCGTCGCTAAGCTTAAGGAGCGGCGTATAAGCCCTTTCTTAGTTATAGAGCGGATCGGCTACCTAGCGTACCGCCTTAATATAGATAACTCTATAAATATTTACACTATAGTATCTATAGCCTAGCTTAAGCCGGCGGATATACCTAACTCCCGCTCTAGCCTTAAACCGGACACCGATTATTAAGAAGTCGACTATATCCTCGATATACGTAAGCGTAAATACGGTCGCGGCGCGGTACGCGAAGAGTTCTTCGTTATTTAGAAGGGATAGCCTAGTAGTTATAATTCTTAGGTTCCCGCTTAGGACTTCGCTTAGTAGGATATTATCGACGAGTTCTATATGTAATAGAAGTTACTCGCTATAAGGATTACTTAGATTAAAAAGTAGCGCGCTAGCCCTCGCCGTATATAAGCCCCTTTAGCCCGAGGAGAAATCCTTATAACTTATAGGGCGTCGCTTATAGACGTCTTTACCGGCTCGCCGTAAGTATTACTACGTTAACTACCGATCTTCGGCGGTTAACTATTAGCTATCTTACTTATTCCGCGCTTTTATTTTAATTTTCTTTTTATTTTCCCCTACCGCCGCGCCTTATCGAGCTTCTTTCTCTTCGCTCGTCGTTAAACGCTTTTAGCTCGCTACTTCTCCCCGCGGCTTTATATAGTCCTTCGCGGTTCCTCCTATCCCTAGTAGTTGTATTCTATCCCGCGACCCGGCATTTTATGCCCTCTTTAGCGATTAAGTCGCCCGCTAACCTCCCCGCCTTACCTTACTAAGATTTAAGCGCGCTATATAAATCTATAGTAATAAGCCTTATCTTCTCTAATTGCTTAAGAGTACCGCCGCGTCCTTTATAGCGTAGAAAAACGTAAACCTTACTTTTTACCGGGATTTTATCGACGCTATTATAAAGGAAGGATATAATTGCCTATCCGGCGAGGTAATCGACGGGCGATACTTCCTTAACCCCGACCTTTCTAAGGCCTTTACCCTTACCTTAAAGCGTCCTTATCGCCTAGCTATCCCTCTTATATCTTCCTTAGACGACCGTTAGTCTACGCCGATAGCGCGCTTTACGCTTACTTACCCCTATCGCGACCTAGCGGGGCGCTTTCTTCCTAACGCGGCCTAGCCCCCCCTACCCGTAACGCTCGAAGGATTTATAAGGAATATCTTTTATATAATAGACGACCTTACTAAAAACGCCCTCGGTATAGCTTAGCTTACCTTAACGCTAGCCGACGCCCTTACCGCGGCTATATCTAAAGCCCTTTCCCTAGCCGAAGCTATAGAAATCTAAGCTATCCTCTATATCGTTTAGCACGCTAGGGCTATTACCGTATATATAACCGCGGCTAAAGCGGCCTTCGCCGCTTTTAGGACTCCGGTAACGCTTATAGCCCCGCTTTTTAGATAGTACGTTTAGCGTATGCTTAGTATACTAGCCGGCGCTCTTTATTCCTCCCCGGCCGACGCCGACGACTTACTACGTAAACGATAGGACGTATTACCCGATAATATCTTCGCGGTTTCCTATAGTACGCTCTATTATTATCGCTACGACAATACAGCCCGCTTTACTCTTATCGCTACGTCCGCCCCGCTAATGCCTTTACGCTTATAAATCGTTAAGCATAAGATCCTAACGTATAACGCTATTATATCCGCCGCTATTATTTACTTAGGCATTTTTGCATTACTTTACGGGAATACCGCTATTACTATTACTTTAGCGAGCCTTTTTGCCCGTACTTAGTGCTAAATCGGCGATAACCTTACTTTACTAGCATTCGCCGCTATAGCCGGGCTACTAAGCTCTTTACTCGTCTACTTTAATATGCCGACTATACTAATCGACGATAGCGCCCTCGCCGCCCGCGTCTTAGCGTCCGCCGCTTTAGCAATCTTAGCTAGTAGGATAGCGGCGGTAGAATTCACCGCCGCGTGCTAAATACGGCTAGTCGGCAACGGATTCGCCTTAGACCTATCGGTCTTAATAAGCTCCCCGCTTATAGGCGATACGCGCGTTATTATTCGCGTAACGCCGGTCCCGTTCCCTATTAGCCGCCGTAGTAACCTATAGGTCGCGTACGCTAGTAAACTATCCGCCGCTAACCTACGCGGCGTCTTTATCTACGACGTAGTAGTACTCGCCGCCCTGTCTTAGGAAGATTAAGCAGTATATTGCTTATCGGATAATCCGCGCCCCCGCGTGCGTCTATCTACTACCGGGATATAATATACGGTATCTTTAAGAGCATTCGCTATAGCCCCTATCGTTATTACCGGCGATAAGGTCC
Source organism: Ophiocordyceps sinensis (assembly GCA_012934285.1). Taxonomy (NCBI): domain Eukaryota; kingdom Fungi; phylum Ascomycota; class Sordariomycetes; order Hypocreales; family Ophiocordycipitaceae; genus Ophiocordyceps; species Ophiocordyceps sinensis. The sequence continues at coordinate 1,095,254 of JAAVMX010000007.1, forward strand.
CTCGCGATAAGGCCCTTAGCGCCGCTAGCCTTACCCCCGCCTAGCCGGGCTTATCCTTTATTCGCTTAGTCTCGCCCTCTCGGCGTTTTTCCTTTCTCTTTTAGCTGTTTAATACGGCTCTTTTATCTCGGCGTTTGCCTTATTATTTTAGCTATATAATACGGCTTTATACTCGTCTTTCTACGTCTCGCCTTATCTATTACCGCGTCTCGCTTTATCTATTTAATCCCTTTAAGCTCTATATTCGTTCGGCGGTCGCCGCTTAATACTCGCCTTCCGCTATAGCACCCCGCTTACTTTATATTAGCCGTCTAATATAGTTTCTCGCCTTCTTCGCCCGCCGTCTTAATACGACGGTTTACCTACTTCGTGCCGGTCGTTTAATACGGCCTTCGCCTTTTCCTTACGCGCTTTATCTCTACTCGACCGTTCCTACGTCCCTCGTTCTCGTGTCTATACTCTACGCCTTATCTCCCGTCGCTTAAATCGCTTCCTATCGATCCGCAAGCACTACGAGGGCGTAGTATATCTCTTTAGGGTAGGTATTTATTATAGTATAAGACCTTAATAGGTATATACCTATATAGATATAGGTTAACCTTAGACTACGCTAATATTGCCCTACTATATTTTACGGGCATTTTATAGGTATTTTACGGTTATAGTATAGTAATATTACGGTAAAATCTAATATAGGTAAACCCCGGCATTACGCTATAGCTCTACGGCTATTTTACGACGCGTATTATAGGGATTTTACTATAATACGTAAAGCGTATAATAAAGGGAAATCACCGCGTTAAGACATATATAAGGAGAGGATTACGTATATATAGTAATATACGATTAGGCATTATTAAGGAGATTCCTTAGGAAAGCTACGGTAATATACCGGGATTTTACGGTAAAAACCTAAATAGCAATATAGGCATATAACGGGCATCTTCCCTAGCCTAAGAATAAAAGGGATAAGTAATTATTTTCTATATTATTTAATAGTTAAAAACCTACTTTACCTTATACTTACCTTCGCAACCGGTAGATAGTCCGTTATTAGTAGAACTATTAGCCGGCCTAATTCCCTTCCTAGGCCTTATTGCGGCTAGTAGCATCCTATCCTTTCGATAACCCCTATAGTGCACTAATTATATTAGTCTATTATATAACATTCGGCATTAGTTAAGGGTTTAAATAGAGCGTACTTTAGTTTAAGAACTCCTCTATATATATTAATAAGTGTAGTTCTTAAGGGAAGATCGCTTATAAAGTCTTTGCTAAGTGCCTATTAGTAAAGTTGCAATTTATCGAATAAAGCTTAAAGGATTTTATATAATAGCTTAGCCGGGTATTCTTCTCGCAACTTATAGAAGGTTGTTATTGTCTAGTCTATATAATAGTATACGTAATTAACTTCTATATTAAAATGTCTCTTAATTATATCGTATGCCTTTCGGAAATATCGCTATCTAGTTAATATATTAAATATAATAGGTTTACGCACGTCCTACGAGGATCTTAGGGAATAAAGCATAGAACTAACTTAGTTTAATTTATAGGTTATAGCATAAGTTTATAAAAACCTAAAGTTTGTCGTTAAGTAAGTTATATAGTTCTCCGGTATAGTTCTTATCTTTTGTCTAAAGCTTAATAAAGCGTTATTAGACATCTATATTAGCGATAGCATTCGGAATATTATCTAAAGGAAGTCTTATATATGCCTTTAATAGAATAGGGTTGGAATTGCTTAGCTATTTAGTTATTACCGTAGAACTTTAGTCCGTAGGATTTATAAAGAGATTTAGACGATTAAATCAGTATGATATTAAGTAAATAGTTATACCCGGAACATTAGTGTTAAATAGCTATTGTTTATATAGAACTATCGGATGTTGCTTAAATAGAATAGTCCCTTTTAAATCGAACTACGGAACCGTTAGAAGTGTGTTAGATATCTATAGTATCTTTAGAACGTTTGTTATAGATATTGCTTTTTCTATTAGAACTGCTTCTAATAGTTAGAAGGGGGTTATTCTAGCGGTAATAGGTATAGAAGGATGTATCGTGTTTTTTATCTCTATTTTCTTAGTGTATTCCTCCGTGCTATCGTTAAATTTCTATGTTATTATATCTTCTATAGGCTATTCTAATAGTTTCTTAAGTGCTTATAACATTAGAAAGATCGTTATATAGGATGTATTGCTACGACTAGTGTATATTCCTCTTTTCCTTATTAGAACTTTTAGCGCTCGTTTATAGTCTACGTGTGTTAGACCCTATATATTCGCTATCTATCCTTAGAAGTAGTCTTAGAAGTATAATAGGATCTTATTCCTTTAAAAATCGATCGACGCTTCGTAGAGGGCAATAAACTTAGCGACTAATATTATAATCGCGATGCCGTTATTCTCGTCGGGTTTTATATTGCTATCCTAATGTTTTACGTTAATATATAGAAAAAGGGATCGGTAGATAGTTATGCCTTCTATCTATTCCCTAAGAGTCTCCTCTATAGTATCGGATAAAGGACTAGTAGGTTAGTATGTCGAAGTTATAATACGTGCTTATTTTTCACGCGGTTTATTATTGTATATATAGGGTTCTCTATAAAAAATTTATCGTTCGGCGTTATTAACGCACTTTCTGCTAGTGCTACTCTTCTTCTTCTAAAGCGGTAAACGGTTAGCAAAAAGTTTAAAGAAGAGCTATACGCAACCCTTAGGGGCGAGCTAGACTCGGAAGGTAAAGTCTTCTTATTTTTAGCATAGTTATCCTTCTCTAAGTGCATAGAATAAGATCGTCGGGCGGATGCCGTTCGATAAAGATCTATAATACGTTCGAAGGATATAGAACTATCTCGTCTACCTTACTATCTGTGATTAAGCCTTACAATTACTAATTAGTATTAGTAGGTGTCTTTAGTGCAAATGCAAATATAGGTCTAGTAGTCTTATTAGAATTATTAATACCTATCTAGCTAAGGGCTATACTACCTTCTTTATAGATAAGATAAGAGAAGGGTCGGAGCTACCCTCCGGGAAGCCTCGGTAGCTAAGAATAGAAAGGGATCCGTAAATAGAATGTAAAGACGGATGCGTTAGTTAGGGAAGACCTTCCGCGGACGGATGCGTCTATCGGGACGACTATAGAAGTCTATAGAAGGAAGTGGAATTCTATCTATAGAATTCACTTTAGAAGGGAAGTCCTTCTACCGTAGAATTCTATTAGAATTCCATCTATAGAATTTACCTTAGAAGGGAAGTCCTTCTACCGTGGAATTCTATCCTTAAAAGGGAAGTCCTTCTACCGTAGAATTCCATCTATAATTCCTATACTAACGAGACTATTAGTCGTAGGTTTACGTATAAATTATAATCCCGGATAATGCTAAGGTTAAGCCTAGGCGTCTATATAGTCCCCTAATTAACCTAAGGTCTTACAACTAGTATTTATAGTCGTAGCGGCAAAGGCGGCAAAGGGGGCGTTTTAAAGGCAGACTTATCGTCTTTATCGCTTTCTTTATCACCGTCTTTAGCCTCGTTAGATAAGTCTTTAGCCTCGTTAGACGTCGTATATAGCCCGTCGGAAATATAGCTAAGAAGGTCTCTTTCTATAATAGTATATAAAAGCGAGGATAACGTATCTTATAGCTTATCTAAGACGAGAGTAAGGTCGTATAGAAAGAGGCTATATTTCTCCTAAGCAGAGATAATTATAGCCTTCTTAAACATACGGTTCCGGACCTCTTAGAGGTAAAAGAGAAAGTTAGTCTTACTAAAGTTAGTAGGGCCGTCCGCAACTTCCCGGTATAAAACTTCTTAATGCTAGTGCTTATATAAGCGGAATACACCTACATCGAGAGGCTAGAGTATATATATAAGGTGCGGCGGTAAGGGGAAAAGCTGGATCCTATATTCTTTGCAAAAGTAAACGATCTTAGAAGTAAAATAGCTCTCGCAGCCGTCTATAAGGAGAGCCCTTATTTCTATTAGGTTCTAGGGCCGTATATTCTGCTTAAAGTAAGTAATCTATTTAATAGCGATAATATCGTTAATATACCCCTTTAAGCTTATTGTAAAGACTATCTCGTTATTAAGTGCGTTATTAGTTTATGCAAAAGGGATATTAACGCTAGGAAGGATTAAGAACGACGGAATAAAGGCCCCTAACGCAGATATAGCCTTAACGGCTATAATAGAGACTATATCGTAAGAATCCGTAAGAATTAGGTTCTTAATCTCGTTAAAGGTCTATATAAATATCCCTTTATTAAGATACCTAACTATAAAGCTAGTCTCGTTAAAGTTCTAGGTGTTCTCCGGCCGGATATTGCGTCTTCGTAAAAAGTCTCGCTAGCTACGGAAGAAAGCTTTAACATAGACCTAATCTTATATTGCCTTCCGCTTAGCGTCCTATAATACTGCTTTTTTAACGTAGAAAATACATCTAAACCTCCTTATAAAGCGTTTGGCCTAGGTTCTTAACGCCTTTAGCTTTTTCCCTAATACCCCTAGCTATAACTTCTTTCGCTTATTCCTAAGGATAGCGTTAGCGTATTATCGTAAGGTACGATAAGTAATATAATGCCCTTATATAATTCGGCGGTAGGACTAGCAGATAATCTCTCGCTCTTCTGCTAGCAAAAAGAGCTTATTTTTACCGCTATTCTACGTAACTAGCGGGTGCCCTTAAGCGCGATTATAGAGTCGCGCATACGGTATATTAAGTGCTCGTGCCGCAGCCGCGATCGACCGGTAAAATCCTTCTTTATAAAGCTCGACGCTAGCGACCGTTCGACTCTTAAGGTTATAGGGCGTATTGCGTTAAAAGGTAGGCAAATTAGTCTCCGGATCGACCTATTTCTAAACGGCAGATAGCTAAGGGGTAGGAGTAGATATAGCTTCGATTTTAGTTCGATTGGAATTAAATTAGCGTATATAGCTCGAGATATTAGATTTTGCAATATCGCGTAAGTTATCGTCGCGCGGCGTTATAGTATTATATTATTACTATCACTATAAGCGGGCTTAGTGCCGTAGTATGCGGGACTTGCATTTAAACGAGGATACTTCTATTTACGTTAGTCGCTTATACTAATTCTAAGTATCTTTTTTTTCTTATAAGTCGCTGGGCTTTTTGTTAGTCGCTGTCCCCCCCCTCTATTAGATCTTCGATCTACGGCCTACTAAATAAGGATGCGAGAGATATAGTTTATAGCGGCCGTTAAGGCGCTACAACGGCTGTTAGGGCGCTGCAGCGGCTGTTAGGGCGCTGTAGCGGCTGTAATACCGCTAAAAGCAGTATATTAATAATAATAATAATAATGCTTATTATGCCCGAAAAGGGGCTGCCTCGAGACCTTATTTAAGGGGTCTCTTAGCCTAATTTCCCGTCCGTAATCTCGCACGTGATTTATCCCTTTACCCGCGGATCTAACATACCCCTTTAGCTTCGATCGCAATGCGAGGGAAGCTAGACTAAAGAGCTTAAATAGCTTAAATCCGGGGTCTTTTTGCTAATATTTAATCTATTAATCAGGGCGGATTATTGTATTCTTCCGGGTCCTCCTTACGACCGACTATTATAGCAATTGCAACTCGGCATTTTATGCCTTTACGCTGCCGTATACGCCTTTAGCGGCAATAATACGCCTTATTCCTCCTATATTAATCGATTAGTCGATTAGTCGATTGCTTCGGACGGTTTATATATAGTTTATTAGAGTATACAGGCGGACGAAGGCTTATGTGGCCGAGGCTAGTATTCCCGAGGGCTCGTATATATAGCCGAGGGTTATATTCCCGAGGGCTTGTATATATAGCCGAGGGTTATATATAGCCGAGGGCTTTATATTGCCGAGGGCTTTATATAAAGTCGAGGCTTATGTATTGCCGAGGGCTTTATATTGCCGAGGGCTTAGATAAAGTTAAGGCTCGTATAGCCGAGGGCTTATATAGCCGTAGGCTTATATAGCCGAAGTCGTAGCTCGTAGATAAAGTTAAGGCTTATATAGCCTACTTAATGCGGACGAATGCCGCGAGAGCTGCTTAAGCGAGTATTGCTTCTTAAGCGAGTGTTGCTGCTTAAGCGAGTATTACTACTTAAGCGAGTATTACTGCTTAAGCGAGTGTAATATAGACGAATGCCGTAATAAGTGCGGATAAGGGAATCTTCCGTCGCTGCGAGAGCTATTCGCTACGACGAGGGACTTTACCGCTCGCTATAAGAGCTAATTGCTTAAGTAAGTAAGTATATACGAGGGAGAAGGACTCTACCGCTTACTACGACGAAGGACTTTACTACTCGCTGCGATAAAGGACTCTGCCTCTCGCCGTAAGAGCTGCTTGCTTAAGAGCCGTTTGCTTAAGAGCTGCTTATTTAAATAAGTATACGGACGAAAGAGTCTTCCGACGCCGTAAGAGCTATTTACTTAAATAAGTGTTTATAACGAAGGTAGTCTTTTGTCTTACTGCGACGAGGGACTCTACCGCTCGCTGCGATAAAGGACTCTACCGCTCGCTACGACGAGGGACTCTACCTCTCGCCGTAAGAGCTGCTTGCTTAAGAGCCGTTTGCTCGAGAGCTACTTGCTTAAATAAGTGCGACGAAGGACTCTACCGCTCGCTGTAAAAGCTACTTGCTTAAGTAAGTGCGACGAGGGACTCTACCGCTCGCCGTAAGAGCTGCTTGCTTAAGTAAGTACGATAAGGGACTCTACCGCTCGCCGTAAGAGCTGCTTACTCGAATAAGTACGACGAGGGACTCTACCGCTTGCCGTAAGAGCTGCTTGCTTAAATAAGTACGTATATACGAAGGAAAGGGACTTTTCTATCTTTCCGCCGCTGCGAGCTATTAGCTTATCGAGAGCTATTAGCTTATGTATTAGATAAGTACGCGGATAAAGGAGTCTTCCTCCCGCCGCGTTATATATTCGCTAGCGACGACGAAAGAGTCTTTTTCTCTTCCGCCGTTGTAAAATATATATTACGACGAGAGAGTCTTCCTCCCGCCGCGATATATATACTACGACGGGAGAGTATTCCTCTCGCCGCCGCGATATATATACTATAAGTATATTTACCGTAACGACGAAAGAGTTTTTTTTTCTTTCTTCCGCCGCCGCGAGCTATTAGCTCGTCGAAAGCTATTAGCTTATATAAGTGTATGCGATAAGGGAGTCTTCCTCCCGCCGCATTATGTTTATACTACGATAAGAGAGTCTTCCTCCCGTCGCTACGAAATGTATTTATACTATAACGAGAGAGTCTTCCTCCTCCCGCCGCCGTAAGTGTTTTTGCTTAAGTATCGTTTGCTCGAGAGCTACTTGCTTAAATAAGTGCGTTAAAGAACTCTACCGCTTGCCGTAAGAGCTACTTACTTAAGAGTACGACGAGGGACTCTACCGCTCGCCGTAAGAGCTATTGCTCGATTAAGTATCCGCGATAAGGAAAAAGGACTTTTTCCTCTTTCCGCCGCCGCGAGTACGATAACGAAAGAGTCTTCTTCTCTCTCTCTTCCGCCGCCGTAAGCTATTAGCTTATAAGCTAATAGCTTATATCTTATCTAAGTATATAGACAAAGGTCTCTACTGCTTGCCGCGAATAGCTTATATAGTCTTATTTATTTAATACTATAGATGTTAGTAGGGCTCTACTACGGAGAGCAGCCGGAAGGGAACCTATCGCACGTGTGATAGTATGCGGTTTGGGTTTTTATTGTCTTGTCTTACTAGGAGGGAAGAGGGGAAAGGAGGCCCCTTTATAGGTAACGTAGCCTCGTTACACGCACGTAATCACGTGGGATCACGTGGCTGCAACTGCCTTATACGTATCCCTTATCCCTTGTTCCTATACTAGCAGTCTTTATAAGATCGTGCAAACAGCCTAAACAAGCGTAGCAATAAGGGTCGTAATAAAGGCATAATAAGGGACTAAATAGGGATCTATGGCCTAGTTAAACGGGGCCGTGTTGTTATCGTAGATCCGGCTTTTCCAACCTTACAATAGCCTTGCAAACAGCCGTATAACGTACGGGAAAAGAGCGTTAGGAAGCATTAAGCTTCGGGGCGAAGCAGAGGGGCGAAGCAGAGCAAGAGATAGAGTTATCTCCGGGCCGGGAAAAGAACGTAAAACGAAGCATGAAACAGAGCGTGTGTTCGGGCCGGGAAAAGAACGTTGCCGGAGCGTAGCAGGGTTGTTTTAGGGCGCGAAGCAAAAGAGAAACAGGGCGCCGAAAAGGGGGAAAAACAAACAGGGAATACACTCGCAGTCTTTAAACAAAGAAAGTCATTAAATAAAGAACAAAGGCCGTAAAGAACGTCATCTCGGCCACTAGGGAGTGTCCGACAGGGTCAGCTAGCCAAACGTGCCGGTGCTATCGTCGTTATCGTTATCCTCTTCGGCTAGGATATAGCCTTGTTGACGTCCGTAGCCTCGTCCGTACGGCTGACTAGGACCGGGTCTCGAACCTCGTATAGATCCCCTAGAACGACCTCTTACACGGCCGCGTTAGTTAAAGTATTGCTGGTCGGGGCGGCGTGCTAGGTGCGTCTCGAGGGACGATCGTAGGTCCGAAAACAGCTCTTTAATGCGTACGGCCGGGCGGAAAAGGGCGGGCTCGAGTTCCGGAACGCTACGGCAGGCTCGGACGAGAGTCATTCGCAAAGGGACGTTAGTCTCTAGGTCTTAGTCTGCGAATGTACCTCCTAAGGCTCGTTGGCAAAGCTATAGCTTATCGAATAGCAGCTTAAGGACCTTAGGCAGGGGCTTCTTAAGGTGCTAGGTTTAAAGCTTTTAGAATAACGTCGTTATCTACTCCGTAAAGTACTATTCTTAGTAAACGTCGAAGCGGCGTTTAAGGGTATTATATACGGTCCGGAACGACGTATCCTAATTAACGTGCCGGATATAGTAGTCCTCGGCACGGCCGGCGAGGATTTAACTAATTAGGTCGTAGAATTAGCCGGGCGCGACGCATAGGCTATAGTAAGTCCGTATAAAGAGCCGGACTTTATCGTTTAGGATGTCGTACGGGTTTCCTATATAGCTATATTCCTTCTTCTACGCCTTAGCGAATTACAGCACGAGGTTAGCGTCTATAGGAGCGTTCGGGACCTCGGGCGGCGGCATTGTCATATATGCCTTAAGGGGGAATTTAGGGACAGTAGGGACGGCAGGGACGCGGGGAACGGCAGTAGGAACGGCGGCAGGAAGGAACGGCTGGGCGGCAGGCTGGTACGGTGCAGCCGGCTGGTATTAGGCAGCCGGGGTAACGAACTCGGGGTGCCGGAACCGGTGGCTTGTCGGATAGACCGTGTGTTGTGCAGCCTGGGGAGCCTGGGGAACGACGTTGGGGACTTGGCCGGGGACGATGTGGTCGGGAAACGGGCCGGGAAAGACTGGTGGTAGCGGGCCGGAAACAACGGGAATGACGGGTGGCGGAGCAACGGGCGAAGGAATAACGGCGGCAGGGGCAACGGGGGATAACGAAGGTAATAACACCCTAGCGGCTCTTTAAACAGTAGAAGCCGGAGCCGGGGAACCCTCTTCTTCGTTGTCGGACGCAAGCAGTGCCGAGATTAACGATACGGCGGGGAAGGGCGAAGGCGGAACTAACGATGCGGCGACTTGCTTTACGTAAGCTATAGTGCCGATATCGAATTAGGTCTTCGCGAATTCGTCGGCGGGCTAGATTAGCGGTTCGTCGAGGTCTAGCAAGGTGACGAATTAGCGCGCGTTTAAGCCGTTCCGACGGTCTAGGAAGATCCCGCGCCTTCTTAAGAGGGTCTTTAGCGCCTTTGTGTATTCCTTATTAACTCTATTCCACGTTGCCTTATTCTATCCCTCGAAGTGTTCTTAGAAGTCGTTAAAAAGCTAGAGGCCGTTAATATATACGCTATAGTCTAAAACGGCAATAAAACGGGCCGTGTAGGTTGTAATAGCGATAGCATTATCGTCTAGTATAATATCTGCCTCCTAGCGGCTTATATCGACATACTTATAGAATAGCTTGTATATAAGGTGGCTAAGGGGGTTCTCTTCGGGGAATAGCGTTAGGGCCGAGGTTGCTATCCTATGTTTTAGTCCTGCTTTAAGGCGGTAAAGGGCAAAGTAGGTAGTAGTTCTTTAAATAGTAAAGAATAACTAGTAGGCCGGGCTTAAAGCAGTAAGCGGACTATATAGGTGCCGGGCTTAAGGGAGCAAGCGGACTATATATTATGCCGGTTAGGAAGACGGCGGGGTTATCGTATACGAGGGTCTTTATAATAGTTTTATTAGGAGCAAGCGGCGGGCTTTTAATAGTTGTTTTTGCGTAAGGGTTTTCACGCGATAGTCGTAATTAAATAGCTTGTGTTAATTAAATATATATCCCGTGGTTTTATCTATAGTAGTTAACGGGGTCGCGAAGGGGTCTTCGCGATAGGGTTAGTCGTATTCCTCGGCGGCATAAGCTTCGTTAAAGTGGTAATTCTTCGAGGGTAGTATAACACCCTTATTAGCGTTGTTAACGCACTCTTCTTAATAGCATAAGCTTCGTTAAAGCGGTAATCCGTTAAAGGGAGCTTAGGAAGTGTCCTTCGTTTAGCTACCGAAAGCAGCTGTTCTACGGCAGCTTTATCGGTTCTAGTTCGGGAAGATCCTTCGTTCTTAGCACAAACTGCCCTCTCTTAGTGTACGGATCGGATCGCAGGTTAAATTAACTAAAGGCCAAATGACTATTCAATCGGATCCGTCGCACGTTCGAGGGTTAAGGGGTCTATCTCTTCCACCTAGCTAATCTATGATTAAGCCGAGTCAATCACTAATTAGTGTTAGTAGGGCTCTACTACGGAGAGCAGCCGGAAGGGAACCTATCGCACGTGTGATGGTATGCGGTTTAGGTTCTTGTTGTCTTGTCTTGCTAGGAGGGAAGAGGGGAAAGGAGGCCCCTTTATAGGTAACGTGGCCTCGTTGCACGCACGTGATCACGTGGGATCACGTGGCTGCAACTGCCTTATACGTATCCCTTATCCCTTATTCCTATAATAGAGGGGTTAACTCCTTAATATAGGCTTATTTAATGCTATAGAGGGGTTTACTCCTTAATATAGGCTTATTTAATGCTACGGAGGGTTTTACTCCTTAATATAGGCTTATTAATGCTATAGAGGGGTTTGCTCCTTAATATAGACTTATTTTAGCTTAGCTAGCTAATAAGGGAATTACCCTCTCGCCTTTACTAATAGTAGTAGGATATATCTTAGCTAGCTAACGAGGGAATTACCCTCTCGCCTCTATTAGTAGTAGTAGGATATATCTTAGCTAGCTAACGAAGGAATTACCCTCTCGCCTCTACTAATAGTAGTAGGATATGTCTTAGCTAGCTAACGAGGGAATTACCCTCTCGCCTCTACTAGTAGTAGTAGGATATATCTTAGCTAGCTAACGAGGGAATTACCCTCTCGCCTCTATTAGTAGCAGTAGGATATATCTTAGCTAGGGAATTACCCTTTTTCGCCTTTGCTAAAAGCAGGATATATTATTCTTTCTAATGCCGTAAGGTAGTCTCTTACGGGGGGCTTTTTCGATATATTTATGCCGTATATTGCGGGCTTTCTTTCGATATATTAGTGCCGCGAGTCTTACGGGCTTTTTCGATATATTTATACCGTATATTACGGGCTTTCTTCGATATAGTGCCGCGTGGATAGTTCTCGCGGGCTTTCTTTCGATATAGTGCTGCGTAGATAGTTCTCGCGGGCTTTCTTTCGATATAGTGCCGCGTAGATAGTTCTCGCGGGCTTAGTTCGATGCGAGAGGAATCTAGTCCTCTTGCCGAGCATACTTAGCTAGGCTTTTCTCGCGGTTTAAAGGGGGCCTAATAGATAAATAGTGGCTTCTCTTAGTAGTAGTAGCTTAAAGACTAAGACTCTTAATTATTAGATCTTCGATCTACGGCCTACTAAATGAGGATGCGAGAGATATAGGTTATAGCGGCCGTTAGGGCGCTGCAGCGGCTGTTAGGGCGCTGCAGCGGCTGTTAGGGCGCTGCAGCGGCTGTTAGGGCGCTGCAGCGGCTGTTAGGGCGCTGCAGCGGCTGTTAGGGCGCTGCAGCGGCTGTAATGCCGCTAAAAGCAGTATATTAATGATAATAATGATAATGCTTATTGTGCCCGAAAAGGGGCTGCCTCGAGACCTTATTTAAGGGGTCTCTTAGCCTAATTTCCCGTCCGTAATCCCGCACGTAATTCATCCCTTTACCCGCGGATCTGACACCCTCCTGGAAGGAGGGGGTTAAGGGACGAATTTTTAGTCCCCCCTAGTATTTACTCTCTTCTCCCTGTCCGTCTTACTAGCCAACTTTATACACACCCTCTACTCCTCTTGGAGAGTCCCCCTGAAGAGTCCTCTTAGAGAGCCTGTCCATGCCCAATTGCGCGTGCATCCCAACTCTTCCTCTTCCACGGCACCCCGACTCGCCATCTTCCACGACAACTCACAGCGCCTGCAACGCCGCCGCAAAGACAAGCGATAAGGCCAGATAGATGCTGCCGCTGACTTGACCAGAGGCCGCAGATACGGTACCGCGGCCCGCGCTCGGCGCCGCCGAGCTTCCTCCCGAGGCCGCGGGCGAGTCCGTTGAGGATGCCGTCGGTGCCGCCGTCGAGGTGCTTCCGCTCACAGTCGAGGTGCTCGTGCGATTTCTGCGGTCGCCGCTGCCGTCGCTGCTCTTGGCCGCTTTGCCGTACCGGTCGGCGATGAACTTGAGGGCGTCGTCGCCGTAGCGTCCAATGTAGCTGCCGTGCACCTTCCTGTCGCCGCCCGCGTCGCAAAAGACGTCGCCCGCGTCGCAGTACGACACTAGACGGTCCGAGTACGTCTCACACACGCGGACCGTGGCATTGTCGCGCTTAAGGACCTGCCGCCATCTGCTCAGCATCACCAAAACCCCTCAAGAGCCACGTGGCTGTCGACTTACCCCATTCTTGACGCTAGTTCCCCTGTCGTAGCTCGTGTCGATGACGTGTGTTGGGTCGCCAAACAGCACAATGGCCACGACTGGCGCGCCACGTGGTTAAGACTTTGGGGTAACCCGAGAGAGCAGGACAAGACTGACTATTCTTCTTGATCAGATCCGCAGAGAGCGGCTCGTGGCTCTCGAAACCCGCGCCGGTTCCGCCGCAGAGGGCATCCGTCGTCAATTGGGCGCCCTGGACGCGAGACTATGAGCGTGCTCAACCACTTGATGGCTACGGCAGTCGTACCTGGGAATAGCCCATAATGGCCACCTTGGAGTCTGGGCACGACTGCGTGTAGTTTTGGACGGCCTGTTGCAGGGCCTCGACGCCGTCGCCCACCGACTCGTCGTAGTCTGGGTCCGTCAGGGTGGCCGGGTAGTCGAGGGGCACCACGGTCGAGCCCTTGATTTGCTCGGCGACGCGGTCAGCCAGAGGGCCCGTGATGCCGGGGCCCTTGAGCTCCGAGGTGCCGCGGGCGACAATGAGGTAGAGGCCCTCGGCGCAGGTGTCGGTGGCATTGCGAGCGGCCGACACGGCGCCAGCCATGAGGGCCAACGTCAAGGCAACGTTTCCGCGCATGGTTTCGTCTTTATTGTACGAGTGCTGGGCAAACTCAATTGCTCGTGCCTGGTTCAGAGCCTCGAGTTTGACTTTGGCGGACAAGGGCCTCGTCGGTACACTGCAAAGTCGAAGCAGCACAGCAATCACCCGACGGACGAGACGAGGCGGAGCGGGAGAGGTGAAGAGAGGAACAGGCGGGGACGACGAGACAGCGCACAGCTCAGCTATATCCCCGTCAATGGAGCTGCAGCCTTGGCCAGCATCTCGTGTACTAGCTCGATGTTGGGCGGCCTAGCGGCGGAGGATTCCGAGCAGACGCTGCGTCACGTCCGAGCCTGGCTCATTGGAAGACGCGCACGCATGGAGCAGCTCGAGGTGCGGCGGGCCAACTGCCTACCTCGGGCGTCTTGGCCGGCGTCGGGACTTGTTGTCAGAGCTATCCCCGCGCAAGTGTTCTGGTTGCGAGGCTCGATTTGGCGCGACGAGCCGCAGGGGGTTGCCGTCAATGTGACCCAAGGCCGGGGTGTCTGCCTGCTTCTTTCTCCCCTGCCTTTTGGCCCCCCCCTCCCAGTACGGCCGGCCGCACAGATTCATCGGCTTCCTGTCGTAGCATGCGATTGGCATTTTTTAGTCGTTGCTCCTGCGAGGGTGAATTCGTGATGCGATGGTGCCGGCTGCGCGTATGCATGTGTGTGCTACTGCAAGATTGGATGGATGCTGGGACGACTTTGATGGCAGTCCGGGCAATTCGTCGATTGGGCTCCCGCCCTCGGTAGCTTGCTTGGATAGACGAGGACAACTGGTCCCTTGGTGGTGAGCCATGTCGAGGGTGGAGTGCGTGCTCGCTTGCAATGGATGGTTTTGAGCCAAGCGATGGAGCCATGGCGTTTCGAGGGCGCGGGAAGGCGTCCGTGGCCGAGGCACCAACATAGGCCGGGGTTGACGCTGGCCAGACAATGGAACGATTTTGCCTTTGCCGAGTTGAAGCCGTGAGGTATAACGTTGGACTTTTCCCCGTGGTGCCCCCAAAGACGGGTCACCACCACCACCGCCACCACCATCCCAGGGTCGTCTTTTCCCCCGTCTCGAGAGCACAAGGGCTGGCCGCCCTTGCAGAGTTGTTGATGCAGGCACGCGCGGCACGGTGCAGGGTATAACCCACATGCAGCGGCATCGTGTCGTGTGACGGGGGGGCCCCGGGCAACGGCGGTGAGCTGTTGTCTCGGGCGTCTCGGCGGTGCTGAGCTGGGAAGACACGTGCGGGTGGATGGTGGATGGATGCACGCACGGAGCGGAGGCGCCATTTGCATTCGAGGCCGGCCATTGCAAATCGGGGGCCGCTAGGTACATAGACATATAGTATGTGATTGAGCAGTCATATGCATCTATAGAGTATCTGGTAGCGAATGGCAGCGGGATTGGAAAGATGCTGCTGCCGTCACCTTCCGTCACCTTCCCCATAGTACTCTCATGACAACGCGATGACGTGACGCATCCCGGCGCCTCGGAAACCCGAGAAACGCACCTCTACCCGACGCTAGGCCGCAACGAGGCCCTCTAGCCCGGAGCTTGCGCCTTCCCGTGTCTTGTCTCGAGCCAAGAAGATGTCGCTGGAACGAGAAGACGGGGGCAAGAAAAAAGGGCAAGGGTGCTGTAATGGCGGAAAAGGAAAAAAAAAAGAAGAAGAAGCCGTTTCATGTCTCTAATGCGGACCGTGGACAAGATGAACCCACGTGGTACTGGCCCATTGTCTCGCAACTTTTGTCAATGGAAGAGGTGGAGATTGGCTTCGGGGAAGGAGGACGACGTCCCGATGAGCCCGGACTCCGCGGCTGGCGAGCCATCGAGATCTTTTGTCGTTTTTGTCGTTTTTGTCGTCCGGCTGTATTCTCGTCACAACCGCCCCGAACTGCCGAAGCCAATGGCCGGCACTAGTCCCGCCGGTGCCTGCGTCTCTCCCCTCGAGCCGTTACTGGACAATGGGGGCGTCGCACGAGGCACGCGCGCATCCGTCCTCGGTCGCCTCACACCCACACAAAGCAAAGTCTTGCACATTCATGTACCCGTTGGGACCTAGGGGCCTTCGACATACTTTTCGTAGGCATCATACATCATACATGCAGCAAAAGTGTTGATGGTCGAGATGATGCTCGCCTCTGAGTCATCATCACCTGCGTTTGTCGGCGGCCCACTAGGGGAAACATGGTGGATGCTGGGGAAAACATGGCCGCGGACCCCGGCGTCAACCCAAAAAAGTATTTACATACGTGCTACCGAACCTCGACACACGCTCTCTCTCTGTGCCTGGCATGTAGTGCTTCATATCTGGACCTTGACCTCGTTGGCACAACCTCCATCTTGACCCTCACGCCTTCTCGCCACTCGCCGCCATGACGACATTGGCACCGACATTGGCATCGACACCGACACCGGCACCGGCATCGACATCAGCATCGGCATCGGCACCGACATGGCCCTCGTCCGTTGACTCTTCCAGTCCTCCGCCGCCCGCGGCCCCCCCTCCCGCGCCCCCTCCCGCGCCCCCTCCCGTCGACGGCGTCGTCAAGCAGCAGCCGCCTCGGCACTACCTCGACTCTTCCGCCCTCGACTCTTCCGCCCTCGACTCTTCCGCCCTCGACTCTTCCGAGGACGACGGCCCCGAGCCCGCCGGCCCGGCCAACTACAAACGTCTCGGCCGCGAGCGTCCCGCCGCGCTGTCCAGCTCGCTCATCGAGGCCGGCTTCGTCGCCACCATTGTCCTCTCTATGATGCTGAGCGAGTACTTCATCGGCGGCTTCAACATCGTCCTGCCGCCCCTCGCCGACGCCCTCGCCATCCCCCCGTCGTCGCGCACTTGGCCCGCCGGCGTCACCAACCTCACCACGGCCGCCCTGCTGCAGCCCTTTGCGCGCATGTGCGACCTCTACGGCGGGCGTCTCGTCTTCCTCTGTGGCCACGCCTGGCTGCTCGTCTGGTCCGTCGTTAGCGGCTTCAGCACAAACGCAACCATGCTCATCCTCTGCCGAGCCATGCAGGGCATCGGCGCCGCCGCCTTCCTGCCCGCCGGCCTGGCCCTGCTGAGCCAGACGTATCGCCCGGGCCCGCGCAAGAACTTTGTCTTTTCCATCTACGGCGCCTTTGCCTGCATCGGCTTCTACTTTGGCATCTTCATGGGCGCCGTCGCCGCAGAGTACCTCGACTGGCGCTGGTACTTTTGGATCGGTGCCATCATCGGCCTTGCCATTGCCCTCTCCGGCCTCCTCACCGTGCCGCGCTGCCTGGGCGACGTCGACCCGGACGCCCGCATGGACTGGTGGGGGGTCTGCACCATTGTCCCCGGCCTCGTCCTCGTCGTCTTTGCCTTTACCGATGGAGGCCACGCTCCCAACGGCTGGCGGACTCCCTACATCTACGTCACCCTCGCCATCGGCCTCGTCTTCCTCATTGCCGCCGTCTACGTCCAGGGCTGGGTGGCATCCCAGCCCCTGCTTCCGCCGGATCTCTTCAAGCACCGCTGCATCAAGCGGCTCATGGGCGCCCTGTTTTGCTCGTATGGCGTCTTTGGCCTCTTTCTCTTTTACGCCAGCTTCTAGTATGTGCCGAATCTCCGCGCCCTCTGCCATGCTAACCCTCACCAGCATCGAAGACGTCATGCACACGCCGCCCATTCTGACAGCCGCCTGGTTCACCCCCCTGGCCGTCGGCGGCATGTTCCTGGCCATTGGCGGCGGGCTGGTCCTGCACATCATCCCCAACCGCCTGCTCATGATCATCTCGTGCGGCGGCTTCTTCCTCTCGACGCTCCTCTTCGCCCTCCTGCCCGACCAGGCCGCGAGCGGCAAGTCGACCAGCTTCCTCTACTGGGCCTACATCTTCCCCGCCATGCTGGCCGGCACCATTGGCGTCGACATTACCTTCAACGTGACAAACGTCTTCATCACCACGGCCATGCCGCGGCGCCACCAGGCGGCTGCTAGCGGCCTCATCAACAGCCTGCTGTACCTGGGCATCGCGTTTTGGCTGGGCATCGGCGATCTGGTCGTTTCGGCCATGGTGCGGAGCCGCGGGGAGGAGAAGCTGGGGCGGCGCGAGCAGTATCAGATTGGCTTCTGGGTCGGAGTCGCTCTCTCCGTCGTGTCTTTCTGCCTGACCGTCACGGTCAAGATGGGGCAGGCCGAGGCCACCCTGACAGCTGACGAACAAGCCGAGTTGGAGCGGGAGACGAACACGACATGAAAACAGGCAAGGGGTTGACACGAGTTTACTGGCTGGGACGATTTACGACTGATGACAAGACATTAACTCTCTCGCAACTGCGTTACGCACAGAGAGGCAAGCATATCAAAAGGCACTCACCGTCGGGGGCCACCTCCAACGCCACGTCGTCTCGCCGTTCGCTTGGGACGGCCGAATTCACGGCCGGGGTGGCTTCGGGCTCCAAGGCATGTGCCGGGATGGGGGAGCATGCAGCCCGGGCAACAGGGGCCAGGGGCCCGCTACACCTTCTTTCTGCACGCGGCCGGATCCGTGGCTGAACAAGGTTGTCAAGCATCAGGCGCAAAGCACAGCACAAAGTATAGAGCATAGAGCATAGTAGTATAGAGAGGGGACGGCGTGTGCGGGAGGTTAATGACGACAAGGGACTTGAAGAATCAGGCTCAATGCAAAGTAAATATGGCACAAGGTTTCCCGTGCGAGGCAGGCTGGGAAGTGGGGGATACGGAGTCGTGTTGAGAAGTGCGGGATGCAGAGTGATGTGACGAGTTGTCGGTCATGAGGGCACCGCGGAGATGGAGGCCAACAGCTCAAGTCGACTAGGCTACATGCATACGGACTGATACATACATGAAGAGGTTTGCTTAATCTCTTGCGCAGTGACCAACGGTTGTGTCGACCACGTTGCCCCCGTGGAAGAAGCTGTCGTTGCCAAGCCGCTTAAGCGCCCGTCGCAGAGCACACACACAAGCGTGAGACAGGATTTCGGCCAAGCCCAACTGAGACAATATGCAATGTGCTTTTTTTCGGCCCCCGATACAACCGCGCGCTCGGCCGCGGTGGGAGGGCAAATCGAGGTGGGTCTTCCGGGCCCGGACCCGTCGGCCGGCCACGAGGCAGAATGTGGGGGCGCGCTGCCAAAGGCCGTCGGGCCTTTATCCTTCCCCGGCATCTTCCGCGGTTGAGACATTTCAAATTTCAAACCGCGAATCCGACTCCACCGGCGCCGAACGGCTCTCCACCTCGGCCGCCGGGACAATCTTCTCCCGCTGCCGTTGCGCCCGTCATCCGACGACGTAAACGCAGATGCCCCGCCCCGTTCTGCCGCCGCCGCCGCCGCCGCCGCCGCCGCCGCCGCCTCCGCGCAAGCACCAGCCATAACCCCGGCGCCGACGAGTGCCAGCCCGGCGACGCCGCCCACGACGCCGCCCACGCCGCGCACAATGGCGCTGGTGCTTCCGTTACTGTCATACTGCTCTCAATGGCCGGCGAGGACGCCGTTTGCTGCCATGTTGAAAAAGACGGCGTAGATGATGTCGATGTCGACGTTGAAGCAGCCGACCAAGACGCCTCGGACGACTCCGAGTCCCCGCGTTGCGCTCGGGGCTGCAGCAGTAGTAGTACTCGGTCGGCGTGCACATCTGCACCTCTGTCCACGAATTGGGGTTTACTGCCCAACATCCATCAGTCCTCCGTCACCCGGCGCCGCGGCGGTTGCGCCCCGGCGGTTGTCGCACGGTTTGCGGTACATGTACTGCCCCGGGTACGCGCACATCCCGTTGGCAAGTCACGCGTCTCCCCTACCCGGCAGGCAGCAGATGCGGAACGTCGTGTTGCGCTGGTCTCGTCTTCATTTTCGCGCTTGGCTTTGCTCGGCCAGAGAGAGTCAGAGAGTGAGAGTGAGAGCAGTCAGGAACATAGCCTCATGCACAAGCCTCAGCGCTCCACGGCCCAATTATCCATAACACGTCTCGGCTCAGGGGACAGGCAGAGCCGGCTGATTCGACGGCGGCAAGTGCAGTCATGCTTGAATCCGTTGCTCACTCTGTCACATCGTAATTTGGGCATCGTGCCTGACAACATCAACAAGTATGACATCGGGCAAGTCCAGCCAGCACAAGGTGGAAAGTAAAGACAGACTGGACAAGAGCAATCCAAGGGGACAAGAGCAATCCAAGGCCTCGACCGCCCTCGCACCTGTCGTCAATCCAATGTATTCTCCCGTCTCTGCCTCTGAGCGGCCGCTTCCGCCACGGCCCCCCTGCCGACTCGGGCCGATCTGACACAAATCGTACCCGACGCAACCTCGGCCGCTTTCAACCCAAAAGCTTCATCTTCCCTCGCCACGCCCCTTTTCGTTTCGTCCACCGCGGCACCGCGACTCTGTCCCCCTTCTTACTGCCTCGCCCAGCCCCGTATCGCGCTCAACGTCGCCGACCTGGCGACAGACCGATCCATCCATCTCGATACACGTGGAGAAAATGGGAAAGGCGACGTAAACAGACTTCGCAGGATCAAACAAGGTGGTATCCCCGTCGCAAAATTACAAACCAACTTTTTACTCTCGAATCCGGGGGCTAGGTCCGTCGTGCTCGAGCGGCTCAGCCGTGCAGGCCGCACGTCCTCTGTCGCATCAGCTCCCGCCGTTTCTTGTCCTTGGCTACAGTGTCTGTTAGCATAACGCATACGCACAAGCAGGTCGATTGACTCGAGTACTTACCCTCGTCGTACACCAGGAACTCGTGCAGGGCCGATCCGGCCGGCACCATGGGCAGCACCGGCACCTTCTTGTCCGTGACGACTTCGAGCAGCGCAGGCCCCTCCGTGTTGATTAGCCACTTGAGGCTGTCGACAACCTCGGCCGGGTCCGAGACCCGCCGGCACTGGACGGCCATGGACTCGGCCAGCTTCATAAAGTCCGGGTTGACCTGGTGCGTGTGGGCGTAGCGGTCCTCGTAAAAGAGGTTCTGCCACTGCGTCACCATGCCCTGCTCCTCGTTGTTGAGCACAATCACCTTGATGCCAATATTGAACTGCGACGCCGTCGCCAGCTCCGTCAGCGTCATGTTGAAAGAGGCGTCGCCGTCAATGTCGATGACGAGCGCGTCGGGCCGCGCCACCTTGGCCCCGATGGCCGCCGGCAGGCCGTAGCCCATGGTGCCGAGCCCGCCCGACGTGATCATGGTACGCGGGTGCCGCCAGCGAAAGTGCTGCGCCGCCCACATCTGGTGCTGGCCTACGCCCGTCGAGATGTACGTCGTGTCCTTGCGGTCCGCCGTCAGGTTGCTCAGCTCCTCGACAAGCGTCTGCGGCTTGATGAGTCCGCCCGGCCCGGCCCGCTCGTAATGTGACAGGGGCCACCGCCGCTTCCACTCGCCAATCTTGCCGAACCACTCGCCCCGGTCAGACATGGCCCGCGGCTGGATCTGGGGTAGGATATGGCGCAGGTTGGTTGCCACGTCGCCCTCGACGGCCTCGGTGGCCTGGACCACCTTGTTGATGTTCTTGGGCATCACCTCAAAGTGGACGATGCCACCGCGCTTCTCGGCGGCGGCCGCCTTGGCGCCCGGGGCGAACTTGGCAATGTTGCCCGTGACACGGTCGTCGAAGCGGCTGCCGAGGGCAATGATGAGGTCAGCTTCCTGCATGGCCATATTGGCGTAGGCAGAGCCGTGCATGCCCAGCATGTGCAGGGCCTTGTCGTCGAGCTCGTCAAACGCGCCGAGGCCCAGCAGGGTCGTAGTGACGGGGATGGACGCCCGGTCGGCCAGCTCCTTGAGCAGTTCGGGCCCGCCGGGGGACAGGATGACGCCCTGGCCGGCGTAGATGACGGGCTGCTTAGCCATGTTGACGAGGTCGGCGACGCGGCGGATCGACGACTGGAGCTGGCGGCGGCTTAGCTCCATGGCGGCCTGGGAGGCGGCGCTGGGCAGTCCGGGAAGGGCCGTCTCGGTAGGGATGGCCTTTCGCAGGATGCCGGCCGTCACGTCCTTGGGCAGATCGACGAGAACGGGGCCCGGGCGGCCACTCGTGGCAATCTCAAAGGCCTCGTTGATGCGTCTCGGCAGCTCAGCAACATTCTTGACCATGACATTCCACTTGGTGCAGGCGCGCGATATGCCGATCACGTCGGCCTCCTGGAAGGCGTCGCTGCCAATGGCCGTGGTGGGGACCTGGCCGCAGAAGACGACCAAGGGTGTCCCGTCGGACATGGCGTCCTGCATAGGGGTGATGACATTTGTGGCGCCGGGGCCCGAGGTGACGAGAACGACGCCGGGCTTGCCAGATGCCCTGGCGTAGCCCTCGGCCATGTGCCCGGCGCCCTGTTCGTGCCGGGGCATGATGAAGTCGAAGTGTTTTGAGTTGTAAATGGCGTCGAAGACGGGCAGGATGGCACCGCCGGCATAACCGACTAGATTTGGCGCGAGTTAGCGATGAGGGTCCCCACGAGAAAAGGACCCAGCCAGACAAAGGGCCGCTGTCCATGGGGCGCGGCGGCCTGCTTGACGAGGGGATGGAGGTAGGTGGACATACAGATGTGCTTGACACCCTGTCTGAGCATAATTTCGTGGAATATCTCGCCACCTGTTTTGCCGATGAAGCTGTGGTCGAGAAAAGGGTAAGTCGATGGTCGAAAACAGCCGAGGCCTTGTGTATTTGAGGGGTGTGCGTACGACTCATCCATATCACTTCTTTGCGGATTGACCAGCGGCTGGACATGACTCCAGTCTTGCTCTTGGGCGTTGAAGGCGGGACTCGGTATGGGGCGGACCTGACTGCGCGATGCCAACTGTCAGTCCAGCGTTGCTTGACGCACGCAAGTGTGCGTCTATGCGACTCGCCTCGCTCGTCGACGAGGGCAGGAAGACAAGTGGCGGGATGACTTACGGCGCGGCAGTCGTGGCGGCGGCGGCGGCCGTCGTCTGATTTCTCTGCGCGGCAGGCGCCTTCGGGTTGACTTGGACGGGGGGAAGCTGCGTCGTCGTGGTAAATTGTCTTGCCTGGCCCAGGGCCCTCATGGCCTTGGCCGCGTGGCGAGTTCGCAGCATCGTGGCGGGAGATGTTTAGGTTTCTGCAGCTCAACGTCGATTTTTTCCTTTTCGCAATTGGCCCGACGCAGCACGACGGGGGGCGGCAGCGATGAAGGAAGCGAGGGCGTCCAAGGGAGATTGGCGTATTGGGAAACCAATTGCGGCCAGGGCAGACAAGGAGGGGAGGAAAATTACTATGAGGGTGGCGGACAGCCATCGGATGTGGGCAGAAGAGTCAGAGAGCGGCGCCGTTGGAGGGGTGAGCGATGCCGGCGTCGTTACATCCCAATTGAAGCGGTACCTCGGTGTCAGGTACCCCTCATGAATCACCGAAAATCGCTGCGCACTGTCTGTTGCAATTGTGGCACGGACCACCCTTGCCATTAGTCAGCCTCGCCGTGCAGAGTTTTAGCCCTCTACACGCCGCATAGCTTTTTAGCTCTTTCTAAATCGATTAGAGCTTTTTCTATAGGTTATAGCCCTCGCGCACGCTTTTTCTAGCGCACGCTTTTGTTAATTATCGTGAGATTGATTCTACGATAGCTTTAATCTTCTATATTTTCCGGGTATCCGAAACGATATATTTTGCCGATCGGGACCTTATATGGCTTTCTATCACCTATTACAACAATAGGGCGTTTTCTATATAACCTACCTCGCAGCACGCTAAGAACGCTAAGATAGCATTAGTAGCCCTACGGAGGGCCCGAGACGCTAGTCTTAACAAGCTTTAAGGCTAA
Source organism: Ophiocordyceps sinensis (assembly GCA_012934285.1). Lineage (NCBI taxonomy): Eukaryota > Fungi > Ascomycota > Sordariomycetes > Hypocreales > Ophiocordycipitaceae > Ophiocordyceps > Ophiocordyceps sinensis. The sequence goes on from JAAVMX010000007.1 coordinate 1,118,575, forward strand.
GAAAATTATAGCTTATAGTTTATTAAGCTATTAATCGCCTTAGGTATCGAGCACCTAAAAGGGCATATTAATAGTAAGATCTAGCCCGTAGTAGAGGGCTCTCCCGGCTTTAAGAAATAGGATATAAATAATAGGGTGACTAAGCATTGCATTATTGCGAGTCTTACTCCTAAATTATAGGATTAAATCCAAAAAGAAGGTTAGGATATAGAGATAATAGCTTTTAAGACTATAAAATAGATTAAGATAACCTCTATAGAGGTGCCCGAGGCGATATTCTACTCTATATTCGTAGAGCTTGCCACTATCGACGCGAGAAAGTTCGCAGACACGGCATAATATTTAAAGAAGCTTTATTTCTGCTAGGACTAGCTTATCGCGGTCTCGAGGAACTTAGACGAACGAATCTTCGTTATCTTTGCCCTTAAGGGACTAAAGGCACATCGACCGGACTGGTTCAACAACTAGAGTCACGATCAACAGAGAGGCAAAGAGATCTCTAAAGACATGGCCTTGCAATGTATCATCGTGTATCCCCTCCTCCTTTTGCCTCCCCATCCTCCACCTTTCATCACTGCTCGCTCCAATGAAGCTTTGAATCAAATCCAATCGCCAGTCCGTCCTCGCCCCCCTCTTCCCTAGGATATCTCTTTCGGCCCCGTCCACAGCGTCTGGCCCTCCCGGTACAACAAGAAGTCAATGGTATCTCGGCACAAGAAACAGAAACGCAAGCAAAGGAAATGGATAATAGAAGTGAACGCCCATGCCCGATGCCCTTTCGTCAATATTAGGTATACGTGTCGTCGTTCCCCTGGTGAGGAAACCGTCCCACGGCGTCGAGAGAGCGCCGGGAGCGGCATTAGGGTGTATGTGACGTGACGAGGCAAAGGAAACGTGGGCGACGCGATGAATGCGACACATCGATGCCAGCCCGCGGAGTCCATGTTCTTGCAGGCAATGGTGACTGGAGCGCAGTTGCGGCTGTCACCAAGCCTGACCGAGCCCAGCAGAGATCCCGAACCCGCCCTTTGCCCCCATCAATATTAGAAAATAAATGCAATGCTGTTGCATCAGACAGGTGGAATAGTGAGTTGAAGTGAGGGATCTGGCCCCACCAGACAGGCAGGCCTACATGCCTAGCATCGTGGGCATCAGCTCCGGTGGGCACGGGGGCTCGTGCGGCACCAACTTCTTCGTCGGTCGCAGCGTCTCCATGCTCATGACACGACCCCATGAGGCTGGCCGTTTATGAGGCACCGGCGTCGCCGGCCGCACCGTCGGCGTCGTGCTCATCGAGTAGTCGTACATGCCCTGTGGCATGCCTCCCATTTGCGGAGAGTAAGGGTCGAATGCGTCTATGCCGCACCATGGCTGATGCGGGTTCTGCTCCAGCTGAATCGAGTACATCATCGGCGCGTTGCCGACGGGCGTGTGGACCTGCTTCGGCAGCCCGGCGGGCACCTCGGGTGCAAACTTGGGTGCGTCTGGCGGCCACACGGCCTCGTTGGGGATCGGAAACGGCGTGCCGGGGTGCGGGCCCGTCGCCGTCGCGTCTCCGCCCATGATGGTGTCCTCGCCGTGAACGCTGCGTGCGCCGTGTCCGCCGCTGCCTGGCGTCGTCGTCCCGCCTCCGCCGCTGCCGAGGACGCTCGCTGGCGTCGGCGGGCGCGAGGCTCGCTTCCCCTGCCGGCTCGACAGCCTAAACACCGACTGCGTCAGGCTCGAACGGCTGGATCGCCTCTTGGAGACGGTCAGCGTCGACGCAGCGTCGTCCTCGATCTTGGGGCTCAGGTTCAACGTCGAGTGTCCCGGCGAGTTGATGATGCAGGAGCTTCGATACGGTAGCTGGAAGTACATTTCGACGTCGCTCATCGGCGGTGTGGTTGGCGAGGTGAATGGTGGCGTGCCAAGAATGTAGGCCAACCGCACGAGCTGGGGGATGTTTTCGCCCAGGTGACGGCACTCGAGGATGCGCTTCAGGTCTCCCGAGGAGCGCGGCCGCCAGAACAGCTGCTGCCGCTTCTCCTTGGGCCAGATGCAAGTCTTCCACGTGTGCTTGACCTGGGGTTGCCTCATGAGATTCTGGACCTGTACCCCGTATTCCCATCGCCGGACGTCGTAGCCTTCCTCGAAGTGCTTGGCAATGTGCTCAAAGTGCCTGTCGCGCGTGGCCGACGAGTCGTCTGCGGTGCGGGCCTCGAACAGGCGGTCTTTGCAGGCGCCGAAGCCGCAGGCAAAGACAACCTGGGTGCACAGCTCCGTCCGGGCGGCGCTGTTGGGCAAGGCTTTCATCCGGTGCGCCTCCTTGGAATGCGTGCTGTAGGCGCGCTCCGTCGAGAAGGACAGGTGGCAGCCCTTGGTCCGGCAGATCCATTCGACGTCGGAACCGTGGAAGTTGTGCAGGTGCTTCTTGAAGTCGCTCTTGCGGCCAAAGCCAACGGGACTGCCGTCCAGGAAGCACATGGGGCACTGGTACTTTTTGGAGGTGGGAATTGCCAGCTGGGGAGATGGGTGCGAGGTCACGTCACCCTGGGGAAGCGGCGACGGCACGGGGGCGGGCGAGTCGAGCCATGAGCGTTCGCTGATTTTGCTGGGCTCGGGGTCGTGCATGGACTGCACGTCGGTGGCAACGTCAGGCCATGTGCACTGGGTGTGGATGGAGGCGTCGTCGGACCTGCACTGGGACGCTGCCGAGCTGGTCCACGCCAGCGATGGAGCGCTCACGCTGCTAAGCAACGTGCTCGCCGACAAGGTCGAGGCGCTCGCTGCAAACTTGTCAGCGGGATGGGGAACTCGGGTCGTCACATGGCGGGCGGCCTCGTTGATGTGTGTGAGCTTACATGAATCGGGCGAGCCAGTCAGTGCGCATAGAAGACTAGGGATACCGTAACGCTGGACAAGTCGGAGAAGCAGCTGGTGGTCCTCATCTGTCAGGGGTCGGACGTTGGTGTCCTCTGCAGGGCGAATGGGAAACATGGTAGCTGCCGGCGATGCCTCCGGAAGCTTGCCACGTGACTCTCAACGACGGAGACGGGTCAGGGCGCGCGAGGCGGCTCAGTGAAGCAAGGGGGGTGGGAGAAAGGGCAGCCCAAGCAGCGATGGTCGTCGATGTCGTCGTCGCCGCCGCCGCCGCCGGCTTCGTCGTGGTAGCGATCGTCGCGACTTGGTGGAAATATATCAAGTAGCGCAGCCAAGGTTTTCCTCGTCGTCATGTCCAGGCCTCGGGGAGTCTGACCAGAGCCAGCTCAGGGCGGGTCAGCGCTGGGCGGGTCAGCGCTGGGCGGGTGGCGGCCTCGCACGCTCGCGCAGATGATGCACAGTGAAGCGGATTGTAGCGAATTGTAGCGAGCGAGGACGAGACGAGGCCGACGGATCGTGCAGGCGGATCTAGGAGGGAGAGTCGCTTGTCAATGGAGCTGCGAGGTGTGAGAGGAGCAAGCGAGACCCCGGGATGAGCTCGTGTGGTGTTTGCGCAAAAGCCAGCCGTTTGATGGCACACGAGAGAGACTTGGGCGAAGGAAGGCGACACGGGCCAGCCAGGAACAAAGACAAGGAGACGGGGCCAGGTGGAAAGAAATGAACCGGGGATATTGAGCTTCTAGAAGGTTTCGGATCAAGCCAGAGCGAGTCGGGCTGTAGAGAATACATGGGCGCGCAACGAGAAACCGAAGCGGGCGGGAGGTCTTCGATTTTCTTCATCGGCTGCCCCCACTGCCTGGAAGGGGGGGAGATGGGAAATCCGGCCCCCCATCTCTTTTTGCTCGCCTGCCTCTTGTTCTCTTTTCTTTTTTTTTCTCCCGGACCCCGGCTCGCCGGGAAAGGTGGTGTGGGTGAGTGCTGTCGACATTGTCGCCCGGAGCTAGGCCTGGCCATGGTCCATCAGCAGAATCCCTGCCGCGAAGACACATCGGCAGCCAAACAGAAGCGGCCGTTTCAGGAACGGCGCCACTTGTGACCATGGACCCAGCGGATTCTGAAACGGCAGGGCGGGGCAACCCCATGCCTAGGCGTCGACCAAGAATGGACCTCTGTGGTCGCCGTTTGGAGTCCCCGAGAGCCAACCACAAGCCATGGCGAGCCGTCGTATGACCTGGCTCGCAGATTAGCTGTTGTATCGTATGTATGTTGCGCGGACGCCCCAGGTGATTCGTCAACCGCCCTGTTTTTCTTTCATCGCTGTAGAGAGAGTGGGGAGACCCTGAGCTTCTGCCGTCCTTCTAGAAAAAGTTTGTCGCGATGCCGGCAGGCGGCAAAAGCGGAGAAGACGCGCAGACGGGCTCACGAGTACGAATACTATATATTGATTATTCCCCTTTCGCCCAAGACACGGACACCGTCTGCCGGGCTCGCGGACCGAGTGCGAAAGAGGAAAGGCGGGCATGAAAGCAGACCTTTTTCCGGAATGGGTGGTTGGGGCGAGGACGAATGACGACGTGTGCTCGACGGAAAAGACAAGACCGTGAAGGATTCCGTGGAAAGAGCAGGGACGCGGCAAGGCGGCGGCAAGGCGGCAGCGGCAGGCAGAAACGGGACGGGGGCTGATTGGACGGCTCTGTCGCCTCGAGTTGCACAATGCGCATAGGACGCTGGTCGGGCATGATTCGTCGACGGCCAGAGTTCTGCATGTGCCTGGTTATTGTCGTCCAATGGATGGTGGGGCGGGAAGCCTGGCTTGCGATCAAGGATAAGATGACAACGAGAGACGGGACGGACGACAAGGCCCACGCATCCTTACCTCCCTCACACCGTAACCTACAGCACAGCGAGAGCCGTTGCCGGTAGAGGCAAGGCTTGAAACGACGGGGAGCATGGAAAGGACGAACGTGTTCTCGCTGGGCGCCATCCCCAGGCGGCATCGCGGGGCAGGTTCCAGGACAGGGGAAGGGGGAGGAAAATCGGGAGACAGATGGCGGCGGTGGAGGAGAAAGGGCGATGCACGAGGCAAAACCAAGCCAAGGCTGAGCAATGTGACCTGTGCTGCAGAACGCGCACAGTGCAGAGTGACCGACACGGCACTCCGCACGGAGACTCATCCTGTCGACAAGTAGCGTGGACCGCCGTGTGACCAGCCGAAAGCTGCAGGCCAGGCACAGTGCGTACTCTGGCAAGGTGGCCTTTATCGCCTCAACCACCATCACTCGAAAGTGCAACGCTTCGTACTCCGTACGGAGTCTCTTCATCCTCCCGTCCTTGAAATCTCCTCCAACTCGCCGGGAAACCCCCAAACCTGTCCGTGAGATAGCTCCCCTTCCTTTGTTTCCCGCCAGATCGCGGAGTTTGATGGACAATGAGGGTAAGGCCACCCCGGTTTGAGTATCCTGGCGTGTCTAGGATTTCTATTCTAGGGCTTCAGGGGCGAGGCTTGTCCAGGCCGCCTGTGCACAGTGTGGTATATAGTAGCTCGAATGCGCAGATACGCATGTACACACTGTTTATACTTTGATTGCCGCTCGCTGATAGTATCTCGCTAACGCATGTACATACGGCATTCGGAGTACAGCTGCGCATGCCATGTGCATACCTGGTATGTACACTGTAGTAGGTACACACTTGTCCACAAGACCGACCAACCACCAACCACCAAGCTTCTTCCATCCCCTGCCACATCGGGATGGATGCAGGCTTTGCATCGTCATGGTCCGGCATCGTGGCCATGGAGTTTTCCCTCCTCTCCCGCTCGCCAGCCCACATGAATTTTTACAGCCGGCCGCTCTGGCCATGATGCCCTCCCTCCCTCATCGACGACGACGACGACCAAGAACAATGAGCTCCGAGGCAGCCTCCTCCCACTCCCCCCTCTCATGTCCTGCTTCGCACGCCGTCTCGTCACAGCCCGCCGGCTCCCCCTGGTCCCCTTTTCCAATTCCCTGTCAATGGAGCCTCGTCACAAACGCTGGCTCACGCTTTGCCCGGTTGGCCAGCACAGACGCCGACACACAGTCTGACCCTCCCTCGCTGGCCGCATGACGTGAGACGCCCCCCTATTTTACTGTATGAGGGCATATCCGACAGTACTACAGTCTACGATGCACACCGGCGTTGCCTGCATGCACTGCTAGCCCGGATGCGTCCGTCTCATCTGTCGCATCAATCGCACCGTGTATGTACATATGTAACATGACAGCAACACCACGGCTGGCACACTCGACGGCAGCAAATCACGACCGTGACCGCCCAGGCCACGTGGCGCCCTGGAAGTTCCTCCGCCGTGCCTTTCTAGAAGGGTCGTACAAGACGTGGCGCCTTGCTCCAGTCTCTCCGGGCCCTCCGATGCGGGTGGGGAGCCATCGTATCTCGTCGTCCATCCACGTCCATCCCTCGAGACGCAGGCCTTCGTATTCATCGTCCACGCGAACACACCCTTGGACAGTCTCACCCATGTCTCTCTCTCCCCCCCTTGCCCATGTCCTCTGCAGTTGCTTGCGTCTGAGATTGACACCGGGTCTCATCAGTCCCCTGTCACTAGCAAATGCTGTGTGCTGTCTCGAACACCAAGTTGCATTTCGTCTCAGTCTCAGACAGCCGTTGCCCAAAGGGGGGACCAACAAGTGGAGTGTGGGGACGAGTTTGAGATTGGTCACCGATCCCACACACCGTAGTATTTACATTTGGGATGAAATTGTCTGTTATTCCTGTTATTACTATCGAGTATTCATGAGAGATGCCAAGTTTCCAGATAATATTTGGGCGCATCGCAGGACCCGGGAACACATTCCTACAGGTCCTCAAGTGGCAAGTGCCGATGGCCCTACATATGTAGATACTACTAGACTGGAACTGACACGCATTAGACTCATCAACAACCCGGATTTAGCCTTTGGCCTACCGGCAGAGCCGCGAACAACAGACCGACTTCATGCCAATGCGTGTCATGCTTCATACACCTCATATCTACAGGGTCAAAACAAGGTTTCAACTCTCGTTCAAACAATGGCTTTGATGGCCTCGAATGGCGACATTCTTGTAGACGAAATTACCGCCAAGCTTATCCACGGTGTTGTGTTCAAAGGCTATTTGGATAGCCGTTTCGATTGCCGGTGTTCCCATAGCCGATGCCAATGTTCTGCCATGGCGGTCGAATCTCCTGTCGTCGGCGGTCCTTTTCGACATTGCCGGCATAAGCAGCGAGGAACCTGCCCGCCCAGCCGGCATGATGGCGTTCCTGCGTGAAAACTGCTGGTTTATCAACCATGAGAGCACGACCACTGCCGCGAGCATGGTCCGGCTCTGGGCTTGGATCGACAGCCTCATTCATACCCAAGCAGATCAACAACATACAGTTTCCTACGGCCCAGCCCACTGGCAGAAGTGGCTTGAAAAGACAGCCAAGCCATGGTGCACGCCGAGAGGTGGCTGTTGCAGCCCCCTGCCCTAGACCCTGAACCTCGCTTGCCTGCCTTCTCGCTTCCTCTGCCCGATCCGTCACCCATGGTGGTTCCTGGAACGTGGGGGATCGGGGCCATGACACACACACATGTCTGGACATGTGCTCGCTGTTGTTGGTCCCGGCCCTCAGCTCGTCAAGGGTTCGATTTCGCCACAGCCAGCAGGCCTTTATGGCGTTGCCAACATGGTGCGTCGACGTCTGATGCCGTACGACGTGACACCCTGGCTTGTGACTGATTTGTTTTTCTGATTGACCACGGCATGCTGATGCTGTCTACGAATATATGTGTGCGTACCGAGTACACATCACCGTGGCCGGGCGTCGTGGGACACAATATTTCGGACTTGGCCAGGGGTGTGCGGTCCAGAGACGTCCGACGAATGACAAACAGGAGGATGAAAATGAAGGCACATGAGGCCTCTTTATGTCCAACAGCCGTGTGCAAGTTAAACAGTACACAGCTCGAAAAAAAAGGAGATGCATTTAATAAAGGCTGGTTCTTAAACAACGGGTGCACGCACGTCCACTACACGTCTCCATGTTGTTTGCCATCTCAGGCAGGCCCCGCCCCTTTTGATTCCTGTGCACAACGTCACCATCTCAGGCAGTGAAACCTTGGAGAATCCCTCCATCCCGGAGGATTTCTCAGTGTTACCTTGATGTAGGTATTCGTACCCTTGGCTGACAATCGATTCCATCAGCAGGGGGGGGAAACGTGCCCCTGGCAGAAATTTGAAATCTCACGGGCTACGTAGTACGTAGTACATGAATTATGTGACGCCAAGAGTCCGGGGAGACGGCGTCCATAGCATTTCCTCGGCTCGGCAACCTCCCGGTATGCATTAGACCCCGGTGCTGTTCAACTTCAAGTCCCGGAGGGCCGTGGGAAGGGGGAGAGGCCAAGGTCAGTTCCGTTCGAGGGGCCAGGGTTAGACCTGGAGCTTGACTTTTTCTCTTTCCGTATTTATCGTTTCCATGGGGTTGTGGAATTCCTCTTCGAGTGCGTGACGTTCTGACGTGACCTTCGAGCGTTTCTGCCCCGGCGAGCCCCACTCCGGTCCGAGCCCGAGGGCCGGCGTCACCGGCGCCGCCTCCGGCCGGGTGCGGGATGTGATCCCTCTTCTTCTTCTCGTTCAAATTGACGCTGCCCTGTTGAAGAACTAACTGGCCGACTATCGTGCCCTCAGTGTAGGTCCTTTGCTATGTCGCATGCATCATCGCAGCATCTTATTCGCTTCATGTTCCTGTTTGATCATGTTACCTCTGCCATCTCCAACTTTTCTCCTTCGCCCGCGACTCCGACCTTGGATCCAACTGCCGAGAACATGGTCCCTTGCCTTGGCCACCCACATGGGTTCGAGATACATCCTTGTTCGGGTCCTACACTTGGAGACCAAGATTATCCACTGTAGCTCGCTTGACACGTAGCTCGCATCCAAAGCGAGTGAATCAAAGGCCAGCCTCAAACACCAACATGTGGATATAGCCCCCACCGAGCTATCCCGAGCCAACATTCTCGTCCCATGGTAACGTGCGTGCATATTCTCCGTACGATTGCGCTATTTTCCAATAGATTGGATACGCATGTGGTTGTATGGAAGCCTCGAAGATTCGATGACGCACCGGGTGCAGTGCTAGACCATCCATCCGTCTCCCCAACGGGGGATCCATGCATGCAGCGATGGGCGTGATCAAGATTTTGCTTCAGCCCGAGACGACAAGGGATGCAATCCAGTTTTCGGCCCCTATACAGTATTGAGCGTTTGGAAAGTTCCAAGGCTCGGACTGACGAGGGCATCATGTGTCGTCCCCATACGTCTTTCCGGAGTTTTGGAATCACCGGCCTTGGAGCCGCAAAGCTTTCACAAAATGGGTCGGGGGCCATGGAACGGCTAAAGATACGATCCTGGCTTGGATGTCAGCTGTGGTGATGCTGACAGAGCGTCAAGGCCGACTGATACCCGGAGACTGAGGTCAGGGCGACGAAATGAAAGAGGCGTGTAGTAGACGACGGTCCTCGGCACAGACCCCCTTGGACTCGTCAAGATTCGAAGTTGGGTTTGGGTTGTGCCGGGAGCTCTTCGTCCCTGAGCATGCAAGAACTAGACAAGGAAACTTGACCATGGTGGCCCCGGCCAACTGCCGGAATTCTCCCCAACTCCGATGCTTGTCTTGGAGCACGGTTTAGCCGCCGCAGTCGACTGAAAGAAAACACTGCGGCTCCAAGCTTGGCAGACCAGCACAATGGCTGGCTCCATCACTTACAGGGATGGGAGACCCCCCCTCGGCCGGGAACAAGGGCGGTTGGCTCGGAGCGTGCTGATGAAGATGGAAGCTGCCCAAGAGGACGAGTTGAGGCGAAAACACGGCAGTCTTGGGCAAGGGAGTATGGTTCATCAGGTCGGGCTCAACTTGGCTGCGCCAGACTGACGTAGGATCCCGGGCCGGCGAGCAACTGGTCGATGTCGTCTGCGGCATGTTTGATATATATAAGGGGGGAGGGGGAGATGGCATCTGCCAGGCTACCGTGGCATCCGGGGACCACGATTGCAGAGCAAAGGTCTGGTCATGTATGGTCTCTCGGGCAGTCCTGTGCGTCTGGTCCCCGAATGGGCTCGCCTCGACGGGTAACATGGATGAAACGTGGGATCGAGTTTCAAACCGAGGTGAATGTCACTTGACAAGCCCGTGTCTCGGCAGTCTCCCAATGCTCCAAGCCTTGCAAGCCGGCCGATGGACTGGCTCGGGACACTGAAGACCCCCCCTTCTCTTGCAACTCTCATCCACCCCCAGCAGCAGAGCCCTGTTCTGGACGACTCCCAGTCAAGTATGGGAACAGCCCTCTCAGTAAGCACCCGTCACCCCTTTCCCGCTGTCCCTCCTTGGCGTAGCGGCGGCCCCCGTCGCAATTCGGTGTGATGCCTCAGCCGTCTCTCGCCGTGACTGTCAATCTATGACTGTCCTCCCTGTCAGACCCCCTTCCTCGATGTCACCTGGACAAGCCTCGCCATCGAGTCCAGCCCCCATCCACTGCTACCCAACCGCTACCCAGTGCCAAGGACTTGTTCCCGAGAAGCCGCTCCCGGGATCGTTGGCGCTTCTTCTGCGGGACGGAGATGGTCTCCCGTTTCCTCGTCCAGTCCATGTCCCGATTCCGCTCTCACGATGCCAAGTCGAGGACCACTCCTCGTCGACTGTTGCCAGGCTCAAGCAGGATACAGTACAGGCCCCGGCGGCTTGGCCCTGCCACGTGTGGCAATGTCTTGCATCAGTCTTGTGTGACCAGCCGTTTTACTCCGGTGGTGGAAGAAGCAAAAGCAAGTTGCTCTCACACGTGGAGAGATGTTGGTACATAAGCCGGGCCCTGGCCCATCCACATGTATTCGTATGCAAGGCCAGTATGATGGTGTCTCAGCTTTTGTCTCCTCACCTTTCTTCAGGCCCCCTTGCCGGAGAGGCAACGCTAAGTGAGATGATCAACTCGGCGTCCTGCCTGCGGCAAAGTCATGTTTTCTCCCCCCCTTTTTGCGACAAGACGTCTGCTGCTACGGAACGAGAATAGTCTCCCTGCCGCAAAATCATGACCAACGCCAACTGTCTCCCTCTCGGCCAACTCCTGTTGGTAGCCTTTTCCGATATTTCCCCCAAGTCCCAACCCAAGAAACATGTCAAGCAGTAGCACACCATCCCGGCCCTCTAAAGGCCATGCTTCCAGCCCGTTGCCGGGTGCGTCTCTAGGAGCCCTCCATCAGTGTGTTTCACTTTCAACACACACACATTGCAGCTCGACGCGTATTCGTGGCACTACATGTAGCCGACGCCTGCCGAGATGCCGGGGGCTCATGGACAGCGACGTATGGTAACGTCTAGCACGCCGTCAGGAAGAAGGCGGGGGAACATAGGTCCCGAGCATGCCTTGGTGCCCCTGCGCCATGGGACTGCCCACGTCGTAGTATGTGTCCGTCAAGGCTGGACTCTGGAGACCGGTCGAGCCGTAGACGTCGGCCCAGCCATCATGATGATGAGCCCTGGGAATGGCGGACGCTCCACCGCCCAGCACTATGCTCTGGTCGGGGTGGGAGGGCGGCACGGCGCAAGCGTCGGCGGGACGGCGGAAGGCGACGTACTGCGGAGGGTAGACGGACGGCGCCATGAGGCCGTAGAAGGCTTGCGGAGGAGTCATGGGAGTGTCCACGTCGCCTCGGTTGCCCTTGGCGTTGTCGTCGTCTTCGTTGCCGCACACGCCATAAACATGGGGTCCGGCCGAGGTCCGGAACGGCATGCCGGGGGCGGCGTGGGGTCGGGGACTTTCGGGCACGCCGTGGTAGGGCGGTATCTCGGTCCGCGACATCTTGTATAAGTCGGCAGTGTCCAAGCCAAGCCCCTGCCGCGGTAGAGGCTCGGGGGGCGGCAGCGGGCTGTTGCGCATCTCGTGCTTGATGGCGGCGGCGGGACAGAGCTTCCTGACGGGCAAGTCGAGGTCGAGCTTTGCGTGCACCTGCCTGGGCGCGTCGGGGCCCGGAGAGCCGACGAGGACGACAAGGCCGAGCAGGCGGGGCAGGTTGTCGAGGTGGCGCGTCTCGAGCAGCTTGCGCAGGGTGCGGCTCGTGCCGGGATCCCACCGGAGCGGGGCCGGCGCGGCGTCCTCGGCGCCGGAGCTCTTCCAGGCGGCGGCGACGCGGGACTGGTTCAGCAGGTTGCGCATGCGGTGCGAGTAGTCCCAGCCGCCGGCCGAGCCGCCGCGGCCCTCCTCGCAGTGCTTGATGAGGTGCGACGTGTAAGCCTTCCAGGCGGCCGGCGCCGTCGAGTCGTTGGTGGCCTCGAGGACGTGGTGGCAGCCCTCGTGGCCGCAGGCGAAGACGGTCTGCGGACAGAGCACCACCTTGGCCTCGTCCATGCGCATCTGCGAGCCGCCGTGCTCGTTGCGCAGGTGGATCTGGTAGGCCGTCTGCCAGTCAAAGGCCATGCGGCAGCCGGGGTGCTGGCAGAGCCACTGGGCGTTTGTGTTGTGGAACTGGTCAATGTGTCGCCGCAGGTCGTTGCGGCGCGTGCACGTCTTGGTGATGCCAATCTCGGCGCAGAACCCGCACGCATAGTCCATCCGGTACGACGACGACGACGAAACACGCCCGTTCGGTCTCGAGCCCCCGGCCCCGCCTCCGGCCCCGCCCCCGGCCCCGGACGGGAACAGCGAGCCCGGGCCGCTCGCGAGACTGGAAAAGGCCCGTTGACGCGAGCCCGGAGACATGCCGGGATAGCCCACGGCCATGGCCATGCCAGGGGGCACGCCTTCAAGCGTCACCGGCACGAAGCTGCCGTCGTAGACGAGAGGGCAAGGTCGTGGGCCGTCTGCCAGGAGAGCGTGATTCACAAGCGTCAGTATTCCGTCTCTCCTTTTCCTCATCTCCTCCGCGTCAACTTACACAAAGAGGCTTCACAGCTTTCCTCGTCGACAAGTCTCTCAATCTCATGCCGGCCATATCTCAACAGCAGCCGGCGGATCATGATGCGGCAGTCTTGGCTGTCCAGACGGGGCGAGCCCGGAGCGAGGCTGCCGTTTTCCGACTCGGGCGTCATCATCGACGCCGGGCTCGAGGCCGTAGACATTGCACCGGGGGTTCTTGGGGGTAGGTCGAGAGGTTGATGGTCCACGTCTTTGCCTTTCAGAGCCGACGGTGCCTGCCAGGTGGCCTCGACCGCCCCTCGAGGCAGCACAACTGTGGTCGAGGCGTGTTGGGGCTACCACCAGGATAGGGGCATCAGAAATGCCAGAGACACGGCAAGGCCACGAGTGAAATGCCAAGGCGTAGCGTAGATATAGGAACAAATGGGCTCGGCAAAAGGACACAGATCGGTGGCACGAGGACGTCTTCGAGAGGCTTCGAGCCGGGCGGCTAGGGGGTGAAGAGGTAAATGAATTCAAGGCAGTGCGGCTTCCTCGTCTAGTCAATCATTCCCAAGTTGTTTTCGAGTGCCCAAGAGACGACAAGAAAGATGGAGAGTCGGAGCAGGGAAGGACCTTGAAACGACTTCAGGAACGGGACAGGCGTCGGGCTTTATGGCACTGCGCTCTCCCGGGACCAGCCCCTCCTCGTCTTGGCCCATGTTTGCGCCGAGAACCTTTTCATCTACAGATGCTCGAGACCCGGACGGGCCTGTAGACGGCCATCTGGGGCTGCTCCCGAGGGGGCGGGGGCTCAGTGGCTTGCAGGACAGGGCAAAACAAGCGACTTCCCTGAGGGGGGGGGGGGAGGGACGCCTGGTCCGGCTCATGCTCGTGGTACACAGGGTTTGGGAATAGCGTGGGAGTGCGTATGTGACTCTTGGGGTAAGCAGATGGCAAAGGTGGGAGGGTATGAGAGGAGGAGGGTGAGGGTGGCTTCAGGGCTGTCCGGTTGTCGTTACTCGATCCGCTGTTAGCGTCGACGAGTAGAGTGAAGAGTTGAGACCTTCAGGGGTCTCCTCCTGAGAGAAGAAAGGGGTGATTTGTCACGACGAGTGAGGCAGCGACGGGCTCGGATCGCGTGGGATATTGAATCAGAGCTAGGACATTGAATCCAAGCTGGGATATTGACAGAGCTAGGATGCTGAATCCAAGCTGGGATATTGACAGAGCTAGGATGTTGAATCCAAGCTGGGATATTGAAGCAGAGCTGGAGACGGGTACGGGAATGCAGGCTGTGCATGGAGACGCCGGCACCCAGGCCGCTGGGCTGGATCCTGCATGGCAGCCGGTGCTTGCAAGTGACTGTGGCATACTATCCTGCCGGCTCGACGACTGGGCCAGGCCTGGGACGCCCATACAGAGGAGGAGGAGCCGGGGACGACCGGGCAGATGGACGAGCGAGGGGTGAGAGGAGAGACGGGGCAACGGGCAAGGGGTTCATGGCCCGGTGAGATGGTTTGTTGATCTGCTCTCGTCATTTAGGGCTCCCGTACTTCGTACTTTGTTCTATTTTTGCTTCTTCTTCCAGTCTAGTTTACCAGTCTCGACTCCTAGCTCCTTGGTCGTGTGGAGAAGCCGGTGGCTCCAGTTCTGTCAAGCCGTTGGCTCCAGCAACCTTTTGTCAAGACGGCGTATTCTGTACTCGGCCGAGTGAGCAACAGACACCACGGCACGCGGTGAAGAAGAAGGGCAACGCAAAAGAAAACAAGGCCACCATGTCCACACGTGCTCGAGACGCCCCATGTGTATGTGCCTGCATGTAAGTCATGCTTGATTAAATCACGAATGGCGTTGGACAGCCAGCAGCAAAGGACGAGCCAGGCAAGCAAAGCAAAGGGGGCGGAAAAAGGGGAGCAAAGCAAGCAAAAGGCGCAGAGAGGAAGCTAGCAGCAGGCACGCCGGGCCCGTCATCCGTGGTCTCGCGGGAACCAGACTCTCCAGCGTCCAGCCAAGACAGTAGAGATGCGGTTTCTGTAAAAGAAGAAAGGAAAAAAGGAAACCATCTACAGCAGCGACCGTGGGCTTCTGGACTTGAGTCCGAGTCTGATGACTGGCATCCGTATAGTACGAGCAAGTAAACGTGAGGACACGTCGAGCATGTCATGGCTCAGAGATACAACCGTGTCTGAACGGAACACGCAATGTAGGGCGGGCATGTATTCGTACATACGAAGTAATAATGTGTACTCTGTAAGATGGGCTGGATGCAAATCAGGGGCGCCGGCCAGAGACCGTTTTGTTATTCATGCTTTTCTTTCCCTGGGTCCATTCGAGACTCTACCGTACTCGGTACGCTCTCAGTCTGCTCAGTCTGCTTCCAGTCTCGTCCGTCTGCTCCCAGTCTCGTCCGTCTGCTCCCACGTCCAGGCCGCCTGTCAAAATCCTCGCACCGCAGCCCAGCCGCGTCACCCCCCTTCCCTCCCCTGTTCAACCTGTGCCGCTTGGTTGGCCTCTCTCTTTCGTCAAGGGCCTGGAGCGACATGGGGCTTATGCTGAGCCAATGCCTGCGTCTGAGTAAGGGCCTGCTTCGATGCAGCAGGGACTGATGTGCTGTTATTCGCCCTTGTTCTCCTCATCCGATGCGGACCAAGTATACAGACAGACAAGCAAACAGGGAATACATTTACATATGTATGTACGCCCTTTTACCCTCGCATCACTGTCCAAGCAGAGAATATACTAGAGGCACGCACTGCCATGGTCTCTCCCGCTCCGTTTTGCCTCGTCGCCGCCTCCTTGGCCTCTCTCCGTCGACTCTTGTCTGCGCCTTGTTTCTTTTTCATGCCATCTCCCCTCCCTAGTCCTCCGTACGAGTTACGCACGTCCATAAGCATCCTTGCTTTTTCCCCGTCCTTTTCTCGGGTCCTTGCCCCCCCCCTTTGAGCTATTAGCTGTACATACGTGCTGGGTCGACAGCCCATGCACGCTGCGTGTTGCACATTTCCCCTTTTACCGTCCTCGGCTTCCCTGTGCGATTGCTTCCTTGTTTTGGTGACCCACGCGTGCTTGCTTCTCGTCAGGACGGCTCGCGGTCGACGACGACGACGACCCGTCTGCGTCCCAGGGCAGTCGCAATGGAAATGTGAAGAGCCGGGAGAAAGAAGAGCGAAGCCGTAAAAAGCAACGACATGCCGTCGTCGAGTCCCTTATGCCGCACCATCTGCACAGTCATGAGCGCTACTGGACTCTTACAGAGAGATATGGCGATATCTCGCGTGCCAGACGTCGATGCCGAGCTCGACATGTCCTGGTCCCATTCTATCCCCCAGGCTTATTAGAATCTCAGTCTGTATCCAGACGTGACGACGAGGAGACCAACAGCATCATCCTCCCCGTCAGTCCAGGGCCTTTGTACAAAGCCCGTACAATTCATGTATATTGCCCATTGCATTATCCCCCCAGCCCCTGCGGCTGACCGTCTCGGGGGCAACGATCGTCGGCGTTCGTCAAAGCCAGCAAAGGAGACGTCCAAAGCCGCAAGCCACCACGCTGCGTCTCGGCGTCAGCCCGTGCAGCCCCGAGAGTGAGTGCTGCTGCTGCAATGCATGGCCCGGCGTGGGATTTGTCAAGCCAAACACCAACGAGACGCTTGCATGACAGTGCAGCCAGACTCGTGGGCGCTCCTTTACCGAGTCTGGGTGAGCTCTCAGCCTGGGACGGGCAATCTGCATCAAACTGTACGTATGTACGACAGGCAGAGCAGACACACGTCCTCCAAAACAAACACCGCACTGCCGAGACATGAGTGATGACGACGGCCAGATGACAAAGAAACATCATCGCAGATGATCCCCAACAAACACCGAGCAATGAAACATCCGGTGCACGTCAGTCAGGGCCCTCTTCCCCCACACCCGGAAGGGGGGTGGGTCTCAGGGGCTGAGCCTCCGGCCCCCAAAGCCTTGTGGCCACGAGTTGACGTCCTTGTGCAACGGTCAAAAGACATGGTCAGGACAGATGTCTACTCTCACAACGTACAAAGTACATTGATTTGTGCTCATGGATAGTATATATATTCGCAACTCGTATACTTCGTACTTCGTACACATCTACGCCGCGTCCATGAGTATGCACATGTGCTTGAAATGTCTTGATCCAGATTGTAAATAAAACAAAACTGCAGATTATATATAGTCGCCATCTACGAATACACGGCCCGGCACCTGCCCGTCATCTCATCACATACCGCACCTTTGCCTCCGTCACAAACGACGCCCAGCCAACCAACCAGGCCCCCCAGCCGCCCTAGACTTGACACCAGCAGAGCCCGTCCGTCAGTTCAGCGCCACGGCCCGCACCACGCAGGGTGTGATAGTAGTGGTAGTGCTATCTGCCAGCATGGCGGGCGGACCAGATGCTCGGGGAGGGAAGAGCAGAAAGACATGTCGAGGACGGGCACACACCACACACACACACACACACACACCCCCTCTCGCTCCTCTTGCCCCGAGGCTGGCAAACTGCCGAGCAAGGGGGCACACCAGCCCACCGGCCATTGGCTCTCGCTTCGACCAACAGGGGCGGACGTGCTCGACTCGATGCGACGGCAGACCACAGACACCAGCCTTGTACTCCGTAACATCCGTAGATTGCGCCCCTTTGCCTTCCCCAGCTTCGTGGAGACGGGTAATGTGCCAAAAAGAAATCACAAAGAAGCAAGGATAGAAACGACGACCACGACGGGTCCCCCCAGAGGGCCCCCGTTTCCAGCTCATCGCTTCCATGGAATTCTAGACGCCGACGTGACATGGGGAAGCACCAAGACAATCATCTTGCCAAAAGAAAACGAAGAGATGGACACTCAAACGTAATGACTTGTCGTTCTCTCAACCAGGTCGGTAGGTACGTAGTACGCACGTACATGTGACAGAAGCCTCGTGGTTCATCCCAATTCCCTTCCCGCAAAGGAGCCGTGCACAGGTGGTGGAGAAAAAATATGGCTCGCCGGCGCGTGGTGGTCCAGCCTCCGCGGTCCCTCCCTCCGAGCCGGAAGACAAGTGGGGGGAAGCGCGGCCCCACTTGACGGCCGGAGACGCCGGTGCGCGGTGGCTCGGACTCGATTGGTTCCGGCTCCCTATATTGCCCCCGTGGGTTGCACCGCCCAGCTTTTTGTAGCCATCTACGCGTTGCACGGTTGCCATGTCTTGACGTATGCGGCGCACACGCATACACACAGTACGGCCGGGCCTCTGGGTTCGTGTCCGTGTCCCACGTGAGC
This sequence comes from Ophiocordyceps sinensis, assembly GCA_012934285.1. Lineage (NCBI taxonomy): Eukaryota > Fungi > Ascomycota > Sordariomycetes > Hypocreales > Ophiocordycipitaceae > Ophiocordyceps > Ophiocordyceps sinensis. Next base: position 1,136,626 of record JAAVMX010000007.1, read on the forward strand.
CAGGGGCCATTCATCCTCCTCCGCTTCATCGTCGCCCGGCCGCAGCCTTTCAATGCCTCGTGATACACCACTCACTCAGGCATCCTCTCCCGCATAGCCTCTCCGTTTATGCATGGGAACGCCGTCCACGGCTCACACCTCCTGTGCGCTGACGGACGACCTCCCTCGCTTGTCCCCCATCTCGCTCACCGCAGCCCCGACTCGGCACAGCGCCCCGAGGACGCACCGCCAGCCAGTCATGTCCAACTCTGGGGAAGTCTCAAGCCTCAGACACAGCCGTCTACGAATCACCAGCCGATCCGGCCAGCCAGCATCTCGTGCTCGCCACCTCCACACCTCGGCTGGAAGCCAGCGCCCCAGATGGCTGCCAACCTGGCGTCGCACAGTTTCAGATCATGTAGCTTTTGATTGGTATCTCGCGGCCAACACAGAAGAAGCAGGCAGATGCGCTTTACATCAACATCCACCACAGCTTCAGCCGGAGCTGTGCCCAACCAGAGTCTGAGCTCGGGCGGCCAACAAGGACGCAATAGGAGAGAGGGGGCCGTGTCCGACCGGCCCAGAACCAGCCGCGGCTTCCGCAGCTTTCCTGTGCGACGGTTTACCCTCGCTTACCGCTTCAAACGGCCATCATGCCGTCGCAAACAGTGCCTTGGGCTTCTCTACCGCCGGGTCCTCCAGCTCAATCGTCGCCGACGGTAGGTCGCTCGACGTAGTAGAGAGCACTGCCGCCGGCTGGACGGCTCACCACCACCGCGCCTTCTCTCTGCTCTTGCGTCAGCCCCTTGTCGGCGTAGTACTCGCGCTCCAGGGCCTCCTTGACGTCGGCCACCTTGTCCGCCGGGACAAGATGGACGCTGCAGCCCCCCCAGCCTGCCCCCGTCAGTCGGCTACCATAGGCCCCGGCGGCGCGCGCCACCTTGCAGATGTGGTCAATCTCGGGGCAGCTGCACTCAAACAAGTCTCTACACGAGTCCTGGGTTTCGTTCATGAGCGCCCCGAGCTCACGGTTATATGGGCTTGTGTCTGACGCGCCGGTATGCAGTGGACGCTCGAGATAGGTGAGGAACTTGACGACGCGGAGGGCCTCGGTGAAGACGTGAAGAGCCCGTTGTCGAAGCTTGAAGCGTTCCGCTCTCACGGGGAAGCTCGACAGGAAGCGGTGCTCGAGGTCCGGCACAGAGAGATTGAGCACCTTGGCAATCTCCTCCTTGGTGTACCCTTCTTCCTGCGTCAGCGTCTCCTTGACCAGGGCGACTAGATTGCCAAGCTCCTCTTCCTTGGAGAGGGTCGGAGCGGCCGCGTAGTCGGAGCCGCTCCGGTGATGGAAGAATGCGTCGTGAAAGCCCTGGAGACTGGTGCCGAGCGGCCCGGCGTCGGTGGGCAGTTCGGTGCCGGGTGGGTTGAGGACGGCATTGAGATGGGCCGCGGCGAGGCTGACCTCGACGACGCGGAGGTTGTAGTGAATGGGGCCGGTGACCTGCTTGTTGGACGCGACAAAGCTCTGGGCTATAACGAAGCAAAGCTCGGGCCTGGTCGGGGGGAACTTGACGGGTCGTGCGGCGAGCTGTGGAGTGAAGGAGACGAAGAGAGCGGAGCCCTGCTCGGAGAAGACGGACGCAGCTTGATCCATGCTGCCGGTAAGCCGAGCAAAGAGCACGCGTTAGCGCGCGCGCGCCCCCAAGAATTGGTCAAATGGTTCGATGACGGGGGCATGGTCGCTCACCCTCCCGAGTTGACACCGACGGCACGTTCGCTCACAATGGCCAGCTCCGTCAACTCCTTCTTGTTGATGGGCGTCTCCTGGTTTGCGGCAAGGACGGCGAGCGCGCTGGCACTGACAAAGGCGGCACTGGAGCTCAGGCCCCCGCCGACGGGCACATTTCCGTCCATCAAGACGTCGAGATGGCAGGGCCGCCAGGACTGGCCCCTCTTGCGCCGCAGCAGGGCCAGTGCGCCTCGCAGGCCGCTCTTGAAGTAATTTGTCCACTCAAACTGGGTGGCATCGATGTCGACGTCGCCGTCGAGCGGGACCTGGACCTCGTTTGCGGGGAAGCGGGCGTCGTGGACGTTTGCGAGGCGGACGGTGAAGCTGGTGGCATCCTTGGCGACGGGCCTGGCGGTGACGGCGAGGAGGGCGTCGGAGGTGATGGCCATGGGCAGGACCGAGTAGAGCGAGTAGTCAATGTGCTCGCCGATGATGTTGACGCGGCCGGGGGAGCGGGCGACAAAGGCGGGGAGGCGGCCATACATGTCCTGGAAACTCGACAGCAGCTTGTTCCAGCGCGTGGCTTCTGGGCCGAGGGCCTGGAGAGGGTAGATGTCGGCGAGGGCGCCTGCGACGGGGACTGAGTCGGACATGACGTTGGTTGAGGCCGCCAGAATGGTCTTTGAGTTGCCGGTCTGACGGCGATGATGATGAAGGGGCCACGATGGCAGAGACGAGGTTTGTCTAGGCAGCTACGAGGCGCGCAACCCCGCAGTGCCCCCCCTCCCTCGATGACGGCCATTGCACAGGATCGACATGGACACCGACGCGGCAGCAGACAACGGGTCGAGAAGAGACACGGGTCGAGAATAGACACGGGTCGAGGAGAGACAGGATACTTCCTAGACACGGGGTCGAGGGGGACTGACACAGGCGGCCACGGACGGGTACAAGGTACGGCACTAGCAGCTAAGAGCGCTCAGTCAGCCAGCAGTCAGCCCTTAGGCAGACACTCAAAAAGCAGCCTGAAGTCGAGCACCTCTTTTCTCGCCAAAAACCGCCCAAGTCTTGTCCGAGGTTGAGGTAGCCCAAGTCGGTTACCTACATATGTACTACTAGCTTTTCGCCCCTTCGATCGCGACCCTGCCACGCAGGCACGAATGCAAAACAAGTTTTCAGTCCGCTCCCTCTGCGACGGTCCACCGCTTTCGTCGCCCCCCGAGAGCCCGAGTCGCGATAAGCGCCGCCGCTAGCAACCGTCAGTGCTAGCTCGGAATTCGACGACACCCGGTGACGCAAAGTCGCCCTTTGCTGCAGCGACAGAGTCGAGCGTGACAACAAAGAGAAGGAGGGGCCCCCGGTCACGTACGATTCGACGCATGCACCCGGCCGATTCTCCGGGCATTGTTGACATGCACGTAACATGTATGTACTGTGGGCGGCGAAAACCATCGGCAGCCTTCGTTGCTGCCGCCGTCGCCATCGCTCGTAGTATGTACATAGTACAGGAAAAGTAGGGGGCAGGAGGCGGAAAAGTAGGGGGCAGGAGGCAACAAAGTCGGAGGCAGCAAAAGTAGGAGGCACCAGAAGTAAGCAAAAAGTAAAAGCATTGCTCCCCCTTCCTTGGCTACGGAGTATCCATATCCGTTCTCGATGGGCGGGGACATCGCGTCAACGTCATTCGTCGCCACGTCGTCGGAGCGCCGCTGGAACCTTGACCCTCTGCTTCAACAGCTTGGCCAACGAGGGAGGGGGAGGGGTAAATGCGTCTCCTCCCTCCATCTCGTGAGTTGCATGTAACCGCCCCATCGGTACCCCTTGGGTATCAAGCCCGTCGCCTCCCGCGGCCCTCCACCACGCAGAGGTACGGCCTTTGTACAGAGTCGCGAGCAAGCCCGACGCACTCGGCCAGCGAACCGTCTCCGGGTCTGGGTCCCACCGTAGGCGAAACGAAATGCCCTTAAAAGGGCCCCTTCCATCTCGCATCCGAGTCTGTTTCTCTTCTCCCTCCTCCATCGCCTCCACCATCGCATCATCACAAAGACTTCACATCTCTGCTACATCAAGCCCACCCACCCTGACCACCCAAAAACTTACACCCTATTCACCATGGGCGACTGTGGCTGTTCCACCTCGGGCTCCTGCAACTGCGGCTCTGGCTGCACCTGCGCCAACTGCCCCGTGAGTGTCCCCGCCGCTCCCCGCCGGCATTCATCGGTACAGGGTCATGACTGATCCTTTCTAGCAGCACAAATAAACGATGCTCGTCCCGAGGACTACGCCTTGATCTGCAGTACAGAGGTCGACGCCCGAGGACTTTGGGCATGTTGTGTGAGGAATTGGAAGAGAACCTGGCATTTACTGCCGCGAGATGGATGAAGATTAGGCTAGCATAGGTCTCTTCAATTCCACCTTGGATTCCGCCTAGCATCGCGTCCCGTGTTCCTGTCTTGCGCTCGCGTTATATTCAAGCACGCGATTGTGACATGTCGTCATTTCTCGCAGCTCCTGCCGTGCTCAATGGGTCGACACATGGTCTGCTCGACCAACAGTGCTTTCCCAAGTAGCATGTGATACTTGATGCAGTTGCCTATTCGTCAACATGAGCATTCAACGGCGTGCTGCGCAGAAGAGGGAGACTGACTGCTCGAATCAACTCGCAGCCGGCGCATCTGGTGCTGCAAGGCTGACACTCACAAGGCCCTCCTCTCGACAAGCTCTTGACCTATATGGGCCCCTCTCCCCAGGCCCCGCGCCGCTGCCAGCTCGATCAAGAACTTGCTCACATCTCCCTCAGCGGCACCCGCTCCTCCCGCCCGGGACGGTCCGCACGGGGCAATCTCCACGAGCACATATGCCGTTGCATCATGCGGCAAGCGGTCGCGACCCCGACAGCGCCTCATGCGGCCCCTCTCAGCCTGTCGTCGCGTCGTCGCCTTTGCTTCCGCACTTTCGTTTGTAATTGCCTCTCAACGCATCACGAGTGCGGGGGGTTTCAGCCACGGCAGCCACGGACGCCTCTGATTGGTCACCCCAGTCAGCCACGTGCCTTAGTAAGCCGTATCGATCTTGCCTGATTTGCCCTCCTCGGCGAACGTCGTTCTTGCGATGCTCTCTCACCACCGAAAGTCACTTCTCAACATCTCACTCCCGTCTCCCGTCCCCCCCCTTCTACGCGCACGTTTTCTCTCGTCTTGTCCCGTCATTCCATAGCATTGCATCAACCAACAGCTGGCCCGAGGCTGGAAAAGAGCACCTGCGCATCCTTTGTTTGCCGTTACTCATCGTGCCATCTTTTCCGCCTTCTCTCCTTCTCCTGTTCAATTACCACTCTTTCAAGGCTCTGACGACGCACCCTTTCGGTTTACTTGTTTTCGTCAGCCAGCCTCCGATTCCGGGCGCCCTTCTCTTCTCCGCCTGCTTCTTTCGATTTCCTAGCATGCGCGCTTGAGACACAGTCTCGACGCATCACTCCAGCTTCCCACTCAGTCCGTCATGGAGGAACATTCAAAAGCAGACGACAATGACCTCGCCGCCCCGACGCCCCACCCCGCGGCTCTCGAGGCCATGACGACCCAGCGCCCCGTCGACGTGCCACGCCGATGCTTCATCTGCCTGACGGACCAGGAACCGTCGGACCCCCCCGGCTCATGGGTTGACCCGTGCCCATGCACGCTCGAGGCTCATCAAGACTGCATGCTTTCCTGGGTCACTGACTGCGAGCGTTCCAACAAGCCGCTCGTCTGCCCTGTCTGCAAGTCCAAGATCGAGCTCGAGGGCCACTGGGACCTCATCATCGCCGCCTCGGATGCCGTCCAACGACGCTTCACCCGCGTTAGTCCCCTTGTGCTCTTCACCGGCGTCTGCGTCGCCGTCCAGTTCAGCCTGGAGATGTACGGCGCCGTGGCCTTGTGGACCTTTGCCGGTAAGGAATCGCTCCTGCGGTTCTTGCTGGGGCCCGACATGGTCATTGACGTGACCCGCGTAGGCAACGTGGGGTTTGCCAAGGACCGCATTTGGAGGGGCCTGGCCATTATGAACGTGGCGCCCGCGCTACTTTTTGGCAGGCTGCTACCCTGTTTGAGCGACAAGGTGTTTCTGCCGGCTGCCTCTCTGGTGAGTTTACCATTTACACCAGCTACTCAGCCCGTCTATTCTTTGCCTCTTGGCTTTTACCCGCTCCGTCCCGTCCATCTCCCATTCCAGTTTCTTACGCCTCTCGGAGCAGAATAGCTGACACGGCTCAGTATGGCATGTACCACATCTTGCACGAGGACGACTTCGTGAGCTGGCCGCCCTCGCCTCAGCTCGCCCTTGCCGTATTCCCATACATACGATCCATGTATTACCACCTCTGGAGGGAGCTCGTGCTGCCCTACGAAGTCGCCCTTAACCGGCAACTTCTGGGGCTGCCGCCCGTGGAGGAACGGCCCAACGCAGGTCAGCAGGTTGCGGATAACCCAGGCGACGGGCAGCGCAACGCCAACGGATTGCTCGGGATATTGCAGGGTATTGTAGATGCCCTGGATCCAGACGACGCCGACCAGCCCGGTGGTCAACATTTTCATCACATCGAAAATATCCAGGAAGGCGAAGCTCACGCCAACATGCGAGGTGGAATCATGATGGAGCTTCAGATCAGAGAGGTCGCGTTGGACGAGGGCGCCAATCCTGTTGACGAGGAACCCATCGAGATGGCCCAAATCGTCGAGCACCCCGGGCTCGAGGCCGATGCCCACGACGGGCCGGCACCGGCGGCTCGCGAAGTCCAAGGCGCCCAGGCGAATCAAGGCAACGACGCAGACGAGGCGGACCCAGGCCACGAAGCCCCTCAGGCGCCGCCCCGTCGGCTGGGCATCGGGGTCATTCTTTCCAACGTGTCCAATGCCATTGTCGGCGCGCTGATTCTGCCCGCCATCTCGCTGGCCATGGGCGAGGCGCTGCGCCTGGCGCTCCCCAAGGCGTGGACCAAGGCGAGTCCCCCCAACCCGTGGTACCGCCACGGCGTGGTCGGGCGTCCGGGTCTGCTACAGCAGCAGTGGGGGCGCAGCCTGGTGGGAGGATGCCTGTACGTTGTGCTCAAGGACGCGGTGAGGGTCTACACCAAGTCGCGGCAGGTGGCGGCCATGGGGATCCGGCGGGTCAAGAACGTGGACAGGCGGAGGCGAGGGAGGACAGAGTCGGTTCTGGACTGATGGGTGCTTCTTGTCACCGTCTACTTCGTACGGATACCGAATATGGATGGGGACAGGGAATGCGTGTACTATAATGATGCCAAGGACAATGGGCAACGGCGTTTTGTAGAGACAAGGCTTTAATTGATAGACGGTCTCATATACCTGGCATCGGAGAATGTTCAATGTTCCACCCTCCCCCCCCGGGACCCCAGGTACGAATACGGATACGTATCGTACAGGCAGGCTCCACCCGCCTCGTCAGCGCGCCCTCTGGTTGCCGCCGCCTGCGGGGCATCAGAGTTTAATAATAACTATCCCGACTTTTTACTTTTTGGCCGCCGCCTTGTTCGACCTCGTCTGCCTCTACCTCTGCCGCCAGTTTGCCTGTCTGTTGATTCCCTCGCTCAACCTCATATTTATCCGCTCGACCTTGGTCCCCCCCCCCCCCCTACCTAAGCCCCATCTCGCCTGCTTGCGAGCCGGTTTCCCTTACCAGCCATGGTCAGTAAACCCAACCCCGTTCACGCGCTTCGCCTTTGGCGGCCCGCGGATGCTGCCTCTCTGCCAGAAGGAAAAAATGAGGTCGTGATGGGCTAAACGCCAAACCCCCACTAGGCCTCCCAGCCGCCGCAGCACTCGTCCAAGCAGCGCCTCGCCCTCGCCATCTGCGACTTCCTCAACACGTCGGCCTCGGACGGCACCCTGACGGCCGACGACAAGGAATCCGTCGACGTGGCCGTCAGCTGCATCGCCGAGTCCTTCAAGGTCGACCCGGCCGACGCCGCCGCCGTCCGCGCCGCCGTCGGGAAGCAGTCGCTGCTGCAGATCTACTCCGTCTACGACAAGCTCAAGGCCGGCGGTGACGCAGCAGCAGCTGCTTCGTCGTCGTCGTCGTCGTCGGCGGGCGCAGACGGCGCCCCCGCCACAAGCGAGCCCGAGGCCGGGCAGAGGAAGGAGGCCGAGTCGCTCAAGAGCAAGGGCAACGCCGCCATGGCCCAGAAGGACTACCCGGCCGCCATCGACCTGTACACGCAGGCCCTGCGCCTCCACCCGTCAAACGCAGTCTTCCTCTCCAACCGCGCCGCCGCCCACTCGGCCGCAAAGGACCACGCCGCCGCCCGCCTCGACGCCGAGGCCGCCGTCGCCATCGACCCGGCCTACACAAAGGCCTGGTCCCGCCTCGGCCTCGCCCGCTTCGCCCTCGGCGACGCCAGGGGCGCCATGGAAGCCTACGAGCAGGGCATCCGCCACGAGGGCAACGGCGGCTCCGACGCCATGAAGAAGGGCTACGAGACGGCAAAGCGCCGCGTCGACGAGACGCAGACTGACGACGAGAGCCTCGCCCGCGGCGCCGCCGCCACCGGTGTCGGTGCCGGTGGCTTGCCCGACTTTGGCGCCGGCGCCGGCGGCATGCCCGACCTCAGCTCCATCATGAGCAACCCCATGTTTGCAAACATGGCCCAGAACCTCATGAGCAACCCGGATCTCATGAGCAACCTCATGGGCAACCCGCGCCTGCGCGACATGGCCAACCAATTCACCAGCGGCGGCGGCATGCCAGACTTTAGCAGCCTGCTGTCCGACCCCAATATTGCAGACATGTCAGCTTCCTCCCACTCTTGCCCACTCCAGCCTCCAGTAGACGTAGCCACGCAATGCTGACAAGCTCTCTCTCATCTTTCAGGGCGCGTAACATGATGGGCGGCGCCGGTCCTGGCGCCCCTAGCGGCGCCCCCGGCGACAACAACAATAACAATAACAATAGCAATTCGCAGCCCTAGATCACCACCCCCAATAACTCTTCAGCGGACTTGTGAATGTAATTGTGGTCGGAGGGAGAGCAAGCAGTTGGCGGCAGCGGCGGCGTCGAGGGCCCCAAGAGGCATCGCAGAAAGACAGACGGACACGCAGATAGACTCGGGCACAGAGGCTGTCCGGGCAACTGGCGCGCATCCATCTATCATAATGGTGTTTTAGATACAAATCTCAATCCATGAGCAGGCGAGTCCGTTTGAAGACGTCAAAGAGACGAGAAAAGCATCAATCATCTATTTGCAACGATACACGTCTCGGCCGGCGCGGCCTTTGTCCACGCCGTTTCCTTTACTCACCACCCATTATGGCCAATATTGAGCAAAAATAATGTACACCATGGCATGGCATTCGATGGCCACCGCCGAGCCCTGGAGTAACAGCTTCACACACACGTCCATCAACCGCCATCCCGATGCATGTCGCCCCTGTCATATCCCCCAGCAAAGTTTCATGCATATTGCGCGCGCCCGGGTCCTGCCAAATGAGTCCGTCGCGGCTGATGGTGAAAGGGGAGTTGATTATAAAATGCTTCCTCGCCAGACCGGCACTAATAAATGCTGTGACTTTTATTGACATAACAGGTCGAATTGGCCGGTTCGTACAGAGGGTGCGATCGTCCTAGGCCCCCCCTCGACGCCGGTGACCGCGGGGCCAAGAACTTCTACCTCGGCGACCGCCTCGATAGCCGCGTCCAGAGACCGTGGAAGGCGATGCCCGGGCGCTCTTTGACGGCGGCTCATTCTCGTTCCCGGTGCATGACAACATTTTGGCAGCGACGATCCCATTGTCGCTCGTGGTGCGCCCCAAGGCATCCGTTCCGTCCTTTGCCGGCATGGCCTTTTCCTCCCTTTCCTCGGACAGTACAGAAACTGGCCGCAACACAGTTGATACATGGCTAGTTAGTCTGGGGATTTGTGATGCTGGTACGTGAGATTGGAGAGAGGGAGCCAGCTCGAGACGCTGCAGAAGAGCGTTGGTGTCAGTCGGGTCTCCCCAGAAACCGTTTCAAGTTCACGTACAGATGGCTCCCGCTCCTCCACGTTCTTGGCCAGAGTCAAGGAACGGCACACTGCCGGCTCCAGAACTTGCGAGGCGTGCGATGGCTCACTCTTGGACAGCACCCGCCGAGAGTAGCGCGGGTATTTCAGTCCAACAACCCCAATTTGTGAGCCGGTCCCAGGCTTTCCGTCGTCTTCTGACGCCTTCTAAGCGTCAGAGGGGGGGCCTGTCCCAACTTTAGCATACTTTGCGGCCGCAAATGCGCAGACTCGAGTCGCTGGCTTACCATTTTGGTTCTCGCCGGTGGTATCCTCGGCTTGACCGACTCCCAATGCCAGGGTTGAGGCGTCTTGTGCGAGATCCTTGTGGACGTCTGCTGCTTTGTCCTTGCTCACCGGCGCATTTTCCGAAGAACCCCTCTCCGCCTTGTCCGACGGCGTTGCCAGTTTCATTTCCACCTCCGATCTCGTTCCGTCACCCGGCACCTCGCTCAAGGCTGAGTGGCCGGAAGCAGGTTCAGAAGCCTTCCCTGAGGCCTCCTCCACCGAGGCGACTGCGGCTCGTTCGCACGTGGACTTGCCCTCGAATTCGGAGCACGAATTTGCCATGGCCCGAGGCGTGAATTCAGGAGCAATCGGGTTCAGCTTGGATCCCTAGACTGGCCAAGTTAGAATCGTCCCGCGTGACGAGCAGGCGAGATCCAGGCGAACATGCCTCTTGCTTTTGCTGCTGCGGCGTTTCTGCGTCTCCTTGCGCCTGGTCCTTTTCCGTGCAAAAGACCTCACTGTCACTATCGGTAGTTCCGCTCTTGTATGGATCGGCAGCTGTCTGCTCTGAAGAGGAGTCATCGGCCGCCTCGGCCCTGTCGTCGATTATATCCACCATGTCAGTCGTGTCGCAAGGCTTCAGGAAGGCTTGTTTCGACCACAGGTCCGCGTAGCGACCCTGTTTGGCAATCAGTTCGTGATGGCTGCCCTGTTCGATTAACTGGCCCCCTTCGACCACGACAATCCGGTCCGCATTCATAATGGTCGAGAGGCGATGCCTGATCTGGTCAGTAGAGGTTGGCGCAGTCAAGACTCGCCATACTCACGCAACAATAAATGTCGTGCGGCCTTTACAAAGGCTCCTGAAAGAAAGCTGAATTTGCTGTTCCGTATCGGTGTCGACGGCGCTGGTCGCCTCGTCCAACAACACAATGTCGGGCTTCTTCAATATGGCTCTGGCAATGGCGACTCGCTGAAGCTCACCTCCGGAGAGTTTTCTGCACAAGTCAGTCGTCTGAAGTCCCGTGATCATCAACAAGGTCACTCACACGCCGCGCTCACCAACCCGTGTATCGTACCCTGGAAAAGAGATTGGTTAGCTCTTCGCCTCAGTCGAGTCCGCGCCATGGCATACCGTTCGTGAAGCCCGTGATCTTATCATGTATGCAGGCTCCCTTACAGGCCTCGAACACTTCTTCGTCGCTTGCCGTAATCTTGCCGTAGCGCACGTTGTTCATGATGGTGTCGTCGAAGAGGATGGGGCTCTGCGGGACAACTCCGATGCGCTCCCGAAGGCTGTACAAGTCAGCGACGCGCTCCACCACCTTGTTCACACACCCTCTCTTCTCGTCTTCTCGGGCTCACCTAAACAGATCAACCTCGCGAATATCTTGGCCGTCGATATAGATGCTGCCGCCGGTGACGTCGTAGAAACGGTCCAGGAGCTTCAACATGGTCGACTTGCCAGCCCCCGTTGCACCAACAAAGGCCACAGTTTGGCCGGCGTCGATATGCAAGTTGAAGCCCTTGATGGTCCCCTTGTGGCCGTCGTAGGTGAAGCAGACATCTTTGAACTCGACGTTTCCGGCGACAAACTTGAGCGGCCGCGCTCCCTTCTTGTTTTCGACTGTAGGTTTCGTCTTCATGATGTCTAGCAGCCGCTCGGCATCGATAAAGTCGTCGCTCATGCTCTTGCCCAGCCGGGCAAAGAATTGCAAGGGCGACGTGAGCTGGGCCCAGTACATGAGGAGCATGGCGAATTGACCGGGGGTCGCCTGCCCGCTTTTGATCCTCGAGACGGCCAAGAAGGCGCTCACCAGCAGGCCGCTGGTGAGTATAACGGTCTGGAAGGCGATGGAGACGGACCAGCTCAGGATGTACTGCTGCTCGCTAAGCCAGCGGTTCGTCACGGCATTGGCATGTCGATTGTCCTCGTAGCCAATCTGGTTGAAGGCGCTGACGGTTTGCCAGCCCTGCAGGCCCGACTGGCGAACGTAGTGCTCCTGGTATAGCGCATTGACCCGTTTCCGGCTCGCAGCCTTGGAATCGGCCACCAGCCGGCCGGCCATCATGAAGAAGATGGTCCCCGTCGCCACCGTGATGAAGCCTTCGTACGGGCCATAGGTAATGGACAGGTAGACGATTGCCACACACATGTCAATCAGCATCGGCATGGCTTGCAGCAGAACGTTCTCCACAACACTGGACACGGCGCTCCCGCCGTAGATGGCCATCATCATGTCTGAAGAGCTCTTGGAGTCGTGAAAATCTGCCGAAAGATGCATCATGTGAGAGTAGGCGGCGCGGCTGATGGAGTCGTGGGCGTAGTATTTGACCGGGATCCATAACCATTGACGAAGAAGCCCAATCCCGGCATCCGACGAAGTGAGCCGCAGGACGGCGTAGAAGCAGACGGCAAGCCATGGGTTAGCCGAGCTGCTGCCGCCCAAGCTATCCATGATGATGCCTATTTGCCGTGGGATGAGGAGATGCAGGGCGTTGGATCCGAGAAGGCAGACGATGACGGCGGCCGCGCGAAGCTGCAGAGCATAGTTGCCCACTGGCCAGACCAGGGGGAAGAGAATCTGCCTATAATTAACAACCGTGCTCTCAGATCAACGCACAGCACCGGCTTCGTCAGCCAGCAAGGGAACCAAGACGAGTGGCGCCCAAACGACAAAGCCAGACGTTTTCGCTCGGTGACGTCGAATGCTTGATGAACATGCTGTTTGCAAGGCGAAGGAAGGCAAACTCACCATGAAGCCCTTTGAATACTCAAACCAATTGCCGCCTTCCTTGAGGCGCTTTTCCATAACCTCTCGCGCCTCCCTTTCGCGGCGCTCCCAGCTGTACTCGGCGGTATTCCCAGATGACTGCTCCGATTCCGAGGTGGCCCCATACCCGGCCTCGCCTCCGCCAGATGTGGCGTTATCTCCTACCTTGGGGAGCAACGACTGACGCTCCTCGTCCGATGCGGCCGGTGTCTTGCGAGCGCCGAGGGCCCTCCAGCAGGCGGCGCCGATGACCAGCAGCAAGGCGCACCTGGCCGCAGCGAATGACGTCTCGGCAATCTCATACCTCAAGTGCCGAGGCGAGTCAACCTTGATGGCGGCAAAGGTAGTGATGGCGGCCTCGAAGGCGAGTGCCAGCAGCCAGGAGCCGTAAAGGGGATAGCCAATGGAGCGATTTGGCTCTGAAAGCCAGCTGAGCTGGATTCCAAAGACGAGGAGGCAGGACAGGATGCCAACAACAAGGTGGTCGGCAGGGGGCCAGAGGCCGTCGGCAACGGAGCAGGAAATCAGTATGCCCAGCTGAACCAGGTAGGTCAGGACGAAGGTGCTGAGGATGCCAAGGACGAGGCGGCGGCCGGGGCGCTTCGTTTCTGCCTCGGCCGGATCATCCTTGAAACGCTGCAGAGTGCATGCCGAGGCGAGAGAGGAGCCAAGGAAGTAGGCGAAGACGGCGGCCGGGTATGTGTAATAGAGGAGGGGCACAACGGCAGCTAGCGGCGCTGTTGTGGACTCCATGCAAGGCGTCGAGCTGGAGCTTCTGGAGGACTGATTGGGAAACGTTGGGAAGACGGGGCAGGCCGATGACGCGAACCGGGCGGCTCTAGAAAGTTGGTGAGCTGGATAGCTCGAAGGAAAGAAGCAATGGGTTCCGGGACGGCAAAGGCGGTAAAGGCGGGCGTCGTCGTTGTAACACAGCTGGGCACGTAGTGGCTAGAATTGAGCCGGCCAAATAGGCTGCTGGTGACGCCAAGGGAGGTTCTGGTGTCGACAAGGAGAGTGGAAGCGTGCGAGGTGGTGGAGGGGAGGAGACGCGCGCGTTGAGAGAAGAAGGCGAGGGGCGGGACAAGAGAGAAGAAAAGACTGCAGGGGGGAAGAAGAAGTTGAGGGGTGGTGACTGCAAGCTCGTACAGCGTCGGGAGCAGGCAAGGCCAGGCAAGATGGCGTGGGAGCAGGCAGCGGAGAGAGCGCGTACAGCTGGGGGAAGAGTTTGCTGCTCAACTGACGACGCTCTTGCTCGCGCAGGCAGAAGTGAGTGGGCAGGGAGACGAAGAAAGCGACTGACTAGAGAGATGGCGTTGCCGATGGTTGTTGCCGGGGGGGGGACAAGGCTGTCGGCAGTCTAGTACCTTAGGTAGGTGTGTACTGGGTAGGGCACCTGACATGGCGGCGGACTGTCCCAGCGGGTACCTAGGCCGACGTGCGTCCAGGTGGTGATTCGAGGTTGGTTGGGAGTCGGTCATGCTGCATGGGCGGCGCAGCGCCTGCCTGGAAGATGGAAGGTGACGGAGCCAATCCAAGCTCTGGGTACTGGGGGGCCCTGGGAACCTGGACACAGCTTGCGTGCGTGCAGGGTATCTCGGGGGGGCAGTCGACACGATGGGTAAGGTAGCCGCTATCGTCACTGCCTCCGAGTTGGTGGTGATCCGACCCTGCCACCCGACGGGAAGTAACTCACCTAATAAAGTGGTTCATGATGAGTGACCTTCAAGGTTCCCACCAACTTTGAACCGAGCTGCCTTCCCATTACGTATCATTGAGGTTACTAGTACTGAATACACCGCGGATGGTCTTCCTCTGGGCAAGTACGAATACTAACTAACTACATAGGTAGTACCTAAAGCATAGACCAAGTTTGCTTCTGGCTGGCCCCTCGCACACGTTCAGGTAGCTCGGCACCTCGCCTGGGATGCTGAGTCGTGCGCCGTGACGTGCTCACCAAAACACCAGCTCACTCACGCTCTCACTCACTCACCTCACGCACTGTTATGCCGTGCAGGATGGCGGGAAAATTTCATCTCAACATACAGGATCAGCAACTCCCGAGAGAGCCCCTGTCTTGAACCCCCTGTTTCTTTTTCCCGTTGATAACAATGGCCGTTTTGGATCCAAGCTGCAGGTCCAGCCAGGCCAAGGACATCGATGAGTGAGTGGCGGCTGTCGTGGAGCCTCTGTGCACCACGTATTCGTAGCCACCGCCTTTTTTTTCTCCTATGCCAAATCGCTAGACCCCTTTTAACCGAGTTTTCCCTCGCTCGATAGAAGTTTGCCTCTAGCCAACTGCGGGTAGCTTGGCCCGATATCTACTACTATCCGTGCTTCGTATTCGTACTCTATCCCTGATTGTTCGTGGCTGAACACCGTTGGTGCTTCCCCTCGTATTAGGAGTCATCTTCATTTCCCAACCAACAGCAGCGGACAGCTTTTCGCACATCTACGGCCAACACGACCTGACTCAAGACCAAGGTCTCACAGCAGCAGGCGCCGCTGCCATGGTAGCAAATCACAATGGCTTAATCGTCACCAAAACTTGCAGTAGCGCGCAATCGGTTCGTGGCAAAAATACTTCGTACTCGGTATGTATTGGTAGGTGGTGTTGGCTTAGTAATCGCACAATTTTCTTCCGCTTTTGATGCCACGTAACTCGTACAATGTACATATGTATTCGTCCTCCTACTCCATGAGCCGCGCCCGTCAACGGACGGCTACCTATATAGTTACTACTCATGTTTGTGCGCCCTCTCTCAGAACCTGCTGACCCAACACTCGTCAATCGTCTCGCCGCCATATGTGCCAATGCGGAGAGGGGAAGGCAAGCAGACGGCCAATGGCCGCCTCGCAGCAGACTCGACTGCTTCCCCGAACGTCCATGATAGGTAAATGCCGACAGAAAGAAGGCCGCAATGGCGGTCAAGCAGGTTCGCCTCTCATTCGTTGGCCGGCCCAACGCTTAACCTCCCGCCACGGCTTCATTCTGCTCGAGCTCATCAGGGTCCGCGGCCATGCCCATTGGCATTGAGCAATGCACGGCAAAGGACACGGATGCCGTGCTCGGGCCCGAGGGCCAGAATGGGGAAGCCATTGAGTTGCCAGTTGTCGCGGAGGTGAAAGAAAACGAAAAAGATGTCGCCTTGGCCCTGTTCCATCATTGACCCTTGCCGGCCTATACGGAGTGAGTGCTCGCGGCAAACCACGTATGTACGTTAGGCTAGCTGCCTTGCCGTACATACGTATTCAGCTAGCCGAGCGAGATTGGGGGCGCTGGTTCTATCCCGTCTGTTCGTTCCCGCGAGTCCAGACATTTGGGCGCCCGCCCTGCTCTTCTCCCGACTGGCCCGACTGGGCAAGCCATGCAGAGTCTTGTCGAAGTCTTGTCGCCCTTGTGCTGGGTGATGGGGTACGGCATAATACATACCTACACCGTACCTTCATGAGGGGCCGACGATTGCATCCGTACATGCGTCCATCCCACGTGGAATTGCACCCATGAATTAGCCTTTAACTAACTTGATAAGGCGGGTGAACTTACGCTCTCGGCTCCGAGGATGGTGCTCGTGTGCGCGTCCCACAGCAGCGAGTCGGCAAGGCGGGCATTGGCGAGGGGCGCCTGAGGTGCGGCGGCCACCCGTCCTCAAGTATGGCTTGGTGCCGACGGCTGTGTGGAACAATTGCTCGGGCAAGCATGCCGGCGTGCTGGCGGCGGCGAGGGCCATTGGCGCTGATGTACTTCGTACGAATAGCCGACTACAATGCCCTGGAGCACCCGGTGCAGCCTCGGATCAGGCATGTCGTGGGCGACTTGACGGGCCTGCCGGCGCAGGACATTCCACAGGGGGTCGACGGCTGCAACATAGCGGCGCCCCGCGCTGTCTCTCGATCGCCTGTGCTACAGCTACTCGCTCTTTGCTCGAGCCGCCGCCGACGACGAGCAGCGAGGGGACAACGACAGATCATCGTCACCAACACGGGCCATGGCCCGCATCTTCAACGCCACGGCCCGGCAATCCCGCCATGGTCCGGCCACGACGGCTTCTACACGGTCCTGATGGAGGCCTTCCAGTGGCGTCTGATCGACAAGGTCGGCGCCGACGGCGTCCGCGAGTCGGAGCAGCCTAGGCGGCTAGGGGCGGAGAGGGCCCTCGGGTTCTCCGTCAAGATCCATGACGGTAACCTCGACGTCTTGTACGCCCTCGTGGCCGAGATCCTGGAGCAGCTGGGCATTGGGACGCCCAGTAACGTGGAGCGCTCGTCGGGTTTCGCCAGGGCAAGATTGTCAACCCGGTGGGCGTTGTCACGGGTGGGCTTGCATTTCCGTTCAGACTCCGAGCGGCGTGAGCTGCGTGGTTGTGGATGGATGCTAGCCAGGGGGTGACGCTCTACGGCTCCGAATATCTATAACAGCGGGGCGTGGTGATGAAATGACGGGAGTAGGGGTTTCGCCATATGCATTGGCTTGTACGATACTGTGGACATGTAGGTGAGAGATTCTGACAGTAGGATCCTCTGAATCAGGGATGCCTGGCCAAGATACAAGAACATACTCGACCAGGTCTCTGCGTTTCTAGACATTACCATGCTCGGCAGCAACAAACTCACTGGAACGCGCCCTTGTTCTTGCCTAGAAACTCCTTCCACGTCGTCGGCGCCAATCCCACCCCGGCCAGCAGGTCCCGGCTCTCCTCGAGGCCCTTGCCCGCGTAGTAGCCCGGCTCGTCGATGAACAGATGGTTCTCCAGCATCTCCTGGCCCAAGTGCCCCGGGAAGAAGCTCTTGTACGTGTCGGCATCGACCTGCTGGAAGCGCGCGCGCTTGCCCGTCACCTCCTCGAACTCGGCGATGATGCGTGCCGGGGTGTAGTAGTCGGCGGCGGCGAGGACCTGCTTGCCGAGGAGGCGGGATCGGTTCTTGATGGCGGCGACGACGAACTTGCCTGCCGTGGTTGGCGGGTTAGCCAAGAGAGCTCGTCGAGCGTGCGTGTGCATGACACGGGGCGCGCCTCTATCCCGGCAAGACATGAATGGGATCGTCACTTGCCGACATCAGCCTCTGCGTCAAAGAGCGGAAACCTCGCCGTCTCCGCCACCGGGTACGCAAGCGAGTAGACGCCATCGTCGCCCCGTCTGAGCATCTGCAACGCGACAAAGTTGCTCATAAAGTAGCCCGGCAGCATAAAGGTGCAGGGCAGGTCGCGGGAGCGTACGTAGCGCTCAACCTCGGCCTTGTTGTCAAAGTGCGGCACGTGGCGCAGACGGCCGCCCGTCGTGTCGCTGACGTGCAGCAGGGACGAGTAGACGAGGTGGGCGACGCCGGCGGCGACGCCGGCGTCGGCGACGGCGCGGCCGTGGGCGAGTTCGTGGTTCTGGCCCGAGGCGAAGTCGGGCGTCGTGACGAGGAAGACGGTGTGAGAGCCGGCGAGGGCCTGGACGAGGGATGGCTTGGAGTCGAGGTCGGCCTTTGCGACTGGCGGGTTAGTTATCGACCCTGCGCCTCAAGACTCGCGTGAGAGGAACATACGGCCACGACCTGGACCCCCCGGGCTGCCAGCGCCTGGGCTGCGGGCTTAGACACGTTGCGCGTGATGCCACGGATCTTGAAATCGCGCGATAGGACGGCGTCGGCCAGCACGGCCTTGATGACGGAGCCGCCCTGGTTCCCCGTTGCGCCAAAGACAGTCAAGAGCTTGGACATGGTGGATTTGGCGAGTTGCTTGAGGCTTGATGAACGGTTGATGGTGAGAGTCTGGTTCTGTCGAGTCCCCTTAGACATACTAGGGGGGGTCTTAAAGTCGGCCCCCTAGTATACCTCGCTCTAGGCCGCGTCCGTCGTCTAACTCTGTAGAGGTACGTGCCCGGAATGATCACCAGGTAGAATCAGGTCTGGACTCGGGACAACAGGGACTGCTCGGTTATCAATCGCCTTGTTCCTCGTTTCATGGCAGTGACCGCTAGATTCAAAGCTCTTGCCATGACCTCTCCTCATCTTGTTTCGTTGTCTCCGGCCGGGGCCGTCGGGCAGTGTTCAGATTGTCACTCAACCATCGATGCAGCCTTCTCTCACTTGTCGCCTCATGACTTGCCACCTCGTGTACGCCGCCAAGGTGTTTGCGGAACATCCAACGGGCCTCGAGGCCGAGTGAGTCCATGTGTCAACACGATTTCATCTTTATGCCAACCTGCCAAGCCTGTGCCAGAGCCGAGCAGTAAGTAGATGGTATGTTCATCATCAGCCCTTGGACTTTTGTGATGAGAAAAGGCGTTGACGGCAGAAAAGGCTGCACAATCTCAAAGCAAGTTAGTTGGGACTCATGCCGGAGTCCGAGCACCGAGTCCGAGCAAGACCGAGCGCTCCAAGTTGATCGCGGCATGACTTTCCCACAGCCCTCGGCCCTACGGAAAGACAGTCCCGAATGCGCCCTGCAAGGCCGGGCAATTGAAATTCACACGCGTTCAATAGCCACGTCTCTCGAGGGCGGCCGAGGCAATTTGGGCGGCCGAGAGGCACGCTGCAGACAATGCAAAGTTGGAAGCAATCCCGGAATCTGTCCGCACTCTGGAGGGTGCTTCACAAGTTCACCCCAAACACTTTGATCGAGCAAGCACCGCCGATGTGGGAGTGCCAAAAGTGTGCTTGCTTGCTTCCGTTACGACAGCATGACGCACGAACAGCAATCCTTGGCCTCCCCAGATTCTGGAGAGAGGACCGATCCCGGAGAGAGGACCGAGCGAAGACGTCCAAGCCCGCCGTAAGAGGGAATTGCCCGCGGAGCTAGGCCTTGGGATCCCGAGGGGAGCCGCACAAGCGTGTTCCCCAAGGTGAAAGATGTCGGAGCGGGCTCGGGGGCGACGTACTGTGACGGCTTCGTCGTCTCATATCATGGCGGCCAAGTACCCCGGACCTAGTTTACAAGTCATGGCCCGGGGAAGAGAGGGGAAGCGAGAGCAGGCACTGGCACCGGGTGGCAAGGGCGTGGCGTCGAATTGCAAACGGCCGATGGTCATGAACCCCCGGCTAGACTTTTGAGGCAAGTCTGCCCGGCGGGCCGGGCCACGTTGGCAAAATATTAGTTGCTTCTCCTTGGACTAGGTTCCCGTTTCACGGACATGGGACGCTGGTTGGACTCGACGCGACTAGACTCGACGAAGATGACGACGACGGCTCATTGTCTTTAAATCCGTATCTAGGTCACCGTGTGGGTATGTATCAAGGTGGTGGGAGGGGAAAAAATCCAAACTTTCAAGGGACCGGCGGGACCTTGACTCACCGCTGATGCAACGTGGCCCCCTTTTCCCATGGCAACTCGTCTCCAAGGCAACTCCTCCACATAAGGCAGGACGGCTGGCGTGTGTCGTCTTCAGCGGACGGGCGATGGGCAAACTCTGGCTCGCTTGACAGGCTTCCAATTCGCAGGTGTTGATGATCTGCCGACGCCGTGGGGGTTTGAAACAGTAGCGGGATCTGGACAAGGACCAAATCTCCGCTTGTGGAAATGGGCGCCAGGACTTGAGCTGCCTCGGCCCGACAAATTGCCCGAAGCAGTAACCACCAGCGAGGGGGATCGACATCGACAGCCCTCAAAATGGCAACTCTCGCCGTCGCCGATTCCCTTGGCGCCCCACTGGTGCATCGTCCTTGCAACGAAAGGCCTTGGTGAAGTTTTGTCTTCGCTTGTTTCTGTCTCAAAAAGACGTTTCGCTAGGCTAGGTCACGACGGCGAGTCAAAAAAAACAAATGTGGAGGAGAAAGGACCAAGGGCCCGTGATTGCGAGTCCGGGGGAGATGGTTTGGCACGCCTACCTATATAAGTATCTCGACCACCTCTTCTCTCCCGACTACTCCTCCTGTCATTCCCTCTGTGCGTTGCTGGCCATCTACTTGCACATCTACTTCGTACGTCCTCCTTCAAAGCCCCCCCCTCTAATTCGTACACCACACCACACACGTTCACAATGGCCCCCGCATCAGTCGTCGACGACTACCGGCCTGCCGGTCAGGAACTGGAGCACGTCTCCGACGCCATCGACGACGTCAACAGCATCGTGTACGACGACGAGTCGCGCTTCGACGCCGCAAAGGACAAGGCCCAGTTCCGCCAGTACGAGGAGGCCTGCGACCGCGTCAAGGCCTTTTACAAGCTGCAGCACGAGAAGCAGACGGTCGCCTACAACCTGGCCGCCCGCAACCGCTTCCACGGCGCCGCACGCCCCCGCCCCGAGATGACCATCTGGGAGGCCATTGAGAAGCTCAACACGCTCGTCGATGAGTCGGATCCGGACACGACCCTCTCCCAGATCGAGCACCTGCTCCAGTCGGCAGAGGCCATCCGCCGCGACGGCAAGCCCCGCTGGATGCAGGTCACGGGACTCATCCACGACCTCGGCAAGCTCATGCTCTTCTTCCCCGAGCTCGAGACTCAGGGCCAGTGGGACGTTGTCGGCGACACGTTTCCTGTCGGCTGCGCCTTTGACCGCCGCATCATCCTGCCCGACACCTTTGCCCTCAACCCGGACTCCAAGAACGCCACCTACAGCTCAAAGTTTGGCATCTACACCCCCGGCTGCGGCCTCGACAACGTCATGCTCAGCTGGGGCCACGACGAGTACCTCTACCACGTCGTCCGCGACCAGTCTAACCTGCCCGACGAGGCCCTCGCCATGATTCGCTACCACTCCTTTTACCCCTGGCACCGCGAGGGCGCCTACCGCGAGCTCATGTCGGCCAAGGACCACGACATGCTCAAGGCTGTCCAGGCCTTTAACCCTTACGACCTCTATAGCAAGAGCGACGACGTGCCCTCGGTCGAGACGCTCAAGCCCTACTACTTGGAGCTCATTGACGAGTTCTTCCCCCAAAAGGTCATGAAGTGGTAGGCAAAGTCGCCAGCTTTTGTTCTTGTCTTTTCTTCTCTTCTCTTTGCCTGCAGAATGAATACGCCCCGTCTTCTATCCTGGCGCGTGTAAAATGGGTGCGGTCCAAGCACAAAGGGGACACATATTGAGCGAGCATGATGAAATTTCGGCATCAACGGCCACTTGGTTTTCGCGATTGTTTTTCATTTGTTTCTGGCATTCAGTTACTTTTCCATTCGCCTTTTGGGTCATGATGGCCGCGTTCCCCAGCTTCTTGGAAATGTCCAGGCGCATCAACACTCCAGGCCATATGTTGCCGTCATGGCGCTTGACGCCAATGCTTTAAGCCCGTGCCTTTCATAGTATCTGTTTGCTCATACGGTCAGTGTCAAGACAGCACGCCAAAGGAGCAAGGAGGGAAACGTTCCGGATGGCCATACGCACGGAACCAGCTTGCCCGTGCCACCACCAGTCAACGTAGACGGCGCTCATCCCTCGGTCCCGCGCGTACTCCTTGGTCTTGTCCAGCAGAGCGCGACCTGCCCCCCGGCGCACCGACCCGACGCGATGGTCCGTGACGATGACATGGACGTAGAGGAAGTTGCCCGCGGCTTGAGCGGCGTCGACGTGCGGCTTTTAGGTCCGCGTAGTTCGAGGCAATGTGCTGGGCAAACTCACTGTCGCGGACAGTCATGGCACCGACGGACAGCATCGTGTTGCCGTTGGCAGCGTTTGTAGTGCGCGACAGCCTGTGGTCGTCACCGCAGTCTCAGCCGCCAGCCGGTGCATCGTCGACCTGGACGATGAATGCGCGAACGTGAGAGACTGCTCGACGTCGTGGCGGGTCGACTCGAGAAAGCCGCTCTTGTGGGAGAAGAGCTGGCTGCTCCACCGGCCGCCGTTGCCCGTCGAGTCGAGGCAGGCAATGGATGAGTCATAAGGACCATCGCTGTGGATTAGAGAGGCCGTCACTCGTCATGTCGGCACTTTTGCGATGGGGTTGAAGTATCTCAAGGCCTGCAAGAGTTAGGCGACTAGGGCCCCCTTGGCTAGATTCCGCTATCAATTTAAGGGATTGGCCGACTAGTAGCTCGACTTGGGCGCCGCGTATCATCGGAAAGGAATAAGTGATCCTAGAATGATGAAAAGGATGAGGATCCCATTGGGTGGGCGCATTAGTCAGCGCCCCGCTGCAGGGTTTTCCCTAAAGCCCTAAGCGCCTATAACTCTAGATAATCAATCAAATACATATAGAATATAGTCTTAACGAAGCTTCCCCTAGCAGGAAGCCCTAAGACTCTCTATTGTGTGTGTACTTAATCCGACCTTTAAAAGGCCTTAAAAATACGTATTTTTAAAGAGTAAAACTTAGCCTCTTTAGAAATCGGACGAATCACGCATCCTAGCGTTTACGCTACGTAGACCTATCGTGTTACCTTAAACACACGTTCTACCCTATTTTTTTCTTTTGACTAATGTTATATAGCAGTATATCGGCAGCGTTAGCCGCCGAATTCACCGTCTAAGGACGAACTAAGCGTAGACCGAAGCTCTCGCTAAGGCTCTATAGCAAGCTCTACCGTCGGCCTTAAGCCGGGTAGGATTAGTTTAGTCGTAAGCTTAGGAAGATAGGTAGACTAAAAGATAACCCGCTAAAACGAAGTCTTTAATACTTACCTTAACGACTTACGTAAAGAACTTCGCGGTAAAATACGTTAGTAGTCTCGATAGTAAGCTAACTAGCTTAAATAGCTAGAAGATAACTAAATCACTTAGATAGAGCGTCTCGAGGAGCGTTAAGCTACCTAAATAAAGCGTCTTAAGGAGCGTCTCGAGAAGCGTTAGACTACCTAAATAGAGCGTATAGAGGAGCGCTTAGCTAGTCTCTTTCGAGTATAAGCACCTCCTCTTCTAGTACTACTACCTACTACTAGCTCCTTAGCTTTAGGACTTATTCCCGTTCCTCTTAAGCCGCTTATGCCGGACTACTTATCGCCTCCTACTCCCCCCGTAGATCTAAAGAGTATTACCGTAACGCCTATTGCTAACCTTATAAGCGAGTAGCGATTTACCCGTTTAAATTAGCAATAGTAGTAAAGGCAGGTAGCTTAG
The DNA here is from genome assembly GCA_012934285.1 of Ophiocordyceps sinensis. Lineage (NCBI taxonomy): Eukaryota > Fungi > Ascomycota > Sordariomycetes > Hypocreales > Ophiocordycipitaceae > Ophiocordyceps > Ophiocordyceps sinensis. The sequence continues at coordinate 1,160,338 of JAAVMX010000007.1, forward strand.
CCGTAGTATAGGCAACCCGCTTAGCAATTAGTTCTACCGTAATAGTACTAGCTGCCGGTAAAGCCTTTCCTATACTACGACGATAGAGCCGTCGATTAATACGTATTCTTAGAATAAGGTCTTAACCTACGTTTAAACTTCGACTATCCTATATACGTTCTATATAATACTACTTACGATCGAGCTACTAAGACTCTTATAAAAAGCATCTAGCCTTAAGCGAAAGCTGCTAAAGACGTTAACGATACGGTAACTAATAACCGAAATAAGATTACTATAAAGCCTAAATAGAAGTTATATTAAGCGGACTATACCGTCCTTTAAAAGCTTTAATAGATATAATCCGCGTTTTTTATCGGATAGGTACTATATAACCTCTAGCCTACTTAAATAGCTAACGAGTTATCTAAGGACTTCGGCCCTATCGCGTATTAGGTTAACGTTAGACACCTAGACTAGATATTACTCCTTAAGGGCATTTTTATAGTCCTAAGGGACTACGGTGTTTTAGACGCGCCGTTAGCTATTTATGCTTAATTAGCGCTAGTTAAGGATAAGGCTAATGCACTAGGCACTAAGAATATATATATAAAGAAGGATGCTTCTCTTAGGCGGGCGTAAGCCCCGGGAGCTAGGAATAGCTCCCTACTATCTTATCTATAGCTAATTATATTAGCCCTAGTATATAGTATAGAGGATGCTTTATATATATTAGAATGCCGGCTCGAAAAAGAAAACACTACTGCCTATAGCAGTTATAAATACAATCCTAATTAGGCAATTAAGAGGAACACTCCTATTGCCTAAATCCTTCCTTTTATTCTTATAAGTTATGCTTATACCTGCTAGTAATTATTCCTTTAATCGTTCCTTCTGCTAAGCGGCCTTCTTGCTTTATATAGCGCGTGCGGGAGGGCGACCTTAGAACTCCGTAATAGCTTTAGCGGAGACCTAGTCGGCTCGGACCTATTAGTTATATATAGCAGTCTATCCCTTCTATCGTACGAGGTATTCGGTTATAGGTGACTTTAACCGACCGATGCGACAAATACGGATATCTATTAGGCGTTCGACTTCGTAGTGCTAATCCCCTTCGGTAGGTGCTTCGATATCGCGAGCGGCTTCTATAGGTCTAGGCTTAAGCTCGACGTAATGCCCTTCGTATACGAGCTTAAGGTGCTAAATAAAAACGACTAAGTGGATTTAGACTTAGCTAAGGAGGTTAAGCTCCGCCGTAAGGTTATTAACTATACGCTTAATAACGAAAAGACCTTCTCGTTACCGCGACTATTTCTTTAGCGGCTGGCTAGGCTTATAATAGCCCGTATATAGCTTTAGGTAGACTTTATTACTAGCTTTAAAAAGAACCGGCCGGTGTTTCGCGTTATACCGCTGCTTAGCCTTTATAGCTACTAGGTCTATAGCTAGGCTCGCTTATCTATAGGTAACTTCTCGTAAGTAGGGCAATTCGTCCGTAGTAGTGCCTAAGATATTATTAATAGCTTCTAACGGTCTACGTATATTAAAGCCGAAGATAGATTTATAGGCGGAGATCTTTATACTAGCGTTAAATGCCGTATTTAGATTCTACTAGAGGGCGGGGATTATTATCTTCTAATCTAGGCTAAGATCCTCGATATAGGACATTCGTAAAGCGGTCTCTATAGTCTAATTGCGCCGTTCGGTAAGTCCGTTAGCCTATAGGTAGTAGGCGGTAGTTATTGTAATTTTAGTGCCGAATACGCTCTAGAGGCCTTTCTAAAAGTCGGATATAAATTTACGATCCCGGTCGCTAATAATAGTTCTTAGTATACCTTAATTAAAAAGAAGTAACTAATAGGCTAGGCTTTAAGCCTAGTCTTTTATACTATACTTCGCATTGCCTAGGATTAGTAAGTATCTCTTACTAGTTAGGCAAGTGACTATAAGAAGTTAGTTAAAGATATTAAAGCCTAAGATCTACTATAAGGAGCTTGCTAAAGGTAAGGGCGGTATATCGGTTATAAAGTCTATCGCGATACTCTATATTAAAAGTAGTAGGGGGCGAATAGGCTTATAGCTGCTGGCAAAGGTCTAACGGTCTATTTAGCTAAGGCAATAGGCTTTATAGGCCGCGATATGCTTTTTTACCTAGCGGGTGACTCCGCGAATTAAGTATATCTCTAGGTCCTTAATTATATAGACGACGCTAAAGTAGTTCTTATCGTTATAGGCTACTAAGATTATAGATAGGACGAAGGCGTTAGGGATATATAGCTAAGTAAAGCCGTTAGGGCTTTTATAGTATAGAAGCTTATCGACTATAAGGAACGGTTATACCGCGGCGCTTAAGCTATGCTTTCGTTCGTGCTATAGAGTTAGCGACTATAGTTCCTTCTAAGGGCGAGGAAAGACTCTTAATAGCGTCCTTGCTATCTACGATTATTTAAAGTATTCGCTTATAGTAAGGGTTATTATCGTAAGCGACGGCGAATTCCTCGCGTTTTTTAAGAGCTATAATAGCCTTAGAGGCTATAAGTATATCGTTAAGCATAGTAAAGTCGGGATAACGACGATTAAGCAGCTAGTCGGATTCCTCGGCTAGTAAGCGACTAAAGGCGTTAGGGATAAAGTTCTTCTTACTAAGGAGGTAATAAACCTTAATATCGTACTTAGAGAGGTAAATTAAGGCTATAACTAAGCGACGGTTAGCTTAGTCTATGCTAGAAGTATCGAGGGTCTTCTTAGCGACGATCTACTTAATCGTAGAGTAGTCGGTTAAGACTACGAGCGGAAGGGTTAACGACTATACCGTAGTGCGTATCTTCTTCGCAGCTTATATAAGATAAGCGACCTCTAGTTCTAAAGGACTATAGGATTGCTCGGCTCTCGTTAGAGTACGGGAAAGGAAGTAGATAGGCATAATAGCTTTAACTAGAATAGGCTAGCCTAGCTGCTAAACGGTGCCGTCGCGGAGATAGAAAAAGACGGCTGTAAAGCCTCGCTATAAGGAGGCGTTAATCTAATAGAATAGCCTCTTCTACGGGTCTATAGAGTAAATTATACGGCTAAAAGTAATTTCCTTTTAAAGGGAGGCGAAGGAGGAAAGCTCGGCTAAGGTCGGCTAGAACGATATAACTTACGTATAGGACTTCCGCTTATTAAGGTTCCCGTTGTTAACCTTACCGATTAAGCGACCTTAAGCTAGAAGACTAGTCTTACGATCCTATAGAGGGGCAATAGGGGCGCCGTAGTATAGGATAAGGTTGCGAATATACCTTATAGCGCCGATATAGTATTTAAGAGCGGCGAGATTATTAGGAAATAGAAGCTTTGCAAAGGCGGTAAGCCTATACTTCGTAGTGCTTATCCTAAACGCGTCGATATAAAATCTAAGCAACTCTACGGAAGGGTAGCCGATCTAGCGCTTAGTAGGGCTTATAGATAGGTTAAGCAATGCGAAGAGCTTAAAGATAGCCTTAAGATATTAAAAGTATTCCTCTTCTATAGCGGAGTAAATAACAATATTATTAATAAACGCGCGGCTATAGCCCTAGTATAGATAGAGGACTTAGTCTATATAGCGTTATACGTACGCTAGGCTATTGCGAAAGCCGATAGGTGCAACTATTAGGCGTTTTAGACCTCGATGACTTATAATAGTAAACCTACCTTAATGCTTAAGTTTAACTCGAAACTAATAGAAGAAGGCGGAAGCGTCGATAGTAGTAATAAAACAGGCGTTTAAGAGTTTAGCAATAATAGAGCTTTATAATAGCAGAGGGTAGGAATCCGGGATAGTAATACTATTAACGGCACGTAGGTTAATAACGACTCGGCCTTTAGTCTCGCCTTAGGCTATACGCTAGACTACGAAGATAGGTGCTATAAACGGCGTAGGCTCGTCGGCCTACTTTAGGCGACCTTGCTTATAAAGTAGGTTAAACATATCGTCGATAACCTTCCTATCGCGAAGTCCTTATAGGTAAGGCCTTTAAGCGACTCGTTTTTCGTGCTAATTATCGATTAGGGGGATTATTAATTCCATTCTAGGTTTTACGACGGCGGTGCCTATATCCCGCTAGAGCTAGGAGTATCTCTTAAGAAGCTTTTTAACGCGGCGTATAAAAGAGGGGCTATAGTCGAAAATATAAATACCCTCTTTAGTATATTTCTCTTATAGCTTTAGTAAGCGCTAAACGTGCGTTTAGTATAGAATACGTCTAGAGAAGGGATCCTTAATTCTATCCGCGGCGTCTATCTTAATAGCTATAGCAGCTGCCGTTACGTTAGTAGCAGCCGCTACGAGGTTTTAGCGAACCTTAGATTATTTAGCGGGTCTTGCCGAAGAAGCTATAACGTAAGCGTAGATAGAGTTAGATAGCGAAGGCGTTAGAGAAGTGCTTAGAATAAGAGCTTAGAATAAGAGCTTCTATAGGTTAAGACGGGGCGGGAGCTTATAGGCACTTAAGGACTTCCTAAGTAAGCGGAAAAGTACTCGCAACGTTAACCGATAAATTAATAGAAGAAGTAGTAGTAGTAATAGCGGTTCTTATAGAGGAGGATAGTATAGCAGCGGCTTTAAAAGCAGGCGAAACTACTATAGCTAGCGTTAGAGCCTTTATAGCTAATTTCTAAGACGGGGCGGTAAAATAGCTAGACTCTTAATACTCTTATATTTAGCTAAGCTTCTACTTACGCTTAATAACGAGGTTAACGTTCGTGCTATTAGTAATAAGGATAGTAAGAAGAGATTTAGCGTCGACGATGCTATAAATAGCATTAGCGTAAGAGGCGAAGAAAGTATAGGCGCGGTCTTTAGGAAGTTCTTTCTAAGAGGTAGGGACTATAAGGGTAGTGCCGGGTGGTATAATAGTCTTTCAGACGGCTTAGACACGGCGAATAACTTCGCGGGGCTATTTATAGATATCGAATAGGATTTTAAACCCGTCGAGCACTCCGATGCGAATAACCACTTTATTATAATTAAGGAATCCTCGGTATAGCTTAAGGAAGGCATTGCCGAGAAGTGCGCCGGCCTCTACTTTAAAGACTTAGGCGGAGTAGGTAAATTTAGCTATAGCTGCTTAAGCGGTCGGGCTAGCTATAGTACCGCGCGTGTAGAAGGAGAACGTGGCTTAATCCTCGCAAAAAGAGCGACCGTTAACTCCGTTAATAATAATAGGAGGCTTCTTCTCGACGGTATAGTTAAGAGTCTAAAGAAGGTCGCGATTAATTATAGGCTTACTATAGCTAGAGTTAGGGCAAACTTAGACTTCCTGCCTATTAGGTTAGGCAGAGACCTTAATCCTTATATAGGAGTATAAGTACGGCGGGGAATCTTAATCCTACTAGGGCTCCTCGGCTTTAGCTTTTAGAACTTAATCTAGTCGGGGTGCTATAGTTAGCGCTACGTGAAAAATAGGCTCTTTAATAATAGGTGCGGTAAGAATAGGCTTTAAGGCGGCGGGGGCATTAGGCTTAATAACGACGGGATTAAAGACATTCCCTATAGTAATAAGAGGGGATTTCTTATACCTAAGACAGAGTTAAGAGAAAAGTACGTTGCGAGAAAGAAAAAAGGCCTTATAAACCTTATAGGTTAAAGGCTTAAGCGCGCGCTCTTTACTATAAAGCTACTGCTTAAATACGTAGTAGTTAGCGTATATATGCTCCTTAAGCATAGAGGCGAGGGCAAAAGTACGGTCGTAGGTACTATATTTAAACTTACCGGCCCGTTTAGTAAGGTAGCGAGAGTTTATATAGCCTACGAAGTTAGCTTCCGAGGAGGCGTAAGAGGACGCGTCGTCCTAAGAGTCGTTTAAGTATAGCTTATTACTAGCTTCGTCGCCGCTAGGAGCAGTCTTCTTATCGCTCTAATATTTCGACTTAAAGCGCACTTTCTTCTTATTGTTATTACCTTTATATTTACCTTAGCGGTATTCCGTTCGGTTATCTCGTCGGTCGTCCTAGCGAGGGTAACGCTTATCGCGGCGTAGCGGGCGTAAGCTTAACTAATTACGGTTATTACTTAAGCTTTGTCCTTTAAGGCTACGGTTACAATTATAACCTTAATCCTAATCTTAGCGGTTAGTCTATCGGTAGTTATTGCCTTAGTTACCTTAACGATAGTTATCGCGACGATTATTACAACGGCTGCGATTATAGTTACCCTAATAGTAACTATTATTATAGCGATAGTTATCCTAACGATAGTTATTATCCCGACGGGAAAAGCTACTATAGCGAGAACGGTCTTAGTCTCCGGAGATATATAGCTTAAGGGAGGCTATAATAAAGGGCTTTCGTTCCTTAATAATGTAAATCTATTTATCGATTAGGGTCTTCTTCGTAGGAATAGGAAGAAGCGAGGAGATTTAAACGGCAATAAGAGGATAGATAGCCTTAATGATTTAGGCATCCTTGCCTATCTTAAGTTAGCGGGCGAGCGAAACCTTTCTCTAGATCTACTACGCGAGAGTAATAGAGCTAGAGGACTATATAGATATAGTATACCTTTCCCTATAAAGTTCCTTTAAGACGTCGGCGTTAAGACGCTTAAAACGCTTAGTTAAGAACTTATAGAATGTTTTAAGAGGGGAGGAACTAAGGATATCGCGTTATTCTACTATAAGCTTACTTATATACTATATAAGAGCTCCTCTTACTAAGAAGGAGAGGTAATATAGGCAAAGGGCGAATAGATCTTCGTCTTAATAAATCCTTAGACGCTTTATAAAGAGATAGACGTTTATATAGATATTCTTTCTATCGCTAAGAGCGATAATGCCTAGGTTCTTCGGATTATGCTTATCTAGGTTAAAAGTACTAATATTATCCTGTTTAAGGTGTTTAGTAATAGCCTCGTCGTTATAGGCCGAGGAGGAGGTATAACTTGCCTTATAGTGCTTACGCGGGTTCGGATAGGACTTTAGGGGGCGGCGGATAAAACTATTATCGGACCTAGACGAATTATTATTATTATTATTATCCGAATCCTTCTATCGACGAGAATAAAAGGCGTGCGAATACTTAGATAACTTAGACTAAAGAGAGTAATATAAAACCTAGGGTTATTCCTTAGGGTAATACTACTATCTAATAGAGCGCTGCTTAGATAAGCGAAGTATTCCTTACGGACGAAGAGGAGGCTATTCCTCCGATTGACTATTAAAAGGGTCTTCGTCGATTATTTACGGGTTAAGAGGCATAGCTCGGACTAGCGGATATACTAGAGTTATTATAGCGTAGAGAGGAGTCTTATTATCGGGAAGCTTGCTTATAAAACGAAGATATAAGCGAATTCCCTTTTGCTAAGTATCGGCGTGCTATAGATGCTTTTCCTTTACGGATAGAAGATCTAAGATATCGAAGATAATCTCCGACTTAGAGGCTAAAGAGCCTAAGAGAATACAGGCTTACTTTATATATATTACGTCTATATTAGTAAAGGTCTTAATGACCCTTTCTATAGGCAGTGTCTTAATTAACTTAGAGTAGTAGACGGCCTATTTTAATAGGTTATTGCAATCTCTATCCTCTATAGCTAGTATAGTAGACTACTTACGTAGTACCTCGGTCTCTAAGGATAAGCGAGGACGACGGCGGGCGGGAGGAGGAGGATCTTTATAATTACTCCTAAAGTCTATGGATAGAGCGGCGCTATAAATACTATCCGGCGGGGCATATTCTTATATCGGCAAGCGAGGGTAAGAGTCGTCTAAGCGAGATATAAACGCTATAGCTTAACGGGCTTTTTCGTCCTTAGCTATAGTAATAATAGCTTAATAAAACGAGGGAAGAAGGCGAAGAGGTCGGTAGATAGAGAAGAGGAGGGATTGCGAAAAAGAAGAATTATAGGAGAGAATAAAAGTCTATAGTAGGAGGTATAGGGTGTTTTAATTTTAGCGTAGGAATAGGTACGCGTAGGAAATCGAAAATATAGAGAGAAAGTTTTTCCTTACGGCTAATTACGTAAGGACTTAAAATAGAGAACTAGGCAGTAGGCCTTAGTTCTAATAATGCCTAGAAAGGCGAGCCTCGTCGGATCGTAAGGCTTATATTAGAGGTTATATAAGCGTACTAGCTAAGGTTGCATAAGCTAGTTATATTATAGGTGTCGGGAGCCTTTAGGCGGCTTCTAACGAATAGCGAGAGCTTTAAGAAGCTTTTAGCGAACGTGTCGTAGTAGAGCGAAGCTCTAGAGATAGGAAGGGCGTTCCTAATAGTGGCTTTAAGGCAGAAGGTGCGGAATTGCTACTAATTTAATACATTAGGCACTAAGAATATATGTATAAAGAAGGATGCTTCTCTTAAGCGGGCGTAAGCCCCGGGAGCTAGGAATAGCTCCCTGCTATCTTATCTATAGCTGATTACATTAGCCCCGGCATATAGTATAGAGGATGCTTTATATATATTAAAGGCCCTCGTTAACTTTGCCTAGCGCATTCGTAACGCGTTCTTAAACCTTCCTAATATTAAGAAACGTAGCCCTAGTATCCGTACTATTACCCTTTAGTATATTCGGAATAACCTCCTACGCATCTAGTTACGGATCGGTTCTAATATTACTACGCTATATAGTATAGCCTTTATTTAGCATTTTATACTATTAGCTAGCGAGTAAACGCGTTAGCCTATAAAAGATATCTACGGTAAGCTAGCTACTTCTATCCGTATATAAGAAGGCTAACTATACTAGATATAAAAGATAAATAAGGTTATTAGCAATAAACCGGCGATAATAAAAGTCGTTAAGGCTAATCCTAGCTTATTATCCGCCTCCTCTTATTTAAGCCCCTTAGGCATTATTATAGCTAATCCGCGTACGACCGATACTCTCGTCTACGCCGCCGATAATAAAGCTATTACCGCTTTAACTTTTACGGCCTTATCTAAGGCGAATACCTACTTTAACTATAGTAAGGCTAGATATTAGGCATAAGACTACCGTTTATTATCTTCGCCGGCACTTACTACTATATTATCCTTACCGTCTAGCCCGCTTTAAGACGTTACGATAAAAGGGAAGATATATAAAGCTATTAAGGCATTCGGTTTCCGCTAGCGCTTTAGAGGGAGTAGCCGCGGCTGCGGTAGTAATCGCGGTAGAGGTAACTAAGGCAAAAGCATACGTAAGGGTATGCGAGGAAATTATCGCAACTACGCTAACCGCCTATATATATACTTCGACGACGAGGTTATAGATAATGCCGACGAAGACTAAGATCCGACGTACTAACTTAAGGAAGACGACGTAGAAATAGAAGCTATCCTTATAGCTATATAAGAAGGGATAGACTTAAGGCATTTCTAATAGGGAGGCGACGCTATCTACTTCGTGACTATAGATAGCGGTATCGATACTAGCTAAAAGCCTCTCCGCGAAGGCTTCGGCGATTATTATAGTATTTTCCTTTACCGACTAACGACTTCTTTATCCTTTACTCTTTCTTCTTTCTTTAACTATAGTTCTATATCTTACTACGTTTCTTCTTTACTCGTACTTAAGCTAGCCCTATACCCGTCTTAAGTCGCCTCTACTATAAAAGAAATAGGAGGGATCCTTAGACTAAGCGTTTAAGACGATATCGTTATTACTATATAATAGTAAGGCAACGACGATTAGACCGGTTCGGTTGCCCTCTCTTATAGTATTGTCCCTAACGGGACTTTCCTTAGTGACTTAACCTTTAGACGATCTATCTTTTACGCCCTTAGAGTCGCTTATAAAGGCAACGGCGCTATACGACTTTGTAATCTTAAGGGCAAGCCTCTATTATAGCCGCGGCCGTCGAATGTTTTCTCTATAGCTATTTTCGCTAATTCGACTAACGTTTAACCTACTCTTACGCATGCTATCTGCTTTTACGCTAATACGCCGGAATAAGCGAAATACTTTATAGACGTCTACTATTAGTAGGGCTCTACTACGGTAAGCAGCCGGAAGCAAACCTATCGCACGTGTGATAGTATACGGTTAGGTTCTTATTGTCTTGTCTAGCTAGGAGGGAAGAGGGGAAAGGGGGCCCCTTTATAGGTGCTAACGTAGCCTCGGGTCACGTAGGTCACGTGCCTTTAACAACGTCGTACGTATCCTTTATCCCTTATTCCCACACTAGCAGTCTTTATAAGATCGTGAAAAACAGCCTAAACAAACGTAGCAACAAAGGGCAATAAGGGGTCAAACAGGGATCTATAGCCCGGTTAGACAGGGCCGTGTTATTATCGTAGATCCGGCTTTTCAACCTTGCAATAGCCTTACAACAGCCGTACAACGTACGGGAAAAAGAGTGTGAAAACTGCATATTAGGTCACGATGCCTAATGAATATAATTCGTAAATACAAATCGCAAAAGGGGAAAAGATCGTCGGCAGGAAGCGTTAAGCTTTAGGGCAAAGCAGAGCAAGAGATAGAGTCATCTTCGGGTCGGGAAAAGAGCGTAAAACGAATCGTGAAACAGAGCGTGTTCGGGCCGGGAAAGAACGTTGCCGGAGTAAAACAGGGCTTATTTCGGGGCACTAAAAAGGGAAAGAATAGGGCGCCGAAAAGGGGGAAAAACAAAGCAGGGAATACACTCGCAGTCTTTAAATAAAGAACAAAGGCCGCAAAGAACGTTATCTTAGCCACTAGGGAGCGTCGGAAAGGGTTAGCTAGCTAAACGTGCCGGTGCTATCGTCGTTATCGTTATCCTCTTCGGCTAGGATATAGCCTTATTGTTAACGTCCGTAGCCTCGTCCGTACGGCTGACTGCTAGGGCCGGGTCTCGAGCTTCGTACGGATCCTCTCGAACGACCTCTTGCACGTCCGTATTAGTTAAAAGATTAAACGGGCCGGCGTGTAAGGTGCGTCTCGAGGGACGATCGTAGGTCCGAAAACAGTTCTTCGATGCGTACGGCCGGGCGGAAAAGGGCCGGTTCGAGCTCCGGAACGCTACGGCAGGCCCGGACGAGAGTCATCCGCAAAGGGACGTTAGTCTCTAGGTCCTAGTCTGCGAAAGAACTACTAAGGGCGCGTTAAATAAGCTATAGCCTATTAAATAGTAGCTCGAGGACTTCGGGCAAAGGCTTTTCGAGATACTAAGCTTAAAGCCTTAAGAACGTCGTCGTAGTCTACGCCGTAAAGTACTATTCGTAATTAACGCCGGTGTCGAAATAGCGTTTAAGGGCGTTGTATACGGCCCGGAACGTAGCTATAGTCTAATTAACAACGTGCCGGATATAGTAGTCCTCGGCACGGCCGGCGAGGATTTAACTAAACAGCCTATAGAACTAGCCGGGGGCGATACGCAGGCTATAATAGGTCCGTATAAAAAGCCGGACCTTATCGTCTAGGATGTCGTATAGGTTTCCTATATAGCTATGTTCCTTCTTCCACGCCTTAGCGAATTGTAGTACGAGGTTGGCGTCTATAGGAGCGTTCGGGACCTCGGGCGGCGGCATTGTCATATATGCCTTAAGGGGGAATTTAGGGACAAGGACCGTAGGGACGGGAGCGACGGCAGGGACGCGGATACGGGGAACGGCGGCAGGCAGGAACGGCTGGGCGGCAGGCGGGACGGCGAATTGGGGGTGCCTAAACTAGTGACTTATCGGATAGACCGTGTGTTGCGGCGCCTAGGCAACAGCCTGGGGAACAACGTTGGGGACCTAGCCGGGGACAAAGGGCTCGGGAGACGGGCCGGGAATGACTGGTGGCGGTGGGCCAGGAACAACGGGTGACGGAGCAACGGGCGAAGGAACAACTAGCGGAACAACGGGCGAAGGAACAACGGGCGAAGGAACAACGGGCGAAGACGGCGGCGGAGCTATTATTGCGACGGGCGGCGACGATAATAGCAATCTAGCAGCTTTTTAAATACTATCAGCTGATAATACTAGTGCCGTTAATACGGCGGCGGGAATAGCGGCGGTAGGGAAGGGCGAGGGCGGAATTAACGTTGCGGCGGTAGCAGCTGCTTATTTAGCATAAGCTGCTATTCCGATGTCGAATTAGGTCTCCGCGAATTCGTCGGTAGGCTAGGTTAGCGGGACGTCTTGCCCTTATAGGTTAACGAATTGTCTTGCTAAAGAGCTTCCCTTCCGGCCTATATAAATGCCTCGTTTTCGCAGGAGGTTCTTTAAGACCTTCTAGTATTCCCTATTAACCTTATTCTACGTAGTCTTAGTCTACCCTTCGAAGTGTTCTTAGAAATCGTCGAACATCTCGTACCCGTTAGCATAGATGTTAGCTTCGGAAATAGCTAAGAACCTAGCCATGGAGGTTGTTACGATAACTTCCTTTTCTTCATCTAGGGCGACGTCGGTTTCCTAATAGTCGATGTCGATATACTTTAAGAAGGAGCCGTAGATCGGCACGTCCTTTATCTACTCTTCGAGCAGCGTGCGTGCCGCCGGGGCAGTAGAGGCGGCGGCGGGAGACGGGTCTAACATCTTATAGTCCGCCGGGGTGTTCTTGTTTAAAGGAAGCTTAGAGCAGCAAGCGGACTATGTGTATAATATCGGGCTTAAGGGAGCAAGCGGACTGTATATAGTGCCGGGCTTAAGGGAGCAAGCGGACTATATATAGTGCCGGGCTTAAGGGAGCAAGCGGACTATATATATATGCTAGGTCGGAAGACGGCGGGGTCTTTGTCGTATACGAGGGTCTTTGTGATAGTCTTGTCGGGAGCAGGCAGCGGGCTTTTAATAGTTGTTTTTACGCGAGGGTCTTTACGCGATAGTCGTAATTAAATAGCTCGTGTGTTAATCGAATGTATCCCGTAGTGTCGGGAGTGTTTATCGGTTCGCGAGGGGGTCTTCGCGATAGGGTTAGTCGTATTCCTCGATAGCACAAGCTTCGTTAAAGCGGTAATCCGTCGAGGGTAGTATAACACCCTTATTAGCATTGTTAACGTACTATCAACCGGGCTACTTAAAATCTGTAAAAATAGCGGCGTTAGTTAGCAGCTTAGAAGGAATCTATTAGCGTCCTCCGAGGGCGATAAAGTCGGTCCGGGTGGCGAAGATCCTTATTCTTAGCACGGATAACCTTCTTAATGCGTGCGATGTTAGTTATCATTCGATAAAGATCCGTACGCGTTTAAAGGTTAAATCTATCTCTTCTACCTAGCTAATCTATAATTAAGCAAGCGGTTAATCTATGATTAAGCCTATTAATCACTAATTAGTGTTAGTAGGGCTCTACTACGGTAAGCAGCCGGAAGCGAACCTATCGCACGTGTGATAGTATGCGGTTGGGTTCTTATTGTCTTGTCTAGCTAGGAGGGAAGAGGGGAAAGGGGGCCCCTTTATAGGTGCTAACGTGGCCTTAGGTCACGTAGGTCACGTGCCCTTAACAACGTCGTACGTATCCTTTATCCCTTATTCCTATATCTACTTTATAAAATTCCTAAAGCTCTTTAACGTATCGCTTCGACGTATAGAAAAATTAGCATAGATAGTCTATCGAATTAATATAGGTAATAGTACACCTATGCGATAGGCTCCCTAACGCTATAGTCCTTCGTAGGCATAAGCTATTAAGGACTTTATTAAGAAATATAAAGGGAGTATTATTCGAAAGTCCGTTAGCCTATAGTCGTCTCTTCTACTATTAACGCCGAAAAAGGCACTTATAGGCCTATAGTATAATGCCTATAGGCAAGTGATTTAGCGTATCTACGCTAACTACCGTATACTTAATACCCTAACGAAGAAGTATGCGTATCCTCTTTTAAATACTATAGATAAAATCTAGCGCGTAGCCGGCTACTATTACTACGCTTTCATCGACCTATAAGACGGGTTTTAGCATATCCGCATCGCTTTAAAAGACTGCGAGAAGACTGCTTTCGTTACGTCTTTCGGCCTATATAAATAGGAAGTTATGCCTATAGGCCTTACGAACGCCTTAGCTACTTTCTAAGCTTTTATAAAGGAAGTTTTATAGCCTCTACGCGAGTTCGCTATTAGTCTCTTTAACAATATATGCCTTTAGGCCGATATAGTCGAGCAGCTTTACGAACGCCTACTTGCCTTCTTTACCCGCGTCGTTAAGTACGGCTTACTCTTAAACGCTAAGAAGACGAAGCTCTTCGTCGATATAGGTGTATTCTTAGGCTTTATCGTCTATTTTAGAGGCATTCGGGCAGATCTTCTTAAGATTGCCGCTATTCGCGACCGCTTAATGCCTACGACTACTACGGAAATCCGCGCTTTTATTTATATAGCCGGATACCTACGTATACTAATCCCGAACTTTTCGGACCTATCTATCCCGTTAATCGAATAGTCCTTTAATAGTAAGAACGTCCTTATTACCCTAACTACGGAAGCTAAAGCGGCTTAAAAACGGATCCGTGATATTATTATAATAATACCGATCCTATAGGAATAAGGGATATCCGTTCTTTAGGCACGGTTGCAATCCACGTGATTAAATGGATTACGTGTGGGCAACGCCTAAACGGATGCGCTATTAACTATACGATGTATCGTATGCATTAGGGACCCCGGTAATAGCGTTATTAACTCGGCCGCCCTTGCGATAATTAAGTTATTAACTTAATCGCCTTTATAGGCATAGCCCCGACGTCGTATGCAAGGGCTCGTAAAGGTCCGGCTTTAGGCCCTATTAATATACGCGTTTATAGGCTATATAAAGGGGCTATTCGTCGCCCCTTTATTAATAGATATTATAGACTAGAATCCAACTAGTTTGCAACCCCTTTGTTTATTTAACTAACTAATACTAATTAGTGATTAAACGATTAATTATAGATTAGTAAGGTAGAAGAGGCAGAGCTTAATCGTCGAAAGTGCACGGATCTTTATCCCTAGCGGGTTCTATTGCCTACACCTAGAGACGATCCTTTATGCTAAGAATAAGGAACCTACGCGAGTTAGAGCCGACGAAGCTATTACGATATAGCTAGCTCTCGGTAGCCGCCGATAAGTTCTTTCCTAGCTTTTGTTTAATCCCGTCTCGCTTCGATAAGAAGAAGAGTTATGTAGAACAATAGTACGTCCGTAACGTAAGACAACCTTCGTAACGACCCTCGCGATCCCCTTTAATAATAATAGTATAATCTATTTAATTATACTATATCGGACCCTACCGATAACCTTAACGCTCCCGGTCCCGCACCGGAAGCAATAAGGCCTAATAACAACCCCCTTCCCGGTTGGCTAAGCGGTATCGGCATCTTCGGGTCTTTCTAAAACAAAACTAACATTTAATTCTAGGAGATAGACGTTACCTATAATAGCACTAATAAGAAGGCTATTATAACTTATATAGCCCGGTTTATTATTATTAATGCTAGCATAACCGTTTATAGGTATAAGCTATTCTTAGACTTCTAAGACTACTTTAACGGGTGGATAGAGGCTATATAGAACCGGGGAGATAGGTATTTTAAGAAGGCCTTTAAATCCTTCTTACGGTCCCGTAGGATTTAGACCGGCGCCTTAAACCTTAGCTTTACGGTATTATTTTTAATGCTTTAGCGCTAGCAAATTCCCCTAATTTGGCCTAGGGACGAACTACCCTTAGAATGGTTAAAGTTCTACGACGAACGAACCCGAGAGTTCGTAAGAAACACATCCGTTATAGCCCTAGCTGCTATAATAAACCCTCCTTCTTTAGTCGCCTTAGGCACGGCCCTAACGGCGCCTCTTACTGCCCTAACCCCGGCTTTTGCAGCAACCTTTACGACGGCGCTATTTACGCCTACGGCCGTCCCCCTTATAGCTCTAACCGCCCCGGCAGTTATATTCGCGCTAGAACCCTCTTTTACTCTAATAGCTTTAACACGCGCTACTACTATCGACCCCGGCTTATACCCGCGAGATTAAATACCCGGCACGTTCTTAAACCCGTAGACCCTTCCGTTCCGAGATCTATCGGAAACGCTAATAACACTCTACCCGACCTTATACTAGTTCTCTAAGACCCCTCCGATTAATATAACGGCAAAAGCAGCCTATACGATAGTTCCCCTTTACGACGTTCCGAACGAGGAGATAGACGTAGACCTCCCGCAAAAGTTTATTAAGTTATAGGATAAGAGCAAAAATTATACGAGAGAGCCTTATAATATTCTTAATAATAAAGTCCGTATCTTTACGGACGTTTGTTATATAGTTAAGGCCCGGCCCGGCTATTTCTATGCCTTCTTTCCCCGGATCCTTACCGGCCGTGCCTAAGACTACTATATCTAGCATATAGAGTAGGATAGCATATTTAGGCAAGCCTACGACCTACTAAAGGCTTACTTCGATACTAAAGTAAACTATTAGCACTATAAGGTAGATTAAAGCACTATAACTTTTAAAAAGCTGCGAGTTAAGTATTTAAATAAGACCTAATAGGAAGTCCTATAGACCCTTTTTAATAAGCTATAACGATATTAACGCGCCTTAGGATTTAAGTTCGCTAAAGACCTCCCCTTTCGCACTATATTGCTTAACGCGTGCCGAAACGTCCCGGAATTTAGCTATACGCTATATAGTCCCCCTAAAACTACGGAAAAGCTATTCTCCGCGCTACGTTCCTCCCTAAAGACCTATCTATTAATATAGGCCGAGAACGGCACGTCCGGCACGTTTGTATAATATCGTAATAAGGTGATAAATATAAATAATAAATATAATTTATTAAGCGTGTTCTACACCGACCGAAGATATACTAACAACCGCGGCAACGGCCGTAGGTTTAGCGGGAGCAGCGGATAGAGCTACCGTAGCCCTCGGGGCGGCGGTAGTAGCTTTAGCAACCGCTAATAGTCGAAGAAATGCTTCGTTTATTAGAAGAAAGGCTGCTAGTCGATAAAGCATACCCTATAGGAACGAGCTAGGTCTAAGGCTTAATACTACGCTTAATGCCTACTAACTAGCAACCCTAGCATAGGATTCGAGGCCTATCTCACCGAATATAAAGGTAACGAGACTCTATAGGCCGCTATTAAGTAACGTAACGATAAAGCTAATAACGACGAAGAACTAACTAAGTAGTAATCCTTATAGATCCTTTATTAGTAATCCTTTAACTATTTAATTACGGGCGAAGACGCATAAGGGATAGACTAGTTAGGCGTTCCGGCTACTTAATTCGTCTTCAACCGTTACTTAAAGGACCGCTTTTACGGCATCCTTATAGACACCGGAGTAGCTATAGTCTCTACGGCAGGTTAAGACTAATATCTCGCCCTATAATAAGAAGACCTATCTATCGTGCTCGATAAGTCTACCGCTAGCTAGGCCTATATTAAATTCGGCAGCGGCGAAGACGTGCGTTCCCTCGGCTTTATTGCCCTCGAGACCCCTATTAGCCGTATTACGTTCTACGTCTGATGAATAACGACCCCCTTCCTCCTCTACCTAGCTAATATAGATCGCTTAAGCGTATACTTTAATAATACTACCGATACGATTATCGGTCCCGGTGTTAGCGTCCCCGTTGTTCGTAAATAGGGATATCTATAGTTCTTCTTTAGTAAGGAAGAGAACGTAGTCGCCTTCTTAACTAAAGCCGAGATATAAACGCTCTACCGCCGTTTTAGCCACCCGGCCGTTAATAGACTTTACTACTTATTAAAATAAGCAAGGCATAACGATATCTTAGTAGAAATACTCGAGGATATTTTAAAATTCTGCTATTACTGCTAGCTCTACGCACCGGCCCCCTAGAGGTTTAGGTTTATACTAAAGGATAACTAAGAATTTAATTTCGAGGTCGTCGTTAATGTAATATACCTAAAACTCGGCAGTAGCACCCGTCCGGTGCTATACGTAGTCGATATAGCGATATCTTTCTAAGGAGCACGATTCCTCCCGTCTATATCGGCTAAGGATATATAGGAAACACTTAGGGCTCTATAGATCGATATATACCTCGGCCCCCCTAACTTTATCCGGCATAACGCGGGTACTAACTTCGCCTTAACCGAGTTTCGCAACGAGGCTTATATTATAGGTATTATATATACCTAGATCCCCGTTAAGGTATATTAGTCTATAGGTAAGGTTAAAAGGTACTATAGCCCGCTCCGTTGTGCGTTTAAAATAATATACGCCGAAATCGGTAGGATAACGGCCTTTAAATCCGTCCTATAAATAGCTATTAAAGCTGTAAATAATATAGTAGGACCTAACGGCCTTGTCCCTACGCTCTTCGTCTTTAAAGTATACCTATAGATAACTTAAGACTCCCCTCCTTCGGCAACTACGGTATAGAGAGCCGCGACTATCTAAAAGACTATAAAAGCCTTACGGCAGCTCGCCGCCGTACGATAAGTTAGGGATAGCCTATAAGCTCGAAATAGCCCTTTAACCCTTAATACTCTATTACTACCGCTATAGAGTAAAGTCCGCGTCTAGAGAGAGAAGCGAGGATAGTAGGGTCTATATAAGATTGCCTTTATTAACGGCCACGACGTTACTATCGACACCGTTAACGGCCCTATAGTCTTCCGGTCTACCTTTATGCAGCCGTACTACTATAGTAAGGACGATACCCTAGATCCCCCTGCCCTCGATGATATAGATACCCCCTCTAAGGTCGATTCCTCTGCTCCGGACGAGATTCCCGAGCTAGATCCTTCCCCCTCTCTAGCACAGGCACTGCCGGCTCCGCCGTAGCCCCGCAAACGCGGACGTCCCCCGGGCTTAAAGAATAAGCTAAAGACCGTAACCTTTTATAATTAATTCCTCGTTAAGAAGAAAGAAGATATACTACGGCTATCGACTAAGCTACGCAATAACGGCGTTATTACTATACCCGGCGCCCCTTTTAAAGAATTATACTAACGGGAGATTAACGATCTTATAGCCCGCGGGGTGTTTAGCTTTAAATAATAC
Source organism: Ophiocordyceps sinensis (assembly GCA_012934285.1). Taxonomy (NCBI): domain Eukaryota; kingdom Fungi; phylum Ascomycota; class Sordariomycetes; order Hypocreales; family Ophiocordycipitaceae; genus Ophiocordyceps; species Ophiocordyceps sinensis. Next base: position 1,179,157 of record JAAVMX010000007.1, read on the forward strand.
GACGAGTTAATTTATAGGTCTTATCGCTTATTTCGATCCCGAATAGTCTAGGAAGTAAAGGGCCGTAACGTTAAACTATACGAGAAGTCCCGACTAGTGATTTAAGGCTTTAGCGATATAGAGAAAAGCTCGCTCCTAACCTACTCGCCTACTATTTAACGTGTTAGCTAGCGCTTAATCCTAGCCCTTGCCCCCGCCTTGCTTCGCCGAGGCATAAGCTTGTTCCTACGCGATATTATATAAGCCTATCCCTAAGCTTAGATAGAGCTTAATCGTGTGGTATTAGCGGCTCTTCCGATAGAACTCTAAGGCAAGTACCTAAAGGGCACTATTATAAGAGTTATTAGACCGTTATACAGGCTTATAGAAGCCGGTGTATATTAGTAGAAAACCTACTATAAGCACTACGTTAAGAGCCTTAATATAGCCCCCTCTACCTATAACTCGTGCCTTTTAATTACGAATTAAGGACCCGACGATTTTAGCCTCGTCGGAATATAAACCAATAATACCCTAATGCTCGGTTTAGACACTTTTTCGGCCTACGAAGAAAAAGAGCTCGAGATAGCTTAATTTCGCGCTAAGCCGAAGGCTTAAATAACCTTAGGGAATGCTATAGACTTTAATAGAGCAAAACTAACGCTTTAAGACGACGTTCTACTCCTATAGTAGAAGGGATAGGCCTTAAGGATCGAGGTAGTTGACTTACGGGCTTGTGATAAAGCCTAGCAGTACCTTAAGCAACGCGCTTATACTGCGTACGTCGCCTCTATCTATTAGCCTAAGGCCTTATTCAATATCTCCGTAGCAGCCTAGGTCTAAGCCCCCGAAGAGAAGGATTGTAATATCCTTAACAAGCGCCTTTAGTAGTAGATCGACTATTAATAACATAGACTTACGTACCGACTAATTAATCTCGAGACCGCTAAGCTCGTAGTGTTTACGGATAGCTTATTCGTAAATAACCGAGACCTTTCGTCTTAGTTAGGCTTCGTTATTACGCTCGTTAATAAGACCGAGCGTACGGATACGCACTTTCGGGTTAATAGCAATATTATCTATTAGAGCTCGACGAAGTATAAGCGAGTGACCTATAGCGTTCTTACGAGCGAGATCTACGGTATAGTTAACGGCGTAGACCTTAGCATCTCCTTTATTACGACCCTCTATATAGTTACGGAACGACTTTAGCTCCTACCGATCCCTCTTATTATATACACTAACTTATACTCCCTCTACGAATGCCTTATTAAGCTCGGCACTACGAAGGAGAAACGCTTAATAATCGATATTATAGCGTTGCGTTAGTTATATAAGCGACGGGAGATTAAGGAGATTAGGTAGATCTATAGGGAAGATAACCCCGCCGACGCTATAACGAAGGCATCGCTAAATAAGGCCCTTAAACGCCTTATTAATATAAATAGCCTCTCGATTAGGATAAAAGCCTTCGTCCTTCGCCTATAGCGACTAACGGTATTCCCTTTATTCTACCCCTTTTTTATTTGTATTTATTAAATGTATTTATTAGGTCTTCTACCTAATATATCGTTCTTTCTATCTCCTTTTGTTTAGATTATAGACTTACTATTTAGCAACTATAAAGAAAAGTTGCTAGTATAGGAATAAGGGATATCCGTTCTTTAGGCACGGTTGTAATCTACGTGATTAAATGGATTACGTATAAGCAACGCTTAAACGGATGCGCTATTAACTATACGATGTATCGTATGCATCGGGGACCCCGGTAATAGCGTTACTAACTTAGCCGCCCTTGCGATAATTAAGTTATTAACTTAATCGCCCTTATAGGCATAGCCCCGACGTCGTATGTAAGGGCTCGCAAAGGTCCGGCTTTAGGCCCTATTAATGTACGCGTTTGTAGGCTATATAAAGGGGCTGTTCGTCGCCCCTTTATTAATAGATATTATAGACTAGAATCCAACTAGTTTACAACCCCTTTGTTTGTTTAACTAACTAATAGATCCTCGTTAAGTTTAGCTAAATGCTTCCCGTAATTATTAAGAGCGATACGTCCTAGAAATATATAGGCGTAGCTATTAGTAGGTGTCTCTAAATGCAAATGCAAATACAGGTCTAGTAGTCTTATTGGAATTATTAATACCTATCTAGCTAAGAGCTATACTACCTTCTTTATAGACAAGACGAGAGAAGGGTCGGAGCTACCCTCCGGGAAGCTTCGGTAGCTAAGAATAGAAAGAGATCTGTAAATAGAATTATAAAGACGGATGCGTTAGTCGGGGAAGACCTTCCGCAGACGGATGCGTCTATCGGGACGACCGTAGAAGTCTATAGAAGGAAGTAGAATTCCATCTATAGAATTCACCTTAGAAGGGAAGTCCTTCTACCGTAGAATTCTATTAGAATTCTATCTATAGAATTCACCTTAGAAGGGAAGTCCTTCTACCGTGGAATTCTATCTATAATTCCTATACTAGCAACTTTTTCTTTATGCCGTTTATAAGAACCTCTCTTATTTTTCCTTAAACATTACCCTTCTTTAAAAAGGAAATAAAAATGCATAATAAAATCGACTGTTCGTTATATTAGAATAGTTTGTTATAATATTATATAGTATTATAACTATATAACCGTTAAAAGAAAGAATATATTAGAAGGGTTATAGGCGAATAATAAACCCTTCTATTCTAATAGTTAATTTGTTTATATTAACGAAACGTTTAAAGGCCTAGTTTAGTAATGCTTTCGTTATTGCATTAGCTAGGTTATTAGCTCCGTTAATCCATCGGACCTTTATAATCTTACGGCGTTTGTATAACTATCGTAAAGCCATAATGTCGATTATTAATCTTTTCTCCTTTATAGTACCTAATTTAATAAGGCATTTATATAAGGAGTATAAATCGGTGTAGATAATTAATAGAACCGGAGGAAGACTAAGGCGATCCGTAATTATCTTAAGGGTTATAGTAAAAGAGATCCTAATGTCGAATCTATTTACTATACCGTAGATTTCTAATATAAGAACACTTTAGGTAACTCGTTTGCATTTCGTAGAGTTCTAGTAGATAATATTGCCTTTAATCGAAAATTGCTTATCTATTCGGTCGGTCTCGTAAACTAGAGCAATAACGAATTTAAGCTATAAAGATAAGTCTTTATTATTTGCAAACAATCTATCGGTAAAGACTAAAAGCTTAGCCGATGCGAGGTTAATTAGAAGATATATTAGTCTACGTTATTAATTATCTAATTACTACTATAGTCTTTTGTTTAGGATTATATAGTCTTTTTGTTCTAGGTTCTAGACTTAAGCAGTAATAGAGATATTAAACAATGCTTTTAGTTAATAAATAGATGCAATATATACACTACGAGCTCGTTGCTTTATATACCTTTACGCGCGGTTAATAGCTTTTAGCTTTACGGTTTTAATCTTAGCTACTTAACCCTTTTATTATAGTAGTAAACTTCTATCGTATTATAGGGTTAATTTCGCGCCGTTAAAGTCTATAGATTGTCTAGCAGTTATTAGAGTTTTCGGTTTAGCTCTAAATTATGCTTTCTAAAGCTCTTTTTCTTCGTAGTCCGAAAAACTCTAAGTCCTAAGCATTAACGTATCGTCTATCTATATGCCGATAATTCCAAAAGGTATAAAAGGGCTATAGTTAGAAATAAGTAAGCATACGTCGTATATTAAATAAGCTATATTAAGCTTTTAGACATAGTGACTATAGTATATGTTAAACTAGTATAGTCCGGATTCCGCGATGCTGTATAACGGTCTAATTATACGGATAATTATGCCTTCTAGATACTTTTTTACTAGTTTAGCGGGTAGAGCTATTAGGATTGTTTAAGATAACTCTATAGTAGCCTAAGGATATGCCTAAGTGATGTCTCGTAAAGATAATATTATTCCGTATTCTTTAAGCATTCCGGCTATAATTGCTATAATTAAACGTTAACTAACTCGCTAGATTATTAGCGACTATATAAGTATAGATATCTTCTAAATATTACTATATCCTTAGATTACTAGTCTCGACTTTTCGTATAGTTTAGTATTACGTCCTTTAACCTCTTTAACTATCCGAGAACGGAAGATTCGATATCCTCTATATTTTTCTTCGTTATATTATTCGAAACTAAATACACTACGAATAACTAGGTCGTTAATCTCTTTTATATTAGATTCTTTGAATAGGTTACTAGGTGTTGTGATTACGCTATCGGCATAAAGTTTAAGTATAAGATCGTATGCGTTAACCTCTTTCTTAGCTAAGAACTACTAATTCTTTAGTTTATTTTTCGCACCGGGTAGGCGACTACGTTTTTAAGGCATGCGAGGAGGTTCTTTTATAGTTTTATATTCTTCTATTGGTTTATTGTCTTAAGAATTATATTCCGGTGTATCCGGTGTGTCTTGATTTTTAGCTAGGAGCTCTTCTAATAGTAGTACCGATTTTTCGTCTCGGAAGTATAGTTGCATATATGTTAATCTAAATACTTATAGTCTATTAATAGTGTCGATTATTATATTATGGCCTTTAATTACTGCGATTTTAAATAGACCTTACTAGCCGTTCTTTTCTCTTTAGACATAGACTTTACTTTATAGTAGAAGATTAAGAATCTCCTTTATTAATAGTCCGTTTCGGCTATAAATAGCATCTTTAATTAGTCTTTCTATAGAGATTTAGCGAATCAATTTTATAGCCTTTTATATAGCTATAGCTCTCTATATTATTATTATAGAAGGGGGTAATTCCTATGTAATCTAGGGGTAAGCACTAAAAACTAATAATATAGGAACTAAACTATTAGGACTAGCTGTATTATTAATTGCCTTAACTGCTATTTAAAGGATGGCTTTAGCTAATGTTATATTCTTAATTTCCTCTTAAAGAATACTAAATATTCGTTTAAGTAGTCTATAATATCTTTTAATCTTTCCGATAGACTAATAGGCTTTAACTAGAACTTGCTTATACGTAATCCCTATTACTTTCGCTTCGTTTTAGAATTTATTAGAAGCAAAATTCGTTCTTACGTCGTGTTTAATAATATCTAGTAGACCGAGATATATATTAATCTATAACGCACGTAGTGTTTCCTACGCATCTTTAGCGGACATTAATAAAAGGAATCTTACTGCTTAGAATAAAGTTGCTAAATCCACTACGTATAGTATTAGTCGTTATAGGTTTCTAAGGTATATAACGTTAATAATAATCTTATAGTTAAATTCTCGATTATCTTATAGTGTAAATTTAAATCGTCTTAAAGCCTAGGAGTGTATCTAGTATTAGTGATAAAATTTGGAAATAGTTTTAAGTCTTCCGATTAATATATTATTATATCCTGCTTAGCGTAGTAGATAATATAGTCTTATAACTGCGGGATGTCTAAACCGACGATAGAGCGTTCGGATCTTAACTTCTATAAGGAAGTTAATTAATTCCTTATCTTTAGAAAGAAAGAACTATAGATATCCCTATTTTCGTATTATAAGAACCACGCCTCGACTAATAATTATGTCTATTGTATTATTAAAGTATACACCTAGTCGGTCTATATCGGCTAAAGAGAGTAGGAAAGGTATAGGTGTCTTTAGAATGTAAAAAGTTATCCTTCTAATCGGTGTTTTAAGGGCAATAGAACTAAGTGAGTTAATAGCATCTCTACTACTAAACTTAATAGAAGCTTATCCTACCGTTGACTTATCGATAGTAATAGAAGGGTCTTTTTTCTATAGAGTAATATACTAGTTAAATCTAGCTATTAACACTTTTACTATACTTATATTAACTATAATGTCTTAGAAGCGTGTCTTAAAGTATCTTTTATTAATAATAAACTAGTTAGATATAGTAATAGCTTTTTATTTACTATATAGGTCTTCGCTAGTAAGCCGATGTATAAAGGCTTATTAGCAAATTATTTAACTAGCTTGCTATTATCCTATAAAGTTATCGTCGTCTCCTATATAAGATTTATTATTAAAGTCTTTTGCTACGTCACCTATCTCGTAACCTTTATATTGCGTTACGTAGGCTATAAAACCTATTATTAGGATGTTCGTAAAGTGGCATTATGCGATGTATTAGTCCTTTAATTTCTATCTTTCCTCGGGTGTATGTTTAGTTAACTAGTATCTTTGTTCTCCGTATATAAAATACTTCTTAGTCTATAGACGATTGCCGTAGTTGCCTCTATAGCTGCTTCGGGCTTAGGACCCTGCTTGTGATCTAGCAGCTAATAGGGAGTATCCGCTACGGAATCCTCTACGGAATCCTCTACGATTAAATGATCGGCTATAGTTTCGTCCTCCTCGTCCTTAGTATCTATATCTTCCGCGGTTGTTATTATTATATCTCCGATCTATATAGAATATCTAGTTATACGGGTCGTAGTTATCCTCTTTATTGTCTTAGTTATTAGACTAATGTTTTTAGATAAATTAGTTAGATAAACCGCGAGATAGGTGTGTTTATAACGAGGATCTTAGGTCGGCAAAAAGCGCTTCGGCATTAGTTAAGGGTTTAAATAGAGCGTACTCTAGTTTAGGAACTCCTCTATATATATTAATAAGTGTGGTTCGTAGGGGAAGATTGCCTATAAAGTCTTTACTAAGTGCTTGTTAGTAAAGCTGCAATTTATTAAATAAAGCTTAAAGAATTTTATGCAATAGCTTAGCCGGGTGTTCTCCTCGCAACTTATAGAAGGTCGTTATTATCTAGTCTATATAATAATATACGTGATTGACTTCTATGTTAAAATGTCTCTTAATTATATCGTATGCCTTTCGAAATATCGCTGTTTAGTTAATATGTTAAATATAATAGGTTTACGTACGTCCTACGAGGATTCTAGGGAATAAAGCATAGAATTAACTTAGTTTAATTTATAGGTTATAGCATAAGTTTATAAAAACCTAAAGTTTATCGTTAAGCAAGTTATATAGTTCTCCGGTATAGTTCTTATCTTTTATCTAAAGCTTAATAAAGCGTTATTAGATATCTGTATTAGCGATAGCATTCGGAACATTGTCTAAAGGAAGTCTTATATATGCTTCTAATAGAATAGGGTTAGAATTGCTTAGCTATTTAGTTATCGCCGTAGAACCTTAGTCCGTTGGATTTCTAAAGAGATCTAGACGATTAAATCGGTGTGATATTAGGTAAATTATTATACCTAGAATATTAGTGTTAAATAGCTATTGTTTATATAGAACTATCGGCTATTGCCTATATAGAATAGTCCCTCCTAAATCGAACTACGGAACCGTTAGAAGTGTGTTAGACGTTTATAGTATCTTTAGAACGTTTATTATAGTCTATAGCATCTCCGGAACGTTTGCTATAGATACTGCTTTTTCTATTAGAACTGCTTCTAATAGTTAGAAGGGGGCTATTCTAGCGGTAATAGGCGTGGAAGGATATATTGTGTTTTTTATCTCTATTTTCTTAGTGTATTCCTCCGTTCTATCGTTAAATTTCTATGTTATTATGTCTTCTATAGGCTATTCTAATAGTTTCTTAAGTGCTTGTAATATTAGAAAGATCGTTGTATAGGATGTATTACTACGACCGGTGTATATTCCTCGTTTCCTTATTAGAACTTTTAGCGCTCGTTTATAGTCTGCGTGTGTTAGACCCTATGTATTCGCTATCTATCCTTAGAAGTAGTCTTAGAAGTATAATAGGATCTCGTTTCCTTAAAAATCGATCGACGCTTTATAGAGGGTAATAAACTTAGCGATAGATATTATAATCGCGATGCCGTTATTTTCGTCGGGTTTAATATTACTGTCTTAATGTTTTACGTTAATGTATAGAAAAAGGGATCGGTGGATAGTTATGCCTTCTATCTATTCCCTAAGAGTCTCCTCTATAGTATCGGATAAAGGACTAATAGGTTAGTATATCGAAGTTATAATACGTGCTTGTTTTTTACGTAGTTTATCGGTGTGTTTATAGGGTTCTCTACGAAAAATTTATCGTTCGGCGTTATTAACGTACTTTCTGCTAGTGCTACTCTTCTTCTTCTAAAGCGGTAATCGGTTAGCAAAAAGTTTAAAGAAGAGCTATACGCAACCCTTAAGGGCGAGCTAGACTCGGAAGGTAAAGTCTTTTTATTCTTAGCATAGTTATCCTTCTCTAAGTGTATAGAATAGGATCGTCGGACGGAAGCCGTTCGATAAAGATTTATAATACGTTTAAAGGATATAGAACTATCTCGTCTACCTTACTGTCTGTAATTAAGCCTTAAAATCACTAATTAGTGTTAGTAGGTATCTCTAAATATAAATGCAAATATAGGTCTAGTAGTCTTATTAGAATTATTAATACCTATTTAGCTAAGGGCTATACTACCTTCTTTATAGATAAGACGAGAGAAGGGTCGGAGCTACCCTCCGGGAAGCTTCGGTAGCTAAGAATAGAAAGAGATCTATAAATAGAATTATAAAGACGGATACGTTAGTCGGGGAAGACCTTCCGCGGACGGATGCGTCTATTAGGACGACTATAAAAGTCTATAAAAGGAAGTAGAATTCTATCTATAGAATTCTCCTTAGAAGGGAAGTCCTTCTACCGTAGAATTCCATCTATAGAATTCACCTTAGAAGGGAAGTCCTTCTACCGTAGAATTCTATTAGAATTCTATCTATGGAATTCACCTTAGAAGGGAAGTCCTTCTACCGTGGAATTCCATCTACAATTCCTATAGTAGCTCTTCTATAGCCGTATATATACCTAACGAGTAGTAAAGAGCGTTCTTACCTTTACCTAATAGCTTATTTTTCTAAGAAGCTTACTAAGACGTAGTAGCGTTATTCTATATAAGAACGAGAGCTTTTAGGAATTATAATAGCTATATAATATTAGAAGCATTAGGTTAAAGGCACGGATATTACTATTATTATAGACTACGAATCCTTTAAGACTCTTCGCACTAAGATAGACTAACCTATACGAATTGTTTAGTTCCTTAATATTATCGAATACTATAATATTAAGATTGTATATCGCAGCGGTAAAGCGAATATACTCGCTAATTATCTCTCTCGCCCGCTATACGATAAGGATACTGCTTATAACGCCGACGAGGGGAGGATAGCTGCGATTAACGACGACGACGAGCTTATAACGATCCTAAAAGACGATCCCGCATACGATATAGCGCTTAAACCTACGCCTAAAGCCGATAACGCCGCTCCTAACGCTACCGAGCTTATTACTCGACTAAAATAGCTAGTATAAATTAATTTATAAGCGATATTCGAATTCCTTACGTTTAGAGAAGCTCTACCGCCGAACATTACGCTATATTAGGCGAATATATACTTCTACGAGTTAAAGGGCAGTCTATACCGTATTCGCTAAAATAAGCGTTCCCTTCCCCTTAGCGAGCCGCTAAACCCTATAAGAGTAATCGCACTACTACTAGTACTAGAGTATAACGCTCTTATAGATATAGCTAAGCAAGCATATAAGGCCTTAGGGCATAGCACCGTTAGCTACGTTATGCGATATCTATCTATACGATACTAGCACTTAGAACTCCCGCTTAAAGCTTACGAAGCTATTCGCCGTTGCTAGTCCTACTAACTAATAAAGCCGCTGGACCTAACGCTCCTTAACCTAATGCCTTTAGAACTTATGCCGCTTTTAATAAGGTAGGCTATCGACTATATATAGTGTAACGGGCAATAGCTGCTTAACGCCGTAGAGTACGCGACCGGGTGGCTTATCTCTGCTATTACGTAGTCTATAGACTTTAAGGGAATAATCCTAGTCCTATAGACTATTACTACGCGATTCGGCCTACCCTATAAGATTATTAGTAATAATATAGGTTGCTTTACTAAGCAATAAGCTTAAGACTATTATAAGCGTTATAGAATACTTATTAAGCTAGTTATACCTACGAGACCTTATAGGAATAGTAAAGTCGAGTAAGCAAACGGCGTGCTTAAAGCTATTATCTATCGCCTTTATCTCGATAATCCCTTTATACCGTTAGTATAGCGTTTAATACGAGCCGTCTACCTATATAACCGTTAGGAAAGCCCGTACGGCTATAGCCTATTCTTCTTATTATATAGAACCTAGCCTTTAAAGCAGCACTATAAAGCTATATACGTAGCCTATACCCGCGATCCTATAGTAGAGGAAGATATCGCGTAGGCTTAAGAACTTATGCAATAACATCTTACTCCTATCGCATAAGGATATATTACTAGCCTTAAAGCCGCTCGCGCCTATATATAAGCTTACTTATAGGAACGTAAAGGACTAATCCGTATATACGCGCTAGGAGATTAAGTCTTACGAGTGCGTTAGTATACCTAAAAGCACGAACCCTACTACGACGGTCCTTAGGCTATTACGGCCGCTTATTTAGGCAATGCCTACTCTCTCGCGTCCTTAGGAGGATTCGGCCTTCCTAGGAGGTATAATAGAATAAATCTATTCCCTACGTATAGTCGCGACGGACACCTAGTCCGTAGCTTATAGTACGCGAGCTATACGATATTAGAGAAGGACCGTAAGCGCTTAAAAGCCGCTACTACTATATAAAGGAGGATTAATAGTATTTTTACTATTATTATTTCGCATTATATATACCGATGCACTATTTCCTATTTAGGTTCTATTAATTGCTTTAGTAAGTAGGGGACTGCTTATTTAAGCAAAGGGGTATTAAGGATCCTATTAGGTAGGCGCATTAGTTAGCGCCCCGCTGTAGGGTTTTCCCTAAAGCCCTAAGCGCCTATAACTCTAGATAATCAATTAAACACATACAGAACATAGTCTTAACGAAGCTTCCCCTAGCAGGAAGCCCCGAGACTCTCTATTGTGTGTGCACCTGATCCGACCTTTGAAAGGCCTTAAGGACAGCTGCCAATTTTCAATGGAAGCATGAGACTCGGTAGCAGGCGGGGACTTCACGAGTGCTAAAAGGGCTGCGTTAGTTACTGTGGACGTGGACGGGGCCTCACGTGACATTACGTTGTTCGGCGCGCAACCAGGTTGGTTCCCCTCGGAACAGTCGCCGGAGGCTCCTCCTGGCTCGGTTGATTCTACAACTCAAACCCGACTTCGACCTGTGCCGTGGCCGCCCTTGTTGCACCCAATACGAAGTACAGATAGACAGACCCGTCGGCGCCAACGACGTGGCTTTCACCTTCTGCCGCGAACTCGCCCCGGAGCCCTTTGAGGCGCCTCCACCGACGCACCAAAAGGGGCCTCTCTCGCGCTCTTCTTACAGCCGCAGTCAATGTCGGCGTAACTGACCGGCTGCCTCTCGCGAATCCGCGCCGCTCTTTGGACTGCCGCGACGCAGAGCCCCGACGACAATGGCAACCCCGGCGCTTCCCGAGGACCAGGCCCGCCTGCTCGAGGATGCCCTGGTGGCAGTGCGGCAGCAGACGTCGCTGATGCGAAAATGTCTCGATACCCCGGGCAAGCTCATGGACGCCCTCAAATGCTGGTGCGTGCCACCTTGAACCCCAGACTCGTGCATCTCATCTCACCCTCCCAGCTCGACCCTCGTCTCCGAACTACGGACCAGCAGTCTCGGGCCTAAGCAGTACTACGAGCTCTACATGGCCGTCTTCGACGCCCTGCGCTACCTCTCGGTCCACCTCCGCGAAAACCACCCCGTTAACCACCTCGCGGATCTCTACGAGCTTGTCCAGTACGCCGGCAACATCATCCCGCGCATGTACCTCATGATCACCGTCGGCACCGCCTACATGTCCATTGACGACGCCCCCGTCAAGGAGCTGATGAAGGACATGATGGACATGAGCCGCGGCGTCCAGCACCCCATCCGCGGCCTTTTTCTCCGATACTATCTTTCCGGTCAGGCTCGCGACTACCTGCCCACCACCGATAGCGAGGGCCCCGAGGGCAACCTGGGCGACTCCATCAACTTCATCCTCACAAACTTTGTCGAAATGAACAAGCTGTGGGTGCGCCTGCAGCACCAGGGCCACTCGCGAGAGCGCGAGCAGAGGATTCGCGAGCGAAAAGAGCTGCAGCTCCTCGTCGGAAGCAACATTGTGCGCCTCAGCCAGCTGGTCGATCTCGAGACGTACAAGTCGAGCATCCTCGGGCCCCTGCTCGAACAGGTGGTGCAATGCCGAGACGTTCTGGCCCAAGAGTACCTGCTCGAGGTCATTACCCAGGTCTTCCCCGACGAGTTTCACCTGCACACCCTCGACCAATTTCTTGCCGCCGTGTCACGCCTGAATCCCCACGTCAACGTCAAGGCCATTGTTATTGGCCTCATGGACCGTCTCTCTGAGTATGCCGATCGCGAAGGCGCAAAGGAGAGAGAGGCAGACCAAGCCAAGGTTGAGGCCGACGCTCTGGCCAGGCTGCTTCAAAAGGTCAAGCTCCAAGAGGGCACGCCGCAGCCTCCTGCCTCGGACCCCGGTCCCCAGCCGGCAGACACCGCGGCGGATGCCAACGGCGAGGGCCAAGACGGCGAGGCGCCCCCCATAACAGGCAACGACTCCGACACGCTCGCTGGGGATTCAGTTACCGAAACAGATAGCACCGCAGTCAACGGCCAAAATGCCAACGGCAGCAATGTACAGCTCTACGAAATATTCTTTGGCCAGGTCAAGAACCTGGTCGAGGCCCAGCATCTCCCCATACAGGACACGATTGCCCTGCTGGTCTCTCTCTGCAACCTGGCGCTCAACAACTATCCTGATCGCCTGGACTACGTTGATCAGATCTTTGGCTACGCCACCACCAAGACCAGGGAAAACATCAGCAATGCCGACCTGCACTCGCCCGCTGCCCAACAAAGCCTCCTAGGCCTCCTCCAAGCGCCGCTGAGCCGTTATGCCTCCATCTTCACCGCCCTGTCCCTTCCGACCTACGTGCCCCTGTTCCAGTGCCAGTCATACCCGACCCGGCGTGCCGTGGCCGGCGGGATTGCGCGGACGCTGTTGAGGGACCAAACCAAGATTTGCAACATCGGCCAGATGGAGAACATGCTCGCCATCATGTCCGTGCTCGTCAAGGAAGGTACACCGTCGTCTCAGGGTTATCCGGGTGCACCACAGCGGCGGGCGGTGGAGACGGACGAGATTGCGGAGGAGCAGGGGTGGCTGGCGAGGATGGTGCATCTTCTGCAAGCCGAGGACAGCGACACCCAGTTCAAGCTGTTGCAGATGACGTGCAAGGCGTACGCAGAGGGCAACGACCGGGTCCGCACGACGACGCCGCCCTTGGTGACGGCGTGCCTGAAGCTGGCGAGACGGTTCAAGGCGCGGGAGCACTACGACGACAACTGGGAGTCCCAAAGCAACGCCCTCTTCAAGTTTATGCACTCGGCCCTGAGCAATCTGTACACGCGCGTTAACAACCCGGGCGCTGCCGAGCTTGCCCTGCGGCTATTCTGCAGCGCCGGGCAGACGGCAGACATGACTGGCTTCGAGGAGGTCGCCTACGAGTTTTATGCGCAGGCCTTTACCATCTACGAGGAGTCCGTGTCGGACTCCAAGGCCCAGTTCCAAGCCGTCTGCGTCATCGCCTCGTCGCTGCACCAGACTCGCAACTTTGGCAAGGAGAACTACGACACGCTCATCACAAAGTGCGCTCAGCATGGCAGCAAGCTGCTGCGGAAGCCGGATCAGTGCCGCGCCGTGTACCTGGCAAGCCACCTGTGGTGGGCCACGCCGACGACGGGGCAGACAGAAGAGGTCGAGGTAAGCTTATCCCCTTTCTGGCGACGAGATGGGACTGAAGCTGAGTGTTGCGGCGCAGCTTTATCGTGACGGCAAGCGGGTGCTGGAGTGTCTGCAGCGGGCGCTCCGTGTGGCAGACTCGTGCATGGAGACGGCGGCGTCGATTGAGCTGTTTGTCGAAATCTTGGACCGATACGTCTACTACTTTGACCAGCAAAACGAATCGGTACGATGGCCGTTTGAATGCCTGGCTGACTCCCGACTGACTCTCGCATCGCAGGTGACGACGAAGTATCTCAACGGCTTGATTGAGCTGATACACTCCAATCTGGCTGGGAACCAGCAGGAGTCGAGTTCGATTGAGACGAGCAAGAAGCACTTTCACCAGACGCTGGAGAATATCCGAAGTAGGCAGTTTGAGGGTGTGGTGCTGTATCCGAGTTGAGTGATGGACACACGGACGACGGATGGAGAAGCAGAGACGTGGACAGACGGACGATTGAAGGGGGACAGAGTAGAGTCTGGGGAAATGGCGGAACGAGGTCGGAGAGGAGTCGAGCCATGCAAGTGGGTGTCCCCTTTCACAGGTACATCTCTACGTATGTAGTACATACTTGGGCGCCTGTCAACCTTGGCTTTATCTGCCCGTGCTTTGAAAGCATAAGCGCATCGCCTGTTTGCGTTGCAGGCTGCAGGAGGCTAATAAAGAGGAGGCTTGAAGCCCAGGCACGCAGGTGACTCAAGAGGCTCAAGAGGGTGGCTCAAGAGGGTGGCTCAAGAGGGTGGCTGATGTGGCTGATGCCTTGCTCTTGGCAGAGTGTTTGAATTGCGAGGATTCAATGGGCATTGACTGCTCAAGGGGGTTAACGCTATTGCATGTTGACGAAGGATGGAGGATGAATGGCAAATGACGAGGTAGAGATAGCCTTTCTGGAACGTTCACCCGCGACTGATAGGGTTTATGGTTTATACATGCCTAATCTCGTGGCGATGGAATGAGTTACGAACGACCGTAACTCCCCCAGGTCTGCGACGGTCACCATGTTCCTCCTAACATCTGATACCAGGGGCCGCATAACGTGTTCTAACATGCCATTGTAACATTAATGTTACGCCGGGAAACCCGTGACTCTAAACCCCCACCGGCACTACTTTGTAGGTACATCTCAACTCCGCCACAGCCAGGGGCCCTCTTTCGCTTCCTCCTCCGTCCTTCTACGTGGCCGAGCGTCAACATTCACCGCGACAACTTCCGCACCCTCTGCACCTTGCGCGCCGTCGGGCTGTCTCGAATTCAACGAGGATTCCCTTTACCCATTGTCCGTGTCTGCCCGACTAATATGTGAGCTGATGCCGACGCAGAGGGCTCTCATTTCGGCAACGCCTCGGCTTCACTATTTCGCTCGTTCCAATTCCTAGCGCTCCTTTAGACCTTGATTCTCTTTCTCTCCATCTTCTCATTTGACTATATCTCTGCCGGCTTCGACCCTGAACGCATGCTTCATAACCCCGACTCGTCTCGTCTGCGACCAAAGCCTTCATCGTTGGCCTGCATGGCCGCCGGCCGTCTTTCCCCCTCAACTTGACAATAGACGATCACCACCCCCCCCCCTCAATCCCCGGCAATCGTCAGTCATGCCTTCAGAAAAGCGGCCCTTTTACGACCCCGTCCCGCCGACGTACGATGAGGCGCTCGCCACCGGCAGCCGGCGCGACGGCTCGTGGCCGCCCCCGCGCTCGTCGACCGACGAACCCGAGTCGCAATCCCTGCTGCCGCACGCAGAGTCCTCGACCGCCTCCTCCCGACGACCCACCGGCTACCGTCCGCCCATGGTAGAGACAGACGACGAGGACAGCGTGTGGGGGACAAACGAAGAGGACAGTATTATGTGGGGGAGCGATAGCGATAGCGACGTCGACGTCGACGACCAAGAGGCCGCCCATGTGCGGCGCGAGATGCAGGAAATGGACATTGAGGAG
Organism: Ophiocordyceps sinensis; assembly: GCA_012934285.1. Taxonomy (NCBI): domain Eukaryota; kingdom Fungi; phylum Ascomycota; class Sordariomycetes; order Hypocreales; family Ophiocordycipitaceae; genus Ophiocordyceps; species Ophiocordyceps sinensis. The sequence continues at coordinate 1,194,833 of JAAVMX010000007.1, forward strand.
CCATCCCGGTCGCGGGGCTCGACGTGGAGCAAGAGAATAGGATTCAAACTCTCCCTGCCTCGCTGGAAGTGGTCTTGGCGGCCTCGACTTCCGCTGCTACGGATCCAGCTGCCGTCGAACCCAGCCGCCTCCGAGGGCGCAAACGACGCCAACACCGGAGACAACGACGCCGCCACGGCAGCCGAGGGTAGACGATGGGAGATGCCCAAGCTAGACAACCTCACACTCATCTTGGCATTTGCCCGCCTCGTCGCCCTCATTGTCGTGCTGGGCTTCCTCTACTTTCTCTTCGCCAGCGGCATCTTTGGCGGCCTGTCGTCACGCCTCGGCGTCGGCCTGCGCTTCGACCCCGAGGACCTCCGGCAGCACGTCCAGCGAAGCGTCGAGGCCACGCGAATGCGCGCCTCGGTCAAACACTTTTCCCACTACGCACACATTGCCGGCACCGAGGGTGACTACGCGACGGCCATGGACGTGGAAAACATGTTTAGCAGGGCTGGGCTCGACAAGGTCGAGATCGACGAGTACTACGTCTACGTCAACTATCCGCGGAAGGACGGCCGGACCGTACAAATCATGGATGGCGGCGGCGAAAAGGCGATTTGGACGGCCAAGCTGGAAGAGGACGAGGTGGGCGGTGAAACAGCAGGGCGGCAGACGTACACCTTCCATGGCCATTCCAAGTCGGGGGATGTCAAGGGCCCCCTTATTTATGCAAACTACGGCTCGCGCGACGACTTCAATAAGCTAAAGGAAAAGGGAATCGACACAAAGGGCGCCATCGCGCTGGTCCGCTACTACGGCACCGAGACGGACCGGTCTCTCAAGGTCAAGGCGGCCGAGCTCGCCGGCTTCGCGGGCTGCCTCATCTACAGCGATCCGGCCGACGACGGCTTCCTCAAGGGCGACGTGGCGCCCCACGGACGCTTCATGCCCGCCGACGGGGTCCAGCGCGGCGCCGTCAGCATGATGAGCATGATGGTGGGCGACGTGCTGACGCCGGGGTGGGAGAGCAAGAAAGACATGCCTCGGATGAAGGTCAACGAGACTGCCGGCCTCGTCAAGATCCCCAGTCTCCCGCTGGCGTGGCGCGACGCCCAGGTCCTGCTGCAGCACCTGCACGGGCACGGCCAGCAGGTGCCAGACGGGTGGAAGGGCGGCGTGCCCGACGTGGGTGAGTGGTGGACGGGCAACCTGACGTCGCCGGCGGTGCGGCTGCAGAACGAGCAGGACGAGATTGAGCAGCAGCCCATCTGGAACGTTTACGGCAAGATTGTCGGCATGGAGCAGACGGCGAGGTCCGTCATCCTGGGCAACCACCGCGACGCGTGGGCCTTTGGCGCCGTCGACCCGCACACGGGCACGGCCATAATGGTCGAGCTGGCCCGCATCTTTGGCGGCCTGGTGCAGCGGGGCTGGAGGCCGCTGAGGACGATTGAGTTTATGTCGTGGGATGCCGAGGAGTACAATCTGATAGGCTCGACCGAATTCGTCGAGAACAACCTGGACCGGCTGCGCGACAGCGCGTACGCCTACATCAACCTCGACACCGTCATCGGCGGGACCCAGCTGCACGCGGCGGGCTCGCCGGCGCTCGAGAGGGCGCTGCTCCGGGCGCTGGACCGGGTCGTGGACCCCAACGCCAACACGACGCTGCGGCAGCTGTGGAAGCCGCCCGGGGGCCGGATGAAGAGCCTGGGGGCGGGCAGCGACTACGTGGCGTTCCAGGACATTGCGGGGACGAGCTCGCTGGACCTCGAGTTCCGCGGGGAGCGGTTCCCGATGCACTCGAGCTACGACAACTTTGACCTGGTCGACAGCGTCCTAGACCCGGGCTTCGTCTACCACACGCTCATGGGCCAGGTGGTGGGCCTGCTGCTGCTGGACCTGGCGGACCGGGCGGTGCTGCCGTTCAGCATGGTGGCGTACGCCGACGCGCTCAAGGCATGGGTGCGCGACCTGGACGGGTGGGTCATGGGCCAGGCCGGGGCCAACAAGGACGAGGCGTCGACGGTGTCGCTCAAGGAAATGGACGACGCCGTGGACCTGATCAAGAGCAACGCGGCCGAGTTTGAGCGGTGGGAGCTCGAGTGGGACCGGCTGGTGCTGTCGAGCGGCGGATGGGAGGCCAATGACCTGGGGAGGCGGCGGATGCAGTACAACGACAAGATGGCGGCGTTTGAGACGGCGCTGCTCGACCTGGAGCTGGGAGGCGGCGTGAGTCTTGTTGCCTCGCTGCCCTCGTTGGGACGCACGGCCCAGTACTGACTGTCTGATAGATCCCCAACCGCACGCAGTTCAAGCACGTCGTGTACGGCCCCCAGCTGTGGTCGGGCTACGACGAGGCCGTCTTCCCGGCCATTCGCGACACGGTCGAGGCGGGCGACTGGGCGCTGGCGCGACGCATCACGGCCAAGACGGCGGCCATTCTGCGGCAGGCGGCGACGGTGCTGCAGATGGACCCCAAGTGAAGGGGCGCACACGTTGTTTTTTGGCTCATATTTTTCTGGCAAGCGCCATTCTGTTCTACTCTTCTTCTCGTTTGTCTCTTGGGCGGGCAGCGCGGGACCCGTGCTCTTGTACATCGAATGGCATTGCATGGAGTTGGGACCAAGTCCTTGCTGATTTATGAGGCTGCACGGGATCATGGTTGGGATCTCACCCCCTCTTCTTGGACGGATAGAGGGCTGCCTGGTTGATGAGCAGCTCTGCACTGCGATAAAAATGTCCTTGCGGTTTATCAAAACAGACAGCTGCTGGGTCAATGTGAAGGAAGATGGTGAAGCCTCGCAAATCCACGTCCCAAGAAATGTACTGCAAGGCGCGTAATTCGTCATGGCGTCGGTCCGCATCTCGCGCTCTATTCGGAGAGGCCGGCGCCCTTTGCAGCCGTTGTTTCGTTGGCATACTCTGCGGCAGAGACGAGCCTACCAACAACATCGTACTTTTCCGTAAAGCGCTCCTCCCAGCCGCGCAGCGCCTCCATCTCGTCGTCGCCCAGGCCCTGGAGCGCATCGAGCGGCCCATCGAGGTCCTCGGTGAGCATGTCCTCGTCGAAGCTACCGCAGGCAAGGCCGCGGGAGGCGTCGCGGCCGGCAAAGTTGGCGTAGGGGCCGCCGGGGCCGTAAAAGTTGCGGCCGCGGGTGACGTCGAAGACGCGGCCGCGAACGGCGAGGTAGACGGCGCCGCCGGGGCCGTTGCCGTCGTAGGGGAGCAGGGTGCGCGGCGTGTGCGTCTTGAAGACGATGGGCGGCGGGGCGGGGGGCAGGAGGGCCGAGTAGGCCGACGAGGCGGGGCGGAGGAGGGTGGTGTAGATGGTGTAGGCGAGGAGGCTTGCGAGGATGAGGTTGAGGGGGGTGGCGAGGGCGGCGCTGGGGGGGTGGTGGTGTTTTGTTAGCTAGCTATGGCTGTGTGGTGAGGACGACGACATGGATGTACCTGGCTGTTTCGCGGACAGCCTCTTGGGCCATGCGGTGCTCGACGTATTCCATGGTACGAGGGGCGATGCCCAGTGGGGGCGATTCGGAGGTGGAGGTGTGTGGTGATGGTGGTGTTGATGATGGAGGAGCTGTCGTCGGTTTTAGCAGCTCCGGAGGCCGAGGTAAGGGATGTGGAGGAGGTGTAGGGTAGGCGGCGGTTGGGTAGCCCGACGGTGGACACTTGAACCAAGAGCATTCACAAGAGCAATTGGGCTGTTTACACTTAACGATGGATATTATATTCCTGTCTTCTTTGCTTTTCCATTAGTCCAGAAACATTTGTAGTGCGGTATGCTAAACTGCCACTTATAAAAGACATGTAAGTCTACACGCAATCCCTCCGCAACAGCTCTTTTTCTCTCTCAAACACGCCCCAGTCCTACGACTAAGAAGCAGAGGGAAAGGACATACTCGTATAAAGTATATATACTGTCCTCTGTAGTCTGCGGTGTGCCGGTCACAAAAGAGCATTAGCTTCGGGCATTATTTTCAGCTTCAAGACCCATCGGCTTCCCTCTGGCACCCTCTGAGATCAGTCAACTTATTATAGCCACCCACGGTAGGACGAGCAGCGTGGATTCCATGTTCCCGAGCGCGGCCGCTAACAAGACGACAGACACTCCACCTGCACAAGACGCGATGCGGTTCACGGCGCACCTGACCATGGCGTCCGCGGCCGCCTGCGCCGTCGAAGCCAGCTGCCTCTTCTCGCCGAGAAACAGCTGCAAGTGCGCGTGCGGGCGCAGCAGCCTACTGCCAGACGGCCAGTGGCAGGACGGATACGTGGGCGAATTCAACTGCGGACCGGGCGAGGGCGCCAAGCTTCCCAGCAACCAGAACCTCGGTGGCGGCAGCTTTAACTGGAGGTGCCTCTACGGCCTCTACGAGTTACTAACTACATTGTCTGAGGATGTCTGGTGCTACAATGGCCCCGATGTCACCCTGTCTGCTAAATAAACGACATGGTCCTCGCCCGAGTGCCTTGTCCGCTGTAGGGTGAAATTTTAACGTGCTTCAAAATTTGATGCACTGGGCATCCGCTTAGTTGTAGATTGACAGTTTGGGAATCGAACGATGCCATTTAATCGATTGTGGTTAAGAATGGGTTAAAGTGGTCTCCTTTCCGAGTAAAGTCCTATGCATAGCAGTATGCCGTACTAGGTAGTTATTTAACTCCACCTTCCATCCTCTTCTATGCTCTCCCTTTCGCGTTGCATTACGAAGTACATACGTAGCCGCAATCGAGTCTGGCTGGAATGACGCATGTCGAAAGGCCATCATCCCGCGTACACTAGCTTAAGCTTAGGACCGCCCTACGAATACGACTAGGCCATATATATACACTTTAGACGTCCCACTAACACACATGGGGGAATAGTGTAGGGGTTATCACATCTGCTTTGCATCAGATGATGAATTTGTAGAAGGTCCGGGGTTCAAATCCCCGTTTCTCCATTTTTGCCGCCCGCAAAAAATCCGACGATTCATATGACATTCTTCTTCGCAACCCCGAGCAGAGATTCCACATTCTTTTTCCCAAGATTTTCCCCCCAATTCTTTTTTTAATTAACCAATTCATTCCACGGGACATCATGGCACACACAAGCAGGCGCCTGCGCCGCGTTATGTGGTGCACTGGACCCGGGCCTCTCTCTCCTTGACAGTACATGGTAAGCAGCCCCTTTTCGGCTCATCCGCCATTATTGGCCGACGACGTCTATTGTCTTTTATCCCGGTGCCCATCCCCCCCTCAGTATTGTATCGCAGACGTCCCGTCCAGCAGAGACCTTGCAGAGCGGCGTAGTGTGTTGCTCGTGGCATCAGTTCGTTTCATCTCCAAGCCTCCCTTCCGCCACCATCCTCTCCCACGCCTCCCCTCTTGTCTCTTTCGAGTCGTCCAAGCAGGAGTGTAGAGCAGCAGATACTGTACACGTAATTTTCACACACAAAGTCACAGACACGCCAAGCTCCGCGCAAGATGCATCGACAGCCATCCCCCCCTCTCAGTACCAGTCCCGCCCGCTCTTCTGCATCTCAATCAGGCGCCAGCCCCTCGTCTCCGGGTTGTTGACGTCCTCGGGCACCCGCGTGATGCCAATGGCGTACGTCACCAGCTGCACCTTGTCCTCCATGCCCGCCGCCAGCTCGTTGGTCTTTGCGTTGCGGTACACGTGCACCTCTTGGGTGCGGCACGTAATGATGAAGACGGGAACCTCGCCCGGATCCAGCATGCGCGCCCGCATAATGTCCACGTTCCGGATGTCCAGGATCCGCCCGTCCGACTTCATGCCCGCCTGCAGGTACTGCTTGGTCAGCGCCTCGTAGACCGAGTACTGCGCCGCCGAGAGCCACAGCTTGAGCGTCTCCGTGTCTCCCTTGACGTACGCGTCCAGCACCTCGGGCAGGATGTATTCCCGGAGCTCCTGTAGGAATGGCTCGACCTGGAAGTTGGGGTCCATGGATCGGAACTTCTTGGTCACCGTCGCTGTCTCGTTCTCGGCAAAGAAGCCCCCAATGCGGTCCGTTATGCTGCGAGCCGTCGATATGAGCGGGTTTTCCGACTCGGCGTATTTGCCCTTCATGCTGAAAATGCCCTGCACAAACGTGTTGGTGTCTCGAAAGTCCCGCCATGCTTCTTTCCACGCCGCGTCCTTGTGGAGCGTCACGTTGGTGCCGGCACTGGTGCGAGTTAGAAACCGAAACAAGTAATTCCCGATCAAAGGCGGCGCTGGGCAAACGCGCAGCGTGGAAACTCACTTGGGATCTTCCTCCATGACCTGGTCACCCTTGGCTCGCGCCGCCTCCATCAGCGCCCTCTTCTTCCTCCGCTCCTCCTTCTCGACCCACCCGCCGTACCGAGACGAGCTGCCGTCGTCGATGACGTCCTTGACATTCTTGTAGGCCTCAGTGTCGCGGATAGGCTTGGTGGCCTTGTCCATTGCCTCCCCTGTCACGTTGGCGGCCTTGCGCACGCCCTTCATGACAGGCGTCTCCCACGTCCACGCGGCGCCCTTGCCAATGGCGCCGGCCGTCGACTTGACGGCCTTGGATGCGGTGGATGAGACGGCGCCAGTCGACCGCTCATATGCCTCGCGTGCTTTGCGGACCGACTCGCTCTCGGTGAACTGGTGAGCGGCGGCTCCTATCTGCTTAGTCGACTCGTTCCACTCCTTGGACTTTTGGAATTCGCTGTCCATAGTCTCCATAAACACCTGCCAGGGCGTCTTGTCGCCGTGGGGGGGCGGAGGAGGCATGTCCTCCTTCTTCTCCTTGCCCTCTTTCCCCCGATCTTTTGACTTGTCGCCCTCCTCACCCTCTTTGGTGTCATTGGCACTTCCTTCAGACTGGGCGTCGGGCCCGTCCGCTTTCGCATGCTGCCCTTCGGCATCTGCTGCAGGTTTTGCATCGGCGTCTGCTTCAGGCTTCGGCTTATCCTCCTTGCGTCTCGTTTCGCTCATGTGGAGTTGCCGCGACTGCACGGCCGAGCCCCGCAGCAGCTGCAGTTCGGCAGGCGACAGTCGGCATCGCAGAGAGGCAGAGATGGCGCCCGTCACCGCACCGTGGTGCTGCCGTAGTGAGTCGCAATGTCGGCCCGGAGGCGTGAGATGCGAGGCTAACCTGCGGTAGGCCGGAGATCTGCCGTGGGAGTAGCTGAGGTGAGGAGATAGCCTCGAAAGGGCACTTTCGGTGCTGGCCGCGCTTCGGAAAAGGGATCGCATGGTGAGGCGGAGAGGGATGGCGGTCCACGGCGGACTCAAGGGCTCGCTCGGTGGACGGGGCTGCTAGAGGCGAAGCTCGGCGGCTGCGGGAGGAAATTTTGATGGCGGCCTTTTTTTTTGCAGATACTCAAGGGCGGGCGGAGAGACGGCGAAACCGCGGCAATTTATTACGGCAGCCAGGCCAACTACTCCGCTACCGCTTGTTAGTACTGAGCTTTAAGCATTTGATACCTGGAAAATTGAATCGTCGGCACCTCAACGCAGCCCGCAAAGCACGCTACAACGGCCGCGACGGCCATGCCATTGAAATGAGCCGCTCACTGACGCGTTGCCTCGCGGCGTTGCCGCCCCTCCGGACCCCTCGAGTTGGGCGGCCTCTGCAGACCACAAAGACGACGACGACGGCGATACGGCTCCTGTCCACAACAAGGCCGCAGCGGCAAGACGAAACCCCCACGGAGACGCCTCTGCGTGCGCCGCCAGCGGCCAAGCCAGAGTTTAAGCCGCTGCGAGACTTATTCGGCGGCCCCCGGGCGGCCGACAACCAGGCCGCGCAGCCGCAGAGATCAAAAGACGACCTGTCTCAGCGCCTCGTCATGCATGCCTTCGGCAAGTCGGCCTCGATCGACACCAGCGTGCTCGCTGCCGACGCGGCGACAGTCTCCAAGCCCAAAGAGGTGGAGTCACTCGAGCCCTTCCACCTGCACATCTATTCGCACCGGCACAACACCCACATCACTTTTACCAGGCCCAGTCGCGACCCCATCATGTCCCTGTCGTGCGGCAACCTCGGCTTCCGCAAGTCCCGTCGCGGCACCTTTGACTCGGCCTACTCGCTGACAAAGTACGTGCTGGAGCGTCTCATCTACACGGACGTTCGGTTTGAGCGGCTGGAACTGGTCATGAGAGGCTTCGGGCCCGGGAGAGAGGCTGCCATCAAGGTGCTCATGAGCCCCGAGGGCAAGTTCTTTCGCGAAAAGATTGTCCGAGTGGCCGACTCGACGCGCGTCAAGTTTGGCGGGACTAGAAGCGAAAAGCCTAGGCGTCTGTAGGCGGCCCGGCACTTTCGACAGACCGGCGCACGGGGACTGGAGAAAGACACAGGGACGATGGAATTTTTGTACCATATTTTGCACGACCTATGCGACGCACACGAGAGGAACCCGGCATCTCCCCATGTGCCGCTTAGCGACAAAGACAGCTCGCCAGGTCCAAAGCCAAACAAGTATCAAAATCAGTGGTATCGCGATTGGAGCTCCCCATCTCAGGTAACCAAAGATAACTCCAGAACGCCTCGCACTGTATCTAGCAGTTATGCGCCGAATGGAAAGCAACACGCAGATTGGAGGATCGAGAGCAGCCCAATGCCGCTATTGTCCCGGAGCCCTCTCTGCTGCGGGAAGATGGCGTCCGTCGGCGTCTACGGCAGCCTTTTTGCCCTTGCCGCTGCCCCCCTGGGCCTCTCCTCCTCGCTATCCCATTCTGTATCCTCGCCGGACGCGTCCTGGACCAGCAAATGCGGCCGGGACTGGCGCAGCATGCGGGAATGCTCGTGTGTGGGATCGTCGACTTCGTCGAGAAGCTCGCCATCGGCCGTATCGTATTCTGGGGGCTCTATCCAGTCGCGGGGCACCACGCAGGGGAGAGCAACGCCAATGCTGGCCGCTCGATTGAGCCAGCCGGGCCCTGGGGTGCCCGTGAGCTTGTGGCAGAGGTACGAGGTAAAGTGGTTGCAGTTTTTTGTGAGGAGATTGTACGAGGTGCCGAGGAAGTCGTCCGAGGCATTGCGGAGCGTGGCGTCAATTTCTTCCTGCGTGGCGAGGGTGAAGCCGTGGAGGATCTCGCATCTAAAGGTGCCGCCCGGGGGCTCTGTCTTGGGCTTTGTCCAGTAGACACCCGTCACTCGGCGCCTGTCGTGGCCGCCGTATGCGTATTCGCGACCGTTGATGACGACGCCGGAGTGGAGCAGCGAGGCCCCAAATGTCCACAGGACGGAGGATATGCGACCGGGCTGGACGTCCAAGAGTGTGAGCAACGCCAGGCCGGACTATTCCTGGGGTACACCACAGAGCTCTCACCGGAAGAAGGTCATAGACGTGTATGGTGATTTCTGTCTTTTGAAGAGACAGCGTCGACCTGTGCCTGATGGCAGGCTGGGCCGCCGTGTTGTCGCGGGGGGGCATGTCGAGGCCAGGCCGAGATTGTCTCACCGTAGCGCCACAAGCCGGAGGAGATGTTTCAAATGCTAAAGAGAAGTGCCGTCGTCAAAGATGACGCCAAGGATGCCAATGAGGATGATTGAGGCGAGGGAGAGAGACGCGGGAAAGTACGAAGTATGTATGAGACAGAAGGATGTTTGACGAATCGCCGGCTCCGGTCCGTCCCGTGGTGCGGCAAGCACACGGGCGACTTAGTACTATAGGTGAGCGGTGAGGGGGGTCACGGGCGATAAGGAGAGATAAGGCGTAATGGAGGTAGTAGTAGTAATGGGGGTTCCCCAGCGGCACGGAAGAACCACCATGCCGAGGGATGCCCCACCAGAACGTATGTATGTACGAAGTACATATGTAGTTTTAATTCTTTTTTTTAGTTCGGGCACACACGAATCGAGTTTTTTTCCACTCCCCCTCCTCCTTCTGAGGAGGATGAGGCTCGCTGGCAACAAATTCTCTTGTCCGCATGGCTTCACTCTGAGGAGTCGTCCATCTGTTCTCTCACGTCCCCCGGCGACAGCCAGCTACCTTGCGCCAACATTTTTTTCACGCGCTTTCCCTCGCTCATCCTCGGCCTCTTATTCCTCTTGGCCCTTCTCCCCGTCTCCCCCTTTCCCGTCCCTCGACAAACTTCCCCTCTCCTTCCCCCGCGCAACAGCCCGGCTTGCTTCTCCCGGACTGGCTCCAGCCGCCGCCGTGCGCCCCGTTCCCTCGCGTCCCTTTTTCTACATCCCTCACAGGCACTACGCCAAATCACGCAAAATGCCGCCCAAAAAGGTCGTCCAGGAAGAGAAAATTCCCCTCGGCAGGCCCGGGAACAGCTTGAAGAGTGGCATTGTGAGCTTCCCCCCGCACTGCTCCAGGCAAACCCTCCGGCTAATAACCATTGCCAGGTCGGCCTCGCAAACGTCGGCAAATCCACTCTGTTCCAGGCCATCACCAAATGCACCCTCGGCAACCCCGCTGTACGCATTGGAGCCCTCTTCCGCCTGCGCCCATGGTCCCGGCTGCTCGCTGACAGTTCGCTACAAGAACTTTCCCTATGCCACCATTGACCCCGAAGAGGCCCGTGTCATTGTCCCCGACGCCCGCTTCGACTGGCTCGTTGAAAAGTACAAGCCCAAGTCCCAGGTCCCCGCCAACTTGACCGTCTATGACATTGCCGGCCTGACCCGTGGCTCTTCTACCGGCGCCGGCCTTGGTAACGCCTTCTTGTCTCACATTCGCGCCGTCGACGCCATCTTCCAGGTCGTCCGATGTTTCGATGATGCCGAAATCATCCACGTCGAGGGAGACGTCAACCCCACGCGTGACCTTGACATCATCAGCGAGGAGCTGAGGCTCAAGGACATTGAGTTTGTCGAAAAGGCCCTGGAAAACCAGAAGAAGAAGACGCGCATGGGCGGCCAAAGTCTCGAGCTCAAAAAGGCAAAGCAAGAACAGGACACGATCGAGAAGATTCTCGCCTGGCTCCAGGATGGCAAAGACGTCCGCAAGGGCGACTGGACCCCCAAGGAGGTAAGATAGCCGCTTCCTCTTTTTCTGCTCTGCGCACTTTCCCACGTGTCCCCCCGTTTGCATGATGACAAAAGGCCATTGGCCTGAATCTAATCCCAGCTCGTCGAATGCCTCACCAAAACAACGCAAGAGTGCATCATGAGATAAAATCCTACCTGATAGCAAACATTGTCCTTCTTTTGCTTCCGCATTACTTCTTCTGCCCAAGTCTCCAAGTCCTGACGCTGATCCCGAGTTTAGGTCGAGGTCATCAACCCTCTATTTCTCCTGACTGCGAAGCCCGTCGTCTACCTGGTCAACCTGTCTGAGCGGGACTTTGTCCGCAAGAAGAATAAGCATCTGCCCAAGATCGCCGAGTGGATCAAGGAGAACGCTGCGGGCGACCCCATCATTCCCATCTCGGTCTCGTACGAGGAGCGCCTGACGCGCTTCGAGACGGAGGATGCGGCCAAGGAGGAGCAGAAGACCGTGGGCGCCGAGTCGGCGCTGCCGAAGATCATCACCCAGATGCGCAAGACGCTCCAGCTCGGCAGCTTCTTCACCACCGGCACTGACGAAGTCCGCCAGTGGACCATCCGCGTGGGCACAAAGGCCCCGCAGGCCGCCGGCGTCATCCACACCGACTTTGAAAAGACGTTTATCCAGGCCATCGTCTGCAACTTTAACGCGCTCAAGGAGCTTGGGGACGAGGCCGAGGTCAAGGCCAAGGGCAAGATGATGACCAAGGGCAAGGAATACGTGGTCGAGGACGGGGATATCCTGCTCATCAAGGCCGGCGCTGCCAAGGGCTGATGACGCACGCCCTTGCTGCGGAGCAATACGAGATGAAATTATCAAGAACAAAGAGGCAAACGCCGAGCAAATATAAAAAAACTGTAAAGCGTCTCTCGACCTCATCTCCATATAAGCTTGTTAAATTCGACGTTTTCCATTGGATGCACCCATCGTGTACATCCATACGCAAGAGACCGGATGTTTTCTCAGAAGGCTTCTCAAGATTTGCATCGATTGCCAACGCCAGGTGAAGAAGATGGGTTCCGTGAGGTGACGCCTCACAATATACATGTGTAGGTCCTTGGCGTTAATCAACGAGCATTTCCTGCCTTGGAATACAACTTCATGCGGGTTCCCTTGCGGGTTGACGTCTGACAACCTCGACATGGCCACCCCTCGTTCCGCAAACATGTTGAGCAGATGGACCATCGCTTTTCATGGGCCTCGTTTATTTGCCTGCTTCCCCCAGTAATCTGACGTCGTCTTGACGCACAAACGGACCAGCCGTTTTTTATTTTCCGAGGTGCACACGCCGCCCCCTGTGCCACTCTTCCCCAATATGCAACTCTCATCATGTCCTCTACTTGTACGAAATGGAAACAGCTAAGGAGCGCCATACCGAACACCCCTCTTGCCGAGCTCCTTCCTGCCGATAGGGTCCTCGGGCCATACCCAGCCTCGGCTCCTCTTGGCCTCGCGCTTTTCGGCCAGCTGAGGCTGGGGCATCCAGCCGTCGCGCGGCCGTGCCTTGCGGCGGGTGCCTGCTGCGGGGGCGCCAATCTCGGCCCTCCAGTGAGCATAGCCCACGGGCGAGTCGTCGCTGGCGAGTTGGCAGAGGCCCCAGAGAGCGAGGCAGGCCGTCAGGGGCGTCTCAGGGGTCTTGCCATGGCCACCATGCGGGCTGCAAATAGCCAATTGGATCGAGGTGATTTCCAGGTCGCCAAAGAAGGGCGTCGAGTCGGTGCCGCAGCGGAAAAGGACGAGCTCAATCTCGGTGAGGATGAAGCCGTAGCGACAGCCATGCTCGCGCATGGCGTGGTGCAAGGCGGCGAGCCCGCGAAGATACTCGACACGCTTAATGTTGCCCTCGGCACGCATGCCCGTGTTGAAGCGGTCAAAGCTACGGACAAGGCCGACGAGCCGGGCCGAGGGCTTCCCGCCAAACAAAGCAGCCGCCGTGGCCGAGTCGCCGTCAGCGTTGGCCACGAAGAGCATGTCATTGACTCCGTGGGTTGTCTTCGCCGGCACCGAGAGCTGCAGAGGGCGGCTCGACGAAATGGCCAAGGCCGCGTTGAGCTTGGGCAGGTAAAAGGAAGCATAAATTGCGTGGAGAGAGGCCTCCGTCTCCGGAAGGCGCGCTGACATGCTTGGCTGGGGGAGCACGGGTGACGGAACTCGCGTGGTCAACATTGCCGAGGCACCGGGCAGAGCCAAGACGGCCGAGACGTTGAAGGAGTTCCAAGAGCGGATACTGCGAACGTCCCACCAGAAGTGCTTGATGCTGGGATCCCTTAGCGGCAAGGAGATGTTGCGGACGAGCGAGGCGGCTGGATTTGAACCGGTGAGGAAGTCAATGAGCGTAGTCGTCATCATCGTCGACGCGGCAACCAAGCCAAGGGGCGAAGGGGCCCGCGGAGTGTACGAGGAAAAGGTCAAGTCTGCTCGCGTGGAAGGGGTGGCGGTGGTGGTGACACTCGCGAGCGGCAAGCTCTGTATCAGGCTGGATGGGGGACGATAAGCGGTAAAATCATACTCGTCGAGCATGGAAATGTCGATGGCGCAGCCGGTCGAGGAGCGGCGGGAGGGCCAGGCATCAGAGGGCATTATTTGTCGCGAGTCGGAAGTGAGGGCGAAGGGGGCCGGAGAGCATAAGAGCGGCGCAGCCTCGGACGCTGCGCGTTGGTGTGCGGTCGAGGGAGGCGACAGGTAGTTGGAAGACAAAGGCGGAGAAGGCGAGGATGTCGTGGACAGGGACGGAGTCAGGCCAGCAAAGCAGTCAGGGCTCGTGTAGCTGCGGGCATGACGGGAGCCGTTCCGGGTTCGGGACGGAGGCTTAGGAGAGGGCGTGACCCGAGATTTGTTTCTGGTGCGGCGCAGGCTGGTGGATGAAGGGCGGTGATCACGGTCGACGTCCTGGTCCTGAGGGCGAATCTTGGGGAGCAAGAGCGGCCCGTGATGGCGCACCGGAGGGCTGGGGCGAGGCGGCGTCGAGAGGCGGGTGCAGGCAGAGTCGGGCGTCGATTCGACGGTGGAGACGGCTGAGTAGACAGAGGAAGCATTGGAGGAGGAACGAGCATGGCGGCGGGTGAAGCAGGGGATGTCGAGGAAAGACGAGTCGAAGGAGGCGAAGAAGGGGCCATCATCGCTGTCTATGGCCAGGGTGCGCTGGCTTCGAGGGGGAGGAGTACAGGGGTAGGGAAAGGTGAAGTCGAAGGCAACGTCGGCTTCCAGACTGGATGGAGCAAGTCAGCGAGAGCTGTTCTCGGCGGAGAGCTGCCAGGACTTACGCAGACATTGACGAATAGGGGGGGGATATTAATGAAGTGGCGTGTATATGGCTGTGTGGCGGAAGACGGGCTTCGGCAAGTGAGGAGTCGTCGGTTGAGGAGCCGGGCAAGGAGAAAAGAGAGACGGGGTCTTTCAGAAGACGAATCTGCTCAGTACCGCAGAGGCGTATGAAGCGAGGCCAGCTCGTCTAAAGGGGCATATCTTGTTTGTTCGTTTGGCGTGACGTTGATGGAATGAAAGAGTCTAAAGAAAGAAGGGCGCTGGGTCCCAAAAGGAAAGAGGCAATCTGTTGCGGGAGGAAGGAAGTGGGACACGGGGAGGCAGGAAGGAACGGAGTAGGAGAGGAACGGGAGAGCGGGCGTCTAAAAGGGAACAAGGAAAAATGATTGGGACAGGGAAGCAGAAGGACGGAGACGGACGACTCTTTATCTTTGGCCGCGCTTTCCCGCCTCTCCGGCTGCGACCTGCCCGCGGCCAGCCATTCCACCATTCCACCATCCCATAGACGCGAGGCTGCTGCCTCAGCTGCTCGCCCACGACGACGACGACGTGGACCGACAATGGACGCGAACAAGGCTCTCTTGCACTCGGAGCCCTCGCCAAAAGATCACGCACCACCCGTCGACCAATAGGCGCGCGTTCCCAGGGCCAGTCTTCAGACGCGCGCCCGTCTTCTGAGCGCGCGCCCGTCGCTGCAGGCGCCGGCCTCGTGAGTGGCCAGCGTCGTCTCCCGGGCCTGCATGCATGCAGATGACTCTGTCGGTTCCTCTTGTTTCTCGTCCGAGGTCTTGTTTCAGGTTGGTTTCTCCGCTGCCGACGATGTGAAGAAGAAGAAGGCACTTGCACGCTCCCGCATGGCATCGCGGAGCCGTCGCGTCCCCTCGGACAGATGGCGACGCCCACCATCCTAGCTGCATACTGGACATGGGGCCGATTCCAAGTCTTTTCATGGCTTGGTCTTGGAGCCTTGGACGGCCCGACATTGGCACTGCCGACATTTGCACTGCCGACCTTGGCGGCTAACGTCGAGCCTTGACCCGTTGCTGTTGTCGTGTAATGAATGGCCCAGTGGGCCTTGACTTCAACTTCAAGTCGTGTATTCGCAAGCTGGGACCTGGCCGTCGCCTGTATCACAGGTTCGGATGTACATATGTACCTGTGAGCCTCATCCGCACCTCTCCCGGGCCATTGGCTGCCAACCCGCACGGGCACGCGCTGAGTTGACGCGCCGGCGGCACCATCCGGGCCATGATTCGTCGCTGAACCTCGTCGCGTGTCATGTTCGAGTCGAGTGACCAAGACACTTACTTGTTGGTGCCCCAACGGGTACATCTAGTACCGACCCGACGTGGTCTGACACGTCTGACACGTCTCCCAACGCAGCAACGCCAAACGCCCAGTCTCTCTATCCCGACGTCGTCATGTGGGTGGACGAGGTACTAGATATAACCCATCGCTAGTCCTCCAGTGCCGTGGGAACCCCAGGCCAAGCAATATACCGCAGACGGATACTCGTCAAACGGCCCGCGCCCCCTGTATCTCTCTCCCGTCGCCGCCTCTGCCCGAGCCACCCTCCAGGCACAGCGACCGTGGACGCGACCAAGACGCTTGCTCTCTCGCCTTATAATTAGCCACCTTGTCCTTGTGCTCCCGAAGCCGCCCCCGCTGTTGCTGCGGCTGTCGCCTCTTGCCCGTCCGCTCCCACTGCGCCGCCTCTGACCCTCCTCAGCGCTCGCATCATCCCGTCTAGCCTCATCCGCTCCTGCACCGCCATTCCCCTCGCGAATTCCCGCATCGCGTTCCGTCCCATCTTTTCGTGCATGTCTTGCCAGCCAGCCAGCTCCGCCGCCACCGTCTGCTGCGTGTGCCGCAACTCCCGCGACGCGTACTCGGCCTCTTCACGCGACTTGCGTGCCCGCAGCTCTTTGCCATCCTGTAGCCTTTGTCTTGTCTCGTCTAGGAGACCAAGCGGCCACCGCGATGACCGCCCCGCCGAGTTCTCGTTCCTGTCCGCCTCCCTCTTTGCCACCCATATCTTATTGATCAGCGTCGCTGGTCGTGACAGTGACGATAGGAGAGCCTGCACCGTTGACTGCATCGCCAACAGCGTAGTATGCAGCACCGCTTGCGGATTCGACTGCGTCGGCGCCATGGCCCTGACGTACGCCTCCAGGGCAACAACGTGCGACGCGGGAAGAAACTCGACCGCCACCACTTGCCTGTGCAAGAGTACCAGGGAGTCGTGTAAATCTGGCGAGTCCGCCAGGGTCAGCATTCAGCCTCGTGCAGTAAAGCAATGACAGGCGGACACCTACCGGATGACGCGAGCCCGGCGCCGTTGGCCCTCCTCGTAACGCTCTTGGTCGAATAGCCTACGCTCCTCACCATGTCTTTGGCATGGTTCGCAAATTGTTCCACCTCCCTCACGTCCTCCACCGGCTCGTACTCCTCCTTGATCTTCTCCGTCCGTGTCTCCACCTTGAGCCTCGTTCGCTGCTCCATGGCGTCTAGTTGCAGCTCCGGAACCAGGAAGAATTCCCACAGCATCTCATGCGTCGATAGCGTCGGGTGGTTGAGCATGATCCTCAAGAACCAGTCCGCCTTGGCCTGGATGTGGCGCAAGAGCGCCCGTGACGGCTTCGTAGGGAGCTGGAATGGCGACCGCGTGTCCGCCATGGGTGGAATCCACGAGGCCGGGTGCTCCTGGGCCAGGAGATGGGCCAGCCGCTCAAACTCGGCCAGCGACCGCCGGCTCGTTGTGACCGTGTAGCTGTCATGGTCCGTCGGCGCGGCCGACTTGAGCACGAGTCGGACGCTCCCGTCCTCGACGAAGTAGGCCCGCACGACGCCCGTGATGCGCCCATCTCGCCCGGCGGGCATGCTAAACAGCCCCAGGTCGTCAATCTTGTTCCGCACGTCGTCGTCCTTGGCCAGCTCCACCGCCGTGAGGCCTCGCAGCTCTCTCGCCGCCACGTCCACGCGCGGGTCCGCAAACAGGCACCTCACCATGTCATACCGCCCATATTTGCTCGCCACCATGAGTGCCGTGAACCGCTTGTCGTTGATCGCGTTTACGTCCACGTCGCAGGAATGCAGAATCATCATGGCCAGTCTCGGGTCGTTGATGATGTGCAGCAACGTGTTTCCTTTGCCGTCGAGGTGGTCATCGACATGCAGCGGTTGCCCGTCGCCCTGTGCCTCTCGTGCGGCTCCCAGGCCAGCCTCGACCATGTTGTAGTAGTCGGCGTGGTCGTATGATCGGCACAGCGCAAACAGTGGCGTCTGGCCATTCTTATCTCGCTGGCGCCATGGTATTGAGCGGCCGATCCGGGTTATCAGGTACGGTGCGTGAAAGAGGTAGTGGCCGACGCTGCGGCCCCATATGTCCTGCTCGGAGAAGTAGTGGGTGAGCTGTTGGCGCGTGGCTAGCGAGACGACGTGGTCCAGGATCCCGTCAATCAACTCTGTATGGCCCAGCTGGATAGCCGCGCTGAGGAGCGTTGTGTCCTCGTTATTCATGTCTTGCAAAATCACGTCCAGCGTATAGTAGCCTGAGAGGCCAAGCAGGTATCGGAGAGTGGCCGGCCGCTCGTTCTGGACCGCCATCATGAGCACCGATTCGCCAAACGGATCGCTCGTCTGAGCTAGTCTTTCCACTGTAATGTCCCCCTCGAGCGCGCTCCCAATGGTCCCGATGCTTGCCGTACGGGAGTGAAAAGAGAATTCGGAACCACTCGACTGGCTCCGCGTGTCCATGGCGACTCTCTTGATCCTCTTTGCTGGAAAGACATCTGTTCCGTAATCGCCGTTGGTCTGGAAAGGGAATACGTGGCTCAGTCCAGAACCGTGCGAGAACCGGTCTGCGGCCGTCGCGGTTACTGATATCCGAGACGAGCCATTCGTTAGGTGCAGATCTGCCCCGATCATCGCCCTCATCCCGTCGCCGTCCATGTCTTTCCCATCTCTGTCGTCATCGTCGGCATCCTCAATGGCGCAGGTGCTTGGTTCCATGATATTCCTCAAGTCATCCAGGTTCCCCTTCTTGGTCACCTCCCATAGCGCTCGGTTTCTCCTGCTGGCCTTGCGCAGGCCTGCCGAGTCCATGACCAGATATGCCAGCACGGCCTCAAAGGTGCTAAGGGCGTAGCCCATCTCCCCGCTCTCTACGTCATCGATGAAGATGAAGTTTCGGACGTAGGTGATCCTGGCCTGAAGGTTGCGAACCTGCGACCGGATGACGACGTAGAGCAAAAGCGAGACGAGTGTATCGGCGTTGACAGTCATGATGGTCTTCTCCGAAGTCGGCTCCTCGCCGTTGGCCTGCGTTTTGGAAAAGCGAGTCAGGTGCGAGACCGTCTTGGTGGTCGAGAGCAGGGTGTCCAACATCTCCCCCGGGCTGCGGGCGCCAGAGATCTTCTTGAACTCTTCTGTGACGGGTCCAAGCTGGATGAGCAAGTCGTGCTTAGCCCTCGAGCCGCCGTCAATAGCGATGCCTAGTTGTGAGATGTCGATAAACTCCATCTGCCTGATCTTGGACTCGAGCTCCAAGTCTTCGGGGCGCTTCAGGAGGCTGAGCTTTGGAAAGAGCAGGTGGTGAACATTTTCGGTGACATAGCGCTCAATCAGCTTCTCGACAAGCGGGCCAGTCAGGTCGGTGGTGGCGCCCAGCAGGGACAGCTGCTGCTTGTCGACGCCTTGAAAGAGATCAATGGCCGCGGTGACGGCCGTCTCAAGCGCAGCTCTCATGACGTCCTCATCATCTTCGGCATAAAAGTTTTCCGTCACGGGCAGACTGGCGCGTGACTCGTTGCCGTTTGTCAAGCCGAGGCTGCTGGAGCGGGCCCGGTTCGTCGCCTTGGCTATTGCGCCCTTGGGCTGCGGATCGGGTATATCTTGGGCGGATGGTGGAGGCGGGAGAGGCTTCTCGAAGACGGCCGTGAACTCGAGAAAGAGCCTTTCGAGGCCAATCTGCATTTGTCGAGCTATCATGGGAAAGTGGTTGAGAAGGTCGTGAAAGCTCCGAATGTCCTTTTTGCGCGGCATGACGCTTTCTCCCGACTCGACACCCAGCGCTCTGCCCCGCTCGGCCGCTCTGATCTCCCCGATGCCGTGAATGAGGAGTGCCGGCATAATCCTGACCTCCTCCCAGGTGCCGACAAGGGGCCTCGAGATGAAGTACAGTAGCCATTGTCGAGGCTCGAAAACGTCGGGGTACCAGATAGCGTCGTTGAGGATCTGGGCTTGGGTAGTGATCTTGAAGCCTACAAAAGGGTCGTCAGCATATTGACGCATCAAGCCCGGGTAGATGGCAGTCACCCTTGCTGCTGTAGATGAAGGAGTCCTTTATGATGACGCTGCGGCCGTTGAGCGTCGAGAACTGCTTGGCCTTGCCCCTCAAGTCGCGCAGGTTTGGTGCGAGGGCGTCCCTGTCTTTGCCAGCACCAGGACTCGGGATGCGGAGGACATGACTGGTCAGGAACTCGTCCGAGGCGACGGCCTCTGCGGCGGGGAGGCCGTTTTCCGTGTCACGGTGGGTGAGGAGGACATCCGTCAGGGGCACGAGCAGGATATGGTGCTGGACGGGGGTGCACTGGGCGACGACGGAGCTCTTGCAAAAGGCGGCCAGGAAGGGGTTTAGCGGGGGCATTCATTCGACTTGGGGGCCCGGTGAGTTTCGTGAACCTCGTCGGCCCGTCACCAAGGGAACAGCGGGCGGGTTGGAGGAGTCTGGTGGCGCGGATGGCTGGCAGGATTGCGAAAAGACATGTGATGATGGGCGGCGGCGATGATGGTTCGCGGAATGGTGGTTGTGGTGTGGTGATGGATGACAGCTAGTGACTGCGGCGTTTGCTGCTTTTGCAAGGGCGAGATCAGCAGGCTTGCGTCGATCGATTGATTGACGGGGTTCGCGCGCTCTGGGCGTATGCGGCGGCTATGCTCGTTCGCGTCTATACAGCCGTTTCTCTGCGACTTGGCCCCTTAGTTGCTTGATGGGCTGGGCGGTTGAGATTCGGTCGGCTGTTGCGCAAGAAGGGGAGAGAGAGGGAGAAAGGAAGGGCCAGCTCATGCCACCGCGATATGACGACGATTTGAAGCTCCAGGCATCGAGGAACCTGGCCAGTACCTTGCCCTGGCCACCGGATACATCAACTCACCCCCAGGAAACCCGGCTCGGAAAGTGTCCCGGAGGGGCGTCTAGGGTACTGCCAGGTACATAGGTACCTCGAAGACGCGGGCAGGCAAAAGCTCGGGACTGGGGGTGCCACACCAAGCTTTGTGGCGCCGGGGGAAGCAGATGATCGCAGGTCGGACCAACTGACATCCATCCCATCTTGTCTCTTGTCACATTCTGCATTCTGTCAAGACCCTAAGAGCTCCTCTCCAAGAGGATCTTGCCACGAACACTACAGCGTGATGCACGAGTCGCGAACCTCTTTGAGAAGGGTGCCCCATGGCCAATTCAGTCGCATGCGCCAAAGCAAGAGACAGATCCTGTATTCGTACATACTACTACTGCACAGGGACCCTCGCCGTTGAGCTCGACTGGCGATCTCAAAGGGACAGCAGATCTCGCTCAATCTGGCAACGTCACGCACAGTCGTTACCCTGGTCCCGCACCAAATACCACAGCCAGAGCCCAGCAAATAGCAAAGAAGCCCATCACCAGACGACCTGAAGCCGCCGTCTCGTCATATATATTCTTTGCATAACCTACAACATCACATCGGAGCGGCAATTCAAGCCCGTGTCAAGTCTCGCGACCCTGGTGCGCTTAGGTTTCTCCGGTACCTATGCCACCTGCACATCGGTCAGGGCATCTCAGCCCAAGGCCGCGTTGGACTACCGTATCCGAATAGACTAAGCTGTCAATGCACATGGCGCGCATATGCGAGGCCATCCTGTACGTGATCAGCTGTCAGGCCGAAGCATATCAGCATCGATGCTTTGCCTGACCGAGGCGAAAAAAAGGGAGGAACACCGCATGCTCTAGCTGTCTCCAAACTGCCGTTGCTGGTGTTCGCGATTTCACCACCACAATACTTTGGAGGGGCCGCTGGAACGTCTGGCCATTACGCACACACACTCCTCTCCGAGGAAGACTGCCTACTGCCTGAAAATGGCGGAGACGCATGTTCAGATAACCTACCTCGCGGACGGATTAGCCACGTCGTATCCGCTCAGCTCGAATAGTATGTGATGGGTTGTCTGTCAAAGTGTTGAGCAGACACTCGAGCCGGGACTAAAGCACCTCGGAGAGGCAAGGCCCGAATGCGATATCATCATGGGGCAATCGAAATTCTGTGCCCCGGACATTGGGATATCCCCAGATAGTAGTCGGAGCTGCGTGGCCTGAGACGCCATTTCAGGGTGGCCCATCATCTCACAAGAGAGATGTGGCTCTACTTCAATTCAATTCGCTGGGAGCAAGACCTCCTGAGTCTTGTTTCGCATTCGCCGCGGCCTCTTAAGATCCGTGTCGCAGCAGGGATGCGCAGACAGCCGTGTCAGAAATCAAGAGTGGGCCCTCGGCTCCGATCGATCCCAAGGTCGTCACATCAAGATCCGTACAAATTTGACCGAAAGCGTCTCGCGCGGCAGCATATGCAAATAGAAAAAGATACTCGTGACTCTGACTCCGCCCCGCGGCAGACCCTACTGATCCCCCGAGGTCATGATGCTGTGCATCACACGCATGTACGTGTCTATATCCGCAAGTCTAAATGATGATAATAGATCGAGTATAGACCAAAGAAAAGGATATCCAAAGCTCATACCGACTTCCAGAGCTTCTTCCAAAACGGGACTTTGGCCTGCACTAGAGACTCGTCCTCGGGAACTATCCCCTTGTTATCCAGGTCCGTTCTCCTGCCGCTGTCCAGGTCGATTTCCCAGCTGCGCTTGAACTTATCTTGGCCTCTCCAGTAAAGCTTGCAAACGACGTAAATGATTGCAAATAGCGGCAAGAGGATGTAAGCGTCGACGAACCCGGCAGCGTCGAATGGTGACAGTTTTGTCCAGCCCTGGACTAGGGCCAGGAATCCCGTCGCGAAGACTCCGAAGTAAGCAATAAAAGGATACCACATGCTCTTGAAGGGTACCTTGTTGATGTCGCGGTTTTGCATCGCCCACGCGCGGCGGAAGCGAATGTGAATGAAGCTGATACTACCCCAGACGAGAAACGTGCTGACTCCCGAGAGGTTGACAATGTAGCCGTACGCCTTGGACGCACCCGTCGACACGTTCATCATGGCGATTGCCCCAAAGGCGTTGGTGATTATGATGGCCCAGACGGGGACGCCCATCTTGTTCGTCCAACCAATGAAGCGAGGGGCCTTGCCAGACTGTGCCATGTACAAAATGGTACGAGAGCCGATGTAGATGGACGAGTTAATGGCTGATACGCATGTGATGAAGATGAAGGCGTTGATGAGGTGGACGCCTAGAGTAAACAGACGGTCAGAGACATGAAGTTGGGCGAGCAGGGAGGCCAACCTCCTTGCCATCCGGCATTCTGAATGGCGATGGTCATTGGGCTCTGGAGAGCCTTTGCGCCTCCATTGACCAGCCCCTCGGCGTCGGCCGGGCATGTGATGCCGAAGAACAGGGCCGAGCCCATGTAGACAAAGATGATGCGCCAGAAGACCTGGCGAATGGCCTGGGGCACAGCGACGCCGGGGTTCCTAGTCTCGGTGGCGGCGACGGCAACGGACTCGACGCCGGCGTAAAAGGTGGAGCAGAAGATGAAGACGACGGCGACGCCACGGAAGCCATTATTATTGAAGGCGCCTGGGTCGTTCCAGTACCTGAAGCCGAGGGGCTCGCTCTGGCCTACGAGACCGCCGGCGGCGTAGACAATGGAGAAGATGAAGTAGGCAGTGAGGCCGAGGATCTTGAAGAGGGCGAGCCAGAACTCGGCCTCTCCAAAGGCCTCGACGCCAAGGAGCTGGAAGCCTGTAAAGACGGTCCAGAGAATGAGGAAGAAGCCCCAGAGCGGAACTCTGGGAGCCCAGTAGGTGAGGATGCTGCAGATGACGTTGTACTCGTTTGCGAGGACCGTGGCCCAGATGATGAAGTAGTTCCAGCCGACGGCGACGGAAAAGGACTTGTCGACCATGCGCTCAGCCAGCGAGACAAAGGAGCCGCCGCCGGGGAAGAGCGTCGTCACCTCGCCCAGGGACTGCATGATGGCGAAGGCGATGAAGCCTGCCGAGCGCGAGAGGTTCTGTCAGTCGGGAGTTCTCGACCAAGCAATTGCTCGGAGAGCACAAGAGTAGGCAAGCTCAACATCATACCAATGATGGCGAAGCCAATAATCAGCGACGCGGGCCCGCCACTGTTCAAGGCGCCTCCCGCGCCGACGAGTAACCCCGGGCCGATGATGCCGGCGAGGGCCATCATGGACAGGTGTCTGTTTTTCAAGCCCCGCTTGACGCCTGATTCGGGGTCCATGAGGCTGTCGTCGTGGGCCTCCAAGCTGGGCGACTCAATGGCACCGTAGCGGGGGGCGGCGTCGTCATTGTAGGCATTGGCTGCTTGCGGCCCACCGGATAGCTTGTCGCCATCGCGGCTGTTTTTGCGGCGGTCGAACATGGTGGGGTTTACCCTTCGTCACCCGTCCTTGGGCTGGAGGAGAAGGAGAGGCAAAAAAGGAAGAAGCTGAGCAGAGAGGGGGGCATGGAATGGAAAGGTTAGGGGGGGGGGATGAATGTTCGTGAAAACGGCGGTAACTGTCACGAATCAATGCGTCATGCACGCAAAAGTATGTACCTAGGAGACATGTTCAATCAACATACGAAATATAGATATGCTTAACAGTAACAGGCTTTGGGCTATTATACGCGCCCTAATTGTTATGGCTTATGATCTTTGCCGGATATTTATCCCTCCGGTCCTTCCCCGGCACACATTAATTGCCGAGTCCGCCCTTAAAATAGCAACCGTAACCCGACCTTGCGCCGTTCATCGGCTCTCCACCCAGTCCCTCGAGCAAGACGTCCGTTTGTCTACATCACACTGGCTCGCCTCCTCTGGAAGTCGGAGGCTCCCGCGACGGATGCTTCCAGTCGCAGCAGTCCGCCGCCCCGGCTGCAGACGATGACGCAGCCCGCCAACCACCGGAGCTTGACGCCGCAATTTCGCTTCTCATCCGGTACCCTTCGCAGTATGTCATGCTCCTTGCTGTGCTCCAGACACACGTCCTAAAAAAGTGTCGCAGATTTCCTACGGCTCTCAAGATCATCCGTCGATGACTCCATCACCCAGAATCTCAATGCGCTCGTGACGCCTGCAGAGGGGGGATTCGACCCGCGGTCAACCTCTCGGCGGGCGTGGGTGCCGCCGTCCCGCCAGATCAGCTCCGAGACATGCCAGTCTTTCAAGGACAAGGTGTTGTTCCCCGCCTGGCAGGCGAGGACCGACGTTCTTGACTACTGTGGGCTCGTCGCCACCAGCCCCGACCCGGACGATCCAGAGGCCATGCTTCGAAAAATGGAGAATCAGAGAGACCGCGAGCGGGTAGTCAACGAGCGGCTAGATCCATACTCTGGCAGGTTCTTTCCACGAGAAGCACGCAAACAGACACTGGCGATGCTCATCCGTCAGGAACGCGACGTCGAGAGCGTTGTCCGAAGTCGTACGTGGGATGTGGTTCAACGGCGTTGCGCGTCGTCATCGGAGAGTTGGGAGGATGCCGTCGGGCAATGGCACGATGCGCAAGCCCCGTCCGCGACATCTGGCTCCAGGATGTAAAAGTGCCCGGGATGCCGTGGGGTCCCGAGTGGAAGCAAAGCTGCTGGTAGCTAGGGCAGGTACGGCAGAAACACCATAGAAGACATCTTATCTACATACGATGCGTCATGCGAATTGCGTCACGAGAGGTGATTTTATCGTTAAGAGGGAGTTGTCAGAACTAGGTGATTTAAAGTGATCCCAAATAGGGAAAGGCATGTCAATGAGGCATGCGGCGATATGTGGGTTGCCGAGGGGGTGACCCTCAGCGCGATGTGTGTATTGCGTGTGACACCGGCAGCGTTTTTTATTTTTCATTATTTCCCTCCAAGGGTGCTCGTATTAGGCATAGAGGTTTTAAATCATATGGCCTTCCGCATCTGCATAATACAAAGGGGCTGCCTCGTGCCCTCTTTTCAGGATCACATACTTTAAACCACAGCTTCTTTGCCCTAATAAGCAAAATTCATCCCCCAGACGTAGTAATCCCGGGCTCGGCGCCAAAATTTATTGGAATCAGCCCGTCGGCCTTGTCAATTGCGCCCTGCATGTCGTCCTTGTTAAACAAGAAATGTCCCTGGATTGCGGCGGTGCTAGTGTGCCGATTAGAAGTCTTGCCTCCAGCGTATTCGCCAAACAGACCCAGGTCATCAAGTCGTCGCAGGAAGCGCTCTCTCCCCTCCCCGTGTTCGTCCACCTCGCTGTAGAAGCGATCCCACATCTGCGCCGCCTGGAATCTTGTGGCATGGCCAATCCGAAGCATCATGTCGACTCGACCCGGCCGTATCAGCGCCGGATCTAAGCGGTCAGGGTGGTTGGTGGTCAGAAAGGCAATACGCTCCTCGCCCGCGGCGATGCCGTCAAGAGCATTGAGAAGGCCCGAGAAGGTGACGCTGGCGCCCGAATAGCCATCATCATCGCGCTGGCGGCGGTTGACAAATGCCGCATCCGCATCCTCGAGGAGCAATAAGCTTCTCTCGGGAAGCGCACTCAGGAGATAGGCCAACTTGTCATCCGTCAAGCCCCTTTCGCTAAGGTTGATCATGGCCACACTAAAATCCAGCTTTCCGGCCAGCGCCTGGATGAAGGACGTCTTTCCACTTCCCGGGGGTCCAAACAGGAGGTAGCCCCTTCGATACGGAATTCCCCGGTCGACATACCATTGCTGTTTCGATATAAAGTCCTCGACGTCGGCAACAATGCTCTCCTTGACGCCCTCGTCCAAGATGACGGAGTCAAGCGGACGCTTCTTTCTCGGGTCGCCAAGGGGTGCCCATTCCATGCCGCGGGCGCAGTATACGGCCGTCTTGCCTTCGTGTGCCTTGACAGACAGCCGGTGTGCCTCTCCAAAAATCGCTTCAAAGACATGGCGATAAGCCCATAGCGTAGTCAGCTCCACGATTTCATGCGGCTCCCCATTGTGCGTGTTTGCCGTGACGTGCTTCTCCCTACTGACGGCAATGTACGCGTGGCCGAACTTGACAATGTGCCGTCCATAGCCGGGCTGGAGGGAGAAGTGCGCCGTGGTCGGCCCTTCTTCCACGTACCCTCCGTCTCCAAAGCCGTCCAGCCTGCTCGTCGCCGTCGTCGTAAGGGAGAGATTATGAATCCGGGTGAGTCGAGAGGCTAAGAAGCCTGGTGTCTCGCGCGGCTGCGAAAGCCATGCTAGGATCCAAGGGTACGCGACATCTTGCTTGCTGATTTCGACGTTGATTAAGAGGCGGCGACGAGCAGCTCGGAGAGCGACGGAGACGCCTGCGCGGGCGAAAGCCGCGGCAGCGCCAAGAGAGGCAAGGCCGAAGCCTCCGGCGAAAAAGGGGTTTTCGAGGAGCGCATCGAGACCGAAAAGAGAGCTTGGAGGTGATGTGGTCGACATTCCGAAGCTCGTAGGAAAAATGCCAGGGATGCGGCCCGCTCCCTAGTGTAGCAAAGCGCAGCTATAGTGGTATAGGTTATAGTGGTATAGTTATTGGGTAAGGGGGGACGCGGTCGCGGGACTTCATAGGTACCGATGAGGATCCCATTGGGTGGGCGCATTAGTCAGCGCCCCGCTGTAGGGTTTTCCCTAAAGCCCTAAGCGCCTATAACTCTAGATAATTAATCAACTATACATAGAACATAGTCTTAACGAAGTTTCCCTAGCAGGAAGCCTAGAGACTCTCTATTATATACCTAATCCGACCTTTAAAAGGCCTTAAAAATACGTATTTTTAGAGAGCAAAACTAAGCCTCTTTAAAAATCGGACGAATCACGCATCCTAGCGTTTACGCCACGCAGACCTATCGTATTACCTTAAACACACGTTCTACCCTATTTTTTTTTTTTCGCCTAACGTTGCATAAGCCTAACGTTGTATAGTATGTCGGCGTCGTAGCCGCTAAATTCGCCGTCTAAGGACGAACTAAACGTAGACCGAAGCTTTCGCTAGGACTCTATAGCAAGCTCTACCGTCGGCCCTAAGCCGGGCAAGACTAGTTTAGTCGCTAGCCTAGGAAGATAGGTAGACTAAAAGATAACCCGCTAAAACGAAGTCTTTAATACTTACCTTAACGACTTACGTAAAGAATTTCGCGGTAAAATGCGTTAGTAGTCTCGATAGTAAGCTAACTAGCTTAAATAGCTAGAAGATAACTAAATCACTTAGATAGAGCGTCTCGAGGAGCGTTAAGCTACCTAGCTAAAGCGTTAAGCTACCTAAATAAAGCGTATAGAAGAGCGCTTAACTAGTCTCTTTTAAGCATAAGTACCTCCTCTTCTACTACTACCTACTACTAGCTCTTTAGCTTTAGGACTTATTCCCGTTCCTCCCGCGCCTTTTATACCGGACTACTTATCGCCTTTTACTCCTCCTATAGACTTACTTAACTAGAGTATTACGGCAACGCCTATTATTAACCTTATTAGCGAATAGCGGTTTGCTTATTTAAATTAGTAGTAGTACGGGCAAATAGCTTAGCCGTAGTATAAGCAACCCGTTTAGCAACCGGTTCTACTATAATAGCACTAGCTGCTAGTAAAGCCTTTCCTATACTACGACGATAGAGCCGTCGACTAATACGTATTCTTAAAATAAGGTCTTAACCTATGTTTAAACTTCGACTATCCTATATATATCCTATATAATACTACTTACGATCGAGCTACTAAGACTCTTATAAAAAGCATCTAGCTTTAAGCGAAAGCTGCTAAAGACGTTAACGATATAGTAATTAATAACCGAAATAAGATTACTATAAAGCCTAAATAGAAGTTATATTAAGCAGACTATACTATCCTTTAGAAGCTTTAATAAATATAATCCGCGTTTCTTATTAAATAGATACTATATAACCTCTAGCCTACGCGAATAGCTAATAAGTTATCTAAGGACTTCGGCCCTATTGCGTATTAGGTTAACGTTAGGCACTTAGACTAAATGTTACTCCTTAAGGGCATTTTTATAGTCCTAAGGGACTACGGTATTTTAGACGCGCCGTTGGCTATTTACGCTTAACTAGCGCTAGTTAAGGACGAGGCCTTTATTAACTTTGCCTAGCGTATTCGTAACGCGTTCTTAAACCTTCCCGATATTAAGAAACGTAGCCCTAGTATTCGTACTATTACCCTCTAGTATATTCGGAATAACCTCTTACGCATCTAGTTATAAATCGGTTTTAATATTACTATACTATATAGTATAGCCCTTATTTAGCGTCTTATGCTATTAGCTAGCGAGTAAATGCGTTAGCCTATAGAAGACATCTACGGTAAGCTAGCTACTTCTATCCGTATATAAGAGGGCTAACTATACTAGATATAGAAGATAAATAAGGTCGTTAGCAATAAGCCGGCGATAATAAAAGTCGTTAAGGCTAATCCTAGCCTACTATCCGCCTCCTTTTATTTAGGCCCTCCGGGCATTATTATAGCCAATCCGCGTATAACTAATACTTTCGTCTACGCCGCCGACGATAAAGCTATCGCCGCTTCGACTTTTACGGCCTTATTTAAGGCGAATACCTACTTTAACTATAGTAAGGCTAGATATTAGGCCTAAGACTGCCGACTATTATCCTCGCTAGTACTTACTACTACGTTATCCTTATCGTCTAGCCCGCCTTAAGACGTTACGATAAAAGGGAAGATATATAAAGCTGCTAAGGCATTCGGTTCCCGCTAGTGCTTTAAAGGGAGTAGCTACGGCCGCGGTAGTAATCGCGGTAGAGGTAACTAAGGCAGGAGCATACGTAAGGGCACGCGAGGAAATTATCGCAACTACGCTAACCGCTTATATATATACTTCGACGATAAGGTTATAGATAATGCCGACGAAGACTAAGATCTAATATACTAACTTAAGGAAGACGATGCGGAAATAGAAGCTATCCTTACGGCTATATAAGAGGGGATAGACTTAGCGTATTTTTAATAAGGAGGCGACGCTATCTACTTTATAACTATAGATAGCGGTATTAATATTAGCTAAAAGCCTTTCTATAAGGGCTTCGGCGATTGTTATAGTATTTTCCTTTACTAACTAACGACTTCCTTATCTTTTACTCTTTCTTCTTTCTTTAACTACGGTTCTATATCTTATTACGTTTTTTCTTTACTTATATATAAGCTAGCCCTATACCCGTCTTAAGTCGCTTCTACTATAAAAGGGATAGGAGGGATTCCTAGACTAAGCGTTTAAGACGATATTATTATCGCTATATAATAGTAAGGCAACGACGACTAGACTAGTTCGGTTGCCCTCTCTTACGGTATCGTCCTTAACGGGACTTTCCCTAGTGACTTAACCCTTAGACGGTCTATCTTTTACGCCCTTAAAGTCGCTTATAAAGGCAACGGCGCTATACGACTTCGCAACCTTAAGGGTAAGCCTCTATTATAGCCGCGGCCGTCGAACGTTTTCTCTATAGCTATTTTCGCTAATTCGACCGACGTTTAACCTACTCCTACGCGTGCTATCTGCTTTTACGCCGATACGCTAGAATAAGCGAAACTCTTTATAAATATATACTTCGCTAAATTCCTAGAGCTCTTCGACGTATTGCTTCGACGTATAGAAAAATTAGCACGGATAGTCTATCGAATTAATATAGGCGATAGCACGCTTATACGGTAGGCTCCCTAACGCTATAGTCCCTTATAGGCTTAAGCTATTAAGGACTTTATTAAGAAATATAAAGGGAGTATTATTTAAAAGTCCGTTAGACTATAGTCGTCTCCTCTACTATTAACGCTAAAGAAAGCACCTACGGGCCTATAGTATAATGCCTATAGGCAAGTTATTTAGCATATCTACGCCGACTACTATATACTTAATACCCTAACGAAGAAGTATACGTATTATCTCCTAAATACTATAGATAAAATCTAGCGCGTAGCCGGCTACTATTACTACGCTTTTATCGACCTATAAGACGGGTTTTAGTATATCCGCATCGCTTTAAAAGACTGCGAGAAGACTGCTTTTATTACGCCTTTCGGCTTATACGAATAGGAAGTTATGCCTATAGGCCTTACGAACGCCCCGGCTACTTTCTAAGCTTTTATAGAGGAAGTTTTACAACCGCTACGCGAGTTCGCCGTTAGTCTCTTTAACGATATATGCCTTTAGGCCGATATAGTCGAGTAGCTTTACGAACGCCTATTTGCCTTCTTCGCCCGCGCTATTAAGTACGGCTTACTCTTAAACGCTAAGAAGACGAAGCTCTTCGTCGATATAGGTGTATTCTTAAGCTTTATCGTCTGCTTTAAAGGCATTCGGGCAGATCCTTTTAAAATTGCCGCTATTCGCGACCGCTTAATGCCTACGACTACTATAGAAATCCGCGCTTTTATTTATATAGCCGGATACCTACGTATGCTAATCCCGAACTTTTCGGACCTATTTATCCTATTAATTAAATAGTCCCTCGGTAGTAAGAACGTCCCTATTACCCTAACTACGGAAGCTAAAGCTGCTTAAAAACGGATCCGTAATACTATTATAATAACACTAGTCCTCGTTAAGTTTAGCTAA
The DNA here is from genome assembly GCA_012934285.1 of Ophiocordyceps sinensis. Classification (NCBI taxonomy): domain Eukaryota; kingdom Fungi; phylum Ascomycota; class Sordariomycetes; order Hypocreales; family Ophiocordycipitaceae; genus Ophiocordyceps; species Ophiocordyceps sinensis. The sequence goes on from JAAVMX010000007.1 coordinate 1,225,783, forward strand.
ATGCTTCCCGTAATTATTAAAAGCAACGCGTCTAGGAAATATATAGGCGAAGCTCTTCTATAGCCGTATATATACCTAACGGGTGGTAAGGAGCGTTCCTACCTTTACCTAGTAGCCTACTTTTCTAAAAAGCTTACTAAGACGTAATAGCGTTATTCTATATAAGAACGAGAGCTTTTAGCAATCTTAATAGCCGTATAATATTAAAAGCATTAGGTTAAAAGCGTAGATATTACTATTATTATAGATTACGAGTCTCTTAAGACCCTATGCACTAAGATAGACTAACCTATACGAATTATTTAGTTCCTCGACGTTATTAAATACTATAATATTAAGATCGTATATCGTAGTAGTAAAGCGAATATGCTCGCCGATTATCTCTCTCGCCTGCTATATAATAAGGATACTATTTATAACGCCGACGAAGGGAGGATAGCTACTATAACGCAGCTACCTACGTAACTATAGAGCTAGGATATAGGGATATATATACGATGGATAATGCATTTTAGCTTAAGGACTATTCGGCTATTAGTCGCTAACTAGTCCCCGATAACCCCTCTCGAGGCCTAAGGGTATATCCTTAAGGCCCTAATATATCTTAGAAGAAGGGCAAGCTTTAGTCTTACTATAAGAGGGCAACCGCACTATAATAAAGGATTATTCGTACTTTTAACTATCGTTCCTACCTTCCTAAACGTACCTTTAGTCTATCTTCTTATAATTTCTAAAGCTTCTCTTTTTTAGTTACCTAAGAGCGATAGCGCCGCGCGGTAGGCGCGTTTCCGGACGTATAGGCCGCGTAGGCCGAATAGGTCGTGCTAGCTATAAAGTCGCTAGCCTATCGCCGTTACCTCGCGTAATAGAACTAATATTAGAAGATAAATACATTAACTTATATAAGGGCTATAACAAGCGTCTTAAGACGCTATTACTAATTTTTTCGCTGCCTAAGGGGGCCCGATCTATCCCCTCGCGAAGTTAAACGTAAGCCGGCTCTTTACGACCTACCCCTCCGCGTATAGATGTCCTTATAGCCCTTTAAGCAAGAGACGTAGAGCTAAAGGAGGAGAAAAGATTAAGAGATAGGATTATAGAACTTCGAGAGGAATTTTCACAGTAGGGTGACTTATTTAGTAAGGACTTATACAAACGTCGCCGATAGTTAACTAAATCGAGGGAGAGTTATAGTAGGGAAATTAAAATAAAAAACATTCCTAAGTTATTATAACCGACTAACCCTCGAAAACGTCTTAATTAGATTAGCGATCTTAAGGATGCCTTAATCGCTGCCTTACGTCGTTTTAAGCGCAATAAGAATAAAATCTTATATACTCTTAACTATATATACGTAGACTATAAGGCGAGATAGAGGCGATACCTCGACGAAAAGCTCCTTATAGAAAGGGAATTGCTTTATATTAACTAGGATAATTTTCGTAACTAGACCTTAATTTTAATTAAAGATATTGCTAATCACGAGACTCTCTTAGCTATATAACTATAGGAAGCACGCTAACGAGAGGGTTAGTCCCCCTTTAATTTTAGTCTTTATTTAGATTCCCTTAAGTAATACCTAGAACGTCCGCTAGAAAAAACTCGTGTACTTTCCTTTTTTGCGAAGTTGCGTCCTAATCTTTAGGACTAAATCTCCCTTTATTTAGCGTTTATTTAGGATAACACTCGTAAGGAGATAGTCTAACTCGCTTAACGCTTCTAAGATGCTTTAGGAAATAAGAAGCGCTTTATAAAGCTAACTAACGATTAGTCGACCTCTACTTAAGGGGCAAAAGGCTCCCGTTCGATAGGCTATCGCCGACGTAAAGGCCGAAATAGATCTACTAATAACTATTAAGATTCCGACGCCGCTAGATTAACCTCGAATAGCCGTAGAAACAGTCGTAGCAACGGCTGTAGGAACGGCCGAGGAAATAGTTATAATAGTCGCAATAGTAGGAATAAATATAGTAAGAATAGCTGTAGTAATAACCGGGGAGGAAATTCGTATAGAAACGGCGAAAGCTAATCCGGCATAGTTATTTATTAGTATTATAAGAAACTAGGCTATATATATAAGCCGATTGCTAGGCGATAGCAAAAGCTAACTAAGCCGTAGCCGATTTAAAGACGACGAAGAAGGAGGGAAACGCTTAAAAGTTAAAGTAAATGCCTCTCCTTTAACTAAGCTATATATAGAGGTAGTTAAGAGACTACGTGCTATTAGAAAGCTATTAGGGCGAACACCTTATAAAATTATCGTTAATCTTAATTACGGTAGTAAAGTAGACTTAGTAGATATAAATTTTGCTTGAAAATAAGGACTATAATAGCTTCCTTTATTAACCCTTAGATTAAAGGTAGTCGAAAATACGCTTATAAGACGATACGGAGTTTAGGAAGTTTCTATCTAACTTTAAGACAATCGCTATAGGGAAAAGATAGTTACTCGCCCTTATATTAGCGTCGATAACGGATTAAAACCCGACGACGCACTAGTTTTACTTAGCATGCCTATACTTTCTTAGGAATATATTTATCTTATTCCTTTTAAGCGCGTTTAGTAGTTTAAATACTAACTTTCTAAGGTATTATTACGCTAACCGTAGAAATTTTTATATAAGTGTCGGAATAAGGCATAGGTCTATATAGTTATATTAGACTTAAATTTTATGCTATTTCCCGATAAAGATAATAACTCGGCGAACCTTAAGCGAACGGGAGAGGAAATACCGGCGACTCTTTTAGACTTTAAAGACGTGTTTTCTAAGCATAAGGCCGATTTATTGCTAAGGAAGAAAAGCACTAATTATGCGATTAACCTATTGCCCGACTTTAAGCCGCCTTTTAGACCTATCTACCCTCTTTCTTAATCCGAACTTTAGGTTTTAAAGGAGTAGTTAGATTAGTCCCTTAAGCGTAGTATTATTCGGAAATCTAAGAGTTCGGCCGGGGCTCCTATCCTTTTTATGCCTAAGAAAGACAGCACTTTACGCCTTTATATAGACTACCGGGGGGTTAATAGCATTACCGATAAGAATCGCTACCTACTCCCCCTTATTTTAGAGATTATAGACCGTTGTTAAAAGGCTAAGTACTTTTCGAATATTAACCTAAAAAACGCATACTAACGCATCCGGATTAAGGGAAGGGATTAATAGAAGACAGCCTTTCGTACTTGCTATAGTTACTATAAGTATTTATTATTGCCGTTTAGATTAACTAACGCCTTTACTATATTTTAGTTATATATTAACTAAGCTCTTAAAGGCCTTATAGATACTATTTACGTCGTTTACCTTAATAATATTTTAATCTTTTCTAAGACCTACGAAGAGTATATAGAATACTTACGATAAGTCCTCGAACGACTAAGGAATACCGAGCTATTCGCTAATTTATCGAAGTGCACTTTCTATAAGCAGTCTTTAGAGTTTTTAGGATTTATCTTATCTATTAACGGAGTTGTAATAGACCTAGCCTGCGTTAAGGCTATTATAAATTAGGAAGAACCTCGTTCTTTCTATAATATTTAAGTTTTTCTCGGTTTTATAAATTATTACCGACGATTTATTTTAGGATATTCTAGCATTATTGCCCCTCTTACTATGTTATTAAAGAAGAGCGTTAAGGGAAGAAAGCCTAGACGAGTATAGCTAAACACTAGCGAATAATAGCGTTTTACGCTATAAAGAACGCCTTTATAATAGCCTTACTTTTCTGATACTTTAACCTTTAAAGACCGATTCGCATTAAGACTAATGCCTTAATTTTCGCAATAGCTAGCATTCTTTCGTAGCTTAATAACGAAGGCTATTATTATCCGATTGCTTTTTAATTATAGAAGTTTACTAGCCTTAAGCTTAACTACGGCACCCTTAATTAGGAGATATTTACTATCGTTAAGTTATTTAAACACTAGCGATACTACGTTAAAGGGGCGGCGAATACTATTAAAGTTTTATTAAATTACTAAAACCTTTAAGGCTTTATAAAGTAAGTATCCCTTAATAGAAGATAAGTACGTTAGTATATATACTTAGCTCCTTTCGATTTTACGATTAAACACTAAGCCGGTAAATTAAATCCTACTAATGCTTTATTAAGGAAGCTTAAATTTATAGGCGAAGCCCTACCGTCTATAGAGCTACTCCTAGAACTATAATAAAAGTTAGTAGTTATTCGGTAGGTATATATAGCTATAGATTCTATAAAGAGCGACCTTAAGATAAGTTCTTAGGTCTCTACTATCTCTAAGCTTAACGAGATGTCTTTACGTAACGAAAATGCACGAGCTCTCTAAGATTCGATCGCTTAGCATTCGGGAACGAGTCCCGCTAAGTTAGCTACTTAGGTTAAAGATATCGTTAGTTATAAACAACGGTATTAAAGACAATTAGCTAGGTTAGCAGCTCGTTATAAAGGGGTCTATAAGAGTAATATCTCCGAGCCCTTTTTTAAGCTCTTTAAGAGGACTTAAGCGGAAGATCTATAGACTATATAGCGAGTATAGGCCGAACGCACCTTAAAAGAAAGGGTAAGTCTTTAGTTATTAAGCCTAAATAGACTTATTTTATATTCGGGAAAAATCGTAGTGCCCATAGAGGTTGCCTTAAGGCAAGAGCTTATTTAGCTCTACTATAACGATCCCTTTATAAGATACTTCGGGATAGCCTATACGAAAGACCTCCTATCCCGGAAATTCTTTTAGGAAGGAATAGCTCGTAATATAAATAGCTACGTACGTTTATATTATATTTATTAAAGCGCTGTTCTAAAGCGGCATCGCCTATACGGCGCCCTTACGTCGCTGCCTATTCCTATAAGACCTTAGGAAGAAGTCTCTATAGACTTTACTACCGGTTTTCCGGAGTTATAGTTCGATAGTAGAAAAGTTAACGCAATACTAATAATCGTTAATTAATACACTAAGTATAGCGTATTTCTTACAGTCTCTAAGATAATAATAGCGCTTAAGTTAGCTAAGGCTTTTTATTATAAGATTAAGCTTATCTATAGAGTACCGAAAGGCATTATTTCCGATAGAGGATCTTTATTTACTAGTAAGTTTTAGTTAGACCTTTATTATATATTATAGATAAAACGTAGGTTATCGATAGCCTTTTACCTATAAACCGACGGTTAGACCGAACGGGTAAATTAGACACTATAATACTACCTTCGGTATTATATAAATGCCGAATAGAATAACTAGCCTAGACTACTACGAGAGGCTTAGTTCGCTTATAATAATACGAAGAATACAACTATAGGCTTTTCGCCTAATAAGGCATTATTCGGATACTAACTAGACTACTATATCTACCTTATAGACGATACTATTAGTAAGGGAGTGCCCGAAGCGAGAGCTCGTATTAGTAAATTAGTAGACTTAAGGAAAAAGCTAGAGACTTATTAGCGATAAGCTATCGTGTCGTAAAAGAAATTCTATAACCTCTATTATAAGCTACTTACCCTTAAGGTTAAGGACTTAGTAGGACTCTTTATAAAGAACTTACGCCTTAAGGACTAAAGAAGGAAGTTATTACCTAAATATATTAGACCTTTTAAGGTCCTTTAAGCTATTAGTAAGCAGGCGTACCGCCTAGCCTTACTAGAGAAATACGACCGGCTTTATAATGTGTTTTATATTAGTCTTCTTAAGCCGTAAGTAAAACGGGCTACTAACTAATACGTTAGCGAATTACTACCGATGCCTAACCTTAACGATGCCGAAGGAGAATAGTCGGTTTAGTAAATTAAGGACTATAAGAAGAAGAAGGGCGTTACCTATTACTTAGTAAAATAGGAAGGTTAGCTAGCCGAATACAACGAGTAGGTTGCTTAAGACGATATAGCGAATGCTTAGGAACTTATTAACGAATACTTAGAGATACGGCTAAAGAAACGGCGGAAATTACGCATTACGAAATAACTTCTTTTTAGCTTACCCTAACTTTTCTACTTTTACTCCGCCGCTACTTTATTATTATTCCTTAATATCTATATAGTAGAAGTCTCCTACTTCTATTTCGCTAGTAAACTCCGCAATAATAGGGAGACGTTTTAACTACTCCCCTTTTCCTTAGCGACCGCTCTCCTCGATTATTTTATATAAATTATCGTATATATATTCTCGTCCTACCCGCTATAGGGTAAAACCTACGTCTTTAATCACTAGGCGAAGCTTCTAGTCCTTATTCTCGCGTATAGCTTTCCGTCGCTCTATCGATGCCTACCGGTATTTAAGACGACGTTTCGTATATAAACGTTTAGCACTTAATACCCCTTATTCCTCTTAGTAGGCCGTTATTACGGCTATAAACGACGTATAGACTTAGTAGAAGATTGACTTTATCTTCTTCTTCTCCGTCTCGTCCTAAGTAATCTAAAGGTCGGCTTTCTTCGTTTAAATAGCGTATAGATTAGCTATATCCCCGGATATTATTATAGGCACTTATAATTTTATTAGCGATTATATCTCGACTAAAAGGGGAACGAAGAGCTTATAGGTTTATAAAGGTTACCGCGCGAGTTATATTAAATACATTGGCTTAATCGCGCATCCTCCTATATATAATATAGTTCGACTATAGTAATATCGTCCTCGTTATCGCTAATCCCTTATATACTGCTATTAAGGCACTTAATATAGTATAGCTCGGTAATTTAGCACCCTTTCGCCCGGCGACTTTTTATATTCGCGGCCTTCTTGCCTTTTTTCTTAAGCGATATCCCTTTTTAGATATTCCTCTTTTCGATAGTATCTCCTTTAGTATTTACCTCTATATCCTCGTCTCTATCGTCTTTACTAAATAACGAAAATATTTCGGATTTAATAACCGCTAGAGTTATACGCTTTATATTCGCGTAATCTTCTTAAGACTCTACTACTATAGGGTTTTTTATGCTTATAAAAGGTCCTTTAAATAATTAACGAAAGGGTTAATCGTTGGTTTCTTCCTTTAATAAGGATATCGATTTCTCTAAGGCATCTCGTATATTCTTCTCGGTAAAGAGTCGTTCTAATAGGGTGGTTTTCTCTCCGCGTATCTTCTTTAGCTTTATCTCTTCCTATGCTATCGCTATAGCGTCTTTAATCGATACTCTATTTGCGGATAGCTCTAGGACTTAAGCAATAACTAAAGGGCCTATCGGCTAAATATTGTCTATCTGCTTTCCTCTCTTTCGAGGTGTCTATACCGTTCCGCTTGCCGTTCGCTTAAGAGGCATAGCGTTAAACTAATTCGGAATATGCTCGTCTAATTCGGAATATGCTCGTTAGATTTAGAATATACTCGTCTAATTTTAAATATGCTTCTCTATAAGATCTTAATATAGTTATATAATAAGAGAAGAGAAGAAAAAAATCTTTATATATAAAGAGCAGCACTTTATTATAGTTCGCTAACTATACGTAAGCGACTAGCCCCCTATTACGTAGTAACTATTATAACGCGTAACTAATATAATAATTATTATAATATATATAATAATAACTATTATCGTTGATTTTTATACTACGTTTCATCTTATTTTAGTCTTATTTGCTATTACGACTTTATTTATACCTAAAGCTATCTTAGCGTCTAAAGCGTCCGCCTTAAAAGGGGGGGATAATTATAACGAAGCTACCTATACAACTATAGAGCCGGGAGATAGGGATATATATACGATAGATAATGCATTTTAGCTTAGGGACTATTCGGCTATTAGTCGCTAACTAGTCCCTAATAACCCCTCTCGAGGCTTAAGGGTATATCCCTAAGGCCCCGATATATTTTAAAAGAGGGGCAAGCTTTAGTCTTACTACGAGAGGGCAACCGCACTATAATAAAGGATTATTCGTACTTTTAACTATCGTTCCTACCTTCCTAAACATACCTCTAGTCTATCTTCTTATAGCTGCGATTAACGATAACGACGAGCTTACAACGATCTTAAAAGACGATCTTACGTATAATAACGATATAGCGCTTAAACCTACGCCTAAAGCCGATAACACCGCTCTAGACGCTATAGAGCTCGTTACTTAACTAGAACAGCTAGCATAAATTAATCTTTAGGCTATCTTCGAATTCCTTACGTTTAGAGAAGCTTTACCGCCGAACATTACGACGAGCTAGGCTTATACGTACTTTTGCGAGCTAAAAGGCGCTTTATACCGCATCCGTTAGACCGAGCACCTCCCGCCCGGCGAACCTCTAAGCCCTACTAAAGCTATTGCTCTACTGCTTATGCCGGAGTACGAGGCCCTTATCGATGCTATAAGATAAGCCTATAAGGCCTCTAGGCATAGTTCTATCGGCTATATTATACGTTATCTAGCTATAAGATACTAGCACCCCGAGCTCCCGCTCGTAGCTTAGGAAGCTATTCGCCGTTGCTAGTCTTATTAACTTATATAGCCGCTAGACCCGACGCTCCTTAACCTAATGCCTTTAGCACCCGTGCCGCCCTTAATAAGGTAGGCCATCGACTATATAGGGTATAAAGGGCAATAGCTGCTTAACGCTATAGAGTATACAACCGGTTGGCTTATCTCTGCTATTATATAGTCTATAGACTTCGAGGGAATAATCCTAGTCCTATAGACTATTACTACGCGATTCGGCGTACCCTACGAGATTATTAGTGATAATATAGGTTGCTTTACTAAGCAATAAGCCTAAAACTATTATAAGCGTTATAGAATACTTATTAAGCTAGTTACGCCCGCGAGACCTTATAGGAACGGCAAAGTTAAGTAAGCAAACGGCGTGCTTAAAGCTATTATCTATCGCCTCTATCTCGATAATCCCTCTATACTATTAGCATAGCGTTTAATACGAGCCGTCTACCTATATAACTATTAGGAAGGCCCGTACGGCTATAGCCTATTCTTCTTATTATATAGAACCTAGCTACTAGAGCAGTACTATAAAGCCACGTACGCAGCCTATACCCGCGATCCTATAGTAGAGGAAGATATCGCGTAGGCCTAAGAACTCGTGCAATAATATCCTACTCCTATCGTATAAGGATATATTACTAGCCTTAAAGCCGCTCGCGCCTATATACGAGCTTACTTATAGGAACGTAAGGGACTAATCTACGTATATACGCCGGAAGATTAAGTCTTACGAGTGCGTTAGCGCACTAGAAAGCATAAACCCTACTACGATAGTCTTTAGGCTATTATAGCCGCCTATCCGGGCAATGCCTACTCTCTCGCGTCCTTAGGAGGATTCGGCCTTCCTAGTAGGTATAATAGAATAAATCTATTCCCCGCGTATAGTCGCGACGGACACCCGGTCTATAGCTTATAGTACGTAAGCCGCACGATGTTAGAGAAAGATCGCGAGCGCCTAAGAGCCGCTACTGCTATATAATAGAGGATTAAGGGTATTTTTACTATTTATTATTTCGTATCGTATATACCGATATACTATTTCCTATTTAGGTTCTATTAATTGCTTTAGTAAATAAGGGACTGCTTATTTAAGCAAAGGGGTATTAAGGATCCTATTAGGTAGGCGCATTAGTCAGCGCCCCGCTGCAGGGTTTTCCCTAAAGCCCTAAGCGCCTATAACTCTAGATAATCAATCAACTACACACAGAACATAGTCTTAACGAAGCTTCCCCTAGTAGGAAGCCTAGAGACTCTCTATTGTGCACCTAATCCGACCTTTAAAAGGCCCTACCGAGACCTCCCTAATCTAATAGCTTTACATACAAATTTAGTGGCTGGCTGTTGGGAATCACCGTAAAAGTAACTTCCCCTAAGAGTCTTACTATTTTCGAAATGCCCTTTCACCCCGCGCGCCCATGTCCCGCCACCAAAATCTAGAATCTAACGAAGGTATATCGCAAGAGTATTGCTATTTGCACAGTAACAAATTGCTATTTGGACAGTAAACCCACTTTTTCGGCGCGCACCCCGCGCGCCCATGTCCCGGCACCAAATTTTCTATATAGGTATATGGCAATTGAGAGGGCCGCGCAAATCGTGTATAGCCTCAATTTATTAGTTAATTAATTCAACAGCCATAGCAGCGCGCGCGCCCTACTGCGTGCCCTCTGCTGTATGCCCTGCTGTATGCCCTCTGCTGCATGCCCTACTGCGTGCCCTCTTCTGCATGCCCTGCTGCGTGCCCTCTGCTGTGTGTGCGGCTCCTTGATGTATGCTTCGTGCCCTGCTTCGTGCCCTGCTGCGTGCCCTACTGCGTGCCCTACTGCGCGCCCTCTGCTGTGTGTGCGGCTGCGTGCCTTCTGCTGCGTGCGGCTCCTTAATGTATGCTTCGTGCCTTGCTGCGTGCCCTCTTCTGCGTGCCTTGCTGCGTGCCCTCTGCTGCGTGCCCAGCTCCCGGCTGCGTGCCTTCTGCTGCGTGCCCTGCTGCGTGCTCTGCTGCGTGCCCAGCTCTCTGCTGCGTGCCTTCTGCTGCGTGCCTTCTGCTGCGTGCCCTCTGCTGTGTGTGCGGCTCCTTAATGTATGCTTTATGCCCGGCTGCGTGTCGGGGGGGCCTAGTGTTCTTCGCGTTCTTCGCGTTCTTCGCACGATTTGCGCGGCTCTCTCAATTGCCATGTACCTACACTCAATTTTGGTGGCGGGACATGGGCGCGCGGGGTGCGCGCCGAAAAAGTGGAGATAATCGTGGTTTACTGTCTAAATAGCAATTTGTTACTGTGCAAATAGCAATACTCTATGGCAATTAAGGCCTCGATCCTCAACGCCTTGAAAAAACCAATGCAGACGCGGCCAGAGACTTGCTCCACCCAATTTTTTAGTGCGGGTCTTCCCTTGTCGCGCAAATCCATAGGAACACTAGCGCCTGCCTCGATACGAAGCAATCTACGAATATAGAGGCGGGAAAAGACTGCCTTTAGCATACGAGATCTTGAGCATGCGAAATAGATCGTGAAACATAACGTTTAGTGCCGCAAGGAGCGAGACCGCCCGGGGGTATGTACAGCAGCAAAGTCAAATAGTAAGACTCTATAATGTTTGCTTCGCTATTACCTCGCCTACTCTGCTCCCCAAGCACACGTATCGCCAAATGCTAGCAGTAGTCATCATCTCTATGCCAAACATCCCTCCAGCCCCCCTCAAGCCAGTCTTGTAAACTCCGGCCACTTTCCTTGTGCAGCCTTCTTGAAAGCTTGCGCCTCTGAGCTTCTCCAGCTTTGGAGCGACTCCAACATCGACAGAGCCTCGTCAGCTGTGATGCCCTTCATCTCCAGCAAGTTAAAAGCTTCCTTGTCGCACTTGGCCCTGTCCTCGCCCATGCGCCTCTTTGCGGCGACGGCCGAGAATGCGTGTCGCGGGCTGCCCATGTGCCTCCCCCGGAACTTCTCAATATACTCCCGCGAGTTCTTGGCCCCGCCCGTGGCCTTGAACTCGCCCTTCAGAACCTCGATCACCTGGGGTGCCAAGTCAGGCGCAGAGTCGAGCTTTGCCTGAAAGGCTACAACTTGCTCCACCACCTTGGGGAAGTCGGGGTCAAGCGCGATGGCGGCGTTAAGGCAGCGCAGAGCCAGTATATATTTTTCTGCAATCGCGCAATCTTCATTAGCCTCGTGAGGATATCCAGGGGCAGAGGAACAGTCTGGGAAGCTCGCAACTTACTGCGGAGCATGAAGACCTCGAATCCCGCCGTTTGCGCCTCGATGCTCTCCGGGCGCGCCTGCAACAGAGGCCCAAGCAGCTTCATCGCCTCGCCCAGCGGATCTGTGGTCGCCGCCAGGTTCAGGCCCAACGGATCCTCGTCCTTCTTCTTCGTCTCGCCGGCTTGGCTAGCCTTGTTGGGATCCTGCTTCGCCTGCTTCTCCGCTGCCTCTCGTTCCAGGCGCTGCTGTTCTTTCTTTGCTTTCTTGGCGGCCTTTTTCTTGGCCAGTGCATCCGCGCTGTCCAAGTCGTCGGTGCCGTTCACCCCGTTGGACGAGGGCTTCTCAGCCATCTTGAGGTAGATGGCAATGGCGTCGAGGGCCGCTCTTGAGTAGAAGGGATGGTCTCGAACGTGATCCTCCCATCGCATCATGGCAATGTACGCCCGAACGTGTCCCTTTCTGAGGGAAAAGCTGTGGAAGTCAAACTGGTCTTCCTGCCAAACCTCAAATATGTTGGTAATGGCTTGGAACCGCTTAAGAGCCATGCCCATGTTGCCCTGTCTGGCGTATGCCTCACCATCTTCCGTCAGATACCAAACGCACTGCATGTCAAGGAGGTCCGCGAGTGGTCCGCCAACAGTGTCTGCTCGTGTGAACATGCCTACCGTCTTCAGGGCCTTGTCGTTCTCGTCGTTGCGCAGCTGATACTTGGCAGCTTTGCTATTGATGTATCTGTCCCTGAGGTCCAATGTGCGAGCGTGATCCATCATTTCGGAGGCTTTTTGAAGATTGCCACCGTGCTTTAGTATCCTGGCCTTTGTCATGTGGAAATCCACGCTTTTGTCATCTTTCTTGATGGCTCCGTCGACGTATTCCATTGCCTTGTCCAGATCCCGACTAAGATGGTAGTTGTGGTGTTGCGCAAGATAATATAGAGCAGCGGCCTCGCCCTTGTCCTTGCTGGATGAGTCTGTGGACTGCGATTGCAGATACTCCTCAGCCAGTTCTCTCAGTGCGTTCTTCTTTACAGGGTTCGAGTAGAGATGTTTGAGGTTGGCAAAAGTGGACGGCACCCCCTTATTCAGCATCAAGGTAAGGTACTCCTTTGCGGCCTGCTTGAAGTCGTTGCCTGCGGCCAGAACTCAGCCCTCGTTCGGACAAACCCTAGACTTGTCGCTTACCTTGGAGAAAGTCGAGAGGAAGGCGCTTGGCCGCGTCGCAGCGTGGCGACTTTCGCACGTACTCGTCATACATGGCCTTTCGCGCCTTTAAGTCGTCCTGGGGTATGTTAAGCTCGGCAAGGAGCCTCTCATAGTACGCAGGGTGCTCCGAATTGCGGTCGAGCAGCGCCCTGTATGCTTTCGCTGCATCTGCCTTTCGCCCAAGCTTGCTGAGGTACGCTGCCCGCGCCTCCATGACAGCAAGACGATCCAGGTTTTGCTTGGCGGCGCTGCTCAAATGATCCAGAGCCCGCTGGTACTCGCCCTGCTCCGCGATCAGGGAGTTCTTGTACATGACGGCTTCGGAGTGCTCGACGTCGTTTCGGGAAGGTGTCGTTTTCAACGTTCCTTCGTACGTGGTGAGAACGTTTTCCGCCTCGGTCAAGTTTCCGGCGAGGTGGTGCGAGATGGCCAGGGCCGTCCAGCTCTGACGCAGTTGCGGACGTGCCTGGAGCATGGCGGTGCGACTCTGGACGTATCCTTGGTAGTCACGCATCTGAACCTGGAGGATAGCGAGGTCGCGTTGAATCTGCGGGGACTCGGGCTCCAGCTTGAGCGCGAACTTGTAGGCCTTGATGGCCTCCTCGTAATTCTTGTTGGCTCTGTACAGCAGCCCGTAGACGTGCCAGCAGATGTGTGACTTCATGTCGACCGTCAGTGCTTCCTTGGCAAGCCCAAAGGCCTCTTCCGTCTTTCCCTGACTGTTGAGAATCAGTGCCTTCATAGCCATTGTATCTCCATGCTTCGGGTGCTTTTTCAGGATGAGGTCGGCCGTCTTAAGGCCGCGCTTGTATTGTTTGTCTTCGTAGCTGCGAATGACAGCCCGAAAATGCGCCGCCTCCTTGGGCGCCAGCGGCTGCGGCATCTTGGCGACGAATGGGACGAGCTTTCGAAGAGACGATCGTGGAAGAACGAACGGGAGGTGACAAGAATGGACGCGCCAGACACAGCTTGAAGTTCGGGGCTTGCGGATTTGGCAAGCTGTAACTTGTCTGCGATGCAGCGTCCTCGGGAAGTATAGTGGTTCAGCGCGTGAAACTTGGAAAAAAAATCCTGAGGGTGCAACTTCACACAGGCATCGGGATTGGTCTCGCAAAGTTCCCTCTTGTCCGCGGAAGTGGCTTTGCGCGGTGCAATCGGACAGCTGTTGTCACCAGTAATAAAAATCAAGAGTATCAACGGGTACTTCGTACTTCGTACATGGTAGTAAATTGTTAGACCAACCGGTGGCTCATGTGCAAAATCACGTGCGGAAGATTAAGCCATATTGACAAGAGGCCACTCCGCCACTGACAACTGACAGGAACCCCGCGCGCGCGAAGGTAGTGTATGTATCCTCACGCCGCGTCGCAGTCCGTCATTCGGCCCACTGCCTTTGACAAGAAGCAACCATGTCATCGTCGTCTGGAACCCCAGCGCCTGCCCAGGGCACCAGCAGCAGCTGGTCTGCCTTTCTCAAGGTAAATAGCGTCCTGAAATGCGAGTGCGCTCTTACCAACAAGGAGGAATGAAGCTATCATGGGGAAAAGTTCGTGCGTTTGCTGACGACGGCTTCGCTTCTCCCCTAGTCCATTGCCTCCTTCAACGGCGACCTCTCCTCCCTCACCGCGCCGCCCTTTATCCTCTCCTCGCAGTCCCTCACCGAGTTTTCCGCCTACTGGGCCACGCACCCTCCCATCTTCGCAGCCCCCGCCGCCGAGTCGGACCCCGCCAAGCGGGCCGTGCTGGTTCTCAAGTGGTTCCTGTCGACGCTCAAGCACCAGTACGCCAGCCGCAGCGAGCAGTTTGGCAACGAGAAGAAGCCCTTGAACCCCTTCCTGGGCGAGCTGTTTCTCGGCTCCTGGAACGACGAGGCTGGCGAGACCACACTTGTCTCGGAGCAAGTCAGCCACCACCCGCCAGCGACGGCCTACTGCATCCGCAACAACAAGACGGGCGTTCAGCTCGAGGGCTACAACGCCCAAAAGGCCACCTTTAAGAGCACCATTATCGTCAAGCAGATTGGCCACGCCGTGCTCACCATCCCGGTTGTGTCTGGCGACAAGAAGGAGACGGAGCGCTACATCATCACTCTGCCCTCACTGCACATCGAGGGCCTCATCTTCGGCACACCCTTTGTCGAGCTGGATGGCACGAGCACCATCGTAAGCTCGAGCGGATACACAGCCAAGATCGATTACAGCGGTAGGGGCTGGCTGTCGGGCAAGAAAAATAGCGTCACCGCCGTCGTCCAACCCACGGATAAGGACAAGGATGTCCTGTATAACATCACCGGCCAGTGGACCAAGGAGTTTGAAATCTACCAAGGCCCTGCCAAAAAAAACTCGAAATCAACCTTGGTCGCCGTCTACGACGCCGCCGGGACGGCGCAGACGGAGCTCAAGGTCGCCCCGCTCGAGACGCAGCATCCCCTCGAGTCCCGCCGCGCCTGGGCCAAGGTCGCCGAGGCCATCCAAAAGGGCGACATGGACGCCGTCTCTGCGGAGAAGGGCAGGATTGAGCAGGCGCAGCGCAACTTGCGGATCAAGGAGCGGTCCGAGAACCGTTCATGGGAACGGCGCTTCTTCACAGCCGTTCAAGGCGCAGACAAGACTCTCCAGGCCCTGGGCAAGGCTGCCGTTGTGCCGCTAGACGGTGAGCAGGACAAGACGGGCGGTCTGTGGAGATTCGACTCGGACAAGGCGTCCAAAGCCTCGACCGAGCAACTGAGTGACGCGGACGCCAAGAACATTGAGGAGGAGGTTTTGGGCCGATAAGCTCCACGATTCCAAGCGAATATTGCCAAAGGAGCCGGTAGGGAGTTGGGGGACTCGGACCACAGACTTGACTTCGGATACGCAAACTGACGATTCAGCTTCGAAACACTGTCGCCATGGGGGGATATAATGTACTGTAGCCCCAGCGGCGACGGACGCTGCGGGGCAAGCAAGACGAAGCCATGGGGCCATGGATAATTTTGATAAACTACGATGGCACCGCTGTGCGCACTCTTGCGCTTGAATTGGGATAAACGACGCCATTTCTGTAGAGTAAGCTGGATGGGGCGAAGGCTGCGGGATCGTTAAGACGATAAGAGTCTATTACAATGCAACAATTGTCCTTGTAGACGGCGAAAGCGTTGCGTGCAGACGGCGAAAGCGTTGCGTGCAGGCGTAATGGCCATAATTATCGCGTCTAATTGTCATTCTCGGCTCACAATGCTCGTTCAACTTTGATACCACCACCCACGGTGCCTCTCCTACCCATGCAAGCATGCAAGATAGCGCACTACTAACTGACCTATTGTAAGTTTTGGCAACACTAACAGTCGTGCGCCACGACGAAAGTCACAGTCGGAATCGCCATCGCTCAGCTCGTCCCCTTTGGCCACGTTCATGCGGTGCTTAGTTCCGGTCGGTTCGCAATTTAAACGTGGCCATAGCAGTTGAAGTCCTTGAGGGCCTCGGTGATGCGGGTGGACATTGTCTTTTCGCCCTCGCGGACCCAGACACGGGGCTATGAATTCAAAGTCAGCCTCACTTGCCCGTTTCCCCGGACTTCCTACGACCTGCGCCTGGCGTTGCGGTCCACTTACGTCGAAGAACTTCTTGTTTGGCAGGTCTTCACCATCGGGATTGCCCACTGACTTCATAAGGTAGTCCTTTTTGTTGAGCACGTAGTCGCGAATGCCGGTCATGTAGGCAAACTGCATGTCGGTGTCCATGTTGACCTTGACCACGCCATGGCCAATGGCGTCGAGGTACTCCTGCTTGGAAGAGCCGGAGCCGCCGTGAAAGACGAAAAAGACGGGCTTGTCGTTTTTGGCGCCGATGGCCGACTTGACGTGAGATTGGTGCTTACCAAGGAGCTCGGGGTGGAGGCGGACGTTGCCGGGCTTGTAGACGCCGTGGACGTTGCCGAAGCCGGCGGCAATGGAGAAGTAGGGCGAGATGGAAGACAGGGTGTTGTAGATGTTAAGGATATCCTCGGGCTGCGTGTAGAGGGAGTTGTTGTCGACGTCCTCGTTGTTGACGCCGTCCTCCTCGCCACCGGTGATGCCAATCTCCATCTCGAGCCACTGCTTCATGGGGGCGGCGCGCTTAAGATACTTGGCGGTGGTCTGGATGTTCCAGTCGACGGGCTCCTCGGACAGGTCAATCATGTGGGAACTGAAGAGAGGCTCGCCATTGGCCTTGAAGTAGGCCTCGTCGGCATCGAGCATACCGTCGAGCCAGGGGAGAAGCTTCTTGCCGCAGTGGTCCGTGTGGAGGATGACGGGCACACCGTACGCAGGGGCAATGGAGCGGATGTAGTGAGCACCAGCCACGGCGCCGGCGACGGAGGCGGCCTGATCGGTGTTGCTGACGCCCTGCAAGGCTGACTGTAAGCAGCCATCGGCGCAAACACGGCGTGGAAACGAGGAGGTGCATACCTTGCCGGCAAAGTAGGCGGCGCCGCCCTGGGACATTTGGAGGATGATGGGGGCCTTGGCATCGCGAGCAGCCTCGAGAGAGGCAACGACGGTGGACGAGGAGGTGACATTCTGGAGTAATCGTTAGTCGTGGTCTGACGTCTTGGGTTGGGCGCACACACGATGGCGGGGACGGCAAACTGCTTCTCGCGGGCGTATTCGAAGAGCCGGAGCACGTCGTCACCGACAATGACGCCGGACTTGCGGCTCAGAACGTCTGTGAGGCCCATGATTGCGAATTTCAAGCAAAGATTGACTTTAGGTCGGTATCGGACTGGCTAAAATTGATTTTTTGTAAGCTATAGGTAGGGAGGGAAGTGCAGGTTGATCACGGAGGGGGGGGAAACGTTTGCGGCAGACGAGGAGGGGTAGGCTGTCTTATCGTTATCGGGCGACCCCGCTGAGCTTTGTTGAGGCCAGACTGAACTCCTCTCATTTTCAACGTCGGCTAAGGAGGCAGGAGAGATGAGACTGTCGATGGCTACCGCGCTTGGCGAGCTCCAAGAAGCGTGGTAACAATATTTGTGGCAGCATCGCAGATGATTATGGAAATCGTATTCGTACTTGAGGGAACAGGATTCGACGACAGCATCGCCTCAAGCTGCGCATCCTCGGCCTCATCATTCCACGAACACGGACAAGATTATTCGCAATATACCATGCTCGCAGACCCTCCACCTTGTTAACCCCATTGCCAACGGTCGCTAAATCATCCGCCCCCGATTGTTAGTCTCTGTTTTTCGTCGCGCTTGTGCTCCTTACGCTGCAGCTCAATATACGTCCATGCATGTAACCGACTTACGACCCGTTCTTGCCCTTGGAATACGGCTTCTTGTAGTCATACTTGGGGAACCCGTGAGCCTTGTTCCAGGGGCCTTTTGATCCAGCCAGCCCTTGCCCCGGTGGTCGGTCTTCCAGCGCCGCACGACTCTCACGTTCTCGCGGTGCGCCGGGCACGTCAGCGTCGCCCACTGCGCGTTGTTGGCCATGGCGGAGCTGTAGTGGAAGCAGGCCTGCGAGTGCGCCTTGTGGCAAAGCTTTGTGACGGGCAGCGACGCGGGCGTGGCCGGGTACGACAGCGAAGTGATGATATACTCGGTCGTCACCATGTACGAATAGCTGACGTAGTCTCCTGTGCGTCCTTTAGCGTGCTGTCGTCCATGGCGTGGCATCCAACAGGAGGCGACGAACCCTTGTAGAGCAGCACACGTATTTGTTCCATTTGTTGCATCCATGTAGTCTGTCTGCCTTCCCCAGTGTCCGCTAGCTGTGCTTGAAGTGCCTGCTTCAGCGCTCCACCACGAAAGCAGCCCCGACCCCCCTTTCCCCTTTACATCAGACAACTGTGTCGCGCTTCTCTTGAACGCAGAAAAACCAGACAGGATGCCGAGCGGGTGGTCTGCAACCCTCGGTAGCGTCCTAGCCGTTCCTGAGGTCTCTTAAGCAACAGGGGAAGCGGACCTGGCTCGTTCTTCATCCGTATCCCTCCTATCCCACGTCATCAATCGTGACTCGTCGGGGCGGAAAGCTCGGAACACACTATGGGGTTCGAACCTCGTGCCACTGATCGCTGCTTCTGGCCCATCGTGGGTTCTCGACGATGGCCGAGTCTTGTTATGGACAAGGCAGCTCCTTGCGCTTGAGCTTGGAGCGCGATGACATGGCCGCAGCCAGCTTTCGCGCAAAGCCCCTAGACACCTGGCCGACGAATCTAGGACAGTCCATGACCTCCTCCACGCACGAGTCCCAGGCGCCGTAGTCGATGCCTTCGCAAAAGTAAACAATCATCGTGGCGCCCAGTTCAATCTGTGCTGGATGCTCGAGCTCGAGAGCCTCAAACGCGTCGGCGAATTCCCGGGTCGTGGCCTTTTGCAGGCCCTTGTCGGAGCTGGCGCGATAGAGGGCGCGATGGCCGTCTCCGATGCTCGTGTTGATGCACTGCTTCATAAAGTCTGCCATTTTGGTGCTGAGAAATCGATCGCACAGCTTGTATACTTCGACAAAGTCTCGCATTGGAACCCGTCTTCCACGTGCCTCGGGATTCTGTAGAGGGATGGGGGCCGCGTGCGGCACGATGCTCGAGTAGCTTGCTGCGAGCCCAAGGTAGTAGCCAAGATACTGTGGCTCGATGTCATCGAAGCGAACGACGTTGTCGAGTGCCTCGGCAAAGGGCTTGGTCAGGCACTTTTCGAAGTACTCGGAGTGCTTGGTCAGGACGCTCTTGTGGATAGAGAATATCTCGTCCTTGACCACGATGTCGACGGCCGGCTCGTCAGTCCTACAGAGTCCACCGCTCGTCAGCATTGCAATTGTAACGCGATGCTACAGCACGACGCAGACGCGTCGTCGGTACCAAACGCCAGCAGAGACGAGAGGACCACAGAGGAGTCGCACTTGATCAGCCAGCAGGTGCGATAATCGGAGAGCAAGAGCGAAGATGCCTTATCCTTGACCTCTGATCGCGTCGCTGTCCTTTTCCGTGACGTAGGCATGGCGACGAATCGACTTGGCTTGTGCAGCCGCAGTGACAAGTGAGGCGACTCGATATTTGGCGCGAGGACAGTCAAGGCAGGTAGCGGAGAGGCCTGTTTCTGCGTCGAGGCTGTTGGCGGGGTGAAGCGCGTGTGGCAGTCGGCGAATTATCCAGCCAGCTGCCTCAGGCGTCCAAAACGTGCTATCAATATACCAGGGTCTTGTTCAAAGCAACTGGTGCGGCTTTGATTGCGGCCACGAGGCGAGCCAGCCAGTCTTGCAGGGAAAATACTCTTGCTGCGCCAGTCAGAATGGTCCGGCGCCGTGAATGATGGAATGAGGAGGGAGAGAGGGGGGGGGGGGGTGCGCAAACGCACAGCCCAAGCAGAGAGTATCAACCCGTCGCTCGGCCACTGCTTCAATGGATGTAGGTGTAGGATAAACTCCGTGACTTTTTTTCTTTGGGAAATCAGGCGAGTTCTCCGACGAGTGTACAGGCACCCCCAACTGGCGGAAACAACATCTGCCACCTGACCTGGCTGGCTTCTCCCCTATGGCCCACGCGACAGTCCCCTGCTTGATCGGCGAGAAGGCTTCCAAAGCCTTTGCCCGACCTTTGCCCAGCACTCTCTCTGCTTGAGCGCACTCAACGGCGCTCCTTGGGCTTGCGGATGGTGACCCTGGTATGGTCCAGCTCCCAGCCAACGCCGTCATTCTTCTTGAGCTCGTCCCACGTCGACCCGGTCATGCGCTCCAGGAATTCGACCTCAACCTCCATATACGTCTTGCCGATGCACTTGAGCGCGTGTGTCCTCAAGTCCGCCTCGGCCCATTCCATGATGCGAGCCTTGTGGCCGTCAACGGCCCTCTTCACGCGGCAAAACGCGACGCAATTGTCGTGAACCAGCGCTGCCAGCACCGCGCCGACCTTGGCATCCCTGAGGCCGTATTGTTGCCGCAGCACAAACGCCTCGTCCAGCCGGCGCCGTCGGCAGGCCGTGTCGAGAATAAGATAGCTAACCACCTCCTGGAACTCGACAGAGGTTAGCGGCTGGCGCGGGTGTATGGTGCGCAGCAGATGGAGGATGGCTGGGTGGTACGACTCTGGCTGCTTGACCAGGACGGATAAGCGGATACAAAAGAGATAGGCCTGGACGGCGAAGTCGTCGGTCCGCTTCGATGCCACGACGCCCTCCCTAAGTTTGCGAAGCGCGGCTATGACGTCCGAGAGCGCCTTGGACTTTGCCGGGCTCTGAAGCGTCTCGACAGACGGGCCAGCCAAGTGCTCAGCCGCCGCCGGTAGTGACGAGGCAGAGAGGCTTGCGATGTCGAGTGAGGAGAAGCGCCGCAGCAGCTCATCGCGGCGGCCCGCATCGGAGCAAAAGGTCATGTAGCGCTCAACAATCTTCGTGTAGTACCGCTCCTGCGTCTTGAGGTCGAGCAAACTGGGGGTTTTCCGCCGTCAGCAGACCCACGTGCATGACATAGCATGGCGGCGTGGCCTCTGACGGGGGGGATGCTCTCACCGGCTGTCTCCCTTGGAGGGCAAGCCTATGCTTTCAAGGGCATCCTGCTCGATTGGCTTAAGCCTACCCCAAGGACCCGACAATGTCCTGCCACCTCTGTTGGGCATCATCACGGGCTACTCGCGGAGGGCGCGGGAGCATGGCTCTCTACGGGCGATAGACGGACGGAGTCGACGGACTGACTGAGGAAACCGTCGGCCTTTGATCTTTGATGCAAGCTGGGCCGTGCTAGCGATACGTACCGCGGCGCGACGCAGCTCGGGGCGGATAAACAAGCCGCGCTCGCGGCGGAAGTAATGAATCAATCACAACCATAGATATCCGGCCAATCACCATCGAGCGATATGAACCGGTTTTCCTGATACTAGGTTCCTCAGTCGAAAGGGGCTGTCATGCCATCATCGCCGTCGCTTTTACTCACTGATGCCGCTATTCTACAACGCTGCAGACAAATATGCACGTGCCGTCTACCCGCGCGGCGCGGAGCCCCTCGCCCCAGGGTATCAATCCCAAGTTTCCCCGATCTGCTCATAGATCTCGAGGATGTCTCGCCGTCCAAACAAGTGCCTCGCTCATCACTTTATCCTGGTTTCGCTCAACGCTGCCCTCGTTGACCAATGCCGAATGTCTTTAGGCATACGGCTTCCCTGCCACGGAAATCGAGTCCCAATTGGCCGGCCCGTCCGCCTCGAAGCACCCACGCTTGGAAATGACCCTCCCGAGGGCCCGGTGCACCTCGGCCTGAAACGGTGCAAACGGTACTCGTTCCCCATCAATGCTGATATAGCCCTCCTTTTGCTCGCGGGGGGTAATGCGGTACGCCGAGACCTTCTTGTACGACACGTGCGGGCTGTCAAAGAACTTGCTCGTCTCGACAGACATGAGTGTTTTGAGGGCCGTGAGAGGCCGCAAATCGCCATTGATAGACACCATGTCCATGCATCCGTCCGAGGCCATGGCCGCCGAGAAGAAGTTGACGTCAGGCGCCATAAAAGCCATCTGCATGTCACACTGCCATCAGCCAGGGAGCTCGAAAGGACATGCAAAACATGGGCAGTCTTACGTTGCCGCAGTAAAATGTGCCAATTTTGTCGCGCGAAGACAGCTCCCATCCGCCGGGCAGCTCGTCTTGGACCGTGCCATACTTCAGAGGTGGCAGGCCCTCGCCCTCGCCCTCGCCCCCGGACTCGCCCAGTGCCGGAGCCTTAGCCAAGCTCACGTCGCTCGTGTGGCGTTTGTAGTAAGCTCTGACGCCGTCCTTCCCGTCCTCATCTCCGACCTCGACCTTGATGGCCAAGTCGCACGGATAGCACTTGCGCCGGAACACGCGCGCGAAGACCCCCAGGTCAAACCTTGCACTACCCATCCACCGGAGGTGCTCAGTGGCAAGATCGCTTTCGGCAATGATGCCGATCGCCTGGGAAAGAAACGAGACGAAGCGACGGTCACCTTGGGTAATGGAAACAAGGTCGAGAGGCGTCACGACGCCTTTGATGATGGCCAAGGCAGCAAAAGCGGGCCGCGAGGAGCCGTATAGGTTGCAGGACATGGCGTTGCCCGACCCGCATGGGATATGGCTTACCGCAATCTTGGACAGAGCTCTCCTGGCATCGGCCCGCCTAGCGAGACCGTTGAAGACCTCGTGCGGCGTGCCATCGCCCGAGCAGGCCATGATGGTATCGTACTTGTCAATATCGACCTTTTCAGCCAACTCAGTTGCCTCTCCACCGCGGGTCAGAGTCACGACATCCATGTGCATCCTGGCCGCCTTAAAGAGCGGTAGCACATCCCGCTCCCACTTGCGCAGGGCACCGCCGGGGCCAGAACTGGGATTGATGAGCACATATGCCCGCCTTTGCGGCTGGGCGTCGCCATAGGCGCGCGAAACGAGGTCGGCTATGAAGAATTCCGGTTGTGAGTCCTCGGGATAGTCGCCCGAAGCATAAAGCTCCCCCCCCCAAGACTCGGCCTTGATGGACGTCTTGGAGGGCTGGGCGGCATAGGTGATAACCACCTTGGTTCCGGACAGCTCTGCCCACAAGACGTTGTACAAAGGGATCAGCCGCCGACCAGAGGTACCTGCGAGGACGAGTAAGCACGGAGGAAGTCTGGGACAACGGCGGTGTCGATAGCCGACCATGGCCACTGACACGGAGGCGTAGAGGTGCTGGCGGAGGCACAACAGGAGCGGCTCGACTTCTTGAACGCCGGGTCTAGACAAGCGACGCTGGGTATGAGCAGAGAGGGCTTGTCCGCAGTTGGTGGCATCATCCCCTTGCCTATGCTCCTTGACCGACACCTGACAGGGCACTGTAGCCGCTCATGAAAACGTACCTTGAAGAATCAGATGTCTCTCATCCATGGTCAGCGACCTATCGCCCGCCAAGGCCAGCCTGGAGCCGCCGAGGGCCTTGTCCAGGGCAAGGCCATTATCCATGACAGCCTGCTTGTGGCCGTGGCTACAGATCCGTGAGCAGGCGCCTCGCCCAAGAGCTATGCGGGCCACGTGTACTCCGTAATCCCGGGCCGATTGGACGCGCCGCCGCGACCCGACAGAGGCAAGCAAGGGGGTGCTTGAAGAAGCGAGGAGGGACGGGTCCGGAGTAGACAAGCGACAGCACGCGCGTGATTCCCCCCACGGAAGAAATGACAAGAAGGTAAGGTAGTGCTGGCTGGAGCGAATAAAAAGCTACGAGAATGCGCGTTGGAAGTTGACGGGTTGACGAACGTCGGCCGCCGATAGGAAGTAACTTCGCCCCACTAATGAACTTACTACGAAGTACTTCGTACCTAGGAATATGTCAGAACCAGGAGGTTTATAAACCTACCACGTGGGTAACATTACTAACCAGCTTAACATGGTGACTCAGCCCTTGACAGGAACCAAGCTAGGGCAAAACTTACATAATACACACACCCACCGGTTAAAACCATGGGTTATGCTAACCAACACGCCCTTTCACGCTTATCATCACATCTCACATCTCTGCGATCCGACTCGAGTTAGTGCTGTGCTGCAAGAACGTCTCGATTTGCCCCAGTTCTGCGCTCTTCTTCACCGCGCCATGGCTCATAATCAAAATCCATTCCTGCTCGCCGCCGATAACAGCCCTGCACTACTGCCCCTCCTTCGCGACAACCCCGCCTTGGCCTCTGCCCAAGACGATCATGGCTACTCTCTCGTGCACGCCGCATCTAGCTATAACCACCTTGATATGCTCCGAGCTCTGGTGCGCGAGTTCCACGTCGACGCCAATCTCAAGGACGAGGATAACGAAACTGCACTTTTCGTCGTCGAGACTGTGGACGCCGCGAGAGTTCTCGTCGAGGAATTAGGCGCAGACGTCGCCCATAGGGGCTTGGAGGGGTTGACAGCTGCAGAAAAGATAGGAGCCGAGGGCGACTTTCCGGCCGTCGCATCATATCTCGCGAGACTCGGATCCCCGACCACCGACGGTGGCGAGTCGGCGGCGACTACGAATACCACCGCCATTCCTAATATCATCACGCCTCCGCTGGTTGAGGGCATGGACTTTACAATGGGCACCTTGGATCAGACGGTAGATATTCCCAGTGAAGTCGATCCCGAATTTCGTCGACGCATTGAGGAGCTCGCTCAGAGGGACGACTTCAACACCCCCCCGGGCCAAGCGGATCTGCGCAAGCTGGTTGAAGACGCCCTTATGGACCAAGGCTTCGGCGAACAGCGCAAGGTTCCTTCCAAGCGCGCTTGAGCCATCAATTGGACCCCTTTGCCTCCCACATGAGATATTCGTTGGCCGTTCCAGATGCACGCAGCAGCGTCAGGTCGTTGGCATTCCCGGGAATGCTACGCGGGAAACCTGTGGCGCTAATCGAAACCCATTGGTGCGGATGGCATGCTTCAAGGGCATCGGTGGCGAGATTTCGAAGCCAAGCCGCGCCGAGGAACCCCTGCCAACTGAGTAGGCAGATTTGAGCTTGGCCGCCATTGCTGCACGGGATGCTGTATCGTGAGAGAAATGGGTCGACGGTGTCACCGAGGGTGGCTCGTGGACTTTGCAGGCGATGAAGTGACAGCCACTCGTATAATTCCGTGGCGGTTTCCTTTAGGCCTGAGCGGTCCCCCTCGGCGAAGGTTGAAGCTAGTACACCGAGCTCGACCTGCGGGACTTGTCGGTTCTGCACAATGGCTGGTACGACAGTGTGATATACGGGCTTGTATTTCTCTAGTGGATTGAGACCAGATACTGCCAAAAAAAAGCAGTCAGCATTCGGCGAGTGAGGTATCAGGAGGGGCAAGATATGGCGCACTTGATGGATGGGCGTTGCAGTAGAGCCATGTCAATGGCTTGTCAAGAACGTTTTGGCAGGCATACGATAGCCTATCGTATCCTTTCGTGCCAGTCATCATCGATGGGCTCGTGAGGTCGTACGAGACAACTTTGCGAGAACCAGTTAGAAGACATAGGGGGGGCGCTGTGATACCCACGCTGCAACATACCCCATCTAGGTTTGAGTCCCCGGTTGCCTTGAGGGCCGTGTGGTTTTCCTGTAAGCCCCGCACGCTCGAATGTCTCCTTGTCGAGATACATCTTCAGCACCCCTGGACCATGCGAGTCGAGGCGTCAGTCAATGATGGGCTTGCAGCATCTGGCTGCGTACCTTTGTGCAGCGCAAAGACATTGTCAGTGGTTGTCCCTCCCTCAGATAGCATCAACGTGTCTCCTGTGTTTGCCGTGTCAGGGGTTCACCGTCACTTTGCATTGTCAAGGCGTGGAATTGTCCGTACCTTTCTTGATGCACTCGATGAGGAAGTCGGCCTCTAGAAGCTGCCCCAGCGCCATGGTAACGCGGGCATACATTGCCTGTTGGCGCTGCTCCACGAGCTTTTCGTGCAGAATAGAGTAACACTCCTGAGGAGCAATCAAATCGATCTTTCTCACAATTAGCCCGGCTTGTGCTTAAGATACCCGAAGAGGAAGCTCAAAGACTACGCCATGAGAGAGAACATGAACTGCAGTGAGATTAGCCCACCTTGTGGATGAAATCCTGCGCAGCAATCGCTGTCCACGGCTTGCCCTGTTGTCGGTCAACGTCGCCCATTGTACCGTACGTGACGAAGCACGTGGACGACTGGTAGATGGACGGCGACGCCTGTGGAAACATGGTCGGAGAGGTCCCCACGGGCATCCGTCGATGGTCAAGGGACCACCAGCAAGCGTCAGGCCCCGCGGGCAAAGTCGTCGATGCCGGTCAGGCAATGGTCTGCTCTTGCATCGTAAGTGAGGGTTTGATCGGTAATTGACTCTGAAAATCCAAGAAGCGACGATTTTGGCCAGATTGACGCAGGAGAGGACGTTGGAAGAGCGCGGTCCAGGAATTTGGTAGCACGCACGGCCCTCTAACTGACCACCGAAAAGTAAGCCGGATACGGAAGGCCACAGCTGAGGATCCTATTGGTGGGCGCTAATAGTCAGCACACCGCGCAGGGTTTTCCCTGAAAAATGTGGCTTTCAATCGTCGGAGATAGTCTCGTGGCTTCGCTATGCTAGTACCCGTTGGGACCTAAGGGCCTTCGTCCCTTAGTTAGGTACAAATTAGCCGGACACGCCCCTAATCGCCGGACAAAAATTTCGCGGGGAGCGGCGGGGGTAGATGTACCTTTAGGCGCCTAAGGGTTCTTTTTTATTTAAAAAGTACCTTAAATAGCGATTTATTATATTAAAAACCTAATAAGTAGTTTTCCTTTTTCTTCTTGCTTCTATTATATATAAAGCTTCTTTTCTTATATACGCTCTAAGAGTAATTATAGACTATTTTAAGTAAGTACCTCTAGTTTTTAGTAGTAATAAATTCTTCTTTAAAAGTTATAGGAATAAGGGATATCCGTTCTTTAGGCACGATTGCAATCTACGTAATTAAATAGATTACGTGCGGGCAACGCCTATACGGATGCGTTATTAACTATATAATGCATCGTATACATACATTAAGGATCCCGGTGATAGCGTTACTAACTTAGCCGCCCTTGCGATAATTAAGTTATTAACTTAATCGCCCTTATAGGCATAGCCTCCGACGTCGCAATAAGGGCTCGTAAAGGGCCGGCTTTAGGCCTTATTAATATACGCGTTTATAGCCTATATAAAGGGGCTATTCGTCGCCTCTTAGTTAATAGATATTATAGACTAATCCAGCTAGTTTATAACCCCCTTTATTTATTTAACTAACTAATATTAATTAGTAATTAAACGATTAATTATAGATTAGTAAGGTAGAAGAGATAAAGCTTAATTATCGAAAGTATACCGGATCTTTATCCCTCGCGGATTCTATTGCCTATACCTAGAGACGGTCCTTTATGCTAAGAATAAGGAACCTACGCGTGTTAGAGCCGACGAAGCTATTACGATATAGCTAGCTCTCGGTAGCCGCCGATAAGTCCCTTCTTAGCTCTTATTTAATCCCGTCTCGCTTTAAGAAGAAGAAGAGTTATATTAAGCAATAGTGCGTCCGTAACGTAAGATAACCTTCGTAACGACCCTCGCGATCCCCTTTTTAATAACAACAATAGTGTGTTTTATTTAATCACATTATATCGGACCCTACTAATAACCCTAACGCTCCCGGTCCTGTACTAAAAGCAACTAAGCCTAACGATAACCCCCTTCCCGGTTGGCTAAAAGACATTAATATCTTCGGTTCGTACTAAAATAGAGTTAATATTGCATTCTAAGAGATAGACGTTACCTATTGTTAGTAGGGCTCTCTACGGTAAACAGCCGGAAGCGAACCTATCGCACGTGTGATAGTATACGGTTTAGGTTCTTATTGTCTTATCTTTTAGCTAGGAAGAAAGAGGGGAAAGAGGGCCCCTTTATAGGTGATATAGCCTCGTTGCACGCACGTAATCACGTGGGATTACGTGGCTGCAACTGCCTTATACGTATCCCTTATCCTTTATTCCTATTCTAGCAGTCTTTATAAGATCGTAGAAATAGCCTAAAACGAACGTAGCAATAAGGGTTGTAATAAGGGGCTAAATAGGGATCTATAGCCTGGTTAAACGGGCCGTATTATTATCGTAGATCCGGCCTTTCTAACCTTACAATAGCCTTATAAACAACCGTACAACGTACGGGAAAAGAGCGTTAAGAAGCATTAAGCTTTAGGGCGAAGCAGAAGGGCGAAGCAGAGTAAGAGATAGAGCGTGTATATAAGAGAACGAGCTTAGGGGGGGTATATAATTGTTATTAATCCACGAAGGGATATAGCTATAGACTAGGTATAAATGTCTATATATACGATATAAAGGTTACGTAGGATAATATATAATATAACCTAACACCGTAATAGTATATCCCCTTTAAATCGGCGTTCGACTCGAACGCTTAAAAGGGGTAGTAGGCTAATAAAAACGAAGGAAACCTATATTAACTAGTCCTAAAAGCGGGCCTAATATAAAACGAGAGAAGAATAAGGAGAAATAAAGGGAAAACTAAGAATCTAACGCATGCCGTCGTAACGTAAATTATATTAATAAATTATACTTATTATTACTTAGGCGAAGGCGAAGACGTAAGGAAGGCTATATAAAAGGCCGGTTTAGGCTTAGCCGGGTTAAAGGCGTAAAAAGCCTTAAGGTCGTCCTAGCAGCCGTTAAAGTAGGAGGAGTCTTCTTACGTAAGGGGGCTATAACGCTATTAAATACGATACTTAATCTTCCCGGAGGCGTACTAGCGTTACGCGAGGATAGAAGAAAACTCTTACTTAAGGTACGCGTTATCGCCGTCGTCGTTGCCGGGGGAAAGGAGAACGCCGTTATCGGCGGGCTAGACGTTAAGCTCCGACTAGCCGGGCAAAGGGGGCTCTTAAGTCTTAGTAAAGAAGGAGTAATAAAAAATAGGGTAAAGGCGGCTACCCTTAGGGAGGCGAAGAAAACACGCTGTCTTATATACCTTAAGGACCTTATATAAGCCCTCCCGCTTATAGTCGAGCTTCTTTATAAAGCGGAAGGTCTAAATCTAATAGGTGCTAAGGAATACTATATCGCTAGGCTAATACGCTAAGGCAGGAGTCTGCTAGACGTTTATATAGCGAGCTTAAGTAGCTTAAGCATCCTTAATTATATCGCGAAGGAAGTTAAAGATACGCTAAAGGCGGGAAGTAAGCGTATTACCGCTAGTATAGGGAAAGATAGCATAAGGCAAAGGGTGCGTGTGTAAGAAGAAGGATAATAATTATAGGTAGCCCGGTATGCCCTACGAGTTATAGGGCTGCCGGAGCCTAGACTATCTACTAATCCGTAGGCACTTATTAGGTGCCCTGCATTTGCGCATTATAATGCCGGCCTAAAAAACGAGCCCCTACTATCCTTAGTAGAATAAAACAAAACAAAATAAAACAAAACAAAGAACTAATTAAGAAGGAAAAAGGCAATTTAAAGCAACGTAACGCGATCCTTCTAATCTATGCTCCTTTACTCTATACGTTACTATGCGATCTTTCCTAACTAAATAATTAGATCGATGTCCCTTAATTAATCGCAGCTAGGGCAGCGCCGACGGAACGCGTAATACGCTTTAAGGCAAATTCTGCGATTGCTTCCTAGGAAATAGCGCTAACGGGGACCTACTAATCGTAGGCGGCCCCCTAGCCCTTCTAGCGGACTTAATACTTAGTGACGGGGGTCTTTAACCGGCTAATGCAGCGCTTGCGAGATTTAAGTATACGCTTAAGCTCGTAGTGCTCGTCGCCCTCGCCTAAGACGTTATCGAGATCTTACGCTACTTTAACCGCGCTAGGTTTATCTTCCTTAAAGCATCTATCGTACGCGGGCTTTAAATGCTCTACCGAGATAACTAGATAGATTCGAATATAGGCGGGTAAGTTAAGCTCGGCTGCGAGGTCGTTAACTATTCTTTTAATAAGGAAGGGCCCCTCCCTCTAATAGGACTATTTCTTCGCGGGCTAAGATAGTTCGTAATAACTTTAATACAACTTAAGGTATACCTTATTACTAGCTTAAAGGTAGATCTAGCGATATTTGCCGTTGTAACGGCGTTTAGCTTTTATCGCCGCGAGGTCTATTATAAAACCGGCCTAACGTCTTACCGCTTCCCGTAAATAAAGGAGGTTATCCGCAACGGAAACGTCGTCGGCCTTAAGAAGGGAGCGGAGATCGTAACCGAAGATATAGTTATACGCGGAGATATAGGTGCTAGCGTTAAAGGCCGAATTTAGGTTCTATTATAGGGTAGGCAAGAGCAATTTCTAATTAAGGTCTAGGTCCTCGATATAGGCTATCCTTAATGCGATTTCGACCGTCTAATTGCGACGCTCTACTAGGCTATCGGCCTAAGGGTAGTATACTATAGTTATAGCGATTTTAGTCCTAAAGGACTTTTATAGTAAACGCTAAACCTTAGTATTAAAGCGTCTATCGCGATTACTAACAATAGGAGATAGCATTCCCTAGTCCGTAAGTAGAAGAAGCCGAGAAAGGGATGCGCCTTAGTTTGTCGTAAAGTACTTAGCGTTTCCGGGGATTAAAAGACAACGTTTGCTAACTAAGCAGGTTACCGTAAGCAGCTAGTTAAAGGTATTAAAGCTCGAGATAGCTTAAGGCGAAGAGGCGGAGAATATAACAGGTATATCCGTAATAAAGTCTATTCTAATAGAACGCATAGGTTAAACTAGGGCCTAGATAGGCTTATAAGAGCCTATAAGTGGCTAGCGGTCTATCTATCCTAGATAGTAAGCCTTATAAGCCGTAATATGCTTCTTAACTTTAGAAGTTAGGTTCCGGATAGAGTAGCGCTTAAGGTCCTATAGCATACGAGTAGTCCCGAAGTGATTTTTCGTATCGTAAGCGGCCGCTAGTATAGGCGATACTATAGACGCGGGGATATAGAGACGGAGGTAACTATTACGACCCTCGTAATAGAGCAGCTAGTCCTAAAGAAGGAAAGGAATACCGCGCTTTTTAAGGCATAGAAAGGCTGCCTTACGCTCGTCCTAGCTAGAGGCGGCACCTAGAACGGGCGTAGGAGAAGGAGGAGTGCCGTTAGGGTCGGGCGTAGAAGCCGTAGTAGCTAGAGCGGCTAGGTCGTCGGAAAGTATGCCGATAATCTTAGAGAAGTACGGGTCGGAGGCATAACTAGTAACGAATTAAGTCTTTATTCTAGGATCTATAACGGCTTTAGACATAAGCAGTACGTCGTTAAGCGCGGTATAGTTAAGGCGGTAACGGT
Organism: Ophiocordyceps sinensis; assembly: GCA_012934285.1. Taxonomy (NCBI): domain Eukaryota; kingdom Fungi; phylum Ascomycota; class Sordariomycetes; order Hypocreales; family Ophiocordycipitaceae; genus Ophiocordyceps; species Ophiocordyceps sinensis. Next base: position 1,257,272 of record JAAVMX010000007.1, read on the forward strand.
CGGGGATAAGATCCGTTTCTAAGGCGGCTAGCTTACTAAAGGCGTTAGGGATAAGGTTATCCTTACCGGGCATATAATAAATCCTAAGATTAAATTATAAGAGGTAGATAGAAGCAACTACTAATCGACGGTTACTACGGTCGGCGCTAGATATATTAAGTATACGCTTCTTATAAATCTACTTTATAGTAGAGTAATCCGTAAGGACTATAAGTAGTAGAGTTAATAACTAGATTATAGTTCGCATTTTCTTAATTGCCTAGACGAGATAAGCAACTTCTAGCTTAAATAGACTATAGTTCCGTTCGGCGGGGGTAAGTACCTAAGAGAGGAAGTATATAGGTATTATCTATTTTATAGGGATCGGCTAACCTATAACCTAAGTAGAGTCGTTTAAGAGATAATAGAATACCGCTCTAAAGCCGCGCTAGAGAGAGGCGTCGATCTAGGCGAATAGATTCTTAGCTAGGTTAAGGTAATATAATATCCGTCCCGACGCGATTTTAGCTTAAAGGGCCTAAAAGGATAGCTTCTCCGTAGCTATAGGTAGGAAGGCAGTATTCTATGTAAAAACTTTACGGCGATTTAGGTTCCCGTCGGTTACTTTACCGAGCGCGCGGCTTAAAGCGAGGAGAGCCGTCTTCCGGCCTTAGAGAGGTTCGATGAGGGGGCTAAAATAAAGGATCTTCGATCGTATAAAACCTACTACGCTAATATAATGCTCGAGTTTCTATAGGGTATTCGGGAATTCGAGTTTTACAAACGCGGCTATACGGTCCTCTAACGTACGTATGCTAAATGCGTCGATATAATGCCCGAGAAGGTATACGGATAGGTAACTAATCTAGCTCTTCGTTAGAGATATAGTTAGGTTAAGCTTAGCAAATAGTTCTATAATAGTCTAAAGGTAATAAAGATAATCTACCTAAGTGCGCGAATAAATTATAATATCGTCGATAAACATACGGGAGAAGGCTTAGTAAGGTTAAAGAATACGGTCTATATATCTCTAGGCGTAGGCAAGGCTATTCCGAAATCTAATCGGCGCTACGGTAAGATTCTTAAGTCTACGGTAGCTAGTAATAGTAAACCGGTTGCGATAGTTACGACGCACGCCGAATTAGTAGAAGAATAAAGCTACGTTAATAATAGTAATATACTCGGCTTTTAGTAGCTCGGCGATAATGCTCTCTTAAAGAGGAAGTAGATAGGCGTTAGGGACTATAACGCCGTTTATTCTACGTATATCTATAACGGCGCGGCCCTTCGTAACGCCTCGAGAGGTACGCTAAATAATAAAAACGGGCGCCGCGAAAGGCGTTAATTACGTAGTCTATTCTATGCGATTCTACTAGTATAGTTTATCGAAGGTCTTATTAATAATCGTACGGTCGCGGAGTCCTTATAGGTAAGGGCGCTAGGCAATCTTCTAGTGCTATTATCCGTCGACGAGAGGGACGGTAAGCTCTTTACCGGGTTAAACAACGGCTATACTTATATCTTTCTAAAGAGAGGGGAAACGCTAGAGGAGCTTAATAACCTTATCGATAAAGCAAGGGTCTCTAGCGTAAATGTAAATGCCCTCTTTAGTAATATACTCCGGAAGGGAGCTTAGCTTTTAGGCTCGGTGCTAGAAAGGGACTACGTTAAGCTCTAGGAAGGGCGCTACGGAAAGGAAATCGACCTAATCACTAAGGGGAGGCGCTAGAGCTACCGACTACGAAGTGGCCGAGACAATATTAAAGGAGAATATAATAGATGCTAAGATATTAAAGCTACTACCGACTATAGGAACTTACTAAGGGTCGGTAGCTAAAGAAGAGGCTATAGAAGGGTTAAGGGCTACCGTAGCTAGAGAGGCAGCAGTTAGGGCTTAGAGGGCGGAAGTCTACGACGGGACTACGAGGAATCCTAAATTATAGCACTCTAAAATCTAGCTACGTCGCTGCCTACGTAAGATAACCACGTCTTTAGTAGAGTTATTAATTATAGCAACGCTTAGGAAAGAGGAATTATCTACGATAGTATATACGGCTAGGTCGTAAGAAGAATAAAAGGCATACGGCCGGCCTTTAGGGATTTCTTTCTAAGAGGCGGGCATAATAACGGTTTAACCGGCAGGAACTAGGGTCTTTTAGACGGCCTAGACGCGACGTACTATATCCCGGCTAAGGCGATAGATATTAAAAGGGATCTTAAAGTCCTAGAGAATGCCAATGCGGATTATATCCGATCCGTAGTCGACGTTACTAAGGTGCGGTTTAAGAAAGGCATTCCTAAGCAGGGCGCTTATAGCGACCTTTATAACCTAGGCGGAGTAAGAAAACTCCGCGAGCCCTATATTAGAACTATTAGCGTAACGGCCTTAGACTAGAAAAGAAAAGGTAGCTTAGTCTTCGACGTAGGCGTAACCGGTAATGCCTTTAACGGCTATAGGAGGCAGCTTCTTAATAGTATGTAGTAAATGCTATAGAAGGTCCTAATTAATTATAGGCTTACCGTATCCGGTATCCGGATAGATCTTAAACGCCTTCCTAAACGGCTTGCCTATAATCTTAATCCTTATATAGGAAAAAGGGACGGGCATGCCCTCGTTATCTCGATAAAGGGGTCGGGGCATAGGCTTAAGAATAGATAGAGAGTCGAGAAGAGATATAGGGCCTACGGCCTCGGCTAGATAAACTAGCTTAGCTACGGAAGACGTAGGGCTAGGAGGAGTAGTCTCTTTATAAGGAACCGAGGGAGGTATAACGACTAAGGGGGTAAAGCATTAGCTTAAAGTAATGCCCTTACGCACCTAGGTGTAGCCGTTAGTAGCTAGGTGCTAAAAAAGGAGGTTTCGTAACGGAAAACTAGTCTTATAACGGCGATATTTAGCGGGTTTTAGGGCTATTATCTCCTTAGCAAGCTACTGCTTTAAGACGCAGCACTTAGCGCGGACATACTCGTCTAAAACGGAGGCGAGGGGGAAGCATCGATCGTAGGTAGCGCACTTAAAAAGGCCTTTATCGGGTAGGGCATACGTCGTTATATAACTAATAAAGTAGGCCTTAGAGAGATCTAAGTTAGAACGAATAGAACTTTAATCGTCCTTAGAGGCTTCGTCGCTTATCTTACTACCACTTAGGGCGGGGGCCTCGCTAGCTTAGTACTTTAACTTAAAGCGCACTTGCTTTTTTACTTTTTCCTCTTCGTATATATCTCCTTATCCGGCGGGGCGGCGACCGTCTTAATCCCGGCGATAGGGAGCTTAGTCGTTACGATAATCGCTATTACGACGGTCGTTAGGGCGGCGATCGTACTCGCGGCGGTCGTAATCGCGGGTAGAAGGCCCGGCGCGACGACGGTTGCCTTAGCCGCGGCTGCTATTAAAACGGCGAGTGTTTTACTTACGGTCTCCGTTATAATCGTTATTATAGTAGCGGGAGTCGCGATAGTTATAGTCGTAGTCGCGGCGATTAAAACCGTAGGAGTCTTAAGAGATATACCGGTTAAGTAACGTAGTGATAAGAGGCTTCCTCTCTTCGATTTCCCGGATCTACTTCTTAATAAAAGTCTTTTTATTAAGCAGCGGAAGGAGGGAAGCGATCTACGCGGCGATAAGTCTATAAAAGGTCTAAATAATCTAATAATCTTTTTAAAGGCGAAGCTATCGTATAAGTAAAACCTTACGTTAGATCTACTATAGGAGGGATAACTCTCCTATATTTTATATAGAGATAGTATATTCTCCGCTATAGAGCTCGTAGGAGATTTCCGTATTAAGGCGGCTAAACCTCTTAGTAAGCTTCTTTATAAAGGTTATAAGGGACGTAGATCGTAGACGGTGTCGCTAAGCGACGGAAAGTTTACTTATATACAAACTAAGCGCACTTCCGCTAAGGAACGATAGATAGAAAGGATAGAGTATATAAGGGTCCTTATCGTAATAGAGTTAAAAACGCTTATAAAATAGATAGACGTCGGTATAGGTATTCTTCCCGTCGGCTTAAGCGATTAGCCTAAGGTAGCGCGGGTCCCTTTTATCTAGGTTAAATACTCCTATATTATCTCTCTTAAGGCGTTTTGCTATAGCTTCGTCGGGGGCTAACGCCTTTAAGGGATAAGAGAAAGCGGAGTTCTTACGACGAAGACGGGCGTTTAAAGGCTAGCCTATGCTAGCGCTATATCTACTTAAATCGGAAGAGTTACCGTTTAGCTAGCTAGAATCCGGCAGGCGATAGGGAGGCTAGCGTCCGGGTGGCTAATAAGAAGAGGATAGGACTAAATCCTAGGAGCGGGAGGCTCTACGTACTAAGGGATTAAGGCCGGAGAGGTTATCGTCCGGAAGCATAAGAGCAGGTTATAGACGAGACCGGGCGGGAATCGGGTAGCGAGTTGCGATAAGAGGAGTCTTAGTTAAAGGCATACCCACGGGTTTATCTACAATATCCCGAAGATTTCGCCTCTATAGGGTATATATATCGAGGTGTAATTCCCTAGCCGTTGTCTTATTAAGATAAACCTAGAATTTAGGGTAGTCTTTCGTAAGGCGATAGATAAGATTAACTACTTCCTAAATAGAAAGAATATCTCCGTCGGTAAAGGTTTAAAGGATAAGCTCGGTAGGATTATTAAGTAGAGAAAGGCGACGGCGGAACTAACAATACGGCGGCGGTAGTAGCTATTTAGCTAGCATAAGCTGCTATTCTAATGTCGAATTAGGTCGTTTAGAACTCGTCGGTAGGCTAGATTAGCAGCTCGTCGAATTCTAGTAGGGCGGCTAATTACGCCGCGTTTAAGCCGGTCTAACGGTCGTTTCGACGTTTTAGAAAGATCCTACGCCTTCTTAAGAGGGTCTTTAGCGCCTTCGTATATTCCTGCTAGACTTTATTCTATATCGCCTTATGCTATCCCTCGAAGTGTTTTTAGAAGTCGTCGAAGAGCTAAGGGCCGTTAATATAGACGCTATTGTCTAAGACGGCGAGGAATCAAGCCGTATAGGTCGTAACGGCGATAATATTATCGTCTAGCGTAGTATCTGCCTCTTAACGGCTTATATCGATATACTTATAGAATAGCTTATATACGAGGTGGCTAAAGGGGTTCTCTTCCTCCGGGAATAGTGTCTAGGCCGAGGTTAATATTGTGTTCTTATTAAAGAAAGCTTAGGGCAGCAAGCGGACTATATTATAGTGCCGGGTCGGAAGACGGCGGGGTGTTTATCGTAGCGAGGGTCTTCGCGATAGTCTTATCGGAAGTAAGCAACGGGCTTTAATAATATATTGCGTAAGGGTCTTTACGCAAGGGTCGTAATTAAATAGCTTATGTTAATCGTATGTCCCGTAGACTATCGGGAGTGTTTTAACGGGTTCGCGAGGGGGTCTTCGCAATAGAGTTAGCGTCGTAAAAACGCACTATTCCTTAATAGCATAGGCTTCGTTAAAGCGGTTCCTTTAAGTATAGCTATTTAACACTATTATTAGCGTTATTAACGCACTCTTCTTAATAGTTATAGGCTTCGTTAAAGCGGTAATCTGTTAAGGGGAGCTTAGGAAGTCTCTTTAGCGGCCTGCGAAAGCTAATATCGCTCTAGTTTAGGAAGGTTCTTCGGTCTTAGCACAAATAGCCCTCTCTAAGTATACGGATTAGGATCGCAGGTTAAGTTAACTTAGGGTTAAATGACTATTTAATCGGATCCGTTGTATATTTAAGGGTTAAGGAGTCTGTCTCTTTTACCTAGCTTATCTATAATTAAGCGTTTTAATTACTAATTAGTGTTAGTAGGGCTCTACTACGTAGAGCGGCCGGAAGGTAAACCTATTGCACTTATATAGTTAGGTGCATTAGGTTCTATTCTCTTATCTTACTAGCTAGGAAAGGGGGAAAAGGGGGCCCCTTTATAGGTGCTGCGAAGAGCCTGCCCGGCTTGGCCGGGCGCTTAATAAAGCCTTGTTAGGAGCACGTGACCTAGCCGCTAACGCTATTATCCGGGTTATAACGAGGCTAATAACGGCGTTGTCGTCGGGGTTATTAAGGGTTATAACTTATAACCCCTTTCCTCCTTATATAACTAGATTAATCCGATAAGTTTCCTATATACTAACGCTATTGTTTTTATTTATAGTATAGGGTCTATAGTAGTAGGATATTACGGCACTAGGTAATAGCTAGATAACTATTAGTAGGGATTACACGTGAGATATCTTATCGCAAAGGGCTATTGTTATTGTCTTAAAGTATCTGCTCTAGCTAGGAAGGGGGGAAAAGGGGCCCCCTTTATAGAGCCTATAGAGATCCTAACCTAGGCCTGCCGGGCTCCTAATAGGGCTCTGTTAGGAGCACGTGACCTAGCCGCTAACGCTATCATCCGGGTTATAATAAGGCTACTGCCGGGGTTATAACGGGGCTAATAACGCTGCGGTCGTTAGGGTTATTAGGGGTTATAACTTATAACCCTTTTCCTCGTGGTGTTTATCCTATATTCCTATATTCCTATACTAGCAGTTTTTCTCTTTAAAGCTTCTTCTTTTAAAGCTTATAACCGCAACTAATTAATCACGCGTATTAGGCTAAAAGGGGCCTAATGAATACAAAAGAGAATATAAGATTAGCGGAGGTCTAGGCTCGCGAGGCTGCTTATTGTCACGCGGAGCTATAGGCGCTCTGCTAAATAATCTTAGAACAAAAAGGAGTGTGGTCGTTAGCCGGGGCGTTCTACGCCTACCGGGTGACGAATTAAAAGAAAGTCTATATACGTTTTCGTATAGTAATATCCTTCGTCAAGGTATCGGACGAGTGCGCTTTAAGACTCTTTATAGTAACGGCTTTCTGCTAAGGGGTTAATGTATTAGTAGAAGCTTCTGTGTTCGGCGGCTTTATAGTATCGTAGGAGCTGCTTCGAGAGCTGCGTTAAGAGCTGCTTTAAGGCTTGCTTCGAGGGCTGCTTCGCTCGATAAATGATTCGCAGTAACGGCTTTCTGCTAGGGGGTTAAGGGAAGCGTCTATAGGGGCGGCGGCTTCGTAGTTTAAAGCGTCTATAAGGGCGGCTTCGTTAGTTCGATAGAGCTGCTTCGAGAGCTGCTTTAAGGCTTAATAGGAGCAGTAACGGCTTTCTGCTAGGGTTTTGCTAAATAAAGCGTCTGTTTAAGCGGCGGCTTCGTCGTTTCGCTTTTAAGGCTGCTGTAAAAGCTGCTACTGCGAGAATTAAAAGGGGAGCCGAATTAGTCGTAAAGGCCGGTATCGGGGCCTCGAGTCGTTGATTAAATAGTGCGATAGGGTTGTCTGCCGCGTCGGCGGCTGCGGCGATAGTCGGGCTCGTTGTTCGTTATTATAGATAACTATCGTGATAAGTAGCGGTCGTCGCTTTAGTCGGTTGCAGTCTGCGAAAAATAACGTCGTAAAGGGGTTCCGTAATGCTTGCCCTTTAGGGCAACGGGTGTCGATTGTAGACTTACTATAGTCTGCGAAAGCAGTAATCTTTAATAGATTTATGCTTGCCGGGAGCGGGCAGCGGGCTCGTCGCGTTAAGGGACGCACTATCGATTAGGGCTACTATAGTCTGCGAAAGCAGCGGCATTAATTAATTAGTTTAAAGGTATCTTAACCGGTGGTCTAGCGAGATGCCTTATTCTTAGCATAGATGAACTTCTCTAGGTATACGCAATAGAACCCGAAGGTAAAGATACGCGGAAATAGCGTCTATAAGGAATAAAGATTCTACTATACTTTCGAAGATTAAGATCTACCTCTTCTAGCCTTACTATTCTATAGTTAATCGTTTAACTACTAATTAGTATTAGTAGGGATTATACGTGAGATATCTTATCGTAAAGAGCTATTATTATTATCTTAAAGTATCTGCTCTAGCTAGGAAGGGGGGGAAAAGGGCCCCCTTTATAGAGCTTATATAAATCCTAACCCGGGCCTACTAGGCTCCTAATAGGGCTCTATTAGGAGCACGTGACCTAGCGGCTAACGCTATCATCCGGGTTATAATAAGGCTACTGCCGGGGTTATAACGGGGCTAATAACGCTACGGTCGTTAGGGTTATTAAGGGTTATAACTTATAACCCTTTTCCTCGTAGTATTTATCCTATATTCCTATATTCCTATAATAACCTTATTATTCTATAAAGAGGAGAAGAACTATAGAGGCTAAAGGCTCGTTTATATATAGGACTATATATTACGTAGTATATTACTATATACTATATTATATAATATAGTACTATAATAGTACTCCTCTCTAAAGACGATTTAGTTATTAAATCGCTAAGAAATATCATTTTCACTAGAAATTAGTATATAATAAAGGAATCCTTTATAGGCGGGCTTAATCTAAAGGGCCCGGCTTATCTAAGTTATATCTATAAAAGCGTTAGATAGCTTTAAGGCAACCTCTTAGGTTATCTTCGAGCTATTAGGTCGGTTCTTAGTAATATTTCTATTTAATTAGATAAGTTAAGGTTAGGGCTTCGTTATTATATACGTTAAGGATCTTCTTAAATTCCTATATTTCTTCGATATTACCGTCGTTATCGCGTTCTACGATACGGCTTACGACGTTACGTCGTTCCTTTTAATTAATCTATGCCTAGCCCGGTATTATTTCTATTATCTAAAGCCGTACTTTAGATATATAGAAATAGTACTACCGGTATTTCTAGTATAGACACGTCGCGAAGTACTATACGGCGAAGGCGACGTACGGGCGGTGCGCGTTAGGACTATACGACGAAGCTATATACGCGGCTACTATTAGGCAGATCCTATACCGGTATACCCTCTACGGGGGGAGACACGCGGCGTAAGATAGGCACTGCCCTAAGGCGGAGAAGCTTTAGGATAGGGCTTAGGAGGTATACTCCTAAAGGCCGAGGCGTTTCGCCGCCGCGGCGGTGCTAACGATACGCCTTAAGCAGGCGCCGCCCTATGCACAGCCTTTTCCGCTTCCTACTGCGCTATAGGCGTCGCCGTCGAAACGGCGGCGATAGGACACCCCCCCCCCCCCCCCTTCCCCCCCCCCCGCCTCCCGCCCTTCCCTTTAGCCGGCCTCGGGACATTACGTAAGCCGGTCGGGCGTAAGGCTAGTCGACTATTCGCGGGCTTCTATAGCCGCGGCCGGCCTTAGCGTCGGCAAGGGCTTATACCGCTACGGTCGAAGCCGCGCCCGCTTTTAACGACGACCCTTTCTCCGACCCCCCTTAATATTAGATATCCTTTACTAAAACACCGCGAGGATAGACGCGAATATATACCTCGCGCTTGCCGCCCTTAAGGCGTACGATATTATAGCACTTTAAGAGACACCGATTAATAGTAGGATAAGAGCCCCGGCGTGCCTAAGGCGGTGCGACTATAGGCTTATCTTTAGGGCGACCTAAAGCGCGCTATACGTCTATAAGAGGCACGGCATTAATACGTAGATAAGCGACTAAAGCGTAGACTAATATAGCGTTACGTTTACTAATTTTAATACTATAGTTTTTTTAGTTTACTCCCCGCCGGTTAACTCCCCCCTCCTAACTACTCCGCTCCTTAACCTTACGACTAAATCGTTACGCACTTAGTGCGTCCTTATTAAGGACTTTAATAGCTATTACCCGCTTTAAGACGCTTATAGGCGTACCTTTAGGAATAGCGAGGACCTCTTAAAGCTAACGGCGCGATAGCGCTTTAGGCTTATAACCCTTAAGGGCTAGGTTATACGTATCGCCTCTAAGGGCCGGAGGAACGGCACGATAGACCTCGCTTAAGCGTCTTAGGGTTTAAGCGTAACGTACCGCGGAAACGTAGGCCTCGTCGGATTAGATTATATATCGTAACGACTAAAGGTAGATATAAGGCCGCTAACTTATCGGCCGGCGGCTTAGACGATAGGACTTAACCGCCTCTAGAGGAAACTCGACCCGGATAAGGCTTAAGCAATAGCTATCGTAAAGTTCCGGCCGGGGGCTACGCTAACTACGCCTACGACCCCTAAGGAGGTCGAGGCGTACGTAGACTAGGTAATCGCTTAGTTAACCGAGATTGCGAAAGACTATATACCTAAGGCTTAAGGCCGCGCCGACGGCGGCCGCTTTAATTAATAGACTATAAAAGTAGACCGGTATAATAGGGAGGCTAATCGCGCCCTTTAAGCGTTCTTAGCGTCCGGCAACTAGACGACCTATAAGACGTTAGACGAGGCGAAGATAGCCCTCCGGCGTGCCGTTATTACCGTATAATAGGACTCCTAGCGGGAGCTTACCTATGATTTAGCCGCTAACTAAGCCCTCCTTTAGAAGATCGAGAGGTAGGCGCGGCTTTAAAGCGGCAGCCTACTATAGGCGATATATATCTTAGACTTAAAGAGACTAAGCGACCTAAACGGGCCGGCGCGTACTTACGAGGAGAAGGTAGAGACCCTCGCGGCCCGGTTTTTCCTACCCCCGGTAGCGAGAGGCGAAGGGAGCCCTTAAGCCACCCGGGAGGCCTATATAATATCGCAGCGTTTTATTATCGGCGACGTTAGGTCGGCGGTTAAAAATATAGCGTCGTAGAAAGCTATAGGGGAAGACGGCCTCCCGGTTAGGCTTATTAAGGCCTATAAAGAGCCGTTGCTTAAGGTGCTTATAGTATTACTTAACGCTAATTGCGACGTCGGATATTTTCTAAGATAGTTCCGATATACGGCTATTATTATCCTACCGAAGCCTAGGAAAATAGCCGCCTAGCTTTAATAAGCCTAAGGGTAAAGACTAATCTCTCTCCTTAGCATAGTAGGGAAGATCCTTAAGGCTATAGTCGTAAAGAGGATCGCAGACGTAGCGGAAGCGTATAACCTCCTCTCTAAAGGGTAGATAGGGAATAGGACTAATAGGTCTACTAAGACGGCGATACGACTTATAATAGAGCTCGTAAAGATAACGTAGGCCTAAGGAGGGGTAGCGTCGTTCCTTTAGCTCGACCTTAAGGGAGCTTTCGATAGGGTAGACTATACGTACCTTATCGAGACCTTCTACTAAAGGGGTTTCCTAGACTAGGTTATCGCATAGGTCGGGAGCTTCCTTAAGGGGAAGACGGCCTAGCTTTACTTTAATAGCGCGCCGGCGGAGACCTAAGAGGTGCTTACGGGCGTGCTTTAAGGCTCGCCCCTCTCCTTAATCCTCTTCTTCCTTTATATTACGCTACTATACGACGACCTTAAGCTAGAGATAGGGGTTACTACCGTCGGCTTCGCCGATAATATAAACCTTTTAGCCTACGGTAAGACCGTAGCCGCGACTATATAACGCCTAAGGAGCGCTTAAAAAAAGTACGATAAATAGGTAAAGGAGGTCGGCGCTAAGTTTAAGCTAGAGAAAAGCAAGCTTATCTACTTTACGTAGACCTATAAGCCGATACTAACGAAGCTTTAGCTTAAGACGAATATAGTCCGGCCGGTTAAGGATAAAAGGTTCTTAAGGGTATAGTTTAACCGAAAGCTACGATAGAAAGCCTAAGTTAGGAAGCTTAAGACGAAAATAAGCATATAAGCGCTAGCCTTTACCGGGCTCGCGGCGTCTATATAAGGCATACGATTGCGAAGCGTAAGGACGGTTTACGCTAGTATAGTTTAAAGCACGCTCGCTTATAAAGCGTCGACGTTCTATAAGCCTACGCTTAAAGGAGGGAAACCTACCGGCCTAGTAAAAGCGCTTATAGTATATTAGTCGAGCTGCCTATAGGTAGTAGTTAAGGCGTTTAAGGCGACCTTAATCCGGAACCTAGAGACTTAGACGGCGGTCCCGCCGCTCGACCTCTACCTTAACGACCGCTTTATACAGTACGAAGAGCGAACTAAGGAGTTAGGTATAGCGGACCGGATCTAACGCGCCTACGAGAAGCCGGCGAGAGTGCTGCCTTAACCCCGTCGGCCGACCCGGCCGCTTAGCCGGCTATACGACGCGTGGCTCTAAGATTAGTACCCCTAGGGTACTATAATAGAGGAGGCGGTCCTCCGCGATTAAGAGGCGCGCTAGAAGGGGGATCTCCGAGCGACGGAGGTAAAGCGACTATAAAGAGCACGGCAGCCGGTAGATATTAACCCTTACTTCGACCGGCCGAAGAAGGCACTAAAGGTATATAATAGGTTATATAAGCATAAGAGCTCCGCGCTTATTTAGATTTAGACCGGGAAGATCGGTCTATAGGGGTTCTTATTTAACTAAAACGTCCCTAACGTTAACTCGCCGCTTTATCGGTGTAGGACCGCGCGTAAAACCGCGTTCTACCTCTTCCTCTAGTGCTTTACCCTTACTAGCGCGAGGGCGGCCCTACTAAAAGGCATCCGACGGGAGAGCGACCTTAAGGCGGCGCTTAACCGCCCCGCCGCTATAAAGCCGCTTATTCGGTAGTTCCTTAAGCACCGCCTACTATAGTAGTTCCGGGCTGCGATAGCCCTTACGGAGAAGATAGACCGCCGGGACGCCGGCGGGGGGGAGCTCCGGGAGTAGGACGATAAGGCTCCTAGCGCTAGCCCCCTTTAACGTTTATATATATTTATATATATTTATATATTCGATTATACGCTTACTAAGATTTGTTTTTCTACGTTCTAACCCGCTAAGCGAGGCCCCGGCCTACACCCTATCGCCCGCGTGCCGTTTACGCGCCGGCTTTACTAAGTTAGACTATCCGCTTAACCCTAATGCCCTTAGGCTTGCCCGGGCGGGGTAACCTTTATTAGGCACTAGACCGGCGGTAGTAACTAAACTTAATTAACCGTAGCGAATATAGGCCGTATCCGGCCTAACGTTAAAATAGATAGACGTTATATAGGTTTTCCCTTAGGCCGCTTAGTTTTTCCTATGCTAGCTAAATGCAAGGGCACTAGGCCCGTTAGGGCAGCTAGAGTACTTAAATAATAATAATAATAGATATATAGAAAGACTTATTAACTTAGATATGCTTTAGGAGGTCGATAACTATAGCGTTATAGTAGACCTTAATAATAAGATAAAGACCGTCCTATTTATCGTCCTATTTTTTCTTTAAGCGATTAATAATTATATTCTCTAATAAAACTATAACTATATTACTAAGTCGGAAGAAAAAGCCTTTGTCCCGCTTTATATTAGCATTATCCTTATATTTCTATTATAAGGCTTATATAAGAGCTTATAGCTAAATAAGGATATAGTCGAAACGACTAGCTATTACGTCTATGCGAAGGAATTCCTTTTTTGCCTATAATAAAAGCATTAAGGGTTAAGGGCCTATAGGTTTAATGCTAAGATAAGGATTAAAGCCGTAGTTAGCGAAGAACGGAAAAATACCGGTTATTTCGTTTACTTAATTATTCGTTGCGAATTCCGCGAGCGGGAGCTAATCGACCTAGTTATCTTAGGTAAAGCTAATATAGGCTCGAATATATTTATTTATCGTAGCGTTAACGATTTCGGTTTAACCGTTAGTCTTTAAGTGCTATACCGAGCTTCGTTTTAACGTTATTCTTAAACGAATGCTAAGCTATCGCTAAAAATTAGAGATAAACTAAGTGCCTTAGTCGGAGATAATAGTATTAAGTGCTTTATATAAGCGATAGACTACGTAGATAAAGGAGTTAATTAGTTCTCCTATAGAAAGGCCGGTAATAAGCATAAAATATCTTATCTTTATAAGCCTATTAACTATCGTAAGTATATTCTTATAAGTCCCCCTATTTTAGGTATACTTAAGTAGTATTATAATATAATTAATTAATATATCGGCCTATAGTCGGACCGGTAGAGCGAAGGGTTTTAGGAATCTAAAGGGAGATAAGCGGGGGGTCTTAGTCTAAAGATAGAGAATATAGTCTTTAATAAACGTAGCGGCGAAGTAAGAAATCCTCGGCTATTAGTATATTTAGTTTAATAGATTAAGGGTTTTTACCCTCCTTAAGTATCTTATTAAGCTATTGCTATAAGATCGATAAACGACTTTAAGGTAGAGATCTAAGGTATTAGGGACGAAGAGCCGGTCGCGGAAAAAGATATATCTGTTAATTAATTAATATTCGGATATATCGTAACGTAAGAGCTTTCGGATATGCTTTAGCTAGCGTCGGGCGTATAGATCCTAGAGTATTACTACTATATCTTAGGTAAGATTATCTTATTAATATGCCTTACGGATAAGCTTATTAAGTAATTTACTAGCTGCGTTTAGTCTAAAGGCGGCGACTATATTAAGGTCCTCCTTTTAGGCACGGGAATTAGTTAAGAGTTCTTTTAGGATAGTTAGGTCGACTTTCTCTTTAAGGATAACTACCTATATTCGATAAAAGAGTCTATTATTGTCTATAGTAGCTAGTCTATCGCCGGGGAGCTTACTAAAAGCGTCGGGGAGAATTGCCTTATTGCTTAAGCGGTATATAATTATAAAGTTAAACTAAGAAAGGAACTCGGCCTAGCGTACTTATCGTTAGTTAAGTTGCTTTATAGATATAAACGTATAAAGATTCTTATAGTCTATAATAATATTAAACGCCTTAGTAGTCTTTTAGAGTTTTAAGCGCTATTCCTTAAGCGCTTTAATAATTGCTAATAGCTCTTTATTATAGATCCCGTAGTTATACTTAAGGGTAGTATGCTTTAACAAAAAAAGCATAACGGGGTAAAGATATCTCTCGTCTCTAGTCTATAAAAGGACTCCTCCTAAGGCCTAATTCGAGGCGTTAGTTTTAACAACTGTTTTCTTCGAGTGGTTAAAATAGGCTAAGACCGGGGCAGTAGTAAAGATAAGTTTAAGGGCCTTAAACGCGGTAGCTTATTTAAGTCCTTAAGACTAACGGGAATCCTTTCGAAGTAGCGTAGTTATTAAGAAGATAATACTAAAGTATCCCTTAATAAAATAGCGGTAAAAGTTTATAAACCTAAGAAACTACTAAAGTTCTTTTACTACTAAAGTTAGGGTATTTTAAGCCGTAATTATATATACCTTCTTAAGGTCTATGCTTATGCTAGATATCGAAATAATTAGTCTAAGGTACTTAGTCTTCGTCGTATAAAACTCTAACTTCCCGATATCGATTTAAAGCCCTACGTTGCCTAAGCGTTAGATAACTATTCGCACGTAGTTCTTATATTCCGCCTTAGTCTTTAAAAAGACTAGTACGTTATTAAGATATATTATATAGAAGTTATTAAGGGCATTATAAAACACGTGATTAATATAGTTCTAAAAGGTCGACGGTGCGTTATAAAGGCCGAAGGGGGTAACTAACATCTTAAATAGTCTAAAGCGTATAATAAATGCTATAAGCTATTTATAACCTTCGGCGATTCGAATATAGTTAAATATAGCAATTACGTCTAGCTTTATATAAAACTTAGCGTTATAGAGAGAATCTAATATTTCGCGGATTAAAGGCAAGGGATATCGATTCTTAACTATAACCTAATTTAAACCTTAGTAGTTATAATAGATATAGATACTACCGCCCGGTTTATAAGCGAGGATTAGTAATACTACGGCTAGAGAAGAAGACTCCTAAATAAAGCCTTTATTAAGTATATCGTTAATCTACTTCTTAATATAGCGGAGTTTTATAAGTAATATAGGTCGATTTCTATAGTACGGAGCTTATTTACTAAGTGTAAGTTCGATCTTATAATCTTAAGGGCGGTATAAGGGGAGCTCGTTTGTATTCTTTAGAAGGAAATAAGGAAGCTTATCTTAGAACTCTTTTAGGAGTTTCTTTAGGATATCTGCCTTTATAACTTCCGGTTTTACTTAGAGGAATTTTTCTACGTCGGTATTATCGACCCTCCGAAATAGAGATTCGGAATTAGCTATATCCTAAAGGTTCGTCTAAAGGAAATTATAAAAACGTTCGGGGAAAGCGGCTTAAGCTACCTCTATTATATAGTCCCTAGTAATAACGCGTTAAAAAGAGGTTTTAGATAGTTCTAAGACCTTAACTAAGCCTACTAAGAGTTCGTTAAGGAGTTATAGATTTTCTCCTTCCTTAACTAGCTTAGCTAATTTAGATATACTAATTCGCATCGCTTAGATACTATCCTATTTATAGAATTAAATAAAGTTAACTACTTATATATAGCGGATATCGTTTATATCTAAAGGTATTTAATCTTCCTATTATATACGCCGGCGGGGGCGTCTCGTTTATCCCTATCGTATAGGAACGTAGCGACGGCCGGCGGTAAGACGAATAAAGAGTAAGCGAGCTACTAAAGTACTCTATAGCGGAGTAGCCTTAAAGGCTTAAGTCTTAAGGGAGTCCGGAAGGCTAATCGGGGATATTAAGTAGGCGGTTTCCTAGGCAAATAGCTATATCTTATATAGGGGATATTAAATCGGTTAGCCGGGGTTTAAAAGGTACGATGCCTACTTAGGTAGATATTCCTTAGTAGACGAGTCTATAGGTATATAACTTCCCGGTAGGATAGTCTAGTCTTTTAGGATATTAGTCTCTTTTTACCGAAAGGGAATATCTAGCACGTCTTCTATCGTTATAAAGACCCCTTACTTTAGGATAAACGTTAGGGTATTCTAAATCTCTACGATATTAGAGAAATATACTTTTCGACGTAACTAATGCCCTTTAGACGCGGGAGTAATAAAGGTCCTAAGAGCTATCCTATCCTTAGCTATTATGCTTAAAGGCAGGCAATATCTTATATAGTAATTAGAATTAAAGTAGACTAAAAGAGATTTCTAAAGTATAGTTAGTTTATATTCCTAAAGCTAGGGGATGCCTAGGATAATTAAGGTAGAGGGTAATAGATTCGTAATAAAGAAGAGCATAAGTTTTATATGCTTACTAATAGTTATTTAAGCTATAAAGTAGTCCGTTATCTATATTAAGGGTATACCGTCGGCTAGTCGAAGCGGTCGAGGTTTAAGGAGCTTCTTTATAGTAATATTATATTCCTATACGATAGCGTAAAGATCGGCGAACGCTATGGTAGTATAGCTAGAATCTACGAGGGATAACGTATTAATATAGTAAAGGGACTAAGGGTTACGCGTAAAGGAGAGATAAGTATAGAGAAAGATTAACTTTTTATTACTATTTAATAAACTAATCCGAAGATCTATTCTATCTAAAAGCAACGACCTAATCTTTTTATCCTCCCTTATATATAACCCTTAGGAGCGACTTACTCTAAGGGTATATCTTTTAGCAATAGCCTTAACGCCGGCCGCTCGCTTTATAAATCCGTATCTTCTTCCCTAAGGATACGGCTTTATTCGTAGTCGGCCGTACGGACGAGCTAGCCCTACCTATACCCGCCGCCGCGGGTGCCCTAAGATCTATAGCCGAAGCTAGGGGAGGGGGCTCCCTAGCCCTAAAACTAAGGACTACCCTAACGTAAGGGCATTAAAAGCGGATTCGCTATCTTAGCCGGGTCGTAAGCCTCCTTCTAGTATCTAAGCTCTCCGTAAGCTATATAAAGTTTATTATCGATCTTAAATTATCGTTTAGTATCGGAAAGCCGGTCGAGGTCTATAGGGTTACTATATAGGGGTTAGGCTAGGGCGGTTAGGGTAAAGGTAAGTATAAGCGTCGGTAAGAACTATAAATAAAGGGCGGCCCTTTTTTAAGCTTCTAACGATAAGTATAGTTAGCGAGATTCTTTATAAAGATATCTATCTACGTTAACTACTTCTCGTAGTCGGTGTAAGGGTCTTTAACTATTAGTAAGATTAGGTCTACGACCTAATCCGCATTCTTATATACGAGTAGGGAAGAGGCACGTGCGGGCGGGGAAAGGGGCTTGTGCGAATAAGGGTAAGGGGCTCGTGCGGATAAGGGTAAGGGGCACGTGCGGATAGGAGGTACGTGCGTAGAGCTATATATCCGCACGTATAGGTGCGCTTACACTTAGTCTTTATAGATAATTTCCACACCTATATAAAGGGCACCTATGTAATTACTCTGCCTACCCTATTATAGTATTATCTATCTCTCTTTCTTACGGACTTATTTAACACGATAACGTCCCGCTTTTATAATAGCGGCACGTATTAATTAGAACGATAGGCCGCTATAATAAAAGCGGCACGCGTAGTAATACTAGCTGCTATTATAGACTTACTAGACAACGATATAGAGGACGTTTTTAAGCAACGGGCCGAGGGGTCCTAGCAGCTATAGCTGCGATAAGAGGCGCTAAATAAGCGGGCCTTTACGGAAGCCCGCCTTCGATAGGAAATAACAGAAGCCCGTTTAGGCAAGGCGCCGGCGGACGCCGCACCTTCTATAGCGGAAGAGGAGCGCCTTCTAGTGCTACTATAGAAAATAGCCGTTAATCCGGTTAAACGAAGGGGGTTGCTAGAAGTCCTTAGTATTAAAATAGGATCTACGGCGCCTACCTCTACGGATACGCTACTCGCGCCTACGGCTGCGTCGACGAACTCTCCTACGGCTAGGGACGCTAGTATAGCTAACCTAAGGACGGCCCTTAAAGCCGCCTTCGGCAAAAGGAAGCCTCTACTATAGCCTATATAGGATAGCAAGCTAGAGTCTTTTTACTTCTTCCTATATCGCCTCCGCAGTAAGTTTATAGTCGACGAGAAGTAAGGCCTTAACGGTTGCCGCGATACCGCTTAGTATTCGCTGCTCTATACGCTGCCTAAGCCTTAGATACGGCGGATTTCTAGGTTTTAGGAGAGTGGCGGGCCTAGTAGCGCCTACGACCCCTATGCCTTCTTTAACTACCTTATCTACGCGTTCGGCAATGTATAGGAATAGGAGAAAGCGTAAGATAGGTTGCGGATCCTCTTTTAGAAAGACGGCTAGTCGTTTAAGGACTTACTTCCCGACTTTAAGGAGACTATCACTCGTGCCGCCGGAAATAGCGTTTAAGGAGATAGCGCTAAGCTTATATAGCTACGAAATTCGATTACTCCGTAGCTACGGGAAATGCTTATCCTAATCGAGATGCCTACTAACTTCCGGGAGTACGTAGGTCGCCTTACAAAGATAGCCTAGAACTATAAGCAAAGCCCTAGCTTTTAGAAGCTACGAAAGCGCGCTAGCACGAATGGCGTTAGCAACGGGAACGGAGGAACTATAAGGAACGCTATAACGCTCCCGCCGCCTAGATCCGCGCCCGACACTACGGTAGACTACGAGGGTAACGTTATAATGTCTACTACGCGGCCCGCTCGTAGAAGAGCTAGGATACTATCCGCCGCCTTAGGCAGCGCGCCCTCCTCTTCTATATAGCGAGCTAAGTAGGTGTCGAAGGCGGAGCTTTAGAAGCGGAGAGAGGAGGGGCTTTACGTACGCTATAGCGCGGATAGACATTTTGCTATAGACTGCTTATATCGTCCCGCTCGCCCTACGAAGCAAGCCGAACGGCCTATAGCGATTCGCGCTACCCGACCTTCTCTTAAGTCTAATATTAAGGAGGATAATAATATTCCCGCCGCTACTAATACGGAGGGAAACGCATAGCTCTAGAGTATAAACGGGCCCCGGAGCCTAATTCACTAGCACTAGAGAAAAAAGAGTTAACTAACCGTATTAAGACTTCTCTTACCTTAATACCTATTGTTATTAACTATATAAACCTCGTCTTTACTCTTATAGACGAGGGTTGCTAGTGCTACGCCGCTATCGATAAGGCATTTATATAAGAACTACGTTTATTAGTTAAAGATATAGGAACTTAGTACGTATAAGGAGCCTCGAGCGTAATAGAAGAGGCGAAGATTAAAGGTATCGTATAAATAGCTACGGAGATTAACGGGCATAAGCAATTGCTTATAGCATACGTTATCCCTTAGCTAGAATTTAACCTAATCTTTAGAAAGCCTTAGCTTCTTTATATAGAGTCTTACTCTATACCGTACTAAAGGAGGCTTTAGTATAGGAATTCGCAGCGTTAGCTACGGTATATTAATAAGAACGAGCCTAAGGACACCGAGTATGCTATAGAGCTTCGAGAGGCTAAAGAAGTTATAGCTTTAGTATTTATCGGTATAATCAACCGAATCCGTAGACGATACGGCTCGGAAGCCGCTACGGCTGCTATTTACGTAGTTAGCCTCGCGGATATCGAAAAAGCCTTACGACTAAAGAAGCTAAAGACGGAAGCCGAATTGCGTTAAATAATCCTTACGTAGTTCTATAACCTACTGCCGCTCTTTCGGAAAAGCGAGGCCGATAAATTAAACCTATATAAGCCCGGCATTAACTACGCGATACTACTTCGTAAAGATTCCCGTAGATAAGATATAGTTCCGCCCTTCGGGCCGCTATACGCAATATCTTAAGACGAATTGCTTATATTAAAGAAAACACTACGCGGCCTTCTAGATAAAGGGTTTATTTAGGCTAGCTCTTCTAAAGCCGCCGCTTTAGTGCTATTCGCGTGGAAACTCGGAGGAGGACTACGTTTCTACGTAGACTACCGAGCACTTAACGCAATAATACGACCGGACCGCTACCCGCTTCCGCTTATTAAGGAGATACTCCGTAATATCGCTAAAGCGAAGTAGTTTACTAAGTTAGATATCTATTAAGCGTTCTATAAGGTGCGAATTACGGAAGGTAATAAGTAAAAGACCGCGTTCTATACTCGCTATAGGCTTTTCGAATAGATAGTAATACCGTTTGGGCTTATAAAGGCTCCTAGCACCTTCTAACGGTATATTAATAGCATTCTACGTGAATTTCTAAACGAGTTCGCTTCCGCGTATATTAATAATATTCTTATCTATATAAGCGGTAGCCTAGAGGATTATATAGATAAAGTGCGGAAGGTGCTAGACCGGCTCTCTAAGCATAGGCTATACCTCGACCTTAATTAATGCGAATTCAGCGTCCGCCGGGTTAAATACCTTAGATTTATTATTATCGCAGGCGTTAGTATATAAGCGGACCCCGTAAAGATCTAGGCTATTCGAGACTAGATAGCCCCGACTTTATAGAAGGGTGTGCGGAGTTTCTTAGGATTTACGAACTACTACCGAATTTTTATTCGTTAATTTTCTTATATCGTCGGCCCGCTCGTAGCCCTTACCGGCAAAAGGGTAGCCTTCTATTAGGGCGCTATATAGGCAGAGGCGTTCTAGACGTTAAAGGACCTATTTTCGCAAGCCCTAGTGCTACTGCAATAGGACTTTAATTATCCCGCAACGCTTAAAGCGGACTATAGTAGATTCGCACTTAAAGGCACGCTTTCGTAAGAGGTAGACGGCTAACGCCGGCCTATAGCCTTTTACTCCCGTAAGCTTACCTCCGCCGAACGGAACTACGCTATCTACGATAAGGAAATGCTCGCTATAATTAGCTATTTAAAGCAATAGCAAGCGGAGCTCTATAGCTATAAGAACTTTAAGATCCTTATAGACTATCGTAACCTTAAGTATTTTATAACTCGACGATATCTCTTTAAGCGATAGGCCCGCTAGGTGGAATACCTTTCGCGGTTCTATTTCCGGATTAAGTACCGACCCGGAAAAGAGGCTATAGTGCCGGACGCTCTACCCTAAAGAGATTAAGATCGGCCTTCTAACGAAGATTATAATGCCTAAGAGCTTTAAATACTCCCGGAGGAGGCGCTACGTACTTATCTTAGGGCAATACTTATCGGTGCGGACGGCGTAGTCTTAGTTAATAGTAAGGACGATAAGGACAAAGACGATAGCGAGGAGGATAATAAGGAAGACGTAGAGCCCGATACTTAGGATACGGACGATACTTAGGATATAGACTTCGTAGCGGCTACGACCTAGGACAACCTTAACGCGTAGGACGTAGAGCTAACTACTAATATAGGCCTTAACCGACGAATTTTTTAGGACGAGGAGCTTTAGCGTATATAGGACCGCTTAGCAGCTTAGGACGTTACTTATAGGAGCATGCGCTGCGTCGTAAAGGCAGGAGCACGGCGATTCGACCTTAAGCTTAACCTTAAGGTATAGGTAGCCGACTACTACGTAGACCTATATAGTTACCTACGGTTTCGCGGACGGCTTTAGGTTCTTAGGTCCTTTATAACTATAGAGGCCGTAGTAAGAGACGCTCCCCTAAAGCTAGAAGAAGGGAACGCGCTTTAAGGACGGTTGATTTAAATAGTATACGACGCTAGCGTCGTCGGCTACCCTAGCCGCGAAGGAATAGTTACCGCCGTATCCTATAACTTCTATTAGCCGCTCCTCTAGCTATACGTTAGACGATTCCTCCGTAACTATAATATCTACGGGCGTATAAAGATTTAGCGTGCGCTTAAGAAAGGGCTGCTTAAATCACTTCCCGTGCCGGACTAGTTCTATACGCATATTTAAATAGACTTTATTATAGACCTCCCCCTTATAGAGAGCGGTAACCGCAATCTTTAGGTAATTAAGGACCGTCTAAGTAAGGAAGTTATATTAGAACCTATGCCCTCTATAGAAGCGGAGATCTACGCGGAGCGCTTTCTTATATACTATATATAATACTATTAATAGCTAACGTTAATTACAAGCGATAGGGGCTTTAATTAGATAAGCTGCTTCTAATAGCACTTATATCGGCTGCTATTAATTATATAGCTGCTAAGCACGGCATATTATCCGTAAACCGATAGGGGGCTAGAACGGCTTAACTAAGAGGTTTAAGCTTACCTACGGGGCGTTATCGACTATAACTAAAGGGACTAAGATAAGTAGCTCCCCGTAGCGTAAATAGCGCTTAATAGGAGAAATCACTCTTTAATTAGTATATCCTCTTTCTTCGCACTATATAGGTACGAACTAGTATCCTTATTTCCTATCGCCGTAGGTATAGCAGCGGAAAAGCCGTCCGGCAATAGCCCGGAGGGGTGTATAGCCTCCTTTATATAGCGACTTAAGTAGGTCTCGGACTTCTATTAGTCGTTAATAGCCTCGGCAGCGTAGGACTAAAAGCGGTATGCTAATAAACGGCGGGAACCCGTAGAGCGATTTACGGTAGGTGATAAAGTCTAGGTAGACCTACGGAACTACGTATCCTTAAGGCCGAAGAAGAAGCTCGATTAGCTATACGCAAAATTTACGGTTAAAAGAGTGCTAAGCCCGTAAGCCGTCGAGCTAAAGGGACTGCCTAACGGGATTCACCCGAATTTTAATATAGATCTTCTTCGCCGAGCAGTAGTAGATCTAATGCCCGGCTAAGTAATAGCGGACCCGCAGCCTCCCGTAATTCTAATAGAGGGAGAAGAAGAGTTCTTAGTAAAGGAAATTCTCGCCGTACGATAGAAGAAGGTCGGCCGCGGTAGTAGGCGCGAAGTCCTCGTAAGGTGGCAAAAGTACTAAGACCCGACGTAGCACCTAGCAGCGGACTTCGCAGACATAGAAGCGCTCGATCGCTTTAAAAAGCGCTTTAGGGCTATTAGAGAAAACGACGGACCGCCCGACGCCGCGTTGCCGGTAAAGAAGAAGGTGCGGTTTACGCTCCCTAAAGCGAGCCGCGCAGCCTAAAGCGCGCCTAGGCCCTACGTAACACATCGTTAAATTTCGCTTAGGTAGGGTAAGGGTCTTATATAAGGGTCTTCGACTATTAGTAAGATTAGGTCTACGACTTAATCCGCATTCTTATATACGAGTAGGGAAGAGGCACGTACGGGCGGGGAAAAGGGCTTATGCGAATAAGGGTAAGGGGCTCGTGCGGATAAAGGTAAAAGGCACGTGCGGATAGGAGGTACGTACGTAGAGCTATATATCCGCACGCATAGGTGCGCTTACACTTAGTCTTTATAGATGATTTCTATACCTATATAAAGGGCACCTATATAATCACTCTGCCTACCCTATTACAGTCGGTGTTAAGGATCTTAGTCTATATATTCTTAACGAGATCGCTTATATCCTTCGATATAAACTTCCGGAGGAGGTCGACTTACTATTCCTTTATCTTCCTTGCCTTACGTATATAGGCGTTAAGGTCTACCTTTTAGATCTAATAGTTCTTATCGCCTTAAGGGAAATTATCGAGGATATTCTTAGCGGCTTACGTTAAGTCTAAAACCTTATACTGCTTACTTAAAGCTATAAGGAGCGTCGTTATAGTAGGCTATTCTTACTTCTCCCTCTCGGATAGGTTAGCTATAATAGTAGCTATCCTATCTTTAATAAAGTCGTAGGCCTATTTACTAAGCCTATCGCTAATATAAAGGAGGTAAGCGCTATTTAAGTCGAACTATATACTATCGCGGAGGAAGATACCCTATATCTTAAGTTCCTAGGCCTCGTACTTATATTAACGGTCGGAGGTAGACCCCTTTTTAGTAAAGATCGGAGGGTCTACCGTCTTTCGTTTTCTAGACGACTATGCTAGGGTTATCGTCTAAGACTATAATATCTTTATAGTTAAGATTATAAGGTCCTTAGCCTTAAGAAGTTACTCCCTTATAGCTAAGAGCTAATCCTTTATAGCTAAGAGCTAATCTCGTATAGTCACGCGTTCCTTTAACCTAGTATTTCGGTTAATATAAGAAGACAGATTAAAGGCACGTTTAGGAAGGTAGGAACGATGGTTAAAAGTACGAATAATCCTTTATTACAATGCGGTTGCCCTCTTATAGTAAGACTAAAGCTTGCCCCTCTTCTAAGATATATCGGGGCCTTAGGGATATACCCTTAGGCCTCGAGAGGGGTTATTAGGGACTAGTTAGCGACTAATAGCCGAATAGTCCCTAAGCTAAAATGCATTATCTATCGTATATATATCCCTATCTCCTAGCTCTATAGTTGCGCGGGTAGCTGCGTTATAATTATCCCCCCCTTTTAAGGCGGACGCCTAAAACGCTAGGATAGCTTTAGGTACAAATAAAGTCGTAATAGCAAATAGGACTAAAATAAGATTAAAATAGGATTAAATATAGTATAAAAATCAACGACGATAGTTATTATTATATATATTATACTAATTATATTAGTTACGCGTTATAATAGTTACTACGTAATAAGGGGCTAGTCGCTTACGTATAGTTAGTAAACTATAATAGAGTGCTACTCTTTATATATAAAGATTTTTTTCTTTTCTTCTCTTATTATATAACTATATCGAGATCTTATAGAGAAGTATATTCGGAATTAGACGAGTATATTCTAAATCTAATAAGCATATTCCGAATTAAACGAGTATATTCCGAATTAGTTTAACGCTATAAGTCCTAAGCGAACGGCAAGCGCAACGGTATAAACGCCTTAAAAGCGAGGAAAATAGATAGACGATATTTAGCCGATAGCCCCTTTAGTTATTGCTTAAGTCCTAGAGTTATCGACGAATAGAGTATCGATTAAAGACGCTATAGCGATAGCATAGGAGGGGATAAAGCTAAAGAAGACGCGTAAAGAGAAAATAACCCTATTAGAACGACTTTTTATAGAGAAAAATATATAAGATGCCTTAGAGAAGTCGATATCTTTATTAAAGGAAGAAACCGAAGATTAACTATATCGTTAATTATTTAAAGGACCCTTTATAAGCATAAAAAAACCTATTGTAGTAGAGTCCTAAGACGATTATACGAATATAAAGTGTATAACGCTAGCGGTTATTAAATCCGAAATATTTTCGTCGCTTAGTAAAGACGATAGAGATAAAGACATAGAGGTAAATACTAAAAGAGACACCGACGATAAAAGGAATATCTAGAAAAGGATATCGCCTAAGAAAAAGGGCAAAAAGACTATATATATAAAAAGTCGCCGGGCGAAAACGTGCTAAGTCACTAAGCTATATTATATTAAGTACCTTAATAGTAGTATATAAGGGTTTAGCGATAACGAGGAAGATACTAAAATAGTCAAACTATATTATATATAGGAGGATATACGACTAAGCAAATATATTTAATATAACTTACTTAATAACCCTTACGAATCGGTAAGCTCCTCGTTCTTTATTAAGTTAGGATACGGTTGCTAATAAAATTATAAGTGCCGGTAATAATATCTAAAGATATAGCTAATCTATGCGTTATTTAAACGAAGATAGCTAAATTATAGACGACTTAAGACGAGACGGAGAAGAAGAAGATAAAGTTAATCTTCTACTAAGTTTATACGTCGTTCGTAGCTGTAATAACGGCCTACCGAAAGGAATAAGGGGTATTAAGTGCTAAACGTTTATATATAAAACGTCGTCTTAAATACCGGCAGTTATTAATAAAGCGACGGAAAGCTATACGCGAGAATAAGGACTAAAAGCTTCGTCTAGTGATTAAGGACGTAGGTTTTACCCTATAGCGGGTAGGACGAGAATATATATACGATAATTTATACGAAATAATTAAGGAGAGCGGTCGCTAAGGAAAAAGGGAGTAGTTAAAACGTCTCCTTATTATTGCGGAGTTTACTAGCGAAATAGAAGTAAGAGGCTTCTACCGTATAGATATTAAGGAATAAAGGTAAAGTAGCGGCGGAATAGCAATAGAAAAGTTAAGGTAAGCTATAAAGAAGTTATTTCGTAATGCGTAATTTCCGCCGTTTCTTTAGCCGTATCTCTAGGTATTTGTTAATAAGTTCTTAGGCATTCGCTATATCGTCTTAAGCAACCTACTTATTATATTCGGCTAGCTAACCTTCCTATTTTACTAAATAATAGGTAACGCCCTTCTTCTTTTTATAGTCCTTAATTTACTAAACCGACTATTCTCCTTTAGCGTCGTTAAGGTTAGGTATCGGTAGTAATTCGCTAAGGTATTAGTTAGTAGCCCGTTCTACCTACGGCTTAAGAAGACTAATATAAAATATATTATAAAGCCGGTTGTATTTCTCTAGTAGGGCTAGGCGATACGCCTGCTTACTAATAGCTTAAAGGACCTTAAAAGGTCTAATGTATTTAGGTAATAACTTCCTTCTTTAGTCCTTAAGGTATAAGTTCTTCGTAGAGAGTCCTACTAGGTCTTTAACCTTAAGAGTAAGTGGCTTATAATAGAGGTTATAGAATTTCTTTTACGACTCGATAGCTTATCGCTAATAAGTCTCTAGCTTTTTCCTTAAGTCTACTAATTTACTAATGCGAGCTCTCGCTTTAAGCACTCCCTTACTAATAGCATCGTCCGTAAGGTAGATATAGTAGTTTAGTTAGTATTTAAATAATGCCTTATTAAGCGAAAAGCCTATAGTTATATTCTTCGTATTATTATAAGCGAACTAAGCCTCTCGTAGTAGTCTAGGCTAGTTATTCTATTCGGCATTTATATAATACCGAAGGTAGTATTATAGTATCTAATTTACCCGTTTAGTCTAACCGTCGGTTTATAGGTAAAAGGCTATAGATAACCTACGTTTTATCCGTAATATATAATAAAGGTCTAACTAAAACTTACTAGTAAATAAAGATCCTCTATCGGAAATAATGCCTTTCGGTACTCTATAGATAAGCTTAATCTTATAATAAAAAGCCTTAGCTAACTTAAGCGCTATTATTGTCTTAAAGACCGCGAGAAATACGCTATACTTAGTGTATCGATTAACGATTATAAGTATTGCGTTAACTTCTCTACTATCGAACTATAACTTTAGTAAACCGGTAGTAAAGTCTATAGAGACCTTTTTCCTAAGGTCTTATAGGAATAGGCAGCGACTTAAGGGCGCTATATAGGCGTTGCCGCTTTAGAACGGCGCCTTAATAGATATAATATAAACGCACGTAGCTATTTATATTACGAGCTATTCCTTCCTAAAAGCATTTCCGGGATAGGAGGTCTTTCGTACGGGCTATTCCGAAGTATCCTATAAAGGGATCGTCGTAGTAGAGCTAAATAAGCTCTTGCCTTAAGGTAACCTCTACGGGCACTACGACTTTTCCTAAATGCAAAATAAGTCTATTTAGGCTTAATAACTAAGGACTTACCCTTTCTTCTAAGGTACTTTCGGCCTATACTCGCTATATAGTCTACGGATCTTCCGCTTAAGTCCTCTTAAGGAGCTTAAAAAGGGCTTAGAGATATTGCTTTTATAGACCCTTTTATAATAAGCTACTAACTTAGCTAATTGTCTTTAACACCGTTGTTTATAACTAACGATATCTTTAACCTAAGTAGCTAACTTAGCGGGACTTATTCCCGAATGCTAAGCGATTAAATCTTAAAGAGCTTATGTATTTTCGTTACGTAAAGACATCTCGTTAAGCTTAGAGATAGTAAAGACTTAAAAACTCGTCTTTAGGTCGCTCTATAAAGAATCTATAGCTATATATACCTACCGGATAACTACTAACTTATACTATAGTTCTAAGAGTAGCTCTATAGACGGTAGGGCTTTGCCTATAAATTCTAGCTTTCTTAATAAAGCATTAGCAGGATTTAATTTACCGGCTCGGTATTTAATTATAAAATCGAAAGGAGCTAAGTATATATACTAACGTGCTTATCTTCTATTAAAGGATACTTACTTTATAAAGCCTTAAAGGTTTTAGTAATCTAATAAAACTTTAACGGTATTCGCCGCCCTTTCGACGTAGTATCGCTAGTGTTTAAATAAGTTAACGATAGTAAACATCTCTTAATTAAGGGTGCCGTAGTTAAGCTTAAGGCTAATAAACTTCCGTAACTAAAAAGCAATCGGATAATAATAGCCTTTGTTATCAGGCTGCGAAAGAATACTAGCTATTATAAAAATAAAGGCATTAGTCTTAATGCGAATCGGTCTTTAAGGGTCGAAGTATCGGAGAAGTAGGGCTATTATAAAGGCGTTCTTTACAGCGTAAAACGCTATTAATTCGCTAGTATTTAGCTATATTCGTCCGGGCTTTCTTCCCTTAACGCTCCTCTTTAATAACGCAGTAAGAGGGGCAATAATACTAGAGTATTTTAAAATAAATCGTCGGTAATAATTTATAAAACTAAGAAAAACTTAAATATTATAGAAAGAATAAGGTTTTTCTTAATTTATAATAGCCTTAACACGGGCTAGGTCTATTATAACTCCGTTAATAGATAAGATAAATCCTAAAAACTCTAAAGACTGCTTATAGAAAGTATACTTTAATAAATTAGCGAATAGCTCGGTGTTCTTTAATCGTTTAAGGACTTATCGTAAGTATTCTATATACTCTTCGTAAGTCTTAGAAAATATTAAAATATTATTAAGGTAGACGACGTAAATAGTATCTATAAGGCCTTTAAGAGCTTAGTTAATATATAACTAAAATATAGTAAAAGCGTTAGTTAATCTAAACGGTAATACTAAATACTTATAGTAACCGTAGCTAGTACGAAAGGCTATCTTCTATTTATCCCCTCCTTTAATCCGGATGCGTTAGTATACGTTTTTTAGGTTAATCTTCGAAAAGTATTTAGCCCTTTAATAATAGTCTATAATCTCCGAAATAAAGGGGAGTAGGTAGCGATTCTTATCGGTAATACTATTAACCCCCCGGTAGTCTATATAAAGGCGTAAAGTGCTGTCTTTCTTAGGCATAAAAAGAATAAAAGCTCCGGCCGAACTCTTAGATTTCCGAATAATACTACGCTTAAGGGACTAATCTAACTACTCCTTAAGAACGTAAAGTTCGGATTAAGAAAGAGGGTAGATAGGTCTAAAAGGCGGCTTAAAGTCGGGCAATAGGTTAATCGCATAATCGGTGCCCTTCTTCCTTAGCAATAAATCGGCCTTATGCTTAGAAAACACGTCTTTAAAGTCTAAAAGAGTCGCCGGTATTTCCTCCCCCGTTTGCTTAAGGTTCGCCGAGTTATTATCTTTATCGAGAAATAGCATAAAATTTAGGTCCGGTATAACTATATAGACCTATGCCTTATTCCAACACTTATATAAAAATTTCTACGGTTAGCGTAATAACACCTTAGAAAGTTAGTATTTAAACTACTAAACGCGCTTAAAAGGAACGAGATAAATGTATTCCTAATAAAGTATAGGTATACTAAGCAAAAGTAGTGCGTCGTCGGGTTTTAATCTATTATTAATGCCGATATAAGGGCGAATAATTGTCTTTTCCTTATAGCGATTGTCTTAGAGTTAGATAGAAACTTCCTAAACTTCGTACCGTCTTACTAGCGTATTCCTAACTACCTTTAATCTAAGGGTTAATAAAGGAAGCTATCGTAGCCCTTATTTTTAAGCAAAATTTATATTTATTAAGTCTACTTTACTACCGTAATCGAGATTAACGATAATTTTATAAGGTATTAGCCTTAGTAGCTTTCTAGTAGTACGTAGTCTCTTAACTACCTTTACCTATAGCTTAGTCGAAGGAGAGGCATTTACTTCGACTTTTAAGCGTTTCCTTCCTTCTTCGTCGTCTCTAAATTAGCCACGGCTCGGTTAGCTCTCGCTATCGCTTAGCAATCGGCTTTTATATAGCCTAATTTCTTATAATACTAATAAATAACTATGCTAGATTAGCTTTCGCCGTTTCTATACGAATTTCCTCCCCGGTTATTACTACGGCTATTCCTACTATATCTATTCCTACCGTTACGACTATTGCGATTATTTCCTTAGCCGTTGCTACGGCCGTTGCTACGACTATTTTTAAGGCTATTTAAGGTCGATCTAGCGGCGTTAGAATCTTAATAGTTATTAATAGATCTATTTCGGCCTTTACGTCGGCGATAGCCTATTAAACGGGAGCCTTTTGCCCTTTAAGTAGAGGTCGACTAATCGTTAGTTAGCTTTATAAGGCGCTTCTTATTTCCTAGAGCATCTTAGAAGCGTTAAGCGAGTTAGACTATCTCCTTACGAGTATTATCTTAAATAGACGCTAAATAAAGGGAGATTTAGTCCTAAAGATTAGGACGTAACTTCGTAAAAAAGGAAAGTATATAAGTTTTTTCTAACAGACGTTCTAAGTATTACTCGAGGGAATCTAAGTAAAGACTAAAATCGAGGGGGGACTAACCCTCTCGTTAGCGTGCTTCCTATAGTTATATAGCTAAGAGAGTCTTACGATTAGTAATATCTTTAATTAAAATTAAGGTTTAGTTACGAAAATTATCTTAATTAGTATAAAGCAATTCCCTCTCTATAAGGAGCTTTTTGTTAAAGTATCGCCTCTATCTCGCTTTATAGTCCACGTATATATAGTTAAAGGCATATAAGATTTTATTCTTATTACGCTTAAAACGACGTAAGGTAGTAATAAAGGCATCCTTAAGATCGCTAATCTAATCGAGACGTTTTTAAGGGTTAGTCGGTTATAATAATTAAGGAATGTTTTTTATTTTAATTTCCTTACTATAACTCTCCCTCGATTTAGTTAACTATTAGCGACGTTTATATAAGTCTTTGCCGAATAAGTCACCCTATTGTAAAAATTCCTCTCGAAGTTCCGTAATCCTATCTCTTAATATTTTCTCCTCCTCTAGCTCTACGGCTCTTGCTTAAAGGGCTACGAGGATATCTATACGCGGAGGGGTAGGTCGTAAAGGGCCGGCTTACGTTTAACTTCGTAAAGGGATAGATCGGGCCCCCTTAAGCAGCGAAAAAATTAGTAATAGCGTCCTAAGACGCTTATTATAGCCCTTATATAAGTTAGTGTATTTATCTTCTAATATTAGTTCCGTTACGTAAGGTAACGGCGATAGGCTAGCGACTCGATAGCTACTACAACCTATTCGGCCTACGCGGCCTATACGTCCGGAAACGCGCCTACCGCGTAGCGCTATCTCTCTTAGGTAACTAAAAAAGAAAAGCTTTAGAAATTATAAAAAGATAGATTAAAGGCACGTTTAGGAAGGTAGGAACGATAGTTAAAAGTACGAATAATCCTTTATTATAATACGGTTGCCCTCTTATAGTAAGACTAAAGCTTGCCCCTCTTCTAAGATATATCGGGGCCTTAGGGATATACCCTTAGGCCTCGAGAGGGGTTATCGGGGACTAGTTAGCAACTAATAGCCGAATAATCCCCGAGCTAAAATGCATTATCTATCGTATATATTGCGAAGCTAGGCTGGGATTTATAAGACTTAGGTAGCTTAGGCGGGCTCTCGACCTAGAGGACTACCCGGGGGACTACTAGGGGCCCGTGCATCGCTGTGCGGCCTATAGGGCACCCGAAGCTAGTTGGAAAAGAGGCTTGGAAAAGGGGCTTAGAAAAGAGGCTTAGAAAAGGGGCTTGGAAAAGAGGCTTGAAAAAAGGGGCTTGGAAAAAAGGGTTTGGAAAAAGGGTTTAGAAAAAGAGGCTTAGAAAAGGGGCGTGGAAAAGAGGCTTAAGAAAACAGGGCTTTAGAAAAAGGCGTAGGAAAAAGGCTAGGAAAAAGGCTAGGCAGGAAAAAGGAAACAGGGGGCTATGTCTCGAACTCAGACACTCAGGTAGAACGCTAAAGGGGACTACTGATTTAGGAGGGACAGGACTGCTTATAAAAGGGGGCAGTCCCCCCTAGTAATAAAGGGAGAGGTTAGAGATCAATTAATCACTTCTACACTATATTTCCTGCCTGCATAAGATTCAAACAGCTCTACACTAACTGTCTAAGTCATCGACCCCCTTTTCTATTATTGACTTCTATATGCATAGCGCATATCTCTCTTCTCGAGAGTTATAAGCCCGGGAGGAACAGAGTTCCTATAACTTCCGGACACTGCGTAACACTACACTACACACTAGTTATCACTACGGTTGCATAGCACCCTAAAAATTGCTCTAAGACAAACGACCGATCTACTTTATGCCTCCGACGACGATACAGTTCCCTTGCTCTTTAGCAAGAGTATCTTAGACCTACGAACACTTAATATAATACTATACAATGCACCCACGGGGAAGACCCGACGTACAATCCTTACGGGCTCGGAGGACTAAGATAAATAGATAAAGGAAACAAAGGCTCAAGTAGATCAGACTATCCACAACCTTATCTTCTCGGACGAACAACAGCCTCTAGAGCCCTATATTCGACTAAGATATACTAACTTTGCAGAGGAAGCTATAAGCTTTGCCTAGTTAAGTGCCCCGAAACAAAAAGCTTATACGGCATCGATCTATAACTATAAGAGTCTCCGGAAGGAATATCTATATAAAACGAAGCTTATTACAGCTGCCCGGATAACGATTTTAGAGTCTATCTTAGCTGCTAAGCTTCTAGCCCTACGAGATAATAAGACTCTTCGACAATAGATAAAGAAGCTAGAAACCTCGATAGCCCCGTCTTTAGGTTATATAACCGACCGGATCCGGAAGAGATATACGGCCTACTTATAAGTGTTTCTAACTAGGACTTCGATAATAGAGATATCGGCCTAGCTAGATAAGTAGGAAGAAACCGTAGAAGAAGCTAACTAGTATTTCCTTTCTAAAGCTATCTTAAGGCAGTAGCTAAGGGATATTGCTATACGAGTTTAACCCTTAAGCGATAGATACTCGTCTATATTCCGGGAAGCCAGCAGGGAAATCGACGAAGCAGTAGCTTAGGTATAGCAGCAAGCAGCCCTCTTAGTCTAAGGGGTTCACCCGAGAGAGGTTATACGAGCCCTGTTTACGGCTAAATAGACTATTCAGTTAGTATCCCGGAAGATTAAGGAAATACTCGAAGAGATGCCATAGGCCTAAACCTAGAAACAGTTAGGGGTTAGACGAGGAAGTGTCTACTAGACCGAAAAATAGGGAAACAGTAAGGATACGGATACCCCTAAGGCAAAACGGGGAAATAATAAAGATACGGATACCCCTAAGGCAAAACGACTAAAAGTCTCGTGCCCGGCTTGTAAGAAGATTGGGCACCCCCTAGCAAGATGCTAGACAGTGTTTAAACATCTATAGCTTAATAGATGAAATCCCCTCCCCGAAAACCTAGAAACAGTCTAGGATTCCCTCCGAGAAAACCCAGGCCTATAGAAAAAGATCGACGAGATTAAGGCTAAGGTTCGAGCCTCTCTATAATAGCAATCACAAGGGCAAGAGCAGGTTATACAGTGGTTACTAAGGGCAGACCGAGTTAAGAAAAGAACCTAAGGAAAGATAGTAGGAACGGGAAATCCAGCTTTTATATTTAAAACTTTAAAAGCCCCCCTCGAACCTTCGGAATATCCACTTCGGAAATCGTCTATTCTAGCCTTAGGAGCCTCTTTATACGTCTACAACGACCTCTCTCGATTCCGCTCCTTTAAGAAAGCCCGAAAAGAGTTCTTAGTAGCCGGGGATTCTCTAGTACGAATAGAGGGCTACGGGAGGGTGAATTATCTTATAAAGACACCTTCCGGTCACCGGGTACTTCGACTAAAAAAGGTTGCCTACTGTCTAGGCTTCTCTACTAGTCTAGTCTCCTTCTAGCTACTCCGCGAAGAAGGGATACACTAGGATACAATCCGAGACCCTATAAAGCTAATTAAGAACAACGAGGTTATCGGACTAGTCGAACAGAAATACGGCTAGTTTATTGTAGAATACCGACCTAATAACCCGGCTTCGACCCTAGGCTAGGCTGCCTTTCCGGCGGCAAAAAGGGCTAGTTCTAAAGACCCTCTACCAGCGGCTAAGGGAGACGGGAAGCTCTAGCATGTAAGACTCGGCCATCTAGGACCTTTAGCCCTTTATAAGCTCGGAATTCAACAGGGAGTCTACATTTAGGGGCTAAAAACAGTCGAGTGCGATTTTTATAGTTAGGGGAAAGCTAGAAGAGAAGTTTCTAAAAGAACCCCTTCTCGGCCCTCGAAACCATACGAAGAAATCTAGATAGATTAGACGGATATAGCCCGGGATTAAGAAAACTTTTTAAGGGTTATGTTTATTACTAACGCGTTCTTAGGAATGGTTTTTCCCTATTTTTTACGGACCTATTATAGCAAGCATAACTAGTCTGCTTTACGGGACTTTTTAAACTAGATAAAGAACTATCACGGCCTTAATATTAAGAAAATCAGGTCCGATGGAGAGTTATTTACAAAAAATATCTTAGCCTAGCTTCGGAAAAGGGGTATTTTACCCCTCCTATCGGCATTAAACACCTAGGCCTAGAACGGAGGAGCCGAGAGATTAGGGGGTGTTATAATAGAAAAGGCTCGAACTATAAGACTAGCAGCAAGCTTACCTCACGACCTTTAGAGAGAAATAGTCGAGTCAGCGTGCTACCTTCGGAACCGGACCCTAAGGGACCTTAAGGACGGCTTAGAAGACTAGGAGTCTCCCCTAGACAAGTTTACTGGAAAAAGGGCCTCTCTAGC
Source organism: Ophiocordyceps sinensis (assembly GCA_012934285.1). NCBI lineage: Eukaryota > Fungi > Ascomycota > Sordariomycetes > Hypocreales > Ophiocordycipitaceae > Ophiocordyceps > Ophiocordyceps sinensis. Next base: position 1,292,331 of record JAAVMX010000007.1, read on the forward strand.
CTACCTTCGAGCCTATAGATGCAAGGCCTACGCTATAACGCCTAACGCCTAGCTAAAAAGGAAGAAGAAGAAGAAACTAGACCCTCGAGCGTGTATAGGGTTCCTAGTCGGTTATAGGTCTACTAACATCTTCCGGATCTAGGTACTAAGCCTAAAGAAGGTTATTTCAACTCGGGATATAGTTTTCGACGAATACAGCTATTTCGACGGAAAAAGAGAATAAGTTCCCCTTCTAGAAAGCACTCGACAGCTTATTTAGAGGATAGAGATACCCTTAGAGACTCGAGCCAACGAGGAGGCCCTCGACGAAGAAACGGACGAAGAAACTAATATCGAAGAAGTTAAGGGCAACGAGGACGAAATATAGGAAGAAGACCCGGAAGAAGACCTAGAGGAAGCCCAACCAGACGACAAAGACCTTAAGAAAGCAATCGAGCTCGAGAAAGCCTACTCATCCCCGTCCTACCCGTTAGAGGACTTAAAAGAAGCCTTTCTAGTACATCTTCTAGTATCTACCCCTAAGGGGGTAGGGGGAAATACAACCTCGAAAGAATTTCCGGCAGCTTTTCTATCCCTACTTTAACAAGTCAAAGAAACAGCAGCTTTAATAGGGGTAGAACTAAAAGGACCGAATGCAGTACCCTTATTAAGGGCTAGCCTCTGCCTAAAGGACCGGTTCTCGGACTTTAGACTTACCCCTATCTAAGATGGAGTCTATAGAGCTTTTACAGCCGGGAGACTGTTTAAACCCTAAGAAAAGAAGAAGGTCTATAAAAGAGCTCTCCCGGAACCGCCTTAGACTCAGTCATAGCTGCAAAACCATCTAGATAAAGAGCAGTTTATTTAGGCCTAGAAAGACTACCTAGCCTTACACGTAGAGATAGGTTCCTTCTAGGAAGTCTTATAGGCTATAGTAAGGGGCCACTAGGTCCTAGGCTGTAAATAGGTCTTTATTTATAAAATAGACAAATAGGGGTACCTTTAGAAGTGCAAAGCTCGCCTAGTGGTTTATGGAAATCAATAGGAGAAAGGGGACCTTCTAATAAGAGCTACAACCTTAGCCGGGATGTCTTTTAGGACTCTTATAGCTATAGCAGCCGAGTACGACCTCGAATTAGATTAAATAGATATAGTAAACGCCTTTATAAACTGCCCCTTAGACGAGGACGAAGTTGTCTATATACGGATGCCCCTTAGATTTTAGAAAGAAGGTAAAGTTATACGGCTTCGAAAAGCTCTATACGGTCTACGTAGGTCTCCCCTTCTCTAGCAGTAATACCTTACAGCGTCTCTCGAGACCCTAGGCTTCTAAAAGGTCCCTTAAGAGCCCTATGTTATAATAAAAGGGGCGGTAATCGTCTTCTTCTATATAGACGATATTATCTAGGCCTACCGAAAGGAAGACTAATAGATCGCCGAGGAGGCAAAGCAAGGTCTATAAGAAAGATATAAGATAACCCTTCTAAGAGAGCTAAAGTGGTTTCTAAGCATACGAATTCTACGAAATAGAAGCTAACGGACGATGTCATAGTACTACATTATATAATATAGTACATAGTAATATACTACGTGACATATAGTCCTATATATAAACGAGGCCTTAGCCTCTATAATTCTTCTCCTCTTTATAGAATAATAAGGTTATCTAGCTATTACCTAGTGCTATAATAGTTTGTTCTATCTCCTATTGCACCCCGTCGCGATCCCTAGCTCTATAAATACAGTCCTAGTAGCTCTATTACCTTATCCCCTTAGTCGTCGCGACATAAGCGTAACCCTTAAGAAATTATTCCCCTAAGCCCTTAAGCCCTTAAGAATTTTTTTTTTCCTAGCCTATAGAAACCTATATAGCCTATAGAATTTTTTTTACAATCCCCGACAAACACCTTAGATTAGACACTCCTCCTTCCTCCTTATAGCAGATATACCTATAGCCTCTAACGCTATAGGCGACGGTCTAAAGGCCCTTACTAAGGAGTTTATTAGTGAATTTCCTTAGATCGCCTAGGCGATTAAGAGGTTCGATAACGTAGTCCCGGTCGCTAATGCGTAGGAGACCTAGGAAAACCTTTAGAGCCCGGATACCCGATATATTCTTATATATATCGAGGAGAGTCTTCGCTCCCTTTGCGTAGCGGAGGCCTCTTAGGTTAACCGAAATGCTAGGTTAAAGGAACGCGTAACTATACGAGATTAGCTCTTAGCTATAAAGGATTAGCTCTTAGCTACGAAGGAGCAACTTCTTAAGGCTAAGGACCTTACGATCTTAACTATAAAGATATTATAGTCTTAAACGATAACCCTAGCATAATCGTCGTCCGGAAAACGAAAGATAGTAGACCCTCCGATCTTTACTAAAAAGGGGTCTACCTCCGACCGTTAACGTAAGTACGAGGCCTAGGAACTTAAGATATAGGGTGTCTTCCTCCGTGATAGCATATAGTTCAACTTAAACGGCGCCCGCCTCCTTTATATTAGCGATAGGCTTAGTAAACGGGCCTATGACTTTATTAAAGATAGGATAGCTACTATTATAGCTAACCTATCCGAGAGAGAGAAGTAGGAATAGCCTACTACGACGACGCTTCTCGTAGCTTTAGGCAGATAGTATAAGGTTCTAGACTTAACGTAAGCCGCTAAGAATATCCTCGATAATTTCCCCTAAGGCGATAAGAACTATTAAATCTAAAAAGCAGACCTTAACGCCTATATACGTAAGGTAAGGAAGATAAAGGAATAGTAAGTCGACCTCCTCCGGAAGTTTATATCGAAGGATATAAGCGATCTCGTTAAGAATATACCGACTAAGATCCCCGACACTAACTACGAGAAGTAGTTAGCGTAGATAGATATCTTTGCGAAGAATCACGCTAACTATGCTTATCGTTAGAAGCTTAAGAAGAAGGCCGCCCCCTATTTATAGTTCCCGCCGACGCTTACACCTGCCCTTACCCCGACCGCCCTAACCTAACCCTTATATAATAACCCTATAGACTTTAACCGGCTTTCTAATACTAAACGATAATTTAGGATCGATAATAAACTCTATATAGTATACGGAGAACCTAAATACTAGAAGGAGGCTTACGACCCGGCTAAGATAGCGAATCCGCTTTTAATACCCTTACGTTAGGGTAGTCCCTAGTTTTAGGGCTAGGGCGCCCCCTCCCCCGGCTTCGGCCGAGGATTTTAGGGCGCCTACGGCGGCGGGTATAGCTAGGGCTAGCTCGTCCGTACGGCCGACTACGAATAAGGCCGTATCCTTAGGGAAGAGGATATAGATTTATAAAGCGAGCGGCCGGCATTAAGGATACTGCTAAAAGATATACCCCTAAAATAAGTCGCTTTTAAGGGTTATATATAGGGGAGGATAAAAGGATTAGGTCGTTGCTTTTAGATAGAATAGATCTTCGGATTAGTTCGTTAAATAGTAATAAAAAGTTAATCTTTCTCTATACTCGTCTCTCCTCTACGCGTAACCCTTAGTCCCTTTACTATATTAATACGTTATCCTTTATAGATTCTAGCTATACTACCGTAGCGTTCGCCGATCTTTACGCTATCGTACGGAAATATAACGTTACTACGAAGAAGCTCCTTAAACCTCGACCGCTTCGACTAGCCGATAGTATACCCTTAATATAGATAACGGACTACTTTATAGCCTAAATAACTATTAGTAAGTATATAGAACTTATGCTCTTCTTTATTACGAACCTATTACCTTTTACCCCGATTATCCTAGGCATCCCCTAGCTTTAGGAATATAAACTAACTATACTTTAGAAATCTCTCTAAGTCTACTTCGATTCCGATTACTATATAAGATACTGCCTGCCTTTAAGTATAATAGCTAAGGATAGGATAGCTTTTAGGACTCCTATTACTCCCGCGCCTAAAGGGCATTAGTTACGTCGGAAAGTATATTTTTCTAACGTCGTAGAGATTTAAATAACTCCGACGTTTACTCCGAAATAAGGGGTCCTTATAACGATAGAAGAAGTACCGGAAATTCCCTTTCGATAGGAAGAGACCGATATCCTAAAAGACTAGACTATCCTACCGGGAAATTATATATCTATAGACTTATCTACTAAGGAATATCTACCTAAGTAGGCGTCGCACCCTTTAAACCCTAGCTAACCGATTTAATATCCCTTATATAAGATATAGCTATTCGCCTAAGAAACCGCCCGCTTAATATCCCCGATTAGCCCTCCGGATTCTCCTAAGACTTAAGCCTTTAAGGCTACTCCGCCGTAGACTACTTTAATAGCTCGCCTACTCCTTATTCGCCTTACCGCCGGCCGTCGCTACGTTCCTACCCGATAGGGCCGGACGAGACGCCCCCGCCGGCGTATACGATAAAAAGATTAAATTCCCTTAGATATAAACGATATCTACTATATATAAGTAGTTAACTTCGTTTAATTCTATAAATAGGATAGTGTCTAAGCGATATAAATTAGTATATCTAAATTAGCTAAGCTAGTCGAAGAGGGAGAAAATCTACGACTCTTTAACGAACTCTTAGTAGGCCTAGTTAAGGTCCCGGAACTATCCGAAACCTCTTTCTAACGTATTATTACCGAAGACTATATAATAGAGGTAGCTTAAGCCGCCTTCCTTAAACGTTTTTATAATTTCCTTTAGATAAACCTCTAGGATATAGCTAATTCCGAATCTCTATTTTAGAGGGTCGACGAGGCCGACGTAGAAAAATTCCTCTAAGTAAAACCGGAAGTTATAGAGGCAGATATCCTAAAGAAACTCCTAAAAGAGTTTTAGGATAAGCTTCCTTATTTCCTTCGAAAGAATGCAAACACGCTCCCCTTATACCGCCCTTAAGATTATAAGATCGAACTTACACTTAGTAAATAAGCTCTATACTATAGAAATCGGCCTATATTACCTATAAAACTCCGCTATATTAAGAAGGAGATTAACGATATGCTTAATAAAGGCTTTATTTAGGAGTCGTTTTCTCTAGCCGTAGCGCTATTAATCCTCGCTTATAAATCGGGCGGTAGTATCCGTATTTATTATAACTACCGAGGTTTAAATTAGGTTATAGTTAAGAATCGATATCCTTTGCCTTTAATCCGCGAAACACTAGATTCTCTCTACGACGCTAAGTTTTATATAAAGCTAGACGTAATTGCTATATTTAACCGTATTTATATCGCCGAGGGTTATAAGTAGCTTATAGTATTTATTATACGATTCGGACTATTCGAGATGCTAGTTACCCCCTTCGGCCTTTATAACGCACCGTCGACCTTTTAGAACTATATTAATTATATGCTTTATAATGCCTTTAATAACTTCTATATAGTATATCTTAATAACGTACTAGTCTTTTTAAAGACTAAGGCGGAATACGAGAACTACGTGCGAATAGTTATCTAACGCTTAGGTAACGTAGGGCTTTAAATCGACATCGGGAAGTTAGAGTTTTATACAACGAAGACTAAGTACCTTAGATTAATTATTTCGATATCGGGCATAAGTATAGACCTTAAGAAGGTACGTATAATTACGGCTTAGAATACCCTAACTTTAGTAAAAGAACTTTAGTAGTTTCTTAGGTTTATAAACTTCTACCGTCGTTTTATTAAAGGATACTTTAGTATTATCTCCTTAATAACTACGCTACTTTAAAAGGATTCCCGTTAGTCTTAAGGACTTAAATAAGCTGCCGCGTTTAAGGCCCTTAAACTTGCTTTTACTACTGCCTTAGTCCTAGCCTATTTTAACTACTCGAAGAAAATAGTTATTAAAACTAACGCCTTAAATTAGGCCTTAGGAGGAGTCCTTTTATAGACTAGAGACGATAGATATCTTGACCCTATTGCGTTTTTTTCGTTAAAGCATACTACCCTTAAGTGCAACTACGAGATCTATAATAAAGAGCTATTAGCAATTATTAAAGCGCTTAAAGAATAGCGCTTAAAACTCTAAAGGACTACCGAGGCGTTCGACGTTATTATAGACTATAAGAATCTTTAGACGTTTATATCTATAAAGCAACTTAACTAACGATAAGTACGCTAGGCCGAGTTCCTTTCCTAGTTTAACTTCGTGATTATATACCGCTTAGGTAATAAAGCAATTCTCCTTAACGCTTTTAGCAAGCTCCCCGGCGATAGACTAGCTACTATAGACAATAATAGACTCTTTTATCGAATATAGGTAGTTATCCTTAAAGAGAAAGTCGACCTAACTATCCTAAAAGAACTCTTAACTAATTCCCGTGCCTAAAAGGAGGACCTTAATATAGTCGCCGCCTTTAGACTAAACGCAGCTAGTAAATTACTTAATAAGCTTATCCGTAAGGCATATTAATAAGATAATCTTACCTAAGATATAGTAGTAATACTCTAGGATCTATACGCCCGACGCTAGCTAAAGCATATCCGAAAGCTCTTACGTTACGATATATCCGAATATTAATTAATTAACAGATATATCTTTTTCCGCGACCGGCTCTTCGTCCCTAATACCTTAGATCTCTACCTTAAAGTCGTTTATCGATCTTATAGCAATAGCTTAATAAGATACTTAAGGAGGGTAAAAACCCTTAATCTATTAAACTAAATATACTAATAGCCGAGGATTTCTTACTTCGCCGCTACGTTTATTAAAGACTATATTCTCTATCTTTAGACTAAGACCCCCCGCTTATCTCCCTTTAGATTCCTAAAACCCTTCGCTCTACCGGTCCGACTATAGGCCGATATATTAATTAATTATATTATAATACTACTTAAGTATACCTAAAATAGGGGGACTTATAAGAATATACTTACGATAGTTAATAGGCTTATAAAGATAAGATATTTTATGCTTATTACCGGCCTTTCTATAGGAGAACTAATTAACTCCTTTATCTACGTAGTCTATCGCTTATATAAAGCACTTAATACTATTATCTCCGACTAAGGCACTTAGTTTATCTCTAATTTTTAGCGATAGCTTAGCACTCGTTTAAGAATAACGTTAAAACTAAGCTTAGTATAGCACCTAGAGACTAACGGTTAAACCGAAATCGTTAACGCTACGATAAATAAATATATTCGAGCCTATATTAGCTTTACCTAAGATAACTAAGTCGATTAGCTCCCGCTCGCGGAATTCGCAACGAATAATTAAGTAAACGAAATAACCGGTATTTCTCTATTCTTCGCTAACTACGGCTTTAATCCTCGTCTTAGTATTAAACCTATAGGCCCCCGACCCCTAACACTCTTATTATAAGTAAAGAAGGAATTCCTTCGCGCGGACGCAATAGCTAATCGTTTCGACTATATCCTTATTTAGCTTTAAGCTTTCGCATAAGCCTTATAATAGAAATATAAAGATAATGCTAATATAAAGCGGGACGAAGGCTTTCTCTTCCGACCTAGTAATATAGTTATAGTTTTATTAGAGAATATAACTACTAATCGCCCGAAGAAAAAATAGGACGATAAATAGGACGGTCCTTATTATATTCTCGAGGTCTACCGTAGCGCTATAGTTATCGACCTCCTAAAGCATATCCGAGTTAATAAGTCTTTCTATACGTTAAAGGTACGGCTTTAGACAACGGAAATAATACCGGGCTAAGCATAGATTAATCGAGAGGAACGACGCAACGTCGTAGGCCGTATCGCGGAACGCGATAACGACGGCAATATCGAAGAAATATAGGAATTTAAGAAGATCCTTAACGTATACGATAACAAAGCCCCGATCCTAACTTATCTAATCAAATGGAAATATTACTAAAAACCGACCTAATAGCCCGAAGATAACCTAAGAGGTTTCCCTAAAGCTATTTAACGCTTCTATAGATGCAACCTAGATAAGCCGGGCCCCTTAGATTAGGCCCGCCTATAAAAGATTTTTTATTATTATTTACGGATTTCTAGCGAAAATGATATTTCTTAGCGATTTAGGGACTAAATCGTCTTTAGAGGGGGAGTACTATTATAGTACTACATTACATAACATAGTATATAATAACATACCACGTAATATATAGTCCTATATATAAACGAGCCCTTAGCCTCTATAGTTCTTCTCCTCTTTATAGAACAACAAGGTTATCTAGCTATTACCTAGTGCCGTAACAGACGATCTAGTTAATACAGGATGCTTATATCGATAAGGTAGCTTATAAGTTTCTACTAGACTAGCTAGAACAAAGAGCTCCGGCTACTCTAATGCTAGAAGAAGAGCTTCTGCTATCTCTATCGACCTACTACGCAATAGAATAAGAAAAACACGCTTACCTCTAGAAGGTCGGGTCACTACTATTTGCAGCAATTTCTACTAGGATCGATATACCCTTTATAGTCTCCCGGCTAGCCCGGTATAACTAGAATCCCTCTATAAAGCACTAGGAGGCAGTAGACCGAGCTATTCTCTACCTTTACTCGACTAGAAGCCACGGACTACGCTTAGGAGGGTATAAGCAGAAAGGGGCTAAGATATTCCTCTGTTCTAGCAATGCCTCCTTTGCCGATAACTCAGTCGACCGGAAAAGCTCTTAGGGATATATTATGTCTCTATTTAGAGGCTGTATAGCCTAGAAAGCGTCTAAATAGGCAATAGTTATAACGTCGAGCATAGAAGCAGAAATGCTCGCTCTTTTAGAAGCAGTAAAGGAGGCTACTTTCCTTAGCCGGTTGCCTACGTCTTTATAGCTTTAAATTCCGACTCCTTTAGTCCTAGAGTGTAATAACACTTAGACTATTAGGTTGTTTATAGAAGAAAACAATAAGCTATCAACTAGGCTTAGGCACGTTGATATTTATTAGCACTAGCTACGATAGGAGGTCTAGCAGGGACTTATCTCGCTCCGGTGGATTCTAATAGTAGAGATAAAGGCTGATAGACTTACAAAAGCCCTTCCTAAGCAAAGACTAGCTGTGTTTTTGCGGCAGGTTGGGCTAGAAGATCTTAGAGAAAGGATCCGACTAGAGGCCCGCTAAGAGGACCTTCGAGAAGCAATACTAGCTAGTAGGCTAGCTAGGTGCGAGGCAGCCGAACAGCAGTAGGGCGACTCTCCCTCTGTCTAGTAGGTCTTAAAAACCGCCTAGGGGAATAACCTTAGGACAGGACCCCTAACTTAGCGGGCAAGGAGTTTAATCTAGTTTCTAGAACTTAAGGAGTTAGTCTATTATCTATAGAGCTCTTAGGGGGTGACTACCTATTCTACAGTCCTAGGCGGTAAGTAGGGCTATAAGTGTCCTCCCTAGCTAACTATACAACTAAAGTCCTAGACCTATAGATAGCTATACCCCTTTTAAAGGGGGCAGGCTATAGCTAAGGGGGTGTGTTGCGAAGCTAGGCTGGGATTTGTGAGACTTAGGTAGCCTAGGCGGGCTCTCGACCTAGAGGACTACCCGGGGGACTACTAGCGGCCCGTGCATCGCTGTGCGGCCTATAGGGCACCCGAAGCTAGTTGGAAAAGAGGCTTAGAAAAGGGGCTTGGAAAAGGGGCTTGGAAAAGGGGCTTAGAAAAGAGGCTTGGAAAAAGGGGCTTGGAAAAAAGGGTTTAGAAAAAGGGTTTAGAAAAAGAGGCTTGGAAAAGAGGCGTGGAAAAGAGGCTTAAGAAAACAGGGCTTTGGAAAAAGGCGTGGGAAAAAGGCTGGGAAAAAGGCTAGGCAGTAAAAAGGAAACAGGGGGCTGTGTCTCAAACTCAGACACTCAGGTGGAACGCTAAAGGGGACTACTAATTTAGGAGGGACAGGACTGCCTATAAAAGGGGGCAGTCCCCCCTAGTAAGGAAGGGAGAGATTAGAGATCAATCAATCACTTCTGCACTACATTTCCTGCCTGCATAAGATTCAAACAGCTCTACACTAACTGTCGAAGTCATCGACCCCCTTTTCTATCATTGACTTCTACATGCATAGCGTATATCTCTCTTCTCGAGAGTATATATATCCCTATCTCCCGGCTCTATAGTTACGCGGGTAGCTGTGTTATAGTTAACCTAAGAGGCCTCTACTACGCGAAGGGAGCGAAGACTCTCCTCAATATATATAAGAATATATTAGGTATCTAAGCTCTAAAGGTTTTCCTAAGTCTTCTACGTATTAGCGACCGGGACTATATTATCGAACCTCTTAATCGCCTAGGCGATCTAAGGAAATTCACTAATAAACTCCTTAGCAAAGGCCTTTAGACCGTCGCCCGTAGCGTTAGAGGCTATAGGTATGTCTGCTATAAGGAGGAAGGAGGAGTATTTAATCTAAGGTATTTATCGGGGACTATAAAAAGATTTCTATAGGCTATATAGGTCTCTATAGGCTAGGGAAAAATTCTTAAGGGCTTAAGGGCTTAAGGGAATAATTTCTTAGGGGTTACGCTCGGGTCGCGATGTAATAGAACGGTTAAAAGACAGAAGACAGTCTAACCGGACTAAGTTTCTAATAGTTAAAGACTAATAGAGGGCGTTATTTATCCTTAAAAGCTATAGGGGCGGAATAGTAAGTAGAGGAGCACTCGGGGTCACTTATACTAGACCGGCTGGCTAAGTCTAAGCAAGCAGGGGTAGTCGAAGCTAGAGCACTAAGGGCACTACTAGAAGAGGTATAGGTCACTTAGTAGGCAGTTAAACTAAAACTATAATAAAAGCTAAAGAAGAAAGGAAGGAAGGAGAGCCTAAGGAAGGGCGGACTAAAGTTCCTTTATATAGCTCTTCCCGTCCGTCTAGACGGTCCTGGTACGTCCCTTTCCTTCTAGCACCTTCTGCTACGTATCCCTTACACTGCCCTAAACTAATGCGGGTCCCCGGGGCTGCGTAGGGGCTATATAGGTCGGCTAACCTCGAAAAGGCTGCCTCCCGCGTTGTTCTAGAGCCCTTATAGACTAAACTAGGTTATATAGGTCTATTTATGCACTACGTGCATAATGTCATATAGGTAGGTCACACGACATAAGTCGTATAACCTCCTTATGCGGAGGATCAGACGAATAATCGGTCCCGAAAGCCGGGAGGGCTATATTAGGCCTATATCTCCCGGTGGTCTAAGTGTCGGTCTATTATACGGGGCATCGAGCCAATCATCGGGTCTTATTAGGCAAAGGTGCTTAATAAGATCGTCGGCGTGACCGTAGCTGCGTAATACGTCCCGTACCTAAGGAAGCTAAGTCCGGAGGGACTTAGGTTCGAAAAAGGGGTGTGTCTTAGGCCGAAAAGGGGTATAACCGGATAATAGGTAAGTCCGGGGCGAATATCTTTATGCTAAGTCATAAAGTACTAAGTACCAAAGTACTAAGTACCCCGGTACCCTCGTACTAAGTATTTCCGTACTTAAGTCCCTTAGTACTTAAGTCGTCCCGTACTTTAGAAAAAAGAAAGTAAACTAGGAACCTAGATTAGTGGTTCTATAACACGCGACGACTAAGGGGATAAGGTAATAGAGCTACTAGGACTATATTTACAAAGCTAGGGATTGCGATAGGGCGTAATAAGAGATAGAATAAACTATTACGGCACTAGGTAATAGCTAGATAACCTTATTATTCTATAAAGAGGAGAAGAACTATAGAGGCTAAGGGCTCGTTTATATATAGGACTATATATTACGTAGTATATTTATTGCATCTACCTATAAGGGCCCGCACCCGTAGGCGCGAGGAGTAGTTAATAGGTGTACTTAAGGTTACGAAAAGGGGCACTAATTAATAAGAGAAAAAGGTCTAATATTGCGATGTATAGTCGTAGGCTAGCTGTCTTATAAGGCACCTTAAATAGGTGCGTAAGTAGATACGTAACCTGCACTAGTATAGAGCTATATCTAACACCTCCTTATAGGCACGCTCTAATGCGATATACCCCCTAGCGTTAAGAGATTAAATTAACGCTAAAGAAGAAGCTATCGTAAGCGCTTAATATAGCTTATACCGTAAGGCATAACTATAAGCAAAGCTTTGCTATAGCTAGGGGATAGGAGACCTATCTTATAGCAGTATAGGATTTTAGTAGGAGCCCCGTTAGACAGGTAGCTAATAGGCGCTTAGTATTTTTAGCCGGTTTAACCCCGGCCCTACTATAAGCCAATTAGCGCACTGAATTTTTAGACTCTATCTAATCATAGCGTATTATTTCGCGGCAGCTAATAGCCGTACTTCGTTTTTATAGTAGGGGACCCTTACAATAAAAAAGCTTACTACACATATTAAGTAAGCAAAGCGGCTTACCGTAACTTGCACACATTCTGTGTTCTTCGTAGCGCAAAGCAAGCTTTGCTTAATTAAGGTGTAAACGTGCCCTTTTCCTTAGTGTTCTAGACTTCCTTAGTCCTTTATTCCTTCTAGTATTCGCCCTCGTATATCCTTTAATTTCAATAGCGCCCTAAATCGCTCGAATTTTGCTCGTGGCAGCGCCTTCGTTAGACTATCGGCGGGCATGTCGGCAGTTGGCATGTATTTAACCACGAAGCGGCCCTTCTTAAACTCCTGCTTTAACCATATGCTTTGTATGTCTACGTAGCGTAGCTTTATTAAGATACGGCCTTCCTCTACTATTAGTCTAATAGTCTAGAGGTTATCGCAGTATATTCTTAATAGCCTAAGCTCGATAGAGATATCCCTTATAAGCCTTAAAAAGGCGAATGCCTCCTTTATAGCCCGTTCTAGCCTAAGCAGCTCTGCCTCTATCGTTAAGGTTATTACCGTATCTTATAGGCTCGCTTTCTATACGACTAGGCCGCCGTAGAGCATTATAATATATCCTTATAAAAAGCGGCGGGTCTCCGGGTCGTCTACGAAAGAAGCGTTAGTTGCAATAATAAGAGCTTCCCCCTTAAAGCCGTTGTATTCGATCGTAAGAAACCTCGTTGTATAGAGGTAGCGGATGCAATCGTTAGCTAGCTCCTTCTACTACGGCGAGGGGTTCGTAAGGAACCTCGAGAGCTATAAGGCTATAAGGGCTATATCCGGTCTTACTATAACTGCCGTATATATAATAGAGCCGATCCTCTCTTAAAAGTCCTTAGTCTCTTAAAAGGTCGCTTGTCCGGGGTTCTTAAAGAGCGGTAAGGGCGGTAGAGGGATTATTAGTGCTTTTCTAGTGCCGTTAAGGCCGAATTTACGTGCGATCTTCTCGATATAGGCATCTTAGCATAGAAAGATCTTCCGATTTAGTCGGTCTCGAATAACTCGGATCCTTAGATACTAACTAAAAGCCTCCTCGCGGACCTCGTACTTGCCGTGTAGAAAGTCGATAAGCTCGTCTACGGAATAGCCCTTCGGAGACAAGATAAGGATATCGTTAACGTATATAAGGACGAGGATCTTGCCGTTTGTAAATACATAAGGTTCCTCGTTAATACGGTCTAGCCCTTAAGCTTTTAACGCCTATTAGAGCTTATTATACTAAAGGAGAGGTAATTCGCATAGGCTATAGAGAGCTTTATTAAGCTCGGGGATTAAAGAGGAATTCTTACCTTCCTTTAGGAAACTAAGCTTAATATACCCTTTTAAAAGCTCTACGTATATAGGCTCCCTTCCCTTATCTAAGCTAGTATTAAGAAATGCGTTAGCAATGTTAAGTTGTCTAACGTCGAGATCTCGCTTTACTACTACTGCGATAACGGTTCGAAAGGTCTTAATAGCGAGGGTTACAGCGTAAGTGTCTTCGCCTTAATCCCCTTAGAGGTCTCCGCGCACGCAGATGCGGGCTTTGCACCGAATTAGGTATCTATCTACATCGAATTTATAGAGAAAGACCTATTTAAGGGAAATCGGTGTGCCTCTAGCCCGCTCTCTGCTTAGAACTCGCTATATGCCTCGTCTAAGGAGGTCTTAAAGCTCCTTTCTATAACCCTCTTTAAACTCCTTCCCGTACGGGTGTCTATTAAGATCCTAGTATCGTCTTAGCAAGCGGACGAGGTCGTTATAATAGTTACGGTGTAATGTTTGTTAAACAGCTGCTATAAACACTAAATGAAAAGTCGTAAGGTCTCCCTTTAGATAGTAAGCCTCGGGAAGTAGAGTGCTAAAAACACTAAAAACACTAGAAATACTATCACTCTATTGTCTTAGCCGTCTTATTCGAGAGCTTCGTCGTATAGCTTTAGTGCTATAAAGCTCTTATTGCGTTCTTTAAGTCCGGCGAGTTCTCGATTATATTAATAGTATGTCTAAAGGCGCCTCTATAGGCGCTTCTAAAGGCGCTATAGTAAGCGTCCCTAATTACGCTTTAGAGGGCGCTTTTGTCCTTTTAGGCTCTATGCCTACGGACACGTTACCTTATTCTATTAAGGGTATACTTACGTCGTCTTAGGCGGTGCCCTGTCTTAGTAAGACTCGCGATCTTTGCTAGCCTTCCTTATCCTCGCTGTCGGGTGGCTGCGAAGCTTTAGCAGTCTTCCGGTCTAGAGTTAATAAGTATTGCCGGGGCTAGGGTTCCGGCAATTCCTCTAGCTCTTTAGGCGTAGGATATACGAGGAGTAGTTCGGCCTCGTAATCCTATATACTTACCGGTGCCTCTAGACCCTATTGCCCCGTCGGGTTAAGCGTCTATAACGGTATAAGATATACTTCGGGCGGAGTAGGTATCGCTAATAGTAACTTCGCCGGTTTATTAAGTAATAATAGTGTTATTAAAGAAGCATCTATTTCTAGAGCCTTACTAGCGTCGTCCCCTTATAGGATATCGAACTCTTCTACCGATATAGAAATAGCTGGTTTAATTCCTAAGATATATTCGTTAAAGTCCTATAGGAAATCCTCGAGTAGAGCGTTCTAGTCGCGTTTAATAGGAAGATTAATTAATCTTGCGATAGGCTCGTATTCTTAGATAGGAAACTATAGATCCTCTATATTCGGGTCGAAAAAACAGTTCTCGTTAAACGTTATATCTTAGGTAATAATTACTTTGCTAAGTTAAGGCACCTAAACGCGGAATAGGTTGCTCGCTTAGTAACCTACGAGGTACCTAATATACGCTCTCGGGTGTATTTTAAAAGCCTTTTTATTTAGGTTAGCCTTTAAGTTAATATAAAGAAGGTAGGCTCGGCAGCCGTAGGCGTAAAGACCGCTCTACGATAGGCGAAAGTCCTTCTCGCTATTAGCTATTACGCCTAACTTGCTATACTAGCGAAGATGCCGGTTAAACTACCTATCGAGGGTCTCTTTCGGCGATTTCCACTAGTTACGGGCCTTAGGAAGGATATTGTATATTCTTACTAATGCCTAATATACTTTAGGCCATAGGTTCTAAGGCAGCTTTCCTATAGCGCAGCGGAGTCTTTATTGTGTAATTCCCCCTAGTCGTTCGGCTCCCCCTATAGGCTCTTTTATATATGCTAGTAGAAGCTCGATCTCGATGCCTTCCCTTACTGCCTAGTCTTAAAATTTTAAAGCCACCTAGTTCGGAAGATTTACTAAGGACCTCTTATTGTCTATCTTAATCTTGCAAATCGCTGCGCTTGTATAGCGGCGGACTAGACCCTCGAAGTTCCTAATTAAGAACGGCGTGTCTATCTTTCGGCTAATACTCTATAAGAACATTATTCCGCTATATTCGTCGGTGATTAAAAGGATATATTAATAGCCGTTATAGCCTCGCTCGAATTCGAAGATATTGAGGAAGATACGGAAAAAAGGCTGCGTTAAACGGCTAGTAGGCTCGCGGCGTAAGATCATTTAGTAGGCTTTTCCTTATGCGTAGCCTACGCATTTAACCGATGTTAGTCCGTGGATTCAAACCCCTCGAGCTTAGTACATAAGTTATTCTAATACTCGAGGGCTTACGTGCCTTAATCGAAGGTGCTATAGTTCTATAGTATTAACCCTAGGTCGAAGTAGAACTCGGGATAATGCCACGTGGCCCTTAGGGTACTACGAAAACCCTTCTTATATCGCGGCAAAAGTGTATCCTTCGTCTTCGTTAGAAAAAGGCACTATAAAACAAGAATCAACAGGCTTTAATTAAGCTACCGTTAGGCTATACTTTAGCTTTAGGTTTATCACTATATTATTGTGTCTAACTAAGCCGCACCGGACCGTATAGTCTGCTCCGTAAATCTATAACCCTCCCTTTATAAGTCTCTCTACGCTAATAATATTCGTATAAAAGCCGGGGACGAAGGCGGTGTCTTTTAACACTAGATCCCTTGTGTTTAGACCGTCCGGGCTATAAAAAAGGTTCTTTATAGTTCGGGTTCCTCGATATACAACCGTAAGGGCTATATTACCTACTAGCACAACGTTATCCTCTACGGCGGCGACGATATTACCTACTAGAAGATTAAGTTTATTAATAATGTGCGTATTAGCGCAGTTGTCTAATAATATTAAGTTATATAGTAGGTATAGTGCCTGTCTATACGCACTAAAGGCGGCATCCGGGGAATCGTCGTCCTACGCGGAAAACTTAAGGTCGATGATTATATATGCCTGTAATCCTTAAGCGGACTTTCCCTAGTTCGGCGCGCCTAGCGGTGCGGTCTAGCCCTTTATGCCCTTAATAGCTTCGACGGTTTGCTTCTAACGAGGCTAGTTCTTAGCCTCTTCGCACTTCTTAATGCGGGCTAGGTTCTCCTTAAGCTCGGGCTTATAGGAGACCCTATTAACTGCCTTATAGAAAGCGGTATAGTCTATCGGCTTCTACGGATGGCGAGCCTTCTTAATTCCGTAGGCGTAGTTAAACCCCTAACGAGATGCTATCGTCGGCGTGTTAGGGGGTATGGCTAGCATTTAGGCTTATGCGTTAAAAGCCCCTAAGGGTCTTAAAGGCTTCGCGTAGACTATCGCTCGATCGTGACAAGCCTAGTTGAATTAGCGACTTACAGCTTTAAGTGTTATATTAACTGTCCTAGCAAGCTGCTGCTTACACAGCTTTCTTAGCATTTAACGACCCTATAGCTCGTCTATTGCTATAACCGCTTTAAGGAAGTCGACGATAGCCTATTCTCCGTTAATGTTAGAGATTTTTATAGTAACTGCCTTAAGATACGTAAGCTCCTACTAAAGGTACTAAGCTATAGGGCTTATCCTCTAATTAGTCTTTAAGGCATTACGATAGTTAATATAGGCAAGGCCGACTCGAATAGAGTTAGTGACTCTAAGGAGATTACGTAGATAATTAACGATGCTTCGAAGGTCCGGGCTTTCCGGGAAGTAGGCGATATAGGACTAGTCAACGGTCTTATAGACCTAAGTCGAAAGGTTAGCGATAGCTTGCTTATCTTAGAGGTACTTAGCGTAGTCTTCCTTATAGTTATAACCCTTAATCTTAAAGCTCTAGTACTAAGCTAGAGTTAGGCCTATAATAGGGGTCCTAAGGGTAAGGGTGTTTAGCCTTATAATCTCTTATTCCTTAGTCACCTTAGTCGGCGGAACTAGCTAAAGGACCTCTTTAGCGGCGATGCCTCTAGTATTAACGTACTTCTAAACCTCTACGCCCTTCGCTATACGGCGGAAGGTCGAGAACTATATAGCCTAATGCTCTAACGTAGTTAGAGTTACCTTCGACTTAGTAGTGTTAGTAGTATTAGTTATAATCAAATAGTTATTAGTGTTTAAGTTAAAGTCAATGATATTCCTAAGTATAAGAAAGCGGTTGTTATATAATCCTTTATAAAGGGATCTAAGGACCTATTTGTAAGTGCTCGCGGGTAAAACACATATAGCGGTAAAGGTAGCTATATAGCGATACCTCCCTTAAATACCTATTAATAACGGTGTCGATAGCCGTATTATAAGTTACCTTTCTAGTTTAAGGCTTAATCGCGGCGTCGATGTCGATGCCTTACTAAGCAACCGATTAAGGGCTTATATAGTCGATCGAGTGCCTTACACGCTTTCTTAAGAACCTTACATACTTTCTTAGCAATAACCCTCGGATAGATTATGCTCTAAGTGTGCCTTAGCATAGGCCCTGCATATAACGTATTAGCCTTAAAGCTACCCTATTAGGTACGTCTATAGGGGCGATGCCGGGAGGGCTTAGGTTGTAATTCGGGCTAATTCTAAGGCTTTATAAAGCCGTTAAAATCTTTAAGGATAGGCTCCTTATAGGAAGATGCGTCGTTTGTTTAGATCGTCGTCTATAGTAGCAATTTGCGCTAGTTCGCATACCGGGCTTATAACTATTGCATCTACCTATGAGGGCCCGCACCCGTAGGCGCAAGGAGTGGTTAATAGGTGCACTTAAGGTTACGAAAAGGGGCACGAATTAATAAGAGAAAAAGGTCTAATATTGCGATGTATAGTCGTAGGCTAGCTGTCTTATAAAGCACCTTAAATAGGTGCGCAAGTAGACACGTGACCTACACTAGTATAGAGCTATATCTAACACCTCCTTATAGGCACGCTCCGATGCGATAATATTACTATATACTATATTATATAATATAGTACTATAACATAGGAATTCCGTATATTTAACTATATATAGGAATAAGGGATAAGGAATACGTTTAAAGTGTAGTTATAGGCACGTAATCTATATAACCTACGTAATTACGTATATAGAACGAGACTATATCTCCGCGATGCCTTCCCTTCTTCTAGCTAGTAAGATAGACATAATATACATATACCGGTTAACCCTAATCGTAGAGCTTAACTAACACTAATTAGTGATTAACTAGCTTAATTAAACTAATTAATCCGCTTAATTACAGACAGCTAGGTAGAAGAGATAGATTTAATCCTCGAATATATACGGATCTTTTTCGAACGATCCTATTCCGTACACTTAGAGAGGGTTATCCGTGCTAAGAATAAGGACATCTCCGCTTGCCTCGCTTACGAAGATTCCTTCTAAGCTTTTAGTTAATAGTTACCGCTTTCGAACGATTAAAGAGTAGCACTAATTGCAAGTGCGTTAGCAACGCCGACAAACATCGCGAAGACTATCGCGATCCCTATAACCTAGTCATTACGATGACTCCTTAGAGCCTAACTCCCTAGAGCCCGACTCCCTAAAGCCCGACTCTCTAAAGCCCGACTCCCTAGAGCCCGACTCCTACAGCCGCCGCCGCCTCCCTTTATAAAGCCGAAGATATCGACCTATTAATAACCTATATCCGTATTCCGAAATGCCTCTATAAACACGTCTACGCTCCTCTCTAGGACGAAGAGATTAAGCCGGACGAAGAAGATAAGATCGCTGTTATAACATACGCCTTAAGATAGATGTTATACTGCGAATACGACGTACATTAATAAGGCGACGAGATGCTTAGCTACTTCTAAGAACAGTTCGACGGCTAGACCGAAAAGACCTAGAATAAGGTCTATAGCGAATATAAAAAGGCGATACGAAATCTTCTTTAGCGACGTGGAATTTATACCGGCCCGATAAACGGCTCTTTCACTGCGCAGTTTATCGCGTTATAGATAATTAAGACGCTAGTCTAGCCCGAAGATAACTTCCTTATAGCGTAGTTTAACGTCGGCATAATAGCGCACGAATAGAAGATTAATACAGCTGCCTAAGGAATAATAGCTTCGTTACTTTACCCCGGGTTTATAATAGCGTTAAAGCAAGCACTATCGCTAAAGCCGGCTAAGCTAGCCTCGCCCTTACCCTTACCGTTACCCTCGTTAGTCTCGTTAGTCTTAGCAGCCTCGCCGACGTCGTCTTCCTTACCTTTATCGCAGCCCTCGATATAGCCTTAAGCTCCCGCTGCTCCTACCGTCGTTGCTCCCGCAGGCACGACCCCGACTTTATCGCTAGCTTCTACCGGCGTAACCTAAGTTCCCTTAAGAATAACCCCGGATTCGGCCCTAGCTCCTATAGGGGCAACCACGATGCCGGCCCTAACTATAATTCAGCCGCCTTCCTCGCCCTCCTAAGCAGCAATAACACTAACGGCTTCGACTCTTTAAAGTCCGCCAGTTGCTATAAGTCCATAGCAGAAGCTATAGCCGCAACCACACGCTTCGCTAAGCCGGCTAAGCCGACTCCCCGTTCTAAGCCGGCTCCCCGCTTCGCCCGCTCTAAGCTCTTATAGTAGGTCTTCGGACCGCTCCCTTAGCCCTTAAAGCAGCTAATCAAGCTGCTCTTCTATAAGCTCTCGCAGCAGCTCGCTAAGCTGCTCGCAACCTATAAAGCTATAGGTCCTACAGCAGCTTTATTAATAGCGCAGACGGCACGCCTTAAAGGCTAGCAAATGCCGTTATTGCAAAGCGCCCTTTAAGTCTCGAAGCGTACTCTTTCGCCACCTCGGCGAAGGATGTCACTACGTAAAGCGCACGCAGACTCCCTCCTAAACCGTTATGCCCTAAGCCCGGCAGACACCGACCGTTATGCCTTAAGCAAGGCATCTACTACAGCAGGCTGATTGCAGGCACTGTAAACCCTACTTCGACTCCCGAGGCGCACTCTTCTATCACCTCGCTAAAGGATGTCGCTACCGGAAGCCTATGCGAACTTCCCCTTAGCCCGTTAAACAATAGGGCAAGAGACACTCTCCCCTACGGCCCTAGCTTGCTACCTAGCTCTCTCGTTACCGTAATAAAGGAGACTACCACACGAAGTCTATATAGGCTTCCTCCCCGCCGGTCACCCGGCAGTTCCCCTCGCTACAGCAGTCGTCTTTGTCCCGGCAGACGCCTCCCTCGACTCTATACGTTATTCTTCCGAGCTTTAGCAACGCACCCTTCGCTCCGCGTGGCTAGCTTTAACTAGCCTCGCGAGCTTCTATATCAAAAGCCTCGCGACCCCTAAAGAAGAAGAAATCTCGAGGGATTCCCCTGCCCGTTGCTCTGCCCGGCCCTTCCGGCCCTCCCTTCGTGTGTTCTCGTTGCTCGTTGCTTTGCCCGCCTTCCTAACGCTCCCTTCTTTTTCTTCGCTTATTGTGTTACGCTCGTTGCTTTGTTGCTCGCTCGTTATTTCTTATTCTTATTGCTTACAACGCCGTTTTTTTTAGCTTAATCCTCGATAGTATCGCACGGCCCGTTTAACCGGGCTAAAGATCCCGTAGATCCCTCTTTTAGTACGTTCGATGCGTTTAATGCGTTCGATGCGTTCGTTGCGTTTAATTAGGTTACGTTCCTTTAGTTCGACCTTACTAGGTTGTTATTGTTTATAGCCTTTAAAGAAGAACTACTAGTATAGGAATAAGGGATAAGGGATACGTATAAGGTGCAGTTGCGGGCACGTGATCCACGTGACCCACGTAATCACGTGTACGCAACGAGACTATATCTCCGCGATGCCTTCCCCTCTTTTAGCTAGTAAGACAGATATAATACATATATACCGGTTAACCCTAATAGTAGAGCCTAACTAATACTATATCTTAATATAAAGAGTACCTTCCTTCTAGCAAAAGATATATACTTTACGTATTTCTATATTAATTATTTATTAATTCTAACTTATATAATATATATATTCTATTATTATTATAATAAAGGGATTTACGTATAGTATTTATACGATTATTATTATAGGAATAAGGGATATCCGTTCTTTTAGCACGATTGCAATCTACGTGATTAAATAGATTACGTACGGGCAACGCCTATATAGATGCGTTATTAACTATACGATGCATTAATCGTATATATCGGGGACCCCGGTAATAGCGTTACTAACTCGGCCGCCCTTACGATAATTAAGTTATTAACTTAATCGCCCTTATAGGCATAGCCCCGACATCGCAATAAGGGCTCGTAAAGGGCAGGCTTTAGGCCCTATTAATATACGCGTTTATAGCCTATATAAAGGGGCTATTCGTCGCCCTTTAGTTAATAGATATTATAGACTAATCTAGCTAGTTTATAACCCCTTTTATTTATTTAACTAACTAATACTAATTAGTAATTAAACGATTAATTATAGATTAGTAAGGTAGAAGAGATAGAGCTTAATCGTTAAAAGTATATTAGATCTTTATCCTTAGCGGATTCTATTGCCTATACCTAGAGACGGTCTTTTATACTAAGAATAAGGAACCTACGCGAGTTAGAGCCGACGAAGCTATTACGATATAGCTAGCTCTCGGTGGCCGCCGATAAGTTCTTTCTTAGCTCTTATTTAATCCCGTCTCGCTTTAAGAAGAAGAAGAGTTACGTTAAGCAATAGTACGTCCGTAACGTAAGATAACCTTCGTAACGACCTTTACAATCCCCTTTAATAATAATAGTGTATTTTATTTAATTATACTATATCGGACCCTATCGATAACCCTAACGCTCCCGGTCTTACACCGGAAGTAACTAAGCCTAACGATAACCCTTTTCCCGGTTAGCTAAAAGGCATTAATATCTTCGGTTTATACTAAAATAGAGTTAATATTACATTCTAAGAGATAGACGTTACTTATAATAATATAAATAAGAAAGCAGTTATAACTTACGTAGCTTAGTTTATTATCGTTAATCTCGGCTTAACTATTTATAGATATAAGCTATTCTTAGACTTTTAAGAATACTTTAACAGATAGATAGAGGCTATATAAAACCGGGCAGATAAATATTTTAGGAAGACCTTTAAATCCTTCTTACGAGCCCGTAGGATCTAGACCGGCGCTTAAAACCTTAGTTATATAGTATCGTTTTTAATGCTTTAGCGCTAATAAATTCCCCCGATTTAGCTAAGAGACGAACTACTATTAGAATAGTCGAAATTCTATAATAAACGAACCCGAGAATTCGTAAGAAATATATCCGTTGTAGCCCCGGCTGCTATAACTAACCCTCCTTCCCTAATTGTCCTAAGCACGGTCCTAATAGCACCTCTTAATGCCCCGGCTCTTATAGCAACCTTTGCGACGGCACCGTCTACGCCCGTAGCTATCCCCCCTACGCCTTTAACCGCCCCGGCAGTTATATTCGCGCTAGAACCCTCCTTTGCCCCGATAGCCTCGATACGTGCTACCTCTATCGATCCTACCTTATACCTACGAGATTAAATACCCGGCATATTCCCGAACCCTTAGGCCCCTCTGTTCTAAGATATATGAAAAACGCTAATAATACTTTACCCGACTTGATATTAATTCTCTAAGACCCCTCTAATTAATATAACGGTAAAGGCAGCCTATACGATAGTCCCCCCTTACGACGTTTTAAACGAAGAGATAGACGTAGACCTCTTATAAAAGTTTATTAAGCTATAGGATAAAAGCAAGAATTATATAGGTAAGCCCTATAACATTCTTAATAATAAAGTCTATATCTTTACGGACGTTTATTATACTATTAAAGCCCGGCCTAGCTATTTCTATACCTTCTTTCCCTAGATCCTACCCGGCCGAGCCTAAGACTACTATATCTAGCATATAGAGTAGGATAGCACGTTTAGGCAGGCCTACGATATAATAAAGGCTTACTTTGATATAAAAGTAAAGTATTAGCACTATTAGGTAGATTAAAGCACTATAACTTTTAAAAAGCTATAAGTTAAGCACTTAAATAAGACCTAATAGGAAGTCCTATAGACCCTTTTTAATAAGCTATAATAATATTAACGCGCCCTAGGATTTAAGTTCGCTTAAGACCTCCCCCTTCGCACTATATTGCTTAACGCGTGCCGAAACGTCCCGGAATTTAGCTATACGCTATATAACCCCCCTAAGACCGTAGAAAAGCTATTCTCCGCGCTGCGTTTCTCCCTAAAGACCTATCTATCGATATAGGCCGAGAACGGCACGTCCGGCACATTTATGCAATATTATCGTAGCGAGGTAATAAATATAAATAATAAATATAATTTATTAGGCGTATTCTACACCGACCGTAGATATACTAACAACCGCGGCAACGGCCGTAGGTTTAGCGGGGGCAGCGGACGAAGCTACCGTAGCCTTCGTAGCGGCGGTAGTAGCTTTAGCAACCGCTAATAGTCGAGGAAGTGCTTCGTTTATTAGAAGGAAGGCTGCTAGTCGATAAAGCATACCCTAGAGGAACGAGCTAGGTCTAAGGCTTAATACTACGCGCAATGCCTTCTAACCGGCAACCCTAGCATAGGATTCAAGGCTTATCTTACTAAATATAAAGGTAATAAGACTCTATAGGCCGCTATCGAGTAGCGTAACGATAAGGCTAATAACGACGAAGAACTAACTAAGTAGTAAGCCTCGTGAATCCTATATTAGCAGTCCTTTAACTATTTAATTATAGGCGAAGACGTATAAAGGATAGACTAATTAAGCGTCCCGGCTATATAATTCGTCTTTATCCGTTACTTAAAGGACCGCTTTTACGGCATCCTCGTAGACACTGGAGCAGCTATAGTCTCTACGGTAGGTTAAGACTAATACCTCGCCCTATAACGAGAAGACCTATCTATTATACTCGACGAGTCTACCGCCGGCTAGGCATATATTAAATTTAGTAGCGGCGAGGACGTGCGTTCCCTCGGCTCTATTGCCCTTAAGACCCCTATTAGCCGTATTACGTTCTACGTGATAGGAATAACGACGCCCTTTCTCCTCTGCCTAGCTAATATAGATCGCTTAAGCGTATACTTTAATAATACTACCGATACGATTATCGGTCTAGGTGTTAGCGTCCTTATTGTTTATAAATAGGGATATCTATAGTTCTTCTTTAGTAAGGAAGAAAACGTAGTCGCCTTCTTAACTAAAGCCGAGATATAAACGCCCTACCGCCGCTTTAGCCACCCGGCCGTTAATAGACTTTACTACCTATTAAAATAAGTAAGGCATAACGATATCTTAGTAAAAACACTTAAGGATATCTTAAAATTCTGCTATTACTGCTAGCTCTACGCACCGGCCCCCCGGAGGTTTAGGTTTATATTAAAGGATAACTAAGAATTTAATTTCGAGGTCGTTATTAATATAATATACCTAAAGGTCGGTAGTAGCACCCGCCCGGTGCTATACGCGGTCGATATAGCGATATCTTTCTAAAGAGCGCGATTCCTCCCGTCTATATCGGCTAAAGATACCTAAGAGACACTTAAGGCACTATAGATCGATATATACCTTAGCCCCTCTAACTTTATCCGGTATAACGTAGGCACTAACTTCGCCTTAACTAAGTTTCGTAATAAAGCTCGTATTATAAGTATTACGTATACCTAGATCCCTGTTAAGGCATATTAGTCTATAGGTAAGGTTAAAAGGTATTATAGCCCGCTCCGTCGTGCGTTTAAAATAATATACGCCGAGATCGGTAGGATAACGGCCCTTAAATCCGTCCTATAAATAGCTATTAAAGCCGTAAATAATATAGTAGGACTAAACGGCCTCGTCCTTACGCTCCTCGTCTTTAAAGCATACCTACGGATAACTTATAACTCCCCTCCTTCGGCAACTACGGTATAAAGAGCCGCGACTATCTAAAAGGCTATAAAGGCCTTACGGTAGCTCTCCGCTACGCGATAAGTTAGGGATAGCTTATAAGCTCGAAACGGCCCTTTAACCCTTAATAAACACTCTATTGCTACCACTATAGAGTAAAGTCCGCGTCTAGAGAGAGAAGCGAGGATAGTAAGGTCTATATAAGATTGCCTTTATTAACGGCTATAACGTTACTATCGAGACCGTTAACGGCCCTATAGTCTTCCGTTCTACCCTTATGCAGCCGTACTACTATAGTAAGGACGATACCCTAGATCCCCTTGCCCTCGATAATATAAACACCCTCTCTAAGGTCGATTCCTCTACTCCGGACGAAATTCCCGAGCTAGATCCTTCCCCCTCTCTAGCACGGGCACTGCCGGCTCCGCTATAGCCCCGCAAACGCAGACGTCCCCCGGGCTTAAGGAATAAGCTAAAGACCGTAACCTTCTATAATTAATTCCTCGTTAAGAAGGAAGAAGATATACTACGGCTATCGACTAAGCTACGTAATAACGACGTTATTACTACACCCGGCGCCCCTTTTAAAGAATTAGACTAACGAGAAATTAACGATCTCGTAACCCGCGGAGTATTTAGCTTCGAATAGTACGATAAGTCTATTTATAGATAATACCGTCTATTTAGATCCCGAATAGTCCGGGAAGTAAAGGGTCGTAAGGTTAAACCCTATAAGAAGTCCCGATTAGTAATCTAAGGCTATAGTAATATAGAGAAAAGCTCGCTCGTAACCTATTCCCTTACTATTTAACGTATTAGCTAGCGCTTAATCCTAGCACTTACCCCCGCCTTACTTCGCTAAGGCATAAGCTTATCTCTCCGCGACATTATATAGGCCTATCCCTAAGCTTAAATAAAGCTTAATCGTGTGGTATTAGCGGCTCTCCCGATAGAGCTTTAAGGCAAGTACCTAGAGGGCATAATTATAAGAGTTATTAGACTATTATACGGTCTTATAGAAGCCGGTATATATTAGTAGAAGACCGACTATAAACACTACGTTAAGAGCCTTAATATAGCTCTCTCTACCTATGACTTATGCCTTCTAATTACGAATTAGGGACCTAATGCATGCAATACACCCTTTAGCTAGCCGCCTAGGGTGCTAACATTAGCAATAGATAAGATAGTAGGGAGCTATTCCTAGCTCCCGGGGCTCGCCACCCACCCTAATAAACTATCCTTCTTTACCTACCTTTCCACGCTGCTTAGTGTATTAGGACCCGACGACTTTAGCCTCGTCGGAATACAGACGGATAATACCCTAATGCTCGGTTTAGACACCTTTTCGGCATAGGAAGAAAAAGAGCTCGAGATAGCTTAATTTTGCGCTAAGCCGAAGGCTTAAATAACCTTAGGGAATGCTATAGACTTTAATAGAGTAAAACTAACGCTTTACGACGACGTTTTACTCCTATAGCAGAAGGGATAGGCCTTAAGGATTAAGGTAGTCGACTTACAGGCTCGTGATAAAGCCTAGCAGTACCTTAAGCAACGCGCTCGTGCTACGTACGTCGCCTCTATCTATTAGCCCGAGGCCTTATTCGATATCTCCGTCGTAGCCTAGGTCTAAGCCCCCGAAGAGAAGGATTATAATAATATCCTTAATAAGCGCCTCTAGTAGTAGATCGACTATTAATAACGTAGACTTATATACCGACTAATTAATCTTAAGACCGCTAAGCTCGTAGTGTTTACGGATAGCTTATTCGCAAACAACCGAGACCTTTCGTCTTAGTTAGGCTTCGTTATTACGCTCGTTAATAAGACCGAGCGTACGGATACGTACTTTAGGATTAATAGCAATATCGTCTATTAAAGCTCGACGAAGTATAAGCGAGTAACTAGTAGCGTTCTTACGAGCGAGATCTACGGCATAGTTAACGGCGTAGACCTTAGCATCTCCTTTATTACGACCCTCCGTATAGTTAAGGAACGGCTTTAGCTCTTACTAATCCCTCTTATTATATATACTAACTTATACTCCCTCTACGAATGCCTTATTAAGCTCGGCACTACGAAGGAGAAACGCCTAATAATCGATATTATAGCGTTGCGTTAGTTATATAAGCGACGGGAGATTAAGGAGATTAGGTAGATCTACGGGGAAGATAACCCCGCCGACGCTATAACGAAGGCATCGCTAAATAAGGCCCTTAAACGCCTTATTAATACAAACAGCCTCTTAATTAGGATAGAAGCCTTCGTCCTTCGCCTATAACGACTAACGGTATTCCCTTTATTCTGCCCCCTTTTTTATTTATACTTATTAAATGTATTTATTAGGCCTTTTACCTAATATATCGTTCTTCCTATTTCCCCCTATATTTAGATTATAGGCTTAATATATAGCAACTATAAAGAAAAGTTACTAGTATAGGAATAAGGGATATCCGTTCTTTAGGCACGATTGCAATCTACGTGATTAAATAGATTATATGCGGGCAACGCCTATACGGATGCGTTATTAACTATACGATGCATCGATCGTATGTATCGGGGACCTTAGTAATAGCGTTACTAACTCGGCCGCCCTTGCGATAATTGAGTTATTAACTTAATCGCCCTTACAGGCATAGCCCCGACGTCGTAGGCAAGGGCTCGTAAAGGTCCGGCTTCGAGCCCTATTAATATACACGTTTATAGGCTATATAAAGGGGCTATTCGTCGCCCCTTAGTTAATAGACATTATATACTAGAATCTAGTAGTTACAACCCCCTTTGTTTGTTTAACCAACTAATAGTTAAAGCTATATTATAATAGCTATATAACTGTTAAATACGCAGCTAGTTTATAACGTAATAACGCAACGTAAGAAAATACCTCTTTAACGTAGTAGTTAGGCTAATAGCCTTTATTAATAATTAGGCGGTCTAGACTACCGCTTTATGCTAGCAACCGTGCTTTAGGGTAGCCTTACTAATAATCTTACCGAACGTTATAGTAGGAAATTTTAGGAAAGGAACTAAAGAATTAAATAATAAAATATTCGTCGGGGCTATTCGTTTAGGGCTATTCGTACTAAGGCTTATTCGATAGGGGCGGTTATAAGGATTAGACTTATTAGACTTAATGTCTAGGAACCCCTTTAGGGACGATTCCTAGTTAAGCATATTAATAATATTACTCTACCGAAAGATTATTCTTTTTGTTAAACCTGCTATTAGTATTTAATATTTACAGCGAATTGTTAGAATGTGTTTAACCGAACAATAGCATACGATGAGATGACCTTCCCGATTGGTTTAAATATAAACATCCGGAGGTTTAAGGTTCGAACCGTATCGACGAATTCTTTTATTATAGTTAATTAAGCAATAGAATAGGTAAAGGAATAAGTGCGCGAATAAGCGCGTAATTAAACAATGAAGGGGCGCGTAATTAAACAAGGAAAAAGCGAAGGAAAGAGCGTTAAAGATTAAGGCCGTACGACGAAAGCTTCTATCCTTACGGTTAGCGCGTTAGTCTTAACGAAGCGTTTAAGAGACTTATTCGGGGAGGACTTCGTTAATGCATTAGCTAGGTTGTTATTCCTATTAATCTATCGGACTTCTATAATCTCCCTTCGCTCGTATAACTAACGAAGCGATATAACATCGATTATTAGTCGCTTTTCTTTCGTTATAGTAAGCTTTATAAGACATTCGTAGAGCGAATACGAGTCTATATAAAGGATTAAAGGCACTAGAGGCAGCCGCAGGCGTTCTATAATTATCTTAATCGTTATAGCGAGGCAAATGCCGATATTAACGCCTCTAACTATGCCGTAGACCTCTAAGGCTAGAACGCTGCGTGTAACCCTTTTGCACTTAGTAGAGCTTTAGTACACGATGTTGCCTTTAATCTCGAAGTGGCTGTTAGACCGGGTCTCTATTATAAGTGCAATAATAAAGCCTAGTTGCGAAGAGAGGTCTTCGTTATTTGCAAAAGAGCTATCCGTAAATACTAGCAGCTTCGCATTCGCAAGATTAACTAGTTCGTACTTTAGGCCGCGTTTCTTATAGTCTATTTGCTATTGCAGGCGTTTGTTAATCGTTACGCAGTCTTTTTCGTTAGGGTTTTAAACTTATGCTACTATAGAAAGGTTAAAAGAAGCTTCCGGTTGGCAAATTAACGCGACGTATGCTCCTCGGGCTCGCTATTCTATATACCTCTACGTATAGTTATAATCCCGAGCGATAATAGTCTTAAGCTTTTCTAATTAACCCTTTTGCTAAAGAAGAAGATCCTTATCTTAGAGTATTAGCCTAGCCCTATTGAAATTAAGCACCGAGCCGGCAGATATCTTAGTCTTCGGCTTTGCTTTAAACTTAGCCTTTTAAAGCTGCTCTTCCTTAGCATTTAAGAAGGTGCGTATGCCTAACATTAACGTATTATCCGTCTATAGGCTAACTATCCCAAATTTATTAAGGGTCCTATTCGCGATTAATAGGCATAAGTCGTACGTCGAGGTTAATATATTAAGTCGGATAACGTAATACTTATAATACGTTCGGAACTAATATAGTCCTAACTCCGCGATCCCGTAAAGGGGTCGAATTATACGGATAATAGTCCCTTCCGGGTATCGTCCTTACATTTCGGCGGGCAGCCTAGTTAGGATAGTCCTAAATAGCTTAGTTTCGGCTTATAGGTAGGCCTAAGTGATATCTTATAACGAAAGAGTTATGCCGTAATGTTAAAGAAGTCCCGGAGCGAGGGCTAGGATTAGCCGCTAGCTAACGCGTTAAATCGTCGGTAATTGCGTTAATAAGGTCGTCTTCTCTTCGTTATTATATCCTTAAACAACGAGTCGTGACTTCTCGTATAGTTTCTTATCCTTCCCTTTCACTTTACGTACTATCCTCGATTTAAAGATACGGTGACCTCCGTAGATAGCTTTATCGTAGCGTTCGAAGCTAAAAACACTACGGGCAACGAGGTTATCGATCTTTTGTCTATCTAACTCTTTAAATAGGGCTCCTAGCGTTGTGATAACTCCTTTCTCCCGCAAATTAAGTGCTAATTCGTAGGCATCTTCCTCCTTCTTAATAATAAAGGCTTAAGGAGGGGGAAGGGGAATAGGGAGCTTTAGCTTATTCTTTGCACTAGGTAGACGGCTACGTCTGCGTGGCATCGGGGGCGTAGGAGTCGGAGCGGGAAGTATAGTCGTTAGGTTAGGAGGAGTCTCTTCCTTTAAAGCAAGAGGAGTCGGTTTAATCGCGCGAAGTAGGGGCTAAGGAGACAAGTCGTCTCGAAGGTAGGGCTATACGACTATAGACCGAAAGACTTAAGGTCCGTTGACGGTGTTAATAGTAATGTTATAACCGTTAATTACAGCAATCTTAAATAGGCCCTACTATCCTCCCTTTTCCCGCTAGACTCGGACTTTACTTTATAGTAGGAGAGTAATAGTTTTAACTATTAACGGACCGTTCCTTATATAAAGGGCATCTTACACCTGCCTTTCTATAGATAGTCGCCGAAGCAATTTTATCGCCTTTTGTATACCTATAGACCTTTTTAGGGTTATAGCTAACGGGGGCGAGTTAATAGTCATCCGTAGGTACGCACTAAAGACGAGAAGTATAAGGATAAGGCCGTAGGGTCCGGCTATATCGTTAACGGCTTTTATAGCTATCTAAAGGACTGCTTTAAGAGACGTAATAGTCTTAATCTTTACGTAAAGGATTTTAAATGCATAGCGTAAAGGAGCGTAATACCTCTCGACCTTCCTAATCGACGTATATAACTCTATAGGGATCTGCTTGCAGGTTATTCCTATGATCTTTACTATTAAAATTACTGTTATCGTACGGCACGATCTATTGCTTTTCTCACTGATCTTTCCGTCCGATTATTTACGTTACCTGTTTTTCCTTAGGTCTACGCGGCTGATTTCGTCCGAGGATTTTTCCTATATATAGAGACTAGTTAGCCTCCCTATTAGATAAGATAAGAGCTATTATTCTTAGTGTTTTACACCTTATAGCTTTTAATCCTTCCTTATAGGCTATTTAAGCCTTAGAGCCTCTCTTCCCTTTTTAATTGCTATTACCTAAATGTCGAGAACCCGACTGCCTAGCGTTCGATAGTTATAAGCCCGGACGAACTTCTCTACGCATAGAGAGTTCTAACGGCTTATATTTTTAGCCTACTAACGCTACGACTTACGGTAGTAAAGCCTTTGCCTTTATATCTAGCGAATCGACTCCTAAAGGACTAGTGTAATTATTGTTTAAAGAGCGTTATTTAATCTAGCGAATCGACTTACGGAGGACTAGTTAGTACGTTTACCCTATTCTATTAGTGTTTTCCTACACCTAGTTTAGTTTTTACGGTTTGTTTGCATATATTATATATCTAACTACCCTTTTCCGGTGATTTTACTATACTTTTACCTACGTTACTATATCTATTATAGCCGATATTACTTCGAAGACTATTTTAAATAGACTAGCGGACTAAGACCGATAGATCTTAACGATCTAGAAATACGCACTCGCTTAAGGGATTTAAGAGAAAATCGACCCTTCTATTACGCTTAAACTTTAGAAACCCTTATTGCCTCTTCCCGTAGAGCCAATAGCTAGAATAGTTAACGCGACCGTTGCTAATATTACTAGTTTATCTATAGAAGAACTTAAGAGGTTTAAGTTTCTCTTTTCCCGGTACCGTACATTGCTTTAAGCCTATAAAGACTAATAGAAATCTCTTACGTTAATCTAGCAGTTTATTGTTTAAAACATTAGGAACTACTACTTAATAATTGCCGACGAACATAAGGTTTCTAAGGAATTGGCTTTACTATAGCGGCGTGTAAAGCCGACTTTATAGACGCAATAGAAGACTATTCTTACGTAGTTCTATACTATTTTAAAGGCACTAGACCGGACGGATATTACGATATGGATTTCCAACTAGCAGAAGGTCCTTACCGACGCCCGGTAAATTAAGTTACCGGAATCGGAAGGTCTCCGGGCTATATAGCTTTTTCTTAAGGCTATTTAGCCTATTTCTAGCCGTTTTGCGGAATACTAGATAAATAAGATAGAGGACGATGCCCGCCTAAATAAGCTAGGCTAGGAATAATCTTTCCCCAACGGATTTAAGATATCCGAACTTTTCGAGCGCTCGTAAGCCTTAAAGGCTACGACTAAAGCGCTAAAGACTAACGCTTTTGCGAAATTCTAAGGCTAGGGAATAAAGTCCCTAGCCGTAGAATCTACTAATAAATCGGCAACTACTTTAGTAGCTACGTCCTTAGACAAGGATAAAGGCAAGAAAAAGAATAGTCCGCCGTATAGTTGCGGAAAACGATACTATTTCTAAGAGTGTTATTACTTTAACCCTTCCGTTCGAATTCTATTATAGAAACCCGATAAGGACGTCTAAAAGACTATGGACGACTACCTTAAGGTTCCGGCTAATAAGGCTAAAGTTAATGCGGTACTTCTTTGCGACGAGGAGTAGCGGAAGAATAATCTAACCGAGATAAAGACGGTATAAGCTACGGCTGCCGCTAATATTCTTACGACCTTTTTACTACTAGTTATTCTATAGACTACTATAGAATACCCGTTAAGGGATTCTTTTATTATAGATTTAGGGTCTAATAGACATATTTATAACAATAGGGAGCGTTTCTATAATTTCTAGCCTTCTTCCGAATACGTACTCGCAGGTAGTAGAAGCACCCTTATTCTCGGGATAGGCACGGTGTTTATACGCATTTCGACGGGCACTTTTTAGCTTAGTTAAGTAGCATATATCCCGTCTTTTCACACATCCCTTTATTTACTTCGTCTTCTTTATAAGGCGAATCTTTCGTAGAACCCGTAGACTAAATAGATCTCTTCTTTAATACGCACTATTTGTATAATAGAGCTAATTTATAACTAGTATATTATCGAGTATAACCCGTTAACGCCTTCTACTACGCTTCTAATAATTCTAACTATTGCTTTCGTTCCTTCTATAGATTCTACTATAGAAACCCTAGTTATAGCACTGTTTTCGGCTACTATACCGGATTCTATACTAATAAGTATAGAGGAACTTTCTCTTTAGCACTAACGACTTAGACATCCGAATAACAAAGCGCTTTTAAAAGCCCTCGGAATACTATAATCGGTGACCTTCGATAAGATAATCTCCTATAAGTCCTATAAACTTACGTAGGCTAAACGAATTATTAACCGCGAGCCGCCGCTTTTTAAAGCGACGTTTCCTTTTTCTAAGGTGTTTTACGATGTCTTATCTATATATAAAAGTTATAATAATAAGAACGTTACATTTCTTATTAAGGATAACTATACGAAGCTTATATTTCTATATGCTTTTCTTAACGCCTCTATAGACGAGCTGATTTTATATTTTAAGAGCTTAGGTCGGTATATTTCCTAATAGTTCTTACTTTCTATCGGTATAATCCATTAAGACAACGACCGAGCCCTTCGATACGATTTTTAGGATTTTATTAACTAATAGGGCATTTATAATAAGCCTACTGCTCCCTATACACCCGCTTAAAACGGCGCTGCCGAACGAGCTAGGGGGGTAGTATCTACGAAAGCTCGATCTATAAGGATTAGTATAAATTTGCCCGAGCATTTATAGATAGAAACGTAGAAAACTGCAGTGTATTTACACAATCGGATTCTAGCCTAATAGGCAGCTTCCTCTACGTTATTTCTATCGAAGTAGATTTCCCTAATAGAGATCCTTTACGGCTAGTTAAGGGATTACGACCGGAATATACCGGTATTTCTCCTTCCCTAACTATTACGATTCGATTATCTTCGAGCTTTTAGCTATAAAGCCTACCTATTAACTACTAAGGCCTTAACTAACACGTAGAAACGTAATCTTAAGTAGGAACCTTATGCGGAGGTTAGTTACTTAGTTAGGTATAATTCTATTAATATTTTTCGTATATAGATCTTATAGAGACGGGAGGTTCGTCGAGTTCGTAATATAACGTTTAATAAGACTTAGTTTTTCACCGCGTCTAAGGCATCCGAACCGCTAATATAGGTGTTATCACCGGTATATCTACTATATATTGTATAGGAAGAAGAGTAAGATAAGGCAGAGTTTTAGTCTACGCTAATAGTGCTTCCGGATAAGCATTCTAGCCTAGCAGATATTCTAGCCGAAGGCAATCCTTAGCTCCTTACTCCTAACTAAACCCCGGAACCGCCGGAGGACGTTTTTAAGAATGCACGGGATTTCTAACCTAATATTTCTATACTTTTACCTACTATAACTATAGAACTAATAGACCGACTTAAGGTATAGTTGCCTTAAGCTACTTCTCGGTCTATAGATTGAGATAATACTATTCCTATAGATAGCCTATAGACGACGAGATTTATAGGGGATTTACGCTTTACTCGTTCGAACCGTTTTTTAGGTCGATATCCTACTTTCGCCTACGTTAGGCATTTACCGGCTAATAGTAGCGCTTTTACGGCTATATTCGCTACTTTTTTTAAACCTAGGAAGATACACAAACGGGATTTGCCCGCGCTTCTAAGGTTTTAGTCTAATCTCGAGACGCATCCGTATAGACCCGAGTTTAAAGCCGCTAGAGGGGTTAAATAGGACTCCTTAAAATAGCGGAAGACCTTCTTTCCTTCGCCTACCCTAAGAGCAAACGCGCTAGTGCGTCCTCTTCTATTAATATAGGCATTCGATTATAAGTTTAATAAGCACGGCTACCTTAGGAAGTTTAAGTCTCGCCTTTATATACGAGGAGATCTTTAGCCGTTTAGCGGAAAGGAAACTTACGCCGCGACGCTTATAGCATAAAGTTTTCGTATTATAATTGCTATTACTGCTAAATTTAGTATAAAAACCCGCTTACTTAACGTAGTTAACGCCTTTACGAATGCCGATCTAAATAAAGAAGTATATATCTACTTCTTAGACGGATTTAAGATATTTAGTTTTATAATTCGGTTAATAAAGGCTTTATATAGGCTTCGCCGTTCGCCGCTTCTTTAGCAATAGGAACTATCTAGGTCTCTTACCGAGCTTAGCCTTTAGCAAAACGCGGAGGATCCTTGCATTTTTATATCTACTATAAGTAGTATTATTACTTTCTTCTTTATAGATAATATTATTATCCTTTTCCGTAAGGAGAACCGTAAGGCTACTAACGATTTTATATATTGCTTTAAGAAGAAGTATATAGTTACCGACCGCGGAGAGCTTACCTATTTCCTTAGGATAAGAATTATTTAGGACTATAAGCAGCGAAAGCTTTAGTTATACTAGGACGTTTACCTAGATAAGATTGCTTCTAAGTTTAGTTTAATCCTTACTTCTACGGTTCTATAGCCTATTTCGACCCTTTATTTATTCCTACTTCCCGAGAAGCTAGAGAAACACTAAGGATAGGCTACGGATAACTAAATCTACTACTTTTAGTCTTTAGTCGGTTCCTACAATTACGCGACTATTTTTACCCGTCTCGACGCTGTAAAATCGTCGAATTCTTTAGCGGAGCATATATAGAACCTATCTACGCTCTATATTAAGCTCGTAGAAAGCTTAGTAACTTACCTATACGAATCACGTTTCCTTACGATTGAGTTTTTAGATATAGACGAGTAAGAACTCGTTATAGCTTCCGATACCGCCTCCGCCGACGACCTAAACACTCGTTATTCTTCTAAGGGCTATTTTATTAGCCTATTTAACGGTCTAATCGCGTAGAGTGCCCGGAAATAATCTACGGTTATTACTTCCTTTACTAAGGCCGAACTTCTTATAGTCTCTTCTACCGCGAAAGAGCTAATTTCTATTCTTCGTTTATTTAACGATATTTCCCTATAGCTAGATATTCCTATTCCTACTATTTTGTGTAATAACACCTAGATAATCCGCCTAGTTTCCGCTGAGATTCTAAAGATTTAGACCGCTTTAAAGCACGTTAAAATTCACAACTGCTAGGCCCGATAGGAATTCTTACGTAATACCTTTAACATTAAATATATCCCTTTTAACTAGATAGTTGCGGATAGATTAACTAAATTGCTTCTACGATAACGTTTTTAAACGTTCTTTTGCTAGCTTCGACTTACGGATATTTCTTCTAGGATTTAAGAAGAAGTCGATAATAATTCTAACTAGCCGGAAGTTATTCCCTTCTAGCTAGGGGGGTATGTTAATATTACCGTCTTCCCTATTTGCTTTCTACTAGGAAATCCCCGGTTCTTCCCTAGATTCTACTATAGAATTCCACGGGCTTTTACGGGCATTACCCTATACTTCTATAGGCGTATTTACCCTTTTTTCTTTAGTTATATTTTACTATGGTTTTACGGTGATTTTACGGTTATTTACACGGTCTTTACCTATAAAATCTCTTCCCTTCTATAGTCTTCTACCGTAGAATTCTAATTCTCTTCTACGGCTTTTACTATAGAATTCACCGTGGAATTTACTAGTCTTCTACTAGACTGCTTATTTATTTGCTGACTATATAGCTTATTTATCGTACGGCACGATCTATTGCTTTTCTCACCGATCCTTCCGTCCGATTATTTACGTTACCTGTTTTTCCTTAGGTCTACGCGGCTGATTTCGTCCGAGGATTTTTCCTATATATAGAGACTAGTTAGCCTCCCTACTAGATAAGATAAAAGCTATTATTCTTAGTGTTTTACACCTTGCAGCTTCTAATCCTTCCTTACAGGCTGTTTAAGCCTTAGAGCCTCTCTTCCCTTTTTAATTGCTATTACCTAAATGTCGAGAACCCGACTGCCTAGCGTTCGATATTTGCCTTATTGCGGAACTCTATTAAGGCAAAATTAGTCTTTGCGTCGTGTTTAATCGTATTAGGAGGTCTAAGGTAGCTATCAATCTAAAGGGCTCGAAGGACTTCCTAGGTATCCTTAGCTAATATAGAAGGAAGGAACCTAGCCCCTTAGAACGCTATTATAGAGTTAACGACGTATAGAATAGGTTGTTAAGGGCTCCTAAGGTATATTACGTCTACTATAATCTCGTAATTGAATTCTTAGTTATCTTTTAGCGTAAACTTAAAACGTCTAGGTGCCTATAAGTATATTTAGCAGTAATAATAGAATTTAGAGATTGATTTAAGCTATATAGTCGTTATATTATAGCCGGCCTGCTTAAGTAGGTAATAGAGTCTCGAAACAGCTAGGTGCCTAAAGCGGCGATATAGAGTTTATATCTTACTCTCTATTAGAAAGGAGATCGTTTCTTCTGCTTTTAATAAGAAGAACTATAGGTGACCCTATTTGCGAATTACTAGGATCCGGTTGCCTAGATCGCTAGTCCCTAGCGTATTCGTTGTGTTATTAAAGTAGATCCTAAGTCGGTCTATGTTAGTAAGAGAGAGCAGAAAAGGGGTATAGGTCTTAAGAATGTAAAAAGTCACTCGACTAATAGGGGTTTCGAGGGCGATTAAACTAAGGGATTAAATAGGAGTGCTAGTTCTAAATCGGATGCTAGCTTTCCCGGCTATAGAGCTATTAAGCATAATAGAAGGTTCCGTTCGCTATAAAGCGAAGTATTGCTCCTATCCTACTATTAATACTCTAGCCGTACTAGTGTCGATTATAATCCTTTAGAACTATTAACGGGAGTAGCGATCCTCGATTAGGAATTAGTCGGCAGGGATTAATTAATCTATGTCGTAGACGTCTTCGCCGGTCTAAAGGTATGTAAAGGCGGCCTCGTAGAGTATTTAAGTTACTGCTTAGTCCGGCTCGGCAGCGTTATCGGCGTCTTCTACGTCCTAGTACTCGTTAGCGTCGCCTTTAGCATCGGGTTTATAACTTTTAAATTCGGTTATATATGCTATAAAGTTAGTAGTAGAGATGCTATCGTTAAAACATTGCGTAAGGTATTAGTCCTTAGACCGTTAACGTTCCTTAGGCGTATGTTTGGTTGACTAACAGCCTTCCCTATAATAGACGAAATACTTCTTAGTCTAGGTTAAGCGGTTATTAAAGCTATTCCCGTAGCTGCTACCGCGTCCTAGTAGACGGAAGGGTGTGCTACGGTTATATCTAAAGCCTTATAGATAGCCTCTACGTCTACCTTATCCGTAGCTTCGTCTACGGAATCTACCTTATCTACGATTGCTCGAGTATCTTCGGTTAAGGTACTATTAATCGTTATAATTTAATGCTTTATCCTATAGGAACTAGCTAGACGGGTTGCGTGCTAGGTGTGTCTTAATAGATGCACGTAAGTCTGTAAATACGGTTTCGACCTTTTAGGCAGGCTTAAAGAGAGCGTATTCTAGCTCCGGAACACTACGGCACGCGTTAATAAACGACGTACGAAGTGGTATATTACCTTCGTAGTCTTTTCCTAGGGCTCTCTAATATAGCTAAAGCTTATTAAAGAGAGTCTATAGTACCTTATAAAGCGGTATCGTAGGATTCTCTACGCGGACCTTATTAAATATAGTTATTGTTTAGTCCGTAAAGTAATAACTATAGTTAATATCCGTGTTAAAATGTTGTTTAATAGTATTATAGGTTGCACGGAACGATATAGTTAATTTAATATAATAGATATAAAAGGTCTCGGCTCTATCCGTTAGGATCTAGGAGAATAGGTTATAGAATTAACCTAGTTAGACCTTAGGCTTATAGTAGGTCCTTATAAATATATAGACCTTATCGTCGAAGGGGTTATAGGGCTATCCTATATAATACTTATCCTTCCTCTATAGCTTTACGAACTTCTACTAGAGGTCTGCATCTATATCGACGTTCGGAACGTCGATTAGAGGGATCGTAGTATAAGCATTAAGTAACGGCAAAGGGGCAATAGTTATAATAGCATTAGCAGGGGGAATAAGAGCTTAAGAAATAAGGGCAATAGTTATAGCAAGCACATCGGGGATAGGGGCAGGCATAGGGATAGTCGGTTGGTTAAACTAATATATTGTAGGGTGTATAGTCTATTGTTGTTGCGTTGCACTAGGGACAGTTGTCTAATCGGTTAGAGCCGGGTCTAGGGCCGGGCTCGGGGCTATAGTCGGTAGTATGAATATAACGATCGTGCCTTAATTAAATGTCTGATTTATATACTCTTTTATAGGCTATTGTAGTAGTTCTAAGATAGTCTATAGTTTAAGGAACTATATGTTAAAGCCTTAATTGTCTAGGCCGGTGTAGATCCTACGTCTCTTTAGGAGCTTACGTAAGGAACGTTTATAGGTCTAGTATACCCTATCCTATGTCTATAGAAGCTATCCTTAAAATTGTTCTTAAAAGAAGGCAATAGCTTCGTAGCTTTAGTTGTCTTTATCGTACGCACACTTATAGAGGAACCTTATAACGTATATAGTAGCCTCTGCTTTACTTAGGTTCTCGAGATCGGGTTGTTATTGTATATCCTAGATACCTATATAGGTGTATTAGTAGTCGTTTTCTAGGATAGGGGTGATCTTTAATAGCTTATCGCGCCTTATATTATCTACGCGGGTGGGGCTTAATGAAGTTATAATGTTAATATTATACGTAATAGTCTTTATGTGTTTTATTGGCGTAAGGGATTTTCTTACGAAGTTATCTTCTGCGTTAGGGACGCACTATAGGTTAACGTTACTTTTCTTCCTTTAGGAAGCGAGACGGGATTAATAAATAGCTTAAGAGATCTCGAAATAGCGTTAACGCGGTAACGTTGTAGATAATAGAGCTCGTTTAAAGCATAAAGATAATTTAGCGGGGCATTTCCCCCCCCTATTTAATAAGGGGGAAAAAGAGGGTTATATAACGTACTAGCATGACCTAGGCGTATAAAAGGGAAAGGAAAGGAGGAAGCATTTAATTACGGACATAAGATTGATATAACACAACTGAATTAACTTAATTTGCCCTCTTAAAGATTTAACGATTTCTCCTTAAGGACTTCTACCTATAAATTATTAAAGAAAAACGATTATTGCCGTATAGCTTCTGCGATACTCGCATCTAGTCGGTATTAGCATAATCAAATGATCCTAAAAATACGGAGAAACTAATCGAAATAGGAGCCCGAAAAACGGGATTTAAAGGATTACTCCCCGAGTAGGATATCCTAACTTACATAGAAATTGACTAGCCGAGGCTATAACACAACTACCCTACGAATTTCTGCTATTCATCCTAACCCTTAGTATAGCGACTGCTGCGCTTGCTTTAGGGTGTATGCCCTTTCCTCCGTTAAAATAACTACCTTTAGGTGTTCCCTCGTAGGGTGTTTTATACCGTCGATAGTTAAGGATCTTGTCTCTTCTACCTAGCTGTCTGTGATTAACTAAGTCAACTACTAATTAGTGTTAGTAGGTCTTTAGGTCGACCTTATAGGGTAAACGGTGTAGTTATATTAGGTTATATTGCTAGCTAAGTAAGGGGAAGCTATCGCGGTAACGTAGCTCCCTCGTACGTGCATGTAATCCTAGGGATTACGTGCATTACGTGTGTGCGACTATATTATCGCACGTAGCTAGCTATTCCTATATATAGGTCTATATAGTAGATTATCCGACTAAAAGTGATTTCCTTCTAAAGAGAGGCGAAGGAGGAAAGCTCGGCTAAGGTCGGCTAAAACGATATAACTCGCGTG
The DNA here is from genome assembly GCA_012934285.1 of Ophiocordyceps sinensis. NCBI lineage: Eukaryota > Fungi > Ascomycota > Sordariomycetes > Hypocreales > Ophiocordycipitaceae > Ophiocordyceps > Ophiocordyceps sinensis. Next base: position 1,333,206 of record JAAVMX010000007.1, read on the forward strand.
TAGGACTTCCGCTTATTAGGGTTCCCGTTCTTAACTTTACTAATTAAGCGACCTTAGGCTAGAAGACTAGTCTTACGATCCTATAGAGGGGCAATAGAGGCGCTATAGTATAGAATAAGATTGCGAATATACCCTATAGCGCCGATATAGTGTTTAAGAGCGGCGAGGTTATCGGGGAATAAAAGCTTCGCGAAGGCAGCGAGCCTATGCTTTATAGTACTTATCCTAAACGCGTCGATACGGAATCCGAGTAGCTCTATAAAAGGGTAGCCGATCTAGCTCTTAGTAGGGCTTATAGATAGGTTAAGCGATGCGAAGAGCTTAAAGATAGCCTCGAGATGTTAAAAGTATTCCTCTTCCGTAGCGGAGTAAATAATAATGTTATTAATAAACGCGCGGCTATAGCCCTAGTACGGACGGAGAACTCGGTCTATATAGCGTTATACGTACGCTAGGCTATTACGAAAGCCGATAGGTGTAACTATTAGGCGCTCTAGACCTTAATGACTTATGATAGTAAACCTACCTTAATGCTTAAGTTTAACTTAAAACTAATAGAAAAAGGCGGAAGCGTCGATAGCAGTTATAAAACGGGCGCTTAAGAGCTTAGCAATAATAAAGCTTTGTAATAGTAGAGGGTAGGAATCTAAGATAGTAATACTATTAACGGCACGTAGGTTAATAACGACTCTGCCTTTAGTCTCGCCTTAGGCTATACGCTAAACCACGAAGACCGGTGCTATAAACGGCGTAGGCTCGTCGGCCTACTCTAAGCGGCCTTACTTATAAAGTAGGTTAAATATATCGTCGATAACCTTCCTATCGCGAAGCCCTTATAGGTAAGGCCTTTAAGCGACTCGTTTTTCGTGCTAATTGTCGATTAAGGGGATTGTTAATTCCTTTCCGGGTTCTATAACGGCGGTGCCTATATCTCGCTAGAGCTAGGAGTATTTCCTAAGAAGCTTTTTAACGCGGCGCACGAAAGAGGGGCTATAGTCGAAAATATAAATACCTGCTTTAGTGCATTTTTCCTAAAGCTCTAGTAGGCGCTAAACGTACGTTTAGTATAGAATACGGCTAGAGAGAGGGTCTTCGATTCTATCCGCGGCGTCTGTCTCGATAGCTACGGCAGCTGCCGTTACGTTAGTAGCAGCTGCTGCGAGGTTCTAGCGAACCTTAGACTATTTAGCGGGTCCTGCCGAAGAAGCTATAACGTAGGCGTAGATAGAGTCGGATAGCGAAGGCGTTAGAGGAGTGCCTAGGATAGGAGCTTCTACGGGTTAAGGCGGGGCGGGAGCCTATAGACACTTAAGGACCTCCTAAGTAAGCGGGAAAGTGCTTATAACGTTAACTAATAAATTAATAGAAGAAGCAGTAGTAGCAATAGCGGTTCCTATAGAGGAGGATAGTATAGCAGCGGCTCTAAGAGTAGGCGAAATTGCCGTAGCTAGCGTTAGAGCCTTTATAGCTAATTTCTAAGACGGGGCGGTAAAATTGCTCGACTCCTAACACTCTTATATCTAGCTAAGCTTCTGCTTACGCTTAATAACGAGGTTAACGTTCGTGCTATTAGTAATAAAGACAGTAGGAAGAGATTTAGCATCGACGATACTATAAATAGCATTAGCGTAAGAGGCGAAAAAGGTATAGGCGCGGTCCTTAGGAAGTTCTTTCTAAGAGGTAGGGACTATAAGGGTAGTGCCGGGCGGTATAATAGTCTTTTAGACGGCTTAGACACGGCGAATAACTTTACGGAGCTATTTATAGATATCGAATAGGATTTTAAACCCGTCGAGCACTCTAATACGAATAACCTCTTTATTATAATTAAGGGATCCTCGGTATAGCTTAAGGAAGGCATTGCCTAAAAGTGCGCCGGCCTCTACTTTAGAGACTAAGGCGGAGTAAGTGAATTTAGCTATAGCTGCTTAAGCGGTCGGGCTAGCGGTAGTACCACGCGCGTAGAAGGAGAACGTAGCCTAGTCCTTGCAAAAGGAGCGACCGTTAACTCCGTTAATAGTAATAGAAGGCTTCTTTTCGACGGTATAGTTAAGAGTCTAAAGGAGGTCGCGATAAATTATAGGCTTACTATAGCTAAAGTCGGGGCAAACTTAGACTTCCTGCCTACCGGGTTAGGCAGAGACCTTAATCCTTATATAGGAGTATAAATACGGCGGAGAATCCTAATCCTACTAGGGCTCCTCGGCTTTAGCTTTTAGGACCTAATTTAGTCGGGGTACCGTAGTAGGCGCTACGTAAAAAATAGGCTCCTTAATAATAGATATAGGAAGAATAGGCTTTAATACAACGGGGGAATTAGGCTTAGTAGGAATAGAGTCGACGATATTCCCGACGGGAATAGTAAGAGTAAAAGGGGTCTTTTTATACCTAAGACAGAGATAAGAGAAAAGTACGTTACGAGAAAGAAAAAAGGCCTTATAAACCTTATAGGTTAAAGGCTTAAGCGCGCGCTCTTTACTATAGAGCTACTACTTAGATATATAGCAATTAGCGTATATATGCTCCTTAAGCATAAAGGCGAAGGCGAAAGTGCGGTCGTAGGTGCTATATTTAAACTTACCGGCCCGTTTAGTAGGGTAGCGAGAGTTTATATACCCTACGAAGTTAGCTTTTAAAGAGGCGTAAGAGGACGCGTCGTCTTAAGAGTCGTTTAAGTATAGCTTGTTACTAGCTTCGTCGCTACTAGGAGCAGTCTTCTTATCGCTCTAATATTTCGACTTAAAGCGTACTTTCTTCTTATTATTATTACCTTTATATTTACCTTAGCGGTATTCCGTTCGGTTATCTCGTCGGTCGTCCCGGCGAGGGTAACGCTTATCGCGGCGTAGCGGGCGTAAGCTTAACTAATTACGGTTATTACCTAAGCTTCGACCTTCGGGGCTATAGTTACGACTATAACCTTAGTCCCGATCCTAGCGGTTAGTCTATCGGTAGTTATTGCCTCGGTTACCTTAACGATAGTTATCGCGACGATTATTACGACGGCTACGATTATAGTTACCCTAACGGTAATTATTATTATAGCGACGGTTATTTTAACGATAGTTATTATCCCGACGGGAAAAGCTACTATAGTAAGAACGGTCTTAGTCTTTAGAGATATATAGCTTAAGAGAGGCTATAATAAAGGGTTTCCGTTCCTTAATAATACGAATCTATTTATCGATCGAGGTCTTCTTTATAGGAATAGGAAGAAGCGAGGAGATTTAGACGGCAATAAGAGGATAGATAGCCTTAATAATTTAGGCATCCTTGCCTATCTTAAGTTAGCGGGCGAGCGAAACCTTTCTTTAGATCTACTACGCGAGAGTAATAGAGCTAAAGGACTATATAGATATCGTATACCTTTCCTTATAAAGTTCCTTTAAGACGTCGGCGTTAGGACGCTTAAAACGCTTAGTTAAGAACTTATAGAAGGTTCTAAGGGGGGAGGAACTAAGGATATCGCGTTATTCCGCTATAAGCTTACTTATATACTATATAAGAGCTCCTCCTACTAGGAAGGAGAGGTAATATAGGCAAAAGGCGAATAGATCCTTGTCTTAGTAGATCCTTAGACGCTCCGTAAAGAGATAGACGTCTATATAGATATTCTTTCTATCGCTAAAAGCGATAATGCTTAGGTTCTTCGGGTTATGCTTATCTAGGTTAAAAGTACTAATATTATCCTATTTAAGGCGTTTAGTAACGGCCTCGTCGTTATAGGCCGAGGAGGAGGTATAACTCGCCTCGCGGTGCCTACACGGGTTTAGATAGGACTTTAAGGGGCGGCGGATAAAACTATTATCGGACCTAGATAAATTATTATTACTATTATCCGAATCCTTCTATCGACGAGAGTAAAAGGCCTACGAATACTTAAATAACTTAGACTAAAGAGAGTAATATAGAACCTAGGGCTACTCCTTAGGGTAATACTACTATCTAATAAAGCGTTACTTAGATAAGCGAAGTATTCCTTACGGACGAAGAGGAGGCTATTCCTCCGATTGACCGTTAGAAAGGTCTCCGTCGATTATTTACGGGTTAAAAGGCACGGCTTAGACTAGCGGATACACTAGAGTTATCGTAGCGTAGAGAGGAGTCTCTTTATCGGGAAGCTCGCCTATAAAACGAAGATACGCGCGAATTCCCTTTCGCTAAGTATCGGCGTACTATAGATGCTTTTCCTTTACGGGCGGGAGATCTAAGATATTAAAGATAATCTCCGACTTAAAGGCTAAAAGGCCTAAGAGAATATAGGCTTACTTTATATATATTACGTCTATATTAGTAAAGGTCTTAATAACCCTTTCCGTAGGCAGTGTCTTAATTAACTTAAAGTAGCGAACGGCCTATTTTAATAGGTTATTATAGTCTCTATCCTCTATAGCTAGTATAGTAGACTGCTTACGTAGCACCTCGGTTTCTAAGGATAAGCGAGGACGACGGCGGGCGGGAGGAGGAGGATCTTTATAATTACTCTTAGAGTCCTTAGAGGGAGCGGCGCTATAAACACTTTCCGGCGGAGCATATTCCTATAGCGGTAAGCGAGGATAGAGGTCGTCGTCTAAACGAGATATAGACGCCGTAGCTTAACGGGCTTCTTCGTCCTTAGCTATAGTAATAATAGCTTAAATAAAACAAGGGATAAAGGAGAAGAGGAGGGATTATAAAGAAAGAAGAGTCGTAAGGGAAGAAAAAGGGAAGAGTTATAGGAGAGGAGAAAAGTCTATAGTAGGAGGTATAGGGTGTTTTAATTTTAGCGTAGGAACGGGTACGCGTAGGAAATCGAAAATATAGAGAGAAAATTTTTCCTTACGGCTAATTGTGTAAAGACTTAAAATAGAGAACTAAGCAGTAGGCCTTAGTTCTAATAATGCTTAGAAAGGCGAGCCTCGTCGGATCGTAAGGCTTATATTAGAGGTTATATAGGCGTGCTAGCTAAGGTTGCATAAGCTAGTTATACTATAGGTGTTAGGAGCCTTTAGGCGGCTTCTAACGAATAGCGAGAGATTTAAGAAGCTCTTAGCGAACGTATCGTAGTAGAGCGAAGCTTTAGAGATAGGAAGAGCGTTCCTAATAGTGGCTTTAAGGCAGAAGGTGCGGGATTACTACTAATTTAATACATTAGGCACTAAGAATATGTGTGTAAAGAAGGATAATTCTCTTAGGTAGGCGTAAGCCCTAGGAGCTAGGAATAGCTCCCTGCTATCTTATCTATAGCTAATTACATTAGCCCCGGCATATAGCATAGAGGATGCTTTACATACATTAATATTATATACTAAAGCTCTACTAAGTGTAAAAGGGTTGTACGTAGCGTTCTAGCCTTAGAGGTCTACGGTATAGTTAGAGGCGTTAATATTAGCATTTGCCTCGCTATAATAATAAAGATATTTATAGAACGCCTATAGCTGCCTCCGGTGCCTTTAATCCTTTATATAGACTTATATTCGCTCTACGAATATCTTATAAAGCTTATTATAACGAAAGAAAAGCGATTAATAATCGATATTATATCGCTTTATTAGTTATATAAGCGAAGGGAGATTATAGAAGTACGATAGATTAATAGGAATAATAACCTAGCTAATACATTAACAAAGTCCTCCTTAAATAAATCTCTTAAACGCTTCGTTAAGACTAACGCGCTAACCGTTAGGATAGAAGCTTTCGTCGTACAGCCTTAATCTTTAACGCTCTTTCCTTATTTAATTACGAGCTCTATAGGAATGTAATTATATAACTAAGGGATAGAGTTACAACTATATTGCCGACCATGCATAGGAAAGGGGCAATAGGGGTTATAACCACGCGGCGTATAACGCTATATAACCTATATAGTTAATAACCTCGTTATTAACTAAGGGCATCGTTATAACTAGAGCAGTAAGCCCTAGCGTAGGCCTTAACAATGTATTATTAAGGCATAGTAGGCTCTATAGAGGGACCCCGGCAGACGGGTATAAAGGGGCCCCCTTATTCCCCCTTCTCTAGCTAGATTAGATATAACTATAACTAATATAACCCCCTTTGTTTAGATTAATCTAAGTGAATTACCTACTAACACTAATTAGTGATTAAATAGATTTAATTATAGAATAGTAAGGCAAAAGAGATAGATCTTAATCTTCGAAAGTATAGTAGAATCTTTATTCCTTACGGACGCTATTTCCGCGTATCTTTACCCTTAAGGTTCTATTACGCATACCTAAGAGAAGTTTATCTATGCTAAGAATAAGGATTATTTATATTAGCTCTACGGTAAATAAGACCTTCTAAGCTCTCTATTAATCTTATTCTCGCCTATTATAGGAAGAGTAAACGTTAATAAGCAGTGCGTCTATAACGTAGAATAATATCGCGAACCCCTATAACTATTTAATCCCGTACTTACTTCCCTCGAGGAGGAAGAGTTACGTCCTTTAGAATAGAGACTAATCGCTTTAATAATTCTTATAAAGACCTTTATAATACTAACTAACCTTTAAACGAACTCGAAAAACAAATAATAATAGTAGGATTACTATCGAATATAAATGCACCGGCTCCCCTTAATAGCCCGGAACTAATTATATAATAGATAAAAGAGATCGGCATCCCCCTTACCGCTCGCATAGAGGTAGATATATAGTACTAGGATATAGAAGAGATTACGATAGAAGATCTTAGTAAAGCGGAAGTTATAATATTCGTAGCCCGGTTTATTATAATAGGCGAAGCATCTATCTATTACTAAGGTTAATAGCTCTTTAACCTATTTTAGGAATATTTCTAAGGATAGAATAAATCTATATAGAATATAGTAGATTAGAACTATAAGAAGGTCCTTAAGATACTATTGCAAAAACTCGGCGTTTCGATAGGACTAAAGAACGCGCCGTTTATTAGATTATATATAACGATGCTTTAATCTAATAATCTACTCCCTTAGAACGAGAAGGAGTTTATAACGGAGGTATTCGATATAGGCATAAAGGCCTTTAGTAAGTAAGAAAAAAAGAAAAACGAAAAAGAACGAATAGCTTAAGACTAAGTAGATAAAGATCCCTTCTTAACTATAACGAACTAGTTAACGGTCTACCCGACCTTACACCGATTCTAACTTAGCGGCCTAGCCTAAGCGGCGACTACGGATCCGACCTTAGAACTAGACTAAGACCCGAATACGACTACGATAGATATACTAGCATTTCTACTATTTAATCGTATAAATCGGATTTATGCGCTACGACTACTATTTCTCCTAGAACTAACGTAATACATCCTAAGGGCGAAACTAAGGCTTAATCTATCTACTTTAATAATCGCACCGAAAGCTACGGTCGAAGCATTTAATTATAACATTAAGGAGTATATAGTACTCCTACCGGCCGATGTTCTAAACCTCTCGTCCGATCCTAACGTTTAGACAAAATTTGTTAAGATATAGGATAAGGAGAAGAGCTATACCGGCGAGCTATATACCCTATTTAACGAGACTATCCGTAAGTTTATAAGAGTGTGTTATAACCTTAAGATTAAGCTAAGGCTCTTTTATACCCTTCTCCCTTAGATCTTAAAGGGATAAGCCGATCGTTTCTATATAGAGAATATTACCTAAATAACTACCTTTCGAGGCGTATATAATAAGATTAAACGATATTTCGATACTAAAGCGACTTAGGCTTAGTACTATACCGATTAGACTAACATAACGTTTAACTAAGTTCGGGCTAGTAACCCTAAAAAAGGCCTACTAGAAGTGCTCTAGTTGCTAATCGATAAGCTATTGCTTTATTAACGGGCCTTAAGACCTAAGTTTATAAGCGAAACCCCGCTTATAGTAAATCTTACTAAGGTATGCTAAGGTATCCCGGAACTCGAAGGTGCCTTCTTTAAATAGGCTAAGGAGGCTAAGGAGCTTTATGCCGACCTCCGAGCTTCCCTTACGACGTACCTCGCACGATAAGCGAGAAATGCCTCGCGTTAATTTATCTAAGACCGATATCGTAATAACGATAGGATAGATATAAATTATAAATATAATTCGAAGAACCTTAATAGTTAGTTTTATATAGACGGTAGGTATACTAATAATCGTAGTAGAGGCAATAGAGGATTTTGCCTACGAGGCTTTAGATAAAGCTATCGACCCCGCGGTAGAGGAGGCTACGGCTAAGGATACGGCAATAAGACCTAGACTAAGAAGTGCTTTATGTATAGAAAGGAGGGATATTAGTCTACGAAACATTCTATAAAGGAACGGCGGAAAGCTAAGGACTAATATCTCTCGCATTGTCTTTATATAGGCGTCTCCCCGGACATTATAGCCTATTTAGCAGGCTATAAAGGCCATAAGGACGATAAGGAGGAAGAGTATAGCGAGGATAACGAGCCGGAGTAGTAGTAAGCTAGTTAAATGCTTTGCTAAATAGCCTTTAACTACCTTATTATAGGAGATAACGTCTACGGCATAGAACTAATAGTCTCGGCCGACTAGTTCCTTATCGATAACCGCTATTTAAAGCTCTATTTCTAAGGCATCCTAATCGATATAAGAGCGGCGAAGGTCTTAACGGCCGGATGAGAATAGTATATAGCCCTCTAATAAGAAGACCCTTCCGTCGATTTAAATACATCGACCCTAGGATAGGAAGCAATTAGATTTAGCGCCGGCAACGTAATAAGATCACTAAGATTAATTAATCTTATTACTCCGATTAGAAGGATTATATTCTATATGCTAGAAACTCCGACCCTTTTCTTACTATATCTCGCGGATATAGATAGGCTAAGCGTATTCTTTAATAATACGACGAATACCCTTACCGGCCCTAAGGCAAACATCCCGGTGGTTAGGAAATAAGGACACCTTTAGTTCTTCCTTAGGAAGAGTAAATAATCGACCGTATTCCTTATAGAAACGGAAATTAAGACCCTATACCGTCGATTTAGACATCCTACTATAGCTAGACTATACAACCTATTAAAGCAAGTAGGCTACGGCGATATATCTTTTAGCACTCTAGAGAATATCTTAGAACTATATTACTATTGCTAAATGCATTCGCCTACCCTAAAACGGTTTAAGTTTAACCTTAAAGATAATTAACACTTTAATTATAAGGTTATCGTTAATGTAATATACTTAGACGTCCTAAATTTAGTATAACGCCCGGTATTATATATTATTAACGCATCGACGGCCTTCTAAAGCGCTCGATTCCTTCCTTCTATATTAGCTAAGGATATATAGGAGACCCTTTAAGCCCTTTAGATTAATATATACCTTAGTCCCCTTAATATTATTAAATATAATGCCGGCATAAACTTTACGGCGGTAGAATTCCGAAATAAAGCCTATATTATAGGGATTATATACGTATAAGTTCCTATTAAAGCATATTAGTCTATCGGCAAGGTTAAGAGGTATTATACCCTATTACGCCGAGCTTTTAATATCCTTTTTGTAGAGATAGGCAGTATAACCTCCCTTAAGGCAGTTCTTTAGATAGCTATTAAAGCTATTAACGATATTATAGGACTAAACGGACTAATACCTACGTTGCTTATATTTAGAGCATATCCTAGGATAACTCTTAATTCGCCGCTATCGCTAACGACCTTTAAACGAGCCGCTATAGTATAGAAAGCGATAAAGGCACTTAGGCAGCTTACGGCTAAAGGGTAGGTCTAAGCAGCGTTATATAGCCGTAACGGTCTAAATATAGCGAATACATTTGCCCTTCCTCTCTAAAGCGAAGTCCGCGTATAGAGGGAAAAGTTAGGATAGTAAAGACCGTCTAAGATTATAGCTATTAACGGATATAACATTACGATTGATATAGTTAATAGACCTTAGGTCTTTAGATCCACGCTAGTACAACTATATTATCGTAATTAAATGCTTAACGACCTTCCGGCATTAGAATCCGAGTAGCTAGACGAACCCGCCCGACCGGACCCTCCGGCACCCTATAAGCGAGGACGCCCGCCCGGATCGAAGAATAAAGCTAGGCATTTAATTTTAGAAGGACTAGACGTAGAGGATAACCTAGACGATAATAAGGACGATATAGATCTCGACGATTTAAGCGACGAAGAAGCGGATAAGGCCTTGACGATAAAAAAGGAGGAAAAGGCCTACGAGCTAGCCGTTAAGCTCTAATCTAAAGGCGCTATTACGACCATAGGAGCACTATTTAAAGCGTTAGATAGCACGGAGATCGATAACCTTATAGCATAAGGAGTATTTAGTTTGGAACGTTATAATAAAGCTATCTACGGCGGCTACCGTATCTTTAGTTCCCGTATAGTTCGAGAGGTTAAAGGAAAAGACACTAAGCTATATAAGAAATTAAGGCTTATAGTCTAAGGTTATAATAATAAGGAGAAGGCTTCCTTACTAACGCAGTCCCTAAGAATCTAACGCATTAGCTAACGACTAATCTTAGCCTTTGCTCTTAGCCTTATGCGATATAGGATAACGTTATCCCTTTAAGATATTACCTAGGCGTATCCTTAGGCGACTATAGAGCTCTTTCGAACGGTCTTAATACGTCTCCCCGCCGAATAATAAGGGAAGTATCCGCCCGATATAATTATCCGAGTTATTAGGCCCTTATATAGCATTATAGAATCTAGAGTCTACTAGTTTAATACGTATTAAAAGCACTATATCGAGGGCCTCGATATAGCGATATCGACCTTTAACTCTTGCCTTTTAATATCTAACATAGGATTAAAATACTTTAGCATTATTAGGATATAAACGGACGATACCCTTATGCTTAGAACGACGAGTTTTTCGGCCGCTAAAGAAGAAAAGCTCCGAGAGGCATAATTTAGGGCGAAGCCGAAAACCACGATGACTTAAGGCTCCGTCACGGATTTTAATAGAGCAAAGGTAAGCTTATAATAAGATAAAATACTCCTACTTTAACAAAAGGGATAAGCCGCCCGGATCGACCGAATTAATATTAAGGCTCTAGACTATATATAATAGTACCTAAAACAACGTGCTCGTAGAGCCTATATAGCCTCGGTGTGCTAACCGGAAGTAGTATTCGATATCTTAGTTACGGTATAGGTATAGAACCCGGATAATAAGGATTATATAATCTTAAATAAGCGGCTTAAGTAGCAAATAGACTACTAGAGTAGAGGTTTAATATATAAACTAATTAATCTTATAAAGGCGAAGCTAATAGTATTTACGGATAGGTCGTTTGCTAATAATAAAGACCTATTATCGCAACTAGGCTTTATTATTGCATTAGTTAATAAGACCGAAAGGTTTAATAATTAGTTTAAGGTCACTAGGAATATTATCTATTAGAGTTTAACGAAGTATAAGAGAATTACCTAAAGCGTGCTAGCATTTAAGATATACGGCATAGTTAACGGCGTTAACCTTAAGATCGCCTTAGCAACTACGTTAAAGATTATCACCGACCGGCTTAAGCTACCGAATATCTAATTAATCATCTATATAGATTCGTGTTCGCTCTACGAATGCCTCGTAAAGCTTAGGATAACTAAGGAGAAGAGATTAATAATTAATATTATATCCCTTCGATAGTTATATAAGCAACGAGAGATTGCAGACATCCGTTAGATTAATAGCGATAATAACCCGGCCGATGCTATAACGAAGGCATTACTAAACCGAGCCCTTAAACGCTTCGTAGACAACAATAGCTTAACCATTCGGATAGAGGCATACGTTCTACGCCTCCAAGTTCCCCTTTTAGGACTCTCTTTCATTTATACTTATATATTATATTTATTAGACCCCTTTAGTCTAATACGCGTTATCCTTGCGATTAGGGAGGTTGCTTAGCAGTTAGAAAGAAAGACTGCTAGTATAGGAATATAGTTATATAACTAAAGGATAGAGTCGCAACTATATTGCCGACTATACATAGGAAAAGGGCAATAGGGGTTATAACCACGCGGTGTATAACGCTACGTAACCTATATAGTTAATAACCTCGTTATTTACTAAAGGCATCGTTATAACTAGAGCAGTAAGCCCTAGCGTAGGCCTTAACAATGTATTATTAAGGCATAGTAGGCTCTATAGAGGGACCCTAGCAGACGGGTATAAAGGGGCCCCCTTATTCCCCCTTCTCTAGCTAGATTAGATATAACTATAACTAATACAACCCCCTTTGTTTAGATTAATTTAAGTGAATCACCTACTAATAAGCTCTTTCCTTATTCCTTATTTAATTACGCGCTTTTTCCTTATTTAATTACGCGCTTATTTTATTATTTAATTACGCGCTTTTTCTTTATTTAATTACGCGCTTATTCGTATACTTATTTCTTTACCTATTCGCTTAATTAACTATAATAAAAGAATTCGTCGGCACGGTTTAAACCCTAGACCTCTAGCTTTTTTATATTTAAACCAATCGGGAAGGTTATCTTATCGTATACTATTATTCGTTTAAACACATTCTAGCAATTCGCTATAAATACTATAATAAACACTATAGCGAAGTTAATAAAAAGAATAATCTTTCGGTAGAGTAATATTATTAATATACTTAACTAGGAATCGTCCCTAAAGGGGTTCTTAGACATTAAGTCTAATAAGTCTAATCCTTATAACCGCCCCCGTCGAATAAGCCTTAGTACGAATAGCCTTAAACGAATAGCCCTAACGAACATTTTGTTATTTAATTGCTTAGTTCCTTTCCTAAAATTTCCTACTATAACGTTCGGTAAGATAGTTAGTAAGGCTACCTTTATTAGATCCGCGGGTTAAGGGATTACATGCAGGATTACGTGCGGGATTACGGACGGGAAATTCGGCTAAGAGGCCCCCTTAAATAAGGTCTTAAGGCTTCCCCTCTTTAAGCAATACAAGCATTATTATCAATATACTGCTTTTAGCGGCATTATAGCCGCTGCAGCGCCCTAACGGCCGCTATAACATATATCTCTCGTATCCTCATTTAGTAGGCCGTAGATCGAAGATCTAACAATTAAGAGTCTTAGTCTTCTAGCTAAAGCTACTAAGAGAAGCCACTATTTATTTAACTATTAGGCCCCCTTTAAACCGCGAGAAAAGCCTAGCTAATTATACTCGGCAAGAGGACTAGATTCCTCTTACATCGAAAGAAAAAGCCTGTAAGACTCGCGGCACTAATATATCGAACTAAGCCCGCGAGAACTATCCTCGCCGCACTAATACATTGTGAGAAGACAGACTAGAGGCACGTTTAAGAAGGTAGGAACGATGGTTAAAAGTACGAATAATCCTTTATTGCAATGCGGTTGCCCTCTTATAGTAAGACTAAAGCTTGCCCCTCTTCTAAGATATATTAGGGCCTTAGGGATATACCCTTAGGCCTCGAGAGGGGTTATCGGGGACTAGTTAGCGACTAATAGCCGAATAGTCCTTAAGCTAAAATGTATTATCTATCGTATATATATCCCTATCTCCTAGCTCTATAGTTGCGCGGGTAGCTGCGTTATAATTATCCCCCTCTTTTAAGGCGGACGCCTTAAACGCTAGGATAGCTCTAGGTACGAATAAAGTCGTAATAGCAAATAGGACTAAAATAAGATTAAACGTAGTATACTACGGGACATTCGATTAACACACAAGCCATTTGATTAAGACAAAAGCACGAAGACCCTCGTATACGATAAACACCCCGCCGTCTTCCGACCCAGCACTACATATAGTCCGCTTGCTCCCTTAAGCCCGATATTATATATATAGTCCGCTTACTCCCTTAAGCCCGGCACTATATATATAGTCCGCTTGTTGCTTTAAGCCCGGCCTACTAAGTTATTCTTTGCTTATGAAGAACTGCTAGTATGCTGCTTTATTCTTTCTCGCTGCTTTGCCCTTTGCCGCCCCGAAGTAGGACCTATAAGAACCCGGCCACGCCCTTTTTCGGCCCGGCAATAGACCTACTTTACCCCGGCACTAACGAACAAGTCCGCTTGCTTCTTTAAGCTTCCTTTAAACACAAGCTTCCTTTAATAAGAACACCCCGGAGGAATACCCCGGAAGGCAAAACGATGTCAGCCCCCGTCGACTAGCGTGCGACCCTTTTAAAAGGCATTAGAGTCTACGAGACCTTTTATAAGCATGTCGACCTTGCCCTTTAGGAGGAAGACGTCTACCCCGACGAAGGAACGATAAGCTAAGCCGCCGTAACTACGTACGTCGCCCGCTTTATAGTATATACGGAATTCGACGCATACATCTAGGGATACGAGCTTCTCGACTACTTCCGAGACTATTTCGAGGGCTAGACTAAGGCCACTTAGAATACAGTCTATTGAGACTTTAAAAGAGCATTGCGAACGCTTATACGATAGCGCGGGGTCTATATAGGACATAGAAACAGACCCCTCGCGCCTTAATTCGTAATGCTATAGACCGTAGAAGACCTCCCCGCCTAGCCTGCCGACGAATTCTCGGAAGCGTAATTCGATATCGGCATAGCGGCCTAAGAGAGGCAAGCAGCCGCCGTAACTACTACTGCCGTAACGTTAGTTCCGCATTCGCCCTTCCCCGCCGTATCGTTAATCTTAGCCCTGCTCTCGTCCGACGAAGCTTCCCCGGCTCTAATACTTCAAAGAGCCGCTAGAGTGTTATTACCTGCGTCCTCGTCCTCGCCCGTTGCTCTATCACCCGTTATTTCGCCCGTTGTTCCGTCACCCGTTGCTCCGCCCGCTATTCCTTCGCCCGTTGCTCCGCTACTAGTCATTCCCGGCCCGTCTCCTAACCCCTTTGTCCCCGGCTAAGTCCCCGTTGTTACACAGGCTGTTTTCCCCTAGGCTCCCTAGGCTCCGCAATACATAGTCTATCCGATACCCTACCGGTTCCGGCACCCCGAATTCGCCGTCCTACCTGCCGCCTAGTACTAGCCTACTATACAACCGTTCTAGCCTGCCGCTATTCCTACTGCCGTTCCCTATATCTACGTCCCTACCGTCGCCCCCGTCCCTACTGTCCTTAAATTCCCCCTTAAGGCATATATAACAATACTACCGCCCGAGGTCCTAAACGCTCCTACGGACGCTAACCTCGTGCTATAATTCGCTAAGGCGTGGAAAAAGGACTATAACTATATAAGGGACCCGTACGATATATTAGACGATAAGGTCCGGCTCTTTATGCGGACCTACTATAGCCTACGTATCGCACCCGGCTAGTTCTACGACCTAGTTGGTTAAATCCTCGCCGGCCGCGCTAAGGACTACTATATCCGGCACGTTAATTAGGATACGTCGTTCCGGACCGTATACAATGCCCTTAAACGACGCTTCGACGTTTACTAAGAATAATACTTTACGGAGTAAATAATAACGTTATTCTAAAGGCTCCGGACCTAGAACCCTAGGAAGACTATGTAGGAGGTGCTCGAGCTGCTATTTAATAAGCTATAGCTTTGCTAACGAGCCTTTAGTAGTTCTTTCGCAAACTAGGACCCGGAAATAAACGAGCCTTTGCGAATGACTCTCGTCCGGGCCTGCCGTAGCGTTCCGGAACTCGAGCCCGCCCTTTTCCACCCGGCCGTACGCATCGAGGAACTGTTTTCCGACCTCCGTTCCTCCCTCGAAACGCACCTCGCACGTCGCCCCGATTAGCAATACTTCGGACGTAGAAGAGGTCGTTCTAGGGCACTACGTTCTATGCGCTCGAGACCCGGCCCTAGCAGTCAGCCGTACGGACGAGGCTACGGACGTTAATAAGGCTATATCCTAGCTAAAGAGGATGATAAGGACGACGGGACTAATGCGTTCGGCTAGCTGACCCTATCGGACACTCCCTAGTGGCCGAGATAACGTTCTTTATGCCCCTGCCTTTGTTCTGTATTCCCTGCTTTGTTTTTCCCCTTTTCGGCGCCCTGTTTCTCTTTTGCTTCGCGCCCCGGCAACGTTATATGCCGACCCTACAGCACTCCGGCAACGTTCTTTCCCGGCCCGAAGATAACTCTATCTCTTGCTCTGCTTCGCCCCTCTGCTTCGCCCCTCTGCTTCGCCCCTCTGCTTCGCCCCTCTGCTTCGCCCTAAAGCTTAACGCTTCCTGCCGACGATCTTTTCCCCTTTTTGCGATTTGTATTTACGAATTGTATTTATTAGGCATCGTGACCTAATATACAGTTTTTCACGCTCTTTTCCCGTACGTTGTACGGCTGTTTGCAAGGCTGTTGTAAGGTTGAAAAGCCGGATCTACGATAATAACACGGCCCCGTTTAACTAGGCCATAGATCCCTATTTAACCCCTTATTGCCCCTTATTGCTACGTTCTTTTAGGCTACTATTTCTACGATCTTATAAAGACTGCTAGTATAGGAATAAGGGATAAGGGATACGTATAAGGCAGTTGCAGCCACGTAATCCCACGTAATCACGTGCGTGCAATAAGGCCACGTCACTTATAAAGGGGCCTCCTTTCCCCTCTTCCTTCCTAGCTAGACAAGACAATAAGAACTAGACACCGTATACTATCACACGTGCGATAGGTTCGCTTCCGGCTGCTTACCGTAGTAGAGCCCTACTAATACGATCTACGATAAAGAACTTTTAGCGATTATAAACGCCTTTAAAGAATTTCGGCATTATATTCTAGGGAATTCCTATAAGACGAAGGTCTATATAGACTATAGGAATATCACCTATTTCGCTAGTACGTAGTAGCTTAACGTACGGTAAATCCGTTAGGCAGAGTTCTTAGTAGATTTTAATTACGAAATTCTATATAAGAAGGGAACCGAAAATTCCTATGCCGACGCTATTAGTCGACGTCCCGACTATAATACGAAGATCGAACCTTATAACGAACGGCTTTTATATCTTAATACGGAAGGCAACTACGAGCAGCAATTACTTAATGCCGTATTTAAGATTAAAGGAGATAATTCTATTTTAGAATTACTTAAAAGCACTTATAAGGATACCGATTTTAGTAGGTTTAAGAAGCATATAACCTAGGAAAGCGACCTCGCCTACTATAAGGGAAAGTTATTCCTTACGCTTAATAGCGAGGCAACGATTATAAAGGATTTCTACGAAAGCCCGATACACGGCTACTAAGGGATATCCCGGACTTATAATTAAATTCGGAATTACTATAATACGTATAATCTTCGCCGCAAAATTTAGAAGATTATTAAGGCATACGATACTTATAATAAAGCTAAGGCTACACGGCATAAGCCTTACGGAAACCTATAGCCTATAGAGGCCCTTAAATTACCTTAGGAATCTATTGCTATAGACTTTATTACGAAGTTACCGAAATCTATCGAAACTATAACGAATATAGAATACGACTCTATATTAGTTATAGTAGACCGCCTTACGAAATACGGTTATTTTATTCTAATTAAAGAAGCTATATCGGCTAAAGAATTATCTTATGTCTTTATAAGATATATTCTAGCCGATAGAGGTCTATTAAAAACCCTAATTACGGATATAGACCGAAAGTTTATATTACACTTTTAGTAGAGCCTTATATAAGCTTTAGCAACTAAGCATAAATTATCTACTGCTTATTACCCTATTACCGACGGAATTACGGAACGGCTAAGCTAGACCTTAAAGTAATACCTTCGAAGCTATATTAAGTACTAGTAAGATAACTAGCTAGTTAGGCTACTAATAGCCTAGTTAGCTTATAATACTTCGGTATTAGAACCTATATAGCAAACGCTAGCCTTTGCGAATTACGGATTTACACCTAAAGCCTATAGGTCTTCTCTACTAGCAGTTATAGCCGAAAAAGCTATCTTAAGCTCCGAGCAGCTAAGAAGCTTATATTCCGCTATTAAAGACAAGCTCGACTTTATAAAGGAGCGAATAACTTATTATTATAATAAGAAGACTAAAAAAGAACCTACCTTTAATAAGGGCGATAAAGTCTACCTTATTAAGAAGAATATTACTTCTAATAGGCCTAATAATTCGTTAGACTATTATTAGAGTATTAGGTTATATTATATATTTTATCTTACGTAACCTCTATATCGTATATATAGACATTTAGACTTAGTCTATAGCTATATCCCTTCGTGGATTAATAATAATTATATACCCCCCTTAAGCTCGTTCTCTTATAGTTTAATCTACTATTTTATCCTATTGCCTTTAATTAATAATCTCGCTATCTTACCCCTTTCTTTTCTAATCTCCCCTCTTCGCGACGCGAGTCCGCCTCCTCGCTAGACCCCTTTCGACTGAGTTTTCCTCGATTATTAGAATTTTCCCGGTATAGATACGCTGTCTCAATGCGAATTGCATAAGATCCCCTCCTTCTACCCCCCCCTTACCCCTTCCCCGTTGTCTTCTTTATTGCCCTATCTAATCTACGATATCCGACCTCGTTATAGAGACCGATCCCTCGTCCGCCGCTACCCCGGCCGTTACTCCGCCGGCTCCCGCCGACCTAGAGCTTTAAAACGACTACCTTTCCCGCTATCCCTATCTCGCCGCGCTACTTTAGGCCTAACGGCCTATATTCGACTCGTTCGCCTATATCTAAGCTTACGCTAACCCTAATTTCCGCGCCTTATAGGCTAAGTCTCTTACTTGCCTTAATAATGCTTACGTTAAGTTAGATATAGGAGTGCTTATCTCTTAAAAGCACGCCGCCGACCTCTAGCGGTAGCTTAACCGTACGACGTCCTCTCTCCTCGTCCTTACCGAGCGTAACGTAGCCCGGGACTAAGCCCTAGCCCTTGCCCTTACCCCTTCCCGTTCCCGTATCGCCGACCCCGAGAGGTTCGCCGGCGACTCTAGCACCTAAAAGCAATATTAGGAGGCTTTCCGGACCTAGCGCGACGGCCTTACTATTAAGCTCCGTTAGGACGCCGCCTTATACCCTACGGAATAAGACCGTATTCTCTACGCAGCTAGCCGGCTTACTAGCCGGGCCGCCTCTATTATCGCTAGCGTTCCTTAGGACGTCCTCGATAATAAGTCTTTCGCTAATTAGTAGTATACTATTATTAAAGCCCTTACCGACGACCTTAGCCTAGTCTTTAGTGCTAATTTTACCTACGCTTAATCGGAGGCCGACTTTAACGCCTTATCGATAAAGAATATCTCTTAGCTAGACTTCTATTCGAAGTTTACCTAGCTTTAAGCCGACTTATCGTTTAACGGCACCGCTTACGTCGCCTACCTTTATTTAAAGGTCTTTATTAAACTTACTAACGCCGCCGCTTTATAAGTCGAATGCCCGGCCTATAATAACTTTACGGCCTAGGCTAAAATATATTCTACGCTTTAGGACAACTAGCAGCGTGTTAAGGCCCGTTCTTAGCTCTAGCCGTCTTATAACCCCGCTCGCACTAGCCCTACCTCGCCCGCCCTACCCGCGCCTCCTACCGGTAACCTAATATAGCTTAATGCATTCCGGGCCCGGCTTACTAACGCTAAAAAGCAACGGCGGTTTAAGAACCGTCTTTACCTTTACTACGCTTAGCCGGCTACCGCTACCTACACCGCCCGGACCTACCTTAATAAGGGTATTAGTGCTAATCCCGGCGCTAACCCTAGCGCCGGTCCCGGCGCCGGTTCTAGCTCTAGCCGCGGCCGTAGCCGTAGTAGCGGTACGTCTGCCCCGCGCCTGCTTAAACCCCTTCCCCCCCGCTACTAGGTTCGCGCTATTAAGTAGGGCTTTATCGAGGGCGAGGTAGACGACCTCCCCGCCTTTTCCCCGTCCTTAGGAAATACGTAGCTCCTTCGCCTTATCGCGCGATAGAGCTCTTAGTATCTAAGTTTATAGCTTCGTTTAATACTAAGGAAGATCTTTGCCTCCCCGCGGGAATACAACCGCGTGCTTTGCTTATGCCTTTATCCCTTATGTCCGCCGATGTTATTATAAGTGCTTTAGTCGACTCCGGCTATTCCGGATACGCCTTTATACACGCTTAGACCGCGTACCGCCTTGCCCTTTCTATCCGCTAGCTCTAATTCCTACGCTAGCTTTCTCTCGCCGATAGTAGCGACTGCGAGTCCGGCTCTATTACTTATTGCGCTTTTTCGGTCTCCCGGATTAGCGCTTATACTAAGTCTATCTGCTTCTTTCTTACGAAGCTTAGCTATAAGGTTATTCTTAGCCTCCTTTAGCTACGCCGGCACGACCCTATTATTAGCTAACGCGGTAACTCCCTTTCCTTTTAGTCCCCTTTTTATCTAGCCTCCTACCTCTCGGACTACTAGCCTTATCTTATCCTAGGCCTCTTAGCTACCTTTGCCCGCTTTACCCGCCCTATCTTAGCTCCCCCCGCCCTTATCTCTAAGGGAATATACTTAATAAATACAATTCGTTTTCCCTCCGCCCCTTTTATCGAAGACTCTAACGATAAGGGCGAACCCCTTACTACCCCCTCTATCGAAGACTCTAACGACGAGGGCGAACCCCCCGCCGCTATAATCCCTATTCCCGCCCGTCCGGCCTTAGCCTATCCTCCGGCTTTTATCCGTTCCGTCCGCTTTAGCGACGTTTTTAAGTTTATTCCCCCGTCCTTTAGCCTATCCCTCTCTGCGTTTTTTAAGGATGCTCCCGACGTAGGTAAACCCGCCTATCCGGACTCCTCCCGCTAGGTTAACGACGCCGACTCTAACTCCGGCTACGACTCTAACTCCCCGGCTACCCTTTACCCTCACCGCTACGTTCGACCTCCCCGCCCCCGTCCCGTCTATAAGACCGCTAGCTACCGCCGCCCTATATTACGGCCGAGTCGTAAGACTATTAGACCTTAGCCCCTCCGTTTTTTATCCCCCGACGACTTAGCGTTTAACGTCTAAATGCTTAACGTCGATGCGATAGTAATATTCTACCGGTAGCCTAAAGTCTAGACCTCTTAGACCTTAATTAAGGCCTTTATTACCGACCCTTTGCCTACTAAGCCCTTACTACCTATCGATTAGGATATCCCTAAGGACCTTTATTAAGCCGTTCTAACTAGCTATATAAATGCTAAGGACGTAAAAGCCTGCCTTAACCCCCGCCTTTACGACTTTATCGATAACTACCTTAATAAGATCTACTTTAATAAGATCTCCCCTAACGATATCGCTAAGTTCTTTAAGAAGCAAGAGAAGGTCCTTTATACGCTCGACGAGCTTTAGGCTAAGGCCCTTAAGGAGCTCTACTATATAATTTATATATAGCTTAAGAGCGAGGCCGATAAGCTCGCCTTTTACTATACCGTTAATACTTAAATTAACCTTAAAGAGGGGATATAACCTCCTTATACCCGCCCCCGCTATTTTAGTAAAGCTAAGAACCGGATCGTCTATACGTACGTTAATAAGCAGCTTAAGAAGGGCTTTATCCGCCGCTCTACCTCCCCCGCTACTGCCCTTATTATACTCGCCTATAAGCCGGGCGGGGGCGTCCGTTTTTACGTTAACTATCGCGGCCTAAATAAGGCTATAATTAAGAACCGTTTCCCTTTGCCCTTTATCTACGATACTCTCGCCTATATCCGGAAGGCGAAGTTTTTTACTAAGATCGACGTTATTATAGCGTTTAATCGCCTTTATATTGCCGAAAGGCATAAGTAAAAGACCGCGTTCGCTATATAGTATAGGCTTTTCGAGTATTATATTACCCCCTTTAGCCTTACCGCTGCTTTATCTTACTTCTAGAGTTTTATTAATATAGCTCTTTACGGTATCTTTAACGAGTTCTGCTTTACTTATCTAAACGACGTTTTAATCTTCTTAAAGACGCGGGAGGAGCACTAGGCCTACGTTAACGCGGTTCTTAAGCGCCTTAATGCCGCCGGCCTCTAGCTTAACGTAGATAAGTATAACTTCTGCGTTACCGAGACTAAGTACTTTAGCCTAATTATCTTAGATAAAGGCATTCGTATAGACCTTAATAAGGTTCGTACGGTCTTAGACTAGCCTACCCCCTCCTTTATTAAAGACCTTTAGCGCTTCTTAGGATTCGCTAATTTTTATCGGCGTTTTATTCGCGGCTTTTCTAAGCTTGCGAACCCTTTAAACGCCTTTACTAAGAACTCTGCCCCTTAGATCTAGTCTCCCGCCTACGCCTACGCCTTTAAAGCCCTTAAGCACCCCTTTACTACCGCCTTAATCCTCGTATACTTCGACCCCTATCGTAAGACTATAGTCTAGATAGATGCTTCCGATTAAGCCGCTAGGGGTATACTAATATAGCTCCTCGACGATAGTCGTTACTATCCGGTTGCTTTCTTCTCGTTAAAGTAATCCGCTTAAGAGTATAATTACGAGATCTACGATAAGGAGCTCCTCGTGATTATAAAATCTCTCGAGGAGTAGCGCCTTAAGCTTAAGGGCCTGCCTAAGTTTAAGATAGCCTCGGACTATAAGAATCTTTAGTATTTTATAACTATAAAGCTCTTTAACTAGCGATAGGCCCGCTAGGCCGAATTCCTTAGTCGTTTTAATTTTAAGATCGTCTTTTAGCCTAGCTCTTAAGCTATTCTCCCCGACGCCCTTAGCCGCCTGCCTAGCTCCCGCCCTCTCTCTTTTACCGACCGAGCCGACGAGAGGATTAACCACCGATATTAGGTTATCCTCCCTAAGTCTAAGGTTAATGCCTCCTTCTACTCTAATACTACTACCGCCCTTAATACCGTTAAGGAGTCCGATTCGTTTATAAATATAATTTATAAATATAATTCCGACTGCCTTAACCTCTACGCCCTCGACGACTTTAAGCCGATTAATTACCTTATCGACCGGGCTTATTCCTCCTCCCCGCTTATCTCCGCTATTCGCGTAGCTCTTTAGTCCCCTTAGCCCCGCTAGCCTTGCCCCCTTCGCGCCCCCCTCCGCTCGATCCTTAAGACCGCTCTCTCTAAAGTCCGGGGCCGGTTCTATTTCTAAGGCCGGCTCTTCGTTCCCCCTAACGACGCCCTAATTCTTTAGATCCTCGTCCGCGTTTATACCTCCCCCCTTACCGGCTACCTTAGACGCACGAAGACCGCTAGCCTCTACCGCCGGTCTTTTATCTAGCCCGGCATATACGAGTCGATTTTTAGTTTCGTATAGAACTATTATACGTGCCTATATGCTAAATCCCCTCGTTCCTCCCCTTAAGGCCTGCTTTAGCCCTTAAGTATTCCCTTCGCCCTATAGACTAATATATCCGTCGATTTTATTACTAACCTCCCTATCTGCCGTCGCAACAGCGTTAAGTTTTCTAATATCCTTATTATCGTCGACCGCTTTATAAAGATACGCTACTACGTCCCGACACCCTTAATAACCGTTAAGGACGTTATTAATACGTTCGTTTCCTACGTTTAGTCCTTCTATAGCACCCTAGCCTCTATTATTAGCGATCGTAGTACTTAGTTTATTTCGGCTTTCTAATAGTAGCTTAGTCGTCGCCTTAGTTACCGCCTTTACCTTAGCTCCGCCTACTACCCTTAGACCGACGGTTAGACCGAGATCGCGAACGCTTAAATAGAGGTTTACCTTCGTTATTATACTACCTACCTTTAGGACGATTAAGTCGACTTCCTCCCCCTCGCTAAGTTTATTACTAATAATTAGGTCTTTAAATCTACCGGCCTCTCCCCTTTCTTCGCTAACTATAGTTTCTATCCGAAGCTTAGCACCGAGCCCTTTAGTCCCCCCCTACCCGGTATAACCCTTTAGTAGCGGAAGGAATACCTCTACGGTAACGCGCTCGCTTCCTATCTCTAGCGTATCTCTAACTTCCTCCGTAATGCGATTAAGGATGCTTAAGCTACTTAAGCTCGCTATACAGACGCCCGGCGGACTCCCGCCCTAGCGTACCGGCCCGGCGATATAGTATTCCTTAGCACCCGCTAGACCTAGACCCTCCGCCCTATAAAGAAGCTCGACTATAAGCGGGAGGGCCTATATAAAGTCCTTTAGGTATATAAGACGGCGTGCCTTCTTCGCCTCCCTAAGGGCAGCCGCCTCTACCCTGTTTTTTATTACTCCCTCCTTACTAAGACCTAGGAGCCCCCTTTACCCGGCTAGTCGGAGCTTAACGTCCGGCCCGCCGATAACGGCGTTCTCCTTTCCCCTAGCGACGACGACGGCGATAACGCGTATCTTAAGTAGGAGTTTTCTTCTATCCTCTCGTAACGCTAGTACGCCTCCGGGAAGATTAAATATCACGTTTAATAGCGTTATAGCCCCCTTATATAAGAGGACTCCTCCTGCCTTAACGGCTGCTAGGACGACCTTGAGGCTTTTTACGCCCTTAACCCGACTAAGCCTAAACCGGCCTTTTATACGGCCTTCCTTATATCTTCCCCTTCGCCTAAGTGATAATAAATATAATTTATTAATATAATTTACGTTACGACGGCATGCGTTAGATTCTTTATTTTACCCTTTGTTTCTCCTTATTCTTCTATCGTTTTATATTAGGCCCGCTTTTAGGACCGGTTAATATAGATTTCCTTCGTTATTATTAGCCTATCGCCTCTTTTAGGCGTTTAAGTTAAACGCCGATTTAAGGGGGATATACTATTATAGTGTTAGGTTATATTATATATTATCCTACGTGACCTCTATATTATATATATAGACATTTAGACTTAGTCTATAGCTATGTCCCTTCGTAGATTAATAACAATTATATACCCCCCCTAAGCTCGTTCTCTTATAACTATAAGAAGATAGGACCTTTTCTTATATAAGAAAAATTCTCCGACTTAACCTATAAGCTAGACCTACTAACGGCTATGCTTATATACCCCGTTTTCTACGTTTCGCTACTTAAATTAGCGCTTAAGAATAGCCGCCTAGCGAAAGATATCGATATACTAGTCGAAGAAGACGAATATAAAGTCGAAGAGATTTTATCTAAGAAGATAGAAAACGGCTTGCATTTCTATCTTATAAAGTAGAAGAATTATCCTTCTTCCGATAATACGTAGGAACCTATTAAGCATCTTAAGAACGCTTTTAAGAAGATTAAAGCCTATAATAAATCTAACCCTTAGGTTTAAGGGAAGAGGAGTTTAAGGGTTTAAAGGTTTAACCCCCCTTAGGAAGGGTAATGTATTATAGAACTACTAATCTAAGTTCCTAGTTTACTTTCTTTTTTCTAAAGTACGGGACGACTTAAGTACTAAGGGACTTAAGTACGGAAATACTTAGTACGAGGATACTAGGGTACTTAGTACTTAAGTACTTAGTACTTTATGACTTAGCATAAAGATATTCGCCCCGGACTTACCTATTATCCGGTTATACCCCTTTTTAGCCTAGGATACACCCCTTTTTCGAACCTAAGTCCTTTAGGACTTAGCTTCCTTAGGTATAGGACGTACTATATAGCTACGGTTACGCCGACGATCTTATTAAGCACCCTTGCCTAATAAGACCCGATAATTAGCTCGATGCCCCGCATAATAGACCGACACGTAGACTACCGGGAGCTATAGGCCTATAGGCCTAATATAGCCCTCCCGGCTTTTAGGACCGATTATTCGTCCGATCCTCTGCATAAGGTGGTTATACGACTTATATCGTATAACCTACCTACATAACGTTATGTACGTAGTGCATAAATAGACCTATATGACCTAGTTTAGTCTATAAGGGCTTTAGAACGACGCGGGAGGCAGCCTTTTCGAGGTCAGCCGACTTACGTAGCCCTTGCGCAGCCCCGGGGACCCGCATTAGCTCGGGGCAGTGTAAGGGATACGTAGCAGAAGGTGCTAGAAGGAAAGGGACGTACCGGGACCGTCTAGACGGACGGGAAGAGCTATATAAAGGAACTTTAGTCCGCCCTTCCTCGGGCTCTCCTTCCTTCCTTTCTTCTTTAGCTTTTATTATAGTTTTAGTTTAACTGCCTACTAAATAACCTACACCTCTTTTAGTAATGCCCTTAGTGCTTTAGCCTCGACTACCCCTACTTGCTTAGACTTAGCTAGCCGGTCTAGTATAAGTGACCCCGAGTGCTCCTCTACTTACTATTCCGCCCCTATAGCTTTTAAGGATAAATAACGCCCTCTATTAGTCTTTAACTATTAGAGACTTAGTCCGGTTAGACTGTCTTCTGTCTTCTAACCGTTCTATTACATTTATCTAGAGCCTCGCAAGCGAAATCCTCCGTTGCCTTTACTATAATTATTAGTATACCTACGGTCTATATAAAGCTAACTATTAGGGTTCCTCGAATTATATTTATAATTTATATCTATCCTATCGTTATTACGATTTCGGTCTTAAATAAATTAGCGCGAGGCATTCCTCGCCTATCGTATAAGGTACGTCGTAAGGGAAGCTTAGAGGTCGGCATAGAGTTCCTTAGCCTCGTTAGCTTATTTAAAGAAGGCACCTTTAAGTTCTAGGACTCCTTAGCACGCCTTAGTAAAGGTTACTATAAGCGGGGTTTCGCCTATAAACTTAGGTCCTAAAGCTCGTTAATAAAGCAATAGCTTATTGATTAGCAATTAAAGCACTTCCGGTAGGCCTTTCTTAGGGTTACTAGCCCGAACTTAGTTAAACGTCGTATTAGTCTAATCGGTATAGTACTAAGCCTAAGTCGCTTAAGTATCGAAATATCGTTTAATCTTATCGTATACGCTTCGGAAGGTAGTCGTATAAGTAATATTCTCCGTATAGAAGCGGTCGGCTCGTCCCTTTAAGATCTAAGGGAGAAAGGTATAAAATAGTCCTAGCTTAATCTTAAGGTTATAACATACGCTTATAAACTTACGGATAGTCTCGTTAAATAGGGTATATAGCTTACCGGTATAGCTCTTCTCCTTATCCTATATCTTAATAAACTTAGTCTAAACGTTAGGATCGGACGAGAGATTTAGGACATCGGCGGGTAGGAGTGCTATATATTCCTTAATATTATAATTAAATGCTTTAATCGCAGCCTTCGGTACGAGTATTTAAGCCGATAGATTAAGCCTCGGTTTCGCCTTTAGAATATATAACGTTAGTTCCGGGATAAATAGTAGTCGTAGCGTATAGATCCGACGTATAGGATTAAATGCTAATAACTCCGTCGTAGCTATATTCGGTTCTTAGTCTAGTTCTAAGGTCGGATCCGTAGTCGCCGCTTAGGCCGGGCCGTTGTATTAAAATCGGTGCGAAGTCGGATAGACTGTTAACTAACTTATTATAGTAGAGAAAAGGTCTTAGGCTGCTTATTCCTTATCGGTTTTCTTCTTTTCTTATTTACGGAAGGCCCTTATGCCTATATTAAATTCTTCTATTATAAACCCCTTCTCGTTCTAAGGGAGTAAATTCTTAGACCGAAGCATCGCTATATAGGATCTAGTAAACGACGTATTCTTTATCCCTATAAAAAGACTACGTCTACGTAAGAGAGCCTTAAGGACTTTCTTATATTCGTAGCTAACCTTATTCTATATAGGTTTATTCTATCCTTAGAAACGCTTTTAAAACGAGTTAAAGAGTCGTTAACCTTAGCAATAGATAGATACTTCGTAGGTTATAATAAATCGGGCTATAAACGTCGTAACTTTAGCTAGGCTAAGGTCTTCTAACGTAATTTCTTCCGTATCCTAGTATCGTATATCTACCTCTTTCTAAGCTAAGGTAAGGATGCCGATTTCTTTTATCTATCGTTCGATTAGTTTAACTAGTTTATCGGTAGGGTTAAAGGGAGCCGGTATATTCGTAGCTAATAACGGTCCTACTATTATACTTATTTCGAATTCGTTAATAAGTTTATCGTAAGGGTCTCGTAAGGATCTTTACGAGGGATATCGAAGCGATAAGTCTCTATTCTAAATAACGTTACTCTTCCTCCTTAAATAAAAGCGAGACGGGATTAAATAGTTATAGAGATTCGCGTTATTATTCTACGTTATAGACGCACTGCTTATTAACGTTACTCTTCCTTCTTAAGGGAAGCAAGACGGGATTAAAAGGAAGCTTAGAAAGGTCTATTTGCTAGTCGAGCTCGGTTTAAACAGTCTTATTCTTAGCATAGACAAACTTCTCTAGGTGTACGCAATAGAACCCGAAGGTAAAAATACGCGGAAACAGCGTCCGTAAGGAATAAAGATTCTACTACACTTTCGAAGATTAAGATCTATCTCTTCTGCCTTACTATTCTATAATTAAATCTATTTAATCACTAATTAGTATTAATAGGTAATTCACTTAGATTAATCTAAACAAAGGGGGTTGTATTAGTTATAGTTAAATCTAATCTAGCTAAAAAGGGGGAATAAGGGGGCCCCTTTATACCTATCTACCGGGGTCCCTCTATAGAGCCTACTATGCCTTAACAATACCTTATTAAGGCCTACGCTAGGGCTTACTACTCTAGTTATAACAATGCCTTTAGTTAATAACGAGGTTATTAACTATATAAAGCACGTAGCGTTATACGCCGCGTAGTTATAACCCCTATTGCCTCTTTTCTATACATAGTCGGCAATATAGTTATAACTCTATCCCTTAGTTATATAACTATATTTATAGGAGTAGAGGTATTATATATACGTAATCTATAAGATTACGTAACTTATAGAAGGCTATATAACACACGCATACCTCCTTCCTAGCTAAGAACATACATCTATAGAATACACATACCTTTAGTTAACCCTATACAATAGACCCTATCTAATAATATTCCTATAACGACCGGTATATATTCCTCTTTTCCTTATTAGAACTTTTAGCGCTCGTTTATAGTCTACGTGTGTTAGACCCTATATATTCGCTATCTATCCTTCGAAGTAGTCTTAGAAGTATAATAGGATCTCGTTTCCTTAAAAGTCGATTAACGCCTCGTAGAAGGCATTAAACTTAGCGACGGATATTATAATCGCGATGCCGTTTTTCTCGTCGGGTTTAATATTACTATCCTAATGTTTTACGTTAACATATAGAAAAAGGGATCGGTAGATAGTTATGCCTTCTATCTATTCCCTAAGAGTCTCTTCTATTATATTAGATAAAGGACTAGCGGGTTAATATATCGAAGTTATAATACGTGCTTATTTTTCACGCGATTTATCGGTGTGTTTATAGGGTTCTCTACGAAAAGTTTATAAGTACGGCGTTATTAACGTACTTTCTGCTAGTGCTACTCTTCTTCTTCTAAAGCGGTAATCGGTTAGCAAAAAGTTTAAAGAAGAGCTATACGCAACCCCTAGAGGCGAGCTAGACTTAAAAGGTAAAGTCTTTTTATTCTTAGCATAGTTATCCTTCTCTAAGTGTATAGAATAAGATCGTCGGGCGGAAGCCGTTCGATAAAGATCTATAATATATTCGAAGGATATAGAACTATCTCGTCTACCTTACTATCTATAATTAAGCCTTATAATCACTAATTAGTATTAGTAGGTATCTTAAGTATAAATGCAAATATAGGTCTAATAGTCTTATTAGGATTATTAATACCTATTTAGCTAAGAATTATACTACCTTCTTATAGATAAGACGAGAGAAGGGTCGGGGCTTCCTTCCGGGAAGCCTTAGTAGCTAAGAATAGAAAGGGATCCGTAAATAGAATATAGAGACGGATGCGTTAGTTAGGAAAGACCTTCTATAGACAGATACGTCTATCGGGACGACTATAGAAGTCTATAGAAGGAAGTAGAAGTCCTTCTACCATAGAATTCTATCTATAGAATTTACCTTAGAAGGGGAGTCCTTCTACCGTAGAATTCTATCTATAGAATTCACCTTATAAGGGAAGTTATTCTACTATAGAATTCTATCTATAGAATTTACCTTAGAAGGGAAGTTCTTCTACTATAGAATTCTATCTATAATTCCTATATTAAGGTAGCTTGTTTTATAAGAAATTTCCCGAGGCTACGTAACGGTTATACTAACCTAATATAGTAGCCTCTATTATATAATCTAATACTATACCCCTTTTTATTTAGATTAATTCTTAAATTAATCCCTACTAATAGTAAGACTCTATTTTATATTAGCTAACTAATAAAGAATTTAAATATCTTAAGTAATTTAAGTAATTTCATTTATCTAAGTAATTTAAAGAATTTTACCGATTTTTATAGTTAATATTTAGGGGGGTGACGGGGGGCAAGGGGGCGTTTCCCAATTTTATTTTCTTCGAACGAATTACGTAAGTCGTCCCATTCGATGTGGGCGAAAAAATAGTAACTTACCTCGTAGTTTATTTCGAGCGGGAGCAGAGCTCGACGTTTGACAGCCATGATGTCCGCGTCCTACGAGCCGTTCTACCTTCGATACTAGTAAGTTGTCTCTAGACTTCGTCATGCTTGTTAACTTACTCACCGGAGAACGATATGCAGTTCCGGGCATATGGGTCGCTTTGGCCATGAGTTCCTAGGTATCAGCCTCCCCATAAACCACTGCGTCTGCGGCGATGGCCTCGATGCTGACTTGATCAACTACAGAATTTGACTTCAGGGTCGTGGGCGACGGTCGCAGTGCGGTGACACGATACGCAAACAACTCCAACTATCGCAACGATAGTCTCATCCGCAAAGAGAGTACGGGGCCGATGCCGAGCAAATTGAGGAGGGCACGTGGGTGAGCTGACTCTCGGCTTCCAAAACAGTGTGTGTCAGCTCGGTTATTGTCGACGAAGTCAAGCGCATCGTCAAGGCGAGCGAAATTGTCAAGTGAGCCGAAGCGATCTCGGTCCGATGGTCCAGTTTGTATTGTACTCTAACAGCGCGGCAGGGAAGATGACTCGAAATGGCCACAGAAGAACAAGGACGGGCGCCAAGAGCTCGAGATTCGGATAGGGAATGACCACATTTCCTTCGAGGTTCGTGTTAAAGATCCCTTCTCTCTGCTTGTGTGTGACTGGCTCTCACAGCTTGTAGACGGCCAAGATAGGGTCTCTGGTCGACGTCACCGAATCTGCCGACCCCGAGGGCTTACGTGTCTTCTACTACCTTGCCCAGGACCTTAAGGCGCTGGTATTTAGCTTGATTGCTCTGCATTTCAAGATCAAGCCTATTTAGAGCGACTGAGGCAACTAGGCTGCTTCTCTGCGAAGCCTTGGATGATGACGGCTCGACGCCACCTACGACAGCCGTGCAGTTTGCTGTCAAACAAGCTCCGGCCTCACATGCACATCCAACCACTGGCAAGAGGTGAATGGTTGTTTTTTTAATTCGGGAACGCGTCGGAGACGGCTGCTCAAGGATGTGCGCTGGGCGTCAGGCGGAAAAAACCGGTCATAGGGGTATTTCGCGTATGAGCTGCATCCTAGATGTCGTCTAGACCCTCCGGAAGTTGATGAATGACACGGAACATTCACACGCGGAGCGGCGTCTAACTATTAGACCCGCGGGTAAAGGGATTACGTAAAGGGATTACGTACGGGATCACGTGCGGGAAATTCGGCTAAAAGGCCCCTTAAATAAGGTCTTAAGGCAGCCCCTTTTTCGGGCATAATAAGCATTATTATTAATATACTGCTTTTAGCGGTATTATAGCCGCTATAGCGCTCTTACGGCCGCTATAACCTATATCTCTTATAGTAGGGTAATTAAAGTTACGATTAGCCCGATGTTTATATACCTACCCTATACTTCTACGGGAATAATAAAAACTCTACTAAAACTTAGCGCGTTACTTAAAACCTCTATAAATTTTACTAAACCTATATAACATACTAAAGTTAATAAAGACATTTTACTTATAATTTATCACGCTATATATTAGTAGGTCTCTAAGTCGACCTTATAGGGTAAATAGTATAGTTATATTAGGTTAGTTACTAGCTAAGTAAGGGGAAGCTATCGCAGTAACGTAGCTCCCTTATATATATACGTAATCTTAGGGATTACGTGCATTACGTATATACGACTATATCGTCGCACGTAGCTAGCTATTCTTACACTCGTAGTTTTTCCTTTATAGAAATAAACCGTACTAAAGAAAGAGCCTAGTTAAGCAGGCTATTATAGCTACGCGGGCGCGATCGCGCGGGCGTAGATATAGTTACGTAATGTTAAATTAATAAGGTTAAAGCTATATTATAATAGCTATATAACCGTTAAATACGCAGCTAGTTTATAACGTAATAACGTAACGTGAGAAAACACCTCTTTAACGCAGTAGTTAGGCTAATAACCTTTATTAATGATTAGGCGGTCTAGACTACCGCTTCGTGCTAGTAACCGTGCTTTAGGGTTATTAGATCTTCGATCTACGGCCTACTAAATAAGGATGCGAGAGATATATATTATAGCGGCCGTTAGGGCGCTATAGCGGCTATAATACCGCTAAAAGCAGTATATTAATAATAATGCTTATATTGCTTAAAGAGGGGAAGCCTTAAGACCTTATTTAAGTGGGCCTTTTAGCCGAATTTCCCGTCCGTAATCCCGCACGTGATCCTATATATAATCCCTTAACCCGCGGATCTAATACACCCCTTTAGCTTCGATCGCAATGCGAGGGAAGCTAGACTAAAGAGCTTAAATAGCTTAAATCCGGGGTCTTTTGCTAATATTTAATCTATCAATCGGGGCGGATTATCGTATTCTTCCGGGTCCTCCTCGCGACCGTAGTAGTAATTATAACTCGGCATTTTATGCCTTTACGCTACTATATATGCTTTTTAGCGGCAATAATACGCCTTATTCCTCTTATATTAGTCGAGAAGGTTCGTATGTATATAGCCGAGGGTTATATTCCCGAGGGCTTATATATATAGCCGAGGGTTATATTCCCGAGGGCTTATATATAGCCGAGGGTTGTATTCCTAAGGGCTCGTGTGTATAAAGTCGAGGCTTATATAGCCGAGGCTCGTAGATAAAGTCGAGGCTTATATATAAAGTCGAGGCTCGTATATAAAGTCGAGGCTTATATAGCCGAGGCTCGTGGATAAAGTCGAGGCTCGTATATAAAGTCGAGGCTCGTATATCCGAGGCTCGTAGATAAATATAGGCGAGGTCCTTTTCCGACGCCGCGAGTGCTACTCGCTACGATAAGGGACTCTACCGCTCGCCGCGAGAGCTATTTGCTTAAGTAAGTAAGTGTATATAAGGGAGAGGGACTCTACCGCTTACTACGATAAGGGACTCTACCGCTCGCTGCGATAAGGGACTCTACCGCTCGCCGTAATGTGTGTATTGCTCGAGAGCTATTTGCTTAAATAAGTGCGACGAGGGACTCTACCGCTCGCCGTAAGAGCTACTTACTTAAGAGCTATTTGCTTAAATAAGTGCGACGAGGGACTCCGCCGCTCGCCGTAAGAGCTTTTACTCGATTAAGTATTTTGCTCGATTAAGTATCCGCGACGAGGGAAAGGGACTTTTTCCTCTTTCCGCCGCCGCGAGCTATTAGCTCGTCGAGAGCTATTAGCTTGTATTTATATAAGTACGCGGACGAAGGAGTCTTCCTCCTTTCGCTATTGCGATTTATTGCTTATTGTTATTACGACGACGAAAGAGTCTTCTTTTCTTCCCGCCGCTATAAATATATTTATTATAACGGTATTTACCGCGACGACGAAAGAGTCTTCTCTTCTCTTCCCGCCGCCGCGAGCGCTTGCCGTAACGCTACCGCGATTGCTATATACTGCGATAAGAGAGTCTTTCTCTTCTTCTCTCGCCGCTACGAAATATATATGCTGCGACGAGAGAGTCTTCCTCCCGCCGCCGCGAACTATATGTGCTGCGATAAGAGAGTCTTCCTCCCGCCGCTGCGATTGCTACTACTGCTTCGACGAGAGACTTTGCCGCTCGCCGCGACGAAGGACTTTTCCTTTCTCTCGCCGCTGCGAATATTTATCGTAACGACGAAAGAGTCTTTTTCTCTTCCCTTCCGCCGCCTTAAGCTATTAGCTCGTTAAGAGCTATTAGCTTATGTTTATATAAGTACGCGGACGAGGGAGTCTTCCTCCCGCCGCCGCGTTATATATACTACGACGAGAGAGTCTTCTTTTCTTCCCGCCGCCGCGAGCGTTTATTTACTACGCGAATGTGCTTATTTACTGCGATAAGGAAAGACTTTGCCTTTCTCTCGCCGCCGCGAGAGTATGTTTTTACTACGACGACGAAAGAGTCTTTTTCTTCTTCTTCTCTTCCGCCGCTACGATATTCTTTATGCTACGATAAGAGAGTCTTCCTCCCGCCGCTATAAAATGTGTTTATGCTACGACGAGAGTCTTCTTCCTCCCGCCGCCGCGTTTGCTAAATAAATAGCAGGCAGATATATTTCCCGACTATATAAGATAACTACTATAAATAGTAGGCAGATATATTTCCCGACTATATAAGATAACTACTATAAATAGTAGGTAGATATATTTCCCGACTATATAAGATAACTACTATAAATAGTAGGTAGATATATTTCCCGATTATATAAGATAACTACTATAAACAGTAGGCAGATACATTTCCCGATTGCATAAGATAAAATGCTACGGAGGGGTTAAGTCCTTATTTATAAGCTATAGAGGGGTTAACTCCTAATCGTATAGACTTTTTAATGCTACGTTTATATAGACTTAATGCTGCGGAGGGGTTTACTCCTTATTTATATAGACTTATTAATGCCGCGGAGGGGTTTACTCCTAATCGTGCGGACTTAGTGCTA
The DNA here is from genome assembly GCA_012934285.1 of Ophiocordyceps sinensis. Lineage (NCBI taxonomy): Eukaryota > Fungi > Ascomycota > Sordariomycetes > Hypocreales > Ophiocordycipitaceae > Ophiocordyceps > Ophiocordyceps sinensis. The sequence continues at coordinate 1,367,724 of JAAVMX010000007.1, forward strand.
TAGAGGGGTTTACTCTTTATTTATATAGACTTATGTTTAGCTTAGCTAGCTAACGAGGGAATTACCCTCTCGCCTCTGCTTATTATAGCAGGATGTGTTTTTAGCTAGCTAACGAGGGAGTTACCCTCTCGCCTCTGCTAGTAGCAGTATATGTGTTTAGCTAGCTAACGAGGGAATCACCCTCTCGCCTCTACTTATTATAGCAGGATGTATTTTTAGCTAGCTAACGAGGGAGTCGCCCTCTCGCCTCTACTAGTAGCAGCATATGTGTTTAGCTAGCTAACGCGGGAATTACCCTCTCGCCTCTGCTAGTAGTAGCAGGATATTATTCTTTCTAGCGCCGCGACGTAGTCTCTTACGGGCTTTTTGTTCAGTGTATTTATGCCGCGTGTTACGGGCTTTCTTTCGATATATTAGTGCCGTAAGTCTTACGGGCTTTTTCGATGTATATAACGCAGCTACCCGCGTAACTATAGAGCCGGGAGATAGGGATACATACACGATAGATAATGCATTTTAGCTTAGGGACTATTCGGCTATTAGTCGCTAACTAGTCCCCGACAACCCCTCTCGAGGCCTAAGGGTATATCCCTAAGGCCCCGATATATCTTAGAAGAGGGGCAAGCTTTAGTCTTACTATAAGAGGGCAACCGTATTATAATAAAGGATTATTCGTACTTTTAACTATCGTTCTTACCTTCCTAAACGTGCCTTTAGTCTATCTTCTTATAATTTCTAAAGCTTTTTTTTTTAGTTACCTAAGAGCGATAGCGCTACGTAGTAGGCGCGTTTCCGGACGTATAGACCGCGTAGGCCGAATAAGTCGTAGTAGCTATTAAGTCGCTAGCCTATCGCCGTTACCTTACGTAATAGAACTAATATTAGAAGATAAATATACTAACTTATATAAAGGCTATAATAAGCGTCTTAAGACGCTATTACTAATTTTTTCGCTGCTTAAAGGGGCTTAATCTATCCCCTCGCGAAGTTAAACGTAAGCCGGGCCTTTACGACCTACCTCTCTACGTATAGATATCTTTATAGCCCTTTAAGTAAGAGCCGTAGAGCTAAAGGAGGAGAAGAGATTAAGAGATAAGATTATAGAACTTCGAGAGGAATTTTCATAGTAGGGTAACTTATTCGGCAAAGACTTATATAAACGTCGCCGATAGTTAACCGAATTAAAGGAGAGTTACGGTAGGGAAATTAAAATAAAAAACATTCTTTAGTTATTATAACTAATTAACCCTCGAAAACGTCTCGATTAGATTAGCGATCTTAAAGATGCCTTTATTACTGCTTTACGTCGTTTTAAGCGCAATAAGACTAAAATCTTATATACCTTTAACTATATATACGTAGACTATAAGGCGAGATAAAAGTAATACCTCGACGAAAAGCTCCTTATAGAGAGGGAATTACTTTATATTAACTAAGATAACTTTCGTAATTAGACTTTAATTTTAATTAAAGATATTGCTAATCGCGAGACTCTCTTAGCTACGTAACTATAGGAAGCACGCTAATAAGAGGGTTAGTCCCCCCTCGATTTTAGTCTTTACTTAGATTCCCTTAAGCAATATTTAGAACGTCCGTTAGAAAAAACTTATATACTTTCCTTTTTTACGAAGTTACGTCCTAATCTTTAGGACTAAATCTCCTTTTATTTAGCGTCTATTTAGGATAATACTCGTAAGGAGATAGTCTAACTCGCTTAACGCTTCTAAAATACTTTAGGAAATAAGAAGCACCCCGTAAAGCTAACTAACGATTAGTCGACCTTTACTTAAGGGGCAAGAGGCTCCTATTCGATAGGCTATCGCTAACGTAAAGGCCGAAATAGATCTACTAATAACTATTAAGATTCCGACGCTATTAGATCGACCTCGAATAGCTATAGAAATAGTCGTAGCAACGGCCGTAGGAACGGCCGAGGAAATAGTTATAATAGTTATAAAGGTAGGAATAAATACGGTAGGAATAGCTATAGCAATAACTAAGGAGGAAATTCTTATAGAAACGGCGAAAGCTAATCCGGTATAGTTATTTATTAGTATTATAAGAAACTAAGCTATATATAAGCCGATTGCTAAGCGATAGCAAAAGCTAACTAAGCCGTAGCCGATTTAAAGACAACGAAGAAGGAGGGAAACGCCTAAAAGTCGAAGTAAATACCTATCCTTCGACTAAGCTATAGGTAGAGGTAGTTAAGAGACTACGTGCTATTAGAAAGCTACTAAAGCGAATACCTTATAATAAAATTATTATTAATCTCGATTACGGTAGTAAAGGAGACCTAATAGATATAAATTTTACTCGAAAATAAAGGCTACGATAGCTTCCTTTATTAACCCTTAGATTAAAGGTAGTTAAGAATACGCTAGTAAGACGATACGGAGTCTAGGAAGTTTCTATCTAACTCTAGGACAATCGCTATAGGGAAAAGATAGTCACTCGCCCTTATATCGGCGTCGATAACGGATTAAAACCTAATAACGCATTAGTTTTGCTTAGCATACCTATACTTTCTTAGGAATATATTTATCTCGTTCCTTTTAAGCGCGTTTAGTAGTTTAAATACTAACTTTCTAAAGTGTTATTACGCTAACCGCAGAAATTTTTGCATAAGTATCGGAATAAGGCATAGGTTTATATAGTTATACTAGACTTAAATTTTATACTATTTCCCGATAAAGATAATAACTTAGCGAACCTTAAGCGAATAAGGGAGGAAATACTAGCGACTCTTTTAGACTTTAAAGACGTGTTTTCTAAGCATAAGGCCGATTTATTATTAAGGAAGAAAGGCACCGATTATATGATTAACCTATTGCCTAACTCTAAGCCGCCTTTTAGACCTATCTACCCTCTTTTTTAATCCGAACTTTAGGTTCTAAAGGAGTAGTTAGATTAGTCCCTTAAGCGTAGTATTATTCGGAAATCTAAGAGTTCGGCTAGGGCTTTTACCCTTTTTATGCCTAAGAAAGACAGCACTTTACGCCTTTATATAGACTACCGGGGGGTTAATAGTATTACCGATAAGAATCGCTACCTACTCCCCCTTATTTCGGAGATTATAGACCGTTATTAAAGGGCTAAGTACTTTTCGAAGATTAACCTAAAAAACGCATACTAATGTATCCGGATTAAAGGAGGGGATAAATAGAAGATAGCCTTTTATACTCGCTACGGTTACTATAAGTATTTAGTATTGCCGTTTAGATTAACTAACGCCTTTACTATATTTTAGTTATATATTAACTAATATAAGGGAGCAGATATCTCCCGATTGGTTTATCCTACCGGCATATAAAGATATGCATTAGAACCGCCGTGTAGTATTGTATATAACATAAGTCACCCGGCTGTATTAGCTGCCCGGATGCTCGAGATACCGAATGCCGAAGTATGTAGTGTGTGTGGGGACTAATGTGCGCATGGTCTATAGTCGGGCCCCGGTTAACTAAGGTCACCTATACTACCTCCTATTACTCGCGTATTTAATCACGCAATAACTAGGATATTATACGAGGTTAGACTACATACACCTAGCTAAGAATTAATAGCGCTTTCTATCCCGATAATTAGTTAAGTCATATATACCTTTATTCCTATGCAATTAGCTATATAAAGGGATCTTAGTCCGCACTTAGACAGACTACTACTAAGCAATTCTATATCCTCTTCTCTCTCTTATCTTTATATCTTCCTCGATACTTTCTGCATTTGCCGTAATCCTCTGCCTTTAAGCTTCCCTTTAGGCTCTTATTAGTTATAATCCCTGTCTCTGCTTAAGCTTTAAGTTGCTTCTTACCTAGAGCCTCCCTTAGATCCCCTAGATTACTCGCTATTGCACTAAAAACGACCGTCTCTCCGCTATAACCTCCTCTTTGCCTTTTTAGGCCACTTGCCTTCTTAAGCTACCCTTAGTTTACATATATTACCACTTTCTTAGTGTTTTGCCCCCCTTGTTTCTCGTTGGCCTCGTTTTTGCTCCTACGACACACCCTTTCTTAGCTACTATTCTATACCTAAAAAACCCTCGATAAAATTAGAACAAATTCCTTTATTACCCCTACCTTAGCCCGTAGACGCCGAGCTTCTTCCGAGTTTCCTCCGGTACTATCCGATCCGACATACGGTAAAAATAAGTTCTTTTAAAGACTACTTATTTATAAAGCTTAAGGGGAGCACTAACTTTTCGGCTTAGTCTCTACGTATAGAGTCTATGTTTATACGTAAAAAGCTCGGTCTAGCTATACTTAATACTGCTTATGCAAAGTCCTAGGACTACTTAGCCTTAATAAGGCTTATAGTTAATAACGGCCCTTTATCCTAGATAAAGCACTATACGTTTGCGAAAGCGGCATAAGAGGCACTTAAAACCCTATATAACCCTATAAACTTTACCTCTAAATTCCTCCTTATAAAGGAACTCTTTAACACGAAGATTAAGGGAGAGATATCTATCGAGACTTACCTAAATAAGGTGAAAGAGCTCTTCGACGAGCTAAACACTAGAGAGATCCGTATCCCGGAGATCGTAGTAATAACCTAGATCTTAGAGAGCCTTAACAGCTCTTTCTTAAGTTATATTATAAATATCACGTAGACCCTTCGTACTAATGCTACGGTATATACCCTTAAATTACTCTCCTCGTCTCTTATAGATAAGTTTAAGAGGACGAAAGCTCTCGAGAATAACGAGCAGCTATTTATAGCCGGCGGCAGTAAGGTCCTTATTTGCTCTTATTGCAAAAAGCGAGGGCATATCGAGAGGAATTGTTTTTAGAAACCCGAGAATAAAGATAAGGCTCGGGCTGCGGGATTTACCCTGAAAACGGTCTCTGCCTCCTCCTCTTCTCGCCGGGACCCTAAGGAGAACACTAACTGCAACTACCGGAGGCCGACCCCGGTTCTCTACTCTCGGGAGAGCTCTCCGTCTCTAGCCCTACGTCCGGCCGGCCGTCCCCGGACCTCCCGCCTCCGGAAGCGTAAGGCCACTCCGGAATCCTCCGAGACCTCTAACAAGGTCCTCGTCGTCTCGGACTCTACTTCTAGTATCGTAAGTACCCTCCTATCCTTTATAATACTCTATATATCCTTTATATCCTCTATGCTATATATAATACCCTTAGTAGTACCCTATTTCTATACCCTATTTCCCCCGAATAATATCCTTCTATATACCTCTATGAAAATAAAGTCCTCCTCTAATAGAAAACAAATAATAGGACCTCTAAAGCCTCTTCTTTCGGCAATTTCGAGGGTGGTGTTAAAAGTAGATAGGACTATAATACGGATTAGGAATTTCTATAACTTTATCTTCGATACTAGAGCTACTAGGCATATAGTTTCGAATAAATCTCTCCTCTCTAACTATAAAGAAATATATACTACTATAACCTAGGGAAAAGCTTCCTCTATTATCGTACGAGGGGCTAGGGATCTTATTTTTAAGTTCCCTAATAGCAAACAATAGTATACCTTAAAAAACTGCCTTTATATACCTAAAATCGGCATTAATATAATTAGCCAATCAGCTATAACAAACACATACGCTCTTATAGGCCTAGACTCTATATCCCTCCTTAATAGAAACCTTAATAAACTAATAACCGGTTTTATTAAAAACGGACTTTACTATATCCCGTTAGATATAAAGAAAATACGTTTTTTAATTAAAAACAAGATATATAATATATAACATAGCCCGAAGAAAACAATAGATAACGCTATACTCTAAGATACTATACTAACTAATATAATAAAAACCCTTAAAATAAAAAAGAAAATAGACCTCGTTCTCTAGTATAAACGGCTAGGCTATCTTAGCTATAAATCCCTATACCGATATCTTCGTAGACTATACCTAGATATATCCGTAGACTAAAAAGATATTATAGCTATAAAGCAATGCGAAGCTTGTATATAAGCTAAACATATAGATAAAAAGAAGAAAACCCCTTTAAAACGACGATATCTCTTTCTAGATAAAATAAACGTTAATATCTAAGGTCTTATAAAAGTCCCTATATACGATAAATTTAGATACTTTATATTATTTCTAGATACCTACTCTAGGTACCTAAGAATATACCTTATAAAAGATAAAGCCGAAAGCCTACCTAAGTTCTTAGAATTTAAAACAGAGCTTAAGAATAATAAAGATAAGATAAAGATAAAAGAGGTCTTCTTAGACAATGCAAAAGAATTTATCTATAATATTAAACTATATGCTCTTAAAAACGGAATAAAATATAACTTAAGTCTACTATATACCCCCTACTTAAACGGTAGAATAGAACGTATAAATAGAACAATACTTAATAAAGTTAGGTCTATGCTTTATATAGCTAAGCTATATAAATATCTCTAGGGAGAAGCTGTCTTAGCAGCTATATATATATACAACCGATGTCCCTATACTACCCTAAGGTATATATGCCCTCTTAAAAAGAAAGAAGATAGAGCCCTTACTATAAAAGACATAGATAAGATCCGTATCTTTAGAAGTATTATATACTATAAAAACAAAACACCTAGCAATAAACTAAACGTACGAGCCTATAAAGGAATTATAATAGGCTATAAAGATATAGTATATAAAATATACGACTATAGCAGAAAGAAGGTTATTATCTTAAAAGAGATAACTATACTAGAAAACAACTTCTTAAAAGACAATAAAACTTTTAATTTTAATACTATACCTATGGGAATTATAGATGGAATTCCACGGTGGAAGGACTTCCCTTCTAAGGTAAATTCTATAGATGGAATTCCAATGGAATTCCACGGTAGAAGGACTTCCCTTCTAAGGTGAATTCTATAGATAGAATTCCACGGTAGAAGGACTTCCCTTCTAAGGTAAATTCTATAGATAGAATTCCACTTCCTTCTATAGACTTCTACGGTCGTCCCGATAGACGCATCCGTCCGCGGAAGGTCTTCCCCGACTAACGCATCCGTCTTTGCATTCTATTTACGGATCTCTTTCTATTATTAGCTACCGAAGCTTCCCGGAGGGTAGCTCCGACCTTTCTCTCGTCTTATCTATAAAGAAGGTAGTATAGCCCTTAGCTAGATAGGTATTAACAATTCTAATAAGACTACTAGACCTATATTTGCATTTGCATTCGAGATACCTACTAATACTAATTAGTGTTAGTAGGTATCTCCTGCATTTGCATTTGGAAAAACTCGTTCGATTGTGTGTGTATATCTTATCTAGCTAGAAAGAAGGGGAAAAGGGGCCTCTTTATAGGTAACGTAGTCTTGTTGCACGCACGTAATCACGTGGGATCACGTGGCTGCAATTGACTCGTACGTATCCCTTATCCCTTATTCCTACATAGGCACTTATAATTTTATTAGCGATTATATCTCGACTTAAGGAATAAGAGCCTAAAGGGAAGCTTAAAGGCGGAGGATTACGGCAGTGTAAAGAGTGTTAAGATTAATGTAGAAATAAGAGAGAAAGGTGTTATTAAATTGCTTAGTGAAGGTCTGTCTAAGGGCGGACTAAGGTCCCTTTATATAGCTAATTCCACACGAATAAATATATATATAACTTAACTAATTGTAGTTATAGCAAGCGCTATTATATGTCTGTATAATGCAAGTGGTCTAATCCTATTTAGTAGCTTAGTTATTGTATAATTAAATAGGCGAGTAATACGAGGTAATATAGATAACGCCGGTTGACTGAGTTATAAGTTATGACTTATATGCCTCTATCTCTACTTACACTATATACTTTAGGCTTTAGTATCTTAGCTATCCCGGGAGCTAATGCGACCGGGTGACTTATAGTATATGCAATAATGTAAGGCGGTTCTAATGTATATCTTTATGCATTGGTAGGATAAACCAATCAGGAGATATCTGCTCCCTTATAGCCTCTCTTAAAGGGTACTTGTTTTATAAAGAAGTGCGCTTTATATATGTCCGTTTAAAACTAACTAGGATTTGTAAAAACTCTCTAAAAACCTATTTCTAGGAAAAAAAAAAGTTTTATATAGAGAAAAAGTAACTCTATTATTTTTTATAGAGAAAAGAATTAAAACTCTACTATATTATATTAGTCCGTTTAGTAAACCTATATATAGGGAAAAACTAAAGGGTATATAGAGGAAAGCTAGAAGAAAGCATAAGAAAGAGCAGCTAAAAACCTCTATTTATCTTTATATATAGGATCCTTTTTAAGACCTAAGAGGTCTCGAAATTTATTAAATAGTATACGCCCTAATTCTTTTGTAAATATATTAGCGATATTATTAGCGGATTTTATATAGAATACCTCTATTTCGCCTAGTAAAACACTATTACGGGTGAAATTATAGGCAAGGCCGATGTGTTTCCGGAGTTTGTGTGCTTCTAGGTTATTTACTATTTTTAACGCTAATTAACTATCGGAAAATATTAGAGGGACTTTATTAGATATAGGTATAGACAACTCTTTTGCGATGCTATTTAGATAGCTATATAGATATAAGGCCTCCTTATTAGCCTCTCTAAGGCCTATAAACTCTGCTTCGTAAGTAGATAGCGATATCGATTTTTGCTTTTAGCATAACTAGCTTATTAAATTATTACGTATAAAGAAGCAATATCTAGAGACCGATCGTCGGTCTATAAGGTCACTAGCCTAGTTAGAGTCTGTATAAGCTGTGAAATAGAAGTCTAGTATAGGTATATTGCAGTTATAATATAAGCATAGGTCGGGAAATTTATTTAAGTATTTCTATATAACGTTAAGGGCTTTAAAATGCGAGGAGTCTAGTTAAGAATAGAATCTTACGTAGGATATTACTGCGAAAAGGATATTAGGCCTTGTAAATAGGGCTAAGAATAGCAATAAGCCTATTTGCATTTAGTATAAGAGTATGTCCTTTTTAGAGGCGTTTTTTATTCCTAACTTATTTAATTTAACGCCTTTAGTAGTAAATGTATTAGAGGTTCCTCTATTTTATTTATTAAATTCCTTTATTTTATTCTTTGTATAGTTTGCTTAGGATATATATAGTTCCTTTGTTTCTCTATGTATCTATATAGATAATCCTAAGAAGTCTTTTACTTCCCCTAGAGATTCAATCGGTAGGGTTTTATTTATTTAGTCTATAACTTAGGTTATTGCACGTATAGTAGGTCTAAAGAATAAGAGGTCGTCTATATAGACGGCTATAGCTATTCTAAGCGTGCTGTTTATAAACACCCCTTCGTCTATTAGAAGGCAGTAAAAACCAAGCTCGTTAAGGACGCTTTTTAATAGGTTATACGAGAGTAAAGGACTTTGTTTTAAGCCGTATAGTGCTTTTCTTAGTTTTGCTACGAGCTTCTTCGTCTTGTTTTTATTAAAGTAATTAAAGTAAGTCATGCCTTTATATTTTGTATTTTTATGCTAGGTAAACTATACGTGTAGTATTATATCTAGAAAAGCTTCGGGTATCTATATATACGTTTCTATGTCTATATCCGTATATAGGAAGGCATTTTTTATATTAAAATATAGTACTTTTTGGTTATTAGCGACAGCCTATACTAGTAGGAGCCTTGTAGACTTAGGTCTTACTATAGTAGAGAAGGTTTTAATATAGTCTAGGCCGTATATTTGCTTATAGCCTAAAGCTATAAGTCGAGCCTTGAATTTCTTTATCTAGTTTTTATTATCCTTCTTAACTCTATAGACCTATCGGCTTCCGAGAGCTTCCCGGTCATCGGGTAGCTCGGTTATTTCCTAAGTATTGTTGTCTATAAGCTGCTATATTTCTGCTACTATGCCTTTATCCTAGTGTAGAGCTTCGGCGCTTTTTATAGCTTGCTTATAGGTTTTTAGTTCTATAGGATTACAACCTTCTAACGTAGATAGAAGGGTTATATTATCGTTATTTATTAGCAGATGCATTAGGTATTCTTAGTAGTCGTTATAGAATTCAGCCGGCTTCTTAGGTATTTCAACCTGAATTATTTAATCCTTATTATTATTGTCCTGTATTATACAGTCAGGATTATCATCCTCGGATATATTATCTAGTATTTCATTCGGATTATTCTGGGATTTATTATATAGGGTATTATCAGATTTTATATCTAGTATAGAGGATCTCGTACGTAGATAATCCTCCGGAATTTTATTTATAGACCGTATAGTATTAAAGTTAAAGTTTTTATTATCTTTTAAGAAGTTGTTTTCTAATATAGTAATATCTTTTAATATCACGACCTTTTTTCTACTATAGTCGTATATTTTATAGGCTATGTCTTCGTAGCTAACTACGATTCCTTTATAGGCTCGTACGTCTAGTTTATCACTAGGTGTTTTATTCTTATAGTATATAATGCTTCCGAACACACGGATTTTTTCTATATCTTCTCTAGTAAGTGCCCTGTTTTCTTTCTTTTCTAAAGGGCATATATACCCTAGAGCAGTATAAGGAGATCGATTATATATATATAGCTGCTAAAACAGCTTTACCCTAAAGATATTTAGGCAGTCTAGCCGTATAGAGCATAGATCTAACTTTATTAAGTATTGTTCTGTTTATACGCTCTATCCTGCCGTTTAAGTAGGGGGTAAACGGTACGCTCGAGTTGTATTTAATACCGTTTTTAAGGGCATATGGTTTAATGTTATAGATAAATTCTTTTGCATTATCTAAGAAGACTTCTTTTATCTTTGTTTTATCTATGTTATTCTTAAGTTCTGCTTTAAATTCCAGAAACTTAGGCAGGCTTTTAGCTTTATATTTTATTAGGTATATTCTTAGGTACTTAGAATAGGTATTAAGAAAAGATATAAAGTATCTGAATTTATCGTAGGTAGGGACTTTAATAGGGCCCTAGATATCAACGTTTATTTTATTAAGAAAGAGATATCGTCGTTTTAAGGGAGTTTTCTTCTTTTTATCTATATGTTTAGCCTATATGCAAGCTTCGCATTGTTTTATAGCTATAATATCTTTTTAGTCTACGGATATGTCTAGGTATAGTCTACGGAGGTATCGGTATAGGGATTTATAGCTAAGATAGCCTAGCCGTTTATGCTAGAGAACGAGGTCTATCTTCTTTTTTATCTTAGGTAGTTTTATCTTAGTCTTAGGTGTTTTTATTGTATTAGTTAGTATAGTGTCTTAGAGTATAGCGTTGTTTATTATCTCTTTCGGACTATATTATATGTTGTATATTTTGTTTTTAATTAGAAATCGTGTTTTCTTTATATCTAAAGGGATATAGTATAGTCCGTTCTTAATAAAACCGGTTATTAATTTATTTAGATTTTTATCGAGGAGGGATATAGAGTCCGGGCCTATTAAGGCGTATGTGTTTGTTATAGCTGATTGGCTAATTATGTTAATGCCGATTTTAGGTATATAAAGGCAATTTCTTAAGGTATATTATTAATTACTATTTAGGAATTTCAAGACGAGGTCTCTAGCACCTCGCACAATAATAGAGGAAGCTTTTCCCTAGGTCACGGTGGTGTATATTCCTTTATAATTAGAGAGGAGAGTTTTATTCGAAACTATATGCCTAGTAGCGCTAGTATCGAATATAAAGTTATAAAAATTCCTAATCCGCAAAGCAGCCCAATCGACCTTTAAGGTCACCCTTAAAATTGCCGAGAGAAGCGGCTTTAGAGGTCCTATTATTTGTTTTCTATTAGAGGAGGACTTTGTTTTTATAGGGGTATAGAGAAGGATATTTTTTAAGGGAAATAGGGTATAGGAAGAGAAGGTATAAAGAAGGACTAGCATTTTATATAGTAACGAGCGTATAGAGAAGAGTATCGAGGGTATAGACGAGAGTATTAAGGGTATAGACGGGAGTATCGAGGATATAAAGGATATAAGGAGTATAAAGAGGGGTAGGAGGGAACTTATAATGCTAGAAGCCGACTTAAAGATAAGAAGGACCTTGCTAGACTTAGGAGAAGATACCGAGGGGGCCTTTCTCTTCCGGAGTCGAGAAGTCCGGGGACGGGCAGCCGGGCGAGGAGCAAGGGAGGGGGAACTCTCTCGAGAGTCTAGGATAGGCGTAGGCCTCTTATAGCTCCTGTTGGTATACTCCTTAGGCTCCCTTTTAGTCGAGGAGGAGGAGGGCAACGTCTTAGTAGTAAATCCGGCGGCCTTAGCCTTGTCCTTATTCTCTAGTTTCTAAAAACAATTTTTCTCTATATGCCTACGCTTCTTATAGTAGGAGCAAATAGGAATCTTATTGTTGTTCGCTATAAAGAGGTGCTTATTACTCTCTAAAGCCTTAGTTCTCTTAAACTCGTCGATAAGGGACGAGGAGAGCGACTCGAGGGTATATACCGTAGCATCGGTACGGAGTGTCTAGGTTATATTTGTGATATAACTTAAGAAGGAGCTATTTAGACTCTTAAGGATCTATATTATTACTACGATCTCCGGAATTCGTATCTCTCTAGTATTTAGCTTATTATAGAGCTCTTTTACCTTATTTAAGTAAGTTTCGATAGATAGTTTACCTTTAATCTTTGTATTAAAGAGCTCCTTAATAAGGAGGAAGTTTAAGGTAAAGTTTACCGGGTTGTATAGGGTCTTAAGAGCATCCTAAGCCGCCTTTATAGACGTATAATGCTTTATCTAAGAGAGAGGACTATCGTCGACTATTAGGCGTATAAGTGCGAGATAGTCTTAGGACTTCGCGTAGGAAGCGTTGAGGATTACGGGAGTAAGCTTCTTACGTATGAAAACGGATTCTATCCGTAGAGACTAGGCAGAAAAGTTAACGCTCCCCTTAAGCTTTATAAACGAGTAGTCCTTAAACGAACTCATTTTCGGGGTCGGGAGGTATCGGAGAAACTTCGGAAGGAATTCGGAGTCGACGGGCTACGGTAGAGGTAGCGAAGGAACTTTAAAAGAATTTTTTTAGTAGGTTTTTTAGCGAAAGACAGTGGTTAGAAGAAAGTGTGTGCTAGGGTCGAATTAGGGCTAACGAGGAGAACGGGGGACAAAACACTAAGAAAGTAGTAATATGTGTAAACTAAGGGTGGCTTAGGAAGGCAAGAGGCCTAAAAAGGCAAAGAGGAGGTCGTAGTAGACGGGCGGTTGTTTTTAGTGCAGCGGCGAGTAGTCTAAAGGATCTAAAGAGGGCTCTAGATAAGAAGCAACTTAAAGCTTAGGCAGAGATAGGGATTATAACTAATAAGAGCCTAAAGGGAAGCTTAGAGGCAGAGGATTACGGCAGTGTAAAGAGTATTAAGATTAATGCAGAAATAAGAGAGAAAGGTGTTATTAAATTGCTTAGTAAAGGTCTGTCTAAGGGCGGACTAAGGTCCCTTTATATAGCTAATTCCATACGAATAAAGGTATATATAACTTAACTAATTATAGTTATAGAAAGCGCTATTATTTATCTGTATAATATAAGTGGTCTAATCCTATTTAGTAGCTTAGTTGTTATATAATTAAATGCGCGAGTAATACGAGGTAATATAGATAACGCCGGTTGACCGAGTTATAAGTTATAACTTATATGCCTCTGTCTCTACTTATACTATATACTTCGGGCTTCGGTATCTTAGCTATCTTAGGAGCTAATACGACCGGGTGACTTATGTTATATGCAATAATATAAGGCGGTTCTAATATATATCTTTATGCATTAGTAGGATAAACCAATTAGGAGATATCTGCTCCCTTATATAAGGGGGAACTAAGAGCTTATAGATTCGTAAAGGTTACCGCGCGAGTTATATTAAATATATTTGCTTAATTATATATGCTCCTATATATAATATAGTTCGACTATTCTAGTATCGTCCTCGTTATCGCTAAACCCTTTTATACTACTATTAAGGCACTTAATATAGTATAGCTCGGTGACTTAGCACTTTTTTGCCCGGCGACTTTTTATATTTACGGCCTTCTTACCCCTTTTCTTAGGCGATATCCTTTTTTAGATATTCCTCTTATCGACGGTATCTCTTTTAGTATTCGCCTTTATATCCTTGTCTCTATCGTCTTTACTAAACGACGAAAATGTTTCGGATTTAACAACCGTTAGCGTTATACGCTTTATATTCGCGTAATCTTCTTAAGACTCTACTACGGTAGGTTTCTTTATGCTTTTAAATAGTCCCTTAAATAATCAAAGAAATAGTTAATCTTCGGTTTCTTCCTTTAATAAAGATATCGACTTCTCTAAGGCATCTCGTATATTTTTCTCTATAAAGAGTCGTTTTAGTAAGGTTATTTTCTCTCTGCGCGTCTTCTTTAGCTTTATCTCTTCCTATACTATCGCTACGGCGTCCTTTATTAATACTCTATTCGCCGATAACTCTAAGACTTAAGCTATAACTAAAGGACCTAATAGCTAAATATCGTCTATTTGTTTTCCTTGCTTTCGGGGCGTCTCTACCGTTGCGCTTGCCGTTCGCTTAGGGCTTATAGCGTTAAACTAATTTAGAATATACTCGTCTAATTTAGAATATGCTTATTAGATTGAGAATATACTCGTCTAATTCCGAATATGCTTCTCTATAAGATCTCGATATAGTTATATAATAAGAGAAAAGAAGAAAGAAATCTTTATATATAAAGAGCAGCACTCTATTATAGTTCGCTAACTATACGTAAGCGACTAGCCCCCTATTGCGTAATAACTATTATAACGCGTAACTAATACGATAATTATTATAATATATATAATAATAACTATCGTCGTTAATTTCGTAGTTTCGGGAGTGTTTATCGGGTCGCGAGGGTCTTCGCGATGGTTTGTCGGTATAAGCAGCGGGAACGATTAGGTCGTTGCAGTCTACGAAAACAACGATGGTTAAAGGTTCGCGATACTTGCCTTCGGGGCAACGGGGTCGATTGGGTTGCTACAGTCTGCGAAAACAGCAACTTTAAAAGGGCGATGCTTGCCGGGAGCGGGCAGCGGGCTCGTCGCGTTATAGACGCACTATCGATAGGTCGCTGCAGTCTGCGAAAACAGCGATTCTAATAACAGTTAGAAGGGATCTAAACGGTGATCTAGAAGGTTCCCTTATTCTTAGCATAGATAATCCTTCCGTCGGTCGCGGCAGTCTGCGAAAACAGCGATGCCGGCGTTTAAAGGTTAAGGGTCTGTCTCTTCCACCTAGCTAATCTATAATTAAGCGTTTCAATCACTAATTAGTGTTAGTAGGGCTCTACTACGGTAAGCAGCCGGAAGCGAACCTATCGCACGTATAATAGTATACGGTGTCTAGTTCTTATTGTCTTATCTAGCTAGGAAGGAAGAGGGGAAAGGAGGCCCCTTTATAGGTAACGTAGCCTTATTGCACGCACGTGATTACGTAGGATTACGTAGCTGCAACTGCCTTATACGTATCCCTTATCCCTTATTCCTATAGATCGGATAATATATCTCTGCCTTACTTAGCTTTTTAGAGTAAGAAGCTATAGGATGTAATATATTATCGTCGTCCCTTTAGCTTAACTACGTACTTAATGCGAAATTAGAAGCGTCGGTCTTTAATTCGCACGGCTTTTCCGCATCGTAGCTATATAGAACTAGGGCGGAAGTTAATAAGCTCTTAATCTTAATAAAAGCGTTATTAGCTTCGTCCGTCTAGGTATAGGGTTTCGTCCTAGCTAGCTTTATTACTGCTAGTATAGGGATTAACTCTTTAGAGAAATCTACTACAAAGCGTCGGTAGTAATTAGCGTAGCCTATAAAGCTCTGTATTTCCTTAATCGTAGAAGGAATAGGCTAACCGCTAATTGCCTCTAACTTATACAGGTCTATCCGTATAGTGTTTAGGGTAATTATATAGCCTAAGAATTCGACTTCCTGCGTGTAGAATATGCATTTTTCTAGCTTAATATAAAGGCTAGCTGCTTTAAGAGCCTTAAGCACCTTTATAACGTCGAGTTTATACGTTTTTAAATCGTCTAAATAGACGATTATATCGTCTAAATAAGCTAAGACGAATATATCGAGGTGTTTATATAGGGCGTTATTTATACGCTTCTAAAAAGTCGCTAGGGCATTCGTAAGCCCTAGAGGGAGGATTAAAAATTCGTATAAGCCGTATTAAGTTCTAAAAGCGGTCTTATGTTCGTCTCCTTCCTTAATTCGTATCTAGCTATAAGCCACTTTAAGGTCGATTTTCGTATAATATCTTTTCTTAGATAATCGATCCCTTAATTCGATAATAAGGGGTAAAGGGGTCCGGTCTTTAATAGTATTGTTATTAAGCTAGCGGTAGTCGATGTATAGCTTAGTCTTAACCTTATCTTTGCTGTTTTTCGGAGTAAATAGTACCGGGGCCCGATATTCTAATTTCGACTCCCTTATATAACCTTCTCGAAGGTTTTCGTCGATATAATCCCGAAGAAATTTTAAATATAATTCATCGAGGTTATATATCTTACGGAAGCGAGGCTTCGCTCTGTCTTTAAGGTTGATTTCGTAATCCTATTGCGTTTAAGGCGGTAGTTTATCCTCTAGTAGGTCGTGAAATATTAGACCGAATTTAATAAGGATATCGTGCGGTATAGTCTTAAATCTATCCGCTTTAAGGTCCGTCTCTATTTCTTTAATAAAGGCGCTATTTAAAGCGTCTTTTAATAATAGGTTTAGCGGTTCCGGGACCGTATTAAATCGGTCCGGAAGTTCCTCTTCGAGTAAGGTAGCAACTTCCTTAATTCCTAGGCTTCGCCTTTCTAGGCTAGTATTAAGTTCCGAGGTTTTTAGTCTAGTTAAGTCCTTTAATTCGTTATAGAGTAGAATATCTAAGGTGTCGTCTTTAAACCTTAGAAGGCCTTTATTCTAGTCGATAGAAGGGTTATATTATTGCAATAAGGGTAGTCCTAGTATAATATCGTATCGTATAGATAGGATATCGAAAGGGTCTTTAAACGATAGGTTTCCGATAGAATATTCGAAATGATTAGTTTCGTAGATAATATTCCCGTTGTTATACGTAAAGGGTTTCCCTTCGGCTATAAATAGCGTATAAGGCGTGGTTTTCTACCGGTAACGAAGGCGTAGACGATTTATCGTTTCTAAGGCAATATAGTTGCTTATAGATCTACTATCTACTAAAGCGGAAAGTCTATGCCCTTAGTAGTTAATCGTAAGGGTTTTCTTCTTACTAATAGTTTTATTAGTAATAAGAAGATCTTAATTACTAATAAGTAGCCCTTTTACTTTTAGTAATAGAGGTTTTTTATATCCTCGGTAGTAAAGGTGCTATTACCTTATATCCCTTCCCTTAAAATAGTCTTAAAGGGATTAGGTTCTCTCTTAAACCTAGTAGACTCTCTTTCGAGCCTACTAGACTATCTTTTAAGTCTATATAGATTAAGCTCTCTTTTAAGCTCCGGGGGTTATCTTTTAAACCTAGGGGGTTCTCTTTTAAACCTAGTAGAATCCGGCTCTTCTCTAATAGACTTACTGCTAGGTCTATTAGTAGTTCCCTAAGATATAGGTTATATTATAACCCTATAATTAGTAGTCTCGAAAGGGAGACCTTATAGTTGCCGGACCCGTTTAAGTAGGTCTCGGTTAACTTAAGAAGCGAGTCCGAGGGTCCGGGAGGCGAGGCAGTAAACGCCTTCTAGCCTCCGGAGGGCCTCCTAGAGAGTCCGGACCTTAAAAGAGGGTTCCGGGTATAGCTCCGGCATATAACCTCCTAGACGGTCTAGTCTAGTAAGGAGGTTAAGCTTCTCGCGTTCTTTTTCTTCTACGAGGTCTACTAAAGATGCAATTTCCCTACTAAATTCCTCGTAGGTTTCGTGCTCGTTATCTAAAAGCATTGCCTCTAGCCGATTTGCTTTACGCTTATAGCTTTAAAGTAAAGCTAAAGTCTCTTCGGCTATATCGGTAAGGCACTCCGGGGGCCTATCTTTAGCGCTAGGGTATCCCTAGGCTTCTCGTTCGATAACTTATTCTAAATAGTTCGTAATAGCTAGGTATTCCCTATAGCTGCTATATTCCGCGTTAAGGCTATCGAGAAGGTCCTTGACGTCTTTAAGTTCGCGGTAGGCCGGAGGGGACTCTAAGCCGTCGTATAGGGCAGCCGTAGCTACGCTGCCCTCCGAGAATTCTTCCGTATTAGCGGGGCTATAAGCATCGGGTATATAGCCTCCGGTGAGATCTTCTAACTCCGGGGCCTAGCTATAGTTATACTAGTACTAGGTTTCTTAAGGAAATTCCTCGGAGTTGTATTAAGTTATTAGGGGTATATCCTCGTCGTCGTCGTCCAGCTCCAGCCCGGGCTCCGGCCCGGGCTCCGGACCCTCTAAGTCTAGAGCGGACTCTATAGAGGAATCCGGGGAGTCCGGGGAGTCCGGGGGTGCTAGTCCGACCCCCGCGTTATCTATAGAGTTATCTATAATCTCTCCGTCCTTTAAGTCGATCACTAGATCCTCTATCACGCTATCCGGAGCGTCCGGACTGTCTAGGCCGGCCGGGTCCTCCGGTCCGGCCGGATCCTCCGGTCCGGCCGGATCCTCGTCCGGGTCCGACTATCTAAATAGGTCCTCCTCTTCTTTAATAGAGGGCCTAACTAGGCTGTCTAGAATAGGTGCTATTTTGTCCTTAGGATTCTTAATAGTCGTAAAACGTTTTTCGTAGTAAGGATAGGCAGAAAAGCCTATAGGATCGCTGTTAAAAAGCGTAGGATCGAGAGCTTCTCTTAAAGGCGGTAGAGAGAGCCTAAGAGGTCCTTGCTCTAAGGTATTAAGGCTTTTAGAAGCCGCCGGCTTTCCTTTACCTAGAGTTTTCTTCCGGTAGTAATCTTTAGCAATATGCCCTGCCTTCTTATAAAAGAAGTAGGTAAGACTTTTATAAATGCTATTGTTTTTAAGCTTCCGGCCGATGCCGAATAGCTAGTTATTCCCGGGTTTAGAATAGCATCTAGGTCTATAGGGTCGCCGTAATTCGTCTATTTCCCTTTTTCTTCGAAAAAACCTTATACCCCCCTCGGGGGTCTTTCTTCTATTGCCGGCGTTAGAAAAGCCGGTCGTCGATTCTAACTGCTTAAGCTATAAACTCGACGAGGGTGTCGGGACGGTCTTATTTAGAGATCTCGTCCTTTATATCGTCCTTTAGCCCCTTATAGAAAACCGCTATTATAGCGTCGTCGTCCTATTCTAATTTCGATATTATCTGCCTAAATAAGGCAGCATAATTAAAAATAGAGGTTTTTTATCGTAAATACCGTAGCTTATGCTCTACGGCTCTCTTCTCGTTACCTACGCCGAAGGTCTGCTAGAGGTTAGTTTTAAAAGCTTAATAACTATTAAAGATATCGTCCGTAAGTTCATCCCGGTCCCCCTCTGCCTCGGTTACCCTATCCCTAAGAATAGGTTTAAACTAGGTTATAGCTAATCCCCTTAAGTAGCTAGCTATAAAGAAGACCTTCGCTTTATTAATAGAGAAGGAATCCGGAAAGGAAAGAAAGAAGGCCTTTAGCTAGGTAAGAAATTCCTATAGCTTGCCGGCTTCTCCGGTGTAAATAGCCGGCTTTAGGGTTTAAATAATTTCCCCGAACTGCCGGGGGTAGCGGAAGTCCGGAACCGGGGCCGGGACCGGGGCGTACCCGGCCGGGCCCGGAGGCGGCGGCGGTCCCGGGGCGGCGGTATAAGCCGGAGCTAGGCCCGTAGGCGTAGTAGTAGAAGCAGCAGCCGTAGCTATAGCCGGACGAGCTGCCGGGCGAGCTACCGGGCGAGAGGTTAAAGAAGTAAAAGAAGACATTCTTAAAGAAGTAGTTGTTTTTAGTGTTTTTTCTAAAAAGGGTTCTTCGAATCTATAAAGACTAAAATAAGATCTAAGATCTAATAGATCGAAAAGATTAGGAAAAGATTAAAGGGTAAAATAAAGACTAAGCAAAGATTAAATAAAGATTAAGCAACGGTCTTAAAAAACACACTCCGCGGCTAAGCAAAAGGTAAGAGCTTTTATCGTATAATAGAACGGTTAAAAGACAGAAGATAGTCTAACCGGACTAAGTCTCTAATAGTTAAAGACTAATAGAGGGCGTTATTTATCCTTAAAAGCTATAGGGGCGGAATAGTAAGTAGAGGAGCACTCGGGGTCACTTATACTAGACCGGCTAGCTAAGTCTAAGCAAGTAGGGGTAGTCGAGGCTAAAGCACTAAGGGCATTACTAAAAGAGGTGTAGGTTATTTAGTAGGCAGTTAAACTAAAACTATAATAAAAGCTAAAGAAGAAAGGAAGGAAGGAGAGCCCGAGGAAGGGCGGACTAAAGTTCCTTTATATAGCTCTTCCCGTCCGTCTAGACGGTCCCGGTACGTCCCTTTCCTTCTAGCACCTTCTGCTACGTATCCCTTACACTGCCCCGAGCTAATGCGGGTCCCCGGGGCTGCGCAAGGGCTACGTAAGTCGGCTGACCTCGAAAAGGCTGCCTCCCGCGTCGTTCTAAAGCCCTTATAGACTAAACTAGGTCATATAGGTCTATTTATGCACTACGTACATAACGTTATGTAGGTAGGTTATACGATATAAGTCGTATAACCACCTTATGCAGAGGATCGGACGAATAATCGGTCCCGAAAGCCGGGAGGGCTATATTAGGCCTATAGGCCTATAGCTCCCGGTAGTCTAAGTGTCGGTCTATTATATAGGGCATCGAGCTAATCATCGGGTCTTATTAGGCAGGGGTGCTTAATAAGATCGTCGGCGTAACCGTAGCTGTATAGTACGTCCTATACCTAAGGAAGCTAAGTCCTAAAGGACTTAGGTTTAAAAAAGGGGTGTGTCCTAGGCTAAAAAGGGGTATAACTAGATAATAGGTAAGTCTAGGGCGAATATCTTTATGCTAAGTCATAAAGTACTAAGTACCCTAGTACCCTCGTACTAAGTATTTCCGTACTTAAGTCCCTTAGTACTTAAGTCGTCCCGTACTTTAGAAAAAAAGAAAGTAAACTAAGAACCTAGATTAGTAGTTCTATAATAATAAAGCTATCGGCCCTACGGTAGAAGAGGCTATAGCTAAGGGTACGGCAATAAGACCTAGACTAAGAAGTGCTTTATATATAGAAAGGAGGGATATTAGTCTACGAAACACTCTATAGAGGAACGGCGGAAAGCTAAGGACTAATATCTCTCGCATTATCTTTACACCGGCGTCTTCTCGGATATTATAGCCTATTTAGCAGGCTATAAAGGCTATAAGGACGATAAGGAGGAAGAGTATAGCGAGGATAAAGAGCCGGAATAGTAGTAAGCTAGTTAAATGCTTTATTAAATAGCTTTTAACTACCTTGTTATAGGAGATAACGTCTACGGTATAGAACCGATAGTCTCGGCCGATTAGGTTCTTACGATAACCGTTACTTAAAGCTCTATTTTTAAGGCATCCTAATCGATATAGGAGCGGCAAAGGTCTTAACAGCCGGATAATAATAGTATATAGCCCTCTAATAAGAAGACCCTTCCGTTAATTTAGATATATCGACCGTAGGTTAAAAAGCAATTAGGTTTAGCGCCGGTACTATGTTAGGTCCTTAGGATTAATTAATCTTATTACTCTAATTAGAATAATTATATTCTATATACTAGAAACTCCTACTCCTTTCCTACTATATCTCGCGGATGTAGATAGACTAGGTGTATTCTTTAATAATACGACGAATACCCTTACCGGCCTTAAGGCGAACATCCTAGTGGTTAGGAAATAAGGGCGCCCTTAGTTCTTCCTTAGGAAGAGTAAACAATCGACCGTATTCCTTATAGAAACGGAAATTAGGACCTTATACCGTCGATTTAGATATCCTACTATAGCTAGGCTATATAACCTATTAAAGCAAGCAGGCTACGGCGATATATCTCTTAGCACTCTAGAGAATATCTTAGAACTATATTACTATTGCTAGATGCATTCGCCTGCCTTAAAACGGTTTAAGTTTAACCTTAAAGATAACTAAGACTCTTATTATAAGCTTATTATTAATGTAATATACTTAGACGTCCTAAATTCGGTATAACGCCTAGTATTATATATTATTAACGCATCGACGGCCTTTTAAAGCGCTCGATTTCTCCCTTTTATATTAGCTAAGGATATATAGGAGACTCTTTAAGCCCTTTAGATTAATATATACCTTAGTCCCTTTAAGATTATTAAATATAATGCCGGCACGAACTTTACGGCTATAGAATTCTAAAATAAAGCCCGTATTATAGGAATTATATATATATTTTAGCGGGGCATTTCCCCCCCCTATTCAACAAGGGGGGAAAAGAGGGTTATATAACGTACTAGCATAACCTACGCGTATAAAAGGGAAGGGAAAGGAGGAAGCATTTAATTATAGACATAAGATTGATATAATATTACTAAATTAACTTGATTTGCCTTCTTAAAGATTTAACGATTTCTCCTCGAGGACTTCTACCTATGAATTATTAAAGAAAAACGATTATTGCCGTATAGCTTTTGCGATACTCGCATCTAGTCGGTATTAGCATGATTAAATAATCCTAAAAATACGGAGAAACCAATCGAAATAGGAGCCCGAAAAACGGGATTTAAAGGATTACTCCCTAAGTAGGATATCCTAACTTATACGGAAATTAACTAGCCGAGGCTATAACACAACTACCCTACGAATTTCTGCTATTTATCCTAACCCTTAGTATAGCGACTGCTGCGCTTGCTTTAGGGTGTATGCCCTTTCCTCTGTTAAAACTTAGAGCCTAATATAGGGGCCTCTATCTATTTTCCGCGAGAAATCGTAGAAGGAGTCCCCGAATAGCACGGCTTAGTAACGGCACCTTATAGAAGCAGTAGTAAAGGATCTAAATGAAAAGACTAGAACAATAGGAAGACGAACGACGAGAATGCACCCGATAAAGCTTCCGGAAGCAGCTAAGGGAGCATCCCTTACATTAGGAAAAGAGGGAGACAGCTAGAATAAACAGTAACGGTAGGAGAGCCTAGACTACCTATTCCTAGGAGCGCATTCCTGCTAAAGGTCGTCGACTTAGAGCCCGTCGGGTCCGACTTAGAAAGCGAAGTAGGATAACTCCTTCGATAAATCCGGACTACGACTCTACTTAATCCTCCTAGATTTACCCTATTAGAATTGCCCTACGTATAAATAGAAACCTTATACCTTACTATAACTTTCTAATTCTTTATGCATTAGCAATAGCAACCTAGAAGATAACCGAAGACTCTACTATAACTCTTTCGATAGCTATACTTTATATAATTATACTATATAAAGAAGAGCTTCTAACTATTATAAGAAGACTAGAATGCCTAGATTAAATAAAGAAAAAACCACACACACACATACACGAATAAGAAAGAAGAAAGAAAACGACGACTAGATTTAAAAAGCATTACTTTATAAGAAAAATTAGAAAAACATATATAAGACATAACAAACGATAAAAACAATAATAATATTAATATATCCGAGATATCTAACACGACTTCTGCCTAGTAGGGGCTTCCCGCTATAGGAGAAACATCGTCGACCTCTAGAGACTACCCTGCCTTAAGGGGTAAGGCTACTATATAGCAGCCTATGCTCGGGATTAACGAGCTATCTATAGTTATAGGTAAGACAATTGCCTAGCAGAATAACGGTCTCCTTAGGATATTACGGTAGGGGAAGCTTCCCCCTATTAGTAAGTTTAACAGTAAGAACGTAATAAAATTCTTTGAGAAAGTTAAGAGGGAGATGCGTTTTAATAGGGTTTACGAAGACAAGAAGATCGATTGGCTTAAGGGCTACGTCTCTACTAAATAAGCTCCGACCGTAAAGATCCTTACCGACGGTCTTCTATAGGACGAGGCAAAGAAACGACTTCTTAAATACTACTACGCATACGATATTAAGCAACTCGAGACCGCTAACGATCGACTTAACTATTATAACACAAAGAGACCCTCGTCCGTCTCTAAAGTTACGGAATGGCTTAGCCTCTACTTATACCTTTAGCGTAAGGCCTAACCTAATAGATAGACCTAGGCTACTACGCAATCGCATTTTATCTACCGCGCTATGCCTAGGGATTTAATTATTAGCATCCTCGAACGTAATAAGATAACTTCGGATGCTCTCTTAAGGTTGCCCTACGAAGACATTATTAACCTAATTAATAGCTACTTAGCCCTACGATAGGACGTTAAAAGACGAGATATAGCTTTAAAGGTATATAATTAAAAGCTTAGGCAGACTAAGGAAGAGCAGGCGACTTCCCTTAAGGATAAGGAGGTAGGCATAATAGAGCTTCCTACCGATAAGCCTAATGCTAAACCGCCTAAGGAAAAAGCTACTACTTCTACGGAAGACATTACTAAGAAGGAAGACATTTACTAGCCGATATAAGACTTAACTAAGGCCTTTTAAGATATAACTATTAACTTAAATCGCTAGAATAAAGCTCTTATAAACCCCGTAGAGAGGGAATTACGCTGCGTCGGTTCTAGTAGTCGAGGAAGAGGTGGTTACTACTCTAGCACAACGAATACCCTTAGATTACACTAGCCGACGAACGATAAGCTCTACGTAAACTTCGTTAGGACCTAGAGGTGCTTCTACTACGGAGAACCTAGACACTACCTAGACTAATGTCCTACGCTCTAAGCTAATTATACAGCCGGCGTTATTACCTATAATTCTTCCTTAGGAGTTCTCGCCTTTAGAAGACCGAAAGACATAAGCCCGATTCCTCCTATGCTAGCTAGTAAGTACACGAGGCCTAGATCTTACATTCGGAGGCTTATCGTTTATTAGGCTAACGTATAGCCTAGATGCTTTATAACTCCGCTAATTGCCTAAGTTAAAGCGTTATCTACGCCTTCTTGCTAGGATTAGATAGTAAATAAGAAAGAAATCGCTGCGATAGATGCCTTTTAGAAATACTCTTATCCTTAGGAGTAGAAACCTCGCGACCTTATCGGGACCGACGTCGCGACTAAGACCTCTATAATTCGATTCTAAGTGCATTAAAAGGAAGGAAAGACGGATAATTAAATACTCTATTCGACTATATAAGTTAATGCCTAAGAAGCAAAAAGACGATAAGTCGATAGAGATAACGCAGACTCTTAAGAGGATACGACTACGAAGACTATTCCCGTTAAAACTCTAGTCTATTATAAATATAAGACGGAACCTAGAAAGAAGTTCGATATTATAACGGACGAGATCGTCTATAATATTATGTTAAAGAAGATACTAATCTCCCTATAGACCCTAGTTAAGTTTCTGCCTTTAGTTAGTTCTAAATTAGGCGTAAAATGCATCGACAAAGCCTAAGGCATTAAGACTACGTAATTCTAATACCTTAAAGAGCTAGCTACTTCTCCCCCTATTTTAGGGGCAGTCGCTGTAGAAATCCTAACCGACGACGAGGAGGAGGAAGGATTAGACCTTCTATATCACCTATAAGAAAAGCTATCTATAACGGCAGTATACCTTAAAGAGCCTATCGGAGAATACTAGATCGAGCCGGAAGCTATTATATGCCTACTCTACGATAAAGAGATGCCGGACCGGAAGATATATTAGTGTGCTAACTATAAAGGGTCGATGAAAATCAACGTACGTATAGTCGACTAAGGCGATAGCTAGCTATAGCGGAGACTTATCGGTGAATTCCCTATCGAAGACGACTCTAAGACTAAAGGAAAAGGGAAGGAACTACCTTAAAGCAGATAGGACGACTATATAACGCGGCAGAAAGCTATAATAGACGAGTTTAATAGTCGGCTTACGTATTTCTATATAGGGACTATCGACCCGACTGTATTAATAAATACGCCTTCTATCACGCACCTAATTCCTATAGTTAAACCTCGAGACGACTACGATAGAATGACTATATTTAGACTGCTATCTTTGTCTTATTACTAACCGCAACCATTTGATCTTATGTACTAAGAACCTCTTATAGTATTAAAAGCCTCTTTTCTCGATTAAATAGACTTATTGTTCGCCTAGCGTCTACTAAATAGAAGTATTAACCTTAACTTAATAGGAACTACGATAGAAGCGAACAAAGAAGAAGGGACTAGCGCCTACGCATCCCCGTAAGACAGCGCCTACGTATCCCCGCAAGACGATAATAGACTCTATAGCTAATACGTATAACGTCTTTAGATACTATATATAACGACTTTAGTTTAGGAAGAAAATTTAGAGACTACCACCCTTATGTCCGACGCGATAAGCGTGTATACTTTAGACACCGTTAATATAGTTATAGTGTATGCGTAGAGAAGATATTTATACGACTTAATAGACTAGGTCTCTTAGAGCCTATAAGACCGCGTCGACTTAGACGACCTAATCTTTAAGACTATTAAAGAGGCTAGGCTCGAGCTTACGGTAGGCCCTCGGCCTAATACAGACGCGCTTACGATATAGACTAATACGAGTTTATAGGATTACCCTCGACCGCTTTTATCGCCTTCTTTCCCTGCGCTATCCTCGGCGACTTTTATAGCACCGCTATCGGAGACGTTTAACGTATTAGACCTTCTCCTAAGCTACGAGGAGACGTTTAGCCCGGAAGACAACGATCTAGATCACGCTTACGACGATAACTATATGATAAATAACGTCTATTTACTAACAGACGACTTACCGGAGCCTAACTAGACTACGTTAGCGTAATAGGCCTTCGTAACTAACGCGACTAGTATAATAACTCCCTACCGTCTGCTAAGGCAGATATAAGACTTACTATATGTTTAAATTAGGCTAGGAGGAAGAAAATCAAGGCCCCTTAGTGCACTTTTAGACACTAGGTCTAAAGGTAATCTTATTAGCAAGCACTACGCATAATCCTACGGCTTAAAGATTAGCACGACGAAGGCGACGACTAAGTTATACTCTAGCGCGGCTATCGAAATAGTTAGGGAGGTCGAGATAGAGTTGTATATAGGCTTAGCGTAGATGCTAATTACGTTCTTTATTGCACTAAACTATATTCTCGTTCCTCTTATTCTAGGCATACTGTTTATCCGGACGGCCCGGGCAATATTTAATTATACTCTAAAGAACGGAGATATATATATTAGGTGTTAGATAGGGATAGTTAGAATTATCGCTCCTACGGCCGGCCCTATTAGATAGGAGGTTTCTTCCGCAGCTAATAAGAAGGTTGTCTAGATAAATATTATTATAACTAACGGACGATATAATAAGTTCTAACCGGCCGCTTTTACTAATAACGATAAGGATTCCGACGTAGAAGGTGCTCCCGAGGATAAAAATGTTAATAACGATAAGGATTCCGACGTAGAAGGTGCTCCCGAAGATAAAGATATTAATAACGATAAGGATTCTAATGCAGAAGGTGTTCCTAAACGTAAGGATACGAAAATATTTTCTCCTATTTCTTATATTTCGAATTATATATCTACGTAGACTTATTAACGGTTAACGGTTTCCTATCTAATTTAATCTTCGCCGACTATCCTTGCCTCGCTAAGAGGCGAGATTCTTAGTTATAGAGGAGGGATATAGCGATAGACACCTATACCTACGTTATAAGCTTTAATTAGGCAGCAACTTATCACTAATAAGGAAGATTAAGCTATTCTCTCGATTAGATCGGAAACCGCTAAGGAAATCCTAAAAGTAATAATAAACGAGACGACTATAGAAAAGACTATGAAAAAGACATAAAGGAAATTCCGGAAAATGCAGAAGATTTAGGTATAGACTGGAAGAAAGAAGCCTATAAAGACATACGATATACGGGTTAACACGATGTTTAAAAGAAAAAGCGATAGAATTAACCCCTTAGACAACATTCCGTCTAATAGGATAGTTCCGACGGGTGATACTAATTAGAGAAAAATTAAGTAGGAAGAAGCTAAAAATAAAATTAAGAACGCTAGATATTATAATTAAATAACGGAAAAGTTTTCTAATATAAAAAAAGGGACGAGGCTTACGCTAAAACGACTTAAAGACATTTATAAGCAATTTAACGACCTCCTAACGAAATAAGAAATTACTATCTTCGATTAAATTATATTTAATAGGGAAGCCGCACTATTATAGGACTTTACGGAAAGAGGTAAGGTAGACCCGCTAGTCGCTCCTCCTTAAATCATTAAGACAATAGAATATAACGCATAGTAAGCATCGATAATCCCGATCCTAAGGGCGATAGAAAAGAAGGTTATCGATATCCTACGGGTTAGACTAGAAAGCGGTGTCCTTAAAGAGAGCTATAGAGCATATAGGAACCCCTTTTTCCTTATTGTAAAGAAAGACGGAGGCCTACGACTAATTAATTCGATCACCCGAGTAAATACGGTTACAATTAGGGACGCTAATCCTCCTCTAAGTATAGATAAATTTAGCGACTACTTCTCGATATATAAGATCCTATCGCTATTAGACCTATTCTCTAGTTATAATTAAGTGCCCCTTAACATTAGAAGCCGAGATATAACCACCTTTACTACCCCTTTAGGCACTTTACGCATATGCACGCTGCTATAAGGAGCTACTAATTCAGTAGGATAATTCACCCGAATTATATAGAGAATCCTTAGAGACTTATTCCCTAATATTAGCAAGAACTTCGTAGACGATATAAGGGTTAAGGGACTAGAGACTACCTATAACGACTAGGAAGTTGCCCCTAGAGTTAGGAAGTATGTTTTTAAGCACTTTATTAACCTAGACTAAGTCCTCGTTAATATCGAACTATTAGGCTGCACAATAGCCGGAGGAAAATCTAAGTACTATTAAAAAGCGACTAAGATCGTAGGTTATATCTATAGGACGAACGGAAGAAGTCCTAGGGAGGCAAAGGTTATTAAGATTAAAGAATAGACTAAATACTATAACACGACGTATATACGAGCCTTCCTTAGCATCGTAGGATACTACTAAATATAGATTAAATAGTTCGCTATTATAGCAAAGCCCTTAACCGACCTCTTAAGAAAAGAAGCACTATAGGATTAGGGCAAACTATAGAACCTAGCGATAGAGGTGCTAAAGGATGCTATTATAGATCCTATATTCTTAGTGTCCTTAGACATCGGACTAAATAGAGGAGAAATCATCCTTATGTGCGACGCTAGCCTTATTAGTTAGGGAGCTATTTTAATGCAAATTGTCGATAGAAAACGAAGACTAGTCCGGTACGAGAGCGGCATATAGAATAACGCCGAAGCAAAATACGATGCTATAAAAAGAGAGTATAGAGCTGTTCTTTACGCTTTGCGACGGCTTAGAATGCATATTTACGGCGTGTATTTTATCCTTAAGACTAATGCAAAGGTCTTAGTTAATTAATTAAAAGGCGCTATTAAAGATATGCCCGGAGCGTTAGTCACCCGCTAGATTAGTTATATTTTCCTCTTCGACTTAACGGTCCGATATATAGTCGGGAAAAGAAATAGCGTTGCTAATAGGCTCTTACGAAAGCTAGAAGGACCCTCTAATAACGTTGATAAAACATTTAAAGGTAACGTTAAAGACTTCGTCGATCTATATCTTAATATAGTTTATCTAAAGGGACCTCGATATCCCCTTAAACTATAAGCAGTTATAGAGTTCCTCTAAACGATAAAGAGACTAATTAATTATAATAAATAAGCTTATAGGAGACTACGCATAAGAAGCCTAAACTACGGCATCGAAGACGGAAAACTTTAGCGACTACTAAGAAGGATAGACCGAGGACCTATATTAGTAGTCTCTAACTAAGCTAAGCAACGACGAATTGTGACGAAATATTACGTATAGATAGGTTATAAGGGACGATAAGTTACCTACGACTATATTCGCAGTAGATATTAGTAGACTTCTCTCTAGAACGACGTTTGTGCGGCTATATCGATATATAAGGATTGCTAGAGCTTTATACCTACGAGACTAAGGGAATTGTCTATGCCTATAGCTCCTAGCCACCTAATAAGCAAGATTTACTTTAATAGCTAGTATATGCCCTTAGACTATAGATACGCTTATTTAATAAAAGCCTAAGATAACCTTACTAGATAGGTCGAAGTAATGCTAGTTAAGGAAATCACGGCTAGAGCTATAACGAAGTTTGCTTTATCCTTAATTTATAGGTATAGCGTAATGCTTTACGCTATGATTAATAGAGGACCGGAGATAAAAAAGGATTTTAAGTTTATTCTCGAAGACCTTAGCTTAAAAGTTATATAGACCTTTGCCTATAACCCGAAAGCTAATACAGTCGTCGAACACGGCTACTAGAGATTAACATTAGCCTTTGCGAAGATAGCTAACGAAAGAGGAAAATAGCTAAAATAACTATACTAAGCTGTTCTTATAGACCGTACCGCTATCCGAAATTTATATAGTATATCGGCTTTCTATTTAATCTACGGTTAGGATCTTGTTTTACCTCTTAAAGTAGAACACCCGACCTAGCGACTTATCGACTAGGATAAAATCACTACGGAGGAGTCCTTATTCGAAGCACGCTTGCGAGTGCTTAAAAGAAAGGGGAAAGACGTGACTAAAGCCTAAGAAAGAGTCGAAAAATATAGGAAACGACTTGCTATCTAGACTAACGAGGCGAATAAATATATAATACGTAAGGACGAATTGCGAACTAGCAACTTAGTCCTCTTATTCGATGTTAGAAGATTAAATAACCTAGGGAGGCAAGCTAAACACTAGATAAGGTGGTCGGGCCTATTCCGACTAGTCTCCCGTGCGAAGGTAGCCGGGAGCTATAGGATTAAGACACTCGACGGTATAATACTTAATAAGACAATACCTAGCGAGCACTTAAAGAAATTCGTGAAAGACGAGATAAGACAGTAGTCTTCGTCTGCGGACGAATAGCTGCTATAGGATAAATTAGACTTAGGGAGGAAAAGATAAGACAAATAGACAGACGACGTAGACGACCTTCTTCTTTTACTTAGTAGAAAAGCATTAGATTAAACAATATTAAGACCCCGAAATAAAGAAATATAAGATTAGAACTAAGGACATAAAGATAATTATATAGGAACGTGGAAAAAGGGACCTAACTAAAGGATCGAAGTACGACTTCCCTAGCTTACGAAAGATAAGAGGGATCTATACGTAGGAGCTCTAAAGCATTTAATTATAAAGGAGCAGAGAGACTATAGCAACTAAGATCGGACGAGGACGTCCTTTCTTAGTTATAGAGGAGGTCCCCGCGGAAGCAATATAGAAGGCGAAAAACTAGAAAAACAAAAAACAACGGACTAACCGGGAGCATCGACGAGACCTTAGCTAAGGTTTAAGGAGCCTATTCTCCTTAGACGTTTAGAGGGAGTCGCGGGCGTCCTTTTACCCTAACCGTTAGCCTCCTCTAAGTTTATAGCCGGCCTAAATAGGTCCGGATCGTTAAATAGAAGACGAGGAGCGTTATAGTCGCTTAGGTACTTTAGGTAGTATGTTAGCCCGCTGCCTTTAGGAAGGTTATACTCTTCTCTTCCCGTAAGACGGGAAGAGTTGCTATCCCTGTTTCCACCCCGGTATCCGGGTAAAAGCCGCCAGCTGTAAGTAGGAGCCTTCGACGCACTCTATATATAGTTTAAGTAAGAACTACTTAATACGCCCTCTAAAGAGATATATTTATAAAAGGGAAACATTACGTATTCGTTCGTAGAGGTAATCGTCGATCGATACGTTAATAGACACCTATTATATATACGAGGGTTATTAGTCCCGAATAATAATATAAGGAAAGCCCGTATATACTCGGGCCTCTTTCCTAAAAGCTAGGAAAAGAAAAACCTACGTAGATAGGCTACCTCGGCTAGAATATAGACGATGCGACGACGCTTAATAAGATTCTTATATAAGGCCCGATCCTAAGGTCTAAGGAAGGTGTTAAGGAGGTACTCTAAAGGCTTCCTACCCTTTGCATCCGATTTAACGAAGTCCGGCGCTTAACTTAGGATCTTAAGGCGAATAACGACCTCGATATAGATCGGGAAGCCCTAGTGTCCGAGGTTATAACCGCCGCGGATAAACGTTCTTAGGCAACTATAAATCTATTATAACTATGAATTAGCAAATGATTAAGACTTAAAGGATTAAATAGTTCGTTACGATAAAATACTTAAGGCGTCGCGGAAAGACTATTGTGCGATAGTTCTATAATAAAAGAACGCTTATTAAGAAATCTTCGGGTTTAAGAGAGGTAAGGGAAAGCTTAAGGATATCTAAAAGGCCTTCGGCCTTTAAAGAAGATACGTCGATAGTTAAAGAAGAAAGGAAGAAGAAATAAAAGAGGGAAAATTACGATCGGATAAGCCTAAGGGTAGGGAAAATAAAGATCGGATAAAGACTAATTGCGGATAAACTAGGGAAGAGAAAGGGATTTAAAGGATTATAGACGATAGAACGATTAGCTACTAAGCCTACGTAGTAAAGCTTTTAGCCTAACACCTTAAAAGACAACGCGCGCTTTAGAAGGCACTCCTTACGAGAAAAACCCTATTCTACTTACGTATACCCGCTTTCTTCCTTTTATAATATAGACTATTTAATCGACGGATAGCGATAGACTAGCACGTAGTAGTACTAGGCAAAGCCAATAAGCTTTCGAATATAGCGACTACCTTCTATAGAAGGCTAACCGGAGACATCGGAATGCCTCTTAAGGGCGTCTACGGGAAAGTCTATATTAAGGGAGGCGTAAGGAAGCATTATAGCCCCGACGAAGAAATAACAGTCGACTAGATAAGAGTTAAAGCCTATAACGGGAGTTAACTAATGTAGTTCGTATATAGATAAAATTAGCCGGCACGACTACGGCAAGCTAGGAGCGACTACGAAATAACCTTAGAGGAAGTAGAGAAGACCTACTAGTTTATATCCCCGATAAATAGGTTTTATAGGAGCAAAAGCCGTTAGTATCGATATACGAATAAGGTATATAATTTCCTCGTACGAGCAAGCCGAAAAGAATAGGCCGAAGACGGTAGTTTAACTACGATGCTACGAGTTATTACTAGAGGGGTAGAGGGTACGGTAGCTATAATAGACTAACCTATAACAATCTGTATAGACGAGAACTAGGTCCTAAGAAAGGCCGTATTAGACCGTAACCTAGGCCTTTACTATAGACTTTACGAAAGAGAGGAAATGCTAATGTTTGGCTAGCTATCCTTTAACGCTGCGAATATTGCATTTAAAAGACGTTATATCGTCGGCACGGTATGCTTTACTAACGCCGAAGGCTACGATAGTATACATTAGATCGGGTTTTTATAGGATAGGCGAGAGAGCTAACTTATTATCTTTAACGCCTTACGAAGTAGACGACGACCTCGACTATATAGGTTCTTACGAGTATAGCGGCAGCTGCTATATAGGACGGGATACCCTTATTTATTCGCCTTTACTAGCATCCCGACGATAGAATAAAAACTCGGATAAGAATGCGGATATCTTGCCCTTACGATGATTTAATACTAGGTAAGAGGCCTTATCGGGATCCTGTTTAAGTTCTTACTAAAGGTATACCCGGGCGTTAAGATTACATAGGATAACTACTTCTTAAAGGAGCAACCTTACTAGGTCCCCGAATTCCCTTATAGGGACTAGGGATTCTTCCTAAAAGACGAACCCGACACTTACGAAGCAAGCTTAGCACGGATAATAATAACCCTATGCGCTATAGCAGGAAATAAATTAGGGATTAAAGACCCGAGCCTGCTTAGATTTAGACCCCTCTACCGACTAAAGACCTAGATAAGAGGATTTAAATACGCATATTAAGATTAAATCCTAATATTACTAGGAGGACTATGCCCTATCGAGGGAATCCCTATAGTAAGGATCTTTAACTATTTTAGGCTTATCTATAGCGGACCCGACCTAATTAATGTCTAGTTCGTAACTGAGTTTTAGCATTAAGGACGAGTAGTAGACTAGCGCCTATAGATTCCTCGGGAGATCTAAAGCCTTTATAATAGACGCTAGATATAGAGAGAACGACTTAAGGAACTCGCTATAAGCGTTATCTCCCTTTAAGCTTCGATATTAAGGGACTTATCCCCGTTGTCTAAGCTAAGCGGGACACTAAGCGGTATAGGAAGTGCCTTTTAAGCCTAATTCGCTAGCCTACCTCGTGCTTCTCTACCTACGCTAGTCATCGATTTACCCCTACGGATATAAGTTATCGCCCCGACCTCGCGACCGACTATTACACCTAGCCTACGAGTAAAGCAGCTAAGCACGCCTTAGAAACGTAGATAGAGAATGCGGAGCGACTTTAACCGAACGACCTCTTTTAAGAAAGGAATCGCTAAGGTTATTATCATAGGTGTCGACGGGTTAGGCACGCATAAGAACTATATCGAAGATAAGTAGGGATATAGTAGCTTAAGCCGACTGGGAACGGCTAGTCTAGCGATAACCCTCGGTCTCCGGGAGTCACTAGGCAAAGCAATTAGACTATACGAAAGAGTCTAGGCGATAAAGGAGGGAGCGAACTAATTCGTTTCCTTAATGCCCTTAGGGATTATAGGAGTCGAAGTATAGACTAAGATATATAACGAGGTCGAGCGAGACTTAGCTAGACCGAGCACTTAGGATAGGAAAGATGCCCGAAACGCGAGAGCATAAAGGAGGAGGTAAGGTTAAAAAGCCCTAACATTAGTCGCGCCCTTATTAGAGATAGAAGGGCGCTAGGGAGGATTTAAGCGGGGCATTTCCCCCCCCTATTTAATAAAGGGGAAAAAGAGGGTTATATAACGTACTAGCATAACCTAGGCGTATAAAAGGGAAGGGAAAGGAGGAAGCATTTAATCACGGACATAAGATTGATATAATACAACTGAATTAACTTAATTTGCCCTCTTAAAGATTTAACGATTTCTCCTCGAGGACTTCTACCTATGAATTATTAAAGAAAAACGATTATTGCCGTATAGCTTCTACGATACTCGCATTTAGTCGGTATTAGCATAATTAAATAATCCTAAAAATTCGGAGAAACCAATCGAAATAGGAGCCCGAAAAACAGGATTTAAAGGATTACTCCCCGAGTAGGATATCCTAACTTACACGGAAATTAACTAGCCGAGGCTATGACATAACTCCCCTACGAATTTCTACTATTCATCCTAACCCTTAGTATAGCGACTGCTGCGCTTGCTTTAGGGTGTGTGCCCTTTCCTCCATTAAAATATAAATTCCTATTAAGGCATATTAGTCTATTAGTAAGGTTAAGAGGTATTATGCCCTATTGCGTCGAGCTTTTAATATTCTTTTCGTAGAAATAGGCAGCTTTACCTCCTTTAAGGCAGTTCTTTAGACGGCTATTAAAGCCGTTAACGATACTATTAGACCGAACGGATTAATACCTACGTTGCTTATATTCGGAGTATATCCTAGGATGACTTTAGATTCGCCGCTATTACTAACGACCTTTAAACAAGCAGCCGTAGTATAGAAAGCAATAAAGGCACTTAGGCAGCTTATAGCTAAAAGATAGGTCTAGGCTATATTATATAGCCGGAACGGCCCGGATACGGCGAATATACTTGCCCTTTCTCTCTAAAGCAAAGTCTACGTATAGAGGGAGAAGTTAGGATAGTAAAGACCGTTTAAAATTATAGCTATTAACGGGTAAGATATTACGATCGATACGATTAATAGACCTTAGGTTTTTAGATCTATATTAGTATAACCGTATTATCGTGATTAAATGCTTAATAATATCCCGGCCCTAAAGGCCGAGCAGCCGGACGAACCTATTCGACTAGACCCTTTAGCACCCTATAAGCGAGGACGTCCGCCCGGATTAAAGAATAAGGCTAGGCATTTAATTATAGAAGGAATAGATGTAGAGGATAACCTAAACGATAACGAGGACGATAAAGACCTCGACGATTTAAGTAACGAAGAAGCGGACGAGGCCTTTATAATAAAAAAGGAAGAAGAAGCCTATAAACTAGCCGTTAAGCTCCGATCTAAAGGCGCTATTACGACCCCGGGAGTACTATTCGAAGCGTTAGATAGCACGGAGATCGACGACCTTATAGCATAAGGAGTATTTAGTTTCGAATGTTATAACGAAACTATTTACGGCGGCTACCGTATCTTTAGTTCCTATATAGTTCGAGAGGTTAAAAGTAGAGACACTAAGCCCTATAAGAAATTAAGGCTTATAGTCTAAGGTTATAACGATAGGGAAAAGGCTTCCCTACTAACGTAGTCCTTAATAATCTAACGCGTTAGCTAACGACTAATCTTAGCCCTTGCCCTTAGCCTTATGCGTTATAGGATAACATTATCCCTTCGAGACATTACCTAGGCATATCCTTACGCGATTATAGAGCTCTTTCGAACGGTCTTAATATATCTCCCCGCCGAATTATAAGGGAAGTATCCGCCTAATATAATTATCTAAGTTATTAGTCCCTATATAAAATTGCAGAATTAAAGGTCTACTAGTTTAATACGTATTAAAAGCATTATATTAAAGGCCTCGATATAGCGATATCGACCTTAAACTTTTGCCTTCTAATATCTAATATAGGATTAGAACGCTTTAGTATCGTTAGGATATAAACGGACGATACCTTTATGCTTAGAACGATGAGTTTTTCGGCCGCTAAAGAAGAAAAGCTCCGAGAGGCATAATTTAAGGCAAAGCCGAAAACTACGATAACTTAAAGCTCCGTTACGGATTTCAATAGCGCGAAGGTAAGCTTACAATAGGATAAAATACTCCTGCTTTAATAGAAGGGATAAGCCGCCCGGATTAACCGAATCGATGTTAAGGCTCCGGATTATATATAATAGTACCTAAAATAACGTGCTCGTAGAGCCTATATAGCCTCGGTATACTAACCGGAAGCAGCATTCGATATCTCTATTACGGCATAGGTATAGAACCTAGATAATAAGGATTGTATAATCTTAAATAAGCGACTTAAGGAGTAAATAAACTACTAAAGCAAAGGTTTAATATATAAACTAATTAATCTTATAAAGGCGAAGCTAATAGTGTTTATAGATAGGTCGTTTGCTAATAATAAAGACCTATTATCGCAATTAGGCTTTATTATTATACTAGTTAATAAGACCGAAAGGTCTAACAACTAGTTTAAGGTTACTAGGAATATTATCTATTAGAGTTCGACGAAGTATAAGAGAGTTACCTAAAGCGTGCTAGCCTCTAAGATATACGGTATAGTTAACGGCGTTAACCTTAGGATTGCCTTAGCAATAACGCTAAATATTATTACCGACCGGCTTAAGCTACCGAATATCTAATTAATCATCTATATAGATTTATACTCGCTCTATAAATGTCTTATAAAGCTTAAGATAACTAAGGAGAAGAGATTAATAATTAATATTATATCTCTTCGATAGTTATATAAGCAGCGTAAGATTGCAAAGATCCGTTAGATTAACGGCGATAATAACCCGGCCGATGCTATAATAAAGGCATTACCTAACCGAGCCTTTAAACGCTTCGTAGACAAAGATTTATACTCGCTCTATAAATATCTTATAGAGCTTAGTGTAGGAATAGCTAGCTACGTGCGACGATATAGTCGCATATACGTAATACACGTGATCCCTAGGATTACGTGCACGTATAAGGGAGCTACGTTACTGCGATAGCTTCCCCTTACTTAGCTAGTAACTAACCTAATACAACCATACTATTTACCCTATAAGGTCGACCTAAAGACCTACTAACACTAATTAGTGGTTGACTTAGTTAATTATAGACAGCTAGGTAAAAGAGATAAGATCCTTAACTATCGACGGTATAAAACACCCTACGAGGGAACACCTAGAGGTAGTTATCTTTATACTTTAAACGAGCTCTCTTATCTATAACGTTACCGCGTTAACGCTATTTCGAGATCTCCTAAGCTATCTATTAATCCCGTCTCGCTTCCTAAAGGAAGAAGAGTAACGTTAACCTATAGTACGTCTCTAACGCAGAAGACAACTTTATAAGAAAATCCCTTACGCTAACACCTACGTAAAGACTATTACGTATAATATTAATATTATGACTTTATTAAGCCCTACCCGTATAGATAATATAAGGCGCGAGAAGCTATTAAAGATTACCCCTATCTTAGAAAACGACTACTAGTATACCTATATAGGTATCTAAGATATATAATAACAACCCGACCTCGAAAACCTAAGTGGGATAGAGGCTATTATATATATTATAAGATTCCTCTACGAGTGTATATATAATAAAGACAACTAAGGCTACGAAGCTATTGCCTTCTTCTAAGAATACTTTTAGAAATAGCTTCTATAGACATAGAATAGGGTATACTAGAGCTATAAACGTTCCTTACGTAAGCTTCTAAAGAAACGTAGGATCTACACCGGCCTGGATAATTAAGGCTTTAACATATAGTTCCTTAAACTATAGACTATCTTAGAACTACTATAATAGCCTATAAAAGAGTATATAAATTATAAATTAGACATTTAATTAAGGCACGATCGTTATATTTATACCACCGACTATAGCCCTAAACCCGGCCTTAGACACGGCTTTAGCCCCCGATTAGACAACTATCCTTAGTATAACGTAATAACAATAAGTAAGGATCCTATTAGGTAGGCGCATTAGTCAGCGCCCCGCTATAGGGTTTTCCCTAAAGCCCTAAGCGCTTACAACCTTAGCTAGTTAATTAACTATATATAGAATATAGTCTTAACGAAGCTTCCCCTAGTAGGAAGCCTAGAGACTCTCTATTATATACTTAATCCGACTATTAAAAGGCCTTAAAAAATACGAATTTTTAAAGAGCAAACCTTAGCCTCTTTAAGAATTAGACGAATCACGCATCCTAGCGTTTACGCTACGCAGACCTATTGTATTACCCTAAACACACGTTCTACCCTATTTTTTCTTTCGCCTAACGTTGCATAAGCCTAACGTTATATAGTATATCAGCAGCGTTGCCGCCGAATTCGCCGTCTAAGGACGAGCTAGGAGTAGACCGAAGCTCTTGCCGGGGCTCTATAGCAAGCTCTACTATCGGCCCTAAGCCGAATAGGACGAGTTTAGTCGCTAGCCTAAGAAGATAGGTAGACTAGAAGATAACCCGCTAAAACGAAGTCTTTAATACTTACCTTAACGACTTACGTAAAGGACTTCGCGGTGAAATGCGTTAGTAGTCTCGATAGTAAGCTAACTAGCTTAAATAGCTAGAAGATAACTAAATCACCTAGATAAAGCGTTTCGAGGAGCGTTAAGCTACTTAGATAGAGCGTTTCTAAGAGCGTTAGGCTACCTAGATAGAGCGTATAGAGGAGCGCCTAACTAGTCTCTATCGAGCATAAGCACCTCCTCTTCTAGCACTACTACCTACTGCTAGCTCCTTAGCTTTAGGACTTATTCCCGTTCCTCCCGCGCCTCCTATACCGGACTACTCGTCGCCTCCTACTCCTCCCGTAGATCCGGAGAGTATTACTATAACGCTTACTACTAACCTTATAAACGAGCAGCGATTTACTTATTCGAATTAGCAGTAGTAAGGGCAGGTGGCTTAGCCGTAGTATAGGCAACCCGCTTAGCAACCGGTTCTACTATAATAGCACTAGCTGCCGGTAAAGCCTTTCCTATACTACGACGATAGAGCCGTCGACTAGTACGCATTTATAGAACGAGGTCTTAACTTACGTTTAAACTTCGACTGTCCTATATATATCCTATATAATACTACTTACGATCGAGCTACTAAGACTTTTATAAAAAGCATCTAGCCTTAAGCGAAAGCTGCTAGAGACGTTAACGATACGGTGACTAATAACCGAAATAAGATTACTATAAAGCCTAAATAGAAGTTGCACTAAGCGGACTATACTATCCTCTAAAAGCTCTAATAGATATAATCCGCGTTTCTTATCGGATAGATACTATATAACCTCTAGCCTACGCGGATAGCTAATAAGTTATTTAAGGACTTCGGCCCTATCGCGTATTAGGTTAACGTTAGGCACCTAGACTAGATGTTGCTCCTTAAAGGCATTTTTATAGTCTTAAGGGACTACGGGGTTTTAGACGCGCCGTTAGCTATTTATGCCTAACTAGCGCTAGTTAAAGACGAGGCCCTCGTTAACTTTGCCTAGCGTATTCGTAACGCGTTCTTAAACCTTCCCGATATTAAGAAACGTAGCCCTAGTATTCGTACTATTACCCTCTAGTATATTCGGAATAACCTCCTACGCATCTAGTTATAAATCGGTTCTAATATTACTATGCTATATAGCATAGCCCTTATTTAGCGTCTTATGCTATTAGCTAGCGAGCAAATGCATTAGCCTATAGAAGACATCTACGGTAAGCTAGCTACTTCTATCCGTATATAAGAGGGCTAACTATACTAGATATAGAAGATAAATAAGGTCGTTAGCAATAAGCCGGCGATAATAGAAGTCGTTAAGGCTAATCCTAGCCTACTATCCGCCTCCTCTTATTTAGGCCCTCCGGGCATTATTATAGCCGATCCGCGTATAACTAATACTTTCGTCTACGCCGCCGACGATAAAGCTATCGCCGCTTCGACTTTTACGGCCTTATCTAAGGCGAATACCTGCTTTAACTATAGCAAGGCTAGATATTAGGCCTAAGACTGCCGACTATTATCCTCGCTAGTACTTACTACTACGTTATCCTTATCGTCTAGCCCGCCTTAAGACGTTACGATAAAAGGGAAGATATATAAAGCTGCTAAGGCATTCGGTTCCCGCTAGCGCTTTAAAGGGAGTAGCTACGGCCGCGGTAGTAATCGCGGCAGAGGTAACTAAGGCAGGAGCATACGTAAGGGCACGTGAGGAAATTATCGTAACTACGCTAACCGCTTATATATATACTTCGACGATAAGGTTATAGATAATACCGACGAAGACTAAGATCTAACATACTAACTTAAGGAAGACGACGCGGAAATAGAAGCTATCCTTACGGCTATATAAGAGGGGATAGACTTAGCGTATTTTTAATAAGGAGGCGACGCTATCTACTTCGTAACTATAGATAGCGGTATTAATATTAGCTAAAAGCCTCTCCGCGAGGGCTTTAGCGATCGTTATAGTATTTTCCTTTACTAACTAACGACTTCCTTATCCTTTACTCTTTCTTCTTTCTTTAACTACGGTTCTATATCTTATTACGTTTTTTCTTTACTCGTATATAAGCTAGCCCTATACCCGTCCTAAGTCGCTTCTACTATAAAAGGGATAGGAGGGATTCCTAGACTAAGCGTTTAAGACGATATCGTTATCGCTATATAATAGTAAGGCAACGACGACTAGACTAGTTCGGTTGCCTTCTCTTACGGTATCGTCCTTAACGGGACTTTCCCTAGTGACTTAACCCTTAGACGGTCTATCTTTTACGCCCTTAAAGTCGCTTATAAAGGCAACGGCGCTATACGACTTCGCAACCTTAAGGGCAAGCCTTTATTATAGCCGCGGCCGTCGAACGTTTTCTCTATAGCTATTTTCGCTAATTCGACCGACGTTTAACCTACTCCTACGCGTGCTATCTGCTTTTACGCCGATACGCCGGAATAGGCGAAACTCTTTATAAATATATACTTCGCTAAATTCCTAGAGCTCTTCGACGTATTGCTTCGACGTATAGAAAAATTAGCACGGATAGTCTATCGAATTAATATAGGCGATAGCACGCTTATACGGTAGGCTCCCCGACGCTATAGTCCCTTATAGGCCTAAGCTATTAAGGACTTTATTAAGAAATATAAAGGGAGTATTATTCGAAAGTCCGTTAGACTATAGTCGTCTCCTCTACTATTAACGCTAAAGAAGGCACCTACGGGCCTA
Source organism: Ophiocordyceps sinensis (assembly GCA_012934285.1). Classification (NCBI taxonomy): domain Eukaryota; kingdom Fungi; phylum Ascomycota; class Sordariomycetes; order Hypocreales; family Ophiocordycipitaceae; genus Ophiocordyceps; species Ophiocordyceps sinensis. The sequence continues at coordinate 1,409,507 of JAAVMX010000007.1, forward strand.
TAGTATAATGCCCGTAGGCAAGTTATTTAGCATATCTACGCCGACTACCGTATACTTAATACCCTAACGAAGAAGTATGCGCATCCTCTCCTAAATACTATAGATAAAATCTAGCGCGTAGCCGGCTACTATTACTACGCTTTTATCGACCTATAAGACGGGTTTTAGTATATCCGCATCGCCTTAAAAGACTGCGAGAAGACTGCTTTTATTACGCCTTTCGGCCTATACGAATAGGAAGTTATGCCTATAGGCCTTACGAACGCCCTAGCTACTTTCTAAGCTTTTATAGAGGAAGTTTTACAACCGCTACGCGAGTTCGCCGTTAGTCTCTTTAACGATATATGTCTTTAGGCCGATATAGTCGAGTAGCTTTACGAACGCCTATTCGCCTTCTTCGCCCGCGCTATTAAGTACGGCCTACTCTTAAACGCTAAGAAGACGAAGCTCTTCGTCGATATAGGTGTATTCTTAAGCTTTATCGTCTGCTTTAGAGGCATTCGGGCAGATCCTCTTAAGATTGCCGCTATTCGCGACCGCCCGATGCCTACGATTACTATAGAAATCCGCGCTTTTATTTACACGGCCGGATACCTACGTATACTAATCCCGAACTTTTCGGACCTATCTATCCTATTAATCGAATAGTCCCTCGGTGGTAAGAACGTCCTTATTACTCTAACTGCGGAAGCTAAAGCTGCTTAAGAACGGATCCGTAATACTATTATAATAACACTAGTCCTCGTTAAGTTTAGCTAAATGCTTCCTATAATTATTAAAAGCGATACGTCTAGGAAATATATAAGCGTAGCTCTTCTATAGCCGTATATATACCTAACGGGTGGTAAAGAGCGTTCCTACCTTTACCTAATAGCCTACTTTTTTTAAAAAGCTTACCGAGATATAATAGCGTTATTCTATATAAGAATAAGAGCTTTTAGGAATTATAATAGCCGTATAATATTAGAAGCATTCGGTTAAAGGCGCGGACATTACTATTATTACGGATTACGAATCCCTTAAGACTCTTCGCACTAAGATAGACTAACCTATGCGAGTTATTTAGTTCCTCGACGTTATCGAATACTATAACATTAAGATCGTATATCGTAGCGGTAAAGCGAATATGCTCGCCGATTATCTCTCTCGCCCGCTATACGATAAGGATACTGCTTATAACGCCGACGAGGGGAGGATAGCTACGATTAACGATAACGACGAGCTTATAACGATCTTAGAAGATAATCCCGCATACGATATAGCGCTTAAACCTACGCCTAAAGCCGATAACGCCGCTCCTAACGCTATAGAGCTCGTTACTCGACTAGAATAGCTAGCACGAATTAATTTATAAGCGATCTTTGAATTCCTTACGTTTAAAGAAGCTCTACCGCCGAATATTACGCTATATTAGGCGAATATATACTTCTGTGAGTTAAAAGGCAGTCTATACCGTATTCGCTAGAATAAGCGTTCCCTTCCCCCTAGCGAGCCGCTAAACCCTATAGGAGCAATCGTACTACTACTAGTACTAGAGTATAACGCTCTCGTAGATATAGCTAAGTAAGCATATAAGGCTTTAGGGCATAGCACCGTTAGTTACGTTATGCGATACCTATCTATGCGATACTAGCATTTAAAACTCCCGCTCGTAGCTTACGAAGCTATTCGCCGTTGCTAGTCCTATTAACTTATAAAGCCGCCGGATCCTACGCTCCTTAACCTAATGCCTTTAGCACTCGTGCCGCCCTTAATAAGGTAGGCTATCGACTATATAAGGTATAAAGGGCAATAGCTGCTTAACGCTATAGAGTACGCAACCGGTTGGCTTATCTCTGCTATTACGTAGTCTATAGACTTCGAGGGAATAATCCTAGTCCTATAGACTATTAGCACGCGATTCGGCCTACTACGCGAGATTATTAGCGATAATATAGGTTGCTTTGCTAGGCAAGAAGCCTAAGACTATTATAAGCGTTTTAGCACAACCGTTAAGCCCGTTACGCCCGCTAGACCTCGCGGGAACGGAAAGGTTAAATAAGCAAACGGAGTGCTTAAGGCTATTATCTACCGCTTACATCTCGATAATCCTTCTGCACCTTTAGCATAGCGTTTAATACAAGCCGTCTACCTATATAACCGTTAGGAAGGCCCGCACGGCTATAGCCTATTCTTCTTATTGTACGGAACCTAGCCTCCGGAGTAGTATTATAAAGCTACGTACGTAGCTTACACCCGCGATCCTATAGTAGAGGAAGATATCGCATAGGCCTAAGAACTTATATAATAGCATCCTACTTCTATCGCACGAGGATATATCACTAGCCTTAAAGCCACTCGCGCCCGTATATAAGCTTACTTATAGGAACGTAAGGGACTAATTCGCGTATACGCGCCGGGAGATTAGGTCTTACGAGTGCGTTAGCGCATCCGAAAGCACGAACCCTACTACGATAGTCCTTAGGCTATTACGGCCGCCTATCCGGGCAATGCCTACTCTCTCGTGTCCTTAGGAGGATTCGGCCTTCCTAGTAGGTATAATAGAATAAATCTATTCCCCGCGTATAGTCGCGACGGACACCCGGTCCGTAGCTTATAGTACGCGAGCCGCACGATATTAAAGAAGGATCGCGAGCGCTTAAGAGCCGCTGCTACTATATAATAGAGGATTAAGGGTATTTTTATTATTATTTTATATCGCATATGCCGATACACTATTTCCTATTTAGGTTCTATTAATTGCTTTAGTAAGTAGGGGACTGCTTGTTTAAGCAAAGGGGTATTAAGGATCCTATTAGGTAGGCGCATTAGTTAGCGCCCCGCTATAGGGTTTTTCCTAAAGCCCTAAGCGCCTATAACCTTAGCTAGTCAATCAACCACATATAGAACATAGTCTTAACGAAGCTTCCCCTAGTAGGAAGCCTAAAGACTCTCTATTATATACTTAATCCGACTATTAAAAGGCCTTATAAGTCTTACTATTTGCATAGCACGAAATCTCTATTTATATAGTAAGATAGGTATACCCCTACTCTTTCTATACGTACCCCGCGCGCCTATGTCCCGCCACTAAATTTTCCGTATAGGTATATAGTAATTAAAAGGGCCGCGTAAATCGTATATAGCTTTAATTTAGTTAATTTAATAGCTATAGCAGCGCGCGTGCCCTACTGCGCGCCTTCTACTACGTGCCTTCTGCTGCGTGCCTTCTACTACGTGCGGCTCCTTAATATATGCTTCGTGCCCTACTACGTGCCCTACTGCGTGCCCTACTGCGTGCCCTACTGCGTGCCCTCTACTATATGTGCGGCTCTTTAATATATACTTTGTGCCCGGCTCCCGGCTGCGTGCTTTACTACGTGCCCTCTGCTTTATGCCTAGCTGCGTGTGTGCGGCTCCTTAATGTATGCTTCGTGCCCTACTGCGTGTTGTTGTTCTTCGCACGATTTGCGTGGCTCTCTTAATTGCCATGTACCGGCACTAGATTTTAGTGGCGGGACATAGGCGCGCGGGGTACGTGCAGAAAAGTAGAGATTTAGATGTTCTTGCTATGCAAATAGAGATTTCGTGCTATGCAAATAGTAAGACTTATAACAATAGACTATATACCTAATAATATACTAGTTTAACTAGCCGACTGTCCTTATGCCTGCCCTTATTCCTAATGTGCCTGCTATACCTAATGCCCTTGTTTCTTAAGCTCTTATTCCCCTTACTAATGCTATTATAACTATTGCCTTTATACCGTCCCTTAATACTTATACTACGATCCCTTTAATCGATATTCCGAACGTCGATATAGATATAGACCTCTAGTAGAAGTTCGTAAAGCTATAGAGGAAGGATAAGTATTATACGGGATAGCCTTATAACCTATTTAACGATAAGGTCTATATGTTTATAAGGACCTACTATAAGCTTAAGGTCTAACTAGGTTAATTCTATAACTTATTCTCTTAGATCCTAACGGATAGAGCCGAGACCTTCTATATCTACTACGTTAAGTTAACTATATCGTTCTATACAACCTATAATGCTATTAAGCAATATTTTAACATAGATCTTAACTATAGTTATTACTTTACGGACTAGACAATAACTATATTTAATAAAGTCCGCGTAGAGAATCCTATAATACCGCTTTATAAAGTACTATAGACTCTTTTTAATAAGCTTTAGCTATATTAGAGAGCCCTAGGAAAAGACTACGAAGGTAATATACCACTTCGTACGTTGTTTATTAACGCGTGCCGTAGTGTTCCGGAGCTAGAATACGCTCTCTTTAAGCCTGCCTAAAAGGTCGAAACCGTATTTATAGACTTACGTACGTTAATTAAGATACACCTAGCACGCAACCCGTCTAGCTAGTTCCTATAGGATAAAGCATTTAATTATAACGATTAATAGTACCTAGACCGAAGATACTTAAGCAATCGTAGATAAGGTAGATTCTATAGACGAAGCTACGGACAAGGTAGTAGACGTAGAGGCTATCTATAAGGCTTTAGATATAACTATAGCATACCCTTCCGTCTACGAGGACGCGTTAGCAGCTATAGGAATAGCTCTAATAACCGCTTAACCTAGACTAAGAAGTGTTTCGTCTATTATAGGGAAGGCTATTAGTTAACTAAACATACGCCTAAGGAACGTTAACGGTCTAAGGACTAATACCTTACGCAATGTTTTAACGACGGTATATCTACTACTAACTTTATAGCATACGTGACCGAATTTAAAGGTTACGAACCCGATGCTAAAGGCGACGCTAACGAGTACTAAGACGTAGAAGACGCTAATAACGCTGCTAAGCCTAACTAAGCAGCGACTTAAATACTCTATAAGGCCGCTTTTACACACCTTTAGACCGGTAAAGACGTCTACGGTATAGACTTATTAACCCTTACCGACTAATTCCTAATCGAGGATCGTTACTTACGTTAATAGTTCTAGGGAATTATAATCGACATTAGTGCGGCTAGAGTATTAACCGTAGGATAGGAATAGTACTTCGCTTTAAAGTAAACGGACCCTTTTATTACGCTTAATAACTCTATAGCCGTCTAAGCCTCTATTAGATTTAGCACTAGCATACCTATATAGTTACTTAGTTCGATCGCCCTTAAGACCCCCGTTAGTCGAGTAACTTTTTATATTCTTAAGACCTATATCTTTTCTCTGCTTTCTCTTACTAACATAGACCGACTTAGGATCTACTTCGATAATATAACGAACACACTAGGGACTAGCGATCTAGACAACCGGATCCTAGTAGTCCGCAAATAGGGTTACTTATAGTTCTTCTTATTAAAAGCAGAAGAAACGATCTCCTTTTTAATAGAAAGTAAGATACGAACTCTATATCACCGTTTTAGGCACTTAGCTATTTTAAGACTATATTACTTACTTAAGCAGGCGGGCTAGAATATAACGACTATATAGCTTAAATTAATCTCTAAATTCTATTATTACTGCTAAATGCACTTATAAGCACCTAGACATTTTAAGTTTACGCTAAAAGATAACTAGGAATTTAACTATAAGATTATAATAGACGTAATATACCTTAGGAGCCCTTAACGGCCTATTCTATACGTCGTTAACTCTATAATAGCGTTCTAAGGGGCTAGGTTCCTTCCTTTTATATTTGCTAAGGATACTTAGGAAGTCCTTCGAGCCCTTTAGATCGATAGTTACCTTAGACTTCCTAATACGATTAAACACGACGTAGGGACTAATTTTGCCTTAATAGAGTTCCGTAATAAGGCAAAGATTATAAAGATAACCTATAAGTAGGTCCCTATAGAATTACATACGTCGATTAGGGAGGTTAAGAGGTATTATACTCCTTTACGCCGTGCGTTTAAAATCCTTTATATAGAGATTAGGACTATTACGTCTCCTAAGGCAGTCCTTTAGATAGCCGTAAAAGCCGTTAACGATATAGCCGGACCCTATAGCCTTATCCTTATACTTCTCGTCTTTAGTACGTACCCGCGTATAACTATTAACTCGCTACTATTAGCTATAACCCTAAAAAGGTCTATAGCTATATAAAAGGCGATGAAATTGCTTCGATAACTCTCTATAAAACGATAGGTATAAGATGCTCTTTATATAAGGAACGGTCTATTAATAGTTAAAACTATTACTCTCCTATTATAGAGTAAAGTCTAAGTCTAGCGGGAAAAGGGAGGATAGTAGGGACTATTTAAGATTACTGTGATTAACGGTTATAACATTACTATTAACACCGTTAACGGACCTTAAGTCTTTCGGTCTATAATTGTATAACCCTACCTTTAAGACGACTCGTCTTCTTAGCCCCTACTTTACGCAATTAAACCGACTCCTCTTGCTCTAACTAAAGAGACTCCTCCTAACCCGACCCTTAATTATACACTAGGGACTATACTTCCCGCTCTAGCTCCTACGACTCTAATGCCACGTAGGCGTAGCCGTCCCCCCGGTGTAAAGAATAAGCTAAAGCTCCTTATTCCCTTTCCCCCTCCTTAAGCCTTTGTTATTAAGAAGGAAGAAGATGCCTACGAATTAGCACTTAATTTATAGGAAAAGGGAGTTATTATAACCTTAGGAGCCCTATTTAAAGAATTAGATAGGCATTGTTTAAAGAATTAGATAGGCAAGAGATCGATAACCTTAATGCCCCCGGTATTTTTAGCTTCGAACGCTACGATAAATCTGTTTACAGAGGTCACTATATCTTTAAGTCGAGGATAGTACGTAAAGTAAAAAGGAAGGATAAGAAACCCTACGAGAAGTCGCGACTCGTTGTTTAAGGATATATAATTATTATTATTATTATTATTAAAGTACTCTAGCTGCCCTAACGGGCCTAGTGCCCCTGCATTTAGCTAGTATAGGAAAAACTAAGCGGCCTAGGGGAAAACCTATATAACGTCTATCTATCTTAACGTCGGGCCGGATACGGCCTATATTCGCTACGGTTAATTAAGTTTAGTTACTACCGCCGGTCTAGTGCCTAATAAAGGTTACCCCGCCCGGGTAGGCCTAAGGGCGTTAGGGTCGGGCGGATAGTCTAACTTAGTAAAGCCGGCGCGTAGACGGCACGCGGGCGATAGGGTGTAGGCCGGGGCCCCGCCTAGCGGGTCGGAACGTAGAAAAATAAATCTTAGTAAGCGTATAATCGAATATATAAACACACACAAATATATATAAACGTTAAAGGGGGCTAGCGCTAAGAGCCTCGTCGTCCTCCTCCTAAAGCTCCCTCCCGCCGGCGTCCCGGCGGTCTATCTTCTCCGTAAGGGCTATCGCGGCCTAGAATTACTATAGTAAGCGGTGCGTAAGGAACCACCGGATAAGCGGCTTCGCGGCGGCGGGGCGGTTAAGCGCCGCCCTAAGGTCGCTCTCCCGTCGGATGCCTGCTAGTAGGGCCGCCCTCGCGCTAGTAAGGGCAGGGCACCGGAGGAAGAGGTAGAACGCGGTTTTACGTATAATCCCGCATCGATAGAGCGGCGAGTCGACGTTAAGGACGTTCCGGTTGAATAGGAACCCTTATAGACCGATCTTCCCGGTCTAAATCTAGATAAGCGTAAAGCTCTTATGCTTATATAGCCCGTTATATACCTTTAGTGCCTTCTTCGGCCGGTCGAAGTAAGGGTTAATATCTGCCGGCTGCTATGCTTTTTATAGTCGCTTTGCCTCTATCGCTCGGAGATCCTCCTTCTAGCGCGCCTCTTAATCGCGGAGGACTGCCTCCTCCGTTATAGTGCCTTAAGGGCACTAATCTTAAAGCCACGCGTCGTATAGCCGGCCGGGCGGCCGGGCCGGCCGACGGGGTTAAGGCAGCACTCTCGCCGGCTTCTCGCAAGCGCGTTAGATCCGGTCTATAATGCCCGACTCCTTAGTTCGCTCCTTATACCGCGCGAGGCGGTTATTAAAGTAAAGGTCGAGCGGTAGGACCGCCGTCTAAGTCTCTAGGTTCCGGATTAAGGTCGCCTTAAACGCCTTAGCTACTACCCGTAGGCAGCTTAACTAATATACTATAAGCGCTTTTACTAGGCCGGTAGGTTTCCCTCCTTTAAGCGTAGGCTTATAGAACGTCGACGCTTTATAGGCGAGCGCGCTTTAAACTATACTAGCGTAGACCGTCTTCGCGCTTCGTAATCGTATGCCTTATATAGACGCCGCGAGCCCGGTAAGGGCTAGCGCTTATATGCCTATTTTCGTCTTAAGCTTCCTAACTTAGGCTTTCTATCGTAGCTTTCGGTTAAACTAAACCCTTAAGAACCTCTTATCCTCGACCGGCCGGACTATATTCGTCTTAAGCTAAAGCTTCGTCGGTATCGGCTTATAAGTCTACGTAAAGTAGATAAGCTCGCTCTTCTCCGGCTTAAACTTAGCGCCGACCTCTTTTCCCTACTTATCGCACTTCTTTTAAGCGCTCCCTAAGCGCTATATAGTCGTGGCTACGGTCTTACCGTAGGCTAAGAGGTTTATATCGTCGGCGAAGCCGACGGTAGTAACCCCTATCTCCGGCTTAAGGTCGTCGTATAATAGCGCGATATAAAGGAGGAAGAGGATTAAGGAGAGGGGCGAGCCTTAAGGCACGCCCGTAGGCACCTCCTAGGTCTCCGCCGGCGCGCCGTTAAAGTAGAGCTAGGCCGTCCTCCCCTTATAGAAGCTCCCGACCTACGCAATAACCTAGTCTAAGAAACCTCTTTAGCGGAGGGTCTCGACGAGGTACGTATAGTCTACCTTATCGAAAGCTCCCTTAAGGTCGAGCTAAAGGAACGACGCTACCCCTCCCTAGGCCTACGTCGTCTTTACGAGCTCTATTATAAGTCGTATCGCTATCTTAGTAGACCTCTCGGTCCTATTCCCTATCTACCTTTTAAGCAGGAGGTTATACGCTTTCGCCGCGTTTACGATCCTCCTTACGATTATAGCCTTAAGGATCTTCCCTACTATACTAAGGAGAGAGATTAGTCTCTACACCCGGGCTTATTAAAGTTAGGCCGCTATCTTCCTAGGCTTTAGTAAGACAATAATAGCCGCGTATTAGAACCGTCTTAGAAAATATCCGACGTCGTAACTAGCGTTAAGCAATACCGTAAGCACTTTAAGCAACGGCTTTTTATAGGCCTTAATAAGCCTAACCGGGAGGCCGTCCTCCCCTACGGCCTTCTATAACGCTATCTTCCTAACCGCCGACCTAACATCGCCGACTATAAAACGCTGCGATATTATATAGGCCTTTCGGGCGGCTTAAGGGCTCCCCTCGCCTCTTACTACTAAGGGTAGGAAGAACCGGGCTGCGAGGGTCTCTACCTTCTCCTCGTAAGTATAGGCCGGCCCGTTTAAGTCGCTCGGTCTCTTTAGGTCCGAGATATATATCGCCTATAGTAGGCTGCTGCTTTAAAGCCGCGCCTACCTCTCGATCTTCTAAAGGAGGGCTTAATTAGCGGCTAAATCGTAGGTAAGCTCCCGCTAGGAGTCCTATTATATAGTAACGACGGCACGCCGGAGGGCTATCTTCGCTTTATCTAACGTCTTATAGGTCGTCTAGTTGCCGGACGCTAAGAACGCCCGGAAGGCGTACTTAGCCTCCTTATTACACCGGTCTACCTTTATAGTCTATTAGTCGGGGCGGCCGCCGTCGGCGCGGCCTTAGGCCTCGGGTGTATAGTCATTCGTAATCTTAGTTAACTAAGCGACTACCTAGCCTACGTACGCCTCGACCTCCTCGGGGGTCGTAAGCGTAGTTAGCGCGGCCCCCGGCCGGAACCTTACGATAGCTGCCGCTTAGGCCTTATCTAGGTCGAGTTTCCTCTAGAGGCGGTTAAGTCCTATCGTCTAGGCCGCCGGCCGATAAGTTAGCGGCCTTATATCTACCTCTAGTCGTTGCGATATATAATCCGACCTAATAAGGCCTACGTTTCTACGGTACGTTACGCTTTTACCCTAAGACGCTTAGGTAAGGTCTATCGTGCCGTTCCTCCGGCCCTTAAAGGCGATACGTATAACCTAGCCCCTAAGGGTTATAAGCCTAAGGCGCTATCGCGCCGTTAGCTTTAAGAGGTCCTCGCTATTCCTAAAGGTACGCCCGTAGGTATCTTAAAGCGGGTAATAGCTATTAAAGTCCCCGACGAAGACGCAATAGGTACGTAACGATTTAGTCATAAGGTTAAGGAGCGGAGTAGTAGGGAGGGGGGAGTTAACTAGCGGGGAGTAAACTAAAAAAACTATAGTATTAAAATTAGTAAACGTAACGCTATACTAGTCTACGCCTTAGTCGCTTATCTACGTATCGATGCCGTGCCTTTTATAGACGTATAGCGTGCTTTAGGTCGCCTTAAAGACGAGCCTATAGTCGTACCGCCTTAAGCACGCCGGGGCTTTTATCCTACTATTAATCGGTATCTCTTAAAGTGCTATAATATCGTACGCTTTAAGGGCGGCGAGCGCGAGGTATATATTCGCGCCTATCCTTACGGTATTCTAGTAAAGGATGTCTAATATTAGGGGGGGTCGGAGAAAGGGTCGTCGTTAGGAGCGGGCGCGGCCTCGACCGTAGCGGTACGGGCCTTTGCCGACGCTAAGGCCGGTCGCGGCCGTAAAAGCCCGCGAATAGTCGACTAGCCTTACGCCCGACCGGCCTGCGTAATATCCCGAGGCCGGCCTAGGGGAAGGGCGGGTGGCGGGGGGGGGGGGTGTCCTATCGTCGCCGTTTTAACGGCGACGCCTACGGCGCGGTAGGAAACGGAAAGGGCTACGTATAGGGCGGCGCCTGCTTAAGGCGTATCGTCGGCACCGCCGCGGCGGCGAAACGCTTCGGCCTTTAGGAGTATGCCTCCTAAGCCCTATACTAAAGCTTCTCCGCCTTAGGGCAGTGCCTATCTTACGCCGCGTATCTCCCCTTATAGAGGGTATACCGGTATAGGATCTGCTTAATAATAGCCGCGTATATAGCTTCGTCGTATAGTCTTAACGCGTACCGCCCGTACGTCGCTTTCGCTATATAGTACTTCGCGACGTATCTATATTAGAAATACTAGTAGTATTGCCTCGGCCGGATTATATCGTCGAAGGGCTCTATATTAACCTATATTACTATACTAAAGTCGTAGAGCTTATTCGCCGCCTTTACGCCGTCTACTATAATAATTAAGGTCGCCTTTATGCTCGCCCTTATATAGGCCCTTTTAGGGTAGAGGTAGATAACCTCGACGTCGTTCGCCTTAGCTAGTTCGGCTGCTAGGGCGGCGTCGTCCCCCCGCTAAAGGACTATTATCGGGACGCTTTTTACTATTACCGTAAAGCCGCCTTAGGATAGTATTATCTCCTTCCCGAACGCCTTCTTTAGCTACTCCCTATCCGCCTTATACTTCTTTGCATTTTGCTTAAATACGAGCGCGATATCGCCGCTACGGAGGACCTACGCCGCTTTTACGGCGGGCTCCTTAAGGGCGTAATTAACGTCGTTAATAATCGCTTAAAGGGTTCTACGTTAGAGATCTAAGGCGATCCCCTCGTATTAGACCGTAAGCTAGTTTTTGTAGCGGGCGAGAGTCGGCTTCTCGCTATTAGCCCCGATGTTATAGCTGCCGCTAGCGCCTCTAGGCGCGGGCTAGCGTTGCGTCGGGGGCGCGACGGTAGTAGCCGCGACCGCGGCCGCGGCTACGTCGGCCTAAGACTTCGATGCTTGCTTCGATAAGAGCGCCGCCTCGATAGCCTCCTTTACTAACTCCTTAACCGATTTCTTAAGCTAGCCTACGGTCGTATAGACCGCGGTGTCCGCTCGGATCTTTTCCTCCTATTCCTTTAGGTAGCCTTAGAGAACGGACTTAAAGGCCCTTTAGACGCCTTAAAGGGCCTCCTTAGGCACTAGACCCGCGAATTTTAGGTAAGCGGCACTATCCCTTCCTATTAGTTTCTCCTTGCCCGCGTCGGGCTTAAGGGGCGCTTCGCTAGTAGTCGGCGGGCTATACACGCTAGCCTTTAACCCCCGTCTTACGATATTAACGTCTATCGGCTCGTAGCCTACGTCCGTCCCTCAATGCGCTATCGCGCTTAAAGGCAACCGGGTCTAAGGAATCCGATTCTTAAGTCTAAATTGATTTTATAATCCGGTGTCGACCTTAGCGGCTATACGAGGAGATCGTAGAGCTTTTCGCTTATTTATTTAAGGATATAATAACGAAGAAAAGACGACCTTATTAATGTAATTACCGACGATTTAATGCGTTAGCTAGCGGCTAATCCTAGCCCTTACTCTAGGACTCCTTCGTTATTATAGTATAACTCTTTCGTTACGAGACATTACTTAGGCCTACCTATAAGCCGAAACTAAGCTATTTAGGACTATCTTAACTAAGCTGCCCGCTAAGATATAAGGACGATACCCGGAAGGGACTATTATCTATATAATTCGACCCCTTTATAGGATCGTAGAGTTAAGACTATATTAGTTCCGAACGTATTATAAGTAGAGTATCACTATTTGCCTAAGTATAAATCTCTATTTGCCTAAGTGACATTTTTTTTATAGCCTATATACACCCCGGAAAACGCCTAACCCCCCCGCGCCTAGCCGCGCCTATACAAATACAGTGCGCATTTATAGCAGGCCGTAGACTAATAATTCTTTACGTATATATACTCTCACGAATATCCGTCTACGGCTCGCTCCCTACTGCGTGCCCTGCTGCGTGTTCTACTGCGTGTTCTACTGCGTGTTCTACTGCGTGTTCTACTGCGTGCTCTACTGCGTGCCCTTTGCTGCGTGCCCTCTACTGCGTGCCCTCTGCTGCGTGCCCTCTACTGCGTGCCCTCTACTGCGTGCCCTCTGCTGTGTGTGCGGCTCCTTAATGTATGCTTCGTGCCCGGCTGCGTGCCCTACTGCGTGCCTTCTGCTGCGTGCCCTCTACTATATATACGGCTCCTTAATGTATGCTTCGTGCCCGGCTCTACTGCGTGCCCTCTGCTGTGTGTGTGGCTCCTTAATGTATGCTTCGTGCCCGGCTCTACTACGTGCCCTCTACTGCGTGCCCTCTACTGCGTGCCCTCTGCTGCGTGCCCTCTACTGCGTGCCCTACTGTGTGTCGGGGGGGCCTAGTATTCTTCGCGTTCTTCGCACGATTTGCGCGGCTCTCTTAATTGCTATATACCTACACTCAATTTTAGTGGCGGGACATAGGCGCGCGGGGTGCGCGCCGAAAAAGTAGAGACAATCGTAGTTTACTATCTAAATAGCAATTTATTACTATGCAAATAGCAATACTCTAATAAATTAACTCGTCGGCACGGTTTAAACCTTAAACCTCCGGATGCTTATGTTTAAACCAATCGGGAAGGTTATCTTATCGTATGCTATTATTCGGTTAAACACATTCTAATAATTCGCTATAAATATTAAACACTAATAGTAAGTTTAATAAAAAGAATAATCTTTCGGTAGAGTAATATTATTAATATGCCTAACTAGGAATCGTCTTAAAAGGGGTCCTTAGACATTAGGTCTAATAAGTCTAATCCTTATAACCGCCCCTAATAAATAAGCCCTAGATAAATAGCCCTAGACGAATAGCCCTCGACGAACAATTTGTTTAGTATAGTCACGCATACATTTACAGTCTTTTACTATCTATTATAGTCTATATTACTTCTTACCTTATTTTGCCTTAGTTACTTATAAGCCTATAGTTTATTTTCCCTAGTTGCTTATAGTTCCCCGATTTCCTACTATAACGTTCGGTAAGATAGTTAGTAAGGCTACCCTAAAGCACGGTTACTAGCATAAAGTAGTAGTCTAGACCGCCTAATTATTAATAAAGGTTACTAGCCTAATTACTACGTTAAAGAGGTGTTTTCTTACGTTGCGTTATTACGTTATAAACTAGCTGCGTATTTAACGGTTATATAGCTATTATAATATAGCTTTAACCTTATTAATTTAATATTACGTAATTATACCTACGCCCGCGTGATCGCGCCCGCGCGATCGCGCCCGCGCAGCTATAATAGCCTGCTTAACTAGGCTCTTTCTTTGTTTTATTCTATAAGGTATACGGTTTGTTTCTATAAAGGAAAAACTACGAGTATAGGAATAGCTAGCTACGTGCGATAATATAGTCGCACACACGTAATGCACGTAATCCTAAGGATTACGTGCACGTACGAGGGAGCTACGTTACCGCGATAGCTTCCCCTTACTTAGCTAGCAACTAACCTAATACAACTATACTATTTACCCTATAAGGTCGACCTAGAGACCTACTAACACTTAGAATAACTAAAGAGAAGAGATTAATAATTAATATTATATCTCTTCGATAGTTATATAAGTAGCGTAAGATTATAGAGATCCGTTAGATTAACGGCGATAATAACCCGGCCGATGCTATAATAAAGGCATTACTTAACCGAGCTCTCGAACGCTTTATAGACACTAATAGCTTAACTATTTAGATATAAGCATATATTCTACGCCCTTAAAGTTCCTCTTTAAGACTCTCTTTTATTTATACTTATATTGTTAGTAGGTATCTCCTGCATTTGCATTCGCAAATCTCGTTCTATTATATGTGTTCTATATGTCTTATCTAGCTAGGAAGAAGGGGAAAGGGGGCCTCTTTATAGGTAACGTAGCCTCGTTGCACGCACGTAATCACGTGGGATTACGTAGCTGCAATTGACTTATACGTATCCCTTATCCCTTATTCCTATACTAGCAGTCTTTATAAGATCGTAGAAATAGCCTAAACGAACGTAGCCTAAACGAACGTAGCAATAAGGATCGCAATAAGGGTCGCAATAAGGGTCGCAATAAGGGTCGAAATAGGGATCTATGGCCCGGTTAAACAGGGCCGTGTTGTTATCGTAGATCCGGCTTTTCAACCTTGCAATAGGGATCTATAGCCCGGTTAAACGGGCCGTATTATTATCGTAGATCCGGCTTTTCTAACCTTGCAATAACAGCCTTACAAACAGCCGTACAACGTACGGGAAAAGAGCGTTAGGAAGTAATCAAGCTTTAGGGCAAAGCAGAGCAAGAGATAGAGTCAGCTTCGTCGGGCCGGGAAAAGAGCGTAAAACAGAGCGTGTGTTCGGGCCGGGAAAGAACGTTGCCGGAGCGTAGTAGGGCTTGTTTCGGTGCTTGTTTCGGGCACTAAAAGGGGAAGCAAAAGAGGGAACGAGGCGCCGAAAAGGGGAAGAATAAGGCGTCGAAAAAGGGGAAAAATAAAGCAGGAAAAATAAAGCAGGAAAAACAAACGCGAATAAAGGCGAATATAAACAAAGGCAAAAGACGTTATTAAAGGCGAATACAAACAAAGGCAAAAGACGTTATCTCGGAAAAAATAAAGAGTAAAGGACGAGGGCGTATATCGGGGCAAAGGCGGTCTTGCCGGGTTTAGCGGAGCGTTTAACTTTAGCTGCGGACTTCGGCTGTTGGATTGACGGCCGGCTTAGCGGAGCGTTTGACTACAGCTGCGGACTTCGGCTATTAGATCGATATTGCCGAAAGCGTCGTGCGTATGCTTTGGCGGAGCTTTTGTCTGCTTAGCGGAGCGTGTGCTTAGCGTTTGCGGACGGCGGAATAACAACTGCGGGAGCTTGTTTTAACGGTTGCGGAGCCGTTGTTATTGCTATTGCTAAAGGCAAGGAAGATGCCGTTTTCGATACTGCCGAGACTTGCCGGAAACGTCCTCCCGGATTCAGCGTTGCCGAAAGCGTTGTCTTAAGCGTTGCCGAAAGCGTTAGGCCGGATTCGGCGTTGCCGAAAGCGTTGTCTTAAGCGTTTAGCGAGAGAGCTGGCTTTATAGTGCCGGGTGCCGATAGAGCCGTCGTTGTATTCTCGGGGGGGGCTTAAAGCAGCAAGCGGACTATGTTTTCGGGGGGGCTTTAAAGCAGCAAGCGGACTGTGTTTTCTCGGGGGGGGGGGGGGGGGCTTAAAGCAGCAAGCGGACTATGTTTTCTTAGGGGCTTTAAAGCAGTAAGCGGACTATGTTTTCGGGGGGCTTAAAGCAGTAAGCGGACTATGTTCTTATAGCTTAAGGCAGCAAGCGGACTATATTCTTAATCGTGGCTTAAGGCAGCAAGCGGACTATATTCTCGTGCCGGGTCGGAAGACGGCGGGGTGTTTATCGTACGCGAGGGTCTTCGCGATGCTTTTATTAGAAGCAGGCGGCGGGCTTTTTATTATTGCGTAAGGGTTTTTACGCGATAGTCGTGATTAAATAGCTCGTGTGTTAATCGAATGTCCCGTGGATTTAGGAGTGTTTATTAGGTTCGCGAGGGTCTTAAAGGTCGGGCTTATAGTTGTCTTTTAGTGCCGTTAGAAGAGCTTTTCTTAAGGAAGCGTTTAGAAAAGCTTTTCGGCGGTTAATAGGTCTTAAACTAGCTAATAAAGGAATCGAGGTTATCGTCGCGAGGTTCTTCGCGAAGCGGTCGGCGTTAATAGACGTACTTCCTACTAGTGCTACTCTTCTTCTTCTAAAGCGGTGATCGGTTAGCGGGAAGCTTAAAGAAGATCTATACGCAACCCCTAAAGGCGAGCTAGACTTAGAAGGTAAAGTCTTCTTATTCTTAGCGTAGATAACCCTCTCTAAGTGTATAAAACAGGATTATTAGGCCGGAGCCGGTTTAATAAAGATTTATAACACGTTTAAAGGTCGAAATCTGCCTCTTCTGCCTTACTATTAGTGTTCGAGCCTTACGAACACTAATTAGTGTTAGTAGGTATCTCCTGCATTTTTATTCGCAAATCTCGTTCTATTATATGTGTTCTATATATCTTGTCTAGCTAGGAAGAAGGGGAAAGGGGGCCTCTTTATAGGTAACGTAGCCTTATTACACACACGTAATTACGTGGGATTACGTGGCTGCAATTGACTTATACGTATCCTTTATCCCTTATTCCTATATATATATTATATTTATTAGACCCCTTTTAGTCTAATACGCGTTATCCTTACGATTAGGAAGGTTGCTTAGCAATTAGAAAGAAAGACTACTAGTATAGGAATATAGTTATATAACTAAGGGATAGAGTCGTAACTATATTACCGACTATATATAGGAAAGGGGCAATAGGGGTTATAACCACGCGGCGTATAACGCTACGTGCCTTATATAGTTAATAACCTTATTATTAACTAAGGGCATCGTTATAACTAGAGCAGCGAGCCCTAGCGTAAGCCTTAACAATGCATTATTAAGGCATAGTAGGCTCTATAAAGGGACCCTAGCAGACGTGTATAAAGGGGCCCCTTTATTCCCCCTTTCTAGCTAGATTAGATATAACTATAACTAATACAACCCCCTTTGTTTAGATTAATCTAAGTGAATCCCTACTAATATCTACCTAATTTTAGTAGCGGGACATAAGCGCGCGGGGTTGCGTAGAAAAGTAGAGAACTTAGGTATTTATTGTATAAATAGAAATTTCTTATCGTGTAAATAGCAATACTTATATATTAAAGGTAGTATGCTTAAGCGCGACTTATAAGAATCCGTAGAAGCAGCCTATAGAACTAACCGAGTGTAGTATTAATGCTATAATAGATCCCTATAAATTAGCGGATTTTATTATCGAATAGGTTATAAGGCTTGCCGGTATAATTCTCTATGCTATCCTAAAGCTTCGTAAATTTCTATTAAAGATCTATATTAATTAGTTCGTTTAGGACGTACGCTAGGGGAATCTAAAGGTATGCCTTAAGCTCGGGGTTAAGGATTATAGCTACTATCCGTAGGTTAACTAAACTACTATAGTTATCTTAAAACTAATAACTTATAGGGTTAATAGTTATTTACCGCTATAAGGTTAGAAAGAGTAAGGGAGCTAGCCCTAGGACTACTCTTATATTATTGCCTTTTACATAGAAGATCTTGCCTTATAGAAGGCTTAGCTATTAAAATCTAGCTTAGTTATAGGATAACGAAATAAAGGCATAGCGGCGGTTAAATACACGCTCTACGCACCTTAGTCTTACTACTAATAAATATAAGGGTCTTTAACTATTAGTGAGATTAGGTCTACGACCTAATCCGTATTATTATATACGAGCGGGGAAGAGGCACGTACGGGCGGGGAAAGGGGCTTGTATAAATAAGGGTAAGGGGCTCGTGCGGATAGGGGTAAGGGGCACGTGCGGACAAAAGGGTACGTGCGTAGAGCTATATATCCGTATATATAAGTACGCTTATACTTAGTTCTTTATAGATGATTTCTATACCTATATAAAAGGCACCTATATAATTACTCTACCTACCTTATTATAGTATTATCTATCTCTCTTTTTTATAGACTTATTAATACGATAATGCCCCGCTTTTATAATAGCGGTATATATTAACTAAAACGATAGGCTACTATAATAAAAGCGGTATACGTATAAATACTAGCTGCTATTATAGACTTACTAAACAATAATATAGAGGACGTTTTTAAGTAATATACCGATAGGTCCTAGTAGCTATAGCTGCGATAAGAATCGCTAAATAAGCAGGCCTTTGTAAAAGCCCGCCTTTAATAGAAAATAATAGAAGCCTGTTTAAGTAAGGCAACGGCGGATGCCGTACCTTCTATAGCGGAAGATAAGCGCCTTTTAGTGCTACTATAGAAAATAGCCGTTAATCCGGTTAAATAAAGAGGGTTGCTAGAAGTCCTTAAAGTTAAAATAGGATCTATAGCGCTTACCTCTACGGATATACTACTCGCGCCTATAGCTACGTCGACGAACTCTCCTATAGCTAAGGACGCTAGTATAGCTAACCTAAGGACGTTTTATAGTATTAGGTTATATTACATATTATCCTACGTAACCTTTATATTATATATATAGACATTTAGATCTAGTCTATAGCTATATCCCTTCGTAGATTAATAATAATTATATACCCCCCTTTAAGCTCGTTCCCTTATAGTTTAATCTACTATTTTATCCTATTGCCTTTAATTAATAATCTCGCTATCTTACCCTTTTCTTTTCTAATCTCCCTTCTTCGCGACGTAAGTCCGCCTCCTCGCCGGACCCCTTTAACTAAGTTTTCCTCGATTATTAGAATTTTCCCGGTGTAAATACGCCGTCTCGACGCGAATTGCATAGATCTCCCTCCTTACCCCTTGCCCTATAATCTACGATAACCGACTATATAGAGGCCGATCCTCCGTCCGCTACCCCGGCCGTTACCCCGCCGGCTCCTACCGACCTAAAGCCTTAGACCGAGTACGTTTCTTACTACCCCCGCCTCGCCGCCTTTCTTCGAGCTTAACGGCCTATATTCGGCACGTTCGCCTATATTTAGGCTAACGCTACTCCTAACTTCCGCGCCCCTTAGATCGAGGCCCTTACTTACCTTAATAATGCTTACGTTAAGTTAGATATAGGAGTACTCGTCGCTTAAGAGCACGCAGCCGTCGCTTAAAAGCACGCTGCCGATCTTTAGCGTTAGCTTAACCGCGCTACGTCCTCTCTCCTCGTCTTAACCGAACGCGACGCGGCTTAGGACTAGGCCCCTACCCCCGCCCCCGCCCTTACCCTTACCCGTTCCTATATCGCCGACCCTAAGAGGTTCGCTAGCGACTCTAGCACTTAGAAGTAACGTTAGGAGGCTTTCCGGACCTAGCGTAATAGCCTTACTATTAAGCTCCGTTAGGACGCCGCTTTATACCCTACGGCGTAAGACTGTATTCTCTACGCGACTAGCCGGCTTATTAGCTAGGCCGCTTTTATTATCGCTAGCGTTCCTTAAGACGTCCTCGATAATAAGTCCTTCGTTAATTAGTAATATACTACTATTAAAGCCCTTACCGACGACCTTAGCTTAGTCTTTAGTGCTAATTTTACCTACGCTTAGTCGGAGGCCGACTTTAACGCCTTATTAATAAAGAATATCTTTTAGCCGGACTTCTATTCGAAGTTTACTTAGCTTTAAGCCGACTTATCGTTTAATAGTACTACTTACGTCGCCTACCTTTATTCGAAGGTCTCTATTAAACTTACTAACGCCGCCGCTCTATAGGTCGAATGCCCGGCCTATAATAACTTTACAGCCTAGGCTAAGATATATTCCACGCTCTAGGATAACTAGTAGCGTATTAAGGCCTATTCTTAGCTCTAGCCGCCTTGTAACCCCGCTCGCACTAGCCCTACCTCGCCCGCCCCGCCCGTGCCCCCTGCCGGTAACCTAATGCAGCTTAATACATTCTAAGCCCGGCTTACTAATGCTAAGAAGCAACGGCGGTTTAAGAACCGCCTTTGCCTCTACTACGCTTAGCCGGCTACCGCTACCTATACCGCCCGGACCTACCTTAATAAAGGTATCGGTGCTAATCCTAGCGCTAACCCTAGCACTAGTCCCGGCGCCGGTTTTAGTTCTAGCCGCGGCCGTAGCCGTAGTAGCGGTACGTTTGCCCTACGCTTACTTAAGCCCCCTCCCCCCCGCTACTAGGTTCGCGCTATTAAGCAAGGCTTTATCGAGGGTAAGGTAGACGACCTCCCCGCCTCTTCCCTATCCTTAGGAAATACGTAGCTCCCTCGCTTTATCGCGCGATAGAGCTCTTAGTATCTAAGTTTATAGCTTCGTTCGATACTAGGGAGGATCTTTGCCTCCCTATAGGAATATAACCGCGTGCTCTACTTATGCCTTTATCCCTTATATCCGCCGATGTCGTTAAAGTGCTTTAGTCGACTCCGGCTATTCCGGATACGCCTTTATATACGCTTAGACCGCGCACTGCCTTACCCTTCCTATTCGCTAGCTTTAGTTCCTACGCCGGCTTTCTCTCGCCGATAGTAGCGACTATAAGTCCGGCTCCGTTACTTATTACGCCTTTTCGGTCTCCCGGATTAGCGCTTATACTAAGTCTATCTACTTCTTTCTTATAAAGCTTAGCTATAAGGTTATTCTTAGCCTCCCTTAGCTACGCCGGCACGACCTTATTATTAGCTAGCGCGGTAACTCCCTTTCCTTTTAGTCCCCCTTTTGTCTAGCCTCCTGCCTCTCGGACTATTAGCCTTATCTTATCCCGGGCCTTTCGCCTACCCTTGTCCGCCTTACCCGTCCTATCTTAGCTCCCCTTACCCTTATTTCGGAGGGAATATAATTAATATATATAATTCGTTTTCCCCCCGCTCCCTCTATCGAAGACTCTAACGACGAGGGCGAACCCTTTACCGCCCCTTCTATTAAAGACTCTAACGACGAGGGCGAGCCCTTTACCGCTACGATCCTTATTCTTACCGCTGCGATCCCTATTCCCGCCCGTACGGCCTTAGCCCGTCCTTTAGCCTTTATCCGGTCTATCCGCTTTAGCGACGTTCTTGAGTTTATTCCCCTATCCCTTAGCCCTTCTCTCTCGGCGTTTTTCGAGGATGCCCTTAACGTAGGTAAACCCGCCTATCCGGACTCCTCCTACTAGGTTAACGACGCCGACTCCGACTCCGGCTACGACTTTAACTCCCCGGCTACCCTCTACCCTCGCCGCTATATTCGACCTCCTTACCCCCGTCCCGTCTATAAGACCGCCGGCTACCGCCGTCCTATATTATAGCCGAGTCGTAAGGTTATTAGACCTTAGCCCCTCCGCTTCTCGTCCCTTAACGACTTAGCGTTTAACGTCCGGATGCTTAACGTCGACGCGATAGTAATATTCTACCGGTAGCTTAGAGTTTAAACCTCTTAGACCTCGATTAAGGCCTTTACCGCCGAGCTTTTACCTACCGAGCCCCTACTACCTATCGACTAAGATATCCCTAAGGACCTCTACTAGGCCGTTTTAATTAGATATATAGACGCTAAGGATATAAAAGCCTACCTTAACCCCCGCTTTTACGACTTCGTCGACGGCTACCTTAATAAGATCTACCTTAATAAGATCTCCTTTAACGATATCGCTAAGTTCTTTAAGAAGTAGGAGAAGGTCCTTTATACGCTTAACGAGCTCCGGGCTAAGGTCCTTAAGGAGCTTTACTATATAATCTATATATAGCTTAAGAGTAAGGCCGATAAGCTCGCCCTTTACCGTACTATTAATACTTAAATTAACCTTAAGGAGGGAATATAGCCTTCTTATAACCGCCCCCGTCCCTTTAGCGAAGCCGAGAACCGGATCGTCCGCGCGTACGTTAACGAATAGCTTAAGAAGGGCTTTATCCGCCGCTCTACCTCCCCCGCTACTGCCCTTATTATACTTACCCGTAAGCCGGGCGGGGGCGTCTATTTTTACGTTAACTATCGCGGCTTAAATAAGGCTATAATTAAGAACCGTTTTCCCTTACCTTTTATCTACGATACTCTCGCCTATATCCGGAAGGCGAATTATTTACTAAGATCGACGTTATTACGGCGTTTAATCGCCTTCGTATTACCGAAGGATATAAGTAAAAGACCGTATTCGCTATACGGTATAGGCTTTTCGAGTATTATATTACTCCCTTTAGCCTTACCGCTACCCTGTCCTACTTCTAGAGTTTTATTAATACGGCCTTTTACGGCATCCTTAACGAGTTTTACTCTACCTACTTAAATAACGTCTTAATCTTCTTAAAGACGTAGGAGGAGCATTAGGCTTACGTTAATACGGTTCTTAAGCGCTTTAATACCGCCGGCCTCTAGCTTAACGTAGATAAGTATAACTTCTACGTTACTAAGACTAAGTACCTCGGCCTAATTATCTCGGATAAAGGCATTTATATAGACCTTAATAAGGTTTATACGGTCTTAGATTAGCCTGCCCCCTCCTTTATTAAAGACCTCTAGCGCTTCTTAAGATTCGCTAATTTTTATTAGCGTTTTATTTACGGCTTTTCTAAGCTTACGAACCCTCTTAACGCCCTTATTAAGAACTCTGCCCCTTAGATCTAGTCTCCCGCCTACGCCTACGCCTTCGAAGCCCTTAAGCACGCTTTAACTACCGCCTTAATCCTTATATACTTCGACCCCTATCGTAAGACTATAGTTTAAATAGATGCTTTTAACTAAGCCGCCGGGGGTATACTAATATTGCTCCTCGACGATAGTCGTTATTATCCGGTTGCTTTCTTCTCGTTAAAATACTCCGCTTAAGAGTATAATTACGAGATCTACGATAAAGAGCTCCTTACGATTATAAAATCTCTTAAAGAGTAGCGCCTTAAGCTTAAAGGCCTGCCTAAGTTTAAGATAGCCTTAGACTATAAGAATCTTTAGTATTTTATAACTATGAAGCTCTTTAACTAGCGATAGGCCCGCTAGGCCGAATTCCTTAATCGTTTTAATTTTAAGATCGTCTTTTAGCCTAGCTTTTAAGCTATTCTCCTTAACGCCTTTAGCCGCCTATCCGGCTCCCGCCCTTTCTCCCTTACCGACCGAGCCGACGAGAGGATTAACTATCGATATTAGGTTATCCTCCCTAAGTCTAAGGTTAATGCCTCCCTCTACCCTAATACTACTACCGCCCTTAATACCGTTAAGGAGTCTAATTCGTTTATAAATATAATTTATAAATATAATTCCGACTGCCTCGACCTTTACGCCCTCGACGACTCTAAGCCGATCGATAACCTTATCGACCGGGCTTATTCTTCCTCCCCGCTTATCTCCGCTATTCGCGTAGCTCTTTAGTCCCCTTAGCCCCGCTAGCCTTGCCCCCTTCGAGACCCCCTCCGCTCGATCCCTAAGACCGCTCTCTCTAAGGTCTAGGGCCGGTTCTATTTCTAAGGCCGGCTCTTCGTTCCCTTTAACGACGCCCTAATTCTTTAGATCCTCGTCCGCGCTTATACCTCCCCCCTTGCTAGCCACCTTAGACGTACGAAGACCGCTAGCCTCTACCGCCGGTCTTATATTTAGCCCGGCATATATAAGTCTATTTCTAGCTTCGTGCGGAACTATTATATATGCCTACGTGCTAAATCCCCTCGTTCCTCCCCTTAAGGCCTACTTTAGCCTTTAAGTATTCCCTTCGCCCTATAGACCGATATATCCGTCGATTTTATTACCGACCTTCCTATCTACCGCCGTAATAGCGTTAAGTTTTCTAATGTCCTTATTATCGTCGACCGCCTTACGAAGATACGCTACTACGTTCCGATACCTTTAATAACTATTAAAGACGTTATTAATGCGTTTGTTTCCTACGTTTAGTCCCTCTATAGTACCCTAGCCTTTATTATTAGCGACTATAGCACTTAGTTTATTTCGGCTTTCTAATAGTAGCTTAGTCGTCGCCTTAATTACCGCCTTTACTTTAGCTCCGCCTACTACCCTTAGACCGACGGTTAGACTAAGATCGCGAACGCTTAGATAAAGGTTTACCTTCGTTATTATACTACCTACCTTTAGGACGATTAAGTCGACCTCCTTCCCTTCGCTAAGTTTACTACTAATAATTAGGTCTTTAAATCTACCGGCCTTTCCCCTTTCTTCGCTAACTATAGCTTCTACCTAAAGCTTAGCACTAAGCCCTTTAGTCCCCCCCCGCCTAATATAACCCCCTAGTAGCGGAAGGAATACCTCCGTAGTAACGCGCTCGCTTCCTATCTCTAGCGTATCTTTAACTTCCTCCGCGATACGATCGAGGATACCTAGGCTACTTAGGCTTACTACGCGGACGCCCGGCGGACTCCCGCCCTAGCGTACTAGCCCGGCGATATAGTATTCCTTAGCACCCGCTAGATCTAGACCCTCCGCCCTATAAAGAAGCTTAACTATAAGCGGGAAGGCTTATATAAGGTCCTTAAGGTATATAAGACGGCGTATCTTCTTCGCCTCCTTAAGGGCAGCCGCCTTTACCCCGTTTTTTATTACTCCCTCTTTACTAAGACCTAAGAGCCCCCTTTACCTAGCTAGTCGGAGCTTAACGTCCGGCCCGCCGATAACGGCGTTCTCTTTTCTCTTAGCGACGACGACGGCGATAACGCGTACTTTAAGTAGGAGTTTTCTTCTATCCTCGCGTAACGCTAGTACGCCTCCGGGAAGATTAAGTATCGCGTTTAATAGCGTTATAGCCCCCTTACGTAGGAAGACTCCTCCTGCCTTAACGGCTACTAGGACGACCTTAAGGCTTTTTACGCCTTTAACCCGACTAAGCTTA
This sequence comes from Ophiocordyceps sinensis, assembly GCA_012934285.1. Classification (NCBI taxonomy): domain Eukaryota; kingdom Fungi; phylum Ascomycota; class Sordariomycetes; order Hypocreales; family Ophiocordycipitaceae; genus Ophiocordyceps; species Ophiocordyceps sinensis. The sequence goes on from JAAVMX010000007.1 coordinate 1,434,570, forward strand.
AACCGGCCTTTTATACGGCCTTCCTTATATCTTCCCCTTCGCCTAAGTAATAATAAGTATAATTTATTAATATAATTTATATTATAACGATACGTATTAGTTTCTTAGTTTTGCGCTTTATTTCTTTCTATTTCTCTCTCGTTTTATATTAGGCCCGCTTTTAAGGCCGATTAATATAGATTTCCTTTGTTTTTATTAGCCTATTAACCCTTTTAGGCGTTTAAGTCGAACGCCGATTTAAAGGGGATATACTATCATAGTGTTAGGTTATATTATATATTATCCCACGTGACCTCTATATCGTATATATAGACATTTAGATCTAGTCTATAGCTATATCCCTTCGTAGATTAATAATAATTATATACCCCCCCTAAGCTCGTTCCCTTATAGGACGGCCCTTAAAGCTGCCTTTAGCAAAAGGAAGCCTCTACTATAGCTTATATAGGATAGTAAGCTAAAGTCTTTTTACTTCTTCCTATATATAAGGTGCGATATAGGTACGGCCCGAAAGTATATACAGCCCGGGGTCGGCTTTATAAGGTGTATATAAGGGGCAGTAATATAATTAATATCACTAGTGGCTTTTGCTATTAGCGCGACGGCACCCCTTATCGGTCGCGTTATAATTATAACATTAATTAATAGCCTCTCTATTCGAGACCCCTTAAAGAAAGGGGCTAAGCAGCGGCTATAAGGCAGGTATACCGGCGTAAGCGTAGCTTACGTACTATAGAGGCGGCGTATTAGGTAGACAATACGACGGTAGTATCTACGTCTTAGGTTAACGTCTACTAGGTTATTCCTACCTACGGTTGCCGAGGCCTATAGCGCGCTAGGTCACGTACGGGGGCATACGTACAGCCTAGGATATACTGCTATTAAAGAGGGGATAAGTATAAGGTGCGACATAAGTGCGGCCCGAAAGTAGGTACGGCCTAGGGTCGGCTTTATAAGGTATACGTAAGGGGCAGTAATACAATTAATGTTACTAGTAGCTTTTGCTATTAGCGCGACGGCACCCCTCGTCGGTTAATTAATAGCCTCTCTGTTCGAGACCCCTTAAAGAAAGGGGCTAGGCAGCGGCTGTAAGGCAGGTCTGCCGGCGTAGGCGTAGCTTACGTACCGTAGAGGCGGCGCATTAGGTAGACAATGCGACGGTAGCATCTACGTCTTAGGTCAACGTCTACTAGGTTATTCCTGCCTGCGGTTGCCGAGGCCTATAGCGCGCCGGGTCACGTACGGGGGCACACGTGTAGCCTAGGACATACTGCTATTAAAGAGGGGATAAGTGTAAGGTGCGATATAGGTGCGGCCCGAAAGTAGGTACGGCCTAGGGTCGGCTTTATAAGGTATACGTAAGGGGCAGTAATACAATTAATATTACTAGTGGCTTTTGCTATTAGCGCGACGGCACCCCTTATTAGTCGCGTTATACTATATTGCCTTTATAGTAAGTTTACTATTAACGAGAAGTAAGGCCTTAACGGTTGCTATAATACCGCTTAGTATTCGCTGCTTTATATACTGCCTAAGTCTTAGATACGGCGGATATCTAGGTTCTAAGAGAGTAGCGGGCCTAGTAGTGCTTACGACCCCTATGCCTTCTTTAACTACCTTATCTACGCGTTCGGCAACGTGTAGGAGTAGGAGAAAGCGTAAGATAGGTTGCGGATCCTCTTTTAGAAAGACGGCTAGACGTTTAAGCACTTCCTTCCCGACTTTAAGGAGACTATTACTTATACCACCGGAAATAGCGTTTAAGGAGATAGCGCTAAGCTTATATAGCTACGGAATTTAATTACTCCGTAACTATAAGAGATACTTATATTAATCGAGATGCCTACTAACTTCTAGGAGTACGTAGGTCGCCTTACGAAGGTAGCTTAGAACTATAAGCAAAGCCCTAGCTTCTAAAAGTTACGAAAGCGCGCTAGTATAAACGGCGTTAGCAATAAGAATAGAGGAGTTATTACTAAGAACGCTATAACGCTCCCGCCGCTTAGATCTACGCCTAATACTACGGTAGACTACGAAGGCGACGTTATAATATCTATTAAGCGGCCCGCTTATAGAAAAGCGAGGATACTATCCGCCGTTTTAGGCAACGCGCCCTCCTCTTTTATATAGTAAGCTAAGTAAGTATTAAAGGCGGAGCTTTAAAAGCGGAGAGCGGAAGGGCTTTACGTACGCTATAGCGCGGATAGATATTTTGCTATAGACTGCTTATATCGTCCCGCTCGCCTTATAGCGAAGCGAGCTAAACGGCCTATAGCGATTCGCACTACCCGACCTTCTCTTAAGTCTAATATTAAGGAGGATAATATAGTCCCCGCCGCTACTAATATAGAGGGAAACGCATAGCTTTAGAGTATAGATAAGCCCTAAAGCCTAATTCGCTAGCACTAGAGAAAAAAGAGTTAACTAACTATATTAAGACTTCTCCTACCTTAATACCTATTGTTATTAACTATATAAACCTCGTGTTTACTCTTATAGACGAAGGTTGCTAATACTAAGCCGCTATTAATAAGGTATTTATATAAGAACTACGTTTGCTAGTTAAAGATATAGGACCTTAGTACGTACGAAAAGCCTTAAGCGTAATAGAAGAAGCGAAGATTAAAGGTATCGCATATATAGCTATAGAGATTAATAGGCATAAGCAATTGCTCGTAGCATATATTATCCCTTAGCTAGAATTTAACCTAATCCTTAGAAAGCCTTAGCTTCTTTATATAGAGTCGTACTCTATACCGCACTAAGGAAGGCTTTAGTATAGGAATTCGTAGCGTTAGCTACGGTATATTAATAAAAACGAGCCTTAAGACACTAAGTATGCTATAGAGCTTCGAGAGGCTAAGGAGGTTATAGCTTTAGTATTTATCGGCATAAGTAACTGAATCCGTAGACGATATAGCTTAGAAGCTACTACGGCTGCTATTTACGTAATTAGCCTCGCCGATATCGAAAAGCCTTACAACTAAAGAAGCCGAAGATAGAAGCCGAATTACGTTAAATAATCCTTACGTAGTTCTATAACCTACTACCGCTCTTTTAAAAAAGCGAGGCCGATAAATTATAAGTATTGCTATTTACACGACATAAAATTGCTATTTGCATAATATATACATCTAGGCCCCGTTTTTTCTACGCGACCCCGCGCGCCTAGGTCCCGCTACTAAAATTTAGTAGAGGTATATAGTAATTAAGAGGGCCGCGTAAATCGTCCCTTAGCTAAATTTTCTATCCTTAACTCTGCATCGCGTATTCGTACGTAAAGTAAAGCCTTTACGATAGACTAAATTCCCGTTTAATAGCCTATTAAAGAGCCTCCTTAAAGCAAAAAGGCCCTCGATCCGAATGCCTACTAGCCTAACGCCTACGACGCACCGCTAGTTCTACCCCTACCGCTATCGCCGACCTTTAATATATACGATAAGCTTTATAACTTCCTATAGATATTCTACTAAGAGAACGGCGCCGCTATCGTAAAGATAAATAGCGCTAATAAGCGTAAGGTTAACGGATAGCTAGTTCTTACTTACGTTACCTTTATATACGATCGTAGGCCTTAAAGAGCCTCGAAAAGCGCTAGGCTCTATAAAACCTCCTCTATAAAGCTTAACTATCCCGTTACGATTATAGCCTTAGCAATTTAGCGTTCGAACTATAAGTAGACCTACCGCGTTACTAATAGTTATTATAATTATAGGCAGTTAATTAATCCTTCGGCGTATAATATGCATCGCCGACGAACCGTTGCTTAGTAAGAGCTTAAGAGCCGGCTTTTTAAGCTTCGAGCCGTCCTTACTCGCGAGATCGCATCGATCCTTAGGGAGTTAACTACTAAAGAGTCCTTCTTTCGGCAAAAGGACATCTATAACGATCGTTAGAAGATCCGCGCCGTAGCCCTTAGCGGGAAGACTGCCACCTAAGCCTTTATCGCCTACCTCCGAGACGCCGGCCTTAAATATATCGTTAAGCTCGCCGACGCCGATAGCGAAAGCGATAATAGTAACGGCGACGGCAACGGCAATAACGGTCGGAAGGTTAAGGCTATCTTTTAGACCTACCCTTAGTGCGAGAAGATATAGAAGCGGTTCCCTAAGGTTCTCGGCCTTAATAATATATATAATACCAACCGCTTTAAGATATTTCTCTTCTAAGCTACTAGAATCACTAATTAGCATTCTATTGCTAACTTCGCCTTTAGCCTTATTAACATAGAAAAGGAGGAGGGCTTCTAGTAGCTAGTAGAGCGGCTTAACGAGCTACGACTAGAGGTCGGGGCTATAGAGCCGACTACTATTATTATAGATAAAGAAAAGGCCTTTAAAAACGCCCTTTCGAACGTTTTCCCCTCCTCGTAGCAATAGCTTTGCGTATAGCATATTGACGCTAATATCTACGCGAGAATAAAGACGCGGTGGAAGGAGCCTAGCTGCGACGACGACAACGACGACGACGATAACGATAACGACGACGATAACGACGACGAGGCTAACGAGGCTAACGAAGGCGATCCTAACGGACGAGCTCGTATATAATAAGAGGCAGAAGAGGCAGAAGCGGTAGGGAACGCACCCCCCCCTCCGGCCGATAAATATACCTATAAGAGTATATTCGCAGCTTAGAAACTTATAATCCACGCTTCTTCGGAAGAAGAATTTAAGGCTAAATAGAAGACTTTCGATAAGACCTACGGAGAGCTCTAGGCCCGTATTATTAGGTATATCTCGAAGGAATATATCCCTTAGCGGGAGCAATAGGCTACCTACTTTATTAGTAGGTATCGCAACTTTAGCTAAAGGGTTAATAGCCTTATAGAGACCGCTTATAAAGACGTTAAATCGTACCTTCTTATAGGTATAGGAGACCTCTTTTACCTTTATACCGCCTTACTCTAGATAATCGAGAATAAAGAGCGCTACTACTAGTAGGAGGCCGCCCGATAGTAAGCACGGCAACGGCTTATTTATAACGGTTAAGATTAGCTTAGTAAGCTAACTTTCTAGATTATATATTAGGCTATTAATATACTTGCCGTATAGTACCGGCTTGCTATAGCCGCGATGCCCTTAGAGCTAGGGAAAGAGCCGCGGGAGCTAATCCCGCTGCCGCGTTATACTAGGCGATTTATATAATAGTAGGGGCTTCCTTATGCCTACGTTATTCTCGAGCGCCTTAAAGCCAACCCTCCGCTTCCGCTTGTTAAGCTTAACATTCTTCCCCGGTAGTAGCTTAAGAAGCCTTTAGTTCGACCCCCCCCCCTTTATTGCTATAAACGATGCTAATAACGACCTCTAAGACCTTAAGGAGCCACTCCTCTATATCTAAGACCCTAACGTAGTGTAAACGCTTAAGGGCCGGCCTTACGCTACGAAGAATACTAGTCTAACTATGCCCTTAACCTTATAACACTAAGAGGAAGACGATTAATAGGCACTAGCAGCTTTATAAGCAGCCTTATAGCGTAGAAGAGGACGAGGAGCACCGGCAGCTTTATAAGCAGCCTTATAGCGTAGAAGAGGACAAAGACGAGGACGAGGGATATAGAGGCGGCTGCCGCAATTAAGTTAGGCTAGTCCCCGCCGACTTAACGCAAGCGTACGCCGCATACGTATATAAAATAAGGTAGACGAGATACAATTATCGCAAGCGTTATAGGGAAGATCGCGAGCACGCGCAAATATATAGGCAAAAGGATCTCGAGGGAGACGGGCTAGGGGCGGAAGAGCTACGCCGTCGCCGTCGCTATCGCCGTCGCCGTCTATTAAGGAGGTTATTCTAGCTACGTAGGCCACGCAGTCCGGGCCGGACTAATAAATAGGCCGATTGTGCGAACATCTCGCGATCCCTTTAAACATACGTTATTTGCGTTATTTAAGCTTCTTGCGCGAGCGTTGCTAAATTACACACGCGCTGCTATAACTATTAAATTAAATTAAGGCTAAGGACGATTTGCGCGGCCCTCTTAATTGCTATATACCTCTACCTAAATTTTAGTGGCGGGACCTAAGCGCGCGGGGTCGCGTAGAAAAAGTAGAGAACTTAGGTATATATTATGTAAATAGCAATTTCGTATCGTGTAAATAGCAATACTCTAAATTAAACCTATATAAGCCTAGTATTAACTACGCGATACTACTTTATAAAGATTCCCGCGGATATAATATAGTTCCGCCCTTCGGGCTATTATACGCGATATCTTAAGACGAGTTGCTTATATTAAAGAAAACACTACGCGGCCTTTTAGATAAAGAGTTTATTTAAGCTAGCTCTTTTAAGGCCGCCGCTTTAGTGCTATTCGCGTAGAAACCTAGAGGGAGACTACGTTTTTACGTAGACTACCGAGCACTTAACGTAATAATACGACCGGACCGCTACCCGCTTCCGCTTATTAAGGAGATACTCCGTAATATCGCTAAAGCGAAGTAGTTTACTAAGTTAGATATCTATTAAGCGTTTTATAAAGTGCGAATTACGGAAGGTAATAAGTAGAAGACTATATTCCGTACTCGCTATAGGCTTTTTCAATAAATAGTAATACCGTTTAGGCTTATAAAGGCTTTTAGCACTTTCTAACCGTATATTAATAGCATTCTTCGTGAATTTCTAGACGAGTTTACTTCCGCCTATATTAATCATATTCTTATGTATATAAGCGGTAGCCTAAAGAATTATATAGATAAAGTGCGGAAGGTGCTAGACCGGCTCTCCGAGCATAGGCTATACCTCGACCTTAATAAATGCGAATTTAGCGTCCGCTAGGTTAAATACCTTAGATTTATTATTATCGCGGGCGTTAGTATATAGGCGGACCCCGTAAAGATTTAGGCTATTTAAGACTTAATAGCCCTAACTTCGCAAAAGGGTATACGGAGTTTCTTAAGATTTATAAACTACTACCGGATCTTTTATTCGTGAATTTTCTTATATCGTCGGTCCGCTTAAAGCCTTTACCGGCAAAGGGGTAGCCTTCTATTAAGGCGCTATATAGGCAGAAGCGTTCTAGACGTTAAAAGACATATTTTTATAAGCCCTAGTGCTACTATAGTATAACTTTAATTATCCTAGAATACTTAAGGCGGACTATAGTAGATTCGCGCTTAAAGGCACGCTTTCGTAAGAGGTAGACGGCTAACGCCGCCCTATGGCTTTTTACTCCTATAAGCTTACCTCCGCCGAACGGAACTACGCTATCTACGATAAGGAAATACTCGCTATAATTAGCTATTTAAAGCAATAGTAAGCGGAGCTCTATAGCTATAAGAACTTCGAGATCCTTATAGACTATCGTAACCTTAAGTATTTTAAAACTTAACGTTATCTCTTTAAGCAATAGGCCTATTAGGCGGAATACCTTTCGCGGTTCTATTTCTAGATTAAGTACCGACCTAGAAAAAAGGCTATAGTGCTAGACGCTTTATCTTAGAGAGATTAAGATCGGTCTTTTAATAAAGATTATAATGCCTAAGAGCTTTAAATACTCCCGGAGGAGGCGCTATATATATATCTTAAAGCAACGCTTATCGGTACGGACGGCGTAGTCTTAGTTAATCGTAAAGGCGATAAAGACGAAGATAATAGCGAGGAGGATAATAATTTGTCTTTTAGTTTAGAAAGTAAGGGGATAATCGAAGAAGACGTAGAGCCTAATACTTAGGAAGCGGACTTTATAGCGGCTATGACTTAAGACGACTTTAACGCGTAAAACGTAGAGCTAACTACTAATATAGGCCTTAATTAACAGAATTTTTAGGACGAGGAGCTTTAGCGTATATAAGACCGCTTAGTAGCTTAGGACGTTACCTATAAGAGCGTACGCTAAGCTATAGAGGTAGGAGCACGACGATTTAACCTTAAGCTTAACCTTAAGGTATAGGTAGCTATTATAGTATAAGGTTATATTATATATTATCCTATATAACCCCTATATCGTATATATAGACATTTAGACCTAGTCTATAGCTATATCCTTTCGTAGATTAATAATAATTATATACCCCCCTTTAAGCTTGTTTTCTTATAGTTTAATCTACTATTTTATCCTATTGCCTTTAATTAATAATCTTACTATCTTACCTTTTTCTTTTCTAATCTCCCTTCTTTACGACGTGAGTCTGCCTCTTTGCTAGACCCCTTTAACTAAGTTTTCCTCGATTATTAGAATTTTCCTAGTATAAATACGCCGTCTTAACGCAAATTATATATATTTCCCTCTTTACCTTCCCCTTACTTTTACCTTATCCTATTGCCTTATAATCTACGATAACCGACTATATAAAGGCCGATCCCCCGTCCGCTACCTTAGCCGTTACCTCGCCGGCTCTTACCGACCTAAAGCCTTAGACTAACTACGTTTCCTAATACCCTTATCTCGCCGCCTTTCTTTAGGCCTAACGGCCTATATTCGGCATATTCGCCTATATTTAAGCTAACGCTACTTACGACTTCCGCGTCTTTTAGATCGAGGCCCTTACTTACCTTAATAATGCTTACGTTAAGTTAGATATAAGAGTGCTTATCGCCTAAGAGTACGTAGCTATTGCTTAAGAGCACGCTGCCGATCTTTAAAGCTAGCTTAATTACGCTATATCTTTTCTCTTTATCTTAACTAAACGCGACGCGGCTTAAGACTAAGCCCTTACCCCTAACTCCGCCTTTGCCTTTACCTATTCCCGTATAGCCGACCTTAAGAGGTTCGCCGGCGACTCCGGTACTTAAAAGCAACGTTAGGAGGCTTTCTAGACCTAGCGTAACGGCCTTACTATTAAGCTCCGTTAAGACGCCGCTTTATACTTTATAAAGTAGGATTATATTTTTTATATAGCTAGCCGGCTTACCGGCTAGGCCGCCTTTATTATCGCTAGCGTTCTTTAAGACGTCTTTAAAAATAATTCTTTCGCTAATTAATAGTATACTACTATTAAAGCTCTTACCGACGACCTTAGCCTTATCTTTAGTGCTAATTTTACCTATGCTTAGTCGGAGGCCGACTTTAATGCCTTATCGATAAAGAATATTTCTTAGCCGGACTTTTATTTAAAGTTTACCTAGCTTTAAGCCGACTTATCGTTTAACGGCACCGCTTATATCGCCTACCTTTACTTAAAGGTCTCTATCGAACTTACTAACGCCGCCGCTCTATACGTCGAATGCCCGGCCTATAACGACTTTACGGCCTAGGCTAAGATATACTCTACGCTTTAGGATAACTAGTAGTATATTAAGGCCCGTTCTTTACTCTAGCCGCCTCGTAACCCCGCTTGCACTAGCCCTACCTTACCCGCCTTACCCGCGTCTTATACCGGTAACCTAATATAGCTCGATATATTCCGGGCCCGGCTTACTAACCCTAAGAAGCAACGGCGGTTTAAGAACCGTCTTTGCCTTTACTACGCTTAGCCGGCTACCGCTACCTATACCGCCCGGATATACCTTAATAAGGGTATTAGTGCTAATCCCGGCGCTAACCCTAGCGCTAACCCTAGCGCCGGTTCCGGCTTTAGCCGCGGCCGTAGCTATAGTAGCGGTACGTCTACCCCGCGCCTTCTTAAACCCCCTCCCCCCCGCTACTAGGTTTACGTTATTAAGCAAGGCTTAATTAAGGGCGAAGTAGACGACCTCCCCGCCTCTTCCCTATCCTTAGGAAATACGTAGCTCCTTTGCTTTATTACGCGATAGAGCTTTCTATATCTAGGTTTATAGCTTTATTCGATACTAAGGAGGATCTTTGCCTCCCCGTAGGAATATAACCGTATGCTCTACTTATGCCTTTATCCCTTATATCCGCCGATTTTATTATAAGTGCTTTAGTCGACTCCGGCTATTCCGGATACGCCTTTATATACGCTTAGACCGCGTACCGCCTTGCCCTTCCTATCCGCTAACTCTAGTTCCTACGCTAGCTTTCTCTCGCCGATAGTAGCGACTATAAGTCCGGCTCTATTACCTATTACGCTTTTTCGGTCTCCCGGATTAACGCCTATACTAAGTCTATTTGCTTCTTTCTTACGAACCTTAGCTATAAGGTTATTCTTAGCCTCCTTTAGCTACGCCGACACGACCTTATTATTAGCTAGCGCGGTAAGTCCCTTTCCTTTTAGTCCCCCTTTTATCTAGCCTCCTGCCTCTTAGACCTAGCCTTATCTTATCCTAGGCCTCTCGGCTACCCTTACCTATCCTGCCCGCCCTATCCTAGCTGCCCTTATCCCTATTTTAAAGGGAATATATTTAATAAATATAATTCGCTTTCCCCCCGCCCCTTTATTAAGGATTTCTATAATAGGGGCGAGCCCCCTACTACGCCCCTACTTATAAGGGGGTTTCCCTTTAGTCCCTCCGTTAAGGATTCTAACGATAAGGGCAAACCCTTTACCGCTATAATCCTTATTCCCGCCGCTGCGATTCCTATTCCCGCCCGTCTAGCCTTAGCCTATCCTCTAGCCTTTATCCGTTCCGTCCGCTTTAGCGACGTTCTTAAGTTTATTCCCTTATCCCTTAGCCCCTCCCTTTCTGCGTTTTTTAAGGATACTCCCGACGCGGGTAAACCCGCCTATCTAAACTCCTCCCGCTAGGTTAACGACGCCGACTTTAATTACGGCTATAACTCTAACTCTTTAGCTACCCTCTACCCTTACTACTACGTTCGACCTCCCCGCCCTTATCCCGTCTATAAGACCGCTAGCTACCGCCGCTTTATATTGCGGCTAAGTCGTAAGACTATTAGACCTTAGCCTTTTTACTTCTTATTTTCTAACGACTTAGCGTTTAACGTCCGGATGCTTAACGTCGATACGATAGTAATATTCTACCGGTAGCTTAAAGTCTAGACCTTTTAGACCTTAAATACGGCCTTTACCGCTAAGCTATTGCCTACCGAGCCTCTACTACCTATCGACTAAGATATCCCTAAGGACTTTTACTAAGCCGTTTTAATTAGATATATAGACGCTAAGAATGCGAAAGCCTGCCCTAAACCTTGCCTTTACGACTTCGTCGACGACTACCTTAATAAGATCTACCTTAATAAGATCTCCTTTAATAATATCGCTAAGTTCTTATAAAAGAACGAGCTTAGGGGGGGTATATAATTATTATTAATCCACGTAGGGATACAGCTATAGACTAGGTCTAAATGTCTATATATACGATATTATTAGTAGGTGTCTTAAATGCAAATGCAAATACAGGTCTAGTAGTCTTATTAGAATTATTAATACCTATCTAGCTAAGGGCTATACTACCTTCTTTATAGACAAGACGAGAGAAGGGTTAGAGCTACTCTCCGGGAAGCTTCGGTAGCTAAGAATAGAAAGAGATCCGTAAACAGAATGCAAAGACGGATGCGTTAGTTAGGGAAGACCTTCCGCGGACGGATGCGTCTATCGGGACGACCGTAGAAGTCTATAGAAGGAAGTAGAATTCTATCTATAGAATTCACCTTAGAAGGGAAGTCCTTCTACCTTAGAATTCTATTAGAATTCTATCTATAGAATTCACCTTAGAAGGGAAGTCCTTCTACTATAGAATTCTATTAGAATTCTATCTATAGAATTTACCTTAGAAGGGAAGTCCTTCTACCGTGGAATTCTATCTATAATTCCTATACTAGCAACTTTTTCTTTATGCCGTTTATAAGAACCTCTCTTGTTTTTCCTTAAATATTACCCTTCTTTAAAAAGGAAATAAAAATGCATAATAAAAATCAACTATTCGTTATATTAGAACAATTCGTTATAATATTATATAGTATTATAACTATATAACCGTTAAAAGAAAGAATGTATTAGAAGGGTTATAGGCGAATAACGAACCTTTCTATTCTAATAGTTAATTTATTTATATCGACGAAACGTTTAAGGGCCTAGTTTAGTAATGCTTTTGTTATTGCATTAGCTAGGTTATCGGCTCCGTTAATCTATCGAACCTCTATAATCTTACGGCGTTTATATAACTATCGTAAAGCTATAATATCGATTATTAATCTTTTCTCCTTTATAGTACCTAGTTTAATAAGGCATTTATATAAGGGGTACGAATCGGTATAGATAATTAATAGAACCGGAGGTAGACTAAGGCGATCCGTAATTATCTTAAGAGTTATAGTAAGAGATATCCTAATATCGAATCCGTTTACTATACTATAGATTTCCGATATAAGGACGCTTCGGGTGACTTATTTGCATTTCGTAGAGTTCTAGTAGATAATATTGCCTTTCATCGAAAATTATTTATCTATTTAGTCGGTCTCGTAAACTAAAGCAATAACGAATCTAAGCTATAAAGATAAGTCTTTATTATTTATAAACGATCTATCGGTAAAGACTAAGAGCTTAGCCGATGCGAGGTTAATTAGAAGATATATTAGTCTACGTTATTAATTGTCTAATTGCTACTATAGTCTTTTGTTTAGGATTATATAGTCTTTTTATTCTAGGTTTTAGACTTAAGCAGTAATAAAGATATTAAATAATGCTTCCGGTTAATAAATAAATATAACGTATATACTACGAGCACGTTGCTCTATATACCTTTGCGTATAGTTAATAGCCTATGGTTTTACGGTTTTAATCTTAGCTGCTTAACCCTTCTATTATAGTAGCAAACTTCTATCGTATTATAGGGTTAATTTCGCGCCGTTAAAGTCTCTAGATTGTCTAGCAGTTATTAGAGTTTTCGGTTTAGCTCTAAATTATGCTTTCTAGAGCTCTTTTTCTTCGTAGTCTGAAAAACTCTAAGTCTTAAGCATTAACGTATTGTCTATCTATATCCCGATAATTCCAAAAGGTATAAGAGGGCTATAGTTGGAAATAAGCAAGTATGCGTCGTATATTAAATAAGCTATATTAAGCTCTTTAATATAGTAACTATAGTATATATTAAACTAGTATAGTCCGGATTCCGCGATACCGTATAAAGGTTTAATTATACGGATAATTATGCCTTCCGGATACTTCTTTACTAGTTTAGCGGGTAAAGCTATTAGAATTATTCGGGATAACTCTATAGTAGCTTAAGGATATGCTTAAGTAATATCTCGTAAAGACAATATTATTCCGTATTCTTTAAGCATTCCGGCTGCAATTGCTATAATTAAACGTTAACTAACTCGCTAGATTATTAGCGACTATATAAGTATAGCTGTCTTCTTAATATTACTATATCCTACGATTACTAGTCTCGACTTTTCGTATAGTTTAGTATTACGTCCTTTAACCTCTCTAACTATCCGAGAACGGAAGATTTAATATCCTCTATATTTTTCTTTGTTATATTATTCGAAACTAAATACACTACGAATAACTAGGTCGTTAATCTCTTTTATATTAGATTATTCGAATAGGTCACCGGGTGTTATAATCACGCTATCTATACGGAGTTTAAGTATAAGATCGTATACGTTAACTTCTTTCTTAGCTAAAAACTGCTAATTCTTTAGTTTATTATTCGCACTAGGTAAGCGACTACGTTTTTAAGGCATACGAGGAGGTTCTTTTATAGTTTTATATTCTTCTATTAGTTTATTGTCTTAAGAATTATATTCCGGTGTATCTAGTGTATTTTAATTTATAGCTAGGAGTTCTTCTAATAGTAGTACCGATTTTTCGTCTTAGAAGTATAGTTGCATATATATTAATCTAAATACTTATAGTCTATTAATAGTATTAATTATTATATTATAGCCTTTAATTACTGCGATTTTAAGTAGACCTTACTAACCGTTCTTTTCTCTTTAGATATAGACCTTACTTTATAGTAGAAGATTAAGAATCTCCTTTATTAATAGTCCGTTTCGGCTATAAATAGCATCCTTAATTCGTCTTTTAGTAGAGATCTAGCGGAGCAATTTTATAGCCTTTTGTATAGCTATAGCTCTTTGCATCGTTATTATAGAAGGGGGTAATTCTTATATAATCCGGGGGTAAGCACTAAAAACTAATAATATAGGAACTAAACTATTAAGACTAGCTAGATTATTAATTGCCTTAACTGCTATTTAGAGGATAGCTTTAGCTAATATAACGTTCCTAATTTCCTCCTAAAGAATACTAAATATCCGTTTAAGTAGTCTATAATATCTTTTAATCTTTCCGATAGACTAGTAGGCTTTAACTAAAACTTGCTTATACGTAATCCCTATTACTTTTGCTTTATTTCGGAATTTATTAAAAGCAAAATTAGTTCTTACGTCGTGCTTAATAATATCTAGTAGACCGAGATATATATTAATTTATAATACATATAGTATTTCCTACGTATCTTTAGCGGACATTAATAAAAGGAATCTTACTCTTTAGAATAAAGTTGCTAAATCTACTATATATAGCATTAGTCGTTATAGGTTTCCGAGGTATATAATATTAATAATGATTTTATAGTTAAATTCTCGATTATCGTATAGTATAAATTCAAATCGTCTCGGAGCCTAGGAGTACATCTAGCATTAGTAATAAAATTTAGAAATAGTTTTAAGTCTGCCGATTAATATATTATTATATCCTGCTTAATATAGTAGATAATATAGTCTTATAACTACGGGATATCTAAACATACGATAGAGCGTTCGGATTTTAGCCTTTATAAAGAAGTTAATTAATTCCTTATCTTTAGAAAGAAAGAACTATAGATATCCTTATTTTCGTATTACGGGAACTACGCCTCGACTAATAATTATATCTATTATGTTATTAAAGTATATACTTAATCGGTCTATATTAGCTAAAGAGAGTAAAAACGGTATAGGTATCTCTAGAATGTAAAAGGTTATTCTTTTAATCGGTGTTTCTAAGGCAATAGAACTAAGTAAGTTAATAGCATCTCTACTATTAAACTTAATAAAAGCTTATCTTGCTATTAATTTATCGATAGTAATAAAAGGGTCTTCTTTCTATAGGGCAATGTATTAGTTAAATCCGGCTATTAATACTTTTACTATACCTATATTAACTATAATGCCTTAGAAGCGTGTCTTAGAGTATCTTTTATTAATAATAAACTAGTTAGATATAGTAATAGCTTCTTATTTACTATATAGGTCTTCGCTAGTAAGCCGATATATAAAGGCTTATTAGTAAATTATCTAACTAGCTTGCTATTATCCTATAAAGTTATCGTCGTCTCTTAGGTAAGATTTATTATTAAAGTCTTCTGCTATATCGTCTATCTCGTGACCTTTATATTGCGTTACGTAGGCTATAAAGCCTATTGTTAGGATATTCGTAAAGTGGTATTATGCAATATATTAGTCCTTCGATTTCTATCGTTCTTTAGGTATATATTTAATTAACTAGCATCCTTATTTTCCGTATATAAAACACTTCTTAGTCTATAGACGATTGCCGTAGTTACCTCTATAGCTGCTTCGAGCTTAAGACCTTGCTTATAATCTAGTAGCTAATAAGGAGTATCCGCTACGGAATCCTCCGCGGAATCCTCCGCGGAATCCTCTACGATTAAATAATCGGCTATAGTTTCGTCCTCCTCGTCCTTAGTATCTATATCTTCCGTGGTTATTATTGTTATATCTCCGATCTATATAGAATATCTAATTATATAGGTCGTAGTTATCCTCTTTAGTGTCTTAGTTACTAGACTAATATTCTTAGATAAATTAGTTAGATAAACCGCGGGATAGGTGTATTTATAATAAAGATCTTAGGTCGGCAAAAAGTGCTTTGGCATTATTTAAGGGTTTAAATAGAGCGTACTTTAGTTTAAGAACTCCTTTATATGCATTAATAAGTATAGTTCGTAGGGGAAGATTACTTATAGAGTCCTTACTAAGTGCCTATTAGCAAAGTTTTAATTTATCGAATAAAGCTTAAAGGATTTTATATAATAGCTTAGCTAGGTATTCTCCTCGCAACTTATAGAAGGTCGTTATTATTTAGTCTATATAATAATATACGTAATTTACTTCCGCATTAGAATATCTCTTAATTATATCGTATGCCTTTTAAAATATCGCTATCTAGTTAATATATTAAATATAATAGGTTTACGCACGTCCTACGAGGATCCTAGGGAATAATGCATAGAACTAACTTAGTTTAATTTATAGGTTATAGTATAAATTTATAAAAACCTAAAGTTTATTATTAAGTAAGTTATATAGTTCTCCGGTATAGTTCTTATCTTTTGTCTTAAGCTTAATAAAGCGTTATTAGACATCTAGATTAGCGATAGCATTCGGAATATTGTCTAGAGGAAGTCTTATATATGCCTCTAATAGAATAGGGTTAGAATTGCTCGGCTATTTAATTATCGCCGTTAAACCTTAGTCTATAGGATTAGTAAAGAGATCTAAACGAGTGAATTAGTATAATATTAGGTAAATAGTTATACCCGGAACATTAGTGTTAAATAGCTATTATTTATATAGAACTATCGGTTATTGCCTAAATAGAATAGTCCCTCCTAAATCGAACTATAGAACTGTTAAAAGTATATTAAACGTCTATAATATCTCCGGAACGTTTGCTATAGATGCTGCTTTTTCTATTAGAACTACTTCTAATAGTTAGAAGGGGGCTATTCTAGCGGTAATAGGCGTAAAAGGGTATATCGTATTTTTTATCTCTATTTTCTTAGTGTATTCCTCTATGCTATCGTTAAATTTCTATACTATTATATCTTCTATAGGCTATTCTAATAGTTTCTTAAGTGCTTATAATATTAGGAAGATCGTTGCATAAGATGTATTACTACGACCGGTGTATATTCCTCTTTTCCTTATTAGAACTTTTAGCGCTCGTTTATAGTCTGCGTATATTAGACCCTATATATTCGCTATCTATCTTTAGAAGTAGTCTTAGAAGTATAATAGGATCTCGTTTCCTTAAAAATCGATCGATGCTTTATAGAGTGTAATAAATTTAGCGACGGATATTATAATCGCGATGCCGTTATTCCCGTCGGGTTTAATATTACTATCCTAATGTTTTACGTCGATATATAGAAAAAGGGATTAGTAAATAGTTATGCCTTCTATCTATTCCCTAAGAGTCTCCTCTATAGTATTAGATAAAGGACTAGTAGGTTAGTTTATCGAAGTTATAATACGTGCTTATTTTTCACGCGGTTTATCGGTGTGTTCGTAAGGTTCTCTACGAAAAATTTATCGTTTTCGGCGTTATTAACGCACTTTCTGCTAGTGCTACTCTTCTTTTTCTAAAGCGGTAATTAGTTAGTAAAAAGTTTAAAGAAGAGCTATACGCAACCCCTAAGGGCGAGCTAGACTTAGAAGGTAAAGTCTTCTTATTCTTAGCATAGTTATCCTCCTTTAAGTGCATAGAATAAGATCGTCGGGCGGAAGCCGTTCGATAAAGATCTATAATACGTTCGAAGGATATAGATCTATCTCGTCTACCTTACTATCTATAATTAAGCCTTATAATCACTAATTAGTATTAGTAAGTATCTTAAATGCAAATGCAAATATAGGTCTAGTAGTCTTATTAGAATTATTAATACCTATCTAGCTAAGTCGGTAAGGGCTTTAATAATAGTATACTACTAATCGGCGAAGGACTTATTATCGAGGACGTCTTAAGGAACGCTAGCGATAATAGAGGTAGCCCGGCCGGTAAGCCGGCTAGCCGCGTAAAGAATATAATCCTACTCCGTAGGATATAAGGCGGCGTCCTAACGGAGCTTAATAGTAAGGCCGTTGCGCTAAGTCTAAAAAGCCTCCTAACGTTGCTTTTAGGTGCTAGAATCGCTAGTAAACCTTTTAGGGTCGGCTATATAGGAATAGGTAGGGGTAAGAGCGGGGGCGGGGGTAAGGGCCTAGTCCTTAGCTACGTCGCGTTTAGCTAAGATAAGGAGAGAGGACGTAGCGTGGTTAAGCTAACGCTAAAGATCAGCAGCGTGCTTTTAGGCAACGGCTACGTGCTCTTAAGCGACGAGCACTCCTATATCTAACTTAACGTAAGCATTATTAAGGTAAGTAAGGGCCTTAATCTAAGGGCCGCGGAAGTGGTAAGTAGCGTTAGCCTAAATATAGGCGAACGTGCCGAATATAGGCCGTTAGGCTTAAAGGAGGGCGGTAAGGCGGGGGTAGTAGGAATCGTACTTAGTTTAAGGCTTTAAGTCGGTAGGAGCTAGCGGGGTAACGGCTAGGGTAATAGATAGAAGATCGGCCTCTATATAGTTAATTATCGTAGATTATAAGGCAATAGGGTAAGGTAAAGGTAGGGGAAGGGTAAGGAGGGAAATCTATATAATTCGCGTTAAGACGGCGTATTTACACTAGGAAAATTCTAATAATCGAGGAAAACTTAGTCGAGGGGGTCCGGCGAGAAGGCGGACTTACGTCGCGAAGAGGGGAGACTAGAAAAAAAAAGGGTAAGATAGCGAGATTATTAATTAAAGGCAATAGGATAAAATAGTAGATTAAACTATAAGAGAACGGGCTTAAGGGGGGTATATAATTATTATTAATCAACGAAGGGATATAGCTATAGACTAAGTCTAAATGTCTATATATATAATATAAAGGTTACGTAGGATAATATATAATATAACCTAATACTATAATAGTTCTTTAAGAAGCAAGAGAAAGTCCTTTATACGCTTAATAAGCTTTAGGCTAAGGTCCTTAAGGAGCTCTACTATATAATCTATATATAGCTTAAGAGCGAGGCCGATAAGCTCGCCCTTTACCGTACCGTTAATACTTAAATTAACCTTAAGGAGGGGATATAACCTCCTTATACCTACCCCCGCCCTTTTAGTAAAGCCGAAACCCGGATAGTCCGCGTATACGTTAATAAGCAGCTCGGGAAGGGCTTTATCTACCGCTTTACCTCCCTTACTATTACCCCTATTATACTTACTTATAAGCCGGGCGGGGGCGTCCGTTTTTACGTTAACTATCGCGGCTTAAATAAGGCTATAATTAAGAACCGTTTTCCCTTACCCTTTATCTACGATACCCTCGCTTATATCTAAAAAGCGAAGTTTTTTACTAAGATTAACGTTATCGCGGTGTTTAACCGCCTTCGTATTACTAAAGGATATAAGTAAAAGACCGTATTCGCTATATAGTATAGGCTTTTTAAGTATTATATTACCCCCTTTAGCCTTACCGCCGCTTTATCTTACTTTTAGAGTTTTATTAATACGGCCTTTTACGGCATCCTTAATAAGTTTTACTCTATTTATCTAAACGATATCTTAATCTTCTTAAAGACGTAGGAGGAATACTAGGCCTACGTTAATACGGTTCTTAAGCGCCTTAACGCCGCCGGCCTTTAGCTTAACGTAGATAAGTATAATTTCTACGTTACTAAGACTAAATACCCCGGCCTAATTATCTTAGATAAGGGCATTCGCATAGACCTTAAAAAGGTTTGTACGGTCCTAGACTAGCTTACCCTTTCCTTTATTAAAGACCTCCGGCGCTTTTTAGGATTCGCTGATTTTTATCGGCGTTTTATTTACGGCTTTTTTAAGCTTATAAACCCTTTAAACCCCTTTACTAAGAACTCTGCCCTTTAGATCTAGTCTCCCGCTTACGCCTACGCCTTTAAAGACTTTAAGCACGCTTTTACTACCGCCTTAGTCTTTATATACTTTAACCCCTATCGTAAGACTATAGTTTAGATAGATACTTCCGACTAAGCCGCTAAAGGTATACTAATATAGCTCTTCGACGATAGTCGTTATTATCCGGTTGCTTTCTTCTCGTTTAAATACTCCGCTTAAGAGTATAATTATAAGATCTACGATAAAGAACTCTTCGCGATTATAAAATCTCTTAAGGAGTAGCGCCTTAAGCTCGAGGGCTTACCTAAGTTTAAGATAGCCTCGGATTATAAGAATCTTTAATATTTTATAACTATAAAGCTCTTTAATTAGCAATAAGGCCCGCTAGGCCGAATTCCTTAGTCGTTTTAATTTTAAGATTGTCTTTTAGCCTAGCTCTTAAGCTATTCTCCCTAACGCCTTTAGCCGTTTGCCCGGCTCTTGCCTACTCTCCTTTACCGACCGAGCCGATAAAAGGATTAACTACCGATATTAGGTTATCCTCCCTAAGTCTAAGGTTAATACACCCTTCTACCTTAATACTACTACCGCCCTTAATACTATAAAGGAGTTCGATTTATTTATAAATATAATTTCTAAATATAATTCCGACTGCCTTAACCTTTACGCCCTCGACGACTTTAAGCCGATCGATAACCTTATCGACCGGGCTTATTCCTCCTCCTCGCTTATCTCCGCTATTCGCGTAGCTCTTTAGTCCCTTTAGCCCTACTAGCCTTACCCCCTCCGAGCCCCCCTCCGCTTAATCCCTAAGACCGCTCTCTCTAAGGTTAAAGGCTAGTTCTATTTCTAAGGCCGGCTTTTTATTCCCCCTAACGACGCCTTAATTCTTTAGATCCTCGTCCGCGCTTATACCTCCCCCTTTACCGGCTACCTTAGACGTACGAAGACCGTTAGCTTCTACCACCGGTCCTATATTTAGCCCGGTATATATAAGTCTATTTCTAGCTTCGTGTGGAATTATTATATATGCCTATACGTTAAGTCCCTTCGTTCCTCCCCTTAAGGCCTACTCTAGCCCTTAAGTATTCCCTTCGCTCTATAGACTTATATATCCGTCGACTTTATTACCGACCTCTCTATCTACCGCTATAACGGCGTTAAGTTTTCTAATATTCTTATTATCGTCGACCGCCTTACGAAAATACGCTACTATATCTTAATACCCTTAATAACTATTAAAGACGTTATTAACGCGTTTATTTCTCGCATTTAGTCCCTCTACGGTACCTTAGCCTTTATTATTAGCGACTATAGCACTTAGTTTATCTCGGCTTTCTAATAGTAGCTTAGTTATCGCCTTAATTACCGCCTTTACCTTAGCTCCGCCTACTACCCTTAGACTAACGGTTAGACTAAGATCGCGAACGCTTAGATAGAGGTTTACCTTTATTATTATACTACCTACCTTTAAGACGATTAGGTCGACCTTTTTCCCTTCGCTAAGTTTACTACTAATAATTAAGTCTTTAAATCTACTAGCCTCTCCCCTTTCTTCGCTAACTATAGCTTTTACCTAAAGCTTAGCACTAAGCCCTTTAGTCCCCCCCCGCCTAGTATAACCCCTTAGCAGCGGAAGGAATACCTCTACGGTAACGCGCTTACTTCCTGCCTTTAGCGTATCTCTAACTTCTTTTATAATATAATCGAGGATACCTAAGCTACTTAAGCTCGCTATATATACGCTTAGCGGACTCCCGCCCTAGCGTATTAGCCCGGCGATATAGTATTCTTTAGCACTCGCTAGATTTAGATACTCCGCTTTATAGAGAAGCTCGACTATTAACGGAAGGGCCTATATAAGGTCCTTAAGGTATATAAGATAGCGTATCTTCTTTGCCTCCTTAATAGCAGCCGCCTTTACCCTATTTTCTATTACTCCCTCCTTACTAAGACCTAAGAGCCTTCTTTACTTAGCTAGTTAGAGCTTAACGTCCGGCCCGCCGATAATAGCGTTCTCCTTTCCCTTAGCGACGACGACGGTAATAACGTATACTTTAAGTAAGAGTTTTCTTCTATCCTCGCATAACGGTAGTACGCCTTTAGGAAGATTAAGTATTACGTTTAATAGCGTTATAGCCCCCTTACGTAAGAGAACTGCCCTTACCTTAACGGCTGCTAGGACGGCCTTAAGGCCTTTTACGCCTTTAACCTAACTAAACTAAAGCCGGCCTTTTATATAGCCTTCCTTACGTCTTCCCCTTCGCCTAAGTAATAATAAATATAATTTATCGATATAATTTATATTACGACGGCATGCGTTAGTTTCTTAGCCTTACCCTTTGCTTCTCCCTATTTCTCTCTCGTTCTATATTAGGCCCGCTTTTAAGACCGATTAATATAGATTTCCTTCGTTTTTATTAGCCTATTGCCCCTTTTAGGCGTTTAAGTTAAACGCCGATTTAAAAGAGATATACTATTACGGTGTTAGGTTATATTATATATTATCCTACGTAACCTCTATATCGTATATATAGATATTTAGACCTAGTCTATAGCTATATCCTTTCGTAGATTAATAACAATTATATACCCCCCCTAAGCTCGTTTCCTTATAATAGCCGACTGCTATATAGACCTACGTAAGTACCTACGGTTCCGCAGACGGCTTTAGGTTTTTAATTCCTCTATAACTATAGAGGCTATAGTAAAAGACGCTCCCTTAGAGCTAGAAGAAGGGAACGCGCTCTAAGGACGGCTTATTTAAATAGTATACGACGCTAGCGTCGTCGGCTATCTTAGCCGCGAAGGAATAATTGCCGCTATATCCTACGACTTCTATTAGCCGCTTCTTTAGCTATACGTTAGACGATTCCTCTGTAACTATAATATCTATAGGTGTATAAAGATTTAGCGTATGCTTAAGAAAAGGCTGCTTAAATCGCTTCTTATGCTAGACCGGTTTTATATATATATTTAAATATACTTTATTATAGACCTCCTTTTTATAAAGAGCGGTAACTATAGGAATAAGGGATAAGGGATACGTATAAGGCAATTACAGCCACGTAATCCCACGTAATTACATGCGTGCAATAAGGCTATATTACCTATAAAGGGGCCCCCTTTCCCCTTCTTCCTAGCTAGATAGATATATAGAACACATACAACGAAACGAGTTTTTACGAATGCAAATGTAGGAGATACCTACTAATACTAATTAGTATTTATAAGGCTCGAACACTAATAGTAAGGCAGAAGAGGCAGATCTTAATCTTCGAACGTGTTATAAATCTTTATTAAACTAGCTCCGGCCTAATAATCCTGTTTTATACACTTAGAGAGGGTTTTCTACGCTAAGAAATAAGAAGACTTTACCTTCTAAGTCTAGCTCGCCTTTAGGGGTTGCGTATAGATCTTCTTTAAGCTTCCCGCTAACCGATTACCGCTTTAGAAGAAGAAGAGTAGCACTAGTAGGAAGTGCGATTATTAACGCCGACTACTTTACGAAGAACCTCGCGACGATAACCTCGATTCCTTTATTAGCTAGTTCGAGACCTGCCAACCGCCGAAAAGCTCTTCCGCTTCCTTAAGAAAAGCTCTTCTAATGGCATACTAAAAGACAACTACGAGCCCGACTCTTAAGACCCTCGCGAACCCGATAAACACTCCCGAGACTATAGGACATTCGATTAATACATAAGCTATTTAATCATCCGACTAGACGCGTGAAAACCCTCACGCAATAACTAAAAGCCCGCCGCCTACTTCCGATAAGATTATCGCGTAAAGACCCTCGCGTACGATAAATACCCCGCCGTCTTCCGACCCGGCACGAGAAAACACAGTCCGCTTGCTGCTTTAAAGCCCCGAAAACACAGTCCGCTTACTGCTTTAAAGCCCCTAAAAACATAGTCCGCTTACTGCTTTAAAGCCCCCCCGAAAACACAGTCCGCTTGCTGCTTTAAGCCCCCCCCCGAAAGCCCCCGAAAACACAGTCCGCTTGCTGCTTTAAAGCCCCCCCGAAAACACAGTCCGCTTGCTGCTTTAAGCCCCCCCCCGAGAATACAACGACGGCTCTATCGGCACCCGGCACTATAAAGCTAGCTCTTTCGGCAACGCTTAAGACAACGCTTTCGGCAACGCTTAAGATAACGCTTTCGGCAACGCAAAATCCGGCCCTAACGCTAAAGAGGACGTTTCCGGCAGTCTTAGCAATAGCAATAATAGCGGCTCCGCAACCGTTAAAAACAAGCTCCCATAGTTGTTTTTCCGCCGTCCGTAAAACGCCTTAAAAGCTCCGCTAAGCACACTCACGACGCTTTCGGCAATATCAATCCAATAGCCGAAGTCCGCAGCCGTAGTCAAACGCTCCGCTAAGCCTAATAGCCGAAGTCCGTAGCTATAGTTAAACGCTCCGCTAAGCCGGCCGAGACGACTTCCCGTTCGAACGTTCTAAGACAACCTAAGCTCCTACGGCCCTAGCTAATCACAGTCACCCGGCAAGACCGCCTTTGCCCCGATAGACGCCCTCGTCCTTTACTCTTTGTTTTTCCGAGATAACGTCTTTCGCCCTTATTTATATTCGCCCTTATTCGCGTTCTTATCCTTTATTTTAAAGACTGCGAGTACGTTCCCTACTTTGTTTTTCCCTGCTTTGTTTTTCCTGCTTTGTTTTTCCCCTTTTCGACGCCCTATTCTTCCCCTTTTCGGCGCCCTATTCCCTCTTTTGCTTCCCCTTTTAGTGCCCCGAAATAAGCACCAAACAAGCTCTATTTCGCCCCGACAACGTCTTGTGCCGACCTTGCTACGCTCCGGCACACGTTCTTTCCCGGCCTAAACACACGCTTTATTTCACGCTCTTTCGGCCTAAACACACGCTCTTTTCCCGGCCCGAAGATGACTCTATCTCTTGCTCTGCTTCGCCCTAAAGCTTAATGCTTCCTAACGCTCTTTTCCCGTACGTTATACGGCTGTTTGCAAGGCTATTGTAAGGTTAGAAAAGCAGGATCTATAATAACAATACGGCCTGTTTAACCGGGCTATAGATCCCTATTTAGCCCCTTATTGTTACGTTTGTTTAGGCTATTTCTACGATCTTATAAAGACTGCTAGTATAAGAATAAGGGATAAGGGATACGTATAAGGCAATTGCAGCCACGTAATCCCACGTAATTACGTGCGTGCAATAAGGCTACGTTACCTATAAAAGGGCCCCCTTTCCCCTTCTTCCTAGCTAGACAGATATATAGAACACGTATATAACGGAACGAGTTTTTGCGAATGTAAATACAGGAGATACCTACTAATAGTAACCGTAATATTTAAGTAATTAAGGACTATCTAAATAAGGAAGTTATATTAAAACCTATGCCCTCTATAGAAGTAGAGATCTACGTAAAGCGCTTTCTTATATACTATATATAATACTATTAATAGCTAACGTTAATTATAAGCGATAGGGGCTTAAATTAGATAAGCCGCTTTTAGTAGCACTTATATCGGCTACTATAGATTATATAGCTGCTAAGTATAGTATATTATCTATAAACCGATAGGGGGCTAGAACGGCTTAACTAAGAAGTTTAAGCTTATCTTTAGGGCGTTATCGACTATAATTAAAGGGACTAGGATAAGTAGCTCCCTATAGCGTAAATAGCGCTTAATAAGAGAAATTACTCTTTAATTAGTGTATCCCCTTTCTTCGTATTATATAGATACGTGTAGGAATAAGGGATAAGGGATACGTACGAGTCAATTACAGCCACGTAATCCCACGTAATCACGTGCGTGCAACGAGACCACGTTACCTATAAAGAGGCCCCCTTTTCCCCTTCTTCCTAGCTAGACAAGACATATAAAACACATACAATCGAACGAGTTTTTGCGAATGCAAATACAGGAGATACCTACTAACACTAATTAGTGTTCGTAAGGCTCGAACACTAACAGTAAGGCAGAAGAGGTAGATCTTAATCTTCGAACGTGTTATAAATCTTTATTAAACCGGCCCCCTCCGGCCTAATGATCCTGTTTTATGCACTTAGAGAGGGTTATCTACGCTAAGAATAAGAAGACTTTACCTTCTAAGTCTAGCTCGCCTCTAGGGGTTGCGTATAGATCTTCTTTAAGCTTCCCGCTGACCGATCACCGCTTTAGAAGAAGAAGAGTAGCACTAGCAGGAAGTGCGTCTATTAACGCCGACCGCTTCGCGAAGAACCTCGCGATAACGACAACCTCGATTCCTTTATTAGCTAGTTCGAGAAACAAAAACCCTTAACCGCCGAAAAGCTCTTCCGCTTCCTCGAGAAAAGCTCTTCTAACGGCACTAAAAGACAACCACGAGCCCGACCCTTAAGACCCTCGCGACCAAGCCTGCCGCCTCGTCGGACCACTCGTTACGACTAAGCCCGCCGCCTGCTTCCGACAAAAGCATCGCGAAGACCCTCGCGAACACGACAAACACCCCGCCGTCTTCCGACCCGGCACGAGAAAAACACAGTCCGCTTGCTGCCTTAAGCCACGATTGAGAATACAAATTAGTATCCTTATTTCCTATCGCCGTAGACATAGTAGTAGAAAAGCCGTCTAGCAATAGCCTAAAGGGGCGCGTAGCCTCTTTTATATAGCGACTTAAGTAGGTCTTAGACTTCTATTAGTCGTTAATAGCCTTAGTAGTATAAGACTAAGAGCGGTATACTAATAAACGGCGGGAACCTATAGAGCGATTTACGGTAGGTAATAAAGTCTAAGTAGACTTATAGAACTACGTATCCTAAAGGCCGAAGAAGAAGCTCGATTAGTTATATGTAAAATTTACGGTTAAAAGAGTGCTAAGCCTATAAGCCGTTAAGCTAAAGGGACTACCTAATAGGATTTACCTTAATTTTAATATAGGCCTTCTTTATCGCGTAGTAGTAGATCCGATGCCCGGCTAAGTAATAGCGGACTTCTAGCCTCCCGTAATCTTAGTAAAGGGAGAAAAGGAGTTCTTAATAAAGGAAATTCTTACCGTACGATAGAAGAAAGTCGGCCGCGGTAGTAAGCGTAAGGTCTTTATAAGGTAGTAAAGGTACTAAGACCTAACGTAGCATTTAGTAGCGGACTTTATAGATATAAAAGCGCTCGATCGCTTTAAAAAGCGCTTTAAGGCTATTAGAGAAAACAACGGACCGCCCGACGCTATATTGCCGGTAAAGATACGACGGAAGAAAGTACGGTCTACGCTCCCTAAAGCGAGCTATAGAGCCTAAGGCGCGGCTAGGCCTTACGTAATATATCGTTAATTTTCGCTTAGGTAAAGTAAAGGTCTTATATAAAGGTGTTCGACTATTAGTAAGATTAAGTCTACGACCTAATCCGTATTCTTATATACGAGCGGGGAAAAGGCATATATAGGCGGGGGAAAGAGCTTATATAAATAAGGGTAAGGGTGTAGGAATATAGGAATATAGGATAAATACTACGAGGAAAAGGGTTATAAGTTATAACCCTTAATAACCCTAATAACCGTAGCGTTATTAGCCTTATTATAACCCTAGTAGCAGCCTTATTATAACTTAGATAATAGCGTTAGCGGCTAGGTCACGTGCTCCTAATAGGGCTCTATTAGGAGCCCGGTAGGCCTAGGTTAAGCTCTTTATAGGCTTTATAAAGGGGGCCCCTTTCCCCCTCTTCCTAGCTAAAGCAGATACTTTAAGACAATAATAATAGCCCTTTACGATAATATATCTTACGTATAATCCCTACCGATACTAATTAGTAGTTAAACGATTAACTATAGAATAGTAAGGCTAGAAGAGGTAGATCTTAATATTTAAACGTATAGTAGAATCTTTATCCTATTCGTAAGCGCTATTTCCACGTATCTTTACCCCTTTACGGGTTCTATTACGTATACCTAGAGAAGTTTATCTATGCTAAGAATAAGGCATCTCGCTAGACTACCGGTTAAAATACCTTTAAAATAATTAATTAATGCCGCTGCTTTCGTAGACTATAGTAGCCTTAATCGATAGTGCGTCCCTAACGCGACGAGCCCGCTGCCCGCTCCCGGCAAGCACTAAATCCGTAAAGGTTGCTATTTTCGCAGACTATAGTAACCGAATCGACATTTAGTTACCCTAAAGAGCAAGTATCGCGGAACCCCTTTACGTCGTTGTTTTTATAGACTACAACCGACCTAAAGCAACGACCGCTACTTGCTAATTATCGCGAAGACCCTCGCGACCTTAGTTATCTACGAAAACCACTACGAGCCTAAATATAGACAATCCCGTCGCAATAAGAGCTCCCTAGCCGGAAGGGTCTACCGACTAGTTAAATAGCATCTCGATCTACGAGTCGCTATATTAATAAGTCGACTTTAATCTTCCGGATCTTAACAAAGAGGCTAATCCCGACGAATAAAGTCAATTAGCTTTAATAACATACGTCGTCCGGTTTATAAGACTAAATCGCTTTAATATCCCTCGTAAAGACCCTTACGATATTAACTAATAAACGAAGAGTATTGCTATTTGCATAGTAATAAATTGCTATTTAGATAGTAAACTACGATTATCTCTCCTTTTTCGGCACGCACCCCACGCGCCTATGTCCCGCCACTAAATTTCCGTAGAGGTATATAGCAATTAAGAGGGCCGCGTAAATCGTGCCTAGCTTCCTCTATTTAATTCAACGGTTATAGCAACGCACGCGTAGGGAGCTTAAATAACGTATATTTAAAGTTATCTACTATATGTGCGGCTCCTTAATGTATGCTTCGTGCCCGGCTCCCTACTATATGCCCTACTGCGTGCCCTCTACTGCGTGCCCTTTGCTGCGTGCCTTCTGCTATATATGCGGCTCCTTAATATATGCTTCGTGCCCGGCTCCCGGCTGCGTACCTTACTGCGTGCCCTACTGCGTGCCTTCTGCTGCGTGCCCTCTACTGTTTGTGCGGCTCCTTAATGTATGCTTCGTGCCCGGCTCCCGGCTGCGTGCTCCCGGCTGCGTGCCCTCTGCTGCGTGCTCTGCCGCGTGCTCGGCTGCGTGCCCTACTGCGTGCCTTCTGCTGCGTGCCCTCTGCTGTGTGTGCGGCTCCTTAATGTATGCTTTATGCCCGGCTGCGTGCCCTCTACTGCGTGCTCTGCTGCGTGCCCTCTGCTGCGTGCCCTTTGCTGCGTGCCCTCTACTGCGTGCCTTACTGCGTGCCCTACTGCGTGCCCTGCTGCGTGCCCTCTGCTGTGTGTGCGGCTCCTTAATGTATGCTTCGTGCCCGGCTGCGTGCCCTACTGCGTGCCTTCTGCTGCGTGCCCTCTACTATATATACGGCTCCTTAATGTATGCTTCGTGCCCGGCTCCCGGCTGCGTGCCCTACTGCGTGCCTTACTGCGTGCCCTCTGCTATGTGTGCGGCTCCTTAATGTATGCTTCGTGCCCGGCTCCCGGCTGCGTGCCCTACTACGTGCCCTCTACTACGTGCCCTCTACTGTGTGTGCGGCTCCTTAATATATACTTCGTGCCTAGCTCCCGGCTGCGTGCCCTACTGCGTGCCTTCTACTGCGTGCCCTACTGTGTGTTAGGGGGGCTTAGTGTTCTTTACACGATTTATATTTACGCGGCTTTCTTAATTGCTATATACCTATACTTAATTTTAATAGCGGGATATAGGCGCGTAGGGTGCGCGCCGAAAAAGTAGGTTTACTATCTAAATAGCAATTTATTACTATATAAATAGCAATACTTTATATTTATTAGACCCCTTTAGTCTAATACGCGTTATCCTTACGATTAGGAAGGTTGCTTAGTAGTTAGAAAAAAAGACTACTAGTATAAGAATATAGTTATATAACTAAGGGATAGAGTTATAACTATATTACCGACTATATATAAGAAAGGGGCAATAGGGGTTATAACCACGCGGCGTATAACGCCACGTGCCTTATATAGTTAATAACCTCGTTGTTAACTAAAGGCATCGTTATAACTAGAGCAGTAAGCCCTAGCGTAGGCCTTAACAATACATTGTTAAGGCATAGTAGGCTTTATAGAGGGACCCCGGCAGACGGGTATAAAGGGGTCCCCTTATTCCCCCTTCTTAGCTAGATTAAATACAACTATAACTAATACAACCCCCTTTATTTAGATTAATCTAAGTAAATCACCTACTAACAAAGGGGCTTATATAGATAGGGGTAAAAGGCACGTGCGGATAAAAGGGTATATACGTAGAGCTATATATCCGTATATATAGGTGCGCTTATACTTAGTTCTTTATAGATAATTTCTATACCTAGATAAAGGGCACTTATATAATTACTCTGCCTACTATTAGTTAGGCTCTACTATGTAGGGTTAACCGGTGTGTGTGTTATGTCTTATCTTACTAGCTAGAGAGGGGAAGGCATCGCGGAGATATAGTCTCGTTGCGTGTACGTAATTACGTAGATTACGTATCTATAATAGCACCTTACGTATCCCTTATCCTTTATTCCTATACTAGCAGTTCTTCTTTAGAAGGCTATAAATAACAACAACCCTATAAGGTCGAACTAAAGGAATATAACCTAATTAAACGCATCGAACGAACGAACGTAACGAAAGAAGGAAAGAGGGATCTTACGATGCTATCGGGGGTTAGGCTAAATAGCCTAATAAATATAATTCGCAAATATAATTCGAATTAAGCAACGAAGCAACGAGCGAGCAACGAAGCAATAAGAAAGCAACGAGCAAAGAGCGTAACGCAATAAGCGAAGGAAGGGAGCGTTAGGAAGTCGGGCAAAGCAACGCGCAGCGAGAACACACGAAGGAAAGGCCGGGTAGAGCAATAGGGCCGAAAGAAGCGGGTAGGGAAGCTCGTAAGGAAGCTCGTAAGGAAGCTTATAAAGCTATCCCTCGAGAGTCTTTCTTCTTCGCGGCTTGCGAGGCTAGGGATGCGGAAGCTCGCGAGGCTGCCTACTATAACGTTTCGAGCTAACTACGCGGAACTGTTGACGTCATACGACGTTAGGGGCCACACGGGGCATTAACCCGAGCCTAGACCATAGGGATGCAACAGGCTATTACGTCCCTAACGAACCTGTTGCATGACCCCCCTTAGCTAAGGACGGTAGGTAGGTATTCCGTTGTATTATAACTGCGGTTAGTGCGGGCTAGGGGCCCTGTTTGAGAGGCTCCGGTACCTATATATACCTCCGTTAGTCCTATAGTCAGGTAGCTGCATGCATCTTTGTGTCTACGAGTTTAGACCTCCTTTCTTTACTCTTCTGCTGTGATATTCATACAGCTGATTTCCTGCATTTGAGAGGAACGAAGGGTGTATTGCTAAAGCTCGGAAAAACAACGTATAAAGACGAGGGCGTCTGCCGTAGCAAAGGTAACTGCCGGGTGACCGGCGGGGAGGAAGCCTATATAGGCTTTTAGTGATAGTCTCCTACTCTACGGTAACGAGAGAGATAGGTGGTAAGCTAAGGCCGGGGAGACTGTTTGTTAAGGGAGAATCGGTTGCCCTATTGTTTAACGGGCAGAGGGGAAGCTCGTATGCGCTTCTAGTAGCGACATCCTTTAGTAAGGTAATAAAAAAGTACGCCTTAGGAGTCGAAGTAAGATTTATAGTACTAGCAATTAGCCTGCTTTAGTAAGTGCCTTTAGGGCAAGGTCTACTATAGTATATGCCGGGCTTAGGGCATAACGGTCTAGGAGGAAGTCTGTATGCGCTTTATATGCTAATATCCTTCGCCGAGGTAGCGAAAGAGTGCGCTACGAGACTTAAAAAGGGATTTACATCGGCGGCATTTGCTTAGCTTTAGGGCGTGCCGTCTGCGCTATTAATAAAGCTGCTGTGTATACGGCAGCTTTATAGGTTCCGAGCAGCTTAGCGAGCTGCTGCGAGTGTTAATAGAAGAGCAGCTTAATAAGCTGCTTTAAGGGCCGAGGGAGCAGTCCGAAGAGCTGCTGCTTAGAGCGGGCGAAGCAGGGAGCCGGCTTAGAACGGGGAGTCGGCTTAGCCGGCTTAGAACAACTGGCGGACTTTAAAGAGTCGGCGGAGCAGGCATGCTTGTAAGGTCGGGAGCTGCTGTTATTGCTGCTAACGAGGGTAAGGAAGGCGACGTTAGCAAGGCTGCCGAGATTAACGAGACTAACGAAGGTAAGGGCGAGGAAGATAACGTCGGCGAGGCTGCCGAGACTAACGAGACTAACAAGGTTAATAGCGAGAGCGAGGCTGGCTTTAGCGTTAGTGCCGGCTTTAGCGTCTAGCCGAGTTAGGCTTACAGCTTGTTTTGCCTATCTTAAGTTAACGTTTTTCCCTCGATAAAGTCTATCTCGAGGAATTCTTCTTATAGCTAAGCTAGTATCTACATCTTAAAGTCTTAATATACGAGAAAAAGCTTCGTAAATAGCTGGTTTCTCCTAGTGTAAATACTACGCTTATTTAAGAAGTCTCGCAATACCCTTTTATATTCCCGGTTGACCTTATTCCATTTATCTTCGGTCTAGTCTTTAAACTAATTCTTAAAATAATAGAATATATCTTCGTTGTTATTATACTCTTATAGGGGTCCGCAACCGCTAATAAATTCGATAATAGCGGTAGCGGCGGGATTCTCTACCGCTAGGGTAGTAACTACCGTAAGGGCGGCGGCTATAGGATTCGGTGCTGCGTTAGCTACGGCGATAGGAGTCGGGCTAGTAGATGTTATCGTAATAACTAGGTTTATATTAGGGTCGCGAGGGTCTTCGCGATGTTTATCGTAACGGTTCGGAGGGAATCTCTTAGTAGGTAATACTAGCGGAGATGCCTTCTTCTTATCGGGTTTATTGCGTTGCTAACGCACTTGCAATTAATATCGTGCTTCTATCGAGGATAGCGGCGATAGGGTTAATTAGAAGCTTAAAGGAATCTCTTAGTAGGTAAACTAAGGGAGATCCTTATTCTTAGCACGGATAACCCTCTCTAAATGCATAGAATAGGGTTACTAAAGACGAAGATCTATAGCACGTTTAAGGATGCGTATCTACCTCTTCTATACCTAGCTGTCTATAATTAAGCGGATTAATTACTAATTAGTATTATTTAGGCTCTACTATATAGGGTTAACCGGTGTGTGTGTTATATCTTATCTTGCTAGCTAGAGAGGGGAAGGCATCGCGGAGATATAGTCTTATTGCGTGCACGTAATCACGTAGATTACGTATCCGTAATAGTACCTTGCGTATCCCTTATCCCTTATTCCTACACCTACCTTATTGTTGGTAGGGATTACACGTGAGATATCTTATCGCAAAGGGCTATTATTATTGTCTTAAAGTATCTGCTCTAGCTAGGAAGGGGGGGAAAGGGGCCCCCTTTATAGAGCCTATAAAGATCCTAACCCGGGCCTACCGGGCTCCTAACAGAGCCCTGTTGGGAGCACGTGACCCAGCCGCTAACGCTATCATCCGGGTTATAATAAGGCTGCTGCCGGGGTTATAACGGGGCTAATAACGCTGCCGTCGGGACCGTCGGGGTTATTAGGGGTTATAACTTATAACCCTTTTCCTCGTGGTGTTTATCCTATATTCCTATATTCCCATACTAGTAGTTTTTCTCTTTAAAGCTTCTTCTTTTAAAGCTTACAACCGCAACTAATTGATCACGCGTATTAGGCTAAAAGGGGCCTAATAAATACAAAAGGGAATATAAGATTAGCGGAGGTCTAGGCTCGCGAGGCTGCTTATTGTTGTCTTGCTGTTGCCGTTACGCGGAGCTATAAGCGCTCTGCTAAATCTCGGAAGAATAAAGAATGTGGTCGTTAGCCGGGGCGTCTGCGCCTGCCGGGTGACTCATTAGGAGGAAGCCTGCACTAGGCTTCTAGTGTCGGCATCCTTCGGCGAGGTGGCGGAAAAGTGCGCTTCGGGAGTTAAACTAGGATTTATAGAGCCTACATTTAGCCTGCTTTAGTATATGCTAGGCTCGGGGCAAAGGTGCTTTATAGTAACGGTATAGCTGCTAGGGGCTTAATAGAGGAAGCTTCTATGTATTCGGCGGCTTCGTAGGTTTAATAGAGCTGCTTTAAGAGCTGCTTTAAGGCTTAATAAGAGCAGTAACGGCTTTCTGCTAGGGTTTTACTAAAGGAAGCGTCTATAGGGGCGGCTTCGTGGTTTAAAGCGTCTGTTAGGGCGGCTTTGTTATAGGTTTAATAGAGCTGCTTCGAGAGCTGCTTTAAGGCTTAATAAGAGCAGTGACGGCTTTCTGCTAGGGTTTTGCTAAAGGAAGCGTCTATAAGGGCGGCTTCGTGGATTCGCATTAGAGGCTACTATAAGAGCTACTGCTGCGAGAATTAATAGGGGAGCCGAATTAGTCGCTTAGGGGGCAGTCCGAAGAACTGCGAGAGCTTAGTAGGTTGGCATTAGAGCCGTGCCTGTGGGAGCTAGAGGCGGGATCGAGGTCTAAAGGCGGGGGCGAGGGCGAGGGCGAGGGCGAGGGTAAAGGCGAGGGTAAAGACGACGTCTTCGAGGCTGCTGCTTTATATAGCGGCAAGCCGAGTTAAGCTCGCATCGTATCTCGGTCTCGGCAGACCCTTATTCTAACGTCGAAGTGTATCTCGAGGAATTCTTATTCTAGCTAGGGTAGCAGGTCCTCGGAAGTCTATAGCCGTAGGAATTAGGGGACGATTAGTCCGTCTCTTCGTCCTATATATACCTTATTCTTCATAACGATATTCCGAAGGGCCCTCCTAATATCCCGATAGATCTTATCCTAAGTAGTCTCTTTCTAAGATCCGAACTCCTAATAGAATTAGCTAAGCAAGGTATTCCTTTATGCGTATTTATAGCAATTCGTACTTAATATAAACCGGACGACGTATATTATTAAAGCTAATAGACCTTATTCGTTAGGATTAGCCTCTTCGTTAAGATCTAGGGTATTAAAGTCGACTTATTAATATAGTAACTTATAGATCGATATGCTATTTAACTAGTCGGTAGACCCTTCCGGCTAGGGAGCTCTTATTACGACGGGTTTATCTAGATTTAGGCTCGTTAATATTATTATAATAACGATTATAATAAATAGCGGTCGTCGCTTTAGGTCGGTTATAGTCTACGAAAAACAACGTCGTAAAGGGGTTCCGCGATGCTTGTCCTTTAGGGCAACTAAATATCGATTCGGTTACTGCAGTCTGCGAAAAACAGCAACCTTTACGGATTCGGTGCTTGCCGGGAGCGGGCAGTAGGCTCGTCGCGTTAAGGACGCACTATCGATTAGGCCACTATAGTCTACGAAAGCAATAGCATTAATTAATCAGCTTAAAGGTATCTCAACCGGTAGTCTAGCGAGATGCCTTATTCTTAGCATAGATAAACTTCTCTAGGTGTGCGTAATAGAACCTCGAGGGTAAAGATACGCGGAAATAGCGTCTATAAGGAATAAAGATTCTACTATACTTTCGAAGATTAAGATCTATCTCTTTTGCCTTACTATTCTATAATTAAATCTATTTAATCACTAATTAGTATTAGTAAGGATTACATATAAGATATCTTATCGTAAAGGGCTATTATTATTGTCTTAAAGTATCTGCTCTAGCTAAGAAGGGGGGGAAAGGGGCCCCCTTTATAAAGCCTATAAAGATCCTAACCTAGGCCTGCCGGGCTCTAAATAGAGCCCTGTTAGGAGCACGTAACCTAGCCGCTAACGCTATTATCCGGGTTATAATAAGGCTGCTGCTAGGGTTATAACAGGGCTAATAACGCTGCCGTTAGGACCGTCGGGGTTATTAAGGGTTATAACTTATAACCCTTTTCCTCGTAGTGTTTATCCTATATTCCTATATTCCTATACTTGTTATAATAAAGAGTATTGCTATTCGCACGACACTAAATGTCTAATCGCACGACATTCCCGCTTATTCTTAGCCCTAACCCCGCCATGCCCCGCCACACGATTTAGCTAGGGTAGCCTAGCGCCGCCGGGAGTCACTCGAAGTCACTAAGAATTTTTTATCGGCATCGCATACGCGTATACGTATATAGCTCTAACGTTCCTACGCCCGCGATGCGATATATATGCGACGATTGCGACGATTGCGACGATTGCGACGATTGCGACGATGCGACGATGCGACGATGCGACGATATAACCATGTGACGATTGCGACGATTGCGACGATTGCGACGATTGCGACGATACGACGATGCGACGATGCGACGATATAACGATATAACGATTGCGACGATTGCGACGATGCACGTATAAAGGCTTGACGTAGTGACTTTAAGTGACTCCCGGCGGCGCTAGGCTACCTTAGCCAAATCGTGTGGCGGGGCATGGCGGGGTGAGGGCTGAGAATAAGCGGGGATATCGTGCGATTAGACATTTAGTGTCGTGCGAATAGCAATACTCATAATAAATAGACTATACGATATTCTATAACGTTATATAGGGAAAAAGGCTTAAAGAGGGCTTAGAAAATAAAGGTGATTATAGATGTAGAATAGCTCTATAGGGCCCTACGGAAAACATATATCTAGTAGGACTTTTTCTGCCCTACTTAACCGCCCCGCCACCTGTGCCCTCAGAGGCCTCTAGGGGGCTCTTAGCCCAACACCGTGACAACGACTTTTAAGCCACCATCGGTCGTCTGGCATAACATGGCAAGAAAAACACTGCCGGGCAAAAGGGTATCCTTTGGGGAGCGACGGCGTCACTCTGCCGAACCAATCTAGGGCCTTTCGTTCCTCAAGGCATTAGCTTCCTTATACACACGCATCGAGAAGCCACGAGGTTATCTGTGAAGCTATCCGAGGACTGAAAGCCTCAAGGGAGCCAACGGGTAACTTCCTCCTCGTCCTTCAGACCGCCCGGGTACTCGTCCAGCCACTCTTGCCACAGCTCATCGCATCGCCGGCGGTCAATCCCCCTCTGCGCCTCGAAGCAATCCTCTCTGTCCATCAACCACAGATTGAGAAGCAGCGCCGCTAGAAACTCGCCTCGCTCGGCCCGCTGCCCAAACGTCCAGTCGCGGAATCGCCCGTCCTGTGAACGCCGCCACACCTCGACGTCGACGACGAACCCCATGGCGGAGTCTTGCAGCCTTCGTTGTTTGCTGCAGTCTGGTTCCGCCTCCTGGTGAACGAGCGATTCGGCCACAGGCATCTGCTGCTGCAGCTCTGGCAGGAGGGAGACGACCATCTTCTGCATGGCATTCTCCGACGGCTTCAGCTGCTGCTCTCTGCAAGACTCCTGGAATCGCCAAAACGCCAATCTCGTCGGTGGCGATGTGGCGAAGGATTCGACCGTCCGGTGTTTCGAGCTCCGTTTTCCGCTCAGGCATTCTTCTGGCCATATGCAGCCTACCATTTCGTCTGCGAACCGCTGGAATATTTCCTTGACCGGCACGCCGTTGTGGTTGCTCCCCTTGTCCCTCACTGTCCCAGCCAGCTCCTCGTAGCGGCAGCCTGGCCAAGTGCACGTCTCAACGCCGCATCTCCTCCACGCTGCATCCGGCCTGCCTCGGGCCACCTGGTTCTCGAGACGCTGCCTGCGATCCCGTTCTCGGCGCAGCAGGAACCTCTTCTGTGACAGAGGGCCCGAGGCTGAGTGGGACGGAGCGCTCAGTCGGTCACACATTGGCTAAAGTCCGCAATCGGCTTGTCGAAAAGGCCTCGACCAAGTAGTACTACATAGACATGCGTGTGGATATTCGAGTGGAAGACCACAATACATATCAGTAGAATGCCACTATAAGTAATACATTAAACAAAGGCCATTACGAGCGCCACTACATACAAACAAAGGCCATCGTTTGTGGGTTCTACTGCAAGGAAAGCCGAACAAGGCTGTTGTACCGGCCGCCACAAAGGCATTCGTGGCTTGTAGACGCATCTGTTGCTTGATATCGCAATTTTGGCCAAACTGGGACTTCGGTTTGGCATCGGCTATGGACAATGCCCAATGTGCCACCCTAGATACTCATGCCCGCCGTCTTCAGAACGGGATATTTCTGGCCCCGTATGTAAGTGATGTCGGAGGGGGCAAGCCATCAGATGAGAAGAGATGGCGAAGTCAAGGCTGGGCCGTTTGCGTCCACGGCTGCTCGAGACCGTTGCCTCGTGTCACAATCCCTCAAAGTGTCCCGTGAGGTGTTGGGCAGAAATGCGCGAAGCACCCCTAGGAGCAGCGCGCGGGCCATTGCATTCTACCCCGCCTGTCGCCCTTGGCAAACGCCGTGGCACATCACCACAGGAATTTCCGACACTTGGAGCTGCCACAGAGGCATCTCGTCATGTCCTCGACATTTCCCTCCCGTTCATCTTCCTCGAGAGAAACGCCGTCGACATAGTCAAAGGTCAGCTCCTCGCCTTTCTGAATATCCTTGATGGCAAAGAGGGCCAAATCGTGAAGGTGCTTGTCAGCATGATCGCCAACGCGGGCAAAGATCCTCAGTTTCGGCTCGCAAGAGTGATTGATGAATCGCGTGGGACCAGACATGAACTCGCCGTCCACTTCCAGGGACGGTCCCCGGAGCCGCGAATCGAGCGACGCCGGATCAGTGAACTTGTCGAGGGCGAAGAGGTAGACGTCCTTGCGCTGCGAGACGGCGGCGGCAGCTCTGCGCCGGTCGGCCTCGGCAGAGGTGATAATCTGGCCAAAGTAGCGGTCGACGAACTGACCTTTCTTGATGGACTCTTGTGTGCGTACACCTGCGAGACGATGGCCATGTCAGATCAGAATTCATGACGGGGAACCAAGCTGGGCAAACGTACCCCACCCTCGGTCCTCGGTCCGAAAAATCTGAAGCGGAAGAGTACGGCCTCGCTCGACAACTCGATTGGGGCAGTTGGCTGAGCATGAGCAGCCTTGATGGCACTCGTAGAGAGGCAGTTTGGACGCGTGTAGCTTGGATCGTAGCAAGCCAGCCTTGGCGCCATGTGTGTGATAGGCGTAGGTTTTTCGGGGCGAGTCGTCAAAGCCAGAGCCATTCGCAGCATCGTTGACACTTTGGTCGTCATCGTCATCCTCCTCGAGGTCTGCGAGACACAAACACCCTTTGTACTGGCAGTCGGCATCGTCAACACAGGCGCAGCCGCTGCGAAAGCACTCCTCGGCGGGCTCCACGTCTTCGCCTAGGACATTGTCGTCGATGAAGCGGAAGCCTTGCGGCAGGATCTCGCTGTCCACCTCGTTGACCACGGTGATGGGAGCGGTCTGATGGGTGGGGAATGCGCGCAGCTGGCACCAGTGACAGCCATCGCACTCTTGTGCCGCATTCTGCCGAGGGAAAGCAAAGGGTCAGCGCCTCTGCCACCTCGACGTCGATTTTGTTGTTAGAGTGAGCTTACCCCTTTGCCGTGGTGAAAGAAGTGTATTCTGATTGCTTCTTCCATGGCCAGTTCCTCGCGCTCAGACCCAGTTGAGGTCTAGATAAGGACCACCAATTCATAGGTAGGTAACTTTTGAATGTTCAGCGCCAAAGGTTACAGGTAGGCATGTATATACATGTATGTATGTACTTTTCGTGGATCAGGCCCTAAGTTCCCAATGGGTACCCGTTGGCCCTAAGGCTCGGGGCGCCTTGGGACCAAACGCCTCCCCGCCTTCCGCCCGCTCGTCCCTCTATTTTGCCTTTCGGCGCTTGCGCCCGGTAACCGACCACAAGTCCATCCGTTCACTCGCTGGCCATGCGCTGTGCGGCCTGAACGACGGGCCTTCAATGACATTGCCACTGTTTGACGCCACCTGTGGGTGAGAATTCGGTCTCGTCAAAGGCCCTCCCCAAGTATCTCATCTCCATCCCTGTCGTCCAACCGGTGACGCTCCCGCTCGTCTGGCGGCGCCTGCGCCTAACAAACGTGTCGAACCAAGACGCCAAAGCCTTGGCTTTTTGGCCAGCCTCTGGTCACATCAGCCACCGCGTAACCCGCCGACGGTGCAACGGCCGGCCGCCTCCTTTTGCTCGAAGGAATCCCGCACGATCCTGCCACAGCCCCCCCGTCTTCCTCCCGACGACGATGCCGACTCCCTCCTCAGACCAACCGCCCGATCCATCTTCGCCACCTCCCTTCACCTTCTCGACGTGCCCCGAAGATGTACAGTTTCCTCCCCGCTCTCCTCACCAGGCCGACACCACATCACAGCAAGCCGATGGCATTGAGGTGCGGCCCGACTCCTCGCTCGACGGCCCGTCGTCACCGGCTTTCGACCCGCAAACTAGTCGGGGCGAACACGCTGCTAGCCACGTGGCTCTCATCCTAGGTCGCCAGACGTCCACCGAGCCATCCTCGAGGGCCACCACTGTTTCTCCCGGCCCGCAGCCTGCTGCTACGGAAATCAGTTCCCCGGTGCTAAGCCGACCAGACAATGACATTGCCAAGGCCTGCGAATCCGGGCCTGATGGACCTGTCATCCACATCATGTCGACCGCGACCAGGCGCTCACCCGGCGGGACCTCGACTTCTTCGCTCGCCCGAGACATGGATCCTCAAGACTTGCTCATGTATGATGACGGTGATGACCTCTCCAGCTTCACATCTATGGGAACGGACTTTTCTAGCATCCGGGTAAGCGCACATTGCCATATTCGGATTGCCGCTTCTGCGAGCTGACCACGCCCAGACCACCCCAACATCACCATCGTCGTATATGCGCCCCGGCAGCAAATTCCACGGAACACAGCAATCGGAGCGGCAGGTGTACGAGGTCCAAGTCGAAATCAAGCACGTCGACATGCGAGAATCGTTTCTCTGCGGCTACCTGCGCATTCAGGGTGGGTAAGCGTGTCTCGCGAGGCGGCAGCGCATGATGGACTGATGCCTCTCTTCGCCTTTAGGCCTTACCGAAGATCATCCAACCCTCACAACATACTTTGAGGGTGAAATTATCGGGTCGAAGTACGGGTTCGTCACCCAACATGAAGATTGGGGCGCGAGCTTGAAAACGGACATGAATCACTGGAGCAAGTTCAGTGCATTCCGGCCTTTCCAGAAACACGTTCGCAAGGGCCCAGTCGTCATACAGGACGTCGCCCAGAAAGACAACATCTTTATGCGATGGAAGGAGCACTTTTTGGTACCCGACCACCGCGTGCGAACCATAACGGGCGCCAGCTTCGAGGGCTTTTATTACATTTGTTTCAATCAGATGAAGGGCGAGGTCAACGGGATCTACTTTCACTCCAAAAGCGAAAAGTGAGCTTGCTCGATCCGCAGCATTGGTCAATTGCTGAAGCTCACCGGGCGCTTAGGTTCCAGCAGCTGGAGTTGAAGCACGTCCCGAATCGTGGATGCTTCAGCGCTACGGAGTTTCGGTAACGATTTAGCACTCGACAAAGTGATTCATACCTTGATTTAGCGATAGGAGGGATATGCGTTTGGAATGGCATATGAGTG
The DNA here is from genome assembly GCA_012934285.1 of Ophiocordyceps sinensis. Classification (NCBI taxonomy): domain Eukaryota; kingdom Fungi; phylum Ascomycota; class Sordariomycetes; order Hypocreales; family Ophiocordycipitaceae; genus Ophiocordyceps; species Ophiocordyceps sinensis. Next base: position 1,475,423 of record JAAVMX010000007.1, read on the forward strand.
GATCCTATGGGAGCTTGGGACATGAATGTGGCAATGTCCAAGGCGGCTTGCCGCTTTGTCCATATTGGCATCGTCTTATGCAATGGGGACACACCATAGATGGGACCAACTGGGAACTACGCGTCTGGGTCCGCAAGGGGCCGGTTTGGTCTTAAAGCAGGGAGAGAAGAGCACTTGTTACGTCGGCTGACGCGCAGGCCCCTTTTAAGCCAGGGAAAAACAGGGGCTTGGAAGGAGACGAGATGGTGGCTAGGTCAGCTTCTCATGCTAGTATTTTGTCCCGAACTTTCTGAAGTATCCGCGACGAAATGGGTTCAGTTCGTCTGCCGTCATGCCCACTTGCTGGACACGTTTTCTTGCATCGAAAGCCTTGAGCAAAGACTGCGAGACTTGGTCATCCGGAAGCCGCCGATATGTGATGAGACGCCTCGACCCTGACGGAGCAAATTAGTAAGTTAGGACATGTCGCCATCGTAGGAGGCTGCGGCATGTACCCCGCGTTTTACTCTAAACTTGGGGCAAAGCACAGGATGGCCTTACATTTGTTGAAGACTTGGACGCATACGACCACGACCTCGAGGCGTGGGTGCGAGGGTACCGGGATCCCGTGATCTTCGTCGTTGGCGGTTGGCATCCAAAAGGAAAGCCGTCCGTTATCCACGAGGGTTTGTGCCGCGAACTCGAGCATGTCGTCGAGCATGGCCAAGAAACTATAAGGTTTTTTTGGTGGCACATAGTCGGGAAGTCTTTCTGAGTGTCAGACACTCGGCATGTTTCCAAAGCTTGGCCAAAGGGGAAATAGGGATGAGGGACAGACAATACATACCCTGACTTTTTAATCCCGTGTTCGATGACCCAAGGGGTTTTTTCGGGGTCCCTGACGCCGAGCACCCTCAACCCCTCGCGCACGCCATACGGCGGATCGCACACAATGCCATCCCACATCCTGCTTCCCATTCTGATGGGCGTGTGCGTCAGGTCCGCCGCGAAAATGTCGCCTAAGCATCTGCTGAGGCCGTACTGCTCGAAGTTGCCCCGTAGACTCTTGCGACCCCCGTCGCCACGAATGCTCCGGCCATCAATGTCGCTCCCCCACCCCACGGCGCCAAAGTGTGCGCAGGCTATAGGAAAGGAGCCCGTCCCAACAAAGGGGTCGTAAAAGAGCTTGCCGGGCGCGGCGAGTGCAATGTTGGCCGTCACCAGGGACAGCTCAGAGTCCATGCTGGTGGTGGAGATGTAGCCTCGTTTCTTAAGGTCAAATGTGAGGATGACGTCGCGCGACGAACTCGCAACGAGCCGCCCAAGATGCACCATGTCCGGGTTCTCGATGCCAAGGGGCACGCTGTTGAAAGGCCAGAGCTCAAACACAGTGAAGACATTGTCCGGACGAGACATGGAGATGGGACCGTCGAAGGGCAGGTACCGGAACGAGTTGATGATGGACAGTTTCCGGCTATCAGGACACGTCCCCTGGAATGAGTCGATGACAAACTTGAACGAAGTACTCTTGAACCGGCCCCATGTTTGGCTTGTCCGCTCCTGGACGGACTGATGAAGCTTGTCTAGGGTCTTGCCGGAGCCCCAGAGCTCATGAATTGACTGTGCCAGGACAGATCGTCTGATCAACTTTTGAGCTGCCTCAAGAGAAGGGAGCCGGACGAGGCACAACGGCGACTGCGGTCGGTCAGAGTTGCGCCCCGGGGGGGCCTTGCTTCAAGGGTGGTGGCGAGCAGAACTTGCCTCGGGGCTGTACTCGACGACTGCCAAATCGACGCTCTCGACAATGGCCAGGGCCTCAATCTCGGCAAGCCGAAAGGACTCGTGCGTCTGTGCAAATTTGATGGCGAAGTCCATTGCTGGCTAGATTCTGCTCGGCAGTTGAGAGCACTCGTCGGTCTGCACTTGCATGAAACCTTCGTTTGGGTGGTGTGACTGCCAATGCTAAAGCATCTCCACGGGGTTTAGGAGCTTGCGGAAACAGGGACTTGGCCATGCCTTGCTTGCACCTTGCATGCTGGCCTGCGAGATTTATTTATTAATGGCAAGTCGCAAGTCGCGTGATCGGGTGAAGAAATCGGAGCGCTGGTGTTGGATTGTTGGGTGAAGATTGGTGGGAGGCAACACGTGATTTTAGACTTAGTACCAGTATAATTTCCTGATTTGATGGGATATGGACACGGACACCCGTCTTTATATATAGTACTAACACAGGAACCCCCGGCGTGTGAAGTATGCGGTACCTCCCACGTGACACGCCAGGGTCGCCAAGTCGTTCGTGCCAGCTGTCTGGCCATATCATCTCCGGAATGTTGGCAAGAGAAGGGCTGGCTTCTATAATTTCGACACGCCCTGACGACCCCGGCCCTGGTACTGGTGTTTCGACAACGGATGGGACTGTCGCGCCAGCTAAAGCACTCGCTCTCCCGCAACCTGGCACTCTCGCCACTCCCAAATCGACGTGCCCTTGAGCCCTTATCCCACGGTCGTCAGCCGACGGATTCCACATCGAAGGATCGACGCTTGCTTCGAGCCAGTGCTGCGATAATAATTCGTCGCCATGTCTGGCTTCCTTGAGAATGCCTACAGCCTGGTCCATCAGGACAATGCGGCCGATGTGCCTTCGGTCCCCGACCTGCGCACGCAGCTGGAAAAGGGCACCGACGAGACCAAGGTCGAAACCATGAAGCGCGTCTTGACCATCATGCTCAATGGCGACCCGATGCCTACCCTGCTGATGCACATCATCCGATTCGTCATGCCCTCCAAGCACAAGCCTCTCAAGAAGCTTCTCTACTTCTACTACGAGATCTGCCCCAAGCTCGACTCTAGCGGCAAGTTGAAGCAGGAGATGATCTTGGTCTGGTAGGCGATCCTTCTCTCGACATCTGTTTCGCAAGTCGACTCGGGCTGACTGAAAACGCGCCACCTCTAGCAATGGCATCCGGAACGATCTTCAACACGCCAACGAGTACATTCGCGGAAATACTTTGAGATTCCTCTGCAAGCTACGCGAGCCAGAGCTCATCGAGCCGCTCCTATCCTCGGCACGATCATGTCTCGAGCATCGGCACGCATACGTTCGGAAGAACGCAGTCTTCGCCGTGTCGTCAATTTACTCCCACTCCCCGTCCCTCATCCCAGACGCCGCCGAACTCATCTCCAACTTTCTCGAAGGAGAGACTGATGCTACGTGCAAGCGGAACGCTTTCGCAGCACTGGCCAGCATCAACCACGATGCCGCGCTTTCATACCTGAACTCTGTCTTCGAGGGCATCACGAATGCCGAGGAACTGCTGCAGCTAGTGGAGCTCGAGTTCATCCGCAAGGATGCAGTCCAGAATTCACAAAACAAGGTACGTTCATGATCTGGCTCGAAGTTCAAGCACGTCGCCGTTAACATGATAAGGCCCGCTACCTACGATTAATCTTCGACTTGTTGGAAGCGGGTGCGTCCACGGTGGTCTACGAAGCCGCCTCATCTCTGACTGCCCTCACGAATAACCCAGTCGCCGTCAAGGCTGCTGCTGCCAAATTCATCGAGCTAAGCATCAAAGAGGCAGACAACAATGTCAAGCTTATCGTGCTTGACCGCGTCGACCAGCTTCGCAAGAAGAACGAGGGTATTCTGGATGACTTGACCATGGAGATACTTCGAGTATTGTCCAGCACGGACATTGACGTGCGCAGAAAGGCGCTTGGTATTGCCTTGGGTATGGTCTCGAGCAGAAACGTTGAAGAGGTGGTGCTCCTCCTGAAAAAAGAACTCTCAAAGACGGTGGACCAAGAATACGAGAAGAACGCCGAATATCGCTCTCTTCTCATTCACTCGATTCACCAATGCGCCATCAAGTTCTCGGAGATCGCTGCAAGCGTGGTGGACCTCTTGATGGATTTTATCGCAGACTTCAACAACGCATCGGCCGTCGACGTGATCAACTTTGTCAAGGAAGTCGTGGAGAAGTTCCCTGCCCTGCGCAAAACCATCGTGGAGCGACTCGTCTCCACTCTCGGCGAGGTTCGCGCCGGCAAAGTGTATCGGGGAATCATGTGGATCATTGGCGAATATTCTCTGGAAGAGGCAGACATTCGGGACGCGTGGAAGCGGATACGAGCCAGCCTTGGCGAGATTCCCATTCTCGCCTCGGAGCAGCGGCTACTGGAGGCGCATGACAGCGACAAAGTCGACGAACAGGTCAACGGCAGCTCCAAGCCAGCGGCGCCAAGCGGCTCGCGGAAGGTACTCGCGGACGGCACATATGCCACTGAGACGGCGCTTACTAGCCAATCGTCGGCGACTGCCAAGTTGGAAGCTGTCAAGGCTGCTCAAAAACCACCGTTGCGACAACTGATTCTCGATGGAGATTACTACCTGGCCACGGTCCTGTCATCAACCCTGGTGAAGCTGGTTATGCGACACTCTGAGATCTCCGCCGACCATGCACGGACGAATGCCCTGAGGGCCGAAGCCATGCTCATCATGATCTCCATACTCCGCGTCGGACAATCTCAATTCGTCAAAGCGCCCATTGACGAGGACTCTGTGGATCGCATCATGTCCTGCGTGCGCTCTCTGGCAAGCTTCAAAGAGAAGAAGGAGCTTGAGACTGTGTGGCTCAGTGACACTAGGAAAGCCTTCCGGGCCATGGTCCAGGTGGAAGAGAAGAAGCGGGCGGCCAAGGAAGCGTTTGAGAAGGCCAAGACGGCCATTCAAGTCGATGATGTCGTTCAGATCCGACAGCTTTCCAAGAAGAACGCTGGCGACGAATTCGACGAGATTGAGGTGGACCTAGAGAGGGCAACTGGCGGCGAGTCGACCACCGAGGACCTCTCGTCCAAGCTCAGCCGCGTCGTACAGTTGACTGGATTCTCGGACCCGGTGTACGCCGAGGCGTACGTCAAAGTGCATCAGTTCGACATTGTTCTTGACGTGCTTCTGGTCAACCAGACGACAGAGACGTTGCAGAATCTGTCCGTCGAATTCGCGACGCTTGGCGACCTCAAGGTCGTGGAGCGGCCGACGACGCAGAACCTGGGAGCGCACGACTTCCACAACGTCCAGTGCACTATCAAGGTCTCGTCCACAGACACAGGTGTCATTTTCGGCAACGTGGTGTACGACGGAGCTCACTCGACGGACACAAATGTCGTCATCCTCAACGATCTGCATGTCGACATCATGGACTACATTCAGCCGGCCACCTGCACGGAAACCCAGTTCCGGACAATGTGGACCGAGTTTGAGTGGGAGAACAAAGTCAACATCAACTCCAAGGCAAAGTCGCTTCGGAAGTTCCTGAACCAGCTGATGGCATGCACCAATATGAGCTGCCTCACTCCCGAGGCTAGCCTCAAGGGAGACTGCCAGTTTCTGAGCGCCAACCTGTATGCCCGGAGTGTGTTTGGTAAGTCAAGCGGGGACAGCTCCCCATCTTGTTCCCAGGAATCGGTAGCTGACCATGCTCCTAGGCGAGGACGCGCTTGCCAACCTAAGCATCGAGAAAGAAGGGGAAGACGGGCCAATCACGGGGTTCGTCCGAATCAGAAGCAGGTCGCAAGGCCTAGCCCTGAGCCTAGGCTCCCTGAAAGGACTGAACAAGATTGGCTCGCAGTAGGACGTCATGTGATCATGATCATGACCTTTTCTCAGTGATGGGGCGTCCACAAGCCAAGTCCAATCAATGTTTTTCGCGACGCGGGTGGGAGAGAGGTCAGAAAATGGTACACATGGCCGACTTGGCACACGAAAAAGGCTCCCGGGGCGGACGAGGATAGGATGCTACTCTTGCTGTCGGGTTGTGTAAATGGCGTCGGTGTCTAGGTCTAAAGTAGTAGAAAATGGAAGAAGTGACGCAGCCATAAGGGTCGAGATACAATTACAGGACTGAGCTGACTGAGGTGGACGCTGGCGCTTGATGCCGCTGGTGACGACGGAATGGGTTGCTTGCTACATGATTCGTAACATGCATTCGCAAATGCCGAATCCCCAGAACATATCGGTAGAGCGACAAGGAAATGGGGATATTTAAAGAGACATAAATCGCCCACCAACTCCACATACATGATTATATCCTAGATGCGTTGTGCCGGATTCGCCAGGTGCTATCCAGTCTAGCCGAGATGAGATGACCGGATTTCAAAGAAGTGCCCACCACAGCAGGGATGGGTGATGGCAAAAAACCGCACAAGGAGGGGAGGGGGCCACCTGTGTGCCGCAATATTAGTATTAGAAGACAAAGGCATTAATGACGTGGCCGCTCTGCCAGCCTTGGGCCTCAAGCGACGAAGTTTCTCTGAGAAATTTGCCCATGTAGGCAAGTCGGATCCTCTTGTCGGAGGGTAACTGGGCATAGTAAGTTGGTGGTTAGCGACATTCCATGCTTTCAGATCAGATACAAGCGAGAACATACCAGTGCTTCCGATGCAATGCTCCTTGCGACACTGCGAACTACGTCCGACTTGCCCACGCTGACTTCAATGTCACGGCCAGTTTCGCTCAGCCGGGCTCGAAGAGCAACATGCTCACGCAGGTCAAGGACTGCCTTGCCCTTTTCCTCGCGTCTCTTCTGTGCATCGGTGACGGCGAGTTCTTCGACGTCTTCAGCGGAATCCTCATCCGGTGTCGACAAGTCCCCTTTGGTGTTTACGTCCCCATCCTGAGCCAGGTTGTTAGGGTCGGCGACGATCCACCCGGAGAGCTGATAGTAGTTTCCCAGTGAGTCGTATACACCATTGGCAAGATCGCCAGTGGGCAATGATATTTCCGCAGCCGAGAGTATAGACTGAGCCGTGGCGATGCCGTCAAGGTCGTCATCATTGGAGTCGTCAGCGAAGGTCGGGTGCCACAGGACCTGGAGGGCAGCGTGGATTGTTTGCCATACTTCGGGCCGGCCAGTTACCCTTGTGTCGAAGAACTCAGCACGCTCCGAGTCGAGCTCACGGCGAGTCCATCGGCGATCCTTGGAGGACCACTCGTGGCGACGTAGGGGCTTGTTGATGTGCTGATCAAGAGGACCAGGGTCCCGCCGGCGACGGCGAGAGGAGGCCTGGTCGGCGGCGGCCGGGGTGCTCTCGGGTCGGTTTAGAGAGGGCGGGTTGATATGATGGGCTGAGGAGTTGGGGGCGCCGCCTGGGTACGGGGAGTTGGGGCCCGCGAAACTGGAGAAACAGCAGCCCTAGGCGAGAGGGGAAGATGGAGAGGTCAGCTTGTGCGAGAAGTCGGGGGTGAAGGCACAGCGGGGATGACGGGGCTACATACCATGACGAGTTGCTGGATGGGTGAGCAGGCAGGTGAATGGGTAGACAGACAGAGTCACTCAACTCAATCCGCCTATGCGGAAACCGTGTTATTGAGGAGGGGTTGCGGGCGCGCAGATGGGAGGCGGTTGATTGACGCCATACCAGCCCGAGTCGGCGGTGATGGCGACTGGAAGAGTGAAAGCCCCGCGTCGAACTACTTGTCAAGCTTGTGCTGGAGCGGGCGGCAGATGTAAGGAGACAAGTCGGAGGGGGTTTGGCGGACGGCAAGACGGCACGAGGAGCGGGGCGTGCGCGCATGACCTTCCGGAACGGCGCTACGAATACCCAGATAAGATAAGAACCTCTAGCGAAAAAAAAAAGAGTTGACGTTTCCCGTTGATGTTATGTCAAAACCTCAAGTCGAACAAAACAAAGGACCCTGCCAGAACGGTTCAATCCCTTATCTGTTGCCCCCCCCTGGTGTGCGCGGCTTAGAACACGACTTTCCTGGGTATAAAATTGGCGTGGAAGAACCCCTCGATGGCCCTCCCTCAATCTTCGCGCAAGCGGAAAAGCCCTGCCGCCGTCGCGCAGGCCTCCGATGGCAATGAAATCGATGGTGACACGCTGGAAGGAATCTTGTCGCAAAGCGATGACGAACCGGGAAATGAGTTTTCCAGTTCCTGGGAGGGGGAAGTCAATCCCAAAGCCAGCGACTGGGATCGTTACAGTGCCTCGAGCGAGGATGAGCTCGAACACTCCGGCGACGACAACGACGACAAGGGCGCAGATGCCGGCCAAACAACTATGAGCGGCTCTACATTTCGCGTTGTTCCTGATGCCAACGGGGGCGAGCGGTATGAGTATCCAGAGGTCGATCCCGACTACGACAGCGATGACACAGATGCGCAGGAGCCCGCCAATACCACTGGAGACATTCCGCTTTCGTTTTACGACTCGTACCCTCACATTGGGTACGACATCAATGGCAAGAGGATTATGCGTCCCGCCACTGGCGAGGCTCTCGATGCCCTGTTGGACAGCATCGAGCTGCCCAAGGGCTGGACTGGCCTGACAGATCCTCAGACTGGCAAGCCCCTGAATCTTACCCCGGACGAGCTCGAGCTGCTGCGGCGGCTGCAGACCGGCCAGGTGCCCGAGGACGGCCACGATCCCTTCCCGGTACGCTTTTATGCGACTTCTTAACCCCAGGCAGGGTATTTTCGCTGACCGATGTGCAGGAACTGGTCCCCTACTTTACCAGTACCGAAGAGAAAATGCCCTTGAGTGCGGCACCGGAGCCAAAGCGTCGGTTCGTTCCATCCAAGCATGAGGCCAAGCGCGTAGCGCAGCTCGTGCGGGCCATCAAGGATGGCCGCATCCTGCCCTACAAACCCTCCGAGGCGGGCGACAAGGAAGAGCAATCAGGGGATTCCTACTACGATATTTGGGCCAACCAAGAACCGCAAGAGCCCCATGTCATGAGCATCCCCGCGCCCAAGCTGGCTCCGCCTGGATACGATCTCAGCTACAATCCGCCTCCGGAATACTTGCCAACCGCCGAGGAAAGAGTTGCTTGGGACAACGCGGATCCTGAGGGTCGCGAAAAGGACTATATCCCAGCCAAGTTTGATTCCCTGCGCAAGGTGCCTGGCTATGCTGGTTTCGTCAAGGAAAGGTTCGAAAGGTGTTTGGATCTTTATTTAGCCCCGAGGATTCGCAAGAACAGGCTGAACATCGACCCTAACTCCTTGCTTCCCAAGCTCCCCCGCCCCGAGGAGCTCAAACCATTCCCCACCATGTGCCAAACTATATTCAATGGTCATGATGGGCGGGTGCGCTCGGTCGCGTTCAGCCCCGATGGAGAATGGCTTGCCTCTGGTGGCGACGACGGCACCGTCCGCGTGTGGGCGCTGAACGGACATGAAGAGTGGACTGTCAGGCTTTCCTCAGAAGATCCGGTCGATGTCGTCCGATGGCGGCCAAACAGGGATACATTTGTCCTTGCCGCTGCCGCCGGAGAGGACTTGTTCTTCATGGTGCCGCCTTTGTGCAGCGATTCGACCGAGAAGTCGAGCCGCGACGTTCTGGACACTGGTTTCGGCTACGCTGCCAATGGCGCTCAAACGCCCGCCGTCCACAACGGCCCGCAACGAGAACCTCCGGCAAGATGGTCTCGGCCAGGCCCCAAGCTTGAACAGGCTGGCGTTCTTGTGAAGGCCATGGTAAAGGCCCCGATCAAAACCCTGAGCTGGCACCGACGCGGCGACTTCCTCTGCACCGTCTCACCGACCGGGCAGCGAAGTTCCGTCACGATTCATACGCTGTCGAAACATTTGAGCCAAATTCCCTTCCGTCGTCTGCCCGGACTCGCACAGACTGCACAATTTCATCCTTCGAGACCGCTCCTCTTCGTCGCCACGCAGCGCATGATCCGGTGTTACGACCTGCAGAGGCAGGAGCTCGTCAAGGTGATGCAACCGGGGGCTCGCTGGATCTCGTCCTTTGACGTCCACCCCGGGGGTGACAACCTGATTGCCGGATCTTACGATCGAAGGCTGCTTTGGCATGACCTGGACCTGTCAAGCCGACCGTACAAGACCATGAGATTCCATACCGAGGCAATCCGAGCAGTCAAATACCACAGGGGCTTGCCGCTGTTCGCCGACGCCAGCGATGACGGGACGTTGCAGATCTTTCACGGCAAAGTCGTCAGTGACTTGATGGAAAGCGCCACCATTGTACCCGTCAAGATGCTCCGAGGCCACACGGTTGTCAACAAGCTTGGAGTCATGGACGTGGACTGGCACCCTCGGCACCCATGGTGCTTGAGCGCCGGAGCGGACGGGACCTGCAGGCTGTGGGCTTAAGCGTTTGTCGTGCCGTAGTCGACGAGAGAAATATGAACATGGACAATGGATACAGTGGGTCAATTCACCTCGTACTTTGACTTAATTATAAGCCGCCGATGAAGCTCGTTCAACGACTCGTGTTCGGCCACGTTTCACTCACGAGGACACCTCCCTCAACTGCTTGCTGATGGCCAGTCCTTGTTGGCCACCATTGGCAAGGTCTAGAAATGGCCTCGGGTTATAATGTCACATATTTCCCGCCACTACAGCCTTTTACCCCCCTCGGCGCATTGTCGTGCAGTTTGGGTGTCTCGTATGGCGTGCCTAATACTCAAAGAAAAGGTTACAAGATACGCCGCACTGAGTTGAGTCAATTGCAAACTAGGTAGACTAAAGGTCACTTTCCGTGGTGTACCGCATCCCGACACGATACCCTGCTCTGATAGACATCGTTGGTCAATAACGTCGCGCTCCAGCCCCCTTTTCAACTGTTTTCCACCACCGTTCCGACCCCAATGAGCAAGCCAGCGAAGAACGTTACAAATCCAGCGCCCATGACGTTCACAGCTCCTCCCTCACCTCCTTAGCTTTGGCCTTGGCTGCTGCCTCGGCTTCGGCTGCCTTTTCCTGAGCCGCCTGGTTGCCCAGGTTGAGCTGCTGGGCAACCCATTTCCAGCCTTCCTTGGCCGTCCCCTCGAGCTTAGCGAAGAGTGTTTCGCCAGGAGACGACGTGCCGTATCTGAAGTAAGTCGAGTGCTTGCGGGCGAGGGCCTTCAGCTCTTCGAGCTTGGATCCCTGAGGAACCGAAATACCGTAGCTGTCGAGGTACGCCTTGAGGTCGGTCTCAGACCAGGCGTCAAAGGTGGACGCCTTGGCATTTTCAGTGGCTGCTGCAATGGCGCTCGTCATGGAAGCAAAGCCGGTGCCGCCAGCGGTCGAAGCCGACGAGTAAGCCGAGTGAGCCACACTGAACAGCTCGTCACGAGTGGCATCCTTTTTCTCAGCCGCGGCCTTGGCTGCCGCATCGCCATGCTTTGCCAAGTAATTTTTCAGGGTGTCGCGTGAGAAGTCATCGAACGTCCAAGCATTTCCACCAGTCGAAATCTTGTGAGAGTGCTTCCGGACCAGAGCCCGAAGCGAGTCCACGTTGGATTGCTGAGGGACAGGAACGCCACGAGAATCGAGGTAAGCCTTTAAGCGACTTTCAGACCAAGTTCCCGCTGCCTGGTTGAATGCGTCCTGGGCAGCTAGGGAAGCATAATCCGTAGCCTTGGCGAATTGGTTGCCGGCTTTTGATGTAGCGGCACCGAAAGCTGAAGATGCACTGGCGCCAGCGGTGTCGCCAAGTATCTCGGCGCGGTGCTTGCGAACGAGGGCACGAAGTTCATTGGCCCGAGTGCCCTGGGGGACGGGAATGCCGTTTTTGTCACAAAAATCCTTGAGCTGGGACTCACCCCAGGCATCAATAATCATGTCAGTCAGCGTCGCGTACGCGGCTTGAGCGCTCGCAGTCACGCTCGCAGAGTCTCTCTGGGCTTTGAGGTAGGCAAGTCGGGAACTGCGGCGCACTGCGGCGACAAGCTTGTCTCGGGACGAGGGCTGAGGGACAGGGAATCCGTTGGTATCGAGCCAAGACTTGAGATCAGACTCGGACCAGGCCGTGTAAAGCCAGTTGCCCGGATAAGCAGCAGTCTCCCCCAGCTTCTTCGCGGTGGTCTCATAACCAGTGCGAGCTTTCTGGAGGAGGGTGTCGCGGTGACGTGGCTGAGGGACTGCAATATACAAAGAGAGAAATTAGCGGGTATGAACGAGAATCCGCGTATGCAGCAGAAAATTGCACATGCCGGAGTGCGAGGGAACGTGGGGTGGGTTTGGGCTACAAAAGCCCATGAGAACGTACCAGGGATATCGTTTTTGTCACAGAAGGCCTTGAGCTGGCTCTCGGTCCAAGTGTCAAAGATCCAATCCTTGACGCTGGCCCAGGCCTGGCGAGCATTGTCGTCCGTCTCGTACCAGTTGGCCTTAACCTGAGCAACGAGGCTGTCCTTGGTCTCACCGGCCTCCATGGTCGCCTCCTTGCCCTTGGCATAGATGAAGTTGCTCAATTGAGCCGTGTCCCATTTATTGTAAGGTTCGACGATGAAGTCATTCCAGTTCTTGTCGACCAGCGCCTCCAGATCGGCACGATCGGCGGGCGTGGGATAGGGGACGTCATGATCAGAGAGCCAGCGCTCGAGCTCCGACTCGTGCCACTTGTTATAGGCTGCAAAGGTACCATGGTTAGAAGAGAGGTCGAGACGCGGCATGCGCAAGCAGAGAGCGCTGAAACAAGGGGTGGCCCATTCACGTACCAGCCTTTGTGCCGGGAAACCAGCTGCTGGCGACGGTGCCAGAAGCAGCGACAAGAGCCGCTAGGATCACCGTGAGATGCCTCATAATGCTGCAGTTGTGGCGGAAGGGCCGCAAGTGCTGGAGAACGCTCTATTGGCGTCGGGCCGGGATGATGAGGAGGTGGGGAAGCAGCAGAGCAGGAAGCTGACAGATGAGTGGATGCAGTGCAGCGTGTTGAAAGGGTAAGAAGTGCGAAAGTGAAGTGGTTTTCATGCACAGTTATGAGAGAGGTTGCAGAAGATGGAGGGGAAGGGAGAAGAAAAGCAGTTGGCTGGAGGAGAAGGGGAGGGAAGAAGAGTTGGGCATGGGAGCTTGTCCATCACGTCACCAGGCGAAGCCCATGTCAGTTCAGACAGGTTAGGTGGTACTTGACTACTAGTATGTATATCCTTCGATGAGTGTACAAGTTCGCCATCGGTGCTTGGTTTCTTCTTAGGGCAAGCAGATAACGGGTAGGTAGCGTCCTATCGGAGATACTCATGGATCGAGCCTAAAGAGGTCCTTGCTTCAACAGGTAGGAGCTTCGGTCACTATGACGTATGTACCCGTTGGCTCCCTTGGGCCAACTTAATTAGCTTCGCATTAAGCTGGGACGCCCTCTATTCGTCCTATATGCCGATACTATCCTCCCTATATAGTTAGAGGTTCTAATTAGCTCGGAAGAAAGAGGATATATCGTACTCTTATGTAAAATAGCGGGAGTAAGAGGTACTAAATGCCCCGCTATACCCTACCTTATACCGATAAACTAGACTATCTTCTATAATTTACTAGAATTATATAAAATTTACTACTAAGTTTTAATTTAAGATATAGGCTCTTTAATATCTACTCTCTACGATAATTACATTATGCTACGATATATCGGTTATTTTCGGTCTATGAGTATGATGAAATTTAGCGGGGTGAGTCGCTATCGGCACTTGATTATCAGCGTGGATGAGTAAGGAAGCGCACGGACCCCAATGACAACACCTAATGACGATACGTACTTCGTACGAAGTACGAAGTAGAGCTCCACAGGTACATAGTGTCCCGTACCTTTCTCAGGTTCTCCGGAATTGGCCCGAAATTCGTATGCCCAGCTGCCTAGCGGGTGCCTTGCCTCCAGGAGCAACCTCCCTCGGCCATCCGCACCACTACGGAATCGGTTTTCCAGGGCGCCTGACCTCCTCTGTTGACTTTGCCTTTGCCTTCCCGAGGTCTCTTCTCCCCGACCCCGTGGCTATCCGTTGCCGTCCCAGTCGCTCATCCTTGACCGTTCTCGCGTGTCGCCCTGAGCTTCCACCGCTGCATCGCCATGTCGACACTTGAAGAGCTCGACGATCTTGACCGCAGAGGAAGGGATGACAAGAAGAGAGATAGCGCAGACGGCCGTAGTGAGCAGAAAGCGTCGGATGGTGACGAGGTCATGAAGGACAAGGACGAGGATGATATTCTTGACAATGAAATCCTTGGTCTCAGCACCCAAGACATACAAACTCGGAAGCGACTTCTAGAAAACGACTCTCGGATCATGAAGAGCGAGCTGTCCCGACTGTCGCACGAGAAAGCTGCAATGGGCGAAAAGATCAAGGACAATGAGGCCAAGATTGCCAACAACAGGCAAGTGACGTTGCCCACGCTGCATTTTGGCCATAGTCGCGGCAGACTACTGACGTTGGAACTGCAGACAACTCCCTTACTTGGTCGGGAACGTCGTCGAGTTGCTGGATCTCGACCCCACGGCCGAGTCGTCCGAGGAAGGTGCTAACATCGATCTGGATGCGACTAGAGTGGGCAAATCGGCTGTCATCAAGACCTCTACGCGACAAACTATCTTCCTGCCTCTCATTGGCCTGGTTGACTCCGACAAGCTGAAGCCTGGCGACCTCATTGGTGTCCACAAGGAATCGTACCTCATCCTCGATACTCTGCCTGCCGAATACGACAGCCGGGTCAAGGCCATGGAGGTAGATGAGAAGCCGACAGAGCAGTATACCGACGTGGGGGGACTGGACAAACAGATTGAGGAGCTTGTCGAAGCCATTGTATGGCCAATGAAGGAAGCTGAGCGATTTAAAAAGATCGGCATCAAGGCGCCCAAAGGTAACGCGGTGCATCACTCTATCCTTGGCGCGCTCACCCCCTTTCTCACGGGCCTCCTGCTGGGTAACGATGGGTCTGTCTAATGGCGCATGGTATTCTGACTGGACTGGGAAAATCTAGGCGCCTTGATGTACGGTCCTCCTGGTACTGGCAAGACGCTCCTGGCGAGGGCGTGTGCTGCGCAAACGGATGCCACGTTTCTGAAGCTCGCCGGGCCCCAGCTCGTCCAAATGTTCATTGGTGATGGTGCCAAGTTGGTTCGGGACTGCTTTGCGTTGGCCAAGGAAAAGGCCCCGGCCATCATCTTCATCGACGAACTGGACGCCGTGGGCACGAAGCGCTTCGACAGTGAGAAGAGCGGTGATCGAGAAGTGCAGCGGACCATGTTGGAGCTGTTGAATCAACTAGACGGCTTCGCGTCAGATGACCGTATCAAAGTGTTGGCAGCGACGAACCGAGTCGACGTTCTAGACCCGGCGCTGCTCCGCTCAGGCCGTCTTGATCGCAAGATTGAATTCCCGTTGCCGAACGAGGAAGCGCGAGCTCAGATTCTCAAGATTCACTCGCGAAAGATGAAGGTGGATCCTGGGGTCAACTGGAGCGAGCTTGCACGCAGTACCGATGAATTCGGCGGTGCCATGTTGAAGGCCGTGTGCGTCGAGGCAGGCATGATAGCGTTGCGGTCCGGGAAGAACAAGATTGGACACGAGCACTACGTGGATGCTATTGCCGAGGTGCAAGCCAAGAAGAAGGATGTAAGTGACGCCCCTTGGCAACGGATTGATGACCACGAGGGAGCACGACTGACCACGCTGCGTAGACGGTCAACTTTTACGCTTAATAGTTCTACTCCGCTCCGCGACTGGCAAGGCAGCGGCTACAGGGCGCCATTGCGACAGCGGCATGGGGTATTGCAACGGGCGTTCTATATATATATAGAGAGAGAAGCATCTATCTATCAGCAATGTCGCAATCAGCCCCTAGAGTGAGATCTGGTTTACCTGACGAGACGTAAGAGCTTTTTTGTCGCAACCGGGAACCGGCGCATGCCGAGCACGCAGCCAGAGCGTAGCAAGGCACGTACGGTACGTGTTAGAACCAGTGGTTTAAAGTAATCATAAATAGGGAAAGGCAGGCCCATAATAAGGCTTACAGCGATATGTGTTTCTTCTACGGACACTAACCATTTGAGCACCATCACGACATTGGCAGCTGGAAGAGCGCCCCCGTGGGATGTGCAGCTATAGGGATTGGGTCTCCCTAATGTAATGTCAAAGGAGCGATGATAAAGGTAAAGGCAGCAATGGAATGGCAGCAATGGAAACGGCAGCACAAACGGCAAGGAAAAGAGGATCGCGATGGCAGAAAGTGGCATATTTTTCGGCGTTTGTTCTTGGTGTCGTCTGCTGGGGGGGAAGTGTTGAGATCTGCTAGTCAGCAAGCAGCCCACGCACGCCTATTTAGGCACAGCTGGGGGAAGCTTAGCTACCCCTCTTTCTCGTTGCAAATAAAATATCGCGTTAAGGATCACCCTCCGCAACACATATTATCGTTGCAAGCCTTATCGCTCCGCCTTCCCAACTAAGGGCCTTCGTCCCTTAGTTGGGTACAAATTAGCCGGACACGCCCCTAATCGCCGGACAAAAATTTCGCGGGGAGCGGCGGGGGTAGATGTACCTTTAGGCGCCTAAGGGTTCTTTTTTATTTAAAAAGTACCTTAAATAGCGATTTATTATAGAAAAAAAACTAATAAGTAGTTTTCCTTTTTCTACTCGCTTCTATTATATATAAAGCTTCTTTTCTTATATACGCTCTAAGAGTAATTATAGCCTATTTTAAGTAAGTACCTCTAGTTTTTAGTAGTAATAAATTCTTCTTCAAAAGTAAAAATTAACTAATTTAAATATCGATATACAGCTTACGTAATAGCCTAAAAATAATAGCGTTAAAATGAGAAAATATTAAAGAAAAATAAATATATCTTATAAGAATATTTAAAAAATGCTTTTTTCGAGTCTTTAGTCACGTGGTAAGTACCTTTATATATGTTGGGCTGAAAGCCCCCGTGGAGGCCTCTGAGGGCGCAGGTGGCAAGGCGGTCAAGTGGGGCAGAAAAAAGCCCACAAGATACGTGTTTTTCTTAGGGCGCGGCAGAGCTATTCTACATCCACGATCACTTCCTTTTTCAGGCCCTCTTTGAGCCTTGTTCTCTGTGCAACGTCGCACCACATCGTGTGATCTGTTTTTATATACTATCTAGTAGGAGAGATACTAAATTTTGTCCGGCGATTAGGAACGTGTCCGGCTAATTCGGACCCAACTAAGGGACGAAGCGTCCCTTAGTTCCCAACGGGTAGGATCACTTTGAACCACTTGACATTACCCGCAGAACAACACCTCGGCTTAGGACCAGCACCTCGTCTCGTCCATATCGCCCATCGACTCCGGCCCATTATGTCTGCCTCTTTTGACGATTATCAGACCCCTCTGGTGTCTCGCTACACCAGTAAGGCGCATCGGCCCTCTTATGCTTGCCCGCTCTCGTCACTGACCGGCCGTTCCCAGGTGACGAGATGAGGAAAATCTTCACCCCTCGGCAGCGCGTCTCGACCTGGCGTCAGCTCTGGCTGTGGCTGGCCGAGGCCGAGAAGGAACTCGGCGTTACACAAATCACCGACCAGGCCCTCGACGCCATTCGCGCAAACCTCGTCGTCAGCGATAGGGCCTTCAAGGTGGCTGCCGATGAGGAGCGCCGGGTCCGACACGATGTCATGGCCCACATCCACGCACTCGAAAAGGATGCGCCGGCTGCCGCTGGTGTCATTCACATTGGCGCAACCTCATGTTACGGTGAGGATTCCATGGTCAGCTGTGCACGTCGGAGTCGAAGCTGACAGACCCTAGTCAGTATTTCTACACACACACCCCTTCTTAGAATTCAACATCTGATCTAACCCCCGACCCGCCCCTAGGTGACGGACAATGCCGATCTCATCTTTCTGCGTGACGGGCTAGACTTGCTTCTTCCCAAGCTCGCCAGGGTCATCAGCTCCCTTTCCAAGTTTGCCTGCCAGTATAAGGACCTGCCGACGCTGGGCTTCACGTGAGTCTTGCCGACAGCCTTGTTTCGTCGTCGGCGCCTCTCTAACGGCCCTCCAGGCACTATCAAGCGGCGCAGCCCATTACCCTTGGGCGCCGCGCCGCCCAGTGGCTCCAGGACCTCGTCTTCGATCTCGACGATGTCGAATACGTTAGGGCCGGACTG
The DNA here is from genome assembly GCA_012934285.1 of Ophiocordyceps sinensis. Taxonomy (NCBI): domain Eukaryota; kingdom Fungi; phylum Ascomycota; class Sordariomycetes; order Hypocreales; family Ophiocordycipitaceae; genus Ophiocordyceps; species Ophiocordyceps sinensis. The sequence goes on from JAAVMX010000007.1 coordinate 1,493,255, forward strand.
CGGTTCCGCGGCGCTCAGGGCACCACCGGCACGCAGGCGTCGTTTATGGAGATTTTCCAAAACGACGCCGCCAAAGTCGACAAGCTGAACGAGATGCTCTGCCAGAAGGCGGGCTTCACCGGCTGCTACGACATCTCCACCCAGACCTACACCCGCAAGGTCGATCTGCGAGTAGCCAATGCTCTGTCCGCCCTAGGTGCCACAGCGACACGCATTGCAACGGTGAGCAAAGGCACTCGGCTATGGACGGCCGTCGAGCCTCTCCCGCTAATCGACCTAGGATATCCGCCATCTCTGCCATGACAAGCTGCTGGACGAGCCTCATGTCGCTGGCCAGATTGGCTCGTCGGCCATGCCCTTCAAGTCGAATCCCATGACGTGAGTGATGTAAAGTCAACCGACGGTGGCCTCGACACTGGACTGACCTGACCCTCTCGCAGTGCGGAGCGAATCTGCAGCCTGGGCCGCAAGCTGAGCAACATCTCGTCAAACTTTAGCGACACCTTTTCGCAACAGTGGCTGGAACGCAGCCTCGACGACAGCGCCATTCGCCGCATGGACATTCCAGAAATGTTCTTCTTGGCTGACGCCATTGTGACGAGCCTCGACCACGTCTGCGACGGCCTGGTTGTCTTTCCTGCCGTCATCAACTTGCAGCTTATGCAGGAGCTGCCGTATATGGCGACGGAGAACATCCTCATCCGCATGGTCAACCATGGTGTCTCCCGGCAGGTGGCGCACGAGCAGATCCGGCTTCTCTCGCGCGAGGCGGCATACCACGTCAAGATAGAGGGTGGCAGCAACGATCTCATTGAGCGCATTAAGAGGACCGAGTTTTTCGTAAGTGACCCTAAGAGCGGCACTAGTGACGCGCTGACCACTTAGCGAGCAGAAGCCCATCTGGAGCGAGGTTGACAGCCTGATGGACCCTAAGCTGTTCGTCGGGCGCTGCGCTGAGCAGGTCGATAAGTATGCCGGCCCTAATGGGGTTGTTGATAGACGGCTGGAAAAGTACAAGCGCTATATCGAGTCTACCAAGACGACCCAGCTCGCCGTCTAGTAGTTTGGTTGTTTTACGCGCTTAGAGGAGATATGTTTGGCTTTGCCTTGTCGATGTCGGTAAAGGCACGCTTACCCGTTGGCTGTCTTATGCCAACTTTAAAGTTAAGCAGATAATTCTAGGACAAGCCGGGATAGGTTTTTTTAGTGAGGGTAGTAGGCAAATTCGCCGCATAGTTCTTTACGAATATTATAAATGTTTTTTATTTTTCTTTATTTTAACTTATATATAGAGATATAACCTTGATATTAGTTAGTGTGGGAATCTAGTCATGCGGCTAAGGAACGGACGGAGTCGTAGCTACGAATACTTCGTGCGGCGCTGACTAATAGCGCCCACCAATGGGATCCTTCGGGGGACTCTCTACCCGTCAGCTTCCAACCCTTCCCTTTTGCTGGCGTTCACCGACTTGAAGGCGCCTTTCCCCCTTTTGCAATTCTTAATCGGAATCCGGCTGACGTACTATATAATGGTGCAGAGACTGGCGGGCTCCGCGAGCCCTTGTCTTCGACAGCTCAGCTTGGAGCGCGCGACTCGCAGAGTTTCATGGGGCATCGTCAACTATCAAGACTTTTCAACGACTTTACCAGGGAAAGCCACGGCAGACAATGCCTCCAAGGTCGTTCCTGGCCGCGTCCATCTGTCCGCCCACTACGCCCCTCCAACCAAGCCACCGAGTGCACGCCCCGTCGAGACGAGGAAAAGCCAGCTGATCAGAACCTACACGTCGTTGCTTCGGACCAGCCCCGTCATACTCCTTTTCCAGCACAGCAACCTGACGGCTACAGAATGGGCGGCGGTACGGAGAGAGCTGAAGAGGGCCGTCGCCGCTGTGCCAACGTCGAGCCCAACGCCCGGGGCTGATCCGTTGTACTTTGCGACGAGGATACAACTCCAGGTTTTGCGGACAAACATGTTTGACGTCGCCTTGAAGATTGTCGAATTCCACAGCCCCGAGAAAGCGGGGGCCCTGGCGTCTACACCACGAACGGCCCGGGGCCCGCTCGTGCACGACCTGTCGCAGGCTGCGTACGATGCAGTCCGCAGAACGAGCATTCCGGCCGAGTCGAGCTACACGCAGCTTGAGCCGCTCATGGTCGGACCTCTGGCTGCGCTCGTACTTCCCGCTGTCTCGCCTGCACACCTAGCCGCAGCTCTAAGCGTGCTGGCTCCGGTACCCGGCAAATTCCCGATGCCGACACGAAAGAGGTGCCCGGGGTACCACGATGCTACATGCCAAAACGGACTGGCGAAGCTCGTGCTCGTTGGAGGGCGGATAGAAGGCAAGACATTTGATCAAACCGGCATTAACTGGGTCGGTGGCATCCAGGGTGGCCTGGAAGGACTACGCGGCCAGCTTGTGGGCATCCTCCAGGGTGCTGGCTTGGGCGTAACGACCGCGCTGGAGGGAGGTGGACGGAATATCTGGCTGGCCTTGGAGGGGAGAAAGAGCCAGTTGGAGGAGGAGGCGAAGGGGGAGGTGGGCGAAGTAAAGGTGCCGGCGGGTGGTGCCGCAGACGCCATTATCTGACCGTTTGCCTGTACATTACGGCGTCTGGTGTCGCAGGCTTGAGGAACGAGGGGTATGGCATAAATCCGCAACAAACAGACTAGTAGCCTTGCCATAGATCCTCGGTGTCCAAGGGGTATTAAAGGTTGGCCTTCGGCCAGCAGCGGTCTATGACCACGGCCAGTAAAGATGACGCCAGCAAATCAGCTGGACGGGGTCTCGGAGATACGGGACTGGCGACAGAGAGAGGACGGCGAAGACCTACGCAGGCGGACGAGAGGTCGGACTTAAGCCTATATGCCTACGAATATGCCTTGAGGAACTTGTCAGAACAACGGGCACATGATCACGTGCGGGATCACGTGCAGGATACTAGGCCACATCACTAGAGCCCTTGAGGAGCCCCCTTCAAAGTAGACACGCCCGCGCCTCCCCGAGTTCTCGACTTACTCGCTCCCTCACACGCACCAGACGCGCCAGACGGCAAACACACGCAAGACGTCGAGACATGCCATCGGCGTGATTCGTCGCCCGTCGCCGCCGCCCGCCCGTCATGGACTTTGCCCCCTACCAGTCGTCGCCTCCCGAGCACTCGCGCGTGGCGTCGCCCGAATCTCCGCCGCGGCCCTCTCTCGACGCCTACGCCGCCGGGGCCACCCGAAGCCCGCCGCCGCTCCAGCACCCGCAACCGCAGCGCGCCTGGGGCGGTTTCGATGGCCAGTCCGCTACAAGCTGGTCTGGCCCCGGCGTCGGCCCCCTGTCCTCGGCAGGTGCCATGCCCGGAGCCTATCACGGCCACGTCAGCGAGTTCGACACAAGTCTTGGCCTGCGGCTCGACTACGAGGCTTGCCTTGCGTACCTGGCCCTGCCGCCCCTCGGCGCCATCCTCCTCCTCATACTAGAGCGTAACAGCGACTTTGTCAGGTTAGGGCTCCTAGCAAGCCTTCAGTCCCCTTGTCCGACTAGGCTGGCGACTCGTCCCTGATCGCTAACAAGCAAACAACTCGCTTCCTCATCAGATTCCATGCATGGCAGTCGGCCCTGCTTTTCACAGTAGTTCTGATCCTCCACATCATCCTCTCGTGGTCCTCATTCCTCAGCTGGGTCCTCTTTCTGGGCGATGTGGCGCTCATTGCGCTCCTGACTCTGAGAGTATACAGAGATGCGGAAATACTCGACAGGTAGAGAACCACCCCCTTCTTTCCCAGGCCTACTCTGTAGTGCGCGAACACTTACAGCCACCGTTGTCAAAGGTTCGAAGTACCCATCTTTGGCAGTATAGCCAGTCGTATACTAGACGACGAGTAACCACGCAGACCCACTCGTGCGTCGTCCCTCGATGGGATATGTCTGCCATGGCTCACGCTGCTTTGTAATGAACACCTATACCCCTTGATTCCTAGAATAGAGGACCTCTTCCAGACTCTGCCCGTAGGCCTGCTTGTGAACAGGCGTTACGTTACACTATGCCTCGAGACGGGAGGCGCCGGTGACCCTGCGCCTGCTGAACCCCCAAACCCCTTGACGTGATGTCTCGGAATAAACACAAGGTAGATACCGAGGTGAAAGACTGTCTTGCCGAGAGATGAGACTTCTTCTCGGTCTACTTCCCGTACTTCGTACAGTGGGGTAACAAAAGTTACGATTAGCCCGATGTTTGTATACCTACCCTATACTTCTACGGGAACAATAAAAACTCTACTAAAACTTAGCGCGTTACTTAAAACCTCTATAAATTTTACAAAACCTATATAACATACTAAAGTCAATAAAGACATTTTACTTATAATTTATAACGCTATAGGTACTTTTATTATTCAAAAAATAGAATATTTAAAAACATTCAGTACTTACTTTCTTATTTTCACTTCTTCTTTTAAAATAGGGCTTATTGTAACTAAACCATTTACAAATAATTTATTTTAAGGTTCTTTAATAAATAATATAGATATAGAGAATTTTTTCTCCTATCAGGTATTTATATAGAATTATAACTCGATTTAAATATACAGGGTATCACTTTTAGTACTTATTACTAAGTAAAAGCGAGTTTAAAAGCTTTTCTAAGTAAAAGAGAGAATTAGTTATTATATATATAATAGTCGTATAAATACGATACGTGAATGCCCTTATTATAACGATAATAAGATATATATATTATGCCAGTTAGAATTAATAAATAATTAATATAGAAATACGTTAAGTATTAATTTTTGGCTAGAAGGAAGGTACTCTTTATATTAATATATAGTTAAATATACGGAATCCCTACTACTATAAGCTCTATACTATAAATAGAAACAATAGCGTCGGTATATAGGAAACTCTTTTTTAAATATAAAAGCTTTTTCTTTAGATATAAAGGAAAGGTTTTAAAAAACTCTAAAAAATACTTAAATAGTAAAGGTATTTAATTATCGTATTTAATATAAAACGTAAACCTAAATATAGAAAATATAAAAGATCGTATACGTATTAAACATAATATAAGGTATAATATAGTACTTTTGTTTCGCCGAAAACTAATTACTATAAGTAAATATAAATAAATTAAGTTAAGAGAGAAGTACCTTTCTGTTACTCTTACTTGTGTCTAATCGTAACTTTTGGAGAGCCACTGTACATGAGCCGAGTGAACGCTGTCCGCCATCCCGACATTCTGTCCCACTCACCGATCTATCAATGCATTTGCTGCGTTACCTCGCCAGCACGCCCCTGACATCCCCTTTGATAGTTGGCTTGTTGGCAAAGACAACCTCCCCGATGCTGCCTTTTGCTCCCTCTTCTATCCACTTGGCTAGCAAGTCGTTGCTCTCCTTAGGCTTGACCGAGTCGTCCCGTGTTCCGACAGTCACATGAGCAACCCGGTTCACGCACTCCCACTTTCCCTCGTTGTCGACAAGACGGACTACAATTGCCATGATGCGATCATCAAACACAACCTGAGCCGAGGGAAAAGGAGCCAATCATGTTAGTGTTGTGCGTTGAGAGAAGAATAGCCACGACTGGTACGCACCCGTTCGAGCATCAGCTCACAGTTGCCAAGCATATCCTCGGACCCGTTGACGGCCTGATGGAGTTGCGTATATCGCTGCCATAGCTCGGGGTGCTCCTTCGAGGCCGCACGATGCATGAGGGTAACGTGGAACTTGTGTTGCACCCTCCGTGTTTGCTGAAGCTGCTTGTAGAAGCGGGATATCTGCGAGTCTGTGCCGCGAAAGGCCTGCTCGAGTGCCGCGTTGACGGCACTGCTCGAAATCTCAATGGACATGTACTCCAATGGCTTATTCCTCTTTCCCTTTTGCGACTCCTGGGGTTGTTGTTTCTCCCCCTTTTGTCCGTTAGTCCGATTGGGGATCTGGTGCCTAAAGGTTGGTTGATACGCAATGGCCTCTTCAATGGCGACATCGAGGCGTTCGGGAGACGGTACTTCCTTGACCAGGTTCGGAAAGTGCTGGTGTAGGCGCTTGACAACAGTTTCGAGGTTGACGCGGCTGCTGGCCGTGGCGTCCAGGTCTATCACAACGTCGAAGCCACTGTCCGGTTGCACGTGGTAATTGCAAGACTCATACCTGCCAATAAAGCCCTCCATGACGCCCAAGAACTTTTCCCTGTCCGTGGCTGCTTGAATCGTCTGGTGGTTGTCGCCGCGAGCGACGACTCTTTCTTGAGTGACACGTCGTATCTCATCTATGCAGTCCTCGTCATGACGAAAGTTGAAACAAACAAGCTTCGCCGAGGCGTTTTGGAGCCTAACATCGAGTATGAGTTGTTTCCTCTCATGTCGCTGCGCGTTGTTTCGGTCGGCAAACACGGCAGCATGCTGTTCGAGCTGGTCCAGAACAGCCTTGGTGAATCGAGGCGGACGCCCCTTGCCAGAAATGTCATCGTTCTGGATGTGCCCCCAACCAAAGAGATGGGTCAGCGCCAGGGCAAGGGTTGTCTTCCCGCATCCGATGGTCGCAATAGGACACAGTATAACATTTCCAGTGACCTCTGTATTGCCCACTAGGTCCATCTCGTCCATGTTGGCGGCGTCGGAACCATTTAGATTCTTGAACTTGAGAAAATCGTCACGCAGGGCAATGATGCCATGGTTCTGGCTATACGAACGGCCCAGGTTGCTGTCGGCAGCCAGACGCTTGCGGGCGTATGCGAGGTATTCCTCGGTAATCCTGACATGCTTCTTGAACTTTGGCTGCTTGCCGGAGATGAGGGCCTTGGTGCATTCTCGCCACTGCCGATACATGAGATACGGCTCGTCAAACTTGAACTTGAAAAACCAATCCTGGTACGGGCGCGTGGCCGGATCCAGGCTCTTTCTGCAGCGAATGACGAAGCCCTCGACGTCCCGGCCATCATGAGCCCCGGTCTTGGCCGCCTCTTTAAGAAAGGCCTTTACATGGTGCAAGTCGTCCATGGTAGTAAGTCCTATCTTGTGGAAACCCCACTGGTCTGCAAACTCTTGCACGGCGACGCTTGGATAGGTGCTGAAGTCAGGCAGGTTGAGATTGATTCCGTGGAGGTATAAGCCGGCCTTGTCTGGGCCATAGGCCAGAATGTGCTCCTCAAAGGAGTCATCGCAGAGTTCGGCGACGGCTGTCGCGTTGCGCTGACGTAGCTCGCGTGCGAAGTCTGCCTTGGTCTTGCCCATGGCCACCAGCTGCTGCTCTAGCCGAGCCTCGCCTGCACTGGCATGGCTAAGATTGACGTCGGCGCGGTCCCCAGTCGAGTGCTTGCTGCACACGAGCAGAGTCCCGTCCTCGAGCCCGGAGATGAAGATGATGCAGCCGTTTTCCTTGAGAGTCAGCTCGTAGGGCGGCTGCGTCTTGGCCATCATGTTGTCCCACTTGGTATCGTTCACCTCACCCACGTTGAAGAACTTGTCATAGCCCCTGACAACGATCTCGGGCGTTCCGCTTCGTGTCTTGGTGGTGAAAAAGCCGCGGGCGTACGTTGGCAGGCCAGACTTCTTGTAGTCCCAGTCCTGGAGTCTCCACGAGTCGACCTGAATGCCCTCGCGAGACGATTTCACGTCAAACGTTGTCTTTTTGACCGAGAAGCCGCCATGACGCTTCTCCTTGCGGGCCGACTCTAGGGCATCCAACACACGGGCAACCTTCTTGGCGTCCTGGGGGGCGTGGGGGGCAGTTGACGCCATACTTCGAGTGGCAAGCCGCGATTGCAACGATTCTGCCAAGAGAGATACAACACCAGGGGCGTGACGATGCGCTGCGAAGCTCGTCAATGGCGACAGCCTGCGGCTAGTTGTCGAGGCAATGGTCATGGGACCAGCGGGCGCTCTGCGCCTCGAGCGTTCCTGCTTCGTAGATTGTCTCTTCTCTTTTCCTTACATGTTTCGCCGTGGCCAAAAAAAACTTACACCGATGTATAGATAAGAAAGGCTCCTAAATGTCGATAAGCTACCCGATAAAGGACCCCCCCCCCCCCCCCCCCCCCCGTTCTTTTAATAAATAGAGATTATAATTTAATATAATTTAATAACTTACTCTTAAATAAGAGCCTTTATAGGGCTATATAGCGGTGTTAAATTTATATATTAACTTTAAAATCTCTTTATACTATAATTATAGGAATAAGGGATATCTATTTCTTAGGCATAGTTACTAACTACGTAATAAAATAGAATACGTACGGGCAACGCCTATACGAATGCGCTATTAATAACACAATGCGCTAATATTATATATATTAAGGACCTTAATAATAGCATTACTATTAGTTAGGCTCTACTATATAGGGTTAACTAAAGGGGTGTATGTATTATGTCTGTCTTACTAGCTAGAGAGGAGAAGGCATCGTAGAGATATAGTCTCGTTGCGTGCACGTAATCACGTAGGTCACGTAGATTACGTGCCCGCAACTGCACCTTATACGTATCCCTTATCCCCTATTCCTATACTAGTAGTTCTTCTTTAAAGGCTATAAACAACAACAACCCGGTAAGGTCTCACTAAAGGAACGTAACCTAATCAAACGCATCGAACGAACGGAAAGAGGGAAGAGGGATCTTTAGCCTAGTTAAACGGGCCGCGTAATGCCATCGAGGATTAAGCTAAAAGAGCGGCGTTGCGAGCAATAAGCAATAAGCAATAAAGCAACGAGCGAGCAACGAAGCGAGTAATGCAATAAGCGAAGGAAGGGAGCGAGGAAGGGAGCATTAGGAAGTCGGGCAAAGCAACAAGCAACGAGAACACACAAAGGAAGGGCCGAGCGGAGCAACGGGGCCGAATAAAGCGGGCAGGGAAGCTCGTAAGGAAGCTCGTAAGGAAGCTTATAAAGCTATCCCTCGAGAGTCTTTCTTCTTCGCGGCTCGCGAGCCGGAAGCTCGCGAGGCTAGCTAGCTACGCGGAACAAACGGTGCGTTGCTAAAGCTTAGAAGAATAACGTATAGAGGCGAGGGAAGCGTCTACCGGGACGAAGGCGAGGAAGGGGTCTGCCGGGTGACTGCCTAAGAGGAAGCTTGTATAGGCTTCTAGTGGTAGTCTCTTGCTCTACGGTGATAAGAGAGCAGCTAGGTAGTAAGCTAGAGTCGGGGAGACTATCGGTTGTTGCCTTATTGCTTAACGGGCAGAGGGGAAGCTTATATACGCTTCTAGTAGCGACATCCTTTAGCGAGGTAACGAAAAAGTACGCTTCGGGAGTTAAAGTAGGATTTATAGTGCTAGCAATTGGCTTGCTTTAGTAGTATATGCCGGGCTTAGGGCATAACGGTCTAAGAGAAAGTCTGCACGCGTTTTATATAGTAATATCCTTCGCTAAGGTAGCGAAAGAGTATACTACGAGACTAGAAAGACGCTTTATAGTAACGGCATTTGCTTAGAATTAAGGCATGCCGTTTAGTACGTTATTAAGGAAGCTACTATATAGGCGGCAGCTTTATAGGTTGCGAGCAGCTTAGCGAGCTACTATAAGAGCTATTAAGAGAGCAGCTTAATAAGCTGCTTTAAGGGCCTAAAGAGCAGTCCGAAGAGCTCTCGTAAGAGCTTAGGGCGGGCGAGGCTAACGGCCGGGTTAGAATAGGAAGCCGGCTTAGTCGAGCGTATAGCCACGGACTTTTAGCAACTAGCGGACTTTAAAGAGTTAAAGCCGTTAGTATTATTACTGCTTAAAGGGGCGAGGGCGAGGCTAGCTTTAGCGTTGCCGTAATAAGGGCTTTAGCTACGGCGGCGGCATTTTTTAATATCTTAATATATAGTACCTTATCGTCTCCTTCTAGTAGCGAGGGCGTTGTAACTACCGGGTTAAACACCTAGGGTTCGTCTTAAGGCTAGCGTAGTAGGGGGTTAGAAAGCGCCTTAAGATCGCCGCCGTATATCGTAAAGAAGTTAAACTACTACGCTAAAGGGGTATTCGTTTTGCTTATATAAATGCCACGCTTTCTTAGCAGTTGCCGTAGAGCTCTCTTAAAGTCCTAATAAAGCTTATCCTATGTATATTCGGTCTAGCACTCGAATAACATCTCGAAGAAGCCTAGCACCTTAATGCCTTATAGATAGGTATTATATTCGCAATAGGACATATATATAGCAACGTGTGTTATAATTACGACCGTATCCTAATCTCGTTTAATATTGCCGTCCTAAAGGCTTATATTAATTTGCTTATATAAAGTCTTCGGAAGGTCTATTATCTTCTCTATTACGAGGTAGTCGAGTAGTATAACGTTTGCCGCTAGGGCGTTTGCTATAAGAGCGGCTGCGGTTGCGTCGGCTATAGGATTCTATAAGGGAGCAGATATCTCCCGATTAGTTTATCCTACCGGCATATAAAGATATGCATTAGAACCGCCGTGTATTATTACATACAACATAAGTCACCCGGCTGCATTAGCTGCCTAGATGCTTAAGATACCGAATGCCGAAGTATGTAGTATATATAGGGACTAATGTGCGTATAGTCTATAGTCGGGCCCTAGTTAACTAAGGTTACCTATACTACCTCCTATTACTCGCGTAATTAAATACGCAATTACTCGGATACTATATAAGGTAAGACTATATACACCTAGTATAGAATTAATAGCGCTTTCTATCCTAATAATTAGTTAAGTTATATATACCTTTATTCCTATGCAATTAACTATATAAAGGGATCTTAGTCCGCACTTAGATAGACTACTACTAAGCAATTCTATATCCTCTTCTCTCTCTTATCTTTATATCTTCCTTAATACTTTCTATATTACCGTAATCCTCTGCCTTTAAGCTTCTCTTTAGGGTCTTATTAGTTATAAGCCCTATCTCTGCTTAAGCTTTAAGTTGCTTCTTACCTAGAGCCTCCCTTAGATCCCTTAGATTACTCGCTATTGCACTAAAAACGACCGTCTCTCCGCTATAACCTCCTCTTTGCCTTTAGGCCACTTGCATTCTTAAGCTACCCTTAGTTTATATATATTACTACTTTCTTAGTGTTTTGCCCCCCCTATTTCTCGTTGGCCTTATTTTCGCTCTTACGACGCACCCTTTTTATTACGGCACTAGGTAATAGCTAGATAACCTTATTATTTTATAAAGAGGAGAAGAACTATAAAGGCTAAGGGCTCGTTTATATATAGGACTATATATCACGTAGTATATTACTATATACTATATTATGTAATATAGTACTATAATAGTACTCCCTTTTTAAAGACGATTTAGTCCTTAAATCGCTAAGAAATATCATTTTCGCTAGAAATTAATATATAATAAAAGAATCTTTTATAGGCGGGCCTAATCTAAGGGGCCTAGCTAATCTAGGTTGTATCTATAGAAGCGTTAGATAGCTTTAAGGCAACCTCTTAAGTTATCTTCGGGCTATTAAGTCGGTTCTTAGTAATATTTCTATTTAATTAGATAAGTTAGGGTTAAGGCTTTATTATTATATACGTTAAGGATCTTTTTAAATTCCTATATTTCTTTAATATTGCCGTCGTTATTGCGTTCTACAATACGGCCTATAACGTTACGTCGTTCCTCTTAATTAATCTATGCCTAGCCCGGTATTATTTCCGTTATTTAGAGCCGTACCTTAGACGTATAGAAAGACTTATTGACTTAAATATACCTTAAGAGGTCGATAACTATAGCGCTATAGTAGACCTTAAGAATAGGATAAAGACCGTCCTATTTATCGTCTTATTTTTTCTTTAGGCGATTAGTAGTTATATTCTCTAATAAAACTATAACTATATTACCGGGTTAAAAGAGAAAGCCTTTATCCCGCTTTATATTAGCATTATCTTTATATTTCTATTACTTAACGCTAGCTACGACGTCGGGCATTTTCTAAGACGGTTTTAGCATACGGCTGTTATTATACTACCGAAGCCCGGGAAGACAGCGGCCTAGCTCTAATAAGCCTAAGGGTAGAGACTAATCTCTCTCCTTAGTATAGTAGGGAAGATCCTTAAGGCTATAGTCGCGAGGAGGATTATAGACGCAGCGGAGGCGTATAGCCTTCTGCCCGAAAGGCAGATAGGGAATAGGACTAAGAGGTCTATTAAGACGGCGATACGACTTATAATAGAGCTCGTAAAGACAACGTAGGCCTAAGGAAGGGTAGCGTCGTTCCTTTAGCTCGACCTTAAAGGAGCATTCGATAGGGTAGACTATACGTACCTCGTCGAGACCTTCTACTAGAGGGGTTTCTTAGGCTAGGTTATCGCGTAGGTCGGGAGCTTCCTTAAGGGGAGGACGGCCTAGCTTTACTTCGACGACGCGTTAGTAAAGACCTAAGGGGTGCCTAAGGGCGTGCCTTAAGGCTAGCCCTTCTCCTTAATCCTCTTCCTCCTTTATATCGCGCTACTATACGACGACCTTAAGCTAGAGATAGGGGTTACTACCGTCGGCTTCGCCGATAATATAAACCTCCTAGCCTACGGTAAGATAGCAGCCGCGATTATATAGCGTCTAGGGAGCGCTTAAAAAAAGTGCGATAAATAGGTAGGGGAGGTCGGTGCTAAGTTTAAGCCGGAGAAGAGCGAGCTAAGCTACTTTACGTAGACCTATAAGCTAATACCGACAAAGCTTTAGCTTAAGACGAATATAGTCCGGCCGGTCGAGGATAGGCGGTTCTTAAGGGTTTAGTTTAACTAAAAGTTACGATAGAAAGCCTAAGTTAAGAAGCTTAAGATAAAAATAAGCATATAAGCGCTAGCCCTTACTAAGCTTACGGCGTTTATATAGGGTATACGACTATAAAGTATAAGGACGGTCTACGCTAATATAGTTTAAAGCGCGCTCGCTTATAAAGCGTCGACGTTTTATAAGCCTACGCCTAAAGGAGGGAAACCTACCGGCTTAGTAAAGGCGCTTATAGTATATTAGTCGAGCTGCTTATAGGTAGTAGCCGGGGCGTTTTTAATCTAGAACCTAGAGATATAGACGGCGGTCCCGCCGCTTAACCTCTACTTTAACGACTGCCTTACGCGGTATAAAGAGCGAACCGAGGAGTCGGGTATAGTAGACCGGATTAAACACGCCTACGAGAAACCGGCGAGAGTGCTACCTTAGCCCCGTCGGCCGACCCGGCCGCCCGGCCGGCCGCACGACGCGTGGCTTTAGGACTAATGTCCTTAAGGCACTATAACGGAGGAGGCGGTCTTCCGCGATTAGGAGGCGCGCTAGAAGGAGGATCTCTAAGTAACGGAGGCAAAGCGACTACGGAAGGCCTAGCAGCCGGTAGATATTAACCCTTACTTCGACCGGCCGAAGAAGGTACTAAAGGTATATAACGGGTTATATAAGCATGAGAGCTCCGCGCTTATCTAGATTTAGACCGAGAAGATCGGTCTATAAGGGTTCCTTTTCGACTAGAACGTCTCTAACGTCGACTTACCGCTCTATTAGTACGGGACTATACGTAAAACCGCGTTCTACCTCTTCCTCCGGTGCTTTACCCTTACTAACGCGAGAGCGGCCTTACTAAAAGGCATCCGATAAGAGAGCGACCTTAGGGCGACGCTTAACCGCCCTACCGCCGCGAAGCCGCTTATCTAGTAGTTCTTTAAACACCGCCTACTATAGTAGTTCCGGGCCGCGATAGCCCTTACGGAGAAGATAGACCGCTATAATGCCGGCGGGGGGGAGCTCCGGGAGTAAGAGAACGAGGCTCTTAAAGCTAGCCCCTTTTAACGTTTATATGTATTTATATATGTTTGTGTATTTAATTATACGCTTACTAAGATTTATTTTTCTACGTTCTAACCCGCTAGGCGGGGCCCCGGCCCGCACCCTATCGCTTACGTACTGTCTACGCGCCGGCTTTACTAAGTTAGACTATCCGCCCGGCCCTAACGCCCCTAGGCCTACCCGGGCGGGGTAACCTTTATTAGGCACTAGACCGGCGGTAGTAACTAAACTTAATTAACCGTAGCGAATATAGGCCGTATCTAGCCCGACGTTAAGATAGATAGACGTTATATAGGTTTTCCCTTAGGCCGCTTAGTTTTTCCTATGCTAGCTAAATATAGGGGCACTAGGCCCGTTAGGGCAGCTAGAGTACTTTAATAATAATAATTATATTTCTATTATAAGGCTTATGCGAGAGCTTAAAGCTAAATAAGGATATAGTTAAAACGACTAGCTATTACGTCTACGTAAAGGAATTCCTTCTTTACCTATAATAAGAGCGTTAGGGGTTAAGGGCTTATAGGTTTAATACCGGGACGAGGATTAAAGCCGTAGTTAGCGAAGAATAGAGAAATACCGGTTGTTTCGTTTACTTAGTTATTTATTGCGAATTCCGCGAGCGGGAGCTAGTCGACCTAGTTATCTTAGGTAAAGCTAATATAGGCTTGAATATATTTATTTATCGTAGCGTTAACGATTTCGGTTTAACTATTAGTCTCTAAGTGCTATACCGAGCTTAGTTTTAACGTTATTCTTAAATAAGTGCTAAGCTATCGCTAAAAATTAGAGATAAACTAAGTGCCTTAGTTAGGAATAATAGTATTAGGTGCTTTATATAAGCGATAGACTATATAGATAAAAGAGTTAATTAGTTCTTCTATAGAAAGGCCGGTAATAGGGATAAAATATCTTATCTTCGTAAGCTTATTAACTATCGTAAGTATATTCTTATAAGTCTGTTTATTTTAGGTATACTTAAGGGTTATAGGAATTATAGATAGAATTCTACGGTAGAAGGACTTCCCTTCTAAGGTAAATTCTATAGATAGAATTCTAATAGAATTCTATAGTAGAAGGACTTCCCTTCTAAGGTAAATTCTATAGATAGAATTCTAATAGAATTCTATAGTAGAAGGACTTCCCTTCTAAGGTGAATTCTATAGATAGAATTCTACTTCCTTCTATAGACTTCTATAGTTGTCCTAATAGACGCATCCGTCTACGGAAGGTCTTCCCCGACTAACGCATCTGTCTTTATATTCTATTTACGGATCCCTTTTTATTCTTAGCTACTAAAGGTTCCCGGAGGGTAGCTTTAACCCTTCCCTTATCTTATCTATAAAAAAGGTAGTATAGCCCTTAGCTAAATAGGTATTAATAATTCTAATAAGACTACTAGACCTATATTTACATTTGTATTTAAGATACCTACTATTACTAATTAGTGATTATAAGGCTTAATTATAGATAGTAAGGTAGACGAGATAGTTTTATATCCTTCGAACGTATTATAGATCTTTATTAAACGGCTTTCGCCCGACGATCTTATTCTATATACTTAGAGAAGGATAACTATGCTAAGAATAAGAAGACTTTACCTTCCGAGTCTAGCTCGCCCTTAAGGGTTGCGTATAGCTCTTCTTTAAACTTTTTGCTAACCGATTACCGCTTTAAAAAAAGAAGAGTAGCACTAGTAGAAAGTACGTTAATAACGCCGAACGATAAATTTTTCGTAAAGAACCCTACGAATATACTAATAAACCGTGTGAAAAATAAGCACGTATTATAACTTCGATATACTAACCTACTAGTCCTTTATCCGATACTATAGAGGAGACTCTTAGGGAATAGATAGAAGGCATAACTTTCTACCGATCCCTTTTTCTATATATTAACGTAAAATATTAGGATAGCAATATTAAACCTAACGAAAATAATAGTATCGCGATTATAATATCCGTCGCTAAGTTTATCGCCCTCTATAAAGCGTCGATCGATTTTTAAGGAAACAAGATCCTATTATACTTTTAAGACTACTTCTAAAGATAGATAGCGAATATATAAGGTCTAATATACGTAGACTATAAACGAGCGCTAAAAGTTCTAATAAGGAAACGAGGAATATATACTAATTGTAGTAATATATCCTATATAACGATCTTTCTAATATTACAAGCACTTAAGAAACTATTAGAATAGCTTATAAAAGATATAATAATATAGAAATTTAACGATAGCATAGAGGAATATACTAAGAAAATAAAGATAAAAAATATAATATATCCTTCTACGCTTATTACCGCTAGAATAGCCCCCTTCTAACTATTAGAAGTAGTTCTAATAGAAAAAGCAGCATTTATAGTAAACGTTCCGGAGATACTATAGACTATAGCGAACGTTCTAAAGATACTATAAACGTCTAATATACTTCTAACGGTTCTATAGTTTAATTTAAGAGGGACTATTCTATATAAGCAATAGCCGATAGTTCTATATAAACAATAGCTATTTAACACTAATATTCCGGGTATAACTATTTACCTAATATTATACCGATTTAATCGTCTAGATCTCTTTATAAATCCAACGGACTAAGGTTCTATAGCGATAACTAAATAGCTAAGCAATTCCAACCCTATTTTATTAAAGGCATATATAAGACTTCCTTTAGATAATATTCTAAATGCTATCGCTAATATAGATATCTAATAACGCTTTATTAAGCTTTAGACAAAAGATAAGAACTATACTAAAGAACTATATAACTTACTTAACGATAAACTTTAGGTTTTTATAAACTTATGCTATAACCTATAAATTAAACTAAGTTAGTTTTATGCTTTATTTCCTAAGATCCTCGTAGGACGTGCGTAAACCTATTATATTTAATATATTAATTAGATAGCGATATTTCGAAAGGCATACGATATAATTAAGAGATATTTTAACATAGAAGTTAATTACGTATATTATTATATAGACTAGATAATAACGACTTTCTATAAGTTACGAAGAGAACACCCGGCTAAGCTATTATATAAGATCCTTTAGGCTTTATTCGATAAATTATAACTTTACTAACGGGCACTTAGCAAAGACTTTATAAGCGATCTTCCCTTACGAACTATACTTATTAATATATACCGAGGCGTTCCCGAGCTAGAGTACGCTCTATTTAAACCTTTAACTAATGCCGAAGCACTTTTTGCCGACCTAAGATCCTCGTTATAAACACACCTATCTCGCGGTTTATCTAACTAATTTATCTAAGAACATTAGTCTAATAACTAAGACACTAAAGAGGATAACTACGACCCGTATAACTAGATATTCTATACGGATCGGAGATATAACAATAATAACCGCGGAAGATATAGATACTAAGGACGAGGAGGACGAAACTATAGCCGATTATTTAATCGTAGATAATGCACTAGGCAGCGTGGAAAGGTAGGTGAAGAAGGATGGTTTATTAGGGTGGGTGGCGAGCCCCGGGAGCTAGGAATAGCTCCCTGCTATCTAATCTATGGCTGATGTAAGCAGCCCCGGGATGCCCTGCAAAGGGTGCTTTGCATGCATCATAATGCCGGCACAAAGAAAAGCTCTGCTGACCACAGCAGTTATAATAACATATTCTCAATCGGGCTATTGCCCGGATCCTCCGTTCCTTTCTCGTGAGTTACACTCACGCTTGCTAGTGATCATTCGTCTGGATCGAATTCCTCAATCGCCGAAAGGGGCATATGACGGCGATCTCTTCAGGCAGCGGAGCATTCGGCTGCTCTCCAGTCTTGCTGCAAGCGTCCAAGGCGGCGCTGATCGGTGCGCCAAGGAGCGTGAGGCCGGCGGGTCAATGATGCGGCAGGTTGAAAGCATCGTTGCGGCGGCGGTTTGCCGGCAGGCTGAAGGTATCGCTGCGGCGATGGGTTGCCGGCAGGAAGAAGAAGTCGCAGTGGCGATAACTTGCCGGCCGGATAAGGTCGCTGCGGCGATAGGTTGCCGGCAGGAAGAAGACATCGAACGAGGCGAATAACAGCCTTGTCGGCAGCTTGAAGATACCGCTGCGGCGAGAACTTGCCGGGAGGTTGAGGGCATCGCTGAGGCGATGAGTTGCCGGCAAAAAGAAGATGCTGCTGCGAAGACTTATCCGGGGGAGCAGCCGCGGGAACAGTCGTGCAGCCGGCGTCAACAGCAGGCGAGGCGGCGGCAGGAAGAAGATACTGCTGCGGCGGCTTGTCCGGGGGAGCAGCCGCGGGAATAGACGTGCAGCCGGCATCAACAGCAGGCGACGCGGCCGCGGGAACAGCCGTGCCAACGGCGTCAACAGCAGCAGTAGGCAAGGCGGCCTCGAGAAAAGAAGCCGCGGCAGGAGCGGCTGCAAGGCGGCGAACAACAGCCGCGAGAACAGTCGCACAGACGGCTTCAATAACGGCAGAGAGTCCTTGAGCAGAGAAGCCGGAAGAGACGTTCTCGAGAGAAGAGACAGGGTTGCCGGCAGGTTGGGGAATAGTCGGGCAACCGAAGTCATCGTCAACAAAAGGTAAGGCGGCCTCGGGAACAGCCGCAACAACGGCGGCGGGCGCCTTCTGCTGGCCCGGACAGGTTTGGCGAAGGTGCTCAAAAAGAGCGTTCCGGGAAGCGAAGAGCGCCTTGCACTTTCGGCACGAAGAGGGCTTCGGGGCCGGAGGAGCCTTGGCCACGGAATGCGCAGCAGGCGGCGGAGCAGGGCGCGCTGCAGACATCGCAACAGGGCGTGCAGCAGGCGGCGAAGCAGAGCGCGCTGCAGACATCGCAACAGGGCGTGCAGCAGACGGCGAGGCTGCCGTCACACGGCCAGCGGGCGGCGCAACAGGCCGTGCAGCAGGCGGCGAAACAGAGCGCGCTGCAGACCTCGCAATAGGGCGTGCAGCAGGCGGCGAGGCCATCGTCGTAACAATGCGTGCTGCAGACGGCAAAACAAGGTACGGCAGAGGCAGCGGAACCATCGTCGGCAGAGGCGAAGCTGCCGTCACACGGCCAGCGGGCGGCAAGGACATCGTCCCAGCAGGGCGTATGGCAGGCGGCAAAACAAGGTACGGCAGAGGCGAAGCTGCCGTCACACGGCCAACGGGCAGCGAGGCCATCGTCGATTGGGCTCCTTTCGCCTCTTCCTCACCATATTCCTCGCCCTAACGGGCAGGGCGGCGATCGTCCCGTTCGTGGCGTAGGTCGCGGGCTTGACGATAGTCACAGCGGTCGTCAAGGCGGCGGTCGTCATCCCGTTCGTAGCGTCGGTCTTTATGGTGGGTTCTGCCGCGGCGAAAAGAAGTATCTCGGTCCCGATTATCGTGATGGTCGTAATTGTCGTGATGGTCGTAGTAGCTGCGGGCCTTGCGGCGAGAAAACTCTCGGTCCCTCGAGAGATCACTACGGCAAGAAGACTCTCGATGCTGCCGACGGTCTCGGGTCTCTTAACGGCGGCGTTCTTAGTAAGGGTCGTCGTCCCGAGGATTAAAAGAGACATCGGTGTAGGCAAATCTCGGTTGCTCTAGACGAGGCATCGTGAGGAAGACGAGCAAGGGCTAAAAGATTGGTTCGAGGAGAAGATAGCTCGAGATAGAGAGAGACTCGAGAGGGAAGGCGATCGTAGGTGCGCGCCGAAGTGATAGTAGGGCAAGCGGCACACAGAAAGGTCAGGCGGCACACAGAAAGGTCGGGCGGCACACAGAAAATCGGTTAGTGTATATGCAAAAATTTGCAACTACCTAAAATAGGTATAAAGAGGTTCGGGCACACATAGAAAAAAGGAGAAAAAGGGAGAAAACTTAGTTGATGGTTTCCAGGCTTGCTGGAAGAAAAGAGAGGTTGTCGTGATAGCGAAGAGGCGCGTTAATAAGGCGCTAAGACGGGAAAGAGGGTGATTGGCTCTGCTGTCGGGGGCTTGACGCGGGCTAAGCCGAAAACAGCGGGGTGGTTGTCTTGGAGTGGACGGAAGGTTGGTTTTGTTCTTGGCGAGCTGCAGGCGCTCTAGTGCAACGCAAATGAAGGCGTCGCTAGTGCGGCTTCGAGAGGCGCTTGGTGGAGGGCTTATGGGGGCCTCTAATGCTTGCCGAAGAAGAGGCAAGGTGTTGCTACCATTTTGATGCACTAGGCAGCGTGGAAAGGTAGGTAAAGAAGGATGGTTTATTAGGGTGGGTGGCGAGCCCCGGGAGCTAGGAATAGCTCCCTGCTATCTAATCTATGGCTGATGTAAGCAGCCCCGGGATGCCCTGCAAAGGGTGCTTTGCATGCATTAGTAGAGGATTCCGCGGAGGATTCCGTAGAGGATACTCCCTATTAGCTGCTAGATCACAAGCAGGGTCCTAAGCCCGCAGCAGCTATAGAGGCAACTACGGCAATCGTCTATAGACTAAGAAGTGTTTTATATGCGGAAAATAAGGGTGCTAGTTAACTAAACATATACCTAAGGAACGATAGAAATCGAAGGACTAGTATATCGCATAATGCTACTTTACAAACATCCTAACAATAGGTTTTATAGCCTACGTAATATAATATAAAGGTTACGAAATAGACGATATAGTAGAAGACTTTAATAATAAATCTTGCCTAAGAGACGATAATAATTTTATAGGATAATAGCAAGCTAGTTAGATAATTTACTAATAAGCTTTTATATATCTGCTTACTAAAGAAGACCTATATAGTAAATAAGAAGCTATTACTATATCTAACTAGTTTATTATTAATAAAAGATACTCTAAGATACGCTTCTAAGGCATTATAGTTAATATAAGTATAGCAAAAGTATTAATAGCCGGATTTAACTAATATATTGCTCTATAGAAAGAAGACCCTTCTATTACTATCGATAAATTAACGGTAGGATAAGCTTCTATTAAGTTTAGTAGTAGAAATACTATTAACTTACTTAGTTCTATTGCCCTTAAAACACTAATTAAAAGGATTACTTTTTATATTCTAAAGATATCTATACCTTTCTTACTCTCTTTAGCCGATATAGACTAACTAAGTGTATATTTTAATAATACAATAGATATAATTATTAATTAAGGCGTAGTTCCTATAATACGAAAATAAGGATATCTATAGTTCTTTCTTTCTAAAGATAAGGAATCTATTAACTTCCTTATAGAGGCTAAGATCTAAACACTCTACCGTCGTTTTAGATATCCTATAGTTATAAGACTATATTATCTACTACGTTAAGCAGGATATAATAATATATTAATCGGTAGACTTAAAACTATTTCTAAGTTTTATTACTAATGCTAGATACACTCTTAGGCTTTAAGACGATTTAAATTTATACTATAAGATAATCGAGAATTTAACTATAAGATTATTATTAAAGTTATATACCTTAGAAACCTATAACGACTAGTGCTATACGTAGTAGATTTAGCAACTTTATTCTAAGCAGTAAGATTCCTTTTATTAATATCCGCTAAAGATACGTAAGAGATACTACGTGCGTTATAGATTAATATATATCTCGGTCCGCTAGATATTATTAAACACAACGTAAGAACGAATTTTGCTTTTAATAAATTCCGAAACAAAGCGAAAGTAATAGGGATTATATATAAGTAAGTTCCGGTTAAAGCCTATTAGTCTATCGGTATTAGTAGGTATCTCTAAATGTAAATGCAAATGTAGGTCTAGTAGTCTTATTAGAATTATTAATACCTATCTACCTAAGGGCTATACTACCTTCTTTATAGATAAGACGAGAGAAGGGTCGGAGCTACCCTCCGGGAAGCTTTAGTAGCTAAGAATAGAAAGAGATCCGTAAATAGAATATAAAGACGGATGCGTTAGTTAGGGAAGACCTTCCGCGGACGGATGCGTCTATCGGGACGACTATAAAAGTCTATAGAAGGAAGTAGAATTCTATCTATAGAATTCACCTTAGAAGGGAAGTCCTTCTACCGTAGAATTCTATCTATAGAATTTACTTTAGAAGGGAAGTCCTTCTACTATAGAATTCTATTAGAATTCTATCTATAGAATTTACCTTAGAAGGGAAGTCCTTCTACCGTAGAATTCTATCTATAATTCCTATACTAGCAACTTTTTCTTTATGCCGTTTATAAAAACCTCTTTTGTTTTTCCTTAAACATTACCCTTCTTTAAAAGGAAATAAAATGCATAGCAAAATCGACTATTCGTTATATTAGAATAGTTCGTTATAATATTATATAGTGTTATAACTATATAACCTTAAAAGAAAGAATATATTAGAAGGGTTATAGGTAAATAATAAACCTTTCTATTCTAATAGTTAATTTATTTATATCGACGAAACGTTTAAAAGCCTAGTTTAGTAATGCTTTCGTTATTATCTTAGCTAGGTTATTAGCTCTATTAATCTATCGGACCTTTATAATCTTACGGCGTTTGTATAACTATCGTAAAGCTATAATATCGATTATTAATCTTTTCTCCTTTATAGTACCTAGTTTAATAAGGCATTTATATAAGGAGTACGAATTAGTATAGATAATTAATAGAACCGGAGGAAGACTAAGACGATCCGTGATTATCTTAAGGGTTATTATAAGAGAGATTTTAATGTCGAATCCGTTTACTATACCGTAGATTTCCGATGTAAGGACGCTTTAGGTAACTCGTTTGCATTTCGTAGAGTTCTAGTAGATAATATTGCCTTTAATCGAAAATTGCTTATCTATTCGGTCGGTCTCGTAAACTAAAGCAATAACGAATCTAAGCTATAAAGATAAGTCTTTATTATTTACAAACGATCTATCGGTAAAGACTAAGAGCTTAGCCGATGCGAGGTTAATTAGAAGATATATTAGTCTACGTTATTAATTATCTAGTTGCTACTATAGTCTCTTATTTAGGATTATACAGTCTTTTTATTCTAGGTTTTAGACTTAAGTAGTAATAAAAATATTAAACAATGCTTTTAGTTAATAAATAGATATAACGTATATACTATAAGCTCGTTGCTTTCTATACTTTTACACGCGGTTAATAGCTTTTAGCTTTACGGTTTTAATCTTAGCTGCTTAACCCTTCTATTATAGTAGTAAACTTCTATTGTATTATAGGGTTAATTTCGCGCCGTTAAAGTCTATAGATTGTCTAGCAGTTATTAGAGTTTTCGGTTTAGCTTTAAATTATGCTTTCTAAAGCTCTTTTTCTTCGTAGTCTAAAAAACTCTAAGTCCTAAGTATTAACGTATCGTCTATCTATATGCCGATAATTCCAAAAGGTATAGGAAGGCTATAGTTAGAAATAAGCAAGCATGCGTTATATGTTAAACAAGCTATATTAAGCTTTTAGATATAGTAACTATAGTATATATTAAACTAGTATAGTCCGGATTCCGCGATGCCGTATAATAGTCTAATTATATAGATAATTATGCCTTCCGGATACTTTTTTACTAGTTTAGCGGGTAGAGCTATTAGGATTATTTAAGATAACTCTATAGTAGCCTAAGGATATGCTTAGGTAATATCTCGTAAAGACAATATTATTCCGTATTCTTTAAGCATTCCGGCTATAATTGCTATAATTAAACATTAACTAACTCGCTAGATTATTAGCGATTATATAAGTATAGATGTCTTTTTAATATTACTATATCCTTAGATTATTAGTCTCGACTTTTCGTATAGTTTAGTATTACGTCCTTTAACCTCTCTAACTATCTAAGAATAGAAGATTCGATGTCCTCTATGTTTTTCTTCGTTATATTATTCGAAACTAAACACACTACGAATAACTAGGTCGTTAATCTCTTTTATATTAGATTCTTCGAATAGGTTACCGGGTGTTATAATTACGCTATCGGCACGAAGTTTAAGTATAAGATTGTATGTATTAACCTCTTTCTTAGCTAAGAACTACTAATTCTTTAGTTTATTTTTCGCACTAGGTAAGCGACTACGTTTTTAAGGCATATAAGGAGGTTCTTACATAGTTTTATATTCTTCTATTAGTTTATTGTCTTAAGAATTATATTCCGGTATATCTGCTAGGAGTTCTTCTAATAGTAGTACCGATTTTTTATCTTAGAAGTATAGTTGTATATATGTTAATTTAAATACTTATAGTCTATTAATAGTATTAATTGTTATATTATAGCCTTTAATTACTGCGATTTTAAATAGACCTTACTAGCCGTTCTTTTCTCTTTAGACATAGACCTTACTTTATAGTAGAAGATTAAGAATCTCCTTTATTAATAGTCTGTTTCGGCTATAAATAGTATCCTTAATTCGTCTTTTAGCAGAGATTTAGCGAAGCAATTTCATAGCCTTTTGCATAGCTATAGCTCTCTATATCGTTGTTGTAGAAGGGGGTAATTCCTATATAATCTAAGGGTAAGCACTAAAAACTAACAATATAGGAACTAAACTATTAAGACTAGCTGTGTTATTAATTGCCTTAACTGCTATTTAAAGGATAGCTTTAGCTAATATAACGTTGCTAATTTCCTCCTAAAGAATACTAAATATTCGTTTAAGTAGTCCGTAATATCTTTTAATCTTTCCGATAGACTAGTAGGCTTTAACTAGAACTTATTTACACGTAATCCCTATTACTTTCGCTTTATTTCGGAATTTATTAGAAGTAAAATTCGTTCCTACGTCGTATTTAATAACATCTAGCGGACCGAGATATATGTTAATCTATAACGCACGTAGTATCTCCTACGTATCTTTAGCGGATATTAATAGAAGGAATCTTACTGCTTAGAATAAAGTTACTAAATCCACTACGTATAGCACTAGTCGTTATAGGTTTCTAAGGTATATAACGTTAATAATAATTTCGTAGTTAAATTCTTAGTTATCTTATAGTATAAATTTAAATCGTCTCGGAGCCTAAGAGTGCATCTAGCATTAGTAATAAAATTTAGAAATAGTTTTAAGTCTTCCGATTAATATATTATTATATCCTACTTATCGTAGTAGATAATATAGTCTTATAACTACGGGATGTCTAAACCGACGATAGAGCGTTCGGATTTTAACTTCTATAAGGAAGTTAATTAATTCCTTATCTTTAGAAAGAAAGAACTATAGATATCCCTATTTTCGTATTATAGGAACCACGCCTCGACTAATAATTATGTCTATTATATTATTAAAGTATACACCTAGTCGGTCTATATTAGCTAAAGAGAGTAAGAAAGGTATAGGTGTCTTTAGAACGTAAAAAGTAATCCTTCTAATTAGTGTTTTAAAGGCAATAGAACTAAGTAAGTTAATAGTATCTCTACTACTAAATTTAATAAAAGCTTATCCTACCGTTAACTTATCGATTATAATAGAAGGGTCTTTTTTCTATAGAGTAATATACTAGTTAAATCCGGCTGTTAATACTTTTACTACACCTATATTAACTATAATGCCTTAGAAGCGTGTCTTAGAGTATCTTTTATTAATAATAAACTAGTTAGATATAGTAATAGCTTCTTATTTACTATATAGGTCTTCTTTAGTAAGTCGATATATAAAGGCTTATTAGCAAATTATCTAACTAGCTTACTATTATCCTATAAAATTATCGTCGTCTCTTAGGCAAGATTTATTATTAAACTCTTCTACTATATCGTCTATCTTATAACCTTTATATTGCGTTACGTAGGCTATAAAACCTATTGTTAGGATGTTCGTAAAGTAGTATTATACGATATACTAGTCCTTCGATTTCTATTGTTCCTTAGGTATATATTTAGTTAACTAGCATCCTTATTTTCTATATATAAAACACTTCTTAGTCTATAGACGATTGCCGTAGTTACCTCTATAGCTACTTCGGGCTTAAGACCCTGCTTGTAATCTAGCAGCTAATAGGGAGTATCCGCTACGGAATCCTCTACGGAATCCTCTATAATTAAATAATCGGCTATAGTTTCGTCCTCCTCGTCCTTAGTACTTATATCTTCCGCGGTTATTATTATTATATCTCCGATCCGTATAGAATATCTAGTTATATAGGTTATAGTTATCCTCTTTATTATCTTAGTTATTAGACTAATGTTCCTAGATAAATTAGTTAGATAAACCGCGAGATAAGTGTATTTACAACGAGGATCTTAGATCGGCAAAAAGCGCTTCGGCATTAGTTAAGGGTTTAAACAAAGCGTACTCTAGTTTAAGAACTCCTCTACATACATTAATAAGTATAGTCTATAGGGGAAGATCGCCTTTAAAGTCTTTGCTAAGTGCCCGTTAGTAAAGCTGCAATTTGTTAAATAAAGCTTAAAGAATTTTATGCAATAGCTTAGCTAGGTGTTCTCCTCGCAACTTATAGAAGGTCGTTATTGTCTAGTCTATATAATAATGTATATAATTAACTTCCGTATTAAAATATCTCTTAATTATATCGTATGCCTTTCTAAATATCGCTGTTTAGTTAATATATTAAATATAATAGGTTTACGCACGTCCTACGAGGATCTTAGGGAATAAGGTATAGAACTAACTTAGTTTAATTTATAGGTTGTAGCATAAGTTTATAAAAACCTTAAGTTTATCGTTAAGCAAGTTATATAGTTCTCCGGTATAGTTCTTATCTTTTGTCTAAAGCTTAACAAAGCGTTATTAGACATCTATATTAGCGATAGCATTTAGAACATTGTCTAAAGGAAGCTTTATATATGCCTCTAATAGAATAGGGTTAGAATTGCTTAGCTATTTAGTTATTGCCGTAGAACCTTAGTCCGTTAGATTTATAAAGAGATCTAGACGATTAAATTAGTGTAATATTAGGTAAATAGTTATACCCGGAACATTAGTATTAAATAGCTATTGTTTATATAGAACTATCGGCTATTGCCTATATAGAATAGTCCCTCTTAAATCGAACTATAGAACTATTAGAAGTATATTAGACGTTTATAGCATCTTTAGAACGTTTATTATAGTCTATAGTATCTCCGGAACGTTTGCTATAGATGCTGCTTTTTCTATTAGAACTGCTTCTAATAGTTAGAAGAGGGCTATTCTAGCGGTAATAGGCGTAGAAGGATATATCGTGTTTTTTATCTCTATTTTCTTAGTATATTCCTCCGTGCTATCGTTAAATTTCTATATTATTATATCTTCTATAGGCTATTCTAATAGTTTCTTAAGTGCTTATAATATTAGAAAGATCGTTATATAGGATGTATTACTACGACCGGTGTATATTCCTTATTTCCTTATTAGAACTTTTAGCGCTTGTTTATAGTCTACGTATATTAGACCCTATATATTCGCTATCTATCCTTAGAAGTAGTCTTAGAAGTATAATAGGATCTCGTTTCCTTAAAAATCGATCGACGCTTCGCAAAGGGCAATAAACTTAGCGACGGATATTATAATCGCAATGCCGTTGTTTTCGTTAGGTTTAATATTGCTATCCTAATGTTTTACATTAATATATAGAAAAAGGGATCGGTAGATAGTTATGCCTTCTATTTATTCCCTAAGAGTCTCCTCTATAGTATTAGATAAAGGACTAATAGGTAGGTATATCGAAGTTATAATACGTGCTTGTTTTTCACGCGGTTTATCGGTATATTTATAAGGTTCTCTACGAAAAATTTATCGTTCGGCGTTATTAACGCACTTTCTACTAGTGCTACTCTTTTTCTTCTAAAGCGGTAATCGGTTAGCAAAAAGTTTAAAGAAGAGCTATACGCAACCCTTAAGGGCGAGCTAGACTTAGAAGGTAAAGTCTTCTTATTCTTAGTATAGTTATCCTTCTCTAAGTATATAGAATAAGATCGTCGGGCGGAAGCCGTTCGATAAAGATCTATAACACGTTTAAAGGATATAGAACTATCTCGTCTACCTTACTATCTGTAATTAAGCCTTATAATCACTAATTAGTATTAGTAAGTGTCTTTAAATATAAATACAAATATAGGTCTAGTAGTCTTATTAGAATTATTAATACCTATCTAACTAAGGGCTATACTACCTTCTTTATAGATAAGACGAGAGAAGGGTCGGAGCTACCCTTCGGGAAGCTTTAGTAGCTAAGAATAGAAAGAGATCCGTAAATAGAATGTAAAGACGGATGCGTTAGTTAGGGAAGACTTTCCGCGGACGGATGCGTCTATCGGGACGACCGTAAAAGTCTATAGAAGGAAGTAGAATTCTATCTATAGAATTTACCTTAGAAGGGAAGTCCTTCTACCGTAGAATTCTATCTATAGAATTTACCTTAGAAGGGAAGTCCTTCTACCGTAGAATTCCATTATAATTCTATCTATAGAATTCACCTTAGAAGGGAAGTCCTTCTACCGTGGAATTCTATCTATAATTCCTATAATCGGAAAGATTAAAAGATATTATAGACTACTTAAACAAATATTTAGTATTCTTTAGGAGGAAATTAAGAACGTTATATTAGCTAAAGCCATCCTTTAAATAGCAGTTAAGGCAATTAATAATATAGCTAGTCCTAATAGTTTAGTTCCTATATTATTAGTTTTTAGTGCTTACCCCCGGATTATATAGGAATTACCCCCTTCTATAACAACGATATAGAGAGCTATAGCTATATAAAAGGCTATAAAATTGCTTCGCTAGATCTCTACTAAAAGACGAATTAAGGATACTATTTATAGCCGAAATAGACTATTAATAAAGGAGATTCTTAATCTTCTACTATAAAGTAAGGTCTATATCTAAAGAGAAAAGAACGGCTAGTAAAGTCTATTTAAAATCGCAGTAATTAAAGGCTATAATATAATAATTAATACTATTAATAGACTATAAGTATTTAGATTAATATATATGCAACTATACTTCCGAGACGAAAAATCGGTACTACTATTAGAAGAGCTCCTAGCTAAAAATTAAGACATACCGGAATATAATTCTTAAAACAATAAACTAATAGAAGAATATAAAAATATGTAAAAACCTCCTCGTATACCCCGAAAACGTAGTCGCCTACCTAATGCAAAAAATAAACTAAAGAATTAGTAGTTTCTAGCTAAGAAAGAAGTTAATATATACGATCTTATACTTAAACTCCGTATAAATAGCGTAATTATAACACCCGGTAACCTATTCGAAGAATCTAATATAAAAGAGATTAACGACCTAGTTATTCGTAGTATGTTTAGTTTCGAATAATATAACGAAGAAAAATATAGAGGATATCGAATCTTCTGTTCTTAGATAGTTAGAGAGTTTAAGGGACGTAATACTAAACCGTATGAAAAATCGAGACTAGTAATCTAAGGATATAGTAATATTAAAAAGACATCTATACTTATATAGTCGCTAATAATCTAGCGAGTTAATTAACGTTTAATTATAGCAATTACAGCCGGAACGCTTAAAGAATACGGAATAATATTATCTTTATAAGATATTACCTAAGCATATCCTTAGGCTACTATAGAGTTATCCCGAATAATCTTAATAGCTCTACCTACTAAATAAGTAAAAAAGTATCCGGAAGGCATAATTATCTATATAATTAGACTTTTATATAGTATCGCGGAATCCGGACTATACTAGTTTAATATATACTATAGTTACTATATTAAAGAGCTTAATATAGCTTATTTAATATACGACGTATGCTTGCTTATTTCTAACTATAGCCCTCTTAAACCTTTTAGAATAGTCGGGATATAGATAGACGATACGCTAATACTTAGGACTTAGAGTTTTTTAGACTATAAAGAAAAAGAGCTTTAGAAAGCATAATTTAAAGCTAAACCGAAAACTCTAATAACTATTAGACAATCTATAGACTTTAACGGCGCGAAATTAACCCTATAATACGATAGAAGTTTACTACTATAATAGAAGGGTTAAGCAGCTAAGATTAAAACTATAAAACTATAGGCTATTAACCACGCGCAAAAGTATATAAAGCAATATGCTCGTAGTATATACGTTATATCTATCTATTAACTAGAAGCATCGTTTAATATCTCTATTACTGCTTAAGTCTAAAACCTAGAATAAAAAGACTATATAATCCTAAGTAAAAGACTATAGTAGCAATTAGATAATTAATAATATAGACTAATATATCTTCTAATTAACCTCGCATTAGCTAAGCTCTTAGTCTTTACCGATAGATCGTTTATAAATAATAAAGACTTATCTTTATAGCTTAGATTCGTTATTGCTCTAGTTTACGAGACTAACCGAATAGATAAACAATTTTCGATTAAAGGCAATATTATCTACTAGAACTCTACGAAATGTAAACGAGTTACCTAAAGCGTCCTTATATCGGAAATCTACGGTATAGTAAACGGATTCGATATTAGGATATCTCTTACTATAACTCTTAAGATAATTATAGATCGGCTTAGTCTTCCTCCGGTTTTATTAATTATCTATACCGATTCGTACTCTTTATATAAATGCCTTCTTAAACTAGGTACTATAAAGGAGAAGAGATTAATAATTAATATTATAGCTTTACGATAGTTATATAAACGCCGTAAGATTATAAAGGTCCGATAGATTAACGGATTAGATAACCTAGCTAATATAATAATAAAAGCATTACTAAACTAAGCCCTTAAACGTTTCGTCGATATAAATAAATTAACTATTAGAAAAAAAGGGTTTATTATTCGCCTATAACCCTTCTAATATATTCTTTCTTTTAACGGTTATATAGTTATAATACTATATAATATTATAACGAACTATTCTAATATAACGAACAATCGATTTTATTATGCATTTTTATCTCTTTTTAAAGAAAGGTAATATTTAAGGAAGAATAAGAGAGGTTCTTATAAACGGTATAAAGAAAAAGTTGCTAGTATAGGAATTATAGATAGAATTCTATAGTAGAAGGACTTCCCTTCTAAGGTAAATTCTATAGATAGAATTCTAATAGAATTCTACGGTAGAAAGACTTCCTTTCTAAGGTAAATTCTATAGATAGAATTCTAATAGAATTCTACGGTAGAAGGACTTCCCTTTTAAGGTAAATTCTGTAGATAGAATTCTACTTCCTTCTATAGACTTTTACGGTTGTCTTAATAGACGCATCCGTCCGCGGAAGGTCTTCCCTAACTAACGCATCCGTCTTTGCATTCTATTTACGGATCCCTTTCTATTCTTAGCTACTAAAGGTTCCCGGAGGGTAGCTCCGACCCTTCCCTCGTCTTATCTATAAAGAAGGTAGTATAGCCCTAAGCTAGATAGGTATTAACAATTCTAATAAGACTACTAGACCTATATTTGCATTTGCATTTAAGACACCTACTAATAAGGATTATTATAATATAATTAATTAATATATCGGCCTATAGTCGGACTAGTAGAGCGAGGGGTTTTAAGAATCTAAAGGGAGATAAGCGGGGGGTCTTAGTCTAAAGATAGAGAGTATAGTCTTTAATAAACGTAGCGGCGAAGTAAGAAATCCTTAGCTATTAGTATATTCGGTTTAATAGATTAAGGGTTTTTACCCTCCTTAGGTATCCTATTAGGCTACTATTATAGGATCGATAAACGACTTTAAGGCGGAGATCCGGAGTATTAGGAATAAAGAGCCGGTCGCGGAAAAAGATATATCCGTTAATTAACTAATATTCGGATATATCGTAACGTAAGAGCTTTTAGATATACTTTAGCTAGCGTCGGGCGTAGAGATCCTAGAGTATCGCTACTATATCCTAGGTAAGATTATCTTATTAATAGAGTATTGCTATTTACACAACACGAAATTGCTATTTGCACGACAAATATATCTAAGCCCCGTTTTTTCTACGCGACCCCGCGCGCCTAGGTCCCGCCACTAAAATTAGGTAGAGGTACATAGCAATTAAGAGGGCCGCGGAAATCGTGTGTATAGCCTTAATTCAGTCGATTTAACAGCTATAGCAGCGCGCGTGCCCCCCCCTACTGCGTGCCCCCTACTGCGTGCCCTCTGCTACGTGCCCTCTGCTACGTGCCCTCTACTGCGTGCCCTCTGCTGTATGTACGGCTCCTTAATGTATGCTTCGTGCCCGGCTCTGCTACGTGCCCTCTACTGTGTGTGCGGCTCCTTAATGTATGCTGCGTGCCTTGCTGCGTGCCCTCTACTGCGTGCCCTCTGCTACGTGCCCTCTGCTATGTGTGCGGCTCCTTAATGTATGCTTCGTGCCCGGCTGCGTGCCCTGCTGCGTGCCCTTTGCTGCGTGCCCTCTGCTGTGTGTACGGCTCCTTAATGTATGCTTCGTGCCCGGCTCCCTGCTGCGTGCCCTCTGCTGTGTGTGCGGCTCCTTGATGTATGCTGCGTGCCCTCTGCTGCGTGCCCTGCTGCGTGCTCTACTGCGTGCTCTGCTGCGTGCCCTACTGCGTGCCTTCTGCTGCGTGCCCTCTGCTGTGTGTGCGGCTCCTTAATGTATGCTTTATGCCCGGCTGCGTGCCCTGCTGCGTGCCTTCTGCTGCGTGCCCTCTGCTATATGTGCGGCTCCTTAATGTATGCTTTATGCCCGGCTGCGTGCCCTACTGCGTGCCTTGCTGCGTATCGGTGGTATTCTTCGCGTTCTTTGCACGATTTACGCGGCTCTCTTAATTGCCATGTACCTACACCTAATTTTGCTAGCGGGACCTAGGCGCGCGGGGTCGCGTAGAAAAAGTAGAGAATTTAGGTATTTATCGTGCAAATAGCAATTTCGTATTGTATAAATAGCAATACTCTATTAATATACTTCGTAGATAAGCTTATTAAGTAATTTACTAGCTACGTTTAGTCTAAAGGCAGCGACTATATTAAGGTCCTCCTTTAAGGCACGGGAATTAGTTAAGAGTTCTTTTAAAATAATCGGGTCGACTTTCTCTTTAAGGATAACTACTTAATTTCGATAGAGGAGTCTATCGTTATCTATAGTAGCTAGTCTATCGCTAAAGAGCTTACTAAAAGCGTTAGGGAGAATTGCTTTATTACCTAAGCGGTATATAACTACGAAGTTAAACTAAGAAAGGAACTTAGCCTAGCGTATTTATCGTTAGTTAAGTTGCTTTATAGATATAAACGTCTAAAGATTCTTATAGTCTATAATAACGTTAAACGCCTTAGTAGTCCTTTAGAGTTCTAAGCGCTATTCCTTAAGCGCTTTAATAATTGCTAATAGCTTTTTATTATAGATCTCGTAGTTATACTTAAGGGCAGTATACTTTAACGAAAAAAACGCAATAGGGTAAAGATATCTATTATCTCCGGTCTATAAAAGGACTCCTCCTAAGGCTTAATTTAAGGCGTTAGTTTTAATAACTATTTTCTTTAAGTAGTTAAAATAGGTATAAGAGAACGAGCTTAAGGGGGGTATATAATTATTATTAATCCACAAAGGGATATAGCTATAGACTAGATCTAAATGTTTATATATACGATATAGAGGTTACGTAGGATAATATATAATATAACCTAATACTATAATAGTATATCCCCTTTAAATCGGCGTTCGACTTAAACGCTTAAAAGGGTTAATAGGCTAATAAAAACAAAGGAAATCTATATTAATCCGCTTTAAAAGCGGGCCTAATATAAAACGAGAGAGAAATAGAAAGAAATAAAGGGTAAAACTAAGAAACTAATGCGTGCCGTCGTAACGTAAATTATATTAATAAATTATACTTATTATTACTTAAGCGAAGGGGAAGATATAAGGAAGGCTGTATAAAAGGCCGGTTTAAGCTTAGTCGGGTTAAAAGCGTAAAAAGCCTTAAGGTCGTCCTAGCAGCCGTTAAGGTAAGAGGAGTCCTCCTATATAAAGGGGCTATAACGCTATTAAACGCGATACTTAATCTTCCCGGAGGCGTACTAGCGTTACGCGAGGATAGAAGAAAACTCTTACTTAAGGTACGCGTTATCGCCGTCGTCGTCGCTAAGGGAAAGGAGAACGCCGTTATTAGCGGGCCGGACGTTAAGCTCTAACTAGCCGGGTAAAAGGGGCTCCTAAGTCTTAGTAAGGAGGGAGTAATAAAAGATAAAGTAAAGGCGGCTGCCCTTAAGGAGGCGAAGAAGATACGCCGTCTTATATACCCTAAGGACCTTATATAGGCCCTCCCGCTTATAGTCGAGCTTCTTTATAAAGCGGAGGGTCTAGATCTAGCGGGTGCTAAGGAATACTATATCGCCGGGCTAGTACGCCGGGGCGGGAGTCCGCCGGGCGTCTATATAGCGAGCTTAAATAGCCTAAGCATCCTCGATCGTATCGCGGAGGAAGTTAAAGACACGCTAAAGATAGGAAGCAAGCGCGTTACCGCGGAGGTATTCCTTCCGCTATTAGGGGGTTATATTAAGCAAGGGGGGACTAAAGGGCTTAATGCTAAGCTTTAGGTAGAAACTATAGTTAGTAAAGAAAAAGGAGAGGCCGGTAGATTTAAAGACTTAATTATTAGTAGTAAACTTAGCGAAGGGGAGGAGGTCGACCTAATCGTCTTAGAGGTAGGTAGTATAATAACGAAGGTAAACCTTTATCTAAGCGTTCGCAATCTTAGTCTAACCGTCGGTCTAAGGGTAGTAGGCGGAGCTAAGGTAAAGACGGTAACTAAGGCGACGACTAAGCTACTACTAGAAAGCCGAAATAAACTAGGTGCTATAGTCGCTAATAATAAAGGCTAGGGTGCTATAAAAGGACTAAACGTAGGAAATAAACGCGTTAATAACGTCTTTAACGGTTATTAAGGGTATTAGGACGTAGTAGCGTATCTTCGTAAGGCGGTCGACGATAATAAGGATATTAGAAAACTTAACGCTATTGCGATAGTAGATAAGGAGGTTAGTAATAAAATCGACGGATATATCGGTCTATAGGGCGAAGGGAATACTTAAGGGCTAAAGTAAGCCCTAAGGGGAGGAACGAGGGGATTTAGCGCGTAGGCATATATAATAGTTCCGTACGAAACTAAAAATAGACTTATATATACCGGGCTAGATATAGGACCGGCGGTAGAGGCTAGCGGTCTTCGTACGTCTAAGGTAGCCGGTAAGGGGGGAGGTATAAACGTAAACGAGGATTTAAAGAATTAGGGCGTCGTTAAAGGGAACGAAGAGCTAGCCTTAGAAATAGAACCGGCCTTAGACTTTAGAGAGAGCGGTCTTAGGGATTAAGCGGAGGGGGGCGCGAAAGGGGTAAAGCTAGCGGGGCTAAAGGGATTAAAGAGCTACGTAAATAGCGGAGATAAGCGGGGAGGAGGAATAAGCCCGGTCGATAAGGTTATCGATCGACTTAAAGTCGTCGAAGGCGTAGAGGTTAAGGCAGTCGGAATTATATTTATAAATTATATTTATAAACGAATCGGACTCCTTAATAATATTAAGGGCGGTAGTAGTATTAAGGTAAAGGGAGGCATTAACCTTAGACTTAGGGAGGATAACCTAATATCGGTGGTTAATCCTCTTATCGGCTCGGTCGGTAAAGGAGAGAGGGCGGGAGCTAGGCAGGCGGCTAAAGGCGTTAGGGAGAATAGCTTAAAAGCCGGGCTAAAAGACGATCTTAAAATTAAAACGACTAAGGAATTCGGCCTAGCGGGCCTATCGCTAGTTAAAGAGCTTTATAGTTATAAAATACTAAAGATTCTTATAGTCTAAGGCTATTTTAAACTTAGGCAGGCCCTCGAGCTTAAGGCGCTACTCCTTAAGAGATTTTATAATCGCGAGGAGTTTTTTATCGTCGATCTCGTAATTATACTCTTAAGCAGAGTGCTTTAACGAGAAGAAGGCAACCGGATAGTAATAACTATCGTTAAAGAGCTATATTAATATACCCCCGGCGGCTTAGTTAGAAGTATCTATTTAGACTACGGTCTTACGATAGGGGTCGAAGTATACGAAGACTAAGGCGGTAGTAAAGGCGTGCTTAAGGGCTTCGAAAGCGTAGGCGTAGGCGGGAGACTAGATCTAAGGGGCAGAGTTCTTAGTAAAGGCGTTTAAAGGGTTCGTAAGCTTAGAAAAGCCGTGAATAAAACGCCGATAAAAATTAGCAAATCCTAAGAAGCGCCGGAGGTCCTTAATAAAGGAGGGGGCAGGCTAGTCTAAGACCGTATAAACCTTATTAAGGTCTATGCGAATGCCTTTATCCGAGATAATTAGGCCGAGGTACTTAGTCTAAGTAACGCAGAAGTTATACTTATCTACGTTAAGCTAAAAGCCGGCGGCATTAAGGCGCTTAAGAACCGCGTTAACGTAGGCTTAGTGCTCCTCCCGCGTCTTTAAGAAGATTAAGACATCGTTTAGATAAATAGAGTAAAACTTATAAAAGATGCCGTAAAAGGCCGTATTAATAAAACTCTAAAAGTAAGACAGGGCGGCGGTAAGGCTAAAGGGGGTAATATAATACTCGAAAAGCCTATACCTTATAGCGAATACGGTCTTTTACTTATGCCTTTCGGTAATACGAAGGCGATTAAATACTACGATAACGTCGATCTTAGTAAAAAACCTCGCCTTCTAAATATAGGCGAGAGTATCGTAGATAAAAGGCAAAAGGAAACGGTTCTTAATTATAGCTTTATTTAAGCTGCGATAGTTAACGTAAAAATAAACGCCCCCGCCCGGCTTATAGGCGAGTATAATAAAGGTAGTAGTAGGGGAGGTAGAGCGGCGGATAAAGCCCTTCCTAAGCTACTCGTTAACGTACGCGCGGACGATCTAGTTCTCGGCTTCGCTAAAGAGGCGAAGGCAGGTGTAAGGAGGTTATATCCCCTCTTTAAGGTTAATTTAAGTATTAACGGTATAGTAAAGGGCGAGCTTATCGGCCTCGCTCTTAAGCTATATATAGATTATATAGTAGAGCTCCTTAAGGATCTTAGCTTAAAGCTCGTCGAGCGTATAAAGGACCTTCTCTTACTTCTTAAAGAACTTAGCGATATCGTCGGGGGAGATCTTATTAAGGTAGATCTTATTAAGGTAGTCGTCGATAAAGTCGTAAAGGCGGGGGTTAAGGCAGGCTTTCGCGTCTTTAGCATTTATATATCTAATTAAAATAGCCTAATAAAAGTCCTTAGGGATATCTTAGTCGATAGGTAGTAAGGGCTTAGTAGGTAAAGGCTTAGCGGTAAAAGCCTTAATTAAGGTCTAAGAGGTCTAGACTTTAGGCTACCGGTAGAATATTACTATCGCATTAACGTTAAGCATCCGGATGTTAAACGCCGAGTCGTCGGGGGACGAAAAGCGGAGGGGCTAAGGTCCGATAGTCTTACGACTAGGCCGTAATATAGGGCGGCGGTAGCTAGCGGTCTTATAGATAGGGCGGGGTTAGGGAGGTCGAACGTAGCGGTAAAGGTAGAGGGTAGCTAGGGAGTTAGAGTCGTAGCCGGAGTTAGAGTCGGCGTCGTTAACCTAGCGGGAGGAGTCCGGATAGGCGGGTTTACCTACGTTAAGAGCATCCTTAAAAAACGTAGAGAGGGAGGGGCTAGGGGACGGGGGAATAAACTTAAGAACGTCGCTAAAGCAGACGGAACGGATAAAAGCCGGAGGACGGGCTAGGGCTATACGGGCGGAAATAGGGATCGTAGTAGTAGGAATAAGGATTATAGCGGCGGGGGTTTCGTCCCCGTCGTTAGAGTCCTCGGCGGAGGAAGTAGTAAGGGGCTCGCCCTCGTCGTTAGAGTCTTTAACGGAGGGAGCGAGGGGAAAACGAATTATATTTATTAATTATATTCCTTCGGAAATAAGGGCGGGGGGAGCTAGGATAGGGCGGGTAGGGCGGGCAAGGGTGGCCGAAAGGCCCGGGATAAGATAAGGCTAGTAGTCTAAAAGGCAGGAGGCTAGATAAAAGGGGGACTAAAAGGAAAAGGAGTTACCGCGCTAGCTAATAATAAGGTCGTGCTAGCGTAGCTAAGGGAGGCTAAGAATAACCTTATAGCTAAGCTTTATAAGAAAGAAGTAGATAGACTTAGTATAAGTGCTAATCCGGGAGACCGAAAAGGCGTAATAAGTAATAAAGCCGGACTCGCAGTCGCTACTATTAGCGAGAGAAAGCTAGCGTAAGAACTAAAGCTAGCGGATAAAAAGGGCAAGGCGGTACGCGGTCTAAGCGTATATAAAGGCGTATCCGGAATAGCCGGAGTCGACTAAAGCACTTATAACGACATCGGCGGACATAAGGGATAAAGGCATAAGCAAAGCACGCGGTTGTCTTCCCGTAGGGAGGCAAAGATCCTTCTTAGTATCGAATAAAGCTATAAACTTAGACACTAAGAGCTCTATCGCACGATAAGGCAAGGGAGCTACGTATTTCCTAAGGACGGGGAAGAGGCGGGGAGGTCGTCTACCTTACCCTTAATAAAGCCTTACTTAATAGCGCGAACCTAGTAGCGGGGGGGAGGGGGTTTAAGCAAGCGCGGGGCAGACGCACCGCTACTACGGCTACGGCCGCGGCTAAAGCCGGAACTAGCGCTAGGACTAGCGCTAGGGTTAGCGCCGGGATTAGCACCGATACCCTTATTAAGGTAGGTCTAGGCGGTATAGGTAGCGGTAGCCGGCTAAGCGTAGTAGAGGTAAAGACGGTTTTTAAACCGCCGTTGCTTCTTAGCGTTAGTAAGCCGGGCCCGGAATGCATCGAGCTATATCGGGTTACCGGTAGGAGGCGCGGGCGGGGCGGGCGAGGTAAGGCCGGTGCGGGCGGGGTTACGAGGCGGCTAGAGCTAAGAGCGGGCCTTAATACGCTACTAGTTATCCTAGAGCGTAGAATATATCTTAGCCTAGGCCGTAAAGTTATTATAGGCCGGGCATTCGACCTATAGAGCGGCGGCGTTAGTAAGTTCGATAGAGACCTTTAAATAAAGGTAGGCGACGTAAGCGGTACCGTTAAACAATAAGTCGGCTAAAAGCTAGGTAAACTTCGAATAAAAGTCCGGCTAAGAGATATTCTTTATCGATAAGGCGTTAAAGTCGGCCTCCGACTAAGCGTAGGTAAAATTAGCACTAAAGACTAAGCTAAGGTCGTCGGTAAGGGCTTTAATAATAGTATACTACTAATTAGCGAAGGACTTATTATTAAGGACGTCTTAGGGAACGCTAGCGATAATAGAGGCGGCCCGGCTAGTAAGCCGGCTAGCCGTATAGAGAATATAGTCCTACTCCGTAGGGTATAAGGCGGCGTCCTAACGGAGCTTAATAGTAAGGCCGTCGCGCTAGGTCCGGAAAGCCTCCTAACGTTGCTTTTAAAAGCCGGAGTCGCCGGCGAACCTCTTAAGGTCGGCGATATAGGAACGGGTAGGGGTAGGGGCGGGGGTAGGGGCAAGGGCTTAGTCCTAAGCCGCATCGCGTTCGGTTAAGACAAGGAGAAAGGACGTAGCGCGGTTAAGCTAACGCTAAAGATCGGCAGCGTGCTCTTAGGCAACGGCTGCGTGCTCTTAAGCGGCGAGCACCCCTATATCTAACTTAACGTAAGTATTATTAAGGTAAGTAAGGGCCTCGATCTAGGGGGCGCGGAAGTCGGGAGTAGCGTTAGCTTAAATATAGGCGAACGTGCGGAATATAGGCCGTTAGACTTAAAGAAGGGCGGCGAGGCGGGGGTAGTAAGAAACGTACTTAGTCTAAGGCTCTAGGTCGGTAGGAGCCGGCGAGGTAACGGCTAGGGTAGCAGACGGAGGATCGGCCTCTATATAGTCGGTTATCGTAGATTATAAGGCAAGGAGTAAGGAGGGAAATCTATGCAATTCGCGTCGAGACGGCGTATTTACACCGGGAAAATTCTAATAATTAAGGAAAACTCGGTCGAAGGGGTCCGGCGAGGAGGCGGACTCACGTTAGGAAGAGAGGAGATTAAAAAAGAAAGGGGTAAGATAGCGAGATTATTAATTAAAGGCAATAGGATAAAATAGTAGATTAAACTATAAGAGAACGAGCTTAGGGGGGGGTATATAAATGTTATTAATCTACGAAGGGATATAGCTATAGACTAGATCTAAATATCTATATATACGATATAGAGGTCACGTGGGATAATATATAATATAACCTAATACTATAATATAGATTAACGATATGCTTAATAAAGGCTTTATTTAGGAGTCTTTTTCTCTAGCCGCGGTACTACTAATCCTCGCTTATAAACCGGGCGGTAGTATCTATATCTATTATAACTACCGAGGTTTAAATTAGGTTATAGTTAAGAATCGGTATTCTTTGCCTTTAATCCGCGAAACACTAGATTCTCTTTACGACGCTAAGTTTTATATAAAGCTAGACGTAATTACTATATTTAACCGTATTCGAATCGTCGAGGGTTATAAGTAGCTTATAGCATTTATTATACGCTTCGGACTATTTAAGATACTAGTTACCCCCTTCGGCCTTTATAACGCACCGTCGACCTTTTAGAACTATATTAATTACGTGCTTTATAATGCCCTCGATGACTTTTATATAGTATATCTTAATAACGTACTAGTCTTTTTAAAGACTAGGGCGGAATATAAGAACTACGTGCGAATAGTTATCTAACGCTTAGGCAACGTAGGGCTTTAAATCGACATCGGGAAGTTAGAGTTTTATACGATAAAGACTAAGTATCTTAGGCTAATTATTTCGATATCCGGCATAAGCATAGACCCCGAGAAGGTGCGTACAATTACGGCTTAGAATACCCCGACCTTAGTAAAAGAACTCTAGCAGTTTCTTAGGTTTATAAACTTCTACCGCCGTTTTATTAAGGGATACTCTAGTGTTATCTCCCCGATAACTACGCTACTTCGAAAGAATTCCCGTTAGTCTTAGGGACCTAAATAAGCTGCCGCGTTTAAGGCCCTTAAACTTGCTTTTACTACTGCCCTAGTCTTAGCCTATTTTAACTATTCGAAGAAAATAGTTATTAAAACTAACGCCTTAAATTAGGCCTCGGGAGGAGTCCTTTTATAGACCGGAGACGACGGATATCTTTACCCTATTGCGTTTTTTTCGTTAAAGCATACTGCCCTTAAGTGCAACTACGAGATCTATAATAAAGAGCTATTAGCAATTGTTAAAGCGCTTAAGGAATAGCGCCTTAAACTCTAAAATACTACCGAGGCGTTTAACGTTATTATAGACTATAAGAATCTCTAGACGTTTATATCTATAAAGCAACTTAACTAACGATAAGTGCGCTAGGCCGAGTTCTTTTCCTAGTTTAACTTTATGATTATATACCGCTTAGGCAATAAGGCAATTCTCCCTAACGCTTTTAGTAGGCTCTCCGGCGATAGACTAGCTACCGTAGACGACGATAGACTCCTCTATCGAAATTAGGTAGTTATCCCTAAAGAGAAAGTCGACCTAACTATCCTAAAAGAACTCTTAACCGATTCTTATGCCTTAAAGGAGGACTTTAACGTAGTCGCCGCCCTCGGACTAAACGCAGCTAGTAAATCACTTAATAAGCTTATCCGCGAGGTATACTAATAAGATAATCTTACCCGGGATATAGTAGCGATACTCCGGGATCTATACGCCCGACGCTAGCTAAAGCATATTTAAAAGCTCTTATATTGCGATATATCCGAATGTTAGTTAATTAACGGATGTATCTTTTTCCGCGACCGACTCTTCGTCCCCGATACCTTAGATCTCCGCCTTAAAGTCGTTTATCGATCCTATAGTAGTAGCCTAGCGGGATACCTAAGGAGGGTAAAAACTCTTAATCTATTAAACCGAATATACTAATAGCCGAGGATCTCTTACTTCGCCGCTACGTTTGTTAAAGACTATGCTCTTTGTCTTTAGACTAAGACCCTCCGCTTATCTTCCCCCGGATTCCTAAAACCCCTCGCTCTACCGGTCCGACTATAGGCCGATATATTAATTAATTATATTATAATACTCCCTAAGT
The DNA here is from genome assembly GCA_012934285.1 of Ophiocordyceps sinensis. Taxonomy (NCBI): domain Eukaryota; kingdom Fungi; phylum Ascomycota; class Sordariomycetes; order Hypocreales; family Ophiocordycipitaceae; genus Ophiocordyceps; species Ophiocordyceps sinensis. The sequence goes on from JAAVMX010000007.1 coordinate 1,534,726, forward strand.
ATACCCGAAACGGGAAGACTTATAAGAATATGCTTACGATAGTTAATAGGCTTATAAAGATAAGACATTTTGTCCTTATCACCGGCCTTTCTATAGAAGAACTAGTTAATTCCTTTATCTACGTAGTCTATCGCTTATATAAAGCACCCGATACTATTATTTCCGACTAAGGCACTTAGTTTATCTCTAATTTTTAGCGATAGCTTAGCACTTATTTAAGAATAACGTTAAAACTAAGCTCGGTATAGCACTTAGAGACTAACGGTTAAACCGAAATCGTTAACGCTATAATAAATAAATATATTCGAGCCTATATTAGCTTTACCTAAGATGACTAAGTCGACTAGCTCCCGCTCGCGGAATTCGCAACGAATAATTAAGTAAATAAAACAACCGGTATTTCTCTATTCTTCGCTAACTACGGCTTTAATCCTCGTCTCGGTATTAAATCTATAGGCCCCCGACCCCCGACGCTTTTATTATAGGCGAAAAAGGAATTCCTTCGCGCGGACGCAATAGCTAGTCGTTTCGACCGTATCCTCGTTTAGCTTTAAGCTCTCGCATAAGCCTTATAATAGAAATATAAGGATAATGCTAATATAAAGCGGGACGAAGGCTTTTTCTTCCGACCCGGTAATATAGTTATAGTTTTATTAGAGAATATAACTACTAATCGCCTAAAGAAAAAATAAGACGATAAATAGGACGGTCCTTATCCTATTCTTAAGGTCTACCGCGGCGCTATAGTTATCGACCTCCTAAAGTATATCCGAGTTAATAAGTCTTTCTATACGTCTAAGGTGCGGCTTTAGATAACGGAAATAATACCGGGCTAGGCATAGATTAATCGAGAGGAACGACGTAACGTCGTAGGCCGTATCGCGGAACGCGATAACGACGGCAATATCGAAGAAACATAGGAATTTAAGAAGATCCTTAACGTATATAATAACGAAGCCCCGATCCTAACTTATCTAATTAAATGGAAATATCACTAAGAACCGACCTAGCAGCCTAAAGATAACCTAAGAGGTTGCCCTAAAGCTATTTAACGCTTTTATAGATGTAACCTAGATAAGCCGGGCCCCTTAGATTAGGCCCGCTTATAAAGATTCCCCTATTATATACGGATTTCTAGCGAAAATAATATTTCTTAGCGATTTAAGGACTAAATCGTCTTTAGAGGGGGAGTACTATTATAGTACTACATTATATAATATAGTATATAGTAATATACTACGTGACATATAGTCCTATATATAAACAAGCTCTTAGCCTCTATAGTTCTTCTCCTCTTTATAGAAAAATAAGGTTATCTAGCTATTACCTAGTGCCGTAATAGATTATAAGGTCTTGAGTAATATATATAAAGCATCCTCTATACTATATGCCGGGGCTAATGTAATTAGCTATAGATAAGATAAGCAGGGAGCTATTCCTAGCTCCTAGGGCTTACGCCTACCTAATAGAATTATCCTTCTTTATACATACATTCTTAGTGCCTAGTGTATTAAATTAGCAGCAATTCGCACCTTCTGCCTTTAAGCTACTATTAGGAACGTCCTTACTATCTCTAGAGCTTCGCTCTACTACGACACGTTCGCTAAGAGCTTTTAAAGCTCTCGCTATTCGTTAAAAGCCGCTTAAAAGCTCCCGACACCTATAGTATAACTAGCTTATACAACCTTAGCTAGCACGCCTATATAACCTCTAATATAAGCCTTACGATCCGACGAGGCTCGCCTTTCTAAGCATTATTAAAACTAGGGTCCGCTACCTAGTTCTCTATTCTTAAGTCCCTACGCAATTAGCCGTTAGGAAAATTTTTCTCTCTATGTTTTCGATTTCCTACGCGTACCCGTTCCTACGCTAAAATTAAAACACCTTATACCTCCTACTATAGACTTTTCTCTTCTCCTATAACTCTTCTTTCTTCGTAATCCCTTCTCTTCTCTATCTATCGACCTCTTCGCCTTCTTCCCTCGTTTTATTTAAGCTATTATTACTATAGCTAAGGATAAAGAAGCCCGTTAAGCTATAGCGTTTATATCTCGCTTAGACGACGACTCCTACCCTCGCTTACCGATATATAAATATACTCCGCCGGAAAGTATCTATAGCGCCGCCCCTTTTAAGGACTTTAAGAGTAATTATAAAGATCCTCCTCCTCCTACCCGCCGTCGTCCTCGCTTATCCTTAGAAACTAAGGTACTACGTAAGCAGTCTACTATACTAGCTATAGAGGATAGGGACTATAATAACCTATTAAAATAGGCTATTCGCTACTCTAAGTTAATTAAGATACTGCCTATAGAAGGGGTTATTAAGACCTTTACTAATATAGACGTAATATATATAAAGCAAGCCTATATTATCTTAGGCTCTTTAGCCTTTAAGTCGGAGATTATCTTTAATATATTAGATCTTCCGCCCGTAAAGGAAAAGCATCTATAGTACGCCGATACTTAGCGAAAGGGAATTTACATATATCTTCGTTTTATAGGCGAGCTTCCTAATAAAGAGACTCCTCTCTACGCTATAATATCTCTAGTATATCGGCTAGTTTAAGCTATACCTCTTAACCCGTAAATAATCGACGGAGACCCTTTTAATAGTTAATCAGAGGACTAGCCTCCTCTTCGTCCGTAAGGAATACTTCGCTTATCTAAGCAACGCTCTATTAGATAGTAGTATTACCCTAAGGAGCAACCTTAGGTTCTATACTACTCTCTTTAGTCTAAGTTATCTAAGTATTCATAGGCCTTTTACTCTCGTCGATAGAAGGACTTAGATAATAATAATAAGTATTACTATTTATACTATAAGGAATCTCTATTTGTACTATAAGACCTTATAAGACGCTGAAATCCCTACTTCTTCTACGCGTACGAAGGCAGAGCCTAAAAGAAAGTAAAGTCCTTAAGGTTACGAGGGCTCCCTACCACCGTATAAGTCTAGTGGTTAAGCCACTGTGTATGGAATTAATAGGCGACTCGGGCGCTATATAGGGACGGATTAATAAGCGAGTATAGCGGACCTAGACGCTATGTATAGCGGACCTAGGCGCTATATATAGCGGACCTAAGCGCTATGTATAGCGAATTAATAAGGCGACCCGAGCACTATATACTTTGTAAGCAGATTACGTAATGCTCTTTTAGCGGGGTAAAGGAAAATAGTACGAAAGTTAAAGAACCTTCGACTTACATAGTAATAGAGGGCCCTTATAACCTTAAGGACTTTACTTTCTTTTAGGCTCTGCCTTCGTACCCCGCGCGCCTATGTCCCGCTACTAAAATCTAGTGTAGGTACATGGCAATTAAGAGAGCCGCGCAAATCGTGCGAAGAACGCGAAGAATACCACCGACACGCAGCAGGGCACGCAGCAGATAGCACGCAGCCGGGAGCCGAGCACGAAGCATACATCAAGGAGCCGCACACACAGCAGAGGGCACGCAGCAGGGCACGCAGCAGGGCACGCAGCAGGGCACGCAGCAGGGCACGCAGTAGGGCACGCAGCAGGGCACGCAGCAGGGCACGCAGCAGGGCACGCAGCCGGGCACGCAGCATACATTAAGGAGCCGCGCACGCAGCAGAGGGCACGCAGCAGAGCACGAAGCATACATCGAGAAGCCGCCGAGCCGCACACACAGCAGAGGGCACGCAGTAGAGCACGCAGTAGAGCACGCAGTAGGGCACGCAGTAGGGCACGCAGCCGGGCACGAAGCCGGGAGCCGGGCACGAAGCCGGGAGCCGGGCACGAAGCATACATTAAGGAGCCGCACATACAGCAGAGGGCACGCAGCAAAGGGCACGCAGCAAAGGGCACGCAGTAGGGCACGCAGCCGGGCATAAAGCCGGGAGCCGGGCACGAAGCATACATTAAGGAGCCGCACATACAGCAGAGGGCACGCAGCAAAGGGCACGCAGCAAAGGGCACGCAGTAGGGCACGCAGCCGGGCATAAAGCCGGGAGCCGGGCACGAAGCATACATTAAGGAGCCGTATATATAGCAGAGGACACGTAGCAAAGGGCACGTAGCAAAGGGCACGCAGTAGGGCACGCAGTAGAGGGCACGTAGTAGAGGGCACGCAGTAGGGCACGCAGTAGGGCACGCAGTAGGGCGCGCGCCTATAGCTATTAAATTAACTAAATTAAGGCTATATACGATTTGCGCGGCCCTCTTAATTACTATATACCTCTACCCGATTTTAGTGGCGGGATATAGGCGCGCGGGGTACGCGTAGAAAAAGCGGGGACGATAGGGTCTTATAGTATAAATAGAGATTCCTTATAGTATAAATAGTAATACTCCCTTAAATAAGACAATATTAGTACTTTTAACCTAGATAAGCAGCCCTTATAGCGGAGTAGTCAACCGCTTAGATAAGCCTGTAGATAGGAGTCGGTTTAAATCCGGCTAAGGTGACTTTTTGCGACTACGCCTATAGTCGCGGGGAAAAAATAGGCCGGCCGCGCCCTATTATCGCGTCGCTAGCAAGTAGGTCACGTAGGTGAAATCACGTATAGTGCCCGACTACGTTATTTATCGGAAAAAACAAAAGGCCGGGTAAAGCGCTCCTAATATTAGCTACTAAGCCGTATAGCCCGGTACTAAGCCTACGTATAGCTATACTAAGGGAAAAGGAGGGGTAGCAATAATCCCGCACCGATAACTACGACTATAGCACGTGCCCGCCGCGTAACTACATAGGTACGTATATATAGGGACTAGGCTAATTTAAATATAGTATAACTAAGGGAACCTTACCTAGCCCCCCGATAGCTAATTAAATAGTCGGGCTACTCGCTATACTAAGAAAATACCGTCCGACTACTTATCCGACGTAGCCGCGATTAACTAAATCGACCGAAGTAAAGCCGGGCTAAAGGCGCTATATAACCCACACGTATAGGGATACGACGCGCTTAAGCGGCTTAAACAACCGCAGTAGGAAGTATATAGGTTTTTCCTAAGGTCCTCCCGTTTCCTATACTAGCTAAGATCGAGGCACTAGGCCTATTAGGGTAGCTAGAGTACTTTAATCAATTAATTAAAAACCTAAATAAGTATAACCTAAAGAACCTAGGCATTATCGCTCTTAGCGATAGAAAGAATATCTATACAAACGTCTATCTCTTTACGGAGCGTCTAAGGATCTACTAAGACGAAGATCTATTCGCCTTTTGCTTATATTACCTTTCCTTCTTAGTAGGAGGAGCTCTTAATATAGTATATAAGTAAGCTTATAGCGGAATAACGCAATATCCTTAGTTCCTCCCCTTTTAGAACCTTCTATAAGTTCTTAACTAAGCGTTTTAAGCATCCTAACGCTAATATCTTAAAGGAACTTTATAGGGAAAGGTATATAATATCTATATAGTCCTCTAGCTCTATTACTCTCGCGTAGTAAATCTAAAGAAAGGTTTCGCTCGCCCGCTAACTTAAGATAGGTAAGGATGCCTAAATCATTAAGGCTATCTATCCTCTTATTGCCGTTTAGATTTCCTCGCTTCTTCCTATCCCTACGAAGAAGACCTTAATCGATAAATAGATTCGCATTATTAAGGAATAGAAGCCCCTTATTATAGCCTCCCTTAAGCTATATATCTTTAAAGACCGAGACCGTTCTCGCCGCGGTAGCTTTTCCTATCGGGATAATAACTATCGTTAGGATAACCGTCGCTATAACAATAGTTACCGTTAGGGTAATCGTAATCGCAGCCGTCGTAATAATCGTCGCGATAACTATCGTTAAAGTGACTAAGGCAATAACTACCGATAGACTAACCGCTAAGATCGGGACTAAGGTTACTATCGCAACCGTAGCCCCGAAGGATAAAGCTTAGGTAATAACTATAACTAGTTAAGCTTACGCCTATTACGCTACGATAAGCGTTACCTTTGCCGGGATAACCGACGAGATAACCGAACGGAATACCGCCGAGGTAAATATAAAGGTAATAATAATAAAAAGAAAGTACGCTTTAAGTCGAAATATTAAAGCGATAAAAAGACTGCTCCTAGCGGCGATAAAGCTAGTAATAAGCTATACTTAAACGACTCTTAGGACGATACGTCCTCTTACGCCTCTTTAAAAGCTAGCTTCGTAGGCTATATAAACTCTCGCTACATTACTAAATAGGCCGGTAAGTTTAAATATAGCACTTACGACCGTACTTTCGCCCTTACCTCTATGCTTAAAGAGTATATATACGCTAATTGCTATATATCTAAGCAGTAGCTCCGTAGTAAAGAACGCGCGCTTAAGCCTTTAACCTATAAGGTTTATAAGGCCTCTTTTCTTTCTTATAACGCACTTTTCTCTTATCTCTATCTTAGGTATAAGAAGACCCCTTTTACTCCTACTATTCCCGTAGGGAATATCGTTGACTCTATTCCTACTAAGCCTAATTCCCCTATCGTATTAGAGCTTATTCTTCCTATATCTATTATTAAGGAGCCTGTTTTTCACGCAGCGCTTACTATAGTACCCCGACTAGATTAAGTCCTAAAAGCTAAAGCCGAGGAGCCCTAGCAGGATTAGGATTCCCCGCCGTATTTATACTCCTATATAAGGATTAAGGTCTTTGCCTAACTTAGTAAGCAGGAAGTCTAAGTTTGCCCTAACTCTAGCTATAGCAAGCCTATAATTAATCGCGACCTTCTTTAGACTCTTAATTACACCGTCGAGAAAAAGCCTCCCGTTACTATTAACGGAGTTAACGGTCGCTCTTTTTGCGAGGACTAAGCTACGTTCTCCTTCTACGCGCGTAGCACTATAGCTAGCCTAACCGCCTAAGCAGCTATAGCTAAATTCACTTACTCCGCCTAGGTCTTTAAAGTAGAGGCCGGCGTATTTCTTAGCAATGCCTTCCTTAAGCTATTGTAACGCAGCTACCCGCGCAACCATAGAGCCGGGAGACAGGGATACATACACGATAGATAATGCATTTCAGCTCGGGGACCATTCGGCCATTAGTCGCCAACTAGTCCCCGACAACCCCTCTCGAGGCCTAAGGGTATATCCCTAAGGCCCCGACACATCTTAGAAGAGGGGCAAGCTTCAGTCTTGCCACGAGAGGGCAACCGCACTACAATAAAGGATTATTCGTACTTTTAACTATCGTTCCTACCTTCCTAAACGTACCTCTAGTCTGTCTTCTCATAGCTATACCGAGGATCCCTTAATTATAATAAAGAGGTTATTTGCATTAGAGTGCTCGACGGGTTTAAAATGCTATTCGATATTTATAAATAGCCCTACGAAGTTATTCGCCGTATTTAGGCCGTCCGAAAGACTATTATACCGCCCGGTACTACCCTTATAGTCCCTGCCTCTTAGAAAGAACTTCCTAAAGACCGCGCCTATACTTTCTTCGCCTCTTACGCTAATGCTATTTATAGCATCGTCGATGCTAAATCTCTTCCTACTATCCTTATCACTAATAGCACAAACGTTAACCTCGTTATTAAGCGTAAGTAAAAGCTTGGCTAGATCTAAGAGTGTTAGGAGTCTAGCTATTTTACCGCCCCGTCTTAGAAATTAGCTATTATAAAGGCTCTAACGCTAGCTACTGCAATTTCGCCTGCTTTAAAAGCCGTAGCTATAACGCCCTCCGTAGGAACCGCTATTATTACTTCTGCTTCTACTAGTTTATTAGTTAACGTCGCGAGCACCTTCCCGCTTACTTAGGAGGTCCTTAAGTATCTATAGCCTCCCGCCCCGCCTTAACCTATAGAAGCTCCTATTCTAAGCACTTCTCTAACGCCTTCGCTATCTAACTCTATCTACGCCTATGTTATAGCTTCCTCGGCAAGACCCGCTAAGTAGTCTAAGGTTCGCTAAAACCTCGTAGTAGCTGCTACTAACGTAACGGCAGCTACTATAGCTATTAAGACAAACGCCGCGGATAGAATCGAAGATCCCCTCTCTAGCCGTATTTTATACTAAACGTACGTTTAGCGCCCCCTAGAGCTTTAAGAGAAATGCACTAAAGAGGGTATTTATATTTTCGACTATAGCCCCTCTTTCGTACGCCGCGTTAAAAAGCTTCTTAGGAAATACTCCTAGCTCTAGCGAGATATAGGCACCGCCGTCGTAGAACCCGGAAAGGAATTAATAGTCCCTTTAATCGATAATTAGTACGAAAAACGAGTCGCTTAAAGGCCTTACTTATAAGGGCTTCGCGATAGGAAGGTTATCGACGATATATTTAACCTACTTTATAAGTAAGGTCGCCTAAAGTAGGCCGACGAGCCTACGCTATTCGTAGCGCCTATCTTCGTGGTTTAGCGTATAGCCTAAGGCGAGACTAAAGGCCGAGTCGTTATTAACCTACGTGCCGTTAATAGTATTACATTTCCGGATTCCTACCCTCTACTACTATAAAGCTATATTATTGCTAAACTCTTAAGCGCTTGTTTTATTACTGCTATTAACGCTTCCGCCTTCTTCTATTAGTTTTAAGTTAAACTTAAGCATTAAGGTAGGTTTACTATTATAAGTCATCGAGGTCTAGAGCGCCTAATAGTTATACCTATCGGCTTTCGCAATAGCCTAGCGTACGTATAGCGCTATATAGACTAAGTTCTCCGTCCGTACTAAGGCTATAGCCGCGCGTTTATTCATAACATTATTATTTACTCCGCTACGGAAGAGGAACACTTTTAATATCTCGAGGCTATCTTTAAGCTCTTCGCATTACTTAACCTATCTATAAGCCCTACTAAGAGCTAGATTAGCTACCCTTCTATAGAGCTACTCGGATTTTATATCGACGCGTTTAGGATAAGTACTATAAAGCATAGGCTCGCTGCCTTCGCAAAGCTTCTATTCCCTAATAACCTCGCCGCTCTTAAATACTATATCGGCGCTATAAGGTATATTCGTAATCTTATTCTATACTATAGCGCTTCTATTGCCCCTCTATAAGATCGTAAGACTAGTCTTCTAGCCTAAGGTCGCTTAATTAGTAAGGTTAAAAACAGGAACCTTAATAAGCGAAAGTCCTATACGCGAGTTATATCGTTCTAGCCGACCTTAGCCGAGCTTTCCTCCTTCGCCTCCCTTTAGAAGGAAATTACTTCTAGCCGTATGATTTACTATATAGACCCGTAGAAGAGGCTATTTTACTAGATTAACGCCTCCTTATAGTAAGGCTTCGCAGCCGTCTTTTTCTATCTCCGCGACGGCACCGTTTAGTAGCTAGGCTAGCCTATTCCGGTTAAAGCTATTATGCCTATCTGCTTCCTCTCCCGTACTCTAACGAGAGCCGAGCAATCCTATAGTCCTTTAGAACTAAAGGTCGCTTATCTCGTATAGGCTACGAAGAAGATACGCACTACGGTATAGTCGTTAACCCTTCCGCTCGTAGTCTTAACCGATTACTCCGCGATTAAGCAGATCGTCGCTAAAAAGACCCTTAATACTTCTAGTATAGACCGAGCTAACCGTCGCTTAGTTATAGCCTTAATTTACCTCTCTAAGTACGATATCGAGGTTTGCTACCTCCTTAACAAGAAGAACTTTATCCCTAACGCCTTTAGTCGCCTACTAGCCGAGGAATCCGACTAGCTGCTTAACTATCGTCGTCCTAACTTTACTATGCTTAACGATATACTTATAGCCTCTAAGGCTATTATAGCTCCTAAGAAACGCGAGGAATTCGCCGTCGCCTACGATAATAACCCTTACTATAAGCGAATACTTTAAATAATCGTAGATAGCGAGGACGCTATTTAGAGTCTTTCCTCGCCCCTAAAAGGAGCTATAGTCGCTAACTCTATAGCACGAACGAAAGCATAGCTTAAGCGCCGCGGTATACCGTTCTTTATAGTCGATAAGCTTCTATTTTATAAAGGCCCTAACGGCTTTACCCGGCTATATATCCCTAACGCCTTAGTTCTATCTATAATCTCAGCAGCTTATAACGATAAGAACTACTTTAGCGTCGTCTGTATAATTAAGGACCTAGAGATATACTTAATTCGCGGAGTTGCCCTTTAGGTAAAAAAGCATATCGCGGCCTATAAAGCCTATTGTCTTAGCTAAATAGACCGTTAGACCCTTACCGGCAGCTATAAGCCTATTCGCCCCCCGCTGCTTTTAATATAGAGTATCGCGATAGACTTTATAACCGATATACCGCCCTTACCTTTAGCAAGCTCCTTATAGTAGATCCTAGGCTTTAATATCTTTAAATAACTTCTTACGGTTACTTACTTAACTAGCAAGAGATACTTACTAATCCTAAGCAACGCTAAATACGGTATAAAGGACTAGGCTTAAAGCCTAGCCCGTTAGTTACTTCTTTCCGATTAAGGTATACTAAGAACTATTATTAGCGACCGGGATCGCAAATTTATATCCGACTTTTAGAAAGGCCTCTAGAGCGTATTCGGTACTAAAATTGCAATAACTACCGCCTACCACCTATAGGCTAACGGACTTACCGAACGGCGCAATTAGACTATAGAGACCGCTCTATAAATATCCTATATCGAGGATCCTAGCCTAGATTAAAAGATAACAATCCCCGCCCTTTAGTAAAATCTACACACGGCATTTAACGCTAGTATAAAGATCTCCGCCTATAAATCTATCTTCGGCTTTAATATACGTAGACCGTTAGAAGCTGCTAATAATATCTTAGGCACTACTACAGACGAATTGCCTTACTTATAAGAAGTTATCCGTAGATAAGCGAGCCTAGCTATAGACCTAGCCGCTATAAAGGCTAAGTAGCGGTATAACGTGAAATACCGGCCGGTTCTTCTTAAAGCTAGCAATAAAGTCTACCTAAAGCTATATACGGGCTATTACGAGCTTAGCTAGCCGCTAAAGAAATAGTCGCGGCAACGAGAAGGCCCTTTCGTTATTAAGCGAATAGTTAATAACCTCGCGGTAGAGCTCGACCTCCTTAGCTAAGTCCGAATCCACCTAGTCGTTTCTATTTAGCACCTTAAGCTCGCGCACGAAGGGCATTACGTCGAGCTCGAGCCTAGACCTATAGAAGCCGCTCGCGATATCGAAGCACCTAACGAAAGGGATTAGCACTACGAGGTCGAACGCTTAATAGACATCCGTATTTATCGCATTAGTCGGTCGAAGTCACCTATAACCGAATACCTCGTACGATAGAAGGGATAGGCCGCTATATATAACTAATAGGTCTAAGCCGACTAGGTCTCCGCTAAAGCTATCGCGGAGTTCTAAGGTCGCCCTCTAGCACGCGCTATATAAAGCAAGAAGGCCGCTTAGCAGAAGGATCGATTAGAGGATAAACGATTACTAGTATATATAAGCATAACTTATAAGAATAAAAGGAAGGATTTAGGCAATAGGAGTATTCCTCCTAATTGCTTAATTAGGATTATATTACAACTGCTATAAGCAGTAGTGTTTTCTTTTTCGAGCCGGCATTCTAATATATATAAAGCATCCTCTATACTATATGCCGGGGCTAATATAATTAGCTATAGATAAGATAAGCAGGGAGCTATTCCTAGCTCCTAAGGCTTACGCCTACCTAATAGAATCATCCTTCTTTATATATACATTCTTAGTGCCTAGTGTATTATTTAGCCTTAAGAAGTTGCTTATTTATAGCTAAGAGCTAATCCTTCGTAGCTAAGAGCTAATCTCGTATAGTTACGCATTCCTTTAACCTAGCATTTCGGTTAACTTAAGAGGCCTCCGCTACGCGAAGGGAGCGAAGACTCTCCTCGATATATATAAGAATATATCGGGTATTTAAGCTCTAAAGGTTTTCCTAGGTCTCCTACGTATTAGCGACCGGGACTACGTTATCGAACCTTTTAATCGCCTAGGCGATCTAAGGAAATTCACTAATAAACTCCTTAGCAAAGGCCTTTAGACCGTCGCCCGTAGCGTTTAAGGCTATAGGTATATCTACTATAAAGAGGAAGGAGGAGTATCTAATCTAAGGTGTTTGTTAGGGACTATAAAAAAAATTCTATAGGCTATATAGGTTTCTATAGGCTAGGGAAAAATTCTTAAGGGCTTAAGGGCTTAGGGAAATAATTTCTTAGGGGTTACGCTTAGGTCGGGACGACTAAAGGGATAAGGTAATAGAGCTACTAGGACTATATTTATAAAGCTAAGGATCGCGATAGGGCGCAATAAGAGATAGAATAAACTATTATAGCACTAGGTAATAGCTAGATAACCTTATTATTCTATAAAAAGGAGAAGAACTATAAAGGCTAAGGGCTCGTTTATATATAGGACTATATGTCACGTGGTATATTACTATGTACTATGTTATATAATGTAGTACTATAACACTTTCTTAGCCATTGTTCTATACTTAAAAACCCTTGAAAAAAAATCAGAAAAAATTACTTTATTACCTCTCCCTTAGCCTATAGACGCCGAGCTTCTTTAAAGTTTCCTCCGGTACCTTCCGATCCGATATACGGCAAAAATAAGTTCTTTTAAGGACTACTTATTTATAAAGCTTAAGGGGAGTACTAACTTTTCGGCTTAGTCTTTACGTATAGAATCTATATTTATACGGAAAAAGCTCGGTCTAGCTATACTTAATGCTACTTATGCGAAGTCTTAGGACTATTTAGCGTTAATAAGGCTTATTGTAGGAATACGGGATAAGGGATATATACGAGGCAATTGCAGCCACGTAATCACGTGCGTGTAACGAGGCTACGTTACCTATAAAGGGGCCCCCTTTCCCCTTCTTCCTAGCTAGACAAGATATATAGAACACACACAATAGAACGAGTTTTTGCGAATGCAAATGTAGGAGATACCTACTAACACTAATTAGTGTTCGTAAGGCTCGAATACTAATAGTAAGGTAGAAGAGGTAGATCTCGATCTTCGAATATATTATAAATCTTTATTAAACCGGCTCCGGCCTAATAATCCTATTTTATACACTTAGAGAGGGTTATCTACGCTAAGAATAAGAAGACTTTACCTTCTAAGTCTAGCTCGCCTCTAGGGGTTGCGTATAGATCTTCTTTAAGCTTCCCGCTAACCGATTACTGCTTTAGAAGAAGAAGAGTAGCACTAACAGGAAGTACGTTTATTAACGCCGACCGATTCGCGAAGAACCTCGCGAAGATAAACTCGATTCCTTTATTAGCTAGTTCGAGAAACAACCTATTAACCGCCGAAAAAAAGCTCTTCTAAACGCTTCCTCGAGAAAAGCTCTTCTAACGGCACGACAAACACTCCCGAATCCACGGGATATTCGATTAATACATAAGCTATTTAATCATCCGACTAAACGCGTAAAAACCCTCACGCAATAACAAAAAGCCCGCCGCCTGCTTCCGATAAGATTATCGCGTAAAGACCCTTACGTACGATAAATACCCCGCCGTCTTCCGACCTAGCACGAGAATATAGTCCGCTTGCTGCCTTAAGCCCCGAAAAACACACCCCCCCGAGAAAACACAGTCCGCTTGCTGCTTTAAAGCCCCCGAAAACATAGTCCGCTTACTGCTTTAAGCCCCCCCCCCGAGAAAACACAGTCCGCTTGCTGCTTTAAGCCCCCCCCCCCCCCCGAGAATACAACGACGGCTCTATCGGCACCCGGTACTATAAAGCTAGCTCTCTCGCTAAACGTATAAGACAACGCTTTCGGCAACGCTTAAGACAACGCTTTCGGCAACGCTTAAGACAACGCTTTCGGCAACGCTTAAGACAACGCTTTCGATAACGCTAAATCCGGCCCTAGCCCTAACGCTAAAGAGGACGTTTCCGGCAGTCTTAGCAACAACAACAACAGCGGCTCTACAACCGTTAAAACAAGCTCCCGCAGTTGTTTTTCCGCCGCTCCGCAAACGACTCACACGCTCCGCCAAGCATACGCTCCGCTAAGCACACGCTCCGCTAAGCCGGCCGTTAATCTAACAGCCGAAGTCCGCAGCTGCAGTCAAACGCTCCGTCAATCCAACAGCCGAAGTCCGCAGCTATAGTCAAACGCTCCGCTAAGCTAACCGAGACGACTTCCCGTTCGAACGTTCCGAGACAATATAAGCTCCTACGGCCTTAGCTAATCACAATCACCCGGCAAGACTACCTTTGCCCCGATAGACGCCTTCGTCCTTTACTCTTTGTTTTTCCGAGATAACGTCTTTCGCCTTTGTTTGCCTTTATTTATATTCGTCTTTATTCGCGTTTGTTTTTCCTGCTTTATTTTTCCTGCTTTATTTTCCCCCTTTTTCGACGCCTTATTCTTCCCCTTTTCGGCGCCTCGTTCCCTCTTTTACTTCCCCTTTTAGTGCCCTAAAACAAGCACCGAAATAAGTCCTATTTCGCCCCGGCAACGTTATATACCGACCCTACTACGCTCTAGCTCCGGCAACGTTCTTTCCCGGCACGAACACACGCTCTGTTTCACGCTCTTTTCCCGGCCCGAAGATAACTCTATCTCTTGCTCTACTTTGCCCCGAAGCTTAATGCTTCCTAACGCTCTCTTTTTCCCCTTTTGCGATTTATATTCACGAATTATATTTATTAGGCATCGTGACCTAATATACAGTTTTCACACTCTTTTTCCTATACGTTGTACGGCTGTTTGTAAGGCTATTGTAAGGTTAGAAAAGCCGGATCTATAATAACAATACGGCCCGTTTAATCGGGCTATAGATCCCTATTTAACCCTTATTGCTACGTTCGTTTAGGCTGCTGTTTCTACGATCTTATAAAAACTGCTAGTATGGGAATAAGGGATAAGGGATATATATGAGGCAATTGCAGCCACGTGATTACGTGCGTGCAATAAGGCTACGTTACCTATAAAAGGGCCCCCTTTCCCCTTCTTCCTAGCTAGACAAGATATATAGAACACACACAATAGAACGAGTTTTTGCGAATGCAAATGCAGGAGATACCTACTAACACTTATAGTTAATAACAGCCCTTTATCTTAGATAAAAGACTATACGTCTATAAAGGCGGTATAAGAGGCACTTAAAACCCTATATAACCTTATAAACTTTACCTCTAACTTCCTCCTTATAAAGGAACTCTTTAATACGAAGATTAAGGGAGAGATATCGATCGAGACTTACCTAAATAAGGTAAAAGAGCTTTTCGACGAGCTAAACACTAAAGAGATCTATATCCTAGAGATCGTAGTAATAACCTAGATCTTAGAGAGCCTTAATAGCTCTTTCTCGAGTTATATTACGAATATTACGTAGACCCTTTATACTAATGCTACGGTATTAATGCATATAAAGCTCCCTTTTGCAAGCGTGCTAGGACTAATTATATTAGCATAGATTAGATAGCGGGCAGCTAGATCTAGCTGCCCGGGCCTACGCCTACCTTAGGAAGATCATCCTTATTTTTACCCTTAGAGTCCCTCTTTAATGCACTAGAATAGTAGCAATTCCCTGCTTCTAGTAGCTCGCGCCCTCGCGCCGCCTTAAGGATTACCTCGGCTACTAACTAGACGAGAGATTCGCTTCTTCTTATCGCTAGCCTTACGGCTACTAACCCACTAGCCTTACGGCACTAAAGAACAAATTTTCACCAGCTTTACGGCACTAGAAAAATCTTTACTAACTTTACCTAGTAAGTGGCTCGCGCCCTCGCGCCTATAGCAAGTGGCTCGCGCCCTCGCGCCCCTACATCCGCTCGTTAATTAAACGGCTGCTCTTCCTCGTGCGACTAGCGCCCTCTTTCTTCCCGATGTTTAGCGACGCTCCCGTCGCTCCCCGAGGCCTGCTATAGCAGCTACGGTAGCAGCAGCTGTAAATAGAAGAACGATTAAGAAAGGTCACTAAGGATAGACTTAATGACTTATTGCAATGTACGATAGATATCTCTTTTGCTAGGGATAGTAGAGCTTTTCTTTTCGCGCCGGCATTTTAATATATGTAAAGCTCCCTTTAGCAAGCGTGCTAGGGCTAATTACATTAGCATAGATTAGATAGCGGGCAGCTAGATCTAGCTGCCCGGGCCTACGCCTACCTTAGGAAGATTATCCTTGTTTTTACCCTTAGAGTCCCTCTTTAATACACTAGAATTATTATTATAATATATTATTATAACTGCTGTAGTTAGTAGGGCTTTTCTTTTATGCCAGCATTATAATATATATAAAGCACCCTTTGTAGGGCATCCCGGGGCTGCTTATATTAGCTATAGATTAGATAGCAGGAGCTATACCTAGCTCCCGGGGCTCGCTACCTACCTTAATAAACCATCCTTCTTTACCGACCTTTCCCTACTTAGTGTATTAAAATAGTAGCAACACCTTGCCTCTTCTTCGGCAAGCATTAGAGAGCCTACGAGCCTCGACTAAGCGCCTCTCGAAGCCGCACTAGCGACGCCTTTATTTACGTTGCTCTAGAGCGCCCGCAGCTCGCTAGAGCGCCTACAGCTCGCTAAAGAACCTTTAGTCTACTCTCGGACGACTACCCCGCTGTTTTCGGCTTAGCCCGCGTTAAGCCCTCGATAGTAAAGCCAATCACTCTCTCTTCCGCCTTAGCGCCTTATTAACGCGCCTTCGCCTTTACGACAACCTCTTCTAGCAAGTCTAAAAGCCACTAAGTTCTCTTCATTTTTTCTATATATACCCGAACGTCTTCGCACCTATTTAAGGTAGTTATAAATTTTTATATCTACTAACCTAATTTTCTATTCGCCTCTTTGTGTGCCGCCTGCCCTACTATTACTTCGGCTTATACCGACCCCCCCGCTGCCTACGATGCCTTATCTTAAGTAACCGAGATTTGCCTATACCGATGTCTTTTTTAATCCTGGTAAGCACGACCCTTAGCTCGTTCGTGCCCTTTAGGAGCTATACACCCTTGAGATATAGTAAGAGGGGATTTCCCTTCCCGATTAGTATAGAGAAAGAGCTTACCTTGCCTAAGTTCTCGACGGGAAATTTATCTAGAAGAAGTAACGTATCTATGCCGAGCTTTTCTTCCTTATCCCCTCCGTAATTACCTCTATTTTGCCTCTCCCAAAGAAAAAGACTATTATCTTAAAGTAGATTCGAATTCTCGAGAAAAACACGCCTTTAATCGAGGCTACGGTCTAATAGCACCTTCATCGAGATCGTCGCCACTAAGAACGCCGCCGTTAAGAGACCTAAGACCGTCGGTAGCATCGAGAGTCTTCTTACCGTAGTTCTTGCCGTAGAGATCTTTTAAGGGACCGAGAGTTTTCTTACCGTAAGGCCCGTAGCTACTATAACTATCACGACAATTACGACTATTACAATAATCGAGACTAAGAGTCTTCTTCTCGTCGCGGTAGAACCTACTATAACGACCGAGAGTCTTCTCGCCGTAAGGCCCGCAGCTACTACGACAATGCCCGTAACCGTTATTAAGATTAAGATCGCACTTATAACGACAACCGAGACCGCGACCGACGCTATAAACGCCGCCCTGCCCGTTAGGGCGAGGAATATAGAGAGGAAGAAGCGAAAGGAGCCTAATCGACGAGGTCCTTACTATAATAAGGTAGGCAGAGTAATTATATAAGTGCCCTCTATATAGGTATAGAAATCATCTATAAAGAACTAAGTATAAGCGCACCTATATATACGGATATATAGCTCTACGCACGTACCCCTTTGTCCGTACGTGCCCCTTACCCCTATCCGTACGAGCCCTTTACCTATATTCGCATAAGCCCCTTTCCCCGCCTATACGTGCCTCTTCCCCACTCGTATATAAGAATGCGGATTAGGTCGTAGACCTAATCTTACTAATAGTCGAAGACCTTTATATAAGACCTTTACCCTACCTAAGCGAAAAATAACGATGTATTACGTAGGGCCCGGCCGCGTCTTAGGCTACGCGGCTTGCTTTAAGGAGCCTAAAACGCACCTTCTTCCGTTGTGTCTTTACCGGCAATACGGCGTCGGGCGGTCCGTCGTTTTCTCTAATAGCTCTAAAGCACTCCTTAAAGCGATCGAGCGCTTCTATATCTACGAAGTCCGCTGCTAGGTGCTACGTTAGGTCTTAGTACCCTTACTACCTTACGAAGACCTCGCGCCTACTACTACGGCCGACTTTCTTCTACCGTACGGTAAGAATTTTCTCTACTAAGAACTCTTCTTCTCCCTCTACTAAGATTATAGGAGGCTATAGGTCCGCTATTACTTAGCCGGGCATTAGATCTACTACTACTCGACGAAGAAGGTCTACGTTAAAATTCAGGTAAATCCCGTTAGGTAGTCCCTCTAGCTCAATAGCTTACGGGCTTAGCACTCTCTTAACCGTGAATTTTACATATAGCTAGTCGAGGTTCTTCTTCGGCCTTAAGGATACGTAGTTCCGTAGGTCTACCTAGACTTTATTACCTACCGTAAATCGCTCTACGGGTTCCCGCCGTTTATTAGTATCCCTTTCTTAGTCCTACGCTATTAAGGCTATTAACGACTAATAGAAGTCTAAGACCTACTTAAGTCGCTATATAAAAGAGGCTATACGCCCCTTTAGGCTATTGCCGGACGGCTTTTCCGCCGCTATATCTACGGCGATAGGAAATAAGGATACTAGTTTATACCTATATAGTGCGAAGAAAGGGAATATACTAATTAAAGAGTGATTTCTCCCGTTAAGCGCTATTTGCGCTATAGGGAGCTACTTATCCTAGTCCCTTTAGTTATAGTCGATAACGCCTTAGAGGTAAGCTTAAACTTCTTAATTAAGCCGTTCTAGCCCTCTATCGGTTTGCGGATAATATGCCGTGCTTAGCAGCTATATAATCTATAGCAGCCGATATAAGTGCTATTAGAAGCGACTTATCTAATTTAACCCCCTATCGCTTATAATTAACGTTAGCTATTAATAGTATCGTATATAGTATATAAGAAAGCGCTCCGCGTAGATCTCCGCTTCTATAGAGGGCATAGGTTTTAATATAACTTCCTTACTTAGACGGTCCTTAATTACCTAAAGATTACGGTTGCCGCTCTCTATAAGGGGGAGGTCTATAATAAAGTCTATTTAAATATACGTATAGAACTAGTCCGGCATAGGAAGCGATTTAAGCAGCCCTTTCTTAAGCGTACGCTAAATCTTTATACGCCTATAGATATTATAGTTGCGGAGGAATCGTCTAACGTATAGCTAAAGGAGCGGCTAATAGAAGTCCCGGGATATAGCGGTAATAATTCCTTCGCGGCTAAGGTAGCCGACGACGCTAGCGTTATATACTATTTAAATAAGCCGTCCTTAGAGCGCGTTCCCTTCTTCTAGCTCTAAGGGAGCGTCTCTTACTATAGCCTCTATAGTTATAGAGGAACTAAGAACCTAAAGCCGTCCGCGGAACTATAGGTGCCTACGTAGGTCTACGTAGTAGTCGGCTACCTATACCTTAAGGTTAAGCTTAAGGTCGAATCGTTATACTCCTGCCTCTATAGCGTAGCGCACGCTCCCGTAGGTAACGTCTTAAGCTACTAAGCGGTCTTACGTACGCTAAAGCTCCTCGTCCTAAAAAATCCGTCGGTTAAGACCTATACAAGTAGTTAGCTCCGCGTCTTATACGTCGAGGTCATCTTAAGTCGTAGCCGCTGCGAAGTCCGCTTCTTAAGCGTCGGGCTCTACGTCTTCTTTGATTACCCCCTTACTCTTTAAACTAATTAACGAATTATTATCCTCCTCGCTATCGTCCTCGTCCTTATCGCCCTTACTATTAACTAAGACTACGCCGTCTATACTAATAAGCGTTACTTTAAGATATATACGTAGCGCTCCCTCTAGGAGTATTTAAAGCTCTCGGGCATTATAATCTTCGCTAAAAGGCCGATCTTAATCTCTCCGGGATAGAGCGTTTAGCACCGTAGCCTTTTTTCCGGGTCGGTACTTAATCCGGAAACGGAACCGCGAAAGGTATTCCGCCTAGCGGGCCTATCGCTTAGATAGATAACGTCGAGTTATAAAATACTTAAGGTTACGATAGTCTATAAGGATTTCGAAGTTCTTATAGCTGCGGAGCTCCGCTTGCTACTGCTTTAAATAGCTAATTATAGCGAGTATTTCCTTATCGTAGATAGCATAGTTCCGTTCGGCGGGGGTAAGCTTACGGGAGTAAAAAGCCACGCTGTCTACCTCTTACGAAAGCGTGCCTCTAAGCGCGAATCTACTATAGTCCGCCTTAAGTATTATAGGATAATTAAAGTCCTACTATAGTAGCACTAGGGCTTATAAAAACAGGTCCTTTAACGTCTAGAACGCCTCTACCTATACGGCGCCTTAATAAAAGGCTACCCTTTTGCCGGTAAGGGCTATAAGCGGACTAACGATATAAGAAAATTAACGAATAAAAATCCGGTAGTAGTTTATAAATCCTAAGAAACTCCGTATACCCTTCTATAAAGTTAAGGCTATCTAGTCTTAAATAGCCTAGATCTTTACGGGGTCCGCTTATATACTAACGCCCGCGATAATAATAAATCTAAAGTATTTAACCTAGCGAACGCCGAATTCGTATTTATTAGGGTCGAGGTATAGCCTATACTTAGAGAGCCGGTCTAGCACCTTCCGCACTTTATCTATATAATCCTCTAGGCTGCCGCTTATATAGATAAGAATATTATTAATATAAGCGGAAGCGAACTTATTTAAAAACTCACGAAGAATGCTATTAATATACCGTTAGAAAGTGCTAGGAGCCTTTATAAGCCTAAACGGTATTACTATCTATTAGAAAAGTCTATAGCAAGTATAAAACGCGGTCTTCTACTTATTACCTTCCGTAATTCGCACCTTATAGAACGCCTAATAGATATCTAACTTAGTAAACTACTTCGCTTTAGCGATATTGCGGAGTATCTCCCTAATTAGCGGAAGCGGGTAGCGGTCCGGTCGTATTATTGCGTTAAGTGCTCGGTAGTCTACGTAGAAACGTAGTCCTCCTCCGGGTTTCCGCGCGAATAGCATCGAAGCGGCGGCCTTAGAAGAGCTAGCCTAAATAAACCCTTTATCTAAAAGGCTGCGTAGTGTTTTCTTTAATATAAGCAACTCGTCTTAAGACATTGCGTATAGCGGCCCGAAGGGCGGAACTATGTCTTATCCGCGGGAATCTTTGCGAAGTAGTATCGCATAGTTAATGCCGGGCTTATATAGGTTTAATTTATCGGCCTCGCTTTTCCGAAAGAGCGGTAGTAGGTTATAGAACTACGTAGGGATTATCTAACGCAATTCGGCTTCTATCTTTAGCTTCTTTAGTCGTAAGGCTTTTTCGATATCTATAAGGCTAATTGCGTAAATAGCAGCTATAGCGGCTTTTAAGCCGTATTATCTACGGATTTAGTTAATTATGCCGATAAATACTAAAGCTATAACTTCTTTAGCCTCTCGAAGCTCTATAGTATACTTAGTGTCCTTAGGCTCGTTCTTATTAATATGCCGTAGCTAACGCTACGAATTCTTATACTAAAGCCTCCTTTAGTACGGTATAAAGTAAGACTCTATATAAAGAAGCTAAGGCTTTCTAAGGATTAGGTTAAATTCTAGCTAAGGGATAACGTATACTACGAGCAATCGCTTATACCCGTTAATCTCTATAGCTATCTATGCGATACCTTTAATATTCGCCTCCTCTATTATACTTAAGGCTCCTTATACGTATTAAGTTCCTATATCTTTAACTAATAAACGTAGTTCTCGTGCGAATGCCTTATCGATAGCGGCGTAGCACTAGCAACCCTCGTCTATAAGAGTAAAGATAAGGTTTATATAGTTAATAATAATAGGTATTAAGGTAGGAGAAGTCTTAATACAGTTAGTTAACTCTTTTTTCTCTAGTGCTAGCGAATTAGGCTCTAGGGCCTATCTATGCTCCGGAGCTATGCGTTTCCCTCCGCACTAATAGCGGCGGGGATATTATTATCCTCCTTAATATTAGACTTAAAAGAAGGTCGGGTAGCCTAAATCGCTATAGGCCGTTCGGCTCGCTTCGTAAGGCGAGCGGGATAATATAGGCAATCCGTAGTAAAATATCTATCCGCGCTATAGCGTACGTAAAGCCCCCCCTTTCTCCGCTTTTAAAGCTCCGCCTTCGATACCTACTTAGCTCGCTATATAAAAGAGGAGAGCGCGCTGCTTAAAGCGGCGGATAGTATCCTCGCTCTTCTATAAGCGGGCCGCGTAGTAGATATTATAACGTCGCCCTTATAGTCTACCGTAGTATCGGGCGCGGATCTAGGCGACGGGAGCGTTATAGCGTTCCTATTAGTAGCTCCTCCGTTCCTATTGCTAACGCCGTTTATACTAGCGCGCTTTCGCAATTTCTAAAAGCTAGGGCTTTGCTTATAGTTCTAAGCTACCTTCGTAAAGCGACGTACGTACTCCCGGAAGTTAGTAGGCATCTCGATTAGGATAAGTATTTCCCGTAGTTATAAAGTAATCGAATTTCGCAGCTGTTATAGAACTACTAATCTAGGTTCCTAGTTTACTTTCTTTTTTCTAAAGTACGGGACGACTTAAGTACTAAGGGACTTAAGTACGGAAATACTTAGTACGAGGGTACCGGGGTACTTAGTACTTAAGTACTTGGTACTTTATGACTTAGCATAAAGATGTTCGCCCCGGACTTACCTATTATCCGGTTATACCCCTTTTCGGCCTAAGACACACCCCTTTTTCGAACCTAAGTCCTTTAGGACTTAGCTTCCTTAGGTATAGGACGTACCACGCAGCTATAGTCACGCCGACGATCTTATTAAGCACCCTTGCCTAATAAGACCTAATAATTAGCTTAATGCCCCGTATAATAGACTAACACCTAGACTACCGGGAGCTATAGGCCTAATATAGCCCTCCCGGCTTTCGGGACCGATTATTCGTCCGATCCTCCGTATAAGGAGGTTATACGACTTATGTCGTATGACCTACCTATATAACATTATGCACGTAGTGCATAAATGGACCCACATGACCTAGATTAGTCTATAAGGGCTTTAGAACGACGCGGGAGGCAGCCTTTTCGAGGTCAGCCGACCTATATAGCCCTTGCGCAGCCCTAGGGACCCGCATTAGCTCGGGGCAGTGTAAGAGATACGTAGCAGAAGGTGCTAGAAGGAAAGGGACGTACCGGGACCGTCTAGACGGACGGGAAGAGCTATATAAAGGAACTTTAGTCCGCCCTTCCTTAGGCTCTCCTTCCTTCCTTTCTTCTTTAGCTTTTATTATAGTTTTAGTTTAACTGCCTACTAAGTAACCTATACCTCTTCTAGTAGTGCCCTTAGTGCTCTAGCCTCGACTACCTCTACTTGCTTAGACTTAGCTAGCCGGTCTAATATAAGTGACCCTAAGTGCTCCTCTACTTACTATTCCGCCCCTATAGCTTTTAAGGATAAATAACGCCCTCTATTAGTCTTTAACTATTAGAGACTTAGTCCGGTTAGACTATCTTCTGTCTTCTAACCGTTCTATTACACGATAAAAGCTCTTACCTTTTGCTTAGCCATAGAGTGTGTTTTAAAGACCGTTGCTTAATCTTAATTTAATCTTTGCTTAGTCTTTATTTTACCCCTTAATCTTTTTTTTAATCTTTTCGATCTATTAGATCTTAGATCTTATTTCAATCTTTATAGATTTAAAGAACCCTTTTTAGAAAAAACACTAAAAACAACTACTTCTTTAAGAATGTCTTCTTCTACTTCTTTAACCTCTCGCCTAGCAGCTCGCCCGGCAGCTCGTCCGGCTGCAGCTACGGCTGCTGCTTCTACTACTACGCCTACGGGCCTAGCTCCGGCTTACACCGCCGCCCTAGGACCGCCGCCGCCTCCGGGCCCGGCCGGGTACGCCCCGGTCCCGGCCCCGGTTCCGGACTTCCGCTACCCCCGGCAGTTTAGGGAAATTGTTAAAACCCTAAAGCCGGCTGTTTACACTAGAGAAGCCGGCAAGCTATAGGAATTTTTTACCTAGCTAAAGGCCTTCTTTCTTTCCTTTCCGGATTCCTTCTCTATTAATAAAGCGAAGGTCTTCTTTATAGCTAGCTGCTTAGGGGGATTAGCTTTAACCTAGTTTAAACCTATTCTTAGGGATAGGGTAACCGAGGCAGAGGGGGACCGGGATAAACTTACGGACGATATCTTTAATAGTTATTAAGCTTTTAAAACCAACCTCTAGCAGACCTTCGGCGTAAGTGATAAGAAGAGAGCCGTAGAGTATAAGCTACGGTATTTACGATAAAAACCCTTTATTTCTAATTATACTGCCTTATTTAGGCAGATAATATCGAAATTAGAAAAGGACGACGACGCTATAATAGCGGTTTTCTATAAGGGGCTAAAGGACGATATAAAGGACGAGATCTCTAAATAAGACCGTCCCGACACCCTCGTCGAGTTTATAGCCTAAGCAGTTAGAATCGACGACCGGCTGTTTAAACACCGGCAATAGAAGAAGGACCCCCGAGGGGGGTATAAGGTTTTTTCGAAGAAAAAGGGGAAATAGACAAATTATAGCGATCCTATAGACCTAGATGCTATTTTAAACCCGGGAACAACTAGCTATTCGGCATTGGCCGGAAGCTCGAAAAACAACAGCATTTATAAGAGCCTTACCTACTTCTTTTATAAGAAGGTAGGGCATATTGCTAAAGATTGCTACCGGAAGAAAAATCTAGCTAAAGGAAAGCCGGCGGCTTTTAAAAGCCTTAATACCTTAGAGTAGGGACCTCTTAGGCTCTTTCTACCGCCTTTAAGAAAAGCTCTCAATCCTACGCTTTTTAACAGCGATCCTATAGGCCTTTTTGCCTATCCCTACTACGAAAAACGTTTTACGACTATTAGGGATTCTAAAGACAAAATAGCACCTATTCTAGATAGCCTAGTTAGGCCCTCTATCGAAGAAGAGGAGGACCTATTTAGATAGTCGGACCCGGACGAGGATCCGGCCGGACCGGAGGACCCGGCCGGCTCGGATAGTCCGGACGCTCCGGACAGCGTAATAGAGGATCTAGTAATCGATTTAAAGGACGGAGAGATTATAGATAACTCTATAGATAACGCGGGGGTCGGACTAGCACCCCCGGACTCCCCGGACTCCCCGGATTCCTCTATAGAGTCCGCTCCGGACTTAGAGGGTCCGGAGCCCGGGCCGGAGCCCGGGCCGGAGCCGGACGACGACGACGATATACCCCTAACAACGCAATATAACTCCGAGGAATTCCCTCGAGAAACCTAGTACTAGTATAACTATAGCTAGGCCCCGGAGTTAGAAGATCTCACCGGAGGCTATATACCCGATGCTTATAGCCCCGCTAATACTAAAGAATTCTTAGAGGGTAGCGTAGCTACGGCTGCCCTATACGACGGCTCGGAGTCCCCTCCGGCCTACCGCGAACTTAAAGACGTTAAGGACCTTCTCGATAGCCTTAACCCGGAATATAGCAGCTATAGGGAATACCTAGCTATTACGAACTATCTAAAAGGAGTTATCGAACGAGAAGCCTAAGGATACCCTAGCGCCGAAGATAGGCCCCTAGAGTGCCTTACCGATATAGCCGAAGAGACTTTAGCTTTACTTTAAAGCTATAAGCGTAAAGCAAATCGGCTAGAGGCATTGCTTTTAGATAATAAGCACGAAACCTACGAGGAATTCGGCAGGGAAATTGCATCCCTAGCAGACCTCGTAAAAGAGAAAGAACGCGAGAAACTTAACCTCCTTACTAGACTAGACCGTCTAGGAGGTTATATGCCGGAGCTACACCTAGAACCCTCTTTTAAGGTCCGGACTCTCTAAGAGGCCCTCCGGAGGCTAGAAGGCGTCTACTGCCTCGCCTCCCGGACCCTTAGACTCGCTTCTTAAGTTAACCGAGACCTACTTAAACGGGACCGGCAACTATAAGGTCTCCCTTTCGAGACTACGAATTATGGGGTTATAATATGACCTATACCTTAGGGAACTACTAATAGACCTAGCAGTAAGTCTATTAGAGAAGAGCCGGGTTCTACTAGGTTTAAAAGAGAACCCCCTAAGTTTAAAAGACAACCCCTAGAGCTTAAAAGAGAGCTTAATCTATATAGACTTAAAAGACAGTCTAATAGGCTTAAAAGAGAGTCTACTAGGTTTAAGAGAGAACCTAATCCCTCTAAGACTATTTTAAGGGAGGGGATATAGGGTAATAGCACCTTTACTACTAAGAATTTAAAAAACCTCTATTACTAAAAGTAAAAGGGCTACTTACTAGTAATTAAGATCTTCTTCTTACTAATAAAACTATTAGTAAGAAGATAACCCTTACTATTAACTACTAAGGGCATAGACTTTCCGCTTTAGTAGATAGCGGATCTATAAGCAACTATATTGCCCCGGAAACGATAAAACGTCTACGCCTTCGTTACCGGCAGAAAACCACGCCTTATACGCTATTTACAGCCGAAGGGAAACCCTTTACGTATAACAACGGGAATATTATCTACGAAACTAATCCTTTCGAATATTCTATCGGAAACTTATCGTTTAAAGACCCTTTCGATATCCTATCTATACGATACGATATTATACTAAGACTACCTTTCTTATAATAATATAACCCTTCTATCGACTAGAATAAAGGCCTTCTAAGGTTTAAAGACGATACCTTAGATATTCTACTCTATAACGAATTAAAGGACTTAACCGGACTAAAAACCTCGGAACTTAATACTAGCCTAAAAGGGCGTAGCCCGGGAATTAAGGAAGTTGCTACCTTATTTAAAGAGGAA
Organism: Ophiocordyceps sinensis; assembly: GCA_012934285.1. Classification (NCBI taxonomy): domain Eukaryota; kingdom Fungi; phylum Ascomycota; class Sordariomycetes; order Hypocreales; family Ophiocordycipitaceae; genus Ophiocordyceps; species Ophiocordyceps sinensis. The sequence goes on from JAAVMX010000007.1 coordinate 1,561,411, forward strand.
CTTCCGGACCGATTTAATACGGTCCCGGAACCGCTAAACCTATTATTAGAAGACGCTTCGAATAGCGCCTCTATTAAAGAAATAGAGATAGACCTTAAAGCGGATAGATTTAAGACTATACCGTATAATATCCTTATTAAATTCGGTGTGATATTTAACGACCTACTAAAGGATAAACTACCGCCTTAAACGCAATAGGATTACGAAATCAACCTTAAAGATAGAGCGAAGCCTCGCTTCCGTAAGATATATAACCTCGATAAATTGCATTTAAAATTACTTCGGGATTATATCGACGAAAACCTTCGAAAATGTAGGAATAAGGGATAAAGGATACGTACGACGTTGTTAAGGGCACGTGACCCACGTGACCTAAGGCCACGTTAGCACCTATAAAGGGGCCCCCTTTCCCCTCTTCCTTCCTAGCTAGATAAGACAATAAGAACCTAAACCGTATACTATCACACGTGCGATAGGTTCGCTTCCGGCTGCTTACCGTAGTAGAGCCCTACTAACACTAATTAGTGATTAATAGGCTTAATTATAGATTGACCGCTTGCTTAATTATAGATTAGCTAGGTAGAAGAGACAGATTTAACCTTCGAACGCGTACGGATCTTTATCGAATAATAACTAACGTCGCACGCATTAAGAAGGTTATCCGTACTAAGAATAAGGATCTTCGCCACCCGGACCGATACTGCCCTCGGAGGACGCTAATAGATTCCTTCCTAGCTGCTAACTAACGCCGCTATTTTTACAGACTTTAAGTAGCCCGGTTGATAGTGCGTCTATAACGCTAACCCTATCGCGAAGACCCTCGCGACCCGATAAAAACACCCCCGACACTACGGGATACATTCGATTAACACGAGCTATTTAATTACGACTAAAGCACGAAGACCCTCGTGTACGATAAACACCCCGCCGTTTTTACCCCGGCACTATATATAGTCCGCTTGCTCCCTTAAGCCCGGCATTATATATATAGTCCGCTTGCTGCTTTAAGCCCTGCTAGTTGTTCTTTGCTGTTTAAAGAACTACTAGTTGTTTCTGCCTTCTGCCGCTGCTTTGCTCGCCGCTGCTTTGCTTTTTTCTACAGCTGCTTTGCCTTTTGCCGCCTCGAAGCAGGACCTATAAGAACCCGGCTACGTCCTTTTTCGGCCCGGCAAAAGACCTTCTTCACCCCGGCACTAACAAACAGTCCGCTTGCTTCTTTAAGCTTCCTTTAATAAGAACACCCCGACGGACAACAATAAGATGTTAGACCTGTCTCCCGCCGCCGCCTCTACTGCCCTAGCGGCACGCATGCTGCTCGAAGAGTAGATAAAGGACGTGCCGATCTACGGCTCCTTCTTAAAGTATATCGACATCGACTAATAGGAGACCGACGTCGTCCCGGACGAAGAAGAAGAAAGGGAAGTTATCGTAATAACCTCCGTAGCTAGATTCTTAGCTATTTCCGAAGCCAATATCTATACCAACGGGTACGAGATGTTCGACGACTTTTAAAAGCACTTTAAAGGGTAGACCGAGACTACGTAGAATAAGGTTAATAGGGAATACCGAAAAGTCCTAAAGAACCTCCTGCGAAGACGAGGCATTTATATAGGCCGAAAGGGAAGCTCCTTAGCGAGACAATTTATCAACCTATAAGGGCAAGACGTCCCGCTAACCTAGCCTGCCGACGAATTCGCAGAGACGCAATTTAACATCGGCACCGCGGCCTACGCGAAGCAAGCAGCCGTAGCTACTGCCGCCGCAACGTTAATTCCGCCCTCGCCCTTCCCTACCGCTACTGTTCCCGCCGCCGCATCAACGGTACCACCCTCGTCCGCTAACAGCATTTAAGAAGCTGCCAGATTGTTGTTATCGTCGCCGCCCGCCGCCGCAGCATCAATAGCTGCCGCAACGATAGCTCCGCCGCCGTCCTCGCCCGTTGTTCCGCCTGTTGTGTCCTCGCCCGTTGTTCCGCCCGTTGTTCCGGCTCCCGTTGCCCCCGTTGCTCTAAGTCCCCCGCCGCAGCATGTTGTTTCCGGCCCGCTACCGCCACCAGTCATTCCCGGCCCGTCTCCCGACCCCCAAGTCCCCGGCCAAGTCCCCAACGTCGTTCCCCAGGCTCCGCAACAGACGGTCTATCCGACAAGTCACCAGTTCCGGCACCCCCAATTCGCCGTCCCGCCTGCCGCCCAGCCGTTCCTGCCTGCCGCTATTCCTGCCGCTGTTCCTGCCGCCGTTCCCCGTGTCCGCGTCCCTGCCGTCCCTGCCGTCCCTGCTGTCCCTAAATTCCCCCTTAAGGCATATATGACAATGCCGCCGCCCGAAGTCCCGAACGTCCCTACGGACGCTAACCTCGTGCTGCAATTCACTAAGGCGTGGAAGAAAGAACACAGCTATATAAGAGACCCGTACGACATCCTTAATGATAAGGTCCGGCTCTTTATACGGACCTATCATAGCCTACGCGTCGCCCCCGGCTAGTTCTATAGACTAGTTAGTTAAATCCTCGCCGGCCGTGCCGAGGATTACTATCTCCGGCATATTAATTAGACTACGGCTACGTTCTAGTCCGTATACGACGCCCTTAAACGCCGCTTCGACGTCTACTAAGAATAATACTTTATAGAGTAGACAACGACGTTATTCTAAAAGCTTTGAACCTAGCACCCCGAGAAGCCCCTGCCCGAGGTCCTTAAGCTGCTATTCGACAAGCTATAGCTCTATTAACGCGCCTTTAGAGGTACGTTCGTAGACTAAGACTCGGAAACCAACGCCCCCTTACGGATAACACTCGTCCGGGCCTGCCGTAGCGTTCCGGAGCTCGAACCGGCCCTTTTCCGCCCGGCCGTATGCATCGAGGAGCTATTTTCGGACCTACGTTCCTCCTTAGAAACGCACCTCGCACGCCGACCCGTCTAATCTTTTAACTAATACAGACGTATAAGAGGTCGTTCTAGATCTATACGAGGTTCGAGACCCGGTCCTAGTCAGCCGTACGGACGAGGCTACGGACGCTAATAGTAAGGCTATATCCTAGCCGAAGAGGATAATAAGAACGACGGGACCGATGCGTTTAGCTAGTTAGCCCTAACTAATGCCCCCTAGTAGCCGAGATAACGTTCTTTACGGCCTTTGTTTTTTATTTAAAGACTGCGAGTGTATTCTCTACTTTGTTTTTCTCTTTTTCGGCGCCCTATTCTTCCCCTTTTCGGCGCTCTATTTCCTCTTTTGCTTCCCCTTTTAGTGCCCCGAAACAAGCACCGAAACAAGCCCTATTTCGCCCTGGCAACGTTATGTGCCGACCCTACTACGCTCCGGCATAACGTTCTTTCCCGGCCCGAACACACGCTCTGTTTTACGTTCTTTTCCCGGCCCGAAGATAACTCTATCTCTTGCTCTGCTTCGCCCCTCTCTTTTGCCCCTTTTGCGATTTGTATTTACGAATTGTATTCATTAGGCATTATAACCTAAAATGCAGTTTTTCACGCTCTTTTCCCCGAGGCTGTTGTAAGGTTAGAAAAGCCGGATCCACGATGACAATACGGCCCGTTTGACCGGGCTATAGATCCCTATTTAGCCCCGTATTGCAACCATTATTGCTACGTTCGTTTAGGCTGTTTTTTACTATCTTATAAAGACTGCCAGTGTGTGAATAAGGGATAAAGGATACGTACGACGTTTTTAAGGGCACGTGACCCACGTGACCTAAGGCCACGTTAGCACCTATAAAGGGGCCCCCTTTCCCCTCTTCCTTCCTAGCTAGATAAGACAATAAGAACCTAAACCGCATACTATCACACGTGCGATAGGTTCGCTTCCGGCTGCTTACCGTAGTAGAGCCCTACTAATAGAAAAGGTTATATAAGGGAGTCGAAATTAGAATATCGGGCCCTAGTACTATTTGCTCCGAAAACTAGCAAAGATAAGGTTAAGACTAGGCTATACATCGACTACCGCTAGCTTAACAACGATATTATTAAAGACTAGACCCCTTTACCCCTTATTGTTAAATTAAGGGATCGATTATCTAAGAAAAGATATTATACGAAAATCGACCTTAAAGTAGCTTATAGCTAGATACGATTTAAGGAAGGAGATAAACATAAGACCGCTTTTAGAACTCGATACGGCTTATACGAATTTTTAATCCTCCCTTTAGGGCTTATAAATGCCCTAGCGACTTTTTAGAAGCGTATTAATAACGCTCTATACGAACACCTTGATACATTCGTCTTAGCTTATTTAGACGATATAATCGTCTATTTAGACGATTTAGAAACGCATAAACTCGACGTTATAAAGGTGCTTAAGGCTCTCGAAGCAGCTAGCCTTTATATTAAGCTAGAAAAATGAATATTCTATACGCAGGAAGTCGAATTCTTAGGCTATATAATTACCCTAAACACTATACGGATAAACCCGTATAAGTTAAAGGCAATTAGTGGTTAGATTATTCCTTCTACGATTAAGGAAATACAGAGCTTTATAGGCTACGCTAATTACTACCGACGCTTTATAGTAGATTTCTCTAAAGAGTTAATCCCTATACTAGCAGTAATAAAGCTAGCTAAGACGAAACCCTATACCTAGACGGACGAAGCTAATAACGCTTCTTTTAAGCTTAAGAGCTTATTAACTTCCGCCTTAGTACTATATAGCTACGATACGGAAAAGCTATGCGAATTAGAAACCGACGCTTCTAATTTCGCATTAAGTGCGTAGTTAAGCTAAAGGGACGACAATAACATATTATATCCTATAGCCTTTTACTCTAAAAAGCTAAGTAGGGCAGAGATATATTATCCGATCTACGATAAAGAATTTTTAGCGATTATAAACGCCTTTAAAGAATTTCGGCATTATATTCTAGGGAATTCCTATAAGACGAAGGTCTATATAGACTATAGGAATATCACCTATTTCGCTAGTACGCAGTAGCTTAACGCACGGCAAATCCGTTAGGCAGAGTTCTTAGTAGATTTTAACTACGAAATTCTATATAAGAAGGGAACTAAAAATTCCCGTACCGACGCTATTAGTCGACGTCCCGACTATAATACGAAGATCGAACCTTATAACGAACGGCTTTTATATCTTAATACAGAAGGCAACTATAAGCAGCAATTACTTAATGCTATATTTAAGATCGAAGGAGATAATTCTATTTTAGAATTACTTAAAAGCACTTATAAGGATACCGATTTTAGTAGGTTTAAGAAGCATATAACCTAAGAAAACGACCTCGCCTACTATAAGGGAAAGTTATTCCTTACGCCTAATAGCGAGGCAATAATTATAAAGGATTTTTAAGAAAGCTCGATACACAGCTACTAAAGGATATCCCGGACTTATAATCGAATTCGGAATTACTATAATACGTATAATCTTCGCCGCAAAATTCAGAAGATTATTAAGGCATGCGATACTTACAATAAAGCTAAGGCTATACGGCATAAGCCTTACGGAAACCTATAGCCTATAGAGACCCCCGAATTACCTTAGGAATCTATTGCTATAGACTTTATTACGAAGTTACCGAAATCTATTAAACCTATAACGAATATAGAATACGACTCTATATTAGTTATAGTAGACCGCCTTACGAAATACGGTTATTTTATTCCGATTAAAGAAGCTATATCGGCTAAGGAATTATCTTACGTCTTTATAAGATATATTCTAGCCGATAGAGGTCTACTAAAAACCCTAATTACGGATAAAGACCGAAAGTTTATATCACACTTTTAGCAGAGCCTTATACGAGCTTTAGGAACTAAGTATAAATTATCTACTGCTTATCACCCTATTAGCGACGGAATTACGGAACGGCTAAACTAGACCTTAAAGCAATACCTTTAAAGCTATATTAACTACTAGCAAGACGATTAGCTAGTTAGGCTACTAATAGCCTAGTTAGCTTATAATACTTTGGTATCGGAACCTATATAGCAAACGCTAGCCTTTGCGAATTACGGATTTACGCCTAAAGCCTATAGGTCTTCCCTACCGGAAGTTATAGCCGAAAAAGCTATCTTAAGCTCCGAGCAGCTAAGAAGCTTATATTCCGCTATTAAAGACGAACTCGACTTTATAAAGGAGCGAATAACTTATTATTATAATAAGAAGACCGAAAAGGAACCTACCTTTAATAAGGGCGACAAAGTCTACCTTATTAAGAAGAATATTACTTCTAATAGGCCTAACAATTCGTTAGACTATAAGAAGATAGGACCTTTTCTTATATAGGAAAAATTCTCCGACTTAACCTATAAGCTAGACCTACTAACGGCTATGCTTATACATCCCGTTTTTCACGTTTCGCTACTCGAATTAGCGTCTAAGAATAGCCGCCTAGCGAAAGATATTAATATACTAGTCGAAGAAGACGAATACGAAGTCGAAGAGATTTTATCTAAGAAGATAGAAAACGGCTAGCATTTCTATCTTATAAAGTAGAAGAATTATCCTTCTTCCGATAATACGTAGGAACCTATTAAGCATCTTAAGAACGCTTTTAAGAAGATTAAAGCCTATAATAAATCTAACCCTTAGGTTTAAGGGAAGAGGAGTTTAAGGGTTTAAAGGTTTAACCCCCCTTAGGAAGGGTAATATATTATAGAACTACTAATCTAGGTTCCTAGTTTACTTTCTTTTTTCTAAAATACGGGACGACTTAAGTACTAAGGGACTTAAGTACGGAAATACTTAGTACGAGGGTACCGGGGTACTTAGTACTTTAGTACTTAGTACTTTATGACTTAGCATAAAGATATTCGCCCCGGACTTACCTATTATCCGGTTACACCCCTTTTCGGCCTAGGATATACCCCTTTTTCGAACCTAAGTCCCTCGGGACTTAGCTTCCTTAGGTATAGGACGTACTACGCAGCTACGGTCACGCCGACGATCTTATTAAGCACCCCTGCCTAATAAGACCCGATGATTGGCTCGATGCCCCGTATAATAGACCGACACCTAGACTACCGGGAGCTATAGGCCTAATATAGCCCTCCCGGCTTTCGGGACCGATTATTCGTCCGATCCTCCGCATAAGGAGGTTATACGACTTATGTCGTGTGACCTACCTACATAACATTATGCACGTGGTGCATAAATGGACCTATATGACCTAGATTAGTCTATAAGGGCTTTAGAACGACGCGGGAGGCAGCCTTTTCGAGGTTAGCCGACCTATATAGCCCCTACGCAGCTCCGGGGACCCGCATTAGCTCGGGGCAGTGTAAGGGATACGTGGCAGAAGGTGCTAGAGGGAAAGGGACGTACCGGGACCGTCTAGACGGACGGGAAGAGCTATATAAAGGAACTTTAGTCCGCCCTTCCTTAGGCTCTCCTTCCTTCTTTTCTTCTTTAGCTTTTATTATAGTTTTAGTTTAACTGCCTACTAAGTGACCTACACCTCCTCTAGTAGTGCCCTTAGTGCTCTAGCCTCGACTACCCCTGCTTGCTTAGACTTAGCCAGCCGGTCTAGTATAAGTGACCCCGAGTGCTCCTCTACTTACTATTCCGCCCCTATAGCTTTTAAGGATAAATAACGCCCTCTATTAGTCTTTAACTATTAGAGACTTAGTCCGGTTAGACTGTCTTCTATCTTCTAACCGTTCTATTACAGCAGCTATATAAGCTTAGCGCTATCTCCTTAAACGCTATTTCCGGCGGCATGAGTGATAGTCTCTTTAAAGTCGGGAAGGAAGTCCTTAAACGTCTAGCCGTCTTTCTAAAAGAGGATCCGCAACCTATCTTACGCTTTCTCCTACTCCTACACGTTGCCGAACGCATAGATAAGGTAGTTAAAGAAGGCATAAGGGTCGTAAGCGCTACTAAGCCCGCTACTCTCCTAAAACCTAGAAATCCGCCGTATCTAAGGCTTAAGCAGCGTGTAGAGTAGCGAATACTAAGCGGTATCGCGGCAACCGTTAAGGCCTTACTTCTAGTTAACGGTAAACTTACTATAGAGGCGATATAGGAAGAAGTAAAAAGACTCTAGCTTACTATCCTATATAGGCTATGGTAGAGGCTTCCTTTTGCTAAAGGCGGCTTTTAGGGCCGTCCTTAGGTTAGCTATGCTAGCGTCCTTAGCCGTAGGAGAGTTCGTTAACGTAGCCGTAGGCGCGAGTAGCGTATCCGTAGAGGTAGGCGCCGTAGATCCTATTTTAACACTAAGGACTTCTAGCAACCCCCTTCGTTTAACCGGATTAACGGCTATTTTCTATAGTAGCATTAGAAGGCGCTCCTCTTCCGCTATAGAAGGTGCGGTATCCGCCGTCGCCTTGCTTAAACGGGCTTCTATTATTTCCTATCGAAGGCGGGCTTCTATAAAGGCCCGCTTATTTAACGCCTTTTATCGCAGCTATAGCTGCTAGGACCCCTCGGCCCGTTGCTCGAAGACGTCCTTTATATCGTTGTTTAGTAAGTCTATAATAGCAGCTAGTATTACTACGCGTGCCGCTTTTATCGTAGCGGCCTATCGTTCTAATTAATACGTACCGCTATTATAAAAGCGGGACGTTATCGTATTAAATAAGTCCGTAAAAAAGAGAGATAGATAATACTATAATAGGGTAGGCAGAGTAATTATATAAGTGCCTTCTATATAGGTATAGAAATCATCTATAAAGAACTAAGTATAGGCGTATATATACATACGGATATATAGCTCTACGCACGTACCCCTTTATCCGCACGTGCCCTTTACCCCTATCCGTATAAGCCCCTTACCCTTATTCGCACGAGCCCCTTTTCCCGCCCGCACGTGCCTCTTCCCCACTCGTATATAAGAATGCGGATTAAGTCGTAGACTTAATCTTACTAATAGTCGAAGACCCTTATACTTACCGCCCGCTAGCCGTATAACGGCAGCTTCGCCGCCTCTACCGTACCTTGTTTTACCGTCTGCTGCACGCCTTATTGCGACGATAGCCTCGCCGCCTGCTGCACGCCCTATTGCGATGTCTATAGCGCGCTTTGTTTTGCCGCCTACTACACGCCCTACTGCGTTATCTATAGCGCGCTCTGCTTCGCCGCCTACCGTTACGACAATGGCTTCGCCGTCTGCTATAGGCCCTATTCCTAAGGAACCTCCGGCCGCTAAGCCCTCTTCGTGCCGAAAGTGCAAGGCGCCCTTTGCTTCCCGGAACGCTCTTTTTAAGCACCTTCGTGAAGCCTATCCCGGCTAGCAGAAGACGCCTACCGCCGTTGCGACTATTCCCGCGCCTGCTATTAACGATAAGTTCGGCAATACGTCGCCTCCGGCCGAATTAAGCACCCCTCTCGCGACTGCTCTTACGCCTGCTTTAGCCGTTATCGAAGCCGTCTATGCGATTATTCTCGCGGCTATTATTTGCCGCCTTACAGCCGCTCCTACCGCGGCTTCTCTTCCTAAGGCCGCTTCGCCTACTACTGCTATTAACGCCGGCTGTACGACTATTCCCGCGGCTGCTCCCGTAGATAAGCCGCCGTAGTAGTATCTTCTTCCTACCGCCGCCTCGCCTGCTATTAGCACCGTTAGTACGACTATTCCCGCGGCTGCTTTAGATAAGCCGCCGCCGTAGTAGCTTCTTTAAGCTACCGCCTCGCAGTAGCATCCTCTTCCTGCCGGCGACTTATCGCCGCAGCAACTTTAAGCTGCCGACAAAGGTGTTATTCGCCTCGTTTAATATCTTTATCCTGCCGCTAACCCGCCGCCTCCCGGCCGCTATCTTTAAACTAGGGCGGGATATATTTCGCCTTATTATAGCCGCTCGTAAGACTATTTATACGGCCGCCTCGCCTATTGCTAACGACGCCTTTAGTAAGTCCTCTTCGTAGTAGCAACTTCTTCCTACCGGCAATAACTCGTCTTCGTAGTAGTATCTTCTTTCTGCCGGTAACCTCTCGCCGTAGCGATATCTTTAACCTACCGCCTCGTAGTAACGTCTTTATCCTACCGGCAACTTATCGCCCTAGCGATGCCTTTAACCTCCCGGTAAGTCGTCGCTATAGCAGCTTTATCTTCCTACCGGCAACCTATCGCCGTAGCGACCTTATCTAACCGGTAAGTTATCGCTACTACGACTTCTTCTTCCTACCGGCAACCTATTGCCGTAGCGATACCTTTAGCCTGCCGGTAAACCTCCGCCGTAGTAGTATCTTCTTCCCGCCGGCAACCTCCCGCCGTAACGATGCTTTTAACCTACCGTATTATTAACCCGCCGGCCTTACGCTCCTTAGCGTACCGACTAGCGCCGCCTTAGGCTCTCGCAATAAGACTATTCCGCTACGCGCTCCGCTACGCGCTTATAGTAAGATTAAAGAGCAGCCTTATGCTGCTCCGCTGCTTAAAGAGATCGCCGTTATATGCCCCCTTTCGGCGATTAAGGAATTCGATCTAGACGAATAATCACTAGCAAGCGTAAGTATAACTTACGAGAAAGGAACGAAGGATCCGGGCAATAGCCTAATTAAGATTGTTATTATAACTGCTATAGTTAGCAGGCTTTTTCTTTTATACCGGCATTCTAATATATGTAATGCATCCTTTAGCCGGTCGGCCGGGGCTGCTTATATTAGCTATAGATTAGATAGCGGGAGCTACACCTAGCTCCCGGGCTTACTACCTACCTTAATAAACTATCCTTCTTTACCTACCTTTCCACGCTGCTTAGTGCATTAGGTATATACCCTTAAATCACTCTCCTCGTCTCTTATAGATAAGTTTAAGAAAACGAAAGCTCTCGAGAATAACGAGCAGCTATTTATAGCCGGCGGTAGTAAGGTCCTTATTTGCTCTTACTATAAAAAGCGAGGGTATATCGAGAGGAATTGTTTTTAGAAACCCGAGAATAAAGATAAGGCTCGGGCTATAGGATTTACCTTAAAAACGGTCTCTACCTCCTCCTCTTCTCGCCGGGACCCTAAGGAGAACACTAACCGTAACTACCGGAGGCCGACTTTAGTTCTCTACTCTCGGGAGAGCTCTCTGTCTCCGGCCCTACGTCCGGCCGGCCGTCCTTAGACCTCCCGCCTCCGGAAGCGTAAGGCTACTCTAGAATCCTCCGAGACCTCTAATAAGGTCCTCGTCGTCTCGGACTCTACTTCTAGTATCGTAAGTACCCTCTTATTCTTTATAATACTCTATATATCCTTTATATCCTCTATACTATATATAATACCCTTAGTAGTACCCTATTTCTCTCGAGAAGAGAGATATACGCTATGTATATAGAAGTTAAAGACTAAAAAGGGGGTCGAAGACGTAGATAGTCTATATAGAGCTATTTAAATCTTATGTAGATAGGAAATATAGTATAGAAGTAATTAATTAATCTCTTACCTCTCTCTTCCTTACTAAGGGGGTGTAAGAGAACGGGCTTAGGGGGGGGTATATAATTATTATTAATCCACGAAGGGACACAGCTATAGACTAGATCTAAATGTCTATATATACGATATAGAGGTTACGTAGGATAATATATAATATAACCTAACACCGTAATAGTATATCCCCCTTAAATCGGCGTTTGACTTAAACGCTTAAAAGGGTTAATAGGCTAATAAAAACAAAGGAAGTCTATATTAATTAGCTTTAAAAGCGGGCCTAATATAGAATAAGAGAGGAATAAAAAGAAATAAAAGGCAAAACTAAGAAACTAATACATACCGTCGTAACGTAAATTATATTAATAAATTATACTTATTATTACTTAGGCGAAGGGGAAGATATAAGGAAGGCTATATAAAAGGCCGGTTTAGGCTTAATTAGGTTAAGGGTGTAAAAAGCCTTAAGGTCGTCCTAGTAGCCGTTAAGGCAGGAGGAGTCCTCTTACGTAAGGGGGCTATAACGCTATTAAACGCGATACTTAATCTTCCTAAAGGCGTATTAGCGTTACGTAAGGATAGAAGAAAACTCTTACTTAAGGTGCGTATTATCGCCGTCGTCGTCGCTAAGGGAAAGGAGAACGCTATTATCGGCGGGCCGGACGTTAAGCTCCGACTAACTAAGCAAAAGGGGCTCTTAAGTCTTAGTAAAGAAAGAGTAATAAAAAATAGGGTAAAGGCGGCTGCCCTTAAGGAGGCGAAGAAGATACGCCGTCTTATATACCTTAAGGACCTTATATAGGCCCTCCCGTTTATAGTTAAGCTTCTTTATAAGGCGGAGGGTCTAGATCTAGCGGGTGCTAAGGAATACTATATCGCCGGGCTAATACGCTAGGGCGGGAGTCCGCCGGGCGTCTATATAGCGAGCTTAAGTAGCTTAAGCATCCTTAATCGTATTGCGGAGGAAGTTAGAGATACGCTAGAGATAGGAAGCGAGCGCGTTACCGCGGAGGTATTCCTTCCGCTACTAGGGGGTTATATTAAGCGGGGGGGGACTAAAGGGCTTAGTGCTAAGCTTTAGGTAAAAGCTATAGTTAGTAAAGAAAAGGGAGAGGCCGGTAGATTTAAAGACTTAATTATTAATAGTAAACTTAGCGAAGGGAAAAAGGTCGACCTAATCGTCCTAAAGGTAGGTAGTATAATAACGAAGGTAAACCTCTATCTAAGCGTTCGCGATCTTAGTCTAACTATCGGTCTAAAGGTAGTAGGCGGAGCTAAGGTAGAGGCGGTAACTAAGGCGACGATTAAGCTATTACTAAAAAGCCGAAATAAACTAAGTGCTACGGTCGCTAATAATAAAGGCTAAGGTGCTATAGAGGGACTAAACGCGGGAAATAAACGCATTAATAACGTCTTTAACGGTTATTAAAGGTATTAAAACGTAGTAGCGTATCTTCGTAAAGCGGTCGATAATAACGAGGATATTAGAAAACTTAACGCTATTACGGCGGTAGATAAAGAAGTCGGTAATAAAATTAACGGATATATCGGTCTATAGGGCGAAGGGAATACTTAAGGGCTAAAGTAGGCCTTAAGGGGAGGAACGAAGGGATTTAGCGCGTAGGCATATATAATAGTTCTATATAAAGCTAGAAATAGACTTATATATACTAGGCTAGATATAAGACCGGCGGTAGAGGCTAGCGGTCTTCGTACGTCTAGGGTAGCCGGTAAAAGGGGAGGTATAAACGCGGACGAGGATCTAAAGAATTAAGCCGTCGTTAAAGGGAACGAAAAGCCGGCTTTAGAAATAGAACCGGCCTTAGACCTTAAAGAGAGCGGTTTTAGGGATTAAGCGGAGGGGGGCTTAAAGGGGGTAAGGCTAGCGGGGATAAAGGGACTAAAGAGCTACGCGAATAGCGGAGATAAGCGGGGAGGAGGAATAAGCCTAGTCGATAAGGTTATCGATCGGCTTAGAGTCGTCGAAGGCGTAGAGGTTAAAGCAGTCGGAATTATATTTATAAATTATATTTATAAACGAATTAGACTCCTTAACGGTATTAAGGGCGGTAGTAGTATTAGGGTAGAGGGAGGCATTAACCTTAGACTTAAGGAGGATAACCTAATATCGATAGTTAATCCTCTCGTCGGCTCGGTCGGTAAAGGAGAAAAGGCGGGAGCCGGGCAAGCGGCTAAAGGCGTTAGGGAGAATAGCTTAAGAGCTAAGCTAAAAGACAATCTTAAAATTAAAACGACTAAGGAATTCGGCCTAGCGGGCCTATCGCTAGTTAAAGAGCTTTATAGTTATAAAATACTAAAGATTCTTATAGTCTAAGGCTATCTTAAACTTAGGTAGGCCTTTAAGCTTAAGGCGCTACTCCTTAAGAGATTTTATAATTGCGAGGAGTTCCTTATTGTAGATCTTATAATTACACTCTTAAGTAAAGTGCTTTAATAAAAAAAAAGCAACCGGATAATAACGACTATCGTCGAAGAGCTATATTAGCATACCTTTAGCGGCTTAGTTAGAAGTATCTATTTAGACTATAGTCTTACGATAGGGGTTAAAGTATATAAAGACTAAAGCGGTAGTAAAGGTATGCTTAAGGGCTTCGAAGGCGTAAGCGTAGGCGGGAGACTAGATCTAAGAAGTAGAGTTCTTAATAAGGGCGTTTAAAGGGTTTATAAGCTTAGAAAAGCCGTGAATAAAACGCCGATAAAAATTAGCGAATCCTAAGAAGCGCTAGAGGTCTTTAATAAAAGAGGGGGTAGGCTAGTCTAAGACCGCACAAACCTTATTAAGGTCTATATAAATGCCTTTATCTAAGATAATTAGGCCGAAGTACTTAATCTCGGTAATATAGAAGTTATACTTATCTACGTTAAGCTAAAGGCCGGCGGTATTAAAGCGCTTAAGAACTACGTTAACGTAGGCCTAGTGCTCCTCCTATATCTTTAAGAAGATTAAGACGTCGTTTAGATAAGTAAAGTAGAACTTATTAAGGATACCGTAAAGGGCCGTATTAATAAAACTCTAGAAGTAAGATAAAGCGGCGGTAAGGCTAAAGGGGGTAATATAATACTTAAAAAGCCTATACTATATAGCGAACGCAGTCTTTTACTTATATCCTTTAATAATATAAAGGCGATTAAACGCTACGATAACGTTAATCTTAGTAAAAAACTTCGCCTTTTAAATATAAGCGAGAGTATCGTAGATAAAGGGCAAAGGGAAACAGTTCTTAATTATAGCTTTATTTAGGCCGCGATAATTAACGTAAAAATAAACGCCCCCGCTAGGCTTACGGGCGAGTATAATAAAGGTAATAGCGGGGGAGGTAGAGCGGCGGATAAAGCCTTTCTTAAGCTACTCGTTAACGTACGCGCGGACGATCCGGTTGTCGGCTTTACTAAAGAGGCGAGGGCGGGTATAAGGAGGTTATATCCCTTCTTTAAGGTTAATTTAAGTATTAACGGTATAGTAAAGGGCGAGCTTATCGGCCTCGCTCTTAAGCTATATATAGATTATATAGTAGAGCTCCTTAAAGACCTTAGCCCGGAGCTCGTCGAGCGTATAAAGGACTTTCTCTTACTTCTTAAAGAACTTAGCGATATCGTTAAGGGAGATCTTATTAAGGTAGATCTTATTAAAATAGTCGTTAATAAAGTCGTAAAGGTAAAGGTTAAAGCAGGCTTTCGCGTCTTTAGTATTTATATATTTAGTTAAAACGGCTTAGTAGAAGTCCTTAGGGATATCTTAGTCAATAGGTAGTAAGGGCTTAGTAGGCAAAGGCTCGGCGGTAAAGGCTTTAATCGAGGTCTAAGAGGTCTAGACTTTAGGCTATTAGTAGAATATTACTATCGCGTTAACGTTAAGCATCCGGAAGTTAAACGCTAAATCTTTAAGGGATAAAAAGCGGAAGGGCTAAGGTCCGACGGTCTTACGACTTAGCCGTAATATAAGGCGGCGGTAGCTAGCGGTCTTATAGACGGGATAAAGGTAAAGAGGTCGAACGTAGCGGTAAGAGTAAAGGGTAGCCGGGGAGTTAAAGTCGTAGCCGGAGTTAGAGTTAGCGTCGTTAACCTAGCGGGAGGAGTTTAGATAAGCGGGTTTACCTACGTTAAGAGCATCCTCGAAAAACGCAGAAAGGGAGGGGCTAAAGGGCGGGGGAATAAACTTAAGAACGTCGCTAAAGCGGACGGAATAGACAAAGGCCGAAGGACGGGCTAAGGCCGTACGGGCGGGAATAAGGGTTATAGCGGTAGGAATAAGAATTATAGCAGTAGGGGTTTTATCCCTATCGTTAGATTCTTTAATAGAGGAGGCGGTAAAGGGCTCGCCCTCGTCGTTAGAGTCTTTAATAGAGGGAGCGAGGGGAAAACGAATTATATTTATTAATTATATTCCCTTTAAAATAAGGGCGGGGGGAGCTAGGATAAAGCGGGTAAGGTAGGTAAAGGTAGCCGAAAGGCCTAAGATAAGATAAGGCTAATAGTCCGAGAGGTAAGAGGCTAGATAAAAGGGGGACTAAAAGGAAAGGGAGTTACCGCGCTAGCTAATAATAAGGTCGTGCCGACGTAGCTAAAGGAAGCTAAGAATAACCTTATAGCTAAGCTTTATAAGAAAGAAGCAGATAGACTTAGTATAAGCGCTAATCCGGGAAACCGAAAAAGCGTAATAAGTAACGGAGCTAGACTTATAGTCGCTACTATCGGCGAGAGAAAGCTAGCGTAGGAATCGGAGCTAGCGGATAGGAAGGGTAAGGCGGTACGCGGTCTAAGTATATATAAAGGCGTATTTAGAATAGCTAAAGTCGACTAAAGCACTTATAACGGCATTAGCGGATATAAGGGATAAAGGCATAAGTAAAGGATACGGTTATATTCCTATAGGGAGGCAAAGATCCTCCCTAGTATTAAACAAAGCTATAAACTTAGATACTAAGAGCTCTATCGCGCGATAAGGCGAGGGAGCTACGTATTTCCTAAAGATAGGGAAGAGGTAAGGAGGTCGTCTACTTCGCCCTCGATAAAGCCTTACTTACTAGCGCGAACCTAATAGCGGGGGGGAGGGGATTTAAGTAAGCGAGGGGCAAACGTACCGCTACTACGGCTACGGCTATAGCTAAAGCCGGAACCGGCGCTAGGACTAGCGCTAGGGTTAGCGCTAGGATTAGCACCGATACCCTTATTAAGGTAGGTCTAAGCGGTATAAGTAGCGGTAGCCGGCTAAGCGTAGTAAAGGTAAAGACGGTTCTTAAACCGCCGTTGCTTTTTAGCGTTAGTAAACCGGGCCCGGAATACGTCGAGCTATATTAGGTTACCGGTAGGGGATATAGGTAGGGCGGGTAAGGTAAGGCTAGTGCGAGCGGGGTTATAAGGCGGCTAGAGTTAAAAACGGGCCTTAATACGCTATTAGTTATCTTAAAGCGTAGAATATATCTTAGCCTAGGCCGTAAAGTCGTTATAGGCCGGGCACTCGACTTATAAAGCAGCGGCGTTAGTAAGTTCGATAGAGACCTTTAAATAAAGGTAAGCGACGTAAGCGGTGCCGTCGAACGATAGGTCGGCTTAAAGCTAAGTAAACTTCGAATAAAAGTCCGGCTAAAAGATATTCTTTATCGATAAGGCATTAAAGTCGGCCTCTAATTAAGCGTAGGTAAAATTAGCACTAAAAATAAGGCTAAGGTCGTCGGTAAAGGCTTTAATAATAGTATACTACTAATTAGCGAAAGACTTATTATTAAGGACGTCTTAAGGAACGCTAGTAATAATAGAAGCGGCCCGGCCGGTAAGTCGGCTAGCTACGTAGAGAATACGATCCTACTCTATAGGGTATAAGGCAGCGTCCTAACGGAGCTTAATAGTAAGGCCGTTGCGCTAGGTCCGGAAAGCCTCCTAACGTTGCTTTTAAGTGCTAGAGTCGCCGGCGAACCTCTTAAGGTCGGCTATACGGGAATAGGTAAAGGTAAAGGCAAGGGCGGGGGCAAAGGCTTAGTCTTAAGCCGTATTACGTTTAGCTAAGATAAAGAGAGAGGTTATAGCGTAGTTAAGCTAACGCTAGAGATCGGTAGCGTGCTCTTAGGCAACGGCTACGTGCTTTTAAGCGATAAGCACTCTTATATCTAACTTAACGTAAGTATTATTAAGGTAAGTAAGGGCCTCGATCTAAAGGGCGCGGAAGTCGTAAGTAGCGTTAGCCTAAATATAGGCGAATATGCCGAATATAAGCCGTTAGGCTTAAAGAAGGGCGGCGAGGCAAAAGTAGTAGGAAACGTACTCGGTCTAAGGCTTTAGGTCGGTAGGAGCTAGCGGGGTAACGGCCGGGGTAGCGGACGGAGGATCGGCCTCTATATAGTCGGTTATTATAGATTATAGGGCAATAGGATAAGATAAAGGTAAGGGAAGGGTAAGGAGGGAAATCTATATAATTCGCGTTGAGATAGCGTATCTATACTAGGAAAATTCTAATAATCGAGGAAAACCCGGTCGAAGGGGTCCGGCGAGGAGGCGGACTTACGTCGCGAAGAGGGGAGATTAAAAAAGAAAAGGGTAAGATAGCGAGATTATTAATTAAAGGCAATAGGATAAAATAGTAGATTAAACTATAAGAGAACGAGCTTAAAGGGGGGTATATAATTATTGTTAATCTACGAAGGGATATAGCTATAAACTAGATCTAAATGTCTATATATACGATATAGAGGTTACGTAGGATAATATATAATATAACCTAATACTATAATACTAAAGCTATAAAGACGTAAGGAACCGGCTAAGGAAAATAGCCTCTTTTACTGCCTCTAAAAGAGCTAGTATTTCTGCTTTTATACTCGACGTTATAACTATTGCCTATTTAGACGCTTTCTAGGCTATATAGCCTCTAAATAGAGACATAATATATCCTTAAGAGCTTTTCTAGTCGACTAAGTTATCGGCAAAGGAGGCATCGCTAGAATAGAGGAATATCTTAGCCCCTTTCTGCTTATGCCCTCCTAAGCGTAGTCCGTGGCTTTTAGTCGAGTAAAGGTAGAGAATAGCTCGGTCTACTACCTCCTAGTGCTTTATAAAGGGATTCTAGTTATACCGGGCTAGCCGGGAAACCGTAAAGGCTATATCGATCCTAGTCGAAATTGCTGCAAATAGTAGTAACCCGACCTTCTAGAGGTAAGCGTGTTTTTCTTTTTCTATTGCGTAGAAGGTCGATAGAGATAGTAGAAGCTCTTCTTCTAGCATTAGAGTAGCCGGAGCTCTTTGTTCTAGCTAGTCTAGTAGAAACTTATAAGCTACCTTATCGATATAGGCATCCTATATCAACTAGATCGTCCGTTGGCTTTTATTTCGTAGAATTCGAATGCTTAGAAACTACTTTAGTTCTCTAAGAAAGGTTATCTTATATCTTTCTTATAGACCTTGCTTTGCCTTCTCGGCTATCTATTAGTTATCCTTTCGGTAGGCCTAGATAATATCGTCTATATAAAAGAAGACGATTATAGCTCCTTTTATTATAACATAAGGCTCTTAGGGAACCTTTTTAAAGCCTAGGGTCTTAAGAGACGATATAAGGTGCTATTGCTAGAGGAGTAAAGACCTATATAGACCGTATAGGGCCTTCCGGAGCCGTATAATCCTACCTTCCTTTTAAAACCTAGGGGGCATCCGCATATAGACGACTTCGTCCTTATCTAAGGGGCAGTTTATAAAGGCGTTTACCGTATCTATTTAGTCTAATTCGAGGTCGTACTCGGCTGCTATAGCTATTAGAGCCCTAAAAGACATCCCGGCTAAGGTTATAGCTCTTATTAGAAGGGCCTCTTTCTCCTATTGATTTTCATAGACTACTAGGCGAGCTTTACACTTCTAAAGGTACCTATGTTTATCTATTTTGTAAATAAAGACCTATTTATAGCCTAGGACCTAGTAGCCCCTTACTATAGCCTATAAGACTTCTTAGCAGGAACCTATCTCTATGTGTAAGGCTAGGTGGTCTTTCTAAGCCTAAATAAACTGCTCTTTATATAGATGGTTTTACAGCTATAACTAAGTCTAAGGCGGTTCTAGGAGAGCTCTTTTATAGACCTTCTTCTTTTCTTAGGGTTTAAACAGTCTCCTAGCTATAAAAGCTCTATAGACTCTATCTTAGATACTAATCTCTCGGCTCCTCCGTTCTAGGCCTAGGTGTTTAATAGCGATAGAAGGGGTAAAATACCCCTTTTCCGAAGCTAGGCTAAGATATTCTTTATAAATAACTCTCTATTAGACCTAATTTTCTTAACCTTAAGGCCGTAATAGTTCTTTATCTAGTTTATAAAGTCCCGTAAAGCAGACTAGTTATGCTTGCTATAATAGGTCCGTAAAAACTAGGGAAAAACCATTCCTAAGAAAGCGTTATACTGCCTGCCTAAAGCTACGAGGAGCGTCGTCGTAGTAGGCTATTCCTACTTCTCCCTCTTAGATAGGTTAGCTATAATAGTAGCTATCCTATTTTTAATAAAGTCTATCGACATTTTATAAGCCATTGTATTACGTCCACGGTCGGGATGTATCTTACTTTTGCCTGGTTGGTATAATAGTAATGTCAATAGTTATAAGCCCGGGAGCGAAGTCTATTTTACTAAGACCTAGCTGCAACTTCTACTATTATTAACATTCTTTCTTCGAACCCTGCGTTAATTCGTTATTTTTTCGCTACTTTCGCTATAAGACGCCACTTTAGGCCCGGTCGCACTTTTAGCGGCTGCGCGCTACCCCCGCTTATGCTTCGATATATTAATTGATCTAAATTATACATTGGTTAGCACGGCACCTTACGGCACGGCACGGCACGGCACATTCGGCGGCGATTGACACTACGGCTTATTTAGCACGGTCGGGCAGGCCACCGTATACGTAGGGGGGTATATCGACATTTTATAAGCCATTGTATTACGTCCACGGTCGGGATGTATCTTACTTTTGCCTAGTTGGTATAATAGTAATGTTAATAAAGTCGTAGGCCCGTTTATTAAGCCTATCGCTAATATAAAGGAGGCAAGCGCCGTCTAAGTTAAACTATATGCTATCGCGGAGGAAGATACCCTATATCTTAAGTTCCTAGGCCTTATACTTACGTTAACGGTCGGAGGTAGACCCCTTTTTAGTAAAGATCGGATAGTCTACCGTCTTTCGTTTTCTAAACGACTATACTAGGGTTATCGTCTAAGACTATAATATCTTTATAGTTAAGATTATAAGGTCCTTAGCCTCGAGAAGTTACTCCCTTATAGCTAAGAGCTAATCCTTTATAGCTAAGAGCTAATCTCGTATAGTTATATATTCCTTTAACCTAGCATTTTAGTTAACCTAAGAGGCCTCCGCTACGCGAAGGGAGCGAAGACTCTCCTCGATATATATAAGAATATATCGGGTATTTAAGCTCTAAAGGTTTTCCTAGGTCTCCTACGTATTAGCGACCGGGACTACGTTATCGAACCTTTTAATCGCCTAAGCGATCTAAGGAAATTCACTAATAAACTCCTTAGTAAAGGCCTTTAGACCGTCGCCTATAGCGTTAAAGGCTATAGGTATGTCTACTATAAGGAGGAAGGAGGAGTATATAATCTAAGGTATTTATTAAGGACTATAAAAAGATTTTTCTATAGGCTATATAGGTTTCTATAGGCTAGGAAAAAATTCTTAAGGGCTTAAGGGCTTAGGGGAATGATTTCTTAAGGGTTACGCTTAGGTCGCGACGATTAAAGGGATAAGGTAATAGAGCTGCTAGGACTGTATTTATAAAGCTAGGGATCGCGACGGGGCGCAATAGGAGATAGAATAAACTATTACGGCACTAGGTAATAGCTAAATAACCTTATTATTCTATAAAGAGGAGAATAACTATATAGGCTAAGGGCTTGTTTATATATAGGACTTTATATCACGTGGTATATTACTATATACTATGTTATATAATATAGTACTATAATACTACTCTTCTATAAGCTCTCGCAGCTGCTCGCTAAGCTACTCGCAACCTATAAAGCTATAGGTCCTATAGTAGCTTTATTAATAGCGTAGACGGCACGCCCTAAAGCCAAGCAAATGCCGCCGCTATAAATCCCTTTTTAAGTCTCGAAGCGCACTCTTTCGCTACCTTAGCGAAGGAACTATATAAAGCGTACGTAGACTTCCTCCTAAACCGTTATATCTTAAGCCCGGCATATACTACTAAAGCAGGTTAATTGCAGGCACTATAAATCTTACTTCGACTCTTAAAGCGCACTCCTCTATTACCTCGCTAAAGGACATTGCTACCGGAAGCCTTTATAAGCTTCCTCTTAGCCCGTTGCTTAATAAGGCAACCGATTCTCCCTTAACCGATAGTCTCCCTAGCCCTAGCTTGCTATATAGCTACTCTCTTATTACCGTAGAGTAGGAGACTACTATACGAAGCCTATATAGGCTTCCTCCCCGCCGGTTACCTAGTAGTTACCCTCGCCCTAGTAGACGCTTTTACGTTTACTCTTTGTTTTTCTAAGTAGCGGCCTAGCACTCTTCGTTCCGTATAGCTAGCTTAAGGCAATAGTATAGCAGCTAGCCTTACGAGCTATAAAGAAGAAAGACTCTTAAGAGATAGCCTTATAAGCTTCCTCGCGAGCTGCTTTAACCGCTTCGTCTAGCCCCGTTGTTCTGCCCGGCCCTTCCTTTGTGTATTCTCGCTGCTTATTGCTTTGCCCGACTTCCTAACGCTCCCTTCCTTCCTTCGCTTATTGCGTTACGCTCTTTAATCGTTGCTCTCTCGTTGCTTTATTGCTCGTTGCTTATTGCTTATAATACCGTAAGCAACGAGCAATAAAGCAACGAGAGAGTAACGATTAAAGAGCGTAACGCAATAAGCGAAGAAAGGAAGGGAGCGTTAGGAAGTCGGGCAAAGCAACGAGCAGCGAGAACACACGAAGGAAGGGCCGGGCAGAATAATAGGGCTAGACTATAACGGGGTTGTTCCGAGTAGGCATAGAGGAGGTCTTAGAAAGAGGTAGAATAATACTATAGAGGGGGAAAAGGGAGAGAGTATAGGCGTAGCCCTCGCCGGCGCGGACTACCTAAATATACGCAATCTAGTTACGTATACTAGATAATAATACTAAGGTCTAGACCCTTATATTAGCCCCCTGCCCTAGCTCTTTTAGAGCTACCTTCTGAGATACTTAAAGCCGTACCTTAACGCACGACGGACGTTATATACGGACTACGTAGTTAAAGCGAAACCTATACTAAAACGCATAGCCGAAAACACTATATAGAGTAAAGCGGCACGCAGCTATAAACGCGGATATAACCTTCCCGACTCCTTTATCGTAATAAACATTAGTAGAACCGTATTTTTAGCTTTTTAAAACGCGGGGAAGCTTATTTTCCTAATAAGCAGAAGGACTACTTTAAGTAAGGCCGGTTTTTCTTCTCCGGCTCGTGCGCTTCGTACGCCTAAGTGCTCTTAAGGGCTCGCCTTATAGCGACTAGCTCTTTATCTCTAAGCGCGTATCGCTATTACCTATCTGCTTTTCCCGCATAGGGCTATACGGGCGTCTTTCTTTTCGCTACGGTCTCCCGGGCGTAGGCAATATCCCCTTTCTTATCGCCCGCCTTCGCCGTGCCGAGCATAGTAGTATTCCTAATATTTATTACTTAAGTCGTCCGGTCGTATCCCGCTTATAGGCGTACTACCGTTCTCATCCGTATACGTGCTTCTTCGTGCGTATTCTATATATTCTATAGTTATAACTACACCTTACTACCGTCTTAAAGGTCGTGCTTAATTTCGTAGGCATTACTTATACTAAAGCTAAAGCAGGAGCTATTAGCGTTAATAACGTATATCGTTAGCTCTTAACGCACTTAAGGCTTCTATATATAGGCTCCTCCTATAGCCCTTAAAGCGGAGACGGTAAAGTCCTTCCTTCCGGTTAATAAAGGAAAAAAGACAGAAAGTGTTAGCAGGGCTCTACTGCGTAGAGCGGCCGGAAGGTAAACCTATTGCACTAATTGGGTTAGGTGCATTAGGTTTTATTCTCTTGTCTTACTAGCTAGAAAGGGGGAAAAGGGGGCCCCTTTATACGTGCTGTAAAGAGCCTGCCCGGCTTTAGCCGGGCGCCTAACAGAGCCTTGTTGGGAGCACGTGACCTAGCCACTAACGCTGTTATCCGGGTTATAACGAGGCTATTGCCCGGGTTATAACGAGGCTAATAACGGCGTTGTCGTCGGGTCATTAGGGGTTATAACTTATAACCCCTTTTCTCCTTATATAACTAGATCCGACCGGAAAACAACGTTGCAATAAAGAAGGGAGAAATACATGTTAGGCTAAAATGCCTAGTAAATATAAATAATAAATATAAATCGCAAAAAAAAGATTAAAAGAGTATATTTAGGCCGGAATAGAACGTAACCGGTGCGACGTAGGGTCGAAGCAGGGCCGGGATATATTATTGCCGGGTCGAAGCAGAAAAATAAGGAATAAAGGGAAATAATAAACATACTAGCAGTCTTTAAATAAAGGATAAGAATAAAGACGTTATCTCGGGGACTAGGGAGTATCTAAAAGGGTTAGCTAGCCGAACTCGTTAGTCTTATTATCCTCTTCGCTTAGAACGTAGCCGTATTATCGTCCGGAGCCTTATATACGACCTCTCGCACCGCCGCGTTGGTTAAAGTATTGCTATTCGGGGCGGCGTGCGAGGTGCGTCTTAAGGCACGAGCGAAGGTCGGAAAACAGCTCTTCTACTCGTTCGGCTAGGCGAAAGAGGGCTTATTTAAGTTCCGGAACGCCTCGACAGGCGTTCGTTATAGCTATTTGCAAAGGGACGTTATCTTCCGGGTCTCCTATAAAAGCAGGGGTAAGGGCACGTTGGCAAAGCTATAACTTATTAAATAGTAGCTCGAGCACTTCTTAAAGGGGCTTGCCGGGATTCTACATCCGAAGCTTCTAAAATAACGTTATAGTCTACTCCGTAAAGTACTATCGCTAGTTAATATCGAAACGGCGTTTAAGGGCATCGTATACTGCCCGGAACGTAGCCGTAGACTAATTAATCTACCGGATATAGTAGTCCTCGGCACGGCCGGTAAGGATTTAAACAACTAGTCTGTAAAATTAGCCTAGTGCGATTCGGAGGCTATAGTAGGTCCGTATAAAAAGCCGGACCTTATCGTCTAAGATATTATATAGCTCTCCTATATAGTTATAGTCCTTCCTCTAGACCTTAGCGAATTGCATTACGAGGTTCCTATCGGTAGGGACGTTCGGGACCTCGGGAGGTGGTATTATTGTGTATGCCTTAAGGGGGAAGACGGGGACGGGAGCAGTAGTAGGGACGGAGCCTTAGGGAACGGCGGTAGGAACGGCGGTAGGAACGGCGGTAGGCTAGAACGGCTGAGCAGTCGGGACGAATTTAGGGTGCCGAAACTAGTGACTTATCGGATAGACCGTATGTTGCGGAGCCTAGGGAACCTAGGGAACGAACGGGCTAGGAATAACTAGCGGAGGCGGGCCGGGAATAACTAGCGGCGGGATAATAGGCGATAATACGGGCAACGATATTCTTACGGCTCTTTAAATAGCGGAAGCTAGGGCTAATAAAGGCGCAGCCGTTAAAGCAGCGGTAGGAAAAGACGATAGCGGAACTAACGATGCGACGGCGGCGGCAGCAGCTGTTTGTTTAGCATAAGCTGCTATTCCGATGTTAAATTAGGTCGTTAAGAACTCGTTAGTAGGCTAGATTAGCGGCTCGTCGAATTCTAGCAAAGCGGCTAATTACGCCGCGTTCGAGCCGGTCTAACGGTCGTTTCGACGTTTTAGAAAGATCCTACGCCTTCTTAAGAGGGTCTTTAGCGCCTTCGTATATTCCTTCTAGACTTTATTCTACGTTGCCTCTATCTATCCTTCGAAGTGTTCCTAGAAGTCGTCGAAGAGCTAGGGGCCGTTGATATAGACGCTATTGTCTAAGACGGCGAGGAATCGAGCCGTATAAGTCGTAACGGCGATAATATTATCGTCGTCCGGCGTAACGTCTGCCTCCTAACGGCTTATATCAATATACTTATAGAACAGCTTATATACGAGGTGGCTAAAGGGGTTCTCGTCCTCCGGGAATAGTGTCTAGGCCGAGGTTGACATTGTATTCTTGTTTTAAAGGAAGCTTAGGGCAGTAAGCGGACTGTGTGTAATGCCGGGCTTAAGGGAGCAAGCGGACTGTCTTATAGTGCCGGGTCGGAAGACGGCGGGGTGTTAATCGTACGTAAGGGTCTTTACGCGAGGGTCGTAATTAAATGGCTCGTGTTAATCGTATATCCCGTAGGCTATCGGGAGTATTTTAACGGGTTCGCGAGGGGGTCTTCGCGATAGGGTTAGCGTCGTAAAAACGCACTATTCCTTAATAGCATAGGCTTCGTTAAAGCGGTTCCTTTAAGGGTAGCTGTTTAACACCCTTGTTAGCGTTATTAAGGCACTCTTCTTAATAGTTATAGGCTTCGTTAAAGCGGTGATCCGTTAAGGGGAGCTTAGGAAGTCTCTTTAGCGGCCTGCGAAAGCTATATCGCTTTAGTTCGGGAAGGTTCTTCGTTCTTAGCACAAACAGCCCTCTCTAAGTGTACGGATTAGGATCGTAGGTTAAGTTGACTTAGGGTTAAATAACTATTCAATCGGATCCGTCGTACGTTCGAGGGTTAAGGAGTCTATCTCTTCTACCTAGCTTATCTATAATTCAGCGTTTTAATTACTAATTAGTGTTAGCAGGGCTCTACTACGTAGAGCAGCCGGAAGGTAAACCTATTGCACTAATTAGGTTAGGTACATTAGGTTCTATTCTCTTATCTTGCTAGCTAATATCGAACGCTAGGCAGTCGGGTTCTCGACATTTAGGTAATAGCAATTAAAAAGGGAAGAGAGGCTCTAAAGCTTAAACAGCCTGCATAAAGGGATTAGAAGCTGCAAAAGGATGCAAAACACTAAGACTAATAGCTCTTGTCTTTTCCAATAAGGAGGGCTAACTAGTCTCTATATATAGGGAAATCCCTCGGACGAAAACAGCCGCGTAGACCTAAGGAAAAGAGGTAAAAGAAAGAGTCGGACGGAGTCGCCGGTCGAAAGCGCCGGTCGCAAACAATAAATCATATCCGTACGATAAATAGTCATACAGTTAGTAAATAAATAAGCAGCCTAGTGGAAGACTAGTGAATTCCACGGTAAATTCTACGGTAGAAGCCGTAGCTATATAAAGGAATTCTACGGTAAAAGCCGTAGAAGAGAATTAGAATTCTATAGTAGAAGACCGTAGAAAGGAATTAGAATTCTACGGTAAAAGAACCGTAAAAGGGAAGGGGAATTCTATAGTAGAAGACCGTAAAAGGGAAGAGATTTCATAGGTAAAGTCCGTATAAATAACCGTAAAATCACCGTAAAATCACGGTGAAATATAACCGAAGAAAAGTAGGTAACTACGCCCGTGGAAGTACGAGGTAATGCCTGTAGAAGCCCGTAGAATTCTATAGTAGAATCTAGGGAAGAACCGGGGATTTCCCGGTAGAAAGTAAATAGGGAAGACGATAATATTAATATACCCCCCTAGCTAGAAGGGAATAACTTCCGGCTAGTTAGAATTATTATCGACTTCTTCTTAGATCTTAGAAGAAATATCCGTAAGTCGAAGCTAGCGAAAGAACGTCTAGAAACGTTATCGTAGAAGCAATTTAGTTAATCCATCCGCAACCATCTAGTTAAAAGGTATATATTTAATATTAAAAGTATTACGTAAGAATTCCTATCGGGCCTAGTAGTTATAAATTTCAACGTGCTTTAAGGCGGTCTAAACCTTTAGAATCTCAGCGGAAACTAAGCGGATTGTCTAAGTGTTATTACACTAAATAGTAAGAACCGGAATATCTAGCTATAGAGAAATATCGTTAAATAAACGAAGAATAGAAATCAGTTCTTTCGCGGTAGAAGAGACTATAAGAAGTTCGGCTTTAGTAGAAGAAGTAGTAACCGTAGATTGTTTCTAAGCACTCTACGCGATTAGACCGTTAAATAGGCTAATAAAATAGCCCTTAGAAGAATAATAAGTATCCGGGTCGTTAGCGTAAGCGGCATCGGAAGCTACTACGAGTTCTTATTCGTCTATATCTAAAAACTTAATCGTAAGGAAACGCGATTTATATAAGTAAGTCACTAAGCTTTCTGCGAGCTTAATATAGAGCGTAGACGGGTTCTATATATACTCCGCTAATAAATTCGACGATTTTACGGCGTCGAGACGGGTAAAAATAGTCGCGTAATTATAAAAACCGACTAAAGACTAAAAGTAGTGGATTTAGTTATCTATAGCCTATCCCTAGTGTTTCTCTAGCTTCTCGGGAAGTAGGAGTAGGCAAAGGGTCGAAATAGGCCGTAGAACCGTAAAAGCAGGGATTAAACTAAACTTAGAAGCAATCTTATCTAGGTAAACGTCCTAGCATAACTATAGCTTTCGCTACTTACGGTCTTAGATAATCCTTATCCTAAGGAAATAGGTAAGCTTTCTACGGTTAGTAACTATATACTTCTGCTTAAAGCGACGGATAAAATCGTCTATAGCCTTATAGTGCTCCTTACGGAAAAGGATAATAATATTATCTATAAAGAAGAATATAATAATACTACTCGTAGTAGATATAAAAATGCAAAGATCTTCCGTACTTTACTAAAGGCCTAGTTTAGTAAGAGACCTAGACAATTCCTATTGCTAAAAAAGCGGCGAACGGCAAAGCCTGTATAAAGCCTTTATCAACCGAATTATAAAACTAAATACCTTAAATCCGTCTAGGAAGTAGACATATACTTCTTTATCTAGATCGGCATTCGTAAAGGCGTGAACCGCGTTAAGTAAGCGGGTTTTAGTGCTAAATTTAGCGGCAATAGCAATTATAATGCGAAAATTTCACGCTATAAGCGTCGCGGCGTATATTTCTTTTCCGCTAAACGGTTAAAGATCTCCTCGCACATAAAGGCGAGACTTAAACTTCCTAAGGTAGCCGTGCTTATTAAACTTATAATCGAATGCCTATATTAATAGAAGAGGACGCACTAGCGCGTTCGCTCTTAGGGTAGGCGAAGGAAAGAAGGTCTTCCGCTATTTTAAAGAGTCCTATTTAACTACTCTAGCGGCTTTAAACTTAGGTCTAAACGGATGCGTCTCGAGATTAGACTAAACCCTTAGAAGCGCGGGTAAATCCCGTTTGTGTATCTTCCTAGGTTTAAGAGAAGTAGCGAATACAGCCGTAAAAGCGGTGCTATTAGCCGGTAGATGCCTAACGTAGGCGAAAGCGGGATATCGACCCGAAAAACGGTTTAAATAAGCAGGGCGTAAATCCCCTATAAACCTCGTCGTTCGTAGACTATCTATAGGAATAGTATTATCGTAATCTATAGACCGAGAAGTAGCTTAAGGCAACTATACCTTAAGTCGGTCTATAGGTTCTACGGTTGCAGTAGGTAAAAGAGTAGAAATGTCGGGTTAAAAGTCCTATGCATTCTTAAAAATATCCTCCGGCGGTTCTAGGGTTTAGTTAGGAGTCGGGAGTTAAGGATTGCCTTCGGCTAAAACGTCTACTATAATAAAATGCTTATTAGGAAGCACTATTAGCGTTAACTAGAATTCTGCCTTATCCTACTCTTCTTCCTATGCAATGTGTAGTGGAAATGCCGGTGATAATACCTATATTAGCGGTTCGGATGCCTTAAACGCGGTAAAAAACTAAGTCTTATTAAACGTTATATTACGAACTTAACGAACCTCCTGTCTCTATAGGATCTATATACGAAAAATATTAGTAAAATTATATCTAACTAAGTAACTAACCTCCGCATAAGGTTCTTACTTAAGATTACGTTTCTATGTGTTAGTTAGGGCCTTAGTAGTTAGTAGGTAGGCTTTATAGCTAAAAGCTTAAAGATAATCGAATCGTAATAGTTAGGGAAGGAGAAATGCCGGTATATTCCGGTCGTAATCCCTTAACTAGTCGTAAAGGATCTCTATTAGGGAAATCCACTTCGATAGAAATAACGTAGAGGAAGCTGCCTATCGGGCTAGAATCCGATTATATAAATACACCGTAGTTTTCTACGTTTCTATCTATAAATGCTCGGGCAAATTTGCTTTAATCCTTATAGATCGAGCTTTCGTAGATACTACCCCCCTAGCTCGTTCGGCAGCGCCGTTCTAAGCGGGTGTATAGGGTGTAGTAGGCTTATTATAAATGCCCTACTAGTTAATAAGGTCTTAAAAATCGTATCGAAGGGCTCGGTCGTTATCTCGATAGATTATACCGATAGAAAGTAAGAACTATCGGGAAATATACCGACCTAGGCTCTTAAAACATAAAATCAGCTCGTCTATAAAGGCGTCTAGAAGCGTATATAGGAAAATAAGCTTCGTATAGTTATCCTTTATAAGAAATGCAACGTTCTTATTATTATAACTCTTATATATAGAAAAGATATTACGGTATAGGACCCTAATAGGTACGTACCTATATAAATGCGGGTTAACCCTAGACTACGCTAATATTGCCCTACTATATTTTACAGGTATTTTACGGGCATTTTATAGTTATAGCACGGTAATTTTATAGTAAAATCTAGCATAGGTAAACCCCGGCATTACGCTACGACTCTACGGCTATTTCGCAACGCGTATTATAGGGATTTTACTATAATACGTAAAGCGTATAATAAAGGTAAATCACCGCGTTAAGGCATATATAGGGAGAGGATTACGTATATACGGTAATA
This sequence comes from Ophiocordyceps sinensis, assembly GCA_012934285.1. Taxonomy (NCBI): domain Eukaryota; kingdom Fungi; phylum Ascomycota; class Sordariomycetes; order Hypocreales; family Ophiocordycipitaceae; genus Ophiocordyceps; species Ophiocordyceps sinensis. The sequence continues at coordinate 1,591,526 of JAAVMX010000007.1, forward strand.
CGCGATTAGGCATTATTAGGGATATTCCCTAGGGAAGCTATAGTAATGCGCTGGGATTTTATAGTAAAACCCTAGATAGCAATATAGGCATATAACGGGTATCTTCCCTAGCCTAAGAATAGAAGGGATAAGTAATTATTTTCTATATTATTTAATAGTTAAAAACCTACTTTACCTTATACTTGCCTTCGCAACCGGTAGATAGTCTATTACTAGTAGAACTATTAGCCGGCCTAACTCCCTTCCTAAGCCTTATTGCGGCTAGTAGTATCCTATCTTTTCGATAACCCCCGTAGTATACTAATTATATTAGTCTATTGCATAATAAATAGTAGTAATTCTCTTTCCTTAATTCTAAACTAACTTTAAGAGCGCCGCGAGTTTAAAGCCCTATAGTGCTAAGAAGAGAGGAAGCATAGACTTATGCCGATCGAGTACTATATGCTAGAGGATATCTTCTAAAGAAGAAAACTCCTACTTATATATAGCTAACTCCCGAAAGCCAACTAGTTCTTTACCGAACGACTTCTCCGGGATCTTTAGGAGGAAGTAGACGCCCGGACTAAGGAAGCCTAAGCGGTACGAAGCTTCTACGCTAACTACTCCTAATACCCTTTCGACGGATCTTATCTACGAAGGTTATATAGCGAACTTCCTATTAAATTCCTAAATAGCTAGCGAAAAGACACCCGGCTAATCTAATAGGAAATCGCTAGTTTTAACTCCTCCCTTAGAAGATAATGCCGAGACGCGCTCTTCCGTCGTATTAACGAGCTACGGTACTACCTTAACGGACGCCTATATAAGATAGAACTAGACCTTAACCCGCCGGCCGGTAGCTCCTATAGATCTACGGAGTCCTAACCCGGCCCCGCCCTAGCGTTAAGCCCGGCCTAAGCGCTAGCTCTATAGACCGGAACGATACCCGCGCTGGTTATAATAACCGAAGATATACTCGCCCGGCTGCTAGACCGTCTATAGATAGGGATATCTTATCCTATAGGATGACTAAACGGCGCCGGCGATCGTATACTAAATAAGCTTACGCCTTAGATCTAAGCCGAAGACGTCGGATTTTTTAATCCGGCTAGTCTATTCGACGCCTTATTTAATACCCTTTAGGAGACCGAGAAGACTATTACGTACTAAAGCGTCGAGAGATTTATCGACGCCCTTAAGAGGGTTGCTATCCGCGGGACTAAGTACGCCGACGAACTAGCCGCCTTAGTCCCTAGCCTCCTTAGAGGAACCGCGATCAAATAGTACTCCGGAGACCTCTCGGAGTTAGACCGGTTATTGCTTAATACCCTAGGCCTAGGCTATAGGGCATAGTGCTAGAAGCTTAGGACTCGCTTCGCTACCCAGCCTAAAGTCGTAGTATAGGCGCTTTAAAAGGAATACTTTTCTATTAAGGATATTATTAGCGGTGCTGACTTTCGTAGATAGATATCGCGCTTAAAGCGGAAGGCTAAAGCAGCCTTATATACCGATTAGCACCTTACTATAATAGTCTATTAGCGGCTCGACACCTTGCTTTAAGAATCCTTTAGACGGCCTATAAGAGCCGACGACCTTAATAGTTAGGTTATAGAATACGAACGGACGATTCCCTAGCTTTAGACTAAGCTTATAGCCGGATCTTAAGGCAAGCTAGCTAATAAGCTAGCCGCGAAACCTTAATAATCCGCCGGAGGTTAGCGGCTAAACTACGGCTAACGTAATACGTAGGGATCGCTACGATCTAATTCCGCGCCGCGATCCGAGTATAGCACTAGAGCAAGCGGTTAGCGTTTAAATAAGCCTAACGCTACTAACCCTAAGAAGACGCTAACACTAGCCGTACGAGTCCCTCCCGCTTTAGCAATAACGCCCGCGCTTTAACCTTAGTCTAAGCCTAAGGACCCGCCTACGACTAAACCTATAAACGGTTCTAAAGATAACCCTATCGTTATTAACCTCGCTTAGGAAATCGAAGCCGGAGCAACTAACGGCGGAGGAGCTTACCTACCCTAGCACGTTATTAACTAGATTCTTTATGCCTACGAAGACGACCTAAAGCCGAGCGGCGAGCTAGACCCTATAGACGTAGACGAAAAGGATAAGCCCGACTATATTAACTTTACGACGGACGATCCCTTGCCTATAGGGCCTCGCATTATCCTTACCCCGATCGGCGATATACTAATCGTATAAGCTACGCCGTTAAGGCCCGCCGACTTACCGGATAGGCTATCCCGCTTTACGTACGCTTATATTATAGTATACGGTAAGGACGGGCCTACTAACTAATATAAAGTATACGTTAATACTAGCGCCGATCGTAGTTGCGTTTATCTAGACTTCCTCGCTAACTTTAAAAACGTCTCGGTCGACTTTACTAAGAAACGCCCTTTTACCGGAATCGGTAGCGCTACTACGGAGGGATAGGCCGACTTCGATATATATATCCCCGGTAAGATTAATAGAGACCTCATAGTTAGCGCTATACGAGTTAGCGCTTAGATTAACCTTAAGCAGCCGACTAGGTTATTGCTCAGCTAATCCTAGAGCATCTTATATTAAGTAGACGTTATAAACTTATCGAGCTACGTAATTATCGGAGCCTACGGTAACTTATCCGTCGACGCTCGTTTAGAATAAGATAGACCCTAAGTCCGTAGAACCGTCTATAGTATAGCGGATATCTACGTTCCGCCCGGTATAACCGTAAGTCTTCCGGTTAATATTAAGGACCTTCCTACTAATAAGGACCTAATGTTTTTCCCGATAAAGATAAAGCTCGCCTATAGCCTATTTTCTAAAGGCTAATCCTTAGTTATAGTAAATACCGGCAGTCGTACGATAAGGATTCGTAAAGGGCAATAAATTAAAACTATCGTTAACCTTTACGACTAAATCTAGTTTATAAATATCGGTATGTATACTACGATCCTTAATTCGTCTTTAGACGGCTAGTCTGCTTCGGAATCCTCCGAAGACTAAGACGACTTAGAGTTAGCCGAAGCGCTAGATATCCCCGACGGGAAACCACCCCTATAGGATAGCGGCCTTAACTAGCATCTTAAGCTCGGCATCGAGCGCGAGACCTCGTTTCTAAAGATCGAGTCGAAGGACGGAGTAAAAATCTACGCTACCGACCCTAAGTTTGCCGAGAAAATCAAGCAGTTAGCCGATAAATTCCCCTTACTTTAGACCGACTAAGGTACTATTAAGGTCTACCCGGATTATTATATAAAGATCCCGCTCGCCGATAATTAGCACTAAAAGAAGATCGCGTCTTATATATACCCTTTAAACTAACGGGATAGGGAATATATCGACGAGATATATAATAAGCTATACTAAAAAGGCCGAATAGAATAGGCTATAGAAGCGACCCCCTTCGCCTCCCCGGTCTTTATCGTATAGTAAACCGTTAACGGTAAGGAAAAGCCTTAAATAGTCGTCGACCTACGTGCGCTTAATAACGTCGCTATACCCGATAGTTACCCTATACCGCTTTAGGCCGATATAATCTAAAAGCTCTAGGGAAAACGATTTATCTCCGCCGTTAACGCCCGATCCTTCTTTTACTAGTTCCTTATCTACCTCTACTATCGCGAACGCTTTATAATAGTTTCCTACTAAGGGCTAGAACGCCCTACGGTAGCCCTAATAGGATATAAAAACTCCCCCGCGTACGTCTAGCGATTTATAGACTAGATCCTCCGGGACTATATAGATTACGCGGCCGTGTATATCGACGATATTATTATCTTCTCCGATTCCGCCGAAGAGCACCTCGCCTACCTTACGGCGATCTTCTAGCTATTCGCCGACTATAACCTCGCCCTATCCGCGCTAAAGTCCTTCCTTAAGTACCCTTCCGTATAGCTGCTAAGCTTTTAAGTCGACGGCATCGGCCTTATAAATATAGACGAAAGGGTCCGCGTATTACGCTCTATCGCATTCCCTAATACCCTATAAGCCCTTAAGAAATAGATCGGCCTACTTAACTAATTACGATACTTAGTCGCCTACTTCTTATAGTATATCGAACTGCTATAGCGACGTAAGATAGACGAGCTTAAGTCCGCTTAAGACGAAGGAAAGCTACCCTCTAGGTAAGCCTAAGTCCGCTTTACCGCGAATGCTAAGTTCGATCTAACGCTAGAGGAGCTTTAGGCATTTTATAATATTACCGACGCCTTTACCGCCGACGTTAAACTCTATTACTTTAACCCGAAGAGCTAGCTATTTATCTAGCTCGACGTTAGTTACGACGGTTTTAGAGTTATGCTTTTTTATATCGCTCCCGGTATAATATAGAACCCGGCGTAAGGCCCCTCTCGTATAAGCATTCGGCCTATTCTTTACCTTAGCCGCTAGCTTTAGGGAGGCGAGCCTTAATACTAGCCTATAAAGCTTAAAGTAGGATGCCTTATCTAAGCCTATCGCAAGCTTCGGTCTTACCTTATCTCTATAATAGAGCCGAAAATTATAATGCTTACCGACTACGCCGCTATATACGCGATCGTTAAATAGCAATTACTATTTATAACTAGTATAAAGAGTAGTAACCGCCTTGTCTTTATATCCTAATACCTTAGCTAGTTTCTAATCGAGGTTTATTATATTCCCGGCGCTAAGAACGTCTTAGCCGACTCGCTTTCTTAGCTACTAACGACGGAGACCCCTCCCGTCGGGCTCGGCGAGCTCGATCGGATATAAGAAGACGAGGCCCCCGTTAATAGGGTTTACCTAGTCACTAAGGCCGTTATAACTCTAGCGCTCCGCTAGGAAATTAAGGCGGGATACGCGGACGATCCCTAATAGTCTTAGATTATCGATTAGCTCGGCCCTAACGGCTTTAAGGAGGGACTTACGTTTTTTATCCTCGACGGCCTCCTTTACCTTAAAGAGACCGACGGACGGCGACGCCTCTATATCCCTAAGGCGTACGTTAAACCGATAATCGAAGACGAATACTAGCGGAAGTTCTACGCCGGCAGGCGCTATATATAGGAGGAGCTCTCCTCTAGCTTCGTAATTAGTCGGCTCTTTCGTTAAATCGACGATTTTATCGCAAAATATAACACTTATAAAAGGAACTAGTCGAACCGGCTTAAGCCCGCCGGCGAGCTAGTCCTTATCCGCACGCCGAGCGTCCCTTTCTATATAGTCGCTATAGATTTCGTTATAGGTTTGCCTAACGTCCCCTTTAAGGGTCTTTTATAAAAGACGCCTGTAGGCGAATACTTTAATACTCTACTTATAGTTACCGATAAATTCTCTAAGATATGCCTTTTGCTTTTAGGCTATAACTAATTTACTATAGACGATTAGGCATAGACCTTATACTACGAGCTTATTCGCTATAATTAAGGGATTCCTAAGCAGATTATCTTAAACCGCGACCCTAAGTTTATATCCGACTTTTAGCGTATATTATAAAAAGCCTTTAGATCTAAGCTCTTAGTCTCTACCGTATAGCACCTTTAGACTAACGGCCTCTCTAAGCGCTAGAACTAGACGGTCGAAATCGCCTTACGATTCTTTACCGCCGACTTTCCTAATAAGCGCTAGGTCGAGGCCTTCCTACCTATATAGTTCTCGCTTAATAACTCCTTCTCCGCCGTTATCTAGACTTTCTTAAGCGAGCTTGTTACCGGCTAACGTATAGACGATAGCTTACGTTTCCTTAGTGAGTAAGCCGGCGCTAGCGACCGATAGGTTCTCTAATAGTAAGCCCGCGTATCTCTCGCTTACGCTTAGGCCGCTATAAAGCGGCGATATAACGCGAAGCACCGTAAGCTTAAGTTTAAACCCGGCGATTAGGCCTAGCTTTAGCTTAGCAAAGGCTACTCTATCGCCGACGGGCGTGTCGCTAAGCTTAAGGAGCGGCGTATAGGCCCCTTCTTAGTTATAGAGCGGATCGGCCACCTAGTATACCGCCTTAATATAAATAACTCTATAAATATTCACCCTATAGTATCTATAGCCTAGCTTAAGCTAGCGGATGCACCTAACTCCCGCCCTAGCCTTAAACCGGACACCGATTACTAGGAAGTCGACTATATCCTTAATACGCGTAAGTGTAAATACAGTCGCGGCGCGGTACGTAAAGAGTTCTTTATTACTTAAAAAGGATAGCCTAGTAGTTATAATTCTTAGGTTCTTACCTAGGACTTCGCTTAGTAGGATATTATCGATAAGTTCCGTATATAATAGGAGTTACTTACTATAAAGATTACTTAGACTAAGAAGTAACGTACGCCGGCCTTCGCCGTATACGAGCCCCTTTAGCTTAAGGAGAAATCCTTATGACTTATAGGGCGTCGCTTGTAGACGTCTTTACCGGCTTGCTATAAGCGTTGCCGCGTTAACTACCGATTTTCGGCGGTTAACCGTTAGCTATCTTACCTATTCCGCGCTTTTATTTTAAATTTCTTTTTATTTTCCCCTACCGCTACGCCTCGTCGAGCTTCTTTCTCTTCGCTTATCGTTAGACGCTTTTATCTCGCTACTTCTCCCCGCGGCCTTATATAGTCCTTCGCGGTTCCTCCTATCCTTAGTAGTTGCGTTTTATCCCGCGACCCGGCATTTCGTGCCCTCTTTAGCGATTAGGTCGCCCGCTAACCTCCCTATCTTACCTTACCTAGATTTAAGCACGCTATATAAATCTACGGCAGCGAGTCCTATCTTCTACGATTGCTTAAGAGTACCGCCGCGTCCTTTACGGCGTAGAAAAACGTAAACCTTACTCTTTACTAGGATTTTATCGACGCTATTATAAGGGAAGGATATAATTGCCTATCCGGTAAGGCAGTCGACGGGCGATACTTCCCTAACCCTAACCTTCCTAAGGCCTTTACCTTTACCTTAGAGCGTCCTTATCGCTTAGCTATCCCTCTTGTATCTTCTTTAGACGACCGCTAGTCTACGCCGATAGCACGCTTTACGCTTACTCGCTTTTATCGCGACTTAGCGGGGCGCTTTCTTCCTAACGCGGCCCGGCCCTCTTTGCCTATAATACTCGAAGGATTTACAGGGAATATCTTTTACATAACGGACGACCTTGCCGGAAACGCCTTTAGTATAGCTTAGCTTACCTTAACGCTAGCCGACGCCCTTACTACGGCTATATCTAAAGCCCTCTCCCTAGCCGAAGCTATAGAAATCTAAGCTATCCTCCGTATTGTTTAGCACGCTAGGGCTATTACCGCGTATATAACCGCGGCTAAAGCGGCCTTCGCCGCTTCTAGGACTCTAGCGACGCCCGTAGCCCCGCTTTTTAGACAATACGTCTAGCGTACGTCTAGCATACTAGCCGGCGCCCTTCGTTCCTCCCTAGCCGACGCTAATAACTCGCTGCGTAAACGATAGGACGTATTACCCGATAATATCTTCGCGGTTTCCTATACTACGCTCCGTCGTCGTCGCTATAACGATATAGCCCGCTTTACTTTTATCGCTACGTCTGCCCTACTAATACCTTTACGCTTATAGATCGTCGAGCATAAGATCCTAACGCACGACGCTATTATATCCGCCGCCGTTATTTACTTAAGCACTTTTATACTACTTTACGGGAATACCGCTATTGCTATTACTCTAGCGAGCCTTTTTGCCTATACTTAGTGCTAAATCGGCGATAACCTTACCTTACCGGCATTCGCCGCTATAGCCGGGCTGCCGAGCTTTTTACTCGTCTACTTTAATATACCGACTATACTAATCGACGATAGCGCCTTCGCCGCCTACGTCCTAGCGTCCGCCGCCTTAGCAATCTTAGCTAGTAGGATAGCCGCGGTAGAATTCGCCGCTATATACTAAATACGGCTAGTCGGTAATAGATTCGCCTTAGACCTATCGGTCCTTATAAGCTCCCCGCTTATAGGCGATACGCGCGTTACTATTCGCGTTACGCTAGTCTTATTCTCTATTAGCCGCTATAGTAACCTATAGATTGCGCGCGTTAGTAAACTATCCGCCGCTAACCCGCGCGGCGTCTTTATCTACGACGCGGTAGTGCTTACCGCCCTTTCTTAAGAAGATTAAGCTAAATATTGCTCGTTAAATAATCCGCGCCCTTACGCGCGTCCGTCTACTATCGGGATATAACGCACGGTATCCCTAAGAGCATTCGCTATAGCCCTTATTGTTATTACCGGCGATAAGGTCCCTCGCGATAAGGCCCCTAGCGCCGCTAGCCTTACCCCCGCCTAGCCGGGCTTATCCTTTATTCGCTTAGTCTCGCCCTTTCGGCGTTTTTCCTTTCTCTTCTAGCCGTTTAATATAGCTTTTCTATCTTAGCGTTTGCTTTATTATTTTAGCTATATAATACGGCTTTATACTTATCTTTCCGCGTCTCGCCTTGTCTATTGCCGCGTTTTGCCTTATCTATCTAATCCCTTTAAGCTCTATATTCGTTTAGCGGTCGCCGCTTAATACTCGCCTTCCGCTATAGCACCCCGCCTGCTTTACGTTAGCTATTTAATACGGTTTCTCGCCTTCGTCGCCCGCCGTTTTAATATAACGGTCTACCTGCTTTATGCCGGTCGTCTAATATAGCCTTCGCCCTTTCCTTACGCGCTTTATCTCTACTCGACCGTTCTTATGTCCCTCGTTCTTATGTCTATACTCTACGTTTTATCTCCCGTCGCTTAGATCGCTTCCTATCGATCCGTAAGCACTATAAGGGCGTAGTATATCTCTTTAAGGTAGGCATTTATTACGGTATAGGACCTTAATAGGTATATACCTATATAAATATAGGTTAACCCTAGACTACGCTAATATTGCCCTACTATATTTTATAGGCATTTTATAGGCATTTTACGGTTATAGTATAGTAATATTACGGTGAAATCTAGTATAGGTAAACCCCGGCATTACGCTATAACTCTACGGCTATTTTACGACGCGTATTATAGGGATTTTACTATAATACGTAAAGCGTATAATAGGGGGAAATTACTACGTTAAGGCATATATAGGGAGAGGATTACGTATATACGGTAATACGCGATTAAGCATTATTAGGGAGATTCCTTAGGGAAGCTACGGTAATACGCTAGGATTTTACGGTAAAAACCTAGATAGCAATATAGGCATATAACGGGCATCTTCCCCGGCCTAAGAATAGAAGGGATAAGTAATTATTTTCTATATTATTTAATAGTTAAAAACCTGCTTTACCTTATACTTGCCTTCGCAACCGGTAGATAGTCCGTTACTAATAGAACTATTAGCCGGCCTAACTCCCTTCCTAAGCCTTATTGCGGCTAGTAGTATCCTGTCCTTTTGATAACCCCCGTAGTATATTAATTATATTAGTCTATTGTATAATAAAAGACATCGTAAAACACCTTAAAAAAGGGAAACGTCGCTTTAGAAAGCGGCGGTTCGCGGTTAATAATTCGTTTAGCCTACGTAAGTTTATAGGACTTATAGGGGATTATCTTATCGAAGGTCACCGACTATAGTATTCCGAGAGCTTTTAAAAGCGCCTTATTATTCGGATGTCTAAATCGTTAGTACTAAAGAGAAAGTTCCTCTATACTTATTAGTATAGACTCTAGCTTAGTGACTAAAAAAGGTGCTATAACCGGGGTTTCTACGGTAGAATCTATAGAAGGAATAGAAGCAATAATTAAAAGCGTAGTAGAAGGCGTTAACGGGTTATACTCGATGATATACTAGTTGTAAATTAGCTCTATTATGCAAATTATACGGGTTAATAAAGAGATTACGCTAGTCTACGGGTTCTACGAAAGATTCGCCTTATAAAGAAGACGAAGTAAATAAAGGGACGTATAAAAGGACGGGATGTATACTACCTAACTAAGTTAAAAAGTACCCGTCGAGATGCGTATAAACACCGTGCCTATCCTAAGAATTAGAGTGCTTCTACTGCCTACGAGTGCGTACTTAAAAGAAGGCTAGAAGTTATAGAAACGCTCCCTATTATTGTAAATATGTCTATTAGACCCTAAATCTATAATAAAAGAATCCCTTAGCGGGTATTCTATAGTAGTCTATAGAACAACTAGTAGTAAAAAGGTCGTAAGAATATTAGCGGCAGCCGTAGCTTATACTGTCTTTATCTTAGTCGGATTGTTCTTCCGCTACTCCTCGTCGTAAAGAAGTGCCGCGTTAACTTTAGCCTTATTAGCCGGAACCTTAAGGTAGTCGTCTATAGTCTTTTAGACGTCCTTATCGGGTTTCTAGGATAGAAGTCGAACGGAAGGGTTAAAGTAATAATACTATCGGAAATAATATCGTTCTCCGTAAATACACGGCGGACTATCCTTCTTTTTGCCTTTATCCTTATCCTTATCTAAGGACGCAGCTGCTAAAGTAGTTGCCGATTTATTAGTAGATTCCGCGGCTAGGGGCTTTATTCCCTAGCTTTAGAATTTCGCAAAAGCGTTAGTCTTTAGCGCTTTAGTCGTAGCCTTTAAGGCCTACGAGCGCTCGAAAAGTTCGGATATCTTAAATCCGTCGGGGAAAGACTATTCTTATCCTAGCTTATTTAGGCGGGCATCGTCCTCTATCTTATTTATCTAGTATTCCGCAAAAGGGCTAGAAATTAGCTAAATAGCCTTAAGAAAAAGCTATATAGACCGGAGACCTTCTGATTCCGGCAACTTAATTCGCCGGGCATCGGTAAGGACCTTCTATTAGTTAAAAATCTATATCGTAATATCCGTCCGGTCTAGTGCCTTTAAAATAGTATAGAACTACGCGAGAATAGTCTTCTATTGCGTCTATAAAGTCGGCTTTATACGCCGCTATAGTAAAGCTAATTCCTTAGAAACCTTATGTTCGTCGGCAATTATTAAGTAATAGTTCCCGATATTCTAAACGATAAACTGCTAGATTAACGTAAGAGATTTCTATTAGTCCTTATAGGCTTAAAGCAACGTGCGATACTAGGAAAAGAGAAACTTAAACCTCTTAAGTTCTTCTATAGATAAACTAGCAATATTAGCAATAGTCGCGTTAACTATTCTAGCTATTAGTTCTATAGGAAGAGGCAATAAGGGTTTCTAAAGTTTAGGCGTAATAGAAGGATCGATTTTCTCCTAAATCCCTTAGGCGAGTGCGTATTTCTAGATTATTAAGATCTATCGGTCTTAGTCCGCTAGTCTATTTAAGACGGTCTTTAAAGTAATATCGGCTATAATAGATGCAGTAACGTAGGTAAAAGTATAGTAAAATCACCGGAAAAAGGTAGTTAAATATATAATATATATAAGTAAACCGTAAAAACTAAACTAAGTGCGGGAAAACACTAATAAAATAGGGTAAACGTACTAACTAGTCCTCCGCGAGTCGATTCGCTAGATTAATAACGCTTTTTAAAAATATAATTATACTAGTCCTTTAGGAGTCGATTCGCTAGATATAAAATTAAAGGCTTTACTACCGTAAGTCGTAGCGTTAGTAGGCTAAAAATATAAGCCGTTAGAACTCTCTATGCGTAGAGAAGTTCGGCCGGGCTTATAACTATCGAACGCTAGGCAGTCGGGTTCTCGACATTTAGGTAATAGCAATTAAAAAGGGAAGAGAGGCTCTAAAGCTTAAACAGCCTATATAAAGGGATTAAAAGCTGCAAAAGGATGTAAAACACTAAGAATAATAGCTCTTGTCTTTTCTAATAAGGAGGGCTAACTAGTCTCTATATATAGGGAAATCCCTTAGACGAAAACAGCCGCATAGACCTAAGGAAAAGAGGTAAAAGAAAGAGTCGGACGGAGTCGCCGGTCGAAAGCGCCGGTCGTAAACACTAAATTATATCCGTACGACAAATAGTCATACAGTTAGCAAATAAATAAGCAGCCTAGCAGAAGACTAGTAAATTCTATAGTGAATTCTACGGTAGAAGCCGTAGCTATATAAAGGAATTCTATAGTAGAAGCCGTAGAAGAGAATTAAAATTCCACGGTAGAAGACCGTATAAGGGAATTAGAATTCTACGGTAAAAGAACCGTAGAAGGGAAGGGGAATTCTACGGTAGAAGACCGTAGAAGGGAAGAGATTTCACGGGTAAAGTCTGTATAAATAACCGTAAAATCACCGTAAAATTATAGTGAAATATAACCGAAGAAAAGTAGGTAACTACGCCTATAGAAGTGCGGGGTAATGCCCGTAGAAGCCCGTAGAATTCTATAGTAGAATCTAGGGAAGAACCGGGGATTTCCTAGTGGAAAGCAAATAGGAAAGACGATAATATCAACAGCTAAAAAGGGGGGAAAAGGGGCCCCTTTATACGTACTGTAAAGAGCCTGCCCGGCTTTAGCCGGGCGCCTAACAGAGCCTTATTAGGAGCACGTAACCCAGCCACTAACGCTATCATCCGGGTTATAACGAGGCTATTGCCCGGGTTATAACGAGGCTAATAACGGCGTTATCGTCGGGTTATTAGGGGTCATAACTTATAACCCCTTTTCTCCTTATATAACTAGATTAGTCCGATAGAAAGGTTATACTATAGGCAGGTAAATTAGCGGCTGTAAGTAGGGTAGGAAAAGCCGATTAATACGCATTCGTAGGTATAGGAAAGTGAAAAATTCGCATAAGCTAATATAAGCGCCTTAGCGCGTTCTTATTAATGCGGGGTCGAAAATCGCACTAGCGATTAAGGCAATAGCTAAAGGGCAGCTTAATTTATCCTAATATTAAGCATTATAGAGAAGACTCTAGGCGGCGCGTTCCGACGGTATAGAGGCAGCGTATAGTAGGCGTAGCTACGGATTAATAAAGTAATAGTATTATTATATAACGGGGTTATTCTAAGTAAGCATAGAGGAGGTCTTAGAAAGAGGTAGAATAATACTATAAAAGGGGAAAAAGGAGAGAGTATAGGCGTAGCCCTCGCCGGCGCGGACTACCTAAATACACGCAATCTAGTCACATGCACTAGATAATAACACTAGGGTCTAGACCCTTATATAGACGAAGCGGTTAAAGCAGCTCGCGACCTTACCGGGTTATTATTATTTATAGCCTTTAAAGAAGAACTACTAGTATAGGAATAAGGGATAAGGGATATATATAAGGTATAGTTATAGGTATATAATCTACGTAACCTACGTAATTACGTATATGCAATAAGACTATATCTCCGCGATGCCTTCCCCTCTCTAGCTAGTAAGATAGACAATATATATACACCGGTTAACCCTAATAGTAGAGCTTAACTAACAATTTTCTTTTTTTATTTTATTCGTATGCCGGAGGCATGCTAGTTGCCGGGGAATATATTAGGCTAATAGCCCCCGTAGAGGCCTCTAAGGGTGTAGATAGCAGGGCGGTTAAGTAGGGCAGAAAAAAGCCTACTAGAGACGTGTTTTTTATAGGGCCCGGCAGAGCTATTCTACATCTATAATCACGTCTTTTTCCAAGGCCCTCTTTAAGCCTCTTTTCCTACACTTCGTCACATAGCATCGTAAGTTGTTTTTGCCACGTAACGGTTATAATAACCTAATCTATGTAACCTCTAACGTAATTAACTAGGGGTCCGCTACCCCTAAGGTCCGCTACGTAATTAAGGAGAATAATACGAAGCTTTAATAACCTATTGCGTAGCTAAAATAAGCCTAATTTAATTTAATCTAGCTAGAATGTATGCATTATGTCTTTTTAATTAAGACGAGCTATATTAAGTGCATTCTCCTTAAGATTTAAGCCGTAGCTGCGATAATAACGCTTGGCAGCCTGCTTAGCCTCTACCTTAGCCTTTATAATGTCTAGCACCTTAGCAAAAGCGTTATTCGGGTTAATCTTAACGGTCTTACGGCCGGTAGGCCTAGAGGCTTCGAGCTTAGCCTTAAGATAGTTATTCTCGGCCTTTAAAGACGCCGTAAGACTATTCTTTTAGTTAAGGCTATGCCTAGCCTTAAAGGCTATAACTCTATAGCCGCGATTAACGCCGGATAAATTAACGCGCAATATATTAAGCTAGGCCTAAACCTCCTTACTATCTTTAGGAGTCTACTACTCCTTAGTTTTCTCGATCTTATGCCTCTCGAGCTTCTTAAGCGTTAATAGAACGTTATCTAAGGCTCGTGGCTTAACTATAGCCTCGAGGGCGCGGTTAATATTCGTAGGATAGATCCTAGTGGCTCTAAAGCCGGCCTTAATGTTGTCTTTAGTAAAGGCTAGCGAGGATATAACGTTATATGCCTTAATGAAGCGCTATTTCTAACGAGGCGCTATAACTGTAAAGTCGATAAGGCTAGCGAGCTAGGTGCGGTAAAACTCCTTAAGAAGGGTAAAGACGCCGATATTAAGAGGCTACGTAATATATAACGAATGCGTAAGGAGGAAGAGAAGCTAGATGCGATGTTTAAAAGCCGTGTATATAAAGTTAAGGCCTATATATAATATAGCCCCGTCGAGCACTAAGATCCTCTATAGCGAGGCTATTTAAGGCTTTATTTCCGGGATAAATACGTTCTTAAGCTATTTAAGAGCCGTATAGCTATTCGATTAGCCCGACTTACTATAATCCTAGGCCTATTCGGGGAATTGCTTAGGAAACTACTGCCCTTAGAGGTTTATACCCGTAAAGAGGATTATAGGCTTAATACGGCGCCCGTCGGCACTTGTATACTCGAGAATAAAGGCCTATTCGCTAATGCTTCCCTTAGTCTTTATATAGTGCTTCGTTAAGCAGCTGCTAATAACCTTCTTAGCCTTAGTTTCCCCTTCTACGACGCCGGTCTCGTCTATATTATAGATGCGGCTCGAGCCGACGCACTTATTCTTAATCCCTCTATCTAAGAGGTCCTAGAATGCGCGGAATTTCTCCTCTAAGGAGCTTTAAGTGCGGAGGGTCTTAATACCTCGTGCGAGCTTTATTTTAACGTTAGGGTTACGCTAGATAAAGCGGTCGACCTAAGTTAGCCTAATAGGTCGGTCGTCGCTACCGAGGCCCGCAATAAGCTGCGTAAAGCTCTAGAGCTTACGCCTTAAGGGCGGCCGCCCGGTAGCTTCTTCCGCGAGGATCTACTATATAAGCTCTTACTCTTGCCTTAGAGATAAGCGTTAACTGCTTTCTATAGCGTTGCGAATAGGCTACGCGTTATTAAGCCGCTCTCGTAGGGTAGTCTAAGGTATAGTATACTCGCGGCTTATAAGCGCGATAGAGGACCCGCGTTTTACGTCTTTACGTACGTTATTAATATTAATCTTACGGCGAGCGTTAGAAATATCTATAATAAAAATTTCACGCGTAAATAGCTTTAATTAATATTATTGTAATAATTTATGTTTATATTAATACTATAAGTCGCGACTAAGATTATGTAGCGGACCTTAGGGGTGGCGGACCCCTGGTTGCTTACGTTATTATGTGATCTAACAGCATCCTCACTTGGTGGGCCGCAGCCCCTACGATCTGACACTAGACAGGATGACACGTGAGCCAGAAACTTGGCCCAACCTGGGGCTTACTTATTACCGAGCCCCGGACCGGATACGGGGCGGCACCGTTTTGGCCTTAGCCGGGCCATCTACTCCCGTGGGAAGGTCCCCCAGACATGAACGTTTGCCCCTGAATCGTAGATAACTTGATCAACGAGGAGCTCTCGGCTCCGTTGCATGTGGTGAGCCAGGGAGACTGTATGAACCTTGCCCCCATCGTTGCCACTGCTGTTGTTTGGGATAGTGATATTGTTGTCGGATCCCTCTTTCGGCTGTGGCTTCCATGCCAGCGCTTTTTCCTTCTCGTGAGGATTCTCTTTGAAGCGCTTAGTGATGCGAGATGCGAGCCTTTTGATCTTGGGTTGGATTCCAGCCCTCAGGTGGGTCCTTGTTGAACATCCTCAAGGTCCAGCAATTGATCCTGTTGACGTCAGAGGCGACGTCAGGGGCCAAACGGGGCATTGACCCGAGCCCGGACCACAGGTCCCCGACAAGCCTGTTACATGCGGAATAGACGGAGCGACCTTGCCGAGTTACGTCTTCCCAATCTCAGTCGCATTTCACTGACGTGAATACCGCCATGCAATTTTTGTCTTTGTTTGGCTGCGGTGCATCGTTGGCTTGCTAAATACCCTTGGACAAAACAAACCAAAGCCAAGGATGGTAATATGTCTGATCATCCACTGGACGCAAAATCAAGGGCAGATATTCTGTCCGCCATTCTTCCTGGATTATATCGTTGAAATTATTTGGATCCAGCCTAACCCATCTTGCCTTGCAATACTCCCAGTACGATGGATACCATCCAGCCTGACCCCAATCATTGATCGCGACCACTTTTGGGTTTGATCCGGACGCCAAGAGGATGTTAGGTGGAACGAGATCGTTATGCGTGAACACAATAGGCACGTCGGCACCAATTTCGATTCCACATGCATCTTGAAACCGCTGAACAGCGTTTGCGCCTTGAAATGGTCCGGCAAGTCCTGGCCGGTGCGAAAGAAGAATCTCGTTGAGTGGTTCTCCGCCAACGCTGCCTGAAATGATGAAGTCTTAGGTTAGATTTCCTATTCGTAGATATACTGGAATTTGAAAAGATTGCTCACCAATGTATCGCTCATTCCTTTCTTGTTGAAGTGTCCTCCATGCTTGAACCATATGACTGAGCTCCTCGCAGACGGATCGTCTTTCAGTTTCATTAAAGTGGCCCATCTGTCTTGTAAGGTGACACCCTCAACGAGATCCATGTATATAAAGGTCTGCCCTTTATATTCCGTCCAGCCGAAAATTTCAGGGACGGGAACTACATTTCGTAGCAGCTTGTGGATTATCCTCTGAGTCTGAGCTTCAATAGCAGGCACATCGGCGCCGTACTTAATTACAAGCTTTAGCGACGGTAGGATAACGGGCGGTGGACGGTTGAAGCTTATGGCGCGGATATTGCCTGATTTTTCGTTGATGGCTTTTATTTCGGCGGGCGGGGGAAGCGCAGAAGCTCGTCTCTCCTTAAAGAAGCAAGAATCCGGAAATATCTCGGTAGGTTGAAACTTATGGTCATCTAAGCTTGCGGGAAGCTCGCTCGAAGTTGTGGCAGACATTGAACTTAGGGGAGCCGCGGGTGAGGCCAGACTCTCGAAGGCTTTGGATAATTACCCGTTGACTGTCTTTATGCCAACTATGCGGAGCTAATTAATAAGTTGGCATAAAGACAATGTAGAAAAGCATCGCGATGCTCTTAGCGCCGGCGTTGTGTTGATCCGAAGCGGTGATCGCCGCGATTTAAAAGAGTGGGTCGGTTGGCGACGGGGCTGGAACACGCGCCCAAGGGCCAGCGCGTGGAAGCTGGGACGGCAATGTCGCAAAAGTAGCAACTGCTTGCTCCTGAGCATTAGGACCCTAATATGCTACAGCTTCTGCATTGGCGTCAGTCTATCCCCTTTGTCTTGGAAATCAAGCCGTGCGACTAAGACGCCCTCGATACAGCTTTCGAGGTCCTCGCATCCAGTGTTGGTGCCTCTCCAGATGAGGGTGAGCGTCTCCTCGGACGAGCAATAACTCGGACGAGCAATAACCCTGTCTGACCGGCACATTAGTGAAAATCATCTTCTCGTTCCTCCTATCGTACCCATTGGCGGGGGTCCTCAAGCGGCTTCCAGACGCCAAACCCGAGCGCAAAAACATCTTCATCATATGGTACAGGCCACGCCTTGGCCACCCACACCCAATTGCCCGCTGACTTGCCGCTGACTGCCGCCGACAGCACGTCAATCTTCTACTTGGTCGGGCTGTTCGACCTATGGCGCGGCCTCGCCAGTCTGCTCGCCAGCGCGGCCGGCACTTACTGCATCGCCAAATACCTTCAGAAGAGCCCCTACATGCCCTGGATTGGCTTCGTGTTCCTCATGTGCCACATGTCCCTCGGCCACATCCGGCGCCAAGTTGCCAACAGCCCATCCATGGTCGACATCACAGGCGCCCAGATGGTTCTGGTCATGAAGCTCAGCGCCTTCTGCTGGAATGTCGCCGATGGCCAGCTGCACGAGGAATTCTTGTCCGACTTCCAGAAGGACCGGGCCCTTCGTATCCTCCCCCGGCCCCTGGATTTCACTGCATATGTTCTCTTCTTCCCAGGCCTCCTGGCCGGGCCCGCCTTCGACTACGCAGAGTACCGTCGCTGGATTGACACATCCATGTTCGATATGCCCTCCGAAGTTGATCCCGCAAAACGACCCCCTGTGAGGAAGAAGCGCAAGATTCCCCGCAGCGGCACTCCCGCTACGCTCAAAGCCCTGCACGGCTTGCTCTGGATCGGCCTTTATGTTTCCTTGTCATCCACTTTCAGCCCCGGGCAACTCGTGACCAAGTCATACTTGCACCACGGCCTTGCCCGCCGCATCTGCATCATGTACATGGTCAATCTCGTGGCCAGGCTCAAATACTATGGTGTGTGGACACTGGCCGAGGGTTCCTGCATCCTTGCTGGACTTGGCTACAACGGTGTCGATCCCGTTACCGGCAGGGTGTCCTGGAACCGCCTCCAAAATATCGACCCCTGGATGGTGGAGACGGCTCAAAACCCACGAGGCTACCTGGCTGGATGGAACATGAATACGAATACCTGGCTTAGGAACTATGTCTATCTCCGAGTGACACCCAGAGGCAAGAAGCCGGGCTTTCGTGCCAGCATGGCCACTTTCGTGACCAGTGCGTTGTGGCATGGCTTCTACCCTGGGTACTACTTGACCTTTGTTCTGGCGAGTTTGATCCAAACGGCCGCCAAAAGTAAGTTCCACCCAGCCATGTCGTGCAGGGGAATCCAGAGTCACAACTGTCCTCAAATGCCCCTGCCCGCTGCTTCGCTCGCTGGCCAACTCGATTCTAAAATTTATACACCAGACTTTCGCCGCCTCGTCCGTCCTTTTTTCCTGGACCCCGTTGCCAGCGGACCAAGCCCGTCAAAGAAGTACTACGATGCTGCTAGTTTCATTGCCACTCAGTTGACCTTTAGCTTCGCCACGACCCCTTTCCTATTACTCAAACTTGGAGATTCCGTCTGTGCGTGGTCTAATGTCTATTTCTACGGACTTGGATGGACTCTTGCCTGCTTAGTCTTCTTCGCTTCACCGGGCAAGGCTACCCTGATTGCCAAGTTGGAGCAAAGGCAAGGCAATGCGAATGTCAGGCTAGTCCGATCCATCAGCTCTGAGAGTCTCACGGGCATGGAGCCAATTCTAGGCATCTCGAAGGATCTGGAGCAGGACATGAGTGAGGCCATGAAGGAGATCAGGGCTGAAGTGGAAGCTCGCCAGCGAAAAAAGGCAAAAGGCACATTGACATCAACCGGCTGATGCAGCAAACGAGTTGCAGA
This sequence comes from Ophiocordyceps sinensis, assembly GCA_012934285.1. Lineage (NCBI taxonomy): Eukaryota > Fungi > Ascomycota > Sordariomycetes > Hypocreales > Ophiocordycipitaceae > Ophiocordyceps > Ophiocordyceps sinensis. The sequence goes on from JAAVMX010000007.1 coordinate 1,610,808, forward strand.
GCGGGGGTGTCATCTACGCCAATTCTAGCATGGTCACCCCTTACTTGTCCGGATAGATGATTCGAGCCGTCAGGGCAATTGTGCATACATCTAACTAGGCGTTGATCATTATCCAATGCGCATCTGTCATAATAAGAATTCATCGTTCTCAGAGCACCCTCGTGAAGAGATACCAGGTTCGTTCATGGATTAGAGAAGAAAGGAGTACCCGTGACTGGCATGGCTTCGTCACAAGTGTCATGAGACGTCAGTATGAACTGGCTGGCTCTTGCTGGCCACTACTCCCGGAGCCACACGCGGTGTCGGAATGGGCCCGGGAAAAACAACAGCAGCACATGGCGTGCGTATCGCATGTTGCTGCGAAGACGCCAGAAAACAAACAGCTTGTAGAGACCGTAGATTCGAGAAAAGATGTCATTGTCTCGTCGTGTCGTAATAGTGGCCGGGCGCGTGACATGGGTCAGGATCTCCATTTCTGACGTACGCCGAAGATGATGAGAGCAACAACGGCACCGATGACGAAAATGCCGACAATGGCCATGGCTCTGTTCCGCGTCCTCCACCAGCGGGCATGGTTGTAAAGCCGCATATCCAACATGTCCATGGGCGGGGGGTGGTTGGCCTCAAGCCGGACGTCAAGATGGCTTGTGCTGGGATTCACTTGCGCCATTTCAGGCCCCGACGTGGGCGGCAGGGGTAGGAAGGAGGCAATCGCCCATGCTGTACCAGTTGGCTGGTCAGCATTGACGGAGAAAGCGGCCCAGCGTGGGCAGTTGCTTACCCAAGGGAAAGACAAAGCCCACCACGAACAAGATGGGCTGGAGATTCTGGCGGCTAAGCCAGACTCCGTTGGTCGACCACACGGCCGACGGAGGTTCCCAGATCCCATAGCCAATTGCGCGCCGGTCTCGACGGAGATGCGGCGACCAGATACTCGACGACTGCGCCCTCAGCCTGCCAAGGAAGGGAGCTGGTGACATGTCGGTGTTGTCGCCGTCCGAGGCGGTGCCGCTTGCCTCTCGTGGACGTCGCCGAGGGCTTTGAATCACGGCCGGATGCACATCAGCGCTCGGGGATCGGCTGGGAAAGGAGCCACCGCGCGAATCGCCGGTGAAGTCGGAGACCATGGATTCAGTCGACAACTTGGCAGCCAGCCATCGACGCTCGCCGCTGCCATAGTAAAGCCTGCAATTGGTTCAGTCATGACCGAGCACTTGGTCCGTCTCACTGGATGTTTGGTGCTCCCTTACCTGGCCCATGCCGGAACCGAGGAGCGACTGAGGCTGCTGCTGCGCGAGCTGGCAGAAGATGGCAGGTTTCGGTCGGATGGATAGCTGGACAAAAGGCTGTGCATCCGAGAGCGGGACGGGTGGTGATGGAGAGCCTCGAGGTCCGCGAGGCCATCGCCGTGTTCGTCATGGTCTCGGATCAGTCGTATAGTCCCGCGCTGCTCACGGTTGGAGAGCCTCCTGTGCACGGGTGATGGACATGTCGGGTAGTCGCCCGTCGCGTTGGCGGCCATGACGGTGTCTTGACTGCGGCCGCTCGATGGACCTTTGCCGACTCCTTGACCGTCCGAGCCGACGGTCGGCAGCGCAGGGTTCCACCGTGGTCGCCGGAACAAGGCCCAGCGGGCGTTGCTCGAGCCACTATCGCCAGGCTGGCGTGAAAAGTTCCCTCTCGAGGCTTCGCCCGCCCGATGTACGGCAACGGCTTCAGCGAGGAAACAGGAATGGTTCTCCTCCACGACCATGCTGGACCCTGAGCTCAAGGACCTGGCATGACTCGAGCGGCGGGAGCGTGACTTGGGCACGCCGGGCTCCTCGGCCGAACTTGTTTGGGGATGCTGCAGCGGCGGCACGAGCAAGCTTTCTCTCGAGAATCCCGACCTCGGCCTGAGACTGAGGCAGGGTGCCATGTCACCGTCGACGTGGAAGTTTGCATCGCCTTCATCGCCTTGGTCATCACCAGCAGACTGGCCGGAGGGGCTGTCGCCTAGAATCACCACGTTCGCCTGGCTAGAGTTGAGCGACACACTACCCAGGTCGGTGCTGAATGACCCATCTACAGAGCCCGCGGCGGCGGCGCCAGGGGCGGGAGAGCTGTTGGCATAAATCTTGTAGTTGGACCTTTCGGATTGGGTGGATCCCGATCGAGCGGACTGGAGAGAGTCGCCGTCGCGAGACGGACTGACAGAAGCCCGAGAGGTCCAAGGCACCTTGCGGATGCGGGACAGGAGCCGTGGGGTAGATGGGGGCGATTTCGCGACGTTGGCGGAGGTTTGACGGCGCCCTTTGCGCAAGCCACTCACAAAGCGATGGTTCCAGGAAGAGGGCGATGCAGAATTCGAGCGGCCTGAATTCGGCGTCGGCGCCTGCGAAGAGAACTCTTCGTGAAGCGGCGTAAGGGGCGAGCTGCAGCGTCCATCGCCGAGGACATTGGAAGAAGGGTCCCGCGAGCTGTTGGGAACGGTCGACCTTGATGAGTAGGTGGCCGAGAAGGTCGAGCAGGAATGGGAATGAGGGGAGACCTTCTCGTCAGAGTAGAGGCCGATGAGCTTGGACCGGCGCCGGAGAGGAGCGGGCTCGGGCAGCTGCGGCCGGGGAGTCTCGGATAGGGACGAGGATACGCGATGAACATTGTAGTCGGAGGACGTGGAACCGCCCGAGTGAAGGCGGCCGCGCGTCTGCCCGCGGTGAGGGCTGGGCTGGGCTCTATCTTTGCCCTTGTCGTTGGATTTGACGGGGGAAGCCGGGCGGAAAAGAGAAAAGGAGCAGTCGGCACCCGAGGCTGACCGGGAGCGAGTCGGGAGCGAACCATCGAAGCTGAGGCGAGGAGGACTGTAGGGCACCAGCCGAACCTGGCGTCTGTTTTGATCTGAAGGTGTCCGCCCGTCAAGGGCCCGGTGCTCCGACGCACGAGACGGCGTCGCCGACATGCTCGGCTCCCTCTCTCTCTGCACTAGACGCCGTCGTCGCTCCCATCGCCCGCAAGAGGTTGTTGGCTGCTGCCTGCACCGACTTTGGCGAGCAAGGGCAAGAACAAACTGGCGACTGATTCAGTCGACACCAGGCCCAGGTCAAGTAATGGGCAGCGAGTCGGTGGTTCGGATCCAAGGGCAGAACGCGGCTCTCGAGGAAGAGTCGGTAATGAGATGCTCCCTCAGGCCAAGGCGGGAACCGGTGAAGCTGTAGCTGCGCGAGCCAGTATCCGAGTGTTGAGTGAGCGTGCAATTAGTATAAGCCATACGAAGCATTCGAGGTGTACATGTGACGCAACAATGTAGCCGGCAAAGGAGCGCTAGAAAGACGTGGTCATGGCAAGCAAAGGAGTGTAAGAGAGTTCGACGGGAACGGGCCAAGAGGAAAATAAAGACGGATGATATGCACAAGACAATGGGTAGACAGAATAGACGTCACCGAGGACAGGACTCGGGGGTCGGAAGAAGCGAGAAGCAAAAGGGTCAGAAGAAGCGAGAAGCCAAAGGGTCAAGAAGGAGTGACGGAGAGAAAAGGGAGCGAGGCAGACAAAGGGCCACGACACGGACGACTACAAGCAACACGGCATCGCCATCTTGACCGACAACGAGAACCGCCAGCCGGGTCAAGGGTGGCTTCTGTCGCAGCCGGGCCTCGGCTTTGTATGTATAGCCTGACCGCCTACCGACCAAGCAGGAAAAGGGGGGTCGAGAGATGAGGAGCCAGCGGATGAACGAATAGACGAGGGCCTTTGCATGCGCACACGCCTTACACGGACATGGTGGAGTGACTTTGGGTGCTGGTTGGGAATGAACCCCCCACGGCACCTGTTGTTTTAGTGGGCGTTGTTTGATGACCTCCTGCAGCCATTTGCAGTGGCAAGAGGCAGGGGTGTGTGTGTCTGTTCAGGCACCAGCTTTGGTACCCGGCCAAAGAAACACCTCCAATCTCAACGCTTACTCCCTGTAGACAGAGTGTACCTACCTGTAGACATCACTGCGTCAGTACTGCTGTCCCTTGCGAGCTGACCGACCTCTTCTTTTACCATTTTCTTCTTCTGCTTCCTCTTTTTAGGTATGCATCTTCCCCTCCTCAGACTGTCGCCAAAGGGTTCTCCCTGTCACCTCTCCGAGACTCAAACCAAGGTCGAACAAAATATGGACCCGGCCGATGTTCGGATCGCATAAAGCAGCCGAGTCAGGCAGGCGTCTTGCGCCTTGGTAGAGTGCTTGCAGCTATTAGCGTGACCGGTTCGCGTTCCCTCGTCTGCCACGCGCTGATTGCCAAACATGCTTACGGATGCTACCAGTCTCCTTATGCAAGACGGCAAAAAGGAAAGAGAAAACAGAGGCTCGATCGGACCGAGCAAGACAACGAATCGAGGCAGCCAATTCACGCCTAGTTTTTCATGACTTTTCTTTCGCAAGACCATTCGACTTGACCCGACCCACCAACGAATGGTCCCGATGCAACCGTGGTGCCGCGATGGCTTCGTCAAGTCTCGGCTGTACCTCGCAGCCACTGGTCTGTGGCCCATCGTCGCTCGAGGCAGAGTGCGACGAGTCAGGGCACACGCAAACAAACCTTGAGAGTACAATATGCAGGCGGGAAGGGGGGAAACGTCCGACCACGGGGAAAACGAACGCTCTCCTGGAAAGTGATGCTACTAGCGCCTATCCGTAGACTTGAACGTACGGTAAGCCAAAGTACGCTCCTTGCACATACCTGCGGTAATTTGCGGCAGGCTTCTGCAGCTTCCCTAGGTACGAATAGTACTAGGTAAAAGTGTTGTTATACCTAACTGTGTGTCTCCAAAAGTGGTGTGCCCAACCCCCCCCTTTTTGGGGGCCTTCTTGTAATGTCTTCTGGTCACATGATCTCAAGCTCTCCCTCGGGCACGTGACCCCTGCCTCCGTTGCTTCTAGAAGTGTACTCTGTGTTTTAGCCTGTACTCTGTGTTTTAGCCGCCGCTCCATCGACGTCTATTCAAGGCAAAGGGGCCATTTAGACCCCGGATAACAAACCCTCAAACACTTTGACATGGAATCGTCGAGCCCCGGCTCGCAGCAGCCCAGCCTCAGCCAGTCTCAGGCTTACTGCTTTTTGGTGAGTCGAGAGTGTGTTGGAGCTTGGCGAAAAGCACTGCAGAGACGAGTCTTCGACTTTGCCACGGCAGTCGGGACACCAACAATCCCGACTTCACTCGCTCGCCCCATACATGACCGTCTCCTCGCCCGTCGACGCCCGCTAACCAGTCTCACTGAGCGGCCGCCATCCCGAGACAGATAGTATACTGCCTCGTCTACGTTCTACCTCTCTATGCTTCGGCTTCCACAAGGGCCTCGCCATCCCGCTCGAGGGATGCTCCAGAGGCCATCCGCGCCAGGGTTCGCGCCGTCTCCCTCTCCGCCGCCGTCTGCTCCCTCTCCACCCTCGTCATCATTCGTCGCTCCGCCGCAGTCGCCGGCTCCACTCTCGCCTCGGCATCCGGGCTTTCCACCACGGGCCACCATGGCCAGTTGCCTTTCCATCTCATGGGACTTTGGCCACTTGGCCTGCTTGAGACTGCCAAGGCTCATCTCCTCACCGCTCTGCTCTTCACCGGACCGCTCTATGAGTGTCTTGTCGTCGACGGGGTCTGGAAACGCTGGCTGACCCTCAAGCCCTTGAGACGCGTCTGGCTCGACTGGCCAACTTGGCGGAACATTGTCGCTGTGCGTTGACTTTCTCCGTCTGCCCCCGTTCACTCCTCTGGCCGCCGTTGCGTAAGCGCGTTACTGATCAATGCCGTTTCTTCTGCGGTCAGGGCCCCTTCACCGAAGAATGCCTCTTTAGGTCCGCCGCCGTGCCCTTGCTCCTGCTAGCCGGCTCTGACTCTACCAACATCATTCTCCGGTCTCCCTTGGTCTTCGGCCTCGCCCACCTCCACCATTTCTACGAGTTCCGCATCACTCATCCCCAAACTCCCCTCATCGCCGCTGCCGCCCGCTCCATCTTTCAGTTCCTGTACACGTACATTTTCGGTGTCTATGCCACCTTCATCCTCATGCGCACGGGCTCGTTGCTTGCTGCCATCTCTGCACACGCCCTTTGCAATTCCATAGGGCTTCCGCGGCTCTGGGGCAGCGTGGAGCCGTACTGGCTGTTCCGCCACGATCCCTCGGGTCCCCCCTCTCCTGCGATATGGACTGCACTCTACTACATCCTGCTCGTGGCTGGTTTTGCGCTCTGGCACTCCAATCTGTATATCCTGACAGAGTCGCCCATGGCCTTGGCTGTCTTTTGACCAATATGTTGCAGCGTCTTGTCTCTGTTTAGTTTTAATACCGTTCCGGCTGCGCAACTACTTTGCTCTTACAATGCTGTGGCTCTTGGTTGACTGCGTATGCTCGGGCCGAACAAATCGGTCGGATTCTGTCTGGCCCAATGCCGGGCTTCTTTGGAAGCCTAGGACATTGCGCCAATCTTGGCACCGGGAAGCGATCCTGAAATGGTAAAATCGCCCTCCTCCCGGGCGTTTGTAGGTCGCCGGTGCCTGAGCGACGGAGTCGCCTCCCGCCACTCGTTGTCGCCCAGGGGCACTTCGTCCCGCACATCACGGCCAATTTCCCGCCCCCTAGCCCGGCCGACGGAACCTACGCCGTCTGCCAGGGCATCGTCTGGTCCCCTGGTGTTCTTTTTCCTCGGCCACATGCTCGGCAATGCGATTTCCTGGAAGCGCGGCTCGACAGCGCGCTCGTCAAACCACCGGTGCAGCCGTGCCTCGACCAGCTGGGCTATCTTGGGCACGTCTTGCAGTCTTGAGCGGCTGCCTAGAAGGCTCCGGATGGAAAAGTCAAGACGATAGTCGTCGAGAAAGCTAAAGGTCATCATGGTTGGGGAAGATTGCGACGGGTTGCTTGGGATGAATGAAATGGACAACGTCCCGCTGAACCTAACGACTGACACCGACAAGGCAACGGGCAGGACGGCCGATAGTCTCTTGGGGTAGTTGAGGAGGAGTTTCGTCTCCACCGCAAGCGTGAGCATGTCGCTCAAGTCCACGTCCATTCTGGCTTGCAGCCGCGTCCCGTCCCGGGCCGCCGAAGCAGCATCGAACTTGATGCCGTTGCCGAGAGTGAGCCCATCTTCATCGACTGGAATGATGCGGCAGTTGCTGAATATTGGAAAGTCGTTGCCCAGGCTGAGCTCGGTGACGCGAATGTCGTCGACAAAGTCGGGCCGTGACGTTCCGTTGAGGGCCTTGGTGAGGGAGTCAAGGATGGCGTCGTCGTGTTGAGCGTCACTGCGGAACTGGGCGATGGTCTGAGCGACCAGGACATTGAACCAGTCGAGGCTTTCTGGCTGGTGACTATCGACATTGTAGTATGTTTTGCTTAGTATTGAGCCAATTGTCAGGGCGGGCTGGTTCCTGAGGACGCTCGACTTCTTGCGGCTCAAGGCCTGGCCCTGCCGCTGACTAGATGAGCGCAAACTGAGGAGCGACTGCTTGTGGGCCAAGGTCCTCGCCCTCCTCTCCGTAGCCCTCAGCGAAGAGGTCGCGTCGGACGAGGGCGGATCCCCAAAGATGAAAAACTTGATGAACGCGGCCAGTATCAGAACCACTGACAGCTGGCCAACGATGAGCCCTTGTGTAAATGAAAGCTTGTAGCTGTCCTGAGCGTCAGCTTGATCCGGCTCGCGGCGCGAAAAGCAGCCTACACTGTTTCATGTCCTGTAGGACAGTCTCGTGATGCCATGATCTAGGATATAGTGCGTACCACGGGTCAAGGGCTGACGATGGGCAAATGGTTTGCAAAAGGTGGTGGGGTCCACATCCAGCGACGTTGCGGTTCACGGTCTATTTTAGCCTCCGGATGCTTTAGGTAAGCACCTTTCTTTCTCTCTTCATTCAAGCACAAGTCCGTCGCTCACTGATTGATGATGATGATTGATGATGAATGGACCGCATCTTGCAAACGCCAAGCCTCGCGCCTCATTACGTACTAGATTTCAGGCCAGGCTATCAGCGCTTGTTGTTCTTGTGGTGCACGCGCCCAGCCAGACGACGTTTCCGTTGCCGGGCCCTCGGGCCTCGACCCAAAAACCACGCCGACTTGGTTGGCCCTCGACCGCAGTCCCGCCTGCTGTGGATGTCATGGATTGTACGAGTTATTAGTAGAGCCCCTACGTGCATGCCGTGTCGACGCCGCTGTCGCTGACCACACAACCGAGTACCGAGGCTGCTGCCTTATCTTCGGCTTTGTGCCTCAGGCCATGTGCTCACTACAGCCTCAACCTCCTCGAGGAACGTTGCAGCATTGTGCATTGACGTGCCGCCTAGCACCACGCGGACGCCAGGAGTGGTTGCGTTGATGCCGGCTATCATCTTGGCCTCTTCATAGGTGGCGCCTCCAATCATGAAGACGATGATGTCCTGCGGCTTATCCCTCGTCGAGCCGCTTCCCTCCATGAACGGGTACCGTTGCTCCTTGAGGCGCCCCTTGATAAGATTTTGCAACGTGCTTTCCAGAAGTGTCGTGTGCTGCGTGTACACGTTCTCGACCCCCTTGAGGCCTTTGAAGCGGCTTGACGCCCCAGAGAAGATGCCGGCAGATTCGAATATTTCCGAGATGCCGCCGTTTGGTTGCGTCGTGTGGAGGGACGAGTGGTACGTCAATAGCTTGTTGGGCATGTCTGCGTGGCGAGGCGACACGCCCCCGGCTGTGACCAGCAGCTCCGTGAGCATAGGAAGCGCATTAGATGGGTGCTTGTCGTATCGCAGAGCATACAGCGCAATCAGCCCGACCTTGGCCCCTGCCGTAACGCTGGGCGTCTGGACTAGTCTTTGGATGTTCTAGATAGTTTGGTCATTGGCTGGGTCTGGGAGACGCTAAGAACACGAATACGCACCTTCAAGTCGGAACTGTGATTGTCGTTGCACGCCAAGCTTTGCTCAGTCTCGCTCACCTCCAAAAGGTTTTCGGCGGCGACGCGGCGGCTGAGCTCAGAAACCAACGTGACATGCTTGCTCACATTGCCCGAGAGTTTGCGGAATTCCGGATACTCTTCAATAAAGCGCTTCATGTCGGAGATGGATTCGATGTCGGTGTTGGTTTTAGTCTTGGACTGATACTGCTCGACGTACTCTTTGATGCTCCCGCCAAGGTCACCGAAATTGAGAAACATGTTCTTCTTGAAGAAGGGGTCCTGATCCTGTGACAAGACCACTTCCCGGAGCTCCGACCTGATGTCGGGCACCTCACTTAGATCAACCCGGCCATTCTGGATTCCAAGAAGGTGGTGGACCATGGCCTGGTACGTCCACTGTGTGAGCAGCGGCGTTATGGGATCCTCTCTTCGGTCGAGGATCAGGAGAAGCGGGGGAGTGTCAACTTTCCGAAAGTCGAACAGTTGCTCCTCCTGCGACATGAGATATCGCACTTCCGACGCCAGCTTTTTGGCCAGAGTGCTGCTTCTCTCAAACCTCACCAGAGGCTTTTTCTTGAGGGAAAGCAGAACAGCGAAGAGGCCTTCGGCGCATCTCTGGAGAGCCTCGGGATTCCATGTGTCCGGGCTGCCGGCCCATATGCGCCACTGCGGCAGAGAAAAGCCGAGGGTGAAGAGATCGGGGTTGATGACGGTGTAGTCGGCGAAATGCTCCTGGACACCCTTGACCACCTCATGGTCGTCGGCCTCGGCCAAGCGCTCCAATGACGACTTCTTGGCCACGTTGGTGAAGTAGATGTGATACTCCCCATACTTGGGTTCGCGTAGCTCATCGACAAGTAGCTGGATGGTTTCAGGAGACGGCCGCACAAGGCAAATGCAGCGGAGGTGGCGCATTTTGTCCCGCGTGGCATTCTCGAGGCGATCGATAAGGTAAACCTCATAATTAAGCAGTGACGATTGCGTGACAGCCGTCGACACAATGGACACTGTCTCGCGGTCAAGCAGTAAGATCTTCATCTTGGCAGAAGAACTGGTCCCCGACGGCGTTACAATCCTGGAGATGTAGTCTGCCACTGCCTGAGATACATCCATGATGACCTCTCGAACGCAAGTGGAAGCGGCAAAAGCACCAGATACTGAGGCGACGTAGCGTACATGTGGCAAGCCACGAGGATATAGAGACCGCCGAGCTGAGGAAAGCGCCGCGTTGAGAACACCCGTGCCGCCGAAGAGAGCCTGGCAAGCCTGAAGATAGGCGGTTTGATATGTGATAGTACGTAGAGAAGCGGCTGGAAGGGCGGGATGGATGGGGTCTCGTGGAGGGTGAGTTGACGTGACGTTGACAGTGACCTAATTCCTGACTTAGGTAAGCTTGATGAGCAAGGCGGGTATGTACCTATGTATCTATGTACACGTGGTTGCGACAACAAATCACCACGTACGAAGACACGCCAAAAATATACAGGAGCCCAACGACACTCTTATCTCGACCCGGACTGTACGTGCGATGGACTGCTAGCATGCCATGTATGTCCTTGCGCGACCGAGGCGGCCTTGGCGATCAGGCCGAGTCCGGACTTTGGGAAAGCGATGCTTTGCTGTGGTGGCTGGTAGTCCAAGGTCAGTCGGCGCCAAACAACCTCCAGAATTGGCCGTACAAAGAGCGGACGGTAGCTTAAGGGGGGAAATCATTAGATCATTTGATGTCGTTGTCATCGGTGGAGGGCATGCCGGCGCCGAGGCCGCCGCGGCCGCCGCGAGGTTGGGGGCGCGGACCGCACTTATCACTCCCAAAGTCGACAACTTGGGAGCATGCTCCTGCAACCCCAGCTTGGGGGGCATCGGGAAAGGCACGATACTTCGAGAAATCGATGCCCTCGACGGCCTAGCTGGCAGAGTCATCGACCAGGCCGGCGTTCAATTTCACGTCTTGAATCGCAGCAAGGGCCCGGCTGTTTGGGTAAGTACTCTGATAGCCCTACATGAACGGAACCGGCTGCCTTGAACCCTCGGTTTCGGTGGCCATCCTTGCTCATGTCTTTATTTTGTGGTTCAGGGCCCCCGCGCGCAAATAGACCGGAATCTCTACATGAGACACATGAGGGAAGCTCTGGAAACACACGAAAACCTCTCGATCATTCTCGGAAGAGTGTCCGATCTCTCGCTCTCGAAGCTTGAAACTCCCACTGCCGATGGAGCCATCAGTGCTGTGAACGGTGTGCAACTGGACTGTGGCCAGACCTTGACCGCGGGCAAAGTCATCATCACCACAGGTACATTTCTTGGCGGCGAAATACACATCGGCCTGCAGAGATATCCTGCTGGCCGTATCGGTGAGGCGGCTACCTTCGGCCTGGCTAAGTCTCTGCGAGATGCCGGGTTCCAGTTGGGCCGGTTAAAAACAGGCACACCGCCGCGGCTAGACCGAGAAACCATTGATTTCGGCGCGCTACAGACACAGCTGGGGGATGCTGTGCCAACACCGTTCAGCTACCTCAACAGCAGGGTGGCGGTCGAGCATCAAATGACTTGTAGCATCACGCACACTAACGAGGCGACTCACAAGGTTGTGAGGGAAAACCTTGGCCGGACTATCCACATACGCGAGACGATCAAGGGTCCTAGATATTGCCCGTCGCTGGAATCCAAGGTCCTTCGCTTCCCGGAGAAAGAGCGCCATATCGTCTGGCTGGAGCCCGAGGGATTCGACAGCCCTGTCATTTACCCGAACGGACTGTCGATGACAATCCCTGCAGAGGCACAAGAGCAAGCGCTTCGCACGATCCGCGGTCTCGAGCAGGTCCGGATGCTGCAACCTGGCTACGGTGTGGAGTACGACTACATCGATCCTCGCGGCCTCAAGTCCTCGCTCGAAACCAAGGCAATTTCTGGGCTCTACTTGGCAGGACAGATCAACGGCACGACGGGGTATGAGGAAGCCGCTGGGCAGGGCGTTTTTGCTGGTATCAACGCGGGGCGAGCCGCCACGGGGCTTCCCGCTGCATCCATGTCCCGATCGGACGGCTACATTGGTATCATGATCGACGATTTGATAACCAAGGGTGTGACTGAGCCATATAGGATGTTCACGTCGCGTAGCGAGTTTCGCATGGCCGCTCGAGCCGACAACGCTGATCTTCGGCTGACCGAAAAGGGGAGGGGATGGGGCGTCGTCTCGGACAAGCGGTGGAGCGCGTTCTGTGACACCAGGCAGCAGATTGGCGACCTGACCGACCTTTTGGACAAGATGACATTGACACGAGAGCAGCTGCAAAATATGGGTTTCATGTTGAAGAAGACCTCTCGACGCCGCACGGGGCTAGACATGCTTCGATTCTCCAATTCCGGCACGCGCGCAGAGGAGCTGGACCGTCTCTCTTCCCTTTGTCCCGAGCTTGCGGCATACGAGCCGCGTATCAGAGATCGTGTTGTTCTTGAGGCGTTGTACGCCCCTTATGTGAAACTACAGGCAGCACAACGCGGACAGCTCACCGGGGATGAGAACATTCAGATCCCATTGGACATAGATTATGATTTGATTCCTGGCCTGGCCTTGTCTGAGAAGGAGATTCTCATGGCAACCCGACCAGAAACATTAGCACGGGCCAGGCGCGTCGAAGGGGTCACTCCGTCGGGCTGCCTCCGGCTACTGGCGTATGTTCGTCGTGCGGGAGGACAAGCGCGACGGGCTCCTGGAGTGAGGCGCCAAGTTCCAGAGGCAGAGACGGCCGACTGCAACACAGAAAGCAATGTTGTGGGATAGTGAGGAATCTAGTCGAGCACCTGAAGACAAGACGTGCATGTGGGACGTTTTGTGCTGCGTCGACATTGTGTGCAGGCGACGCAGCGGCCTCGGAGGCATTGGCCATGGCTATTGGTGCTGGACTGACAGTCCCAATTTTGGGGGGGCATGATGTCAACCAGATACCTATGTACGAATACATATGCCAGCTCTCTGCGGACCACAACTCCGCCGGCGCCTACCTGATGATTTTGACCGCGTCCTTGCTTGCAATGTAGCTCAAGCCGCTCCATAACGTGGTGATAGACACAACATATCTGTTCTGGCATCAGAGAGACGGGGAGTTGGTGGATGGGCGACGACCATCAACACGGGGACTCACTGCAGTACGCTAAGCGCCGACGACATGTCGACGTCGAGAAGCGGAGCGACGGTGGTCGCCCCGACTAAGGTCAGCTGAAGAAAAGTGTTGTATTTGCTAATGGTGGTTGGTCGCACCTCGGCCGAGGGCAACGAGAAGTCCCAGTAACGGGCAACGGTCTTTGGGGGCGGCAGGGAGATCCAGCGGTAGTAAATTGCCGCGATGCCCAAGCCGGCGTCCCTACCGAGAATGATGGTCGCCACCCACACTGGTAACGCCGGTCAGTCATCGTCCATGTAGGCAAGCAAGTGTTCTCGGGACATACCTGGCAGGTCGCCAGTGACAGCCAAGCAAGCCGTTAGAATCGTCATGAGCGCCTTGTCCGCCATGGGATCGATGACGGTGCCCACGACTGTCTTGCAGTTCCAACGCCGAGCAATCCAGCCGTCGACTACGTCGGTGATGGCGGCATAAGCAAAGAGCCCGACGGCCCACGCCCGGGCATCGTAAATCACCAAGCAGCCAATGGCAGGGGCGGCTGCGAGCCTCGTCAGGGTGAGGATGTTGGGAATGGTGTAAATGTCTTCGTGCAGGCCAGCCGGGTTGGCTTTGGGCGTCTCGCCGGTAGCGACACGAACCGGAAGCTTGTGCGCCTCGCGGGGGTTCGTCTCGGTGGGCGGGGGCTTGGAGCTAGACGATGGAAGTTTCCGTGTCAGCAACATGTAATTTTTGAGCAATGCTCGTGATCCTGCCGGCGAGGATCACAGATGAATCCGACTCACTCTCGGTGTCGATGCCGCCGCTGCCCACAAACATGCCGCGGGCTCCAGCTCAGCGCAAGACCTTGGGCCAACGCGGCCGTGCCAGTCTTGCCGGCGTCGAGCCTGTGACATAGGGCAGATTGTGGGAGGGGGATGGGAGGAGGCCAAGGCAGACGACGGGCCAGGCGCGGGGCCAGACGAGGGGCCAGGCGGCCGAGGCAAGACGGCATTTCAAGTGGTGGGCTTGCGCGGCACGGTTCGGCTCGTCTTCTCCGTCATTATCGTCAATGGTCGCTATAGCGCCCCTGGAGAAGTCGGTTTCCAGTAGTTACTACTCCGTACGTTATGTCCGTTTTCGTGGCTGTTGCTTCATACATAGGGATATAAGAGTAGCGGGCCCCCGTTTAGTACCTTGCTTTTCCGTGTAGGAGAGAGAATACGTACTTTTTTTTTGCGTAAATGCATGTCTTAATCTTCCCTTCATGTAACTCGGGTCTTACGGCACTTGAAGGGATAAGCGCCGCGAGACGCGCACGTAACAACGGTGTGACATGCCGGCGGCAGTGTCAGGTGAGGCGTCACAGGTTCTTCGTGGCTGCCCCGTCGAATCAGCAACCTAACTCCTCCTGCTCCTCCTGCTCCTCCTGCTCCTTCTCCTCCTGCTCCTCCTCCCTCCTCTCTCTCCCTCGCGGACCCCAAAGACACAAGTGCTCGATCCTCATCTCCGAGCCATGGACGGCACAATCCCAGTCAGCATCGATTCGGGATCCCGCCCGGGATCCCGCCCGCGGGCCTCGTACGCACGGCGCGCTGCCATCGGCGCCTCGTATCCTTTCCGCGGCATCTACTACTTTGTCTCCATCCGCGAGTTCTGGCCCCTCTTCGTCGGTAGGCTGCTTCCGCTGTCCCTCATCTCCCTCGTCGTCTACCTCGTTCTCTTCACCTTTGCCTTCCTTCCGCAGTATGCCTTTCTCGCCATCTTCCACGGCTGGGGAGCCTGGGTCAACGCCGTCGTCTTGACCCTCGGCGAAGGCCTTGTCATAATCCAGGGGCTCTTTGAGGGCTTCTTTGTGGATGAGTGCCGAGTCGACGTGTTCGATGTGAGTGCTCGGCCGTTGCGTCAAACCTGTGAACGAGAGCCACATCGTCGTCGCTAACCAAGACCTCCGCAGGCCACCATGATCAAGCTCGGCTTCCAACACCTCGTCTCTCCACATCGGCTCCTCTTCGTCGACGCGCCAAACGCCGTCAAGATGCTGGGCAAGCCCACGAGCCCTGCCATCTATCAGCCCTGGAGCATCATTCAAATCGTCGAGCTCATCGTCTTCCTCCCCTTGAACCTGGTCCCGTATGTCGGAACGCCAGCCTTCATTATCATCACGGGCACCAGAATCGGCAAGCTGTCGCACTACCGCTGGTTTCAGCTGCGGGGGCTGTCCAAGAACGAACAGAAGCGAGAGATTCGGGGCCTCACGTGGGACTATGTGTGGTTCGGGACCGTGGCCATGTTTCTTGAGCTCATCCCCATCCTGTCGTTTTTCTTCCTCCTGACGACAACAGCCGGCTCGGCCTTGTGGGCCGCACGAATGGAGGAGGAAAGGCGCCGCAGCCGGACAGTTGTTGAGTCTCACTTTACCAACGCTCGGCCGCCCTCTCGCTCGCCACCCTCTCGCTCGCCGCCGTCGCGCTCGTCACCGCCCCCGCCGTACTCGGATAACGCAGCATGATTGCTCAGTGCCTCGCTTGCTTGCTGTCCGTCTGGGGCGCTGCAGCTGGGAAACAAATCGTCCCGGTGTGGGAAGCCCGGCCAGGTTGCACTGTCGCTTGTCCAGATAATGACGTTGAGGCTAGCCCCACTTCCTGATGCCCCTTGGCTACATGTAGGTAGGTAATCTGCGAAAATCACTTGCCAGCTTCTCTCTTTCCCATAATGATGCCGATTGCGTAGCCGGGGCATCTCCTCCGCCCATCGACACGCGGCAATATCGGTCAAGCTCTGCTGAAGAAGCAAGAGCCGGCCTCTTCTCCACTTGGGTCAGTGCTCGACGGCTGCCTGGTGGTGCCTGGGCTCTTGGAGATTGGGCCATCAAGGTGCCTGAGGAGCTACAAACTTATGCGTCAGGTACTTTGTACGCGTGCGTGCAGGAGTCCGAGTACCTGCGCTGTAGGACTCGCTACACGAGGGCATCGCCAGCATTGGTTTGGAGGATGAAGCGTTTCGCCCTCCACGGCGTCAATACACCAGCCTTAATTGTTTATGTGTACTCAAACTACGCAATAATCTACCTAGGTAATATTCGACTGGTTGGACGTCTCTCTCCACTGCGTCTCTATGCCCTCGTCACTGCCGACTTGCCGGAGGCGGTCAACGGTGGGTGGCAGCGCGCACCTTCCTTCCCTCTTGCCCATGATGCAACTTCCGGGGCCTCACCGACTCCCCATGAGCCGACGCTCCTGCTCTCGCCAAAGACACAGGAACCGGCTACCCCTCTTCGTCTCCCTCCTACCAAAGCCTTTACGTCTCTCCTCAACCTCTCCCTCTTCTCTCCCATCAGCCAACTTTCGTCTCTCCTTTCCATCCTTTCCATCCTTTCCCCATCACGCTTTTTGTCCTCCAGAGCACTTCGGACGCTCTCTCATCAATTTGAGTGTCATTTAGATCTCAGTCGCCGCAGCTGCTACTCCAGGTTCTCTTCTTTTCGTTGCACGAGTCGCGGTCAACGCCTGCGCCCGGCTCTTCACGATGCGTGCCCTCACGTCTGTCGGAGTCCTGATCGCCAGCGGCTTCCTGCATCAGTCGACTGCCCAAGTTGCTGGCTACGGGTGAGATTCCATCTTCCTTCCCTTCACTGCTCACCTTGCTGACCAGAGCCTCCAGATCCCCCGATGTCGGCTCCGGTGCAAACTCATACGGCGAGCCAGACAATGGCCCCCAAGACGGCGCCTCTGCCACCGTTGAAGGCCTCCCTGGTGGCTCTCCAGGTGGCTCCCCTGGTGGTCCGGTGTGTGTCGTGCAAGGGATCACGACTGTCTTTGTGACCGTCTACCCTACCAGCCCCGTGTCTCCCGCTGGTGGCTCCCTTTCAGCGACAGGCGGCCCCAACCACCAGACCCTGCACCCGACTCGCACCATTCGCGTTTCTCCTTTTGGTCACTCTCCGGCCACCCGCTCTTCTGTGTCCCCGTTCACCACCATCACTGTTGATATTTGGGGTCATGGTGCCGATGCGGGACTCAAGTCTGGTGAGACTGCCAATGGCCCTGGTTCTGGTTCCCCTGCTGCCAACGATGCCCCACCCCCTTCTGCGGGCGCTCCTGCTGGCTACGGGGAAGAGGCTGGCGGTTCATGGCCCCAACCCGCTGCCGCCATCGACTCTGCCGGATCGGACGGGGATTCTGCCGGCACGGTTGCAGGCGGCGCACCCCCTTCACCCACTGGCTTGACGGCCTCTCCCGACGGTTCTCCTGCACCCTACGGCCCCAACAACCCTGCCCAAGTCTCGCCTGGCTATGGTGCTCAGAGGGGCGACGGGGTTGCAGCCTGGTCCACTGTGGTGACTGACACTGAGATTCATTGGGTTACCGGAGCTGAAGGGCCAACTCCTGTCACCATCTTGTCAAAGCACACCCTTTCCGCAACTGGCGCAGCCCAGTCGCCTGCCACCGGTGGAGCATTCACCTATGTGACGACCATTGGCCCTGATGGGCACGCGACTGTCCTGGAATGGCCGGCTGGACTCCCGCAGGGCAACGGCGGGCCCGCTGTGTCGACTGTAGCCGGCCTTCCCAATGACCAAGTACCCCTCGCTCCTCAGGTCGTGTCCACTGCCATCAACCCCCCTCTCACGGCTGGAGGTGTGGCGGCTCCTGACGGAGGTGCCTCGACCACTTGCACAACCTACACTGTCCTCGGGCCTGATGGCGTTCCCACTGTTGTCCATTCATCCTGGGTCGTCCCCTACACGGGCCCCATCACTGTTGCCTCTGGTCCTCTACCTACAGATGCCGATAGCCCAGCCCAAGCCCAGAACGCCCCGAATGGCCCCGGCATCACCACGTGCACCAGCTACACGTTCCTTGGAACAGATGGAAGGCCGACTGTGGTTGAGTCCACCTTGGTGCTCCCTGGCCCAGTCAACACCCAAGCCGGGGCTCCTGGAAACGCTGCAGATGGCGTTCCCGCCCAAGTGACCCAGTTGCCCGGCCCTGTTCAGTCTGGCCTTGCCGGACATCCGGAAGGCGGCCTCACCACCTGCACCACCTTCACTGTCCTTGGACCCAACGGGCTGCCGACCGTTGTTGAGACCACCTACGTCGTTCCCAGCCCGGCTGCCACACCTCTCGCCACCCTTGTTCCCGGAGTCATCACGGGCGCGCCGTCTCAGATCACTGGCTCGCCTGGGAACCCGCAACCTGGAAATGCTGCCGCCGCCGGCATCACGACGTGCATCACCTACACCGCCATTGGGGCCGACGGCAAGCCAACCGTTGTCGAGTCCACTGTGGTCTTGCCTGCCACACCTCTCGCCACCCTTGTTTCCGGAGTCATCACGGGCGCGCCGTCTCAGATCACTGGCTCGCCTGGGAACCCGCAGGCTGGAAATGCTGCCGCCGCCGGCATCACGACGTGCATCACCTACACCGCCATCGGGGCCGACGGCAAGCCAACCGTTGTCGAGTCCACTGTGGTCTTGCCTGCCAGCGATGCGTTGCCAACGGTGAGCGCGCTCCCGTCTGCTGCTCCCCAGCTGCAGTCAAACTTGCCTCAGGGAGTCCCGTTCTTTTCTTTGCCTGATAGCCTCATCACCACATGCATCACTGTCAATGTCCTTGGTCCCAATGGTATCCCCACCCCCGTCGTCGAGACTGTTGTCTTCACCCCAGCAGGAGCAAGGTCTGCGCTTCCTGTTGCAACGGTCATTGGCTATCCTTCCCTGGTGCCCCAACAACAGCAAACAAATCTTCCCCAGGGCATCCTCCCCCATGCATCCAACGGCGCCGTCACCACTTGCATCACTGTGGACGTTGTGGGCCCCAATGGCGTCGCGACTCCTGTTGTCCAGACCATCGTCTTCACCCCAAGCGCAGCGGGCCTCGTCTCTCCGGCCGCCCCCTCGGCCGCGAACGCGGCTGGGCTTCCCGCTCCATCATTTGATCCGCTTGGCCAGAGTAGCTCTCTGAACGCTGCTGCCCCAGGAATCCCCAGCCTGGATGCGTACGGGGCGACCGTGCCTGACTTGCAAACGATTTTGCCTCCGTCCGGCTTGGTCCCAGGACTTAACGTGGAAACACCCGGCGCTGCCCGTGTCTCTGGGCTCCCCTTTCCTTACGGCAGCAGCTCCGGCGACCTGGGAGCTTTGGGATCCAGCGACGGAGAGCCTGCGCCGAACGGCTACGGCTGGAGCACACCCGACGCTGGGTCGTACGGCCTGCCGTCCCCGCCGTCTGCCCCTCGAGGCCGCAGCACGTTGACGACGGTCCGGACCCTCACTTGGACCAATTTCATTCCCGAGCCGACGACGACGTACACCATGAACTTTCCTCTGACGACTCTGGAAACCGTGACTGTTTCTGCGCAATTTTCTCCCCAGAAGCGCGCGTTCCGACGCCAAGAGAGGTTCGTTGTCCGTGCCGCCGTCTGAGTTCTCCCCACTGACATTTATGATGCAGCCTCTCACTGTCGAGCTCGGCGTGGAGCAACGCTACCGTTGCCGTACCACCTGTGTCGACGAGCGGCCCTCTGGAGGCGACCCCCGCGTCAGTCGCTGAAGGCGCCACCGTCTCGGTTCTGTTCCCGCCGACGACATCTCAGGCCTTGCCTAGCGCCCCAAGCAGCCCTCCCGCAATGTGCCCTCTTGGAGGCAAGATCGGAAACGCGACTGTCAATGTGAGTCCCCTGGCCCTTGCAGTTTCTTGGACTCTGGCTAACAGACGCAGTTTGACGACATGAAGCCTGGACCGCTGTTCAACCCCTCTGGTGACATTTGGTTCTCAGAAGGCTTCCTCGTCGCACCTCCCGCGTCGCAGGTAGCTCAGTCCTTCGTCCCGTCTTCTGGCGGCCAGCTCGTAGAGTTTGTTCCCGCCTCACTTGCCAACCCATCGGGCAGTCTCCGCGGCACCGGTGACGCGGCGGAGGTCGGAGTCGGCCCCAATGCGGCGAGTCCCTGCTTTCGGTTTGACTTCTTTGGTGCTCAACTTGGATGTGCCGCCTTAGGCAACGAGGAGTGGTGCGAGTTTGAGGTCTCGGCCTACACCTTCAACGCAGGCCTGTCGTTTGAGCAGTCCATTGCCTGGTCGGAAACGAAGCGTGTTCCTGCCTGCCCCAATTTCCCCAACAGCAACTGCGCGCTGACTCCCGTCGACTTTGTCGGTTACAACAACATCACGTCGATACTCATTACCCTGCGCGTCGGTAATGAGCTGCGGGCTTGGTGGGGCGACGACTTCAAGTTTGGCTGGACCGACAACACCTGCGAGGCGGCGAGCTGCCGCGCGCGCGCCACTCCTCAACACGTCAAGCGCGAGACAGTCGAGCTGGCTCTTCGCCGGGGAGTCTGGCATTGGACTCCGGCCGGTCTTCAGCGGCTGGACGATGAGTACATCTGGGATTCTGTCTACTGATTCAGTTTCGCCACGCCATGTGTGGCCTTGATGTAGCATGTTGCTATGTGGTAATCTTTGCTGTGTTGACTGAGACTATTTGACAGTTGATTTCTTGGAGCGGCGGCACATGGTTGAGCCACGAGGTCGGGGTAATATGATGAAATGGCTGGAGGGATGGTGATGTATCTTGATAATGGCGAATCGAATCGAGTGCAAGGTTCAATTGCGTCTTTTGCGTGAGCCTGGCAGAGGTGGGATGTCGGTTAGCCAATGCTGCAGACGGGGGTGCAAGGGCGCGTTGCCGTTACTTGGCGTCGACGTTGCAAAACTGGCGTGGATTGAAGGAACAGGACGAGACGGGCGACACACAAGGGGCAGAGTTGACGGACATTGTCAGGTAAAGACAGCAAAGCTGCAAGGTCGACTGGCGGCGAGGGGAAATAGAGATTTGTACTGGGCCAAATACCTAGTAATACTCATAGTAATACTCAAGGATTTACTATCCGTACCATTAAATAGTAAGACTTTAAAAAAGAGCCCCCCCCTAGCCCTCCTCTAGCTCTGGATAGCAGCGCCAGATGCCGTTCGAGTAGGGAAGCCGTCGGTCGCTCGCCAGGTACTCCTTGATCTTAGGCCGCTGCTTAACTGTGTCGTAGAGGCCAAAGACGCCGGCGTACTTGCCAGACTGCTTGAGCTTGTCCATGGTCTTGGGAAAGGCAAACATGGTGCCATCGACAGTCTATTCTTGGTCAGTCGAGAGCAACAAGGAGAGGTGGATGACGTGACGCTCACCTGGAAGAGCACCAGGTCGGCATACGTGAGCTTGTCGCCGTAAAGCCACGGGCCCTGGCCGCTCGTCTCGGCATCGAGCAGCCGCTGCACGTAGGCGAGATACTTGGGCAGCCGCTCATCTCTAAAGACCTTGCTCCTCTTAGTGGCCTCGGGCTTCTGGTCCTCGTAGACGGCCGAGACGGCGATGGGGTGGTGCGTCTCGTGCACCTCGTTGACCAGGCCGTCGATGATTGTCAGCACAATCTGGTTGAGGTGCAAGAGGCCGTCGTCGCCAGGGGCTGGCGCGAGGCCGAGCCTGGGCGCCAGATAGAGCAGGATGTTGGGCGTCTGGTGGAGAGTCAGGCCGCCGTGCCTGAGAATCGGGGGCGCGAGGACGGGCGGGTTGTTGGCATCGCCCTTGTTGCCCGTGGAGATGTAGCCCAAGACAGCAGAGACGGCGTCGTCGCCCGTGCCCTTGGCCGTGTCCGTGTAGGGCACGCCGGCTTCCTCGAACAGGAGGCGGATCAGCTCGCCGCGGCCGGGTAAGCCGGGCCAGTAGATGAGCTCGTAGTGCGCGTCGTTGGCGGACCTCGACTGGGACGACATTATATTGCTTGCGAGAGCGATACCGCCAATTGATTAGGACCTTGGGTGGTAGAGGCCTGGCTGAGCAAGATGGCCGAGTTGGATGCTGGAGCGAGGCAGAGGTTGTGACTCGTGCGGGGATCTGCCGTTCTGCGGGGTTCTATTCGTGCTTCGTAACTCCGTATTCGTATGCGATGCTCTACGAAGTACGAATACTCTTCAACAGCTCATGCGCACGCCAACGGACCGAACCCCCCTGTCCATCGCAGCCCACCCATGACGGCCACCAGCAGGGCAAACGACACGGCAAAGCTCACGGACCCGTAGACGTACGCGTCCCGCCTGCGCAGGCCACTCAGCTCAGCGACCCAGGTCGACACCGTCGTCAGGCACCCGCAGAAGCCGTCCTCGACGCCCTGTAGCACCTGGCAGGCGACGACGCCGGCGGCCATGGGCGAATGGGCCAGGTCCCACGCGGCGCCCAGGACGGCGGTGCCGGCGACGTTGGCGGCAAAGGTGCCGAGCGGAAACGCCGCAACCCGCGCGTTGAGATGCAGGCCCAGGTAGAAGCGCAGCAGGCAGCCGAGCGGCGCCAGCACCAGCGCCAAGCCGGCCCGGCCGCGCCAGGCGTCGTGGGGCGGCCAGATGGTGAGAAACACGGCGCCGAGCCAGCAGCCCCAGCCGAGCACGAGGCCCAGCGGGTCGAGCGCGTTGCGGCTGACGGCGCGTGGCAGCGACGGCGTCCAGGGCCCGGCGGCGCCGGCCAGGTGCGCGCCTAGGAAGAGGCCCGACAGGGAGAGGGAGATGGTGGTGATGACGACGGCCAGCATGGCCATCAAGGACTGGCCGCCGCTCCGACCACCTTCCGCAGTTGCGTGCCCCGGAGCCGCCAGGTCGTTGGACACGGCGAGAAAGGCGTCGCGGATAAACGAGGAGAAGCTGGTGAAGCTCCCGCAGAAGCCCGTGGCGAGGCCGACGTAGAGCGGCACCGTCTTCTTGAGCGCGAGATGGGCCTTTTTGTCAGCGGCGAGGTCCTGTACGGGCGCGAGGTCCTGAACGAGCGCAGGGTCCTGGACGGCAGCACCCTCGAGGCGAAAGAGCTCCCGGTCCTCGGCCAGGAAGCCCATGATGAGGCTACCGCCAAAGTTGGCCCAGACCGAGTCGAACATGACAGGCGAGTCGAGGTAGTGCGTCAGGGCCGTCAGTCCAAGGCGCGCCAGAGTTCCGAGCAGGGAGAAGAAGACGAGGTAGGAGAGGGTGTAGACGTGCGTCGCGAGCCGAGACGGCTCAGCGGCGGCGGCGGCGTTGTCGTCGCTCGGCCCCGTCATGGCATCCGCATTGAGAAGCACAACTTTTGGCATCGAGACATGCCAGATCCCACCCTATAAAGGGCCTTGCTGCAGGGCCACCTATAACCCTAGTCATCGGTGGGCCTAGTCATCGGTCGGTGGGCCTAGTCATCGGCGGGGCACCTTCTAACCGTCCGGCCCGCAGCGGCAGCAGCTTCAACCGCCAAAGCACCCTCGGTCGCATCTTCTCGGTGGCTTCGTCTTCGGAAGCCAGCTCTCTCTCACCCTCCTCCGGCCACACCCAGGCCCCGTCACCATGTCGTCCCTCCCGGCCAACGTCCACGTCTCCCAGCACCCCGTTCTCCAGGCCAAGCTGAGCCAGCTACGCTCCCGGACCGCCACCCCGTGCCAGGTCCAGACGCTCGTCCACGACATTTCCCTCATCCTGTCGTGCGAGGCCCTCGCCGCAAACGTGTCCCCCGTTGATGGACCCAAGGTGAGCGGCATGGGCGAAACCGCGACTCTCGATTCTGACGCCTCTAGGACCACACGCCCCTCGGCTTCGAGTACACGACAACCACCACCCACCCGGAGACCATGTGCATCGTCCCCATCCTGCGCTCCGGCCTCGCCATGGTACAAGGTCCGCCAACCGCCGTCCGTGACCGAACCCTTGATCCGACCACCATTCTGACCGTCGCCAGCCACCCAAGCCATGCTTCCCCGTTCCGTCCCCGTCCACCATCTCGGCATGTACCGCGAGCAATCCACACTGGCCCCCGTCGAGTACTACAACAACCTCCCCAGCCACCTTCCCGACCCCAACAACCCCGCGGTATCGCCCGCCAGCTCCCTCGCCATCGTCGTCGACCCCGTCATCGCCACCGGCGGCACCTGCATCGCCGCCATCCAGACCCTCCGCGAGTGGGGCGCCAAAAAGGTGCTCGTCCTCGCCGTCATCGCCGCCGCAGACGGCGTCCGCAAGGCTGCCGAGGAGTGGCCCCAGGGCACCGAGCTGTGGATCGCCGGCCTGGACGGGCGGCTGACGCCCAAGGGCATGCTCGAGCCGGGGCTGGGCGACATTGGGGACCGGTTATTCCTGACTGTTGGCAAGTAGGGGGTGGACTTGGCTGTTTTGGGCTGCCTGACGGGCAAACAGTGTCGAGATATCCCCGCATGGAAGCGCTGTTCATCATTTCACGGCATGCAAAAGGCCCAAGTAGTCATCACGTGCCATGGCATCCTCCATCCTCCTCGAGGCTGGCGGGCGCAAAACCAGTCCGTGACACGGCGCACTCAGTCGACAGCATACCGCTCCTCGTCCAGCAGCGTCTTCTCCTTCCAGCAGTCCTCGACCCAGCTGCCCGTCACCAGCCTAGGCATCCCACGCCGCCCACTCACCTCCTTGCGCACCTCGTCCGCGACTCGCCCACGCTGCGCCGAGTCGTCGCCCACAATGACAACGTGCGTCACATGCTCGTCACCGAGGCCACCGTCTGCGCACCGACCGCCGGCATACTCGACGTAGCGGACCAGTCTACCCAGGGCCTGGGCGCTGGAGCCCTCGGCAGGCTGCATGTGCACGACGCAGCGCCGAAACATGAATGTGCGCATGTGCGACAGGCCCTTTGCGTGGGCCTCAAGCTCCCCGAGAAAAGACGTCGCCGCTGCAGCTCGTGCCTCGCGCCCCTTGGGCTCGGCCGTCATGGCGTCGGTAATCTCCCGGAGCTCCTCGACCGACACGTTCCTCGCAAAGCTATCACCGAACCGATCCGTGTTCCGCGCCGCCACCGCCCGGAGCCCCTCGGACGCGTGAAACAGGTGCCGCCGCTCATAGGGCAGTACCGAGCTCCCGTCGCCTTGCTCCAGGCAGTCCCGGAGCCACAGGGGGCGGATAATGTCAACATCGCCGCCCTTGATGAGGCTCGCCACCTTGACGACCCGCTTGTCGGCGATGAGCACCGTCTTGGTGCCCGCCGCGGGCCGCTGCGAGACGGCCCCTCCGTTTTGCTTGATCATGGCCTCGAGCTGGCCCTTTGTCTTCTTCCACGGCTTCAGGGACTCGGACAGCACGCCAAACTCGAGCCCCTCAAACATGGCCGACGACGGCTCCGCAAACTCGGCGGGCACCGCGTCCTCGCCCGCAATGACGAGCTCTCGCTTGATGCGCTTCGGCTTCCGCCTCTTCCGATCCTCCATCGTCATGGCCTTGTCCCTAGACTCCTCTTGGTCGACCTTTTGCTTGAGCTCTTGAAACTCCTCGAGCGTCAGCGCCGAGTCCCAGCTGCGGTCCATGCGCAGCCGGCGGAATCGAGGGAAGCGCAGAGTGAAGCCCGGCGCGAAACTATCCGAGGGGCTCACGCTGGCCGCCTTGACCGAGACGACGACCGAGTCCCGGGGCCGGATCCACAGGTCGGGCCGCTCATACTGCTTGGCCTCGCCGCCGCCGAGCTCAATGTACTTGGTCGGGGGGTTCTTGGGGTCCCACACCATCCACTTGCCCTCGGTGCGGTGGCGAATCTCGGCGTAGTCTTCGGTACGGAAGCCGCCGCCGACCTTGAAGAAGCTGAAGCACTTTTCCGGGCTGGCCCCGGCCTGGATATGATTCTGCGTCACGCGCAGGCCGCACAGAAAGCTCGACAGCGTGCCGCCCCGCCGGCCGGAGCCGTAGTAGCCGCCGACGACGAGGCAGTCGAGCGACTCGCCAAACTCGGACATGTACTCGGGCTTGACCTTGAGCCAGTCGTCGTTGCGGCTGTTGAGGCGGTACATGGATCGCGGGTTCTTGAGGACGAGGCCCTCGGACGCGTTGGCCACCACCTCGCGGAGCAGCGGCTCGATGGCGTCGGCCGTGGTGGCGCTCGTGTACGTGTGAATCTCGAGGCGCCGGTGAACTGACTTGACGACCTTTTCCAGGGCGCCGTGCCGGTCCCGCAGCGTGTACTGGGTCAGCTGCTTGTCGTTGAGGTACAGAATGTCAAAGACGCGAAACAGCGGGCGATGGCCAGTCGCGTCCGAGCCCGTCCTGTTTAGCTTCTCGGCGATGGCGGCCGTCTTGAGCGTGCCAAAGGGCACAATCTTGTCAACCTCCATGTCCCAGGTAATCATTTCGCCGTCGAGAATCAGGTTGCGGACGCCCGGCGCAAAGGCCTTGGCCAGGTGGCGAGTCAGGCTCGAGTTGTCGTCGTGCAGCCCGTTGCCGTAGAGATAGGTGTAGTCCTTTGCCTTTCTGGACCAAAAGCAGAAACGCCGGCCGCCCGGATGGTCGGCGTCCTGCACCATGTGCATCTGCATGCGCTCGCCGTCGAGCTTCTCCTCGATCCAAAACTCGGCGTCGTCTTCAGTCGGCCGCAGCAGCTCAGTCATTCTTTGAAAGGAAGCCGGCATCTGAAACTGGGCCAGCTGCGGCTGGAAGCACTGCATCAGGGCGACGCCCGCCCCGGCCTGCTCGAGCCTGAGCTGCGGGTCGTACAGCTCCCAGCAGACGCGGCGGAGGCTGGACGAGACGCTGAACAAGGTCTCGCCGTCGGGATGCCACAGGTACAGGATCGTCTTTTCCGTGGCGCCCACCTTCATCTGCTTGAGGACGATGCGGATGAGCCACATCATCTCCTCGGCGTTCATGCGGTTGTAAAAGGTCTCGAAGATGGCGAGGTTCTCGGCCTCGCTCGACGAGGCAGCCAGCTTGTCGAGCTGCTGGTTGACCTCGGCCACCGTCATGTCGCCGACGGCAGTCCTCATGGGCCGCTTGGAGATGACGTCGAAGCAGCGGCCGGCAAAGTCGCCGGCGAGGCGGGCGGCCGTGGTCTGGCCGGGGATCTTCCAGTGCAAGAGGTTGTAGCCGTCGTCGGAGTTTTTGTCAATCTTGATGAGCTTGACGAGCAGCCTCCCTATGGAATTCTCCTTGAGCCCGTAGGCGCCGCGGTCTCGGTCCTTGTCTGGGAGAATCAGGCGCAGGGCCGGGTAGAAGTCGTTGCCGACCTGCTTCCGCCACTTGCCAACGAACCTCTCGATGACGTGCCTCCGCTGCTCCTGGGGCGACAGGTTGTGGGCGCCGTGGGGGCCCTTTTTGCGCGCCACTGCTCCGGCCGGCTGCTTCTTGTTCTCGTTAAGGGGGTTGAAGAGTTCGAGGAAGAGGTCGTGAAAGGGCAACGTCTTGGAGTGGTTTCTCGGGCGGTTTGGATAGCTGGTCAGGGTCATCAGCACCGGGCGACGAGGCCGAGACGGTCATCCATACTGTTCCTCGAGCTCCTCTTTGGAGACTCCCGCTGCGCCGTACTGCATGGCGTCTTCCCTCGCGGCATCCGCATCGGGATGTTTGTGCTGGCTCATCTTGGTGAATGGTGAGTCTCGCCTCACGGAAGCCCGCCGACGAAATCGAGGTGAAGCTAGTAGGTGATTGACGCAAAGTTCACCTAGTCGAGAGACTTGTCGGGTCACGTGCCGTCACCCCACCCCCATCATCGTCTCGTCTTCAAGGATGCCCTCACCTCTTCCCAACACCCGTTTCCCACACGCTCGCCATGCTTGTCGCACGAATTTGATCCAGAGGTGCCGTCCTGTGACATGAACAGGCGACTGTTCAAAAGAGCAGTCGAGCCCGCGAGCCTCGAAATGCAATCGCCATAGTGTGAGCCTGGGCGCGCGCTCAGCCAGCACGTATTGAGCGCACCGTCGCGCCACCAAAATCTGGTAGTATAGGTACATGGCAATTGAGAGAGCCGCGCAAATCGTGCCTGGCCTCAATTCAACATACAAATGGTTATAGCAGCGCGCGCGCATTTGAGGTCATCGCGAGATATGCGCAAAATCGGCCCGTCAATTAGTCCGGCCGGTGTGACATAGCGTTGAGTAGTACCCTGCTTGGTTTGGCATTTGGCCGGTCGCTGACCTCTTTGGCCGGTCGGTGTGTCCCCCCCCTCCGGTAGGGACGAATTTCTAGTCCCCCCTAGTACGAATAGAATGGCGTTTGCAAAGCTGTTCGAGGCAAAAAGAAGACAGTGAGCGATGGAGCAAACGAAAAATATTGGTCCCGCTGGGGCTCGAACCCAGGACCCTTGGGTAGCTAATATTCTGGAAAGGGGCTGTGACGCCTTCCAATCTGGAAATATTAGTCCAATGATCTACCAACTGAACTACAGGACCATTCTTGCTTTGTGTTCACGGCACTCTTATAATTATATATCAGCCTCGCGCAGAAGAGGCAGAAGGCAAGTTCTGACAAATTGGCTCGGCACTGCTTCAAGTGCTGGCCCTGCTACCCTAGACCAATTACACCAATCACAACTTGCCTGTGCCTACGAATACATGAGACCAAATTGCAAGAACCGCAAACAATCACCAAGACGGGTTCCCGATGCCCCTCCGTGCCCAATCTCGCCATGCCAGCGTCGGGTGCTACTTCTTTTTACCCTTGGACTTCTTGCCCCGTTTCTGCTTCTTCTTCCCCTTGCCCCCGTCAGGACCGACGACCTCATCCCCCTGCCCAGCCTCGTCGGCCCTCGGCTCGCCAGACTCGGAGCCGCCAGGCTGGCCCGCCGTCTCCTGAGGCGCCTCGGCCTCGGTCCCCGCCTCGTCGTCGCTGGATATGCCCGCCATGATGGACCCGAGGGCCTGCTCAAACATGATGCGCGACATGGACGTGGCGACGCGCATCCACGCGTCCCAGTCCTCAGCGACGACGTCGCCGCAGCGCTTCCACTCGAGCCAGCGCAGCGGCACCGTGCTGGGCCACCCGAGCCAGCGGTTGAAGTCGCGCGCGCTCGGCTTGTCCTTTTTGCTGTGCACCAGGCGGTTGGGCCAGCGACGCGTCACGAGGTGCTTGTCCCTGACCGCCAGGCCGAGGAACCCCGTCTGCACGACGCTACGATGCTCGTCGACGGAACGGGGGTCGATGAGCGACTCGAAGGCAAAGTGGCCCGGGGAAAACAGGTAGCTACGGACTGAGTCAGTCGGTGACGAGGCGCATTCCCCGGCAGGATGCGTACCGAGAGGCAAACTTATCCCAGTTGCGCCATATAAGCAGGCCGAGCCTGCGGCGGACGACGTCGCGCACGTCTGCCTTGTCCCCGGCGGCGGCTGGCGGTGCGAGTTCGTCCAAGACCGAGTTATACAGGCGATAGAGATGCTGGCGCTCCGACTCGAGCGCCGCGCCTACGCAGGGCATACCGTGCGTCACCGAGTCGCGCGTGATTGTGAGCAGCGTCGCAAAGGGGTTCTCGTCCTCATGGCGCAAGAGGCTAGAAAAGGCAACGAGGGTCAGGAAAGGATGCACGTCCCAGTGGTAGCCGACCTGCAAGAGTCAGCTTTACGCCCGTACCGAGAAACAAACGGCCTACCTCGATGCGGTCAAAGGGCCGGTCAAACTGCAGTGCCGGGGCCCAGTCGGTAAGCTCGGCCGTGGCCACGCAGGACAGCCGCAGGGCGACGGACGTCTTGGCCAGCCGGTGCTGAAAATCGACGAGCAGGTCGCGTAGGTAGTAAAACATCTTGCCGTAGACGTCGTTGGCCGCAGGGCCAACGTGGTAGTCGAGGAGCTCCATTGGCCACTCAGACAGCGGCTCCCCCGACGCGCCGATAGGGTATTCGGTGCCTTGGTAAAAGACGCTACATGGTGTCAGGGGAGTTAAACAGAGGACGGCAGAAGCAAGGCAACACCAGGGGCCGGTCGGCGGCGGCCTCGTTCTTACGGGTTGAGAGCGTCAAAGCCGTCGCGAGGATGGCCATAGGGCAAGAGGAGGCCGTCGTCGCGCCACTTCATCAAGCCAAGGGCTCTCGCTCGAGTCATACGGGCAAGGAAGCGGCACTGAGACTCGGAGCACCTGCGCGTGTCAATATATCGGAGCACAAGAGCTTCGGTCAAGCCGAGGCCCTTGCACGGGGCGCTGTGGTCCCTGATGGCGGCCCACTGCGACTGCCTCAGCTCAACCGTGACGGCGAGGTTGGTGAGGGACCAGGTCAGTCGGCAGAGCTGGGTGGGCAGGGCGCCCTGCGCGGCGCTGATGCTGGCGACGTCGTCGAGGCCGCCTCCAATGTTCTCGCGCACCACCGACTGGATGTGGTCGCGCAAGGCCCGCGGCATCCTGGCCGAGTACCACATATGGATGCAGGCCTCTGCGTTGACGACGGGGTCGCGGTCGCGGGCCGTGAGCAGGCTGAGGGCGAAAAAGGTGCGGGCAACGTGGAGGTTGCTGGCCTCGTTGATGGCCACGCTGAGCTTGGGCGACGCCGTCTCGGGCAGCTTTGCCACCGAGTAGATGAAATGGCGCAGGCCGGATTCTAAGGCCCTGGTGAGCGCAGGCATGCCATGTCGTCGTCGGGAGAGCACCAACCTCCGGTGAAGAGAAGATGGAGCTGGCCGTCGAAACAGCGCCCCTCGTTCTTGTCGAGGTTGAGGACGTCTGTCGCCGCGTACTTGCACCAGAAGCTGGTGGCCTCGGCTGATATCAAGTCATCGTCTTCATCGTCCACGTCGGCCACCGACGCCTGGTTGCACTTGGCGGCCAGGTCTCTGGTGCAGTCGCCTCGGTGGCACGCCCAGTGGCGCTCTCGACACGCGTCGTCACAGTACTGCAGTCATGAGCATCTTGGAGGAGAAGGCAGGACCGCGCCCGGCGACATCAACGCACCGCAACGAGGAGGCACCTGGGGCACGCCATGAGCGGCACGTTGGGGCAGGGGCTGCCGCTCGCGTCTCGGGCAGAGCACATTGGCTGGGTGATGAGAAGCGCGTTGAGCGCGTCGAGCGTCATGCTGTCGCTGTCCGAGGTGCGCGACGACGAGGAAGAGGAGACCCTCGAAGAAGAGAGGCGAGAAAAGGGGGCCATGCAGACGGCAAGGGGTTTGCGCAATGGTTGGTCGAGTGAGTGTGCTGAAGAGAGGCTCCCGAAAAGGCTCCCGAAAAGAGGGGAGCGTCGAGGTTTCATTTCAGGCGAGGCAAACGAGGTGAAAACGGCAGAGCACGCACGGTGTGGCGGTCTGAATTGTGCGGACAAGGAAGGCGGCCAGCTGTTGACCCAGTGACGGCGTCAAGAACGTCAACACGCCCTCGACCCTCAAAAAACAAAAAAACACCATCCATCGAGTCTGCAATTCGCTGTCTATAATTGAGCTCACCAAAGCCACCCTTGGAGGCACCAGCTGGCTCTTTGTCATTGTCTGGGGCTTTAAGCCGGATAACGTCCTTATCTGCATAACTGCGGGACAGCCTCTTTCATCTGTCAGTTTTGACTGACAACAACCCTTATACGAATAGCTAGGGTGAATTAGGTAGCTCGCGTTATGCATCCCTTTCGGGTGCTTGCGATACCGCCTCGTCCGCAGACGCAAGTGTTGCACCCATCCGGGCATTTCCAGGCCCCCTTTCCGTGCTTCGCTAAACACTGAGCCAGGTTGTATTTAGATGGTGGCGGGCGCACGCATCCCTTTTTGGTGCTCGAGATACCGCCTCGTCCGCAAACGCAAGTGTTGCACCCATCCGCGCACTTCCAGGCCCCTTTCCCGTGCTCCTTAATACACTTGTTGTATTTATAGTCGCCGGCTTGGGTGGCTTCGACTACGGCAAAGGCCGCAATCGTAAAGAGCAATGCGGAAAATTTCATTGTAAAGGTTGGGGTTCTGGGCTGTGATGCGGAATTGGGGTGGTAAAGCAGGTTACGAGATACTTGGGTAGCTTTACCGATTCGACGGGCAGTTCCGTGTTTTATGTAGCTTTCCCTCCCATGGTGGGATGATTATATGCATTCCTTATCTTTCAATTCGGTTCAGGTCGGGCCTCAGACATACCCTTCGATTGACATTGGCATGTGATGAACTGTTTCTCTTGCCAAAAGAGGAAGTAATCCTCCATGTCGAGCAGATCTTCTGGCCAGCTGCAAGTCTAATTAAGGCTGCCAAGTAAGTTATAGAACGTAACATATCTCAGCTTTCACTTGCAACTTGCCTAATGAAACACCTATATGTAATAGTATACAGCAGTTTGAAATTCCATGTGTTTAGCTAGAGACCCTTGACTCCATGTTCACTCTTTGTTCCATGTCGTCCGTTCCTTCTCCGCCTCTACTAGTGAAGCACCGAATTAATTACGCCGATGCCCCGAGCACTCGCGGAGCAACAACACTCACCTTTGTCATAACCGCGCGCTTTAGAGACATGTGGCAACACTTTCAACTGTGGCGCATCTGCTGGCCAATGCCAATGCACACGACGCGCGGCAATGACTAATGACTGCCGAGCTGTCATTGTCCAATCACGGCTCGAGTCAGGGTTGGATAATTGAACTCCCAGAGCGGGGGCCGGAACAGATCGGTTCAAGACGGAGGCACGACATGGAGCCTGGCCAAGTGCATAAAGGACGTCAACGTTGCCGTCGTCACCCAGGCTGCCCAGTGCATTGAGCTGTAAAACGAGCTCCCCCGGCGACAACTGACGACGAGGCCCCTTTCCCGACCGACGACATCACCTCGAGAGCCACTACCGAAAGCAGACACCCGCAAGACTTAGGCTCACGATGCCTCTTGCGCCAGTGATTGCCCTGTCGCACGGAGGAGGTATGTTGCTCGACTCGGACCGTGTTAGACGACGCACCTCCTTGACGAATCTCTTGCTGGCGCTGACTTGGACTCTCGCTGCGCATAGGCCCGCTCCCCGTCCTCGGCGACCCCGAGCACAAGTCCATCATCTACTCGCTCAAGAACCGCGTGCCCAAGATCCTCGGCCTCGGCACGCCATGGCAGCCCCGCGCCATCGTCCTCGTCACGGCGCACTGGACGACGGACCGCCCCACCATCTCCTCGGCCAAGTCGCACGAGCTGCTCTACGACTACTACAACTTCCCTCCCGTGTCCTACACTTTCAAGTATCCGGCGCCCGGGGAGCCTGACGTGGCCCGCACCATCAAGGCCGCCTTTGACGCCCAAGGCGTGCCATCGGAGCTCGACGGCGAGCGAGGCTGGGACCACGGCCTGTACATTCCCATGATGCTCGTCAACCCCGAGGCCGACATCCCCATGGTTCAGGTCTCGGTGCTCCGGTCGGAGGATCCGGAGACGCACCTGCGCATGGGCGCCGCCCTGTCCCGCCTGCGCGCCGACAACATTGCCGTCATCGGCTCCGGCTTCGCCTCGTTCCACAACCTCACCACCATGAGGGCCCTGCGCACCGCACCCCCCGACCAGCAGGCCTCCTTCAAGGCCGAGTCGGACGTGTGGAACGCGGCGCTCTCCAAGGCGGTCACGTCAAAGGACAACAAGGCGCGCTGGGAGGGCCTCAGGGGCTGGCGAAAGATGCCGCATGCCGACAAGATGCATCCGCCCGGCGGGGGGGAGCACTTTATGCCCCTGATTGTATGCACGGGCGCGGCGGGGGAGGGGGAGCAGACCAAGACTTACAAGGACACGTTCATGGGAGTCGACATTTTCACCTTTTACTGGGGAGGGGGCCAGGTTGGTTGAGATGCACCACGACTACGCCAAGTCGAGGGATCAAGCACAAGAGGCTCAAGCCGGGGAGCCCTTGACGATGGACATGCCGGGTAGGAATGAGAAGATGCCAAAGCGTTTCCTCGTAGTCTGTCTTTAGAGTTGCCGCTGGACCGCCGAGCACACGACGCGCTGGCTCCCGAGGTGGCCAATCGCGGTCACGCAGTCGGCGCAAGGCTGACAATGAATCAGGGTCTCTCGTTCTCGTATCGTCCAAGAGTTTCGGGTGAGCTCGAGCTGGGGCCGAAGCCTCGCTCCCCCGTGGAATAGGGGTAAGTGACGGGAGGGATTGGTACAAGGACGCGCATCGTGCTTTTCCCGCCATGGAGGAAACCATAAAGAGGATACCGACGGAGGATCGGGCGTCGACCGAGTTGATTGGAGACCTCGCGAGGCTGCAAGACGACGAGCTCTCGCAGACGGGCAAAGACGTCAAGGCCATTCCTTGCCTCAAATTCCGTCCGTTAACCCCAAGGCAACTTTGATATGATCCAGTCCTATCAAGTCTCCCTGGACTGTTTGCTGAAGTTCCTGTTTTATGTATGCAGGTGTGTAACCTCCGCCGAAGTCTATCAATACTGCGTCTCCATTTTTGTTAATCATGACGTTGTCCGCCTTGACGTCCCCCCAGATGATGTCGACTTCGTGCAGCCTCTTTAGTGTCGACTCAACTTGACGAACCCACTTCTTCTTTGTTTCCATTGAAGCGCCATCCATTCGTGATGCAAGCGTCTCGCCCTCGATGTATTCCAGGAGGAATCCCATCAAAGAGGTCTTGCTATCATCCCAGACAACTATCCCAACAAGCGTTGAAGTTTGGAAGGGCGAGCTAAAGTTGCCGCTGCGATTGATCTGCGAGAGTAGCTCCATCTCTCTTAAATGACCGTGGTCTTTGGAACCAGCCTTGAAGAAGAAGACGTCGTCAGTTCCGACCCGCCGGACTTTTCTTGGCACGTCGCTCATTTGCTCGTCGCTGAGTCCGTCATCGACCCGTTCAAGTTCGGAAGCCAGGATATGGCGAACAGGTGGAAGAGAGGAACGACAAACGAAGTCTTGACTGGGCATGTTGTAGCCATCAAGATTAGCGTCGCCGGCGAGCTCGTGGGCCGTGGGCCCAGAATCTGACAGAGAGTCGGAAATCCTAGTTCTCGGACTTGAGTCGCCATGGATCTGAGCATTGTAGTCTTCCTGGACAGCGAAGAGTGTCCCCGCCTTATTAACGATGGTGAAGGCGTATGTCGGAGGAGCAAAGTAGTCGAGGAGAGTAATAGGCTTCCGAGTTCCGCCACCTTGGCTCGGTGCTACTTTGCGCATGAAGTCATCAAGTGGAGCGAGGACCCATTCCTCGAACTGGAACATGATGTCGGGATCGTCCAGGTGACTCAAAAATTTGTTAAAATCTTGCAGCAAGTTGCCTGCGCCCAAAAGCTTCTCTGCACTGGTGAAGATATGGAATCGCGTGCCGTTGTACATGAAGGCATATTCGATGGCGTGGTCAGAGGCTAACAAGTCGAGCATGCAAAACGAGTCCGGTGATTCCCAGGGCATTTGAAGAGGCGGGCCTAGAAAACGAGTGGTCAGTTCTTTTGATTCCGACATTAAAAAGCCAAGAGCGACGGGCGACGGGCGACGAGAGCAGAAGTAGAGATAGCAAGGATGGAAAGGAGGGGAAGGGCGGTTCCGGGGATCGGCCGGATTTAATCAAGGCCCCTCTTAGTATGTACATATACTTCGTATAGGCACCAGCGACCGAGGTATTCAAGCGGGCCTGCCAGGTTTAAGTTTCCATGCTGGTAAAGGTGGACTTTTCGACTTATGATGAGAGGGACTAGGTGGGATAAACTTATAGGTTCACTTCCAGTCACCATCTGCACGGCATTTCCTTAATCTTCCCTAATCTCGCAGGCCTTCTTTCCTAGTAAGATAGTGATCTAAAGGGTTTCGTGCCAGTGCAGCGTTTCCACGTGAGGCGGCATGGATATAGTAAATATATCTACGTAAAAGAGTAAAGCCGTTCACGATGATAAATGTACTAGCAGGTAACTAGGCTGGTCTAGCAGCCGGGCATATAGCCGGAAGCGCCGGGAAGCCGGGCCGGGCATATAGCAGGGAGCCCGGGCCGGGCATATAGCCGGGCACGTAGCAGTAGGGCACGTGGTAGGACACCGCAGCCGGGCACGTATGTATATAGAAAAAACACAATTTACGTCTTGACTCTAAAACAACAAGGGGGAAATCTCAATTTAGGCAATTTAGGACCTTGGCTAATGTGCGACCGTATACTACATTAGGCCTGAACACCTGTCTCTCTGCTTCGAACCTGGGGGTTTTGACTGATCATGTCTCGGGGGGGAACAGAAGCATGCTACGATGGAAAGGACTCGCTAGCTTTCAACCTGTCATGACGAGTCGCCTGCTGACCCCCCTTTCAGTATTCCGTTGCAGCTGACTAGGTTGGTGGCTTTGACGAGCGCCTCATGGGCTGTGAAATTGGATGGGGATTGGGTCCCTGTTGCCAGCCATGGGAGCAGCTTTTACCCCGTCAGGTTACCTACGAGCCTCCATCTCAGACATGCTTCGTGTCGGCACTGTCCGTCAAGTACAACAAGATATCCGCAGTCAGTTGCCTTGTTCCTCTTCAAGGACGTGGAATTATTCGTCCGTGCTGGCTGCAAAGAAGCTACGATGGCCTCTGCGTTGCATCTTGGTAGACAAGTTCTCCGTGTGCCAGATCTCCGGCCGGCCTTTGCAAACTGGGAGCAGGGCGTGAGCCCGCACCACGGGAAACTGATTCCTGTTGTCAATGCTCAGTTGGAGAAGTTTTGTAGCGACAAGAAGGCGGTTGACAAGGGCAAGGCGATAGGCTTCGCCCTCTTGGCGTCGAGGTACGAAGGCAGAGGCGTCGAGCGCGAACCGGTAGAGTCCGGACAACTAACATGTCAACTAACATGTCAACTAACATGTTAACAACATGCTAACAACATGCTAACAACATGCTAACAACATGTTCCAGTCTGTACCCCAAAGCGGCCTACCCCGTCGTAGAGACCATGGCGCTCTACGCCATCTGGAACTTCTTCTGGGACGACGAGGTCGATCGCGCACTGGACCCAGACGCACCCGATGATATAGCCGCCGACGTGGCAGCCGCCGACATGTACCGCGCCCAGAGCATCGCCTACATCCGGCACCAGCTGGGCCTGGGAGACGCGGCCGAGACGTCGGAGCCGGTGCCGCCGACTTTGATGTGTTCCAGCTTCGTGACCGTGGCCCCGAGCATCACGCGGCACTGCAACGGGCGGCAGGCCGAGAGGCTATGCGCGAGTCTGGAGCTGTTTGTCGCCGCGACGGGCTGGGAGCAGGAAGCCCGTCTAAGCGGGCGGATGCCCACCGAGGAAGAGTACTGGCAGTGGCGCATTGGCACCACGTCGGTCGATGCCATGCTGGACCTCGCCGAGTAAGCCGGCCCGGCCTCGTGTCATCTCTGCTTGACTCACAACCGCAGCATCATGAACGGCGTGGTCCTGCCCAGCCAAGTGTTGGAGTCGCACCAAGTTGGAGTTATGAGGATGGAGATTATCAAAAACACCGTCTAGTGGGAACTCCCATCCCGGAGGCATCAGGCCGTTACCCGACTAACTGGCCTTTGGAAGCGTAAACGACCTCTTCTCGCTGCGAAAGGAAATGGCAAGTACAGTCCCCCATCCGGCCATCCCTCAACACTCAACACTCAACATGCACTGAACAAGCTCCCAGCAAGACGACACCTTGATGAATCTCGTCCCCATCACCATGCAGCAACAGAGCCTTGATCTCAACTCTGCCGCCCAACAAATCGTGAGTAAACTGTACGAGAGCATCGAGACATTCGACTGCGCCGCAGAAGCCCTCCGCAAGTCCACCGCGCAGCATTTCGGGGCCGAGGCAGTCGCCGAGCTGGGCTGTCTGATAGAGGCATACCAGACCATCGCAACCGGTGTCTTCAGCTGGACGCTGCAGAGCTCGAGGTATGGTGTGGCCGAGTGTAAGAAGGAGCATGGCCGGTATGACATTACTCTTTGAGCATCAAGAGATCAAGAGATGAAAGAGGAATGGTGACGGGAGTAGGAAAAGGGGCCGCACTCATCACCACAGCACACAATACAACCCGCGAGGGGTATATTCATCGTTTATTCGCGTCATAATAATGCAACTTTCCCATCCTTGAATTCAAACTTCTTGACATGCATGCACCGCCCTGCCCTGCAATTCGCATGAAAGACGATGACGTCTCCGCCCTGCACGGGCGTCGCCCCTCCCGGGGAGACCAGGCCCAGGCCGTCGTTGGAGGTGATCAGGGGGCTGCTCGCGCGGGTATATGGGCCCCCTATGCTCTTGGCCGTGGCGTAGTTGACGTTGTAGCTCGGCGAAGTGTAGCAGCCCGCGCTAAAGAACAAGATGTAGGTGCCGTCCTTGGCCCGGTAGATGGCCGGCGCCTCGACGAGCGGCTCGTCGCCGACGCGGTCGAGGATGGGCCGCGGGTCGCCCATCTTGTCGATGCCGTTTGTGGCGACTTGTTGCAGCATGATGGGAGTCGCCTTCTTGGGGTCGATGCCGTTGTTGCACTCGCCGCCGGCGCCGATGCTGTTGCCGTCGACCTTGTATGTGACGTAGACGTTGCCGTCGTCGTCTCGGAAGCTGGACGGGTCGATTTCGCCGCCGCCTCGCAGATCGCACTGCAGGGGCTCGTCTCGGGGGGCATAGGGCCCCAGTATGCTGGTGCTGGTGGCGACGCCCACGCAGTGGTGCGAGCCGTCGCTCGCCACCTGGCCGCTATAGTACAGGACGTAGCTGTTCTTGCCCAAGACGCGGACATCGGGCGCCCACGTGTTGCCGCCGGTGAAGAAGCTGCTCGACTTGGGGAGCAGGTCGGCCTCGACCCTCGTCCACGGCCCCTCAGGCTCCGGGGCCCGGGCCGCCTGGACGTGGATGCCGGCGTGCTCGGTGGCAAAGGCGTACCAGCTGCCGTCGACGTCCTGCACGATTGTCGGGTCCGGAAAGTCGCCGTCCAAGGCCGGCCCCCCCTGGCCGACCGACATGGCGTGGCGGACGTTGATGGTCATGGCCATGGTGAGCAGGGTGCTGAAGGAGGCGACCATGGCGTCGTTACGGAGCCAATCTCAAGGGCCGTGAGCAGGATATGAGAGGACGCCGTCAACAACGACAAGGGGCTTGAGCGTGTCAACAAGGGATCGAGCGTGGCAGCGAGGGCTCGAGCGTGACAACGAGGGCTTGAGCGTGGCAGTGACAGCCAACATGGAGGTCTGGGGTCTCAG
Organism: Ophiocordyceps sinensis; assembly: GCA_012934285.1. Taxonomy (NCBI): domain Eukaryota; kingdom Fungi; phylum Ascomycota; class Sordariomycetes; order Hypocreales; family Ophiocordycipitaceae; genus Ophiocordyceps; species Ophiocordyceps sinensis. The sequence goes on from JAAVMX010000007.1 coordinate 1,649,622, forward strand.
CCGGCATTCCAGTCGAGTGACGGGGCGCACGGATTTTAAATCAAGCTCCAGGGCTGACCCCCTCTCACCTCGGTTCGTTGACGAACCGTCCTTGTCATGGCAGTCATCTATTGAATCATGCTCGTCGCAAGGCAAGCGGCTCTCTGCCCAACTGACACGGTTTTGGGCACGGAGCCCCACGTGAGAATGTCGTTCGGATACTTGAGACACGGCCCGTTCGTCTCGGGCCCTTGATCGGGATGCTTCCGCACAGGGGGGTTTCTGAAAGAAGGGGGCAGCGCTTCCAGGCCCCGTGGCCTCTCCGGTCCGCCAATATCCTCGACTGACAACGCCGATTTGCTCCGAGTCTGCCGGCCCTCGTGTCGTGCTCCACGATGCCGCTCAGGGGTCTGAGTCGTCGGCGCCAAGAGGCAAGCGCGACCTGTAACCTCACTAGAGGCTCGGGACGACGTGGTTGATTGAGCTAGAGGCGGCCCCTGAGTCAAGCCAACGTCCTTTCAAGGCTAGATTGCTCAGGAACAGGCTAGGGGAACCGTTGAAGCTAAACCTAGACATCTCAGGGGCCGTGTACGAAAGTCGCCCGAAATATCATGGGCTCGTCTGCTGAGTGTTCGTTCGCCCGGAAGTATCAGGTAAAGAATCCGTAATATTTTTCCACCCATCATGTTCGTATAGGCAACGCCGCTCTCTGCTCAGTTCACGCGTCCTGCCCATGTCGTGCTGAAATGGGCGAGTTTTGCAGACGGTTGCAGCACGGAGCCAAGTTGCTGGATGCCATTCTTGGGACGCAATCTCGCGGCCGAGACGAAACGGGTCAACTCTACAGCATCAGCGGCTCCAAGCACACGTTTATGCTTGCTCTTCGAGGGTTATGCTTGTTCTTCGAGGCTGTAGGTCATGTGCCGGGGGCATAAATCAGCCATTTCCCCCCGTCGATAAGCGCCGCCGCTTTGACGCCGCAGACGGTCCCAGCGGCAACGGCTACCGGCGGCCGGGCAGGGGAACAGCGATGCTTTGGATGACAGTCCGGCAGTGCGTGGCCTCCTTTGGCAGCCGTGCGAGAACCATGGCTCCCGTTGTCGTCACGACATAAAAGGCCGTCACGGGCCGCCCGCTCGCCGCGTGGGTCCGCTGCGAGCCGACGTCTGTATTGCTTGTCCATCTGGGACTGGTCCATCTGGGAGAGCGAGAGCCATCGTCACCGGATCCGAGACGACGACAAGATGAGGTCGACGACGGCCCTCTTGACGGCGCTGTCGGTCCTGCGGCTCGCAGCAGCAGCGGTGCTCATGGACAAGGGCGCCTTGGACGACAGCAACAAGACTCTCCACGGTAAGCGGCTTCCTTTTTCGATGCATCCAGCCCATTCGCTCCCCGGGTCCAGCCCCTGAGTCTGAGTCTACCCAGCCCGGGCCTGGCAAGCCAAAGACTCGGCCGCAGAGTTTGAGATATTCTCGCAGTACTCGGCCGCCGCCTACTGCGACGACCTCTTCGACGGCTTCGACCGCACCCCCGTGTGCTCCAACCCGTACGACGGCGCGTGCCCCAACTTCAAGGGCACCACGACGGTAAAGGAGTTTCTCAACGACGACTTTTACGGCGTCGGCGGCTTCATCGCCAGCAACCCGACTCGCCGCCACACCGTCGTCGTCTTCAAGGGCACCAGCTCCATCTTTGATGTGCACACCGACGTTTCCAAGGGCTTGACTCCGTGGTGAGTGGGATTTTTTCGTCGTGTCGATCAAGGAAGGGATGGAAGATTTAGACTTGCCCCTTTCTTCATAACCCCCTTTCTTCATAACCCCCTTTCTTCATAACCCCCTTTCTTCATAACCCCCTTTCTTCATAACCCCCTTTCTTCATAACCCCCCCCCCCTCTTCATAACCCCCTCACTCACATTCACATCCGCCTCAGCGACCTCTGCGACGGCTGCCTCGTCCACTCAGGCTTCTACGCCGCCCTCAACCGCCTCCGCCCACAGCTCGTCCGGGCCGTCCTCGCCGAGCGCCGCAAGCCCAGGCGCGACGACTACCGCCTCGTCGTCACCGGCCACTCGCTCGGCGGCGCCCTCGCCACCCTCGCCGCCGTCCACCTGCGCAACTTGGGCATCCCCTGCGACGTCTACACCTACGGCGCGCCCCGCGTCGGCAACGACCGCCTCGCCGCCCACATCGCCTCGAGCCGCCACTTCACCGCCCGCATCACAAACGCCCGCGACATCGTCGCCGCCGTCCCAAACTACGGCTGGCTGTGGTACTGGCGCAGCTACGCCCACCACTACCCCGAGTACTGGTACCCCGGCGGCCTCGATGGCGGCACCAGGCGGTACGGCTTGCCGCGCAGGGTCTGCTGGGGCGACGGCCAGTGCTCCAGCGCCGTCTGCAACTCGCCCTGGCAGTGGGTGACTTGGCGAGGGTGCAGCCTGCCCGACCATCTCAACTACTACGGCCGCTTCCAGCCCTGCGGCAACGGGGACCGCGGCTCTCGCAACCCCGTGGGCATGTTGCGGCAGGCCAAGTCTGGCCCCATGAGTCGGTCACACCTGCCGGACCCTCAATCCATTGCCCGATGGCTACAGTGAGGTGAGGGTCAAGGCATTGTCCTGTTGATGGGCTTATCCATCCCCTTTCTAGCCTACATCATATTATTTCCTCATGTGTATTCGTACGTGATGTTTACATTACGTCTTGTGCTGCCTCGACGTCTGTTGCCCAGAGGCATTGTTGCAATTGCTCAATTACTACAAATAACCGCTTCTGCGTTTCACACGCCTGATCGCTTTTGTTAGCCTGTTTTGAATCCTGAACAATAAGTCGTGTCGCTCGTCATGCCGTCGTGATACCAACGCCAGCCCCTAAACAAACCAAAGAAAACCAAGTCTCAATGAACCGCCTCTGCGTTTCACACGCCTGATCGCTTTTGTTAGCCTGTTTTGAATCCTGACCAATAAGTCGTGTCGCTCGTCATGCCGTCGTGATACCAACGCCAGCCCCTAAGCAAACCAAAGAAACCCAAGTCTCAATGTATTGCCTTCTATCGTCTCTCTCCCAACACCAAAGCAGCTCTACTTTTCAATTGCCTTCAAATCAAATGTCCCGGCTCCTCAAGGAAGAGAAGAGTGGGCGGTTGTATTAAATGGTGGTGTGTGAGGCACCGATGAGGCCGATGAGGCCCGGCGTGGCAGCTCGACCGGCTCGACGCTGGCCCTCTGGGCGTCCAGGGGCTCGAGGTCGTTATAGTCGATGGGCAGTCCGCGGCCCTCGTCCCGCGGGTAGCCCGGGGGGCCCGGCGGCACGTCCAGGTAGAAGGGGGGCGCCTCGTTGTCCCAGCTGACGCCCGTGCCCCGGCACTCGGTCAGGACCACGGCAAATGACATGCGCAGGACGTGACCCGACTGCGCCTGATGCAACTTGCCCGCGGGCGCGTACTCCCTGGACAAGACAAGCTCAACGTCGAGCGAGTGCGTCACGTCGGTGCCGTCGCCGGTGCTCAGGTCGCAGACGTGCTTTGGCTGGCGCGAGTGCGACTTGGCCTGGTTGATGCAGTAGTACAACTCCATGTCGACGGTGCCGTCGGTGTAGTCCCACTTCCAGCCCTCGTGCAGGCGCTCCTCGCCCAGGATGCGCCTCTCGGTGCGCGTCTCGCTCTTTTTAGCCAACTCGTCGTCGGCTTCGTCGTCGTCGCCGCCCGTCTCGTTCAGATTGTTGTTGAGCCTCTTCTTCTTGACCACATCGCGGGCCGCCTGGGCGTGCTTGTCGCAGACCGGGGCAATGGTCGACATGTTCTCGCGGAGGGTCCACAACACCCTTTTCAGGCGCCAAAGGTATATCTTGCCGTTGTCCTCGTCGTGGGCCATGAGGCCGGTGAGCCTCAGCGTCAGCTTCTTGGGGCCCATGGGGTAGATGACGGTGTCGTAGTAACCATCTACCCTGATGTCGGTCGGGCGGAAGACGCGAATCGAGTGGTGAGGGTACATGCTCTGGGGTAGGGAGCGCCTGACGTTGAGGGAGCGTTCGAGGCAGACGCTGGCGCACGAGGTGCCGTCGCCGCAGACGACAATGGCCTTTGCGGTGAAGTCATAGGAAATGGACAGCAGCGACGTGTCGAGCGAGACGGGCAGGTGGCCCTTGAGCAGGGTGGAAAAGGGGAACAGGTAGCGGCCCTTGCGGAGCGTCGTGGGAGCGTGATGGGCGAGCAGGTGCCACGTCTTGAGGTCGGTGGGATGGTGCTGGCACGCGGAGCAGTGGCTCCGGCGCGGCCGCTTGTGCGTTGTGTTGAGGCTGAGGGTGGCGAAAAGGGAGCCGATGTTGACCTTGTCCTCCTTGACGTCCATGATGACCTCGCCCGAGACGATGGCGCCCGTGCTCACGTCGGGGGTGCCGTGGAAGACGAGGGGGGGGCTCTCGATGCGCCAGTCGAGCTTCAGGGCCGACGAGCGCGAGGAGCGGCGGCCGAAGGTCAGGGAGCGGCGATAGCGGCGCAGGGCGTCTACAAAGTGGTCGGGCATCTTGACGGCATGATGGTGATCGTCCGAGTCGGACGAGTAGGGGCTTGGGGCGAGCGAGTTTGTGCGCGAGGAGCCCGACGTCGTCGACGACGGGTCGCTGCTGCTGTTGCCGTTGGCTTCGCCTGGCGCCGCCGCCGCCTTCTTCTTTCGGTGGGGGGGGTTAGCCGACGAGGTGCGGAGGAAGTTTGTGACGCGGTGTGGCATCTTGGCTGTTGCAGAGCGACGCCGCTTCTCTGCCATTGGAGCCTCCCGGCTCACTTTCCGAGTCTGTCCAAGGATGAGCCTGCTTCTTTCCGTCACCTCTGCTCTCGTGTTTCGACGCCTTCGACGGCCCTCTCGACGGGCTTGCTTGCCCCTCCACTTTCCCGAAAGCGAGGCAGGCGCGCAGCTTCAGCCTTGGCCGCAGGAGCCGTCGAGGCTTTCGTAGCGAGGCAATCGTCCGTCGACAGCCAGCTTGGCGGTGATGGGAGGCGGCGGGCGGCGGTGGCCACGCGAGTTTTTGGTGACGTGGTTGCTGGTGCCCGTGTGCCGATGCTGCTGGGCAAGCGAGCACGTCTATCGGATGGCCTGGACAAGGGTGTTTGATGGTCGTCGGAGCTTTGGCGCGACCCAGACCAGCAATTCTTTGCTTTTATCCGCCCCTCTCTCCAGACTCGAAAGAGTGGGCGATGTGACGGTGCCGAGGCGAGTGCCAGTTTCGGACTTGTCTGAAGACGGTGAGAGACAGCACGATGAGGGCGCAACCGGATCCCGGTCCCGTCAATGTCTTGCGTGTCTCCTTGGGCGGGAATTAAAGAGCCGTTTCTGTTGTCTGATTCAGACTGGAAAAATTGCTAGTCGACTGGAGGCCGATTTGGTTGTTAGTGGCGGGAGCTTCCACCAGCGCTACCTCGCACTACCTCAACCGGTGGGTAGCTGAAATTTCCAGGGCGAAGAAGCTTGAACGAATGCCGGGATGATCTCAGCGTGGATGGGGTTCCAGGCAAAGGAGAGGAGAGCGAGCGGGAGCGCACATTAGAGGGCATCGCCAGTTAATATATGGGCGCGTGCGCGAGGTACCTACCTCGTAGTACGTACCTGGCAATTGTGTCATGCGACAGGCCAATGATGGTACCGGGCATAACAGGGCATAACAAGGCACGGCCGGCACCTGGGTAACAACCGGAGTGACATGGCCGAGCAAACATTTTCTTCTTCTGCTCGGGTTGTTGGAGGTACCTCGAGGTACAGCACTGTAACGGTGGAGAAACACACAACTCGACGCATCCACCACACATGCCACTCGCTTGCGTGATGGATTGATTCATCATGCACACTTGTGAGCAAATCACAGTCTTTCGTGACTCTAAACTCAAAGACGGGCGGGAACGCGGAAATAAGCAGCCTTCCCCACGGCATCGTAAGGCTCCTCAATCGACGAACACAGTGAGTGGCCTGTGTGTCACAAGCCTTATTGCATGAGGGCTTTATTTCCCGCACGCATTGGCGTTGGTGTAGCTAATAGGGGCACACACTAAGGGGTGGGCTCGTTGGGTGACTAACGGAACCCGGACTCGCCGAGAAATAGGGGTAAGTAGCTTTACGGTCATTTAGAATAACTAACTACTGTTTTTGTATAGGAAGCTATTAGCGCTAGTAGGTTTAGGTACCTATATAGACCCCCGGCTGCGTCCCCCTCTAGATTAAAGAATAAGAGGATTTTATATACACTAAGACTTTATGCATTACGCTTAGTAACTATAATAGTTATAAGCCCGGGATAAAGTCCGTAGCTTTATAACGACGCTTCTTTTTAAGAGATTAAATCCTCCTTTTTATTAAAAGCCGCTAATTGCTTTAGATTAAAGTCTTGCCTTTATTCTTAACCTATTTATTTTAAAGCTATTACTACGGTTTCGACCCTTTAATAACATTGCCTTTTTTAAAGCTATTTAGCTTTAACTTTTAACTATAGATACGAATTCGTCTTCTAAGATTACAACTATAACGCCTACCTATATCCTTAGGAAGCCTAAGGACTAGACGCGCTAGTATATATAGGTTAAGACCGTAGCCGAATTATATTAGATTTAGCCGTATATTAACCCCTTTTCTAATATCGTTTTAAGAAGCCCGGATTTACCGGTTTTTAACGATAAAGAGGGACTAACTACGGCGCTAAGGGAGTCTAGTATAACTTCTTAAATTACTACGCAACTTACGGAGTTACGTCCTTAACTATAGGAAACCCCGGTTCGATAGCCGGAGGAAGAAGAGGCTAAGGAGGAAGGACCTACGATCCTATCGGCCGTAGCCCTTAAGGCTACGAAGAGTACGAGCCTAGGCATTTCGGTTAGCAACTTCGAGAGGATTATTATCCTAAAGTACGAAAGAGACCTTAAGGTCTATAATAAGCAGTAGGCTCTTTTATAGTCTATAAGCCTATTTATTTTAGCGAGCATCTCGTAGGAATATAACTATTATATTATAGGCGTTATTATAGCTTATGCAAAGCTTTATAAGCTTTTTATCTATATTTACCTAGGCAAGTAGGTAGAAAAGAGGTATATAGAAAAGACTCTTTAAAAGCTGCTTGCGACGGACTTTAAGAAGGTTAACCTTAGTGCTTAGGTCGGCAACGTTATTAACGCCTTTAACCTTTATAAGGACCTTAAGTCGCCTTAGGGCGACGATAGGGAGGCTATCTAGCAATTCCTAGATTATATATTAACGCAGCATCCTACGTAGTCTAACTTATAGATAGAGACCTATATAGCAGCCGAGGAATACAGCGGTAAGGTCTTAACCTTCGATAAGGTAGCTTCTAGCTTCCTTAAGCACGTTGTAGTAAGGTTAACGCAATAAGATAACTCTGCTTTCCCTGCTAATTTCTAAGGCAGAGATAAGGATAGAAAAGAAACCGGCAGCTTAAGCGGCAATAAGGAGTCGTCGGGGGGTTAGGGGAAGCAAGGTTCGCGCCCTAACTATAGAAAATATAAGTAGTACGAAAGACCTTATATTAACCCTACTAAACATAGAGCCGAGCCTTATTAGAAGAGCTGTTTTTATGCTTTTAACCGGAAGCCGAGCTTTTAGAATAGGCCCTTTAATAAGGAGCTTATCTAGAAGGTCGTATCTAAGGTGGAAAAAGAACTAGGTCTTAAGGCGAAGATTAACGCGTAGAAGCAGGAAAATCCTAACGCGGCGGGATCTAGGTCTGCCCTTAGAGGCGGTGTTTTTACTACTTTAAGCTATAACGACTTTAAAGATAGCGTTTTCGCTATAATAGACGAAGAATTAGCTTTTCTAGCTGGCAATACGGCGACTAATATTTACGACCGCACCTTTTAGGATATAGGGGCCTTAAAACACATTTTTAACGACCCTTCTTAGTTTATTAACATAGACTATATATAGGGCTCGAGGCTTCTTTCCGGGACTTAGACGGTAGGCGCGGAAGCGATTAGAATAGCCCGGGTCGTTATAGATACGGGTTTTGTCTTAACGCTTAAAAAGCCCGCTTTATCCCGGGGTTTTATATAAATATAGTCTCTATAGATAAGTTTACGGCGAAAGGCTACCTTTAGAATAATATTACGGGTTAGCTCTTCGACCCTACTAGCCGCTGCGTGTTTACGAAGTTTCGGTTGTACGAATAGTCCTAGGTGCCGCTTAAGGCGCTTAACGGGGCGTTTCTAATAGTTTATAAGTTAAAGGGCCTAATTAAGGCTCTTCGACGCTATCCGGAGACCCCGATAGGGACTATTAACACGCTTTAGCACGTAAGAATAGGCTATTTAGGAAAGGGTGCGATATAGTATCTTTTCGGAGGTTAAGACGATAATATTATTAAGCTTTAAGGCATCGACCTTACCGACTGCGAGGTTTATAGCACTACGAAGAATAAGCGCCTAATCTCGCGGGTACCTTAAGAACCCTCTTATCCGAAGAGGCCTTACGGCGCGGTATTATTTAATCTCTTTTACCTAGGAATAGCGTACTACGGCATTAATAATATAGCCGTTTTTATGTGTTTTAAGATAGGCATACGGCACTGCTTTAAGGTTAATAAGAAGACCGACCTTTAGGGCATCTTTCGGGGTCTTAGGGAGTCCTTTATCGCGAAATTTAGGCTTACGATAGCCTTCTTAGTTTCTAACGGCGAGACGGCTTTCCTAATAGAGGAATACATTAGGGAAATGCTTAAGGCCGGGACGGATGTAAGACCTTTATCCCCTTCGCATCTTTATTAGAACGGATATACCGAACGGTCCGGGGGCATCGTTACGCAGCTTATAATAACGCTGCTTGCCTAGTCCGGCTTTCTATACACGATATAGCCTCTTGCGATAGAGGCAGCCGTCTACCTTCTTAATTATATACCCGTTAAGTCTAAGGGGTAGAAGCCGCCGCTATAACGCCTTAACGAGTGGCTTTAAGACAATAGAGCCGAATAGGCTTATATCCGCGTTAAGCCTCGTAAGTAATACATCCGCAGCTTCGGCTATAAGGCTTTTCCTATAATAAGGCAGAGGCTAAATAAGACCTCGGCTAAGCTAGATTTAAGGGGATATATCGGCTACCTTACAGGCTATATTTCGAGCACGTAGTACCTTATTTAGGTCCTTAGTCTACAGAGGAACGCCTTTTTTAATACGTTATACGTTATTTTCAACGAGAAGGTCTTCTTCGGTCGAGACTAGCGCGAAGGGGTGGAGAAGCAGTAACTAAAGTAGGTCGCGTAGATCGACCTATTAGAAGACCTCCCGGACTACGTGGACGAGCCTATCCGAGCCCCTAAGGGAGACGATACGGTCCTAGACCTTAAACCCGAAGCCGAAGCCGCTTCTAAGCCCGCCGCTAAGTCTACGGTAGAAAAAGACGCTCTAGAAGGGGTAAGGCAGCTATTAACGCCGGAATAAACCCTAGAACTATTTAATCTTATAGGCATTAATAATATTCTTAATCCGGTAGAGGAAGAACTTACGCTAGCGTTTGCAGCTTTAGACCTTATAGCGAGGCTATATCGCGACTATATTCTACCCGTCCTAATAAGCTATAAAGAAGCAATATCCCGACTAGACTAGTATTATTAGATAAGAGGCATAAAAGGGGAAGTCGTAAGCCTTAAGACCGCCGAGGTCTATAAGGTTATAGACGAATCGACCGTTAACCTATTAAAGGTCTAGACGATCCCTCTAATATAGGTATATGCCTATAAATTCGATCCCTAAGGCTTCGTTATTAAGTATAAAGCTCGCCTCGTCGTTAAAGGTAATTAGCAACTATATAATAACCTTACGATTATAGCTTATACTCTAGCTGCCCGAACGTTCTATATCCTTATAGGCATCTTATGCTATTTTAACCTTAACGTAAAGCAATACGACTTTATCCGCGCCTTTTACAACGCAACCCTTAACGAAGTTGTATATTGCCGTCTCCCTAAAGGCTTTAAGCAGCTTAGAAAGCTATAGCTGCTTTTAAGGGCCTTATATAGTCTGCGACGGTCTCCCCTACTATAGTATAAAGAACTAGCGACTTTTTTAAAGGCATAGGGATTTATTACTATTATAGAAGACCCTTATATAATGCATAACGGGAATATTATCGTATTTTTCTACGTTAATGACTTCGCGGCTATATTCCGGGACGGATAGGAAGCTTTATATTAGTCGTTTTACAATGCCCTCGTCGGTAGATATAACGTAAAGGTCCTTAGGGACCTTAAATAGTTTATCGGGATTAAGGTAATTCGGGATCGGGATAATAGGAAGCTTTAGCTAAGCTAAGGGTCCTATATTAAAAAGATAGTATAGTGATTCGGCTATATCTCGACATCTCGAAAGCTTAAGCAACCCCTTAGACTAGAACCCCTCGAGGCGTTTAAAGGGATCGCCTTAAGCAACGACGTCTCTCTCTTCTAGGCCTTAATTAGTTCGCTTCTTTATGCGACGGTTATTATAAGGGTTAATAGAGCATACGCCGCTAGGAAATTCTCCTAATTCCTAACGAACCTAAGCTAGGAATACATTAAGCGGGCAAAAGAGGCTATTAAATTCCTATATAGGGATATTAACCGTGTTATTAAGTTCGACGGGAATAGCTCCGCCCTTTGCGAAGCTATATTAGACGCTTTATTCGCGGATAATACGTATGATAGGAAGAGCACCTAAGGATACGCTATTAAGCTATTCGGTAGCCCCGTTCTCTAGAAGTTAGGGAAATAGAAGACGGTAATAACCTTATCTATAGAGGCTAAGTTGCTAGCTCTATCTTAGGCTTTAAAAGAGCTTATAGCTTTTCACCGGCTCTACGATAAAATATCGTTGTAGCTAGAATCGACGGATAAAGTCATCTAGTGCGATAATCAGTAGACTATTCGCCTTCTAACGAAAGAGATCGTCACTCTTATTACAAAGCTCCGGCACGTTGATATCTATTATTATTAGCTTCGTAAGTAGGTTTAGACCGGGAACCTTAACGTTGTCTAGGTTCTAACGGCCTAGATAGCCGCTAATAGCCTTATAAAGCCCCTATAAGGGCAGAAATTCGCCGAGTTTTAACGTTAAATCGGCCTCGTTAAGTTGCCCCTTTCCTAGGGCTTTACTTTCGTTCTTAGGTAATTAGGATTATTTAATCCTTCTTTTGTGGTCTTAACACCATACACGCATAGGGCTATTCTAATATAACGAATAGTCCCCTTTTTCCCCTTATTTTCTTATTTTCTATTCTTAGTTAGGTCTTAATACTAATAAAGCGCTATTTGCCCTCTTTTTAGGTTATTTTTAGGCCTTACTTTACTATAAGCCCTAAAGGGGTGTATTATAAGCCTTATTGCATAAGGGCTTTATTTCCCGCACGTATTAGCGTTAGTATAGCTAATAGGGGCACACACTAAGGGGTGGGCTCGTTAGGTGACTAACGGAACCCGGACTCGCCGAGAAATAGGGGTAAGTAGCTTTACGGTCATTTAGAACAACCAACCACTGTTTTTGTATAGGAAGCTGTTAGCGCTAGTAGGTTTAGGTACCTATATAGACCCCCGGCTGCGTCCCCCTCTAGATTGAAGAATAAGAGGATTTTACACACACCAAGACTTTATGCATTGCGCCCAGTAACTGTGATACTGTGGTACCTACCTATGTACATACGTGCTGGCTGCTGACTCGCCGTTGACCCGCTTCAAAGGGCGCGCTGCATGTCGTGGGGGGCATGTCGACACAACACGTGTCGAGCAGCCCAACCTTGATGGCTGCCCGGACAACACGGAGCGTTCGGGGTGCTGCTTTGCTTTTCCCGGCTCTTGCGCCGGAAGCCCGTCGACTCCGTATGTACCTGGGATGTACTCCGTACATGCGTCAGCAAGGTGTAGGCACTAAGCCGAGAACAACGAAGCGGAAACAGTGGAGCGAGCCCCTCGGTCCACACCGAGGCGGCCGTGCCGGCCCAACGACTTGTGGCAACAATGGTTCCTGCTCGTGGCTTTTCTACGTCGTCTGGTCGCCCCTCGCCTGGGCCTTTGTTATGTTTATTTTCTAAACAGACTCTTGGCTTGGGTAATCACTCGCGACAATCTTCTCCCTTGGCGTCGCCTCGGGACAAGTTCTAGAACGTCGGCACAAGTGCCAGCTCGTGTCGGCGAGATCAGCACAGTGCCGATACGCTTCGTCCCTCCTGATCTCCTTCCGCCCCTCTGCCATGTTTGTTGGTTTCAATGTTGAAATAAATGTCCTGTTGCCATTCTAGGGCGCCCCCGTTTACTATTAGACTATTAGTCACTGTAGCAAGGCTTCTCTGGTCCCCCTCTACTAGCTTCATCCTGTGGTCCGCCCATCACTTCCTTCCGACTTCGAGTCGGCCGCCCCACCCGCATCGGCCCCGGCTCTTGGCCCGGCGCCGACGGAGCCCTCGGCATCTCTCCCGGCCTTGTCCAAACCACCGCCACCGCCTCTTCTCCAGACTCGCCCCTCGCAGCCCCGCGCTCCTCCACCTTCGCCCCCGGACTCATGGCCATCAATGTCCAGCCGTCGGTGAAGCCGTAGCCACTGCCCGGGGCTCAACTCCCTCGGGCCCTGGCTCCCAATTCACCGAGCCTCTCGCATGCAGTGCGACCCCAGCGTCGCATTTCCCTCGGAAGCTCGCCGCCGCGCAATCCACTACTCCGTACAACCAACCACCAAGGTTGGCCCGGACCGAGTGGGAGTCTTCCCAGCTGCTCGTGACTGAGCGCCACCACACTGCCGTGGCAGGCAGTAGTCGTGACATGCAAAGTCCGTCGTTTTCTGCAAAAACGCGGCCAATGCAAGTATGTATTCGTACGAAGTACATACAAGCGAGACAGGCCCACGGAAAGCAACCATCCATCAGGCAATGGCTTTATGCGCGCAGCCACTGCACTGCACGCCTTATATGTATGCCCATCACGCCATCGGTGACGGGTGACGGGGTGCGACGTCTGTTTCTCCCTCGCATACCGATTCGTACACACTGCCGTGTCACGCGTCTGTCGGTCCCGGCAACTCTGTCGGTCCACGGCACACTTTTATGGGGCCGTATCGGGGCCCCGCTGCGCCCCGGGTCCGCCGCCCTCCGGATCCAAATTGTCGGCCTCCTCCGCGATGCCCCGGGCGGGACTCAATTCGCATCCCTCTTCGACGCACTCGACCGAGAAATGCGTGCCATGATGGCTCTGCGACTCTCCAACATACAGAAACAAAGCAGCCCGTCGGTCGTCCAATGGCGTCTTAAAGCATCGAAACCCGGCCGCCTCGTCAGGACGGAGGTAGCCGTCGATCATCGCCATGCCCCAAGGCGAGTGTAACCCTCTACTCAGATGGAATGTCAGCCCAAAAAAGTGGCCGGTGCCGTCTTCTTTCTAGTATCCTCTTTCGGAAGGGCCAAGGCAAAGTAATTTTCCTCGACAGCTGGTGTAAACCATGCCGCTCCAAGCCACACCACCAACTCTCTCCACCCTCGTTAGATGAACTCGTTGGCCTCCGCTCCCCGGTACATACGTAGTGAGCCATGTATGTAGTATATGAGTCGCTCAGGTTTCATCAGATGCTCGCATAGTCCGACCCCCACCACCCTCTCACGTCGATCATTGATGCCCTCACCCAGACAGGTGACAAGGCAGCATGTCCAAACCGTCACCAACGACATCCCAATCCTCGCAACGAATGGGACACGCCCATGTTCGCCGTTGCATCCATAGCCCATGACACTCAACTTTTCTTTTCACTTGCAGCTCGGCCGGTATCGGAGCTGAGTGTAACATGCGCCAATGTTGGCCTGATTGCCCCCGATGACGGTTGATATGGATGAAGCCAAGCTGACGCTCGGGTTCCGAGATTTCACAGTAACACCTTGACATTCGAGGAAGAAGGTGCTGGTCTTTGCCGTTTTGCATCGACGAGGTCGTGTCTTGCGCAAATCTCCTATCTCTTGATTCATCGCCTGCCGCGCATCAGCACTTCCCCGGTCCGACGGTTGATTGACGAACTAACGAGTATGTGCGTCTAGCCCGACGTGTCAATTCGTCCGACTTGTATCGGCGGGCACATGGTTCATGCTTTGACAAGTGGCGATCCCTTGTTGCTCAAAGCACTCAAGAGCCCCGAAACCACGCTGTAACTAGGTAAGTGTGACTGACTAGAGCGGCGGGAGCGCTGCGGCTCGTGGGTGGGAAACCAACCATGACTACCCCGTTCCGTTTTGCTTTGCTTCACGTTGTTCCATGACAGACACGACCGACGATATTCTTTTCTCATCATTGTGCCTTCCTTCTTTCCTCCCTGTGTGTCGAAAAGGTCGTTGACCGATGGACGAGGCCCGTGGCAACCAGCAAACTCCAAAACACGCTCGCCCAGCGAACCTCGACTCGACTTCCTGGGCCACGCCGAGATGGGCCAGGGTCGGCAAATCGTACTTGATAGCGGGCGAACGGGTAAGAAAAAAGGGTCTGGTCAGCTTCTCATATCTAGCAATGACTAGCTTGTTGCAGCAAACTGAAACAGCGTGGTACTCGAGTTTGGCCACCCGCTGACCCACCATTCACACACGAAGCTCGCAATCCTCTCGTCAGTATCGTGACATGATTTTTCTTTTCCTTATATTTTCGATTTTTTTCAAGTCAATATGACCGCGCGGGAAGAGCCCCGTCGGGCCCCACGCCAATGAGACCCCGTCTTGTCTGAGAGGGCCTTGTCTGGGAGGGACTTGTCTGGGAGGGAAGCACGTTCCCATGTCCGGAGTGGCCCAAGTCTGGTGGGGAGAGGGAAGCTTCATTCGCTCCCAGAGAAGGCCCGACTCTCTTGCCCTCTCCGTGGTGGACTCGTGCAGGACAACTCGCGTGTCGCAGGTTGTTCTCCACCGCTTGAGGCTGGTGAAGCAACGGTGAAGCACGTCTGTCGTCAACCGTCATCCGGTATAAGTAAGCTCCCTCCTCGGCCTTGGATGATTTTATAGATTGGGACAGATCAACACAGTCCCATCTCGTGCTCCCGCTACCCCCTGTACTTCGCGGCCTGGTGCCAATCTTCTTCGCACTTTACACCTTTTTCTTCTTATCAACCAAGCGCCAGGGGCGTCGACTTCTTTCCCGGCTCTCGCCTTTTACATTATTCTCCGTCAAAGACGTGCCCACCTCGGACATCATGGTCCGCTTATTCATCGTCTGCACGGTAGCCTGTGAGTAGCCTCAGATGTCCATTCTTTTATGGGGGAAACCGTCCGGCTAACATTTTGTTCCTAGTTGCCCTGGCCGCGTATGCCAGACATCCTACCGTCTCCAACTTCGAGGCTTTGGGCGCCGGGAAGAAGGACCAGCTCGAAAATGCAGAGTGCAAAATAGACAATGATTGCCGGGACGTGTGCTGCGCCGGGCAAATTAACGACCGGAGAAGAATATGCTCCACAGAGGCCGGTGCCTTCACAAACGGCAAGACAGGATGCGTCAAAGATCAAGCTAACGGCAACATCAGAGGCGGGAACGTGGTGAACGGAGGCAGTCCACGGACTCGGGCCGGCGATTCGAACCCGAAGGACATTGGGACAAGCTTTCGTCCGAGCCCGATTCCAGTTCCAGGCCCACGAGGCCCACGAGGCCGAGTCGGCCGAGTCGGCCCAGCAGGCCCAGCAGGCCAAGGAGGACTGCTAAGACTTCAAAACGGCGGGGCCGGCCTTCAAAACGGCGCAGCAGGCCAAGCAGGCCAAACAGGCAGAGAAGGCCAAACAGGCAGAGGAGGCCAAGCAGGCAGAGGAGGCCAAACAGGCAGAGGAGGCCAAACAGGCAGAGGCCAAACAGGCAGAGGTCAAACAGGCAGAGGCCAAACAGGCAGAGGCCAAACAGGCAGAGGCCAAGGAGGCCAAGGGGGCCAGGGAGGCGCAGAAGGACTGCTAGGCCTTCAAAACGGCGCAGCAGGCCAAACTGGCCCAACTGGCCAAACTGGCCCGACTGGCCAAACTGGCCAAACTGGCCCAACTGGCCGCCAAACAGGCGCAACAGGCAAAGGAGGCAAAGGAGGCAAAGGTGGACTGCTAGGTCTTCAAAACGGGGCAGCAGGCAGGACAGGCAGGACAGGCCAAGGAGGCCAAGGAGGCACAGGAGGCACAGGAGGCGCCGGCACCGGCGGACCCCGCGGCAGCGGATCCGGCGGTGGCGGGGCCGGTAGCTTTACCGGCGGCAAATCAGGAGGGGGCAGTTCTACAGGCGTCAGACCTGGCGGACCCGGCGGCGGCGGGGGCGGTAATATAGGACGCGGAGGACCTAGCGGTAGTCGGGGGCGGCAGCTCTACCGTCGGCGGACTCGGCGGCAGTAGAGCCGGCGGCGGCGGCGGATTGGGAGGCTGATCCGGCGGGGGCGGGGGCTGAGCTCAAACCATTCCCCCTAACTAGCAATTGCCCCGGCCGGCACATGCCAGCCGACGCCGAAGGACTCGCGGCTGGGTCTTTCATCTAGTCTAGTTTGAATGAGAATGATGGAGTGAGGAGCCGTGGGACTGAGACATGATAAAGGTCAGGGGTATCCTCGGTTGCAGCAATCCCTTGATGCTTGACCCAACATCAAGGAGGAATCTGGAGTTGCGGACCACTAGCCATGCTGTCTTTTAGAATTCTCGCGTCAGCCTCAGAGCACAGTGCGTCGAGGTGTGGATGAAAGGCGGGGAAAAGGTCCGCTGAGAGTTTATCCAAACCATCCATCAGAAAAGCCACGCCCAGTGAGCACGTCTCCTCGCACGTCTCCTCGCACCACCGGAGAGCCGACAACGGCCGAGTTGCGCGCACAAGTCTTGATCCCCCGTATTCACCTTGCGCTCTTTCCACCGGCCAACTTATCCTGCGCCTGAGATGCCATCATGACGGAATCGAAAATGACCCAGCAAGAGCACTTGGTCGTCCTCAACGCCAAGATTTACCAGTCGTTGGCGGAGGCAGCCGGCGACGAAGCACCAACCTTTGCCGAGTGCATGGTGGTCAGGGACGGCATAATCCAGCACGTGGGCTCCCAGACCGACGATGCCGTGACGGCGGCCCGGGCTGCCGGCGCCCAGGTCCGTGATATGGACGGAGATACGGTCCTGCCCGGCTTCATCGACGGCCACGTGCATCTGCTGCTCATCGGCCAGTCCCTCACAAAGGTCAGCCTCGACGACTGCAGAACCCTCGACGACATCCGCGCCGTCATCGCCCAGTACGCAAAGGCGCACCCGCACGTCCCCCGCATCTTCTGCCGCGGCTGGATGCACTCAATGACACCCGGCGGCGTCGACGCCTCGTTGCTCGACGACCTGGATGCGAGGCCCATCTTCATCGACACAAAGGACCTGCACTCGACCTGGTGCAACACGGCCGGCCTTCGGGACGTGTACCGCGTCATGGACATGTCGCCACGCACCCCGGACCCGGCCGGCGGCACCATGCAGCGCGACGCGGCCGGGGAGCCAAACGGCGTCTTCAACGAGAGCGCCGTCTTCCAGCTCATGTGGCCCTTTGTCGCGCGGGTCACGTCCCTGAGTGAGCGAAAGGAGGCCATCGAGGCTGCCTTTGCCGCCTTCAACGCTGCCGGATACACGGGCATGATTGACATGGCCATGGACGATAACATCTGGGAGCCGCTGCTGGAGCTGCGCAGGAGCGAGGGCTCCCTCAAGGGCATGCGCGTCGCCGCCTACTGGCTCATGAAGCCAGAGGGCCCACTGGACGACGTACTGGCGCAGGTAGACCGAGCCGCCGCCCTCGCCAAGCAGTTCCACGCCGACACGACGCCAGACTGCCGCGTCGTCGGCGTAAAGGTCATCTGCGACGGCATCGTCGACGCCTGCACCGCCTCTTTGACGGAGCCCTACTCGACCGGCCAGCACCCAGAGCCGATATGGCGCCAAGAGGTACTCGACGCCCTCGTCGCCCGCGCCCACGCCGCAGGGCTCCAGGTCGCCCTGCACGCCATCGGCGACAGCACCGTCCGCATGGCCATTGACGTGCTGGAGAGGAACACGCACCGGTCAAGCAGGCCTCGCATCGAGCACCTCGAGCTGGCCTCGGCCCACGACGCCGCGCGCCTGGGCAAGCTGGGCATCACCGCCTCCATCCAGCCCGTGCACTCGGACCCGGCCATCCTGCGCGCCTGGCCGCGCCTCCTCGGCCCGGACCGCTGCAAGCGTGCCTTTGCGTACCGCGACTTTGCCGACGGCGGCGCCCCGCTGGCCCTCGGGTCCGATGCCCCCACGGCGCCGCACCTGCCGCTGCCGAACCTGTACGTGGCGACGACGCGGCGCTCGTTTCGGGAGCCAGAGCTCGAGACGGTCGTCAACGCCGAGTTTGCCCTGTCGGTGAGTCAGGCCGTTGCGGGGGCCACGCACGGCTCGGCCTACTCGTGCTTTGCGGACCGGTGGACGGGAAGCTTGCGTCCGGGCCTAAAGGCCGACTTTGTCGTCTGCCAGGTCGAGCTGACGCCGGACAAGCTCGTCGAGGGCCGGGTCAAGGAGACGTGGTTCGAGGGGAAGAGGGTCTTTCAGGCATAGCTGCACGCTCGAGCCTGTGGGTGGCGAGGCAAATAATCCATGGGCTAAACAAAACCTTTGTTTGAGATTCGCGCACATTCCTCCATAAATCTTGCCGTTTTTGCTGGCCAAGCCAAGACAAGACGAGCCTGTGAACTCCCGGCGGATAAATGTTGACCCCATCCGCTGAAATTTCCACGCCAGGCACGCCCAAGCCAACCACAACCAAGTTCCTGTGCCCGCAATCGCAGCATCGCAAACCCGTCGCAAAACACAACTTTACCGACTCGTCTCCAGCCACCCACGGCCGCCCAATTGATCCCGAGCTTGACCCCCCCCCCCTCGAAAGCAGTGCAGCATGACCGGACGCGGTGGAGGCGGCGGTCGCCGTGTGTTGCTGCCACCCATGTAGAGAGCTCCCTCTTGTTTGGACCTTTGCCGGGGAGGAGTACTAATCATAGTCCTTCAGCAACATGATCTTCAAACTCTTGCAATCAGTGAGTCTCGAACGCTTCCGAAGCTTTCCACATGTCGAGTTGTCCCTACCTCGTGGAGCTCGAAACCGCCATGGCCCGTCATCGGCAGCTAACCTTGCCCAGAATGCGACCGTCCGCGTCTGGCTATACGAGCAGCTCTCCATCCGCATCGAGGGCAGGATTCGGGTCCGTGGCTCTGCAGTCTCTCGATACAGAGGCCCGAAGCTAACGACTATACAGGGCTTCGATGAGTTCATGAACCTAGTGATTGACGACGCCGTCGAGGTCAAACAACCCCCGCGGGGCGCCGCCAAGGACGAAGCCGAAGAGCCGCGGAAGCCGCTGGGTACAAGCCCCAGACAAAGCAGTGCCTGCGCGAAAACGCTGACTATTTCCCCACAGGCCAGATCCTGCTCAAGGGCGACAACGTATCCCTGATTCAAACCCTGTAATGACGAAAATCAAAGGAAGCCAACAGAGGAGGCCGGTGGCCACGAATACCCGAGTCGACGAGGCCTGGCGCGGGGTAGACAAAGCGCATGAGCATGGAGGGGCCGCAGCCCAGGGCGGCCTACCATGGTCGACAGGCGAGAGATTCCATCATGACGGGAGGGAAGTTGGAGGCGTTTGTTTTTGCTCGTGTCCACCGGTCGTCTGGCTGTTGGGACACGCTCGCGCATGACTTTTCATATGCCCCGCCAAGGGCACTGGCCAGGGCATCAGCTCACCGTGGCATGAGAGTAAGTAGCCTGTCTGGTGTCTCTAGAGCTTGTCGGTGAGGGTGCCCAAAAACACAAGAAAATGGACAAGATGGAACTTTGTTTGCAAGCAGACTGCGCTCACCTCGATTGCACTGCATCTCTTTGTAAAAAGCGAATACGGCCATGCTTCTACTCGGCTTCTCACAACAGGACATATTCGTATGTACATACGTACGAATACGAAGTACATAGTACATACTGGGTAAGAAACGGGGATAGAAGCATCACGTGCTCAAGGCAAAAAGAACCAGCTGACTCAGCAGACCCACCTACCGGATCATCGGTAGATCCCTCCTCTGCATGCTATTTTTTTCCGGGATCTGTCGGCCGTGGGAAAAAGGGCATCTCGACATCATCGCGGCACGTGAATCTAGTCAAGATGCGCCCACTCACCGAGCCCGAGACGCAGACGGTCCTCAAGAAACTCGCAAACTACGCCGGCCCCTCGCTCAAAGACCTCTTTGCGCCCCTCGACGGCTCCGCCAAGCCAGACCATCACGTCCTGCGCCTCTCGCGGAGCCGCGTCTACTACGTCCGCCTCTCGCTCGCCAACCTAGCCACCTCGGTCGCTCGCGATAAGCTCCTGTCGTGCGGCATCTGTCTCGGTGCGCCCGCCCGCGCTAACCCCCCCCCCCCCTTTCGACGGCGCAGCTTACCCCGACTGACCCCCCCCCCTGCGCAGGCCGCTTCACAAAGTCGGGCAAGTTCCACCTGCACATCACGGCCCTGCCCATCCTGGCGCCCATTGCGCGGTACAAGATTTGGCTGCGGCCCAACGGCGTCATGCCCTTTCTCTACGGCGGCAACATCGTCAAGGCCCACGTCGGCCGCTGGTCCCAGGACTGCCCCGAGCACCTCGGCGTCGTCGTCTACACAATGGACGACACCCCGCTCGGCTTCGGCGTCACGGCAAAGAGCGCCGCCGCCGCCCAGTCCACGGGGCCCACGAGCATTGTGTGCTTTCGCCAGGCTGACTGCGGAGAGTACTTGCGAGACGAAGACTCGCTCTTCACCACCTCTGGATAGAGCAAGGTGCCGGGCAAGCGCGAGACGGCACGGCACATTGAACGTGTCGGCGGGATGCAAATACGACGAGACGCGGATACCAAGATACGCAATGCGACCGCTCTCCATGCACCCTGGAGCTAGGAGGTGCCGTTCGGCCCTGATTAAGTCCCACGAGCACCGCTCCATCGGCCTCGGACTCGTCGCCTATCAGACAGGCGACCGCGGCGGTGGCCCTCCAATATACGGGCCTCGCGAGCCAATCTACTCACCGAGTACCAGCGGCAATCATGTCACGAACCATCTCAGTGGCAAAGTAGGGCTGGGGCTAATTTAGTCGGATAATGTTTGTCGGCGTCGGGCCTGTTCAGGCACCTTGCAAGATGCACACGGCCGACCCTTGAGTCGACAGACTTTATACGCTGGCTTCCTACCAAAACAATAATCCCACAAATCCATGCATCAGCAAGCAACATGAGCATATGTATCCGCGTGCATTGTCCAGGCGTGCCACGCCTCTTCCGCTCGCAATCCCCCCCCATGCCCCGTCCTCATCCTCCCACCGCAGCCCTCAGATCCTCCACATAATACCAGTGCCACGACCGCCCCAACGGCTGCCTTCCGCCTCCCCTCCCACCAGACGGGCCCCGGCTAGCTCAAGCGCATGATCATGTCGTCTCCATCACCGGTGTCGATCCAACCAGTCTTGACCTGTTGTCATGTCAGTAAGCTTTCGAGACAGCAGAAGCCACGATGCGACACTCACCAGAATTGCTCGATAAACTCGACGTATGCGCGCGCTTGCCGCGGCAGTTGTCCCTCGGTGGGGTGCATTTTGCCGCGCGGTCAAGTGATTGGTGGCTAGCGGCGGGTTCAGCGTAGGCGCCCACTGTGACCAGGGGGTCGCTAAAATGTCTCCTGCCCCTCATCCAGCCCCCTTCTGAATCTTGACAACTTTTGTATGATCGCTCATATTCATTTCGCTTGAGAGTCCAGCTTCTTGGCATTTTGGACATGTCGTGCCTTGAGGAAGACCTTGTTACACGCTTTCTTCTCCCCCAGGGTGTTGGCGACACGGAAGACATTGAGAGATACAAGCCCGGGGGGTTTCATCCTGTTCACCTGGGTGACAGGTATGATGACGGACGCTATAGAGTTGTACACAAGCTCGGCGCCGGTGGGTTTTCCACTGTTTGGCTTGCGCGAGACGAGAACGAGGGAAAGTGGGTGGCTCTGAAAATCGTTGATGCTGAGCATTCCGCTTCGACTGCTACAAAGAGTGCCCTCAGTCGCTCAGCCTTGCGGGACAGCGGAGCACAGTTTGTGGCGGAGCATCACCGACAGTTTACCTTGGACGGACCAAACGGTCGCCATTTATGCCTCGTCCTGCCCGTCCTCGGCCCGTCGACGTCCGAGCTATCGCATGGCCTCACTTGCCGACTCACAGCCGGGCTCGCTCGGAGAGTGGCTTATCAGGCCACGAGAGCGGTCGCAGACCTCCACTCACAAGGCCTGTGTCATGGAGGTAAGTTAGTTCGTGCTCGCTTTGGGCTTGGCATGACAGCTAACAGAACGCTAGATGTAACCACAGGCAACCTTCTCCTGAGCATTTTTGACATCGACCGCTATGAGGAAGGCGACATCTACCGCCTGTTTGGCCAGCCGGCGACGGGAGTGCTGGAGACCGAGTCCGGCATAACACCCGGTCCTGAGGCGCCACGATATATAGTGAAGAGCATTGACTTCCTGTCTACTCCATCAAATATCATCCGCCCTGACGTCAAACTCGTTGACTTCGACCAATGTTACCCTACCTCTTCGCCGCCACAGAAAATGCTAGGTACACCCATCGATTTCCTAGCGCCTGAAGTTGCAGTAGGCCTGGCAGCTGGTCCTGCAAGCGATGTTTGGGCTCTCGGTTGCTGCATATTTCGACTCAGGTCCGGAGAAGGCCCTTTCTCGAACCCCTTTGACGTCACTTCTCCGGCGGATCTGCTAAGCTACATCATCCATACTCTGGGGGAAGATATGCCGCGTAAGTGGCAAGATAGTACCCTGTGGGACCCTCAGGGGCAGCCGACAAAGGATGCTAGCAAGGGAAAACCTCATGAGCAGTGGTGGGATGGTGACGAACGGTCCTTGCGAGACATGGTTTACAACATTTGGGATGAACCAACGGAGTCGTATTGTCCAGACCGGCACCCTGAAGTCGGGGCGGAGGTTTTGGCGTGAGCATGAGCACCAACCTTTTCCCCGGTGCTTCTCGGACATGGTGTGGAACCCAAGGGCCATCAAGATAGACAATGTCTATCTGTCCGGCTATAACGACGAGTGGGGCATGCTGCTTGAGGCTCTGCCTAAGATACTAAAGCACGAAGCTGCCCTGCTCTACGACCTCTTGCTAAAGATCTTTGTCTATGATCCGACCAGGCGTCCCACAGCCAGGGAGATGCTTAATCACCCTTGGTTTCATCTCGACGAGCTCAAACATTGACAAAGAATGGGCTATAACTCGTACTTCTCTCATAAATAAGAACATATTGCGAATGTCCATTTGGACATATTACGAAGTAGAGTATTGCCTGTTGACCCTTGAACCCTGACATGCGCTGGGCCAAGACCACCGACTTCAACGAGCTCGAAAGGTCCTCGATCCATGGGCACATCTTCGTCCTACCGACAGCGGCTTCCGTGCCTACGAGTTCCAGGACGGGCCTCTGCCCGACTTCACCAAGGTCGAGCTGGACTTTCTTGAGGAGTTCTCTCGTTGCATCACGGCCAATGACCTTGTCGGGCTCATTGGTCTTCAAGTCCCCAGAGATGGAGCCCGAAATAGACCCGTGGAACGAAATTTAGAGTGTTGCTGGTACATATTCGGAGTGGAAACCTCGAAGCGTTAGCGACTACCCGTTGGCCTTGAACGCTTGAACGGGTGGGTATTCGTATTCGTAAGTTACGAAAGGCGCCCCGCGCCCAACGGGTACTTCGTAATCTGGTTAGAGATAGGCGAATAGACGGCCCGCGATGCTCTCATCTGACATGTACATATACACCCATGTAGTACTTTGTACGAGTTACCCACGTTGCATTAAAGCTGGCTGCTGACGCCGATTTATTATTCGTAGACATGATGGACATCTCGGTAGTTATTGGTCGGGCCTAACTCATAGTTCGTGGTAGTCAAGCAATGCCCTTTGCGACGGAAACATACCATCCAGGGGGCTCAAAGGGAGAGAGGACAAGGGTGGCGATGAGAACACGACTACGAATAGTAATACTATCACCATCCCGTACACGGATACGGATACGGAGTGGATAAAAAAAGTGGAAACGAGCAAATTATCTCGTCGAGGTAGGTCCAACTCGATCGGTCCAACTTCCAACTCGACACTCTCTCTTCAACTCGATACTCCTCAACTCGATACTCTTCAACTCGCGCCACCATCACCGTCTTGTTCGCAGCAGTGTGTGCATCTCGAGAATCTTGGACCATGACGGACATCATGTCGAGCGTCTTTATCCAGCGGCCCGCCCCGGGCTTCACCACCACGGCTGTCCTACCGGGCGGCGAGTTCAAGGACGTTTCCCTGTCCGACTACCTGGGGCAATGGTTCGTCGGGTCCCTGGATTAGGGTCAGGGCATCGAGTGCTAATAAAGGCCAGGGTCGTCCTCCTCTTCTACCCCCTCGACTTTACCTTTGTCTGCCCCACGGAAATCATCCAGTACAACGACGCGCTGCCTCGGTTCCGCGCCCTCAACACCACGGTGCTCGGCCTCTCGACCGACTCGCACTTTTCCCACCTCGCCTGGACCGCGCAGCCCCGCAAGCAGGGCGGCCTCGGCCCAGACCTACAGCTGCCCCTGCTCGCCGATAAGTCGCTACGCATCGCCCGCAGCTACGGCGTCCTGCTCGAGGACGAGGGCGTCGCCCTACGCGGCCTCTTCATCATCGACCCCAAGGGCGTCGTGCGTCAGATCACGGTGAACGACTTGCCGGTTGGCCGCAACGTTGACGAGACGATTCGCCTGGTCGAGGCGTTTCAGTTCACCGACCAGCATGGCGAGGTTTGTCCGGCTGGGTGGCAGAATGGGGGCAAGACCATCAAGGCGGATCCCAAGGGCAGCCTCGAGTACTTTGGCACCGCCGCCCAGGACGTGGTGGTGGTTCAGAATGGCGACGCCAACGGCAATGGCGACGCCAACGGCAACGGCGAGCCCAAGCGAGCACGCCTGGGCTAAAGATGGGGCATGACCACGTCATTGTTATTTGCTAGACAAGGAACACATTGTTATTTGCTAAACCCTATGAATAGACTCCCCACCCGATTTTGTAATGGAGTCTGAAAGGGCATCTCACGTGGCGACGCAGATCGGCTGATGATGATGCAACACAGCTCAGCCAATGGAGAAGCAAAAACTTGGTACGAACAAGTATTCGTTGTATGTGATGATTGTGTCACGGCTGTACTCGTCCCACTCGACGGACCCGTCTGGAACATGGCGAACTGCAGAATGTCCTCCAACTCACTCGGTACATGTGTGTGTACAAAATACTCCACGAAGTACATGTTCAGCAAACTCCAGCCACATACATGTACGGGCTGCATTAGGTAATGCAGTGCCTACTGCACGTACTAATCGATTGGGCCACGGCACTGCCCGTCGAGCGTCAAAATGCCATCACACATCATCCTTCCTCAGTCATGCAACGCAAACATCGAAATGCCCATCGGATTGTCCAAGCCCCTGTACGGATAGAGGACGGCATGGACTGACTTCTAGGCTTCCTTTCCGCTTCTTCGGCCGCTTGCGTGTTATTGTCCCAGGCAGCCTTGACCGCCTCCATGTCACAATCACTCCCACCTTCGGCGTCATGGCGCTTGGCGGCGCCCGCCCGCGGTCGGTCCAATTCGCCCGATGAAGCCCACGTCGGCCAGTGCCCCCGACATCAGCCAACAAGAGATGAAAGCAGCAGCGGACTCGACCATCATGCGGCTCTTGTGTGCTCTTGTGTGTGCTCCAACGCCAACACCAACAAGGGGGCTCAATTCCCGCCACCTTGGTAGTACTCCGTCCGATGACGCCTACACTCTGCAATGGGATGCGTTGGTGGCTCACTTGGTGGCTCACGAGGGCGTTTGTGTCAATGAAACGGCCACCCGCCCGCATCTGCCGTGGCGGAAATGTAGCGGAATGCGCCGTAGGGCAGGTGAGTGGACGAGTGCTGCTTTGACTATAGAGCTCCGAGCCGCCGCTCATGTTTTGGCTCTATCCCTCACTCGCAGCCTTTCAAGCCTAGTCTGATTCCTGTTGTGAGACCTCAAGTCCCCTCAGCACATACCCGACATCTTCACCCCTTCATGGTGCCAGCAAAGCCATCGTCGACATCATCGCCCTCCCCCTCCTCCTCTCTCTCCTCTCTCCCATGTCGATGCCGGCGCCAACCAAGACATCGCCAAGCATGTCTTCATCCCCCGTGGTGTCTTCATCCCTCCACGCGCGCACGGCCCCTCCGCCCAACGTCGACTTCTCGGGCCTCGAACGTCTCTCCCTCAACGAGCGCAAATGCGCCCTCGTCGACCGCGAGCTCGACGCCCAGGGCATGGGACGCTACCAGTGGTACGTCTGGTGCCTCTGCGGCTTCGGCTACTTGCTCGACCTGCTGTGGGCCCAGGCGTTTGGCTTGGTCCTTGGTCCGCTCCAGCAGGAGCTCGGCTTCACCAACCGGCAGTCGGGCAACATCTCGACGAGCTTCAATGCGGGACTCACCGCCGGCGCCCTTTTCTGGGGCTTCATGTCGGACATCGTGGGTACGGCCCTCCGCTCCCCGGCCGTGTCAAATCCGTCGTCTAACATTGTCTGGTGCAAAAGGTCGCCGTTGGGCCTTTAACTTGACGTGTCTGCAGTCGTCCGTCTTTGGCCTGTGTCTCGGCCTCGCAAACGAGTACAACACCTTTCTCGTCCTCACTGCCTTTGTCGGCTTCGGCGTCGGCGGCAACATCCCCGTCGACGGCGCCATCTTTCTCGAATTCGTCCCCAAAGTCGGTCCCTCTCACTGTCCCCATGGACTGTCGTGTGGACCTCAAGGCTGACCTTGTCCAGAGCCGCCGCTTCCTCCTCGCCTGCCTGTCCATCTTCCAACCCGCCGGCGTCATCATCTGCAGCGCCCTCGCCTTTGCCTTTATCCCCAGCTACTCGTGCTCGCCCAACTTCGCCGAGCCCACGGCGCTGCAGTCATGCCGCACCTCGGCCCCCGGGGAGACCTGCTGCTCGCGCTCCGACAACATGGGCTGGCGTTACCTGCTCTTCACGCTGGGCGCCCTGACCCTCTTCGTTTTCTTTATGCGCACCCTCATCTTCACCTGCCAGGAAACGCCAAAGTTCCTCATCTACCGCGGCCAGGACGCAAAGGCCATTCAGACCATGGCCTACGTGGCCAAGACCAACAACACGCAGTGCGGCCTTACCCTCGACGTCTTTGACTTTCTGCAGAGTCAGCACGACTACGAGCAGGTTCGCTCCGAGCTGAGCCCCCTGTACACGGATAAGCGCAAGGTTTCGCCCGCCAACTACAACAAGAGGCTGCGGCATTGGCTGGGCCGGTTCAAGGTTCTCTTCAACTCGACGCACATGACGGCCTTGACCATTTTGACGTGGTTGACGTATATCCTCGACTTTGGCGGCTTCACAATTGCCGGTATGTGTCTCTTGTTTGACATCAGCTTGTCGTGTCTTGACTTACACGCGGTGTCGCAGGCTTCTTCCTCCCACGCATCCTGGCCCTCAAAAACGGCGCAGCCTCCATCAGCATCGAGCACACCTACGCCTCGTATATATACTGCTACGCCCCCGGCATCGTCGCCGTGCTGCTCGGCGCCTTTGCCTCGCGAGTGCCCGCCATTGGGCAAAAGTGGACAATGGTCTTCTCGTCGACCTTGATGGGCGCCTCGATATTTCTCCTTTCGCAGGTCGACACCCCGGCCAAGAACGAGGGCCTCTTCGCCCTCGAGTATTTTTTCCAGTCCATGTTCAACGCCGTGCTCTACGGCTGGACCCCGCAGGCCTTTCCGGCGCCAATACGCGGGACCGCCTGCGGCATCGCGAGTTTCTGGGGCCGTTTGTTTGGCATTGTCAGTCCCCTCATCGCGCAGTCCTTGTACGGCCGGTCCGAGGGCAGTGGGGATGTCAACGGCGTGCTATACTTGGCTGGCGGCATGACGATGGGCTGCGCCTTGACCACGGCGCTGTTGCCGAGCCGCATCATGGAGGATTCTTCAGATGAACGCAACGTCTCGGCAGAGCCTTCAGATGACCGCAACGTCTCGGCAGCGCCTTGACAACGGATTTCAGTCCCCCTAGTACTACAAACGAGTAATGCCATTCGCACAAAGACGCTTTTTTTTCTACGCGCACCCCGTATGCCCAAGTTACGAGCCTATAAATGCCCCTTTAGGAGGCAGTCAACGTTGTTCTTGCCCAACTCGTCTTTGATCACAAAACATCAATCCTCGGCTTGCCAGTCGGACCGATGGCTCGTGTGAAAACTGGCAGCCTTGGACGCCCTCTGTGGCAAACGATAACGAAGAATGCGGCAACTTTATCCGCAAAGTCATCACCCAGGGGGGGGAAATCGTGGCCATGTCGACGGTTAAGCCGATGCCGTGGTTCATGCACAACATCTTAAGACTATTCCGTGCGTTCGGGCTCGCGAGCATACTCCGTGAGCAGCATGGTACCCAGTGGTAGTCTACCCAGTGGTAGTCCATGGTATGCACAAGGGATCAAATCTTTAATCCAGCAGTTTGTATGTAGCCGCAAAAAGTGATTGTAAATGACACACGACGGCTGCAGCCCTTGGTTCTCCTTTACTACCTTGGCGTCAAGGCTTTACTACTATGTTTTTACTTAAGATCAACGTGTGAAACGCGTAAAACGTGTCAAGCATGTACAGGTCACTACACGCGTCCGCCGAGAAGGCGCTCTGAAAGTTGGCGTCTTCTCCGTGCTGCGAATGGTCTATAAAAAGCATCTCCATCACACTCGACGTCTGTAATACTCGCTTTCCATACCCTATTGAATAGGTAGATCATCAGCCCCTGTTATTATAAATGGTCAGATTAGACCATCAGTCCAGCCGTATTTTCCTACATACATTTTCGAACAACAAACCAAAAGTCCAACCTTACTTTCCTACATTCTCGATAACAGAACCAAAGCAGTCCAACCTTATTCCTCCATAGCCCCCGAATTCAGTCTCATCCCACGGCCATGAAGCACTTCATCACCATCTTTGCCACAATCACCGGCATTGCTCTTGCCTTGCCCCAGAGGCAATCGCTTTCACCCATTTCATGTTCACAGCCTCCCACCGTCCGCTTCGGCGGCGAAGATGTTGTGCGAGGGCCGGCTGGGTTTAACCCAAAGGGAAGGGGCACGGGACGCGCAGATGGAGGGGTGGACGTGCCACCGCCTTCGGACGAATTACTGCTCCCGTTTTCTTAAGGGCCCAAGGGGTAGAAGAGCGGCATAACTCCCAGGTATAGACATGTATGTTTAAATCGCGAGGGCGAAACGTGGCACTTGACAGGAATCAAGAATTGCCTACCGAAGCAACCCTCGAAGAGATAGAAGAAGATACACAACTATCTAGTCTGTCCCCCTCCTACAGCCCCGGGATGCTCGCACCCACCCACCGCCACATGGCCAGCACCCTCTGCCGATCCAACGGCCTCATGCCCCACATCGTCGCCGAAACCCGCCTCGTCAGCCCCACCTCGAACACGGGCTTCGGCCGAGCCTCGGCGCCCCCGCCTCCGTGACCCGTGCCCAGCTCGCTCTTCCACAGGCCGAGCAGCGCCTGCGCCGGGTGCCTCGCATCTCCCTCTTTGAAGGCGTCTTCCAGCCTGGACAGCCATGCTTCGGGCGGGACAATGTCAAAGGAACGGGAGGCCCCGTCGAGGCCGTCTGCTGTTGAGATCCAGTTGAGCATCTGGCTCCACGTCGGAACGGCGTGCGGGTTCAAGACGTGGTACACTCCCGTTCCCGCGTCGGCCTGCGAAGCGCCGTGCTCGTCGGGGGTGACGTTTCCGTCTGGCAGCGCAATCTCCAGCACGGCCCGCGCCGCCAGCTCTACCGGCATCCAGTCGAGCGCCTCGCCGGGCAGGTCCGGAAGACAGCCGGCGATGCGTGCCGTGGCCAGCATGAGCGGGTGCGCCTCGCTGGCGTTCCACGTCCCGGCCTCGTCGCCACAGAGCTGGCCGATGCGGATGATGAAGACGGAGCGGCGGCGACGGTCGGCGGAAACGTCGGAGCCGCCGGCACCATGGTTGCCGGCTGCGGCGCAAACTCGCTCGGCGACCCATTTCGACCGCGAGTAGCCCAGCGGCGAGGCTTCCGAGGCATCTGAGGATGCCCTCTCCGCTATCGCCGGGGCGCCTGCACGGCTCACGGCCGCAGTGGAGCTGAGGAAGAAGAAGCGCGCGCCGCAGGCCATGGCCAAGCCTATCAAGTTACGCGTCCCCGCGACTTGGTCGGCAAACGATCCGAGACGGAGACTAAAGTTGACGGTCCAGGCCGCGTGGACGACGACGGTGGCGTCCTCGAGTATGCGCCGCCAGTCTCGTTCCGCCAGTCCCAGACGCTGGGCGTCGGTCAGATCGCACGGGAGGCACGCCACCTTGCCGCCGGGCTGCTCCAGGCCGAGCATGCCGCGCTTCGCCAGCGCCGCCGATACTCTATCGTGGGCCTCGTGAGGCGACTGCGCCCTGACGAGGCAGTACACTGCTCTGACGCCAGTCTCCTGCCGGAGCTGGTGCAGCATGTACGATCCCAGGAACCCCGTGGCGCCCGTGAGCACCACGACGGTGCCGTGCTTCCCCCGCGGCGCCGGCGCAGCGACGTCTGCTCCTCCAAAGTTGCTGTATTTCTCAGCGAGGCCGTACATGGCCTTGTGCGCTGCGCCGTCGTCGTCCCCGTCGTCTTCACCGTCGCGAGCACGGCCGTCGTCACTGCGGACGCGGCGCAGGTACGCCGTCAGTGCCTCGACAGTCCCCCGGTCGTAAATGACGTTTGCAGGAAGCCGCCGCTCGCCGAGTGGCGGCAGACACGTCGCTTCAATCAGGTTCCGCACCTGGATGCAGGCCATCGAGTCCACGCCCTGCCTGTAGAGATCCTCGTGGGCATCGACCTGGCGCCCGAGGACCCGGTGGAAGCAGTCCAGCACGGCAGACGACAGATGCTCGTCCTCGATCTGCCTCCAACTGGACGGCATAGTCAGAGGCCCTTGATAGGCGGCCTCTATGGCGTCTGCGTACCTCTCCTCGGCTTGGCGGCGCAGAATCGTCCCCTTGCTGCTCTTCTCAAGCGCTTTCTCGGCCCCTTGTGCGGACACGGGCACCACGACCAGCATTGACCGCGGAAGCCGGGCGTGGCTCTGCGTTGCAGAATTCACCTTTTCCACACAAGGCCAGACTGCGTCGATGAGCCCCCCCGGAGAGAGCTTGTCGTCGGCCGGGAACAAGAGGATGCCGGGATAGTCCCTGCCACTGCCAAAGATGAGCACATCTTGAAGCAGCTTCGTCGAGGCCAACACGTCAGCTTCTATCGGCGAAGGGTCAAACTTTTTCCCATTGACGAGCATAATTTGAGCGTCGGCCCGGCTATGATAGCGCCATGCGTTTGGTCTGGAGGGATGCGGCTCAAACAAGTCCGACGTGGCGTAGGAGCCGTCGTCGCGGTTCGTCTTGGACATGAACGGCCAGCCCGGCTTCACGACCAGCTCGCATAGTCCGTTCTCACGGGGTTCAAACTCGAGAAGCCTCGCGTCGTCGACGGGCCGGAGATACTGCCACTCGCCGTCGGTCGAGTAGTCTCGGTGCGACGACATAAGAAAGCCGCACTCGGCGCTCCCCATACGCGATAGGAGCTTGACGCCCGCCCGGACCAGCCCGTCGCCCACCGACGCCGCCAAGGGCGCGCCGCCGACGCCGACCAGGTCCATGGACCGCAGGAGCTCGACGCCGCGGTCCTCGTCGGCGAGGCGCTGGAGAACAAAGGGCACCGAGGAGAAGTAGGCGACGGGGACGGGGCTTGCGGCGCGAGCATAGGCCACGGCGCTCAGGAGGTTGGCCGTCGTGACGGGGGCAAGTCCCTCGGGGAAGCACCAGATCATGGCTCCGCTCGTCCAAGCCCGGAGGCAGTCTGCGAGGCCTCCGTGATATAGCGGCGTTGTCGAAAAGGTGGCGACGTGCTCTCCGGCGGCAAAGCGCGGGAGGGCCCCGACGACGCCGGCATGGCTCTGGGCAATGGGCTTTGGCAGACCGGATGACGTGCCCGAGGTGTGGAAGAAGTATGCCGTGTCGGAGCCTTGGTGGGTTTTCAGGGCCTTCAAGGGCTTCCCTTTGGCTCCGGACGTGCTCAATGTCTTGTCACTGGAGGGGATTTCGAGGACTCGGACACTGCCGTTGATGCCTTGGCCTCGTTTTCGATGAGCTTCATCGACGAAAACAGCGTCCACCTCGAGGGCATCGCAAAGGTGCCGAATCGCACGCGGCTCCAGTTGAGGGCTGCGGCAGGATTCCGTCAGATGCTCAACCGCATACAAGATAGTCGCCGACAGCTTACGCCAACAACAGGACGGACCACCCCGAGCGCATGAGCCCGAGCAGAGTCGAGACAAACTCGGCGCTGCTCGTGCACAGCAAACCGACGGTGGGCGTCGCTCCGTCGCCGCCGCGCCGAGGCTCCATCAAGCGGGACAGGGTCTGCGCCGCGGATATCGACGCGTCGCGGAGCCCTTGGAACGTGACGATGGAGTTTGTGCCTAGGAGCGTGTTGCCGGTCAGCTCCCGTTGCCACAGTGTATCGTTATTGTTCATGAGCAGAGGCAGCGCACAAGGCGTAAACGCAAAGCCAAGAGCCGGGCGCTGCGGCACCAGCCTGGCCTGCTCGTCCACCAACTCCATGACCGTCTTGGCTGAGTGCTCGACATGCGTGCCCTCTTGTCTCCGCTGGGCAGCTTGTCCAAGCGTGCAAGTAAAGTAGGTGACACCGACATTGGCCATGGTTGAGCGTGCTGCGAGGGGGCAAGTCTGCGCATACACAGCTTGGTGGTTTGAATGGTTCTAATTATAGAGTTAGTTCGCACAGAAATCATGACAAGTCGCGACAACGGCACCATGAGATCATCGACTACGAAGTACGAAGTACTTCGTACGTAGCGATTAAAGGGGTCGCCTTGAATTCCGTGACGTGTCACTAGAGTCACATTGAAAAGCGCCACCGGTGGTCGCGTTTACGGCTTACAAAGTCGACTCAACATCAATCGACTCATCAGACTAGTACAATGACATCAAGGCCCTGGTCTCAAGTTAATAGCAATTTACTGCTGTTGGTTAGTTACGCCACAAACGCTACGTGTCTACTGCTAGCTGTTAATCAATAAGTCTGGTCAGTAGTCAGTAGCACTTCCACCCTGCTGGCAAGTCACATTCTGCCAACGCGCCACGGCGGAAGAGGGTAAATGGCTCGCTTCGAGACCGTGACGGCCCCCGCGCCTTCGGGCGTCGAGTCAATGTCGGCCAAGAGCCGCTCAATCTCCACGTCTACGGAGTCGTCTACCCCGTGTGGCTGGGCCTTGAGCTGCGACGAAGCAGTCGAGGGCTCGTCGACTGAAGACGCGCCGTCAGTAAAGGTAATGAGGCGGCTTGCGGATGTGCTGTTCTGTGCGCCTAGGTTTTCGTCGTCGCGAAATGTGCCGTTGATTACGGCCAAGTCGCAAAGCTGCTGGCGCTTCCGGTCATTTTCGTGCTCGGGAGTGGACGCGGCAGTGGCAATGACGTCCTGCACCAGCTCCTTGGCCTTGTTGACGTTATGGAGCGAGGGGGACGTGATGAGGCAGTGAAGGGGCTCGCCGAGATGGTCAGCAGCGGCTCTTGAGCGCGAGCCTTGTCCACGGCCTTCCTTGACGGATCCCTTGCCGCGGAGGACGATACAGGCGCCCGACTTTGCGTTAAGTGCCTTGAGGCTGCTGCCGCGAGGGCCGAGAATCTGGCCGATGAAGTTGACGCCCGGGTAATCCTTGACAGGCACGTAGACCTTTTCGCTGAACGAGCTTGGACGGCGGTAGTCGGGTGGCGGGCGGTAGTTTGGGATCGTCTTGATGGCCGTCTGCACCAAGCCGTGCCTCTCGTCATGGAGGGATTTGAGGTGACGCTGCTGACGCGTGTTTGTACGCCTGCCAGATTGGTCGTACTCGGGCTCAGGCGAGGGCGATCTGCTCCGGTTAACAGGCAATATTTCATGACATTGCAGCTTCTGGGTTATTTCTTGGATGCGAAAGACTGTCGTGTAGGCGTCGAGCTGCTCGGCCGTCATGACAGACGTGATGGCAGTCGGGAGGAGGCCATGGGGTCCAGCCAACGAGATTGTGTCGGGGACGAGGGGGCCCCAGCGCCGACGGGTGCGGGGCTCGCGGTTGGCAAGGCAGCGCGAGGCTTCCATGGTTATTGAAATCAGTTCGTGTCTTGTCAAGATCTGAATCTGGTATGCGAAGAGCTGATGAGTTGTTGTGTGTTGGGAAAGAATGGCTGTTAGCGAACTACTAGGGGGGACTAAAAATTCGTCCCTCAACCCAAGCCCAGCGACTCACAAGAGAAAAAAGATACCTACCAATAGTATAGGCAGCCAACGTAAATATAAGTATCCCCCTTTTCATGCGTTGTTGTTGTTGTTTCATTCCACTACCGAGTTCTTGGTTATTATTTAATCTTAGTATTACTTTCTTTGAAACAACTGCTTCTTAGAAACTATTCTGCGTATACGCCACTAACGAAGCTTTCACTCTTCTAAATTCTCAAACCCTCAGCCTGAAATCTGTTCACAACCACTCCCTTTTTATAACTCCGTAATTCTGTCCTTGTGATATTTCAGATCTCCCTTGTTATATAAGGTCGCGTGCTTCTCTTTTTTACTACCGAGAATTTTCATCAGTGTAAGTGAGGCTGCTGAAGATCGGTTACAATCTGTCCTGAAATTTACTCTCGTATCTGTAATTGCATCCAAGGTTTTGTCGTTGCAGATTAACATGTCTCCTAGTCTCTTCGTACCTGATTCCTTTGCCATACCCCATAACGATCTCTTCTTTATTATGATTTCACCTGGGGGGTATGTTTTATTCGTTCAGTTACCTCCATATAGACAGGCTTGCATGAAACCAAATATATTCCTTGCCACTATATCCTCCGTGAAATCATCCGTATTTGAGTACCTTATACAATCTCAGAGTTCCTTAAATTCTTCTGGTACCGTACCCTTTGTTCCACTTCTAGTTTCTCCTATTAGCATGTTTATTTCCGGAATATATCTCAGCCCTAAGAATTTTAGCGATGTTAATCATTTACCATTTCTCTTTATCCATCCTGACTTTTCCTTATTTATTTCTATTCCTCTTATTGGATCGTCATTTATAGTAAAATCTTCTTCGCTATAAAATATCGGATCATCCGCATAAGAGACCGAATTTACCTTTGGATTCTGTGTTAAAAAATTCTTCATTATCATTATTGCTAAAAAAGGACTGGTTGGGAATCCTTGTACTACTCCAGTTCAGAAATCTCCCAATGATTCAGGTTCTGTCCCATACGCTTCAGCTTCATGCTTTCTCATCTGTCATAGAAATGCCATAGCCTTTAGTATGGTATCATTATCCTCCTCATCCCTTAGCCTCTCTGGGTTGTCATTGTATATTATAAACCTCTTTAATCCTCTGAATCCAAACTTCGATAGATGTATCGGAAAGTCTGATGTTAGACTTTCTTGCTCTGATTTAGGCATTCTCTCTCTTTTTGGCTCCTCCTTACCCTTCGCTCTATACTCTTTAGCTGCTGTATTTACTTCCTTCACATAGTAGTCAAAATATGGTAGTAATGATTCTCTTATCATTTGCTTGTTATTCTTAAAGAATTTTAGTAGACTTGAGTCCGCTCTTATTGGTTCCAGTCTTCGTATGGCTCTTCAGCAATTCTCTTTATCCACCACCCGTGATTCATCTATCTTGTGTTCCTTCGGTAACTTCGGTGTTCTTTTATTTATTGCATCCATATACCTTACTATCTTCTCTGGTACACCATATCTTGTTAAATCATACTGTATCGAGCTTAGTTTCAATCTATCAAAAAATTTCTTCAAGTCACATTCATAAATGTATTTTGCTTTTAAAACCTTTTCCACCACTTCCTTTCAGCATGATGTTGTTCCTTTTCCTGGTACAAAACCATGTTGTGATGATAAAATCTCATTCATTAGAAAAATCTGTAACATATTCGTTCACATGTGTAGTACTATTCTTCATTCTATTGCAGGAGGTGCTAAAGGTCTTCATTTCTTAGGTTCTTCTAAATAAACTCTGAATGATTTCGCTTCCGAATCCCATGTTCTCACTATCTTCGAAACCTTCCTGTTTATACGTAATACTTCACATAATTCTATATTGAAAAATCAATGCGGTAATACCTTTGTAATTGCACTTATTCTAAAAGCTATTGAATTCGCCATCAGGGAGTAGGCTATTGTTCAGAACAGCTTCGAGTTCTTCTTATCCGCACTTCTTTTTAAACGTCCTATCTGGTGTGTCATATATTTATTCATCCTGTTTGATTTTGTTAATGTATACTTCATTGCCCTTGGTCTTGCTAGTTTTAGACCTATTCATTCCAGAACCTTATTTATACCTTTACTTTGCACTGTGAAATCCTCGACAGACGGTATTCTTCTTCAGGAAGTCCCAAGTATTTTTCCCGCAGAAATACCATATCTATTTCTTTTTAAAAGTTGCTTCATCATGTTTTCTATTTCAATCAGTTATTCTAACCCTTTGAAAATGTAGTATAGCTCCGCATAAGCTATACCAACCCCTTTCGTCTCCCCTCATTTTAAACCTCTTCCAGAAATGATGGTATGAATTTCCCTTCTGGGGATTATTTGAAGATTTCAAAGAATAGCTAGAGGCATAACGCCCTCTTTCGATTTATTTCATATGATTTTTCATCGGGCTATTGGAGTACACCTTACACTAATCCTATTCCCACTCTTTTTGGGATATTGAAAGAAGGTATATCTTGGCTATGGAATTAGACCCTCCAGAATCCCCTTGTCAGAGAAACTATACCCGAGAGTTGCAGACCACTTTGGGTTAACTACACTTCTCTGAAGCGCTAGCCTAGGCGGCGATCTATTTCCGACCAGGATACAAAACCCCTCCTTAGATTTCGCGAAATACCATCTACTCTCTGCTCTTTTTCAGCTTTATGCTAATTTAGATCCGCGAGGGTCCATTGCTCTAAATTCTCAGTCAACTCGAAATTCCCAAAGTATCCTCGTTCATTAAATAGTCTCGAAGGATTTCAATTTTTACCGAGTAATCCCAATCCTATCTAATTTAGCTTTCCCCTTTGTTCTTTCGTGGAGTTCTGCATTTTCATCCCTTTCCTTGTTACTTTCTCGATCTGATTAGGAATCGCCACTTATCAGATTTCTCTGATAGGTTTAGTAGAAAGGGCTTTAGGAGTTGCCCGGAGTTTGGCATTTATAGACTATTCGAACTTGCTAAAGGTCCGTTTAGTCAGATATGTGCATACCACTTTTAATCTGTTTTATGATTTCTCTCATAATTCAAGTATTTGGGGTGCTCATGCAGGTTGAGATCCCGCAACTTCAGCCGTTCTTTGGTTCGACTCTTTCCTACCCTTGGATTCAAGCTTACCTTGGGTTTCGGTTGTTTTACTTCTCCCCTTGTTCTTCCTTCCGGTTTTGAAGAACAGATTCACTGTTATAGGCATATTATCACTATTTACTCGATGTCCATTAAGTCTGATGGAGATTTGTCATCAAAAGCATGCGTAGCCTTAGAGACGCTTAGAACTAATAGTGATACATTTGAACTCAAATTTTTCGTATAACCGCATGATCTTATACTTTGTTTTCAACAGATTAAAGATTTCTGTTATTGATAGTGCCGACCTATCTCAAATTTATGCCGCTCACACCGGAAGTGGTGTGAGGTTGCTTTCACGGTTCTTCAAATTAATTCCTCGCGAAACAAGGAATATTTGAGGATCCACCTTACAAAAAAATTCTTCAGTGGACAATTTATAAAATTGCTTATCAATTGAAAAATTTCTTTGTAAGGGTGGTCTCACACCAGCAAACTTTTAAAGTTCATTTAACTAAACTTCATTTTTCATTAATTAATTTTATTATTAATTTAACGAAGCGCATTCATTATAAAAAATTATAGACTAGTCCCGCATACTACGGCACCAAGCCCGCTTATGGTGATAGTGACAATATAACACTAACGCCAACGCCGCGACGATAACTTCCGCGATATTGCAAAAGAGCCGGCCACGTAGCAGGAAGCCAGGCACGCATCAGGAAGCCAGGCACGCATCAGGAAGCCAGGCACGCATTAGGAAGCCGGGAGCCAGGCACGCAGGAAGCCGGGTGGTAGGTGTAATAAGTCGTGTCGCGATCATTTGTTAAGGTAGCTACGAAAATGTGCATCTACCCGAAAAAATCGGGGTACTTTACTTTACTAGTAAAACAGCTGGTGCGGCTAAGTACCTGTTTTTTTGTGAGTCGCTGGGCTTTTTGTCAGTCGCTGTCCCCCCCCTCCTGGAAGGAGGGGGGTTGAGGGACGAATTTTTAGTCCCCCCTAGTAATACCAGGGCTAGGGCTACTTCAGAGCTCCCCCAAAGAACATGTGGCAAACGGCAAACGACTTTGTGCCAAGAACTTGTGTTCCGGCGGCAAGAGCTGGCCGGGCCGAACCAGTACATTGTGGAAAAGGCCTATTCGTACGTGCGATACATTGCCTGCCATCTCGACACTACACTGGTCGAAGAGAGAGTTTATCCAGCCCCTCTCAACCAACCACCATCATGCCACCCTCCCTCCCATCGACAAGCCGAAGAAACGGGCCCGAGAGACGCAGACCATCGGCGCGTACAAGCCGCAGACGTCATGTGCGCCTGGGTAGCCTCGGCTGAACGGACCGGAGCAATGGGATACGGGCATCCGTGTCTGCTCGACTTGACTGGGCATACACTCGCACAAGGCCCACCGACAGCGGCGGACGTTGATGAGATCAAATCAATTACCACCGCCATCAAAACCCCCAAATGTCTTCCTGCGCACCTGAAAGACTTTGAGGAGGAAATAAGTCACTCAGGCTGGAACTCCCGCGGGGCCAAGGTTCGGAAGAGGACTGAAACGTCAGGCGACATCACCATTCATCGACCTCACAGCCGCACCGTCGATGCCAACATTGAACATGGCCTTCGTCACTACAACCAAGCAAAGCTCGCTCCGTTCGCACCTGATCACCGCACCTGCCGCCTCCGCAGCGAAAACCACATGACCTTTCCGACGGAGAGACGCTGCGACCGCTCGAGCAGGTCGGAGCATAATCACCACGGCAACAAGCCCGACCAGCCACGGGGGCACGTACAACGGAGACGCCTGCGAGGAGTCCCACGTCTCGTCTGAC
Organism: Ophiocordyceps sinensis; assembly: GCA_012934285.1. NCBI lineage: Eukaryota > Fungi > Ascomycota > Sordariomycetes > Hypocreales > Ophiocordycipitaceae > Ophiocordyceps > Ophiocordyceps sinensis. Next base: position 1,688,900 of record JAAVMX010000007.1, read on the forward strand.
CGTCGCCCCCATTCGGGGTAGAGACGGGAAAACTTGCCGAGTTCTATTAACGAACAAAAGACCGATATACGCCTCTCGTCCTTCCAGGGGGGGTGTACGTGAGAGACGCACTGAGGTGGCATGGCACATTTGCCTATAAAACGGCGACACAACTGATGCTGGGCACCCATGTGACGTACCGTGGGTATACCCTTGGGAAAGGCAATTTTTGTCTTACGGAGGCGACATTTGCCCCAGAAAAGAACGATTCTATTCGACAAAACGGAGGCATGGGGAAGCGTACGTGGCCGACCTGGAACCACTTGGTTTGTTGCGGACAAAGGTCAAAGCAAGAGATCCTAGAGGAAGCATCACGCCACCGCTTCGGACTCGGAAGCGGACCTCAGAAATCGGGATCCAGTCCTCATTTGCAAACTATTCTGACCTCCAAAAATTCCCAGCTTTATCAGGATTTGTCCCGACTTTTTGCCCACCGCCCAAAAGGGGGCTGCAGACAACACATACCTACCTACATCGTGCACACACACAATACATACATCTCTGCAGGCCTCATCGGCCTGCCTTGCCCCATTTTGATCGTTGCATTGCATCTCTTTATGACTTTCCTATTCAGGCATCATGACGAACGGTTATGTCAACTTTTCTCGCAATACACCAAGCACCGTGGCCTTGCAAATGGGCTCCGACTTCCCCTGCAGGCTCGGCCGTCGACCACCGAGTACAATGTCGACGATTGGGTCTACACAGGCCAAGTCGAAGGCGTGCAGTGGCGACAGGTGCCGGGAGGGATTGGCCGCTTCCGAAAACAGAGTTCCGACAATGAGAGGCAAGGAGAAAGAGCTCAATTTAAATCGCCATGAGAACTTCGAAGCGGCCCTTATCCAGATCACGCACCACCAAGTACATGTCCTATTTTTCGGAAAATCACCAGGCCGAAGGACGAGGCCCACGCTCGACGCATTCTGTACGCGGCTTACAATACCGCAATAAAGAGCGCCCCTTGCGACCAGGGTGCTGGTCCGATATGGTCTCTATGATCATCTTGCGTCTTCATCGGCCACACCCTGGGCACGACGGCCAACAACGAGCTCGTGGTCCTCTTTATCGTCCTCATCTTCCACCAAATGTTCGAGGGCCTAGGCCCAGGGTCGCGGCTGGCCCTGGCGCCCTGGCCCCATGGCCACGGCTGGGTGACGTACGATACGCTCGGAGACGCTTGGGTTCGAACTTGGCCCGGGCCTTAAGGCGCGGTGGTAGGTTGACCGAGTTCATCGTCGCTTGACGCGGGGCCGGCAGAGACGTCGCTGGGGGCGGCGTCGGATATAGTCAATAATGCTCGAACGGGAGGCACGGACACCTCCGTTGGGAGATGACTGGTATTGTAGTCTAACAAGGCTCTCTCTCTTCAGTTGGCGATGGAGTCTTATATACCTAAATATGTACGAATACTCCGTATTCGTACCTAAATATATACGGAGTGTCCATAATCGCAGGCCGGCTACCATCGGCATAACTCGTACGAAGTACGTGCTCATCCCCCAATGACGTGACCGCTATTCCCCATCACCATCCCTCCCCCGTCACCACCGTCACCACAGGCAAAGGCCAGAAAAGCCCGGAAAAGCCGCCGGGAAAATGACAAAACGAACCATGACCGACACCGTCACGCTGCCCAACTCGGTCCGGGCGCCGCAGCTGGGCTTTGGCGTCTACAGGTCCCCGCCCGACGTGTGCGTCAAGTCGTGCCAGACGGCCCTCGAGAGCGGCTACCGGCGCATCGACACGGCGCAGTTCTACGCAAACGAGAGCGACGTCGGCCTGGCCGTCCGGCAGTCCCAGGTGCCGCGCGCCGACGTCTTTCTCGTCACGAAGATTCTCGAGGCCGCCGGCTCCGTGGACCGCAGCTACGCAAAGTGCGTCGAGAGTGTCAGGAAGCTCGCTGGCGGCCACGGCCAAGGCTACGTCGACGAGTTCCTGATCCATAGCCCCAGCCCCGGCAAGGGTCCGCGGCGTGAGATGTGGCTGGCGCTCGAGAGGCTGTACGGCGAGGGCAAGACCAAGAGCATCGGCGTGAGCAACTTTGGCATCAAGCACATAGAGGAGCTGAAGCAGTACGCGACGGTCTGGCCGCCGCACGTCAACCAGATCGAGGTAGGCCCTGGAGGCCCATGAATGAGTCATGTCTATCTGACGCTATGCACACAGCTTCACCCCTGGATGCAGCAGCGCGAGGTTGTCCGGTACTGCAACGACCACGGCATCATCGTCGAGGCATACTGCCCGCTCGTGCGCAACACAAAGGCCGACGACGCGACTCTTGTGCGCATCGCCAATAAGCACGGCGTCTCGCCAAACAAGGTCCTAGTACGGTACAGCCTGCAGAAGGGCTGGGTGCCGCTGCCCAAGAGCGACACTCCGGAGCGCATCAAGGCGAATGCCGACGTCTATGGCTTCGACCTGGACGCAGAGGACATGGTAGCGTTGGATGGGCTGGATCAGGGGCGGGAGGGTGCCATTGTCCATCCGGTGGATAACTAGAGGGGCCGCTGTTGAGGTTTCTCACGAATACCCGTTGGGAACTAAGGAACGCTTCGTCCCTTAAGGTTCTGGCTCTAGGGTAGCTCGCTTCACTTGGGCTCAAATCCACTTTGCTCAAAACCTGGGCCGAGGCTTTGCCGCCGGAAGCATCATCAAGTTCCGACGTCGAGTGCAAAACCAGGATTGCGCACTGAGATGCGCGAGTTCATGGAACATGTCCACGCCGCCTTTTACGAGGCCACGGGCTGGAGCCGCGACAACTCGTACGCCGCGCTCAATGCCATCCCGGACGGTGCGCTCCCCCCGGCGTCTCCAGCCTGGAGTTGATGACTGACCTGCCCTGCCCTCCTCCAGCCCTCGTCAACTTCCAGACGCCTCGCGGCCTGCGCCTGACGCTCTCGTCGCTTGCGAGCCCCAACTTTGCCACGTCGTACCAGCTCGGCTCTGTCGGCGTCGTCGACGGCTCAATCTCGTACCTCTACTCGTCGGTGGCCCTGCGCGACCTTGACCTGACGCCCCAGTCCGACACGGTCTCGTTGCCGCGCCTCCTCCGATCATACCGCCCGCTGTCACGGCTGCCCCCGCGCCGCCACGATGCCACCAGCCCGACCGCCTCGTCTTGGTCGTCGTCGTCGCTGCTGTGCGGCAGGCTGTACCTGCCCCTGTCGCAGCTCGAGGCGCTCGCTGTCCGGAGAGTCTCGCCCGCGCTGCAGCTCCAGCTCAGCGCCGTGTCGGCCCAACACCTGCGCGACGGCGGCACCCTGCTCGGGCTCGCGCAGTATGACGCCGCAAAGTACTCGTTCGAGGGGCTCGCCTCGTCGGACGGGGGTCTGCTGGGCCTGCGCGGCATCTATAACTTTGGCGGCGACGCCGACGAAGCATGGCCCGCTACTGCGGACAGGATGTCATCCGCGAACAGTCGACCCGACGAAGCCAGCGGCGGCGACGGCGGCGGCAGCGACCGGGAGCGCATCTACGGGCGGTTCAGCACGGGCGCCGAGATTTACTACGGCACGCTCAACAAGTCGGGCGGCATCAGCCTCGGCGGGCGCTTCGCCACGCTGCCGGCGCACAAGGGCACCCCGCTGTCGGCGACGCTGACGCTCAACCCGCTCATGGGCAACATTGCCGCCAGCTACGCCGTCGTGGCCGGGCGACACTGCAGCCTGGCAACGCGCATGGAGTTTAACATTTTTAGCTACGAGAGCGCGTGGGCGGTGGGCATGGAGCTGTGGAGGAAGCCCTTTCGCCGGCACGCGGCGGGCGTCGAGGACGAGGGAGACGAAGCCGGCACCGAGGAGGCGCGGCGGAGGCGGCGGTGGGGACGGCGGCGGCCCGGGGAGCGCAGCTGGCAGGCCAAGCTCGAGTGGAGGGTCGACGAGCCCGACTCTTCATGGTCGACGGTGACGGTGGAGGCAGAAGCGGACGCGGGCGCCAAGGCAGAGGGCGAGTCGTCGGCGTGGGCGATGCGGCAGGACGGCGGGGCGGCCGACGAGAAGAGCGAATACGCGGGCGTGCTCAAGGCGCGGCTGGACCAGAAGCTGCGCATCGGGCTGCTGTGGGAGGGGCGGGTCAAGTCGCTGCTCTTCAGCCTGGGCAGCGGCATCGACTTGCGGAAGCCGGACAAGGCGTTTCGCACGCTGGGGCTGGACATTCAGTTTTCGTCGTGAAAGCTCCGTCGGCTTTGGACCTCAGGGGACGAGGCTGAGGCAAGATTCAAGTCTGTCTCTCCTCCCTGGAGGGAAAGTATAATAAAGGCTTCAGCCATGATGCATGCATGTAACAAACGAGCGTAGACTAGCCCGACTTCGTCTTCCCAAACAGGCTCGCCTGCGAAGCAACAAGCAACGCTGCGCGTCCAAGATGGCAGTTTGCGTCCAAGCAGCGGCGGACCGTGACCATGACCGTTTGCACGTCTACAAGACTTGACTCGGCCACAACATGGGGAGAATCGCCGCGCAAAGAGCAACGGTGCCGTGGTGGCTGGTAGTTTGGAGTACTACAGCCGCTTCCGGCCATGGTGGCTGATGACTCTGGTGGCTGCTGCCTCCGGGCGAGGGGGGTTTGCCGATCGATCTTTGCCCATCTTTGTCATCTTTGCCGATCTTTGCCCATGTGCAGCTCGACGTGGGTTCCCGTTGAGTTTGGCGTCACCGTCCAGACTCGGAGTGGACCGTCTGTGCTCCGGACATTTGGGCCCGAGAGCCGGGGTCCGCTTCTTCGGCCCCCTCGCCGGACCGCACCGGGCCCGAACTTGGGAGGAACATGGGAATGACGGCACCAAAAAGACTTAAAGTTAGTTCTGAAAGACGCAGGTACCCTAGAGGCCATCAAGGTTCCCAGGGGTCATCAAGGTTTCCAGAGGCCATCAAGGTTCCCCGAGGCCATCAAGGCTTCCCGCCTCGCCAAGCCGCGTCAAAATATTCCCTTTCTCTCTCTCTAGTGACTCACCTCGCCAACTGTCGAGTAGAATTATTGCCGACTCGCCGACTTTCGCCAACTGTCGAGGAATGAAGCAGAGTGTCTTGTCTCACTCATACGGTCCAAAGGCGAGCCTCGCGTCTACGGCTCGCTCGACCTCTTTCCTTCGATCCGGCTTGGAGCTTATCGAGTCGACGCACTAGCATCGTCTAGAGAATCATCGTCACCACCATCTCATCGCATCTTCGCCAGCCGTTACTCTTGGCCGCCTCTGAATCACGGCCGTCGCGACACACGCTGCTGCCATGCTCGCCACCAGCGCCCTCGCGCCCGGCGGCCATTTCCTGCTGCCCAGGCAAGACGGCGAGGCCGACGAGTGCCGCGCCGGTGCCCTCGAGCTCGGCAGGCAGGGCCTCCGCGTCGCCTCCATCTTCATCATCCTCGCCGCCTCCATCATGGGCGCCCTGCTCCCCATCCTGCTCTCGCGGCAGTCGAGGGTGCCGGTCCCCAAGTGGACGTTTTTCGTCTGCAAGTTTGTCGGCACCGGCGTCATCGTCGCCACGGCCTGGATGCACCTCTTGGCCCCGGCCGTCGAGCAGCTCGGCGACAAGTGCGTCGCGCAGAGATGGCCCGGCATGCGCGGCTACCCTTGGGCCATGTGCATCCCGCTCATGACCATCATGATCATGTTCCTCATCGAGCTGCTGGCCTCGAGGTCCGGCGACGGCGACGGCGACGGCGACGACGCCCACGCCACCGCCACCGCTTCGGACTCGGAGGCGGACCCCAGCAACGAGATGGCCAAGACGAAAGCCCGCTCGCCGTCTGGCCCCTTTGGCCCCTTTCCCCACGATTGCGAGAGCGGACGCGACGCCTCCACAGCGGGCTCGGCAGAAGACGTCGTCTACCACCCTCCCCGCGCCAACAACCAAAGCAGGGGCCACGGCGGCGACTTGGCCGGCCAGCTCACGGCCATGTTCATCCTCGAGTTCGGCGTCATCTTCCACAGCGTCTTCATCGGCCTCACCCTGGGCACGACGGCCGACGACGAGCTCGTGGTCCTCTTCATCGTCCTCATATTCCATCAAATGCTCGAGGGCCTAGGCTTGGGGTCGCGGCTGGCCCTGGCCCCCTGGCCCCACGGCCGCGGCTGGGTGCCCTACGTGCTGGCGCTGGCCTTTGGCCTCTCGACGCCCGTTGGCATCGCCGTCGGCATGGGCGCCAAGCCCGCCGACGCGGCCACGCAGAAGCTCATAAACGGCGTCTTCGACTCCATCAGCGCCGGGATCCTCATGTACACGGGCTTGGTGGAGCTCCTGGCCCACGAGTTCATGCTCAACTCGCGCATGCGCAGGGCGCCGCTGCGGATCCAGCTGTCGGCGTTTGCGTGCGTCGCCCTGGGCGTCGCCACCATGGCCCTGCTGGCCAAGTGGGCCTAGGCGGCAGCCGGCAGAGGCTGCCCGATGGCGGGGAGACGGGAGACGGGAGACGGGAGACGAGAGACGGGAGACGGCGAGCAGGGAGGAAAAGGGTGTGGCGTGACCGGTTTTGCCATTGCTATGCGTGGGAGTGATACCCTTAAACTGGCGTTCGACTCGAACGCTAAAAGAGGAAGTAAATAAGAACAAGACTTGAGCAAAACAAAATAAGGCCTCAAGAAGGGTCACGCGGTTGGCATTCTCTAGAGCAAAGAAGCGAGATTTCCGTCGCGGTGTCTGGCTTGGGTTTCATCCAAGCTGACCCTGTCCTCTACCCCGTCCATGCTCTCACTCCGACTCAACTTGGCAACAGCAGCAGACGCCCCTTGAGCCCTTTGCACACCCTCGGCCAAACAACAAGACTGGTCACGACTATTCCTCATCCTCCTCATGGGCAACAATGCTTCTTCCACCATCGAGACTGTGCCACTGGTGACGCCTTCGCTCCCGCACCGCCGGGGCCATCCACGACGGGGGCTCCGTCTCGGGGGTCGCGGGCAGGGGCTTGATGATGCCTCCGGGGACGGGACGCGGGGCCGGGGCTCGGACATGGCGGCGGGGACGGTTCGTGGGGGTGCTGGAGTCGTCGTTGATCACAACCTGTTTGGCGGGGGTAATAGGGACGGGAGTGGGAGCATTTGCGACAGGGATCTGGGCCACGTCATTCATCTTGATGTCGTTGTCGACGTCGTTGATGTCGTCGTGGTCGTGGTTGATCTCGTCGTCGTCGTCGTTCATCTCATCGTCGTCGTCGACTCCGTCTTGGTCATGGCCACCCTCTGCCCCCCCCCGTTGCCTGGCCCGTCGAGGCATTACGGGCTGCTTATAAACGGCGGCGACCAGTTCCTGGCCCCAGATGATATTCATCTCTACGCCCGTCAGGCGCGAAAGACGCGAAACAAAGCGGTGGCAGGGATCGCAATTTTTGCGGGAGATGACAATGTCGAATGCTGGGCGTGAACCGTCGGTCCAACGAGCCCAGCGCAGCTCCCTCAGGCGCCGTCTTGTGGCGGTGATGTCGTCGGCGGCGGCGGCGGTTGCGGGCGGCGAGAAGACGTGCAACAGGAGCTCAATTGCGTGTGCCGCGAGCTTGACCTCGACGTGCGAGGCCCGGAAGACGCCGCTGACCCCGTCCTGCCGGCTGACGCCCATCGTATCAAAAGGGCTGTCCATTTTGAGGTCTAGCACCTCGGCCAGCCGAATCACTTGCCGCGCCCAGACATTGTTGGACAGGGTATGGCTTCCTGCCGCGGAATCGACGAGATCGCCGTTCTTGCCGGCGCCGTGGCCGCTCTTCGCCCACGCAAGGACGGTGTGCCGCCCGGGACTCAGTCGTGGCCTCGGCTCCTGGTTTTTGCTCGCGGAGGCCAGGCTGGGCGACGGCGGCGACACGAGGGCAAGAAAGCCAGTCGTCTTGCGCTCAAACATCTTGGCGATCTTTGACGGGGGAAGGTTTGCCTTGAGCGCCCTGGAGTGGGTGAACCTGAAGCTCAGACTTGGCCTCATTACGTGGACGTCCAGGGTGGCCTTGTGGACGTTCACGACGTGATAGAAGTAGGGCCCAGACGCGGGATCGGCGGGCCGGAAGCGATCGTCAAAGTCTTTGATCATGGTCGAGAAATTTGAGGATTGTTCAACAGGATCTTGTGTGAGGGTGGAGGTGTGGAGGTGATCTTGTGTGAAGGTGATCTTGTGTCAAGGTGATCTTGTGTCAAGGTGTGAAAGGCAGCCGGCCCTGCTCTCTTGACCCGAGTTGTGGTTTTGTAAAGCGGTGTGCAAGAGGCAGGCGACCAGCTGCCAAGAGGAGAAGTCGAGTCGCAAAGGCAGACGGCCAGCTGCTCGGCACTGCAACAAGGTGCCCGAGGCGAGAAATGACTTGGAGAAGCCAAGATGCCCCATCAGATATCCGCTCCAGGTAAAGACAATGGCGATTCCCGCAAAGACCAAAGCACGTAGAGCTCCTCGGCTCCGCGCTCGACGTCGACGGCTATGGCAAGAATGGGCTCGATGATGCGTTGATGCTCGTCAGGAACTGCTTCGTTTCGAAGCCACTTCTCGGCTACTCCCGATATATTCCTGCACAGCTCATCGTGTGGAGTAAGCAGACTTGACCAGTGCGGGTTCGGAGACAAGGAAAGGCGGTATAGAGCGCTGGCCACGTCACTGGCGCAACCTGGCCACGCAGCCGAGTCGAGTGAGTTCAAGCAGCAGCCCATGACCTCAGGCAACTGCATCGATTCGTTGGGACACGTCCATTTCGGTGAGCCGCGTGACCAACTCAAGAGGGAATCTCATTCATACATGTCCCAAGAAACCTGAATTCCAAGACCGTACGCCCAGTTCCATGCCCTTTGCCGTGCGGCGTTGCCTCGCGCCAGTTTTCCTCCCCGAGTATGCCCTTTACTCGTCATCCTCGTCCTCGTCCTCAGCCTCGGCCGTCGTCTGGGCAATGCGGTCCAGATCACGCTGGCCGGCCTGTGTGATGCGGCGGCCGCCCTTTTCCTCGTCGTGCTCCAGCACGCCAATCTTCTCGAGGGCCTGCATGATCTTGCGGTCGACGGAGCCCGAGGCGTCGACGTGCTTGGACGGCCGGCTGCCGCGGTTCTTGGCGGAGCCGTGCACCTTGCGGAGGCGGCCGACGCCAACCGTCTTGCGCAGGTAGACGTGGCGGGCCACCGAGGCGGCGCGGACGTAGAACCAGTCAATGTCCTGGGGGGGGAGCTCCTTGGCGGGGCCCGTCTTGACAGTGTCGACCCAACCTGTTTTCGTCAGCGACGACGGCCCTCGGCTGACATTGGAGATACTTACCGGGAATGGGCAGCTTGCCCTGACGCTTCAAAAACGCCGAGTAGGCGGAGATGAAAGCGTGCGCCTGACAGAGACGAGACCCATTAGCAAATTCCGTCGTCAGAAGTCTTGCGACTCCCTCGCGCCTGCTCTCCATCTCGTCTCCTTGTGCTCAATCGCCGCCTCTCATGTCCGTTGCGAGCGGAACAGCGCCGCGTGGCAGCTGGGGCTCGTGCCGCGCGGGCCATGTTCGCCGGCATGGAGTCGTGGCCGAGAGATTCGTCGGGAGCTTCCGTCGTGCAAAGCCGCGGCCGGCAGGGTTTCACATCTTGGCTCGGGGAAAACCTACATCAACGTCGCGAACGCCAACCATTTTTGCGGTGATGAGGAGGTTTGGGCGGAGGAGAAATGACGGCGAGCTGACCAGAGATGATGTCGGTGGGCGAGGGCTTCGTGACAGGAAAACTTGTCCCAATTGGCCGGACCCGCTCCTCGTGATGGCTGGTTTGCGCTGGCGAGGTGGCTAGGGCTCGGTGCCCTAGACGCTGGGGACTTGATGGATGGCAATGACTAATCACACTGATTACAGTGTGCATGCGTCTAAAAACACTGTCCGAAGACTCCGGGACCACCGTCCGGACATGCATCCGTCCGAACATGATATGCACCTCTATCCCGACATGCTCTATCCCGACATGCATCTCTATGATGCATTTCCATCATCAAGCTCTGCCGCCATCTCCCTCACCACCCTCTCAAACCCATCCCCCAGCGCACGCACCACGACGCCCACATCCGGCGCCGCGGGGCCCCGTGTCGTCCTCGCCGCCGGTTCGGCCCCGCGGGTCCCCGAGGCGCCAGTCTTGCCCATGGTGGTGACGTGCTTGACGTCGCTGCCGTGCCGCACCGCGCCGACGGGGTCTGCGGGCGTGACGAGCGTCTCGTCGAGGAGGGCCTGCCAGCGGGAGAGGTACATGCCGGGGGCGTCGGCGTCGGCGTCGGTGCCGCGCTCCTTGTCCGTGTCCGGGTCCTTGCTGGGGCCGGCGAGGGCTTGGAGGCGTGAGAGGGAGAGGCGGTGCAGGGCGGACAGGTGGGCGGCGTGCGCGTCCACGGCATCGAGCACGGCGCGCTGGAGACACGGCTCCAGCGAGGCAAACAGGTGCTCCAGCCTCGCGTCCATGACACTGCCCTTGTCCGGCGTCTGCGCCTGTCGAAACTTGACAATGGACTGGTTCCCCCAGTCCCGGCACCACGCCCACACATCCGGCGTCTTTACCGCGACAGCGTGCAGCCAGCGATACAGCAGGCCCCTGTTGTTGCGCAGCAGCTGCACGTAGTCGTCGACAGTCGGCACCTTGTCTCTGCCGTCGAGGCCCCGCGTCGGCTTGCTCGCCTTGATCAGCTCGTCGACGAAGCCCTGCAGCGCGTCGAGGTGCTCCCTGAGGTCGACGTGCGCGTGCACGCTGCGGATCATGGGGTCGTAGGCCGAGACGGCGTCCCTGACGGCCTGCGTGAGGAGGTCCGGCGCCTGGCGGCACAGCGCCGCCGTGATGCTGTCGCGGTCGCGGATGGAGAGGAGGGCCGAGTAGTACTCGAGACACTGCGCGTGCTGCGTCTCGGTCAACGAGGCCGCTGCCGCATCCAGCGACGAGGCCTCGAGCAGGGCCACGATGATGGACCTGCCCTTGTCGGCGCTCGCCGTCCGAGCAGCCTTGTGCTCGGCCCTCTGCACGCTCTCGACGTGATTGCGAATCGCGCCCAACACGGCCTCGCTCGGCCTCTGGCCCTCCTTTGCCCATTCCACCTTGTCTGCGCTCTTGCGGAAGTCGCTCGCGTCCCACGACAGCACCAGCGACACGATGCGCTGCAGCATGTTCATGCCGTCGTCGGGGCTCGACGTGAGGCCCATCCAGTTGGTCACGCTCGTCACGCTCAGCTTGGCGAGGAGGATGCGCATCATGCCGCTCATCATGGTGGCGGCGTTGCCCACGCGGAGCGTCTGCTTGATGAGCTTGTAGGGGATGAGGCCGTGGACGTTTTCCATGAGCTTGAGCAGGTACTGGCCCTCGGGCGAGCCGATGAAGACGTGGTGCGCGCCGGCGGCCAGGCTGTCGACAATCCGTCAGCGCCCGCCATGGTCTCGTGGGGAGGAGGAGGAGGAGGAAGAGGAGAGGACGAGGACGAGGTCGAGGTCGAGGACGAGGAGAGGAGGACGAGGAGGACGACCACGACCACCACGACCACCACCACGACCACCACGAGACTCACTGAATCAGGACATATTCGGCCACGGCCTTGAGTCCCGGCGAATGCCCCTCCAAATCATCAGTCCGCTGCATGTGGTCAAACAAGTCATCGACCATGTCCCCATACACAAGCCCCTGCACCAAGTCATCCCACGCCCTCTCCAGGTGCTCGGCTCGCCCACAGTCGTAGTCGCCACGAAGCCCTGCCCTGCCCTCGACCCGCGCCACGCCCCCCAGCGTGCCGCGCGCCGCCATCTCGAGCAGCGCGCTCGACCCCGTGGCCAGCGTCTTGCGGGTCCCCATGGCGCCCTTGTCGTAGCTCTCGGAAAGCTCCGCCTCGGCCAGCCGCATCACCATGCCGCGCACGCGCACGCTCCAAAACTCGGCCGGCATGTTTTTCAAGCCCGGCAGCGGGAGCACATGGTGCGTCAGGAGAGTCTGCAGCAGCGGCGCCGACGGCTGCTGCTGCTGCTGCTGCGTCCCGTCGTCGTCGTCTTCGTCGTCGTCGTCGTCTTCGTCGTCGTCGTCGTCGTCGTCGTCGTCGTCATCGTCGTCGTCGTCGTCGTCATCGTCGTCATCGTCTCTCATCTTCTCCACCAGGGCAGACGACGGCGGCCGTTGGTCAAAGGGATGCCCGAAGCGCGCCACCACCTCGGGCTCCTTGCATGCCACAATCTCGGCATACGTCTGGTGGTGCGTCAGAATGTCAAACAGGGCCCTGCGCTGCTCCGGCGTCAGCGCAGCCTCTTGCGGGCACGCCATCATCATGCCCGGGTGCCGCTGGCTGTTCTCTTTGGCTCCGCGAGCTGTGAGGAAAATGTTCCCGGTAAAAACAACAACAGATCAATCAATTAACCAAAGTCGATCTTCAGCGCTTGTCCAATGCTCAATGGCCACGGTTCGTCAAGGAAAGAAATGGTCGGCAAGGAAAGAAATGAGAGATTGTCGTCGGTTATATGCACCGCAACTGTCACGGCGCTTGTTGCGCGCTTAAAGTCTGAAAGTAGATTCCTTATTTCATCAACCCTTGGGTGAGAGTGCCTGCTTCTAGACATTCACATTCACACACATATACTGCCCAGTCACTCACCACTCGCATTCCTCTCCCCGCGCTTAACTTTGACTGCAGAAGAGGCACCTTGTTTTACGTTCCTGGACACTACCTAGGTACTACTAATTCCGCCCTTTCCCCACATGTTCCATCATTACTTGCCACGACTCGCGGCCTCTCCAAGCTTGACCTCTTCTCCCATGGTATCACAACCAGAAACAGTCGACCAAACCAAAATTAAACATAGGAAACCGAGCACGCGGCCAACCAAACGACGCGTGGCAAGCTCACCTCAAGTCCCGGGGTATAGCGTCCGTACACTGCCACTACCTTCTCTCGCGTGGCCCCTCACAAACAGCGTCGGTCCGCGACGGGCCCCTAGTGCGCGCCGAGAATCGTCTGACCGTGCGAGTTCATATTGGCCGTCACCGGCGTCTTGCCGTTCAACGGTACCGAGTTGCCGTTGGTCGCCCCCGCCACAGGCCGCGTCTTCTTCTCGATGCGCGGCGGCCCTGGCACATCGGTGCTCTTCTTGGCGCTGCCAATCGAGAAGACGGGGCTCTCCCACTTCTCGCCCTTGCGAGCCAGCTCCTTGTACTCGCTGGCCTTGGAGCTCACGCCGCCCGGTAGCTTGACGTTGGGGAAGATGCTGTCCTCCGTCGTCATCGCTACATTGACCTTCTTGTCGTCGGTTGCGCTCTTGGTCTTTTCCTTGCCGTCCAGGAATCGCTTCTGGGCCGCCTGGTAGTAGCGCTGATAAAAGTTGGCCTTCTTCTCAACGTCCGTCTGACCCTCCTTGGCGGCGCGGTCGGCATCCTGCTTGATCTGGTACAAAAGCGTGTCGAGCTGGTTGCACTGATCCTTGATGGCCTTCTCGACCGCCTTCTGAATGGGCGGGCGAAGAACCTTGAGCATCAGCGGCTTGACAATGCTGAACAAGAGCTTATGGCTCGACTTCTTGAGCTTGATGTTGAGGCCCTGGAAGTCAACATCGACCTTGTCAACCTTGAAGAAGTTCTGGCGGTCCGACTTGTCCGCCGTGGACACCTTCATGCGGAAGGAAAAGCCATTTCCAGGCAGCATGATGTCGGCGACACCCGTGTCCGAGAGCGATGGGAACCCAGACTTGCGCTTCACGTGAAAGCTAACGTCTCGAAGATCCATCTGGATGCCCGCCACCTTGACGTCAATCATGTTGTGGCTCTTGTTGGCAATCTTTTTACGGCCCCAGCGGAAGTAGTGCTCGCTCGACACTTCGAGCACATTGGGCATAAAGTTGTCACTCTCCAAAACGAGGTTCTCGATGATGGCGTCAAACTGAGCATCCGAGTATTCGATACGCGGGATGGGGATGTAATTGATGTTTTGCAGGATGCCAGGGATGACGACCTCGCCAAGATCCTTCAAAAGGTGAGGCTTGAAGACGGACTTGCCAGTTTCGTCCGTGCCCAAATGGTTGAACAGCCTCTGGACAGACTGCGCAAACTGCTTGTTTTGGGCATCCTGGTCAAATTGTTCGGCGATGAATTTGAGCTCCTCCAGGACGTGGTCGGTGTGTGTGCGGTACTTGTCGCGGAGGAGGTAGCGGCCGTGTTCGTAAAGACGATCCCACTCCTTGGTCGACGAATCTTCCAGAATATAGCCCTGCTCGAGCAAGCACCGGCGAATGTAGTTGTCCATACTCTTGAACCAGCCCTTGAGCTCTTGATCCTTGTCGGCATCCTTGTAAATCTGGTTGATGTTGGCCCAGAGCTCCGACGTCGAGGTGCCGTTGGCGAATCGCTCGACAAGTGTGCGCAAGTCGTCCTCGGCAGCGGCAAAGCCCGTTCGGGCTTGCTTGGCCGAGCCAGCCGATCCCTGGCCGAGCGCGCGACCGTGGCCACCATACGACTCGGCGAGTCGGAGGATAGTCTGGATGGCCTCCGAATAGTCGGGGTGCTGCTGGCACTCGAGAATCATCTTCTTGAGACGGAAAATGATTTGATCCTTGCGCTCCTGCGGCATCTTTTTGTTGAAGTACTCACGAGCCTTGCGACTATATTCCTCGTTGCGCTGCTTAATCTTCTCTTTGGTCTCGGGGTCCAGATTCTGGTCGATCTTCTGCTTGGCAGCGCCCAGGGCGGCATTCTGTCCCGCGTTGCGATCGATCGCCTTTGGGTCATTGGTGCTAGGAGGGGCAGCCGCGTCCCGGCCAGAGGCGGCGACATCCTTGGCATCCTTTTTGGGGTTTCCGCCATATATATTCTGAGCCTGCTTTCGCAGGCTTTCTTTGGACAGGTCGGGAGCGTCGTGCCATGTGTTGTCCGCGGCAGGTCGATCGACTTGGGAAAGTTCGTCTTCCGATGGCCGGACACGTGAGGCGGCGTTGGTGGCGGCGTCGCCGGCCATGTCACGGAGCAGTGTGGTCGAGTCCTTAACTATAATGGGTGTTAGCTAGCGGAACGGATCGAGACCTGCTCAAGACAGCGAGATTTGCAGACGTACGGATCTTGCGGAACTGTCCGTTGGTAATGAGCAGTGTGCCGAGCGTCCGCAGACCCTGCAGAGCCTCATCCCCATCACGCTTGGCGGTGTCTTTGGACACGGGGCGATTGGGACCCTGAATGTTCTTGGCGTCAAAGTGTGTAGTTTGCCAGATAAAGTCTTGGATCAGGTTGCCTTCATTCTTGGACAAGAGGAGATTCTTCGCCTGCTGAACGACGTCACGCGCATCCTGAACAAGCCGCTTGCCATCATCGGAGAGGTCCTTGTGAGGGCTGCTGAGGGCCTTGGAAGCGAGGAAGCTGTTAAGGGCGACATCGATTTGATCATTCTACAGCGAGTTGTTAGTAACCTGGTGCCGGCAACGACGTATAGGCGCCGGACGTACCGAGGGGACTTTGCCCAGCTGGAAAGCGCTGAGGATGCCGTAAATCTGGAGCTTCCTGTTGATGTCGGCCTCCTTCTGCTTGATGTCGGTGGGCTTGTTGACGTTGGCAGCCATGGTGCGTGGTTGTTTTGTATTGTCGATGCTGGTTACTCAAATAGTAGCAGCAAAAAAAAGATTTCGAGGTTGGGCTTCAGTAGGCCGGGAAGGACGGAATCGATGGCAAGCGTCGGAGAGGAGAGCGCAAATGGATGCACGCTCGATTGACGGTGGCAAGGAGGAGAGCACTGGCTAGTTGAGCTTGGAGTCGAGGGTATCTCAGGAGTTGCAGAGGTGATGATTACAGATGGCGCGTCGGGGGTATCTTGGGGCAGAGAGCTCCGTACGTAGGCGCCAGAAATGATGGTATGGGAGGGGAAAGAGAAAGGAAGCAAGCGGGCGCGGGCGATGGGGAAAGGAGGTTTATAGCCAATGTGAGCTGGCAAGGCAGGTACGGTACCTCCCGGTGTTGTAACCGCAGGCACGAGTCGAGAGTGGAGTGCCGCGTGCGGTACAAAGTAACGGTGTGCGTGGGTGGGCTTAGCCGCTAATTACGTATGTATGTACATATGTACCTAGTCACTACTGGCTGCAAGCGGAGGCATGCGCGGCCGAGACTCTCTGAAGCTTGATTTCCGCAGAACAAGGGAGGGGGGATTGGCGTGGTGACGTTGGTAGGGCCGGCAAGTACGTCATCGGCCTCGGTACGTCCCGCGGTACGTACCCACGCACGTCCGTCCCGCAGGGCTTTGCATGTGCAGGCGTGCGGGCTTGTACCGGGTCTTGTTGTACCGGGTACCTACGCACCAGGTGCACACGTTTTATCATCAGACGTTGTTGGTCGCGGCGCATCAAGACAGAATGCCGGGGCCTGATTCATAACCGCGCCGAAGCTGGTGCGATTCTCTGTTCTCTGCAACGGCTTGGCTGCTACTATGGCCAAGGTGGACGTTTTCTGCAACGTGAGCAGGAGATGGGAAATCCAAGGCCGACGTGGAGATTACATACGATGGCAGCTCGTGCTGTAGTCCGTAACTCGTACTGTACATGCGGATTGTCCTTGGATACGAAGCGCGCACAAGTTTGCACGGTCGACGAGAGGGTGGTGATTTGGAAGACTGACGACGTTGGGAGGAATCGAGGGCCCAGGGGTCGGCCACGGCGACGACAGTCGTGCTGCACGAGCTCGCCTCTGAAGCTCGCGTCGAATGGCATCGGTCCACCTGCACGCCGCGCAGGTCGACACTGCACCACCATGACTCGCCTCTCTTGTCTCCCTCCCTCTTTCGTTTGCGTGCGCTAGCGAGGAGGGAAAAGTGAGGGCGGGATACCAGAACAACAAGAGCCCTATTGTTTTATTGTTTGGGCCCGGCCGCGGGCGCCGTACTCGCAACAGAGCAGTAGTACTTTATACTCGGTACAGTGCGTGCACGGCAATGGCCTGCGATGATGCATGTACGGGGTGCGTCAGCCTCCAACAATGCATGCTCCATTGGCCGCTTTTGCTATGCTGTACGGATAGATATCACGGCATCATGCCATCATTGCATTGTACAGTGCGGCTGGCACGGTGGAGTGCAATCCCCTTCTTGGGAGTGCTAGCCAACAGACATTGAACGGCCAAGGATTTGTTGAGAGAGCAATTTCAGCACTGTATCCGTTCAGGGTTATGACTAAGACCTCACCCCTTTATGGCTTCTAGCTACCGAGGTAGCCAGCTTCAGTGCCGAGTCATATATAAGAGGCGGCGCAGCAAGCCGGTCCTTGCCCGCGGTAGTACGAGCACATGTCGCCGTTAAAGTACATGTACTCCGTAGTAGCGGCTCGATCCACCTACCTGCCAGCCCGCAGACGCCAGGCGGGGCCGACGGGTAGCGGCAAGTACTTCGGTACATGGGGCGTTTCAGCAGCTTCGACTTTTCTTTCTTTCAGCTGCCCTCGACAGCAAATGCGTTTCGGCTTGTTTTCTTTTTTCAGCAGCGCAGGCCGTCGGCGCATGCAGAGACGGAGCTCATCACCCAAGGTAAAAAGTGTGTCTCGACGCGTCGACTTGTGATTGACTGCAAGGAGGAGAAAAGAAAGGACTGAGACTCGGCTTGCCTCCTTTTCTTCGCATGGCTTGGCTTAAGCTACAGTACATACATGTACATGCATATTCGTACATATGCCTGCCTCTCCGCGCATCCCCACCCGACATTAGGTACTTACTGTGGGTACTACTCGTCTGTTGTTACACCTCTGTCACCATCATGTCCATGACGTATGTATGTACTACAAGGCTTTGTCTTCTTGCTGTTTTGTTGTCCTCGGCTCGACTGCAAACCTTGCACAATATAGGAATGTATAGAGTACGGATTATATACGATGTGCATGTATAGTACTTCGTAGTTAGGTACATAGTACCTGCGGCAACCAGCCCCCCCCCCGGCTGGGCTCCGTGCGGCCTTGCGGGCCCGCCAAGTCATGAATGGATGGATCCGTCAAGTCGGCTTCAGCACTCGAGGGAGCTGCTCATGACGCTGCTCATGACGCTGCTCATGACGTGTTTGCCATGCTTGGACACCACACCTGTTTTCATTCCCTTGTCCACGGCCAGTCAAAGCCTGAACAGCTTGGAAATGCTCGAGAAGAGATCATGTATTCGAATGTATTCGTACATACGACTTCTTACTTCTTTGGAAGCTTCATCTCCTCTGCCTCTTGTCCTTACTCAAGTTGTGGCTGTGCAGGTCCGTCATCCCCGCCGCGTTTCACCCGGTTTTCCCTTGCATCATCATTGTGCAAGCACACGTTTCGTCTGCCGTGTTTCGTCAAACTCGCATGGGCGTTTCCATGCCAGCCTAGTATGTATGTACTTCGTACGAATACGAAGTAGTTAAAGGGTGCCGTAATAGGCAGCTCGGCATAGACGACGCCGTCACTTGTAGTAACTCGTACGAAGTATGTACTTTTGGCGCACGTCTCAGCTGAACCTTCCCAGGTCCTGTCCTTGGACTCGGGACTCCCGCGCGCAGACGGCCGGGGCGCCCGGTTCCGAGCAGCCAGTCTTGATCCGTGTGAGGCTGACGGGTAGACTTGAAAGTGCACATGCAAACTTGACCTTATCAGATACTTTCGTGCAAGAGGCAACGAAGGCGAGCAAACAACGCCAGTAGCTTTCCCAGCTCAAACCATTGTAGTGTGTAGGCCCACCCTCTCAACGCCCAGTCCATGCCATGAGACGACGCAGCCGAAGCCATCAGCGCGGGAACAAAAAACGACAACGTCTCAGACATCCCAGCGCGTCACTCGAGCCTTGGGCTCGCCCAGGCCATTGAACAGCTTGGCCTTGAGCTCGCTGGCCTTGAGCCCCGAATGCTCCTTGGCGGCAATAAGACTGCTGTCCCCCGCCAGCTTCTCGACGACCCCTTCCGTGCCCTTGCCCCCGCCACCGCTGCCGAGAGCGTTGAGGAGCGGGTTTTGCGGCGCACGCGTGCGGAGGAGGGCCGTCGTGCCTTCCTTGATCTTGGAGCTCAGGTCCAGCATCTGCTTGCTGCCAAAGTCGCGATTCGTCAGAAGCGGGCTCTGGCTCAGCGTCTGCACCCAGTACTTGTGCCACAGCAGCTCGAGGAGGTGCGAGTCGAGGGTGCTCTTGAAATGCGACACGTCGAGGCTGTAGTATCGGCTCGCGTGTGCGCCAAACTCGGCCGCCTTGGCCAGCGGCACGGCCTGGCCGCCATCCGAGGAGGCGGGGGCCGGCCTTGACGCGTCGGGCTCATATGAGGCCGGGTAGGTGCGAAAGGCGCCGATTTCGACTTTGCCGGCGCTGATTGTGCGGTCCGGGTCGATGACGACGGCGAGAAAGGGGTCCTGGAACTGCTGCTGGACGGCCTGGGTGTCGACGTCGATGCCACTGAGCCAACAGCCGTAGCCCGGGTGGCTGTGGTACCAGCCGACGACGTTTTCCTGCCTGCCTTGGGCCCGGCACAGGTCCAGGTACTCGACAAGGTATTCGTTGGCGTCGTCCTGGGCGTTGACACGAGTCTCGGTGCCCTCGACGGGTAGGCGGAAAGCATCTGTGACGATGAAGGTGTCATTGTCGGTGTAGCCCTGCATCAGGCCCATGACCTCGAGGTCGCCGCCGGAGCGGGCGTGCATGGTCATCTTGATGAGGGCGACGGCGCTGATGCGGACGGTCTTGAAGTGATTCGGGTCCTTGGCCCAGGGGCGGGCGGCGGCGGCGGCCTTTTGAGCGGCCGGGTCGTAGTTGTAGAGGGCATCGCGCTTGGGGTCGACTAGGCGGACGTTGTTGTCGAGCTCTGGGACGCGGCATTAGCCCCGGCTCGGCAGCATCAAGCGTGTGAAGCACTGAGGAGGAATTCACCCCACGACTTGACGGCCGTGTCCATGGTGCTGCTGCCGGTGGTGTGTGGGCGAGATGGATGCCGAGCGAGCTACTAGTTACTTCGTAGCTAGCTAGCTGGCTGGTGGAGCGGGAGGGGAGAAAAAAGAGCCCCGCCTGCATCTTATCGATAGGTGCCAACCTGCAATCGTTGGATCGACCCCGCGCCCACCATCACGTGCACTGATTGCTGACCTTGTTGTCCAGTCACACGGTGAGTGAATTGGGCAGAAGCAGACGTTGAGCCTCGGTCGACCAACAGTTTCCGTGACCCGTCGACGGCCCCGAGTGTCCCGTAGCGGCGGCACCTTGGCCAACCAAACGAATGCGGCCGGGCTGGACGCTTGCAACCGGGTTGCGTCAACCATCGGCCGCTTCGGCCGGCAATTTGACCTTGGCGGCGTTGGCCTCTCTCTCTCGGGGCGTCATGGCCACGGCGTAAAACTGGCATGATCCGTTTTCGTCCTCAACGGCGCAAACACTCGAGTCGATGCTTCTGAGACAGTCATAAAGTCGGCCGATACAGCCGGGCTGCGCCTATCGAAACCGAAATGAGGGACTCGAGGGAAAAGAAAGCCGCCATCCAACTCCCCCTTGTCATGTCCCTTTGCTCTGCCGAGTATTCGTAAACTATCGCAGTTCAAGACATGACGGGAAACCTGGATTTCTATTCTTGACTGTTGCTAGCCAGCACGACTGGGCCTCGTAATCGAGCTGCCCTCGCCGCCGAGTTCCGACGCGACCTGCTTGATGCCAGCCCTGCATACTTCGTATGGACCGAAGCAAGAGCTGAGGCCAACGCCGCGGATACGGGCCCGTTGTTGGTGGCCGGGACCGACAAAAGAAGAAAAAAGTAAAATAAAGAAAAAGGGTGCAAAAAGAAACGAAAGGTGTCTAAAAAAAGGTCAGTCTCGCCGCCTTCAATGCCCAGAACCCGGAAGAAGCTGAGATTCGAGAGCAAAAGTATGGGCCCGTGTACCGAGTACTCTCTGCGCCGCAACCGTCCAGAGCAGCGTGTGTACAATGGATGGCGGCGCCCTTGTCTGGCATGGCCTGCGAGGAGCCTTTCCGCCCCCTTTTCTCTGGCAGCCCGAGCAACGCGTGCCCGGTCGGTGATGGACACAAACGCTCATGCTTCAGCAGAGATGCCATGTCTCATGCTTCAAGCTTCCCCTTCATTCCACGGCAACATAACCTTTGGAAGTTCGAGATGATTTGCCTCGTCGAAAAACACGTCCGCTGCTTGACCGAGCCAACATTCCTCGCCCTGGGGAGCGAGCCCTGTCCACTCTGCCGAGTACTCCGGACCGTCTCCAGTGCCTGGCCGGTCCTTGTCTCATCGACTTGACATGCCATGCCCGTGAGACATTTGATATGAGGCGCCCACTCCCCTCGGCACATGTATAAAGCCTGCCTCCCCCCCTGGCATGGTGGTAAGTTGTAAGTCGACCCAACCCATATCCAACATCAAATCACTCCGTCAACATGAAGGTAAGCCTCCCAAGCAAGCACCGAAGCCGACAACAGAGTTCTCACCTTCGGCCCAACAGGCATCCCTCTTCTACTGCGTCGCCCTCTGCGTGCCCGGCATCCTGTCCATGACCACCTCGGTAGTCCCCCATGGTACGCCTCGAGCCCCCAAACCAAACGGCCCCCCCGAGCACACCGCACCGGCTAACAACGAGCACCCTCAGCCCGCCCAAGAGTATCCAGGAGAGACCCCGCCGAGGGCCTCACGCAAAAGGTTCAACTCGACGAGCGGTCCGGCGCTTCGACGGCCCCTGATACTGCCTCGGTGTCCCGACGCGGAGGGTCCCTGCGCCCGCGCTCCCAACGCCTGTCGGACCTCTCACCACGGGGACGAGACTGAGGACGAGCTACTTGGTTTCTTACTCGCAGATCAATCTCATAATGTACGAATCTCATAATGTACGGGGGTGGGTGGCAAGTTGGTACGGCACCGGCCCACGGTAGGGCATGATTAACTTGGGACGGGAGGTGCTGAATGGCGGTAAAAGTAAAGACTTTTTCTCCGAATATATCAAATCAACATGGGCGTTCCTCTTCGTGCCCTTGAAGCAAGACGTCCTTACGTGTCTCCTCTCCTCCTCATCGACGTCTCGCCTGTCCCTCGGCCGACGGTTTCTTTCGAAACGACAGTCTCAACCGAGGCACCCCTAAAGAGTAGTGGTCCTGGATCCCGCCCTCGAATTGTTGCATGTCCTGGTTGGGACCGGCGCCAAAGTCCAGGTTGAGCAATCTCTGCTATTGTGTTGCGCAAGGCAACGCCAGCGACTTCCCAATGCAAGAATGTGTGCCTATCGTGCCGTTAGCCTTGACGGAACCGGCTGCCATGTCTTGTTGAGGAGTTTACCGGTGGAAAAGGCGGCAAAGACGGCGTCGTCCACGACCATGTCTGGCCTAGAGTACCACCTCTCGGGCATAAATTGGTTGGCCTGAGGGTCTGAGGGAAGAAACTCTCGGCTTTATGCAAGGGGGATTAGAGAGATGCCCATCGTCAGGGAGGGCAAGCGTCGGACTCACATCTGCCCATGATGTATTGCTGGCACCACACTTCTATGCCTCCCGATATGTTTCCCACCAATGTCGATCCCCCCGGGCGGTCAACGTCTCGTTGATGACCCCGTTGAGGTGATGGAGGGCTTGGATCCCGGCGTAGTCGACGAGTCCGTCGAGTGCTAGCCCGTGGCCAATGATGTCGGGGCTCGAGAGCCCAGCACTCGTTGCAAAATGACTCACGTCCCGGCGGTGATGATGAAGCGCGAGTTAATCTCCTTGCCTTTCCAGTGTGCCGTGATGGTGGCCATCATGTCCGACTCGGTTTCAGACCTTGCCTAGGCTCGTCAACAGGTGGCCGGATCAGGTCGACGCAGAGTATTCGGCATCATACCGCGATACGCTCATCCATCATCTGATTGCACGTGCTCACGTAGGTCCGCACGTCCTGGGTCGGCGAAGGGATACTCGAGAGGACCCAGTACGCCCAGATGGGGAGATGCAGCCTCAAAGCCATCAATGCTCTTTCCAAGGTCGAGACGATCCATTGCCGATCCGACCTCTTCTTCATCGATCGGCTGAAGCGGAGCACCCAAGGCGAGATGGCTCATGACGTCGAAGTGGTGGGCTGCCGAGAAGCGACTCATGAGCTGCTGGCGAAAGACACTCGTCCGCCCCTCGAAGCCCCGGAGCTGCTTGTCGCCGTCCAGATTTGACGCTGCTGATGATGGACTGTCATCAACTCCGAGGAGCCGACGCGGACAAAGTCGCCGTACTTGCGGTGCAGCTCGAGCGTCTTTGATACACAGGTTTCCGCATAAGCACTCTAGTCGTGTCGAGTGTCAGGTCTTACAGCCATGTCCCGATGTCGACGGCCAAGTCGATGATGCCATCGTCCTTGTGCAGCGGCGTGAAGCCAGTCAGTCTCGTCGATCGGCGAGCCTTCCCCTATCCCCAAGGGTCGTCAGCACCGTCTCGAGAACCGAGCCTCAGGCTGCGTGCTGCTTCCCGGTCGTCAAGTTGCGCGCCCGACTTTGCGAGGTTGAATTGTTTTCGCCTCGCCGTCACTGGAGTCGATGCCGGGATCCAAGTCTAGCCGACGACCCTGGTCTGTTTCCCGTCAACGAGCCGGCCGGCGCCTGCGTAAGTTACACGATAGTGTCCGTCGTGGTCTTGTCGGTTCCCATTCCATCACTTCAAGGAATGTCGCTTGAGCTAAAGGCACACGGTCATGTCTTAGAGACTACAGCAACGAGGAGACGGAGAGGCAGAGGCAGAGAATCGACTCGCTCACGACCAGACAGACATGCACCAAACGCATCCCACGAGGAGCCACTGCCAAACAACACGGCGTATGAGTTCTAGTCAGTCTGAGTTTCAGTCCGTCCGAGTTTCAGTCCGTCCGTTTGCCAGTCCGTCCGTGTTCCAGTCCGTCCGTGTGCACAACGTTGACCGTCGCGCCTACTCGTCTCTTCTCGTCTTGCCTCGCGGCCACACCTATCCCACCTCTTTTTTCCCACTCAGTCCCAATCGCACATCGTACCTGTAGAGGCCCCAGTCTGTCGGCCTTGGAGAGAGAGCCACGAGAGTTGGGCACGTCTGCATCTGCACGTCCCGACCGCACCTCCTGTCCGCTTCCAATGACAATAACCTTTTCTCTTTAGTGGCAGTAGCGCCCACGTCATGGGAGGAAACAAAAGAAATCCAATTCAAGGGAGAGAGAGGCAAAGGGAGACTTCGAACCCGATCAAAGGCGCGGGCCGAGACCATGCAAGGGGGGGAGCAAGGGAAACAAACAACAAAGGTATCTCGGAAATACCACGCCTAGATGATGGTCATGATGAAAAAAAAGCCGTTTCCTGTTCGTCGCGTCGCAATGCATCGCAAAAGTGAACAAAACTAATGGTGAAATGAAAGATAAAAGGGGGGGGATGAGAGGAGGGCAAAACCGCCACCCGCTCACCAGCAGTCACTGCGCCGCCCAGGCGGTCGCATACGACGGGAGCAGAGCGATTCGCAGATAGATTTGACCCATGACACGAGTTCCGGGCCGTCGCCATGTAGTTTGTTGTTGCGGAAGGGCTTCCAACGGCTGCAGAGGCTGGGTTCTTGCCATGTCGAGCATGGCGTCAAAGACCAGGGCCCGGGGCATGGCTCCGGCCAGGGGCCGCAGAATGAGGGGCCTCAGGACGGCATGTTGGGCCCCTTTGCCCCGGGAGAACGTCTACCTAGCCCCAGCTGGCACACCACCTGGACAATCAGGGTCTCATGCCGCGATATTCAGAGACACAGCTGAGGGCTCATGTTTCGGGCAGATCTGGCCTTGTCGGGGGGACCATCGAGGTTAGGGAATCTGGGCGACGTGATGGAATTCTTCAGCTAGGCGTCCAGAGGCATCCGACGGGCCGACGCAGGGCCAGGTCCATGTCGTACGTGCAGACAGCCGTCCAACTACCGCGTCGCACAGGTGCTTCCGTTGTGTTTGTGCCCCCCGAGTCGCCCGTCCTCTATTGTCCCGTCTGCGCAAAGGCTCGTCGTGGCAGAATCCCAGTGGAGCGGCAACGTGGAGAAAAAAGGAAAAAATGACGCCCTTTTCGAGTCCAGACTGGTCTGCCTGCAGGGGGCCAGCACAGGCCAGATTTCTTTTTCGCCTTTTTCGCCTTTTTCGCCCTTGGCCTCTCCCTGGGACTGTCCCAGGAGGCGTGCACGTGGGCCAATCGGGAGAGAGAGCCGTGCGTTCGGACCGCGTTAGCAGGTCATGGGCGCCCAGCGAGCGGGGACCCCGTTGGGCCCAATCTCGTACGGCTTCATCGGCGGGCGCCGGGGCGGTAGTGCCCAGCGCGCCCGCCCGGGCTTGTTGCTGTCGAGCTTGCCGCGCCTGCGCATGGCCATTTCCATGACGGCGATGCGGATAAAGTCCGAGTTCTCCCGCATCTCGCGCTGGCGCATGCCGCGCACCAATGCCGGGCCGCCCGCGCGCCCCGATTGGTGCGGGCCGGTGCCCGTGGCCGGGGCCGCCGCGGAGCGAGACGACGGATGCGGGCATCGAGAGCGCTGGACCTTGTAAGTCTGCATCTGGATCGAGGCCGAGTAAGCGCGCGAAGACTGGGGCTGCGTGTCGATGAGGCTGCCCGTCGTCGGGTTCAGGTAGCGACGCAGCTCGGCCGAGGGCATCTCCTCGGTGACGGGCGGTCGGCGCTCGTCGGCGTAGGGCACCTTGGGGTCGATGGCGAGGACGGAGCGGGTCAGCAGGTCGTCGGCCGGGTCCGACTGCTGGTTGCTGCTGGAAAAGGAGCGGGCGGCAGAGCGCAGCGCGCGTAGAGAAGCCGTCAAGTTGGACCTAAAGACGGAGCGCAGTGGCTTGGAAGCTTCGGCCGGTAGTGGCTTGGGGGCCTCGTCGGCGGGCCGCTCATCGTCGGCGTCAAAGGCACCCAGGTCGGCGTCGAGATCCGCAGCAGCCACGCCGTCGGCGGCGAGCGGGTGCTCGTCGGCGGCGTCCGAGGGGTAGGAGACGGGCTCGAGCGACCTGCGCACAGGACTAGGCCGTCTCCTTGGCGACGAAGAGGGGATGGTACCAGGCGTGTCGAGGGAGGAGAGGGTGTCGGAGGTGAAGGAGTCGCCGCCCAGGGAGGGGATCGAGTCGGCAGATGTGGTCCTAGCGAGGACACACCTGGCGGTGCTCTCAGCGACGCTCACCACGTCATCGCCGAGGTCCTCGGGCGGCGAGAGCAGCAAGTCGAGGGGCCCGCCGCGGCCGAGCGGCAGGCTCAGCTCCTTCCCCGAGACGTGGTCGTCGTCGACAATGTCGTCGATGATGAGCGGCCGGACGGGCGAGTGGAGGCGGCGCCTCTGGCGCGGAATATCGGTGACGGCCAGCAGGGCGGCGAGCGAGGGGTGCATGGACTCGGTCGAGTGGACCTGTCGCGGATATCTCCTCCGATGCGTCGGCTGGCACCGCTTGGCATCGCGGCTGCCGTGCTTGGGGATCTGGACGGGGCTGGCCGGCGTGACAGTGGCCGATGCTTCGGTAGGATTGGAGAGCGAGGGAGTGCTCGACGAGTCGCGCTTGGGTCTGCCGCGCCTGGACATGGCGACGTCGACTTCGGACGACGAGGATGACGAGGCCGGGGCCGGCTTTACGGCGACGCTGATGTCTGGTTTAGGCAGAGCGTGCTTGGTGAATCTCAAGCTACTCCTGCTGCCTCTGCTGCCTCGCTGGGCCGGCGTGGCGGCGGCGGGGGGCTTGGCGGAGCGGTAGGACGAGGTTGGAGGCGCGGAACAATTCGTAGAGGTAACAGGCGAGTCGGACGAGTGCCGGGGCAGGCTGGGGAAGAGAGATTTCATCATTGCGGCGTGGAGGCGACGGAGGCGGCGACAACGGGCTGTGGCATACTTTCGGGGGGAGTAGTAGCTTGGAGGCGTCGCTGACGGTCGACGGCGCTGAAGGACCCAAAAGGCCAAAAGGGCGCTGAAGAGGACGAGGCCACTGCTGTCAAGGGATCTATCGTCGCAGGACTGTTTTTCGGTGCAGCAACCGTAACAGACCGACGGGGAGCGCCGGTGACGAGGATCCAGGGTTCCCTCGCACTCACTGCTGCCGCGGCAGTTTCAGCGGTTACACGGGACGTTTTTTTTTGAGGATTTGTTCTAGATGGGTTTTGAAGCGGCAGGGTGCGTATTGGTGAGTACGTAATGACGGGTGGACGATGGGTTTTGTGTTTGGGTGGTGCAACGTGCAACGCCAGCTAGCAACGGGCGACGGACCGGTGCCTTGCAGTGCAGCAGCGCTGGGGGACGAAGCAGCGGCAGAGGCAAAAGAGGCGCGGTGGAGTGCTTTCAAATAACGTGAAGCCCGAGGTGACGGGAGAACGAGGGGACGGAGGAGTGAGATGAAGAAGCCGGAAAAGAAGAAGAATGGAAAGGATTTGGTGTCGATAGGCAAGGGACTGCCCCTAGGGGGTGTGACGATGATGGTTCTTATCGTTGGCGCTGTGCAAACCTAATGGGGTGTGTGTGCAGTGCTTTATGGGGGAACTTGATTGATGGGTACGTGTGGGGGCGAGACGCTGCGTCGATTGGCGGGGAGACGCGGACCAAAGGGAGGAGGAAAGGAATTTGTTTGTTGTAGTACCTACCTATGCAGTACATATTCACGGGGTATACTATCCGTAGTAGTACTCGGCTTATTCCTAGTTGTGTCTCAAAAGATAAAGAGATCAAAAGGCAGAAGAAAGAGGACTGTATAGACAGGTTGGCTCCGAGAAAGACGACGCAACGGGCTCACGGTAGCCACAGAGACTATTCTCGAACCTACATACATGCGCCGCCGAAAAAGGCAGTGGTACTTCGTAGTAGTAGGTACATAGTATGTACCCCGGGGCTACGCGGCTGACCAACGCCGGCCTGCGCAATGACCACCGCTGACTGGAAGTCACCGCCCGGTCCCCGCATTTGAACCTGCTAAGCGCCGCGCAGGTGGGAAAAGAAGGATCACTCACTCACTCACCTTCACTCCCCCACCCCCCCTCGGGCTTGCTGGCTGCTGCAAAAGGGCCCAAACGACGCTCGGCCAATCCTCTTCTCGCGGCCTTTGCCGCATCGTCTTGAACGGGGAGGTCGTTGCTCGGGTCTTGAAGGACAGCAGCACTGCACGTGGGCGGCGTCGCCACATGCAAGGCCTCGATGCACACGTACGGATACTACTATACATACCTACTTTCGTGCACTCCTTGGAGCTCACCCGTCGCTTGTTCCGTCTGATGCCCACCTCCGTAAAAATCTTGGCTAACAATGCCGTAGAACGGACTCAGGGTCCCCCATTCGCGCCAGCGCATTCCCGGGGGCATGGATGGGCGGCAGGCAAACGAGGACGAGCGCCCTTTCATCTTCTCCTTTCCCCGTACTGTACATACAACAAGGCTCGCACAGTGGTAGGTGGTGTATCTACCGAGTACCTCGCGCAAAGACGTCCGCCAAGGAGACACGGCAGCAACCTCTCCACTGCCTTATCTCTCTACCTGCGGTGTACATACCAGGCAGATGTTTGCAACGGCGGCTGGCTTCACCCACCAAAACACCTTCTTATCTACCTACCTATCCACTAGAAGCACGCTGCAAGGCACCTCTTCCTCGTGACCTCTTCCATTCATCCACCCACGGCAGGGACAGCTGGCCTTTCGGCAGACGATGGATGCACCAGAGTGCCCACCATCATATCATGGTGCCGTCACGTCGACATCTTGGCAGAGGCCGATGCTGATGCCGCACCCTCGTCTTGCACAACCACATCGCTCTCCAACTTCAAGCATGCAGTATCGTATGCATGGCCGTAAGCATTTGCCGTGTGCAAAATCAGATTGATCGATGCATGCGTCCATCTCCCTGTATATATTCGTAATTCGTATGTATATGTCCGTATGTCCGGCACGGAGTACATACGGCCGTGCAACCCTTTTCTTTCTGTCCGTCGGCTTTTTGCAAAACACTGGCTGATGCAGCCGAGGTTTAAAGATGAGGGGATATGGTTATTGCCCACGGTATGCGGTACCTATGTAGTGGGCACGAGTTAGGTGTCATAAGTATGTACCTACTACCTAGCACCTACCTCGGCAACAGCCGCTTACTCGGGTACCTACGAGTAGTTAGACGCTCCTATAGCTTCCCCCCGCATTATATCTCACCCTTCTCTGCCCTGTTCGAGAAGGCCCTTTTGTTGTAACACTTTAACTCGGCATACACAGCTCGGTGTATGTGTGTACATACCTAGTACATACATACCTAGTACATACATACCTAGTACATACATACTTCGTACGAATACGAATACATGCATAGCACTTCCTCCTCCTCCAGACGCAATCACCTCGCGTGTGCAACAGACAGCCCGGCAGCCAAGAAAAGTGCCAGCCTATGCGATTCAACCCTGAAGCGCCCCCGATACCCCCAGCGCCCCAGCGCCCCAGCGCCCCAGGCGCCCGTCGGTGGTGGCGGGAGGATACCGATTGAAAGGACGTGTGGTCAGATGACCGGCTCGCTCCGTGACACCCAACACACTCACGCTCACGGGGCCTCTGAATGGCCGTGCCGACTTTACCTTGGTCGACCTCGCTCTACGAGGATGAAAAAAAAAATTTACATTTGTATGTACATACATATGTATGTACATACTCCAACAGCCAGTTCGTCCAGAAGGGGGGGATGCCGTGCCATGCCATGCAAAGCCCAGGCCATGTCACTCATGACTTCACCTCACATCCTGGGAGGGGGGGCCCCCGCTCGGACCTGGATCTTGCAGGGAATGACGACGAATGAAAGGGAAACAGATAGGAATGACAAGAAACCCCTGGGCGGCGTCGTTGCCAGTTCTCTGAGGGAGAGGGAGATGAAGACGGAGAGAGAAGGAGAGGGAGAGGGAGAAAGAAAGGGAGATGAAGACGGAAAGAGAAGGAGAAGGAGAGGGAGAGGGGAGAGAGAGGGAGAGGGGAGAGAGAGAGAGAGAGAGAGAGAGAGAGAGAGAGAGAGAGAGGGAGAGAGAGAGAGAGAGTAAAAGAGTAATAAGAGATACAGACAAGGAGGGAGAGAGAGCAAGAGACACAGAGACGGAACAGAGGGATAACAGGGTGCGTGTCTTCACGGCACAGGCCCAGAGACGGCGACACACCTCCCTTGCAACGCATGCCCCTAATCATCATGACCTGATATCATGACCTGATACCCAGCATTGCCATCACGAGATAGGCGTATGCTGTCTGTATGTATTCACCCAGAGACAATGAGTGGCCCTCATCGCATCCTATGTATAGAGTGGCAGCCATATAAACGAAACCCCCCTCTGCGGCCACCTCATAGACAAACGCGGGCGAGCCTCTCACAACCAAAGAGGCCGGATCCATTCACCTCCCATCTCTTCCAGTCCCCTGAGTCCCCGCGCCGTCCCGTCCTCAATGCATGCATCCCCCCCCCCCCCGGAACCGCCAACACCATGTCAACCGTCAACCCCCTCCGTCTTCACAAAGAAAAGGTGCAACAGAAAAGGGGTTCAATTGAGGTAAGAGCGGCACAAGCGGCCCCGTGCTGCTGTGCCCAGTCGTGCGCGTCACCGTCCCGCTGCTCCCCCTCCTCCTCCTCCTCCCCCCCCAACACCCCCTCCTTCCCTTCCGCCCCCCTGGCCGTTGCTCCCGTTGCCGCTGTGATCCTCGCGGTGGCTTTTCCTATGCGTCAACGCGTTGAGCTTGTCCCTCAGCCCGCCCCCCGTCGTTCGCCGCCGGTCGCCCGTCTCGAGGTTGCCCGCGCTCGTCGACGGCCGGCTGTCAGTCACGCCCGCGCTCCTCAGCGACCGCCGCGACACCCCCGGGCTGCTGCTCGTCGACGGTCGCAGCAAGTCCAGCGCCAACCCCTGGCTTTCCGTCCTCCCTTCCACCGGCGTCGGCGGCGTCATGGTCAGGAACGTCGGCACGTTGCCGGCCACGCCCCCGCCCCCCATCCGCCGGGACTGCCCGCTCGCCACGCTGCTGCTGCGGCTCGACGACGGCGGCGCGGGGATGCTGCTGTGTGTGCTGCCGCGCGTCGACTGCGGCGGCGACCGCGAGTAGTCGACGGGCGACGTCCCGTACATGCTCGACGAGTCGTCGCTGTCGTTGACGCTGCCCGCGTAGCTCTGCATGGCCGAGATGAGCACCGAGCTGCTCGCCAGCTCCCTCAGCTTGCTGCGCTGCTCCGCGTTGGGGCGGTGCTTTGAGATTTTGTTGCCGATGATGGCCCCCGTGTGAGAAATGAGCGCCTTGACCACGGCCTTTTTGAGCGCCAGCGCCAGGTCCAGGTTGGACCACGTCTTGTTCTGCCACTCCATCGTCGGCAGCCTAAAGACAAAGTCGTGCACGTCCTCAAAGTTGCGCTGGTCCTTGCCCTTGTAGCTGAGGCAGAGCACCACCGACGGCACCCGGATGTACGCAAACGTCATGTAGTTGCTCGCCCGCGTAATCATCTTGCTCAGGTCGTCCGACTGCGGTTGCTGCTTGTCGTCGGCCTGCCCCTTGCCGCGCAGCCCGAACCGCGTCCCCTTCTTGCCGTCCGTCTCGCGCCCGTCCCTCGACGACAGGCCCGTCGACGTCCGCCCAATGTTGCTGCCGGGCCGCGGCGTTGCCGAGGGGCGGAGGGAGTCGTGCGACGCCTTCTTGGACAGCATTGTGCGCCCCGTCCCCGACGAGCGAAATAGGCGGAACCCGTGGCCCTCGCCGCTGTTGACGCTGAGCGCCTTCTTGGGGCTGCGCTCCTGCACCGCGTTGGACGATAGCGTCGGCCGCAGCCGCAGCTCCAGCGAGCCCGCCCTCGTCGAGAAGCCCGCCGGCTCCCCGTCGCCCACCGGCGGCGTGCCGAGCCGGCTGTTGGAGCTCGCCAGCGACTCGCTGTCCTCGTCCTCCAGGCCGCTCATGTCCTGCTTGATGATGTAGGGCGAGTGGTTCCTCGCCGACGCCACCTTGTTGTCCCCGTCCATGCCAGGGAAGATGTAGTCGAAGAGCCGCTTGCCCGCCTCGCGCTCCAGCTGCACCTTGACGGGGAACAGGTTGACGTCGAACCGGTCCATGACGGGTATGCCCGCAATCGCCTCCAGCATGTGCCAGTAGACGCGGATCATGTCCTTGTCCTGCTGCGGCTGCTGCTGCCCGGTGGCCTGCGCCGACGACGCCCTTTCGTCTCCGTAGTAGGGCGCGATGATCTCCGGGTACGTCGCGTCCGGCAGCAGGTTGAGGCCCAGCACCTTGCCGACGCGAATCAGGTTCATGTGCGAGCCGTCCGAGTTGTCGGTGCGGTCGTACTCGACGTCCTTGAGCTGCAGCTCGACCAGGGGCTCGTTGGAGTCTTGGATCAGGTGCCACACAATCTCGCGGGCCGTGATGCTCCACTTGAGCAGCGCGTTTGTGTCGCTGTCAATGTCGTACTTGCGCTGAGACGTGGTGATGGCCTTCATCATGAAGAAGAGCTCGTCCTCGCACGCCGCCAGGTCGCGCTCCAGCGACAGGCGATCCTCCCACGCCCGCTTGTCCAGGTACTTTGAGTACATCTGAAAGTGGTGCTTGATGTCCTCGAGCTGCTTGATGCGCTCCTGCAGCCGCTGCACCATCTTGGGCGCGCCGCTCAGGTCGCTAAAGTCGGACGCGAGCATGATCTTCTCGAGGCGCTCGCTGCGCGTCTTCTCCAGCGGCTCGCTGTACATGAGGAGGTCCAGCACCATGACGTACATTGCGTAATACTGCGACGAGTTGCAGAGCGCCCGCGCCTGCGGGAACTCCACCCACAGGTTGTCGGCGCGGCTCTCTGTGCTCTCGGGCGACGTCAGGCCCGCCACCTCGTCCGTGTTGATCTCGTCGTTGTACTTGAGGCGCAGGTTGTTGTACTTGTCGTAGCGCAGCATGGCCGATGTCTTCTGCACGACGCGCTTGAAGCCAAAGGGGTCCGCCGTGAAGTTGAACATGACCTCCATCGGCACCCAGGGCGGCCACGATGAGCCCCGGGGCGCGCCGTACCTGCTGCCCGCGTACAAGGACACCAGGTTGGTCAGGAACCACTTCTGGTGCGTGACAAAGAACTGCGTGCTGTCCATGTTGACGAGGAACCGGCGCTGCACCAGGCCGCTAACAGTGTCCGAGATGCGCTTCTTGTCCATCACCTCCAGCACCTTGAGCTCCATGCCCTTGGCCGTCACCAGCACCACGTGCTTCTTGTTCTTGTCGCTCTGCAGCTGGATCTGCGGCGCAATCAGTCGCACGTGGTAGCCGCGCTGGGGGCTGAACTCCTTGGAGATGCCGCTCTCCAGGTCCTCGATGGACGCGCACGTGCCGTCCCCGTTGGCCGCAAAGCTGGCGCCCGTCGTGCCTCGCCGCCTGTCGCCCAGAATGTTCTTGATGCGGTCCTCGAGGTCGTGGATGCTGTCCCGCTCCGCTCCGCTCAGGCTGGGCGACGCCGTGCCCGCCACCGAGGCTGCCTTGGCCGGCTTGCTCGACTTGGCCTTGTTCTGCTCCTCGACAATGTCCAGGATGAACTTGACCGCCGGCCGCGACAGGTAGTAGATGAAGCCGCGCCGCTGGCTGTTTTGGTGGATGTACCGAAGCACAATGTTGCGCAGCAGGTTGTTCCACTTGAGCTGCATGTTGTGCACAACGAAGCGGTTCTTGAAGTCGCTCTCGAATTCCGTCGCCGAGGGTATGTCGAGGACGCCGTCGCCTTCGGCCGGCCACGCCCATTGTCGCTTGCCGGTGCCGCCATTGCCGGTTGCCGACGTCGGGGCCTTCATTTGCTCGAGCATATTCTCCAGAGACGCCTTCTTCTCCTTCAAAACACCAGTGTGCTTTCTCAGCGCATCTAGATCCGCCATGATCTCGGGGTCCTGCGAGTCCGTCTGCACCGCCTTCAGCTCGGCCTCGCCCACGTTTCTCGAGTGCGTCAGCATCTGCACCTCGAGCTGGTCAAGCCGCTCCTGGATCAGCTGGCCT
Source organism: Ophiocordyceps sinensis (assembly GCA_012934285.1). Taxonomy (NCBI): domain Eukaryota; kingdom Fungi; phylum Ascomycota; class Sordariomycetes; order Hypocreales; family Ophiocordycipitaceae; genus Ophiocordyceps; species Ophiocordyceps sinensis. Next base: position 1,722,713 of record JAAVMX010000007.1, read on the forward strand.
TGGACGCGCTTGGGGTCGTCGTCGTGCGTCATGATGCACGAGTGCGTCGGCTCGTTCCCAAACGGACTCGTCCGCATGGGATCCCCGGCAATGGTGCCGCCAATGTCCGTCTGGCCAAAGTACGTCAGCCGAGGCGCAAAGGCCAGGGGCAAGATCTGCGTCTCCGGGTGAGGCTCCGTCGGGAGGATCCAGTCCAGTTCCACAAAGTCGTCCATGTCGATCCAGCTAAAGTCGTTGTCGGGGATGGTGAACTTGGACAGGTCGGGCTTCTCGTCCTGCTCCGCAATGAGCGTAGTGATGGAGCCCTTCTTGATCGCTTCCGTCGTCGTGCCCTTGAGGCTGGCGGAAACGGCTCGGACGTCTGCGCTGACCAGGTCGAGCTGTGCGGCGTGCAGCTTGATGCCCGACGTCCTGTTGGATGCATTCTTGCCCTTGCCGAGCGTGTTGAACTCCTCTCTGCGCTGGTGCAGATCCAGCATGAAGCTATCGAAACGGACCTTGAGACCGGTTGCCGACACGGCGTGCTCCGAGTGGTCCTCGGCGTCCTTGTGCTTGTAGATGTGGCTGAGGAAAAGGGGTGCCAGGAGTAAACTGTACTTTATCGTCGCCATGTGCCGTCCCAACTTCCTGCTGTTCCTCTCGCGGCCGGGGAACAGGGGGCCCTGGCGGATCGGCAGCGACATGGGATGGCTGAAGAGACCCCACCACTCAAAGAAGTGCGTGAAGAAGCGAGGCGTCAGGTGCACCGAGTTGTAGCTTCTCGACGGCTCGGGGTCCTGCGACATCCAGTCACGGTCCGCGGGCGCACGCACCGCAATGGACAGATGAATGTGCCGGCTGCGGAAGCCCCGCAGCGCGTCGTACGGCAGTCCGTCCTCCGACTTTGCGTACATGGCGTTTTTCAGGACGACGTCGTAATGCGGCTTGAAGTCGAAGCTCCGCTTGCCGTCCTCGATGGCGCGTTCGAACATGATGCCCGTCATCCACTGGACGTTGCCCGAGAGCTTCATGACCACCTTTTTGAACTGGGCGCCCTCCTTGACACTGTCTTCCGTGAGCGGGCCTTCGTCGACCTCGCGTCGGCGCGCCGCCTCTCGGACCAGGTGGCTGTAGTCGGGTATGGCCAGGATGTACTCGCCGCTGTCAACCGTTATGAAGCGCTTCGGGTCGTCCTCGGCGTTGATGTTCCACCGCACGTCGCTTCGCCAGCACATCAGGAAGCCCGCGCCGTTGCCCGTCACCCGGTACGGGTCGCGGGTGCCCTTGAGCGATAGATGCATGTCGCCATCTCCTTTCCACGCCAAGTGGATGCGCGAGTGGGTGTTGAGCCTCAGCTTGTCCCAGAAGCCCGCTCGTTCCGAGGGATCTACCTGCGGCTTGGTGAACGACTCCACCACCATCATCATGTCCTGAACCGCGGGCTGGTAACAGGGGCCCCACGTGATTCGAGTCGGGAGGGCCGTGTTGATGTCCATGTACACATCCGAAAACGACTTGATGGGCCCGATGGTGCGCCGCACGTCGATGGCGAAGCTCCCATCACCGGACGAGGCGGCGGCGGCATGCTGCGGGGGGATCACGTTGACCCTCACCCGCCGGGTCGACTCGACGCCTCGAAACTCCTCGCCTATGACAAAGTTTGCCTTGAGCGAGATGGACTGCACCCTCGACGACTGTCCCGTCTTCAAGGCCGGTATGTGCAGGAGCGGCAGCGGATAGTCGCGCAGGTTCAGGCGAGCTTCACCCATGCCGATGGACACGTGCATGGGGACCAGAAGGCTGTACTTTGTGTCTAGCGGCATCCCCTTGCCGACCTTGTGGATGAATGCTGGGAGGTCCCTGATGGCAAAGGTCGGCTTGTCGATGGTGAGGTGGAAGTCGGATATCATAGTGGACATGAGAGCGGGCCTCTGGGGCACCTCGAGTATGTTCTCCGTCACCTCGACGTCTTCGGGCGTTTGGCTGAGGCCCCAGAACATGCCTCGCAGCTCCCTCATGCTAGCTTGAGACGCCTTGTACGCGCGGTCGATGCGCTTTTTCCAAGACTGGGCGTCAAACAGGTTCAGATGGGCGCGTGCCTCATCTTCGGACACCTTTGCATGCCCATTGATGCCGAGACTCTCGCCGTCTGGGTCATATCTCGGCATGGTCCCTCGAGAGAAGCCGTGCACGTCTTGTTGATAGCTGTCCAGGCTTCGACTCCTGAACCACGACGAAGATGCCTGGTCAGCCCGCCCGCGGGGTCGGGCCGATTTGGAGCGAGCTTTGCTTCCCCGTCTAGCAGCCTCCTCGCGTACCCTCTTGGACTTGACTCGGAAAGCCTCTTGGCGAGCTAGTCTTTGCATCTGCTCCACACGGCCGGTGCGGTAGATGATGCCCAGTTTCCACTCAAAGGCGCCGTCTTCCAGCTCCAGGAGCAGGGCTCGGGACCTGAAGGATATCTTGGGCACCTTCTTGGGCCCCTGTGGCCTCTTTTCCAGGATGTACTCGTTAGTCCCCGTCTTGAAGCGATGGTGGAGCTGCTGCACCGCCTTGATGACGTTGGTGATGTTGTCCGTGATTCTGTTGACAATGACCTCGTGAGGAATCGCAACCCGGACGGCCTCGGTGGCAATGTCAATCATTTTCTCCTCGGCGTACCCCCCGAGAGCCAGCTTGTGTCTCGATTCGCGCCAATCGATGCGCCCGTTCTTGACGCTGACGATTCTGGCCCACACGTTACGCGTGCGCGGAGGCTCGACGTAGAGGCGGACGAGCTTGGAAGACAGGTAAGGAGTGGACCATCGGTGACGGCCTGCTTCTAGTCCGTAGACGTGTAGCATCATCAACGGCTCGTGAGGCATCTCCGCTTTGACTTGAACCAAGGCGGCCTTGATGTCTGCTGTGAAGAGTTCGGGGGTGACTGTCGACGCACTCATGGTTTCGGACGCGCCTGGCGAGGTAGAAATCTGATCTGGACTCAGGTACGTGCTCTGCTGCCGAGGCCTGGGGGCATCTCGGCCGGTCCTGAGAAACGCTCTTCGCAAGGTCATGACGGCGACACCCATGGCATAGTGTCGGTACAGAGAGTACTGTATCATGACGGTCCGCACCGACGACTGCATGTGAAACACTGGGCCCTGGCCATCGCTCGATGCCGAGAATACGAGTTCCAGGCGAGGGACACTAACAAATGGCTCGGCCTCGAGGCGATCTGCGGCCTCGACGATCTGGGCCTCCATGCCCCGGGCGTGCAGAGCAAGCCGACGGCCGTCGCCCGTGTTTTGCGGTTTCCTCCGGAACCTCGGCGACGTCGGAGTCGGGGCCAAGTCGGAGTCGGACTGGTTGATCGAGCGGCTGTGCGTCCGCCTCCTCGTCGGCTGCCGCTGCGGCCCGTCGAACTTGTGTGCTCGATACTCGGCGGAGAAGGAGTCGAGATGCAGCGAAACCCCCCTCGTGTCATCCGAGATGTCCTCGTCCACGCCGGCGACCTCGACGTTGAAGTCTGCTGCCTCGAAGTGGTAGCGGATGAGCCAGTCGGGCACGGAGCGGATGAAGTTTGGGCGGCGGACCGTCTTGGAGGTGGCGCGCTTTTCGGGCTCGACGTCGATTCGGAGCTGCCGGACAATCTGCCGCAAGCCGTCCGATATTTCCTGCCGCACCATACTGATGGAAAAGGACTGGATGTTGCTGGTGACGTCGACGCAGACGTCGGGGTTGGCTCCCAGATGGATTCGGAGGTCCAGAGACTCGGTCGTCATGAGGTTGAATATTTCGCCAGAGCAGGTCTGATAGTAGAGGCGATGAGACTGTAACCTCATTGCGCCGTCAAGGAAGTACTGCAGGTCCTCGACTGATGAGTGAGACGACTCCACGTCGAGGGACACGGACGAAATCGAGGAAATGATGAGGTCAAAGTCATCCGGATCCTGCGTGTCCTGCAGAGGCTTGAGCTTGATCCGGACCACGGGCTCATGCATAGAAAGCTTCATGTTGGCCTTTGGCAGGAGGCGTGAGATGAGGCCGTAGTTCCTCTCGCGCCGCGTCTTGGGCGGTGCCGGTTCTGGCTGCATCAGGGCAATGAGAAGCGGCAGGTGGCGAGGATCGAGGTCGACCGAGGGCGACGTGACAACCGAGTTGGCAAACATTATGTTTGCGTTCTTCTCGTCAATGATTCCATCCTGTGCCAGTTGCACCGTCTTGGACGGCAGCGTGGTGCGGACCGTAGTCGTGGCCATTGGAATGTAGACCAGCCGTTCCAGCTTGCCGTGCCCGTCGTCAATACCAAGGGATATAGACAAGGCAGCGGCCAGGGCCTCGTGGGCAATATCCTTTGACGAAAAGTACATGCGATGGGCAGGCGATTTGGAGTCGAGGCGGTGGAGGTCGAAGCCAACCTCCTTCATCGAGGCGTTGAGGAGGATGGGGTTCGAGGCGGGCTTGACTGACGAGACCTTTTTCGTGAGACCGACAAAGCTGACGGCGAACTGGACCTCCTTGACTCCCCGCAAGATGGAGCTGAAGAACTGCCTCGAGTCGGATACGGTCTTGATTAGCTCCGCGCTCTGGCCGCCCGAACCGTCCGATTTCGGCACGGCTGGGCTCATGGAGATGTCCAGAGCCTCCTCCGAATCCGAGGTCGCAGAGGCCCTGCGGTACCGCTCAAGTTTGGCTGCACAGAGCTGGATGTCGTCGTACGGAACGTGGACTCTGCCCAGCTTCAGGGCGACAGTGGCCTCTCGCAGCCCGTCCTTGGATTCGTATAGAAAGCCGTGAATGGTGAGCAGCGCGTGATCGAGCACCTCTAGAGACTCATTGCCGTCGGCAGTGAACAAGAGGCTTCGCAACGTGACGATCCACTCGGCCTGGCGGTGGTCTCGTCTCTGGGACTGAGACTTCTGGAAGGAGAAGCGGGCGCGGTCTACCATTTTGCGCCTCGTGTCGACGGCAATGGTGAAGCTGCCGACCTGGACGTTTCCCACGCCTACGACGCTGATTGTCGAGTTTGTCGCAACCAGGTCGACCATGCGCAGCCACTTGATATTGCGATGGAGCCTCTGAGCCCTCTCCTTGAACTTGGCAATCTGTTTCCATATGTCGGTTCGCGACGCCGCCTGCGCATGCGAGTGGGCTGATCGATTTTTGTGTAGCGGCACAGACTCGGCAGAGAGCTCATCCTCGCGAGCCGCCTCATCTTGATACCCAGTCCGTCTTCGTCCCTGCATCTCTCCGATGTCGATTGTCACAACCAGCTCGCTCAGGACGAGGCTGATCCACGTCGGCTGCGCAAAGGTGGGGCGGTGAACATTGATCCCCAAGCCTCTGATTTCGACCGTGAATCCATCTCGGGGCGTGTATGCGAGGCGGCGTAGCGACAGGTATCCGATGCGCTGGATGGATACGCCGGTGAGGATCCGAATTACGGCGAAGATGACAAAGGACGAGAGGTAAAGGAGCACGAAGAGGCCTAGGAGAAAGGTCGGATTAAGGAGCGCCATGTCGCCAGGGCAGCGAGGAGCCAGCGAGAGCTATATCACTGTTCAGCGCGGGTCGCATCAGCAAGGGCGCATCTTGAAGCGACGTGGGTAGGGGCATACATTGCGCCGTCGCCAGCTGGACCATGACACGAGTTATTATAAGCGGCTGCAAGTGGTTTGCGGCATGATCATGCTGTCCAGTAAGTATTTCGGCCCCAAGTATTTCGGCCCCAAGGTTCGTCAGATAGGGGAGGAACGGGCGTCGAGGCGATGGTTGTCGGAGGATCTCGAGTGTCAAACCCCCCCTCGACAGCCTGCTGAAGTGCGCGACACGCTGGCCTTTGAATAATCGGGTGAGCGACTGCAAGCAACTCCCGTGGCGGCTTAGAGAGAAAGACTGTCTGCGTGGAGTTGTGAGAAGGCCAGGCCCGAAGTCTAGCGAGACGGCGCAGAGGGAGCGCCGTTGGGAGCTGTCTGTTGGTCGTCGGAGCTCCAGGCCAGCGGGGAGGGGACAGTCGCAATAATCAAACGGCTCCAGGTAATTTGTAGTATCGGATCTATCACGGGGAGTAGAGTGGGCGGCGGTTCCGGTAGGCGGTAGGCGGTTCTCGGGGTGATGAGGAGGGAGGAGATGGCAATCCAGGACAGTGTGGTGACGATGGTGGTTGAAAGGGAGTCGTGACTTATGGGTATTCTTTTGCTTAGTGTTCGTACCAGGGACCTATCGCAAAGGAACTTCAGCCACCAGCCGTTCCCCTCACCCTAAGGTTCCGCGACATGCTGCACACGCCACGGCGAATGCGAATGCGCAAAAAACAGGATGATGGAACGATGGCATCAAAGGTTGTACCATTCGGATCGCAGTCTGCCAGCCTGGGCTCAGCCGATATGGGTTGGGTTGTCATTGTCAACCCCCTCGTGAAGAGCGCCAGAAAACTTACTACCCTAAACCAACCTCGCAGCACAGCACACTTTCCACATTGGTGTCCTCCGTCAAACCTTGTGGTCGCCATTTAACTTTGTGTCTGTGATTTGCTGTTGCTCGCGTTCATGTTAGTATTCGGAGCCAAGTCACGTTGGTCACGTTGCGTTGCCTCAGTGTCACTGCAACTGCCGGAGAAAGACTAATCGAACCTTCTAGTAGCTGGTTTCCGCCCAAGTTGGGAGCTGCGTTCCAAAGCGCAACGCTTTGGAAAATGCTGTGCTCCCTTAAAAAGCACGAAATGATTGTGCTTTGACCTTACTCACATTTGTCCCGAGTCCATGATGACCCACAAGAGTTGGACTCCGAAACGCTACGCCCTTCATCTGCCCGACGACGAGTCCTGACGCCGCACCTGAGCTTTCTCGGCGGCCGCAAGCTCTGCTATTCTCTCGTCAATGAGCGCAATGTCCGCCTCGACCCTCAGGAGCCTTTCGTCCATCAAGTTCATGTACTCGTCATCTGTGAGCTTCTTGAGAGGACTCCACCGGACCCATCCCTCCTTATCGCCCGTCTTCTTGGGCCTGGAGGCAAAATGATTAGCGACGGCCTGCCCGCCGGCTCCAAAGACCCCCCAAAGTACGATGGCTGGTAGGATCTTGGTAGGGCCACCTTGGGGCTGTTTAAGCGATTCGTCACCGGCAACAAGAGGGGGGAAACGTACGCATCAAGCCCGCGACTGCACCGGCCGCCGAGCCTGCCATGGCGCTGGCCGTGATTTTGTCGACGGGCCTCATTCGCTCCTCGCCTCCCCACGATCTCATCGCCATTGTCCTGGCGACTTGACGTACGCAGTGAGCTGAGGTTCCAATGCCATTCGAGTCACTAGGCAAAGACGTACACCAGTAGCTATATCCGAGAGTAAAACATCGGGCCCCGGAAGCGAACCCGCTGATATAAGGGTTCGCGTCCCTGGCGACGGCTGTTGCGACTCCAGCCAGCACACCGGCCGTACCTGAGCAGGCGTCAGAAACTTGCCGCAAGAGCTGGGCATCCACCGCGTACCGCACCCAGCGCCCACCTTGCAGGGAGGGGCGAGGAGCTCCATGATTCTCTGGGGCAGCAGGCTTCGCCTCTGATGCTGAGGCCCCGAGGGAGCTGGCCGAGGCTCATCCTGGGACGGAGGAGTCGTGCCCATCGGGAGGGGATCGGAGGAGAGCACGGCCAAGTGTTGAGTCTGCGTCTCTTCCGAGTGATATTTGGGGCCAATCGAGATTTCCGTGATTGCCCGCGATTTTCGATACAGAGTCAGAGTGTGTGTGTACCTGACGGTTAATGTCTGACAGTTAGTGCGGCACCAGACCCTGGGCCCGAAATGGCATGACAAGGAAAGTATCCGTTTAAGAGGTCGGCCGAGCAAATCGGGTATCTAAGCCGAGCGTGCCGCCAGGGCTAAGTCGAGCCGGTCTGTAGGAGGGAACGGAGCTCGCGCGCACGAGAGAAAGACTATTCCAGAAACGGACTAGCGGCTCACACTCGCTGGCGGGTGAAAATTGGAGGACAACCCTCCTCGTCCTCTCTTCACGACCTCTTTTTTCCCCAGGCCCAGCAAATTTCGCTCGACCTCCGCACGTCACGGCACCACCTTGACGCCAAAGTCGTCACGCATCGACACCCGCGCGCATCCGAGCATTCAGTCGAGCCTCCCCCAGATCGCCGATCCCGCCTCCGACCTCCCTCTCATCTAGAGAGCACCGGAGCTGTCGTGGACTCTGTCAGCCACCAGCAGCCCTTCCCGCCTGCGCGCCACGGTCCTCGAATCCGTCGCGCGTAGCCGTCCTGCCTTTTCTCAACCGCAATCATGGGTACGCCTGGCCCCAGTTGTCTCCATCTGTTCAACAATGGCCCCCGGTGACCGAGGAAGCTTTGCTGATGCCGTCTCGTCAACAGCTCCCAAGAAGAAGGAACAGCAGAAAATGTCCCTCGGGGACTTTCTGACCGACTCAGGTCCGTCGTCCCACGCGTTACCCACGGCTCCGTCGTTGCATGCTTTCGCGCCTTGCCGACGAGTTCCGTCATTTCCCGCCCCCCCCGCCTCCATCCCGCTTTCACTGCTAATACGCCGCCAGGCTTTGGTGGAGGCTCTTGGGCCGACGAGGTTGAAGAAACCTATGGTGAGATTGCACCCCTGACTGCCCTCTCTCTTGTAACTGACGCTGACGCAACGATGCAGTTACCGGTACGTGCAACCTTGACCTCGTCTGTCGTCCGCGGCCGACGTCCTGACCAGACTCTTCATCAGGCACCCAGCCGCTGCCGCCCAGCGACAGGCCTCGCCCCATGGGTAGCATGTCGTCCTGGCAAGAACGATGTGAGCCTTCCTTGCATTCGCCTGTTTTCTCCCGTTTTGTCGCCTGCAAACTTCTCGCTGACCACGACCAGCTTACCCTTCCCGCGATTTTGGCCCCCAGCCTATCCCCGACAAGCCGCCTTACACCGCTCACCTCGGCAACCTCTCTTACGACGCCACGATGGAAACTGTCACTGAATTCTTCCAGGGCTGCGACGTTGCCAGCGTTCGAATCATTGAGGACCGCGAGATGATGCGCCCCAAGGGTTTCGGCTATGTCGAGTTTGCCAATGTGGACGGGCTCAAGAAGGCTCTCGACCTTGATGGGCAGTCCTTTCAAGGAAGAATGATCAAAATCAAGGTGGCCGATCCTCGTACGTGCTCCTCTACTTCCTCCACCTTCCTTTACGCTTTTCATCCCGCTGACTCGTGTGTGCAGCCCGTGGAGGCGACGGCCGAATGGACTCTTCGCGCGATTTTTCCGACTGGACTCGCAAGGGTCCGCTCCCCGACCTCCCCGGCCAGAGATCCAGCCGCCAGCCGTCTGACTTTGGTGATCGCCGCTCGCACGAGCCCGCCGGGGAGCCTCGACCCCAACGCGAGCTAACCTGGGAGCGGCGAGGGCCCTTGTCTCCGCTGGCCCAGCAGGAATTCACCCCCCGGGCCCGCGACGACAGCCGCTCCCGCCCTGCTCCGGAGGGGCTCGGCGAACGCAGCGAATCATTCCGCGGCAACCGACAAGGCTCCGCCGCCTGGGGCGAAGGCCGTCAAGAAGGCTCTCGTCCACCCCGCCGGGATCAGCCTGAGCGTGTCGAGCGTGCACCTACTGCAGCCGAAAAGGACACTCAATGGCGAGATCGGATGCGTCCAGATGCGCCAGTCAAGTCGTCGCCGCCATCCCGCGAGGGCAGCGAGGCCCCGTCGTCGCCCTCCATGCCATTGGCTGTCGCCGCAGTCGCCCCAGCCGTGCGCCCGCGTCTGAACTTGCAAAAGCGAACCGTGTCAGAGGCCGCAACTGCTGTGGCCACCCCGGCCGGCAGCGGCGACGCAAAAGCGAACCCGTTTGGCGCCGCTCGTCCCATCGATACGGCCGCCAAGGAGAAGGAGATTGAGGAGAAGAGACAGCAGAGCATCCGAGAGAAGCGCGAGGCCGAGGAGAAGAGACAGCAGAGCATCCGAGAGAAGCGCGAGGCCGAGGAGAAGGCAAAGGAAGAGCGACGCATCGCCAAGCAGGCGGCGGCGGCCAAGGCGGAGGTGGATGCGCAAGAGCAGAGTGCCAAGGAGCTGGAAGAGAAGGCGGCAGCCGAGGCCAAGGCGGACAGTGCGCCGGCGGAGACGCAGAATGGTGAGGCGGCGGAGCAAAAGGTGCCGATCCGGAGCCAGGAGCCCCGCGAGCCCCGCGAGCCCCGTGAGCTCAAGGACCAAACGGCCAACCCCAAGTCCAGAGCGGCCGAGGCCGGCAGCTGGAGGTCGGCTTCGACGGAGCAGCGAGCGAACCGCGGGGCGCACAGTGGACTACGGGGCGGCCGGGGTGGCGGAGCTCCACGTGGTGCCCGCGTTGAGGGCCGGGGGGGCCGCGCCAACGGCTCGCCGACGCAGCAGTCGCAGCAGTCGCAGGCTCCGGCGGGTGAGTCGTCGGCCGAATCGCCGAAATCGCCAGAGGAGGATGGCTGGACGACGGTGCCCAACAAAAAGGGGCGCCAGGGCCGTCCCATGGCGTCTTGAGGGCCCAAAGCCGAGACGAAAGAGGCAAAAGCCCGGGAAAAATGGAGCGCGGGGACCGGGGACCGGGGAAAAGGAGATTGTACATTTAGTGCGCATTTCCGTCTGATTTTGGGGGCTTTGACGACTTTAGATGGCTGCGTCGCAAGATGCGCCAGTCAGCGGGTTGCGTCCGGGCCGAGGGTTGGAGGGCGGGCCGTATTGATGAAGCGTCTCCTTTGCCTCGCTGCTCGCACCAAGGCTTTTACGCCCCTGGAGTAAAGCCGCTGTTGGCTCTGAAGGTGGCTGTCGGTTTCGTGGGCGGGAGATTTCAGGGCGTCTAAAGCTCCGTTTGGGGGAGGGAGAGGGAGGGGGAGGGGGAGAGGGAGAGGGAGAGGGAGAGGGAGAGGGAGAGAGAGAGAGAGAGAGAGAGAGAGAGGGAGAAAGGGAGAGGAAAGCCTGTGACGAGAGAATGTACGCCCTGATTCCCCTCTTGTTTCCTGCCTGTCATGCGAGGTTGATGATGCTGGACAAGGAAGCCGACGAGGATATGAGAGCTGCTTGATTTCCTAATAAACATGGCTTCATTTTCCCCCATGGTTCCGGCGCCAGCATGTTGTTGGTGCGAGAGGTCTGAACGAGAGAGGAAGAACGGGGAGGGCATGGTATTCAAAATGGCCCGCGTTCAGGGCCGTCTTGCGCTACAACAGACTACTCTTCCCTCTCCCATGACAGGTATACCGAGGCCGTCGTGGCCCCTCGCTTAATGCAGAAAACAAGCCATGCCAACGACATGGGGGAAGAACAGCCCCCACCAACCCTCTTTCTTTTGGCTAGACATTGTACGAAGTACATACATACATACATATAGCGTATATATTGCATCCACCTGTGAGGGCCCGCACCCGTGGGCGCGAGGAGTGGTCAATAGGTGCACTTAAGGTCACGAAAAGGGGCACTAATTGATAAGAGAAAAAGGTCTAATGTTGCGATGTGTGGTCGTAGGCTAGCTGTCTTATAAGGCACCTTAAATAGGTGCGTAAGCGGATACGTAACCTATACTAGTATAGAGCTATATCTAACACCTCCTTATAGGCACGCTCCGATGCGATATACCCCCTAGCGTTAAGAGATTAAATTAACGCTAAAGAAGAAGCTATCGTAAGCGCTTATTAAGGTACAAACGTGCCCTTTTCCTTAGTGTTCTAGCCTTCCTTAGTCCTTTATTCCTTCTAGTATTCGTCCTCGTATATCCTTTAACTTTAATAGCGCCCTAAATCGTTCGAATTTTACTCGTAGTAGCGCCTTCGTTAGACTATCGGCGGGTATATTAGCAGTAGGCATATATTTAACTATAAAGCGGCCCTTCTTAAACTCCTGCTTTAACTATATGCTTTATATATCTACGTAGTATAGCTTTATTAAGATACGGCCTTCCTCTACTATTAGTCTAATAGTCTAGAGGTTATCGTAGTATATTCTTAATAGCCTAAGCTCGATAGAGATATCCCTTATAAGCCTTAAGAAGGCGAACGCCTCCTTTATAGCCCGTTTTAAGCTAAGTAGCTCTACCTCTATCGTCGAGGTTATTACTATATCTTATAGGCTCGCTTTCTATACGACTAAGCCGCCGTAGAGCATTATAATATAGCCTTATAAAGAGCGGCGGGTCTTTAAGCCGTCTGCGAAAGAAGCGTTAGTTATAATAATAAGAGCTTCCCCCTTAAGGCCGTCGTATTCGATCGTAAGGAACCTCGTTGCATAGAGGTAGCGGATGCAATCGTTAGCTAGCTCCTTCTACTATAGCAAAGGGTTCGTAAGGAACCTCGAGAGCTATAAGGCTATAAGGGCTACATCCGGTCTTATAGTAACTGCCGTATATATAATAGAGCCGATCCTCTCTTAAAAGTCCTTAATCTCTCGAAAGGTCGCTTATCTAGGGTTCTTAAAGAGCAGTAAAGGCGGTAGAGGGATTATCGGCGCTTTCCTAGTGCCGTTAAGGCCGAATTTACGTGCGATCTTCTCGATATAGGCATCTTAGCATAGAAAGAGCTTCCGATTCGGTCGGTCTTAAATAACTTAGATCCCTAAATACTAACTAAATGCTTCCTCGCGGACCTTATACTTACTATGTAAAAAGTCGATAAGCTCGTCTACGGAATAGCCCTTTAGAGATAAGATAAGGATATCGTTAACGTATATAAGGACGAGGATCTTACCGTTTATAAATATATAAGGCTCCTCGTTAATACGGTCTAGCCCTTAAGCTTCTAACGCCTATTAGAGCTTATTATACTAAAGGAGAGGTAATTCGCATAGGCTATAGAGAGCTTTATTAAGCTCGGCGATTATAGAGGAATTCTTACCTTCCTCTAGGAAACTAAGCTTAATATACCCTTTTAAAAGCTCTATGTATATAGGCTCCCTTCCCTTATCTAAGCTAGTATTAAGAAATGCGTTAGCAATATTAAGTTATCTAACGTCGAGATCTTACTTCGCTACTACTACGATAACGGTTCGAAAGGTCTTAATAGCGAGGGTTACGGCGTAAGTATCTTCGCCTTAATCCCTTTAGAGGTCTCCGCGCACGTAGATACAGGCTTTATAGCGAATTAGGTATCTATCTATATTAAATTTATAGAGAAAGACCTATTTAAGGGGAATTAGCGTGCCTCTAGCGCGCTCTCTGCTTAGAACTCGCTAGGTGCCTTGTTTAAGGAGGTCTCGAAGTTCCTTTCTACATCCCTCTTTAAACTCCTTCCCGTACGGGTGTCTATTAAGATCCTAGTATCGTCTTAGCAAGCGGACGAGGTCGTTACGATAGTCATAGTATAATGTTTGCTAAACAGCTGCTATAAATACTAAATGAAAAGTCGTAAGGTCTCCCTTTAGATAGTAAGCCTTAGGAAGTAGAGTGCTAAACATACTAAAAACACTAGAAATACTATTACTCTATTATCTTAGCCGTCTTATTTAAGAGCTTTATCGTATAGCTTCGGTGCTATAAAGCTCTTATTGCGTTCTTTAAGTCCGGCGAGTTCTCGATTATATTAATAGTACGTCTAAAGGCGCCTCTATAAGCGCTTTTAAAAGCGCTATCGTAAGCGTCCTTAATTACACTTTAGAGGGCGCTTCTGTCCTTTTAGGCTCTATGCCTACGGATATATTACCTTATTCTATTAAGGGTATACTTACGTCGTCTTAGGCGGTGCCCTATCTTAGTAAGACTCGCGATCCTTACTAGCCTTCCTTATCCTCGCTGTCGGGCGGCTGCGAAGCTTTAGTAGTATTCCGGTCTAAAGTTAATAAGTATTGCCGGGGCTAGGGATCCGGCAATTCCTCTAGCTCTTTAAGCGTAGGATATACGAGGAATAGTACGGCCTCGTAATCCTATATGCTTACCGGTGCCTTTAGACCCTATTGCCCCGTTGGGTTAGGCGTTTATAACGGTGTAAGATATACTTTAGGAGGAGTAGGTATCGCTAATAGTAACTTCGCCGGTTTATTAGGTAATAATAGTGTTATTAGAGAAGTATCTATTTCTAGAGCCTTACCGGCGTCGTCCCCTTATAGGATATCGAACTCTTCTACCGATATAGAAACAGTAGGTTTAATTCCTAAGATATTTTTATAAAAGTCCTATAGGAAATCCTTAAGCAAAGCGTTTTAGTTACGTTTAATAAGAAGATTAATTAATCTTACGATAGGCTTATATTCTTAGATAGGAAACTATAGATCCTCTATATTTAGGTTAAAAAAATAGTTCTTATTAAACGTAATATCTTAGGTAATAATTACTTTGCTAAGTTAAGGGACCTAGACGCGGAATAGGTTGCTCGCTTAGTAATCTACGAGGTAGCTAATATACGCTCTTAGGTGTGTTTTAAAAGCCTTTTTATTTAGGTTAGCCTTTAAGTTAATATAAAGAGGGTAGGCTCGGCAGCCGTAGGCGTAAAGACTGCTCTATAATAGGCGAAAGTCCTTCTCGCTATTAGCTATTACGCCTAACTTACTATACTAGCGAAGATGCCGGTTAAACTACCTATCGAGGGTCTCTTTCGGCGATTTCCACTAGTTATAGGCCTTAGGAAGGATATTGTATATTCTTACTAATGCCTAATATACTTTAGGCTATAGGTTATAAGACAGCTTTCCTATAGCGTAGCGGAGTCTTTATTATATAATTCCCTTAGGTCGTTCGGCTCCCCCTATAGGCTCTTTTATATATACTAGTAGAAGCTCGATCTTAATGCCTTCCCTTACTGCTTAGTCTTAAAATTTTAAAGCCGCTTAGTTCGGAAGATTTACTAAGGACCTCTTATTATCTATCTTAATCTTATAAATCGCTACGCCTATATAGCGGCGGACTAGACCCTCGAAGTTCCTAATTAGGAACGGCGTGTCTATCTTTCGGCTAATGCTCTATAAGAATATTATTCCGCTATATTCGTTAGTAATTAAAAGGATATATTAATAGCCGTTATAGCCTCGCTCGAATTCGAAGATATTAAGGAAGATGCGGAAAAAAGGCTGCGTTAAACGACTAGCGGGCTTACGGCGTAAGATTATTTAGTAAGCTTTTCCTTATGCGCAGCCGACGTATTTAACCGATGTTAGTCTATAAATTTAAACCCCTCGAGCTTAGTATATAAGTTATTCTAGTACTCGAGGGCTTATGTGCCTTAATCGAAGGTGCTATAGTTCTATAGTATTAACCTTAGGCCGAAGTAGAACTTAGGATAATGCTACGCGGCCCCTAAGGTACTACGAAAACCCTTCTTATATCGCGGCAAAAGTACAACCTTCGTCTTTATTAAAAAGGGGCATTATAAAATAAGAATCAACCGGCTTTAATTAAGCTACCGTTAGGCTATACTTAGGCTTTAGGTTTATTACTATATTGTTATACTTAACGGAGCCGCATCGGACCGTATAGTTAGCTCCGTAAATCTATAACCCTCCCTTTATAAGCCTCTCTACGCTAATAATATTCGTATAAAAGCCGGGGACAAAGGCGGTGTCTTTTAACACTAGATCTCTTATGTTTAGACCGTCCGGGCTATAAAGAAGGTTCTTTATAGTTCGGGTTCCTCGATATACAACCGTAAGGGCCGTATTACCTACTAGTATAATATTATCCTCTACGGCGGCGACGATATTACCCCTTAGAAGATTAAGTTTATTAACAATATACGTATTAGCGCAATTGTTAAATAAGGTTAAGTTATATAGCGGGTATAGTCCTTGCCTATACGCACTAAAGGCCGTATCTAAGGCATCGTCGTTCTACGCGGAAAACTTAAGGTCGATGATTATATATGCCTATAATCCTTAAGCGGACTTGCCTTAGTTCGGCGCGCCGGGTAGTATAGTCTAGCCTTTTATGCCTTTAATAGCTTCGACGGTTTGCTTTTAACGAGGCTAGTTCTTAGCCTCTTCGCACTTCTTAATGCAGGCTAGGTTCTCCTTAAGCTCGGGCTTATAGGAGACCCTATTAACTGCCTTATAGAAAGCGGTATAGTCTATCGGCTTCTATAGATAGCGAGCCTTCTTAATTCCGTAGGCGTAGTTAAAGCCCTAACGAGATGCTATCGTCGGCGTATTAAGGGGTACGGGTAGTAATTAGGCTTATGCGTTAAAAGCCCTTAAAGGTCCTAAAGGCTTCGCGTAGATTATAGCGCGATCGTAATAAGCCTAGTTAAATTAGCGACTTACTGCCTTAAGCGTTATATTAACTATCCCTATAAGCTACTGCTTGCGTAGCTTTCCTAGCATTTAACGACCCTATAGCTCGTCTATTGCTATAACCGCTTTAAGGAAGTCAACGATAGTCTATTCCCCGTTAATATTAGAGATCTTTATAGTAACTGCCTTAAGATACGTAAGCTCCTACTAAAGGTACTAAGCTATAGGGCTTATCCTTTAATTAGTCTTTAAGGCATTGCGATAGTTAATATAGGTAAGGCCGAATTAAATAGAGTTAGTAACTCCGAGGAGATTACGTAGATAATTAACGATGCCTTAAAGGTCTAGGCTTTCCGGGAAGTAAGCGATATAGGACTAATTAACGGTCTTATAGACCTAAGTCGAGAGGTTAGCGATAGCTTGCTTATCTTAGATATATTTAGCGTAGTCTTCCTTATAGTTATAACCTTTAATCTTAAAGCTCTAGTACTAAGCTAGAGTAAGACCTATAATAGGGTTCTTAAGGGTAAGTGTATTTAGCCTTACAATCTCTTATTCCTTAGTTACCTTAGTCGGCGGTATTAGCTAAAGGATCTCTTTAGCGGCGATGCCTTTAGTATTAACATACTTCTAAACCTCTACGCCCTTCGCTATACGGCGGAAGGTCGAGAACTATATAGCCTAATGCTCTAACGTAGTTAGAGTTACCTTCGACTTAGTAGTATTAGTAGTATTAGTTATAATTAAATAGTTATTAGTGTTTAAGTTAAAGTCAATAATGTTCTTAAGTAGGAGAAAGCGGTTGTTATATAATCCTTTATAAAGGGATTTAAAGGCCTATTTATAAGTGCTTGCGGGTAAAACACATATAGCGGTAAAGGTAGCCGTATAGCGATGCCTCCCTTAAACACCTATTAATAACAGTATCGATAGCCGTATTATAAGTTACCTTTTTAGTTTAAGGCTTAATCGCGGCGTCGATATCGATGCCTTACTAAGCAACCGATTAAGGGCTTATATAGTCGATCGAGTGCCTTACACGCTTTCTTAAGAACCTTACATACTTTCTTAGCAATAACCCTCGGATAGATTATGCTCTAAGTATGCCCCGGCATAGGCCTTATATATAACGTATTAGCCTTAAAGCTACCCTATTAGGCATATCCTTAGGGGCGATGCCGGGAGGGCTTAAGTCGTGATTCTAAGGCTTCGTAAAGCTATTAAAATCTTTAAGGATAGGCTCCTTATAGGAAGATACGTCGTTTGTTTAGATCGTCGTCTATAGTAGCAATTTGCGCTAGTTCGTATACCGGGCTTATAACTATTGCATCCACCTATAAGGGCCCGCACCCGTAGGCGCGAGGAGTAGTTAATAAGTGCACTTAAGGTCACGAAAAGGGGCACTAATTAATGAGAGAAAAAGGTCTAATGTTGCGATGTATGGTCGTAGGCTAGCTGTCTTATAAGGCACCTTAAATAGGTGCGCAAGCGGACACATGACCTGCACTAGTATAGAGCTACATCTAACACCTCCTTATAGGCACGCTCCGATGCGACAGTATAGCGTACGAATACAGACATCAACGTCGTCCGCGTCAGGACCTCACATCCGCTTGGCGCCCATCTCCTCGGCTCTATAGTCGTCGTCCCACCACTCGTCGCCCCCCCCGCCGCCCGCGCCCGCAAGCCGCCTCCCCACCCACAGGCCGAGCGCCGTCAGCGCGCTGCCCAGCAGGAACCAGGCCTCGAACCAGCCGTCGACGAACTGCGGGCTCAGAGCGCCGCGCAGGACCCCGCCCACGGCCGCGCCCCCCGCGTCGGCCGGCAGCTGGCCGCGCAGCAGCAGTGAGGCCGAGATGACGTACGTGGCCGCAATCTGGCCGACGGCGAGGGCCAGGTTGGCCTGGGCGTGGCGCAGCAGGCCTGGCGTCCATCGCGCAAAGAGGTAAAACGTCTGCACGGCGCTGTTTGCGCTGGCCACGAGGATGACTCCGCTGAGGGCGAAGCTGATGGTGCGCGCCCACGCGGCTTGGTCCAGCGTCGGGTCCCAGTGCCGCGCCACGAGGCCGAGAAAGCGGTTGATGGGGTCGCTGCTGGCGAAGCTGGCCGAGGGCGACGACGCCCGCCGCAGCGTCGCCAGCGCCGTGGCCACAATGCGGTACAGGCAGTAGGCGCTGAAGGCGTACGACGGCGCCAGCAGCAGCCGACCGAGGGGCGTCGAGGCTCGCACTGCCGCCGCCCGGTCGTTCCTGAGTAGGCTCAGCTTGGACTCCAGGTTGGCTTCGATGGCCTCGAGGCCGGCAATCTCGACGCGCAGGGCCCGCATCTCGGCCTCGTCGCCCCCCGCCACGGCCAGCAGCGACCCAAACATCTTGCCGACGAGCCCGCTGCCGGCTGCGGCGGGCGCGGCATGGGGAGCCTTCTTATCGAGGGCCTGCAGCTGGTGGCGCTTCGTCAGCAGCATCTCGTTAGCGGCGTCGAGGCCGACCTGCTTCCGGTGGACGTCGGCCTCGGTCAGGGGTCTCCGCCTGCGCCGCGAGGCGGTGTCGTGGAGGGTGTGCCAGGGCGAAGAGACGGAGGCGAAGCCGGCGAGCAGGGCCATGAGGGAGATGCCGACGACGCCGACCCTCTCGAGGCAAGCGCGCGTCAGCGTCTCGGAGAGGGGCCGACGGGTTGGAGCAGAGGCGGCCGTCGACGTCGGCGTGACAGGTACTGCCCTGCCGACAGACCAAAAGGCCAACAGCCAGGCGGCAAAGAGCAGGAGCTGGAGAGCCCAGGCGACGCGGGGTGGGGAGCCCGTCTTTGAGGGGTGAAAGGTACAGCCGGCGGCGGTGACGAGTGAGCGGCACTCGAGCCAGGGGATGAGGAGGACAACAAGGAAGAGGAGGGCGGGTACGGTGAGCGCTAGGGCGAGGTTGCGGGCGGCCGGGTCGACGGCCTCGACAATCTCGGCCATGATGAGCAGGCCGAGGGTGGCGGCTAGGGCAACCGTGGCGCCAAAGGTCCAGGCGACGGCGCGTTGGCGCCAACTCTTGGCGGCATGCTCGGCGTGGACGTGCCGCAGGGAAGCGGGCGCATACGAGGGCAAGACGTGGCCGTGGGCGTCGCGGCCGTCGTCGGAGCTGAGCTTTGGGAACACATGGCGGACGACCAGGGCGTCGACGAGGGCAAAGGCGGCGGCAAAGGGGATGAGGGCGAGCACGGTCGAGGCCGAGACGGACGAGGGGCCGTGGGCCGAGGGGGCGCAGGCATCGGCGTCATGGCAGCCCGCGGGCGAGAACCACGTCATCGACGACGACGACATGATGGCGTGTCGCGATGCGTCGTTTGGTGTTGCTGCAGCGCGGGCAGCCCACCGATGTCGAGTTGGCGCCGCGCTCGTCTCGAGGGCATCCGGGCGGGCGAGTCTGGGGAGGGATTATGGATGATTCCTTTTCTGTTTCTGGCTCAGGATTCGCCGTCTCCGGTCATGACGAGGCAGTTGGACGTCGGGGTGATGTTGATCAATGTTGCCCGAACGCACTGCTTGTCCTTTGTTCTTTGTTTGTTTGCACGGTGAGTCAACTGGAGATGGTGACAGAGCAAGGTGCAGGTTTGCTTGTGTGTAACTCGTTGCAGTGGGCAAGCGGTGCGCAGTCGAAGTCGGGGAGAGGAAAGGTTGGAGATGCAGGACAAGGCAAGGCTGCTGAGGCACTTCGGGGGCAACTTCCGTCTCATGTAGGTACAGGTACAGGTACCCACCCTAAGCCCATGGCCCTGCTTGCAGTGTGCACGCATGAGTCATCAAGCAAAGCCTCTGTCCACATCGAGTCGAGTTTCCTCTTATTGTAACAAAACCACAGCTCCCCTGCACAAACCCGCAGCCACCAAGACTCTCGTCTCGGCCCGCCACTTAACGTCCCAACTGACTCGACCCCCTGCCTCTGTGCCACGTTCCCCTGGTATGTTCGCGTACGAAGTACGAAGTACGAATACGGAGGAGCTCCTCCGTACTACTATCTACGGGGGCCTCCGGCAAGGAGGGGGATGCCGACTTTAAGGCCCTGAGCAAGGAGGGGGGGGGGGATGCACGTATATATTTGTAGAGTCACCCCTATTCCGCTTCAATGCCCCGACTATGTGTAAAACGCTTCTTGTTGTAGCCCATCTACTCTCGCTTCACCTCGCTTCACCGTCCCAAAGATACTACCAAGAGACTGACTTATAAAACCCCTTTCATCAGGCCCAACAGCAATCCCAACATGATTCCGTATCAACGGCCCCGAGCCAGTCTTGCATACTGCGCCTCCTTCAACGATCACGACATCCGAAACAACGTCCCAAACAACAACATCCAGTCAACGATCCCCCGCTTTGTTCGCCGTCATCGCTTCTTCTGCGATCTCCTTGTGCCTGTTGTACACCCGCTTGGTCGACGTTATCCACGTTGCCGTCGACGCCAGTGCTACCATGGGCAGTGCCTTCGACGGCGGCGTCTTTGACAGAACAACCGGGGGCATCTTTGACAATGCCATCAGTGGCATCCTTGGCAGCATCATCGGCCGCGCCCTCGAGGCCCGAAACCATTTTTACCATCCTCACGTAGCCTCGAGTATCCGTCCCTGTCCCGTCACTAGTTTCATGGACAACGTCTCGGATTGCATTCTGCTCAGCAGGCTGCTGCCGTTGAACCTCGTTGGCGCGTACCACCTGTTGCCTGATCTCGCTGCCTTGCAACATGGACTCCATCCGGCGGTCGAGATCGAAAAGGACAAGCCCTTCAATCCCTAAACCGGAGCCGCCGTCAGTACCCAAAATTGTAGCGGCTTGCTCGGCCGAGATGCAGCCTTGCCCACTTCCCGGTTCCATCGCCACGGACGACTCAAGCACCGGGGTTTCGACCTCGGCATTGGAGACTTCATCCGACGCCGCCGGCGGCTGCCGAGCATTGGCTTGTCCGCCATCCTCGGGGCCGGCGTGCGCCACGCCTTGTTTCGTGACGCTGCTGGTCTCCCCAATCGCAGGGTGTGTGGTTCCCGACGACTCGCCGCTCGAACCCGACTTTTGTCGCGTATGCTGTTCTCGCCGTAGTTGTTGCCTCGAGGCTTCATCGCTCCCTTGCCCGACGTAAATCTGGTCGTCACACACGTCGATGCCATCGGCCTGATTCGGATACGGCCTGTCCCTCGGCTTTGGGCCGTCGCACCCGTCGCCACTGAGCGGGTCGATCACGGTAGGGGCGTCGGCCGAGTCCGCGCCTTGGCCAGCGCGCACCTTCTATGATGCGCCGTTGGGTGTTTTTGGTTGCTCAGGCAGGTCCGACGGCAGGTCTGAAGGTTTGCCCTCCGACTTATCCGACTCGTCCTCGTCGTCCTCGTCCACCCCCTGCTTAAGGGCGGCAGCCTCTCCCGCCTCCATCTTGTGCAGCTGGGCCAGCTTTTGCTGTTGGTCCAGGGCCTGCCGCCCGTTCGTCACCTCAAACTCGGCGTCGTCGTCGTCGTCGTCGTCGTCGTAGCTTTCGCATCCCACGCTAGTGGGCGAGGCGTCGGCGGCGCGGAGGAGGTCGACGCTGGGCGGGGGACTGCTCGCACGCGAGCGAGGTCGCAGGGACGACGCGAGGGGCTTGATGGTTGGGTCGTACTTGGCCGGCAGCCCGAGTACCCTGGCCACCTGGTGCGCCTCCTCGTCGGGCGAGTTCTGGATCTCCAGCTCGTAGGTGCTGCTAGCCGAGCTG
The DNA here is from genome assembly GCA_012934285.1 of Ophiocordyceps sinensis. Classification (NCBI taxonomy): domain Eukaryota; kingdom Fungi; phylum Ascomycota; class Sordariomycetes; order Hypocreales; family Ophiocordycipitaceae; genus Ophiocordyceps; species Ophiocordyceps sinensis. The sequence continues at coordinate 1,744,540 of JAAVMX010000007.1, forward strand.
TCGGCCTCGTGCCGCCCGTGAGTTGCGGCCAGCATACCAAGGTAAGTCTGCCGGGTGGCATCATTCGCACGCTTGACCTTCTTCTTGATGCGCTTCTCGGTTGGACGGACAACGACAACGGGGACCGGCGAGTACTGGAGGCAGTACTTGGAGAAGGACTTTCGGGAGTTGACGAGGCTCTGGATGCCGCCCAGCGACCTGCCTCGTGTGCCAACAACGAGCATGGCGGGTTGGTGCAATTGTATCTGATGGCACTGGTCAGTCACCGGTCCGGCTGCGCACCTGGGGAACAAGACGCACCAGTCTTTGAAACGTTGCGTGCAGCTTGCCGACCGTGTATTCGAGTATAACGCTGATGGCGCGGTTCGCTCCATTCTTGGCCAGGATGCCCTGAATGAGCTGTTCGGCGTCATCGCGGTACTGCCGGTCGTTGCAGCGAATGTCCTTTTGAATGACACGAACGCACACAATCTCGTCGCCATCGTCCACCAACTCGTCCAGGAGCCACTGGATCGCATAGTCGGAGTACGAGTGTTCGTCGATACCAACCATGAAGGTCCGCGATCTGCGCCGAAACTGAAAGCCCTTGTGCCTGACGTTGAGGACCAGTGAGGAGGTATTGTTCTTAGTAGCCTCGCCACTGGGCAGATTATCGAAGCCGACATGGTGCTGAAACCTGTCGTTGGACGTCTCGGTTAGCACCGCCATAATCGCCAGCAGTTAATAGTAGATCAAGGCCTGTAGACGGGACTGTCGAGCCGAAGATGCAGGTTGCGACGACGGGTTTGCGATGGAGGACTTGGGAAGGATGAAAACAAGTCGAGAGATTGGGCATGCGAGTGTTCGGGGGTGGAGCATGAGGGCCCCGCCGGTTGCACTGCAACAGCTGAGGCTGTGCCTGGGCCAAGAGCGCGACGAGGCGCAACAAATGAAATGCTTGCGGCGCCTCGAGTCATCAGCAGACCAGCGAAGGTTTCTCTCGGCGGGGTAAGCAGCGTAAAGCGTAAACAGCTGGTTTGGAGGCAGTGCAGAGGTGTGGGGCGACAAAGGGAGAAGGTTAAGGACGTTGGATATCCATCTACTATCCCGGCCAGGGGGACAGCCCCCAACAAGTGAGTTGGCGTCGCACAGCCTCTCTACTCGAGGCGAGTTCGGGTCCAGCGGGCGGCAGGGACCTTTCCCCTCTTCACCTCGAATCCGAGCCATGGCTCTTCTCCCCCACTCGGTAGAACTGATCCAAGACAACGGGCCGTCTAGTAAATGGCGCCCGCCGCGCCGCCGAGTCCGCCGGACGCTCCACGCGAGCCGAAACGACGATCCACGGTGTGTGGGGAGCCCGGCAACCACCGACGCGCCAGGGCAAAGAGGGAAGAGGGTGTCGCGACCGGATCAAGATGCCGAACGTGGTGTGCAGCACACGGCGAAAGAGAGAGGGCCAATCACGCATCAAGTACGGCGCACTTGCGGGAACCCTCGGTCCAGTTCTTAATCCACGCACACGCCCGCTGACGTCCAGGCAATGTTCTCCTGCGTGGATTCTCGCCGCAGTAAACACATACGACGTTGCCGCAGCCCTTGGCCTGGGCCTTCGATGCCCGGAATTCCGCCCAAGCCCCGACAGGGACACCAGGGAAGACGGTACGGCGACGCAAGAAGAGAAGAGAAGCTTACCGTTGGTGGGGCGGAGAGCTTGCACGGATACGCGAGCCACCCGTTTGCCTCTGGCGCCCCTGCGGAAGGGAGGGATCCTCGAGTTGCTGAAAGGTGATGGACGAGGCCGAAGACTTCTTGCCAGCGGTGCCAGCGGTGCCGCTGGAGCCCTTGTCACCGGCTGCTGGATGCTCGGGCTTGGGAAGGTCGGGGGGGAAAGAAATGCTCAACTTGCGCGGCGGACGCGTCGAGGCGTGCGGAGAGTCGATGGTGCCGCTGCTGCTAGCAGTCGAAGCGGGATTCGTACATGCTCCGGCGTCCGGTCCATCCTGGCTCTTGGACGTGTTTGACGAGGAAGAAAAGTAATCGGCATTGACCTCGGGCTGCTTCCCGGCCGCAGCTGACGACATGGGCGAGACATCCAAGTCGGGGCTGGGGGACGGCTTGGGCGAGGCCATGATTGGCTCTGCGCGGTCACTCTCTGCCTCTGGCATTTCTGGCGCTCAGCTGCGTGCTGACTGTACCTTGCAAGTCGGTGGATTGGCTCTCTCGAGGTTGCTCTGCTGGCTCCTGCTTGGCCCTTATCTTTTTGCCCTGCTGATCGCTTGATGTCCGCCTCTTCTGTTAACTCTCGTCAAAGCTGGCCAAGTGCCTTGGGCCGAAGAGGCCAGGGTCAGAGACAGGTCGAGGGAAAGCAATGGAGAGAGAGGGCGAAAGCAACCGAATCTGGAACAAGAAAGATAAAACAGACAGGGAAAGAGATGCAGTCGTGGCCACGTCGATAAAGCTGCAAGGTAAGGTGCTGGGCGCTGCTCGGGCTATGGCCTGTGGTGCTGTCGTCGGCTCGGGGTATGAGTGCCTGGAAAGCTCGGGCTGATGCCGGTCTCACGTCGAGGCCGAAGGCAGCGGGATAATGAGACAGGGCGATCAGTTTGTGTTACGGCTCGGCATAAAGATGCCGACCAGGGCAGCACAAGGCGGGAAGGCGCAGAGACAAAGGTCGAACGACGGGGATGAGCCAAGGCGCAGCTGCTGCACGGCGAATGATGCCAGGCCCCGGCTAAGGCAGGAGGACCAGGGCAAGGCAGATTTGTGCCTGCAATGTCGGCTAGGACACGGTACGAGTACGTCGACGACCAAGGCGACGAGCGAATCCAAGGGCTCTCCTCTTGATGCCAAGAGCGCTACCGGAGCATGGGCCAAGAAAGGCGTGGCTTCGAGGGGAAAGCCCGCGAGTCGAGTCGAAATGTGCGGGAGATGAGAGGAAAGGATATGCCTTTTTTCGGGGGAGAGGCGAGAGGAGAGGCGAGAGAGGAGGCAAGCGAAGAGGCGATGACGAAAAAGAGGAGATGCTGATAATGATGGTGGTGCACCACAGCGAATCCAAAGGGCGGGACCCAGAGTCGTCGGACCAAGAAGCTTACGAGTTGAAGAGGAGGAAGGATGACTGACTGACTGCTGTTGAGTCCCGCTGGTCGGGAGCCGCAGTGCCGGGATGATTGATGATTGATATGTTGGAGGGAAAAGGGGGGGGTGTCAGTATTTGGAGATGGGTGGGTGGGTGTCTGTAGTTCAGCCTGGGGGGGCAGTGACTATCCACGGGTGCCTGTGGCGGGAGCTTCCAGCTTTTCGGGGCTGCTACGAGTTACGGGCTGCTGCTTGGTGCCGCTTGGTGCTGCTTGGTGCCTGCTTGGTGCCGCTTGGTGCGCGTGTCCCCCGCTGTAGCGGTGGCGGCAAGGCTTGTTGGGCAGCCCACCTCACCTGGGCAAGCGAGAGACAAGAGACAGTGGCGGCGACTCAAGACACAGGAAAGGAAAGGGGTATGCACGAAGTAGTATCAGCCCCAAAGGGGAAAAAGGCAAGAGACGGAGGGGCAACGCGGGGGGGAAGCAAATATGGGCGAAAAAAGAGGTGAGAAAAAGAAAGCAGAGCAAGACGAGACGGGCAAGGACCAACCAGACTTTGGGAATGCGGCGGGCGCACACAGGTGGTAGGGGCTTTTCTCTCTGTCGTCGTTTGCCTGTCGTCGTTTGCCTCTAGACTTTTCTCGTATTTTTCCTCCCCCGAATGGATGGTTCAGGGAGGATTGGCGCACAGGACGAATAGAGGGGATCGGTTTGGTTTCGAGGGACCCCAAAAGTAACTTTGCCTCGACGCTTCAACCTTTTCGAAAGACGGGCTCGACTTGGCTATTCCAACATCAACAGAGCACAGCCACTGACTGTGTTGGCGCCGCTGCACTGTGAAGCCGGTGATGATTGTAGTCGAGAATGCGCGTTCCCTTTCCCGGCTCTCGTTGCTGACCGGGGCGGCGCACAGGACAATCAATTGTCGACGAGGTTGGGGCTGAGCTTGAGCTTGAGCTTGAGCTTAGTCGTCGCCCTGACCTGGCTTGACCTGGCTTTGGCTCCCGCCCGGGCAGATGCTTTCACGCTCTTCTTCTTCCCGTGCAAGACCGTACAATCCGTACGAGTAGTATGTATGTTGAATGTATGCATTCATGTGCATGCATGCCATTCGCAACACACACGCACGGCCTGCGTGGGGGCTGGTGGTCGTCGATGGAGGCCTCTTGGTTCCCGCACCCGCCCTCCCTCGAGTATCCGATGCCTGCGCTGACTGCTGAGTTCGATCCGTCTCATGGGCATAGATCCAACAGACGTCCAAAACGAGCCGTCCTGCTGCTGTGCTGAGGCACGGCCAGCCTTGTCTCGCGTGCTCTCGCCTTGTGTCAGGCGCCCGCGGGGACACAGTCTTGCTGCGGCGATGCAATGACGACGACGACGATGCTGATGCGAGGAGCAGAGACTCGCATTTTCGATAGGTTTCGATACGGTGCCGCTGCAGGGGAAATCGACGCGGGGCCACTGAAACCTTAAGTAGGCGTGGATGATGGGCAATCTATAGTCCAAATACAGGCATGTACGAGTATGTACCTATGTACGAGTTACACATGTCAGATTTCCTCGACTTGCCAAGCCCGTTGCCATGAGATGAGACGACGTCGAAAGGGATGTCGACAGGGGCCGTCCGCCCCCCCCTCGTCTGTTGGGTTCTTCTTTATGGTCCGATGGGCATTGATGATATACATGCGAGGTGCTGTATATCCCGATCGGGGACCGCATGCGTTCGTTCATGGGGGAACCCGCGCGCCTTACGGACGAGGTGCCCGTCTATCTGTATATGGTACTCCGTCCGGAGTAGTATGTACTTTCATGCACACTTATGAAGCCCAACTGTACGACGTGTTCCCATTGGATGCCGTCGAGCTCGCCAAGCCCGACCTAGCGTCCCGAGGTATTGTCGACGCAAAACTTTGGTCATGCCACCCACCCCAGCCCCTCCATTGTCCTCGAGATGAATGGGGCAGAGTGGGAAACGCCCAACTGGCGAGGAAAAGGGAAACGTAACAGACGGATCCCCGGCAATGATGGAGTCAAAATCTTCTCAGAGCCACGCCGTTGCCGTGTGCTCAAAGTTACCCGTTGTAACACATGTTCAAGCGCACACGAGAACGCCAAGACGCCTCGGTCGCCGCCACCGCCGCCGCCGCAGCCGCAGCCGGTGCATGACTTGTCCGGGGAGGCATCGCTGTAACTCGTCCGGGGTCTGGGGGTTGATATGCCAGCGGTGGCGATCAAACCTGGAGAAGTGGAGTGGCACCGCGGCAGATGCTTGCCCCGGTCTGATGGATGCTCTGGCGGCGTGCCAGAGTTCGCCATGGATTAAAAGTGATGGAAAGGACTTGGACCGGGAAATAGAACGAGGAGCCGAGACTAGACTCAGTGGAAAGGGTCGAGCAGATCAGCCAGCTCATGTCTCGAGAGAGTCATCATTGACCACTAGCAAATAAGCTACCAGACTAGAATATGGGACAAGTAACATGAATGTTGCGATCCGGGGACTCGAGCGTGTCCAAGATCAAACGTGAACACTCGCTGACTCGCTTCCAACTTTCCCGCCGCAAGGATTCGTACAGGGAGAAGAGGGAGCGAGCTGGAACACAGGGCGCTGGAACACAGGGCGGCCTGCCTGTTTTAGTTGCGGCCCCCTCGGCAGCTGGCTGCGTGGCGGAGGTCACCTCCATCAGGGATCCATCGACTGCAAGCCCGGGACGACTCTAATTTGACTTTGACGCCTCCGACAGTCGCCTCCGACGACGGAGCAACGTGGACATGGCTTCTCCCCCGCCGTGTTCCGCGCTTGCTTTGCACCACACATTGCTCTTCGTCCCGATTGGAGCCCGTCCGCGGGCTTGCATAGCGAGCATGGCAGCATGCCTCGTTGTCATCCCTCGGGCAAGCTGATTAGCCTCTCCCTCGCCACCACATGGGTGGCCGCATGGGCCAACGACAGATCAACAAGACTCTCGTCAAAAGCGTCACCCCTAGCTCGCCAAGCCGTATGCCGGTTCGCAGCTGAATGTCTCGTGCTGGCCATCCCGGCGGTGGCGCTTCCACCCCTCCTCCAGCTGCACAACATGGGCCACACGCGCCCCCATTCGTCACCTCAAGGCCACCAAGAAGATGCTTGGCGTGGAGCCGCATTCATGTGGCAAGAAGCCTCGCTAGTATATGCAGTTCCCTCTCATTTGCGACATCATGTTGGTTACAGGTTACATCATCATGGTCATGAGCATAGCTTCTCCAACTGTCCATATGACTGCGGCCTGGCCCAGGACCCCCAAGTTCCGGCTGTACACCACCTCCCGGCGGCCCGTCCTCGTCTGTTTCCATTTTCCGAGCTCCGTGCACGCGACAGTTTTCCCCAACTCCGTGACGCCAGTGCCATGCAACCTGCGAGATGGCCCTGCGCACAGCAAGCTCGTAACCCCCCTTGCCAATGTCGCCAACTTTCCGAGAGCTGACCGCAATGAGGGGTTGAGACGCTTGGTCAGGGCTCCCCCACCATGGTCTAGTTGTAGGTGCGGGACAGGTTGCGAATATACCAGTCCACCAGCTTCCTGCCAACCTTGGCTTCCGAAATGTGAATCAGGTCCTGCATGGAAGCGTCTTGGTCAGCAATTTGCTTTGGTCGAAAATCGCGCCATGGCTTCCACTTACCCCTTGCAGTGCGTAGTCGAGATCGCTGACGTTGACGAGATCGCCATCGAGCAGGCCCTGATCCTGCCACCGCAGCTGCTTCGTCCGCTGCTTCGTCACCAGCAGCCACGATCGCAGCTCATCGGGCTTCACCTCGAGGAAGCCGGCGAGCTTGGCGAGGTCCATTGTGGTGTAGAGCCTTAGGTACGACTTGATGGTCGGGCTCCACATGTTGGTCTCGACCTCGTCCATGAACACGGCCAGGTGGTACTCGATAGGGTCCACGTTGGACTCGGGGTGGTCAAAGTCCGGGGGCACGGGCGAGATGAACTTGGGGCAAGCCGTGCGGAAGAGCTCCTCGAAGATGGGCAGCGAGTCGGGCCCGCCCCGCTGCAGCTTCAGGAGCTGGTCGCCGTACTTCTCCCGCAGGGCGCCGTGGATGGTGTCGTCGAGCCTCGTCGGCTGAAAGGCGACGCATATAGCAATCAGAGCGTACATCTGCTCGTTCTTCTTGGTAATCGAGTCGTACTGGGCGTTCTTCTGGAAGTTCTTGGTCCTCGAAACGTAGATGAGGATGTGGCTGAACATGCGGATGGCGTCGGCGTAGCGGTGCATCATCATGTAGGAGAAGCCGACGTAGTAGTACGTGGTGAAGTGGGCCGCCATGACGCGAGCAAACATGGCCTTTTTGTTCAACTCAATGTCGTCGAGCGTCTTGAGGGCAAGGCTAAAGTCCCCCAACAGACAGTGAATCCGCAAGAGGCCAATGATGGAGAAGTAGCCCAGCATCTTGTACAGGTTCCTAGACCCGTACTCGCCGGCAACAGCCATGGGGTCCTCGTTACGCTTCATAGCAGCCAGCTGCTCCGTGATCTGCGACCGTTGGATGAGCGAGTACAGAACATTGAGGACGCTGTACGACCCCCAGGTGTTGGGGTTATCGCGCAGAATCTGCCTCTCCTCTTCGTTGGACATCTGGCGCGCGATTCGAGATCGGTATGAGCTGAACGTGTTGAACTGGTAGATGAACTCGTCGATGACATCCCAGGCCCAATAGTACTGCGAAACCATGTTAGTATGTCTCCCGAGCCAAACCGTCGTTTGCTCGCGTGGCTCTACGCACCGAGGGGGGCTCAAGGTCGACCGGGCCCTCCGAGTTGAGGATGAAGTGGAACAAGCTGCAGTAGGAGTCGTAGCTCTGGAATTTGACCTCGAGAGGCGCCGAAAAGTCCAAGGGCTGCGCGGCCTGGACCAGCCGCGACTGAATGTCGTCGGTTTGTTGCGCCATGGTCAATGACGTGGTCTGGCTCAGCTCCTCGCCGTCCTCATACTGGACGTGCTCCTTGTACTCGGCCACCAAGGCCTCCTCGTCGTCGCTGTCGACATTATTGAGGGCGCGGGCCGGAGCCACGCCGTTTTGGTACGTCGCCATCGTGGGTCTCGTCTCGTCGATTTTCGTCTTGGGGAGCGCGGCACCGAATTTTCTGCGCTCGCGGAAGGGGCGGTCGCTTCGTCGGTAGAATTTTGGTGACCGATAATGTGTTAGGGCTTGGTGCCGATATTGCCTTACCGGGTTATATTAGGTGGTCTAGATGCATGACCCGTGCACGTATCGGGGTTATGTTGGTGCGGGATAGGCCATCTCGAAGCGGGGCGGAATGCCAACTCATCAGTACATACGAAGTACCTACCAGTCGCTTCGCACTAAAAAACTAAGTTGTCCCAAGGCCCGGGTAACTTTTATTAGGTGGAAAGGGTCACGGATGAACATGATCAAGCCGAGGACGCTTCAGACCGCCGCCCTCGAGAGCTCCATTCTCCAACTAAACATAACCATCAAACTTCGAGAGCCCCAAGGTGACTCACGCTTCCGTCACCTTGAACTTGCATATACAGGCGCTTTGAATCTTCAGTCCTGTTGCTTTCCTCTTGACATATTCAGTGATTTTTAGCCATCATGCCCGTCGTCAGTCCTGAGCAGCTCGCGAGCCTGCAGCGGCAATCCCTGGATATCCGCAATGTAGGACGCACTCCCTTGCCCATTTTCAGCTGTTTGCTAATACCCCGCGGCAGATTTGTATTCTAGCCCATGTCGATCATGGCAAAACTTCCCTGACTGATGCCTTGTTGGCCACAAATGGCATCATATCGCCCAAGCTGGCCGGCAAGATCCGGTACCTCGACTCGCGGCCCGATGAGCAAACCCGCGGCATCACCATGGAGTCGTCGGCCATCTCGCTCTACTTTTCCATGCTCCGGCGACCCGTCCCTGACGCGGACCCCGTCCTCAAGGAGTATCTCATCAACCTAATTGATTCGCCCGGCCACATCGACTTTAGCAGCGAGGTCTCTACGGCCTCCCGACTTTGCGATGGAGCTGTCGTCCTCGTCGATGCCGTCGAGGGGGTTTGCAGTCAGACCGTCACGGTCCTTCGCCAAACATGGACGGAAAAGCTGAAGCCCCTGCTCGTCATCAACAAAATGGACCGTCTGGTGACGGAACTAAAGATGTCCCCCCCAGAGGCCTATATCCATCTGAGCAAACTGCTCGAGCAGGTCAATGCCGTGCTGGGAAGCTTCTTCCAGGGCGAAAGAATGGAGGAGGATCTGAATTGGCGGGAGACCATGGAGGAGCGCGTCAACGCCGCAGCCGCCACACAGGCATCCGCTGCCGAGGACCCAGTCAGCGAAACGGGAGAGCTTCAGTTTGAAGAGCGGGACGACGAAGACATCTACTTTGCGCCAGAAAAGAACAACGTCATATTCAGCAGCGCCATCGACGGCTGGGCGTTTACGTGTCGGCAGTTTGCCAGTCTGTACGAGAAGAAGCTCGGCATTAGGAGAGGCGTCATGGAAAAGGTTCTGTGGGGCAACTTTTACCTCGACCCCAAGACGAAGAAGATTCTCGGCCAAAAACATCTCAAAGGAAGGAGCCTGAAGCCCATGTTTGTGCAACTCGTTCTCGAGCCCATCTGGACCGTCTATCAGGCTACCTGCGGCGGAGACAGCGGCAAGGGGGACCCGGGCATGCTCGAAAAGGTCACAAAGTCCCTGAGCATTACCATACCGCCTCATGTTATCAGGGCGAGGGATTCGAGGCTGCTGCTGACGACCGTCTTTGCCTCATGGCTTCCCCTGTCAACGGCGCTGCTGGTATCCGTTGTCGAGTCTCTGCCATCGCCTCCGGTGGCGCAGGCCGAACGCCTTCCCGACCTACTCGAATATTCGCCGGGATCGCAGTGCATTGACAAAGCTATCCGAGACGCCATGGTGTCGTTCAAAGACGGAAAGTCGGATCCAGTGGTCGCCTACGTCAGCAAAATGGTCTCCGTCCCCGAGAGCGAGCTCCCCGAGAACAAGAGGAGGACGACGGGCCAGATGAGCGGCGAAGAAGCGCGGGAGCTGGCCCGGCGAAAGAGGGCCGAAGCAATAAGAGCACAAGCGGTCAGGAAGGAAAATGGGATCGGGAGCCTCACAGAGGCCTTCGATTCCGCCAACGTCGATGACGTCGTCCCGGAGACGGAGGAGACGGAGGAGAAGAAGGCAGATCCCGAGCGCCTGGTTGGCTTTGCGCGGATATACTCTGGCCATCTTTCCGTCGGCGACGCTCTCTACGTCGTGCCCCCCAAGTGGTCTCCCGCGGATCCTCACGCGGATCCCCAGCCGCAACAGTTCACCGTCACCGCGCTTTACATGTTCATGGGCAGACACCTAGAGTCCCTGGACTCGGTGCCGGCAGGCGTGGTATTCGGCATTGGCGGGCTGGAGGGCAGGATTCTGAAGTCAGGAACTCTCTGCAGCCGCCTGGAGGGCGCCGTCAACCTTGCGGGAGTGAGCTCGACTGGAAAGCCAATTGTTCGGGTCGCGCTCGAGCCGGAAAACCCCGCAGACTTGGACAAGATGATACAGGGGCTACATCTCCTCGTGCAAAGCGATCCTTGTGCCGAGTACGAGCAGTTTGCCAGCGGTGAGCACGTCCTGCTAACCGCTGGCGAGCTGCACCTTGAGCGATGCCTCCTAGATCTCAAGGAAAGATTTGCTCGCTGCGACATCCAGGCAGGGGCGCCCATCGTGCCTTACAGGGAAACAATTGTGCGTGTAGAGGAGATGCGGCCGCCGGCGAACAAAGAGCTCGGACGGGGGGCCTCGGTCGGCGTCACGAGCTCAAAACAGGTGACAATGGCTCTCAGTGTCCGGCCACTGCCGGCAGACGTCACAGAGTTTCTCATAAAGAACGGCGACTCAATCAAGCGGCTGTACACAGAACGCAGGTTCGCCGAGGACGGCAGCAACGGAGCCGCAGAAGAGAGCATTGTGCCAGACATGATGGTCATGGCAGGCAATTCGCTCTCCATTGACGAGTTCAAGCAACAGCTTCGGCAACAGCTGGAGACGGGCAAGGGGCGCGAGGTGTGGAAGAACCGCGTGAACTATATTGCTGCGTTTGGACCACGACGCACAGGGCCAAATCTGCTCATCGACGCAACAAAGGACGGCATCTTGCCCAAGATATTCGCAGCCAGCAAGAGCGCCGATGCTACTCCTCGCGCAGAGGAGACGCTCCGCGCTTCCCACTTGTCGGACAAGATTACCTACGCTTTTCAACTGGCGACGGCGCAAGGGCCGTTGTGTAACGAGCCCATGCAAGGAGTTGCCGTCTTCATCGAGGATGTCAGTCTGAGTGTCTCCGAGGACGACACGTCTGCTCGCGACAAGCTTGGCAGGTTGACTGGCGAGGTCATCAAGTCGCTGCAGTCCTCTGTCCGCGCGGCGTTCCTCGACTGGTCGCCGCGACTGATGTTGGCCATGTACTCGGTTGAGATCCAGGCATCGAACGAGGTCCTCGGCCGCGTCTACGACGTGCTGACCCGGCGACGTGGACGCGTCATGGCTGAGATGATGAAGGAGGGCACGCCCTTCTTCACCATCCAGGCACTGCTCCCCGTGGCCGAGAGCTTTGGATTTGCAGACGAAATGCGCAAGCGCACGAGCGGCGCGGCGCAGCCACAGCTGATTTTTGCAGGGTTTGAGATTCTGGACGAGGACCCGTTCTGGGTGCCATTCACGGAGGACCACCTAGAGGACCTGGGCGAGCTGGCGGACAAGGAAAATGTGGCGAAGCGGTACATGGACGGAGTCAGGCGGAAGAAGGGCCTGCTGGTGGAGGGCCGGCTCGTGGCCACGGATGCCGAGAAGCAAAAGACGTTGAAGCGATGAAGTCCCGGCCTCGCAGCCGTTGAACGCTGGACGGCGCAACGAAACGGGCTTTGTTCCTCGGCAGTGAGGCCCACCCGACACACGCCGAGGGCACGGGTCTGTGAACGATTTCGGGAAACGATGCAAGGGGGAAGCGCAGTTGCAGCACTTTTGTATGTACTACGAAGTACCTACTATTCGTATGCTGATGCAAGCCGGCTTTGCTCCTGTGTTAGCCATCAGCGCGCGGCGAGACCCGGGCCTGGACCAGCACCCAAGGCCAAGAAGAAGCAAGCATTGCCACTCCCTGCATGGGACCCTGGCGCAACAGCCGGCAGTGGGTGCTCCGTCCGGCTCGACGCTTCGACACTGACGATGCGAGCCACTGGTTGGGTTCCGCAAGCCCCTCGAAGCCTGAAGGGCGAAGCGTGTGGTGTCTTAACCCTGGGCGTCGCTTTCCTTTCTTATTCCCAGACCAAGGCCACGCGGGAGTCGTTTTTCTTTTTTGGGATACTCAGAACAAGAGCCACGCGGTTTAATGTCTTGGACTTGGACGGACGGACGCACGGAGAAGACAGAGCTCGACACACCTGGGCTGGCGAGTATAGTGGCCACGGCACGATTATTGATTACTAGTGCTGGTCTTCTTTGGCCGACGTGAGCTCTGACGCACACTGCTCGACAGGTGCTAAGCTGCAGACGGACGCCACAAGCCTTGTTTGTATCTGCCAGGAGTACGAAGCACGGATAGCGATGGACGTTGCGCGCGCCCGCGCCGTCGGTGCCGTGTCTTTTCCTGATAAGCCGGGGCCCCGGACCTGGACGACACATGGGAGCTCTCAGCATCCATGTCATTTTAGTCGTCTTCACGCAACCGCCTCGTCGGATATACTTGACGGGGAGACAGAGAAAAGGGGCCATGTCTTTTACTGCGCTCATTGCTTACACCCGGCCGCGCCCTCGTTGAAAAAGCCACCCCTGGCGACTGAAGGTTTTGGTGGCTCCGAAAGGCGCCCATGTCACAGCCGCGATGAGTGCGTCTCCCAATGCCTTCAACGCCGAGATATTCGCGCTCTCGGCGGCTGGGCTGGCGGCTGCGGTTCTTCGACTGTGGCTTCGGGCCCGGACTCTTGTGGCACTCAAGGGCCTGGCGTCTGATGATTACCTCGCCGTCATGGCAGCGGTATGCGAGGATCGCCCTACCCCCTTTGTGAGAGGCTTGTCTAGTGTCCTGTTACTGACTTGGGATGGATAAAAGGTTGTTTACGGGACGGAGACGGCTCTGGCATATGTCGCGGAGAACGAGGCGAATGGCTTGACGAATAGCTTCTTGGATGACGGGACGAGAGCAGCACTGGCTTCGCAGACTGGCGGGAGAGAGTATGGGCAGAGGTATGGCCATGATCCAACCTTGACCTCGCCTTGCACGAGAGCCACCAAGACGTGAGTGATGCTGACGGCTTGCAGGGTCCTGGGCTCCAAGATGCAACTCGGAAGCTGGGCCGGCCATTCAGTCGTCATCTGGTCCCTCAAGGCGGCCGTGTGCATGCTGTACCTCAGACTGGCAAACTCGCAGCACCGACAAGGCCGGTCAGCCGCGTTTCTGGGCCTCGCCCTCGTCGCCGTCAGCTGGCTCGGCGCAACGCTGACGCTGCTGCTGAGCTGCCGTCCCCTGACGCGCATGTGGCAGCTCTCCCCGGACCCGGGCCCGTATTGCCAGCCCGCCTCGTCGCCGGCGCTCGTCTGGACATACACGAGCCTCAACGCCGCCACATATCTGTATCTGATTGCGGTGCCGGTGCCGTCCCTGGTGCAGACGGGGTTGCCTGCGAGGCACAAGCTGGTGACGGTTGCACTGTTGGCGTGCGGCTTCTTGGCTGGCTTGGCTGCCGTCAACCGCGCGGTTGCCGTCTCGGTACGGACCCTCTCTCTGCTGTCATGACTTGCTGAGAAGCTGGAGTCTTACTTACCGATGCGTGCACACAGAGCCTGAGGGATCTTCGACTGGCGCGTAAATGGGAGGCGCGCGAGGCATTTGCCGCCCTCGTCACGGCAAACATGGCCATGGTGCTGCTGCCATGCTGGATGAAGGCATCGAACCACGGCCAAGACGATTCGACGACACGGAAATCCAGAGAAGCACTCCCCGACGGCAGAAGAAGCGGAGAGGGAGCAGCATACGCGGTGCAAGACGCAGCAGGCCAAGAGGCCAACTCGGACGCCAAGGGCGGCGGCAGCGAAAAGGGCATCCAGCGGCGCGTCGAGGTCTGCGTCAGGGAAGACGACGACGTGTACCTCGTCAAGAACGGAAACTACACGGGCGTTTGGTCGGGCGACCAGAGCGGGCGGCAGACGCGGAGCAGGTTTTTCGGGGATCACATTCACCAACAGGCATACCCCAGGGCATAGCCGGGGGTGCGGATGGCGTGCCTGCTCTGGTATACAAGGCCTCTGGTTAGGTCCTTTCGAGATTGATGTGCTCGAGAGAAGGGCAGTGGAAAGGAAAAATGTTCAACTCTGACACGTTGGAAAGAGGGGGTGAGGCGTTGCCGTGGTTTCTATGCTTGGCCCTATCGCCTCGTGTATGGAAGCAATTTGGGGAGCCAGTTTCAAAACACGGCTCTTTGCTTATCGTCATTGTGTCGGGCTGTTTAGGGCTTCGCTCCGGCAACGGACAAGCAGAGCAGCCAAAACTCGTTTGCCTCATCTCAATCTCTTGATCCGCCTCGTCTGATCACGTCACAAAGACATTATCATTATCATCGCCATCAACTCGTTCCGCCTGTCCAAGATGCCGCCGCCTCTTCCTCCAGCACCCCCCCATGGGCCCCGGCAGCTGCCTCTTCGACCAGGTAAACACACAGAGCCAGGTAGGCACACAGAGCCCAGCCTTGGAGACGTGGTTGATTGACAGTCGGGGAAGCTGCAGGCACACGCAGTAACAAAGCGGCGAGTGCGTGGTCGGCAACAGGGCGGCCGTTCCACCAGACGATCCAGATCCCGGTGCCGCACAAGCTCCAAGACCTGATGAGGCTGGAGCTGTACCAAGCCTACCCGCACGATCCCTTTTCGACGCTGTGCATGGGCCACTTCCTCGGCCTGGCGAGAAAGTGGCACCAAGACCGCTCCGGGGAGCCCGAGCTGGAGTACGAGCTGGAGCACGAGCTGGCCGCCGCCGCCGCCGCCGACGGCATCAACCCGGCCGACCTTGACCTTGACGGCAACGCAGACGCCGCCGCGGGCCCGGCCGACCAGGCCACGCTGCGAGCCGCCATGGGCGCCGAGGAGTGGCGACGCTGCGACACAGACACGCAGATGCGCCTCGTGGAGCGCGCCGTCAGCACGGTCGAGCACAAGCTGCGCCAGGCCCGCCGCGCCACCATCCTGCGCACCAAGCAGCCCCCGCGCTGCGGCCTCGGGTACCAGGGGGGCGTCCTGCTGTGCGTGCTGTGCGCGGCGGCAGAGGCCGGTAGAGGGCTACACCGGCTGCTGCCGACGATGCGCGACGGCATCATGGCCGGCGAGCACGGGGCTCTCGCGCCCGACGAGGCGGTGCTTGCCGGGGCGCGTCAGCGCTCGGACTCGCTGTTCGAGGCGGGCTGCGGGCACGGGGCCTCGACGGTGACGGGCGGCGACGGCTATGTAGGCGATGGACTGGTGGTCGTGTGCCGCGTCTGCGGCCATCGGCGGCTTCTCGATCTCTGCCGAGACAGCCGTTCGGACCCCTTGCCGCAGCATGGCTGGTCGCGGGATCCTGATGCCGCCTACGTCAGCGTCGGGGGGCTGCATCTCGTCGTCGACGTTTGCGAGAGCATCACCCTCATCAAGTTTCAGTAGGCCAACTCTCGCCCTCTCTACGCGGCTCCCCATGACAGAGGGTCCATGCAAGCTGACACTGCCGCAGATCCACAGTCTTTTCCACAGTCCACGAGCGAGGCAGAATCGGACGGGACCGCCTCGACCCCGTGCGCGCCTCGCTCGCCGACGACATCGGGGCCTTTGAGCCGACCGTGTGCTCGGCCGGGCGACGGGCGTGCGCGTGCCGGCCCTCGGGCTTGCAGTTTTGATCTTGGGGGCCTGCAGGCTGCGGAGACGGCGTCTTTCTGAGGCGCGTCTGCTCTTGCACCGGGGCCTGGCAGTGTGAAGAAGAGGCCGTGGGACGTCGGGTTTGGTGGTTTTGTCATGGGCATGATGGCTTCCTGCTTATATATACCTACCCTTTAGTCGCATTACCCTTAGAAAACGAAGGGTAGAGCGAGACACTTTCCTCTAGTGGAGCGCTTCACGGGAAAAGCTCTCCTCGGCGATTGCTTGAAAATTGTCTCACTCTCACTCAACTCATGGCGGCGGGCCAATGGTAGCTCAACCGCACTGGCAGATGCGCCGCCAACGCGAATAGCAGATCCACGTGCTCAATCACGTGTCGATAAGTCTGACTAGGCGCCCATCACCAGAGGCTTCCTTCCGCCCAACACAAACAAACCTCTGTCTTTTGCATAGCCTACCGCCTCCCCGGGACGCCCAACCGGAAGCTGCAAGGAGCCTAGCTCGTTCATGCCGTGCTCCCATGACCTGCGTGGGTGACGCTACATTGTGAACCGCATGCGACATTACGCCGTTTCTTCACCTCGGATTCATCCATCGTCTCTCGTCATGGTGCCGATAACGCCAAGCTCGTCAGTCCATGCTGCCAATCCACCCGACGCTCGAGTCCGCTGATGCAAACCCCTCAGGCAAACAATGTGTCGCCGAGTCCACGCCGCCACATCGCCTGCCATGCTTTCACATCCCCATGGTCTCTGGCGGTTCTACTCGGCCATCTCGGCTGAAACGAGGGCGGCGGTGACGGCGGCGGTGACGGCGGCCATGGCGGCCCCGCCTGGCTATGGTCCTGCTCCCACCCCCTCGTCTATCAAGCGTAGGCTTCGCCGGCAGGCTTTTCGAGACGCGTGGATACGCGCTGGCCTGCGAGGCTTGGCACCTCTCCAAAGGATCAACCAGGACAGCCTCGTTCCCTCGCGATCCCAAGTCTCCAGTGCGTCGCCGCCCGAGGTGCTGTGTTCATACAACTGGCGGAATCTTGAGGCCGCCCACATCTTTGTCCCTGGTAAGAGTCACCGATGCCTCGTCTCGGTATAAACTTAAACAATGTCAAGGGACACCCCCGACTTGGAGAAACATTCGCCTGCCAGTCACCCTCCCCAAGGATAAGGGCGTCTTTTTCATCGACCAAAACGCCGGCCGGGCCCCCAAACAGCCCTTGGAGCCGCTCTTCCGGGCCGCCGCCTCCACAAACCCCGACTTGCGCTTCAACGACATAGACGTCGTGTCAGACCGGAGCAGCCTGCGGCACCTGCTCGATTTCTGCGCCGCCCGGGCACAGGAAGCCTTTCGTCTCAAGCTTACCTTGGTCCACGAGTCGCTGCTCATCGAGCGTTGCGGAAAGAACGCTCGCGAGCGTGCTAGCCCAAGGTTGCGCGACACTGGCTGGGGCCACAACTTTGAGATGTATTGCACCACCTACCCTTCCCACATGCACGACAGTTCGGGACATCACCGGGTTCTGCTCTACCCGATTGGGCATCTGCGCTGTGCCGTGCGGTTCGAGGTTGATGCGTGCTACAAGAAACCGGGCAGCGCCGACACAGGGGCAGAGGTCGTCGTCCCGCAAAAAAACAAACGACCGGCGATTATATGCAATCCCGAGAGCACAAGCACAAGCACCCAAGTAACGAGTGTCCCCTGCACCCCCGACGCAGTCATACCTCAGTCGGCAACAGCAGAGATCAAGACGGCAGTCCAGCCCAAGGGCCCAGGCACCTACCTCCAGCAGCTCTGGCTCGGCCGAACACCGTGGCTCATCGTCGGCCGCCACCGTCAGGGCAAATTCAGAGATATTGAAATCACAAACGTCGCCGCAGAGTTTGCAGAATGGGAGAAGAGGCAGCAGGGCGCCCTGCAGAAGCTCGTCACGATCCTGGAGATGCTCAGGCAGGCCGTCAGGCAGGCCGTCACGAGGAACGGGGCCAGCACGTGCGTTGTGATCTGTGAGCGCCAATCGAAGCCGCGCGAGATCAAAATTTTTGCCATCAGAAAGGATCGTAAGGCGCTGCCCGACGATTTGATCGCCAGGTTTTGGACGTGACTGAACTGCAAATGGAAAACCTTTTCATTGCCCCTTTCGACGAGCATTGCCGGGCTAAGAGGCAAGCTTCGTGTGGTTTGGAGAAGCTTCATCGCAACCAGGGCTCGGAGGGGGATTGGCGAGAGACAAGTCCGTCACCTTGCAATGCTACCGACCTTGCAATGCTACCGGCAAGATTCCGGGGTGCAGCATCTCTTGGATCCGAGTGCAGGATGAAGCGCAGTCGACAAATGCCCAGCATGACGTATGTACATATGTATGTACAGCCGTCCCATGGCAAGAATCGTTAGCCTGTTTCGAGTCGGGAGCCGGCTGCAGTGCAACCGCAACGACAGGCTACCTAGTGCCATGACAGGCTTGTCAGAAGATATACTACGTATGTATGTACGGGTACTACGGATATGCAGAGCACAATGGGTTAGCCGCAGCTCGTCCGGTTTCAAGTCGGTGCTGGCACGGCGACGTGGTTGGCCGACAAGATGAGGGTCCCGTTGGGGGAGCAGCATACGGGGGGCCACCCTAGCCGGACTGTGTCTTGTACCCTAACCGGACTGTGTTTAGTCCCCTTTTGGCCCCAGGACCAGACCGTCAGCCAATAGACGGCAGGGACTTCAATTTCCCCATAAATTCACAATGTACTCTACGTACCTCACGTCGTCCATACGACTAGGCTAGTCTCTTCGTAGCAGTTAATGCCGCAACACTAAAAGAACACCGCAACACGATTTTCTCACCGCGACGCCGCCCGCCAAAACGATGCTTAAGCCGCCCCCAGCCGACTTTAGACCCTTTAAGACCTATAATAAAGCCCTTACGGCTCTTTAGGACTATGCAAAGACTTAGGGCTACGCAATTGTGCGCCGCCGGGCGAGCAACTACTTAAATAGAGTACCCCGTCGCTACGATATTACTTACGCCTATGGCGGCCGCGCTTATAAAAACGAATCCGCCGGACTTCGATAATCGGGCATAAGGAAGACTCAATGCCCTTTCCGCCTTAAGGTCGTATAGCGCCGCCTTTTCGGTGACCTTTAGAGCGTTAAAGGCATCTAAAGCGACTATAACCACCCCCCTTTTAGCGCTATTGCTTTCCCCGAGCTAAGGAGGCTTAACGATGCCTAGGTCGAAGAAATCGACGTTCTAACTCGCGATGCTAGCCTCTCTTCTCGGTTAATCTATCTTTCCCTTATCGCTTAAGGTAACAGGGTTATTACTACCGAAAAAGACGTCGAGAACGTTCGTATACGGCTTTAGATTAAAAAACATAATGCTAGGACCTCGCTTTAAGCCCTTATCGTAAGGCTCGACGAAGAGGGCATATAATACTACGAAAAACTCGTCGATAACGAATTCGAGCGTTAAATTATGCTCCTCGACGTGAACTTTAAGTTCTAGAGTAAGAGCTATATGCTCTTAATGTTTAACGTTACGTATAACACAAATCGATTTAGCTTAAAGCTTCTCGAGATAAATAGTATTACCTACCGCGGCATAACCTTCCCTATTGCCTATAGCCTCTCCCCTAACGAGTTAGGAGAGGCCTTTAAGTAGTGCCTCGGCTACTTAAAGGGATAGTTAGTCGAATTCGCCCTTTAAAAAGGATTTAACAACGACTTCTTTTTCCCGCTTGTTATTATTACCGATTTTAATACTGCTAAGCGTATAGGGATAACTTTAATCTTCCCTAATACTTAAATATAGATTTATATATAGCATATCGCGAAGAACGTGCTAAAAGCAGTTAAGGAGCGCTAGGACGGCCCTTTTAAGGAAAGATAGGTTAAAATTACCGTCGAGTAGCTTTTTAAGCAGCCCGAAGGCTTAAGTCAACCTCTAATAGCTGCTAAATACCAGCCTAAGGACTTTCTTAAGGCCTAGCGCAGCCTCCTTTATATACTAACGGAAGAGATCTTTAACTAGCGCTAGGGAGTTTTATAGACCGACTTTTCTATACAACCTTCCCTTATTTCCTACCTACGGAATATATATATTCCGCTTCGACTTTAATAGGCAACTGCTTACATAAAGAAATATCGCAATTACGGTTATATAACGTCTTCGCCTTATAAATCTCTTTACGCAAGCGTTTAAAGCTTTATTCGCAATAGCAACGCTAACCTCTCGTAGCTCTATAGTGCGCTTGCCCTCTAACGGGAGACTTTAAAGTTACGGTTCAATGCAAAAGCCGAGAGGGAGTTACTACGCTAGCGAGACCGATTTCGGACGACATTATATAAGGATATAGTGCAAAAGGTGTCCTACAAAAGTCTCGAGCTTATCTATAAGTAGACTCTACTTACGCGAGGCTACCGTCTTTACCTAGGCGAGAGGCCGCTTCCGCAGTATATATATAGCTTCGTTGCTTAGTATAGGCTGCCTTATTAGCATATAATATCGAATTTCCTTTAACTACGCGTTGCTAGGCAAAAAAGGGAGGTTATTATTACGGCGCCGCTGCCTCTTTCCTTTTAGGATAGCTACTAGCTCCTACGCTTCGATTTAGTAAAGGCATATTTATTAGCATCGCGAAAAGTGTTATTTTAGACTAATAATCCCTTTCTAAGCAGAAACCGACCCCTACTAGCGAATCCGCGATCCTACGATTATACCTCGGCGGCGGCGGCTATAGAATAATCCCGCTCCCGCTCCCGCTCCTACTCCCGCAGCCGCCTCGCTAGCTTCGTTAAGGCTAAAGGCGCTAATAAAGGCTCTAAGACTATTACAGCGAGGAAGAAGGCGCGGCCGCGGAGCTATAGCTATTGCGGACTTAATAAGGGAAATAATAGTTAAGGTGCTATAATAGTAGCTTAGGCTGCCTGCCGCGACGCCCTTATAGTAGCAGCTTAAGCTGCCGGCCGCGATGCCTAGGTTATAATAGCAGCAGCAGTAGTAGCTTAGGCAGTAGCAGCTTATACTGCCGGCCGCAATGCCTAGGTTATAATAGTAGCAGCAGCAGCAGCTTAGGTAGCAGCAGCAGTAGCTTAAGCAGTAGTAGCTTATACTACCGGCCGCGCCGCCTAGGATTATTATCTAACAACCTATAATCTTCTAACAACCTATGCTACCGCCTATACGCACGCAGCTATATAGCTTCCGATTAAACACAGCGCCGCGGCGCCTGCCCTTACGTTAGGAGCAGTAGGAGCCGCTAGCAGCCGGCCCTAGCGGGCCTTAGCGAGGTTATCGTAAGAGACCTCGTTCTTTCCTTCAGCCGCTACCTTAGGCACCCGCCTCTACGTCGTTTGCTCGGATCCCGACCACGCTGCTAAATCGTATAGGCGGCGAAGCATAAGGTCAACCTAATAGAGTGCCGCTACTATAGTAGCAGGGCTAGGTTCTAGGAGCGGGAGTAGGAGCTATAACACCGTAAGATAAGCCTTATTTCGCGCCTTTCTAGCTATTCTAATATCTTTAATTAATGCACATTCGTTTAAGAAACGCTAGGCTGCGTTAGCCGCCGCCGGGCCAGTCTGCCCGATCTAGCGGTACATTGGTCTTGCTATTACGCTCGGCAAAATTTATATACCTTATGTTCCTGCAGCCTGCCCCTTAGTCCTGCCGAATCGGGACTAAACACAGTCCGGTTAGGGTACAAGACATAGTCCGGCTAGGGTGGCCCGCATACGGGGTCGAGGCGCAGCAGCAAGCAAGCAAGCAGGGCGACGCTCGTCATGTATAGATCAGGACGGCGGCAGTGAGCGTCGTCGTGTGTTTGTTAGTGGTGGCATGATGTTAGGTTTCGCCCGCCATTCGTCGCGAGTTCACGACTGCGGTCTTTCCGGGCCGACGGTTGTCCCGGCGGCTCTCGCGCGCGCCGTTACGCGTGGCCGCGCCCCCCACCCCCAAATTTTTTCCTTCGGGTTCTACGAAGTAGGGGTCTCGAGTAACATTCGGTGAGAGGGACTTGTATGTGTTGAGACGGCAAAGTCACTCTACCAGACTGCGCCACGTTGTCATCAAGCAAACCTCTCGTACAAGGAACTGTTGGGAGGCGCCCCGGTCCGTACCCTCTCACTCCAGGAACCTTCACCTGCACCTGCACGCCAGCTGCACGCCCAAGGCAGCATTTTGGCGAGCTCGCATGCGTGCGGCTGTGACACACACTCACTTCCTCAACCGCCACCCACCCTCACCGAGAGGCGCCTCGTTTTCTCCCCCACCACGCATTGTTCACGACGCATTTTTTTTTTTTCACCTCTGCGTCTGTCCACGTAGGGCGTCCTTCTCTCTTTTTGATTTTAACCAAGCCTCCCCTTCTTCCTTGCCCGTTTTATCGTTTACCGCCTCTGACCTCCACCGCCCAACACAGCCCTCCAAGCTAGACGGGGACCCCTGTCTTCAGTTCGTGTCTTGCCTGCCTGGCCTGCCTGCGCGTCATACGGCCGTTGACTCGGACACGTTCATATTACTTACTCACGCAGACAGAACAGACGGCTCGAGGGAGAGACGGGTTGCCCTCTCGAGACAAGGGCGCCAAACAATCATAGGGGACCGAGAGACGACGGGGCACAGCACCAGCCTTCATCTGCATCCGAAACGTCCTCGCCGCCATGCCTCTTTTCCGCAGCAAAGGCAAAAAGTTCAATGTCGACCCTCCCAAGATGCGCATCGAAAAGGTCGTCGTCGAGCGCCCCCCCGCGCCGAAGCCCAAGCCTACGCCTCGCTCCCGATCCTCGGCCGCCGCCGCCTCCGTCTCGTCGACCTCCTCGCCCGGCGCCTCCCGCCCCTCGCCGAGACTGCCGTCGGCCCGTCGCGACAGCGACTCGCCCCATCCCCCATCGACCGACGAGAAGCGACGGGCGCGCAAGCGCAAGGCCGACGCCGCCGCGTCGAGGCCCTCGCCTGTCAGCGACCACCGCGTCACCTTTGACGAGGACAGCGACAACGAGGACGATGGCTGGATGAGCCTCGATTCCCGCAAGAGGCAGCGCCAGGGCACCGCCGACGGCCGCTTCCTTGACCCCAAACGCAAGCTGCGCAACTCGAGGGCTTTCGAGGGCCGCAACGAGCATCTGCGATTCATCCATGCCGTCCAAGTCGCCTCTCTCGAGGCAAAGTGCGTCCCCGTCATGGGCGCCCAGAAAGAGGACGTGGCAATAGAGCTGCAGTATCCGAGTCTGCAGCCTAGGGAAAGGTACGTGGTCCATACGCTCCTTGTTGCTACCGTCGCCAACCTGGTGTCGCAGGTTCGAGCTCGTATGGGGCAGGGACAAGATCGACGCCGTCGAGGCCAGCATCCGCATCGTCCGCCACGTCGCCGAGACGTATCTCAGCGGCGAGGAAGCGGAGCCTTTTACCAACCCACATAGCGGCTTGATACGGAGGCTGGAAAAGGCATCCAATCGTAACATCCAAGACTTGGCCGGGTTCAAGGCAGCGCTACACGAGTACAACGAGACGCTTCTCGAGCTCATCGAGGACGGCGTCGTCGAACGGAATCTTGATAACATGCATGAGCTGCCCCGCAACCTCGTCGCTTTTATACTCGACCAAATCTATGACCGGACCGTGGCTCCCAAGGTGGAGCTTCTGTCCAAGTATGAAAACGGTACCGACTATGTATACGGCGAGCTGCTGCACCCTTTCGTCTCCAGGATCCTCGTGGAGCAGATGAGCATGACGTCTGACCATGTCTTTGTCGACCTGGGTTCGGGCGTGGGCAACGTCTGCCTGCAGGCGGCCCTCGAGATTGGGTGTGAGAGCTGGGGCTGCGAGATGATGGCAAACGCCTGTAACCTGGCCGAGGCGCAGGCCGACGAGTTTGCCGCAAGATGCATGCTCTGGGGCATCAAGCCGGGCAAGGTGCATCTCGAGCGGGGAGACTTTCGCAAGAACGCGACCATCCACGAGGCGCTTAAGCGGGCCGACGTGGTGCTGGTCAACAACAAGGCCTTTACCTCGCAGCTCAACGACGACCTGGTGCGCATGTTCCTCGACCTCAAGCCCGGGTGCAAGATCGTCTCGCTGAGATCCTTCGCCGCCGAGTTCAAGAGCAACCACAATATCAACGATGTCGCGAGCACCATTCTCGACGTGGAGGAATGCGTATATCCCGAGGGATATGTGAGCTGGACCAACGCGGGCGGGCCATATTTCATCTCGACGCGCAAGTAGGCTTGGGAAGGTGGACCTCGTCAGCATCGTGCATGTTTGGATTGAAACAGCCATCATGACCGACCATGACAATAGGGTTAGCGTTCAGGGACATACCAATTGAATGCAAGTTGCATTCGCGTGCCTTTTTTTGCACGTCATGGCTCCGAATCCTCAGCGGCTTTTTTCCAAGTGCGGTTCATTTGCGAGGTTCATGGCATCAGCCTCTTGGCCCATGCGCTTCATCCACCTGTCGACGAGCTCCTTGTTTTCCTTCTTGACCCTATCTCGTTCCCTTTCCACCATGGACAGTTGCAGGTTCAAGGCGATGTGCTCGTCCTGGACTTGCTGCGGTCCGAGAGTAAGCAGAGGCGCACAGAGTAGCGGGGCGGCGTGGTCCCGCGGGGCGGACGGTACCTCGAGCAGCTTGCGCTTCTCTTTCAGTTCGTGCTCGCGGTCCTTGACCCGAAAAGTGAGCGCCGTGCGATCGGCGGTGAGGTCCTTGACAGCCCGGGCGTCCTCCTTTGTCTTTGCCCGCAGCCTGCCGAGTTCCTCGTCTGCGGTGCGGAGCCGGGACTCGGTCACGCCCTTGGCCCGTAGCGACTCGGCAAGGTCGAGGCGGAGCTGTGCGATGCCTGCATCGCCCGAGGATGCATCGCCGGGCCGGGCCGGGACTGGGTTCTTGGATGTGCTCGCGGTCGGGGGTCGAGATTGCAACGCTGCCTTTTCAGCCTCGAGCGCCGAGATGCGATCAGCCATTTGCGAGCCTATTAGCTTGTGAGTGGGAGCAGAAGTTGGCGGCGAGGGGAAAGGGGTCCGGACAAGCCTGGACAAGCTCCATGTTGACGGGGTTGTTCAGCTCGGCATCCTTGATGGAGGAGAGGTATTCATCCCTCCAGTCTGGCATGGTGGGCGGAGTAGACGAGAGGTCCGCGGTCGCTGTTGATGATTCTGGTCTTTGATATATAGTGGACGCGTGAATATATGGCATGGGACTGTTTGTGACACGCATTAGCCCTCGCAGCGTCCGGGCCGGTGCGACTTGACGTCTTGAGAACGAAGCGATGCCATCAGCAAACATCGATGGGTACCTAGTCTGGTAGCACCTAGCATGCCCATCATTACTAAGCCGAAGAATGGCCCCCGCATGCCTGCCGGAGCTTCATCCTTTATCTGTTGACACATCGTCACCAAGCGCCAATCGAAGCTCCAGACACGACGAGGCCTGCCCATCGACACGAGCCGCACACGCCCATCATGAAATGACTCGCGCCTCGAGAATGGACGCCCTGCACGCGAGAGCCGATTGGGAGAGCGTTGGGGACAAGTGGTTTCGCAAGACGCAGCAGTACACGGCCGTCTTTGACCAAGACTTGGACCTCGACAACTATTTCGTGGCCGGAGCTCCTTATGCCGGAGCTCTAGGTATGTGTGTACCGCCTTTCCCAACTCTACTGCAAAGAAGTCGAGATATAATGAGCAGCGCAAGGGTCACGACGACTGACACGTCATAGCATTATGGCGCGACGACACCAAGCTCCAGGCCCACCAACCCGGCATATCCTCCAAGCCGTCCATTGACCTTTACAGCCTTGCGGGAAAGAAGCTGCGCAGCATTCCGTGGGACAAGACGGTCATCAAGGGACTCGGCTGGTCCGAGCAAGAGTCGTTGCTTGTCGTGACGGCCGACGGCAACGTCCGCTGCTACGATCTCCAGGGAGACTTTAGCAACTTTTCCCTCGGCCATGGCGCCGACAACTATGGCGTCGAATCCTGCCGGTACGCCTGACGCGTCTCACCAACCCCGGATCATTTCGCTCACCATTCGCAGGTTCTACGACAACGGAATGGTGGCCCTCTTGGGCAACAACTCGCTCGTCACCGTCTCGTCGTATGCCGAGCCCCGACCCAAGCTGCTGGCGCCGTGTCCCGGGGGCGAAATCCACTCGTGGGCCATCATCTCGCCCCACCACACCCTGTCCCGGTCCGTCGAGGTGCTGCTGAGCGTCGGCTCGACCGTCCACGTTGCCGATGCCACGGACTGCGAAGACCGTCTACTCGACATTGGGCCCTTTAGCCACATCAGCGTCTCGCCCGACGGCCGATACGTGAACCTGTACGGGACAAACGGCAAGGCCCACGTCATCTCCAGCGACTTTCAGGACAAGATATTCGAGCACGACGCCGACTCGCAGACGCCGCCCAAATACGTGGAATGGTGCGGCAGCGACGCCCTCATTGCCTGGGAGGACGAGGTGCATATTATTGGACCAGGGGACCAGTCCTCGACCTTCATCTACGAGAGCACCCGAGTCCACGTCATTTCCGGTACCCGCGGCCCGTGCGTGCTGGTCGGCTGATGGCATTGCTGATTCTCTGCAGAGTATGACGGTGCTCGTCTCATCACAAACGACTTTTGCGAGTTTGTCGAGAGGGTGCCGAGCGATACCCTCGAGGTGCTCGGCCACGCCTCGGAATCTTCGCCCGCGTCCATCCTGCTCGATGCCGTCGGCCAGTTGGAGCTGGAGTCGCCCAAGGCGGACGATTATATCCACCTTATCCGGCCCAACCTAACCGAGGCGGTCGACACGTGCGTCAACGCCGCTGGCCGGGAGTTTGACACGCGGTGGCAGAAGAAACTGCTCAAGGCTGCCTCGTTTGGCAAGTCGGTGCTCGACATTTACAACAGCGACGAGTTTGTCGACATGTGCGAGACGTTGCGGGTGCTGAATGCGGTGCGCGACTACGAGATTGGCATCCCCCTGTCGTACGAGCAGTATCACCGCCTGACGCCCGAGCGGCTGATACGGCGCCTGCTCAACCGCCACGACTACCTGCTGGCGCTCAAGATTGCCGGGTACCTCAAGCTCCCCTCGGACCGCATCTACGTGCACTGGGCGTCCACCAAGGTTCGCGTCGGCGCCGAGGACGAGGACACCATTTGCCGATTGGTGGTCGAGAGGCTCTCGGGCAAACCCGGCATCTCTTTCGAGGAGATTGCGCGGGCGGCGTATCACGAGGGCCGCGCCCGTCTGGCCACGGAGCTCCTCAACCACGAGCCGCGCGGTGGGCGGCAGGTGCCTCTGCTCCTAGACATGGAAGAAGACGAGCTCGCACTGGACAAGGCCATTGAGAGCGGAGACACGGATCTCATCCTCGTCGTGCTGATGCAGCTCAAGAAGAAGCTGCCTCTAGCGGCATTTTTCCGCGTCATCAACGCGCGGCCGACGGCGACGGCCATGGTGGAGGCGGCGGCCATGAGGGAGGGCGACCATGCGCTGCTCAAAGACCTGTATTACCAAGACGACCGACGAGCGGACGGGGCCAACGTTTTCATCCGGGAATCGCTCCGGCAGCCGGACGCGCGGACGGCGTCGGACAAGCTCGCACTGGCAGCCAAGCTCCTGGCCGACTCCAAGGAGACGGCATTTGAGCTCCATGCGCTCAAGGAGACGACGGCCTTGCTCCGGATGCAGGAGTCGCTCGGGCGCGACCTGTCGGATACGTTTACGGGACTCAGCGTCAACGAGACCATGTTCAAGTTGATACGGCTGGGATTCAACAGCCACGCCAAGAAGGTGCAGAGCGAATTCAAGATGCCGGACAAGGTGGCGTGGTGGATCCGGTAGGTTCATCTGAGGGGGCGGTGAAAGCGTCGATTTGGTCCAACGCTTACGTTTGCCTGCCTGCAGTCTCCGGGCGCTGGTGGCGAAGCGCGAATGGAGCGAGATTGAGGAGATGGCCAAGGCCAAGAAGAGCCCGATTGGGTGGGAGGTGAGTCGTGGGCTTCTCCGTGTACGCGCGGGACTGCAGCTGACTGCGCGCACTAGCCATTCTTCAACCTGACGCTGCAGGCGGGCAACCCGCGGCTGGCGGCCGTCTTCATCCCCAAGTGCTCGGGCTTGGTGGCCGGAGAGACGATTACCATGTACGAAAAGTGCGGGATGCAGACCAAGGCAGCGGAGGAGGCGGTGCGTCTCAAGGACGCCGAAGCGTGGCAGAGGCTGCTGGAGGCGGCGGGGAGAGGGTCGCAGGAGGGGCGAGAGATTGAGAGGCTGGGGAGCGCCGTGTTTAAGAAGCAATGAGTGGCTGCTTGCTTGCTATACCTGAAGACGGCGGCTTCTCGAGACGGGCAGGCGCACGGATACTACGACGGAAGCCGCGATGAAGGAAGCGCTACGCCAGGGGGGTCCATGCATGACGATGCATCATCTCGACGGAGCGCATACTACATTCTGGGAATGTGACACGGCATGTGCCTCGTGCCTCGCATCGATCGGGCGGGACCACGGCGGTGGGCATGCAGGGCTTGGATGCCTCGTCTCTCATCCGGAGTTTGACGTGTACCGTTGAGAGCCGGGTTTGGTGCGGCTCATGACCAACAGGAAGCCACAAGAAGAGAGGAAAATGAATGTCTATACGGAGTACTCGGTACTCGCAGGCCGCATGCGTGTGTGTGGCCTTGACCTAGATGGTTGCGGGCTGACGGCATTGCAGATTCAAGTTTGCGACATGGTTGTAACGCCGCCTGGCCTACGAGTTACCACGAGTCGAATCTGATGGTTTCTCTCGCCTCAAACCCCCAATCTCCTGGTCGAGGAACTCCTGGTCGAGGAACTGGTCGAGAAAGCCGAGAAAGCGCGATTACTACATGGGCGCACTTTTTCCTGTTTCTATACGCTCGAAAGTCGGATTGGGAGACGAGACATGGGGCCACGCCAAACTCCATGGCCAACAGACGACCCGCCTGAGTGGTCTCAAACCGGCCAACGGATGGGATGGCGCGGTAGGGCTTAGACTACTACTCCGTATAGTACTCGTGGCCGTGAGTAGTACTATTCCAGGCTGGTGGCACGGCGGTTGATGCCCGTCAAGGGTCGACACGTTACAGTTGCATTGCAGATGGATTGGCCGTCTTTATTAAAGTTGAGTTGCGTGTCCAAGGGTCGGGGTCCCTCGGTGGTGCCTGCCGACGATTTTCTCGTCAACTGGAGAAGCATTGTCTAACAGGGTGACGAATTACAGCAACGTGTACAAAAACGGGCACGGATGGGGTTTCTTCCCGGCGGGAGCAGGTGGCGCCGGATGCCGCTCACGGCGGCGGCCGGGGTGGCGGCCAGGCTGCCGTCGAGCGCGACGTTCGGTGAGTGCGGCGGCGGCGGCGACGGCGATTGCAAAGGCGGTGACGTCGCAGCTGTTCAACTCGGAGTCGACGGCAGGGTTCAAGGTCATCCGCCGCTACAACACCGTCACTTTTACTCCGATCCGGGGGATTCCACCACCGTGAGTGACCTCGGTCAAGGCGGCCGGGACGGACAGGCTTTTCAGTGGGTGGAAAAGGCTGCTTTATCAATGCTTTTTGCCTGCACGCACGTGTCGAGCACGTCGTCGAGTCTTGGGCGGATGGGCTGAACGCTGAACGCAGAGCTGAGAATAGCGTGCAAGTGCGGAAGCTCGGCTGATAGAAGAAGCATGTTTGAAAAGACGAAAATAAAGACGACAGAACATGGCATCTGAGCCAGTGTCTGACATGGGCGGAACGAGCTAGCGACAGCTGCCTCTGCCGTGCCATTTTTTTCTTCTTGGCCTCCTCTTCCAACCTTTTTAATAGCAACGCGTCCGCTGACAGGTGGGCGTGGTTGGGCCTCGTCTGTGTGTGGTGTGCGAGGCGAGACCAGCCGTGTCTGTGCACCTTCGGCCCAGTCCAAGGCCTATAAGCCCACCTAGAGGCAGCTAGCTGGTCATCTGCTCGCCTCCATTCTATACTATCTCTAGCAGCGATGCAGCAGCAGCGGCGGATCCATCCACTTCTAGAAACATGCACGGATGAATGTACAGTACGAACACGCACAGTACATAGGTAGACTGTTTTACTCGACCCCCCACCCAGAATCGTGCCATTCTCTACTGCCGCTTCTTCTGCTGCTTCTTCTTCTTCTTATCACCTGTTTGCTCTCCCACACCCCCCCGGGTTGCCAAAATCGCCGCCGGCTGCGTCCGCCCATGGTCCATCAAAGCCGAACCGTTCGTCGCCCGAGATGATTATAATCAAAGAAAAAAAGCCACTTTGTTAAACACCACCAACCACCAAACCTCATTTTGCCTCGTCAACGGAGTACATACTTCGTACCTACCCGTCCATATAGACGTTGGACCCCTTTTCTCCTGCCTCTCTGCATCCTCGTCCTCATCCTCCATCTTCCGTCCCTTGCTGCTTTTCCCCGTACCCACCGCGGTCCGTTGCCTTTTCCTTTCCCACTCTCCGACCCTTTTTTTTCTTCCACAACTTGCCTGCCTACTAGTAGTACTACCTTGTAGTCGTTTGTACCCTTGGAGAGGGGAGCTTTGTTTCTCCGCTTGCTCACCGTTTCTCTCCTTCTCACTCTCACCCTCATCACTCTCACCCCTCCCAGTTTCTCATTCTCATATTCCTCTCATTCCCAGTCTCTCTCTCCACCTCGCTCCTGCTTGCTTGCTCCAGTCGCCCATCTCGCCTTCAAAGTTTCCCCCCCCCTCCTCGTCGTCTCCTGCTGCCTCGCACGCAGGTCGTCGTGGCCAAACAACGTCAGACATTGTCGTTTTTCCCCATTACTCCCTGTCCTCCTCTCTCGGCTAGCGCGACAGATTGCGCAACCACCCCCCCTTTCCATCTCCAAATGTTTACCCAACCCGTCTCGTCGCCTCCGCCAGGCCCTCAGTCCGCCACGGCTGTCACCACGTCGCGCCCCAGCCGCCTGCGTGGCCTGAGCTACTTGCGCAACTACACGCATAATCACCTGCTGTCGCGCGACACCCACCACTCGGCTGCTTCCCCGGCTCGCTCCCCGCACAGCCTCACCCGATCCGCCAGCTACACGCTCGCCTCGACGGCCGCCCACGCTTCCAACAGACTGACGCTCATCAATTCCACCCCCGACGCCCCAGTCCGTGTCAGGGCCCCGCCCATGCGAGCCTCGTCGGGCAGCCCCCCGGACTCTATCCCCGAGACGGCCGCCGTCGTCGCACACCCTTTCGACGCATCCTCGCCGCCCCCGCAGCCGCAGCAGCCGCAGCAGCCGCACCTCGCCCCCATGGCCAGGGCAGCCGCCTCGGCCGGCGACTCTGCCGCCGCCGCCTCCTCGGCCGGCCCCGACACGGCGCCCTCGATCCGCTTCTCGGCCTACTACGACCCGCGATCCACGCGAGCATCGCTTTCCTTCGGCCCCGTCTCCCGCACTCTTGCCGCCGGCTCAGACGTCATCCGCGTCGGCCGCTACTCGGAGCGCGATGGCCAGGCCGCCGCCGCCATGTCGGGCAGCCAGCCCTCGGCCGCCCCCGTCGGCTTCAAGAGCAAAGTGGTGAGCCGTCGCCATTGCGAGTTTTGGTGCGAGGACGGCAAGTGGTACATTCGAGACGTCAAGAGCTCTTCCGGCACCTTTCTCAACCATATCCGCCTCAGCCCACCTTCCCAGGAGAGTAAGGCTTACCCTGTCAACGACGGCGACATCGTCCAGCTCGGCATCGACTTCAAGGGCGGCGAGGAGATGATTTTTCGCTGCGTCAAGATGAGGCTCGAGCTAAACCGCGGATGGCAGAACAAGCTCAACACCTTCAAGTGAGTCGCCTTGCCACATGGGAACCCCCACGTTCCATTTTCCATCCCCGCCACTGACCGCCCTCGGCCCTCCAGCGTCGCCGCTCACAAGCGCTTGCGTACCATGGCCTCCAACGGTGCAGCTTCGGCCCTGTCAAACTCAAACTCCCAAGATTGCTCCATCTGCCTAAACTCGATTGCGGTTTGTCTACCCGAGTCGCGCCCTCCCCACTCCACCTCTCCACCTCATTCACGTCCGGGTGACTGACTTGCATGTCCTTTAGCCGTGCCAGTCGCTTTTCGTGGCCCCGTGCTCGCACACGTGGCATTTCAAGTGCGTGCGGTCGCTGCTCACGTCGCCGCAATATCCGATATTCGTCTGCCCCAACTGCCGAGCCGGAGCTGACCTCGAGGCCGACGTCGACGAGCCCTCGGATGAGTGGCAGCAGCTCAAAGAGGAGGGTGACCAAGAGGAGGACGTCGAGGAAACAAAAGAGGAGCCTTCAGACGGTCAATCAGACGCCCAGTCGCCCGCGTCGGCGCCAGAGCCCGCAGACGTCACCGTCCAGGATGCCGATGCCGGCGACGTGACGGTGGCCGTCGGCACGTCCGAAAGCCCCGGCTCTCGGCCGCCTTTGCACCACGCGGCTACGGAGCCTCTGCCCATCAGGACCCCAGCCTCTGGCGCCGGCAGGGTCGGCCGCCTGCGGGAGAATGCACCACCGTTGCTAGGGGCCAACGGGGAGGGCCTGGTGACGCCTAGGAACAATGCCGGTCCGTGGGTGTTTGACGGCAGTGCAGGAAGGCGGGCGGTGGATGCGACTACAGAAATGCGAAGCCTCGACGCGGCAGCCGACATGGGCGCCACCGGTCACAATCCAAGCGACGACTCGTCCTAATCTATACGACCAAGACCGTCAAGGGAGGAAAAAAAAATCCTTTATTACTTCCATCTTTTCGCATGGTGGCCGCCAAAGCCGGCAAGGCGGAGACGCTATGCGAGCAGAATGTACATTCGCAGGGGGTCGCCGCCTTTTCTTGGTCGTGTTGCCCGGACAGATGGCTTCACAGGCGCACGGAGTTGTGAGATTGTTGTTGAGCCGATCGTCAGTCTCTGGGCAGCGGATCGCGCTGGGGAGACATGATTCATTCATTCTGGCATGGCGGACGGGATTCGGCAAAAGGCTCTTCTCCATTCATACTTGATCGGGACCCCCCCTTTCCTGCTCGGTAGGCAGCGGCGGAGTACTTGCGTATATGGCTTTACACACTTGGCGGCCATCATCTTGTAGAGCATAGCAGCGGCCGACGCGGTGGACGGACGGGGCGGACGGGCTTGATGGACTCTGTGATTTTCTGTGGCTGGGTGAGCGTTGCAACAGTGTCTGAGCAGGGACATAATCGAAAGATCGGCTGCTCCAAGATAAAGGAATGCTCAACGCCGCACGTTGCCCGAGTGTCGCCCAGTGCGAGTGGAATTCCACTGGTTCCTCTCTGATGTCATGCATGGTTGCCCGCCTCGGCGCCGCAATAATCCGATACGACGCATCGCGGAAGCTCGTCGGCAAGAGGTTGGCCCGATGACTAATGTAATTATTTTTCCTGTCGCGAAACCCATCCTTCTGATCTGGCCTTGGACCACCAAGGCGCCGAGCAAAACGTCGCAACTCGCAGTCTCAACATGTTGCGACACGTGAGCACACGGCTACAACCGCTGCGCCGGGGCACGGCCTCGTGCTCGGGTCTGCTGCGGCAGCGGCCCACAAGGCTGTCTCTACCCAGGAGGACCATGGCGACGGTAGCGGTCGAGGGAATACTCAAGGTAAAAGGCTCGCCATCTCTCACTGCGCGGCGCGACTGACGGGGCGGCCCTCACTGTACAGGAACCCACCGAACTCGATCAAGTCACGACGCTGCCCAACGGAATGCGCGTCGCCTCGGAGTCGCTGCCCGGGTCCTTTTCCGGGGTGGGCGTCTACGTCGAGGCCGGGTCGCGGTTCGAGGACGACGGGCTGCGGGGCGTGTCGCACATCATGGACCGGCTGGCCTTCAAGTCGACGTCGCGACACTCGGCCGACGAGATGCTGGAGCGCGTCGAGGCGCTGGGGGGCAACATCCAGTGCGCATCGTCGCGTGAGTCCATGGTGTACCAGGCGGCCACGTTCAACCGCGCCGTGCCCGAGACGGTGGCATTGCTGGCCGACACGATCCGCGACCCGTGCGTCACGTCGGACGAGGTGGCCGAGCAGCTCGAGACGGCGAGGTACGAGATTGCCGAGATCTGGGCAAAGCCCGAGCTCATTCTGCCGGAGCTGCTGCACTCGGCTGCGTTCAAGGACAATACACTTGGGAATCCGCTGCTGTGCCCGGAGGAACGGCTGGCATGTATCGATCGCGGCACTGTCGTCAGGTACCGCGACCTGTTCTATAAACCCGAGCGCATGGTGCTCGCCTTTGCCGGCGTCGAGCACAATGTGGCTGTTGGGCTCGCCAAGCAGTACTTTGGCGGCATGGAGTCAACAACCACGGCGGCGTCTGAAACCAGCGAGAGCTCCGTCTCGTCGTCGTCCTCTTCCTCCACGTCGTCGTCGTCGTCGGCCTCGGCCCAACAACACCAACGGCCAAGGCTCATATCCAAGATTCCCTTCCTCAAGAACTTGGCCACCCCCCGCAACGCCACCGTCCTCAGCACACCCCCTCCGCGGCTCACCATGGAAACCATGGACCAGCCGGCGGCGCGGTACACGGGCGGCTTCCTGGCGCTGGCGCCGCAGACGGCCATGGCGGACCAGACCAAGTTTACGCACATGCACGTGGCGTTTGAGGGCCTGCCCGTGGGATCCGACGATATCTACGCGCTGGCGACGCTGCAGACGCTGCTGGGCGGCGGAGGCTCCTTTTCGGCGGGCGGGCCGGGCAAGGGCATGTACTCGCGGCTGTACACAAACGTGCTCAACCAGCACGGGTGGGTCGAGTCGTGCGTGGCCTTTAACCACTCGTACCTCGACTCGGGCCTGTTTGGCATCTCGGCGTCGTGCCTGCCGGCCCACGCCGTCGACATGCTCGACGCCGTGTGCGACCAGCTGCGGTCTCTGACGCTCGACCGCGGCTACGCGCGCATGAACGACGGCGAGGTGGAGCGGGCCAAGAAGCAGCTGCGCAGCAGCCTGCTCATGAACCTCGAGAGCCGCATGGTGGAGCTCGAGGACCTGGGCCGCTCCGTGCAGGTCCACGGCCGCAAGGTGCCCGTGCGCGACATGTGCCGCCGCATCGAGGCTCTGACGGTGGACGACCTGCGCCGCGTGGCGAGGGCCGTGGTGGGCGGCACCGTCAGGAACCCCGGCGGCGGCAGCGGCGCGCCCACGGTGGTGGTGCAGGAGGCGCATCAGTACGGGCTGGCGAGTCGACCCCTGACGTGGGACCAGATCCAGGATCGCATCTATGCGTTTGGGCTGGGGAGGAAGGGATGAGGCTCGCGCCATCTGCTCCCATCTGCTTATCTGCTTGGTTGGATAGAGGGCTAGGTGATTGTGTACGATAGACGGC
Source organism: Ophiocordyceps sinensis (assembly GCA_012934285.1). Classification (NCBI taxonomy): domain Eukaryota; kingdom Fungi; phylum Ascomycota; class Sordariomycetes; order Hypocreales; family Ophiocordycipitaceae; genus Ophiocordyceps; species Ophiocordyceps sinensis. Next base: position 1,779,785 of record JAAVMX010000007.1, read on the forward strand.
ATGATTCCAAACCACCACCACCATGTTAGCAGTACGTCGAGACGGACCGTGTACAGAGCTAGGCCAGCAAGATGCCCTCGGTATGATATGTATATGTGTGTACCAAGTGTATATATGTGTACCAAGTACATACGCACACATCTAAACCGACACATCTAGCCGACAATGGCCGGCTCCGTCTCCTCAAACGGCCCCGAATTCGACAGCGCGTGGCTACAGCCTGGACCGCACGGCCTCGAGGCGGTACTTGACGTCGCGCAGGGCCTTTGTCGTGGGCCGCCAATCGTCAAACTGGCGCAGCAGCTCATCCGTCTCGGCCCCGAGCTCCGTCTTGACAAAGTCCTCCTCGAGCACGCCGCGCATGATCCAGGGGAGCACGTAGGGGTTCGGCGACGAGGGCAGCCCGTCTCCCGCGCCCGCCTGTGGCCGCATCTGGCAGGGGACGCCGCGGGGCGCCGCCGACGTCTCGAGCGCGTGCGCCACGGCCAGGTCGTAAACGGCGTCGTCGTAGTACAGCCGCGAGTGGCCCTCGCCCGAGTACAGCGACCCGGCCAGCGGCGCCGACAGCTCGCGAATCAGCCCGTGGTCCGAGATGCCCAGGTTGCGCAGCTTGAGCGCGAAGCCGACGAGGTGTGCGATGAAGTCGGGTGCGTGGATGCGTCCGTCGATGAAGACGGCGCGATAGATGTACGGGTGGCTGGCGGGCGAGTAGATGGCCGACTGGGTCGCGTTAGCACGAGCAGCACACTCTTCGGGATAAGGGGACAGGCTAGACACACCTCCATGGGCACCAGCTGGTCGTCGATGCTGCCGATAAAGGTGACGCGTGCGCCGTAGTCGAGGATACGCTTGAGGGCCGTCTCGAAGCGCCGCGAAATGGCGCTCTGCGGGTTGCCAAACTCCCACAGCTCGGCGGCCGAGCCCATGAGGATGCTGGACTTGTAGTCGGGAAAGGGCCCGAGGGCGACGCCCGCCATGGCGCACACGCCAATCTTTGCGTCGGTGATGAGCCCCAGGTCAATGAGCTTCTCGAGCAGCATGACGCTGACGGGCACGCCCTGCGAGTGAGACGCTACGACGATGAGGTCGGCCCGCCGTATGTGGTCGATCCAGTTGAGCATCAGCTTCCACAGGTTGTCGACGCGCTCGCCGATGCGGCCCTCGCCCTCGAGCGCCACCTTTTCAATGTCGCAGTCGGCGCACCCGTGCGCGTCGGCCCACCGCCGGATCGCGTCGGCGCACAGGCTCGCGAACCGTAGCGACGTGCCCGTCGGCTGTCCGATCATCGGTCGCAGGTACGTCGCCGGGATGAGCCCGTGGATGCCAATGGCAATGGCCTTGCGGATCCGAGGCGCCTTGACCCGCAGCACGTGGTTGGCCGCCGGCTGCGACGTGTGTAGCAGAAGGTTTGCGATTTGTCGCAGGATCGACGGGTTCTCCTTCATCTCGTAGGTGCTGGTGAAGCAGGGCAGCACGAGGTTGGGCGGCAGCTTGCTCGCTGCGCCGGTCGCGTCGCCGACGACAAGTTCGCTCGGCGTCTCCGTCTTGGGCGTGGCCGGCGTTGCCTTGAGTTCGGGCTTGGGCTCCGACGCAATGTCCGACGCAGCAGTTGTTGACCCATTCGGCGCAGTTGCCGGCCGAGACTCGGCTACGGTCACTGTCGGCCTTGCTCTCTTGCCTCTGCGCCACGTCGTCTTGCGACTCTGCTTTGCCTTGGGGTCCGCCTTTTGGCTCCTGCTCCTCGACCCCGAGACGTCGCCCTCGGCCATTGGCTGCGGACGGGCCTCGGAGCCCTCTCCCATGACTGCAATCTCCCCAGCCTCTGGGGTCACCACCTCGGTGCCCGCCTTGGGCGATTCCCTCGACCAAAAAGCCCATGTAGAGCCAGCCTTGGGCGCCGGTTCGTGCTGCTGAGATGGCCGAGGAGGCCGAGGCTCAGCAGCAAGCGCCGCATCCGTCATGACTGAATCATCAGCTTCCACATCTGCCATGGCTTCTTCGACCCTTGGCGGTGGATTGGCATCAGTTGAAGACAACCAGAATCCAAACCAGGATGTCGATGCGTACGTCGGGGCGCTTGACGGGGCTGAGGCCGACACGGTAGACGCATTATCAGGCGCAGGCTGCTCGGAAGGGACGGGGATGGGTTGCTTAGGCACCTCGGTATCGGTTTCGGCTGCAGGCGGCGCAGGACTCGCTGTCGGCTCGGCCTCGGCCTCGATGACGGGCGTTCTCGGCCACCAGCCCAGCCAGCTAGACGACTCTACTCTTCTCAACGACGTGGCGGGGTCTTGGGCTGTCGATTCGGTAGCCGACGGAACCCGTGGTTTGGCATCGTTCCCTGCACCTTCTGATGGTGCGGGCTTCCCGTCCCTTTGACCGTTCTTGTCTGTCGTCATGGGGTTCTCTGGTACTCCGGGCAGTGGCGAGGCAGTGCGTGCGCTGAGTAAACTCGAAGCGTCGTCGCCCTTTTTCGACTCGAAGCGACCCAGGTCTGGTGCTCTGGCCGACCTGAGCGTGCCACCCAAGATGTTTTCGCGCGCAATCGACGTCGAGGCCAAGGCTTTGTTTGGTGCTCTTGGCCAGGAACCGTACCAGCTCTTGGCCTTGCGAACCTGTCGCCGCACAGTGCCGAGTCAGCATCCCCAAGCAATCCAGGGAGGGGGTCTTCGGAAGAGAAGAGAGGCAACCCAAGGAAGACGCATACCTGCTTCTCGTTGCTCTTCGCAGACAGGGCGGCGATGCTGCGGTGGGAACGCAGAAGAGGCGGAAGAGGAGGAAGAGGAGTCGGAAGAGGCTGTTGCGGCGGTCCCGAGGCTGTTGCGCCCTGTGACGTAGCGCATTCGCGTGATAAGGCCGTTGTCGGCAGGCTGCAAGAGCCAGCAGTACCGGCAGGGTTTGGCCGCTGTCTCTTTCGGGGAAGCATCACGGCGCGCGTGCAGATGTCTGAAAATCCATCGACGCCGTTGTCTCGACCGCGTCCAGTTACCCGAGCCTTAGTACCGTCCCGCGTGCTGTTTGTTGAGGGAGAGAGGCGTTCAAGGGAGTCTCATGTGACAACCTTGGGAACCTCATCAGCGTGCCGGTCCGCTGGCATCCCCGCTCGTGGCGGCCTTTTCCAGCGCTCGGCCGCCTATAAATATGTACATCGTACTGTAACTCGTATGTATGTACTTCGTACTTCGTACTCCGTACCTAGGTACCTACCTGTACTGTAAACAGCCAAGTAAACAGACAGCCGGCATGGATCAGCTCTTGCCCCGCTTTGGCATGGAACCGGCTTGACGGGCCCGGATCAACTCTTCAGATCCTTCCTTCTCTACCGCCCCGCTCAATCGCTATCGCCTTATCGGCGACGTGGGAAAAAAATTGTGCAAGCAAATAAGCCATCGTCGAGCTAACAAGGCTTTGACGCTCGCTGTTGAACCCGGCTGCACATGGTCGTCATGAGCAACCTGAAGCGAAAAGATGCCCCTGGCGGCCATCCTCCGTCAAAGTCGGCCAAGAAATCAAAGGCAGCCCGGCCGACCAAGACCGATGCGCTCAGCAAAAAAGATGCGAAGCCAGCCGCCTCAAAGGCGCCAAAGGAGGCCGACGAGTCTGACGACAAGCGCCCCAAAGCACCCGTCGTCTCGCTCTTGAAGGATGAAGAACCCGTTTTCCCTCGTGGTGGCGGAAGCGTCCTCACGCCCCTGGAGCAGAAGCAGATTCAGCTCGAGGCCAAGGCGGATGCGTTGCGAGACGACGAGTTCGACGCCGGCGCCAAGGCGCAACAGAAGAAGAAGAGGAAATTGGAATTCAAGAGCGACAAGAAGACGCCCATCACCAAAGACGGTGATGATGCCATTTGGGTGGAGAGTCTAAACTTCAAGGTTCGTGTCCTCGGCGAGCCATCCAACGGACCATGATGGCTCACAAGAAACATAGAAACTCGTCAAGGGGTCTCTCGTCCTCGGCCAAGTCTCTCGGATTAACAACCTCGACATCGAGGTTGCTCTTCCGTACAATCTCACGGGCTATGTCCCAATTGTTGCCGTCTCGGACCAGTTGACCGGCAGACTAGAAAGGGGAGCTGCCGAAATAGATGACGATTCAGAAGACGACTCCGACAACGAGAGCGACGTCGATCTCAAGTCCATATTCACCGTTGGTCAATACCTGAGAGTCCACGTCGTCTCTACCCTGGACGAATCTGTCGTCGGCAAGGGGAGGCGGAAAATCGAGCTCTCTCTGCGTCCAGCCGAAGCCAACTCCGGCCTAGGCAAGGACGACGTGACGCACTTCTGCACCGTCATGGCCTCCGTGGTCAGCGTCGAGGACCGTGGCTATGTCATGGACATGGGCATTCCTGACTTGCGAGCTTTTCTCCCCACCAGCGAGATCAACCCAACCATCGACCACGAGCGACTCCAGCCTGGCGCCGTCTTCCTCTGTCACGTCGCCGGCAAGGGCTCCAACGGCCGGGTTGCCCAGCTGTCTCTGTTGCAGGAGAAGCTAGGCAGCACGAGGCACATTCCCTCAGAGGCGACGACAATTAGCACCTATCTGCCCGGTACCACCGTCAGTGTCTTGGTCACCAACGTCGACCGGAGGGGCCTCGCTGGAAAAGTCATGGGCCATCTCGACGTCACGGCAGATCTGATCCATTCCGGCGTTGGGCCCGACGGCACGGACTTGGAGTCGACTTACAAGATTGGAGCCAAACTCAAGGCCCGCATCATCTGCAACTTTCCTACTGCCAAAGACCCCAAGCTGGGCATCTCTTTGCTGCCTCACGTCACGTCTTTGACCAGGAAGCACATAGAGACGGATGCCAACAAGCTCCCCACCGCCGTGCTGCCTGTCTCCTCCCTCGTCGAGAAATGCACCGTCCGCCACGTGGAAGCCGAAATTGGCCTCTTCGTGGACACTGGCGTCGCCGGCCTCATTGGCTTTGTACACATTTCGCGTGTCAAGGATGGCAAAGTCGACGCTTTGTATGAGTCCAGCGGGCCCTACCAGCTCGGATCAGTCCATCAAGGCCGCGTCGTTGGCTACAGCGAGCTTGACGGCCTCTTCCACATATCGTTCCAGAAAACCATCCTCGAGCAGCAGTACATCCGCCTGGAGGATGTACCAATCGGAGGAGTGGTAGACTGCGAGATCGAGAAGCTCGTCATTAACGAGGAAGGAGTGAGCGGATTGATTGTCAAGGTCGCCGAGGGAATAACTGGACTTGTGCCCGAGCGTCACATGTCCGATGTTCAACTGCAGCATCCCGAAAAGAAGTTTCGCCCAGGCATGAAGGTCAAGGCCCGGGTTCTCTCCATGAATCTCTCCAGGAAGCGGATGCGACTCACTCTCAAGAAGACTCTAGTCAATTCCGAAGCTCCCGTTATCAAGTCTTATGACGAGGTCAGCGTCGGCATGCATGTCCCCGGCACCATCATCAAGTTGCAGCAGAATGGCGCTCACATTCAATTCTACGGCTCCCTCCGAGGCTTTCTCCCCGTCTCGGAGATGAGCGAGGCCTACATTCGTGAGCCGTCGGAGCATTTCCGCGTGGGTCAAGTCGTCAGCGTTCACGTTCTCGACGTTGATCCCGAGAAGCGAAGGTTGATTGTGTCGTGCAAAGACCCTTCCGCCTTTGGCTTGGACAAGCAGAGTGCCCTAAAGAGCCTGCAGCTCGGCGAGCTCGTGTCTGCCAAGGTCACACAGAAAACCGAGGATCAGGTTTTTGTCGAGCTCGAGGGCAGCCAGCTCAAGGCCATCCTGCCAGTGGGGCACCTCACCGACAAGTCGGCGTCCAAGAACAACTTCGCCCTCAAACGCATCTCCACAGGACAGACGCTGTCGGATTTGATGGTGATTGACAAGAACGAGAACCGGAGAGCCATCATCCTCACCCACAAACCGAGCCTTATCCAAGCATCCAAAGACGGAAAGCTCATCTCCAACTTTGATCATGTCAGGATGGATGCCGTGCTTCCGGCCTTTGTGAGGAACATAACGCCAACTGCCGTCTTTGTCCAGTTTGCTGGGAATCTGAATGCTCTCCTGCCCAAGTCCCGTCTGCCCGCCGAGGCTCAGTCCCAGCCAGACTTTGGCATGCAGAGGTACGACTCAATCGAGGTCAGGGTGATTTCTATTATCCCGGACCTACAGCGCATCGCCGTCGCTCCGTCCTCGGCTAGCTCTGAAGAAGCCGACAAGTCCAAGGGTGGCAAATCAGTCGGCAAGGATCCGGCACCGGCAGACGGCTTGACTACGGGAAGCGTGGTCAGGGCCAAGATCACATCGGTCAAGCAGACGCAGCTCAACGTGCAGCTCGTCGGCAACGAGGCACATGGGCGAATCGATGTCTCCCAGGTATTTGACAGCTGGGATGGCATCGCCGATCCCAAGAATCCCCTCGGCGCGTTTCACAAGAAGCAGCAGTTGAGAGTCAAAGTCATTGGGATTCATAACGCAAAGGACCACCGCTTCCTGCCCATATCCCACAGGTCGGCGCACTCGGTCCTCGAACTGACGGCCAAGCCGGGCGATTTCAAGGTCGAGACCCCGAAACCGCTCTCGCTGGACTCAGTCAAAGTTGGCGACTCTTACGTCGCCTTTGTCAACAACGTCAGCCCTCAGTGCCTGTGGGTCAACTTGTCACCGAGCGTGCGCGGCCGTATTCCGGTCATGGAAGCTTCGGATGACTTGTCGCAGGTGAATGATTTAGAGGCAAACTTTCCGTTGGGATCCGCTTTGAAAGTCAACGTCATCTCGGTTGATGCCGAGAAAAACCGTCTGGATTTATCTGCCCGATCTTCAAGCTCTTCCGAAGCCGTCACGTGGAGCGCACTGAAGCCCAACATGATCTTGCCAGGCAGGGTCATCAAGGTCAACGAGCGGCAAGTGCTGGTGAAGCTCAGCGAAAGCGTCTGCGGCCCGGTCCACCTCCCGGACATGGTGGACAACTACGACGATATCAACACTCTAAATTACAAGAAGAATGACATTGTTCGGGTGTCAATCGTCGAAGTCGACGCGAGCAACAAGAAGCTTCGCTTATCGATGCGGCCCTCGCGCATCATGAGCTCTACCTTGCCCGTGGCTGACGAGGAAATCGGCAACTTCTCTCAGCTCTCTGCCGGCGGCGTGGTCCGGGGCTTTGTCAAGAATGTGTCGGATAAGGGCTTGTTTGTTCTCCTGGGAGGACAGGTTACGGCTTTGGTTAAGATTACGAATCTGTCTGACAGCTTTTTGAAAGAGTGGAAAGATCACTTCCAGGTTGATCAGCTGGTGAAGGGACGGATCATCTCCATCGATGTCGCAGTGCGCCAGGTCGAGCTGAGCCTCAAGGCCTCGATGGTTGATGAGGATTTCGTGCCTCCGACCACCTTTCACGACATCAAGAAAGGCCAGGTGATTACGGGCAAGGTGCGCAAGGTCGAGGAGTTCGGGGCGTTTATCGTCGTCGACAACTCCGCCAACGTGAGCGGTCTCTGCCACCGCAGCCAGATGGCCGACAAGGCCGTCAGGGATGCGACCAAGCTGTACAAGGAGGGTGACGCCGTCAAGGCACTGGTCCTGGAAGTGGACGCCGGAAAACGAAGAATCAACTTTGGCCTGAAGCCTTCGCTCTTCGCGGACGAAGACACAGACATGGACTCTGACGGCTCGGATGCAGGCGCCCCCCTTGCCGACGAGGACGAGGACGAAAGCGACAATGACGCGGATATGGACGATGATGAAGGCGCCGTGGTCAAGATCCTAGGCACAGATAATGTGGATCAGTCAGAGGAGAGTGCCGAGGAGGACGCCGAAAGCGACAATGGGATGCAGGGCGTGACTGAGCAGAAAGCCAGTGGCCTCGCCGTCGGTAAAAAGTCGGCTTGGTCCGCTGACCCGTTCAACGACTCGGGCTCCGAATCTGACCAAGGCGAGGGAAAGAAAGAGGCTGAGAAGAAGCAGAAGAAGAAGAAGCGGAGAAGGGCCGAGATTGAGGTTGACAAAACCGCCGAGCTGGATGCCCACGGCCCCCAGAAGATGAGCGACTACGAGCGACTTTTGCTGGGCCAGCCGGACTCTTCAGAGCTCTGGATTGCGTACATGGCCTTCCAGATGCAGGTGAGCGAGCTGCCCAAGGCGCGCGAGGTGGCGGAGCGTGCAATCAAGACGATCAACATCAGGGAGGAGACGGAGAAGCTCAACGTTTGGGTGGCCTATCTCAACTTGGAGGTGACGTACGGCAGCAAACGGACGGTGGAGGAGGTCTTTACGCGGGCCTGCCAGTACAACAACGAACAGGAGGTGCATGAGCGTCTAGCCAGCATCTACATCCAGTCCTCGAAGCCCAAGGTGAGTACCCATTACCCGCCGCATCTACGTTTGCATGGCTAACGACTCGCAGGATGCCGATGGGATATTCGAGGCCATGGTGAAAAAGTTTGGCGCCAAGTCGCCGCATGTCTGGATCAACTATGCTCACTTCCTCCACGCCACGCTCAACGAGCCTGGCCGCGCCAGGGCTCTTCTGCCGCGAGCGACGCAGCAACTGGACAAGCGTCACCACCAGAATATTGTTGGCCGCTTCGCTGCTCTCGAGTTCCGATCGCCAAACGGCGAGGCGGAACGGGGCAGAACCATGTTTGAGGGCCTCTTGGCGACGTGGCCGAAGAAGGGGGATCTCTGGGGCCAATTGCTCGACCTCGAGACGGGAGTATCTGGGGCAGAGGCGGACCCTACGGCGGTACGTGACGTGTTTGAACGGAGACTGCGGGTCAAGGGTTTCAAGCCGCAACAGGCAGAGAAGTGGTTCAGAAGATGGGCTGCGTGGGAGGAGAGTTTGGATCCCAAGGGTAAGGACAAGGTGATGGCCAAGGCGCGGGACTGGGCGGCGGCATACAAGACCAAGAAGGAAAAGGAGGCGGCTGCGCAGGAGCAAGATGGCATGGAGGAGTAGACGGAGTCTAGTCCCCACGAGTCAAAAAATGATGGGTCGTGGGAGTATAGAATACATGTTGCATCTACCTGAGGGCGCGATCAGGAACACGTCAATTGGGCACGAATTGAGGGAAGCAAAAGTCCAATGTTTTAGTCTGGTCGGGTCGGGGCTAGCTCTAGATCCGGTCTCTCCCCACCTCCGCCCATAGAGGGGAACGCACATAGTGTGGTAGAGCTGCTGGCTCTTGTCAGAGCAACGGTTGCAGGGATCACGCGCGATAGAGAGAGTTTGACGTATCGCACCTTGCTCGGGGGTCCTCACGGTGATCTTGACGGGTCACGTGCGATGGGAAGATAGATATAATACGAAGTAGAGTCATGTGATTAGAGGCTATTCGTCAACTCCCTCGAGCACGTCACCGGCCGGCGAGGTAGCGCAATGCGGTCCGGCTTCGGCTCCTCGCTGTAGCGGTACCTGGCTGAGGCGGCTGAGGCGGGCATCTTGACGGACGACAGCGGTAGCCAGTACCCCGCCCGGATGGTCGCGGGTACGAGTTACAGCCAGTGAGCTGTACCAAGTAACCTACCGGATTGACCGCGCTGAAGAAGTGGGCAAAAGGCTGCGGCTTCAAACCCATCCATGAAGCGAAGCTCGAATCAGATATTCACGAGTGAGGGACGAGACGCGTCGCGACAAGCGGGCGAGGAACCATGCGCCATGGGGTGTCGCGTGTGCCGGGCGAGAAAGGTGAGAAGAAATGGGAGGCCGGCCAAGTGATGCCTAAGCTTCGGTCCGTCGGGGGTGGTTTTCGGCAAACCGGTTCCCAAAGGGTTCCCGGCAAACCGGTTCCCAAGGGTTTCCCAAGAAAGGTTTCCCAAGGAAAAGCCGCTGACGGAATCGGGGCCCTCGCACAGGTCAAATGCGACGGACGTCCCAACGGCTGCCGCAACTGCGAGCGCCTCCAGCTCGACTGCCTCGGCGAGGGCAACGCTGAGGTGGCCGGCTCCGGCCGCGGAGAGGCTGTGTCGTTGCTGCGCAAGATTCGCACCTATCGCTCCTGCCAGAGCTGTCGCCTCAGCAAGACCAAGTGCAACGGCGTCCGTCCCCGCTGCGCGCGCTGCGCCGCAAAGGGGCTCGACTGTCTCTACGACGGCGGCTCGGCTCCGCGCTGGACCAGCAGCCTGACGACGTCCCTGACGACGTCCCTGGCGACGTCCCTGGCGACGTCCCTCTCGCCCCATGACGCCGACCTCGACCTCGACCTCGATCCGGACGACGGCCCCGGCCTGTCCAAGCTCTGGCCGCTTCGGCGTCACAGCTCCCCCTTGCACCCTGGGCCACCGAAACCGGCCCCCGAAGCCTCCTCCCCGACGAGCCCGGCCGACAGGAGGAAGAGGAGTCGGGGCATGGACAGCCGGCTTCTCGACCAAGACGACGTCCAAGCCGACGTCCAAGCCGACGTCCAAGACAGCCTCGCCCTGGCTGCCGCTCAGAGCTCTCATCCACTCTTGTGGTACGTGCCTCTGCTGCCCATGTTTCCCGTCATGTCTCATCCTCATCCCTAGGCTGCTGTCCCCCGAGCTTCCGTCGGCTCGCAACCTCCGCCGCGTCGTCGAGCAGTACTTTGCCAACGTCCATCCTCTCCGCTGCTTCGCCTTTGTCCACAAACCGTCCTTCATGCGCCAGCTCGACAAGGGGCTTGGCTCTGATGATGAGTCTGCTCTGCTTCACGTCATATGCGCCCATGGCGCCAGGTGATTCGCCCCTTGCACGAATCCACATGGCTCCGGCCGACGTCTTTCCCAGCTGACGTCTTGTTAGATTCCTCGTCCTCGGCAGCTGCCTCCAGGGCGACGTCACTCCTCCCCCGGCCCTCCTCCGCACCGCCGGCATCCAGTGGGCCAAGCAGGCCGAGTACCTGATGCTCGCCAACTTTGGCAAGATATCCGTCCAGAGACTCATGGTAGGTCAAGTCTCGCCCTCGTCTCCCATGGAACCGGTGTTGAGGGGATAAACCCATCCATCCCGTTGCAGACGGCCATTCTCCTCCATGACTTCCACTTCCGCCTCGGCGAGTATGGCCAAGCCCTCATGCTCAGCGGCCTGGCCGTCCGCATGGCCCACGCGCTCAAGATCAACACCGAGTGGAGCCCCGACGTGCTATGCGCCGACGACGACGACGCCGCCGCGCCCTCGGTTGCCTCGCGCGAGAGCCGCCGCCGCCTCATGTGGGCCTGCTATGTCCTCGACGCCTGGGCCGGCAGCGGCGTCGACCAGCTCACCCTGCTGCGCGAAAACGACATCAAGATCCAGCTGCCCTGCAACGAGCGCAACTTTGGCCTCCGCATCCCCTCGGTCACGGAGACGCTCGCCGTCGGACACGTCATGCAGTTTCTGCCCCCGGCCATTGTGCCGCGCCGGCCTGCCGCCAACATGGGCATCATGGCCTATTACATTCGTGTCGTGGCCTTGTGGAAGAGGATCGTCCGGTCAGTCTCCTGTCTTTGCTCCCTCCTTGTCATGCAGACGCACTTGGCGCCTGACACCACCTTCAGATACGTCAACCACCTGTCTCCCAACACCCCCCCATGGGAGCCAGACTCCCACTTTGCCGCCCTCGACGCCGACCTGCACCTCTGGCGCAGGGAGCTGCCCGACTTTGTCGAGTACTCGACGGAAACCATCTACGCCCGCCTCGACTCCAACCAGTTTGGAGCCCTGGTACTGATACACTGCACTTACCACCACAACTACCTTGAGCTCTACAAGCTCACCATGCCCGACCTCTTCAAGCTGGCCAAGCCCTTTGTCTTCCCGCCCGAGCATCGTGAGTTTCTGCAAACGGCCCAGGCAAACTGCTACTACCACGCCCGCCGCATCACCCACATCTTGGCCGATGCCGCCGAGCACGGCACCCGTTTCCTGTCGGACAGCCTGCTGCCCTTTTTCGTCTACGACAGCAGCCGCGTCATGCTCTACTACGTTGCGCGGCTCCTCGATCCTAATTGGACGGATGCCGAGACCAAGATGAAGGACGCCATCAGGGCCGTCGAGAACAACAGCCGTGTCCTGCGACTCATGTCGACTCTCTTCCCCATTGCGCAGTCCCTGGTGAGTCGTCTTTTCAAACGTCGAACCTGTCGACTCGAGGGCGAAACTGGCGTTGACGTGGCAAAAGTCGGTGACGATTGAACGATGGCTGTTCAAGGTGCAGCAAACCGTCAGTCAAGACGAGCTGGTCAGCAGCTTGCGGTCGGAACACGGGCTCGACGCCCACCGATCTGAAATGTAAGACGCTCACGAGCTCGACCTCTCTGCCCGTAGCACTGCGTCGCGAGTTGTGCTGGACGGTAGCGGCTGACGCGGAGGAACTCGTCTACAGATTAAACGGAGCCCAGGCCGGTCCGCCGCGGGAGTCTTCCGAGTACATGCTGCCGCCGCTCTCCCTAGCCGGCTTGAGCGGCAATGGCGAGAACGGCGAGAAGCGAGCGGGCGACGAGTCCCCCGGCACGGCCGGCTGGAGCACCGTCAACCCCAACGCGGGCAACGGCGGCCCGGCCTCGTGGGACGGGACCAGCCTGGCAGCCCACCAGCTCATTGGCCTCAGCCAAGAGGTGACGCCCGCGCGGTCCGGCCTGCAGCACGAGCGGCCCGTGTCGATGCAGCTGCTCCCACGGGGCGGGGTGGCGGCGGCGGCGGCGGCGGCGGCGCAGCAGCCCATGTGCGAGGGGCTGGATCTAGACGACCTCCAAAGCTTTCTGAGCTGGGACATGTACGGCATCATGGAGATGGGGGGCGGCGTGTCCAACAACGACATGGACGACTCGGTGTCGCAGTCCTGGACGGGCGCGATATAGCGCTGTTGTTTTGCTCCAGCGAGGGGGTTGACACCATACAGGCCTATGGTGTAGTCGAGTCACCGGATGCGGAACCCGAGTTGACTCACGGCGTTGCGGTGTCGCGGCTTGCGGCATGTCTCAGGAAAAGGGGTAATCAACACATGAAGGCATCCAGACACACGAGGACGAAGCAGGCGGCGACTCGTGAAGTTGGGAACCAAGTGTCTTTTCAACTACCAAGTGACGAAGACAAGGTAGTTCCCAACGGGTAGTAGTATATCTCTGGTGCAAATTACACGGCATAATCTGTTATTTCCCCTATAGTCGGTATCAGCCCTATAGTCGGTATCAGCCCTATAGTCGGTATCAGCCCTATAGTCGGTATCAGCCCTATAGTCGGTATCAGCCCTATAGTCGGTATCAGCCCTATAGTCGGTATCAGCCCTATAGTCGGTATCAGCCCTATAGTCGGTAGTCGGTATCAGGACCTCGAATGCGTTACCGTAACCGTCTTATGAGCCGCGTCTTATGGGCCGCGTCTTGTGGGCCGCGTCTTGTGGGCCGACCCCCTTGGTGTCTCGAAGTATGTATACGAAGTACGAATACGGAACTATGTCTCGAACCATGAACCATGTGCGAGGGAGACAGGAGTGAGACAGCCGTGCCTCGTTCCGCTTCCGCTTCCGATTCTGATTCCGGTGCTCCGTTTGACTCACTGAAATCAACCGTGACAGATAGGCACAGCCCGGCACCGTGTCTTCTCATCGCGTCAAGCTCATACGGGAGGGAGCACACGCCTCAAGGTTCAGTCGCAAAGGGTGATGGAAAGACAAGGTTGGCAGGGGTGGGGAGAAGCTCATGGGGCCGCAAGCAGAGGGATTTATTGATATGAGTACGGATACGAAGTACCCGCATTCCACGCCATGTGAGTTTAGAATCTATACGAGTTTAAAATGAGTATTGCTAATCGCACGACAATCCCGTTTTTCCCCGGCCTAGACCCCTCCATGGCCCGCCACACGATTTGGCCTATGTAGCCTGAAATTCTCCGTACGAAACTATATACTAGGCCCCCCTAGTACTACTGGCTGATGAACCGAGCGTTTAAAGTCACCCACGCTTACACCCTCGAGACTGACTTACACCCTCGAGACTGACTTACACCCTCGAGACTCACTTACACCATCGAGACTCACTTACACCCTCGACACTCACTTACACCCTCGACACTTGCACGGCCCCTCGACACTTACACGGCCCCTCGACACTTACACGGCCCCTCGACACGGCCCGGCACGAGCACAGATCAAACAACAAGATGAAGCACGGCATCCTCTTCTCCGCCTGGCTCGCCCTCGCCCAGGCCGCGCCCCCGCAGGCCCGGCTCGGCCCCCTCGACGAGCTGCTGCCCTGGTACGACCCCGGCGGCTGCTCCGGCCTCTACACCGAGCAGTGCATGGGCTCGGCCTCGTTCTGCGCCACGCGGGACCGGGAGCCGTGCCTCGCCATGCGCAGGGCTCCGCCGCGGCATCTCGACGCGGAGGCCGAGAACGTCGGGGAGCGCGGCCTCGGCTGAGGGCTACTCGGTGATGTTGGCCGAGAGCGGCGGCCGAGACGGCGACGGACGCAACACTCGACTCCTTATCCCATCTGGCGCTCATGCTTGGACGACGGCGGACATATCCGAGCCGCTCGACAAACCATTGACTCGGCAAGATCAGCTTTGTATCTGTTCATGGGCTTATATTCCGCCCACCGTGGACATGTAGCCGTAGGGGCGGGAGTTAGGCTTATGTTTATCATAATGCTTGAAAGTCTTGACGCGTTTGTCGGGACCGTGAGGGTTTTCACCATGTTTGTCGGCCAGAGGATGAACATCTGTTGCACCTTCGAGGGTTGCCTGTCTGCCTCTTCTGCCTAGCTGTCTGTGACTTCTCTAGATGCAACGAGAACAGCATCACCAAAGATGAACATCTGTTGCATCTTCGAGGGTCACTGATCAGTGTTGGGAGGCCTCTATTGACGGTGAGTAACCGGATTGATTCAAGTGAAGCAACGAGTGTCTGGGCTGTTGGTTGTACTTGGTTGGCCCCGACACTCGTTGCTTCACTTTTGATTTATATATACTAATCTTTGAGCTCATTAGGGTTTTGCCTGACATCTGACATGCGTTTTTCACTTTCGTGGTCGTACGTAACACGACATATCACAAGGCTATTCAGCCTAACAATAAACCTCGATGGCTTTGACGTTGTCATATTGCGGCCCACTTAGCCGTGCCATAGATCCCTCGTTCCCTCTCTTCGTTGATCCCTCTTTCCCTCTGTTCGTTGCGTACGATGGCTTGTTACCGGGTTGTTGTTCTTGTCGTTTGTAGCCTTGTGGTTATAGTAGAATAGGGGGAAAAGAGGTATACATGAACATTCAGTTTAGTTCTACGAACTATTTCTATATGCGTGTTGACATGGCCAGGATTACTTCTGTTAGTGTTTGTATGCGATTTTGATTAGCTACGGCCGGCAAGTACCTGTAAGCCCGGCCATGTGCCTCGTCCGAGACATTTAAACCCTCTTTGATCGCCCAGGCAGACTTTTGCGTCGAGACGCGGTTCCAAGTACGAATACCGACTGGCACCCCTTTTCTTGGCTCCCATCTCCCCGGTCCGAGATACAGTATGAGGCCTCGCCGTCTTTTTGCGGGTCGCCGCCCTCTTGATCGGCGCCGCCTCGGCCGCTCTGCCCCACCCGCCCGGCACCCCCCACGGCTCCGGCTCCGGCTCCGTCTCCCCCGGCCGTGGGACTCGTGCGTCGGCTCCTCGTTCCCCGCCATGCCCGCCGGAGCCTGGGACTCGCACCTCCACGTCACGGACCCGGAGCGCTTCCCGCCCCTCCCGGGCGCCCAGTACACGCCGGGCGTCAACACCGTCTGGGACAACGCCGTGTTTGAGCGCGGCATGCGCTGCGAGCGCGTCGTCCTGGTCCAGCCGTCGATATACGGCGCAGACAACACGCTGCTCATCGACTCGCTCAAGGCTTACGGGCCCAGGCGCGCCCGTGCCGTCGTCGTGCTCGACGCCGCTGCCGCAAACAACTCGGCCCTGCTGCGCGAGTGGCATGCCCTCGGCGTCAGGGGAGTCCGCGTCAACGTCCAGAGTGGAGGCGTCGCGGAGCCGCCCGGGAGGCTGGAGCAGCGGCTCAGACAAGACGCCGGAGCCATCAAGCCGCTCAACTGGGTCCTGCAGCTCTACACGCCCATGGCCGCCATTCCCTCGCTGGCGGACCTGCTTCCAGAACTCGGCGTCCGCGTCGTCTTCGATCACCTCGGGGCCCCAGCTCTGTCGAGCGGCGCGGCCGACTCGCCCGCCGCCAATCTTCAGACCCTCGCCGGATTCGACGCCCTGGTCCATCTCCTCGGCAAGGGGAACACGTGGGTAAAGATTTCCGGCCCCTACCGCATGTCTAGGGAGCTCTCGGACCTGGAGTTCAGTGACCTGGACCCCATCATCAAGGAGCTGTTTAGAGTGGCGCCGTCGAGGCTCGTCTACGGCTCCGACTGGCCACATACGAGGTTCGAGGGTCTGGACATTAAGCCGTGGACAAGGCACCTGCTTAACATGACGCGGGATGACGACGAGTTGCGACGGAAGCTTTTCACGGATAACGCGCGGGAACTCTGGGGCGCCTAAAGGGCCGCCTCCTCCTCTCGCTTAGACGCGCCGTGCTTGATGAGACGGAGCCTTTATGTTTCCGTGAATGTGTATTAATTGAAGCACGGTATCCATCTGTCCGTGTTGCGGTCGGTTGCCGTTTTTAAGAGACGTCTTGTGTTCATGTCCTTCGGATCGTGTAGGCTGGACCCCGTTGTGCCGTGGAATTAAAGGGGGCGTCCGACGCCCATGTACGTCTCTTGACGGTAAAGGGAAGCCAGCTCGCCTTACCTGATGCTCGCCTCATCCTCTCATTAGTGTCCAACCCTGATGCCTCATCCCTCAACCGTCCAGGTTGGTAAACTCCCGGAACAGAGCCCAGTCCTCGAACCGCTGAGCAAACTTCTCGACGCTCGAGTCGTCGGGATGCGTCATGGCCAGGTCCAAGTCGACCATGAAGGTGGCTCGGATCTCGTCCGACATGCACACCAGCCCCTTTTCCTTGAGCTGGCAAACGATCCTACGCGCCTCGCTGCTCGACATGTCGCCGCTGCGCAGCGTCATGGTGAGCAGGGCGCGGCCGATGGCCTCGGCGACGCGGTACGACCTGCGCAGGCTCTCGTAGCCGTAGACGCAGTGGAGGAAGTAGAAGCGCCACGCCGGGTCCTTGGGCTCGTGGAGGACCGCGTTGGCAACGTAAATCATGGCCGTGTGCCAGAGGATCGAGTACGTCGACGCCTTATGCCGCGAGCGGTAGATGACCAGGAGGTTCTTGAGCTGGTCGACCGAGGCTTCAAAGGCGGCGCGCGGACAGCTGTCGCGCGACGAGAATGTCGCAAGACGGTTCTGTCCGAGCGCCGGGCGTCGTAAAAAGGGGCGGAAGATGTCGAGGATGGCGGCGTGGAACCAGATGCTGGACAAGGACATGGTCAGCCTCCAACGTGCACACGCACACAGCTACATACAAGCTGGATACGCACTCGGGTGCGAAAGGGGGCACCGAGTCCAACGATGCTCACTGAAAGACCACGACGTGATGTGCGCTGACTTCGGACACCACCAGAGACTCGGGCAACGTCTCGGCCCAGGCAAGGAGCTCGCGGTACTTGTGCTCTGCAAAGGCCAGGGAAACGTGCTCGCTCGCAGGCTCGGGCTGTTTCGGGGCCTTGTGGAAGTAGTCTCGGGTGACGCCGTGCAGAATGCGCCAGAACCGGCAAAGGGCCGGGAACGTCTCCCCCATGTAGGGGGCCGGTGCCCGGTCAGGATCCCCTGGGGGCGGCTCCTCGGCAAAGTGCTCCTGATGCGGCGTCGAGACGGGCTCTCGTGTGCCCGGGATCGGGAGCATGGGAGGGTGCTTCGGGTACGGAAGCCCCGGCTGCTGGTAGAAGAGCGACATGAGTCTATGCTCAAGGTCAGCCTCGATCCGGACCAGGGCCAGAGGGGCTCACACTGTCCAGTTGAAGACGCCCCACGCCGCGTACGAGGCGGCACTGCGCATCTCCTGGGGGATCTCATTCGCCATTTTGATTCCCGCAGACGGCTCCACGCCGAACAAGGACATTCGCGTGCCCATCTGGAAGGCCGCGCTCAGGTACTCGAGCACGTATTGGTCTCTGCCTTGGGCGAGAGTGGCCAGACTCAGCAGCTGGGCGCTCGCGAGATTGAGGAGTGTGTCTGACGGCATGGCCAGGCGCCAGAGCCGCTCTGCTTCGGCGCAAAACTGTTGAGAGAGCCGGTAGGCGTCTCTGTCGATGGCCGAGTACATTTGCTGCGAGCTGTTAGCACGGAGATGGTTAAAGCTTGAGAGGCTCCGAGATATGTACCGAGCCCCAGTAGAGTGTTGTGTTGGCCAGCAGGCGAGAGCAATGCCGGGTCTGGCGGGCAACCAGGTCCGCCACAAACAGGTCAGGGTCAAAGGTGCCCAGCAGCGGATGGTCTGTCTTTAGGTATAGCGAAATGACGCGAGCGGCAAACTCGTTTGTGACGGGGACGTCGGTCCAAAAGGCAACGTCCAGGTCACGCAGGCGCTCGTCGCAATAGCTCGGGCTCGGCGGCACAGTCTCGTCGCCGGTGCGGAACGGGTTCAGTGCCGGGTTGTCGGAGAAGCGAGAGACGTCCGAGTCGGTCGCCTCCATGGCCGGCTCGGGCGAGACGCCGACGACCTGGCGGCTGAACTTGACGCTGGGAGGAATTAGCAACGGCCGTCTCGGCAAAGGCGGCTTTCGACGCTAAGGAGCAAACCTCGAGTCATAGGAGACGGCTCGGCGTAGCTTGACGGGCCGGAGCATGTTGCGCTCCTCCAGGGACGCGGCGAAAAGGGGCAGCAGGGCGGGATACGAGACGGGGTTCTTGGTCATGAGCTCAAACTCGAGGCTGGGATACGGAGCCTCCTGGGAACGGCTTGACGCCTCGGAGGCTAGCTCGGCCGGCGACTCCTTGGACTCGAGCAGTGCCCGGACGGCGGGCATCACCACGGAGAGGTCGCTGTTGGTGCGGAGCAGGCGCAGGATGCCAAAGGCCTCGCTCTCCGAGGCGGAGCGGAGCACGTCGAGCATCTCGTACGACTCGGCCCCGACCGAGGCATCGACGGCGGGCTTGTCGGTGTAGGTGCACGGCACAGAGCGCTGTCGACAGGCGCTGCAGCTCGGGCGCTGGCCGCCGCACTGAAACGAGGCAGAAGCAGTCAGAGCCCAGATGAGGGATGAGGGAAAAGGGAAAAGGGAAAAGAGGCCAAGGTGCCCGACTGGCCTCACATACACGGGCCTTTTTGCGGCGGCACTCGTTGCAGGCCAGCTGGGTGCCGACCCGCTGCCGTTTCTGCGGCATCCAGAAGGCGGCATGGGACGCGGGCTGCTCGGCGCTGGGCAGAAGGTGGCGGAGTGACTGGCGTCTCTTTGACATGTTGGCTGGACAGACTCGAGTCGTTGGAGAGTGAGTGCCTTGGCCAGCGTTGAAAATAATCCGAGCGGCAACGACTCGCATGATCAATGACTCACATGATGCTCGAGACCCCCGCCTCGGGTCTCGGGTACTCGCGTCTATAATCGGATCGAGTCGTCTGGCTCCTGCCTCATCCCTGCTTGCCCCTCCTCCAGTTCTTGCCTCCTCCAGTTCTTGCCTCCTCCAGTTCTTGCCTCCTCCAGTTCTTGCCTAGATATAAACACGACGCCTTTCAGCGGCCACGGTTAGCTTCTATATCCAGCCAAAGACGGCTTCCCCTGTTCCGATTCGATTTAGGCTTGGATCTTGTCTTTTTTTTCTACCACAAGGAAAATACCTAGGTGCAGTAGTCGTTGACTTGCTGTCTTGTGTGGTCGAGATACGCCCTCATCGCTCTCACAGAGGCTGCGTCAGGACGCCCCCAACTCAAGAGGATTCCGAAGGGTTCGATCGCTTCGTTGGTCTATTCCTGGCAGCGAAGTAAATCGGCCGGATTTACTACGATGCTGCATTGACAAGCCAAGCAAACGGTCATGGAAAACGTTTACCGCATCAGTAAAGATGGACCAATATTGGACATGGTTGACCTGGACTCTCACCAGCCGAAGGACCAAGCCCCGATGAAGGATTTATTATCCAAGCCGTCCACTTGGATAATAAATCGCCACTCCCACGAATCGTATCTTGGCCGTCGGGGGAAATCCTGGGCACGTTGAGCGTCAAGGACGACGGTAACGCGGAGCCGTTTCGCCACCATCTTCTGTAAGCACGACGTCAGTGACTGGCCGGGGAAAGGGGCACAGCCCCGTCGACTCTTCGTAGAGCACGAGCTCCAGGTGGCCCAAGTGTCGAAAGCCGTGTGCCGAGTAGTGGATGTATACGAGTTACAGAGTCGTTAGTGGTTTCGCCTGTTGGAGCACTCTGGCGAGTTTAGCGACCAAGTTCGGCCTTGTCGGCCAGGAATCCGCATCTTCGACAGGGCGGCGACAGGCAGGGTCAGCGGGTGTGCTCGCAGTCAGTATGGCCATGTCGACGGGCCGGCGACCATGTGCCGCCCGCAGATAGTCTCGGACAGACTGCACGTCTCGCACACTGCCCTCGAGGCAATAACATATATGACGATACCTAAATGACACTGAGGAGAAACGCCTCCTAGGTGAGGTAACGAAAGTCTCGATTCTTGTCCCCCTGATGTGTTACATCAACGTTGGCATCTAGCCTTGAAGGTCCGTAGAGCTGATCCTTGCGCCGATTTTCCAAATCCAGCATGAAATGCATACTGAGCGAGATGACCACCATGAGCCCTGTAAGTGCGCAACCAATGGCGCATCCCCTGATGTAAAGCGGTCTACGGAGAGGTCAGCATCTAGGATGTGTCTCGATCGGCCATGGAAACCACGGAAAAGACTTACCCATCGCTTTTAGGAAAAACGCTGCTGGCAACAAAGGAGGAACACTGTCCAACCATCAGAACCACGGCAAGTCCAGCTCCTTTCTTGGAGTCGCCGCCCTGATTGTTCAACAGCCAGGTGACGTTAAGGCTCAGCGCCGGAAACGCTCCACAGGCAGCCAGCCAAACAGCAACGTATCGGGGAGCTGTGCTGTGCTCGTCCTGGACACCAGCGAGGAGCCCGTAGCCCACGGCGGCCATGGCAGCGGCGCCAGCGACGAAGAAGCCCCGTTTCCCGTATCGGTCGGAAAGGCAGGACGTGGCGACGCAGACCAGATAGGCGGTAAAGTACGCCGGTGCCGTCAGCCCCTGGGCACTGACACGGTCGAAGCCCATGTCCCGGACGATGGTGGGCAGAAAGTTGGACAGGGCGGCGAAGGAGAAGTTGGCGCAAAAGTGCATGAGAGCGTGAGCATAGTTCTTGTAGTCGGTCAAGGCTGCCGAGACCTGCGGCCAACTGACGCCTCTCTGCGCCGTCGAGTCGGTGAGGCGCAGGCGCTCGACGGCAAGCACTCTCTCGTCGTCGGTGAGAAACGGTGCCTTGTCAGGCGAGTCGATGAGAAAGAAGTAGACGACGGGTGAAAAGGCAATGGTCAATGCACCTTCTAAGTCGACTGTCAGTTGAGGTTGACAAGGCCAAGGCGACAGTGTATCGCACCTATGAGGAAGATGAGACGCCACGGCTCGGTCGAGCCACGGATTTGCGCAATGCCGTAAGCTAAGCTCGAGGCAAACGTGTTGGCCAGAGGTGAAGTCCCCAGCAGGAGAGACAGGCGGAACCCGAGTTCTCGCCGGGTATACAGCGAGGACAAGAAGTACGAGGCACCGGCGCCAAAGGTGGCCTCGAATACCCCCAGAAAACACCGCGTGACCACCAGCTCGGTCATGTTACGAGCAGCGCCGGAGCTCATTGCGGCGGCGCCCCAACTGTGCGCGCAGTCATCAGCATCGACGTGTCCT
Source organism: Ophiocordyceps sinensis (assembly GCA_012934285.1). Classification (NCBI taxonomy): domain Eukaryota; kingdom Fungi; phylum Ascomycota; class Sordariomycetes; order Hypocreales; family Ophiocordycipitaceae; genus Ophiocordyceps; species Ophiocordyceps sinensis. The sequence continues at coordinate 1,801,531 of JAAVMX010000007.1, forward strand.
TGGTTCATGTCCTTGGTTTAGCAAGGGAAAGGGGCCTCTCACCAGACGCAGAGGACTGACACGAAGACATGGGCTGGAAACATCTTCCAAAACATGGTGGTCCACTCAAAGGCAATGTACGAGATGTAGAAGGCATTGAGCACCCACGTCCACTGCGTCGAATCCAGGCCCAGGTCATCCTGTGCGCCTGCCGTCTTGGCGTTGCCGATGTTGCCGCGATCCAGATAGGACAAGAGGTAAAGACAGCAGACTATTGGCAGCACGCGATAGTCCAGCTGAGCAGATTAGACGATTGGATTATGGCGTTTTCCACCAGGGAAGCTCAGGTTCCCAGTGGAAATGGCTGGACACGTACAGCTCTGCGAATGCGGCGATTGGTAGCCTCGGGTATGTGCGTGCTACGTGTTGCTGGACTGGTGACGCGCAGGGCGAATGCGGTTTCCTCGACTTTGTTGGCCATTCTGGGCAATTCAACACCTCATTTACGAGATGAAGATGGCATAACAAAGGAGCGAGGGTTTTTCATGAGGTGAGACCACTCTCAAACACGTATGTCCCCTGAAAGCTTGTCTTTATCCGAGGGATACGTATTGTCAAAGTTTAAATAAAGCCGTGGCAGATGCACTGTCATCTATTTACATGAAAATAAAGTCAAGGCTTGCGGTGCGCAGACAAAAACTCGATGACGGCGGGCGACGCGTCAAACGCCGAGTCCTTGCCGGGCCACTTGTGACTGTGGCCGTCCATCTTGACGTGCCGCACCAAGCCCTCGCCGCCGGCGCACTTCCACGTGATGTCGTGCACGCCGCCCGGGAGATCGGTGGTGCTCGAGTCGGAGCACCGGTTCCGCCCGGCCCACCGGGAGACCCACTCGGGAATTGCGGGGACGCGGCCGCCGCGGGCATCCCCGCCGTCGTAGGGGATGGTGCCGTCGCCCGTCCCGTGCAGCTCCATGATGGGCAGGGGCGAGCGGGACGGGCTGCAGTTGTCGTCGCCCGTGACGTCGGTGTAAAAGGCTCCCGAGATGGGCGCAAAGGCGGCGAACTGCCCGCCGTGCTCGGCCGAGCAGGCCAGCGTCCCGGCCAGCCCGGCGCCGTTGGAGTGGCCGGTGGCGTAGACGCGCGATTCGTCGACGCAGTAGTTTTGCTTGATGCGGTCGACCAGGTCCGTGGTGAAGACCTCGTCGCTGACGCCCTTTTTGGCATAACTCGGGCCCTGCCAGTGTTTCTACATGACAAGTCAGCCAAGAGTCGATACACCATCATTGATGCATGTCCGTACCTCGACTCCCGCGGGATACACGGCAATCATGTCTGGGTTGACGCCCTCGTCCGAGAAGCGTGTCTCGTTCTCAAAGTCCTCCGGATTGTTGCCCGCGCCGTGATACGCAATCAGCAGAGGCTTGGGCTTGTCGACATTGTAGTTTGACGGAAGGTGGATTCGATATGTGCGATGTCCGCCGCTGCTTTCGAAGCTGAACTCGCGCGTCTCGCCAACAAAGTCGTGCGACTTGCCGCATCCCGGAGAGGCGCGTCGATGGATGGCGGCGCTCTGGACGGTGCTGACGAGGCCAAGGACCAGGGCAAGGAAGCTCAAGTTTATTCTCGGCGCCATGGTTCTGAAAGGGGGGGATCAACGAGGGCGACTCTTGATATGTGCAATGAAGTATGTGCAATGAAGTATGTGCAATGAAGTATGTGCAAGAAAGTATGTGCAATGAAGTTTGATATGTGCAATGGTTACATGCAATGAAGAACAACAAGTAAGATACTGCTGCTTCATCGCCAACTTGCCGCGGGAACGTCGCCTTTTAAATCACGAGAAGCAATTCGCTGATGAAAACCCCTGCACGGCCCAAGCATGGATGGCGGCGGCCCCGTTGCGGCCTCGGCGGACGCTCCGAAGCCACTATAGACCAGCCGCCTTGTCCCCTGCAGAGTGGAGAAGCCGTCGGGACGGGTGGCGATTTGGCGATTTGACAATGCATTGTGCGGGAGGGATTGTCGCCGATCCAGGGCTGACGGGTCAGCTTGGCTGAAGGTATGACAGCATGGCCATGACGTTGCACGGACAAGACTAGGTAGGCATTGTGCGTGCTGATCCCTTGTTCAACTCGCTCTTGTACCTCGTACGGATGGTGCGGCAGGTTGATGCTCTTCTCATGCTGACACGGATAGATGAAGGCATGCTCGGATTTGTAACATCAAGCTCCAGTCTGTAATGACAGTTTTCAAGAACACAAATGGCCAAAGGACAAGATAGCCTCGGTAGACTTTTGAGTTTGGCATCTGCCGGCCGACGCGTGGCAACTCCATATGGAATTGTGCCTAGTAAATACCACGCCGTTAAACTTAAACAGCCGCGGGCAAAGTTGTAAATAGTAGTCAGCCAAACAGTTGGGTTCCTCTTCTCTGCGGCTTATCGCCGGGAACCCCGAGCGTGCCTGGAAATTGCTGTTGAATGACGCAACACTAATCTCACAGTCGGATTAGTTGGTTGACAAGTCACTTCAAGCACGAAAATCAAAGTAACATTAACGGTAAAGTCAGCGTCGTGTGTCACGACTCGAGATGCTGAAATCGATGCTCATACATCAACACGAGCTACGAGCCTCAGCTTCCAGGCTGTCCAAGCATGACCCTTTTCAAGTTCCCGTCGTCCCCGGACAGTCCGCAGTGGTGGTAAAGGGAAACCCCGTCGTACAGACCTGGCAGGGTGCCGTTGGGCAAATCGTCTCCGTCTTTGTGACGACAGAGTCTGCCGTTGTGCAACCGCATGGCAAGGTGACGAATTCTGCAATATCCTGCATCAACACGTCGCGTTTGCGTCATCATGACCCATCCGAGACCTCGACTCACTGTCCTGGATGCAGAATCCGGTCGAGCACTGGACATGGCAGCCGTGTTGGGGCTTTGCGTACTCCACGACGGTGACTGTCGGGACGCATTTCTCGGCCTGGCCACGACGGGTGCTGCTTGGGCCGCCTGTCTCGGCATCAGCAGGGGATCATGGCCGGATGAGCGAGTCCATGTGCTGACCGTTGGGGTCCGTCGCATACGAGAGTGTTGCGCTTGGTGACGAGGTGTCAGCCCACGACGGGATTTGGCCTCGTTGAAGCTTTACGTACGCGGCGACGATGAAGGATGCAGTTGCCTTCATGTTGGCTCTCAAGAATTCTAGAGTTGTGGTTGAGATGAAGCAGCCAGACGCGGGGGGGAGAGCGAGGAGAAACTGCAGCTTGGAGTAGAGGCAGCCCGGTGCTTTTGTCTGCTGAGCCAAGTGGACGTGTAACACGGCGGCGGTCCTTTTGCAGCGAGCGATACGCCGGTGGGGTGATTATGGTGCCATTTGGGTGCCATTTGGGTGCCATTTGGGTGTCATCTGGGTGCCATTATGAAAGTGTCGCCTACGAGTACTTGGGGATACGAGGTGGTGCATGTGACCCAAGAGTGATTGGCTTGAAGGTGATGGCAATGGATGATATCTACGCTTATAGACTGCTTATAGACGAAGTAGACGGATCATGGATCATGGATCGTGAATCGTGAATCTAATCTGCAGTTCCCAATGACTGCAGTGCAACAAGCAAAGACCAACAAAGATGCTGCGTGCTGCTGCGAAGCAAAGATGCTACTTACATGCAGGATCTGTCATGCAAAGTAAACAACCAATCCTCACTCATACGAGAGACATGGTCCCCCGCAAATGTCGGCACGGCGCGGTTGCCCGTGACAACGCCTCCCCTCCGGAACCCGCCGCCGGTTAAAGAGCGGGGCCGCTTAAGCTTTCTTCTTTCTTTCCCTTTGTCCAAACCCCAAAGTAAACACGGACTGGCATGCCAACCCCCTCAAGACACGGAAATAGAAAAAACCCTGTGCAGCCCAAGCAAGGGACGGACCTCACCTTTATCCAACATACATGACTTGAAATCTTAACGAGGATGCCATTGTACCCCCTCGGTGGCGGCGCTGCGTCTTGATTGGTGGAGACGAGGCTCGCGATAAACAAGCATCGCGCAACGGGCACAACCAAAGTCACAACCAAAGTCACAACCAAAGTCACACACACCACACGCGCTCTCACACCCTCTGGAGCTCGCGGCCAACACAACGGGCCTCGTCAATCACATACCAGACGAGAAACACCCGGGCCCCCCTCTTTGGCCACCGCGTCCGCCATGGACAACAACAGCCACCTCGCGCAGCACGTCAACAGCAGCATCGGCCAGCTGCACAGCCTGCTCGACGAGATCGGCGTCCCCGGCCATGAGCGCGAGGCTCGAGAGTCCGAGGTGAGTCTCTGCCTTGTCTGTGCGGCGCGCGCCCGAGCTGACGCGCCCGCCAGCTCTTCGCCGCCCTGTCCGAGGCCCTCGAGAGCCAGGTGCGGCTCGTGACGGCCGAGAAGAAGGAACTCGTCGACGACGCCAAGGAATGCATCGCCACCATCCGCCAGATGGAGGCCTCCCTCGACGGCTCAAGCCAGTCCCGGAGATGCCACGACGACGACGACGAGCTGCAAATCACCTATCCCCTGACGCGCTGTCTGCAGCTTCTCCGGGAGAAGCACCTCCACATCAGCCGCCTCCACAATGAGCGCTTCGAGCAGGTCAAGAGTGAGTTGGCGCCGTGCCCATTGTCTCCTCTGCCGCTGACGAGTCCCCCGCAGAGCTCGTCGAGGCCCTCGAGTCGTACTCGTCCCATCTCGAGCCCGCCTTTGTCCAGATTGCCCTCCCTCCCACGGAGCCCGACCAGTCGGCTCCGCCTGGCTTCGACCTGTCCCCCGCCTACGTCGACGGCCTCGACGCCGAGTTCACCCGCGTGTATGACGAGTACACGCGCCGCCTCGCCTCGGTCCAGACCGTTTCTGACGACATCGTCCAGCTATGGGTCGAGCTCGGCGTCCCCCAGGCCCAGCAGGACGGCGCCATCGTCAAGTACTACCGCGACGCCCCCGAGCAGCTCGGCTTGCACCAAGAGGACATCAGCCGCCTGCAGGCGAGGCGCGACCGCCTGGCAGAGGAGAAGAGGAGCCGCGAGAAGCGCCTGCGCGACCTGCGCGCCGCCGTCGAGTCGCTGTGGGTCAAGCTCGACGTCGACGAGGGCGAGACCAAGGCCTTTGTCAACCAGAACCGCGGCTGTGGCGTGCGCCAGATCAACGAGTACGAGGACGAGCTGGCGCGACTCAACGAGCTGAAGCGCCAGAACCTCCACCTCTTCGTCGAGGACGCCCGCGTCAAGCTCCAGGACCTGTGGGACGCCCTGTATCTTTCCGAGGACGAGATGCTCGAGTTCACGCCCGCCTTTTCCGACGTCTACAGCGACGCGCTGCTCGACGCGCATGAGCGCGAGGTGGAGCGGCTCGAGGCGCTCAGAGAGCAGCGCGCCCCGATGCTGGCCCTCGTCGACAAGCACAAGACGCTGATGCATGATCGGGACGAGCTCGCGGCCTCGAGCCAGGACGCCTCGCGCCTCATGATGCGCGGCCAAAAGGGCGAGAAGAGAGACCCCGGGAAGCTGTTGCGCGAGGAAAAGATGCGCAAGCGCATCGCCAAGGAGCTGCCCAAGGTGACCGTCGACGTGCGCAAGGCCCTCGCCCGGTGGGAGGACGACTACGGACGCCCGTTTCTAGTCTTTGGCGAGCGCTACCTGGACGAGCTCGACGCCGACGACGCCCGGAAGCCGCCGCCGTCGACGCGGTCCAAGACGCCGGCCGGGCCCCCGCCGACGCGGTCCAAGACTCCGGCCGGGCCCCCGCCGTCGACGGTCAAGGCGTCGGGCGGGCTGAGCCGGGCCAACAGCGCAAGGTCGGTGCCGCCACGCGCCATGACGAGGACGCCGACGGCAAGCGCGCCGGCGCCCAGCAAGGGCCAGGCACAATGCCAGAGTCAGGCCCAGGGGCCCAACCCGCAGGGCAGCCCGTCGAGGATACCCGCGCGCGTGCCGCTCTCCAACCTGAAGCACGGCGGCAACTCGCCCGAGCGTCCCCGGCCCGAGTCGAGGACCGAGACGCTCCGCAACGGCGCTCCCTTGCGGGCTCCGCCGCCCAAGATGCGCCACCTGGGGTCCGTGCCGGAACTGGGGGCTCCGCAGTCGTCGTACGAGTCGGCCGGCATCGGGGGCGCCATCGTCCGCCAGGTCGAACCCGAGGATGTCTACGACGATGGCGCGCGCGCCAGGTCACGGACCAACTCGAACCTGTCCCACCAGAGGCAGCGCAGCCGCCAAGACGACGACAGACGTTATGCCACCTTTCGGGGGCATCCGGGGTACGCGCCGGCACCACCGCCGCCAAGACACGCGTCCAACACGTCGTCCAACACGTCGTCCAACCCGTCGACGACCGTCTCGACCGTCTCGACCGTCTCGGGGTCCGAGAACTGGGAGACGTACGACGACACCAGCGAGCCGGAGCCGGACGCGTGCGAAGGCTACTACGCCAAGCTCCGGGCGGCCCACGGGAAGCGGTACGAGCCGGAGACGGGGCCGAGGTCCAGCAGCCAGGCTAAGCGCTCGCGCGGCGTTCCCGCCGGGCCCGTCATGATTGACCCAGACGGCAACCGTGTCGTCTCGGGGAGCGAGTGGACCGACGAGGACGCCTTTTAGCGAAGCAGGTCGGCGGTGGAGCGGGTCCTCGATGCGCAGGATGCATCACGGGCCGAGGACGGCGTCTTGGAAGCTTTCTCGGCCGCGCAAAAGGACGGGAAATCGGCAAAGTCCAGGGGATGCCGGACATCTTCACGGGCGTGCGACGGGCCCTCTCTGGGTAGTAGCCGTCTCCGCTCCTCCTTGTCCATGACGGAACAGGGCGAAAAAACAGCACCGTCGTCGCAGGGGACGCGGGAACTTGTACCATGGGCCGTGGCCAGTTGATTTATGGGTCGCTTCCGGCTGAAGGGGAGGGAGGGATAGTTGTTTTCCACACGAGGCGAGAGAGAGTGCAAAGGGCGGTGCCAGAAGCAGAAAAGGGACCGGCTTACAGTACGGGGGGAGGTGGCGTTTTCGACGGTGTTGCTTCGAATTTTATGTTCCTCGAGTGTAATAAATCACTCGTTTTTCAAGGACTAAGTGGGCTGTTGGTCAAGTGTGTTGGGATCGGGGCTGACGAGACATCTGCCGAATGCCGCCCCCCAGATTCTTCCAAAGCAAGTCTCCGAAGCAACTTTATATCCTCCCAAGCAGCACAGTGTGCGAAGCTGTAGCCGTTGAAGCCGTTAGTAGTATACGTACCTCCTTCAGCTGCCACTAGCTGGATGCAGGCCGCGTGGCTGGAGAAGCGCTGCATCAGTAATCGCACTGTACCTTTAACTCGCCAGCAGGCCTCGATAACATCGCTAACGCGCGTGATTACCTTGGTGATTGATTACATTGTCGCACGCTACTGGGCGCGTAACTCGCATACGTTGTGTGTTGGCTTCAGATGTTACAGTGTGTAACTCCCTGCCTGTACGAATAGAAGGCGGTAGAAGGCGATAAGCCTTCTTGTGCCTTGCATCTTTCGTATTCTCATAATTAGCGCCCAACGCTGCCGCTGGACGCCTGCGCCTGCCCTGTTTATCCCCCTCACTGTGTCCATGCTCCGTATCCGTACTGTACATGTACCCCGGAATGCGGCGCGCGTCTTCCCCTATTAATCGTTATCCCCTTCCAGCCAAGACTCCATTGTTGAAGCCGACAAACTCTCTCCCGCTCCCCTCTCCCTCACCCTTCCACCATCTCCGCGCCCGCCTCGTCCCGGGTCGGCCCAGCGTCGTCTCATCTCGCTCGTTTCCAGGTCCCGGATCATCCTGACCTCCCGCGTCCTCGTCCGCCATTCTTCCCTCCTTCGCCGTCGTCCTCCGCTCAACCCTCTCGTGACGCGCCGTACGAGGTCGACTTGGTCGTCACCAGCAGCCCCGGCCTGCATGTCGTCATTCTCCGCGTCCCCTCGGCGATGAATCGCGGCGCTGCCTCGCACGCCAGCGCCCACGCTTCCTCCGGCCCTCTCGATGACGCGGCCGCCGTTGCCCTCCGCGGAGCCTCCCTCGCCTTCCACAAGAAGCCCGCCGTCGCGTCCCCCTCGTCTTCCGCCTTGTCTCTGTCGCTATCGCGGTCATCCCCGTCTCCGCCGCACAGCAGGGCCCGAGACGATGGCGCTCTCACCGCTGCCTTGTCCGTCGGCAATGGAGCTAGGCAGCCGTCTCCGTCGCGAGCCGCCGTCGGTCTGCACTCACCAGATTGCGCCAGCAGCAGCAGCAGCAGCAGCAGCAGCAGCAGCAGCAGCAGAAGAAGAACGCCCGAATTGCCATCGCCGACACTGCAGACGGGACTCGTGGCCGCCCGCCTCCAGCAGCTGCATCCCGCGTCCGCCAAGCTCGACCCCAAGAGCCCCAGCTTCATCGCTGCCACGCTGGCCGCCAGTCGCAGCGTCAGCCCGAACTCCAAGGCTTCGACTCCACCCCGCAAGAGCAGCCGCGACCTTGCCGTCGATGCCGGGCCCATTGTCCCGGCCGGTACCCTGATCTCCTCCGACAAGCCCTCGTCACCACAGCCCGATCTCATGCGCAACGACGCACACCAGGCCCGGCGCATGGCCGTCCACAGGTTCATGGCCGCTCCGCCCAGGACGCTCCCGAAGCCGGTCCGGCCGCCCACTCCCCCTCCCCGCGTCGTTCGTCACCGAAAGCCGGCCGTGCCCGTCCCGAAACAACCTCGTTCGCCTCCAGTCACCCAACCGCGACGCGCTTCCCTCCCGGCTCCAACGGACGCGTCGCATGCAATAGACCTCTCGACTGGACCCAAAACCTGCTCCAGTCTGCAAGCCCCAGTCCCTGGGGCGCGCCCGCCTCCAACTCGTCCCCCGAAGCCACGACCCGCCAAGCCTCCGGTCAAATCTCCCGTGACAAGGTCGCTTACCCCTCCTCCCGTCGCTCGATGCTCGCCAAACGTGTTGTCCCCGAAGCCTGTGCGGCTCGTGACACCGACTTTGGCGCCGTCTTCTCGGACCCACGCACAAACCCTAGCCCCTCGGCCCTCGTCGTCGCCGTCACCAGACCCTCCAAAGCGCAGTCTTGAGCCGAAGCCGAAGCAACAACTTTACACGTTGAATCCTCGTGTCCGCCAAAGGCCCGTGGCGAGCCAGCCCGTCAGCAGAAACGAGCCGCGTCGAGGCTCGGACTCGCCCATTAGCCAAGCAAAAGTCTCGGCCGGCTTGGGGGCTGCCGTGAACACCAGCTCTCCATTAGCCTCGTCCACCCCGCCCAAATCTTCCTCTCCTCCACTGCTTCCCCGGCGTAGGCTGTCTCTCGGAGGCGCGCCGCCGTCGCCACCTCTCGATCTCACGCGCAGGCAACCTGCGAGCGCTTCGACAAGCACCCTGCAGCTAGACTCACTCGCCAACGCAATCATGGCGGGCTCGATTGCGTCGAACCGTTTGACGCCGCAACACACAGGCGCTTCCCTTTCTTCGTCAGTGAGCCTACCGCTGCCGTCGGGCCACAGCAACCGTCAAAGGTCACCACGTATGCTGCAGACTCTTCGCCAGCCACCTGCTCCCATCGCGGAGGAATCAGACCGTCCAAGCAAGGGCCGTCGTCACAAGCTGCGCAAGGGCAAGCATGCCCATCATGAAGGTTCACGCAAAAGGTGGCGAGAAGAGATGACTGACAGGGAACGAAAGCGGTACGAAGCCGTCTGGGCGTCCAACCGGGGCTGGCTCCTCCAACGCCCCGGCTCGGCGGGTGGGTCGGGGAGCGGAGACGTCTCGGAGTGCGTGGCCAACGTCGTGGTTCGCGACCTCTGGAGACGATCACGGCTACCGGAGGACGAGCTGGCCGAGGTCTGGGAACTGGTTGACCGCGGCAAGCAGGGCATGCTCACGCGGCCCGAGTTTGTGGTGGGCATGTGGCTCATTGACCAGAGGCTACGCGGCAGGAAGCTCCCTCACAAGGTCTCGGACAGTTTGTGGGGAAGCGCCAACGGCCTGACGGTGAAGAAGCCCAAGGTCAGGCACACGTGATGTTCGTCTGGCGAAGCAGGCAGGCAGACATGATGTTTGTACGGCTCGATACCCTGTGGCTAGCTTCTTGGCTGTAGTAGCGACGAAAACAAGAAATTGTCAAGGGAAAAATGTCCCGGGTAGAGGACGAGATGCACTTGAGCGCTGACCGACTCACGTTCCCCCTATTCTTACTTTTGTTTCCGTTTCGTCGACCGACCCCGTGCCGCTCGTACTCTTCTTGGGCGCATGTCCATCTCTACGGCTGGCTCGAGACGTAGCGGCTGCTGGTCCGGTCGCCAAAGGTGACGGTGACGTTGTAGTTGCTCAGGATGGGCGAGTGGGAGGCTCCGTAGAGGCTCATGAGGCTAGCCGTCACGACGCCCTGGCCCCTGAGGGCAGAAGACGGGATGGTGATCCACTTCTTCAAGTCGCCGAGCTGATTCGACTGGGCTTGGCTGGGCTTCAGCACCGAGGCCTCGGCGGCGGGATGAATCAAAGGGTGAGGCGCTCACCAGGGCCAAGATAGAAGGAATCCGAGACGGCGCCGAGGGTCTCGGGGTACCCGCGACCCGGGGCGTAGCCAAAGGCGATGGCGACGTCGTAGACGGTCTGGATGTAGTTTGAGCTTCGGATGACGGCGTGGAAGCCGTCGCCGGGCCGGATGGTGTCGGGTACGGCGATGCCGGTTATGCGGGCGTGGGCGACGGCGGCCAGCGCGGACACGGCGGCGGCGACGGACGGGAGGTGCATCGTATATGTCTGTTTGATGCTTGAATGCTGTCGAGTTTGGTCAAAGTGTTGAGGGTGAGAGGTTTGCTTCGCCTTGTTTTCCAAGGCGGACAAGACAGTGTCCCGGACAAGACAGTGTCCCGACTCTGCCTGAGTTACCATGCTCTCGCATTCCATTGGGCATAGATGCTCGCCTCTCTTGCGTCCAACGACTCTCAGTCACCCCCCCCCCCCCCCCCTTTGCTATTTTTCGCCCAATTGCTGACGACGAGGCTCCGTCATTGTCGCATCCCAAGCCGCGTTTGCCCCTTCGTATTCCAGGAGCCTGCCTGCATGCATGCATTCGAGCCGCCTCCTGATGGGCCGAGCCTGTGACGCCGTTGCATCGGAGCGTTGGCCGGGTTGAGCACTGCATGTGAAGAGACAGAGCAGAGTTAGCGCAAGCCTCTGTGGAAGTTGGTGCGATGACGTCCGGACACAAACGGTCACGGGGCCACCGGCCGGCCGGGCCCGCTTAAACGCAACGGGGCCGTCTTCCTCCGGCGGGTTCCGGGGACCAATTCAGCCGATATCAGCACCTCAACACCAGGTCTCGGGGTCTTCTTCAGCCTGAGTTCCATCTCTCTTTTTAGGGCTCGACTAACCGGACAACCACCCTGCCTAGCCGGCTAACTTTTTTTATAGGTAGTGTGGCTAGTTAAGGCGTAGGGCCGATACCGTACATTTAGGTGTATATATCCCCCGCGCCTATACTAAAGACTTATAGCAAAAGCCGCCCGTAGTAGTAGAAATTTTTATCGTTAATAACTTCGTTAAAATTAAAGCTATCTATATTCTAAATTCGCTCTTAAATAGCTACTATAATAGAGTCCTTACTTAACTAGTCTTTCCCTACCTTCTAAGAGGCATAGGCTGCTTATAACGGCGTTGCTTAAGCGCGAGGCTTCGCCCTTTCTATCGCCGTAAAGAAGCCTAATATAACCGCGCCTTCTTATATCTATCTACGCTGCTTAAAGGGGCGTAAATACGTAGACTACGGTAATAAGGCTTCCGCTAAACGCCGGAAGATAAACACCTAGATAACGGAATGCCTCTATCGCCTAGTCTTAAAGCTTAACTATATAATAGGTCAATAGTCTATCTCCTACCCGAAGGGGTAGTCTAATATAGACCCGGGCTATAACCACCCCCTTATTAAGGCAATAGCTTATGCTAAGTATAAGGGGGAGGTAATCTTAAAGTATATATTAGAGATCGTTCGGCTATATAATAACGGCTTACAATTAGTCTTTATTATATAATAGCTTCGATCCCGCTCTAACGAAGACCCTAACCTAGCAGGCATTATAGTTAAGCAGATATATAATGCCCTTGCTCGCTATCGTCTTAAAGAGCTTGCTAAGCGCACGTCGCTTTAATTCCTCTATAAGCTTAATAAGTCCGACTTCTTCGTCCGTAATACTCGCGATCTATAAGGCCGACTCTCTGCCCTCTTCTTAGCCCTAAAAAGCGGCGCTAAGCTGCTCTATTAGTTCCCTAATGTCTAGCAGCTAGACTATACCTATAAGACTAACCGATTTAATATGCCTCTTCTTAATATATACGGTATAACGTATATAAAGAAGACCTTCTCGATCGCCTTAATCTTCCTATCCGGCGAGGCTAAACCTTAATACCGTTAGGTTATCTTAGCCTTACTTATATTCCTCGTAAGGGAAGGAATTCCGCCTCCTTAGGTTATCGTAATAGACCGCGAATTAGCTTTTATAAACGCCTTTATAACGTTTAAAGAGCTTAAGAATACAACCGAGCTAATCTACCGTTAGCACGTTAATAAAAACGTGCTTATAAAATATAAGGCTTACTTCCCTAAGGCTAGCCGGGTAGTAGGGCGTATTAAGCGCGCGCTAGCCTTCGCTACGTTCCTTAAAGACTAAAGGCAGCTTATTACCTTAGAGACTATAAGCAGCTTCGAAGAACGCCTTTAAGCCTTTAAGTCCGCGCATCCGCTTATAGCCGTGCGTGATACGCTATAAATATAGCTTAACCTATAGAAGGAGAAGTTCGTTATATGCTTTATTAATCGGCATTATTACTTTAGGTATACTATAACCTTTATAGTAGAGGGATTATATACTTCGATAAAGCGGTCCCTTTAGTCTTTAATAAGGGATCTTACGACTGTTTTTAATAAGTTTAATGCCTTTTAGGCTTATTAAGCCTTTAAGATCGAGTATATTAAACGTAACAATATATATAAGATTAGCTCCTTTACCCTTAAGGACCTATATCTCCCGATCCGCGAGAGGGTATCGTCTTAGGCCCTTGCTCTTATTGCCGAGAAATATACTACGATCCGGACGAGGAAGCGGACGAAGAAGCCGATAAAGCTATTAGGCTACTGCCTTTATAACCCTTATCGCTTTAATATAAGCATAGGTTTACTATGCCGGCATTTAGTCTTTAAGCGCTTTAAAAAGCCTATTAAGGAGCGGGCAACCTTACGGCTTAAGGACTTTAATATCTTTTAGCGCGTTTAAGCTCTCCTTAATAATGCGCTATTAGAGCCTTAAGTAGTGCGTGGCAAAGGTAGGCTAAAGGGCGCTTTAAACCTTAAGAAAGCCTAATACGGCATAAGGCGTAACCTATCGGCATACGAGATTACGGAAAGCCTCGAATATGCCGAGGCTATAAGAGCACTAGCAGTAGCGCCGCCGTTAATAGCACTAGCGGCGCTAATAACTACTAAAGAGTCGGCCGCTATAGTTACTAAACGAGGGTTACGATACCTTTAATAGCACGGCGATATATACGAGCCGGGCACCTATATGCCTTAAGGTTATTAATAAGCGATTCGGGACACGCTTATCTCTAACGATAACGATAAGGCTGCTACTGCCGGGGCTACTACTGCCGGGGCTACTGCCGAGGCTACTACCGAGGCTACTGCCGCCGGGGCCGAGCCTTAAGCCGGCTCGTTATAATATTAGCCGGTCGACCTTACACAATATAACGACGACGACGACGACGATTTTAACGCTAACGAATTCGACGACGAATTCGACGACGAATTCGTCCTAGGAATACCCTTATAGCGGCTCTTATAGCAGCTCCCGCCGCCGCTCCCGCCGCCGCTCCTACTCTCGTAAGAGCTCTCGCAAGATGCAGAGCATAAGTCGATTCCCTAGGCCGAGTGGGATATCTTAGAGGCATAATAGAAAAAGGCGGAGGTTATAGAGATAGACTAAGATAAGATAGAGGCAGACGACGTAGAGGAAGCAAAGGCAGCGTAGGAATTGCATAAAGATAGCCTCGAGTAGAGTTATAAGCAGCTAGGGCGCTTAATACACGATTTCCCCTAAGTCGCGATAGCCTTATAGCGGCTCTTGCTATTCTTTAGTATGCGGCTTTTGCTATAAGTCTTTAGTATAGGCGCGGGGGATGTGTATACCTAAATGTGCGGTATCGGCCCTACGCCTTAACCAGCCACACTACCCACAAAAAAAGTTGGCCGGCTAGGCAGGGTGGTTGTCCGGTTAGTCGAGCCCCTCTTTTTACTGCGAATCGCTTCTCTAACGGACAGTGTGGCGGGTATGTACTCTGTACTCTGTACAGCGATATCGGAGCAACGGCGCCAGAATGCTTCCGACTTCCGACGACACCTCACTTTGATTCCGCATCCATCCGTGACTCATGGCACAACGTTGACGCATCCATCCGCAACCATGGCACAACGTTGACGACGATACGCGGGCAGCCGCGACGACTCTCCCGGAGCACAGAACCGCAAGAGGGCCATGGCGCCGTCGCCGTCTTCGCCGATCAAGACCGCCCTTGGCCTCTTCCGCACCAAGAGCCTCGCCTCCAGCTTCGTGTCGCGTCCGGCATCAGTCTCGCACAGCGTCATGCATTCTCCGCCGTCGAACACGCAGCGGCCGCCCGCCTGGCTCCAGAGGCATCTCGACGACGCTCGCCCGCCACCCAAGCTCTTCGCCTGGACGCCGGCCAACCTCGACGGCGCTAAGCCCGGCCCCGTGGCCAGCAACCACGGCGGAAAAGGCGAGGACCTCGACCGCCGCATCTTCATCCTCGGCGTCGGCAACATCGGCCGCCTCTACGCCAGTCACCTCGCCCGCCATCCGCCTGCGACCCGCCCGCCCGTGACCCTCGTCGTCCACCGGAGGGAGCTCCTGGCGCAGTGGGCCTCCGGCGCCGGCATCGAGCTCGTCACCCCCGGCGCCGGCGGCCGCAGCGTCTGCGACAAGGCCGGCTTCGACGTCGAGTGGTGGACCGAGACGGCCCCGAGCCACGGCCCCGTGCGCGAGGTCGTCGGCGGGCGCAAGCTGCGCAACCTCGTCATCGCCACAAAGGCCTCGGCCGCCGTGCCCGAGGCCGATCGCATGCGCCGCTACCTCGACGCCGGAAGCGCCGTCGCCTTTGCCCAGAACGGCGTCTGCAAGCTTTGGCCGCCTCACGGCCCGGCCTACGTCGCCCACCGCTATCCAGTCGCCGACTCGGCGCCCAGCTTCCTCGCCTGTGTCACTTCTCACGGGCTCTACTCCCTCGGGCCCTTTCGGAGCATGCACGCCGCCGCCGCCGACGTTTGTGTCGGCCCCGTTCCCGTCCGTCGCCGCCACCATCAGCCCGCTCCTCGCGCTTCCTCTGCTGCTCCGCCATGTCCAAGCGCGGCGTACCTGACGTGCCAGATTGCCACGGCGCCGGATCTACAAGGTAGAGCCGTATCCTCAGCCGAGCTCTGGCTCCTGCAGCTTGAGAAGCTCGTGTACAACGCGTCCATCAACCCCCTCACAGCCCTGCTGCGCTGCAAGAACGGCGGCCTCTTTGAAGAGCCCCACGGCGTCGTCGCCCGAGTCATGGATCGCCTCCTCGACGAGACGAGCCGCGTTCTTCAAGCCCTGGTCGTCCACCCGAGTACCGCCGAGATACTCGCAACCTCTGCCCCTGGCGAGCACCAGCAGCAGCAGCTTCAGGCCCGCTTCGCACAAGGTCGGCTCCGCGAGACACTACACGCCTTTGGCGCAAAGGTGGCGGGAAACAGCAGCTCCATGCTTCAAGACGTGCAGGCCGGCAAGCCCACCGAGGTTCGGGACTTCAACGGCTGGCTCGTGGACGCGGCCGCCTTTCTCGACCCGAGTCTTGACATGTCGGCGCACCAGGCCATGGTCGACTTGGTTGAAAGCGGCACCGTCTTGACCAAGGAAGAGCTCGGCCGGCGACTTCTCTCATGAGAGTGATTGCGCTTGGAAAGCAAGAATCAAGTCGAACAAACCGTTCACTGTTCGGAGGCTACAATACATTTTTCCATTCCAAGGACACAAGTTGTCGAGGGGTATCTTTCCATCTCCTTTCCCCCAAGCGTCCGCCCTCGGGCGCAGGCCATGCATTCAAAAAATGCAGCAAATCTTCCTCCCAACCCAACCTCGCAGCACCAACACGGCCACGTCGTAGAATAGAAATTAGACAAGACTGTTTTTCCAAAGTTTTTATCGATACAAAGTAAAGAGAGGCGACCCGAGGCAGGTCTGTCGAGGGCATCGTGCTTGCTTTCTTGGCTCTCGGGGGACCGGCCGGTTCCACGGTCCCCAGCAACGACTGCTTCGGAGACGTGGTCACCACGGCCTCTGCGAGTGCGTCATTTCCATTGACTCGGGTAGCGAGGCGGCCTTTGGAGAAAGAGACTGCCAGAGATGCTCGGGCTCCTCGCCCGCCAGCTGCCCGGAGCGCTCTCGGCAGGCGGCGGGCGTGAAGCCGGAGCCGACCTTGTGGGCCACGATTCGCCACTTTTCGTTTTCGTAGTCTTGGAGCGCCTTGCGAAGCTTTTGGTCCTGCACGGGTCAAGTCAGCTTTCCACGTCCATGACAAGTGTGGTGAGAGGCGAGGACAGGGAAACCCCTGAGTCGACCCCTGAGTCGACCCCTGAGTCGCCCCCCCCCTGGCAAGGGAAACACCACATACCATGTCCTCGGTCCAGAGCGTCGTCTTGGCCTTGAGCTTGGTGCAGTACCGGACCTGCAGGGTGCCCGAGGAGCGGCCCGGGAAGAAGTCCGCAATCTGCTTCCACGTCAGGTTCTTCTGCTCCTTGAGCTCGATGAGCAGCTGGTCGTCCTCGGCGGTGAACTTGAGCTTGGGCCCGCGCGGCCTCGCCGCCGGCGAAGGCATGCCGACCTGGCCGACCATGCTCGGCGCGCCGCCCGCGTCCTCGCGGCGCATCGACTTGGAGGGCGGGCCGAGGTCCGGCAGGTGGTGGTGGTGGTGCATGGGCGGCTGGTCCGAGGAGGCGGCGGCGGCGGCGGCGGCGGCCTGGGCGTAGATGGGCGACGTCTGGACGCCGTCGAGGCCCGACTGGTCGACGACGGAGAGGTCAAAGTCGTCGGGCCGCGATCGCTTGATGCTCGGCGCGCTGTACGAGCCGTAGGGGTGGCCGTGCAAGTGTACGGACTGGTCCATGGAGACTTGGGGCGAGTGCTGCTGCTGCTGCTGCTGCTCGGGCGGCTTTTGTGCCGAGCGGCTTGGGAGACGGCCGTGAGGTGACGGCTCGCCGGATCTGTTGGCACCGGCGGACGACACCCCCGGCAGGAGGACGGACGAGGGCTGCTGCGAGGGCTGTTGAGACTGGGGCGGCTGCTGTGGATGCTGTGGATGCTGCTCTTGCTGCTGCTGCTGCTCTTGCTGCTGCTGCTGCCCCTGTTGATGCTGCTGCCCCTGTTGATGCTGCTGCCCCTGTTGATGCTGCTGCCCCTGTTGATGCTGTTGATGCTGCTGCCCCGGTAGCGGCTGGGACGGCGGCGGCGAGGGGTGGTGCTGCTGCTGGTGGTACGGATGATGGTGAGGCTGGTAGGGCTGCTGGTGATGGTGGTGATGGACGGGCGAGGGCGAATACGCGTGCTGGAGCTGCTGGCTCAGGCCGGCCGCAGGCGAACCCTGACCCGAATAGTCCACATTGTAGCCCCCGACTCGATAGTTGTCCGCCAGCGTGACTTCGACCCATGGGTTCCGCCAGAGCGGTCGGCTCTGGACGGCCTCCACGCTGAGAGCGGACAGAGTTGCTTCCGGTGCAGGAGCAAGACCCTACTCTAGGGCCTGCCGTTGCCGAGACGAGGTAAAAGGGGGTCGAGACGAGGTAAAAGGGGGTTCTCGTGGCGACGATGCCTTCGGTGATGATGTGTCGCGGGAGAGCAAGACCGGAGAATTCGACCGCGTCTCTCCCCTCTGCTTCGAGACGTCTCTCCCCTTTACTTCTCGAAGCTGGTCCCCCTTTTCCGACAAGTCCGTATCTCAACTCTCCGTCTTCCCTTCAGGCACTCGGGTAACCGCTCGGGTAGCCGGGTCCGACACGGCGGCTCGGAGCACGCGGCGGCTCAATATTGGTGCCTCTTGGGGCTCTGCGAGGTGGTGATAACGTCAGCGCCCCGGGGGGGGGGGGGGGGGGGGGGGGCAAAAGCAATGACCAAGGCTCGAGAATGCGTGTATGTATATACGTATGTATGTTGTATGTGTATGTATGCCTGTTTCCTGATTCTCTCCTGTTCCCCGTGCGGGCTCCTTTGGGCCAGCCAAGCCGGGGGCCCAGTCACGGAGCGAAGGCCTCCCCGAGACTGGCCCCAGAGAACTGGCCCCGAGACTTTTTTCCCTTAATTTTTTTGGCTCTTTTGCATGTGTCTTTGTGTGCGAGCGTGGTAACGGGGCGAACAGGGGGAGGGGGGGCGAAGAGAGGGGGGAGAGGCGGAGGAGCAGGAGGGGGGGAAGGGGGGAAAAGAGGGGGGGGGGGGCAAGAGGGGGAGCTGCAGGAGGGGTTCTACTACGTACGTACTGATGATGATCGGAAGGAACGGGCAACGGGACTTGTGTGCCAGGGGAAGCAACTTTTGAGCCTCCAAAAAGGCACGGCTGGCTGGGAGGGCAAGGGGAGGCCCCTTGGGGAGGGCGGTGGGCAAGATCAGGCGCGAGATCAGGCGGGAGATCAGGCGAGAGATCAAGAGGCGAAGCAGCAGCAGAAGCAGCAAAAGCGCAAAAGCAGCAAGCAGAAGCGGCAGCAGCAAGCGTTGGGCAGTGCTATAACTCGTATGTACCAACGGGTCTGTTGGGGTTGCAGGACCGGCGCGTCAAGCACATGTAGCAGGTAGCTCTATGTATGTATGTATAGGCTTCCCGTCTCTACCTTGTCGACGCCGTCAGCACGGATCGGCCTGTCCTTTGTCCCCGTCGACGCCGTTTGTGGTTGCTGTTGGTCGACGTCGAGTTGCCGCAGCCACGCGTGATGTCGACGACGTTGCTCTCGTCTCCGTCTTTGTTCTCGTCGTCGTCGATGGCAGCTGAGCAGGATAAGGGGAGAGGGGGAGAGAAGGAGAAGAGACGGTCGTGGCTATATAGACTACCTAGTACTACGAATACAACTTCCATGGTTGCATCAAGGGGAGAGAGAGGGAGGGGCGGGGACGGCCAGGGATTGAATTCTGGGAAGCGACGAGGGAAGGGGGAGCAGAGGCGGAAACAGGGCCCGTCATGGGATGTGGGCGGGTAGGGCTGTTGCGAGAGGACGAAGAGGCGGATCGTGAGTCGTCGACAGGCATTCGCCCTCCTCGGCTTGTGTACGAAGTATCATGTTGTATGTATATACGAATATATATACCGAGTACAAGACATGTGATGAGCCATGTGAACAGAAGCCATGATGGACAGCAGCCATGTGATAAAGGGGCTCTGCCATGGCAACAGAAGCGCCGCGGAAAGGCCCAGGTCGGAAAATAAAAGATAATTTCACAGTCCCTATGCCAGGCGCACCGAGGGTCGAGACATGGCCCCCGTCCATTCCAGGTCCCCATGGTGCCACTTAGACGGAGCTGCTGCATGCCTGGGTGCCCACTTTGTTCCCGTTTTAATGTTGGGTGGCACGGCGCAACATCGCATAAGGGAGGGACCCTCCGGGAGGCCCGAGGGAGTCGGTCAGGGGCAGGGGGGCGAGGGGGGGGGGGGTCTCTATTTGTTGGGACGAATACAGACCACATATAAGTGTGTGTATATATGTGTGTGTGTGTATATACGTGTGTATATACGTGTGTATATGGTGTACATGTGATGTGTGTGGACGTGTTGGCAGGCCAAGCCGGCGTACCTTCTCCTTTCTGCCGTCCTCCGGGCCTCCTCGTCTCTCTGCAGTCCTCCGGGGGGGGGGTCGGGTGGGCATATCACGGGCTATAATACGACAAAGACCCAACGGCATGACGCGGTGCTTCCGAGGCAAAGTCCGCGGACGCCGAGGGGGGGGGGCAGAGCAGGCCTTTTATTGCGAATCAAGGCCTTTTATTGCGAATCAAGGCCTTTTATTGCGAATCAAGGCCTTTTATTGCGAATCAAGGCCTTTTATTGCGAATCAAGGCCTTTCATTGCTCATCGAGGACTCGCATTGCCGAATCAGGGCGCTTAGAGGGAGCAACTCTTGTCCCCCCGGGTTCCGGGCTGATGCCATGGACCAGACAGTCGGGCATGAAGATGATGGGCTGCGGCCCGAGCCAAGCAAGCCAATGTCCAATCAAGCAACCAGTCCAACCTAATACACATGGATACGATGGACGCATGCATGCACACACACGCCCTCTCCCCTCTCCGACCCGAGTCGTGCGGGACGAGGCTTGGCCGTGCCGAGTCTTGGCCAGAGAATGAGAGGCAAATGAGAGGCAGCACAATTATCATTAGAGGCAAATGAGAGGCGGCATTACAGCCAAGGCATGGCATGAATCAGCCGTTACTACTTC
Organism: Ophiocordyceps sinensis; assembly: GCA_012934285.1. NCBI lineage: Eukaryota > Fungi > Ascomycota > Sordariomycetes > Hypocreales > Ophiocordycipitaceae > Ophiocordyceps > Ophiocordyceps sinensis. Next base: position 1,822,008 of record JAAVMX010000007.1, read on the forward strand.
GTACTATCAAGCCGTTATTGTTCTGTCTAGTACTTGGCACCGTCAACACCGCCTTTCCTCAACAAACCCAGTCCTTGTCACCGGTCCGCCCACTTGCCACTTGCCCCTTGTCCCCAATTATTCGTCACAGACGACTCCAAGGCGCGAGAATGTTAAAAAAGGGGGAAAACTCCGGCTCCTCACCCTCTCGATGAAAAGACGCCTACTCGTAAACGCTCCTTGTCGCCATCTGTTTGAGGTGGCACAAGCATCATGGCCCAACCAGGACTCGGAGCCTGCTCGCACAACAGGACAGGTGCCGCATCGTGCATGCAATATCGATTCATTCCCCTTTTTCTGTTTTTTATGTTTCTCCTTTCCGTCAACAAGGCCCTCTTGATCAACCGATCCATCCAAAACACCCAAAACACCCAAAACACATGTGGGGACCAATCATCCAGCCATCTCGACTTCAAGACATACGACATGTAGGAGCACATCTACGAATACCTACACTGTCATGTATGTAGTACTTGCATGTGCATACTTCGTATTCGTAACTCGATACTAGTAGTACCCGTCGAGCCTCTTATGGCGACAGCCGGCATATCAACCATGATCCCTCACTCTCTCTCCGTCCGTCGGATCCGGCCGGAATCAGGAATACTATACCGCCCCATGGCGTATAACGACCCAACGACACACATGTCCATGTCCTGTCCTATATCGTCGTCGAACCTATTACATACCACACATTCGATGCTCCCCCCTCAAAAATTGGCAAAATTTACCCATCTAGACATGGCCGCATCAAATCTCTTCTTGCGGGACTGCCTTCTGCCTTCCGGCTAGATCCGGACTTTTCCGGCCGCCTTGTTCGCGTACCCGCACTGAGACGTCTTCACTGAGACGTCTCTTCAACCACCCGCCTCCCGTCTTTTATTTTTATTCCTTGGCTCTCCAACGCAAGTCAGGCAAATCCTGCAACAGCCGCGCCCCCCTTGTCCATAACAGCAAGCTTCGTCTCCCGTCCCTCTTGTTTCCTCAGCCGTACGAAGTATATACATATGTACATACATACATAGGCACGCTTCTAGTACAGCTTCTGGTACTTCGTACTGCACAACCGGTAAAGACGGTCGACGGTCGACGGTCGACGTCATCGTGAGTTCGGCCACCAGCCACAATCAGCATGAAATGCCTCATGCGTCGCTGCTGCATTCTTCCCCATGCCCGTCACCAGTCTGCGCTCTCCTTCACGGCTCATCGCGTGGCAATGGTCCCGACGAACCCCCAACCAACCTCCCCCCGGCCGATCCATCGCATAACGTGCTGATCCTAAGACGTTACACGGCCACCTATGCATCTACTACAGTGGCCTGTCCCAAATACTTTCGCCATTACTTTCGCCTAGCCGTGTGCGCGGAAGCAATACCGAGTCGGCGGGACTATAACACACACTCAGCAGCAGTAAAGTCTTTTTCAATGCCAATCGTCCTTCCGCCCCCTCGACTTGGGAACTTGCCCTTGACTTGGGAACCCACAGGGCTTCGGGCCCCCCGAAGCCCGACTGCCGCCCGGCCCTCCGCCCCGTCCCCGGCAACCGCCCCGTCCCCGGCAACCGCCGCCCCCTGCTCATCTCGCAAAATGCAAAATGCAAAATGCTTGACAACACAGCCTCTGGTCCCAACGACACCCCGTCACCCACTCTGCCCCCAATGTTGCTCGAGTCTTCAGTGCCGCCTTCATCCATTCACTACCTTGACCGTTGCTTCGTCTGCATTTAATTATAATAATACTCATAAACGCCTCCATTCTGCCCTATCAGCATACACATACATGCGCAAGCATCCCCTTGCTCAAAACCACCTCATTTCGCCGCCGCCTTCCCTCACGGCCCCATTCACCCGTCATCCACTCGCCCTCACTGCTCCAGTCCCCCTATGCAAGGCCTTGCTCGTGCCGTCGCATCTCCTGCCTTCAGCATCTCGTCTCTCCACCCACGACATTCGCCTCGTTACTCAAAGCTGTCTACCCGGTCCACCCAAATGTCCTCCAACTCGGAAAACGTCTGGAAATGCACGGGTCGGTGCTGGTCGCTGTAAAACGACAGGGGCGTGTCGAGCTTGACGTGCACCGGCTTCTTCTCCATCCCCGCAAACGCACTTCCCATGAAGCTGTAGTTCCACTTGTTGTCGTCTGGTACGAGGAAGAATCCCTTGAACCGCGGGCTGAGGAGCAGCTTGCGCTTCGCCCCCATCGTCGTCGTGAACCCTTGGGGGTGATCGCTTCTCGTATCCTTGTTCTCTGCGCCCCATTTGTAACCCTGAGGGTCAAGGCCCCAGGCCGACAACGACACGCTGCCCGGTGTGAACGAAACCGACACTGTAACCGTGTTGGTCTTCCATTCCTTGTGGGAGTCCCGAAGTCGGGCGTGCTCCGTCACGTCGGCGGCCGACATGTACGGCAGTTCGTTGCCCGAGATGGTGTGAATGATGCCGAGCGGCTCCATGCCCTCTAGGAATTGGCTCTGCGGCAGCTCCTTGGGCAGCTGCACAATGCTCTGACCGCCCATCTGGGGTATCATGACGATGCACCGAATCTCCATCACCTGATCATTGTCCGGCGGCGAGCACCCGTAGAGGTAGCCTGCCACTTGCACCCGCAGGTCCGCAATCGTGATGAATCGCTTGATGATGTTGTTGGGCATCACGTACGTCACGTCGTCCAAGTCGTTGTCCACCGACGAGATGTAAATGTTCTTGGTCCTCGCCCGCAGGTTTGACGTCGCAATCGCCCTCGTCCGCCACTCCGTCTTGGACGCAAACGTCTGCTGCTCGAAATTGGACGTCGTCGTCACGATGATGTCTTCTCCGTGCACGTTCTGCGTCTTGGTCGTCACCGCCATCAGCTGCTGCTGCTCCTGTTGCTGCTTCTCGATCTCGGCGGCCTGCTGTCTCTGCATCGACGGCGCCGAGATTTCCATGCCCAGGATGATGTCGCGCACTTCGCTGCTCGTCAAGCTCGACACGTTGACATTGTTCTTCTTGCCGTAGTCGTTCAGGATGAGATCTCGCAGCTGCGTTTCCACCTTGATCCACTCCTCGTCCGAGAGCGAGGGCCAAATGTGATGATCCAGGGTGATGACCGTCTTGTCCGGCCGAAGAATCATCTTTGTCTTGTCGGGATTCACGTGCAGAGCACGCAGAATGAGGACCAGACGGGAAAAGGCCGTGTAGGACGAAATGCTCTTGAGCCACTCGTCGTACAGGTTGAATAGCACCATCTGTGGTTCGGTGGCTCGCAATATCATGTCGCCCAGTTTCTCCACCTTCATCGCGGCTTGGAACGGGAGCTGGAGCTCCGAAGCCCGAATGGAGATGTTGGGGAAGTCGACGAGCTGGACTTCGAGCGGGTCAAGCAGGCCCTTTCGCGTGACAATCAGCTGCTTCGGCTGCTCCTCGGCGGGCAGCGACCGAATCAAAGCCGCCACTTCTTCGGCCGTCTTCCACTTGGCGAGTTGTCCCAGACGCTTCTGTCCTGCCCAGACACTGGTGTGGATGATCTTCAAAAATAGCTGCCCGGTTCGGGGATTGAAGATGAAGATGGCACCGTTGATGGGCTTGGTGGTCAGGTTGCCTTCAAACGTCTTGTGGATGGTGACACGATAGACGTTGGTGTCGTCAATGAAGAGCTGGATCTGGTTGCTGAACAGCTCCGAGTAGTTTTGCGAGTTGAGGAACTCCTGGTTACTCTCCGACGCATAAAGCTGCAAACCCTTGCGAATACGCTCACGCAAGACGTAAAGCGCCGGGTTGGCCTTCATGACCTTGGCCATGGCCTGCTGGACAAGATCTTTCAATCCCGGAAAGTACATGCCAAACGCCGCGTACAGGTTGTATGCGAGATCGATGCCAATCATTAGCCCAGTGGCGGACGGGTAGATGCTTGCGCTGTCCGTCGTATAGTCAAGATACTTGGCGCGTGTATAACGCTCAATGTCGTGCGAATCGTAGTCACCATACCGAAGCTGCACGTCGATCCAAAACTTGTTCGTCGTCGTGGCCTCAATCATATCCTTGGTATCGTGCAACTGCGAGGGCCGCGTGACATTCCACTTGTGGCTGGCAAAGAGAAGAATGTCCGCGCAAGAGCTGTTCATCTTGTACGACTTTCGGGGGTGAATTGTCTCCTTCTGCACGGTTTCGACGCCGAGCGACTCCAGCTCCTGGTCGAAGACCTGGCAGAGGTCCATGACGACGGACTCGTGGATCTTTTGCCACAAATGCGCACGGAAGATCTGGATGAGCGAGATCTTGAGCGTCGGGATCTTGCCGTGCAAGAAGATGCCCGTAAGATCAAGTTGCACCTGGAAACCAACGTACACGTTGGCTCGGTTGATGGTTGGCGACCACCACAGTGTGAAGCGACGGTTGGGGATCTGGTTGAGGCCGGACCTTTGGGCGTTGGTCAACTTCTTGAACTTCATCGACTCTTCGAATCCAGAAGCCTTCTCCCAGAAGAGGCCCTCCCACGACGGGAATCCGGTGGCCTTGAAGAGGGTGTGCTCCAGAATCGTCTCCACACCTCCGAGTGCCTGGATAACGTCTGTCCGGTAGGCGTTGAGGTTCCACAGTTTGCCGTCGTGTCGCTGGCTGGTCCACCAGAAGGGGTTGCTGCGCATGAGCTGGTAGATCTTGAACTCTGCTCGGGCGCGGAAGCCCTTGTCGAAGCTCAGCGTGCTCCGATCTTTCTGGAAGAGCGTGTTGATTCTGGGCAGGCCACGATCCCAGCTGTCCTCGAGGTCTTCCAGCGTCAAGCGACGGTTTTGCTGGTTCGCCTCCTGTCTCTTTTGGGAGTACTCTGTCCAGACACGTTGCGAGTCGATGAACTCGGATTCCCAGGGTATGATGTATCGGAAGATGTTGGGGATCAGTGTCTCCTCGTCATGCGACATGCCAGCTCGGTAGTGCGTGACGCCTGTGTCGGTCTGCTTGGACCAGCGCTTGTCGCTCGCGGGGATCAAAATGTGGGAGCCGGAAATCATGCCCAGGCCACCGAGTTCCTTTGGCGTGTAGAAGACGGCCGGAGGGAATCGCGAAGGCATCTTAGAGTTGAGTCCTATCTTCACTCTAGTCTGGATTTTGGTCTCGCATTTGACAATCGTGTCTAGGAGATCGATGGTGGAGACTGCAGCTTCTCGGTAATAGGTGAAGAGTGCAATCAGGGCCGTGTTCCACTTATTGGCAATCTTGGTGAACGTGGTGGAGCCAGAAGACATGAGAATCTGTCGGATGCGATTGTTGAACTTTTGGATGTCATCCTCGGTGACCTGCAAGAACGCGTATGCTGTCCTCTCCTTTGTTGTGTTATCCACCAGGGACCACACGCTGTCTTTGACTGCGAACTCGTCGTTCTTGTTCCTATTCTTGGGGAGGATCCGGACTTCGAAGCCGCTCATGGAGAACAGCAGATTGGGGTTGTCGCGGCTGTACACACTGACGAAGCTGTCATCCCAGTCGATGGTGGTCACGGACCGAGGCAGTCGATTCTTGAGATCCCAAAAGACTGCTCGGCCAAGGTTTACGTCATGCCGCATCAAGCGCATGCGCGAGTCTCTCGGCCAGCACTTCTTGCTCTTGTAGCCAATGACGTTCTCAAAGTTGGGGTCAGGCTGCTCCGTGAGGAACCGCTGGATAAGGTCCCTGGACTCCTCAGCCGTGAATCGCAGAAAAACCCAGATCTTGTCGATGTAGCGGCTGTAGAGGCGAATGGGATGTCTCGTCTCCGCCTCTTGATCTCGGAACTGCAGGAAGTCGTTGGGACTCTGGGGCGGGCCCGCAATCTCGCTCGCTCGCTGCGGGCCCAGGAGCAGGAGGTCCAAGACAAGCCCGTAGTACTGAAAGACGAACGCAGAAAACTGAAGGCCACGGATCATTCCGTAGCTGTTGACGTGGTTCATGTCCTTGTACGTGAGCTGGACGTTGTTCTTGGCGGTGATGTAATCGGCCAAGTTGTGGTCCATGATCAGTCTCAGTAGCGAGTTGAGCAGGGTCAACTCCATCTTCTCATAGACCTTGGAAAGCTCCGTCTCGATCATGACGTTGCACTCGCCGTCCTTGGTCTCCCACACCTGGCTCAGATTGTTGATGCCCTGGGCCCACTTGTACACCAACAGCGGCGGAACCTCCGAGTCGGACGGCTTGATCCACGCGGGGAAAAGGTGCCGCTGATCAGCTTGGTACCAGAGATACTGATCCAGGTACGCATCGCTAATCTTTTCAATGGGTTCAATGTCGTACACCGGGTTGATTGTGCTGTAGTTGTCGTTCATGTCAATGTTGACTTCCTTGAACGCCCGCTGGGTGAGCAGAAACCGCTTGATCCTCTCCAATGTGGTGCCGGGGCTGTCGTAAGCTTGCTCGATCAAGGCCAGCTCCTCTCTTTGGCTCTGGTTGAGGCGGCCCTTGACCGAGTATGCTTCTCGCAGTCGCTCGAGGGCAAGAATCAGGATCTTGGTGTCGTGCTTGTACGAGACACTGGGGAAGGGGATCGGTGAAAACTTTCGCGACTCGAGCCAATGAACGGTCGTTGTGTAGATTGCCACGGCCTCTTCTGACGAGACGTAGGGGCCATCCTTCATGTGGTTGTGTTGCCGCTCCTGTTCGGCTTTGAGCCAAAGTCGCGTCAAGCGGCCGACATTCTTCTTTGCGACAGTCTTGTCCACCGTCGCGCCTCGCCGGATTCTCTCGCGGTTGTAGTGCGCCACCGAGATCCACCAGTCGGCCTTGGACTTGACGTAGCGCAGAATGATGTTTTCGATGGGAGCTGGCAAGCCGGGGACTTTCCACGGAATGTTGCTCTTCCAGCATCGCCAGGCCTCGGACAAGTGCTGGAGCACCGTGTTGACCTTGTTCTGCTTGATGCCCTCCGGCATCATGTCCATGAGGTCGGCCATGACGGACGCACGGAGCTCGAGGTCGAAATGCGACTCGACACGCTGCTTCGTCACCGTCTTGGCAACACCCTTGCTGTGTCGACCCTCGAATTGGCGCGACAGGAGGTTGCCGAGCCATCTCTCGAGGAGTGGGATGATGCCTCGCATGAAGAACAGCCACACCCTCCACGCAGGAGCCCAGAAGCCGCAGCCCGGGCCCTTGCCGACAGGGCCCGCGTTGAACCGATAGTAGATGAGATGCTTCAGGTCCTTGCAAGTCCGGATCTGATGCATGAGCTTGTACTTGTATCGGTACATGCCAGTCAGCTGCCCGACGTGGTTGAAGGCGTAGAGAATGCCATCGGCCAGCTGGAAGGCATCGATGTTACCCAGGCGGTACTGGACTTGGGCATCCACAATGAGCTTGGTCAGTCTCAATATTTCGCGCATCAAGTGGAAAGCGTTTCCAAATCTGGACTTCTTCCGTTCCTTGGTTGTGAGGGTCTTGACTGGCTTCAAGTTGAAGTTGTAGTCGAGGTGGAGGTAGGTGAGGTTCTTGCGGTGGATGAGGAGATTCAGCATGTTGAAACCCTGGCGGCAAACTTGCAGGCCTGCTTCCACCCAGTCAATGTTGGTCTGCTGGAAGAACTTTGTCTGCTTCAGCGATTTGAGCAGGTTCTGCTTGTTGTGTGCCTTGGGCGTCTTTTTGTGGAGGTCGTTGAGGACGAAGTTCTTGAGGAGCTTCTGGTACGAGACTCGAACCTTGACAGGCGGCCGATCAGAAGGAGGGTGCTCAAGATACCACTGCTTGATGAGAGGAACGTCCTGGGCGCGGACCATCCGACCAGAGCGTCTGTTGAAGGGGTACGGCGCCCACCACAGCTCAATGGCTGCTGAAGTGTCGTCGCCATCGAGATCCTCTTCCACGACAAAGGGCTCCACGTCATCGGGCATCCCAAACGCCTCCTCTTCAGGCTCCTCGTTGCTCCCCGATCCAAATAGTTCGTCTTCGTAGAGTACATCCACGTTCCTCGGGGCCACAGTTCGCGAAGAAATGGGGTTGATCAGCCGGTCGAAATGGAAAGTCGGAAGGTCTGGACCGTCGGCCCGGTTGAAGACAACTTGCGGGTGAGAGTGCCAGGAGAGATGGACACTGCGAGGGAGCGAATTGTAGAGGAAAGGGTACGCGACGCGGAATTCCGTGCGAATGGGGTCGCGGAAGATGATGCGGTCGATGGCATTGAACTCTCCAAAATCTTCGTCATTGGGGTCGAAGTCCTTGTAGAGTGGCTCGAACCGCGGTCCTCCAGGGAGAGCGACGTTGAGTGCCTTGGCCGTCAAGAAGCTCTTGCGTTCAAAGAGGTAGAAGTAGTTCTTGTCCACGACTTCAGAAACGAGCGGCCGACTGAGACGATACAGCGTCGCCATCTGGGGCAAGGTCAAGTTCCAAGTCTTGTAGCTGGGGCCGTTGACATGCGACGTGTCTAGGAGTGGACGGTGGTCGTAGAACCACTTGTAGACGGCTTCGTCCTCTTCATCGTTGAGCTCCATCTGGATGGGCTCGAGAGGCTCGACGTCTTCAATGTTCTCGGACCACGACAGGGGCGGTTCTTCGTCGTCAAATGGGGGGAAGCGCATGCGCTTGAACAGTCTTCGGTCGGCCTTTTCTTTGCGCATAAAGGTCCACATCATCGCCCACTGCGCGAAAAAAACAGGCTCGATGACACGGGGAATCTCATTCACCAGGGTCAGGCAGCCGTTGACATGGTAGAGAACCTTGACCTCGCGCGCCGACTCCCACGGCATGGGCATGTTCTCAAGGAGCTTCATGACGGCGTGTGGCATGAACTTGAGGGCGCCGAGATAGCTTCTCTTGTCGTTTGTGTATTTTTTCTGGGAGACGTCGCCGATGTCCTTGACGATTTTTCGCAGGTGCTCGGGTGGCATGTCGGCCTTTTGCGTCTGGACGAAACCGGCCTTTCGCTTCTCGCCAAATCGGTTGCGCTGGTTTCGGAGCCATTCCTTCTTCTTTTGGGCGAATTTGGCGATCTGGAGGTCTGAGTGAGGTTGATGGCCAGGCGGCGGAGGTGCTGGCATGGACGGAGGGGGGGGGATCGACGACGAGGGAGGAGGCGGAGGAGGAGGCGGTGGCGGAGGAGGACCCCAGCCCGGGGGGGGCGGGGGGGGGACGTCTGACATGATAACTTGACGATCCTGTCGATGGAAATATCTGGTCGTGGAGCGTGGAAGCTACACGCCGAGGCGCGTCGGTTTGGCGACGGCGACCGAGGCTTCCGGCCGCCCCAGCGCTGAAGTAAGTCGCGTTTCGAATCACGATTTGGAGGTCTCTGGAGAGTTGACTGGTGACTGGTCTCGCAGAAACGCACGGCGACAGACAGCCAGGGGATGTTGGTGGGAGGAAACTTCCTGGCATCCGTCACGACAATTTTCTAGTAAGGGAGAGCGGCTTAGGTAATGATGGCTGCTCAGTCACGTGACTCTCTGCGCCTAGCTGCACGTAAACGGTGAACGGCGTTTCGAATTTCGACATGTGAAACGAGGCTGGTCGTTCAGTCCTTGTGTTGGACACGACCATATTTTCTGGAGGGTATACATCAACTGACATCAGCACAGCTCTCTCGCACGCCCTCATGCATGCGCGCGCCTAGAGCTCACGATAGCCGTGGCCCCTTTGCTTCCTGCCGCGTCGGCCGTTCCTACATTCGCAGACTCGTCTTGCCCTCAGTGGCGGGTCGACGAGCGGAAACCGAATCGTATATGATTGGCTGGGTGCTCCTTCAGGTGGCTTCCACTTGTGGAGAACAGCAGCAGAGGTATCACGTGCATAGGCACGTCATACTCTCGGCGAAATCCATGATAACGCGCTATTCAGCTATTCACCGCAGCCATGAATAGTAAATCTCGCCCCTTCGGGGTCTCTAGAAGGCGTAATGAAACAACCAACCAACCAACCTACGAATACGCAAATTTCATCTAATGGATCAGTACACGACATTCACGCACGGCGGCAACTACTGGATAACCACCTGCGACGCGAATCCGCGTCTGGGGAACCATTTTCGGGCTACTCTCCAAGCTTAAATACGCGAGAGCGATGCATTCATCAGGTCGTCCAGGCCGTTGCCGGAGCTACTCGCGAACACATTGAGCAGTTCCTGGGGATAAGCTCATCCGGAGGGATGGACACCCAATATCCGCAACACGTCACCGAACCTGAAGACATCGGTTATGGAGTCGGTGACATCAAGATTCTCGACTTTGGATATGCGTTCCGGCCAAAAGATGGCGCCGCTTATGGCAGGGACGTCTTTGCTCCCGGCACACCTTGCACGCCTGAATTTATCGGGACGAACAAGAAGACAACCCGACCGTTCAAGGCCGAGAGCTGGTATCAGGGCCAATTGGTATGTCATTCTTTGTGTAAAGCTCCTCCGTACTGACGATGTCTAGATCCGTTTTGTTCTCGTGGATGGCTGGCCCCTTTTCCGTCAATATCTACTGCTTTTTAATGACGAGGAGCTCCAAGAACACTAAGACTATAGCCTTGCTTACCTAGAGAGCGGGAAATATAAGACGACGAATAGAAGACTACCAGGGAAGTCAGGCTTCATTACACCCCATTCATAATAGCACTCTTGGACAAAGACCCTACTAGGAGGCTTTCGGTCGAGGATCTTAGCATGGACGAGCACTTTATGCGCGTAGGATGCAAAGCCAATTTGACTTGATTTCCGATAGCAGATCGAGTTCTTAGAAACTCTTTGTCATGGGACGAACTTGGGGGGGGGGGGGGGTAATAAACGTCGTTGATCCACGAGGGATGCAGCTATGGACCTGGACTAAGGATCTATTGGCGGAGGGCACGCGGGATGACATGTGATGTGACATGACACCATGACACTCTGCTTCATTTCTTCCGTCGTTTAAAGGACAAGTAGAAGGCACCCTCCTTAATGTACACAAGGAAGCTGTTATTCTTGCCCACAAACCACTTCGTTCTCTTGGTCTTGAAAAGGTCCTTGGCCCTGTTTTGAAGAATTGGCCGATCACTTGAACCCTCCCACCAAGGTGCAACCGATTCAGCAGGTAGAGACGAGGCCTAGTACACCTTACCAGTTGATCCGTCACGGTAGCGGAATACTGGCGGTTCGTTTTTGATGCACTCCCAATTATCCCAACGAGTGCGGATCTCACAGCCGTTGCTCGCTATAAAATGCACCGACTTCTTGACGTCTCCTTCTTGACGTCTCTCCCCAGCTTAGCGGCTGGACGAATCCACTCTTTATGTGCTGAAGCCTCAGGTGCAAAAGGAGGTCCTTCTTTACCCGATGGATCTGGTAAATGCGACTGCGGGCGCTCGTTGTCCAGGAAAAGCGCCCCACACGGTCGAGCCAGTACTGGGTTCCAGAAAGCTAGATGCTCTCCGGTACCCTCGCCGACTTAGTTGCGGAGATACGGATGGCAGAGGTGCAGCTGGCAGAGTGCGTGGAGGAAAGAAAAGAAAAGAGGAAGAGAACGTCGTGGTCTGTGAATTTTTTTCGCCTCGAGATACACCATTTCCTGCTCCATATTGAGGACCTACCACCGTGTGACACCGTTAACGGTCCAGCCGACTGGTGCGGAGTCAGAATCGGGATCTTTAGCCATGAGGGAAGTTCTAACAGGGACTGGGTCGGCATAAGATGATCTGAGTAGGGTTTATGGCGAAGGTTCTTGACGAAGGCGTGGGAGCCTTTGAAGAATCCGGTCTCTGGCTTCTTGCTGGTAACGCGACTGTGCAACACAACATGTTGACGCCTTGCCCTGATCTCTCTAGTCACCGCGGCAATCGTGATATAACGGTCGTTATCAGAAACACGATCATGAATACCGGTGCTGCGAAATAATCAGTGACTTGTGTTTCTGGAAGTTGCACCTCTGCCGTGGTTAACAGCACGGGAGATGAGGTGGTGAACGTACATGCTCCAGAGGTGCAAAGCATTTTTTCGTAAGCCGGCAGCATCCCGATTCCCGCGATATGCTCTTCAGAATCTTGGTCGCGCTTCTTATTTGGTCTGGCCTAGCGCCTAAGCCAGTTCAGCGCAAACGGCCAGGCACGAGCTGATCTGCTGGAAGACGCCATGTCTATGTCGGTTCGGGTGGAAAAGAGGGTTGAGTGCAGACGAAGGTGCGGTGCTTCAAAGTTCCAGGCGTCCTAAGCAGTCTGTCACATCAGCCCGCGGGGGCTCGCGGCACTAGGCACGGGGAAAAGGGCGACAAAAAAAATCTGTTGTTTTATGTTCGTGCCTGCTTGAATAGGCGTGACTGAGGACACCGTGTCGACTACCCTATGGCCCCCCAATGCCCGTCATTTTCAAGACAAGGTCCGCAAACTCCGGGACCTTGGCGTTGCGTCGAAGCCTCCCGGAAACTCATCCATCCATAGCTGACGGGGCCGTACTAGGTCGGCCCGCGAGCAAGCCGAGTTCTGACGGAGCCGTACTAGGTCGGCCCGCGAGCAAGCCGAGTTCAGGCCTGCAAGCTCTCGCAGCTGTTGGCTCAGCGGCTCGTCCTCGCCGCCCGCCCGGTGAAAGCCGACAAGGCTGACAATCATCTTGGCAATGGCTGGAAACAGTTCCTGCACCACCGGAGAGAGACGTAAGCTGGACAGAATCGGCCGTGGGGGGGTTGTCGGACAGGGACTGGCGGCTTGATTTCGCGAACGAGCCCTTGGCCCGGCTGTTCCGGCTGTTAATCCCCTTGTCGGCGTTCCGCCATACCGCCGCGCAGATGATATTGAGTAGCCCAAGTGCCACACCGAGGACCGAGGAGGCCAGGACCAGCTTGAAACATGGAGGGCCGAGCGTGTCCGACGCGATGTGATTTAGGTTGCCAAACATATTGCACCCGATAGACCCGACGGCGACCCTAAGCCAGGCGAGGCCACGCTCCTCCGAGAGGATTGGCCAAGTCCTCTGCGTAGCGCTTGACGCACTGGAAAACATGGAACTCCGTGCAAATAAGGCGCATGCAGAGGATCGACAAAGGGCATACCACGCGCACTTAAATGCGAAGTATCCCCTCTTGTCGATCCTCCACACCAGGATCCCGTACGACGCTGCCAGATTGCCGAGCGTTATGACCGTGAGGAGGCGTAGGACCTGCATCACGATCATTCCCACTCCCAGAAATGAGCTTATGTCAATGATGCACATAACAACGATTGGGGGCCTATGACGAAGCTAGTCAGACAATCATGGCTTGGAGCAGAGCAAGACGTACAGCGGCGAGCAATGTGCGGCGAAGGGTGAAGCTTGAAGCGGATCAAATGAAGGGTTGACAAAATAACGACGTACCATGTTAAGACGTCGAGACGGCCGGTGGCGTGGAGGCGTAGTTCAAGGACGAACGTGCTTGTGCAATACGAATTTATTCCTCGTCGTTCTTCATCGGGAAGATTCCCGTGCCCAACCTCCGGAGCAGCCCAAAGCTCATCCATGCCCGGCCAGACAACAGTCGCCTTATTGTGCTTTGGCGTCGAGTCCGGCTTTTCACAAGCAAGAGTTGCCTTCTTGAATCCGAGGTTGGATTTGTTATCGACATAAGCGTGACACGCTACATGACGATTCTTGTCGAGCTGGCGCCTGGCCAGTGTGGGTGGTCATGTTGACAAGCGGAACATCTCTCGTGTTCCCTCCTGACAGCCAGTCGTTCCTCGCCATTTTTCGGCAAGTTCCAGCTTATGAAAAAGCCCGCTCTACCGGCGGGAGGGCCGTAGAAACCGGTAGCGGAGAGGAGAAGATGGTGCGATGACGGTTTTGAGCGCGCTGGCGAGTGCTTGTAGTAAAGGAGGCACAAGTCGGTCGGAGTTGAGACTGTTTGCCAGTCGAACAGGCGGCGACGGACAGATACATGACGTAGTGTGTCATGACGCCCAGGCCGTGCTCAGCTGTGGAGGGAAGAAGAAAAGCGCCGAGTGGTTAAAGTATAGGGATGTGAGGATGCGAGTCATGTGTTGAGGCAGCCGGCCACAAGGCCGCCAAAAGTGGCATGTATATTGATGTGTGGAGGAAAAAGGGAGAGTTGCAGAGTTGGAAGGGGGGTGTGTACGGAGTTCTCTGGTCTGGGGGCAATACCTATGGCCTCATCTCATGCACGTGATCTCGCACGTGATCTTTTGCCCGTTTCTCTAAAGGTAGGCGCGGCGGCTCAATTGTATTACATAATAATGCAATCCGCCGCACCCCATTCTCCCGGATCAACGCCAGCAACAGACCAAGAGAGAGGCAGAGATCCGACGCAAAACCACAAACATGGCGCACCTCAGTATGACCGCCGTCCAGGACACGAGTCAATTGCTGACCGCTCGCGCGCAGAGGTCAAGCCGGACCCGGCATTCCTCAAGCTGCAGGGTTCGTCAGCCAGAGCCGTCTCCCTCGAAGCGCCCTGTATCCTCTCCTAACGCTCTTCCCCGAGACAGCCATGCAGAGGAAACGCCATCATTACTTCCGATGGACCCCGCGGACCGTGAAGATCACAATCATGTACATGGTTGTGGTACCCGCCATCACTGGGTACGTGGCATACTGGAACGACGTAAGTTGACGGGGATTTGGCATTGCTTGGCGCAAAGACTCGCAGCTGACTCGGCTCAGGGCCTGTGGGATGTTCGCGCAAAACGAAGGGGCGATACGGTCTACGAGCGATGAGGGACCGTGCCGGCAGCTGGGGTGGGAGCTCGGTACATATGATGGATTTGGCACCGAATAGAAACAGCGATTCAGCTCCGCGGGTGCTTGGGACACGAGGTCCCATGGCGAGCTCTCGGTGTACTATTTCTACTGCATGAGTATCGGGTATCTTGCAACATACTTCACCTTCCCCATCACCAGTGACCGCCACCACCCCGAGGTCTGGCGGGCGACGCATGTGGCAAAGCCTCCCCCCGCCTCCATGCTCCCATTGGAAATCCTCCCCGTCCGCCTCGAGCCCCACGGCCCCCTCCACGCGCGAGGCCGTTTTCTCGACCGACATACCCCTCCCGTTGGCCTCGAGCGTCGCGCACACCGGAGCTCGCGTCGTCTCTCCTTGCGCCGGAAGCCGGCGCCGGCGCCACTGATCCATCCGACAGCGGCGGCAGGATAGCGCATGACACATAATCCCCCGCTACGAAACACGCGTCACCCAGCGTTCTCCCAGCCTCTGGCTCCCCCCTCGAAGCGCTGACCGAGTCCCCGAAACCAGACGTCTCCGCACCCGGCCGACCTTGTCCGATGACGATGCTGCCGAGGTCCTTGACTGCGTATTGAGGCGACGCTTCATTCACCAAAGCTGCATTTCGGAGGTCGGGATAAACGAGCTGAAAGGCCAGTCGAGTGCCGACGGCGGGATAGGGGAGAGCCGAGGGCTTTGCCGCTGCGAGCTCCATGGCAAGCTCGCTCAGCGTGCAGCTTGGCCATGTGTAGATGGAGATATGGGGCGGAAGAGAAGTCGGGATAAAATCTTCCGGCCTGGGTAGGTCAGCCTCCACAAGGACCCAGGCCCAGTTCCTCGCAGAGCTGGTGAGAGTTACCGGTGGAATGCGCCGGTCCGGTAGACGAGATAAACTAGAAACGGCGCTGGGAGATGGCCATCACTGTCTCCAGACGTGGACGACATGGCTGCTCTTCGCGCAGTTTAAGAAGCAGAAAAGGGACTTTGGCAAGCCTCTTTGGTTTTTATTGACACTGCACGAGGCAAGCTCGCTGTGCTTGGTCGTGCAAATGCAGAAGCGCCGCGGCTATTGGTTCAGGGCCGGGGGCAAGATTACCCGGCAATTGCCGACAATCGATAACACACCTTGCAAACATCCGCACGAATACGAAGTACTACTCCAACCAACTCCAAGTCCAACCCAACATCGCATCATCATCTCATGACGCGAGGCTGCTTTAATAATAACAATACAGGCTTCGAGTCACCTACCCCCCTGCGACTGCCAATTCCCATTGTCGAAATATCGACGTCGGCCCCCTGCTACCCACGTCCGGGGCACGGGCGAACAAGGCCAGCCAACTATGGACTTTGCGGCGCTGATGAACAAGGAGCTGTCCAAGTCCAAGAAGCCCGCCGCAGCCGCCGCCGATGGGGAAAAGAAATACATTAAGCGGTCCGAAGTCGAGGCCCAGCGCACAGCCGCCTACCTGGCCGAGCAAAAAGCCCTCGAGGCCCAACGCGAGGCCAAGGCTGCGGCCAAGCGCAAGCGAGAGGACGAGGTGGCCGACGACAATGCCGCGCGCGAGGAGAAGCGTCGCCGGCTGGCCGAGGAGGCGCGGCGGCGGCGCGAGGAGCAGGAGCGCGAGGTGGAGCGGGCGCGGAGGAAGCGTCTGGGGCTGCCGGAGCTGGACGAGGTCAAGGGAGACGGCGATGAGGGCGGCGGGGGCGCGGCGGCGGGAGGCGGGGGGGACTTGCCCGAGCAGGAGCTTGTCGCACAGCTGCGGGCGCTAGGGCAGCCGTTAAAGCTGTTTGGCGAGTCGCAAGTCGCGCGGCTGCGGCGGTACCGCAAACTGAAGACGGTGGTGACCGAGGGCCCAATACCCACGACGCTCGAGCTCGTCGAGGAGAAGGACATGAGGGTCGACGGGACGGTGCCTCGGGACAGCGACGGGCGCAAGTGGCTGTTTAGGCAGCTGGCGAGCTACTTCACCATGGTCCTGACCGAGTACGAACGGGCCATGGCGAGCGCGCGGGTGGACACCACGGCAGGCAAGACGGCCTACAGCGCCATGGTGCAGACACGAGAGAACATGAAGCCGGTACGTCCAGAAACGAGAAGGAACCAGTTCAACAGCCTGAGGGTCCTTTCTCATCTTCTACCATGACCTCCCTCTCTTGCCCAAGCAGCCCGCTGACTTTGCCCGCCCCCCCACTCGCAGCTCTTCCGCAAGTTCGAAGCCGGCGACCTCGACGACTCGCTCATCGAGCCCATCATCGAAATCGTAAAGGCCCTGCAGGAGCGGCGCTACGTCGACGCCAACGACGGCTATCTGCGCCTGAGCATTGGCAAGGCCGCCTGGCCCATTGGCGTCACCATGGTCGGCATCCACGAGCGCAGCGCCCGCGAGAAGCTCCACGGCGGCGAAAAGGGCCACGTCATGGGTGACGAGGTGACGCGCAAGTTCCTCCAGAGCATCAAGCGCTGTCTCACCTTTGCCCAGGTCAGGTGGCCGCCCGAGAACCTGAGGCAGCTGATGGGATGAGAGGAATGAAACCAAAATGTTCCAAGTCGGCACGGACCGTGGGCAGAACGCGCAATGACTGCAAGGAGCAGCGGGAGGCGGCGAGGACCCAGAGAAAGGGCCGGCCGGGTCACGACATGCGAAAGCGATGCGTTGTCATGTTGCCCTCGGGTGCGATGCGCGGGCGGCACGATACCTGGTAGTCAAGCTCGAGAGTACGGCATGGACATGGCCGCATGTGTAGCGTCGTTGTCGACGAGGCGCCCGCGCAAGCAAACTGGACATATGTATTCGTACGCCGGGAACAAGGGCTCGCGAGAAATGATTCCGTTCCTACCGCCTCGGAGGCAGCTCGGAATCGGAGAAAGCGCGCAAATGCTTCACGCCCCCCCCCCCCCCCCCCCCCCCGGCGTAACTTATTCCTGCGCCACCATCCACGGTCAATGTGCCACCGGTTCGATGCCGTGATAACCGCCCCCCATGAACTCCAGACCTAGCGACGCCGATAAATGGCGGCAGTCGACTGCCACGCTCTACACAACCAATGGGAGCAACTCCTGCCCCGTCTCCCCGTGTCCGCCCACGACTCCTGGTCGCAGACTCCCCCCCCCCTTCACCTTCGACGTAGTCATGTTAGCGTCAGCCTCAACTCTCGCCCGGGGCCCCGCCCTCTTGCCCAAGATTCTTGACGTAATCCCACCAAGACTCATCCGTCGTTTGCTTCTTATTCCCCACGTGCTCGAGGCCGGCAGCGACGAGGTTGATGCGCCGCAGCCGCTCTTTGGCTTCTTGCTCGTACTTGTGGGTCACATCAAGGACTTCGTTCTGCATCTCGACCCGAGGATCCGGACGGGCAGCCACCAGGAGCTATGTCCCCAGAACAGGTCAGCACATCCCAAGCATCTGGAACAGGCCGGCACGGCGAAGAAGAAAACACGTACTCCGTTTTTGGCGTCGATGCGAGCCTTCAACAGTCCATCGCGAATCATTTCAACGAGCTCAGGCTTCATGGACTGACCCGGCTGACCAAAGGCGGCGTCAAGACTTGCGATGGTGACGCGGGAAAACGGCTCACAGTACTGCACGATGCACTTGGTCCGGATCTTGGAGTAGATGGCCGGGATGTGCTTGTGAATGCGATAGTCCAGCAAGTAGTCTGGGCGGGCAGACTCGAGTATGGACAAGCAGCTGGTGTATCGGCCGTTGATGAAGAGGCTGATGGCCTTGCGAAGGTGCGGTTCATGCTCAAGGAACATGCGAAAGGCATGGTTATCGAGGACTCGCTGCTGGAGATCCTGACGCTCCATGGTGGCGAGGGCAGTGAGGCCGCCGTAGATGGCGACATCGTTGGGGCTCGCGATGTGGGCATATTTGCTGGGCGGCTCAGCAAAGTCGGCTTGGAGGAAGAACTGGGCGGCGTCGTCGTAGTGACCCATGCCAAGGTGCGAGATGCCCGATACAATCTTGATGAAGGCGTGGGGCGACTCTCCGAAGTCGCCGCCATGAACACCCGCGGTCTTGCTCATGGCGCTGAGGGCCGTCGACCAGTCGTGGCGCTGCAGTGACACGTTTGCAAGGTGCTTACCACAGTCGATGATGTGTTTTGTCGTGCTGACGTCTTGGCGCATGCGACCGTAGGCTTCCAAGGCTTCCTGGAGTTTTCCTGTGTTCTCAAGGTGCTTACCCAGATCCTCATGGCCCATCTGCAGGCGAGTTAGTCGTCCAGCTGGCACGAAGAGGGACGGGGGCAGTCGCTTTGGCGGAAAGTGGAGGACAGGTAGGAGGGGAGTCCGGTGGGGAGGGAGAGGGGGACACGCCGACGAAGCGCTCTTACCCGAATGCTCTCCTTGATGAGATTGTTCTTATAGCCCTTGAGCTCTGCCTCGAGGCGCGACAATTCAGCCTTGTTCTCCGCCTCAATGCGGTCTATCCAAGCCTGGTCTCTCTGGGCTTCTGGCTCTCCGGGTGCAGCCAGCCTGATGCAGTCCCAGGCTTCCATGTAGCGTGTGACATCGGGCCCCTGCTTGGCCTCGAGGATGGCTGCCTTGAGGGCATCGACACAAAGCGGGGGGCAGGTCTTGCCTATGAAGAGGAGACGATCGAACCGAGTGCGGCCTACGAGCGGGGGAAGATATCTCAAAGGTCAACAGACGGGGGGGAAAGGGCGGCCGGGGGAATGCGAGAGAAAGAGCTTACCGACATAGTTTTGAATGTAGAGGTCGAGATCAAGCTTAGGTTGCTCTGTTTAGAAACGGGAGTCAGTGATTGTCGGGTCACGTTGACGTGGAGACGGGATGGCCTCGTACCGCGGACGACTATGGCGTCGTCATGGCTGCTCGCTGGGGCGACAAAAGCCGGGACCGAGTCGCGGGCGGCCATAGGGACGCGATGGGAAGGGCGGACCGCCCGAGTTGACCGCAGTCGGGGAAGGCTTGGAGATGGGTGCGGTTGTTGTCGTGAATGGCGGGCTTTCGTCGGCTGGCCAGGTCAACGGCGGGGTACCTACCTAGGTATTCGTATCCGCATGTACCGTAAGAGAGACTTGGAAGTTGCCTACCGGTACAAGCACTGGAGGGTTGGATACCTGGACCTCCTGCTTGGATAGACTGCGGGGGCAAGTGCGCATGGCCCTGCTACATGTACCTTAGGTCATAGCTCGCCATCTGGCGGCTGTCACCGCTTCTGAGTTTCATCAATTAATCGGCGCACCTCGCTACTCAAGCATTCCAGCTGGCAGGCAATTGGATCCCTGGAAATTGATTTATATGCGCACCCGCCATTCCTCATGGCGAGGCTGGCTTGCCTGGAAGCCGCACAGAGATTTTTCGAATACTAGGTATGTACCTAGACAGGGTCGCTCGCTTTGGCGCCGAGACTGAAACTTGACAACTTGACCGTTATCGAGCCTGCAGATCTCCCGCCCGAACACTGCCGAGGGAGCTTCGAGAGTTTTTCGGCATCTGTGGCGCAGCTGTCCGTCGGCCAAGGTATTGGAGAATGGGCCCGCGGCATCTTCAATTCACTGGCCCAGTCAACACAGCCTCGCCTTTGTTGATGAACCAAAGCCCGGGGAAGATGCTCCGTCATCGACCTTGATGGCCTTGCACTTGGCCGACACCCGGGGCGCGCCGAGATAAGCTACCACCATGTAAAGCCCGATAGCCGAGACACCCCGTCACGCGGTGACGGCTACTTCGTAACTCGCACGAAGTAGTATTCGTACTTCGTAACTCGTACACTCCAGCAAATCAGAGCCAAACCCGAGGAGATCAAAATAAAAAAGGATCGGGTTTGAGGCCAGCGGCGGAATATCAAGTCAAGTCGAGGATACCTATGCCAAAGCCGTGGCATCCGGAAGCGTCCCGGATGATGTGCGTATTTAGTCCTGCCTTAGACAGCACAACACATCAAGCAATTTAACCACGTTTTCTCTCTTAGTTTCACTCCAATTTATATATCTTCTTTAATGCGATTGTCATCCACTATACGAGTGAGACGTTTAATATGTACTTCGTATTCGTATATACATATGTAGGTATTCGTACATATGTATACTACTACTATGCGCGAAGGACAGACGGAAAACAAACAAGGAAACAAAAAGAATGCAGGGCATGGACAGATCGAGGCTCTCGACCTGCCCTGAATTCCGGAAGCGGTAACTGTATTTATAGGTATGTATGTATGTATGTACATACATATTGATTGATCCTCCTCATCCCGATCAAGTAACAAAAACGGCTCTGGAATGCCTTACGGCGACTCCGTGATGCAAGCCTTAGCCGGGCCAATGAGTACGGCCTTTGCCTCTCGTAGATATGGGGCCATCCTCCACTCGGCGGGGGGGGGGCTCAACCATCGACACATGATTGCCCGTTTCTTGCAAACAAGGTTAAATCCCGCCCTTGATGCTCCTTATACTACTAGGGGGGACTAAAAATTCGTCCCTGAGGGGGTTGAGGGACGAATTTTTAGTCACACAGGGAAGAGGTTGCTCAACTCTCGTCGCAACAAAAGCAGGTCAACAAGGCCAACTGCGTAGACGGCCACTTTCTCATGTATGTCCCCGGGGCCTTCGCCGGGGCGAGAGCCCGCCGGGCCTGTCGTGGCACCTCGAAAAACTTACAACATGCATGTAGTATGTAGTGTACATTGTATGTATATACGTTATCGAACGCTTGATGATAACATACGTGGTGGGATAGGAGACAGCGAGCAGCGAGTCCTTTCCTCTCCACGATCCATGTATGTACATACATATCCCGCCCATATTCGATCTAGCAGCGCAATCTGCTCATTCGTTTGGACCCCCCGCCTGTATGTACATATCTTCTCCCCTCGAGGGCCCCTGGACACCTGGTCCTGCCTCTGGCCTGTGGGATGCACTGAATAAGGTAAGAGACACAGCTTTGTTGGTTGTACATACACAAGGTTAATCACACGTCTAAACTCTACGCCGTCGACTGCCTCTTAAATCAATGTAAGTAGTGCTCCGTCGCCGACTGCCCCGTCAGGGGAATTCAGAGAAATCAAACATGCAGTACCGATAACTAGCTCTCATCAGGTCACCTGGTAAAATCCGGATCAAGACATTTCAGGGCATATTTCTATGTGCGAATACATATGTACATACATACTTCGTACCTAATAGCAGAAGAGCGCAACCCGCCAAGCGCGGCCAGACTCTCAAGGCCTGTTCCCTGTCTTGGTGGAGAAGTCTAGCTGTTCCGTCTGGCACCCAGTTCGACCGGCAAAACGGGCGCTCACCTGACTATGCACGATGAAAGGCATATCCTTGGTTGGTTCCACGGCACATGGACGAAAGCATGCTGCTAACAAGAGGCAACTGGGGCTTGACGCCATAAAGTAAACGCCGAGACCGGCCTAGGCATATTCGCACAAGTTAGCCGAGAGCATTCGAAGCAATCAACAACGCTGATGGTCGTCTTCATTCAAGGGTTCCAGCCGGATTCGAGCACCATCCTCATTAGCCAGGTTATGCCTGCCTCATCAGAACCCACATTTAGCCATGTACATACACACATGACGATGCTCTTGAACGTGCGGAAGAGGGATTTCTTGCTCCTCATTGGCGAATAGATGGACCAGCTTGAGTTTCGAGGCTAGCGTGTACCTATAACGTCTTCCACAACTCGAACCTTGGTATTCTTCTCTACCTTGGGCGTCCTGAAAGCACGCTTATCAATTCAGGCCGTTGACGTGGCCGGCCAATACCAACAAAGGGCTACTGCACTGTGCATATCAGGTAGTACTGTACAAAAGTCAACTGACTGGGGAAAACAGAGTGCCTTCAATGTTATCTTAGGCTGTGCTCCGTGAAGACTTGAGCCCACGTATCAAGTTGAATTGGTAGACTCCAGTCTGCCGCATGCAACCTTGTGGCTCACCAGAAGCTCACATTGGTATCTTTGCGCCAACTACAAAGTCACTCCTCCACCGCACTTCGCTTCAACTCTCCCCAATCTTTGGTAGCATCACCCCTGATCAGGCAATAAAGTTGCGCGAAGCCAGGTTTCTATGTAGGCAGTTTTGGACAGACGCATCCTTTACCTGGAATCTAAACGTCATAAACGAGCTAGGTAGGTAAATAAACGTCGTTATTTTTACCTAAGAGCTCGTACAAAGTACCTTGGACATCCCGTCATCCCACTCATTACCGGCCGCCTCCTACTGCGTTTGCTTTCGCGTTAGCCCCTTCCATGGTTAATCATGAATGCTTTCCGTCATTGTGTACGGGGGCTCTGCTGGCGCCCACCCACAACGTGGGCCCATGTTTCGTCGACGACCAAGTAAGTACAGTACTAAGCTCGGGGCAAGGCACTGGGAAGGTATCCGTAGTACTACCTACTACCTGTAGGTAGTAGTAGTATCATGAACCGTGGACATCATTCAATTGGACAGTACTATTCGTACTTGACTCTGGTTAGACCTCTCGACCTTGAAGATATTAAGCGAAACACCGTCGGATTTAAGCTGCCAGGCCCATCGAGCTGCTAAAACAATACATCACCCTCTAGTAACGCGGCAGCCCAAGGGGCCCTTTCCCCCAAAAGGTACCTATGGTAAGGGTATGTATGTACATACACACCTGTGTATGTACGAATACATACACGGAAAGAGCCATTATTCAGAGTTGCTTTCCTTTCCGTCATCCTCGTCCTCGGGGAGGAGGCCCCGGCGTTACTGCACATTTCAAAGGGCCGTGAAGTACTTCATACATAGCACGGCCCACCCGCAATACTCTTCCAGTACAGGAGCAAGTATTTTTTCCCCTGCCCTTGCATACTTGGTGACCTATCCTGTACCTGCCACGATATCTTTCCCTTACGGGAGACTACCTCGGGTACCTACCAGGTACCAAGCATCAAGGCATCGTACCAAGGCATGTGCCCGCGCTTGGCCTGGCCCGACTCTTGCCTGTCATAGGTCATCTTCCCGCTCACTCTCTACCCTCCGCGCGCTCCTCACTTCTCACCTCTTCCCCTTTCCCCCCTCAGCTGTAAATCTCACCCTCACCCTTTCCCGGCTCGACGGCACCACATACCCTCACATCAGGCCTCCGGGCGAGTCCGTGGCTGCCCGGCTCATGGGCGAGGATTGCCAGGACCTGCGGCAATTGAGACATGCGCTCCATTCTCCATCGCCGGTAGACTCGCTCCGACCCTCTCAACAGCCCGGCTTGGTTCAGCCCACCGCCCGGCCCTGCTCTGCCTGGCATTTCGGCAAGTGAGAAGCCTCTCTCTGAGCCCCCATACTGTATAACCGCTCGGCCGCTCTTCGACGTCCAAGTCCGACTTAATACCCTCTCAGCATTCGTAGCATCCTGGCTGACTTGCTGTCAAGCCCCAACATGTCGGGCGACATGTCTGACGACGACGCCCGGCCGCTGTCCGTCGCCGACTGGCAGCTGCCCGACGCCCCTTCGCCTGCCGACAGCGCCCATTCCGACGGCGAGTTCGACGACCACGCCGCCGCGGATCCCTCCGCGCCCTCTCAGCCCACCCAGAAGCGCCGCAGGGTCACGCGCGCCTGCGATGAGTGCCGCCGCAAAAAGATTAAGTGCGATGGCAAGCAGCCTTGCACGCATTGCTCTGTTTACAGCTACGGTATGCCCTTGACGATTCTGCCGTTCTCGTTGTCCCCCACTGACCTAGACTTTCCGATCAAGAGTGCACTTACGACAAGCCCTCAAACAGGAGGAGGAATCCCGCTCCTCAGTACATCGAAGCCCTCGAGAATCGCCTCCAGCGCGCCGAGAACATGCTACGTAAGTTTATGCCCGATGTCGACCTCGCCGACCCGAACCTCGACCCTGCCATCCAGCAAGAATTCCACAACCGCCAACGGGCGCGCGGGCACACTGCCAAGCTACGCGCCGGCCAGGCCGATGAACCAAGATCCGCCAACGATGCGAAGCTGATAACCATGATCGACTCGATCGGTCAGCTGGATCTCGACGACAAGGGTGGTTGGGATTTCCACGGCACGTCGTCCGGCGCCGTCTTCTTGAGAAGGATGAAAGATCACTTCCGCGGCATGTTGGGCCCCATGTCCAAGGCTCCGTTTCTGCCCCGACCGGACCGTCCCCCGGGCTTGGTGGCACTCGACTCTCCATCGCCTGGCGGAAATTCGCCCTTTTCGGCTGTATCTTCTTACCCCGAATTGCCATCCAAAGATGTCGCCCGCAAGCTATGCTACTACTCGCTGAGCTGTGCCACGTGCCTCGTCCGCATCATCCACGTCCCGTCCTTTACCGAGCGATTCGAGCAAATCTACAACCGACCTCTGGACAGCCTCAACCAAGAAGACACTCACTTTCTGGGCCTCGTCTACGCCGTTCTGGCCCTCGGCTGCATGTACAACAATCTGGACGATGCCAAGCCCCAAAGCGGAGCTTACAAGACAGCCATCGAGGAGGGGTATGCTGCTTCTCACCACCCCTTTTGCCTGCCGATTTTCGTCATCTCCTTCCACGTCTCCGTCTAACTCGTTCTTGTGTAGTCTCAAGTACTACAAGACCGCCAGAGCGCTCTTGCACGATCTTGCGGAGTGCCGGGATATTGTCTCCCTGCAAGCACTTCTCTTCATGATTATGTTCCTCCAGGCCACTTCCAACCTGAGCGCATGCTATTCCTTTGTCGGCGTCGCGCTCCGATCGGCGTTGCGAATAGGCTTGCACAGACACCTGCAACACGAGAAGATTGGCGTGTTGGAACAAGAAATTCGAAGGCGAGTCTTTTACGTGATTCGGCAAATGGACATATACGTGTCGACGATGCTTGGATTTCCTCTTCTCCTGAATATTGACGACGTTGACCAACTTTACCCGACCGAGGTCGATGATGAATACATCTCGGACACCGGAATCATGTCGCCGCCCCCCGGAACGCCATCTTTCTTCGAGGCGTTCAACGCGCAGACGCGGTTGATGGAAATCTTGGGTAAGATTGCCAAGCATGTCTATCCGATGCACGGGCAAGGGCAGCCCGTCGTCAAGGGTGACAAGTCCTCGACGACCTACCTCATCAGCTACGCACGAATCAAGGAAATCGAGACAGAACTTCATGGGTGGTACGAGAGGCTCCCGGAAATGTGGCGGCCAAGCCCTGACGGCGCCATCGAAGTCGTGCGGTGAGTCTCCTTGTAGCTCGATGCAACCAATGCTGAGGCGTTGTCTCACGCATGCTGATTCTTGGGCGCGATCAGAGTGCGACACCTCCTCCGTTTTGCGTATGCACACGTTCAGCTTGTCCTTTACCGGCCCTTCCTACACTACATCTCGCCACGCCTGAGCCAAACATCCAAGGTGGACGAACTATCCTATGCCTGTGCTGCGGCTGCCATCAGCGTGTCGCGAAACATTGTTCACATTGGCCTGGAGATTCGGAAGCAAAGGGTACTCAGCGGGCCATACTGGTTCATGCTCTACACTGAGTTCTTTGCCATTCTCTCTCTCGTCTTCTACGCCATCGAAAACCCGGACAAGCCGGGCACCCAAGAGGTGTTAGCGGATGCTCAGGCTGGGCGGCAGATGATTGCTGACTTGGCCGACAAGAGCATGTCCGCCGACCGGGTGACGAACGCTCTCAAGGTATGTCAAATTCTCTCGACCTCTCCGCCTCCGGGCGGGGTTGTTGGAACTACTCAGCTATAACCTATCACTAGCCCCTATTCGATCAATTACCGGGAAGGCTCGAGCAAGCTCGCACCCGGCCCACGCCTTCTCGGAAGAGGCCTGCGGCGGCAACGGGGGTGGATTCGGGCCTTTCGCATCATGCCGCTGTGACGCCGGGGTTATCGACGCAGCGAGCCGGCGACTTCCTTCGCGTAGCCCCGCCGACTCGGCCGGCTGCTTCGTTTGCCTCGCCCAACTCGCAGACTTCGGCTGACACGACGGAGAGTGTCTTTCCGGACTTGTCTTTTGCAGCAAGTGTGCAGGACATTATCCCGATGGATTTGTCGTCGCGGGCGACACCGGATTCGACGAGCACTGGCAGCTCTCATCGGCACCAGTTCTTGTCGCAGTCGCTTGGCGTTCACGGTGCGCATAACCCAGTCAACAAGCTTGACTCGCTCATGTTCCCATCGGACGACCCCTTTGCCTATCCCAACCAGCCAATGATGGAGCTGGGCTTTCAGCCCAAGGCAGAGGGGCCGGCAGTGTCGATGGCTGCTCCGGGTCAAGACACGCCCTTTTTCTTTCCGACATCATTTGACGAAATTGGGGATCAGCTACTGAACTACCCTCCGTCATATATGATGCAGCAGCAGCAACAGCAGCAGCAGCAGCAGCAGCAGCGGCAGCTTTTTGGCCTCGCCGGGAATCCGTACGATCCTCACAATATGCTGGCGATGCATACGGCACAACATCAGCAGCAGCAGCAGTCGCCACAATCGCAACCGCAACTACAAACACAGCCGCAGATACAAATACAGCCGCAGCGGCAGAACCCACAGCAACAAGAGCAACCGCAAGCGCAACGCGCGCCAGTGCACCAGCAAAGCTCGGGAGGCATGTTCTCGGGCTTCCGGCGAGCACGCGCCGATCGACAGCAAGTGAGGCAAATCGAGCAAATGTTTACACAGCAGGGCATGCAGCCCGACTGGGGAAGTTTCTTTGGTTCTGGTAGAGGCGGATTTCAAGGGATGTGAGAAGCAGCCACTACGATTTGATACCCATGTTTGTGCTTTTTGATTTATTTCTCCGTCTTGTCTGTGCTTGGTCCACTTGATGATATGGTTCGGGCTTGAATGCGCCCAAGGCAGAGAGAGGAGGCTGCGACAACGGGGCCTTGGAGATTTCGAGCGAGTTGTACATACATATCATGGAATATTTGGATATAGGGAATCGCATCAGGGCGTTGGAGATTTGTTGGCGTACATGCGCATCAGCGAGGGAGACAGGGCGACGCGAGACAAGGATTCGGAAATTGGCAGTGGCAGAGGCGGCACAGGGCGAAGAGGAGTACTAGCTGTTCTGGTTAGATGGATGGCATTTTGATTTCTGGGTAGACGACTGGGTGTTGTTACACATGTGTAACAATGGTGGTTGGGTGATGAGAGAGGCACAACACACACACACGGCACTGGAGAGGTGGTGTGTTGTCTAATGTATTTGTCGTGCAAATAGCAATTTCGTGTCGTGCAAATAGCAATACTTAATAGCAATACTTAATGGATATGGGTACGATGTCAGGAGTACGGATACTCCGTAGTACTCCGTAGTTACATTGCGTACTACATGGTCAGCCTCATGCAGCTTGCAAAAGAGGATTTGTTGGACCCAGCTGCGAGTCTAGTGCTGGTGATGTGGACAGGGAGGGTGGGAGACTGGATTGGTTCCTGATATCCGAAGGCGTGTATGAAGGGGGCCTCGGAAAGCGATTGCAGGAGGGGAGGAGGGCCAGCCACGGCAAGTGCATAAGTTGTCTTGAGGAGCTCCGGTATTCGTACTCCATGTTTCAACCAGAGTGTTTGCTGCATCTCGGGCAGCCTGAAGTCGATCAGGAGGGGGGGCGAGGGAGGGGGTTGAGGGACGAGTTTAACTCGTAGAGTCCCCCCTATTCGTAGGTAGTACTAGTAGTATGTACGAATACTTGTATTTGGCCGGCGTCGGCACCGATGATGGATGGCATCGGCCGAGACTCGGCAGGCAGAGCAGAGCAGAAGCGGGGCTGGAGGCTGACAAGGAGGGCACAGACTGCCGTACATAGTACAACAAACAGGTGCCTCGTACCTATCTCGACCTACTTCGTACACGCAGACCACGAAACCTGCTTCTCCATCAACGCGGCGAATCCGAAATGAAGCCAGGCCGCCGCAACGTCATTGAGCGCGACTTGGATGCTCTGTAAGTGCCGCCTCCATCTGCCCGATAGCAGGCAAGCCAGCCAAACCATGCGTGCTCACCTCGGAGGGGGGCTGACTGGCAATGGACGACGGCGGCGGCGGCGCAAAGGCCCTTGAGCGTCCAGGGCCGAGGGGAAGAGACGGCGATGGCGACGGCGAGGCACGAGAGGCCCATTGCCAAGTATCCCGGTACGTTGAAGACTTGCCAGTGCTGGCTTCTACCCGAGATGCCCTCTGCACCTCCTCTGGGTTGGTCTGACCTCGACCACCAGCCAAGCTACACGCTCGCCGCGTCGCCGCCGAGCTTGCCGTCGACAATGGCCTCGTCTATCTCGCAGGCCAGCCCGAGATCAATTTGGATGACTCGGACCAGCCGCGGCCCTTTCGCCAACGTCGATAGTAGGAATCCTTCATTGTCCCATGACGCGGCCTTGTTGACGGCGACGGCGTGCTGATATGTGGAAGGTGCAGCTTCTTCTACCTTGCCGGCGCCAACTTTTCCGGCTGCCATGTCACCTACGACATCGCCGCCGACCACCTCATCCTCTGGGTCCCTCACGTCGCGCCGAGTGATGTGCTCTGGTACGGGTCCAAGCCGTCGCCGCAGCGCTGTATGGAGCTCTCGGATGTCGACGACGCCCGCTATGCCGCCCAGCTGCCCGGCTACGTGGGCCGCCATCACGCCGCCGCCTCGACCGTCTACGTCTTGCACGCAGACCAGTCTCCGCCACTTCATCCAGAAGGGGGCGCTGGCGCTGGCCCGCCGCTGCCGCCGGCCAAGTCCAGCACCGATGACGCCCGCCTCCGGCCCGCCATGGACCGTGCGCGCGTCGTCAAGACGGACTACGAGGTGGCCATGATTCGCCGAGCAAACGACGTCTCGAGCGCGGCGCACCGCTCTGTCGCAGGGCGCCTGCTGCGGCTCACCAACGAGCGAGACGTCGAGGCCTTGTTTCAGGCCGCCTGCCATATGCGCGGCACGCGGTCGCAGGCCTACGGGGCCATCGCGGGCGCGGGCGCCAACGCGGCGACGCTGCATTACGTCGACAATGACGCGCCGCTCGTGGGCAGCCAGCTCGTCCTCGTCGATGCCGGCTGCGAGTGGGACTGCTACGCCAGCGACGTGACGCGCACCATGCCGCTCTCGGGTTCCTTTTCGCCCCGTGCCGCCGCCGTCCACGCCATTGTTCAGCGCATGCAGGAAGAGTGCATCGCAAGGGTCCGGCCGGGCGCCGTGTACTACCACTTGCACCTTCACGCCGCCGCCGTCGCGCTCACCGGCCTCCTCCAGCTCGGCATCCTCAGGGGCCATCGCGACGATATTGCGCGCGCGGGAACTGTCGCTGCCTTTTTTCCCCACGGCCTGGGACACCATGTCGGGCTCGAGGTGCACGACGTCGACGGCGGATTTCCCCTCCTGGCCCCGTCGCACCCTCGTCGCTTCCTCGGCGGGAAGCGCGTGGCCGTCACGCCAGAGGCACTGGCTGCCATGGCGGAGGAGCTCAAGGCCGACGGCGGTACCAGCAGTGCCCCCGAGGGGACCTCGACCAAGGGCAAGCTTAGGCCCAACATGGTCGTGACGGTCGAGCCGGGCATCTACTTTTGCCGCCCCTTCCTCGAGGCCGCCTTTCTGGCCAACCCCAAGCACGCGCGCTTCATCGACGCAGACGTGCTCGAGGGCTTCTACCCGGTCGGCGGCGTGCGCATAGAGGACTGCATCCTTGTCACGCCCGACGGCTACGAGAACCTGACGTCGGCGCCCAAGGGGGCCGAGTTGCTCGACGTCATCAACAACGGCGGTCACGGGGAGGGCTGGCCGTGTTAAGATTGGGGGGCGGCATTGAGCGCGGCGGGGGCGAGCGTACATGGTTTCCGTCTCTCCTGGTCTCCAAGGCAGGGGAGACAATGCGCAAACATGGTCCAGGGGTTCCATGCCGCGACAGCGGAAGATACGGAGCACGCAAGCTGCCCGGGTCCTCTTGTCAGTTCTCACTGGGCCCTCGTCACGTCGTGGGCACGTGCATGATTCCCTACGTGTTGTAGATGCTCAATGTACAAATTAACGGCGCCAAGACCTTGTAGCTCCCCCTCCGCCTCTTGCCTTGGCCCCCTCTCTCGCTCGGTCAGGCTCGCTTAATGACGCTCAGAGGAATTTTTTGGGGCTGTTTGCCCTGCGTCTCTTGTAGACGACGTAGGCGAGGGCCAGAAAGACCTGAGTGCCGACAAAGATGACAATGAGCTTGCCGTGGCCGGGCATGGACTCGGCCACGACGTCGGCAAGATTGGCATGGTGGTCGCTGAGGTAGTCCTGGAAGGAGTCGTGGTGGGCCGAGAACTTTTTGTTCATGTCGTTGCGCATGCCGCGCACCTCCTTCTCGAGGTCCTTGACGCGGCCAAGTAGGTCCTCGGTCTGGTGCGCGCCCGACAGCTGGGAGCGCAGGGCGTCGAGGGCCTTTGTCGTCTGCTTGTGCCGGTCCTCGTCGTCGTGCTGGAGCTCGACAAGGGTGGCGGTGACGGTCGAGAGCTGGTGCATGAGGACCTGCAGCCGTTTGTGCAGGTCTTCGAACTGTGCCGTTGACGTCTTGAAGTTCTCGGCCGGCTCGTCGGCCATGGTGCTGCTCGCGCCGCCCTTGAGGGGCTGCTGCTGCTGAGTGGTGTGCTTGTGCGTGCTTTGTTGCGCGGCAGCATCGGCGTCGCTCGACACGGTCGAGTCGGACTGGACGACCATCTTGAAGACCTCAAACGAGTCCGGGTTGTCCGGGGTGGCGGCCGTGATGCCAAAGTGGTACCCGGCCGGCAGGCTGACCTTTGTGGTGTCGAAGCAAGGGTGGTCGTCGACTTCGACCTTGAAGGTGTCGTGCGTCTGTCGCAGCTTGATGCGCGTGGGGCGGCCGAGGTTGCGATACGAGTACTGGCATTGGCCAAAGGCGAGCTTGTCGATGCTTTGCTGGTGGGCGTAGTCGACGGAGCCATCGTTGAGGAAACCGCGGACCATGCCGCCGGAGCCGCCGTGGGTATCGATGACGAGGGCGAGGCCGTCAAACTTGCCGACTGAGTAGATGCTGTTTGAGCCGACCTCGTGGCCGCCCTGGCGCACGAGCCAAAAGTTGATGTTGCCGCCGCCTCGCTCGCCGCCGCTGGCGCGGAACTCGATGTCGGCCTCCCAGGCGGAGCGCGTGAGGGCCGTCTCGGCCCAGACGGCGCCGCGCTGGTTGCCGGGGGCGACGGGCGTGAGGATGAGGCGGTTCGAGAGGAGCTGGGGCGGCTGGGGCTGGCCCGAGAGGGCAAAGTTGGGGATGCGCCCGGGGCTGTCGTCGGAACTCAATCTGGAGAACGGGGGCAAGCGGCAGGTCAGCTGAGGCTCGGCGAAGCTTGTCTAAGAGGAGGCGGGCGAGGCGAACCGTCCCGATTGCCCAAAGCTGAGCTCGGGGATGAGCGACTGGGAGCGGCAGACATGGGCGGCGAGCAGGGCCGCCAGCGCGGCGGGGAGTCCTGGAACTCGCATCGCGGCCTCGTCTGGAGGCTGGAATTGATGCGACCGAGACGGGTGAGGATGCGAGACTGAAAGAAGAAGAGGATGAGGAGGCAATAGAGTTCGGAGGAGGTTAAGAGTTGCGCTCGGGGCCCGGCTTGTAGATTGTAGAGGACACTTTGCTAGTGGGCGTCCTTGTCGAGACCCCAGACCCCCTGGTTCAAGCGGTTTGACCGGCGCTGGCGGGCTCTAGAATGCAACGACCTGAAACAAGCTTAAGCAAGAAACAAAAGAAGCAAGGCGTGGGGGAAAGTAAAGGGTGTCAAGGGCAAAGGACCACGGGGCGAGAGAGCAATACGGCCCAAACAAATTTCGCGGTATCGGGGAGAACATGGAATTTGGATGGAAGCTCAGCAAGAAAGCTTTCTCCAGCCACAAGGGAGCTGCGGTGTGGCTGTGCCGACCTTGGAAAGTCCAAGATCGATTGCTCCACCACCAAACCAAACCCTCCACGATAGCCTGTTGACGGTGGCGGCGCCGGCAGACGACTTGAAGCGACCCTCTCTGCCCTCCATCGCCCAATGGCCGACTCCTATCCGACCCTGACGCAGTGCGCCGTCGTCGCCGCCGCCTTCAAGGTGCTTCTCTTCCCGGCCTAGTAAGTCGTGCGTCTTTTCCTGCCCCCTCTCGCTCCAAGCCGGCCAACAACGGCAAACCCAAACAGCAAGTCGACCGACTTCGAAGTCCACCGCAACTGGCTCGCCATCACAAGCAGCCTCCCCGTCTCCGAGTGGTACTATGAGCAGACGTCGGAATGGACCCTCGACTACCCGCCCTTCTTTGCCTACTTCGAGTGGCTCCTCGCCCACGTCGGCCGCCTGATTGACCCGGCCATGGTCAAGCTCTACAGCCTCAACCACGAGAGCCTGCAGACAGTCTACTTTCAGCGCACCACCGTCATCGTCAGCGAGCTCCTTCTGGCCTACTCCCTGCAGATGTTTGTCGACTCGACCCCCGCCTTGTCCCGCCGCTCCGCCCAGGTCGCCGCTCTCTCCATCTTCCTCTCGCCGGGCCTGCTCATCATCGACCATGTTCATTTCCAGTACAATGGCTTCATGTACGGCATCCTGCTGCTGTCTCTCGCTCTTGCGCGCTGTAGCTCTACGCTCCTCCACAGCGGACTCGTCTTTGCCGCCCTGTTGTGCTTCAAGCACATCTATCTCTACCTCGCGCCAGCCTACTTTGTATACCTGCTTCGCACCTATTGCCTCTCGGCCCGATCCGTCTTGCGCATCAAGTTCCTCAACTGCCTGAAGCTCGGCTCCGGGATCGCGGCTATATTCGCCGTCGCGCTCGGCCCCTTTGCCCTCATGGGAGCCATTCCGCAGCTGCTGACCCGCCTGTTCCCCTTTTCGCGCGGACTCTGCCACGCGTACTGGGCACCCAATGTCTGGGCGCTCTACTCGCTGGCTGATCGCGTCCTGATACACGGTAAGTCTGACACCAACCCCGACCTAGAGATTGGGACATTTTGTCTTCGCACTCTTAACGTCAACGCAGTCGCGCCGCGTCTCGGCCTTGCCGTCAACGCGGACGCTCTTGGGAGCGTCACCCGCGGCTTGGTCGGCGACACGGCCTTTGCGGTCCTTCCCGAGATTACTCCGAGGATGTGCTTCGCCCTGACGCTGCTCTTCCAGGGACTGCCCCTCATTAAGCTCTTCTTGCAGGCCACGTGGGAGAACTTTATCGGCGCCGTCGCGCTGTGCGGATATGCGTCGTTTTTGTTTGGCTGGCATGTACACGAAAAGGCCATTCTGCTCGTCATCATCCCCTTTAGCCTCATCGCCCTGAGGGACAGACGGCATTTGAGCGCGTTCCGACCGCTGGCCCTGGCCGGCCACGTGTCGCTGTTCCCACTGCTGTTTACGCCCGCAGAGTTCCCGATCAAGACCGTCTACACCGTATTCTGGCTCGTGCTATTCCTGCTGGCCTTTGACCGGCTCGCGCCAGCGTCGAGCAAGCCGAGGGTGTTTCTACTGGACCGCTTCAGCACACTGTACATTGCCGTGAGCATCCCGCTCATTGCCTACACGTCTCTGGTGCACCCGGTCGCGTTTGGGCAGCGCTATGAATTTCTGCCGCTCATGTTTACCAGCTGCTATGCGGCGGTGAGCGTTGTCGGCAGCTGGGTTGGGTTCATGGTGGTGTACTTTACATCGTGAAGGGTGAAACAATGAATCACGGCCATTCGTTTCGTGCCTACCTATGTACCTAGGTACTTCGTTGGGGAAACGGCTGAGTCACGCGAGGCGGCGAGATGGAATAAGTGGGGTGAGCCCCACGTGAAGACGCAAGGCTGATGGACGGTCAACTATTTCTAACCTCAACAAGACGCGGCGGACAAGTGGCGTCAAATTACGTCGGCCTCTCCACGCCTTGTAGAGCCAGTCGGCCAATACGAAAAGAAATGGGATGAATGGTCAAGAGAGCGGCCAAGTGCTTGACAATTCGGCGGATAACGGGCGAGTTGTAGCTCATGCGCGCTCCGGGTCAGGCGGTGGAGGCGTTCGCGAAGCGTCAATGATGCAATCTGACGACGAGCGAGTGACGGCTCTCGGGCCCCTGGCTGCCGGTGCGCACATGCAGATCGGAGGGAACGAAGACCACCGCAAGCAGATGGGTCGGGTCGGGCGGGTCGAGCAAGGTGCGTGAGCGGTTTGCACGCCAAAGAGTAATGAGTCTGGTGGACTGGACGTGACGTGTGGACGACGAGGATGAAGAGGGGGAGAACAGATGAGAGAAGTGGGCACTCGATGGGTCATGACGATAAAGGACGGGTTGGCATGGCAGTGTTTTGGACGTGTTGTGCCTCGACTGACGAGTCGCGTCCATCTTGGTGGCCATTCATCCATGAACTGACTGAGAGAAGAGATTAAGACAGGAAAGAAGACTGGACAGGGGGGGGGTACATGACAAGGCTCGCGCAAAGGCGACAGCGATATTGTAAAGAATGTCCGTACGCGCACAAGAATGGCCGCATTCGACTCGCCGTCAAGCGACGAGCGCAATGAATACAAAAACGTGGGTGAAATGACAGAGGGCGCGTGCAGGGCGAGGCCGAACAGTTGCGGCGGGCAGACGAGGCGCGGGCGGGTGGTGCTGCTCAAGGAGGAGGACGAGGCGGCGGGGAGGCGGGTACCTTTTTTGGGTGATTTTTTTTAGCCAACTAAACCCCCCCTAGTCTGTCTGTACTCGCTACCTTATTCGCCGCGGGGAGGGGAAAATTGAAGGTACCGGACCGGTACCCTCGACGATGGAGGCGAGGAGGTATCCGCAGCTAGTGATAGTAGTACCTCGAGCAGCTGGGGTTGGTGTATGTGTAGGGAGATACTTGAGGTATGTGATGCATGTACCGTGCCGGCAATGGGGGGCAGGGTCTCAGCAGGAGAGACGGGGCAGAGAAAAGTAACAAAAGCGACTGTAAGAGGCAGAGGAGAAGGAGAATTAATAAAGCGATGGGATTCATGGCGGTGGGTGGTGACAATGAGCAGAAGACGACAAAGGGATTGGGAGCTGCCGGCTGTCCCACCACATCTTTTGCTCGCCCTGCGTCGGCATGGTTTATCTGGGGAGTTTAGATGAAAGGAGCGATGCGTCTCTGCGTTGGAAGAAAAACACCATTGAAATGATTGCGTCGCCATGGACAGGCAGCAAAGTACAGTACCAACGCCTTGCCGCCGGCTCGTCCGCCTCGTGTACCCGTGATGTAGGTTGGCTCCGGAGTACGAGTACGGAGCACGAGTGCCCAAAAAAGCCAAGGGTACAAGGCTATTTTCGCATCTTCGGCGCCGGCAAAGGTTCCTTTTCGCTGCGCTCGCGCTGGTGCAGTGACCTGGTCACGCCCGGGGTCCTCCCACCGCCCGCGGTACCTCCCTAACCTCGCTCTCTCGGCCTCTACCTTGGCTTCTTCCATTCTTTCTTCCCTCTCTCTTTTCCTTTCTCTGCTCTACCTCGCTCGCTCTCTCGTCTCTCCCCCCACACAGTTTTCCCCCTTTTCCCTCGTGCTTCCCCCTTCCGCCACCCGCGCGCTCTTCTTTTCTTGCTGCCGCATCATCATCCGCATCCTCATCCTCCTCGTCCGCCTGTAACCGCGTTTATCGTCTTCGTCCACCAACACCGCAGCCACGCCCGCCGCCCGCCGTCAACCCGCCGCTGCGTGCCGCGCGACCTGACGTCGACTCGGGTGCCCACGAAGCTGCTCGCATGCCAGCCTCGAGCGGCGACTCCAGCTGCCGTATCTAAGTCGCCCAGCCCGCTCGACGAGCAGTGCGACCCCTACTTCTTTCCTCCGCCAGCCTACGCGTGACGAGGCCGGCCGACAAACGCCCCCCTCCCCCCTCCAATCACGTCTCCTTATTCGCTCGGGCTTCGACTCTCGGCTACGCGCCCACCCCAGTCCGCGCTCCGCAGATGCTGCCTCAGCCTCGTCTCGACGGCCCTCGACCTTGCTAGTGGATGGCATATTCTAGCCCCTCGGTCTTGGCTGGTGTTTTCGCAATTGATCCTCGAGGCCGAGCCTCGTCTTCCTAGGCATCATGGTACACGCGCCCTACGTGCCCACCCGGACCGCCCGCGCGCCCTTGCTCACACCGCCTCGTCAGGTTCTCTTCAAACGCAAGCCCGTCAAGTTTCTGCCCCCGCCAGACATAGAGGATGAAGCTGCCGAGGTATCGTCTCCACTCTCTTCCTCCGCCTCCCTGTCGCGGGCCCTACTGACGCATGGTTTCTTCCCTAGGTGTGGCATATTCCCCAGACGGGGGAAATTTTAACCACCTACGAGGACTATCTTAGTCGGTGAGTCTGGTCATTTGCCTTTTGGCTGGTTGTGCGGCAACCACGGCTAATCGTGCGACTTTCTCGCCCATTCAGCATGGAATTCTACAAGCAGGTAAATCACCCACCTCCGTCGTCTTCGCACCACCCGAGGCTCACCAGCCCCTCACAGCGTCGGTTCAATGACCAAATCACCGGCCACTCGGGCTTGACCTTCTTCGAGGCCTTTAAAAGCGAGGTTGGCACCCCCCACAAAACCGGTCCCTCTACTCCCTGCCTCCCCACTGGCGTAACGAAGCAGCAGCTCACCCGCTTCAACGTGCAGCTCACCGGGGGTCGTGAGGTCGAGGCCACCTTTCCGGAAGCTCTGAAAGGGCCCATCCTCCGAAAGGTACAGTTTCAGACCATTTCGCGCCTCGACAATCTCGTCGACATGATCTACGAGGAGTTCAAGCATGACTTCTATCCTGGCGAGGAGGTGACAGTCACCATGGATGGCGGCGAGAGGGTGCACGGCCTTGTTCGAGACAAGACAACGTTTGGCCCTCGAATGCTGTCCGACGGCTCCCATACGCAGCCCACCACGCGCTATCTCGTCAACGTCAAGGACTCGGAGGAGGAGACCATGGTTACCGACGAGCACATTTGCCGCGATCGCGGCGTCTTTACCAAGTCCATGCTCAGGTCCTTCATCAAGAAGACCGTCATACGAGAAGCCTGGACTGGCGCCCCTTGGTTGGTCAAGCACGACTACGCCGGCCAGTACCACATCGACACCAGAGTCCCTCCCCACCTCCGCTACGACACCAAGGTTCAAGAGCGCCGCCAGCTGCAAGCACAGAAGCGCGCGTCCCCCTACGAGGTCAACGGACATGGCTCTGCCCTGCACTCGGGGCCTGTTCGGTTGCCGGAGCTGAAGCCTGCGCCTAAAAGTCACAAGGGCAAGCAGAGCCAGCAGGGTTCAAAAGGCCTTAAGTGGCCCCTCAACATGTCGGTCAACGGCGCCAACGGCGCTGGATGTTCCTCTGGCAACCCCCATCACCACGGAGGCACCGCCAGAGAGGCGACGCCGCCGCCACCTCCACCGCCTCCCCCCAAGTACCCGATCGAAGACCTCCAACTCGAGCCCAAAGAGGGCAGCGTGCGTCCCCCACTCAGGTTCATGTGCAGAGACCCTCCCGTCGACGTGGAGGGATGCGGAACCATGTACGACCAAATCGACATGGCATCCGTGGGCGCGTTGCTGGAGACGTGGGACACGCTCAACGTCTACTGCGAGATCTTTCGACTCGACTCCTTTACCTTTGACGACTTTGTCGAGGCCATGTCGGTATCTTCTGAGCGCGTCCACGTCCAGCTCTTCGAGGAAGTTCATTGCGCTGTGCTCAAGGTCTTGGTCGACTCGGAGCGCGACGGTGGCAAAGTGCGAATCACCTTGCCCGAACTGGAGGAAGAGGACAGCGGCGGAGAGGGGGGGGGAGATGAGGCCGAGAGCGCGGAACCGACGCCCGAACCGGAGCCGAAGCCAACGGGCCGCGCCACCCGCAGTAGCCTCGCCAAGCTCGAGGCAGAGCGACTGGCAGCCGAAGCCGCCGCCGCGGAAGAAGAGAGTTTGAGGGCGGAGCTCGCGTCGAAACACCGCGCCGAAGAGCTTCTTAAGGAGTATGACTGGATTGAGCATCTGCGCCAGCGAGACTTTGCCAGGGGTGGCTGGCAGAGAATCATTGTCGGTCTGTTGCACCAGCTGTCCAAGAATGAGCGGAAGGAGAGGGCTTGCGAGGAGCTCTTACTGCAGCTGGTCCCCCCCAACACGACTCCAACGCAGGATGCGGTCCAGCAGACGTATGCGAGGCTTAGCATCAACTACCGCGTGCAAGCGCTGCAGATCCTTTGCATGCTCACGATGGAGACCCAGGCCGTCCGGGGCTACATGGAGGACTGCAGCGAGATCATGACCAAGTACCGCAAAGATAGGATCGAGTGGCAAAGACAGCGGAAACAGGCGTAAGTTTTCCGATCCTCTTGTACCTTTTCCGCTTCGCCGCGCGCATCGCTCGGCTTTCTGCCGATGTTGACGGCGACATTTTTCGACGACTAATGTGCGCTTTAGGATGGAAGATCTCCGGCAGCTCAACGAGGAGCGCCGAGCGGTTATGCCCGACAGCTCGCCCGCGGAGGAACCGAACCATTATGTCAAAAAGGAAGACGTCAAGATGATCGAGGTGGAATCGCAAATCGAGAAGGAGGCCGACGTCGAAGGCAGCGACGACAACATCAAGTCGCAAAAGAAGCGCCGTGGTCGCGGGCAATCGGACAAGCAACGAAAGCGCGACGAGGAGCGCGAGCGAAAGTTTCGAGAGAAGGAAAAGGGGAGAGAAAGGGCAAAGGAACAGAAAGCATCGACCAAAATGCCGCCGCAGCAGTTGAAACAGTACAACAAGATGCTCAAGGATATTCAGAAGAAAGAGGACATCATCAAAGTGTGCGAAATCGAGATTGCCGTCATCGAAAACGACCTGCGCGAGGCGGATTGCCCGAGAACGAGGGTGCTGGGCAAGGACCGATTCTGGAACCGATACTACTGGTTTGAGCGGAACGGCATGCCCTACGCCGGTCTCCCCGACAGCTCGACGGCCGCTGCCGACTACGCAAACGGGTGCATTTGGGTGCAGGGCCCCGATGAGCTGGAGCGCGAGGGCTATATTGACGTGCCTGGCGAACTGCAGGACGAGTACAAAGCAAAGTTCAACATGACGATTCCGGAGCGCAAGGCCGCGGAGGAGGGCGGCATGAGCGTCTTCAACGCGTGGCAATGGGGCTACATTTGCGAGCCCGATGACGTGGATCAGCTTATTTGGTGGCTCGACCCGCGGGGGCTCAACGAGCTGAAGCTTCGCAAGGAGCTCCTCAACTACAAGGACAAGATTACGGTGCACATGGAGAACCGCAAGAAGTATTTGACGGCGCCAACGGCGGCGGGGGCTGCGGCTGCCGACGCCAAGGACAAGGACAAGAAGGACGATGCGGCGTCGAAGCGCACGAGCTCGCGGATCCGAGACAAGTCGCCGGAGGTGCCCAGCTACCGCTGCCTGCAGTGGCAGAACACAACGGCGATTGAAGAGATAGGGCACTTGCACGTTGAGCACACGCCGCCTCCCCGGGCAAAGAAGCAGACCAAGAAAAGGGAGGCGATGAGCGAGCCGGCGGGCCGAGGGGTGGCCAAGGTCCGGCGTCGCTGAGGGTGGCCTAGGTCCGGCGTCGCTGAGGGGTGGTTGGTTCGCTCCAGGGGCACGTCGACGTTGATGTCGAGGCTTGGTCGGGGTAGGAGAAGAGGTGACGGGCAAATTCGTCGAGAGGGATGTCGGCGCATAGAAGGTGACTGGTGTTCAGGTTGCATATAAAGACAACCATGGCAGGGCGGGCGGCTGGGTGTTGGTATTCGGCGACGACTCTGGGTACAGGACAATTCGACGACTACGTTTTGTGTAGAGTGCGTTGCTGCCCTTGGAGGTGTTGTGCGAATGAATTGTATTCTTTCTTGTCCGATGATGATGACGTGACTGACTTCTTGTTGTATGATGATGATGACGTGACTGACAGTGCAATCGTGGCAAGCCCAAGACGGCGGCTGGTTCCGGTTCCGTGCGCCGACATGCAG
This sequence comes from Ophiocordyceps sinensis, assembly GCA_012934285.1. Taxonomy (NCBI): domain Eukaryota; kingdom Fungi; phylum Ascomycota; class Sordariomycetes; order Hypocreales; family Ophiocordycipitaceae; genus Ophiocordyceps; species Ophiocordyceps sinensis. Next base: position 1,862,474 of record JAAVMX010000007.1, read on the forward strand.
GCATACGCAGTCACGGTTAATTAGTAATTACAATGTATTAATAACCTGCTCCTATTTTGCGGTGTTGCTTTGCTTCCGTATGTTGTCTAAAACAGCTCGCGGGATAAGTGGGGAGTCGGGTTGCACGTCATAGAAAGGGCCTAGTTTCGGCATCGCGACTGTCTCGCTTGCTCGTCACTTGGCTTCTGATTGTCGAGCCATTTCTCTAGGTGGCTTTTTTCCATGCAACTTGCCCACCTACCTACCTTACTTCGTACACGCTATTCGAGTAGCCTCGCCTCCAATTTACTTCCGGCGACAGCAAGCAAGATCAAGGTCACCCGAGGATTTTCAAACATCGTACGAAAGGGAAGAGAGAGACAGGCCCTGTTTTGCCTGCCATGGCTGCCGCGAATCCCTCGCATGGCGCCGGCGACAAGCCGCTGCCCAAGATCAAGCTTTACTGGTTCGCAAGCTCCCTCGTACTCCCCCGTGACAAGACTGGGTGGACTGACGAGTGTCTTGACAAACAGGCTCGAGCAATCGCGCGCGCAGCGCATCGTCTGGCTCCTCGAGGAGCTCGGCGCGCCCTACGAGCTCCAAATCTTCCACCGCGACAAGCAGACGATGATGGCGCCGCCCGAGCTGGAAAAGGTGCACCCGCTGGGCAAGTCGCCCGTCGTCAGCGTCACGCCGCCCGGCGGCGAGCCCGTGGTGCTGGCCGAGAGCGGGCTCATGACTCAGTACCTGTGCGAGCACCTGCCCGGGGGCAAGCGGCTGGTGCCGACGCGCTGGAGGGACGGCCGGGAGGGCGAGGTGGGCGGCGAGACGGAGGCGTGGATGAGGTATCAGTATTACCTGCACTACGCCGAGGGGAGTCTGATGCCGATTCTCGTCATGTCCCTGGTCATTTCGCGTACGTTTCCCCGCCGCCCCGGCTTCCCATCCTCGTCCGTGTCGGTGAGGAAGTGATGGCCGACGTTGACGGAACCGAAAAAACAAATAGGCCTCAAGTCGAGCCAGGTGCCGTTCCTGGTGCGGCCCATCACGGCGGCGGCGGCAAACGCCATCGTGTCCAAATTCATCTTCCCCAACGCGCAGAAGCACATGCGCATGCTCGAGGGCCAGCTGGCCACGTCGGGCGGGCGCTACCTGTGCGGCGACTCGCTGACGGCGGCCGACATCCTCATGAGCTTCCCGCTCATCGCGGCAAAGGACCGGTGGGACTCCATGGGCTGCTGGGAGGGCGGCTCGTGGGCACAGGCGCACCCGCGCGTGGCCGAGTACGTCGAGAGGCTGGAGAAGGAGGAGGGCTACCGGCGGAGCGTGGAGAAGATTGAGGCCGTGGATGGCGGCTTCTCGGCGACGCTGTGAGGCGGTTGTGGTGGCGTTGAGAGAATACTCTGTAGATACTCTGTAGATACTTCGTACGAATGAGCATCACGGGGCTTTTTCTGGCGATGACTCGTTGGGTGGTGGCGGTGGTGATGGGTGACCGCGGTAGCACAAAAGAGCCATTTTACCGAGAAATGCCATTGACATTTAACTCTGCAACACTCTCTGTCTTGTACTTCGTACGTCTTCTTCTTTATAGTATTGGGTTTTCAACTGTTCCAAGGGCTGGTACTTCGTACATAGCTGTTGATTTCGGCAGGAGTAACTCGTACATACGAAGTGGCGCGGATTCACACACGGATATACGTTTTGTTTCCGGCGCTCAAATCGTACGTATATCCGTGCGTATATAATAATCCGCCCGCCATGTAAAGCTCGGTCAGCAGTTTTGATACCGATAAGCCTCAACTCCAACCTCTTCAACCCAACAATGTCCGATGCTCGCCTCTCAACTACAGAGCTCCGCAGCGCCTCCCGGCCGATTCAACTCGACACCAAAACCTCTCGTCCTGTCCACTTCCGGGCCACGGCCCCCTCCCCTCCGGCCCAATGTACGCGTCGAGGAGCGTGTGCGGCCGATGTGCCTTGCGGGTGCAGCGGGGGGCCGCCCCATCGTGCTCTCAGGCGGCTTCCTTTGCCTCTTTCCCGGCTCACCTGCCGTCAGAGGCGTCGTCGTCAGGGTTCTCTCCCGCTGAGCCTGCCCTCGCCCGTCGCCGACCCCTCGGCTCCAGGTCGGCGGGCTTCCAAAGGCCTCCCAGTGCTCTCGACGAGTCTGCCGTCGCCATCTTCAAGCATGTCGTCCGCAAGTCCACCAACGCTACATCCGCCCCTCGTCGCTTGACCGTGTTCGAATGGGACCTTGCCACCAAGATGAAGGAGCTGAGCGGGAGCAATGCCGGGACCCAAGACAAGCTCCAGCGCTTCGAGGCGGACATATGGCCGCACCTCGACGAGATGCGTGGTCAGTTGCCCAAATATCTGTGGGTCTACACCATGGACTTCCTCACCGGCGTCTGCGACGCGGTGGCCCAAGAGGGCATTGGGGGCATCAGCGTGCGGCTGTCCAGGATGTGCGCCCGCGTCGGCAAGCTGGAGCTGGGTCTTCGCAACCAGCTCGTGCTCAGCCTCTGCCATCGCCTCGTCACAGAGGAGCTCTCGTCATCGGACCTCGGCGCCAATGCCATTCTCGGGGAGCTCCTCGACTTGTGGAAGCACATCACCCAGCTCAGGCGCCCCAGCCAGGGCTACAAGGCCCCCCTGCGCTTCGTCTTGCCCTCGGCCGACGAGATCTTCACCGTCGCCGACGCCGAGCGCCGGGGCTCCAGCAAGGTCGCGCCCGCCACCAAGGCCCTCGCCAGCGTCTTCATTCAGTTCCACTCCGAGGAGGCCTGCGCGCTGGTGCCGGGGCTTCTGGCCACCTTGGCCGTTTTGTCTGACCCTCAGCTCACAAAGGTCGGCAGGGCAGCCGAGGCCGCGCCCCTGCTGAGGCTCGTCGCGACCGTTCTGAAGCAGGCAATGCCGGACGAGGCCTACGTCAAAGATGTGTTTGGGGGCAAGATGCGCTTTCCACCATCAAAGTTGCCAGACCTGCAGGCCTACGTGCTCGCACAATGGACGCAGGCCTCGACCATGCTGCAAGACGCGGATGCGCCCTGGCGGCACGCCGGCCCGGAAACCACAAAGCGTCCCCGCGGCCCAGCCTCGTCGGGCCTCGGCGCCTTTCACATGCGGATCCGCGACGCCTACCGCTCCCGCAACACGGGTGCCATCATCTCCGTCTGGCAGGACGTCAGAGCCCGCATGGCCCAGAAGCCCCATCTAGTGCGGCAGATGCGCGAGGACCCGGACTTTCTCGACTTCTGCATCTTCGTATGGTGCGCCGTGCGCCGGCCGGCCCGGCTGCAGGAGACACTCCACCTGATGGACGAGATTCAGGTGCAGCCGACGCTCAAGTCGTACACGGAAATGATGCACGGCTGGAAAGTTTGCAAGGAGACTGACAAGATCACCGCGCTCTGGGACAAGCTTGTCGAGTCGGGCATGAAGCTCGACGCCGTCATCTGGACCGAGCGCATCTCGGGCCTCATCGAGGGCGGCAGGCCCCAGGCCGGCCTGCGGGCCATGGCCGAAATGATGGTGCTGTGGAAGCAGGCTGTCGAACAAAGGGGCCAGGACGCCGCGGCCGCGGCCGTCCAGCCCGGCATTGAAGTCATCAATGCCGTCGTCAAGGGCCTCATCCGCCTCGACGTCAACGCCGTCAGCGAAGTCCTCGCATGGGCCAGCCGCCACGGGCTCGAGCCCAACGTCCTTACATACAACATCCTCATCCGCCAGAGCTTCCGCAGCGGCGCGGCCGACGATGTCCACCACCTCCTCCGCACCATGGACAGCCGCGGCGTCGAGCCCAACGCGGCTACCTTTACCATAATCCTCGAGGAGGTGCTCGGCGCCATGCACAACGCGTCGGCGGCCGAGCAGGTGCAGGCTGTGAAACAGGTCCTGGCCGAGATTGAGGCCGCCGGCCTGCGCGCCAACGCCGAGACGTACGGCAAGATGCTCTACGCAGTGGCCTCACTCCCCAACGGCGGCGCCGATGAAGCCATCGCGGCGGTCCAGCGGCACATGCGCGACGCCGGGCTGGCCGTCACGCCGCACATGGTAACCATCCTACTCGAGCGGGCTCTTGCGCGCGAACCGCCCTCGGCCGCCGTCGTGCAGGCCATCCTGCGCGAGCACGGACTGACCAGCATCAGCCAGGGCGACCAGACGCTGTGGGAGCGCGTAACCAGCGCTCACGCCGTCGTGGGCGACACGGACGCCGCCATGGCCGTCTTTGCCGACCTGACCCGCGCGGGGCGACCTTTCACGTCGCTGCCGTGCCTGACGGATCTGGTGCGCGCCCTGCTCGCCGTGGAGCGCCACGCGGACGCGCGCGACGTGGTTGCCGCGACGTTGGCGCACAAGGCGGCCGAGCGCGGCCGCGGCGGGCTCGACGGCGATCGCTACTGGCGCCATCACTTTTGGCACCTGGTTGGCGTCGAGGGCCTGCTTGACTGGGAACGGGTGCCCCTTGAGCTGCAGGCGCGGCTGCGCGAGTCGTCATGAGGCCATCTACACCCATCCATACATTTCGGCCGGTGCAGCAGCATGTCACGTCTGGCCGAGTCCTGTACACTAAAAGGGAATACTCTCGCATCGGAAATTATTACATTTAGATGTCTAGACGGGCATAGGGTTCGTCAAAGGGATAAAATAATCCTTGATTCATCGAGCCACGCGGTACAGCCCATATAGAAGAACCCTTCAAGTGACACCGGGCGCCTCCTCCTCAACAAAACCCCTGATTCTGGGTATATCCTCCTGGCCTCATTCGACAAATCTGCTCCACGCGAAGCAAAAGAAAGGGGCGAAAGGGCAAGTGTCATGACTCCTTTGCCCGGGTTCCCGGCGCGTCCTCGTTGACCGGCGCGTCCTCGTCGGCGCGTTCGCCGCCGCCCAGCACGGCCGCCGCCCGCTCCAGGCCCTCGACCTCGTCGCGCGTCAGCCGCCGGCCCTCGCCCTGCCACTCGCCGTCGCGCACGTCGCCGCGCGGGCCAAGCTCGAGCCCGCCCACGCGCTCGAGGTACTTGCGCGACGACGCCTCGATGTACTCGGCGCGCTCGCGGCGCCACGACTTGTTGCGCGAGGCCGACGACGGGCGTCGCTGCTTCTTGGCCGCCGCCGTCTCGTCGTCGTCGTCGTCGTCGTCGCCGCTCTCTTGGCCGGTGGTCGACTCTGCAGCGCCGACGTCGGGAAGCAGCGTGCGCAGGGAGCCGGAGAGGGAGCGCAGGGACTGGAGCTGGGAGAGGGTGAACTCGGTCGTCGTGGTAATGGGCTGCTCAGTTCCGCCGTCGGTGAGGTTTCCCTTGTCGCGGAGGAAGCCAAATGGGCTGGGCTGGGGCTCGTCTCGCACCCCCTTTTCCTCCTTGACGTCCCCTTCCCTTTGCGCTTGGTCGGGCAGGCCCAGGAGAGACTTTAGCTTGCGCAGCAGCGCATCGTTGCGCACCCTCTCAGCCTCGAGAGCGACGTGCAGCTTCTGGCTGGCCTGAAGGCGACGGCGCAGGGCCGTCACCGACTCGACGGTGGGCAGATCGGACTCATGTTGAGGGTTGCGCGACGAGGCCAGGGGTAGGTCCAGCCCGTCATAGTGGGCCAGGCGCATGTAGGGGCGATCCTGGGGGCGGACGGTGAGGATATTGCGCATGGTGTAGAGCTCAAATAGATCGAAGTTCTTGTCGATGGAAGCGTTGAGCAGCGTCTCGAGCTGGTGGGTGCCGTTTTCGATTTCGCGTTTGGCCGCGGCGGCCGCGTCGTCGTCGTCGGCGTCGCCATGGCGGCCCTTTTGGGAGAAGCCGAGCTTGCTGGGGGGGAGGGAGAGGAGCAGGCGCTCGACTGAGTCGAGGGCGCGGTCGGCGAGGACGTTGACGGTGTTGATGATGTCGTCGAGGAGTGACTTGGTGGAGGACAAGAGTGAGCATGCGGTGGCGGGGAAGGGGCGAGGAATAAGCGTACGACGGGAGGGTAGCTGAAATGCTCGGTCAGAAGCTCATAGTCGGAGCTGTTGGGGGCAGACATGGAAAGCGGAGGACGAGGTCGATATGCCGACTGGGAGATGCGTCGTCGATGGGCCCGCCGTCGCGCTGGGGGAGACGCGACGCGAGGTCTGGAACTCTAGACGAGGGGTGTGATGGCGGATGGGACTGGGCCGGGTGAAGGCGGCAGCCGGACCTCGTTTGGTTGGCGATGGGGCTCGATTAATTTGAGGCGGTAATGGTCTCGAGGGCAAGCCGAAGGCGGGAAGAGGCGATGCATTTGGTGATGTGAATTCGCGATGAGGTAAGCCTGCCCTTGCCCAGGTACTAGTAACCTAGGTAGTAGGTCTGGCCACCAACTCACGTGCCGCCTGACATCCGTCGATTCACAAACGGCCCCACGGGACAGCCGACGCGCCGGGACAACATGGCAAACTTCAAAGACTTTGTCAAGAATGGCTGGCACCCCGAAAAGGAGGGCACGACGCTCAGGGGCCAGGTGGTGCGTTTTCCCCGTGCCCGTCGCGGCCTGCCTCCGCTCACCCGCCATTGCCATGCCCTGCCTGCAGTCGAGCCTGATGGGCCGCAATAAAGACTCGTCGGCGTCGTCGAGCCGTGCCGACCACGTCTCCCGTCCCCTCTCCGACCTCAAGGATCCTTCGGCCTTTGCTCCGCCCCCGCGACGCACCGCCTCCGGCCTCGATTCGTCTCCCCCCGACGGTAGAAGCCCGGCCTCGTACTCTGCCCCTGCCGCCGCCGCCGCGACCAAGCCCGCGCCTCCGCGCCTCCCTCCGCGACTGCCCCCGAGAGGAGCCAGGGACAGCCCCCCGCCGCCATTCGCCGGCTCGTCCCGCTCGTCGGACCGCCACCTGAACCAAGGGGCCGTCGACAGACTGGGCGCTGCCGGCGTGTCGGTGCCGGGTTTTGGCATCGGGCGCTCCGGTGCCACCGCCAGCAATACATCGCCTCCTCTACCGGGGCCCGCAGTGGCCGCGGCCAATGGCTTCTCCAAGCTGGGCACACCGTCATCAGCCCCCTCAGCCACGCCTCCTCCGAATCAAGGTACGACGTGGGCACAAAAGCAGGCGGCCCTCAAGACGGCCTCGGCCTTTCACAAAAACCCCTCATCGGTGTCGCTGGCCGATGCTAAAACCGCCGCTAGCACGGCCAACAATTTTCGGCAACGACACGGGGACCAGGTCGAGGCTGGCATTAAGCGTACAAACCATCTCAACCAAAAGTACGGCGTCACGAACAAGGTCGGGGCATTCGTGAACAGGGAGCATCAGGGCCAGGCTGGCCAAGCTACGGTCGGGGATTCCGGCTTGCCGGCGATGGGTCCCGGTCTACCGGTAAAGAAGAAACCGCCGCCGCCGCCGCCGCCCAAGAAGAAGCCTGGATTTGGCGAACAAACGCGGCCTGCTGCCGGCGGAAACGATGAGGCGCCGCCGCCAATTCCCATGTCTACCAGGCCAGCATTCTGAAGAGCAACACATCTTCCTTGGGAGGCCAGGGAACGGCAACTCTTTCCCTGTGTCTCTCTCTTTTTCACGCTCGTCGTGCTATAAGTGTGTTTCTGGGATGCGCCTGGCGCTGGCACCGAAAAGCAGACAAGGGTGTGACATTTTTCTAAAACCACCGCTCCACCAGATCAGGGGCGTATGCAAGATTCGACCGAGATGAGAGCATATGCTTTTAGACCTTCATCGCGGTGAGGCCATGCTTCCAGACAATGATGTAGGGGGTAACACCGTCCTCGCGGTAGTTGAGGAGGACGACGCTGGCCGTGTACGTGAGCACGTGTCGGGTTACGAAAAGCGCGGAGGGTCGAGACTTACAGGCCATCGGGGTTCATGGACTCGCCAGTGTAGAACTCAAAGTCCTTAAAGTTGGGTAGCAGCTTCTCCTTGACGTAGGTCTGGGCGCCCTTTTCGAAGGCGGTAATCGTCTCGGCGGGTGTGTTCTTCTCCTGGAGCGCGACCTTGACAGCCTTCATGTAGCCTGGGGACAAGAAGACGACGTTAGCGGCGCCTAGAGGTGAGTGGTCGCGATATGGAGATCGCACCCTTGAGATAGGCCAGATAGCCCTTCTTGTCGAACGAAGTGGACTGCAGGCGGAACGAGCGGATGATGTTATTGACCTTGATAGCCGCATCCTCGGTACCGTCGTCGTCGCCGCCCTCGGCGGAGGCGTTGGCACCGGTGTCTATAAATCGAGAAACCGTAGGGTCAGCACCAGCCGAGTAGAACAAGCAGGCGCAAAGGGGCGAGCGGCCTGAGAGACGATGGCTGAATCGCATCACTTGGCTCGAGGGCCCATGGTCGTGTAGCAGCCCATGGTCGAGGTTGGGCGAGCAAGGGAGATGGAGTATCCGACGTACTGACTGTGACGGCGTCCTCGGTGATCATGGCACAGTCGGCCTCGTAGACGATGCCGTCAATCTCCTTGAGTTCGTACGAGTCGGAGATGACCTCATCGCCCGTGAGAATATCCTGTTTCGAGGGTTTTGCAGGTCAGCGATCGGATGCAGGCGAGAGCGAAACCCGACAAGGAGGGAAAATCGAAGCCACGGCGGGGTAGAGAGAGGGTTACCTTGAAGATGATCATAGTGACGGCTTTGCGACAACAGATGAGACGGGACGATGAGGCGACGGCGACGGAGAGGCAAAGAGTCTGCAATAGTGGAGATGAGATGCGGAAAGACGACGGCGGGGATGAGGGGAGAGGAAGAGAGGAGAAGGGGGAGAAGTTGGAAAAAGTGATGTAGTACAGCCAGCGGGGTGAGGGGCGGATGGTGGGGGAATCTTTTTTTTTAACACTTCTTATTGCCAGGCGGCTTTATGTGGCTTTATGTACAGAGACAACAACCTACATTCAGACGTGCAGTGGGCGTAGGTGGGTGAATAAACATGTGCCAAGTATCGGTACCTTACGACTGACACCGGGGTTTGGCCGATGGAGCAACTCTCGACAGATGACATAAAAATGTGAAGCGTAAACTTTTATTTGCGGTTGACTGTGGCGCCGCCGCGAGCGCATGTCTTGTTAGCCTAGCAACTTTGGGTTACAACTTGATGGTCCCATTATCTCCTCGGTCTTTGCCTTATTTTCGTACCTAGTCTATCGTGGTTGTGGTCTCCGTGGCTTGAAGCACCAACTACTCCGATCACCCCCTCCGCCGATCTTCGGTACAGGGTAGGGCAGAGCATCATGCCAGACAGCAGCTGACAACGAGTCACCAGTTTTAGTCGTACTACACTGAGAAATTCCTCTCACGGTAACTCTACATACACACAGCACTTATGCACACGTGTCATGCACGTGGGCGTGCGTAGTTAGTACTTTGTGGTGGGTGAGTGGCCTGATGTCCTTAGCAGCGACGCGTGGTGTCGTCGAGCCGGTACAATTAGCAGCCGAGATTGATAAGAATCAGGATCCAGGAACGAGAAACCCAATTCAGGTGTCCGTCCCAAGGAAGGAAGAAAGGCAAACAAAAAAGTGTTAAAAAAAAGTGAAAATGTCAAAAGCCAAGAACATTGGCCAGGTGGAACTGTGTTTCCGGGCATCCAAGCTAGTACACTACCTAAAAAGTGCGTGTAGTACTTCGACTTGAAGGCAATCGACTACGGATACTCCGTACCGAGTATGTACACTCCCGGCTCCACAAACTCCATCCCCCCCCCCCCCCCCAAATCCGAGCCTCCGATACTGCCGCGCGCGCCGCGCGACACGCCAACCAACTCCCTCTCCCCTAAATGCGTCCCAGTTCCCTTCGCCCCAACATCATCTCACCTCTCCCACTTGTCCTCGCTCCTCGCCACTCCCTCCCCCCCCGTTGGCACCTCACTTTCCCTCGTCGCCTCGACTCTTATTCTCCTCCCCTTTCCTTTGCCTCGTTCCATCTGACACTCGAGCCGGTGCATCGCGCCCGCGTCATCGATCAATTCTCCTCGGCTCGACGTCTTGGTCTTGATCGACTATCCTCGCCTCGAGGCGCTTCATCCAACGTCGACGCTGCCGTCCCCACCACAGCCTGCCGGCAGAGCTCGCTGCTTGTCGGCTCCCGGACGAATCTATCTAATCGACGCAGCAAGCCGCGCCGCCTCGAAATCCCCGGCCTGACCCGGCCTTGGCCGACGACACGCAGCGGCGCATCGGCCTACCGAACCCACAACCACAGGCCAGAGGCGGCGTCATGGTCAATCAAACGTCTTCTGGCCCTTCCGCAGCCTTGTCCTTGCCGGCCGCCGCCATGGCCAACCAAGGCTTCTTCGATGCGCCCCTGCCGACGCTTCCCTCGTACAGCCTCGAGCCCACGGGCGACGTCTTTGCCTGGATATCCGACTTCTGGCTCTCCCTTGTCCTGCCAGTTGTCGTCTACTGGGCCATGTCGCTGTCCTTTCACGTCGTCGATGTCCTCGACCTCTTTCCCCAGTATCGCCTCCACACCCCCGACGAGATCACCCGCCGCAACCACGCCAGCCGATACCAAGTCGCCCGCGACGTCGTCGTCCAGCAGATCATCCAGGTCGTCACTGGCGCCGCCCTCGCCATGACGGAACCCCCCGAGATGTTCGGCAAGGCCGAGTATGACGTCGCCGTCTGGGCCACCAATCTCCGTCTCTCCCAGCGCGCCCTGCCTGGCCTGCTCGGCCTGCTCGGCCTCAACGCCTCGGCCATCTCCAAGAACATGTCCGCCTCGCATCCTCTGCTGGCCGGCGCCCTCGCCGGGGGCTACTATCCTTTCCTCGCCACCCCCGACGCCGCCGCCCCGGCCTTCGCCCCGTGGGAGCTCACGGCTGCCAAGCTCATCTACCACGTATTTGTCCCGGCTCTGCAGTTCTTTGCCGCCGTCTTCATCCTCGACACGTGGCAGTACTTTCTCCATCGTCTCATGCACATGAACCGCTGGATGTACAGTATGTCCATGCGACTATTTTCTCGTCATTGCCTGCGGCATCCCACTGACGCTGTCCTCACCTAGCCACCTTTCACTCGAGGCACCACCGCCTTTACGTTCCTTACGCGTACGGTGCTCTGTACAACCATCCCATCGAGGGATTTCTGCTCGACACTCTCGGCGCCGGAATGGCCTTTAAGCTCACAGGCATGACGCTGCGCCAAGGCACCTGCTTCTTCACCTTTTCCACCGTCAAGACAATCGATGACCATTGCGGGTACGCCTTCCCCTGGGATCCCCTCCAGCTCATCACGAGCAACAATGCGGCCTACCACGACATCCACCACCAGACGTGGGGCATCAAGGCCAATTTCTCGCAGCCCTTCTTCACCTTTTGGGACTCTTTGCTGGGCACCAAGTACAAGGGCAAGCGCGCCGACCGGCTCGCCGACAGGCAGCGTGTCGCCGACAAGACGACATAGACAAGGCCGCGACGGGCCCCTTTTACAAGCACCTTTTCGACCCCGCCCCTGTATAATCCTATCCTCTTTACTTATGCTTGAAACACCTAATTACGTTCGCCATGTTTCCTGGCAACCCGGCCCCGAGACGGCTGCTTTTGGATGACGCCGCGGCCATAACGGCCCGAAGCCATTTTAATACCTCATCACTTGTATCTTCTCTCCTGCTCTACATTGTCCCTACCCCCACTCTCCCTAAAACGAGCAGTCATGTGTTGGGCTCTGAAGGGCGGTTGGGCAGCTTCTTTTCATTGTACAAAGTGCGTCTGGGGACCAGTCCCTCCCTTGTTGGCTGGACTTGAACAGACGGGGACTTTCTGGAATCATGGTGGGTGTGTGGGAAACCATACCTCGTTTGCTTGCCGTCGCATGAGATGGTTGAGGAGACAATGCGGTAGCTTCTACTTATGGACCCCCAGAAGTGCTGCTTCCTAGCAGGTTGCGGCAGACACGAAGCGCAACGCTGTCGGACGGCTGGCAGAGCATCTTCGCGCGAACGGACGGACGAGCTCGCGACCCGGAACATATTGTTGGGAGCCTTGGCCACGTGTGCCGACGGATGCCTTTGGTGAGAGAGACGGTGTCGGAGCGAAGAAGGTATTGGGACGGAAACAGATAGGTAGATGTTGGACAAAGCATTGTCCCCGAGCATGGCTTTGTGCCTAACCTGGCCATGGCAATATACATGATTTGAAACGGCAGAATATGTATGTATGTGTTTCCCTCGCCTCTTTCGGCCCGGCCCAGGAAGTAGGGTCAGCGAGGGGTGGCACCACAGCTGCTTGACACGCGCGGCGGGCCTCAGCCGCACAGAGAGTCAAGGATGGGCGGAAGAGTGACGCGTAAGGGCGAGAGGCGTAGATTCAAGCTTGTGTCCGGGACTCACAGCCCCCAGCGGACGAATGCTATTTCCGTCGGCGAGGCCGTGCGATGAGAGCGTCGCACCTTGTGGCCCTGTACAACTTTTGTTTATTTTCATATCGTCGTGATGCCTCTCGTCGTGATGCCTCACGGTCGAGGCACGATGGGCCCAGGTGCGAGGGTTGAATACCTACAAGGCACGGCGTGGGAGCGGGGCAGAGAGACAATGGATGCTGGTCGCCCGGGACAGACCCGAGGAGCGGCGCGCATTCGCTTCGCGGATATGGTGACACACACCATCATTGGGGCCAAGCCCCGCATGGATATGAAAAGGGCGCCGACTGACGAGCAGCGGCGAGGCGAGAGAAGGAGAGAGAAGCCGTCATGCGAGGCGAGAGAAGGAGTGAGAAGCCGTCATACACATACGCTACGTGCAGCTCCGTCGCCAGCAGGGAGACGACGAGATTGGACGGGAGTCGCTCGGCTGTGCGTGTCAGCTGCCACCAGTCGTGACGCCTGCAGGTGGGCGAGCAGCGGGGATACGGGGTGAGAGATGGCCGGGTCGAAAGACGGGCAAGAGCATCGTGAGTAGCGTGACTGCTGCATGTCTGTCTATGCGTGTACGACTATGACGAGGGCTTCAAATTTCAAGTCCAGTCTCGCTGGTGAAGGTGCAGACGAAAGTGTGGGCAATGGGTGCATTTACATGTAGGTACTTCATACTTCATACTCCGCACAGCATGTACAGGTACCGTCGGTAACTTCTTTGCTGCCGTGTAATGGATGCCGTACATGGTGTGTACGAGTCACAGCATTGTATGTCATACATGCATGCGTCCATCTCGGGCTTGGCGGGCTTGGCGTATTAGATGTGTACATATTCGTATTCGTTACATACATACATTCCCGTACATACGAGTTACAGGCTCGGGAACAGGCGGATCATGGCTTGCTTCGTTCGTTCCTATGTTGAAGGAATTGGATCAGAGAGGGGAGCCGCATCGAGACATGGAAACCAGGAGTACGAGTTACGGGCTACGACTGCTAGGGGGATCCACGTGGGAAGGGAACAAGAGACACGGCCTGCTCGAAAAGGCATCGGGTTCGTGCCTGTTCTTTTTCGTCAAGTTTCGCCTCGCCGGCCAGTGCGCGCAATTAGTCTGCAGGCTACTGTATGTTACTTCGTAGCATCATCATTGGCTGGACGCCGCTGTGGGGGCCAATCAGATGGGGACGGGAGCAAGAGGCCGGCCAAAGGGTTGGAAAAGAAGACGTCGAATAAACTGGAGCAGCAGATCAAACCATGAAAAGGCGGGGGCCGAAAGCAGAATGAATCGACTTTGGATTCAAGCATCGAAGGCCACTCCGTACATATGTATGTACATACGGAGTGTCCGTATCCATACATGCCGCGTTGAAATGAAAGGGCCCCCGTGCCTGCCGTTGGCTGCAAAATGATCGGCTCCTGGGTCTCCCGAGATCGCCCGCCAGAGTCCGAGGCAGGTGTGACGCCCCTTGTCAATCTCTTTCCCGCTCACCCCCGGGGATAGGTACATGTAGGTACTCGAACGTCCACCGCACATGCCGTGTCATCACGGGTCCGGTCCGTACCCGCATGTGGTCCTGAAGTTGCCCTGGACGGGTGAGGCAAGTGGGGGCGATTGCCTACAGCAGCTACATGTCAGGTGCCCTGCCCATGCCACGACGTACCTATGTATGTGTGTACGAGTACGAATACTGTAGTGTACGAAGTACACGTCGGCGCTGTTGGCACTGATGACCGCAAAAGAGTGTAGGAGAGCCAACGACCAAGATTAGAGCGGCAGAAAAAAGGTGCATGCAACTCGGGGCTGTGCTGCGTGCTTGTTGGTGGGCAGGGCTAGATGACGCTTTCGGTAGTTGCGGTCTACTAGCTTCCTTTCCTAACAGCCTATCGCAGGGTACCTGCTTGCCTTTACCGGCTTAGTGGAAGGCGCACTTGCCAACAACGCCAACACACCGAGTAGCAGTAGTATCGTACTTGCTCCCTGATACCCAACCCTCAAGCCTCTGGGCAGCCAGGTTATCGCACTCCCGGTATCCGTCCATCTGCTCACACACGATCCAAGCCCAAAACACCATCCCACATCCATCCCCCACTCTAGGCTTTTTCCCACCCGCCCATCCATCATCAACCACAGGCCAATCGCGTGCCCATGTCGCGTCGCTTCTCGTCATTTCCGTCAGCAGCAGCAGCAGTAGCAGCGGCACCAGTAGCACCCAGCACTTGCCTAGTTCCAGACTCGGTCCTTGGGGGCTACCCGGCGGGTAGCTGACGAGACAGCCAATCTGCGACGTTGGACCCGGCTCTTCAGCTCTACCGCCGCTACCAGGGATGAATCAAAACCCCCATCCGTCACATCGCGTCACATCCATGGCTGACTTGTCTTCGCAGTCCATGCGGACGGGACGCGGATGCAATCTGGCGCTGCCAACTTCAGCTCGACCGTCGCCCGCAAATGGCAAGCACGGATAAATACATGTACCTGTCTAGGCACTATTAAGAAACATCGTCGCCCCCTCGGCGACCCTCGTCACCTTGGCTCACCTCGCCTCACCTCGACATATCTTCTGCCACATACGTAACTACGTACTACGAGGCCTAAAGGTTTGGCCAAAACGGCCCAGTCCGAAAGTCAACGCCCACTTTGCAGCGGGAACGGAATACCACAAGCAGGGGCGCCAAAGTTCATCGTTGCCTCGCCTTATTACTCACTTCAGCTCACACTCATCCCACTTCGGCCAGGGAGGAAGGACACGCACCCTGCGACAACGGCCCCCCCGGACTCCACCGCCGAACCCAAACGCTCTCGCCTCTCCCGTCTTATCGACCATCTCTTTGCTTTATTTTAGGCGACGTCTCCCCCTCTCCCCATCTCCCTTTACACTCGACTATTAGTCCCATCGTCTATCGAGGCGCTTGTCAAGGTCATCGTCGCCCTGATCCAGCCGTTATTGATTGGCCAATTCCGGTTGCCGGCCATCTCGACTGTCCAACCATGCCACCGTCATTCCGCGCCCCGACCCTTCGCTGATTGAAACCCGTCTCGCGCCCACCGACTTTCATTCCGCGACCCAAGCCGAACCGAACCTTGAAGCTTGGCTTCGAGCCAAGGCAGCATCAATCGGCCTGGTGGGGGTGAGGCAGATTCGAGGCAGGCCTCTAGGCACATAGATGCTATTACACGCCGTACATACGCAATGGATCCTTCAACGACTCTCATTACTTTTCTCCTGTGAGTATTTGCCTATTGCTGCCCTCGTTCTCTTTTTTTCTGCTGGCTTCTCCTACCTTGCCGCTTTGTACACGAGTTACAGCACGCCTCTCTGCCTCTTCATACCAAATGGCTCCCTGCCTTCATTGGCACTCAGTATCCGTCTCGTCGTTTCATCTCCTGCCATTCCTCTTACCAACCGGCTCTTTTCTGCCCTGCAAGCTTAAGCACTGCCACGCGAGACCCAAAATTCCGCCCAGCTGCCTGTTTCATGAAACGTTATTCCATTTCTTCTATTCCCTGTTCTCTGTCGCCCGCCCTTCGGTCAGCATCTCGCCGGCATGCCACGCTCTCTACTCCACCTTTCCCCAGCAGCTCCCGTGGGCATTCAATCTCCTGACCATTCTCGTCTGTCTTGCTGGGCCCGGCTCGAGGCTGATGGCGCGCCAATCGTTTGCCAATCGTCGGGTCCGTGGCCGAGTGGCTGTCTCCGCTTACAGCCTCTCACGCATGCAGAAGCGCACACGTCTCTGCCTGACACAAAGCTGACACCCTTATTTCCAGCCAGACGGACCCCTCAGTCCGATGCGTCCAGCTCATTGGTTCCTGGGACAACTTTTCGTCGTGCTACGCCATGAACCGCGATGTCCGCCGCGGTCGCGACCAGTGGAGAGGATGCTATTCCTTCAAGGACATTGTTTGCGACAACGAAGTCAGCATAAGCGGCTTGCGCAGGAATGGGGGCCTCAAAATGGGCGCCACCTACTATTACTATGTATGTACAATACATAAGGGCTCGTCGCCCTGGTCGTGACCCTTTTTTGGCTGACAACCTCCTCTCTTTTCCGCAGTACGAGGTCAACGGCTCCACCGAGACGTACGATCCCGCCGAGCCTTGGACAACAGCCTGCCCCTTTCTCCCCGGTCAGAACATCAACACCCTGACAGTCCCCATTGAACGTTCGTTGCGCCAGCGCAGCGCCTCCCTCAACTCCTTGCAAGACGAAAGCTTCAAGACGATGGACCCTGAGGCCAAGTTCTCCACGCCACGACCGCCTCACGACCCGACGTTGGACGTGGCAGCCCGTCGCCTGGGTTCGGCCCCGCCGCTCCTTCCACACCGCCCCTCCCCCCCTTTGCCTCCATCGACTCCCTCGTGGAAGCGCCTGTTCACTCGGAGAACGCCAGCCCGCGATCCAACACACCCAGTGTATAACCAAGCAGCAGAACACGCTGTCCTGTATTTGCCCACCGCGGATCACACTCGCTTCTGCCCCCCTCGTGAGGCTGGCAGTCGGACCAAGGACATTTCCCCCGAGTCTTTACGTCGGTTTCTCTCGGAGGATTCATTGGCGCAACCCGACTCAGTCGCCAGGCAGCTGTCGCCAGTCCTGAGTATACCCGACGATGTGGTCGAGGAGGTGGACGACGACAACTTTGCGACTTCGGCTGCCCCAGAGAACCAGTTGTATGCAACATCCCTATCGCCCCCCCCCTTTCAGCGCTCTACATCTTCGGGCACCATGGCCCAAGCCGTCACCAACACTAGCTCCCTCACCCTTACCGCGGCGCGCCCGTCGACCAAGCAACAGGACCTTGAGAAGAGGCAAAAATCCGTTTTCTCGCGTGGTGCCACCTTCCCCGAGCTTGAGACCAACTGTCAGATTCGCTGGTCGATCTCGGCCACCTCCAGCATTCTCGCCTCTCCCGTCTCTCCCCAGCTCGTCGAGGACGAGCCTCCGTCCTTTGATGACTCGAACGATGAAGATGACGTTTTGTCGTGCAATGACGGGGACAACTTGCCGCACGCCCTGCCTCTGAACCTGTCTTGGCCGGAACAGTCGTTCAAGGGTTACTGCCTGCCCCGACATCAAGATGGGGTGAAGACGGTGGCAGACTCGATTGCAACCGTGGGCGGCCTTCATTCCCCACGCCTCTTCGCCCAAAGCGACTCCGCCGAGCGCATCAACGGGGCCAATCTGTTAGGCACAACAATCGACACCGGACTGGACGATTTTGTCAGCGAACTCGGGTGGATCGTCGATGTTATCGGCACCCGGCAGTCCTGACCTCGAACCAACTTTCACTCCCATCGACCCCTTTCCCCGTGCATAATTCCAAACGACCGATAGGTTATCCACATGAACTGGCCTAGGTACGCGCCGGACGAACATCGTTTTACAGCGGAACCTGCATCCATACGATACAATACGCACACATATTTTGTTCTTTTCTTTTCTCTTCTTATACTCTTTCATCCTCCCTTTCAGTGTGAAGGCGCCACTGCCATGCATGAAATCGGGAAAAATTGCATTTCGTTTGATACCCCTTCCTCTTGTTTCCGGCAAAGGTCCGTCGGGATGGAATAGATTGGAGGACTAGATGAGCGCACGGTTCGTGACTTTCTCGACGAGTAGGGCACGAGTAGAGAGCAAGGGACAATGAGAGCGATGTGGAGACTTCCTGGTGAGATGGGTGGGAAACGTGGATGGAAACTTGTTGTGCCTGGGGCATGGATCTTTGTCATCTCCGAAAGCATAAGGCGAACGTGATAACAAAGTTCTTCAAGACAGATGAATGTACGATGTGAGATGACATACCGCCATCTCATAACTCTTGAGTGACTTTGTGGGGGAGGTGGTGAGCGCTCATGTGCCTGTACCCTCGCCCTATGCCCGTCATCGGAAACAGAGTAAGACTTGTTTTGCTCATCTCCCCTCCCGTCGCCAGTCTCCTCTCTTTGGTCTTCGCCCTACTCGTACATGCTGCTCTAAGCTGCCCTGTTTGTGTATGTACATGCATGCGCCAGTCAACGCCGGCGGCGTGGTCGGGGATGATGTCGATGTCCACCCACGCCCTTCTTCCCGCAGACATCACTACGCCGCTAGTTGCGCGGGCCGCGCGGTCTCCGCGGTGCCTTTTGACTCGCCGGTTGGCGCCGTGGCCGCCGGCTTGGCTGCGGGGACAGCCCCGGCCGCGGGGATCCCGGCCACATCTGCGGTCGTCTTTGCGCACTCCGGCGCGGCCACCAACTGCTGCGTCTTGCCCCCCTTGTCCCTCTCCTTTGCCCTGTCCTCCATCCTCCCCCTCCGCGCCTCGTCGGGCTCCGGGTAGAGGAAGCGGTCGGGCACGCCGCGGGCGGCTCGGGAGGCGCTGCCGACCCAGGCGCCGAGGAGGCGGCTCCAGCGGTAGTCGCCTCCGTGCAGGCGCTGGATCTCGCGGTAGGCCGAGGCGTTGCAGTAGGGGAGGCCCGTCTTGGGGTCTCGATAGCGGGCGGGGTGGCCGGTGATGACGCAGTGGGCGGTGGGCGTCGGCTCTGCGGAGAAAGACGAGGCGTGTTAGCAAGCGGGTAAACGCAGCGCGCGCACGCCATGACCGGGCCGTACTGGAGAGCTTGGTCATCTTGCGACCAAGGAGAATCTGCGTCTGCACGCTCTTATCGCGAATGGCATTCTGGTCGAAGCTTTGGAAGATGATGGCGTTGCGCGCCGTCGTCGTCGAGCCGCGCGCGGGCTCGGGGCCGGAAGCGAGGCCCAGACCGCCAGGGCCAGGGCTTACCGACTTGCACGCCGGTGTGGCCTCGACCGAGGTCGTCTGGGACTGCGACTGCGCTTCGCGGCTAGGTTTGGGCTCTGCGCTCGGGGCCGTTGAGGCGACGGGGCGCTCCGGCGGGCGGCTCTGCACAGCAGGCGACGGCGGCGGCGCATGATGCTGCGACGTGTCTGGCGGCGCGAGAACACCAGACTTGAGAGCGTTGGCCGGCCGCCTCCCCGCGTCCATGTCCATGCCGAGCGGCGGCGCGAGCACCGGCGCAGCGAGCACGCTCGGCCGCGCGTCTGGGGGCCTAGACACGGCACATGGCGGCGTCGCCAATCCGCCCAGACTTGACGACAACGGAGCCGCCAAGCCTCCGAACGGCGCGGACAAGGGGAGCGGGGCAGGCATCGCCATCAGGCGTCCGGTTTCCTCCTGCTTTAGGGCATTGGGTGGTGGTTGTGAGGTAGGGGCATGTGTCTCGGTATTCATTGGCCACCCGTTCGTCGGGCCTTGGCCCTCTTGTTTCGACGACGGCGTCTTCATCGCATCGGTGACCGGGCCCTTTTCTGCCGGCCGACGGTCCCTTTCCGCGTCGGGCTTCTGAGGAGGAGTAGCATCTTGGGCGGTCACCGCCTTGTCGTCGCTGTTTGGTGCGCATCCTCCCGGCGCATTCGCATTCTTATCAGCGTTGGCACCGCCGCCCGCCTGCCCCATCTCTGTGGCCTTGGAGCCCTTGTCGGCCCTTTCCCTCTTTTTCTTAGGCTTGGCCTCGACCAGCGTCACATGCTGGCCCAGAGCGTCCTTCCACTCCCTGACGCCGCTCCAGAAGGTGATGACGGGGCCGTTAAGGGTCCTGTTGTTGAGTGCCGCGAGCCTGGCCCTCCTATCCTCCTCCCTCTGCTTCTCCGCCTCCTCCCAGCGGTTGAGGCTCTTGCTGTTGCGCTTCTCGACGAGGGCGGCCTCGGTCAGGCGCTCGGCCTGCGACATGGGCGGCTTCTTGAGGGCCTCGAGCTTAACCGCCTTTTTCTGCATGAGGGCCAGCTGCTTGAGTCTACGAGCCTCGCGCTCCACCATCTGTTGATGCAGGTGCTCCTTGGAGATGCGCGTCGTCTTGCGCGACGAGGAGCGCGTGGGCAGGTCTGCGGGCGAGGGCAGCCATGAGGAGCGCTCTGATTTCTTCTTGGGCCGAGGCGACGGGGCGGCCGGGGTCGCCGGGTCGATGCGCACCTTTTTCCTGAACTTGGAGGGGATGGCGTCGCGGGCCTTGCGCTTGCGGTTGGCAGTGCGCTGCTCCTTTGCGCGGCGCTCGAGCTCCTCTTCGCCGTCGAGATGGTCTGGGTTGGCGTTGTTGTCGTCTTCGTCGTCGTCAGACGAGTCCATCTGGACGTCGGACGCATGCTCATGGGCGTCGGAAAAGCCTTGGTCGTTTTCGTCCTCGGCAAAGAGGAGCTCCAGATCCGAATCGGGCTCCTCGTTTGCCATTATTGACTTCATGCGATTGCCAGCCGTAGAGCGCCGCTCGCGCGTCGTGGCCAGCCATTGCGTGGGCTGCGCGTCGCCGCCGCCGCCGCTGTCCGAGGAGCTGTCGCTGTCGGACGGGGGCGACGCATCTCTGCCGGATTGTCTGACGGCTGTTTCGGGAGGGTGCATCGTCAGCCGACTCGGTGGAGTTGGGCGGAGGCACGGCGCATGCTGTTGCGGCGGAGGGCGAGGAAGAGGGATGGATGGATGGAGAAGAGAAATGGAAGGAAGAGAAATGGAAATTGTTTACTGGCTTGATGCGGCCGCTAAATTCGGGGTGACGTGATGCAACAGGAGCAGGGGTCACGTGCGACAGGGAGAGATGAGAGATCACACTTGGGGTTTATTGTGTCTAATAAAAGTAGAAAATCTTCCTTCCTACTCTGCGGAATGCGGAATGCGTATTCGTAAATGCAGCCAGACTGCCCTTGTCCAACGCCAACGCCAACGCCTCGATCCAACGCCAATCTCGATTCCCCGAAAGTGGGAACCCCGATCGAAGCCATCTACCATCTCAAACGAGGGCCTCCTTCCTTATTGACCGATAAACAGACGACGCGTCAAGGCCCGTAGCTCGAGCCAGCGACCAAGCAGCACCACCACCGCCTCCTGCATATCCAGCCCATGTACCCAGAGTTGCAGAGCAGCGTGCTGAGCGATCCATGCGATACACTACATCTCGTCCGGAGAGAACCCCGCGTCCCAACCCTCCCATTCTCTGCAGAAGCCCAGCCAGTTGTGGTGGCGGCATTTGCGCGCTTTTTGCGCGGTGGCGGCCCCCGATGGTGTGGCCGCCGCTGTCGCTGGTGCCGTCATGCGCGGCGGGGCGAGACTGGCCGTTGTGCCCGGCATAGCACTCGTGGCTGTCATAGGGGCGTCATCCCAGCAGCCCCAATACTTGCCGGGGGTCTTACACGTCGTCGACGACGGTGCCGTCGACGCCGTGAGTTCCGTTGCCGACGTCGTGCGGTCCTTGCACCCGAACCAACCTGGCGTCTTGCAAGTCGTGGTAGAAGACGACGTAGTTGTCGTCGTAGTGACTTCTGTCGTGGTCGTGGTCGTGGTCGTGGTCGTGGTCGTGGTCGTCTTGTCCTTGCACCAAAACCACCCGGGCGTCTTGCAGGTCGACGTCGAGGACGACGTCGACGTTGGCGGCGTGGCTGTCGGTATGCCTGTTGTCTCATCCAGGCATCCCCACCAGCCAGGCGTCTGGCACGTCGACGTCCGAGTCCGCGTTCTTGTCGATGTGGGAGAAGTGCTGCTCGTCGTGGTTCGAGTCCCGTTGCTCTCGTACATCTTCCACTGGGCACAGTCTCGGCATTCCGGGACGAACTTGCACGGTGGAACTTGGTCGTATGCCAGAATCACGTCCTGAATCACGGCTCTGATCTTATGAGTGCCGATGCCGACCCGCCAGCCTTTGTCTGCGACCACGTCCCACACGCACTCCCGACCGGTATGGCAGGACGTCTCCATGGCGTAGCCACCAAAGGAACACGAGGCTGTCGCGCCGTTGCAGGTCCCCATGTACACGGGATCGGCCGTGTGGCCAAAGTGGAAGGCGCCCGTGTGCTCTCGTGCCTGAGGAGAACCGGGCTTCGCACCGGGAGGCACGGGCAGGCCGAGGCGAGAGGCAGCAAGCGCTTCCGGCACGGCCTCAAAGGTGACGACGGGTAAGCCATACGTCAGGCCCAGGAAAGAGGTGACTGCACCGCCGAGCGAATGGCCCGTCAACCAGACGGTGGCGTCGGGGTAGAGCTCCGTCACGTTGGAGTAGAGCTCGCGAGCGGCAGCGTAATAGCGGTTCTCATCACGAAGCGCCCCGACGACGCAGGTGTTGTTGCACGAGTAGGTCCCTGTGGCGCAGTCACACACCCGATGCCAGGTCCACTGCCCCTGCTGCCCGCAGCAGCAGCTGAAGAACAAGTTGTCGTTGATCTTGTCCTTTGTGGTCGTGCCGTCTCCATCAAATACAGCGGGGGTGGTGCCCTTGAGGCCGATGACAATGGTTGAGTTCGTCTCGTCGGAAAAGATGTGACCGCGGAGGCCGTCGCTGTGCCAGCCGAAATCGGCGCTTCGGTTGAAGGGTTCGCTCACGTCGTCCCACTGGGGCTGCCCTTCTTCTTCCACGTAGGCGTCTGCGGCCATGTAGGCCAAGCTCAGTACAGTGTTCTTGTCGGTTATATCGGGAGACGAGACTTGATCCATAACCCAGGCAGAGGCATCCAGGACGGCCGGGAAACCGTCTCGTCTCGACTGGGCGACCAGGGGCTCCACGACGGATGGGCGTCGGTCTGCCATGCGCTCAATGATGCGAGTCTGACTCTTTGCTTTTAGACGTGGGATAGTGTGTTCCGAGCGCCCGTCGGCAGCAGCAAGGAAGATGCGGGGCGGCTCGTCGCGGTTCACGTCGCGCTTCCGGTGAAGCCCGGGAAACTGGTGGGTGCCATGGTGATAAATGTGTCGCAGGGTGAATGTGTGCTCCGCGGGACCCGGGAGCTCCGGACTTGGAGAGAGACCAGGCACGGGAGGCAAGAGCCCATTGTCGCCAACCAAGTTTTGATGAGTGGCGTTGACGAGACCAAGAGGGCCGGCGAGCAATGGCAAGAGTGCCGCGGCGACTCTGCTGGCAGAGGTGTATCCGGGGTCGGACTTCATGGCTTTTCGGGAACCAAGGCAGCAGCGTCTAGCTGCAGAGAGGAGCAAGACGCATGAGATGTCGAAGAAGCGGGAGAAAGTAAAGAGGGAAGAGAGCGTGGCCAAGGGGGATGACGAGCGAGTCCCGAGTTGGGTTGGTGACGTTGTCATAGGATCGGACCTCGGGGCGGAGATCGCTCCACCTCCCCAGAACGGGGAAGTGGAAGTCTAACAGATAAGATGACTCAACGCTCGGGGGCAAGTAACTGGTGAGGGGGTTTCGGTGGAAGGATACCATAAAGACTGACCGGTGCTAGCAGAAATGATGAGCAAGCGGAGGAATCTGGTGCCGCTATTTACCGGAAGGGGTCTTAATGATCACACTCAAAGAGGCTGACTAATAGGGGGGTTACCCCCGCCCTACCTACGAAGTCATTTACGCCGCGTAAAGTAGAGAGTGCAGACGAGCCGACCTTCCCCCCCCGTCAAGCCGACGTAACTCCCACTTGCCCAGTACCCGTTGGGAACTTACGGAGCTTCGTCCCTGCTCCCTGAATAGGTCGGCTTGACTTTTTATTGACTTTTTTCGCAAGTTGGGTTAGGCGGATTGGGCGCGGGGGTACGCGTAGAAAAAAGAGGGTCCACTTAAAGACTTCATTTAAATATCATCGCCGCTTCCAAAAGTTGATCCATCCCATCGTCACCGACTACTACTCAGTCTCGGTAAGTTACCAGTCAGCGAAAGCTCGCATAGACAGCCCCCGGGGCAGAACGGGAGGTCCCCTCAGAAATCGACCGCCAACACCTCACCTCTTCACGCACCGCCAAGATGACGGCCATGTGAGTTCCACGTCGCGCGCACCAGGGCGTCGCTCGAGAGGAGCCGGCGAGCTGACCACGATTCTCAGTGAGAGCTTCGACGGCATCTACCTTGATCTCTCCAAGGAGAGTGGCAAGTGCAGGTTCGCAGAGACGGGCTTTGGCTGGAAACCCGCCGGCGGCGGCGACACCTTCACCCTCGACCACAGCAACATTGGCGGCGCGCAATGGAGCCGGGCCTCCAAGGGCTACGAGGTGCGCATCCTGCAGCGCAGCTCGGGCATCATCCAGCTCGACGGCTTCCACCTGGAGGACTACGACCGCCTCAGCAAGGTCTTCAAGAACTGGTACAGCACCGTCCTCGAGAACAAGGAGCACGCCCTGCGCGGCTGGAACTGGGGCAAGGCCGAGTTTTCAAAGGCCGAGCTCGTCTTCAACGTCCAGAACAAGCCCGCCTTTGAGATTCCCTATTCGGAGGTTGCCAACACGAACCTCGCAGGCCGCAATGAGGTCGCCGTCGAACTGTCGCTGCCGCAGGACGCCAACGACACGGGCACGGCTGGCCAGGGCGGCGCCCGCGGAAAGGGCAAAAAGGCCGGCGCCGGCCGCGACCAGCTCGTCGAGATGCGCTTCTATATTCCCGGCACCGCCACCAAGATGGAGGCCGAGGGTGGTGAAGACGCCGCCAGCGACTATGGCGAGGAGCAAAACGCCGCCACCCTCTTCTACGAGACCCTCATTGAGAAGGCGGAAATCGGCGAGATGGCGGGCGATACTATCGCCACCTTCCTCGATGTCCTGCATCTCACCCCGAGGTCCGTTGCTGCGCCCCTTTCCCAGGCGGTATGGCCCGCGCCGTCTTCTAACCACCCAACTGCAGGGGTCGCTTCGACATTGACATGTACGAGGCCTCGTTTCGTCTCCGCGGCAAGACGTACGACTACAAGATCCAGTACGACGCCATCAAAAAGTTCATGGTCCTGCCCAAGCCCGACGACATGCACTGCATGCTCTGCATCGGCTTGGACCCCCCTCTGCGGCAGGGCCAGACGCGCTATCCCTTTGTCGTGATGCAGTTCAAAAAGGACGAGGAGGTGACCATCGACCTCAATCTCGACGAGGCCGAGCTGCAGAGCAAGTACAAGGACAAGCTGGATGCCCACTACGAGGAGCCGCTGCACCACGTCGTGGCCAAGATCTTCCGCGGCCTGGCCAACAAGAAGATTTCGTCGCCTGCAAAGGACTTCATCACGTACGTCGTGTTCCCGCCCCGCCCGCCCACTGACCGCCGGCAGCCACTGACGCCCAAGCCCACAGCCATCGGAGCCAGTACGGCATCAAGTGCTCCATCAAGGCCAGCGAAGGCTTTCTGTATTGCCTGGAAAAGGCCTTCATGTTCGTCCCAAAGCCCGCCACGTACATCGCCTACGAGCAGACGCAGTCCGTCACCTTTTCCCGCGTCGGCGGCGCCGTGTCCACCCTGTCGACGTTTGACATCACCGTCGTCATGAAGAACGGCGCCGGCTCGTCGCAATTTAGTAACATCAACCGTGAAGACCTCAAGGCCCTCGAGGCCTTTTTCAAGCTTAAGGGCCTGCGTGTCAAGAACGAGATTGATGAGGACGCCAACATGCTCGCCGCCGCCATGCGCCAGCAGGACATGGACGAGTCCGACGACGAGGTGGTGGCCGGCAACGCTGACCGCGGCTCGGCCGACGAGGACGAGGAGAGCGTCGACGAGGACTTCCGGGCCGACAGCGAGAGCGATGTGGCCGAGGAGTATGACAGTGCCCACGACAGCTCGGGCTCCAGCTCCGGCAGCGACGCCGAGAGCGGCGTCGACGGGGACGGCGCCAAGGGCGCCAAGGGCGCCGACAAGCAAGGCGACCGGCCAAAGAAGAAGAACACGGGCTGATTCGCCGGGCCGGGGAGACGCGAACGGGACTTGCGCTTCGGCAAGGAGGCGCGGCGTTTGGGGTTCCATGCAAGACTGCGGTCTCGGGTGTACTTGGATGACTGCCGTTGCAACGTAGCCGGTTTGGTTCATTTCGTTGCCCTCAAAATGAAGAAATTACAGAAATTACACCACACTTACCACAGCATCCGCTGGGCACGTCTGGCCTGATATTGCTTGATTGACATTGCCGGCAGAGCGCTCGTCGGACCATCGTAGATTCATGACACATAAAATGGCTGGCCAGCCAGACCCAAATCATCCAAAACCCACTGTTGTTGCCAACATGCCTTTCGCCATTCTTTTTGCTTTTGTCTCGCCTTTAAGCTGATCCAAGGAAACCTCCGTCTTTCCTTCCCCTCGCTGGCACCCCCCGAGTGCCCGTCCAAAAAGCATGGTACGAGAAGCCGAGGGCAAGAACCCAGTGAGCGCCGATAACAATGACTAGAGACACTGGTAAAGTCCATTCCTCCCATCCAACCGAGGAGACGGAGACAGCGAGTGGAGGCGCTTTTACACCTCACATATACAGCCCGCAATCCGCCCGAGTCTATTCCGTACAACTTGATAGGGAGCGCGACAAAGGAAAGGGACAGAAGTGTCGGGATGCCCATAGACCCGCGAAATAGGCATGTGAGCACGCTTAGGCCTCCTTCTCAAGTCTGATGAAGTGAAAGCACACGAAGAGTGAGTGATGCAGTCGGCGGACGCCCTGCACAAAGCGGCGATTCCAGAAGCACCATGGTTATATTTGACCTCCGGAAGCCTTGACGTAAGCGCGAGGAAACAAGGCATACTGGCCGGCGGGTGGTGGTGCCTTGATGCTTAAGCTTGCAGTTCTTGCTCGTTGTCTCCGCGATTTCAAGAAATCGGGAGACTTCAAGGGGGCCACGTCGTCTGAGACCAGAGACGCGCTCGCATGGCTCTTGTGGCCACTCTTTCTCGGTCCGGCACGCAAGCAGAGCGGCGTAAGCTCTGGAACGACATCCCGCGGAATAGGACCTTCTGACCCCAGTTCCAGATCTGTCGGCATTCGGGCGGTCATGTTGGGTGCGAAAGGAGGCGCCGTCGACCCAGACATCTTGCTGAGGGATGCGCTGCTCGCCGTGTGCTGCGTCAGCGTTGTGCCAGACGACGCCGTTGACATGTGCCGCTTTTCAGTCGAGTCGGAGCCGACAGTCGATTCAGTGGTCGTGGACAAGCTGGACCGCTGGTAGCATGATACCAGCTGGTCGCTCATGTGCAAGGCGGCATCCTCGCCATATGCAAAGTGGTGGTACGGCCCTTTAAGTCCCTGAGCCTCAGAGCGTTCTTGAAGGAATTCCGTCTCTCTGAGAAGGAGCTGTTGCTGAAATTCGCTCGGAATGAACAATGATGGGGACAGTGGGACGACTTGAGGCTCTTTGAAGCTAGCGCCCGAGCCGCGGCGGCTGTTCTCCAACCCTAGGCGCTGGAAGCCTTTGGCCTCGACCCGGAATGATGAAACGTTGGTCACGATTGAATTGGATGTCGGCGTGACGGCTCCGTGGCCGGTTTCCGTCGATGCTTGGCTAGAGGGGCTCAGGGCCGGGAAGCACTGAGACGCAGGGGAGATTTGTGCGGATCCCCTAGACTTCTCCTCGACCAGGTCCTCTTCCATGAATGCGGTCGGGGCGGGCGGCGTGTCAAACCCTCGAGCGATTTCAAACGACGAACGATCCCATTGGTAGTTGCAGTCAGCCTCGGCTTCATGGTCGTAGCAGTAATCAATGTCATCCTCCCAGCGTTCTCGAGATGGTGCAGCTTCGAGGCCTTCCTTGTTTCCCGTTGCTACAGAGACCACACACTGGACTGCGGCGATGTAAAGGTGGCCAAGGGTTTCCGAGGTAGCACTTGTGCGGCGCTGCGACCCAGTCATTGACCGTAATGTGGGAACCGAATGGCTACCTCGAAGTGATGAACTGGTGCTGACCACGCTTAGCCGCGATCGTCTCAAAGGTCCGCTGAGCTCCTCCTCTTCTTCTGGTACCTGGGGTAGTTCCTTTTCGCACAAAGCTGTGCTGTGGCTCTGATGAGCCGACGGGTGTACGGAATCGAAAACTTGCGGCTGGGCGAAGCCGTCACTCGTCTGTGGCCTCTCTCCACCACGACATGCTACCGGGCCAGGTAGTTTCTGACGACCGGACCAGCGGCTGGGCAGAAAGGGCAGAGGGACGGAAGGGAACGATTGCGAAGTAGGGGAGGCGGTGGGTGACCTTGGAAGACTCGTCTGGAGCCATCTCTGCGGCAGCGACAGCTTCGCCGGCCGAGGAATGCTTGCACCCGGACCGGTATGGCGAGGGACTAGGCCTGGTAGAGGTATGAGGGCACCATTCGTGTTGTCATGCCGTCCGCCCATGAAATGGGACGGGAAACTCGAGAATGAAGAACCGCCCATCTCAACAGAGGTCCTGAAAGCTGGCAGGCTGGCAGGGTCATCATGAGCCCGCCGGAATGACATGTCTTGGGTATCCCCGTCCGGTTCGACACGCGCGGCGTGGTCTTCTCGCCGCTTGTGTGCCACGTGCTGGAAGTTGAAAGGGCCGGATATCTGAACCTTCTTGGAGGCGGCGTCGTCGCGCTGAAGTATTCTCCGAGAGAAAATAGTCGGCAGTAGAAATTCCTTGGGACCGGGCGGGCAATTGTCGACAGTCACATCCGCCGAGTATACAGAGCTACCAGATGAGTCACGGGAGCGGCGCTTCTGCTTGGATTTTGGGCTTCGGTGGAACAGAATCTTGCCCAAAGTGCGTGTACTCTCGGGGCGATGTCGTGACGGAGTGCTGCTCTCCGTCGACCGGGTGGATGAGCGTCGAACTAGCGACAGATTGTCCATTGCAACTTCCCAAGGAGGCCGATCGGCGCCGGTCATTGAGGTCAACGACGAAGACTCTGATGAAGCTGCACGGTGGCCGCGCTGTCTGTGCAGGCGGGACATATGCTTCATCTGCTTCTTCCACGGACGGACAGACTTTGGCGAGGGGGGACCATCAAGCGCAGGGGCGACAGACTGAGCGACACTGGCGCTCGAGAGCCGCTCCAAGACGGGGATAGGGGGCTGATGGCATGGCAGAGAAGTGGCTGACGGATGAGATGCATGAGGGCTCTCCTTTGCCGACTTTCTGTGCAACGCACCGGAGTACAAAGCCATGGCGGACGGCGTGGGCAGTCAGGGTCGCTTAGCGGGGCAGCGGGCGACGGCAGGTCGTGCCCTCCGAGTCAAGGCCCGGTCGTAGCGGCTTGCCGTCTTCGCGATCTGGGCTGAAGGCAATTGTTGAATTCGCAGCTGCCGCGGGAGCTTGACGTGAAGCGGGACAATGACGTCCGGACGATGAGGCAGGGGCAGATGAGCCCAGATGGGTTGCTTTCGGATGCAGTCTGGCGACTGGGCGAGCTTGCCGGGCCGGGACGAGCTAATATAGAAACGGGTATTCGTACCGGGAGTGGAAAGGGACCGGGAGTGGAAGGGAGGGTTTGAACGGATTGGAGCAGTTCGGGGCCCGCAAGGAGGACCCGAAGGATGGAGCCGGGTCAAGGGGAAGTCTGAATCCACCGAAGTATCTGTGGATAGCGCGAGGCCCAAATGCTGGAAGCGGGCGAGAATAATAAGCGATTGGACGGTTTAATGCAAACAAGGTCGATCCGAGCCGTGACAGGAAGGTCGAGAGGCTGGTTTATGTGAAAATGGCCGGCATTGCCAGGGAAAAATGGACGAGGAACAAGAGAGAGAGCCGTGTGCCGGTGATTGCAGGCCTTGCGTGTTGGGATTGACCGGGGGCAGAGAATACCACAAGCGGCAGCTGGCTGTTGAAAGGATCGACGACGACGACGACGACTGTATGAAGCACACTGTCGAAAGATGCAGCTTTGGTGGCTGAGACAAGAGCCGAGACCTGGAGCGGCGGGCGTGTCTCAACGGGCGTAAGGAGCGTGAAGCCGGCCGCAACTGGCGGGAGGGCGAATTGGGATGGATGTCGAAGGCTGAGGCGGGCAGAGAGCGAACGACAAGAGGGCAATCGAATCAACTGCGGACGCGTCGCGGCACCGAATTGAAGCACGGCAGCACTGGGCGCGTGTCGTGAGCAACAAGCCTTGTCGAATGGACGGACGGGCAGGGTTTGCCTGAAAGGGGAGGGCGACTGCCAGAATAGGCCGTGCACAGGCACAAGAGTGAGTTACATGCATTGTGTTGGTAGGTACCTGTAGGTACCTTGGCACGCGTTTTAATACCTTGATTTTATCCGTACGAATACAAAGGGCTATACTTCGTATGACAGGTACATATGTACCCATTGGCACGCCTGACACTGTTACGGGGCGTTTTGGTGAATATTTCCAGCCTTTGTAACATTACTGTCAGTAGGCGGGAAACCCGTGATGGTAACTGGAACCCCCTGTGAGACACGATTATCCATGGCCTTCATTGGACGCCAGGCACCCGGCATTAATCGACCGAGGTATTCGTACCTTGAAGAGGCCAGCTTCGTCTTGATCTTGATGACCACTTTCTGCTATAGCAAGCTGCTTGTTCTCCTCTTTTGAACTTGTTGCTTGTCCTTTTAGCTTGTCCTTTCTTTTTTTGGGTAGAAGAGCCGAGAAAGGGGCTCCATGTTGGATGCAAGTACCTCCTGCAGGCACGTGCAGGACCTGAGAGGACGACGGACAGTGTGTAGTACTTCGTACTTCGTATGCGCATTTACAACAATTCAGGGCGTGCAGAGGGTGGCATCTACCGTCTGTGCCCCCATCTGCACTCATGCACACACAGGTTCCGGAGTAAGCAAGCCCCGTCCGGGTACATCGGAACCGCCTTGCTCGCACGTGCAGTCCAGCAGCAAACAGCTTTCAGCCTCGTGTTGGACGACGAGAGCCCTGAATGCTGCACCTACGGATACAGGTGGTAGTGGTACATACCTGTTCGGATAGCAGCAGTTCCGCCCTTTTGCCCTGGCATCACCGCTCGTCGTGCAGGCCAGAGTCGCACTCGCTCCCACCGTTTACGCCAGAGCACCCTGGTATGATGCAGGAACGGCATGGCGAGCCACTCGCAAGACCCGCCGAAGTGGTGGTGGGCAGAGAGGGCTGACACAACCTTGTGCAGCTACCTAGGTAGGTATGTAGTAACATGGACGCGGCGCAACCTCCTCCAGCGCACCCTCGTTCCTGCCTGCGATAAGTAAGGTGAGATACCTGTGCCTCAGGTAGGTATTCTTACCCATCAGCACCTGGCAGGTACCGGGTGAGTATGTACTGTATCGCAGCAGCTGTCAATGCCATTGACAGCCCTGCGGTGCCTTTTGCCTCTCCCTCTCACGCGGACCGTCCCGCCAGCCTTATGCTACATGAGACAACAGCTGCCTGACATTCAACAGGAACCCGGGCGCGGAGCTCAGTTTGATAAAGGTGGGGACCCGATGGAACCTGTCGTTGGCTGCTCGCACACACGGTATAACAGGCATCTATCTTTTCCCTCACCTTATTATTACTACCTGTACTATCTGTAATACACCTGGTGTGCAGCTGCCAAAGGCCTATACTACCTAGGTATGTATGAGTGGAGGGCCGGGCAGTAGACACCTACCTGGGGCTAGTGCGCTCGTATGTGCGGAGGCCTGTTCCTTGCGCGCGTGGCAGCGCGGATGGCAAGGGTCTGTATCCTGTAGATGGATGCTTGCTGCCTTGGGCGAAGCACATTTCGTGCCGACAGGCGGGCGAGCCAGACGCCTGGAGCAGTGAGGTACGTATAGTACGTATAGCACGTGAGACTGAGCAAGCAGGTGAGTAACCAAGCGTCAAGCCGTCTCTGGCTTACCGAGCACGAACCTGGAGCACGAACCTGCAACGCACCGGTGACGGTTCGTCATGAGCAAGACATGGCGGCACGGCTCTTGAAGCGGGAGACACGTCACCTCCCGGGACTTGCGGTTTATAGAGATATCGTGGGCAAGTCAAGTTGACAAGGTTTCATGTCAGGACTTTGCACTCCCTTGCCGACGCCGCCGACCCGGGCAGGCAGGGCCAATTGACCCCTACCGTTGCCCGCAGCAAGCATTATAACAGCGCAAGGGCGATGGCCGGGTGGTGCACGGCCTTGACCGCCAACAGGAGAAGCTCTGTGGACTCAGTAGTCGCGTGCTACACGTACCTTGCATCTGTTGTTCTGTCTCGTTGCGTTGGGCAAAGCGCGCCAAGAGGCAGGCGGCGAGCTGCCGTGCTCCCCTGGCTTCTTCAGGTCGCTTGGCTGGGCTTGGCCGGTCGATTGGCTGTTTTCTCGCACGTGGCGTCGAGCTTATTCTCTTGCCATGATCGTTTTGTGCGTGCAAAGAGAGGGGCACATGCAAGTAAGGGGGCAAGGGGGGGGTGGAGAAAGCAAGGCCAAGACAGCCACAACGTCGGTAGGTACTCCGTACATACATATGCACATGATGAGTGTGCGACGTGACCAGCCATTTATGCATGAATACCAGTTGGGTCAGCGAGTTGTTCAGATCGTCGAGTTACAGAAGCGGAGTCTGTAAAGCATCGCCTTGACAAAGGAACCCACAATGACTGACCGCCGTACCAACATGACCAACATGACACCTCTCCCCCTCGCCTCGAACCGCGACAAACTGCGCCTTCCTCATACGCACCCGGCCACGAAACACGAGCTGCTTCCCGTCGACGCTCTCGGTTACTATCGTCAACCTGACGCGCAGACACGGCACGCCCCACGCATGTCTCTCTCTTGCAGGCCCTCGCACCCAAATGCTCATCATCGTGAGACGTCGTTGGACCGTGGGCGCCACGCAACGGCGCGCCGCAAGCCAACACTCCCCTGCGCGCACACCCGCAGCGCCTCGCCTGTCTTGTCTTGTGCGACTCGACTCGACTGGGCTAGGCCACCCACGACGACTACCGAGTCGGCGACTTGAAGCGCCCCCATGCACGGATATCAAGCAGCCGTGCCGCTCAATCGTCGCCGGACTCGCCGCAGGCCGCCCATGAGCCGGCGGCGCAAGCAGGCACCGCAGGGTACATTGCGTGCTGTGCATGCATGGCCTCTCGGTGCCTGATGGCCCGTCAAGGCAAGGTCGTGTGGTTCAGGAGCCGATTGATGTATGTATGTGACTCGTAGGCGCCATGTGTCCGTCGCACAAGACCGCTTGCCCAGGCCTTGCGGGGCCCAGCGGGTGAGACAACGGCCCGGGTCTTTGTGTCGCAGCGCACGAACACGGCTGCAGTTCTGCCAAAGTCGTCGACCCAAGCCTCAAGGGTCCGTCGACTCGGTCCGTTGGTCCCGCCATATGGACAGAGCACCACGAGGCATTATACGCATGTCATGCAGCAGAGTCTCTGCCGCCGGGTGAGACACGGTAACGCGAGAGAGGTGAGTGCAGCTCCCGCAGCTCCCCATCGGTAGCAGGTGGCCGAGGTCCGGTCCGGCGCCGGCCGCTCCGCCCCGGGCCGTTATCATTGGCAAGCGGGCTCTTCAATCAGCACTCCACCGACCGACACCGGAACGTGGCGAGATGGGCCTTGTGTGTCTTGCGCACATGCTCCGTACATGCATGACGCAACCCGTACTGTTGGTCAAAGGTGCAGCAACATCGGGGAACATGAATACATGCTCTATTATTGTACCATAATGTCGGTCAAGACGGGATCAATGAGGTATTCAGCTTGATGTGTGCAGCTTCATATGGACCAGCAGGTCGGTGTGATGCAAGCTGCAGAGGCACAAGCACGTGCCGTCTCTTCGTCATCCACCATGTCATCCACGGACATGGACGCGTACACCTCCTCTCAGCTGCTCGTCTCGGTAGCGACTTGGGTTGCATTTTCGATTCTCAGACGCACATGCTATAGAGATATCCGCCGGCATTCAACCACGACTGATCCAGGCCGCACCGTCCCGTGCGGATGGATGAGTATGCAGGGCGTGTATGATGCGCCGAGTGCGTCTCGTGTGTCAGTTCCCCATCGGGCGTCGTCCTTCGACTCCATCATGGTCACCGTCACGACTCGCAAAACCGCGCAGCCACACTCATGCCCCCAGTCCTTGTCCTGCGAGGGGCGAGGGGCGAGGGGCCGGAGCGAGGGAGGATGCCATGGGATGTCATGCCATGCCTTGCGTGCGTTTCAATCCTCTTGCCCCCTTACTCGCCGCCACGGCAATCTCCGTCTCGCGCCGCGCCGCATGTAAACCATCTTCTCAGCACCATGTGTGAGCATGCATGTCCACACTTGTATGACTCACGGCAACCCCCCTGATGCGACCCGTTGACAGTCAGACGAACCAAGCCGTTGACAGTCAGACGAACCAAAACGTTGACAGTCAGACGAACCAAAACGTTGACAGTCAGACGATCCAAAACGTTGACAGTCAGACGATCCAAAACGTTGACAATCAGACGATCCAAAACGTTGACAGTCAGACGATCCAAAACAATGCGCCCCTATAGTTACCGTCTAGAGCTGCAAACTAGGTGCACTGTAGGTCCACACGCTGCATCGTGTGCGCAACCCGAGGTTTCCTCTTCCCATATACCAACAAGTCCTGCGTTTTCAACATGAGAGACAAGGCTTTCCGAAAGCCAGGTGCTGCGCTCGCAAGCGATAAGAGGTAATGTCGTCAAATCCAAACCACATCATGCCATGCCGAAAGCCTTGGTTGTCGCCCCCTCTCGTGAGCACCAGCCCTCGTGAGCACCAGCCCTCGTGAGCACCAGCCCTCGTGTGCACCAGCCCTCGTGTGCACCAGCCCTCGTGAGCACCAGCCCCCGTATAAACTCTCCATTGCCCTTCAAAGACAATCAAGATGGCCAACCAGCAAATCGACCGGGATACCAACCACTCAAACTGGCACTATCGCGTCCCCGTCTCGGCCTCGTTGACGGCGTCACCGTCGCTCGACGCGCCCGGCCTCTTCCTCCTGGACCGGAAGAAGTCGCCGAGAGCATCGCTGACGCTTCGGGACATCCGGTGCCTGGGATTCTCGTCATCCGAGTCGACGGCTGCCGCTGCCCGCCGTCCATCATCGTCGGACACCAGTGCCGCGAACTGCTCATGGTGGGCCACGCCCTTGTTCTCTTCGTCGTGAAAGAATAAACTAGCGCGTATGCTGGACCGGATGCGCCTCAGAGAAGTCCTCTTTCCTGATGCCAGGTCGTGCCCACGGAGAAAGGCGTCCTTGACTACCGTCGTTACCGTGGATGAGAGTGGGGACGGAGATATAAACATCTTGGAGTGGCGATGGCTCGAGGCCCGCGAGGTGGACGAGTTGTTTCGCGGCGTGACGGGCCGATCTGTGTGTGGATGCGTCAACCCCCTGGTGGGCGGTGGTGGAATCGGCTTGACTGACGTCGAGGCCGCTGTCATGGCCGAGTCGGCAGACAGCGTGCGCGTTCCACGAGGTGGCGGCGCCGAATCAATATATGAATCCCGCCAAGGGCTGCCGAATAGCGGCGACGACTCACCGTCGAGCCAGTCGGCAGGGCCCCCGGCAGCCTCCAACGGACCAAGCGACGGGACGTCGGCGTCATCTGGCGGCGACCCCGGCTTGGTTGTCTCGGCAAAACTGACCCGGGACAGTCTGCTAGATCTCCGGGAGCGAGACGGGGGCGTGGGCAAGTCTTGGGCGCGGCCTGAGCTTTCTTGCCGCGTCAAGCCAATAGTCTCCTCGACATCCTCATCATCCGACAAGAGATCCTCCACGTCTTCTTGCGCCTGCCTTCCACTCGTGATGAGAAAGACGCCAAAAAACGTCAACAAACAGCCGCCCACAAACTTGATCGCCTGTTCGCCCGTCGTCTTCTCAAAGTCGCGATACAGGATTGCGCTGCCGAGGATCACACAGAGCGTGAAGAGGACAAACTGGATCGGTATGACCTGGGTCGAGTCGAAGCGCTGCAGCGCCCTGTTGACGTAGCGAATCTGCATGACGGCAGTGACGAGCAGAATGAAGATGAGCACGTACGTGACGGGAGTGGTAAAGGTTCTCCACAACGTCGACGAAAGCATCGACGAAACGCCCTTGGTCGCCAACGCCGTGTAACCACCTAGTTTCCCTGTAAGCCTCCATCCGCCGCTAGACCAGGGAGGGGGTCCCGAATAGAGCGCGCCACGAGGAATATAAGCATACCAAAGAGACCGACGAGCCCGAGGTCGATGAGAATCGTGCGCTTGCCATACCTACCGCTCGCCCACATCAGGATGACTATGAGGAGGGTTGTGACGCCCAGATAGATCTCAAACTCCATGGTTGTGATGGCCGCCCACACGTCGTGGGGTTCCAGCTTTGTCTCTTCCTGGTTGGCGCTCAGGACGACGGTGACGACGCCTGCCACGGCAATGACGACACCCCAAAAGTCTCGCCCGCGGAACTTTTCGTTGAACATGGCGGGAGCGATGATGCAGTTTGATACAAGGGCAACAACGCCTAGTGGTGATACAATGGATGCCGGAGCGAAGCCATACGCTAGGAAATTCCCCATCTCGCCGAGGGTGATGAGGATCTGGCCAAGCCACCAGTACGGCGACTTGAGATACGTGGAGGCGACCTTGGCCTGCTCGTCGTCGTCGTCATCGCCGTCTGGGGCATCCGTGTTTGCGCTCGAGCGATGCGAGGCAGCCAGAGGGAGAGTCTCGTCGTCTGAGTAGCCCGCGTGGCCATGTCCACCGGCATCGCGGCCGATGGCTCCGTAAGGCCCCGACTGGTTGCCGCCGCTCTGGGATCGCTTGAGGGCGGCGCGGGCCCGCTGGCGCACGCGCACGCGCTCCTTGTTCAGCCTCGTGTGCGCGTACCGCTGGACGTTGAGCGCCAGCGCGATGAGCATGTTGCCGACAATGGCCGTGATGATGCCGATGAGAGACGACCAGTTGCGCAGGGCCTTGCCGGGGCTCTCGGGGGTGTCGGTCGCTGCCGGGGTCGACGGACCGGCCGCGGACGACGAGTCCATCATGGCAGAGCGAGCGTCGTCGCCGGCCGACGCCGTCGAGAGGGATGGCTTGCGGGATGCTCGGGTGGGTGAAGGGCGGCGCACCTCGACTGGAGCTGTCTGGATCGTCGTCTCATCGGGCTTGGGGCGTCCCAGGCGATGTGCAGCTCGCAGGCCACAACATGGCAAGCCCTCTTTCGAGGCCGACTATGGGACAAGATGAGTGGTATGCGCACGGTGAAAGGGGCAGAGTGCGTGCTCGCGGGAGTCATGTGTCGTGTAATCTGTGGAAAGGTGGAAAGAAGAACGGGCGGCAACCAACGCCCGCTGTTCCGACTGAAGGAGGCTTACCGGTAACTGCGCCACGCCGTACAAGGTCTAGCATGCTTACGCCACACAGTTGGCGCCATGGCGGCTCCGCCTGCAATGATGTCATCCGCCCTTACTCCGCACACAACAACTGACGGCCCATCAACAAAACTGCCCTCTCGGCCTTCACATTCGACGCGCCATGGGCCGCGAAGGCGACTCTGCTTACAGCGGCATCTTTGTCCGATTCAAACAGCACGTCGATTCCCACGTTGCCTCGGGCTTCAACGCCCTGCTCGGCTTCGCGCCGCTGACTCCACCCCGTCAGCCCGACACCGACAAGGCCTCGTCGATGCCTCGGGGCTCCGACTTGCCCCCTCACCACCCCTCCTCCTCTTCTCGCACCATGGACTTCCAGGATGCGCAACGCGCTCTTTGGAGCTGGGACGTCTTCTCGCTCCTCTCCTCGCCCTCATATTCTCCTCCAGCTCTGCGCCACCTCCCGCCGCCCGTCCCAAACGACCTGGCCCCCGGCATGGACTCGACCGTCTTCACCTTCGAGGACGCTTTTGAAGACCTGCTAGCCGCATCCCAGCGTCAACCTCTCCCGGACATCAACACGCGATATCAGCAAAGGATGCTGCTTCGGCACATGTTTCCGGCCGGAGAGCCTGCTTGGTTCTGGAAGCGCAGGTTGGAGTCACAGCGTCTTGTTCAAGCTCCCGGCTGGGGCCCAACCTCGCCGCCAGACTGGGATAGCTTCCACCGAGCTACGGACTGGTCTGGACACCGAGCTACGGACTGGTCTGGACTGTGGCGCGCTGCGATTTCCGAGGATAGCCCTGGGCCGGATCACGACGACTTCTTCCATGAACAAGGCAGGCCGGAGCGCGAATTCCATCAAGATGACTCTCGGCGCCTCGGCTCTCAGGAGAGACAGGTCCGACGACCGGCACCGGATACCTTTGACCATCTCTTCTCCTCCCTGTCCTCTGCCTTTACCGAAAGCCAAAAGTCGTGGGATGCATTTCTCAACGTCATCATGACCCACGCTACCGTGGACGAGCAGCGCCAACCCCCAGAACCTGCCGGCAGAATAACGCAAGTCGAGACTCGCGAAGAATACGTCGATCGCGCCGGCTACCTACACAGTACCGTCACCCGGAAGACTCTGGATGAGCATGGCCATGAGATTGGTCGTGAGACGTACGTGACAATGCGGCCGGACGACAACCCGGACGACGACGACAGGGACGCAGTCGAATTTAATCGTCAAGGATCCACCGGCAAGAAGCCGGGCTGGTTTTGGAAATGAGAAGTCGCCAGTCATCAAAAGCTGAAGCTCTCCCCCGTCCAGACAAGCTCTCCACTCCATCCATGTTCGCGCGCACCGCTGCAAGACGCACTTTTAGGCTGAGCCTGGCTATCGATCAGGATACAAGTTGGCTATGCTCCCCGTCAACAGACATATGAATTTTGTAAATAATGAACCCATGACTGAACCAACCATCGGAATTTGTGACATGACCTACTTGCCCCCAACTCTCGCCTTCTTCTTGCGCAGATGCCTCTTCCGCGCAATCAAGTTTGCCTTCATAGATGGTGTAGACCCGGCCCCGTTGTCCCCATTCTGTCCTTTGTCCTTTTCTTTCCCACCAGACGCCTTGCCGTGCTGGCGCCTGCCATGGCTCGCGTCGTCCGAGTCATCGCCACTGTCCTCGGCGTTGACCACGGCCTCGTTCTTCTTGGCTTGGGCCGTTTGCGCCGACTTCTCCTCGGCCACGCGCCTTCTCTGCACCACCTGCGCGTTTTCAATGGCAAACTCAGCAATGATTCGCTGCTTCCTCCCATTGTCGCCTAGCAGCTCGTGGCCGTTCAGGTACCGCAAGCCCATCAGAGCCCAGTGATGCGAGGTGTACTCGATGAATCCGTAGCCGCGACTTTTGCCCGCCCCGCTCTGCTCAGGGACCTTGGACCCTTGATTGCTCTCGAAAACAATCTTGGCCTGGCGAACGATGCCCTTTCCCTTGAGTTTTCTTTGCCGTTCCTTGTCTTTGACGTCTTTGCCGTCTCTTGCATTCTCCTCCTTGGACAGCGCTTGGCGTCGACCCTCCTTGACGTCTTGGGCGAACCCGACAATGGCCTTCCTCGCGAGTTCCTTGAGTTCCTTTGAGTCCATGTTGCGCGGGATGTTGCGGATGGCAAGTCGAGTCAGACTGAGATGCAGGCTGGGGTTGCCCTGGACCATTTTTTTTCGCTGCGCCAAGCTCGCTTGTCTCATTTGGACCTCTGCCTGAGACAGCAAATCGAGAATGGGCGATCCTCGTCCAATGGCGCCCTCGGAGAGAAGATATAGTCGCCTCTTGTCCTTTTCCCGTTGCTTTGAGAGCGAGTTCTCAGCGAGACTGCTGGCCTCATCCTTGTTGACGGCCTGAACAACTTGAAGAAGTCGCCCGTCGAGGGTGTACATGCCGCTTGGGTCAGCACTCTCGTCCACAAGAAGCGACTGCTTCGCGCCGGCCGCGGTTGGCTGAGGCCGAGGAGCTCCGCAGACGCACGCCTTGGCATCCGGCTGCGCGAAGAAACACACGAAGCCAGTTCCAGCCGGCCTGCCGGTGACTCTATCGACGACCACCCGAGCATATCGCACTGCTCCAAAGTGAGAAAAGAAGCTCTTGAGCTGCTCATCTGTCGTAGTGAACGGCATGTTGCGAATGAAGACGGTAGATGAGTTGTCTGTGATCTTTTGACGCGGTGCTTCGGGTTTCTTGTTGTCGCACTTGGTCGTCGCATCTTCGTCTTCGTCAGGGTCCGATTCTTCCTCGAGATTCTGCATGTGATTCTTCAAAAAGTTTTGAAGATCGGCGTCTGCCTCTTCTTCCCGCGACGTCTTGACAACAGCTTGCGGTGTGACACTGGCGGACGCTTCACTCCCATCGGTAGACTCTGCATCGTCCTCGTCGGCCTTTTTTTCATCGACGTGGCCCGTCTGGCGATGCCATGTTTCTCTGTCAACGGCCCAATCAACCGCCAGAGTTCGACCGTCGATTTCTTTCCCGTTGACAGCTTCCAGTGCCTTTTCGGCATTCGGCCTCCCACGAAGTGTAACGAAACCGAAACCCTTGAGCTTTCCCTTTGTCTGGGGGAGATCTGCGAATATGACCTTGCCGAAACTCCTGAAAAGGTGCGACAGCTGCTCCGAGGTCTTGATACTCCACGGCAAGTTCCGGATTATCAGCTTGGTGGCAGGTTGTTGGAACTCGGGCTTCCCGGGCTTCGTAAACTCGGGCTTCCCGGGCTTCGTAAACTCGGGCTTCACGGGCTTCGTAAACGGGACATGACCCGCTGCCTTCTCCGCTTTGCGTTGTCGTGGTTCTGCAACCTCGACTCGAATGCATCTGCCGTCCCACTGAGTCTTGTCCAGTTTCTTCTGCGCCTCGACGGCGTCTTCCGCATCGGCAAAGGTAACGAAGCCGTAGCCGCGGGAGTCCTTGGTTTTTTGATCACGGACGACGACAGCGTGCTTGATGGGAAAGTGCTGGGAGAAGAATTCCGCCAGGGACTCGTTTGTGGTGGCAGGCGGCAGCGAGCGAACAAAGAGAGACCTCTTCTCGTCCACCTTGGCCTTCTTTTTTTGCTGGGCCGAACCGGTTTCTAGGTCTTGGGACGCATTGGCAACGGTGTCTTCCACCTCGGAGAGTTGCCTTTTCCGCTTGGTCTGAGAAGGAGCCATGACTGTTGCTGTTGAGATGTAATCCGCGGCTTTCCTCGGCGGGGGAGGAAGAAAAACTACGCGATAAGAAAGAAGGGGTCCCCGAATCGCACGTGACGTGGGGGCGGAGCACTATGCCGCAACGGGAATATTGTTGACTTGCGACCTGCAAGCGCAACGCGCGTTGCATTAAAAGCATCATCATTACTACTTCAACCGACCAACAACAGCAACTCGAACAGACTCACAAGGCCAGCGCCGCGCTTACCATCGGCCATGCCTGCAAGAGCCTCAACGCGGTCGACGAGGACGTCATCGGCCGTTTCCAAAAAGCCATCGACGGCCGCCTTGGGCTCCCGCGCATCCGTCACGTCTCGCTCGTCGTCAGCGGCTGTTGAAGACGTCGACACACCGGGCAGCGCCTTGCGGACGCAGATCTGCGCCGTGTTTCGCGACGCTCAGAGGACGACTGCGACCCATCGCAAACTCGCCATCAACCTCCGCAAGATACACGAGTCCTGTTGCTATGAGCCGACAAGCGAGCGCGCCACGCCGTCGAGCGAGTTCGACGAGGCTACGTTCAACAAGGAGTTTGTGCGCTGTGTGCTGAGGACCATGCCTGTGCGCAAGGCCGAGAGCGTCGGCGAGAGGTCCATTCGCTTCGTTGGCTTCTATCTTCGACACGCCAGCGACAAGGACATTGAGATTCTGGGAGAGGTCGAGGCGGACGCAAGCCTGATGCCTGAAACGCCAAGCTCGCGCCTCACCTCGCAGCTTCTCGAAACGGTCCTGCCCTGCATGACGGCAAAGGACAAGTTTGTCAGGTTCAGATGCACGCAGCTCGTCTCCCACATCATCAACTCGCTCGACGCCATCGACGACGACGTGTTCCAAAAACTTCGACACGGATTGCTCAAGCGGATACGCGACAAGGAATCAATGGTGCGCTCCCAGGCCGTCCTGGGCTTGGGCCGCCTAGCTGGCAATCAGCCGGAAGGATGCGCCAACTCGGATGACAGCGATGACGAGGAGGCGACCGACTTGTTGGGGAAACTGCTTGATGTCATGCAGAACGACCCGAGCGCCGATGTGCGCCGGTCGCTCCTCACCAATCTTCCCATCCTTCCCAATACGCTCCCCTACTTGCTTGAGCGGGCCAGAGATCAGGACCCTGCAACGCGAAGGGCCGTCTACTCGCGCTTGCTCCCGGCGCTTGGCGATTTTCGTCATCTGTCCCTGTCCATGCGGGAGAAGCTTCTCCGATGGGGCCTCCGAGACCGGGATGAGAACGTGCGCAAGGCAGCCGGTAGACTCTTTAGGGAGCGGTGGATCGCCGATTGCGCCGGCGCCGAGCAGCAAGAAGAGGGACAGACGGCCGAGCCGGTGCCCCCCAGCTTTGACGGGCTCTTGGAGCTTCTGGAGAGAATAGACGTTGTCAACTCTGGCGTCGAGAATGGTGTCGCCCTAGAGGCCATGAAAGGCCTCTGGGAGGGCCGTCCGGACTACCGCGAAGCCGTCACTCTGGACGAAGACTTTTGGGAGACCCTTTCCGCCGAGTCTGTCTTCATGGCCCGAAGCTTCAACGACTTTTGCCGCAACGAGGGCAACGGCAGATACGAGGCACTGGTGGAGGAGAAGATGCCCGAAGTCACCAAGCTCGCCTTCTACCTGGAACGCTACATGCAGGTCCTCGTTGAGGCACTTAAGAGGGTGGCCCAGCAGGACGGCGACGAGGAAGAGGACACGGTCGAGCAGGAGTTCATCGTGGAGCAGCTACTGTACATTGCTCTGACGCTCGACTACTCGGATGAAGTCGGCCGCCGCAAGATGTTTACCCTTCTCCGCCAGTCGCTGTCGATTCCAGAGCTTCCCGACCAAGTGACCAAGCTCACCGTCGAGACACTGCAGTACATTTGTGCCCCGGACGCGGCCGGGGAGCGCGAGTTCTGCAGCGTCGTCTTGGAGTCTGTGGCAGATGTCCACGACACCATTGTCGACGAAGCGCCGGGCGACGATGTCGAGGACAGCTTCCACTCTGCAAAGTCCGAGGTGAGCCACGGAAGCGCTGCAGGGAACCAAGAGAAGCACGGCAACGGCGCGGATGAGGAAGACGCTTGTGAGAAGGCTGTTAGGGAAATCGTCGTCAACATGAAGTGTCTTCACATGGTCCAGTGCATGCTCACCCACGTGGCGGGCAACCTCAAGGACAACGCGGATCTGGTCTCCATGCTCAACAACCTCGTGGTCCCTGCCGTGCGGAGCCGCGAGGCGCCCGTCCGGGAGCGAGGCCTGGTCAGCCTGGGGCTCTGCGCGCTGCTCGACAGGCCTCTGGCCGAGGAAAACTTGGGCCTCTTCATCCACTTCTTCAACAAGGGGCACACGGCCCTGCAGATTACGGCCCTGCACATCCTGACGGACATTCTCAACGTCCACGGGGCACAGCTGCTGTCGTCGACGCCCGCCCTGCTCAAGGTCTACGTCAGGGCCGTCAAGGGCGGCGCAAAGGCTCCGGAGCTCCAGGCCGCGGCCACGATTGCGGCGTGCAAGCTGCTCCTCGGGCGTGTCGTCAACGACGAGGAGACGTGCGTCGAGTTGCTCAAGTCGCTCGTCGTCGCCTACTTTGACCCTTGTTCCGCGTCCAACCAGACCGTCCGGCAGGCGTTGAACTACTTCCTCCCCGTGTTTTGCTACTCGCGCGCGGCGAATCAGGACCTCATGCGAACCATTGCTCTCCAAGCCCTTCACGCGCTCTTGAACCTGCGCGAGGGCTTGGAGGATGAAGATGTTGACGTTGACGAGGACATGGTCAGCATGACAACAATCGGCGCCTGCCTGGTCGACTGGACCGATCCTCGAAAGTGCTACAGCCCGAGTGTCCAGCCAGACGCGGAGAAGAAGAACGTCAATGGCGATGTCCACTTGGACTTTGGCCTCGACATTCTGGAAAGGCTCCGGACCAACATTGGCAGTAAGTTGCACGACAGCCGGTCATATTATCCCTTTGCACACAAGAGTCCATGCTGACAATGGCGCAGAGGAAGAGAAGAAGCTCGTTGCCGGGCTCCTCGGCAAACTTTACGTCTCGCCGGGCTCGTCTGAAGAAAAGATGC
This sequence comes from Ophiocordyceps sinensis, assembly GCA_012934285.1. Taxonomy (NCBI): domain Eukaryota; kingdom Fungi; phylum Ascomycota; class Sordariomycetes; order Hypocreales; family Ophiocordycipitaceae; genus Ophiocordyceps; species Ophiocordyceps sinensis. The sequence continues at coordinate 1,906,492 of JAAVMX010000007.1, forward strand.
GCGAGCTCTACGCCCAGGTCAGCGAGGCCGTGGACGAGGGCCTTCTCGCCGACGCCACCAGCCGCAACGCTCTGTACAAGGTGCATGTCAGCCTAGGCAAGGTCGTCAACAGCCTCGACGAGCAGCAGCAGCCCTCGAAGCGGCGTGCCAGCCGCAGCGCGTCCGTGATGCTGGAGCGACTGCCGGCCGAGGACAAGACGGTCATCGAGGAGCCGAGGATCAAGGAAGAGGACGAGGACAGCAACGAGGGGACGGCCGCTGCCAAGGAGGAAAATGATTCGCTTGTCGACGACTTGCTGTCGGACGGGGAGGACACGAAGATGGTGGATGCTTGAGCCTATTGCTGTCATGACGAGTCACGTCTTGGTTGCCATGTTTTGTATGATCAGTGATCGGGGAGGACATGTTGCATAGTCATTTGGGGCAATGCGTCTCTGGTGTTGTGAACTGGTCTCTATGGCGGAATGAAGCGCCTCGGCCAATGTCTCCATCATCTTTTGACGTTTGCTGCCTGACCCATTCGGCGTCTGTGTGCCAGCAGAGACGTCAACTCGCACCGAGCTGGAAGAGGAGCCCCCCTAACCCAACGTTGACGGCCAAATGCTGACCCAAACTCCACGCCACGCAGTAGAGGTACTTGGGCGAAAAGACGGTCCAGATGAACAAATGGGTTCTCAGCGCAGTGCAAGCCGCCATGACAAACGCTATACTGACCGTCGCGAACAGAGTAAGAGAGGTGATGTGGTGGAGGAAGACATGGGCTTGGCCACTTCTGTGCCTCCGCAGGAGCAAGGAATTGGTGGCCGAGGAGCAGAAAATAGGTCCAGCCCAGTTGCCAATGAAGGTGAGGGCACCAACAGACACGATGGTGAAGTCGCTGACGCCGTTGTACGCGCTCGACAAATCAACAGAGGATATCGCATTGGAGCCACCGAAGGCGAAGAAGAATGTGTGTTGGAGTAAGATGGACGAGGCCGTGATCTCGGGCACGGAAAGCTCGTCGCGGCCCAGATTGTAGCACATGGCCGAGGCCAGGAGGAGCAAAGGGATGTTGGTTGCACGAGACTGGGTCATTGCCAAGAGCGTGTACAGATGATGGAGGAGTCGCACTAGAAGCCCGTGTCAGTTCTCGCCTCGGTCAAGGATGGGGGGGCTTACCAGATGGCATGACATGGCGACGGCCCCTTTTCCTTTGGTACACGGCGACACCCGCAAGCACCGTCATGAGCATGAAGACGACTCTCGCTCTCGAGGTTAGCGATGGGCCCTCGAGTGAATCATTGAGCTTTTTGGCAAGGCCCGCCACAAGCTCAGGGGCGGCTTCGGCAGTAAAGGCCAACTTGAAGGTGAAGGCAGCCATGACAAGGCTCAGGCTCAGGCTCGAGGCAACGACGACAGGAATGCCGCGCAGGTCGACGAGCATTCGGAACATGACAAACATGTACGCCAGGCTGACCAGTGCCCAGACGAGCCGCGGATTAGGGGCAAGAAATGTCTTGACCACATCGGGCTCGCCTGCGAACTTCTGCCCTGTCTGGTTCCAGCCTCGTGCTAAGCGCAAGGCCCCCAGAGCGAAAAGGTGGCCGCCTGCAGAAGACAGTCGCGCCGTTCTAGCTGCCAGTTAGTCCTCTACGCAGGAAGGACACGGCGCGCCACTATTACCTCGATATGGCTCGCGAGCCAAGCCAGGCTATCCAAAGCGTCGAAGACCAATACCAAAAGTGCTGTTCCTCCTCCACATAGCTGCTTGCGAACATCATGGTTCCGTACGACATGGTAATGAGTAAGAGGGGCGCCAACTGAGCGCCCTTGTACGCGCCTTGCAGCATAGCAACCGCGCCAACGGCAATGACGGCCGCAAGAGCCAGGCTCTGGCCCATGAAGATTCGAGGCATATCGTAGTTGGAAGCCATGCTGCTCATCAAATCTTGGGCCTTGCGCAGCCATGCTGACGTCTCCGAGAGCCAGGCCTGATCGACTTGGGCATTGGATGTCAAGGTAGCTGCCTGCTTGCCGATCTTGCGCCATCCACAGGCCAATTCATGAGTGCTGGTGACTTCCAAGACGCACGGATCCATGGTGCCGTGGATATCAAAGAGCTCTTCTCCAAAAGTAGCCGTTACGATATCGAGAATCTGCTGCGCATTGCGCAGGAGAATTTGAACCTGATGGTCGAAACGAGGCCAGAAGGGCAGAAAGTCTGGTATAAAGGCACCAATGTTGTTCTTGGAGATGGGAAGGCCGAGCAGCGTGGCAATGGTTGGGGCAATGTCCGACTGCTCTACTGTCGTGTAGTAGTCGAACTCGTCTCCAGGGCGCGTCGGAGCCGACAGTTTTTGTGAGATGGCTCTGAGCTTTGGTGATAGGAAAACCAATGCGGGCGACGTCTCTCCGGGGGAGGAGGCTCCGTGATTCCCGGCGTCGTTCATGCCATGGTCGCCGCACAGGACAAAAAGCGTTGACTGCAAGTGGTGCTTGGATTCCATGGCCTTGTAGATGGTCTCGACTATGCCATCCATTTCACGCTGCTTGGGAAGCATATTGGCGCTGTGCGGCATCAGCGACGAACCTGGCTGCTCTGGTGAGGATACTACCTCCTGGGTCCGGCTTTGTGACCAATGTGATCAAGCCCGAGGTAGTGCAGCACCATCAAGCCCCAGTCACTTCGTTCGAGCTCGGCTCCGATGTTTCGCGTGACGTTCTGGTCCACTTCGGTGAAGTCCTTGATGAGAATCAGGCTTGAGTTACAATGGGATAATGAAAGAGGACAGTCCTACCGAGACAAAGAAGCTCGTTGTCCCGTCGTGTCGGTCAAAGGTATCCGGGAACAGCTTCAGCCAGGTATCATCGCCGTACATGAGGAGCTTGCCTTTGCCTGCGGCCTTGAACTGGGCCAGCCAGGTGTCTTGAGTGGCCAGCGTGGACGAGGTGTCGGCTTCATTGATGTTGAGAATGAGGTCAACAAACGAAGGGATAGACCCGGTGGTCATGGCCTTGATCCTGGGCATGGTCACAGTCGGAGACCGGGCATTGGCCGTGAAGGGGATGGCGGCGCCATCGCGGATAAGACTGAGAGGCAGGCTGTGAGAGGGAGAACCCCTAAGAGGAAGAGGGGGCAAACCTCTGTGTATACTTGAAGCCAGAGTCGTTTGAGTAGACAAAATCACTGTCATCTAAATTAGTAGCCGCCTGGCTCGCATCGGCAGTCACTTACTTGCCTTCTCAAAGCATCGACGACCACGAAGACCAGCCGATTGAAAGGGGCGGGGACTAGGCCGAGAGACTCATACTTGGCTAAGCCTGGCAGGAAGGGCTTGTGAGGGAAGAAGCCGGTAGCAAAGACGGCAATGGACAGTGGGATAAGCAAGTTGGCAATCAAGAGTAGAAGGGTGCAGAGCAGCGACCCGTCTCGGGAGGCCATCATGCTGTCCACTCGCGACGACGAGGGAGAGGTGAGTCGCGAGAGGGGGGTCCATCAGAGGGAATCCGCACAGACGAGGTCGCTTGCCGTTGACAGTACGTTGTTGTTTGGGCACAATCCAGAGTTTCTCCGGCCAAGGTTCAGTAGGTAGGTAGACTGTCGCAGGGCCTGCGCCACACCTGCTTAGAAGCACCGCCAGCCCATGCAGTACCTTCCCAGGTTGTGCCCTGGTAGACGTGTGGGCTGCCAACTAGGTACGGAGGAGGGTTCAACACCTAGTACCAAATAAATTTAGGTACTACCTACAGGTACCTCTCCGTGGTGGTGATTATTTCGTACTGCTAGGTCAAGAACCTGACAAGGCCGGGCGTTGATGATGATGAGTGTACGAAGTAGGAATATTTATTTATTTATGTCATTGTGGGCCCTTGGTCTTGTTCCTCTTCTTGGTTGCCAGCCTATCACTGTACCTTTTGAAGACAACAGACGACTTTTTCTGTTTCCTCTTTTCAACGCGCTTCTTGCCCTTCGTTGACGGCTCTTTCGAGTCCACCTCCATGACTGCGACGGAACAAAGATTAGCGGTCAAGGAGAAGTAGAATCTACAGGGAGAATGATGCCATCAAAGGGAGTCTAGAGACAACGAGGTGAGGAGGTGAGAATGAACATACCAGTATCTTCGACATTGGCCTCGGCCTCATTGGCATCGTCATCGTTTACTGAAACCGTCGTCAGTCCAGGACTCCTTTGCCAGTTTCCCTCGGTCACTGTTCCGTCTGTTGGAAAAGACCGAGCCTTGTTTTACGTTCACACCGCTGGGTGTAGTGTGGATGCACTGACTTTCCATGGCCACCTCTCTGCTGGCCTCAGGCTTGGGCTGCTTTGCCAAGTCCAGCAGTTTGGCCGAGAGGCGCTCATTTCGCGCAAGCTCTGCAGGCCCAAAGACGGCGGCGACCTTGCGCCGGTTGTTTAGCTTCTTAGCGCTCGATCGCGAGCTTTTGGCCATCTTTGCGACGGATTGAGCCGGTGAAGCCTGTGAGGGAGGACTTTGCGAGATTTGTTGACACCGGGATGAGGCGGTGTGTGAGTGGGTGGGAGTTTTTTTTGCTTCGGGCTTCGGTGTGGCAACGTGATAGCACTCCCCGAGCCACATGGGAGAGAAGCGTGCGAGATCCACGTGCATAGGCACTGGGCTGAGTCATGCGTGGCGCCGCGGCCAAGCCACACTGTTTGTTGATGCCTTAGGCAGAAAGTTCGCGGCTGTCCCAATCTGAGGTACTTAATAAGAATGTCTGCTGCGGGAATCCGTGGGGTGAGAACTCTGACCTCTACCCACCCGTGGCTCCCATTAGGCCAGCTACCTTAAAAGTTGGCCTAAGGGAGCCGACGGGTAAACAAACTTTCCAGTTTCCAGTCCTTCATTCTCGACAAGCCTTCATAATCAACGCACGCACCGCACCATGGACCAGCCAGACTTCAATCAGGTTGCGAGCGACCTCCACTCCCTGGCTGAGCAGGTGACACGCTGCGCAAACCTGCCGATCATCAACGAGGGTCGGCGATTCATGGAGGCATTGCAAGTAGTCGCGGACGGTCTGACGCTCCTTCACCAAAACGCGCAGGCGTCGGAGGCTCGGGCGACCGCCAACTCGCAGGCGGTTATCGCCAACGCGCAGGCATCGCTTGCAACCCAGATGCAGGCAATGGAAGGCCGGCTGACCGCGAGAATCGACGCCCTCGACCGGAAGATCATCACCGCGTAAGTCGAGGGCTCATCTCCCCTTGCTTAGCTTGGATAATACTAACTTGTCTCTTCTTGTAGGGACAAGAACCTCTTGGCACGGATCCAAAACAGTGGTATTAGGCGACCCGGACTCAACTTGGGGCCAAAATTGACGCACTCGACCGGAAAGTGACAATCGCGTAAGTCGAGGGCTCTCTTGAGGCTCACGTCAGGGCATGCAAGGCGTGCTGCGTGAGATCGTGCGATGATGATGATCTAGCTAGGAAGAAGCCCTGTGGGCTGGTGCGAGGGTGCAGAAGGCACCCTGGCACGAGAGGCTGACTAACTAAAAGTGGGGCGAACCACAACAGGCTCATCTCCCTTTGCTTTGCTCGGAGAATGCTAACTTGTATCTTTGTAGCGAAAAGAACCTCCTCGCTCGGCTGCAAAACAGCGGCATAATCCATGAAACGGTGCAGTTGTTTCGAATGGGGCTCGCGCCCTGGGCTTCGTCACGGACCCCCACGTCCGCCTACTCCTCAGGGCATCGTTTCTACCCTGAGGGTGAGGTATGGGTGGGACGCTTGAGCGCCATCCATTTTCAGGGCTAGTACAGGACAGCCTCGCCACTGGGGCTGCCATTGGGGACTTCCCCAACACCCTGCTGGACTTGGACGTGATGACGGGTAAGCCATTATGGTTCCTTGTTCTTGGTACTCCTCACTAATGCAGTGCTTGCGTGTAGAACACCGATGCGCTCCTAAATGAGCTCGGGGAGGAACCACGAGGCCGACCCATGGAGAGGCGGAAACAACTGGAGCGCGCGATAGGGGTCCTTTCGCGGTCGACAATAATAACGCGTCAGGATTTCGTGCTTAGGGAAGCGACCCATAGCGCAGAGAAGCCAGACAATACCCGTAAGGGTAAAAAGGGCAAACCTGCATGGCCGGGGCCGGAAGATCTAGATGAGTACGACTATACTCTCGCACACTCTTACATAGAATAGGAGTCTTTTATCGACACGCCGCCGACTTTAGCTTAATGATGGGTCGATATTACTGTCACGGTGTCATGTCATATTAGTATACCTAGTATGTCATCCCACGTAACCTCCGCTACGTATATACAGACCTTTATTAGTCTATACCTAGCTATAGGGAGCCAACGGGTATTTGCACAGCAACAAATCTCTATTTGTACAGCAAGCCCACTTTTTAGGCGCGCGCCCATGTCCTGCCAAATCGTGCGAAGAATACCAGTCTGCTTATGCCCTTAATGGTATTACACCAAGATGAAGGCCACGATCAACAGGCAGCAGCCTTATAGGCACCGGCAGCTTTACAGGCACCGGCAGCTTTACAGGCAGCCTCACAGCCACGTAGACGAGGACGAGGACGAGATATAGGCCACCCCGACTTAACGCAAGCGGTCGACGAGATACGTCACAAGGAGCGTTACAAGGAGCGTCACAAGGAGTCACAAGGAGCGTCACAAGGAGCGTCATAAGGAACGTCATAAGGAGCGTTATGAGGAAGATCGCGTGCGCCTTAATAATTCTCGTAAGTGCCATGTACTAACCTCTACGGAAATTTGGTGGCGGAACATGGGCGCGCGGGTTTAAAGTGGGAATTTCAGCGTCTTGCTGTGCAAATAAAGATTTGTTGCTGTGCAAATAGCAATACAGCTGAACATGCTCCAGCGGATACGTCTTGACAACCTCTCCGTCTCCGTCCTCGATGATGATCTACGAATGACACAGCCACGAACGCGCTGGCTCAGGATACTGAGCCAGGGTGAGGAGGGGAGGTAGTCTTTTAAGGGGTCTCTGGCTGGCCTAATCTCCCTCACGTGACCCCGCATGTGACCCTACACCTTGGATTCGGTTGACGCCGGTACCTATGTATATTGTGCCTTGTCGTTCCCTGTTCCCTTCACCTTCTTTACGAATGGAATAAATGATCTATGGGCGCTTCCACCCATCTATGCACTCCTCCGAGGCCCTTCTCGTCCTGGCAGTTGGCTCACAGCTGACCAAAGCCACCTCACCTCCTCTTGAACTTATATTTACCTTTCCGAACCTTAGCGCGCGGCGTGCCACGCAGTCTCTGCCGTGACTCCATGCCTAGTCAAGGCCACTGCCGCCGCCGACCTCGCGATACCTCGATAACCCACCCACGAGCCGTCAAGATAAAAGGCCGGCACTGCTTGCCGGTCTGGCCGCCGCCGTCGGATCCCTCGAGAAAGTGACCCGGGGTGCGCCAGACCTCGACATCTGCGCTGCCTGTTGCTGGTCCTGGTCTGGGCTTCCGACGAGCACCGAGTCCCAAATATCGCTGTGCGCGTTGGCAGGCCCGGCACCTCCTTGCTTCCTCGACACCGACGCCCTCGCTGCCCGGGCCAGAAACTTTGAAAAACGCCTCCTCTCTCCCGTCCTGCAGCTGCTTCTCATGACGTCTGGCAACTGAGGCTACTCGCTGCCCACACGTCGCTCCTGCCCTGCGAGCTACGCAGTTACCCGCGCCCGCCATGGCGTCGCCAATGCCTTCCATCTCGCGGCAGGAAACGGCCCAGCTCGTCAGACAGGTGCAGGGCAACCAGCTCTTCAACCGTCAGCTATCTTCGGTCTGCCAAGTCAACGGCCTCAAAAGCACCGGCGTCAAGGCCGACCTTCAACACCGTATACTTGGTCGTAAGTGGCGGAGCCCAACCTGGTTTCCCCCTCTCCTTCTCTCCCTTTCCCTTGTCCCTTGCTCGTATCTTTTCATCTCCACGCTCACCTTGGAGACGCCTTGTCTTGCGGCCGTTGGCTGGCCTTCTCTCGACTGCCTTGGCTAACCTCGTTCGCCCATAAAATCTAGTCATCCAAGAAACAGTCGAAGCCAACGACGTGTCGCGATTTCATCAGGTCCGACAAAGCATCGCCAACGCATTCACGCAACGATCGAGCCCCTCCTCTAAATCCGCCGCCCCCGCCCGAAGCAACAACCCGACACCGTCGCACTCGTCGCCGTCGACGCAAGTAGCGTCTTCGATGCCTTCGTACAATAACGGCACCGCCGCCAACCAGCAGCGAGGATACCACGGCGCTTCTTCCACGGCTTCCACTTGCCTTGCGCCCATCTCGATGTACACCCCGGCCGCACCGTCCCTGACCTTCAAGCCGAGTCCCTTCTACCAGGTCGAGACGCCCGTCAGCCCACTGCGTATCTGCGAAGGCAAGTTGTTGGCCCATCCTTTGCGCCGTGGCATGTATCAAGTTGCTGACTGACTCTTGACTATGCAGTCATGACACAGCACAGGAACTCCATCACTATACCCATGAAACTGAGCGATCATTCGGCACTTCAGCGTTGTCTCGTCGACAAGTCTTGTCGGGTCATGATATTTTGTGCTGGCGAGCCGTCTGGCCTTCAGGACATTGTCTTTCCCCACCAATCCGAACTCAAGGTCAACAGCAGCGAGATCAAGGCCAACCTACGTGGCCTGAAGAACAAGCCAGGGTCTACTCGGCCCGTTGATGTTACCAGCGCGCTGCGCCTGAAATCCAACCAGGCTAATAGCATAGATTTCACCTATGCTTTGACGAGCAAGGTAAGATTCATCCACGTATTTGTGGCCACTGCCTCGTTCTACTTGTCCGAGGGGTTTCCGAGAGTCATCGGCCCCGCTCCGTCTCTCAGAAGTTTGCTGACCCGAAAAATGGCAGAAATTCTACCTCATCGCCAATGTCTGCAAGATCGTCTCAGTCCCTGACCTGGTTTCTCAGGTCTCCACTCGGCATCGGATACCCAAAGAATCAGTGATTGCGGAGCGTACGTATATGCTTCTCGCGCAAGTTATGCGGCCTGCTAATTCCCTCGCAGTAAACACGAAAGCCCAGGACCCTGACGTCGTCGCGACCTCTCAGGTCTTGTCCCTGAAGTGCCCTCTTTCATACATGCGGCTGGACACCCCTTGTCGAAGCATAAGCTGCACACATGTTCAGTGCTTTGATGCCACGTCGTACCTGCAGCTGCAGGAACAAGGGCCGCAGTGGCTATGTCCCATTTGCAACAACTCGGCTCCGTACGAGCACCTGGCGGTTGACGAGTGAGTCCCGTGTTCTCGCCCTCGGCGACTCGTTGCTGACAGCGAGGCAGTTACGTTAGAGATATACTTGAGAATACCCCCAAAGATTTGGAGTCGGTCACCATCGAGCCCAATGGCCGATGGCTGATCAAGTCTTCGCAAGACAACCATGAGGACCCGGCCAATGGCACTTCGTTGGAGGACGATGACTTTGTGGAACTGTCAGAAACCATGGTCGCAGGCGGGCGTCGGATGGAGACTCCCAGAACATTCACCCCGAGTATCAGGACACCCGCTTCCAGCGGGAGAGATGGCTCAGCAAGCGCCGCCCGAGGTGCTGCCTCACTCGGTGCCAAGCGACCAGCACCAGCTGTTATTGACCTGACTGGGGACTCGGACGAAGAGGAACCCATGGAACGGCCCCGCAAGCGGCAGAGCACAGCAACAAACGGGGTTCACGAGGGTAGTAGTCTAGGTTTCCTGAGCGAGTCGCCTGTTGACGCTAATCCTTAGTCGGGATCACGTCAAAAGGCGCGACTACGGCGTAGGCGACAAGTACACACCCCGGTTGACGGGGAGGTCGGCAATCATGCTGAGGCATGACTGATTTCTGTTACTCATTTTGAGTTGTTTTTTTTACCACGCGTACGAGGCGTTGACGGCGGACGGTTCAAAAAAAAGAGATTCCCCTAGCCATGGTTAGATTCATTTCCGGCGTTGGCGGGTCGTTGTGAGATCTAGGAAAGTCGAAGCCTACAATCTCATGAGGGCTGCCATAGTCCCTTTGTCACTTGTTTTGCTGTTGGACGGGTCGTGGATTGGAATCGAGGGTTTGGTCTTCATGGCTGTGACTGACGCACGATCCGGACAGGCAACGAAGGGTTTGATAGCGTCATGTTGCATAAATGAGCTGTGCCTCGGGGCAAGGTAGCTACGTTTGGGGAGAATATAGACGTTTGCACGACTGCGACGTGGTCTGCTTGCCCCGCTTACCCGCGCCAGACTTGCCCCGCGTTCGCCAAGGCGTGAATCAGCTGCCTATCATCACGTGCGATCCCACTCAACTCTCAACTTGAAGATGACCCGAGCTTCCCAGTGACACGCCGATTTCGCGTACAGACACTTTACGACCCAAGACCCCGATCCCTCTCGTCCGCCGAATCGACAATCTACCGCCCTCCTCATTGCCGGGACCAACCAACCCCCACCATGTCTCTGGACCCCGTCATGCCGCCCTACAACGCCACGGACCCGTCGGCCACGTTCCTCTCGTCGTCCTGCCTCGACTTCCTGCTCATTGAGCTGGTGCCGCTGGCCCACCGCGTCGCGGGCTCGCGCGACGGGCCCGCGGGCTCGGCGGGGCCCGGTCGCGCCGCCAGCTCGGGCTCGGTGCTCGTGCGCAGGGCGGACGAGGACGAGGAGCTCGATGCCGTGCACTTCAGGCTCGAGTCTCTCGGGTATAGGGTCGGCCAGGGCCTCGTCGAGCGGTGCGTCCGCCTCCCCCCCCCTGGGTGTTGGTCTTCTTCGTGCGGCTAAGCATGGCTCGCAGCTTCTCCAGGGATCGCCCCCGGTTCAACGATACCCTCGACGTCATCAAGTTTCTTTGCAAAGACCTCTGGTCTCTAGTGTTTGGCAAGAACATCGATAACCTGAAGACAAACCACCGAGTACGTCGCTTCACCGCAGCACGCCGCCGTCCCCTCGCTGGCCGCTTACACGACTTAGGGAGTCTACGTCTTGACTGACAACGTTTTCCGCCCCTTTTCGAGAATGAGCACCGAGGCAGGCGGTCAAGCAGTTGCTCGTGCGCAGCCAGTACGTTTCAGGCCTTGGGTTTTCGCCTTCCTTTTTCCTCCTTCTTTTCCTTCTCTTTCCTCCTTGTCGTCTGCTTACGACCGGTCAGTTCCTCTGGTTCCCTTGCGGCATAGTGCGAGGTGCTCTGGCCGCCCTGGGAATGAATGCTACTGTTCAAGCCGAAGTCAACGACCTCCCAGGAGCCGTATTCCAAATCAAAACCCTCCCCGCCAAGCCATAACCCCCGTGCCTTGTCAACCAATCGTGACCAGGCTTTAGCGCCCGCTCGACGCCGTGCCCAAACTCTACACAGCGCCAAACCACAGCTGGAGCAACCCGGCGCCCCATCCAATCACCTCCGTTCTCAGCATCCATAACGCTCTCTAGGACCAGACGCTGATGGCCAACGGAAATGGACGGGGTGGAAGGCGGACAGCATCTCACAGCCTATGGAAGAGCGCATTATCAGCAAGTCGGGCCTCGATCGTATATTTAAAGCCTAGCCTCGTAGCTACTGTCCACATGACGGGCGCCCTCTCTCCAAGAAAAGTCACTTCATGGGGTTTGGGAGGGCTATTTACTTCTGGGGCGGGTTGTGGGCAAAGTCGATGCCCTTCTGAATGTTACCCTTGAGGTCCTCAGTAGCCTTGTCCAACAGCTTCTTCTCCTTCTCGGTGATGCCCTCAAGAGGGTTTCTGGCCTTCTCAGCACCGTTGGGCTAACAGAAGAAATAATTAGCCGTGCGACAACAGCAAAGGGGCTCGGACAGCCATACCCCAAGCTCGATCGGGACGGAGAAGAAGTCGCATTTGGTCGCTTTGGCAATGGCATCGCCTCCAGGGACGCCAGGGAGGTAGACGTAGCTAGGCTCAACGAGACCCTTCTCGCCCTTGACGGCCCGAAGAAGCTTCTCGGCAAATCTGCGGGAATGGATGTTAGTGACGCTGGTTGACGCATGTTACCACTGACGACTGACCGGAACCCAGCATAGGCCATGGAGAGAGTGGCTGAACCATTGCCATCCTTGGCCTTGACAACCTCATCGCCGCCAAACTGGACGCGGTTGACGAGCTCGTCGTACTTGTCATCGGGAATCTTGACGGAGGGAGAGGCTTGGCTGAAGAGAGGCACAATGGTGGCGCCAGAATGGCCGCCAATGACGGGCACAGTGAGCTTTTGGGGTTCTGACTGGCCGGTGATTTCGGCGACAAAGGTTTCAGCGCGGACGATGTCGAGGGTGGTGACACCAAAAAGGCGCTGGGCGTTGAAGACCTTCTTGGCCTTGAGGACCTCGGCCGAGATGGGGACGGTTGAATTGACAGGGTTCGATATGACGAGAATAAAGGCCTTGGGGGCGACGTCGGCGGCAATCTCGATCAAGCCTTTCACGATGCCGGCATTGATGTTGAAGAGATCATCGCGGGTCATGCCGGGCTTGCCTAGAAACCAGCAAATTCTAGTCAGCAGGTTTCTTGCAAGATTGAAGCAGCGTGCATAAAATCGTTACAGGTCTTTCTCACGTGGGATGCCGGCCGGGATGACGATAATGTCGGCATCCCTGAAGGCGGCCTTTGCACCATCATTGGCGGGGAGGTGGCCGGTGATTTTCTGAAGCCGCAACGTCAGCTCGATTGCACGGCTCGCTAACAAATAGATTGAAGCAGCCTTTAGCTGCGGCGCAGTCTTACCGCACGCGAGGAGATGTGGGAGAGGTCGGCAGCAACCCCAGGGGTGTTGACGACGTCGTAGAGAGCCAGCTCATCGATAAGCGAGCTGGTCTTGAGGAGCAGCGACAGCGGCTGTTGGAGAAGGCACAAGTCAGCCGGACACAATCTCAACAAGTCTTGGTTACAAGCCCTGGGTTTATACCTGGCCGATGCCACCGGAAGCACCCGCAACAACTGCATCGAGGGAGCGTCAGGTCAAGCAGCTCCCGCGCGGGTGCGGGGTTGAGGGGCACCATCGCGTACCAGCCTTGACCATGTTGGAGGATGCAGATGGATTACGCTCGGATGGAGTGAGGTTGGCTAGGGACAGAGGCAGGATGAGCGAGGAAATGTTTGCCTGGGATTGTTTGTTCCGTCTATCGAGAGGGAGCTTGTTGGTCTTGAGGAAGAAGCGGGCAATGGAGGTGGGGCTGGTTGGTGGGGTGGGGAGGGAAGAGGGGAAGAGGGGAAGAATGTTGGCTTGGCGAGACACGAGCTCAACCTCGGCCCGCTTATAATGGGCCATGACGAACTCCATAAGGTAGTATTCGTTCTGTCATAACAACAGGGTATACGATCACGTGCGGGATCACGCGTGGGAGATTGGGCCACATCAGAGACCCCTTAAAAGAGGGCTCCAGGCAGCCCCTTTTCGGGCACAACAGACACAATACAAACACGCGTTGAGGGTCACCCTCCGCAACACACATCGTTGCAAGCCTCATCGGCATGTTTCCCTATTGGGATCACTTTGAGCCAACTGGTTCTGACAATATTTAGCTATACCCGTTGGCGACCAACTTGGCGCTCTTAGGCCAACTTTCTAACTAAGTTGGCTTAAGAGCGCCAACGGGTAAAGAGCTTTTAGGTACGGTAGGTACATACCTTCATCACTTCTTCCTCGTCTGTCCTTAAAAACACCCCCAAGACGACTCATACACCAAACCAACATTAGCAAACATTTCTACACAGCCCAACATTAGCAACCATGGACGTGTCCCTCGATTTCATCTACGGTTGCTCTCTTGCTTCGACTCATGGGCCTCTGCGGAGAATCGGCATGGGCCACTGCGGCTCTGTGTGGGCGAACCCCGACACTGACGGCGACGCTCCGCCCCAGGTCCCAGGCCAAGACGTCGCCCTAAAGCGAGAAGACGGCGGCCCCGGACGGTCCTTGCCCAACGAGCTCTCGATCCATCTTCACCTTGTCCAGGCCTTGAGGGACCTCCATCATGACACGCGCGCGCAAGCCTTTGGCCCACTGGCTCAGACGAATATCCCCATTTGTCACGGCTTCCTACGACCCACGGATGTCGACAAATGGCCACCGATCCTGCCATGGCTCCCCGTGGGCTACACACGCTGCAACGCTTTGATACCATCGCTACCTGGCTTGTAGCCAGAGGCTGCTTGAAAGCCAGGACCAGGACGTTCGACGACTTCCGATGCTATTTGTCGAGAAGCTGGCTCAGCAGCCACACGACTTCCGAAGCAGCCCTCTGGCATGAAGCGCCGGCTCAAGCACATGGCAGTTTACTGACATGAAGTCGGCCTTCTGGGCTAGGGTGCAAGGGTTGGATGTTAATTATGCTGTATATTCGTAATTACAAGTTATTCGTAGGTAAGTTTCCCAACGGGTAGTTGCCTAGTAGAGCCCTTGTAGGCTTGGCGCTTAGCGAGCTAACCAGAGCGCTGCAAGGTGCTGAGCCCTGACCGCGCGACAATAAAAATCCCACACCTTGCATCTTCTGCCCATTTTTACTTCCTTCTAAACTGTACGCGCGCAATTTTGGATCAACTACATTTACTTTCTTGGAGCGGCACTGTGAAGTCTTGCTTGGACCTCACAGCTACGAGTACACATCCTCCCCCTTTTATTTCAAGCACGAAAGCCTCAACAGTATCGACTCAAATACCTAACGAGATGGCGGACAAACACAAAGAAAATGGGCTCTTCTGAAACCACGGGCCCCAGTCGAGCAACGTGGCTCGAATCGGCCATGATCCGGACCCCATGATCCGGACCTTGCATCTCGAAGATCGACTGAATCAGGAGTTCCGAGCTGCGGGCCCTGCCTGCTGGGTGTCCGAAGACTCCTCTCCATTCGGTCTGTCGTTTCGACGAGTTCCTCCCTGGCTCGACAGCAGGCACCAATGCTGACTTTCGTGAAATCGGCACAGGCTCTTTGGGCAAGATCTTCGAACATCCTGGAACCGGTTTCGCCTACAAGCTTCCTCCCACCGACGTTGGAGGGAAAACGTGGACACCTCCTAGGCTCGGTTGGCGTCGAGTTCGTACTTGGGAGCAGCCCTTTGGAGGAATCAAAGGTTCGATGCGAACAGACTCTCCAGCAAGTCTTGGTGCTTGAGATGGGATCCGGCACCTACGAGCAAACGACGCACCCGGCCGCTGACTTCACCAAACGTACAACATCCTGATCGACCGCAAACGCCCACGTCGCCGCGCGCGGCCACAGCCACCCCGGTGCCCAAGACTCCGTCTCGCCGTCCGCCGACAAAGAGCGACGAAAAAGGGATTGTGCCCTGCGCGGCTTACGTCGGACGCATGGCCCGCGTGAGACCATCGACATGGATGCGGCAGGTGTGAAGCAAGCAGCAAACGCTTTCGCGGCTGGGCGAGATGAGCGTCAGCCGGTTGCCCAGCGTGCGCATCGCGTGGTAGCCAAACGTCAACAGCCCGAGCACAATCGCATCGCCGCCAAAGCACAGCTGCCAGATGGCGGCGGTCTTTGAACGTCGGGTCCCGCGGGGCGCTTAGGACGAGGGCCCCTTCGGACGGCCAAGAAGTCCCAGCGCTCGCCATCGAATACAAGGCACCGCATAAGCTAGCGGACTCACGCAGAGCACTGTCACGGTGTCATGTCACATCACATGCCATCCTACGTGACCTGAGCCCGAGCCAAACACGAACACGACCGCCACAACAACCCACATTGTCACGCGTGCGGGCCTAATGGCCGGATTCAAGGGCAAGACCACAAAGAACATGGCCCACATGCTGGATTTGCCCGAGCTCCGGGTCATCAGCGCGAAGCGACAAAGACCTTAAGCTTAACCGGCCCGGCAACTATGAGACTCTGGGAGTCATCTGGGACATACGCTCCATGCGAAGCAGAACGCGACGCGTAGTTTGTCTCGCCTGGCTAGTACGGGCGCTGATAGCACGAATACCACCGAGGATGCAGTCAGCAAGCGCCTAAAACGCGACAACATCGGCACCTTCAACCCCGATAGACTCGACAAACGCAACATGGGCCTGCTCACGCTTTCGGACGGCAAGAACGTATACACAGACGTGCACCTCTTCTGCGAGCGACTCCAGTCATACAGCGATGAGAACAAGTACGCGCTGTGCTCGCACTATATGTCATTTTTGGCAGGAGGCGCTCTGAACTGGTATATGAGCGAATTGAACGCCGTCCAGCGAAAGAATCTGGCCACCAGCTCCCTCGAGCGATTTTGCAGGAAGCTCATCAAGCGATTCCAGCGACCACTCGCCGAAGTGTCCAAGGAACTCCATGGTGAAGAGTACACCATTTCTATGTGGAACGCTGGCATGCTCTCGCTACCATAGTGGATTCAGCGAAAGGTCGCTCTTGCTCGGCAGCTGAATATCACCATCGACTACCAAGTCATTCAGGCCATCCATCCTCCTTCACACCTTTAAGCCCATACCCACGCTGTGAGCTTTTGTGCACCAAATTGGTAGCAATTCCTCTGCCTCTTGCAGAAACCAGAAAGGATAACCTCCTTTCAACCAGCAACGAGCTTCGCGGCTTGTTTGCAACAACCAGAGCCTCGCTTAACCACTTTCGCGCGGAATAGACCACTATCTGTCCACGCAAAACCCTGTGTTGAAGACCACTATCTTCGCACGAACCTATCACGACAATCCGCCAAGTTTGGTCCGTTCCATAACGCCATTCTGTCGCACCACAGCTACCTGGAAAACGCCAAGCCCGACCAGAGCCGTATTCTTCTTTTGACTGCGCTCCGAACGAGTCTCGCATTGATACTCGGCGTTGCAACTGTCAGCAATCTGCGAAACCTACGAACTATTCAGAAAGATTCGCGCTACAGAGTTTTCACAGAACCCGGTGGAAGAACCCGGTGGAACGACAAAGACCGATCTCCTTCAACGATTGATTTTTTTTTAAAACAGATAACGGGGATGCGCGGCTTGCCTTCTTGCACCAGCTGTGCCGCGGACTTGGACCCATTCACGGGTTGTTTTTCGCATCCCGATATCGCGAAAGGAGTGTGTGGCAATTGCCACTACAACTCGGAGGGGGTCAGATGCTCGTTCCGTAAGTTATCAATCTATTGAACTTCCGGTCTGTTACTAATTTATTTAGACCGAGACCAAGTGGCCCGTACGAATACACCCCAACCCGACACGCAGACCGACACGCAGACACATGTCATCCTACGTGACCTCCGCCACGTATATACAGGATTTTTTAAGGGCTTATTTCTTCAGGGTCCTACGGCATCCCGGACATTTTATCGATCAGATCTCTCGCACGCCCTCATGCGTGCGCACGCGATACGCATCATCCCAACAAGCAACGAGATTCATAACCGACTCAGAACCGACAGCTCAATTAACCATGGCCACTACACCGTACTTCAGCGCCATCACCTCCGGATTCTAAACATGGCGACTCCCGCACGCACTCCCTCGCCGCCGGCCCCGCCTACTCCAACACCGGCGAAGACTCCATCCAAAAGGAAGCCGCCAACATGTAGCGACGAGGAACGGCTGGTCCCATGCGCGCCCTGTGTGGGCAGGATGGCCCGCGGGGAGGCGGAGGCTTGCTAGGAGCAAGCCTCCCCTCTCGCGCGGGCCTGCTACGCGTGTGCAAAGACTGGCACACAATGCCGCGCCGTAAGTCGCCCCCATCATCACCAGACGTGTCGGTGGTGTTGATTATTTCCAGGTTGTCGCTACCGGGGAGCCCGCCGCCCGTGCGCTCGCGGAGTACCTAGCTGTGCACGGCTCTTTCAACGCATTTTGCCCGCGAACGGGGAAAGACGTTTCTCGAAGTTCTGTCACGAGTCGGTATGCGTTACTCCTCCTTGCTCCCGAGTCTCGACGCCGACGCTGACCTCCGACTGAATAGACGAGACGAGAACCGTTAGTATACGCGACTCCTCCTTAATCCCGAGTCTCGACGCCGACGCTGACCTCTAACTAAATTGAAGAGACGAGAACAGTTAGTATACGCGACTCCTCCTTGCTCCCAATCTCGACGCCGACGCTGACCTCTGACCTCGAGCCATGCAGAAGATCCCGCTGGAGCTACCTAACGTGCCCGCGAGCCAATGGGGGCGTGAGCAGCTACTTGCCTGTCGGGTTGTACGGCGGCTTGCAAAACCCAAAATTCTTCCTATCTTGCGGCCAAACAGCCGGTCTATAGACACGCAAGGTCCGACCGAAATCAATATGTTTCTTAAGGGTCCGATGCCAGGTCAGCTAGCAAGCGAACGCTCTCTCGTCCATAGCTATGGCGCCACGCTCGGCCAAGTCATAGCTGCATCCCTCGTGGATCAACAACAATCATATACCCCCAAGCTCGTCCCATGACAGTTTGATCCACCATTATTTGGTGGCAAGGCCGGGATTTTACGCACGTCCGCGTGGGGCAGCAGAAGCAATCGTAGGGCAGCAGAAGCAAGCCCAATCGGTTGAACGGACGCAGCGTGGGCGAACGTATGTAGGTATGTACATATGTATCAAGTGGGAGCTGCCACCGGTTGAGGCGTACTTTTGCTTTCGTCACATCCCGGTCCCAGCTCCGTGGCCCCTTTGGAGCTTACAATTTTTCAGGGCTTACAATAGACGCATGAATCAAAGAATGATGCAGACTTCTCCAAGCGCTTTCCCCATGGGTAAGTGCAGAAGCAGTCAAGGGATGGCTACTGCTCCAGGGCCGCACAGATGGAGCTCGCCCGTTCTGTAGCAGGTCGCAGCGTGGACTCATCCTGAAGCTTGAGGGAAGCATCTTCTAGTGCTGTGCCGGAGAGCTCCCATTCGTTCACGTTGTCATCCTCACGACGCCGCCGAAATCGCGTGTCTGTCGACTTCGTCTTGACGCTTTGATTCAAGGGGTAGTGAGATAGGACGATAATCTTCCTGCCCATCCCTCTTCCGCCGTCCAGAGGACCACCATGGTTGGCTTATGGAAGGACCATTGCGAATGAAGACGCTCGCTCCAGCCATCCTTAACGGACCTCCAAATCGATGACGCATCCCGTCGGCGACTTGCAAACATCCCTACCCGGCGCACAGAGCCTCACGCGGCCGTCATGAGACTTATGCACATTGCTTGAATTGACCATGTTTTCAGGGCAACGTTGCCTTTTTTCAGGACAGCTCCGCGGCCTTCTTGGCCTTGTTGCCTCGCAGCTTGGGCTCGTGGTCGGGCTTGGGCTTCAGCTGAGTCCGGCGGATGGCGGACACTCGCTCGACGGCGGCTGATCGCAAATCACCGCGGTAGCCAGAGGCGGCGGCCTGGTGGGCAACGGCCTTGAAGGTCCTGGGTTCGCCAAGCGGTCAGCGTTGGCCAAGCTAGCGGCTGGCGGCGGCATCAACTCACTTTCGGTTGGACTTATTGCCGCCATATGTGGTCTTGCTGAAGGCCTTTGCGGGCTTGTTGGCGTAGGCAGTCTTCTTGGTGATGACCGTAATACCGCCCTTCTCGTGGGCGATAACGCCAAGAGCCTAGAGTTCGGGCATGAGTCCTTCATTCCACGCTGTGCTCGGTGTTGCCGGGGGCATTTCTACCTTTTCGTTGACGAAACCGGCATGCTGCGGCGGCCAATGTCAGTTTCGATGCTCTCACGTCTCTGGCGACTCGATCGGAACGTACCTTGCGGCTGCTCTTGTTGGTCAAGTTCAGGGGATCCCGAGAAAACTGCACACCACCATTGCAGTTGCGCTTGGAGAGGAAACAGTTGTTGTTTCCTGGTATCAGGCGCGGTCGCTTAGCATACCTTGCCCGAAGTCGCACTCGAGGCTGCTGTCAATACTTACGGACAATCTCCCAGATCAAGTCTGGGGAGACATTGGGGAGCGCAGCGGGGGCCATTGTGCAAGAATTCGGGGTATTCGAGACGTCGTTCCGGGTTCTTGCAAGAGCCAGCAGGACCAGCGAGGCTTGAAATTGTCTGTCGGGGATGATCCCGAAGTGTGGGCTCGCTTAGCTATCGCTATTCGGTTTAGCGTATCTAAAGGTCACTTTGGGCGGTAGTACATATACTTCGTACCACCTACGTAATCGCATGCGCCGCCCAACCTCCGAGAACTTTCTTTTCCAGTTTCGCATCCCCTCCACCCTCAAGCTGATTTGCGACAATCACCACGGGGTGTCGGTCCCTGCCATGACAGGCTCGTAGAAAGCCACCTCTTCGCGTCTTATCAGCCCCAAGCCTATTTGTTTCATATTCAACGCTCTCCCTCTCTTCCCCGCCTGCGCATCGCCCCGGGACTGCGGTGCCGACGAGACGCTGCCAACCATGTCCTACAACATCCTCTTCAGCCTTTCCTTGCTTTTCGTCATCGCCGCCACGGTGCTCTTCCTAACGCGATCTCACTGGCTTCACCACGTTCCCGACATCCACCTGCCCGGCGCAGGCTACATCTACTCGCGGCTGCCCACCAGCTTCGGCGGCGATATCGAGGCAGGCCTATCCAGCAGCACCTTTGACCTGAGCGCAAACGTCGAGGCGGGCGACAGTCGCGCGGGGCTGGATGGCGTCGCAAAGGCCGAGGTTCTCAAGATAATGAAGAGGAGGAGGACAACGTTCGACAAGGCTCGCAAGATATACATGGAAAACCTGTTCAAAGCAAACGGAATCGGCGCCGACGGACGACCGAGAGATCCCAAGTTTGTCAGCTTCTCGTAAGATGGAAATGCGCCGACGAAATCGCCCGGGATTCTGCTCGGTATGTCCCGTGGTCACTCACCACTGCGTCCCGTCGTATCCCGTCCGCATCCCTGCTCTCTTCCTCGTACTTCATGAGCCTGATGGCTTGCTGTCTACTTGTCTAGTCTTTCATTTGTTAGGCATCCGATTAGAAAGGTAACTGCAAGGTTGACTTGCGTCTTGGGGGCAGACTTTAGTCCAGGGTCAAGAAACACGGTCCAGGCCAATTTCTTTTCATTGTTATTTCCCAATGGATGACCAAGGGGCCGGCCTGTCATGTACTTTCGCTCAACTCTTCTTCGTTTTCCAAGGGCGTCGGTTCTATTGTTCATTTGTTGAGTGGTCGATCAAGCGTGAAACTAAAGACGGATGCATTTACCGAGCAGTGTGCCATGAACCGTGGCAAAGAAGTAGATGTGCAGGCTATCCAAGATGTCTGTGTTCGGTCCTCATGCCACTGTCCTCCTGCATCGAAGCGACGCGACTCAAAATGTATCAATTGTTGCTATGTACAGGCGACATTTCTTTGCCACGTCACGCTTGCTATCCATCTCTCGTCGCTTGGAAGCGGTGTGAGTAGAGGTCGCGTCTGGAGCTGGCGGGGCCAGCGAGGGCAGCGAGGGCAGCGTGTCGGCCAGGTCCAAGGTGAAGCCACAGGGTCCCCTACTCCAGTTTCTTGGCGGCCAAATCGGGTCCATAGGTACGCTCGTCGTTGCCTTCAATCTCCTTGACAAACTCATCCACTGTTCGGGACTCCTTCTTCCACTGCCTCTCCGACATCTTCTTTTCCTTTTCAAACATCCAGGCCTCGGGCATCTTGTAGGTGCCGCCGAGACGGTCAAAGGCGGTGAAGAACTGGCCATAATTCACTTCGAAACGAGAGTGGTGTAAAGAGTGGCAGGCTGCGCCGTTGACGACGGGGTTATTTGTGAGGTATTCTCCGTCGTGAATCAGAATAGACCAAAAATTGACAAAGACGAAGAGCACCACGTACGCCGTCTTCTGGAGCGGGAAGATGAAGGGAAAGATGTGGTATGGAAGCGACTGCGCAAAGCCATCGAGCGGGTGAAAGGCGTGGCTGGCGTAAGGAGTCGGCATGATCCACTTGTGGTGAGGCTTGTGTAGGCGCTTGTAGATGAGAGGGTGATGGAGGTAGCGGTGAATCCAGTAAATGCAAAAGTCGGTAAACAGCAGGAAGAGGGGGAACTGCATGATATTGTACCACAGGCCAGGCCCTTGGTCGGTAGTGTCGTAGAGCTTCCCGTATCCGCGTACCTCGAGCAGGAAAAGGGGGGCGGTGCAGACGGCCATCAGGGGCATTGACTTGTTCGCCTGCTTAATCTCAAGCCACATCTGGTTCTTGATAAACTTGGGGTGGTGCAGGGTGCGCTTATCAAATATGAGGTAGTAGGAGAGGGTGGCGAAGAGGAAGTATACGATGATGCCAAAGATCCTACGGAGCAAGTCAGCGCCGAGACACCAAGCATGTAGTTCAGGGGGGGCCATCCGGCACGACGCACCAGGTAATAAAGAAGAGCGTCGCAAGCTGGCGATGCAGATGATCGCGGGGAAGCGATGTCATGTACGCGGCCTGTGATGGCTGGACTTGGATGAACTTGGTCGCGGGCTTATATGTCCAAGACGAAAAGGTGTGCCCGGATGCATTGACTGCGGTGGCGTGAGGGAAATCATAAGGCGCATGGCGCGAGGGGAAGATATAGGCATAGGCGTAGTCGGCAATGAAGGTGTCTGTGAGTTCGAGTACGATGTCCATGGTGGAGCGGGAGCGTCGACAAGCTCGCAGCTTGTCGGCCAAGATGTCGGGGTCAGTCCTCTGAGGATTGAGGTTCGGCCGTGCTCCAATGAGGCTGTCGTGGGAACGGGCGCATTCAGGCAGCTGGATCTACCAAGGTACCACCAAGAGGATGTTAGGATGGGGAGCGAATGTTTGGGAGCGACAAAGTGCAGCGGACATGAAAAGGGGCAGGGACGGGTTACATACACGAGGAGGCAATTTGCGCTGTCGGTGGTGCAAGAGGGGGTCCGGGAAAAAAAAGAGACGGAAGGGGCGGAAAGACTGGCGACAGCGCACAGGGAGATTTATACATAAAATGATACCCCACGTCTCAATTGTGCTCGGATGGAGCAGTAGAGGCAGTGTAAGTAGGTCTGGTTATTGCGCCGCGCGTCTCGTGGCAGGCAGCCATCTCTCTGAATGCCAGAAGGGTTTCTCGCCGGGGAGACGCGGTTCCGAGCGTGTCGAAGTGGCATGACACGCTACAGCGACGGGCGGGCCACCTGAGTTGGTGGGCCTTTTGTTGGTGGGCGGCCGGAGAAGAAGGGGACCCGAAGTCGGCTGAGTTCTCTGATTTGCCCAGCTGTTGGCTTGCGCCTGCTGAGCTAAGCAGCCCGTGAGCCGACGTTAGCGGGTTAATAAGAGCGCCGAATGCCCCGTAAACCGTAACTGCTGTCAGGGCGTGCCAACAGTTCAAACCTCAAAGCGGGCTGCGGCTGCAAAAGGTGTGGTCACAGATCCTTGTTGCATGTTCCTCTGATCCACAAAATGACTGGTACTAGCGCGCCTGTCCAATGTATGTATGTATGTACTTCGTACATATGTACATGGCCAAAGGTTCCGAATCCTGTGCTGTATGGGGCCCTGCATGCGCTCCCTCCCACGACAGGAAGGACCCACTGTCCCATCATCCCCAGCGACGCCTTGCCATCTTCTTATCCGTTCCCTTCTTCGCCTTTTTCCCTCCCCTTTCCCACCAACTCCAACTCCCAACTCCTCCACAATTTCCAATCCCAGCCCAACCCAAATCGCTCACTCGCCACATACTCCATCCCCCCATTCCGCTCCTCCGTCGACGACTCGCATCACTCTATTGATCGCACCTGCTCCGCGCCCGCCGCCCGTAGCGGACTCCGTCGTCGCGGGTTGAGAGGCCGCAGGTCTCTCCTCAGGCCAAATCCATCAAGCGCCGCCGCACACGTTGCTCACCGCCGCCTGCATCCACGACTGCGGCAGAGTTTCACATAACCAGATTCCGCGCCCTTGGCCAGACCTCTTCAATTACCTGCGCGACGCCGCGACCGACAATGTCCATGTACTCGCATCACGGCATGGGGGCCGTGCCCCCCGGCAATTTGGCTCGTCTCAATGAGCTACTGGATCAGATTAGGGCCGAGTTCGAGACGAAGCTGCTGCGCCAAGCCGAGGGCTTTGAACTCCAGAGTACGTCGGCGGCTGTCCAGGCCTCGGCTCCATTCCTTTCGCGCCAACTCAGTCGCTGGCAACCAAGCACACGGGGCTGTTGCTAACAGGACTCCAGTCTCAGCGCAAGTCAACGAGATGCAACTCGTGAGAGAAAAGGTGTACGCGATGGAGCAAACACACATGACCTTGAAGCAAAAGTATGTCCCTTGCTCCCCACCGATGGTCTGTAGCTCTGACCAATCTCGTTACACCTCCGCCAGGTATGAGGAAGAAAATGGCATGCTCCGGCATCAGCTCGAAGCTGCCCGCAAGGGTGGCCCTCAGCCAGGCATGCCAGGCCCCCCTCAGCATCCAGGCCCATCTCAGCAGCCCCCGTCGATCGCCCCCGGCAATGGCCTCTTCAGCGGCATCATGGCCGGAGGCAACCAGGCCGGCCTCGCTCCGCCACAACAACATCCGCCGCCACAGGAGCAGGTTGGACCTCAGCACCAGATGCCCCAGGGCCCTCCGGGTCTTCCCGTCCCGCCGCCGCACCCCAACGCCCAGCAGCCTCCCTACCAGCAAGCTTACCCTCAGGGGCCCGTCCCGAACGGCATGGGGCCTCAGCCACCACAGAGCACGGCGTCTCCCGGCCCGGGCAGGCGAGGCGTGGGCCGGCCCCCGAACGCAGTCGGCCCGGCTACCCCGCAAATCAATACCCCGGTCCCCTACCCGGGAAACGTGCAGTCGCCCCAGGTCAGCCATCCGACGCCAGATCACGCCCGCATGGGCGGCCCTCGAGCGCCGCCAGTCGGCAACTCGCTAGGCGACCTTGAGGTTGACACGGTGGCGCCACACAACAAGAAGACGGGAAGCGACTGGTACGCCATTTTTAACCCCCTCGTCCAGCGCGTCCTAGACGTCGACCTGGTCCATTCCCTCACCCACGAGAGCGTCGTGTGCTGCGTGAGATTCAGCCATGACGGTAAGTACGTCGCCACTGGCTGTAACAGATCAGCGCAGATTTTCGACGTCCAGACTGGCGAAAAGGTCTGCGTTCTGGAGGACCATAACGCTCAAGACATGACTGCCGACCTCTACATAAGGAGCGTCTGCTTCAGCCCTGATGGTCGCTATCTTGCTACCGGCGCAGAGGACAAGTTGATTCGGGTTAGTTGCGTTGCCACGAGCGCTCGCTTTGCAGCTCCTGCGTTTCCGTATCCGTGATTGCTGATTGGTGCGCAGGTGTGGGACATTCAATCAAGAACCATCCGCAACCATTTCGCGGGTCACGAGCAGGATATTTACTCGCTGGACTTCGCTCGTGACGGCCGCACCATCGCCTCTGGCAGCGGTGATCGTACCGTGCGACTCTGGGATATCGAACAGGGCACCAACACGCTCACTCTCACCATTGAGGACGGCGTCACGACAGTCGCAATGTCACCCGACACACAGTACGTGGCGGCCGGCTCCCTCGACAAGAGCGTCCGCGTGTGGGACATTCATACGGGCTTCCTCGTCGAGCGCTTGGAAGGCCCCGATGGCCACAAGGACTCGGTCTACTCAGTGGCCTTTTCTCCCAACGGCAAGGACCTTGTCAGCGGCAGTCTCGACCGAACGATCAAGATGTGGGAGCTGAGCACTCCGCGCGGCGGCGGCAATGCTGGGCCCAAAGGAGGCAAGTGCGTCAAGACGTTTGAAGGTCACAGGGACTTTGTGCTCTCGGTCGCCCTGACCCCCGATGCCAACTGGGTCCTGTCGGGATCTAAAGATCGCGGGGTTCAGTTCTGGGATCCTCGAACTGGAACCACTCAGCTGATGCTTCAGGGACATAAAAACTCGGTCATCTCGGTGGCGCCGAGTCCGCAGGGCGGATACTTCGCGACGGGGTCAGGTGACCAGAAGGCTCGTATCTGGTCCTATCGTCCGTTCTAGATGGGAATCTACTACCGGCAAGCGGCAATCCTCAGAGGAGGATACGGCCGTGTCTTTGGAAGAATATGATTTCGCTACAGTAGTACGAAGTACGTGCCTGGCAATGCAAACATTGGGCGCACCGACAGGGAGGAGGAAAAGCCAATACGTGTACGGGAGACCAGCAATCGGGAAAAAAAGCGTGACTTACAGCCATGGGCTATTTTCTAAGAGAAGCTAAGTACCGCGATTTTCTTTTACCCGTTGGGAACTAAGTGTCTTCGTCACTTGACGAGTAGATGCCCGTTCCCCCAACAACATCGTGCACTAAAGAGGCATGTTTGTCAAGAAGGTATACTCCGTATTGCGCCTAAAGATAGGCAAGCTAGTAGTACTGTACGGAGGGATTATGCGTCGGCTTCTTGCAGACTTCAATTTCTCTGGCATTGTTATCTGGATCATGTATTGAGCGGTATGAATGCAACATGGCGATTGACGTGCAAAGACATTGGCCATGGCAAGTCCCCAAGGCGCTCAGTCCAGTGAGTTGAAGAGACTGGACAGTGCATCTCGATCCCTGTTCTTGCCTCTCTTTTCGGCCTTGCTTCTGCTGCTCCTGGCTTGCTCCTTGACAGACTTTGGGGCGTCCTGCAAAGGTCGCGAGACAGGTTGGAGAAGCTCTCCTCGAGAGACAACGACGCCGTGATCCGCGCCTGAGGGTTCTGCAGCCGACGGGGACTGAAGCGGCTTCGTTGGCTTCGTAGGAGCAATCAGCGGGAGGACCGGTGACGTTTCGGGGGGTAAAATAGGAGCCAGGACTGCATGTGTGCGAGCCAAGATGGCGAGAAGCAAAAGGCCCAAGGGCGCGTGCTGGTTATCGGCAGCCAGTTGGCTAAAGGCACTGAAGAGGGGGGGGGGGGGGACGGCTGTCAGCTAGATAAGGCTGCAGAAGGCCAGGGCGGTTACTCACACGTAGGCGCTCGGAACGACGTGGCTCTTTAGCCAGCGAGCGCGGGCGGCGACGCTATGGCGGCCAAGGGCAGCAGCCGAGGCCGGAGGAGTGGCCTCTGCGTGTAGGAGGAGGCAGTCGGCGAGGCGGCGCAGGGCGCGGCGCAGCAGACCAAACGAGGCCCACCAGTGGGATGCGCGGTGTTGGTTGCGGTGGCGGTGGTTGAAGGCGTGGAGGATGGGGAGGAGGACGGCGAGAGAGTCGGCGGCGGCTCGAGAGGACGTAGGCGGGCCGGATGGGCGAAGAGGGTCTTGCTGCTTCATGTTGTCGGCATGTTCGAGGGTGACGAGTGGGCGAACGGGGGTTTAGGGTTGGCGCATGACGGCGGTCCAAGGCTTGCCTGGTGGTGCGGCTTTTGAGTCGCTGTTTGGCTGCGGACGTTTCGTCAGACAGGAAGCCGACGTCGCTACAACGGACGATTAGCGGGGCTCTGCAACAAGCAAGCAGCAAGGTTAAAATATCAGAAGTGGAGACACCTCCGGGTGGTTAGAGCCGCTTCCCCTCCTCCCCACCTCGTCCCCCACGTCGTCCGTCGATCCGCCCTGCGTCTGGACAAATTTCGGCCGCTACTGTTCATGCTGTAACTACTTCGTACTTCGTATGCGCTAATGGCTGATGCCCGCCAGCATCCACAGTCCTCGATAACGTCGCTTTCTTTTCTACCATCGGCGCCGTCTGCTCGGCAAGCATCGGTGCACAATGACGCCGCCGCGCGACGAGCACGACAGACCATCTTCGCCGCCCGCCAGCCAGACGTCGAGCGCATTGGCCGAAGAGCAGGCGCTTCTCGATGACGAAGAAGACCAAGTCTCGGATGCTTCCATGGCTCGTCGCTCACGGAGACGGTAAGCGCATACACCCGAGAAGTCTTCCAGGCTGGCAGTGCCCTCCTTCACTATACTCCCCGCCAGCTCCTTCACTATACTCTCCGACAGCTCCTTCACTGTACTCCCCGACAGCTGACAACCCCCGCTCCCTCCAGGTCTTCTGTGAGCAACCGTCTCGCCGCGGTGGCCGACATTGGCGGCGTCAACAGCTTCCGCTCCTTTGCTCGCAGCTGGCACCGCGCCGCCAGCTTTGCCGAGGTCATCCCCCGCCGCCCGAGCTTGGTCTTTACCCCCGATCAGCGCCCTTTCGACGACCTTGGCGGCGACGGTGCCCAGTACTTTCCCTTCTTTTCGCCTAGTCCGGCCCCGGCACCGCACACGAGCCTGCTCGGCCAGCACCTCGAGCGGTCTCCCTGGCCTGCAAGCCAGACACCTGGTGAACCGAGTACAGGCGTCGACCCCCGAGTCGCCGTCGCAGCAAGGGATGGCTTGAGAGAAGACGGCGGCGCCAATGTGATGCTGGGTGCAGACATGGCCGCCGGTGCTTTGCCCCCTGCTTCACCCTCTGGTCGCTCCCCCATATTCGCCGCCCCTCCGCATCTCGCGACCCCGTCCGTGATTGGGAGCTACGGATCCTTCAGGAGTCAACGGTACGGATCCTTCAGAAGTCAACGCTACGGCACGATACCATCACGGCCTTCCTCCACCCACGTGAGCGGCTGGAAGGCTCATGGTGATGACGACGACGACCATGTTGCGGCAAGAGCCGCCCTGGACGACGAGGACGCCGCTCTGGGCGAGGACCAGCCCATTCTCGTCAAAGAGGTCAAGCAGGGCGACAAGATTGTTCTGACGGTCGAGGGCCAGAGCACCCTGCCGCAGTCAATCTTCAACTCCATCAACGCCCTCATTGGAATCGGCCTGCTGAGCTTACCCCTGGCCCTCAAGATAAGCGGCTGGCTCATAGGCCTGCCGCTCCTGACCCTCATGGCCCTTGTTGCGACCCACACGGGCAAGCTCCTGGGCAAGTGCATGGAAATGGACCCGAGCCTCATCACCTACTCGGACCTGGCGTACGTTTCCTTTGGCGCAAGAGCCCGCATCGTCGTCTCCGTCTTGTTCACCCTCGAGCTCATCGGCGCCTGTGTCGCCCTCATGATTCTCTTTGCCGACTCGCTCGACCTGCTCCTGCCCGGTTTCGCGAGTGTCAACGTGTGGAAGTGCGTCTGCGCCGTCCTCGTATTCGTTCTGAATACGCTGCCTCTTCGCTTGCTGAGCTACACGAGCGTCGTCGGCATCTTTTCCACATTTGCCAGTGAGTTTGGACTCGGGCCCCTGCCCCGGCTCCTCGTCCCTGTTGCTGAGACGTTCGTTTAGTCGTATGCATCGTCGTCGCCGACGGCCTCGTCAAGCACCACACGCCGGGTTCCTTGTGGGAGCCTGCCGCCACGCACCTCCTGCCCTCCGACTGGCTGTCCCTGCCGCTTGCGTACGGCCTGTTGGCGAGTCCCTGGGGGGCCCACTGCGTGTTTCCATCGGTAAGGGCCGGTTCCTCGCTCTTGCCTGTCGTGTGTCGTGGCCGGACGCTGACCCTTGTTGCTCTAGATCTACAGAGATATGCGCCATCCCAAAAAGTGGAAGACGGGCGTGAATGTGTCCTTTTCCTTTTCCGTATGTCCCCTCGTCCTCTCCCGGCATGTCTCAAGGCCGCTAACAGTCGCGCCCGACCAGTACGCACTCGACACTTGCCTAGCCATTGTCGGCATCCTCATGTTTGGCGACGGCGTCAAGGAAATGGTCACGTCGAGCATCCTCGACACCCCGGGCTTCCCCGAGGCCCCGACCATCATCATGTGCGTCTTCATCGCCATCATCCCGCTGACCAAGATACCCCTCAACTCGCGCCCCCTCGTCATCACGGCCGACGTCGTCTGCGGCCTCCACCATGACCACAACCACCAACCCGCTCACGACGAGCCCGCGGCCGCTGCAGGTCGCCGATCGGTCCTCGCCACCGGCCTCCTGAGGGCCTTGATCCGCGTGCTCGTCGTCTCGACCCTGCTGCTCATATCCATCCTCTTCCCCGCCTTTGATTCCGTCTGCGCCTTTCTCGGCGCCGCTCTGTGCTCCATCATCTCCATCATCCTCCCCATCTCCTTTTACCTCAAGCTGCACTGGAGGGACATTTCCCTGGGCGAGCGCGTCGTCTCCTGGCTCCTGCTGGGGCTGTTTTCCACACTGGGCTTGGTGGGCACCATCTGGTCACTTTTGCCAAAGCATCTCCTCGGTCCCCATTAGCAGGCGCTCATGTCGTCGCGTCGGGTTCTGCATCTCTGGCGGGCGTTTTGGGGCGATTGCTGCGTCGACCCCGAGCCCCAGGGCACGCGCCCCATGGAGCTGCTCGTTGCCGCGTGGCCTCTAGGTAGGGGGAAATATAAACATGTGGTTGAGCAAATGGTATAGATGTATATACGCATAGATTTTGGGAGCTGCGGTGGGTGAGTAGACAGACTCCCTGTGAGCAGACGTCAATTGCTCAACATGACTTGGAGACGCCTCCGAGCGGTCCACCACAACTCACACCGCGACACCCTTCCGGCGATTTGGGCACTTTTTAAGAATCACTCGGTAATGGGAGCCTGAAGGCTTCTGCACTTGAGTGGGTAATTTCTGGTATTTTCGAACTATTTCTGAGAGTAGAGTATCCGATACACAGAAAGCGAGTTGAGGCTCAGTCCATCTTCCCAGATCTGTGCTGCAGCGTTGCCGCATGCGTCACCTGACCAGAATACCATTGACCCTGCCTGACCTTCGCATCGGATGAAGTTCAGGTAGCAGATGGCAGTACTGGTTAGGCACGAAGCTTCCAGATATACCAGGTTCAATCGACGCCCTCAACCACGATTGGAGGGCACCCAGGGTTTTGCTCCCTAGCACCCTCCAACCCACACAACCCCGCCCAGATCGGTGCGCCTGTCTCGACGCCAGTTCCAATCTCTCCCCTTGTTCCAGTGACATTCCTTGGGTCCGTCCTTGGGCCAGAATTTGATCGCGTTGTTTTGGTTGTTTTGATAATGATTGTGGAAAGAATGGTCCCATACGCCCGCTTCATAAGATTTGTGCCCAAGACCGACATGTCGGCCAGGCTTTGAGATCGGCGACTTCTCCGCGGCGCTCTGCCCCCTCCGGCGCTCGCCGAGTGCGACCCACTTGTCGTAATTGAATCGCTTGGTTGGCGGAGAATAGCGCGGAGTAGAACTCGGGGATTCTTCCGCCGCCAAAACTTCCTGAAAGAAGAAACCGTCCGCAACCAAGTCATCATCCACGTCCCCCTTGATGTTGTGAGAAGACAACTCAAGCTCGCCACCTCTGGGCTTCACCGGGACCTCGTCGCTGTCATGGCTCCAGGTTCGCGAGTTCAGAACTTGGAAGGAGCTCTTCTGTTGCTCACGCGCTTCTTCCTCGTCTTCGTCCCACATGTCGCTCCAGCTCTTAGACACAGAGTCCTTGCGTTGACCGAAGACCGCCGACATAGAAACGGTGAGTGGTTTCGACATGGCGATTGGCATGGATTCAGTGGTTGGCGACACTCTGGCTTTGCGGGCGGAGTGATGGGCTGCAAAAGACTGCATCGATGCACCGAGGTGTGAGCCAAGCATGGAAGACATAGACGGGGTTTGGATGCTGGCCGAGCACCAGTCCGCAGTCTCACCCGACTTCGAGAACAGGTCTTCGGAGTAGCTCTCGTCGGGGATCACGCTCAGCTGGCGACTGTAACGTTGAGGGCTTGCGTGCAAGGCTTTGGCCCATGGGAACGCGCCGGCGTCGACACAAGGGGTCTGCAGGGAAGGGGTGCGTAGGGGCTCCCGGTTGGCAGATGCAATGATGGCCTTTTCGGCGCCACAGAAGTCATCAAGGGACTCATCCTCCATGGTGAAGCTCACGACACCGAGAAGCGCCTCCCGTGCACCGACCAGTGATCGCTTCCTAGGATCCAAACTCATGCATTGGACAATCACCTCGTAAGTATCCTGCGACATGGCGGGGAACACGTCGAAGAGGCTTTGCTTGTCACGGGAGTAGTCCAGGAACAGAGGATCCGCCTCGGTCGGTGTCGTGAAAGGGTTCCTGGAGAAGAGAATGTTGAGGAGGCAGATTCCAATAGCCCACACGTCGGCCGCGGCGGGCGAGTATCCAGCGCCAGCCGAGTCAAACTGTTCTGGAGCCATGTAACGATCACTTCCGACAGTTGTCTCAAACGACCACTTGTCAGTGGTTGCGAGTCCGAAATCGCCGAGCTTCATTGCTCCATCCCGAGTCAAGAAAATGTTTTCGGGCTTGATGTCGCGATGGTAAACACCTTTGGAGTGGGCGTGCGCAACGGCATCGACAAGCTGGAGCATGAATTGGCGGACATGTTCAGTTTGTAGAGGGCCGTGGCCGTTGCGAATCGCCTCATACAAATCACCCTGAGAACAAAACTCCATGACAAGATAAACGTGAGCATCCGTCTCAAAAGAATGGAGGAGATTGACGATGTTGGCATGTGACCCCAAGCTGCGGTGCAACGATAGCTCTTCAGATTTGTCGTCGACGGCAAGATCAAGTCCCGCTTCGAAGGGAACCGACTGCTTCGTGATACACTTGATGGCGACCTTTCGGTCCATGAGAATATCATAGGCCAAAAAGACCATGCCGAAAGAGCCATGGTTGAGAGGCGAGATGGTCTGAAAACGGCCATCAAGGACGACGTCCCGAACAAACTGGTCTCGAAAGCATTCCATTGTGCAACTGTGAAAAGAAAGGAGAACCGAAGACGAGCAGCGAATGGTAATTGTACAACTTGGGTGTCGTCAGTATGTCCCTAGACCAATGAACAGCGTAGTAGAACCTCTAGTGTCGTGAGGTGATGGAGGATGTGACAAGTGTATGGTTGGTAAAAGTCGTTTGAGCGAAACACAAGCCGCAGTAGTCAAGTGTTGGAACAGTCGTCGACATGTACAGTAGGTCCGAAGGGTTGGCGCAATGGCGAATCCACGGGTGGCAGAGGATGCTGTGGCAGCGGCGGAATCAACAGGTCATTTGGTTATGTCGGAACAGGTGAACAAAAGAAAGGTTTATATCGAGTCGCGATAAAATTGGAACGCCGAGAGCCAGGCGGCTCAGAAGAGAAGGAAGCCAATGGCGAAATCGTTATGATGACATGAGATCGTTTAATGTGCAGTTTGGAAAGAGTGAATCCGACGACAGAAGCTCGGCAGAGAATCGCGGCGGGCGACGGAGCCGCTGAGGCGTGCGTGCGGGCGAGGGCGAATGAATCGTAGGGTCGATGACGGGCGAGGTAGCGGCTTGTTGCAACTGTCCAGCCGCGAACTGACAGCGCAGAGCGTAGCTCGCTCCAAGCCGAAGCTTGGGTCGATTGATGAGGTAGGTATCCGGGGACGGATCGACGGACGAGCGAGGCTGGCGGGTACAAGCTGATCCCCGACTGCGCGACGCGAGGTAATCTGTGTGGCGGTCGTTGCGAGTCGAGGGGAAGTCGGCGAGGGGAAGTCGGCGAGGGGAAGTCGGCGAGGAGAGTCGGACGAGACGGAGGGCTCCTCAGCGGTCGAGACGTCGATTGATCCAGTAGCGCCGGCACAGAGGATGATGAAGTCGAGGTGACGCCAATTCAAGCCTCGCGATTGAGTGTCTCCGGCGGTGGGAGACGGTGGTCGTGTGAGGGCCTCAGGGGTGTTCCAACTGTGGCCAAGCCGACTGCGAGAAGTTGAGGATCGAGATCTTGCACGGTACGGGTCGATTGGGCGGGAGTCGAGCCAAGGGTGACTCGAGCCGAGGGTGACGATGGTATTGGAGATGTCGTGGGGACAGGCAACGGACAGAGAAGCGAAGCTCGAGGAGAAACAAGACCGGGGAGAGATGAAAGGCGCCGAGGGAAAGAGGGAGGAAGGCCGACAGGATGAGGAAAGGGCAAAGGGTAAGAAACCGGGTGGATGCTATGTAATAAAGTGTGAGGGATAGAGAAAGGGAATGGCGGTGGGTGATGAGAAGCGGATGGGATGGAACATGGTGGAAGCAGGAAAGGGGGGGGGGGGGTGGGAGGTGCTGGGCGTATGTGTCACTGCTGATGTGGGCAGATCCATGGCATGCCCAATGTCGGGGAGGCAATGCTGCTGCGAGGTATCCCGTATACAGTGTCATGTGTCCTTGCTGATGAGTGGGCAGATCCATGGTGTGCCTAACATCAGGGAGAGGCAATGCCGTGAGGCCGTCCGTAGACTACCTACAGTGTCGGATGCACGTTGGCTATGGTGGGTCGAGTTAGGCGCGCTCAAAACAGCGCAGCCCGGCGCGCAGTGTACGTGCTCGGCCGTCAGGCCCCATCTTCGCACTGGGTGACTCGTCATCGCTGCGGAAGCGCGCCGGTGCGGCCAGTCCAGAGGGAACGAGAACGTTCTCGCTGGTTGGGTGGGTGAGACTATGGCGGTACTCGAGCCTTCCTAGCTCTCCTGCTGGAACCCTTGTATCGCTCTAACGCTTCCGCTCTTGGCGCACCGTGCGCACATTACGGATACTACTACGTCCTCGAAGATGCAGTTGACGGGCAGGATGAACCAGATAGTGCCACGTGTGTCCTCTGCTCCGCATGCGCACTGTGCGCGTGCTAGCCGGATATGGGACTACTAGCTGAACGCGAGTAGCAGAGCGTGTCGTGTGCAGGAAAGGCATGGTGGCGTCTCCACTAGCGACCAGAGGACGAGCGGGCCAGCGTGATCACACCGTGCATTGATTCTCACAGGGCTAACAAGTTCTCGTTGCGACTGGGCCGACCGACGAGCACGTACGAAGTATGTACGAACAGTATGTGTGTATACGAGTTATACAGATGCTCCTGGCATTGGCCACGGTTGGCCGGCAAGTGCCCCTACTGGTAGTGTCTGACTTGTGCGTGCGTGCGTGCTCGTCCCTTGTAGATTGGTACCTACCTACCTACCTCTGGTAAAGCACCTCGGACTCCTGGCCTGGCCCACACCGCCCGGTATTTGAACAAAGGGACACTGCGTCCCGCAGCAGTGCAGGTCTTTCAGACACAAATGACGAGATGGGAGTCGGGCCAGATGCAAAGGACTTGATGGGCACCAGAAGAGTACCTAGACACAACAGATCTACAGCCGCTGAGCTCCATCCATCTAGAGGCCAGGAAAAGAAAGCATCACCCCGCATCTGAACGTGCACTGTACGGAGCACTCGTCCCCGGGAGGCCCCTATCTAAACTTCCATTGCGGGTACGTAACTACCTGCCATGCGGGTAGCATGTACGCAGGGTCCAGGACTTTGTTGTTGATCGACGAGTGTCTTGAGCCTCGGGCGTACTGCAGACACCAAAGACACACTCTACGTGCGGGGAGGCCTCTAGAGTTCAAGTAGTAGGGAAGACATTCCGCGACAGAATAGCCCCGGCTAGTGGGCAGATGGGTGCAGCCGTGTTCGTTCACGACTGTCTCATCTTTTTTTGGGCGGGGGCTGTCTAGTTGAGCCATCGGACTTGATGGAACGCACGCTCTCCCAGATGGATTGCTGAGTGCATGTTTTGTTCACAAGGAGGTCGCCCACGGATACCTGCCAGCAGAATGACTGACCGCCGAGCCCTTCCGAGTGCTAGGTACCACCTACACCCGGCGGTACTACGTACAACCTATTTACGAATAGTTACGCTGCCTGTCTGTATGTATGTATGGACCGTGGTGTGCCTGCATGTTCCTGCTTAGGCGAGAGAGAGAGGCTGGGCTTTCGCTGCCTCAAACATGAGGACTACATGCATACAGTACTCTGTACGAATAGGGTTCCAAAGGTTACATACTACCTATAACCTACAGTATACTAGCATGGACGGGCACATTCATACGGTACAGTAAACCTGGTCTATAACGATCACGTGGAGTTGCGATATTCGGGCTATACCGATAAGATTGCGTGCACCGGCCGATAATTAGTAGGAAATTTCGTTATCCTCGATAACAATAATATCGTTCTATATCCGCTAATAAACCTTATTTTCCTACTAAAATATCGGTATAGGTACGTACCTAGTACGTATCTCGTCGGAATTTTCTACCGCTACCCTATACGCCTTTCCCGTCTTTCTCTTCCTTATATTATAACATCCATTCGTATAATAATTATTAGAACGCGCGATAAGGGAAAACAATATAAAGACATACTCTCTTATAGCTATAGACATATTTATATACCACTCTCTATAGATACGCCGTCGTGAGAAGCGTATCGGCAGTCTTAGTAAAGACAGCGAATGTCCTACGACGCGATATACGTAGGACGCGTTATTGTTTTTTACGTAGGGAATAATGCGATATACCTACTCATACTAAATTGTGTATAAAGGTATATCCCGCGACGTTATGATAAACTAACTATACCGATTAAAAAGGTGTGACGGCGAGTATCGTTATAGACTAGGTTTACTGTACTCCGTATATAGGTAGTTATTTCAGTGTTGCAGATCAAAGAACACCCGGCCGTCAGGGACTCCGTGTTTTTAAGCAACTCAACGGGCGGCCTAGAACAGGAGGGTTTTATGGATTATTCAAAATAGAAACAGCAAGTTTCAAGCATGCGTACAGCCAATCAGCGCATCGTTGCCCAGCCGCACGTGCATACCTGGCGCGCGTGTGCGTGTTGGATATTCAAATCGTGATGGTCACCGATGTCATGATACATACCCCGTGCTCAATCTCGGAAGGGGTTCTCACTCTACCTACGAATAGCATTGCAGAATACCAAAGGCACGCCGTTGCCGAGTGAGCAGGCGCAAATGCCGGCCTTGTTCCCATACCAAACATGGTGCCGCGGTTTATTACTGCCGGTCCGCAGCAACGATCCGGACGTTGCCTGGTCGGCCGCCGTTGACATTCCCGCGAGCCATCGCCCATTGTGCTAGGCTTCCGCCATCTGTCATCATGCCATGCGAATTGAACGGTTTCTCCATGCCGGCCCACACACACACACACACACAATTTATTAGTACGTAGCAGGTTGCATTGGTGCTGCATAACTGGCCATCCGAGGGGCGGCAAGGGGGAGAAGCCACTGGTGAAGAAGAGGGGGATGCCTGCGGAAAACGTCCATGTGCGATGCAGGCAAGTCAGGCGCATTAAACACCACAAAGTTGTCCAAACTTTACTTTTGTCCATGCATGCTAGTAGTAATCATTCTTTCCACTCCCGGCGGGTCTCCTCACCGCTTTATGTTGTATGTAGTATGCACGAAGTACATACATACATACGGGTGCCAAAACCAGCGCAGCCAACTTAATTGATTGTCTGCAGCCTTTGTATTCGTACTTCGTACATACATACATACATAGCCCACCGCCCCTTGATCCGCACAACACGACCGCCAATAAGCAACACTCGGAGCCATGGCGGTGGACAGCCTCGCCTGCTTTGACGTGCTGGTGCTGGACATCGGTGCGTGCAGAACCCCCATCGCATCACCCCCCGCGTCTCTGACTGATGTGCGATGCCTGCAGAGGGAACCGTCTGTCCCATCTCATTCGTCCACGATGTCCTGGTCAGTCGACTTTTTTTCTTTGTTCCTGCCGGCCAGGCCTCTCCTATTCGCCCCCCTTCATGCTAGTAGACACCAGCCCCGTCGACTGGCGCGCGGCACCGAGGCATACAATCCACCCCAACGAGTCTCGACCCCGGCACACAGGGCTAGCCCGTGCTGACGCCATGTCCCTGAGTCTCAGTTCCCGTACGCGCTCGACGCCCTCACCCGCCATCTTGAAGGCTTCTGGAACAGCTCCGACTTCGCCCCGTACCGCACTGCCTTCCCCGAGCCGTACCGCGACGACCGCGGTGCCTTTACAGCTCACGTTCGCCATCTAATGGCCCAGGACGTCAAGGCCCCGTATCTCAAGTCGCTTCAAGGCTATTTGTGGCATCGGGGCTACGAGTCGGGCGACCTCGAGGCCCCCGTCTTCCCTGACGTGGGCCCCTTCGTCACGACTGCTCATGCCTCTGGGAAGAAAATCATCATATATTCATCTGGCTCGGTCCCAGCGCAGAAGCTCTTCTTCTCTCATACGACTGCTCAGCCATCGGATCTGACGCCCTTCATCTCGGCCTGGTTCGACACGGTCAATGCAGGCCCCAAAACCGAGGCCGCTAGTTACTCCACCATCCTGTCCAGCAATCCGGACATTGCTCCGGCTCGGTGGCTGTTCTTGAGCGATAACCTCGAGGAAGTCGGCGCTGCCCTTGCTTCCGGGATGCGAAGCCTGCCCGTCACACGTCCTGGGAACGCCCCGATGTCGCCCGACGAGCCCTTGTCCCAGCTTGCCATTCGCGATTTCGCCCCCGAGTCCGCCGAGAGCATCAAGGCCTGTCTCGCAACTCTGGCCGGCATGCTTAAGCCAATCCAGCCATGAACCGTGCACTGCCAGCTGGCCGTTATCCGTGGCACTTGTGCAGACAGGTCCCATGTCGCGTAAATAGCTTTTATTGGCGAGACTTGTCCAAGGTAATGCGTGCCTTGACACCACGGGGCTTCACCGCTCGGCGGTCTGTCTAGGGCTGTCCGCGATGGGCATGGATGCGTATCCGCCTTGGATGCGTATCCTGTCGCATCGGAGCGTGCCCACAAGGAGGTGTCAGATGTAGCTCTATACTAGTGCAGGTCACGTGTCCGCTTGCGCACCTATTTAAGGTGCCTTGCAAGACAGCTAGCCTGCGACCACACATCGCAACATTAGGCCTTTTTTCTCTCATCAATTAGTGCCCCTTTTCGTGACCTTAAGTGCACCTATTGACCACTCCTCGCGCCCACGGGTGCGGGCCCTCACAGGTGGATGCAACATATCCGTATCCGCCTTGGATGCTTTTGTGTCAGCCATCTGAGGACGGGGGTCTTCTGTCACTTGAAAAGTCAGTCTGCTTGGCAGCAGAGTGGTCAAGTGTAATGACAAAGTTGTTTCTGGTTCGACCAGGGTTGACTTGATGCTTGGCGAATTTGATGCCGGCCGTTTTCATTAGGCGAGCTCTCTTCCACAAACCATACGACAGCTTCTGCGATGTCCTAGCCTTGACCAACTCATAGCCGAGCGTCTCCATGAGATCCTTAAGCCTCGCCTCTGTCAAGTATCGCGAGTTGGTGACACAGCTGCGAGGCAAGACGAGGAAAAGCGACGGAAGCGGGGCACCAGCTGAGCCGCCCGGTGAACCGCTAGCATTGGTCCGTAGGAAGGAGAGGGTTCGAGCGAGCATCTGACCACGCGCAGCGGCGTCGGGCACAAAGTTCAATACCAGGCTCAGTGATACAATGTCAAACCTGTCCGCATCTGTATCCGGCAGCGGGCGTTCCATAAAGTCTTGCTGGATAATGCCGGGTCCCTGGCTGCCGAGGTCGATGTGCACCATGTCGAATAGGCCACTTGCCGAGCAGGCATTGCGGACGCTCAGAGACCCGACCTCGAGCATCCTGAACTGCCGGCCCGAGGCCCTCATCTCTCGGACCGGCAGCCATTCGAGCAGAACCTTTGACGTGTCGCCTCCTCGCTCGAGGCTCTGCCCTAGAAGACTTGCTTGCTGATAGTGATCCAGTCCTCCAAGGGCGGCTAGCTCGGCAGATATGCTCTCCTCAGTCTTCTTGTCGCCCTTTTCTGCCGCCTGATGTTTTTTCTTCTCCAAGTGGTGGTGGTTGTTGATGAGGGCGCGGCTCGCTTTGCGTGACATGGACCGCGCAGCCCTCGCCGTCGGAGGGCGACCGGTCCGAAGGCTTTTGAGCGGCAGCTTCTTGGTCCCCATGATTACTTCTGGTATTTTCCTTCCAAGGCCTCCGCCGCGGAGGGATATTCATCAGACCCGTGGATAGCCAAGGGAACCAGCGACGTCTTCAAACTCTTTTCCCACAGCGAACACGGGTTGGCACAGCGAACGCGGGTTGGCACAGCGAACACGGGCTGGCGGTGGAGAATGAAGTCGTCGACGAGCTCGTTGCCCGGTGCAGTGCCCAATGGCTGGGTGGGTGATTAGACGAGATGAGGCCAGCCTGCCGAGCTGCAAATCCGCTTGAAAGTGGTGCCGTGCCAGAATTTCGTGGCACTGAGGAGACAATCTACGACGACACGCACACTCGGTCATGTATCGAGAATGCAATTGGACTCTCTCTACGAAGTACGAAGTAGTTAGAGGTTGTCCCACAGCTGATTTGTAGTCACGTGAGCCCATGCATTAAAGAAGACTGGGACAAAGTACATTGTACATAGGTACATATGTACCGGTGGTGTGGGGCTTGGTTCGGCAGCCCTAAGTGGAGATTTCGCCCACAGCGTCTGAAACCCGCGCCCCCATCAGCGTTCGATCTTTTGCTCCCATTCCGCCATCGACAACCGCCATCACCCACCGACATCGACGCAATGGCCGCAGGCAAGGAGACTACGAAAGGCAAGAAAGGTACGACAAGAAAGCGCGATGGGAAACTAGTCGCGTCGTCGCGAGCATCACCAGCAACCATCGAGGCTTTGCCTCCCCCGGGGCCGTCCGCATCATGCAGCAGCAGATTTTGCGAGTTCTGAAAAAGGGCGATTGCTGATGCCTACCTTGTCATAGCCGCGCCCAAGGGCACCAAGCAGGCCAATGCTGCTGCCAAGGCTGTCCTCAAAGGCGCAAGTCCCCTCCTCCCTCCCTCTCCCGCTGGAGAAAACCCCGCTGACCATGGTTTTCGTCTTTCCAGTCGCACTCGCACAAGCAACGCAAGATCCGGACGAGCACCTCCTTTCATCGACCCAAGACGCTTGTCCTGTCGCGCTCTCCCAAATACCCCCGGAAGTCGATCCCTCACCTGCCTCGTCTCGATGAGCACAAGATCGTCATCCACCCTCTCAACACTGAGAGCGCGATGAAGAAGATGGAGGAGAACAACACCCTCGTCTTCATTGTCGATATCAAGGCCAACAAGGCCCAGATCAAGCAGGCCCTGAAGAAGCTGTACGACATTGACACTGTCAAGATCAACACCCTCATCCGGTATGTCACCGCTGGTTTGCTTGGTTTTACCTAGTTGCGCGATGGGCTGACATGATGTGAAGCCCCGATGGATCCAAGAAGGCCTACGCCCGCCTGACTCCTGACGTCGACGCTCTCGACATTGCCGCCAACAAGCTGTCATTGGTGTAAACTAGCGCCGCGACGTACAATTTTTTTTTCCACGAGGGGAGCGGCTGGTCCAGTCTTGCATGACAAGGGCATCGGGCACTGGGAGATGGGAACGGAAAGGCGCACATACGCATGTCAATTTCAACGCAAATCCACGATTGGATCAAGGCCCTCCTGACATGGACTGCACAGCCACACGGCATATGACCATTGTGACTTGGTGATTGTAAATGGCTCTAAATACATATGATATTGCCACTACTCCATCTCAACGATTGTGGCCCAGCCAACGAAACCCAAATGCTCGTGGATGAACACGGTTCAACGCATCGGTATTGTGACGGAAGCTATGCGCTCCGTGCAGTGCCGCCTCTTTGGTAGCTTGGTATGGCGACCCGGTGCACCGTCCAAAGACACTCCGTCTAAGTCGAACGCATCATGTTGAGGTGCTTCATTGTCAGAAAGTTCATGTCGAGAAACCGATCGACACAGTTGGCGAGACAAGCTTCCTCGGCGCGGTCAAGCTTGGCGTTCTTGACATTGCCCGTGACGCACTTTTTCCAGCAGATTTGCGTCAGACTGTGCGTCTCTGCAGTGGCAAAACACGTCAGCCAAGGGTCGAGTCCGCGCAGCGAAATCCCACACCGCCATCGACTATGGCAGCAGCCGTCACTCACGAGACTGAATCTGCGAGCGCTGCTGCTCGTTGGCGAGGAACTGGCGCAGCTCCGCCTTGTCCTGGTCGTTGAGCTTCTCCAGGTCGAGGTTCTCGACGCCGGCCTGCGCCGAGTTCATGCTGGGCAGGAGAAGCTGCGAGTCGGGGCAGGAGAAGCTGCGAGTCGGGGCAGGAGAAGCTGCGAGTCGGGCAAGCTCAATTGGCGGTCGTCTTCTTTCTCTTGTTCGCTCGCCTTGGGAGACGGAGCGCCAATTTGGACCGACGGAAAACAGTGGCCTTGGCAGGGATAGGTAAGGTACTTGGTAGATTTTCTCTGTCGGACAAAAAAGGGCCGCCCAGTCGCCTCCTCTGCTCCGAGACCCACTCTTGGCGCGGCTAGTGAGCGGCCCGATGAGCTCCCAACCAAGCCTCTTCAAGGGCAATCCAGGGGCAATCTATCGACTGCCTCTGACTCTTCCTCTGTGCACAAGTTGTGAGCTTTATGTCGTTCAGGGTAGCCAATACAGCATCTACAGCTCGCACAGTACGCCAGTCAGATGTACCGCTTCCGTCTTGCCCAGCACAAGATCAACGCGCAAATGAGAATCATGCACGCAATGATGACGAAAAAGGGCTCCAGACGCCCCGACGCCTGAAATGGCACCGGGACATTCATGCCGAAGACGCCGCTCACCAGGTTCAGCGGCACCAAGACCGAGGCAAGAAACGTTATCTTGCTCAAGACGCGGTTGGTGTCTGTGCCCTGAGAGATGCTGTTGATAGACAAGGTCGCCAGGTAGTTGCTGTGCGCCCGGGACAGCATCTTCTCAAAGTGACCGAGATTTGTCGCCATAGTCACGACGTGATCCTGGATGTCGCCGAGGTACATGCCGATGTCCATATGCGGTGTCACTTGATAGTTTTCGTTGCAGCGCTTCGTGAAACCCCGGAGCACATCGGCCTTGCCACCTAGCAGCCGCAGCAGAGCCATGCAGTTTTTGCGCACACGGCCTATGGATCGGAGAAACGAGCTTGAGTCATCCTGCCGCATGACAAAGACCTCGTCTTCGATGGCGTCTGCCTCGAGCTCAATTGTCCGGATGACCGGGGCGAACGAGTCCACAATATTATCGCTGAATGGGTGATGCAGTTAGCCAGCGTGTTTGCAGCCTACAGTGAGGCAGGCAACCCACATCAAAGCGTAGCAGATCCAGTCGCTGCTCAATGAGACATATTCCTTGAGGGCCGTGATCCTCTTGCGGACCTGAGAAGCATGCGAGTTGGGAGCGAAGCTGAAGCTCAGCGTCCCCTCTCGAAAGACAAGGACGTAAATGTTGAAAGGCTCATACTCGACCCCGTCGGGCTCCTCGACAACGTTGAAAGATCGAAAGCAGGCAAAGTAGTAAGACGGGAACAGCTCAATCTTCTCGCGGGCCTCCTGGGTGATGATATCTTCGATGGTCAAAGGATGAACGCCAAACGCCTTGCAGATCCCTTGGACCTCCTCCTTGGAGGCGCGGTTGACGTTCAACCACCACACCCCGTCCGCCTCGTCCTTGGGAAGCTCAAAGAGGCCGTGAATGTCCTCTCCGGGGAGAACAAGGTCGCCCATCTCGGCAGCATGTATAGTCGACTCCCAGGCAGACGAGAAGAAGCTGAAACGATTGTTGTCCATGGGATGAGGCCCTTTTACGGTTGCTTGGGCGGTAACCTTTTCGTTTGACATGGACCCCTCGGAGGGCATGTCCACTATATCTCCGTCTATGGTTACCATTTGGGTTTTGCGAGTATCTACAGTCTGACCGCGCAGGTCCCCAAAGACTTCCGAGGTTTTTTGTCGGTTTTCGACGTGGGCGGCTCGCTCCGCGTTGACGAAGCTCTCGAGGTAGTCAAAGTCGATATGCAGCTCGTGTTTGCGGCGGCCGTCCTGTAGGGGGAAGCAAACGTCTTCCTCGGCCTCTCTGTCATTCAAAACGCTTCCAGCGTCCTTCTCTACAGTGCGAGGCCTGCTTCGATGGCTGCGACGGCTGGACACAGACACGGCTCGGCCAAGACCGTCTTCATGGTCGCACTTGGGCTCGGAAAAGGACAAGTCGCGCTCCCGCCGGCGTGCCTGAGCAAAAGCCTTGACTGAGTTTGGAGGGGACAGCGATCGCGCATCGTTGGCTGCCTCAACAGTCGGACGACGGCCGTGACGTGCAATGGCGGGGACTTCCAAGGCGTCTTCGTCGACAACGGCCTCTTCGAAATCGCGGACTCGAATGCCAGAAGCGTTGGAATCCGGCTCAACGTGGCGAGTTCCGTACAGTGAATCGAAAGTGCCCCTGCGAGCGCGTTCCGTCCGCGGAGCGGGTGCCTGCTGATGTCGATGGTCGTCGAGTTCGGGCACTGGGGCGTTGTACCCCGTGTTGGACATGACGCCTTCGTGATCAGACATTGCGCAGGTTGGGCCTTGAGCGACTTGCGTGTTTCATGGGACGTGCCGGTTTGATGTGATTGAGCCCCGTCGGCAACCAAGGGAATTATCGAACTGGCCGTACGAGGCAAGCAGCGGCTCAACGCAAGCAAATCATAACTTGTCAACAGGCAGTCGTCGGCCCGAGATGGAAGCTATCTTGGCGCACTCGGCGCGGCAGAGACGCGCCGAGTGCTGAGTGAAGGCAAACCGAGGCGCGAGAGCAGCGGGATGCGATAGAGAGAATGTGCAAAGGACGGCCGGCGAGCACGTTAGAAAGTGGACTTTGCTTCTGCCAGTCAGTTATGGAGGTTTCTTGTTGACTCCGCTGTAGACCCAGAAACCAGGGCCGAAGGGCGAAGTAGAGGCCAGGACGACAAAGGCGAGTTGAGCCAACTTGAAGGCTTGCGAGGAGTGACTGATGAGTAG
This sequence comes from Ophiocordyceps sinensis, assembly GCA_012934285.1. Lineage (NCBI taxonomy): Eukaryota > Fungi > Ascomycota > Sordariomycetes > Hypocreales > Ophiocordycipitaceae > Ophiocordyceps > Ophiocordyceps sinensis. Next base: position 1,950,823 of record JAAVMX010000007.1, read on the forward strand.
AGGAGCGGCGAGAAAATCGGAAAAGTCGCTTTAGGGGTCGGTCAAATGGGTGTTCTTTTGCAGTGGTAGTCGGGTGGATGGAGGGAGAAGTGATTTTGATTTTGTAGGGGCGACGTGCCCCCCGCTTTACGTAACCTATTCGTAGGTAGGCACATGTTCGGGCTCGGTGCCCCTGACCTTGCCCGATGCGGTTTTGGCCCCTCTCGGCTCAGTGATACGGGGCGGTATGTACCTACGTCCCTGTCTCTACGCCACTGGCCCGTGCATTGGGCGGGGCAACATCGGCTCCGACCAAGCCCGCCCGGCCCGCCAAGGAGCTTCGGATCGCGACCGTTCTTTCCTCCACCGCCTCGGCTTCAGCTTCCTCTGCCAGAAACAGCTTCGCACGACGTGCAATGGGGGACTCGACGTGTCTTCCAGCAATGCTCTCGCTGAGCCCCGTATCGCCGGTCCATCATTGATGCCTCGCTTCTCTTAACCCCCATTGTCATCCATCCTGGGACGTCGAGTCATCCCAGCCAGCTCGACCGTCTTTCCGCAAACGCCCATCAGCAGCTTCAAGCTCCGACACACGACGTCCTTCTCGTCTACGCGGCAACATGGCTCGCTTCGTTGACCTGGAAGCGGAGCCTGAGGCGGCTGACGTTGTGCCGTGGCCGGCCGCGTCTGGCGGCGATGGAGTCGCGCAAGCTTCGACAGCTGATGGTAGGGACAAGTCGAGAGACAACGACAGCTCCGACCATGCCGGCACAAGGCCCCGTGTTCAAAATGTCATCACGCAAGCCTTGGGCTGTTACCCGTGCGTCGGCGTCTCTCGTCATTGCCTCCCCACTCCCTCGCCGCACAACTAACGCACTCTCACTCGCCGCCGCCAGCATTGTCATCGCCGTCGCCTCGCACATCGACCTCAACACCCTCGACGCCCTCGCTCGTGTGTGCCGAGGCATCCACGATGGCCTCATCCAATACCGCTCCATCCTCCTCACCTCGACCCTGCACTGCTCCAGTGAAGCGACCCCGGTCAACCGCGATGCGCTGCTCCGATACCGCGCCCGTGCGTGCAACTGGCACTACATGGAAGACGGACGCAGCGTCAACGGCAAGTCGGGCGACTGCGCGCGCGACATGGTCCAGGAATGCAAAAGGTGCAGCGAGGTGGTTTGCAGGGCCAGTCTACTCCCTCGCGCCGCCTCTGCTGCTCGTCGCCGATGCTAACGCCACTTTTGATATACAGAACTGCGCCATCAAGCCACCCGCGCCAGTCGCCTTGCGAGAGAGACATCGCCGATTGTGCACGACGTGTGCTCGAGCTCCCCTGGCCACTTTCTTGGGGCCGCATCTGGACACGTGCGCGTCCTTGGGCTCCGAGGCCGTCCACCGAGCCATTTGCAGCTGCGATACCAGAGGCGTCTGGCTGTGTCAGCCGTGCGGACGCGGCATCCGCAACACGGACCATGAATATCAGCAGTATGCTTCTCTCGCCTCTGCCCTGGTTGGCGAAGACGGGCTCGTCCAACTGACACAATGTCACTTCAAACTGTCTAGGATTTGGCACTGGCGTAGCCATTACGGAGAGACACTCGGCGGACTGGGCACGGGCATCGGCGATGGCGACCGGGGTGTCACATGCGGCCGCGAAAGACGCTGCCTTGCCGCAAGGGAAATCGAACATGAAGTGGACTGTGATGCCGAGGACGCCCGCTGGTACGGCGAACCCTGGTCTACTACGACCAGTGGTTCCCCTCCGGTCTCGGCCGCCGCATCTTATCCCTCAGCGGCTTCTGCCGCGGCCGCCAATCACTCGACGTCGCTCGTCACGGCGATACCGATGGCGCCCCTGCTCTTTGACGGGCTTCGGCACGACAACGAACGGGCGCCGTCTCCGCAGCTCGGACCCGGGTACGAGCGACACGAGATTGAGGGCATCGGCGGCAGGGTCAAGCGCAAGCTGGTGCGCATGGTGCGCGTCGGGGCCTGCGTCCCCGAGGGAGTCGATGAGACGGGCTCCAGCAGCCGCGTGCTCGGGCCCGAGGTCAGGGGCGATGCGCGTAGCTGGTGCGGCTGGTGCTGGAGGGTGATTCCGGGACGCAGGGACGAAGCCATGTTCGGCGCAGACGCCCAGTCTACGGGCGGGCGACGCGTCGTCGTGCATTCATGAGGGGCTGAGCTCGAGAGGCGGTCCCCGGTTATTGTGTTGTATGGGATGATTGCCTTGCGGATTGAGTGGCAAAGACGGCGGCGGTCGAGATTTGGACGGCGCTGGCATGAATAGTCCCGTGTTAATATGGTATCTCGGCTGGTATTGATATATGCAGCAGCCTCAAGAGCTTGATGCTCCTCGTTTCCTCTCGCCGTCCGCAACCTCGCGTGCTCCTGCATTTTAGGCATGCTTCAGCCCGTCAAGTGCAAAGGCTCACCATTCTTGCGCTTCATTATACACGTACTTTCGCTGCTAGATAGAAGTTGCTACACGCGGAGCCCCCGAGGGTCCTCGCTCAATCCTTGCCCCAAATCACAGTTCGCCGCGGTACAGCATCTCGGCCCTCCTCTTGCGGTCTTCCCGCGCCTGCCTCTTCTTGTCCCCCCAGCGCGCCATCTTGCGTTGCAGCTTGCCTTCGAGCCACTCGACGTGGCCCGGCGGCGCGGGCGCAACCATACGGACAAAGATGGGCGAACAGTCGAACCTTTGGGCAAGGTGGCCGACGCTCCACTGCACGGGGTCCTCGAGACGCAGACGCCGCATCTCGACCATGTCCTCCTCCTTTAGATGGTAGCGCGGTTCGCGGCGGTGGTACCGCATGGCCGGGGGCAGGTCAGCGTCGGTAGATGAGGTCGACGTCCTCGGAGGATGCGCGTCGCCGCCGCTGTCCCCCCGGGCCTCGAGGATGGCTTGCCGCCGGGGGTCTTCGGGGGGCAGGAAGAGGAATGGCGTGTGGTAGAGCGAGGCCTCGGACGCGGGCGGGTTGTAGATGATGGATTCAGCGGCGGGAAAGGCGGCGGACCGGTCGGGAAGAAAGGAGGGGTGCGGGGCGATCTTGAGGGCACGCTTCGTCCGAGCCGTCGTCTTGTGTCCGCGGACGGGACAGAGGGGGAGGAAGGCAGGGCGGCGAGAGGCGGCACTCAGAAGCTGGGCCGCCGGGCGGATCACAGACCGCAGCTCCATGCTGAGGGGGGAGAGATGTCTCGCTAGGGGCAAAGGCCGGCGCGCAGGAAACAGTCGATGATGAAAGGCCGTAGGAGGCCAAAGATGATTTGACTCGCGTAAGGATTGTGCTAGCTTCGTCTGAATGCGATTGATGGGCAGCCAGTTGTGTGTGTCGTGGAAGTCGCAAGTCGCTCGTGCGCAAGGATTTTCGGAAGGCTCAAAGCCGCTTACATAATCGGCAGGGGTTCATGGCGACGCGCACGTGATACAGCGCGGCTACGGGAACAAACGACGCTTGCAAATGCGCAACTGAGACCTGCGCTCAACAACGGATCGGCCTTTGGCTGACGTGTGCACCTGTTTCGAGGTTTCGAGGACGCGGACTTTGAACCCAAAACCGGAAAGGATTGCGAACGAGGGGCTTGACAAGAGAAAGGAAAGGAGCCCTGGACTGGATGCGAGTCCCCAAGCAAAGCAGCGGAATGGCTGGTGCATTACCTACTGGAGCCCGATGGTGGCCAGGGACCCAACCCTGTCTGCGATGGAGGCATCCCGTCTGTAATGCTCAACCGCAAAAAGCCGCTGCCTGCTTGGCATGCCTCATGCCTCATGCCTGCATCTGAGGGAGGGGAGGGGCCGGCGCCCCCGGGACCTTGTTGGCTGCGCGGATCCAGGCAAGAGGGGTAAAAGGCACCAGGAGTCATCACGAGGACCCAAAGGCACGGCTCCAGCTAGGGTCAATATCTGTCGGTCAAGGGAACGAGGGCGGTCGAGAATCGTGCTGTCGCATATCGCATCCCACTGTTGTCTTGAAACCGAACAACGACGCGGCCACGGTGTGCGACGGACTAGCGACGAGGACCCCCAGGAGTCGCTGAATCGCCCCGTGTATGCGTGTGTGACGTGCATGCCTCACCAGACGACTCCCGTGATGTTGCATGTGGCTCGCTTTAAACGGCACACAAATGCGCCGAATCAGCTGGCCGGTCCCAGAGGGTTGGTGCAGGATGCTTGGCCTGCATGTCAAGACGGTCAGGGAAGTGTTTTGATCGGGGCTGGTGGGCAGGTAGGCATCGTCACCTGTCCATCCAACAAGGCGCCCATATGTGTTGACTTGTTGGAGCAGAGGCCGTGCAATATGCGCAATCCAGACCTTTCATTCGCAGAAAGGATGGGGTGATGGGACCGTCTGCCGTGTGTACGAAGTACGTGGTGGCAGTCCGTCCCTGCTCGCCACCAGCCTCCCTTTTCCCTCTTCCCAGACGACCATCTGCCTCTCTTGCATCGTCTAAATGTCCTCCCCTTTGAAATCTTGCGTCTCTGCGAGTCTGTACATACACATGTATGTACATAAGCTGTCGTGCCACGAGGAGTCCAGAAATCACAAAACAACTGCGGCAGGGCCCGTCCGTTGTCACCCCGCAGCGTCGTCTTTTTTCTCCTCGTCCATCCCGTAGCCCAGGTGTGATCGCAAGCCGGACGGAGCTCTCCTTGATTCTACCACTTTTCTCTCGGGTCAGCAAACAGGGGTGGTAAGTAAAACAGCCATGGTTCGAGCAACCTGTACTTCGTACCTGGTATGTACTGGTGTAAGTAGTTGACGGTGAACCTAGAGAAGTGCTAGCGCTCGTGTGTCAGGCGGCGCCCCCTCCTCCCCTCGCCCCCCACTTTATCATTCTCCCCAGGTAATGTAACTCGTACGTCAACAATGCTTGCTCCTTCCTCAACGCCGCCTCGCTCCTCGCTCTTCCCATGACACTGCACGGCAGCGGCGAATGGCGACCTAAATTCGCCAGCTCACCAGCTCGCTAGGGCATCGCTCAACTCCATACTTTTTTGTTCTCTTCATTTCTCTCTGCAGGACAAAAAAATCGTCGTCCATCCTGGTGCTCCCTGTCACGGCGCAGCCCGATTGCTTGTGGACACCACCAGGAAGCAGCAGCTCGACGCCCACGAAAAAATCTCTAGCCGGGAACCATAACACGTCCCGTTGCGCACTCCCGACAATGAGTCTCGCCGAGTCACCGCTCAAGAGCGGCCAGGCGTATTCGCCTAGCAAGAGCATGTCGGATACCACGGGCTACGGCGACTCGACAACGCCTCGAACAGCTGATGCAGCAGAGTCAGAGTCTCGGACAGATGATGGTAGGAAGAACGTCAAGGGAAAGAAACGAAGCCTCTTCGGCTTCGGAAAGAAAAAGGCGGAAACCTCGTTTACGTCGGCTTCCAGCACTGAGCCGCCGACTTTGTCCAGGGACGACTCGATGATTTCGTCGACTTCCCAGACGACTTTGCCACCGACGCAGACCACAAACGCAACCGCTGCCACCACCCATAGCGAGTCCGGGCCACTCGTCACCCCTTCTTCTCCGACCCGGGCGCTGTCGGCGTCGCCTCGCGTGTCCTCTCCGGCCGGCTCCCAGATCTTCGAGCGAGATGTTCAGGACAGCACCGTGCTCAAGCCCAGCTCGCCCGCGATCCCGACGCACATTCAGACGGAAAATTACATCCCCCCCGTGCTTGACGACGCATCCGAAGCCATCACCAACGAAAAACTGAACCCCGATGCTGTCGAGATTGTTACCCACATGTCGCACCAGCCGGCTTCGGTGACGGTGACGGGCGCCAGCGTGCCGGTGGGTGGCAGCAGCACCCCTTTTGAGCAGACGTCGAGCGAATGGGCCGCCGAGCTGGCCTTGTTTGCAGATCGAGTGGGCCTGCCGCTCCCCGACAACGCCTCCAACTATGGGTCGCTCGACTCTGCCGACGTGCGCCGGCTGTCCTTTATCTCCTTTGCCGACGTCGTCCAGGCCGAGCACACGGGTCACTCTGGCACGGGCGGATCTCGGGAAAGCATCCACCTGGCCGGCCTCACCTCGATTCCCTCGGCGGCAATGAATCGCTCCCCGTCGCCAATCCGGTCGCCAGTGTCTAGCCGAGGACCCGGTACCAGCCCACCGACAAGCAATCCTGGAAGCATGAAAGGTGTCGACTTGAGTCCATTACGCAAGCCGGTGGGAAGTCCGGGCACTGGCTGCCAGCTCAACCTGACGGCACCGACCAACGACTTGAATATTGAGACGATGAGACAGGCTCTGAGACGAACGGGCAGCTCAGACCTTAGCAACTTCCGCAGCATGCCGACCAGTCCAATCGAAGGACCCGTATCGCGCTAGGCGAACAGAAATGCAGCGTTTTCATTTTCCCTTGACCTGTTTTGTTGCTTGCACCGAGGGGGCCCCTTGCCTTCTGTTTCCACTAGACAACCACATGCTAGTTCTTGTCTGTTGGCCTGATGTTATTTGCCCGTCTCTCTCTGCCCTGTTATGTGGCCTACGAGTTAGTCTCAGAAGGATTACTGTCATTTGTTTTATCTCTCCATATTCTTCCTCGGATGCCGTCCGCGATGGCCTTGCAGATGTTTTGGCTTGGCAATAGGCGTTGGAAGAGCCGCCGGCAACCCGGCGTCGCTGAATCTACAAAACTACGCGCACGCAAGCCTGTAATCTCACGAGCACCTGCGCCTTTTCCTCGTTTCCCCGTTCCTTGCTCATTATGGGCGACAGCTTGCATCTACACGAATAGGTGATGGACGTGGAAGTTTTTGCCGGGTCGGGTTCTCTTCAGTTGAACACTGCCATGCAGATGCCTGTGGTTCAGGTTCATGTGTTTACCCGGATTTCATCGAGACATGGCTTGGGAATACTACTACTACATGCCTAGTATGCTGGGGTGGGAGGAGCCAAAAGCACGGGGCACGATGTCTTAGGCAGATGGCCAGTGTATGCATTCAAACTCTTGTCTGTCGCATGGAGAAAGATGACGTCGTGTGCCGGTCTCGAGACTGGCCAGCGAGTGCTTGGACGTGCTTGATGGGCGCGGGCTTGAGCGTGAGTCGATGTTTGGCAGACGACGATTATGCGGTGACGTGGCCACATTCATGCGAGGCTATCGGTGTCTTGATGCGACCGTTTCCCATTCGGTCATGACCCCGACGTTGAGAGGCTCGACTGACTGGGCCGCTGGACGAGGGCCGCCCGGCTACGGTTACCGTTCCGAGATTGAAGAGGTCTCAGATCTCCCACACAGCTGTTTGCTGTGCTCTGCCATCCAGATGCTGTGTTGACCACTTGGGCTCTATTGATGTCCCATTTGGAGCGAGAACTGTGTGTATGTATGCAGTCAGAGCCGGCTGCCCCCTTCCGATGAGACATGCAGGATCGAGCAGGAGGATCGGGTTTGAGGCGCGCGTTTGCCGCAGGGAGGTGAGGCTTTCCGCAGACGTCCCGCGGGCTTGGAGGGCAGAGGGCAGAGGGCAGAGGGCAGAGGGCAGAGAGTTGCCTGGATGATGACTGCCTGCTTGGAGCCCGCAGCGGTAAGGTAAGATCCAAGTGAGGTCACGAGTGACGTCTCCCCTCACGCAACGCGGAAGCTGATGGATGGCTTGTAACTCGTACGTCTTGCTGGGAGCCATGGCGTTGGTCATATTGCCGGCCGGCGTGGGGAGGCTCGCGCCCCCGAGACAGCGGCCGGTGAGGAACGCTGTTTGGGGCAATCACGCATCCCCGGCTTTGAGCCGCGATTGGAGGAGGATGCGGGAGGCAGCTTCAACGTTGATTTCAGCCAAGACGTGAGCGATGGCCCCGTGTGCCCGAAACCGCCACAAGATTTGCTCCCGCGCGGCTGTTCCCGCGCTCGGATACTGGTAATACGCCGTCCGGGCAGCTTCCTCCCGCCTTGTCCCCCTTTTCGGAGTTTTCATCAGTGACGAAGCCCCATCCAGACAGGGGGGCGAGATGAGAGTAACATTTGAAGCGGGACCATTCCAGAAGATATTTCGTCTGTTGCATGTGTGTAATTTGCTCAAGCATCACGCCGTGCCAAGCTCCATCGTACAATCTGATGAGAACATGTTTGCCTTTGTATTTGTATGTACAATTGTGCCGTTGCAATCATATTGCAATCATATGAAGTACCAAGTATGTCGCTGATGTATGTACATACATCATCTTCGCCCACTTGTTCTAAAGGCGTGCCGCGTGTGTGGCACGTATCGAGGCATAGCCTTGCCATCCTTCTTCGTTCCACCGTTTGCTTCCTTTTGTCCCTGCTTTCTTTTCTTTTTCAGTTATCCTCCTAACCGCCCGGGATCATCATTCGTTTCCCCTCTTGCTTGCACGGCGCAGTGTAGCGTCAGGGTCCGTCCCGGAACCTTGCGGCTGGTTGGTTTCAGTGAGATGCCGTGTGCAGGGGAAGTTGCTGAGTTGCAGCACAATGAGCCCCGTTGTGGAAGGCGGGGTACCAACCGCATGACGGCAGGTACGTACTAGTCTCATCGATGTGCCGGGGGGATTCGGCCTCTTACAATCTGACGGCAATTGCATGCAAGACGGCGGAATATCTTTCTCAAGAATATGCGTGGGAGAAGGGCAGAGTTGCAGTAAAGTTTTGTGAGGTAGGATGCGTGCTGGAGCTTGCGGGCCTCCAGTAGGAGCCAGCATTCAGTCAAGTACCTGGTAGGTAGGTACAACCTACCTAGGTACATATGGCACTGCAGTTGGTCCACCGCATCTTCCACCTTGGAGGTAGTACCTGCTTCGATGTACTGCGCAATCACCTCCTATATCCGTAGAAGAAGCACTCATCTCTCCTCTGTCGTCAGCTCGCGTCTACACAACAGGATAGACGGCCGACTCCAGATCCCGCCGCGCCTCGTTTGCTGCTCAACGATTCCCGTCACTCCTGATTGGACTGTCCGAGTGCCGACGCGGAACAATTCCTCGAACCCTGTCGTCTCTCGGTTTGCTGGGATCAACCACCTCCACCCACCACCACCCACCTGCCTTGGCTTGACTGACTCGCCGACGGGGACTCGATGGTCGACGACGCTCACGACTCACCGCCATCACCGCCGCTTTCCAGAAACAACAAAGAGCTGCTTCCCCGCCTTCCATCAGCCGCCGCGACCTCGCCCGCCCCAGCGCACACAATCTCGTGGGGGCATCTTGACGTGCTGTATCGGATCAACAGGCGACCTTGACGGCGCGCCTTGTCCCGAAGCTGACGACATCACTTTGAAACATAGAGACTGCCTCGACTTGAGCTAAAGAGCGGCGGCACAGCATATCCCCTGACGATTCGTCCCTCTGTCGCCGCGTGGCCTCGACCTGCGCCAGAGTGATCAGTTCCCTGCAGGCCGATCACTTCATGCGCAGTTGTGGGCGCCAGTCGAATCGATAGCTGCTGCGGGCATCCTAGTCACCCTGTGGGCTCGGACTCGCTCGCTCGCTGCACAAGGCGCTGTTTTCTCTCGTTTCCGGCTCTTGCTACGATATCTTGGCTATCCCCGGCATAGCCCGGCCCCTGATGTGCACGCAGCGCGCCGTGGTCACTCGATACACCAACATTCCCGCCATAGCGAAGCATTCATTGCCTCAAGAAGCCGTGGTCCGGCAGGTTGCTGCCCAATACACTCGCTTGGAGCTTCGAGGTCGAACAAGGGTGTCAAATACCGCTGCATGACGCTCTGAGAGTGACGCTCTGAGAGAGTAGTCGAGAAGGCACAACAGTACGAGTCGGAGCGAATCCACCCCCAAACCCCCTCCGTCCCGTCCCCGAGACGCAGCAGCAAGTGAGACCGAGGCAAGGGTGCCCTCAATGTGGTGCGTGGGCGCGGATGCGGTCAAGCGATGGCATGAGCATGTCACCGTCAATAGGTATGGAAGGACAAGCCTCCGCCACCTCAGAGAGCGGCGGTAGCGAAAGGACAATCTGGCCTCGGCAACATCAGCTCCAGCAGCAGTCCCAGGCCAGGGGCCACCCGCCTCAAGTGCCAAGCAGGCACAGTTCATCACCCCTCGAGGCTCAGCGGAACCAGGCTGCGAGCCTCGCCGGGCCCGCCTTGAGATACAATGCCGACGCGGGCGACACGTCCCAAACCGTTGCATCAGACTTCGCCGAGGTTCCGAGGTTCCGAGCTGGTGCTTTCCCTCAAAGTCCGGCTACGTCGCCGCCGCCCGTACCCCGCGATGCCGGGTCGCCCTCTCAGTCAGGCTCACCAATGGCCGTGGCCGGCGAAGGAGGGAGGAGACGTCAGGGGATCGTATTCAGCGACTCGCTTGGTGAGTCACACGAGAGCGCAGACCCGAGCCGAACGCCAGCCTCATCGCCAGCACAAGCACAGCAGCCGCAGCAGTATCAGCGTTACCAAAACGTACGGGCCAGTGGAAGTACGAGGCCTAGGACGCGGACAATGGATGCGGGGCTGCTCACGCACAGGGGCGCGCCGCCCGTGCCTGATAGGCAGCGGCACAGAATAGGCAGCGTCAGCTCCTCGGCTTCACAGCCTATGCCGCCCGATGAACCGCAAAAGCCTGCGCTGCCTACCGCAGCGTCGGATCTCGACACCGTGGGCTACCTGCCCGTGCCCGCCCATAGGCAAACCGAGACGCCGACGCCGCCCACCAAGGCAAAGGAGAAGAAGTCGTCGTCGTCGAACAAGCGGCTTCTAAAGCGGCTGTCGTTCCGTCCCGCGTCGCCCGAGGCGCCCGCAATGGCCTCGGTCGACTCGTTTTCCATCCCCGTCGCCACCGGAGACCCTGCCCGGCTAGCCTCGCTGATGAAGGCCCTGGGCGGGAGGATGCGCGGCGAGATCGAGTGCCAAGTAGACCCCGGAGGAACCTGGCACGCCGGATTCGCGTACATTGACGACGAACATGGCTGCCTCATGCGTCACTCTGAACGCCAGGGCACCAGCACATCCGCGTTCACGACACTTGTTCCGGATCTCCGTGGCTGCAGGGTCTTGCCGGTGGAATTCCCAGCGTCCGGCAAGGCGTGCCTCGAAATCGTCGCGTTTGGGCAACAGGAACAGCGCTCTGGAGAGGCCCTGATGGTTTTGCTGCGGCCTCTCACCTCGGACGAGTGGAATCTGTGGCTTGCGGCATTACTCTGCTGGCAACAGATCCAGCCCGCCGGACCGAGGGTGGCCAACGGCAACAGCCCATCGTCCGTCACCACCAACAGCCTGCCCGATGTCACACAGAGGCCGGGGTTGCGAAGGCAGGGTCAGTCTGCATCCTCTCTGGACGCCGGGCGTGTCTCGAACATCATCAAAGTCGGCACAGTCATGCTGTGGGATAAGGGGCCCGTGGCAACGCCATGGGAGGTCGTCCATCGATCATCGACGAGAGATCCGCATTCATGGCCGGCGTCATCGTGGAGGAAGGTCTCGTGCATCCTCCATGAGGACGGCGAATTCCGCCTGCTCATGGAAAACGACATATCGGTGCTGTGTGTCATTCAGCTATCTCAATTATCGCGCCATTCCATCCAACAACTCGACCACACCGTCTTGGACCAGGAGTTTTGTATTGCCATCTTTCCCATATACGCCCCGTCGTCAACCCAGCTGTCGATATTCCGGCCCGTCTATCTCGCCTTGGACGGCCGCGTCCCCTTTGAGGTCTGGTTCGTGCTGCTCCGCGCAATTGCAGTTCCCGAAATCCACAAGCTGGACAGCTCCGACAACGAGTATCCAGTTCAGGAACTGGCCGAGGTGGAAACAGATCAAGACGAGGAGATTTTCCGGATCGAAAGGACCGTCGGCGTTAGGATAACCGAGGCAAAGATAAGGGCTCGACCAGCCGCAGAGCCAGAAACCGCAGCGCATGAAAGGGTCGCCAGGAGTGAACACGCAGACCCGTTGGTCGGAAGCTACCTAGCAGAGGTCATACTCGATGGCGAGGTGCGGGCGAGGACGACGACGAGGACAGATACCAAGAACCCATTCTGGAGAGAGGACTGCGAGTTTATCGATTTGCCCCCTACCGTGCGGGACTTGACAATTGTGGTGAAGCGGTTGGCGGAAGGAACCAACAGCCATGGCAGCGCTGAGGCTTCGAGGAGAAAGGCGAGCACGCACGATGGAGGCGGCACTCAGGAGGAGCTCGTTTGCGGCACGGTCAACATCATACTGGACCGGCTCGAGCGAGGAAAGGACCATGAGGAATGGTTGCAGATAACGGACGACAGGCAGCAACCCATCGGCTCGATGCTGGTCAAGATCTGGCACGCCGAGCATGTTGCGCTCCTCACCAAGGAGTACAGGCCGCTCTCGGATCTCCTCCACCGATTCTCCACAGGCCTCACGACCATGGTATCTGCGGCGGTGCCGGGGCAGCTGCGGCGCCTCTCCGAGACCTTCTTGGACATATTTCAAGCATCAGGGTCGGCGAGTGACTGGCTCATGGCCTTGGTGGAGGACGAGATTGATGGCATAGGAAGCCAGGCGTCCATCAAGAAGTTCAGGTTTAGCAGCCGCCTCAAGTCGACGGAATCAACCGAGTCGCTTGCTGCCTTGCCCGCGCCGATGACCACTACGAATCCGCCGCCCTCGTCCTCCAGCATGGACCGCGAGCTCCTCGTGCGAGACATGTCGAAATCGCTTGCAGGCGAGGCGAATCTACTCTTCCGGGGCAACACGCTGTTGACGCAATCGCTCGAGTTCCACATGAGGCGGCTGGGCACCGAGTACCTGGATGAGGTGCTGCGTGACAAGATCGTGGAGCTCAACGAGCTGGACCCGGACTGCGAGGTGGACCCGAGCCGGCTGCCGCACCTCCAGCATCACCACTATCACCATCACGCCATCGCTGCCGACATGGACCAGCGCTGGAACCGGCTCATCCTCCTGACCACCGAGGTGTGGCATCGCGTCGCCGACTCGGCCAACCGCCTTCCAGCGGAGCTGCGGCAGATTCTCAAATACATCCGCGCCGTGGCGGAAGATCGCTACGGAGACTTTTTGCGGACCGTTGCGTACACGTCCGTTTCCGGTTTCCTTTTCTTGCGCTTCCTCTGCCCGGCCATCTTGTCGCCCAAGCTGTTTGGTCTCCTGAGAGACCATCCTCGGCCGCGCGCCCAGCGCACCCTGACGCTCATCGCCAAGGTTCTGCAGAAGATGGCAAACATGTCCGTGTTCGGCAAGCGGGAGGAATGGATGGAGCCGATGAACAGGTTTCTCAGCGCCCAACGGCCTGTCTTTCGGGACTACATCGACGGCGTGTGCGGGATCCCGGCGGCGAGAGATGGTGTCAGGAGTGTCCCCGCAAGCTACAGCACGCCCGTCACGATGCTGGGGCGCCTGGGCCCGGCGGCGCGGGAGGGATTCCCTAGCCTGCCATATCTGATCGACCAGGCCAGGAGCTTCGCGAGCCTGGTCAAGTTATGGGTCGACTCGTGTCCGCCAGACGTCAAGAGGGGTCAGATTTTGGACGACGGGGAGGTTCTCGCCACCTTTCACGATCTCTGTAACGCCCTCCAGAGGCGCTCCGACGCCTGCCTCGCTCGAGCGGAGCACTCGCGCGCCATTCATGTCGCCTCGGGCAGTGCCGAGCAACTGGCGGAATCTCTCGAGCAGGCCACCCTCATCCAATCTCTGAGCAATCCCCACTCCCTAGCAGTAGCCATGGACACCAGCAGGCCACCTAGCAGTTCGGGAAGCGAAGGGTTCGGGGATCGCTTCGCGGCGCAACGACACAGCAGGGAATACCGCGCTGGGAGGGAGTCCAGCAGCTTGGAGGCCAAAAGGGCCGGCGGCACGGGAGGGAGCGGCAACACCATCAAGGCGAGGAACGGAAAGGTGGGGCGGACCATTCTGAGCGGCATAATGAGGATCGGCAGAGCCGAGAGTCCGGATTCCAAGCAGCATAGGTGAACGGGGAGGCGGGAGTTGGCGGCCGCGGCGTGGCGCCCTGTGAAAGCACTGGTGGCTGGCGCCTCGCGTTGCTTCATCCCTTCTTCGACACGGTTCTTGACCTTTTTCTTCTTCTTCTTTTTCCCTTATTTTTTCCCTTTTCCTTTTTTTCCTCACTACACTTTTGCGTCGTTTAAAAAGCTTTGGACCCCTTTTTCTAGGTTAAAGGGAGGGGGAGGGGGGGAAGGGGTTTCCTCGTGCCCAGGTTGGCCTGTGGTAGACGTCACGAAACGAAGAGCGGTGACGGGCATGGGGAGGCCCGGCGGACTGTCTGAGAGAGGAGGGCTGCAGGGCGGACAGAGGAGATGGATGGGTGTGCCTACATCCCCCGCCGCCTGTATGCAGAGCTCGCCCCGACGAGCGTGGGGAGGACGCGGCGCGTGTGTTGGACTAATTTTATAAACCACGACAGGAGGGTAGTGTGTCAAAGTAGTAGACTGCCTCCAGCCACCCTCAATACCCGGGCAACAAGCCTTTTTCCAATGTCCTCAGCCTCGCGACGTGCGCCCTAGGTGAATGACTCTCTTCGGCATGGATGCTCGTCTCATTCATTGTTGGTCGAGAGTGCAGACTTCTTGGTCCTTCTACCTAGTTGCTACGCCGTCGGCCGCCTGCCCGGCCGGCAACACAAAGGGCGTTCCCCCTCTCGTCCAGCCATGCAGTATGTAAGGCCGGCCCCCACGCTATGCTGTCAAGACACACACCAGTCGCCCTCGGCACGTCGCATGTTCGGACATCTCAGGCAAAAAACTTTTTGTACGCCGCCTTTTCCTTTGCGGCGCGCGCAGCTGCCTTGGCCTTTACGGCGCTGAGCTCGTTGACGACGACGGCGTCGTCGGGGGCCAGGCGGTGCGCCTCCTCGAGGTCCTCGAGGGCGCTCTCCTCGTCCTTGGCCCGCACGTGGGCGAAGCCGCGGCGGTAAGAGGCCTTTGCGCGGTCCGCGTCCGAGGTGCCGGCCACGGCGAGAGCAGATGTCGCGTAACGGACGGCGTCGTCCCAGGCCTCCTGCTTGATGCTCAAAAGGGCCGCGTTGTTGTTCAGCGAGAATCGCAGGGCGTCGAGCGCCTGCTTGGTGGCGGGCGGCTCCTTCTCCAGGTCGGGGTCCTCGTGGAGGTAGCGCAGGCCTTTTTCATACTTATCGAGACCCAGGTTGACGTCGCCGGCCTTGAAGGCCTTGTTGCCAAAGTCCTTGCAGTCGGTGGCAATCTTGAGGATCTTTGGGGCGCCAAGCTCCTCGCTGCAGTCCTCGGGAAAGTCCTCGTAAGGGTCGCCCATGGCATCGGGCTGCTTCAGGTCGGCGGCCAGGGCGGCGTCACCAGTGAGCTCGCCACAGTCGGCAATGACGGCCTCCTTGCCGGGCTTATCGCCTGACATGGTCGGGAGATTCTCAACCTGGCGGACTACCGCCTTGCCGTTCAGAACCTCGCCAAAGACGACATGCTTGCCATCGAGATGAGGGGTGGGGACGGTTGTGAGGAAGAATTGAGAGCCATTCGTGTCTGGCAAAGAGCTTGTTAGATACTGCATACCAACAGTCTGTGATTGGTGGGACAAGAGTTCCAGACGACATTGGGAAAGAGGTCGGAAGACTGGAGAGAGTCAACGTACTGGGTCCAGCATTTGCCATGGACAGCAGGAAAGGTTTCTCGTGCTTCCTGGGGAACGCCTCGTCCTCAAACTTGGCACCGTAGATGGACTCGCCGCCAGTGCCATCGCCGGCTGTAAAGTCGCCGCCCTGAGCGAGGCCAACAGAATGAGCATCGCGCTTGGCATCTCTCGCGTCTCAGGGGAAGCGGGAGCGCCGCTTACCTGGATCATGAACTGCTTGATGACGCGGTGAAAAATGGAGCCCTTGTAGTGCAGAGGCTTGCCGGACTTGCCAATGCCCTTTTCGCCGGTGCAGAGGCAGCGAAAGTTTTCGACAGTCTTGGGGACAAGGTCCGAATAGAGTTCCATTGTGACGCGGCCCGCCGGCTTGCCACCAATGGTGATGTCGAAGAAGACACGCGGACGGGTCTTGTTGTTGTCAGATTCGGAGGCCATGATGGGCGGTTGTTGCAAGCAAGAGTGACAGTGAGGAGGGAGAATCGAGGAATGAGAAGGGTCGAGTGCTGGACTGGCCACACAGTCCAAGGGATGAAGACGTGGTTTTCTTGACTGCTGACCACCAGACGTCTGCTGAAAATCGCAGTGAGCCGTGGTTTGTCGGTCCCGAGCGAGGCTTCAGAGGGTAGGACGAGGCCAGGCGACTCGATGCGGGGTTATGTACCCAGTTGCCGGATCGGACCCTTGAAAAGGCAGTGGCGACGAGACAACACGAGATGCAGGCGTGGAGAGACGAGGGAAAAGGAAGATGGTTTCGGGGGGGGAAGAGAGAACGGCGTTGGGCACGAAGTTGGTGGACGCGGAAGAGATGCTATTGGCGACGGGGGGGGCAGACGAGCACGGATCAACGAGGGGGGGAATTCCGTAGAAGTTTCTAGCCTGCCCTGTACTCGTATATCCGAGCAGGATACTTGCCAATGCCGCCTGCGAGCTACAAAGCTACCTATCCTTGACCACGATTTGGAGCCCATGCTGAGTACCGCGCTAACAAGCCGAGGGGTCGGCCAGGTCCTTGCTTGGCGTTTGTCGAGCAAGTCCCCTCCCAAGTCCCCTCCCTGCCAGCCGTCGGCCTTGCGCCTCCAAACGCCCACGTGGATGTTGGGCTTGTGGCGGACTTGGCGACAAGCCTCATCAACGCACCGGAAATGGGGAAGACGGTCTTGCTATCCCATCATCCTACAATTACAGTCCCCCCGGGTTCGTGTCATGCATCCAGCATGGGCCGTCTGGGGTAAAGTAATGGGCTGCCAGCCTCTGCATCTGGACCCGTGTCCACCAAGTACTACTACTACATGTTACGTGCCTCGTAGTCGATCAGATTGCCGTGGCATCCCAGGGCTCCCAGGACGAGACAGCAGCGCGCGCCACGCGACGAGTCCGAGGAGGCCATGGCAGGCCTTGTTCGTCGGCGCCCGCCCGTCCCGTCACGTCTCCCCCGGAGCCTTGCTAGGCCCGGCTTGAAGTTCCAATGTCACCTGTAGGCCGCCGTCAGCAGCTTTCTCGGCCTGCAAAGGGCCAAAAGCTCCCTCCATCTCGACTCCTGAAACTCACGGGTCCTTCGTTTACCAGAGCAACCTCCATCATGGCTTGGAACTTGCCATCCTTGACCCTCTCCACAACATAACCGTCCTTGACCCTCTGCACGAAGCAGTGGTAGAGTCGTTTGGCTTCTTCTGGGTTCATGGCCCCGTGGAAATCAGGCTTGGTCCCCTTCTTCGTTTTTGCCAGCAGCGTGAACTGAGACACTGCCTCAACAAAGTGATGGATCAGACTGCCGGCTCGAATGAACGTCTACCAAGTAGCTCGACATGGATCTGGAGAGGGGACATACCGCAGAGCACTTCCCCTTCGATATCTGTGACGCTCTTCTTCCACTTGATCCCTTTCGTCAGTACATTCCTCCTTATTACCCGCAGGACAAGTAAGTGCTGCAAAATACCCTGTTACCGGCGTCGTCGTCCCACAGCTTCATTCTGAGGACTTTGGACGCAATCGAGTCGACCTCCTTCTCCGTGTCGCCTGGCGCGACCGCGGCAAAGACGAGAACGCCTCGGCCAATGGACGAGACGACTTCCTTGTCGACTGTCACAGATGCTGACAGGACACGCTGGATGATGGCTGCTAGCACGCATTAGCCCGGGCACGAAAGCGGTTCGTTTGCTGGCGCCAAATGGGTGAGGAACCCTTCATTTCGAGGTTAAGCGCCAGCCCCGATTATCCACGCGCGCTTGACTGTGCGGAGGAGTGGCCAGTTTGCTGCGACGGCGTCGGGGTGACAGGTCGCCAACCAATTGAGCGTTTAGGCGGGTCTGAAAACGGGCGCGTGTCAAATCTGCTGGATTGGTATGTACTATGTACTTCGTACATACATGCGAATACGAGTTACAAAAGTAAAGGAGAGAGAGTTGGAGGTGAGAGTAGAGAGGCCATGTCATGTGAGCGAGCAGCTGCAACCCCGTGCTTGTCTATCTGCGACTTGTCACTGGGGGGTACCGTGGCCTAGACGGCGCAATGAATAGTTTAACACTCAGAGCCACGCAGTGGGGAATCTGAACAAACAAACTTGTCAGCTGTCTATTTCATTGAAACGAGGGAAAGATTGTGGTTTCGTTCTTCACTGAAAGCTTTGCCTGCTGCTGGTTGCACCTGTGGCTGACGTCGCTCACTAACGCCGACGAGATTAAGGACACCTGCTACACGCTAGCTTATCGGGGGATCGTTTTTCTAACCCTCCTCTGCCTGACCAACCTCTCCATCTATGCGACCGGCCGGCCTCTTGCTTTTCGGCAAACATCTCATCGACAGCCCAGACCCCAGAGCTGGCCCATTTCCACCCCGGCGACCGTGGCCCTCGCATTTCGTGCACCGACGACTATCGAACGCCAAGTCTCACCCGTAGACCCGAGCTCTCAACGACTCTCGACTGACGTAGGTGCGCGCCCGGCAACGGAAGCCTGACACTGCGACAACATTCGCCGAGCATCAATCTCGATCGCGCCTGCTGACTCTAGATGCTGAACAACAGACTCCCTCCGTTGAGGCAAACTATAGTCCGCGGGGCCTCGGAGCTCCCGCACGCACAAGATGGCGGCTAGGAAACTGCAGCAAGAGGTCGACAAGTGCTTCAAAAAGGTGGCCGAAGGCGTCGCCGAGTTCGAGGGCATCTACGAGAAAATCGAGCAGTCGAACAATCCAGCGCAAAAGGAGAAGCTCGAGGACAACCTCAAGCGCGAGATCAAGAAGCTGCAACGGTTGCGTGATCAAATTAAGACATGGGCCGCAAGCAACGACATCAAGGACAAGGCTCCTTTGCTGGACCACCGGAAGCTGATAGAAACTGTTCGTCTCTTCTGCGCATCTCGTGCCCCAGAAACGTCCGCGTCCATAAGCTAACTTTTGATTCCTCCCCCTCAGCAAATGGAGAAATTCAAGGCCGTCGAAAAAGCCATGAAGACCAAGGCGTACTCCAAAGAGGGACTATCGGCTGCCGCGAAGCTCGATCCCAAGGAACAAGCCAAGGTCGAGGCCGGCGAATTCTTGAGTAGTATGGTCGACGAACTGGAACAACAAATTGAGGCCCTAGAGGCCGAGGGCGAGTCCATACAAGCTACTATGAAAAAGGGCAAGAACCACGGGTCCAAGGCCGACCGCATGGCCGAAATCGAACGGACAATCGAGCAGCACAAGTGGCACCAAGGAAAACTAGAGCTGATCCGACGATCTCTGGAGAACGGGGGCATCGAGACGGAGCAGGTCAACGACCTGGAGGAAAACATCCGGTACTACGTCTCCGACGCCGTACACGACGAAAGTATCCACGACGAGGAGATGTACGACGACTTGAACCTGGACGACGACGAGGGGGTGTTTGGCATGAACCAGGACAACGAGAAGAACTCTTCGCTCGACACTCAATCGGTACACGACGAAGCGCCACCAGAGGCGGAACCCCCGGCCAAGCCGATAACGAGGAGATCGCAAAGAGAGGTGGACACGGTTGGCTCTGGTGGTGGTGGCGGCAGCGGAGCTGGACGTAAGATCTCAGTGCCCATCAAGTCACCCCTACCTGCGCTGGCTACGCTGGCTACGCTGCACACGCCGCTGTCGACAATCAGCACGGGCCCCGCGAGCGGGCCCGCAATGAAGCCGGCGGCGGTACCAACGAGGCCGGTGGGCGAGGGGCTCAAATACGCGTCTGCTGCCGCTGCCGCTGCGGCGAACGACAGGAACAACGTTGGCATCGCGCCCTTGCCGCCGCCCCCAGGGTCCGCGAGCATCGTGGTCTCGCCCCCGCCATTGGCCCAAGCCAAGACGAGTGCGACGAGCTCGCCAGCCATGACCTCGGTGCAGCCCATACCGTCTGCCGTGGCGGCGGCGTCGGCGCCATCGCAGCAGGCAGAGCCCAGGCAACACGGCGCCGGCCCTTTGTCAGGGGAGCCGGAGCCCTCAAGCTCCCGCTCTTCCAAAAGGTCAAAAGCGGCGGGCAAGCAACCTGCTGCGGCCGAGTCAGCAGAGTCTGCGGCTGGTGAGTGTTGGCGTTTGCCCCGACGGGGCTTGACTGTGTGCTAAAGTGTCCCAAGCAAACGGCGCCACGAACGGAATCAAGCCCATAGCCGAGGAGCCCGAGGAAGAGTGCGTATACCACCTGCCCTCGTCGCTGCAGGACCTGGTGGACTCGTACGAATCTGCGAGGAAACGGCCGCTGCCGCCGTCTGCATCACCGCCGACGCTGCGGATGATGACGGCAAGCCAGGCAAGCTGCCCTGAGGCGCTGGACTTTGAGGTTCCGCGAAAGTACCGACCCGACATGCCCGTGCCCCAGACGGGGTCCGGCTTCCCGCGAGAACCGCTGGCCATCTTTGACGACCCGCGGCTCTATTCGCGGATAGACCCAGACACACTGTTTTATGTCTTTTACTACAAACAGGGGACGGCCCAGCAGTATCTGGCGGCCAGGGCGCTCAAGGACCAAAGCTGGCGGTTTCACAAGCAGTACCAGACGTGGTTTCAGCGTCACGAGGAGCCCAAGAATATCACCGAGGAGCATGAGCAGGGCACGTACCGGTTCTTTGACTACGAGAGCACATGGTGAGTGGAGGCTACATCAGGAGCGAGAGGATGCGAAATCGATATGCTAAGTAATGTTGGCCTAGGATGAACCGACGGAAAGCGGACTTTAGGTTTGCGTACAAGTTCCTCGAGGACGACATTTAGTCGGCACGGTTTGCCGCTGCCGCCCCTTTTGGCTTGGGGTTTTTACGGAGAGGGAGAGGGTCTATGAGGCATGGCGGAGTGGCACTGTACCGAGGGAGCGTGCATTGACTGGGATTGTGCGTGGTTTGCACGCGGAACGGGCACCCAGCGACGGGTGGATGGGATGAGAGTGAGGAAGCCTGAGATGTAGCTCGACTTGCGAACAACAAGAAGGGGTTGGTGCCGAGAAGACGCGACCTTGGCCCTTTCGATTCCGTTAGCATTTGTGAGATGGCGTGAAGATGGATGTAGTTGGTAGTAGTAGCCTGCCATTTGTCGTACCATGTGCGCCTCGGCCTTGGTGCATCTCGCCTGCGGCGGCGAGAGTTGTTACGAGAGCTGCTGCGAGAAGTGGTTCGTAGTGGGGCGAAGCTCCCTAAAAGTTCCCGACGGGTACCTAGGTACTTCGTACTACTACTCCGCAACCCACCTGCTTGGCTTATGGCAGCAAAAGAAAAGTCGATATTTCGCCACAAGCCCCTCGACACACCCACCTGTTGGCTTACCGGAGCGCACAGCAGTCCTCTTGGCCAACGTGGCCGGCGCACCAGAAGGCGATGGGGGCGGCTGCAAGCGCATCGACCCTAGCCGCGAACTCCTGCGCGTCGAGGCCTCCTCTGCTGCGGAAAGCATTCCACGCCCATGCCGCAACGAGACGCAGCCACGGGTGGCCAATCACGACACGGCATGCTACGACAACATCGGTATCACGGGATCGCCTGGCAAACCACTACTATTTGCTTTGGCGCGCCGACCCCGACCGACGGTTGGTGGTGGTGTTGGTGGAGGTGTTCGGGAGGTGTTGGTGGTGGTGCACTGGCTGATGGTGGTCAAGGGCCATGTCAGGCTCCCTGTGAGGCTCGACGGAAGCCCGTTCCTTTCTGCCTGGCTTTATGTACGAATGTACGTCCTGGCCTACGTGTGCCGCCGTCTCAAGCGAGACGCAGGTGACCCTGTTTGCTGTCGTCGCAGCTTGAAGGAGCTGAGGTGGCAGATGGGAGCTTCATGCTGGACGGATTCCAGAGGCGCCAATGAGAGCTGCGCTCACGCCGTGGCTATGCAGGACGCCATCCATCATGGCTTGTCCGACTCACCCAACCAGGCAGCCCAGGTGCTGGTAGGCGACAACCGACGGCCGTCAGCTGCGTCAAATCAATATGTCCGCTGTTGAGAGCCACCAGCAATGATGGCAGCAGAGCCCCCTCTTGTCCCAGCATAATATTTGCATTTTCGTCGCCCCTTGGGCTTGGCCGACGTCGCCATGGACTCTAGACCTTTCCAAAGCGCCCTCGAGATTGGTGCCGCTGTCGCTGCCGCCGCCGCCGACTCATACCCGTGAGGCCGTCAACCCGGGCTCGCCTCGAGCTCGACTCGTCCGCTTGCTTCCTCCTTTGGCATTTGAAATCCCTTTCGAGACACCTGCCTGGCATGTCCCTGTTCCGCAGTCGCGTTGGTAACTGGTGGCCGACATCACAGCCGCAGCGCTGCGTCCGATCCAGTCGACTGCCAAGAAGCAACCCTTGCCAGCGTCCAGCCGTCAGCCCCAACTCCATCGTTAGGCAAACAGCCGTTTGACGGTGAGCAACTGGCCTCTTGGCCCTGGAGCCGCACTTCCGATGCCACTTGTCGCGCCGTGTCAACTGGGATGCAATGACCATGATGCAACTCCGTCTCAGTCGTGGCAGATCGTACGCTTAGCCTCATTATTGGATGACCTCCCCCCCCGTTCATCCGGCATCGGATACGGGGCAAGCAGCCATGCTGTACACCCCCCGGCAAGTGCTCACAGGGTCAGTCATGGCAGCCTAGAATCTCATCTGGCACACACTTTTCTGCGGCTGTCGTTCCGCCAAGGCCGCCCTCTCCCCCCCCCCATTCAAGCTCAGTCGTCTCACGGCCCATGCGTTGGGCTGGGCCCCCGCGTGGCTCCGGGGAAACTCGACCGACCTTGTCTTCAGCAACCTTGCGAGGCCGGCTTGTGTATTCGTACATGCTGTAGCAATAACGGGCTGCCCAGAGCTTCCATTGTTGGTCAGGGTGTCCATGTCTTTGCAGACGTGCCGCCTTTGGATATGCCTACTCTACCCTGTTCCGAGTCTTCTAGAAGGCTGCATCTACATGTTCGGTTCGATCGCGGAGAGCCTCATTTCAAACTGCACTATTACCTGCATGAGGGTCTGCTGCGGCCAGGGCAGATATTCCGCTTCCTTCGCTTTCTGCTGCCTCGGAGTGCTAGCCCTGATTTTCCCGTGTCCGATAGCCCGTCCGAGGCCTCTGCGTGCCGGCCGGCTGGACATATATATACCTGCTTCAGGACAAGCTGGTATCTCGTGTTGCTCTCTTGAAAGGGACGACCACTCACGTCTATCCGTTGGCCCTCGAGCATTTTCCTTTTAAATCCGACCCTGCTTGGTATTGGTCGAGGTCAATTTCCGGTGCTGTCTGATACACGATCCCTTGACCGGACCACGACAGTTGTTGCAGTACGGCAATTCGGCGAGGCTCTCGCAGCCTCCGACTGATCAGGCGAATCACAAGAGCATGGAGTTCAACTACACCCAATTCTATGATCCGGGCATCATGGCGTCTCGATTTGAAATGGGTGGTGGCAGCGGCGACGAGTCACCGTCGTCTTCTCAACAATGCTTCCAGTCAGAGCCTC
Source organism: Ophiocordyceps sinensis (assembly GCA_012934285.1). NCBI lineage: Eukaryota > Fungi > Ascomycota > Sordariomycetes > Hypocreales > Ophiocordycipitaceae > Ophiocordyceps > Ophiocordyceps sinensis. The sequence continues at coordinate 1,974,244 of JAAVMX010000007.1, forward strand.
TGTCACGAGGCGCAAGCTCACATGGGAGCTCCCAAGGATCCTCAACCATGACCTCGCCGGTATTCGACAGTGTCCAGTACGCGTCTTACGCCTTATCACAGCTCTCTGCTTCCCCGGAGACGGAGAGTAGACTCCTCCTCCCCACATCACCCGGGGCTTCTGGCAGCTATAGTCCAGATCTCGAACGAGACATGGCGTCACCAACAAGGCATCCAGATGATCGTCACAACAGGCAGTAAGCTGGCATTCCCTCGCTCTCTGTGTCTCGTGGTGCCGAATCCGAGGAAGTGACAGAAAGCCAGGAACTTGTCGCTGACAGTTTGCCCAGTCCTCATTCCAGGCGTGACTATCCCGTCTGCTGCCTCCATCCCGGCTGTATGGCAAGACCCTTTAAACGGCGCGCAGACCTCGATCGGCATTACAAGCACCGTCACGCCCCGGACTCTGTCAAAGAGTCCTTCAAGTGTGACTATGCCCGATGTTCACGCCGCTTGGATCCTTTCCACAGGCTGGATCACTTTCGGGATCACCTACGAGAGTACCACAAGGAGGACATTGAGAAGCGAGGCGGCAGCTGCGAGGACAACAGCTGGCTAGGAGACCGCCAGGTATCATCAAGCTGGTGGCGGTGCTCCAAGTGCCTGAGGCGGGTCCATGTCGACCGCAGCGGGTACGAGTGCCCCGACTGCAGGACATGCTGTCAGCCCAAGCGGAAAGAGGCTCGGCGGATGTCTGACTGTTTGCCGCTGCGAGCCGTTGCAAGGGAGAAGGAGGACATTTGATACTGGCCGGCCTTGCTTCCACTCCTGAAGCATTGGAGGTAAGAGCCTTGACACGATGTCGATGGCCGAGACATGAAGCTTTCCTTGCGCTTTCGATTGATTCCAGCGCGGTCGACGCCACCGATTCGCGACCGAGGGCGTGTTTTCCTTGAGGATTAGGGACTTTACCCCCTCTTTTGTCTTGTGTATCAATGGTTGTACGACAGGTATTCTTGGTCAGTCTTCGTCTCCTGTCTTTTGGTTCTTGAGTGGTGGGTCTCGTTCGTGGACACTTTTAGAAAGGCGTTGAATGAGTGTGACTGGAGTCTGGAAACTTCCTCTGCGGGGGGGCGTCGCTCTGTCGTTTCGGGAGATAGAGATTGGAGGCGTTGGGAAGGGTTGGGCTGCAAGGGGCAAGTTCACCAAGGCGGCGTAGATACTTGCCGAGGACGCGGGTCGATTGATTGTATTCTCGTTGATCCCGCTCTCTTGAGCCTGGACGGTGGACTGGCTTGAATCCAGATTTTACCAAGCTTGCCATGGTACACACCCTGATGCTAGTGAATCGACAAGAAAACTCAAACGTCGCATCCTCCCTTCATTTTCCCCGTCACATCTTCGGGAATTGCGAGGCAACGTAGACGACGGCCGGCGGGGGCCGCCTCGAACGCCGTGATGCCCTTAGTTGTTCTGCGGGAACTGCATATCGAGGACCGCGGCACGCTCAAAGGTTCGACGGGGCCGCGGATGCCGGACAAAGGACGGCGTCGACGCGGCAGCGCTTCGGGGGCCGGCTGGTCGTCGCGATCTAAACAAGGACGAGCGCCGCGTTAGCCACCCCGTGGCACTTTCCAGGCACGGGCGGCCACTGCGCCACGAGCGCCGTCGAGGAGAAGACGCGTGCGAACCTGCTGCGGCTGCGGCTGCGGCTGCCTCCGGGGTCCCGTCGTGAGCGGCGGTGGGCTTGGCCGCGGTACCGGTCCGGGTAGATGCCCCGGGAGGGGCCGTCTTGCCGACGCGAAGAGCGCTACTCTTCCGCGGCGGCGAGGGGCTGCTGCTGCTGCTGCGAGGGGCGACGCCGGACGTCTATGGCAGAGTTAGTTCGGATCATGTACTGGCGGCCATGCTCGTCGTGCGGATCCTCATACCGCGGCGCGAGTAGAAGCCGGCCGGCAGGTGCTCGCTGATGAGGCGAGCGGGAGGCCCAGGTGTTAGAAGGGTGCCCTCTGGGTCGAGGGGGTTTTTCCACTGCTTCTGGGGCGCGGCGGCGGCGGCGGCTTCTGAGGAGGAATCGGTTCTGTCAGTCGTCTTACGCAGAGAGGGGACGGGCCTAAGAGTACTGACTGATGCCTGCCCAGTCGCTCTTCCCGAGCAGCCTAAACTTCCTCTCCCTGAGGGAGCCCGGAGCGTCCCCTCCCTCGACGGGCGGATCGGGGACGGCCGGGAGCTTGGGGGCCGCGGCCACGTCGTCGCCCCCGGAAAGGTAATCTGGCACAAAGCTGGACGCGTCGAGCGCTGGTGCGGCAGTCGAGGGCGCGCGTTGGGCGCGGGCGCGGGCAAAGTGGCGTTTCTGACGGGCGACGTCGTCGTTGAAATGTTTTCCTTTGGAGTGGCGGGCAAGAGAGCCTTCGGTCCAGTTCATGATGATGAGGGATTGTCAACGGAAACGGGCAATGTGTGCAGCTGCTCTTGGAGACGCGCAAGGAGCGAATCGAATTCGGCAGGCGGAATATGGGCTGGAAGAAACAACGACGGAGAGGGAGTCAGAATAGAGTACGAAGTAACTCGTACGAAGTTGAGCTCAGGCTGAGATTGAAGAAGTGAAAAGTCAACATGGGCGGGATCCAGCCTTGCCCAAGCTCGTCCGTCACCAGAGAGGAGCCCAGACTGAGCCGTCTTGAGCAACATCTATCGAACGTAGAAGGCGCTGATTAACTTACTAAGGCCCTAATCCACAACGCCTTTAAAAAATCAATGCAGACGCGGGCAGAGACTTGCTCTACCTAATTTTAGTGCGGGTCTCCCTATATACCGTCCGACATCCTTATCGGCTATTTCACTTACCGCCTAAGGCCTATATTTCCGTATTTCTTCGTATTTTCGTATTTACATTATAATTACTATAACCGCATTTACGCTTAATCGCACTTATTAGGGCTCTCGCGATGCCTCCCTCCTCCGAAAGCTAGTCTATTAAGGCTAGTTAGCCGAGTTAGCAGCGTTAGACTAAGCTATAGACCTTAAGGTTCCTCGAATTATTGCTTAAGGCCCGTCGCGATAGGCTCCTTAATAGCTCTAAGGCGGTCTTCGTAAAGCTAGTATTTAAGTTATTTATGCCGAAGCTTAAGGCCGAGTTTCCTCGCCGCCGATAGAGCTTTAAGATACTTAATAATAAATATCGCTAGCTCCTTTAATTCTAGCGGGTATTCCGCGAGGTAGAGCAAACGTTAGGCGCCGTATATCACCCTAAGACCGGAAAGATTACGATAAGTAAGGCTAACGAAGAGTTATTAAAGGCAAGGTTCCTTAATATCGGTCCTCGGGTTATTAAGCAAGGTGTAGGAATAGCTAGTTACATACGACTACGTAGTTATATACATACGTAATGCACGTAATCTAAGGAGCTACGTTACCGCGATAGCTTCCCCTTACTTAGCTAGCTATATAACTTAATATAACTATACTATTTACCTTATAAGGTCGACTTAAAGACCTACTAATACTAATTAGTAGTTAACTTAGTTAATTATAGACAGCTAGGTAGAAGAGATAAGATCCTTAACTATTAATAGTATAAAACACCTTACGAGGGAATACTTAGAGGTAGTTATCTTTATGCTTTAAACGAGCTCTCTTATCTATAACGTTACTACGTTAACGCTATTTCGAGATCTCCTAAGCTATCTATTAATCCTATCTCGCTTCCTAAAGGAAGAAGAGTAACGTTAACCTATAGTACGTCCCTAACGCAGAAGATAACTTCGTAAGAAAATCCCTTACGCCGACACCTACGTAAAGACTATTACGTATAATATTAACATTATAACTTTATTAAGCCCTACCCGCGTAGACAACACAAAGCGCGATAAGCTATTAAAGATTACCCTTATCCTAGAAAACGACTACTAGTATACTTATATAGGTATCTAAGATATATAATAATAACCCGATCTCGAAAACCCTAGTAAAGCAGAGGCCACTATATACGTTATAAGGTTCCTCTATAAGTATACGTATAATAAAGACAACTAAGGCTATAAAGCTATTGCCTTCTTTTAAGAACACTTTTAAGGATAGCTTCTATAGACATAGGATAGGGTATACTAGACCTATAAACGTTCTTTGCGCAAGCTCCTAAAGAGACGTAGGATCTATACCGGCCTAGATAATTAAGGCTTTAACATATAGTTCCTTAAACTGCAGACTATCTTAGAACTACTATAATAGCTTATAAAAGAGTATATAAATTAGATATTTAATTAAGGCACGATCGTTGCATTTACACTACTAAATACAGCCCTAAGCCCGGCCCCGGACATAGCTCTAGCCCCCGATTAGACAACTATCCCCGGTGCAACGCAATAGCAATAGACTATACACCTAATAATATACTAGTTTAACTAGCCGACTGTCCCTATGCCTGCCCCTATCCCCGATGTGCCTGCTGTAACTATTGCCCTTATTTCTTAAGCTGCCCCTATTTCTTAAGCTCTTATTCCCCCTGCTAATAATGCTATTATAACTATTGCCCCTTTACCGTCCCTTAATGCTTATACTACGATCCCTCTAATCGATATTCCGAACGTCGATATAGATATAGACCTCTAGCAGAAGTTTGCAAAGCTATAGAGGAAGGATAAGTGTTATATAGGATAGCCCTATAACCTCTTCGACGATAAGGTCTATATATTTATAAGGACCTGCTATAAGCTTAAGGTCTAACTAGGTTAATTCTATAACCTATTCTTATAGATCCTAACGGATAGAGCTAAGACCTTCTATATCTACTACGTTAAGTTAACTATATCGTTCCGTATAACCTATAATACTATTAAGCAATATTTTAACACGGATGTTAACTATAGTTATTACTTTACGGACTAGACAATAACTATATTTAATAAAGTCCGCGTAGAGAATCCTATAATACCGCTTTATAAGATACTATAAACTCTCTTTAATAAGCTTTAGCTATGTTAGAAAGCCCTTAGAAAGGACTACGAAAGTGATATACTACTTCGTATATCCTTTATTAACGCGTGCCGTAGTATACCGGAGCTAGAATACGCTCTCTTTAAGCCTGCCTAGAAGGTCGAAACCGTATTTATAGACTTACGTGCATCTATCGAGACACACCTAGCACGCAACCCGTCTAGCTAGTTCCTATAGGATAAAGCATTTAATTATAACGATTAATAGTACCTAGACCGAAGATACTTAAGCAATCGTAGACGAGGTGGATTCCGTAGATAAAGCTACGGACGAGGTAGTAGACGTAAAGGCTATCTACAAGGCTTTAGATATAACCGTAGTACACCCTTCCGTCTACGAGGACGCGGTGGTAGCTACGGGAATAGCTCTAACAACCGCTTAACCTAGACTAAGAAATATTTCGTTTATTATAAGGAGGGCTATTAGTCTACTAAACATACGCCTAAGGAACGCTAACGGTCTAAGGACTAATACCTTACGTAGTATTTTAACGATAGCATCCTAATAACTAACTTTACGGCATACGTAACTAAGTTTAAAGGCTATAAGACCGACGAAATAGAAGCTAACGAGTACTAGGACGTAGAAGATGCTAATAATACCGATCTAAAGCAAGTAGCAACTTAAATGCTCTATAAGGCCGCCTTTATATACCTTTAGACCGGCGAGGACGTCTGTTATAAAACCACTAATCTAGGTTCCTAGTTTACTTTCTTTTTTCTAAAGTACGGGACGACTTAAGTACTAAGGGACTTAAGTACGGAAATACTTAGTACGAGGGTACCGGGGTACTTAGTACTTCGGTACTTTGTACTTTATGACTTAGCATAAAGATGTTCGCCCTAGACTTACCTATTATCCGGTCATACCCCTTTTCGGCCTAGGATATACCCCTTTTTCGAACCTAAGTCCCTTAGGACTTAGCTTCCTTAGGTACGGGACGTACCACGCAGCTACGGTCACGCCGACGATCTTATTAGGCACCCCTGCTTAATAAGACCCGATGATTAGCTCGATGCCCTGTATAATAGACCGACACCTAGACTACCGGGAGCTATAGGCCTAATATAGCCCTTCCGGCTTTCGGAACCGATTATTCGTCCGATCCTCCGCATAAGGAGGTCACACGACTTATGTCGTGTGACCTACCTATATGACATTATGCACGTAGTGCATAAATAGACCTATATGACCTAGATTAGTCTATAAGGGCTTTAGAACGACGCGGGAGGCAGCCTTTTCGAGGTCAGCCGACCTACACAGCCCTTACGCAGCCCCGGGGACCCGTATTAGCTTAGGGCAGTGTAAGGGATACGTGGCAGAAGGTGCTAGAAGGAAAGGGACGTACCGGGACCGTCTAGACGGACGGGAAGAGCTATATAAAGGAACTTTAGTCCGCCTTTCCTCGGGCTCTCCTTCCTTCCTTTCTTCTTTAGCTTTTATCATAGTTTTAGTTTAACTGCCTACTAAGTGACCTATACCTCTTCTAGTAGTGCCCTTAGTGCTCTAGCCTCGACTACCCCTACTTGCTTAGACTTAGCCAGCCGGTCTAGTATAAGTAACCCTAAGTGCTCCTCTACTTACTATTCCGCCCTTATAGCTTTTAAGGATAAATAACGCCCTCTATTAGTCTTTAACTATTAGTATCGGACTAATCTAGTTATATAAGAGAGAAAAAGGGTTATAAGTTATAACCCCTATTAAGGCCCTAATAATAGCGTTATCGGGAGCGTTACGTGCCCCGACTAAGCTCCCTTTAGAGCTTAGGATAGGCTCGGTTAGGACGTATAAAGGGGCCCCCTTTCCTCTCCTCTTCGCCTTAGCTAGACAACCTATTATAGACTAGAATCTAACTAGTTTATAACCCCCTTTATTTGTTTAACTAACTAATACTAATTAGTAATTAAACGATTAATTATAGATTAGTAAGGTTAAAGAGGCAAGGGTTATTATTACGATATAGGACCGTCGTTATCTTTAGTAGTGCCGTTCCTCTTGCGTCGAGAGATAACCCTTTATACTAAGAATAAGGCATCTCTATACTAGATTACCGGTCGAGATACCTTTTAAGCTGCTCGATTAAAGTCGCTGCTTTTATAGACTATAGCGACCTTAATTAATAGTGCGTCTATAACGCGACGAGCCCGCTACCCGCTCCCGGCAAGCATTGACCCTTTAACGTTGCTAAAGGAATCTACTTAGATTACCAACTAGATCCCTTCTTTAACGACTTAATCGACAACCGTTGCCCTAAAGAATAAGCATTATAGGACCCCCTTAACGTCGCTGCTTTTGCAGACTATAGCGACTTAATCGGCGACCCGCTGCTTATTTCGACACATATATCGCGAAGACCCTCGCGATCCCCTTAAACCTTAGTCATCTACGATAACACCTACGGACCCGACTTCCGCCGCCGCTATAACTACCTTAGCGGCAGATACCTACGCGGCAACCACCCTAACGGTAGATAACCCCGTCACCCTACGAGCTCTTCCGATAGCTCTTACGAATCCAGCCCCGGCTCCCTAGCCGAAAGACCCTATAAGTCCGACTCCCTAGCCGATAGCTCCTATAGACCCGAACTATACTAATTTATTAAATAGCATCGGCATCTATAAGTTATTGCATAACTAGGTTAACCTTAACCTCGACTTCGGGAGTATATACGTTAGCCCCGACGAATAATATTATATTGTAATAACTTCCTACGTCGTATCCTTCCTTATAGAAGAGAGGATAAGTCTATACGATTGCGACTTTTAGGACTCCTTTAGAATATAGACTAAAGCTACCTAAGATAAGGTCTAACGGGACTATAGGAGGGCATTGCGAACGTTCTTACGGAAGCGCGGGATCTATATAGGCCGAAAAGACTAGCCGATTGGCCCTTAACTCGTAATGCTCTAGGCTATAGCTAAGCCCCTCCTATAGCCTTAGGAAGAATTCCTCGAGGTAGACTTCGACGTCGATACGGCAGCCTATATAGAACGGGATAAGATGCGCGCCTAGCTCGGCTTGCCGCTGTATAAAGCCCCCGTCAGACAGGCTCCTACGCCTGCTCCCGCCGCTGCTCTTACGCCTACTCCCGCCGTTACAAGCACGCCCGCTCCGACAACTGCTCCGCCGACTATTTAAAGTCCGCTAGTTGATTTAGCTTCGGCAGCCTCGCACTTAGCCTCGCCGTCCTTATCCTCGCCGACACCTATACCCTCGTTAGCTTTAATAGTCTCGGCGTTACCCTTATCGTTACCCTTAAGCCGGCACGACCCCGGGAAGACTCCTAACTCCCGCCGGCACGACTTAGTTTCTTACGGGGAAGATCCCGTGGCTGCCCCTAGCTTCCCTAGGCATAGCCCCGGTGCCGGCCCTATAATAACAACGACTTCTTTGCCTTTAAACAAAAGTCCGCTAGTTGTTCCCGTTGTTTTAAGCCGGCCCGTTGCTTTAAGCCGGCTCCCCCTTTAAAGCCGACTCCCCGTCCCGAGCCGGCTCTCCTATTCACCTGTGTTAAGCTCTCGCAGCAGCTCTTCGGACTGCTCTTTCGACCCTTAAAGCAGCTTACCAAGCTGCTCTTCCATTAGCTCTCGCAGCAGCTCGCTAAGCTGCTTGCAACCCACGAAGCTGCGGGTCCTACAGCAGCTTCCTCAATAACCTACGAAGCTGTAGGTCCTATAGAAGCTTCCTTAACAGCACGCTCCACGGCATACCCTAAAGCTAAGCAAATGCCGTCGCTGCTAATTACCCTTCGAGTCTCGTAGCGCACTCTTTCGCCACCTTAGCGAAGGATGTTACTATACAAAACGCGTGCAGACTTCCTCCTAGACCGTTATGCCCTAAGCACGGCATACATAGACCGTCTTGCCCTAAGCCCGGCATGCCCCTAAGCAGGCCAATTGCTAGCACTGTTTTTCCTACTTCGACTCCCGAGGCGCACTCTTCCGTTACCTCGCTAAAGGATGTAACTACCGGAAGCATATATAAGCTTCCTCTTAGCCCGTTGCCCGATAGGACAAACGGCACCCTCCCCCTCGAGGCAAGGGACACTCGTCCGCCCGACCCTAGACTGTCCGGCATACCCTCTTGCGGGACCGTAACGTAAGAGACTCTCACTAAAAGCCCGCCTAAGCGTCCACCCTGCCAGTCACCCGGCAAACTCTCTAGCAGGCACCTTCGTCCCGGCAGGCACCTTTATCCCGGCAGACGACCTCGCCTCTACACGTTGTTCTCCTAAGGTTTAGCAACGCACCCCTCGTTGCGCGTGGCCAGCTAGCCTCGCGAGCCTAGCAGAAGAAAAGCTCTCGAGGGATTCCCCTGCCTGTTGCCCCCTCTAGCCCTCTGTTTGGCTACCCCTCTAGCCCTCTGCTCGGCCATCCCTCTGGCCCTCTGCTTGGCCGTTCCTTCGTGTGTTCTCGGTGTTCTGGTTGTTCTCGTTGCTCGTTACTTTACTCGTCTCCCTAATGCCCTATTCCTTCGCGTGTTTATTGCCCGTTTTAACGAGTGGATTTTCCGTGCATTATTTCTGCAATTTGTTCCCCTTTTCCCGCTTTATTGCATTATCTTATTCGTTGTTTACAGCTTCTGCTAATTGCTCGTATTTCCGGTCGATTATTTCCTTGCTATTTCCCGCCCGCTGATTGCAATTTATACTCATTATTTATACTCATTAGGCACTTTCTAGCTTAATGCGTATTTTCCGTTGTTTCTTAATCGCGCTTGTTGCCCGAATTAAGGCCCTGCAAGGACTTAATCAAGGTCTGTTCCGGCCTAAACAGACGCTCTAGTCCGCCCCGGCAGCGCCCCGAGGATGCCCTCGAATCGGCTCTTCCGAACGCTCTTTCCCTGCTTGTTCGTTGCGTTCGCGTTCGGTTATTAGGTCGTTCGATTAGGCGATTAGTCCGTTAGTATAGTGTTTGCAGCCTCTAAAGAAGAACTACTAGTGTCGGACTAATCTAGTTATATAAGGGAGAAAAAGGGTTATAAGTCATAACCCCTATTAAGGCCCCGATGACAGCGTTATTAGGAGCGTTACGTGCCCCGACTAGGCTCCCTTTAGAGCCTAGGACAGGCTCGGTTAGGACGCATAAAGGGGCCCCCTTTCTTCTCCTCTTCGCCTTAGCTAGACAACCTATTATAGACTAGAATCCAACTAGTTTACAACCCCCTTTGTTTGTTTAACCAACCAACAATTAGAGACTTAGTCCGGTTAGACTGTCTTCTGTCTTCTAACCGTTCTATTATACGATAAAAGCTCTTACCTTTTGCTTAGCCGCGGAGTGTGTTTTTTTAAGACCGTTGCTTAATCTTTGTTTAATCTTTGCTTAGTCTTTGTTTTACCCTTTAATCTTTTCCTAATCTTTCTAATCTATTAGATCTTAGATCTTGTTTTAATCTTTATAGATTCGAAGAACCCTTTTTAGAAAAAAACACTAAAAACAACTACTTCTTTAAGAATGTCTTCTTCTACTTCTTTAACCTCTCGCCCGGCAGCTCGCCCGGCAGCTCGTCCGGCTGTAGCTACGGCTGCTGCTTCTTCTACTACGCCTACGGGCCCGGCTCCGGCTTATACCGCCGCTGCCCTAGGACCGCCGCCGCCTCTAGGCCCGGCCGGGTACGCCCCGGTCCTAGCCCCGGTTCCGGACTTCCGCCACCCCCGGCAGTTCGGGGAAATTATTAAAACCCTAAAGCCGGCTGTTTACACCGGAGAAGCCGGCAAGCTATAGGAATTTCTTACCTAGCTAAAGGCCTTCTTTCTTTCCTTTCCGGATTCCTTCTCTATTAATAAAGCGAAGGTCTTCTTTATAGCTAGCTGCTTAAGGGGATTAGCTTTAACCTAGTTTAAACCTATTCTTAGGGATAGGGTGACTAAGGCAGAGGGGGACTAGGATAAACTTACGGACAATATCTTTAATAGTTATAAAGCTTTTAAAACCAACCTCTAGTAGACCTTCGGCGTAGGTAATAAGAAGAGAGCCGTAGAGCATAAGCTACGGTATTTACGATAAAAAACCTCTGTTTCTAATTATGCTGCCTTATTTAGGCAGATAATATCGAAATTAGAATAGGACAACAACGCTATAATAGCGGTTTTCTATAAGGGGCTAAAGGACGATATAAAGGACGAGATCTCTAAATAAGACCGTCCCGACACCCTCATCGAGTTTATAGCCTAAGCAGTTAGAATCGACGACCGGCTGTTTAAACGCCGGCAATAGAAGAAGGACCCCCGCCTAGGGTATAAGGTTTTTTCAAAGAAAAAGGGGAAATAGACGAATTACGGCGATCCTATAGACCTAGATGCTATTTTAAACCCGGGAATAACTAGCTATTCGGCATCGGCCGGAAGCTCGAAAAACAATAGCATTTATAAGAGCCTTACCTACTTCTTTTATAAGAAGGCAGGGTATATTACTAAAGATTGCTACTAGAAGAAAAATCTAGCTAAAGGAAAGCTAGCGGCTTTTAAAAGCCTTAATACCTTAGAGCAAGGACCTCTTAGGCTCTCTCTACCGCCTTTAAGAGAAGCTCTCGATCCTACGCTTTTTAATAAAGATCCTATAGGCCTTTCTATATATCCTTACTACGAAAAACGTTTTCCGACTATTAGGGATTCTAAGAATAATATAGCACCTATTCTAGATAGCCTAGTTAGGCCCTCTATTAAAGAAGAGGAGGACTTATTTAGATAGTCGGACCCGGACGAGGATCCGGCCGGACCGGAAGACCCAGCCGGCCCGGATAGTCTAGACGCTTTAGATAGCGTAATAGAGTATTTAGTAATCGACTTAAAGGACGGAGAGATTATAGATAACTCTATAGATAACGCGGGGGTCGGACTAATACCCCTAGACTCCCCGGACTCCCCGGATTCCTCTATAGAGTCCGCTCCGGACTTAGAGGGTCTAGAGCCTAGGCCGGAGCCCGGGCCGGAGCTAGACGACGACGACGATAACGACGACATACCCCTAACAACGCAATACGACTCCGAGGAATTCCCTTAAGAAACCTAATACTAGTATAACTATAGCTAGGCCCCGGAGTTAGAAGATCTTACCGGAGGCTATATACCTAATGCTTATAGCCCCGCTAATACCGAAGAATTCTTAGAGAGTAGCGTAGCTACGGCTGCCCTATGCGACGGCTTAGAGTCCCCTCCTCCCTACTATAAACTTAAAGACGTTAAGGACCTTCTCGATGGCCTTAACCCGGAATATAGCAGCTATAGGGAATACCTAGCTATTACGAACTATTTAGAAGGAGTTATCGAACGAGAAGCCTAAGGATACCCTAGCGCCGAAGATAGGCACCCGGAGTGCCTTACCGATATAGCCGAAGAGACTTTAGCTTTACTTCGAAGCTATAAGCGTAAAGCAAATCGGCTAGAGGCAATGCTTCTAGATAACAAGCATAAAACCTACGAGGAATTTAGTAGAGAAATTGCATCTTTATCCGACCTTATAGAAGAAAAAGAACGCGAGAAGCTTAACCTCCTTACTAGACTAGACCGTCTAGGAGGTTATATGCCGGAACTACACCTATAACCCTCTTTTAAGGTCCGGACTCTCTAGGAGGCCCTCCGGAGGCTAGAAGGCGTCTACTACCTCGCCTCCCGGACCCTTATACTCGCTTCTTAAGTTAACTAAGACCTACTTAAACAGGTCCGGCAACTATAAGGTCTCCCTTTCGAGACTACGAATTATAAGGTTATAATATAACCTATACCCTAGGGAACTACTAATAGACCTAGCAGTAAGTCTATTAGAGAAGAGCCGGGTTCTACTAGGTTTAAAAGAGAACCCCTAGGGTTTAAAAGACAACCCCCGGAGCTTAAAAGAGAGCTTAATCTATATAGACTTAAAAGATAGTCTAGTAGACTTAAAAGAGAGTCTACTAGGTTTAAGAGAGAACCTAATCCCCCTAAGACTGTTTTAAGGGAGGGGATATAGGGTAATAGCACCCTTACTACTAAGGATTTAAAAAACCTCTATTACTAAAAGTAAAAGGGCTACTTACTAGTAATTAAGATCTTCTTATTACTAATAAAACTATTAGTAAGAAGATAACCCTTACGATTAATTACTAAAAGCATAGACTTTCCGCTTTAGTAGATAGCGGATCTATAAGCAACTATATTGCCTTAGAAACGATAAATCGTTTATACCTTCGTTACCGGTAGAAAACTACGCCTTATACGCTATTTATAGCCGAAGGGAAACCCTTTACGTATAATAACGGGAATATTATCTACGAAACTAATCCTTTCGAATATTCTATTAGAAACTTATCGTTTAAAGACCCTTTTAATATCCTATCTATACGATATAATATTATACTAGGACTACCCTTCTTACAATAATATAACCCTTCTATCGACTAGAATAAAGGCCTTCTAAGGTTTAAAGACGATACCTTAGATATTCTACTCTATAACGAATTAAAGGACTTAACCGGACTAAAAACCTCGGAACTTAATACTAGCTTAGAAAGGCGTAGCCTAGGAATTAAGGAAGTTGCTACCTTATTCGAAGAGGAACTTCCGGACCGATTTAATACGGTCCTAGAACCGCTAAACCTATTATTAGAAGACGCTTCGAATAGCGCCTTTATTAAAGAAATAGAGACGGACCTTAAAGCGGATAGATTTAAGACTATACCGCACGATATCCTCGTTAAATTCGGTGTGATATTTAACGACCTACTAGAGGATAAACTACCGCCTTAAACGCAATAGGATTACGAAATCAACCTTAAAGACAGAGCGAAGCCTCGCTTCCGTAAGATATATAACCTCGATGAATTGCATTTAAAATTGCTTTAAGATTATATCGACGAAAACCTTCGAAAAGGTTATATAAGGGAGTCGAAATTAGAATATCGGGCCTTAGTACTATTTGCTCCGAAAAACAGTAAAGATAAGGTTAAGACTAGGCTATATATCGACTACCGCTAGCTTAACAACGATACTATTAAAGACCGGACCCCTTTACCCTTTATTATCGAATTAAAGGATCGATTATTTAAGAAAAGATATTATACGAAAATCGACCTTAAAGTAGCTTATAGCTAGATACGAATTAGGGAAGGAGACGAATATAAGACCGCTTTTAGAACTTAATACGGCTTATACGAATTTTTAATCCTCCCTCTAGGGCTTACGAATGCCCTAGCGACTTTTTAGAAGCGTATTAATAACGCCCTACACAAATACCTCGATATATTCGTCTTAGCTTATTTAGACGATATAATCGTCTATTTAGACGATTTAGAAACGTATAAACTCGACGTTATAAAGGTGCTTAAGGCTCTTAAAGCAGCTAGCCTTTATATTAAGCTAGAAAATGCATATTCTATACGCAGGAAGTCGAATTCTTAGGCTATATAATTACCCTAAACACTATACGGATGGACCTGTATAAGTTAGAGGCAATTAGCGGTTGGCCTATTCCTTCTACGATTAAGGAAATATAGAGCTTTATAGGCTACGCTAATTACTACCGACGCTTTATAGTGGATTTCTCTAAAGAGTTAATCCCTATACTAGCAGTAATAAATCTAGCTAGGACGAAACCCTATACCTAGACGGACGAAGCTAATAACGCTTTTATTAAGCTTAAGAGCTTATTAACTTCCGCCCCGGTACTATATAGCTACGATGCGGAAAAGCCGTGCGAATTAAAAACCGACGCTTCTAATTTCGCATTAGGTGCGTAGTTAAGCTAAAGGGACGACGATAATATATTGCATCCTATAGCTTTTTACTCTAAAAAGCTAAGTAGGGCAGAGATATATTATCCGATTTACGATAAAGAATTTTTAGCGATTATAAACGCCTTTAAAGAATTTCGGCATTACATTCTAGGGAATTCCTATAAGACGAAGGTCTATATAGACTATAGGAATATCACCTATTTCGCTAGTACGCAGTAGCTTAACGCACGGTAAATCCGTTAGGTAGAGTTCTTAGTAGATTTTAACTATAAAATTCTATATAAGAAGGGAACCGAAAATTCCCGTGCTAACGCTATTAGTCGACGTCCTAACTATAATACGAAGATCGAACCTTATAACGAACGGCTTTTATATTTTAATACGGAAGGCAACTACGAGCAGTAATTACTTAATGCTGTATTTAAGATCGAAGGAGATAATTCTATTTTAGAATTACTTAAAAGCACTTATAAGGATACCGATTTTAGTAGGTTTAAGAAGCATATAACCTAGGAAAACGACCTCGCCTACTATAAGGGAAAGTTATTCCTTACGCTTAGTAGCGAGACAACGATTATAAAGGATTTTTACGAAAGCCCGATACACGGCCACTAAGGGATATCCCGGACTTATAATCGAATACGGAATTACTATAATACGTATAATCTTCGCTGCAAAATTCAAAAGATTATTAAGGCATGCGATACTTATAATAAAGCTAAGGCTGCACGGCATAAGCCTTACGGAAACCTATAGCTTATAGAGACCCCTAAATTACCTTAGGAATCTATTGCTATAGACTTTATTACGAAGTTACCGAAATCTATTAAACCTATAACGAATATAGAATACGACTCTATATTAGTTATAGTAGACCGCCTTACGAAATACGGTTATTTTATTCCGATTAAAGAAGCTATATCGGCTAAGGAATTATCTTACGTCTTTATAAGATATATTCTAGCCGATAGAGGTTTACTAAAAACCCTAATTACAGATAGGGACCGAAAGTTTATATCATACTTTTAGTAGAGCCTTATGCGAGCTTTAGGAACTAAGCATAAATTATCTACTGCTTATCACCCTATTACCGACGGAATTACGGAACGGCTAAACTAGACCTTAAAGCAATACCTTCGAAGCTATATTAACTACTAGCAAGACGACTAGCTAGTTAGGCTACTAATAGCCTAGTTAGCTTATAATACTTTGGTATCGGAACCTATATAGCAAACGCTAGCCTTTGCGAATTACGGATTTATACCTAAAGCCTATAGGTCTTCCCTACCGGAAGTTATAGCCGAAAAAGCTATCTTAAGCTCCGAGTAGCTAAGAAGCTTACATTCCGCTATTAAAGACGAGCTCGACTTTATAAAGAAGCGAATGACTTATTATTATAATAAGAAGACCGAAAAGAAACCTACTTTTAATAAGGGCGATAAAGTCTACCTTATTAAGAAGAATATTACTTTTAATAGGCCTAACAATTCGTTAGACTATAAGAAGATAGGACCTTTTCTTATATAGGAAAAATTCTCCGACTTAACCTATAAGCTAGACCTACTAACGGCTATGCTTATACATCCTGTTTTTCACGTTTCGCTACTTGAATTAGCGCTTAAGAATAGCCGCCTAGCGAAAGATATCGATATACTAGTCGAAGAAGACGAATACAAAGTCGAATAAATTTTATTTAAGAAGATAGAAAACAGCTAGCATTTCTATCTTATAAAGTAGAAGAATTATCCTTCTTCCGATAATACGTAGGAACCTATTAAGCATCTTAAGAACGCTCTTAAGAAGATTAAAGCCTATAATAAATCTAACCCTTAGGTTTAAGGGAAGAGGAGTTTAAGGGTTTAAAGGTTTAACCCCCCTTAGGAAGGGTAATATGTTATAGAACTACTAATCTAGGTTCCTAGTTTACTTTCTTTTTTCTAAAGTACGGGACGACTTAAGTACTAAGGGACTTAAGTACGGAAATACTTAGTACGAGGGTACCGGGGTACTTAGTACTTCGGTACTTAGTACTTTATAACTTAGCATAAAGATATTCGCCCCGGACTTACCTATTATCCGGTTATACCCCTTTTCGGCCTAGGATATACCTATTTTTTTCGAACCTAAGTCCCTTAGGACTTAGCTTCCTTAGGTACGGGACGTCCCACGCAGCTACGGTCACGCCGACGATCTTATTAGGCACCCCTGCCTAATAAGACCCGATGATTGGCTCGATGCCCTGCATAAGGGACCGACACCTAGACCACCGGGAGCTATAGGCCTAATATAGCCCTTCCGGCTTTCGGGACCGATTATTCGTCCGATCCTCCGCATAAGGAGGTCACACGACTTATATCGTGTGACCCACCCACATAACATTATACACGTGGTGTATAAATAGACCTATATAACCTAGATTAGTCTATAAGGGCTTTAGAACGACGTAGGAGGCAGCCTTTTTAAGGTCAGCCGACTTATATAGCCCCTACGTAGCCCTAGGGACCCGCATTAGCTCGGGACAGTGTAAGGGATATGTGGCAGAAGGTGCTAGAAGGAAAGGGACGTACCGGGACCGTCTAGACGGACGGGAAGAGCTATATAAAGGAACTTTAGTCCGCCCTTCCTTAGGCTCTCCTTCCTTCCTTTCTTCTTTAGCTTTTATCACAGTTTTAGTTCAACTGCCTACTAAGTAACCTACACCTCTTCTAGTAGTGCCCTTAGTGCTCTAGCCTCGACTACCCCTGCTTGCTTAGACTTAGCCAGCCGGTCTAGTATAAGAAACCCCGAGTGCTCCTCTACTTACTATTCCGCCCCTATAGCTTTTAAGGATAAATAACGCCCTCTATTAGTCTTTAACTATTAGAGACTTAGTCCGGTTAGACTGTCTTCTGTCTTTTAACCGTTCTATTACAACGTCTATAGGATAGATTAATTAATCCCTGCCGACTAATTCCTAATTAAGGATCGCTACTCTAGTTAATAGTTCTAGGGAATTATAATCGACACTAGTATAGCTAGAGTATTAATAGTAGGATAAGAGTAGTACTTTGCTTTATAGCGAATAGAACCTTCTATTATGCTTAATAGCTCTATAGCCGGATAAGCTAGCATCCGATTTAGAACTAGTACTCCTATTTAATCCCTTAGTTTAATCGCCCTTAAAACCCCCGTTAGTCGAGTGACTTTTTACATTCTTAAGACCTATACCCCTTTTCTGCTCTCTCTTGCTAATATAGACCGACTTAGGATCTACTTCGATAATATAACGAACACACTAAGGACTAAAGGCAACCGGATCCTAGTAATTCGAAAATAAGGTTACCTATAGTTCTTCTTATTAAAAGCAAAAGAAACGATCTCCTTTCTAATAGAAAGTAAGATACGAACTCTATATCGCCGTTTTAGGCACCTAGCTGTTTCGAGACTCTATTACCTACTTAAGCAGGCCGGCTATAATATAACGACTATATAGCTTAAATCAATCTCTAAATTCTATTATTACTGCTAAATACACTTATAGGCATTTAGACGTTTTAAGTTTACGCTAAAAGATAACTAGGAATTTAATTACGAGATTATAGTAGACGTAATATACCTTAGGAGCCTTTAACGACCTATTCTATACGTCGTTAACTCTGTAATAGCGTTCTAAAGGGCTAGGTTCCTTTCTTCTATATTAGCTAAGGATACTTAGGAAGTCCTTCGAGCCCTTTAGATCGATAGCTACCTTAGACCTCCTAATACGATTAAACACGACGTAGGAACTAATTTTGCCTTAATAGAGTTCCGCAATAAGGCAAAGATTATAGGGATAACCTATAAGTAGGTCCTTATAGAATTACATACGTCGATTAGGAAGGTCGAGAGGTATTATTATAGTATTAGGTTATATTATATATTATCCTACGTAACTTCTATATCGTATATATAGACCTTTAGACTTAGTCTATAGCTGCGCTCCTTTATAGATTAATAATAGTTATATACCCCCCCTTAAGCTCGTTCTATAATAGTTTAATCTACTATTCTTTTGCCCTTCCGCCGAGCCGTTATAATTCCTTAATTCCTTAGTCCCCTTAGCTTTGCCTATACGCCTGCCTTCGCTCTTTATCTTATTACGCTTCTTTCCGCCTCTTTTCTACTCTCCTATAGATTTTTCTAGCCCTTTTTCCCGCCGCTACCCCTTTTTCCCGCCGCTATAATAGCTACTCCCGTTTCTACCCCCTCCCTCTCCCCTTTGCCTAGCCCTCCGGCCGGCGTTCCCCTTTAGGACGTCCTTTAGCCTAACGCCTTCTCCGCCTTCCCTTACTTAGCCTTTATTCTCCGGGGTTCCTCCGTCGCCTCGTCCGTCTTCGCCGACCTTTAGATAAATTTCCTCCGGTATACCGATTAGACCCGGTCTCTCGTCCTTCTTAAGTCTAGTTTCCTTAAGGCCGCTACCTCCGCTACTACCGCCCGTAAGGAGGCCTTCGGCTACCGGTAGCACGCGGAGGGACTTTAGGACTAGCTTAATTAGTCTAACGCCGCCCTCGCCTACCTTACCGCCCTTTAGGCTGCCCTTACCCCTCCTACCGTAAGTCCCTATGCCTGCTTCGCCGACCTTAAACGCTTTTCCGGCGATATCGGCACTTAGAAGTAGCGCTAGGACGCCTTCCGCGTCTAGCGCGACGGTATATCCCTTAAGATCGCCTCCGACCCTTATATATTCCCTACCGATAGGGAGTAAGTCGTCTATACGACCGGCTGACTTTCCGGCCGGGCCGCTTCTATCGCCGCTAGTATCCCTTACTATATCCGCGATAATACCCCCTTTAAGTAGTAGCGCTTTTAGTCCTTTAACTCCCTTACCTACGAGCTCGCCTTTATCTTTAGTGCCTTAAACTACCGCGCTTAGTCTAAGGCGGAATTTAATACCCTAGCTATAAAAGGCACCTTTTAGCCGGATTTCTTCTCGTAGTTTACCTAGCTATAGGCCGACCTTAATTATAATAAGAGCGCTTGCGTTAGATACCTCTATTAAAAGGTTATTAACGAGCTCGCTAATGCCGCCGCTTTTTAAGTCCCTAGCTTTAATACCGACGACTTCTATAGCTAGGCTAAGCTCTACGCCGCCCTTTAGGAGAACTACGAGCGTATTTAAGCCCGTAAGAGGCTCGTCTAGCCCTAGACTATTCCCCCCCCCGCTCTTACTAAGTCCGCCGGCCCCGCCGCCTCTACGCCCGCTAGCGACCTAATAGACCTTAACGCGTTCTAGGCTAGTCTTATAGACGCCGAGAAGCAACGACGGTATAAGAACCGTCTTTATCTCTACTACGCCGCCCTAGTAACCCCGACCTATACGGCTTAGACCTATCCTAAGAAGGGTGCTAGCTAGGGTCGCGGCTAAGGCGGCGGTACTCCCGCCCTACGCCTCCTCGCGCCCCCTCCTTAGCTTAACGTCCGGGCGATCGAGTAGGGCTTTATTAAGGGCGAGGTTACCGACTCCCTTACCCTTGCCTCTAGCACTTCTCCCCCCTTAGGAAACGCCTAGCTCCCTCGCTTTATTACGCGACGGAGCTTTCGGTTTCTAATTTTATAGCTTTATTTAATATAAGGGAAGACCTTTATCTCCTAGCGGGAATATAGCCTTACGCTTTACTACTACCCTCTCCCTTATGCTTACTAACGTCGCTATAAGTGCTTTAGTCGACTTTAGTTATTCCGGATTCGCTTTTATATATACTTAAACCGCGTACCGCTTTACCCTCCCCGTCCGCTAGCTTTAGTTCCCTTACCGGCTCTCTCTTACTAATAGCGGCGACTATAAGTCTAGCGCTATTACCGATTATGCTTACTTAGTCGCTTAAGTCGGCGCTTACGCTAAGTCTATCTACTTCTTCTTTATAAAGCTTAGCTATAAGGTTATTCTTAGCCTCCTTTAGCTACGCCGCTACGACCTTATTATTAGCTAGCGCGATAACTCCCTCTCCTTTTAGTCCTTATTCTGCCTTGCCTCTTGCCTCTTAGACCCTTAGCTTTATTTTATCCTTAGCCTCCCGGCCGCTCCCGCTATTCCTATTCCTACCTTTAAGGGAATATAATTTATAAATATAATTTATTCCCCCCCTGCCCCCTCTATCGCTAACTCTAATAACGAGGGCGAGCCTTTTGCTTTATCCTTGCCTCTTGCCTTTCGGGCTTTTGCTTATACCGTCCGCTTTTTTAATACCCTTAGGTTTATTCCCCCGTCGCCTCGTTTTTCCCTTAGCCTCCCGACGTCCCTTAAAGATACTCCCGACGTAGGTAAACCTACTTACTTAGACTCCTCCCGTTAGACCGACCTCGACTTAAGCTACGACTCTAACCCCCCGGATACCCTTTACCCCCGCCGTTACGTCCGCCCCCCCCGCCTTCGGCCTATACGTTAGGCTGCCGGCTCCCGCTACCCGGCTCCCTAACTTAGGCATTAAGCGTTAAGACCCCGCCCTTTTATAATCCCTCCGGGCGACCTTACGTTCTCTATCTAAATGCTTAACGTTGCCGCTATAGCGGTATTCTACCGCTAGCCTTCTATTATAACTTCCTAGACTACGATTAAAGCCTTAGCCGCTAAACCCTTACTTATTAAGCCTCCGCCTCCTATTAACTAAGAGATCCCTAAGGAACTTTATTAGGCCGTTCTATCTAAGTCTATTAATCCTAATACCGCTAAAGCCCGACTTAACCCCTACCTTTACGACTTCGTCGATAACTACCTTAATAAAATCTTCCTTAATAAGGTTTTACCCGATAATATCGCTAAGTTCTTTTTTAAATATAATAAAGTCCTTTATACTCTCGATAAGCTTTAGGCTAAGGTCCTAAAGGAGCTTTACTATATAATCTATATATAGCTCTAGAGTAAGGCTAATAAGCTCGCCCCCTACCGTGCCGTTAATACTTAGATTAACCTTAAGGAGGGAATATAACCCCTTTATACCCGCCCCCGCCCCTTTAGTAAAGCCGAGAACTATATTATCTACGCCTACGTTAATAAGTAGCTTAGGAAAGGCTTTATTCGCCGTTCGACCTCCGCTACCGCCGCCCCTATTATGCTCGCTTATAAGCCCGGCGGCGGCGTCCGTTTCTACGTCGATTACTATAGCCTAAATAAAGCTACGATTAAAAACCGCTTCCCCTTGCCTTTAGTCTATAATACCCTCGCCTAAATTAGGAAAGCGAAGTTCCTTATTAAGATTAACGTTATTATAGCGTTTAATCGCCTTTATATCACCGAGGGCTATAAGTAGAAGACGGCTTTCGCTACGCGGTATAGGCTTTTCGAGTATTGCGTTATACCCTTTAGTCTCTCTAATACGCCGTCCTACTTCTAGAGCTTTATTAACACGGCCTTATATAATATCCTCGATGATTTTTATTCCGCCTACTTAGATAATATTTTAATCTTCTCTACTATACGGGAGGAGCACTAGGCCTACGTCTAGGAGGTCCTTAAGCGCTTTAATACCGCTAGCCTCTAGCTCGACGTCGATAAGTGCGATTTCTATATCACTAAGACTAAGTACCTTAGCCTAATTATCTTAGATAAGGGCATACGTATAGATCTTAAAAAGGTCCGCGCCGTCCTCGACTAGCTAGCCCCCTCTTTTATAAAAAACCTCCGGCGTTTCTTAAGGTTCGCTTATTTTTATCGGCGTTTTATCCGCGGCTTCTCTAAGCTCGCGAACCCTTTAAACGCCCTTACTAAGAACTCTACCCCTTAGATCTAGTCCCCCGCTTGTGCTTACGCCTTTAGAGCCCTTAAGCACGCCTTTACCGCCGCCCTAGTCCTCGCATACTTTAACCCCTCTCGAAAGACTATAGTTTAGACCGATGCTTCCGACTAAGCCGCTAGGGGCGTGCTAATATAGCTCTCTAATAACGGCCGCTACTACCCTATCGCGTTCTTCTTATTAAAACACTCCGCCTAGGAATATAACTATAAGATCTACGATAAGGAACTCCTCGCGATCGTAAAGTCCCTTAAGGAATAGCGCCTTAAGCTTAAGGGCCTGCCTAAGTTTAAGATCGCTTCGGATTATAAGAACCTTTAGTATTTTATAACTATGAAGCTCCTTAACTAACGGCAGGCCCGCTAGGCCGAGTTCCTAAGTCGCTTTAACTTTAAGATCGTCTTTTAGCCTAGCTCTTAAGCTACCCTCCCTAACGCCTTTAGCCGACTCCCTGGTTCCCGCCCTACCTCCTTAACTAACCGCGCCGACGAGAGGATCGACTATTATTACTAAGTTATCCTTCTACTGTCTAAGGTCGACGCCTCCTTACTCCCTAACGGGTTTAAGGAGTCCGACTCGTCTATAAATATAATTAATAAATATAATTCTAACGACTCTAACTGCCTTACCCTCTATGCCTTTAATAACTCTAAGCTAATCGACGACCTTATTAATACACTAGGCACTAAGAATATATATGTAAAGAAGGATGCTTCTATTAGGTAGGCGTAAGCCCTAAGAGCTAGGAATAGCTCCCTACTATCTTATCTATAGCTAATTATATTAGCCCCGGCATATAGCATAGAGGATGCTTTATATATATTAGAATGCCGGCTCGAAAAAGAAAATACTACTGCTTATAGCAGTTATAAATACAACCCTAATTAGGCAATTAAGAGGAATACTCCTATTGCCTAAATCCTTCCTTTTATTCTTATAAGTTATGCTTATACCTACTAGTAATTATTCCTCTAATCGTTCCTTCTGCTAAGCGGCCTTCTTACTTTATATAGCGCGTGCGGGAGGGCGACCTTAGAACTCCGTAATGGCTTTAGCGGAGACCTAGTCGGCTTAGACCTATTAGTCGTATATAGCAGCCTATCCCTTCTATCGTACGAGGTATTCGGTTATAGGTGACTTCGACCAACCGATGCGACGAATATAGATATCTATTAAGCGTTCGACTTCGTAGTGCTAATCCCCTTCGTTAGGTGCTTCGATATCGCGAGCGGCTTCTATAGGTCTAGGCTCGAGCTCGACGTAATGCCCTTCGTATGCGAGCTTAAGGTGCTAAATAGAAACGACTAGGTGGATTTAGACTTAGCTAAGGAGGTCGAGCTCCGCCGCGAGGTTATTAACTATACGCTTAATAACGAAAGAACCTTCTTATTGCCGCGACTATTTCTTTAGCGGCTAGCTAAGCTCGTAATAGCCCGTATATAGCTTTAGGTAGACTTTATTACTAGCTTTAAGAAGAACCGGCCGGTGTTTCGCATTATACCGCTGCTTAGCCTTTATAGCTGCTAGGTCTATAGCTAAGCTCGCTTATCTATAAGTGACTTCTCGTAAGTAGGGCAGTTTATCCGTAGTAGTGCTTAAGACATTATCGGCAGCTTCTAACGGTCTACGTATATTAAAGCCAAAGATAGATTTATAGGCGGAGATCTTCGTACTAGCGTTAAATACCGTATTTAGATTCTACTAAAGGGCGGGGATTATTATCTTTTAATCTAAGCTAGGATCCTTAATATAAGACATTCGTAGAGCGGTCTTTACGGTCTAATTGCATCGTTCGGTAAGTCCGTTAGCCTATAGGTAGTAGGCGGTAGTTATTGCAATTTTAGTGCCGAATGCGCTCTAAAGGTCTTTCTAAAAGTCGGATGTAAATTTACGATCCCGGTCGCTAATAATAGTTCTTAGCATGCCTTAATTAGAAAGAAGTAACTAACGGGCTAGGCTTTAAGCCTAGTCCTTTATGCCGTACTTCGCGTTGCTTAGGATTAGCAAGCATCTCTTACTAGTTAGGCAAGTAACTATAAGAAGTTAGTTAAAGATATTAAAGCCTAAGATCTACTACGGGGAGCTTACTAAAGGTAAAGGCGGTATATCGGTTATAAAGTCTATCGCGATACTTTATATTAGAAGTAGCGGGGGGCGAATAGGCTTATAGCTGCCGGTAAGGGTCTAACGGTCTATTTAGCTAAAGCAATAGGCTTTATAAGCCGCGATATACTTCTTTACCTAACGGGTGACTCCGCGAATTAAGTATATCTCTAGGTCCTTAATTATACAGACGACGCTAAAGTAGTTCTTATCGTTATAGGCTGCTAAGATTATAGATAAGACGAAGGCGTTAGGGATATATAGCCGGGTAAAGCCGTCGGGGCCTTTATAGTATAGAAGCTTATTGACTATAAAGAACGGTATACCGCGGCGCTTAAGCTATGCTTTCGTTCGTGCTATAGAGTTAGCGACTATAGCTCCTTCTAAGGGCGAGGAAAGACTCCTAATAGCGTCCTCGCTATCTACGATTATTTAAAGTATTCGCTTATAGTAAGGGTTATTATCGTATACAATAGCAAATTCCTCGCGTTTCTTAAGAGCTATAATAGCTTCGGAGGCTATAAGCACATCGTTAAGTATAGTAAAGTCGGGACGACGATAATTAAGCAGCTAGTCGGACTCCTCGGCTAGTAAGCAACTAAAGGCGTTAGGGATAAAGTTCTTTTTGCTAAGGAGGTAGTAAACCTCGATATCGTATTTAGAGAGGTAAATTAAGGCTATAACTAGGCGACGGTTAGCTCGGTCTATGCTAAAAGTATCGAGGGTCTTTTTAGCGACGATTTGCTTAGTCGCGGAGTAATCGGTTAAGACTATAAGCGGGAGGGTTAATAACTATACCGTAGTACGTATCTTCTTCGCAGCTTATACTAGATAGGCGACCTTTAGTTCTAAGAGACTATAGGACTGCTCGGCTCTCGTTAGAGTATAGGAGAGGAAGTAGATAGGCATAATAGCTTTAACCGGAATAAGCTAGCCTAGCTGCTAAACGGTGCCGTCGCGGAGATAGAAAAAGACGGCTGCGAAGCCTCGCTGTAAAAAGGCGTTAATCTAATAGAATAGCCTCTTCTATAGGTCTATATAGTGAATTATACAGCTAGAAGTAATTTCCTTCTAAAGGGAGGCGAAGGAGGAAAGCTCGGCTAAGGTCGGCTAGAATAATATAACTCGCGTATAGGACTTCCGCTTATTAGGGTTCCCGTTCTTAACCTTACCGATTAAGCGACCTTAAGCTAGAAGACTAGTCTTACGATCCTATAGAGGGGCAATAGAGGCGCCGTAGTATAGGATAAGGTTACGAATATACCTTATAGCGCCGATATAGTGTTTAAGAGCGGCGAGGTTATCGGGGAATAGGAGCTTTGCGAAGGCAGCGAGCCTATGCTTTATAGTACTTATCTTAAACGCGTTGATACGAAATCCGAGTAGCTCTACGGAAGGTTAGCCGATCTAGCTCTTAGTAGGGCTTATAGATAGGTTAAGCGATATAAAGAGCTTAAAGATAGCCTTAAGATATTAAAAGTATTCCTCTTCCGTAGTAGAGTAAATAATAATATTATTAATAAACGCGCGGCTATAGCCCTAATATAGACGGAGGACTCGGTCTATATAGCGTTATACGTACGCTAGGCTATTGCGAAAGCCGATAGGTGTAACTATTAGGCGTTTTAGACCTCGATGACTTATAATAGTAAACCTGCCTTAATGCTTAAGTTTAACTTAAAACTAATAGAAGAAGGCGGAAGCGTTAATAGCAGTAATAAAATAGGCGCTTAAGAGTTTAGCAATAATAGAGCTTTATAATAGTAGAGGGTAGGAATCCGGGATAGTAATACTATTAACGGCACGTAGGTTAATAATAACTCGGCCTTTAGTCTCGCCTTAAGCTATACGCTAGACTATAAAAATAAGTGCTACGAATAGCGTAGGCTCGTCGGCCTACTCTAAGCGACCTTGCTTATAAAGTAGGTTAAACGTATCGTCGATAACCTTCCTATCGCGAAGTCCTTATAGGTAAGGCCTTTAAGCGACTCGTTTTTTATACTAATTATCGATTAAAGGGATTATTAATTCCCTTCCGGGTTCTACGACGGCGGTGCCTATATCCCGCTAGAGCTAGGAGTATCTCTTAAGAAGCTTCTTAACGTAGCGCATAAAAGAGGGGCTATAGTCGAAAATATAAATACCCTCTTTAGTGTATTTCTCTTATAGCTCCGGTAGGCGCTAAACGTGCTTTTAGTATAGAATGCGGCTAGGGAGGGGATCCTCGATTCTATCCGCGGCGTCTGTCTCGATAGCTACGGCAGCTGCCGTTACGTTAGTAGTAGCTACTACGAGGTTCTAGCGAACCTTAGACTACTTAGCTAGTCCTGCCGAAGAAGCTATAACGTAGGCGTAGATAGAGTCGGATAGCGAAGACGTGCCTAGAATAGGAGCTTCTATAGGTTAAGATAGGGCGGGAGCCTATAGGCACCTAAGGACTTCCTAAGTAAGCGGAAAGGTGCTCGCAACGTTAACCGATAAATTAATAGAAGAAGTAGTAGTAGTAATAGCGGTTCTTATAGAGGAGGATAGTATAGCAGCGGCTCTAAAGGCAGGCGAAACTGCTATAGCTAGCGTTAAAGCCTTTATAGCTAATTTCTAAGATAGGGCGGTAAAATAGCCAGACTCCTAACACTCCTATATCTAGTTAAGCTTCTACTTACGCTTAATAACGAGGTTAACGTTCGTGCTATTAGTAATAAGGACGGTAGGAAGAGATTTAGCATCGATAATACTATAAATAGCATTAGCGTAAGAGGCGAAGAAAGTATAGGCGCGGTCCTTAGGGAGTTCTTTCTAATAGGCAAGGACTATAAGGGTAGTGCCGGGTGGCATAATAGTCTTTCGGACGGCCTAAATATAGCGAACAACTTCGTAGGGCTATTTATAGATATCGAATAGAATTTTAAACCCGTCGAGCACTCTAATATAAATAACCTCTTTATTATAATTAAGGGATCCTCGGTATAGCTTAAGGAAGGCATTACCGAGAAGTGCGCCGGCCTCTACTTTAGAGACCTAAGCGGAGTAGGTAAATTTAGCTATAGCTGCTTAAGCGGTCGGGCTAGCTATAGTACCGCGTGCGTAGAAGGAGAACGTAGCCTAGTCCTCGCAAAAAGAGCGACCGTTAACTCTATTAATAATAATAGGAGGCTTCTTCTCGACGGTATAGTTAAAAGTCTAAAGAAGGTCGCGATTAATTATAGGCTTACTATAGCTAGAGTCGGGGCAAACCTAGACTTCCTATCTATTAGGTTAGGCAGAGACCTTAATCCTTATATAGGAGTATAAGTGCGGCGGGGAATCCTAATCCTACTAGGGCTCCTCGGCTCTAGCTTCTAAGACTTAATCTAGTCGGGGTGCCGTAGTTAGCGCTGCGTGAAAAACAGGCTCTTTAATAATAGGTGCGGGAAGAATAGGCTTTAAAGCGGCGGGGGCATTAAGCTTAACAACGATAGGATCGGAGACGCTCCCTACGGTAATAAGAGGGGATTTCTTATACCTAAGACGGAGATAAGAGAAGAAGGCGTTACGAGAAAGAAAGGAGGTCTTATAAACCTTATAAGTTAAAGGCTTAAGCGCGCGCTCTTTACTATAGAGCTACTGCTTAGATATATAGTAGTTAGCACGTATATACTCCTTAAGCACGGAGGTAAAGGCGAAGGTATAGTCGTAAGTGCTATATTTAAACTTACCGGCCCGTTCGGTAGGGTAGCGGGAGTTTATATAGCCTACAAAGTTAGCCTTCGAGGAGGCGTAAGAGGATACGTCGTCCTAAGAGTTGTTTAAGTATAGCTTATTACTAGCTTCGTCGCCGCTAGGAGTAGTCTTCTTATCTCTCTAATATTTAGACTTAAAACGTACTTTCTTCTTATTGTTATTACCCTTATATTTACCTCAGCGGTATTCCGTTCGGTTATCTTATCGGTCGTCCTAGCGAGGGTAACGCTTATCGCGGCGTAGCGGGCGTAAGCTTAACTAATTACGGTTATTACTTAAGCTTTGTCTTTTAGGACTACGGTTGCGATTATAACCTTAGTCTTAATCCCGACGGTTACCCTAACGGTAGTTATTGCCTCGGTTACCTTAACGATAATTATCGCGATAATTATTACGACGGCTGCGATTACGGTTACCTTAACGGTAACTATTATTATAGCGACGGTTATCCTAACGGTAGTTATTATCCCGACGGGAAAAGCTGCCGCGGCGAGAACGGTCTTAGTCTCCGGAGATATATAGCTTAAGGGAAGCTATAATAAAGGGCTTTCGTTCCTTAATAATATAAATCTATTTATCGATTAAAGTCTTCTTCGTAAGAATAGGAAGAAGCGAGGAGATCTAGACGGTAATAAAAGGATAGATAGCCTTAATAATTTAGGCATCCTTGCCTATCTTAAGTTAGCGGGCGAGCGAAACCTTTCTTTAGATCTACTACGCGAGAGTAATAGAGCTAAAGGACTATATAGATATCGTATACCTTTCTTTATAAAGTTCTTTTAAAACGTCGGCGTTAGGACGCTTAAAACGCTTAGTTAAGAACTTATAGAAGGTTTTAAGAGGGGAGGAACTAAGGATATCGCATTATTCCGCTATAAGCTTACTTATATACTATATAAGAGCTCCTCTTACTAAGAAGGAGAGGTAATATAGGCAAAAGGCGAATAAATCCTCGTCCTAATAGATCCTTAGACGCTTTATAAAGAGATAGACGTTTATATAGATATTCTTTCTATCGCTAAGAGCGATAATGCCTAGGTTCTTTAGATTATGCTTATCTAGGTTAAAAGTACTAATATTATCCTATTTAAGGCGTTTAGTAATAGCCTTATCGTTATAGGCCGAGGAGGAAGTATAACTCGCCTTACGATACCTACGTAAGTTCGGATAGGACTTTAAGGAGCGGCGGATAAAACTATTATTAGACCTAGACGAATTATTATTATTATTATCTAAATCCTTCTATCGACGAGAATAAAAGGCCTAAGAGTACTTAGATAACTTAGACTAAAGAGAATAATATAAAACCTAGGGTTATTCCTTAGGGTAATACTACTATCTAATAAAGCGCTACTTAGATAAGCGAAGTATTCCTTACGGACGAAGAGGAGGCTATTCCTCCGATTAACCGTTAGAAAGGTCTCCGTCGATTATTTACGGGTTAAAAAGCGCGGCTCGGACTAGCGGATATATAGGAGTTATCGTAGCGTAGAGAGGAGTCTTATTATTAGGAAGCTCGCCTATAAAACGAAGATATAAGCGAATTCCCTTTCGCTAAGTGTCGGTATACTATAGATGCTTTTCCTTTACGGACGGAAGATCTAAGATATCGAAGATAATCTCCGATTTAGAGGCTAAAGAGCCTAAGAGAACATAGGCTTGCTTTATATATATTACGTCTATATTAGTAAAGGTCTTAATAACCCTTTCCGTAGGCAGTGTCTTAATTAACTTAGAGTAGCGAACGGCCTATTTTAATAGGTTATTATAGTCTTTATCCTTTATAGCTAGTATAGCAGACTGCTTGCGTAATACCTCGGTTTCTAAGGATAGGCAAGGACGACGGCGGGTAGGAGGAGGAGGATCTTTATAATCACTCTTAGAGTCCTTAGAGGGGGCGGCGCTATAGATACTATCCGGCGGAGCGTACTCCTATATCGGTAAGCGAGGGTAGACGTCGTCGTCTAAACGAGATGCGGATGCCGTAGCTTAACGGGCTTCTTTATCCTTAGCTATAGTAATAATAGCTTAAACAAAACGAGGGATAAAGGAGAAGAGGAGGGATTATAAAGAAAGAAGAGTTATAAGAGAAGAGAAAAGTCTATAGTAAGAGGTATAGGGTATTTTAATTTTAGCGTAAGAACGGATACGCGTAGGAAATCGAAAACATAGAGAGAAATTTTTTCCTTACGGCTAATTGCGTAAGGACTTAAAATAGAGAACTAGGCAGTAGGCCCTAGTTCTAATAATGCCTAGAAAAACGAGCCTCGTCGGATCGTAAGGCTTATATTAGAGGTTATATAGGTGTGCTAGCTAAGGTTGTATAAGCTAGTTATACTATAGGTATCGGGAGCCTTTAAGCGGCTTCTAACGAATAGCGAGAGCTTTAAGAAGCTCTTAGCGAACGTATCGTAGTAAGGCGAAGCTTTAGAGATAGGAAGGGCGCTCCTAATAGTAGCTTTAAAGGCAGAAGGTATAGAATTGCTACTAATTTAATACACTAGGCACTAAAAATATATATGTAAAGAAGGATGCTTCTATTAAGTAAGCGTAAGCCCTATAAGCTAGGAATAGCTCCCTACTATCTTATCTATGGCTGATTACATTAGCCCCGGCATATAGCATAGAGGATGCTTTATATATATTACTTATCGACCGGGCTTATTTCTCCTCTCCGCTTATCGCCGACATTCGCGCGGCTCTCCGGTCTC
Source organism: Ophiocordyceps sinensis (assembly GCA_012934285.1). Taxonomy (NCBI): domain Eukaryota; kingdom Fungi; phylum Ascomycota; class Sordariomycetes; order Hypocreales; family Ophiocordycipitaceae; genus Ophiocordyceps; species Ophiocordyceps sinensis. The sequence continues at coordinate 2,005,210 of JAAVMX010000007.1, forward strand.
CTTAGCTCCGTTAGCCTAGTTCTCTTCGCGCACCTCTCCGCTTAATCCCGAAGTCCGCCCTCTTAAAGGCCCGGGGCCGGTTCTACTTTTAAGGCCGGTTATTCGTTCCCCTTAACGACGCCTTTATCCTCTAGATCTTAATCCGCACCTATACTTCCCCGCTAGCTAGCTACCCTAGGCGTACTAAGACCGCGAGCCTCTACCGCCGGACCTACGTTTAGCCTAGTATATACGAGTCTATTTCTAGCTTCGTTCGCAACTACTACGTCTGCCTCCGCGCTAAGTCCCCCCGTTCCGCCCCTTAAGGCCTTCTTTAACCCTTAAGTATCCCTTTCGCCCCTTAGACTAATATCTCTATTAATTTCGTTACGGACCTTCCCGTCTGCCGCCGTTATAGCGTTAAGTTCTCGAGCATCTTAGTTATCGTTAACCGTCTTACGAAGATACGCTACTACGTCCCGACGCCTTCGATAACGGTCGAGGACGTTGTTAACGCGTTTGTTTCTCGCGTCTAGTCTCTCTACGGCACCCCCGCCTCGATAGTTAGTAATAGGGGCACTTAGTTTATCTCTGCCTTCTAGCAGTAGCTTAGCCGCCGCCTCGGCTACCGCCTATACCTTAGTTCCGCCTACTACCTTTAGACTAATAGCTAGACTAAGATCGCGAACGCTTAGATAGAGGTCTACCTCTACTGCTATACTACCTTCCTTTAGGATAATTAGGTAGATCTCCTTCCCTTCGCTAAGTTTACCGCTAATAACTAGGTTTCTAAGTCTACCGGCCTTTCCCCTTTCTTCGCTAAATACGGCTTCGACCTAAAGCTTAGCACTAAGCCCTTAGGACTACCCCCCCCTAGTATAACCCCCTAGCAGCGTAAGGAGTACTTTTATAGCGACGCGCTCGCCTTACGCCTCTAACGCGTATCCGACTTCCTTCGTAACGCGATCGAGGACGCTTAAGCCACTTAGGCCCGGCACGCCGATGCCCGCCGGGCGCCCGCCCTAACGTACTAGCCTAGCGATATAGTCTTTCTTAGCACCCGTTAGATCTATACCCTCCGCCTAATAAAGAAGCTTAACTATAAACGGGAGGGCCTATACGAGATCTTTAAAGCGTATAAGACGGCTTGCCTCCTCCGCTTCCCTAAGAGTAGCCGTCTCTACCCTATTTTCTACTACTTACTCCTTACCTAGACCTAGGAGCCCCCCTTGCCTAGCTAAGCCGACCTAAATATCCGGCTTACTAACGGGGGCATCTTACTTTCCCCGGACGGCGATAACGATAACGACGCGTACCTTAAGTAGGAATTCTCCTCTATCCTCGCGTAACGTTAGTACGCGTCTAGGAAGATTAAATATCGCATCTAGTAGCGTTATAGCCCCCTTACGTAGGAGGATTCCTTATGCCTTAACGGATGTTAGGACGACATTAAGTCCTTCTACGCCGCGAACCCGGCTAAGCCTCGCCCGGCCTTCTATACTACCTTCCTCGCCTTGTCCCCCTTGCTTAGATAATAATAGATATAATTAATAAATTTAATTTATCTTCGCGCGTATAGGCTTTCCGACCTCGAGCTTTGTTTTCTTTCCTTCCTTTATGTTATAAGGGTCTACCTTTTAGGTCGATTAACACGGGATTCTCTTAGCTCTCGCTCTTCTACTATTGCCCCTTTTTAGGCGTTCGAGTCGAACGCCGATTTAAGGGGGATATACTATTATAGTGTTAGGTTATATTACATATTATCCTACGTAACCTCTATATCGTATATATAGACCCTTAGACTTAGTCTATAGCTGCGCTCCTTCGTGGATTAATAATAGTTATATACCCCCCCTTAAGCTCGTTCTATAATAGGTATTACGCTCCTTTACGACGTGCGTTTAAGATTCTTTATATAGAGATTAGGACTATTACGTCTCCTAAAGCAGTTCTTTAGATAGCCGTAAAAGCCGTTAATAATACAGCCGGACCCTACGGCCTTATCCCTATACTTCTCGTCTTTAGTACGTACCTACGTATAACTATTAACTCGCCCCCGTTAGCTATAACCCTAAAAAGGTCTATAGCTATACAAAAGGCGATAAAAATGCTTTAATAACTCTCTATAGAAAGGCAGGTATAAGATGCCCTTTATATAAAGAACGGTCTGTTAATAGTTAAAACTATTACTCTCCTACTATAGAGTAAAGTCCGAGTCTAGCGGGAAAAGGGAGGATAGCAGGGCCTATTTAAGATTGCTGTAATTAACGGTCATAACATTACTATTAACACCGTCAATAGACCTTAAGTCTTTCGGTCTATAGTCGTATAGCCCTACCTTCGAGACGACTCGTCTCCTTAGCCCCTACTTCACGCGATTAAACCGAATCCTCCTACTCTAACTAAAGAGACTCCTCCTAACCCGACCCCTAACTATACACTAGGGACTATACTTCCCGCTCCGACTCCTACGCCCCCGATGCTACGCAGACGTAGCCGTCCCCCTAGTGTAAAGAATAAGCTAAAGCTCCCTATTCCCCTTCCCCCTCCTTAAGCCTTTATTATTAAGAAGGAAGAAGATGCCTATAAATTAGCACTTAATTTACGGGAGAAGGGAGTTATTATAACCCTAAGAGCCCTATTTATAAAGAGTTAGATAGGCAAAAGATCGATAACCTTGTTGCCCGTAGTGTTTTTAGCTTTAAACGCTACGATAAAGCTATCTACGGAGGTTACTATATCTTTAAATCGAGGATAGTACGTAAAGTAAAAGGGAAGGATAAGAAACCCTACGAGAAGTCACGACTCGTTGTTTAGGGATATAATAACGAAGAGAAGACGACCCTATTAACGCAATCACCGACGATTTAACGCGTTAGCTAGCGGCTAATCCTAGCCCTTACTCTAAGACTCCTTCGCTATTATAGTATAACTCTTTTATTGCGAGATATTACTTAGGCCTACCTATAAGCCGAAACTAAGCTATTTAGGACTATCCTAACTAGGCTGCCCGCCGAAATATAAAGACAATACCCGGAAGGGACTATTATCTATATAATTCGACCCCTTTACGGGATCGTAGAGTTAGGACTATATTAGTTTCGAACGTATTATAAGTATTATATTATCCGACTTAATATATTAACCTCGACGTACGACTTATGCTTATTAATCGCGAATAGGACCCCTAATAGATTTAGGATAGTTAGCCTATAAACGGATAATACGTTAATATTAAGCATACGCACCTTCTTAAATGCTAAGGAAGAGCAACTTTAAAAGGCTAAGTTTAAAGCGAAGCCGAAGACTAAGATATCTCCCGGCTCGGTGCTTAATTTCAATAGGGCTAGGCTAACACTCTAAGATTAGAATCTTCTTCTTTAGCAAAAGGGATAATTAGAAAAGCTTAAGACTATTATCGCTTAGGATTATAACTATGCGTAGAGGTATATAGAATAGCGAGCCTGAGGAGCATATATCGCGTTAATTTACTAACTAGAAGCTTCTTTTAACCTTTCTATAGCAGTATAAGTTTAAAACCCTAACGAAAAAGACTACGTGACGATTAATAAACGCCTACAATAGCAAATAGACTATAAGAAACGCGGCCTAACGTACGAACTAGTTAATCTTACGAATGCGAAGCTGCTAGTATTTACGGATAGCTTGTTTATAAACAACTTAGACCTCTCTTTACAGCTAGGCTTTATTATTACGCTTACTATAGAGACCCGGTCTAATAGCTACTTCGAGATTAAAGGCAACATCGTGTACTAAAGCTCTACTAAGTGCAAAAGGGTTATACGCAGCGTTCTAGCCTTAGAGGTCTACGGCATAGTTAGAGGCGTTAATATCGGCATTTGCCTCGCTATAACGATTAAGATAATTATAAAACGCCTGCGGCTGCCTCTAGTGCCTCTAATCCTTTATATAGACTCGTATTCGCTCTACGAATGTCTTATAAAGCTTACTACAACGAAAGAGAAGCGACTAATAATCGATGTTATATCGCTTTGTTAGTTATATAAGCAAAGGGAGATTACAGAAGTGCGATAGATTAATAGGAATAATAACCTAGCTAATGTATTAACAAAGTCCTCCCCGAATAAGTCTCTTAAACGCTTCGTTAAGACTAACGCGCTGACTGTTAGGATAGAAGCTTTCGTCGTGCGGCCTTAATCTTCTTCGCTTTTTCCTTATTTAATTGCGCGCTCTTTCCTTATTTAATTGCACGCTTACTTTATTATTTAATTGCGCGCTTATTCGCGCACTTATTCCTTTACCTATTCTATTGCTTAATTAACTACAACAAAATAATTCATCGGCACGGTTTAAACCTTAGACCTATAGCTTTTATATTTAAACCAATCGGGAAGGTTATCTTATCGTGTGCTATTATTCGGTTAAACACATTCTAACAATTCGCTGTAAACATTATAATAAACACTATAGCGAAATCAATAAAAAGAATAATCTTTCGGTAGAGTAATATCATTAATATACTTAACTAGGAATCGTCCCCGAAGGGGTTCCTAGACATTAAGTCTAATAAGTCTAATCCTTACAACCGCCCCCGTCGAATAACCTTAGTACGAATAGCCCCGACGAACATTTTGTTATTTTTCCCTAGTTACTTTCCTTCCTACTATAACGTTCGGTAAGATAGTTAGCAAGGCTACCTTAAAGCACGGTTATTAGCACGAAGCGGTAGTCTAGACCGCCCAATCATTAATAGAGGTTACTAGCCTAACCACTACGTTAAAGAGGTGTTTTCTCGCGTTGCGTTATTATATTGCAAACCAGCTGCGCAATCAACGGTTATATAGCTATTATAATATAGCTTTAACCTTATTAATTTAACATTACGCAACTAGACCTACGCCCGCGCGATCGCGCCCGCGTAGCTGCAATAGCCTGCTTAACTAGGCTCTTTCTTTATTTTGTTCTATAAGGTATACGGTTTGTTTCTATAAAGGAAAAACTGCGAGTATAGGAATAGCTAGCTACGTACGACTACGTAGTTATACACACACGTAATGCACGTAATCTAGGGAGCTACGTTACCGCGATAGCTTCCCCTTACTTAGCTAGCTATACAACCTAATACAACCACACTGTTTACCCTATAAGGTCGACCTAGAGACCTACTAACATAAGGCCTTATAGTTAGCGATACTATTACCTTTAAGTCGTAGGCTAAGATCTTTGCAAACGACTAGCTAGCTAGCCGTATGATAATTAAGGTTAACGACGATGCCGGTTTTACGGCTACTATAGAAGCCGAAAGTTAGCTTTAGCAATAGTAGGAATTAACCGATAAGGAGGAGGGGTCTTAGGTACCCGACGAAGCTGCCGACGATAACTCTAACGATCCTTTCTGTAAGGAAACACCACGCATATTAGCTCGCTAGCGCTTTAACTAAAACAATTAGTCTTAGGCCTAGGATTCTAATAGCTCGCTAGTGCCGCTATCGGCAACTACCTAGAGATCGAGGCCTAGGTTAACTTTAAGGAGATTATCGCTAAACCGAGGGCTAAGAGGATTAAAAAAGGGAAAGAGGTAGTAATAGAAGAAAATAAAGGAAATCGTTAGTCTACTTACCGACCTTATAGCTTAAGGTGCCTAGACTAAGCAATATATAATTACTATAAGGGCATAAGGCGCGGATGATTTCGAAAAGGCTATCTAAGACTATATATAGCTTGCCGATACGCACGATATAGAGCTTGCAATACGAGTTATAGCCTAGTTAAAAAAAGACCCTACGAACCTAGTCTTATAGAATTCACTTAGTATAAGCGAGGCTAAGCAGGCGTATATTAAGGCGATAATTATAAGGGATTAGGGAGGGATTAGGGAAGGATATAGGGTTATTAAAATAGCTAGAAGTTCGGCTTATTAAAAATCGAGGTTACTATGCCCTTATCCTTATCCTTTAAGCCCTTGCCCTACGGCCTTTATTTTCTTTATCTTCTTTATTCTCTTCCTCTTCTTTACCCTCGCCGCCTTTATCGCTCTCGCCGCCCTTATCGCTCTCGTCGCTCTCGTCGCTCTCGTTAGTATTATCCCTACGCTCTCGTCGGGCTAAAATAGCCTAGTATATCTCCTATAGCCAGCCGGCGATTAGCTCGCGTATTTCGGTGCCTATACGGCCTATAACGATCGAATTAGCTTATACACGAGCTAATTCGAGAGCCTCGCGCTCTTAATCTATTAGGTACAACTCTTCCTCTCTATCTCTCTTATTATAATCTTTCCTACGCATTTAAACAAAATTAAATAGCCCCGTTACTATATATATAAGCTTTATTTAGTCGATAAAGCAATATTTAAGTATACTATACCGAATTATCTTCTACTTCCGCTTATAGCGACTAAAGACTTACTCTACCGTTATGCGAAGCTAAGCGTACCGTAGGTTAAAGATCTTATTAGAGTTCTCTAGTCTTTTGCCTACTTTGCTTTAATCGGTAAGATAATATCGTATATTACTATACGGCATAAGTAGGCTACGCCTTAAACCGAACCCTACGTCGCTAAAATAGAAACAGTCCTTAGGTAAAGTAAAGCTCTTTACTAGAGTATTTCGTAGCAACGGCGAGTCGTAGATAAAGCCCTCGGCGCTAGCAAGCATATAGCTAAAGAGGCTATTAAAGGTAATCGCCGCGAATATATTCTATAAGATATTATTCTTCCTCGACTAAAACCTCTTCTAATAAGCCTTTAAGATAAACGTAGGAATATATATACCGTTAATAGCACTAATCGCGCTGTTAAACTATATAAGCTTTCTATCTAACTCTACGATCGGGGAGATATATCCTAGCCCCGGCTAGCGAACGAATTTAGCGTGCAACCGCTTTATTAGGTCGATTAATTAATAGAATATCCTTAAGACCGACGATTGACTTATTTAAAAGCGGTATGCCGTATTTCTCTAAGGTTTGTTATATACGTAGATCTATAGGAATACTAGCACCTTCTGCTCTACTGTCTAATGCCTTAAGTCCTCGATATAGGTATTAATATAAAGCTATCGGTAAAGGTAGGAAAAGACTGCTTTTAGCATATAAAATAGATCGTTAAATATAACGTTTAGTGCCGTAAGGAGCTATTAATAGTATGCCTAAGACCGCGTAGGGGAACCTTAAAGAGAGAAGTCGTCGTTATCGCTATTCGCAATAGCCTTATTTTCTCCTTTATAAGCTTCCTCGTTGATAAAGCCGCCGGCTATAAAGGCTTATGCAAGAGCTAATAGAATAGTAGCTTTCCTTATATTATCGTAGGCATTATATTTAACGATAAAGCGGTTAGGGAAGTCGCTTAAAAACGAAGTTATAATACATAAAGAAGGTATATCGAAAGCGCCTTAAAAAACGATATAAGCGATATATCGAAAAACAATATAGCGCACCGTATTGTTTTTCGATCTATCGCCTATAGTAGAATTCGATATTTTTCTTAGTATCTTTCCCTAATATAGGCATCTACGCGATACTATACGACCCCTACTAGCGCGATATATTATAAATAGGGATAGACATATAGCTATAGGAGGAGGAGCACAAATTCTTGCATTTAGGCCGAAAAACGCTATTAATCGGGGGACGAATACTCTTCTAGCCGAGTTGCATGTCCGCATTGGTTTTTTTAAGGCGTCGTGGATTAGGGCCTAATTAGTAAAGAAAGTGAAGCATGGGGTATCTCGTACGCACAGTGCTCGTCCCAGTCAATGACATGCGCACTGTCCATTACATACGCAAGGGCCACCTTGGCTTGCAGCACCTCGGCCGCGCGCCCAACCTCTCAACCACTTCCATCTGCCATTGAAGACAGTGCCGTTCGTTTTCTACTCACGAGATCACTTCACTGCAGCCCGGCAACAACCCGCATCGTCAAAGCCTTCGCCATGGCCGACGAGGAGGAAAAGGCGCGCCAGGAGAAGATTGCCGCCGCCAGGAAGCGCGTGAGCATCTCTGTCTTTGGCGCACATGACAAGCCATTCTGACCGGGCCCAGCTCGAGCAAATTAAGAAGAGAAAGGGCAACAAGAAGATTGTCACGACGAAGCAGGACGAGTCCAAAGACGACGATGGAGAGCCCGCAGACGCCCGCACAGAGAGTCAAGACGGCCCATCCGCCGGCGACAAGGCAGCCGACGTTGCCGCCGACGAAGATAAAGCAGGCGACAAGGGCGACGACGACAAGTCGCCGCCCATGACGCCGTCGCTCGCCCAGCGGTCCAAGATCCGATCCACCTCGTTCCGCGCCGGCTCCGTCTCCGGCGCCGTGTCCCCGGCGCCCTTTAGCCCGGACGGCGACACGGCGCCGGAAATCTACAGAAAGCACGTCGCCCGCATCGAGGAGCTCGAGGGGGAGAACAAGCGCCTGGCAAAGGAGGCCGCCGACTCGGAGCGGAGGTGGAAGAGGGCAGAGGAGGCGCTGTCCGAGGGCGACGGCGACGGCGTCCAGGGCAAGCCTGGCGCGGATGAGGAGACTGAGAAGCTGGTATGTGCAGCGCACACGTCTCAGTCGCACTCGCTTCTTGACCAACCGACTGACATGGCCTACAGAAGAGCGAAATCGCCTCCCTGCAGCGCCAAAACACACAGCTCCAGCAACAAGTCTCGCGCGGCTCTGGCCACCGCGCCTCCGTGTCCGTAGTCTCTCCCTCGTCCGAACTCCAAGCCGAGCTCGACTCCAAGACGGCCACAATCGAGTCCATGGAGATTGAGCTGGCCAAGCTCAAGGCCCGCGTTGAGCGCCATGAGACGGGCGCGTCGTCGGAGCGAGAGCAGGTGACGGCGCTCGAGGAGAAGCTGGCCCGCGCAGAGGCGGCCGCCGGCAAGGCGCAGCGTGAGCTGCAGGACGTGAAGCGCAACCTCGAGCGAGCGACGGAAAAGGCGGTGCGAGAGGGCAGCGAGCGGTCCAGCGCCGAGACAAGGGTCAAGACGCTCGATGTCGATGTTGCGGGGCTCAAGCGCGCCAAGGACGAGGCGGAGAAGAAGGCCGAGGGACTCGACAAGAAGGTGTCGACGCTGACAACGTTACACAAGGAGCAGGACGCACGGCTGCAGGCGTTGCGCAGGGACAAGGAGCAGGCGGACAAGGACCTCGGCGACGCGCGCGCCAAGGCAGACAAGCTCGAAGGCGAAAACGTCAAGCTGCGGAGTCGCAAGTCGGTCGAGGGCGGGGGCGGCCTCGACGACGAAGGCGTCGACGAGCTCGAGAACGAGGAGAGGCTCCGGCTGGAGCGCAAGATTCACAGCCTGGAGCAGGAGCTGCACGAGGTACACGGCGGCGCCTGGATCGGCAAGCGGCGCGAGATGGAGGCCGTGGGGTCGGGCTTCCAGGAAGTAGACCTGACGAGCGGCGGCGGCGGCGGCGGGGCCCATTACGGGACGGCGCACAAGAAGTCGGCGGGCGGCGGCATTGGCGACTTTCTCACGAGCGGCCTCAACGCGCTGGCGGGCGGCGGCGGCGGCGAGGCGGACGAGCTAATGGACGACGACGACTTGGACTTTGACGAGGAGGCGTTCCGCAAGGCGCAGGCGGAGGAGGCACAGAAGCGGCTCGAGCGCATCAAGGAGGTTAAGCGGTCGCTGACGCACTGGGAGGGGTGGCGGATGGACATTGTCGACGCGCGGAGGGGCGGCGGCGAGGGCATTGGCGACATCTTTGACGTCTGAGCTGCTGCCTCGGCATCAGCTGCTGCCTGGGCATGGCAGAGAACAGGTATCTGGGCTCTGTCGACTAGTTGGCTACTTGCGAGTACGTGGTCGCCGCTACCTACTTGCACCGTACAACAACTCTAATAAATGACGCATTGAAATATATCGACGTCGCACGTCCGTGGTGTTGTCTCGAGCTCGGCGCGAAACCGTTGGTGACTCGGATGATGGAGCTTGTCGAGCGACATCGGAGGGCTAGTTCGTATATACGAGGAAGAAGCGCTGCGAGCCGAGACACAAGGTGCTCCGCTCCGTAAGCGGTGAAGCTTCAACGGCTACAAGGAAGCTCGTCATACTGTCTGAGCGTCGAGGCGCACTGTCCCCGCTGGGCCACGGCCCACAGTGCATGTGCTGCCCCCCCCCTAACCCAGCAGCTGCATGCCTCCATCAACCACCCATGACGCTGAACACACTCACCATGAAGAAGACCCTGCAGCGCTCCACCGGTCACCGATTTGGCGCCATTGCTCCACCTGCTGCTGCTGGTCCTCGGCGCCGAGCGAGCCGCCAGCAACCATCACAAGGCCCTGGATCAAGCTGTCGACAATACTACCTCATGCCATTAGTGTATGTCTGATCACCGAGTAGTGTCCCGTAGTCAATGACGAGACTTGCTTCACCTCCTTCGCTGCCCTACAATAAATATCCTCGTTGCTTCTCGTGTCACCCCCTGGCCTCTCGCTTCTCCTACCCTGCAACAGCACCGTCTTCCTAGGTACGAGCTACGAGCCCGAGCGAATGCTATCTTCTCCCTCTCACCACCTACGCCATCATCAACTTGATGCCCCGCGCATCATGACCAACTTCGCTGCGAGGCTCTTCTCCTCCTCTCTGCGCCGGCTTCCCCCTCGCGCCGCCGTGTCTCGATCCGCGCCACCAGCCGGCGCCCTGAAGACATTTTCGGCCTCGGCTCGCACCATGGCCACGGCACCCAGGATCAAGGTCAAGAACCCCGTCGTCGAGCTTGACGGCGACGAGATGACGCGCGTCATCTGGAAAGACATCAAGGACAAGTTCATCTTTCCCTACCTCGACATCGACCTCAAGTACTATGACCTGGGCCTGGAATACCGCGACCAGACCGACGATCAGGTCACCCTCGACGCCGCCGAGGCCATCAAGAAGTACTCGGTCGGCGTCAAATGCGCCACCATCACGCCCGACGAGGCCCGTGTCAAGGAATTCAACCTCAAGCAGAGTGAGTCGCCGGCACCCGAAGGCCATGTCTCGTCCCTCATGGCTCGGGCTAACATCCACCGCCTTGGACAGTGTGGCTGTCTCCCAACGGCACGATTCGCAACGTTCTCGGCGGCACCGTCTTCCGCGAGCCCATCGTCATCCCCCGTATCCCCCGTCTCATCCCCGGCTGGGAGAAGCCCATCATCATCGGCCGCCACGCCTTTGGCGACCAGTACCGCGCCAAGGACCTCGTCATCCCCGGTCCCGGCAAGCTCTCCATGGTCTACACGCCCGAGGGGGGCCAACCCCACGAGATCGAGGTCTTCCGCTTCAAGGACGGCGGCGGCGTCAGCCAGACGCAGTACAACACCGACGACTCCATCACGGGCTTTGCGCACGCCTCGTTCAAGCTGGCCATTGACAAGAGCCTGCCGCTCTACATGAGCACCAAGAACACCATACTCAAAAAGTACGACGGCCGCTTCAAGGACATTTTCCAGGAGCTCTACGACACGCGGTACAAGAAGGACTTTGAGGCCAAGGGCATCTGGTACGAGCACCGGCTCATCGACGACATGGTCGCGCAGATGGTCAAGAGCAGCGGCGGCTACATCATGGCGCTCAAGAGTGAGTCCATCGTCCCCTGCCGAGCCCCTTTGTGAACCTTGCTGACATCATGGCCCCCTTCAGATTACGATGGCGACGTCCAGTCCGACATTGTCGCGCAGGGCTTCGGCTCCCTGGGCCTCATGACCTCGGTCCTCGTCACCCCCGACGGCAAGACGTTCGAGTCCGAGGCGGCCCACGGCACCGTGACGCGACACTACCGCGAGCACCAAAAGGGCAACGAGACGTCGACCAACCCCATCGCCTCCATCTTCGCCTGGACGCGCGGCCTGGTCCAGCGCGGCAAGCTCGACGGCACGCCCGAGCTCGTCGCCTTTGCCGAGAGCCTCGAGCAGGCCTGCATCGACACCGTCGACGCCGACGGCGTCATGACAAAGGACCTGGCGCTCGCGTGCGGCAACAAGCAGCGCTCCGACTACGTCACCACCACCGAGTACCTCGACGCCGTGGAGCGGCGCATGAAGAGCCTCGTCAAGCAGAAGCTGTAGGGGGTTCCGCCCCTGTCCTTGTTTGTATGACCAGGTGCCGCGGAAAGCATTGCATGATGGATGGCATGTAGACGAAGCGAGCTGGGTAACCCTAACCCCTAAGAACCCCAAGAAGGCGGCGCATTCAGATACCAGGGCGGCCAAATGTGTCTTGTCATGTGGACACGATATAATACACACGATATAATACAGGGGCAGATTAGAGGAAGCACTGTGAAAGCACCAAGCCCCGAGCTCACGACCACAAAGTTGACTACTATCATACACTCACTGCTCTAGCTTTTTTGAATTCCCCCCCCCCCCCCCCCCTTTTACCTCATTCCCAGTCATCCTATCTAAACTCCAGGCTTGCCGTCCGCCCTTGTCAACTCGTACACGGACAAAGGAAAGTACCTAGGTAGGTAGTTGGAGAGCACAGCGAAATCAAAGTCCTGATGACGGCGGCCCCGGGGCGGCATAGCGCTCGAGAGCAACTCGGTCAAGGGCACGACAAGAGAAATAAAAAAGTAAGACTAGTCGTCCTTGCCAGTCACAGCCTCCCTGTCCCTGTCCTTTTCCTTCTTGGACCGGCGAGGTGCAGGCGTAGGCTCGGCCCCCTCGCTCTTTCGCTTCTTCTTGGTCGGCCGACTCGTCGACCCGCCGGGCCGGTATCCAGGGTCGTCGTCCCTCTTGCGCTTGCCGCGCCCGACGGGCGTGGTCCCCAACTCGCCGTCGTCGTCCATGCTCGCGTCCACGTCGCCGGGACCGCGCTCCGCGGCTAGCCGCGCGGCCGCGCTGGCCCGCTTGCCCTTGGGGTTCGCCTTGCTGCCGCGGTCGGCGCGCGAGCTGTTGCTGGGGCCGGCGCCGGTGCCGGTGCCGCCGCGCGACTTGCGCCCGCCCGCCGTCTGGTTATTAGCGCCGGCAGAGGCAGAGGCGGTGGCAGCTCCGCTCTCGGCATCGTCGGCATCGCCACCGCCGCCGCCGCCACCCGCGTGCTCGCTGTCCTGCAAGAAGATCTTGGGGGCGTGCTTGCGCAGCCAGTTTGTGACGCTGGTCGGGTTCTTGAGATGCGGGTGAGAGGCGGGGTGGGCGCCCGGGTGAGCGCGGGGCGCCAGGGACGGCATGTGCAAGTCCGGATCGAGGGCGGAGTCGACGGCGTACATGTAGTTATCGACGTCGTCGGCGGACAGGAAGTTTGCAGGGTGTGCCTCGCCACCAGGGACGGCCAGGTCGGCCATGTAGGGCGAGTGCGCTTCCTTTGCGGCGCTGTACGACGAGTGCGGCACGTCGCTAAGCAGCTGCTCCAGGCGCTTGAGGGCTGATTTCTTTTGCAGCGACGTGTCCCTGCTGTCGAGCTGCAGGGCGGGCGGCCCGGGCTCCGAGGGAGAAGCGAGGGAGAGGTCGATGCGCCGTTCGGGAGGGATCTGGGGCGACTTGTTGACCTCGAGGAGGAGATCGAGCAGGCGGCTGTGGGAAGACAAGGGCGCCGGACCGTCAGCATCTTGACCGACACTCGTCTTGACCGACACTCGTCTTGACTGGCGTCTCGCAGTGGCAAAGGGCGCTCGGGCATGCTGAACAACTCACTCGTTCTCCACGGCCAGGCGCTTGACCGTGGCCGAGGCCTTGTCCTCGCGCTTGTGCAGCTCCTCGCCCTGCTGCATCTTGTGGTCAAAGACGATGCGCATCTTGCGGTACTTTTTCTTCCACGACTTGTAGCCGCTGCTGCGCCGTTTGGCGGCGACGACGACGCCGTCCTCGGCCTTTGTGGGCGAGCCATCCATCATGGGGGCGGCGGCGGCGGCGACGTGTCGAGTCCGAGGCCGCCTGACCAACGGGGGTGTCTGCGGGTGTGCTGCTGTTGATGGTGATGATGGCAGTGCTTTATTTGGTGCCCTGTTTTGTGTCGTCGGTTCTCGACTGCTTCCCACGGTGGGGGCAGCTTCCAAAATGGGCGGCCTCCAAAATGGAAGCGTGGCTTTGGTTCAAGTGGTGAATCGGGCTAGGCGGACTGATGGGCGAGGAAGAATTTGTGCGACGGCAGCCGACGGCGTGAATGGATGGATGGAGGGAGGGAGGGAGGGATGGATGGAGGGAGGGAGAAAAAGGGCCTTCGAGTTGCAGCATCGCGGGCGGGCGGTGGTCCGGCTTGGTACACCACTGTACATACGAATACCTCCCCCGTGATGCCTCCGCCTGTACCGGATCCGTAGAGCCGAGGTGCACTAACAAGAAGCCACCACCATCATCACTATTCTAACAGATTATCGGGCAGCATCTCCACTGCGCACCAGCCTCTCTCTCCCTCGCGCCGGCTTTCATCCTGCTGCTTGCCACACGGCTGGTCTTTAATTCACTGCGAAGAATGAATTGAATATCCTGAATCCATGTCACAGCTGGCCGACTTTTGTTTGTAGGTGCGCCTAGGGCCTAGGCCGAATGAAACTCGAGGCCTACAACTCGATGCTGACCCATACCCTTTACCTCCCCTAACCGTGCAAGGTAAAGCTAGAGGCAGCCAGTTTGATACGCGGGAAACCCATTCGCGGGAAACCCAGGGATGACCGTGGACCACGTCTCTCTTCTTGATGCCACCGACGCCTCTCACGTCGACGTGAGCTCGTCGCCGAGCCTCTTCAACTCCTCCCTGATAAACTCTCCCGCATTCACCAGCTCCGTGCTTCCGTACACGACTCTCTTCCTGCCCCGGTCACCGCCTGTCCGGCTCACCCATTCCTGCAGGTTGCCGTACTCTTCCATGCTGCCGCCGCCGACCGTAAAGACGACTGCTTCGCTGAACCCTTGTCTTCGCTGCCCAAACGTCGCCGGCTGCCCCGGCATCTGGGCGCCGGGCATCCCTCCGGGTGCAGTTGCCCCGGTGCCCGCCCGCACCGCACTTGGCGGTGGCATCGTCCCCCGCGCGTTGGCTGACCGAGGGTCAAAGTACAGATAGTTCTCCGTCTTGGCAATGGCCGATGACGATGCCGTCGTCGGGTCCATGACCGACTCTACTATCTTGGTCACGGTGAGATCTCTGTCGGCGGGTAAGAAGTTCTTGACACCGCTGATCAGGGACTCAAAGTTCGACGACAGGCCTGTCGGAACGCCCGTCTCCTTCAGGCGATCAGTGAGGCGTGAAGAGATGGATGAGAAACGCCCAAAAAGGTCCGAGGATGATGCTTGCTGGCTCGAGCTTGACGTGTTGTTGATGGTCGTCAGCTGCGTCATCTTGGTTGTAGCCCGCACTCTATTGTCGTGTTAGAAACCCAGTCGATACATCAAGAAATCCGTAAAACTCACTGCCGGATATAGGCCAGGCACGATACGTCGGCGCCCGCCGCCTCGAGAGCCCTGCTGAAGCCCTCAAAGTCCGTGCGGCCGACTTCCTGCTCGGTGCTGAGGAACCATATTATAAACAAGCGGAGCTTGTCCAGTGACTCGGTACCCTTGCCCTCATCCTTGATTATCTCCATCATCTGCGCCTTTGTTTGCTTCATCACATTCTCCTCAATCTGGAAGAAGTTGTCGAGCTGGCGGTCCTTGATGCCCGATAAAAGTGCCGCCAAAATGTTCATGTGCATGTCTAGGATGCCCTTGCGCTCCCTCATCTGCGGCAACAGTGTTATCGCCGCCTTGAGATGCTGCGCGCTGGCGCTCGTGTCGTTTTGCAAATCCTCGAGGTCCGTCACCCCCGTCTTCTTGGTGATGGAGGCCGTGTCCTCCTTATACTTGGTCAACTCGGCGTCAATGTCCTCGGCGACTTGAGGGAAGGGAACGCCAGCGTTCTTGGCCCAGAAGAAGTCGTTTGCGTTGAGGTCATACGACTTCTTGCTTGTGCCCTTGACCGAGCCGCCCTCACCGTTGGCCGTCTCGATGGTGATGCGGTTGAGTTTCATGCCGAGGACATCATGGACAAGAGACTGGTATGTCCACGAATGAGACAACATGGGTATCAAGTCAACGTTTCGGTCCAGGAGGATTAGAACGGGCCGCGAGCTAGGCGTTCCCGAGGAGGCGGCTGGCCGTGATCCAGAGAAGAGGTTATCTTTGGAGTTGATGATGTGGTCTCTGAGCTTGCGATCGAGACGCGCAGCCACCATCTCGGCGGCAGCGCCCTTGGGACAGCGGATGATGGGGATTACTCCTAGATGTTCGCAGTCAGTGGACGTGGCGCTCTCTTCGCCCCTGGTCCGGCCGCTGTGTCCTTGACGTACCCATGGTTACGACGACACTAAAGAGCCCGCTCACTATCCTGTCGACTACCGACTCCAGCTCCTCGTCGCTCGTCTTGGCGCTGTTCAAGGCCCAGTACGTATGTTGGTTCTGCATCCCCAGGCTGAACAAATCTGGCTCGGCGACGATGAAATTCAGGTATTGATCAAACAGCTGCGCGATCTGATCCGACGTCCCAGCTGCGGCTGTTTTCGCGGCAAAATCTTCCAGCAGTGCTCTAGGGAGAGAGGAGAGGAAGTTAATGTAGGCTGGGGAGTAGAGGCCATTTTGAAGATCGCTCGTGATGTTTTGGATGTTCTGCTCACTCGCTTCGAGAAAGTAGATGACTGGGACGTCTGGTATGGGGTGGCGTGGGCTCGCAATGTGCCTGCAAGCTGGGTATTAGCGGGAGCCGCAGCTATGAGAGCTTGAGAATTTGTTCGACGCACATGTGCATGGTTATGCCCATGGATCGCAGGTCACTGACACGCATGACACTGCTGATGACATCGCGGCCTAGGTCGTCAAAGACGAGCACTTTCCAGATGGGATTTCCATCAGCGTCGAGTATGGGGGCTACGGGCGCGAGGAGCCCGTTGGCCTGGACTTCCTCAGACTCGGTGGATTCGATCGTCTCGTTGAGGTTAAGGATCTTCTTGAGAGAGGCTTGCGAGATTGATCATCAGCAATGCCGACTAGCAGGAGGCATTGATGCACAGGCCGGTTACCGATCTGGCGATCTCGTAGCGAGATCCCTTTGGTAGCCATGGCGCGATGGCGAGACAATGCCCGCTATTGGAGGGTGCGCGGCCGCAGGCAGTTGAGGGGGGCAGGAGTGGCGGCCCAGAAGCCAGGCAAGCTCTGCGGGGCTTTTCCTGAGACAGTGTGAAGTTGGGACGGCAGGTGTGTCGAGGAGAGCTGGTGCAAGGAATGGCTGAGGGCCTCGCGCTTGTCGGTGTGAATGAGGATGAGGCCACGATATCATCATCGTCGAGACCGCCGATAAAGCTCCCACGGCGGGTTTAGCGGGTCCCACTATCCAGCTAGCCGGCGGCGAACTCTTCTGCCACCGAGCAACGAGCGAGCTCATTCGCCACAGCGGCCCGATATTGACCCGGGTTCAAGCAGATATACGTACCCCTGGGCTCGCCTTCTAAAATAAGCTGCAGTGGGGGCTCGAGGTGTCACCTTGCTGCCTGAGGTAGGTAGGTATTGGGCCAAGCAGGGAGGAGGACAAGGAGGAGGACCTGCCTGCCCACCCTGCTGCATTGTCCGCCGGGCATGCTCAACTTTTCCCCCGACGACACTTCATCAACAATCCGCCTTTCAATCCACCGACCTCTGCGACTACGTACAGCGCCAAATAAAAACACTCGCCAAGCTGCGGTGCAGGCTTCAATATCGAGACAAGCTGTGCAGAGCGCCTCTCCTGCCGCTGCTTCCGCCGCCGCCGCCGCCGCCGCCGAGGAGGCCATCTCGGTCGCGCCATTCTCGGTGCACGCGGCTACGCAACCTCGACTTCCCTCTTCCCGCCATCATCAGCTCTCTCTTCCCATCCTCCTCTACCTTTGCGGATAATGCTGTAAAACAGGCGAACTAGAGGGGCCATGACATTGCGGCATTTAAACGCGCAGACGGATTAGACTGCTGCGAGGACACGCGCGTTCCGTTCGCTGGGTATGACTTTAACCTTTAACCTCTCCCTCCCTCTCCCCCCTTTTCACCCATGCCCTTCTTCCCCCTTCTAGCAACCCCCCCCCCTCCCCATACCACTGGCATGTGCCTCTTCTTGCCGCGTCCCTCGTTGGCTCCGTTGCGTCGCCTCCAAATGAAGCTCAGCAGCATCACTGTATCTTGTGATTCTTCATTCACGAGCAATGAACTGCCGGCAACATAAGCTCCCCTGGCCATGAAATTGCGGGCTCAGCCGCGCGCAGGTGGTTTTTTTTGGGGAAGCTGACTGGCAGCCATTTTGACTAAAGGAATGGGGCCGCTTTCTGAGCAGCCCAATGGTGGACCTCAACGGCTTGGGCACAAGAAGGCTGCGAGGAGGCACATCACATATCTCCGGACAGCTCATTTGAACAGGGCGCGTCTTTCGATAAAAGTGACGGTTGCTATATCACGAGGATAAACCCCCTTTTTTTTGTCCATGTTCTTTTCTTGGGGTCTATTTTACCTGTTTGCGCGAAATGCCAGTTGCTTGAGTCGGGGCCGCGGCCGTGGATGGCGACGACGGCTTTGTCACCGCCGCTGGAAGAACGCCTCCAAAATGCGCGGAGAGTGCAGTCAAGCCGACAGAACCTTGGTCATCGCTGCTCAATCAGCTTCATCAACTCGAAGACGTCCCTCATACTGTCTGCACCGACGAATTTCTCCACGGCTGGTGGCACGGTCGTCGCTTGAGCAATGGATTGACCATCGCCTGCCTCACTGTCGCCTCCGTTGTCCGTCATCGGCACCGTTATTCGCATCACTCTGGCTGATCTGAACGTCGCGGCTTTTTCTTCATCGTCGCTTTCTCTTCCTCACTCGCATACCAATCCCCATCACTCTTTTCTCTGCACGAGGCTAACTTGTTGTTGTTGGCTCCTGACAGGCCCTCCTCTTGGAAGCCCATCTTCCCAATCCCTGCAAACCTTCCCGTTCCGGGTTAGCGCCCGCATCGCCCAGATAGCAGATAGCCGACCCGTGAGCGCTGACGGTCAGTACCTCGATCCTCTCCCCCCCGCTGGTAAGCAGGGCGTCTTGGCCTGCTGCATCCCACGCAACCACCTCTTGTGTCTTATGACATGCACTCCCTCTGCCGTATCATTGCACGCTGCTCCAGCCACATCCACAGCATCGCGATGCTACAGAGAGACATATTCGTCGGTCGAGCTCTCAGTAGCAGCGCTCGTCGGCAACTGCAACCTTGACTAACGTGCAAATGCTAGCCCTAGACCCTCCCCGTGCACCCTCGGCTGCACCTCTCCCACCATGCAGCCTTGGCCCGATCAAGGCCAGAACGGCCCTGATGGACATGATTCATGGCACTCGAGCTTCATGTTTTCCGCCCAGCCCGGCCAGTTCGACCCGAACCAGGAGCAATGGCATGACCAGCCAATGACAGGCCAGGCCGCCACCTTCTCCCAAATCGGCCACGACCTCCCCGATGCTGCTGCGCAAGACTATGACTTCGATTCTGTGCACCATGGCGCTGCCGGTGCCTTTCTTGGCGATCAACACTTGGCAAACCCTCAGCCAGGCCAGGGAGGCTTCCACGGCGCCGCTGGGCACGGCTCCATCCCCCTCAACCAGCACCAGCAGTTCTCCTCTGCCAACCAGGATATCTTGGATCCCTCCTTCACCAACATCCATCCCGACTTATTCGGGTCGCAGCAGCAGCAACGGCAGCACCAAGGCAAGGTGGATCTTGCAGGTACCGGCATCGGCCAACTTGGCGTGGGCCAAGGCCAGAATCACGGCCAGGTCTTTGCTCAGCACGACTACTCGTTCCCGCCGCAAGGCGGCCAGCCATTCAACCCCTCTCCTGGTCCCGCTCAAGCTCCTCAGTTCACCCCGCCTCCCTTGATGCCTCGTCCGAGCCCGCAGAGCCACACGCCGCTGCAGCAGCACTTTGACGGAAGCAACAACCTCCACACCGGCTTTTCCCAGAACCAGACGTTTGCGCGCCCTCCACAGCAAAACCCTCTCCACCACCATCGGCAACAGCAGCAGCAACAGTCCAAGCAGCAGCAGCCGCGACCGTACTCTGCCGCAGATCAGCAATTTGCGCCCTCCACAAACGGACAGCCAGATCACTATCAAGTCGGGCCGCACTCCCATTTAACATACCCTCAATTTCCGGAACAAGCGGCACAGTCGCATCTGCAGCAATACACGCAAGCCGCCTTTGGGTCCTCAAAGCCAAACACGTTCCAACCACCAGGGCCGGGCTCTATCGGCTCCATTCCCATCGACGAGCAGGCGAGACAGCCGCAGGCGGTTGGTCTACAGACCTCTCCCGCTGCCGGTCACGCCCAATCCGCACTGATTCAGCAGCCGTCTTTCGAGGCCGACGAACAATCGTCAACCAAGAAGAGAAAGCGTTCGACTAGGAGCGTTTCGGAGGCCGCGAGTGTAGAGTCGCCAGCTCCTGTTGGACCGGATCAGCTATTGGCCGATTCCGCGGCACGGAGAGCCGAAGATGTGGCTTCTCTGCAGGCTCCTGTTCCGTCTGCCGGGGAAGCCAGCTTGCTGGCGGAATCGACCAAAAGATCCAAGCTCGCTCAGAGGAGACTGCCATCCGCAAAGGCGCTCCCCCATCACGCACACTGTGGAACCATCAAGCTCCCTGGTAAGACTTGCTTGTGCCCTCCCACTCCTCTATGCCGCAAGACTAAGCAGAGTGTGTGGTCAGTTCCCAAAAGCTATGACAAGCTGGCCCCACTGGTCGCGGTGCCCCCGCGCAGTGGTAAGCCCGCTGTCCCTGGTCTGGGCTACGATTTGCCATGCGAGGTTCAAGGCCGGTTCACCAGTCAGTACAAGCCGTCTTTCGACAAACCTGGCCTGGATGAAAGGAGAGAAGAAGCCAAGGATCTCCTTGACAACTACGATCGCTCGATGATGGCGTTGGGTAAGCGGCAGCCAAAGTACACAGAGTATCCACGTACGTATATAAAACAGGCCCCTCCCCATATTCCTCGATGGACGGCGAGGCGCTGGCTAACAAAGTCCCCCCCCCCCATAGATGCCTTTAAAGAGCAGCTCAAAGCCGACGAGGCCTCGAAGAACAAGGCGGAGAAGAGGGCCAAAAAGGAGCTGGAGGAAGTACGAAGCAAGCCCGTGAGTACCCAATCCCATTGTCTTATTCTTTTGTCACGTAATGTCAAGGGAAAGAAGCAACTAACGTGCTTCTACAGTTTCGAACCCCCATGCGACCCGCGGACCCCTCGGCGGCGGCGGCATGGGATATCATTGGGATCGTTCACATCGACCAGGTCGTCCCTCGCACCAGCGCCCTCATTGCAGGGCGTGTGCAGCAGGCCGGCGAATCGTTAATCACTCTTCGCGGCGAGGCAAACCGCGCCAAACTAGCGTTGGATCAGGCGACAAAGGACAAGAAACCCGAGGCCGACATAGCCAGGCTGAGGCGGGAGGCAGACCGGAAGAAGGAAACGCTCTACCAGGCCCTGGATGCAATTGTCGAGCACGCAGACGATGCTGTGCTGGACAATCTCGGTGGGCACCAGAAACTCGTTCTGAGCCTGGTCAACACTTTGATCTCGTGCATCAAGGCCGGCGACTTTTCGGGGAAACTAGCCAAGATTGTGCTCGAGCTCTTCACACACTTGACCATGACAAAGAAGATTATCGAGACCACAAACTTCGACACAGTACGGAAGCGGCTGGAGGACAAGGGTGACGACGAGGTCAAAGACTTGGTCCGCGAGATTTCGTCCAAGGTTAGAAAGTTTACCAGGGCGAACGAGTCCGACACAGCAACAGGGTACACAGGAACCTCGGCGGCCAGCAGAGCGAAAACAGGGACCAAGACCTCGGGGGCTGGTGACGCTGCGTCGGCAAAGAGGAGCAGAGATGACGACTCCGATTTGACTCGCAATGTTAAGAAGATCGCCGTCGAGCCCGGCAGCTCTTCGTCGTTGAGCAAGAAGCTCGGTCAGCCCAAGAGCCACCCCCAATTCGTGCCCAGGGCAAGCGTCGCCGTAGCATCGAAGCCATCGACGTCGATCCTGCCTGGCAAGCCACGACCTGTCCCCAAGCCGGCCTCCAAACCACAGGAGCCGCTGGCGGCAGCCGACAGCCCAAGCACATCCGCCGATGAGAGGGGGAAGCCGGAGGCAAAGAGGGCAACTGCCAAACTGGAAGCCAAGGCGGCGACCATGAAGAAAGAGACGAAACCCTCTACTGCTGCCGGCGCCGTGTCAAGCATCTCATCACTTCTCGACTCCATCAACGCAAAGAAGCCGGACCCCGTGGCGGTGACATTGGCAGCCGCCTCAAGGGAGGGAAAGAGATCACAGACACCAGAGACTCCGGAGCAAACAGCCAAGCGGCTCCGCAAGGAGGCGCGGCGCAGGCTGCGCGTGAGCTGGAAGCCCGAGGGGGAGCTGGTTCAGATCAAGGTCTTCGAGAAGGATGACGACGAGGACGGGGGACGAGACATGAACATGATCAGAGACGCCGCAGATGACCGCTCCGAAGGGATGGTCCTCAAGCGGCGCGCCAACGAGATGTTGGAGGACGAAGACGATGATATCCCATATCGGCCATGGACTGCGCCCACCACTACAGACCTTTCGAACCTCCCAGAGGAGATGCGGACCAAGAGCTACGTGACGCGCGGGGGCTCCCTTGTTCTCGACACCGAGGAGCAGAAGCTCATGGCCGAGCGGGAGCAGCGCGAGCTCATGGTCATCTACACGGACCCTGCCGACATTCCACCAACGCCTAAATCGCCCCCGCCAGAGGCACCCGCCATCGGGGCCGAAACCAAGGTCGGGCGACTTCCTGAAGACGAGCCCATGTTCAACGAGATACATTTGAGATGGAAAGAAGGGGAACAGATGGGCATCGACCAGGCTTTTCTCGCGGCGACGAAACGCCTCAATCCAAAGGGCAGCATGTCGACGAAACTAGACTCGATTCTGGGACGTCTCCACCAATCAGGCCCCAGGGCCGGGCGGCAGTCGTCATCATCAACAACGCAAGCATCGGCAGCGGGCACAGCTTCGGCGGCAATGAACGTTAATGTTCCCCTCGCTGTGGGACCTGCCGTGGAGGCGTACGTTTTGGGCTGGCTGCGATGGGATAGAATCGGTTCATGGCGCGACCCAAACCCCATTCACGTCGACGCGTCGCGCGTGCACCAGTACAGCAGCCCGGACGTCCAGGCCGCGGGCAAGGTCGTGGAGGGTGTGGCGACAAGCCTTGCCGGCAAGCCATACCCTGCTTCATCGCCTCCAGAATGGCTGATGAAGGATGGGGAACGTGTACGAGAGTGGTGGCTGGGCTACAACAAGGAGATCACCGCCAGACAGAGAAGGATGGAGGAGGAGAGCGCGAGAGCGGGCGCCGAGGCCGGGGCGGTGGGGACGGCGGGCCAGGCACCCGGCAACGCGCAAGACTGGAGCGCCTACTACGCGCAACAGCAGCAAGCATATGCGCCCTACATGGCCCTGTTGCAACGAGGCCAGCAGCCACAGCCCCAGCCCCAGCCCCAGCACCTGACGCAGCAGCCATCCGTTGCTGCAGCAGCCCTTGGTCATCAGCCCCAGATTCTCGACAGCCAGTTACAGTCGATGCTCGCGGCCATCAACCAGCCGGGCCAGCAGCAACAGCAGTCAGGCCACGCGCAGTCGTCAAATGCCGGGGGCTACGAGGCCGCGTACCAGGCATTCTCCCAAGCCAGTCAGAGCCAGCAGCAGGCATCAGCATACTCGGGAGACCGTGACTGGGACCGGAGCGACAACCAAGCCGGCAGAGTCGATCAGCACAAAGGAGACGCCAAGGATGGTCGCAAGAAGAAGGGCACACTGCCACCTCATAAGCCGGTGAATAAAGCACTCATAGGCACGAAGCCGTGCACGTTCTGGCAGCAGGGCAAGTGTGCGCGAGGCGACAAGTGCACGTTCAGGCACGACTAGCGAGCTCGAGTGCCGAAACCCTGCGGACCGATTGCTTCGCTCTTGGACCGATTGCTTCGCGCTTTTTTTTTCTTTGTTGAAATGCCCGGGGCACGGAATGGGCCATCTTAGCGACCTGGCGTTGCCAGACTTGGTGGGATGTCCCGCGAGTGGAATCAATGTCGATATTTTCTCTGGGCAGTCTGGATGACACGGACAGAAGGGCGCTGTGGTAAGGCGTGGACGGGTGTACAAATAAACGACAGGAATCAACTGGCCGGTGGAACCGAAGGACCGAAGGGCCTGCGGTCTGAGTTGCCATAGTAGCAGGGGTTTACGAGACTCAGATAGAGACGGACTTGTTCATTTGCATGACCATGATGGTTTTGGAGACTGATGGCATTGTGACGTGGTGAAACGCATCTCGATCGTTGGGCCAAGCCCAAGTTGGCCGACCGACTCTCGTTCCAGGCTCCCTCCCTCAGTCTTCCGTCTTCATGTCTGCGTCCCCTGTCTTCATGTCTGCGTCCCCTGTCTTCATGTCTGCGTCCCCCGCGCCTGGCCTGGCCACGAGGCCCCTGAGGCTGAGGTCGTAGACAACGTCCTCGACCCTCTTGACGTCGTACTTGACGGCGTCGGCGCGCTTGCGGAGAATGTCGTTCTTGAGGTTGAGCAACTGGAAGCCGGCGAAGAGGTCTTTGACGAAGGCGCTGATGACCATGGGCAGGTCAAAGTCGCCGTGGGTGACGGCGTTTGTGGCGAGACGCGACAGGTCCTGCGTCAGGTCGATGAGGGCGAGGAGGTACTCTTCGATGGTGAGATGGAAGGCGTCGCGGTCCTTGAGGTTGGTCGGGGCTGGGTTTCCACCCGAGGTTAGGAGGCAGACAGACGGGGGGGGGGGGGGGGCTGGGGGCACCATGGCGCACCGGAGAAGATTGTGCCGAGCTCCTCGAGGGAGAGGAGGCGGCCAACCTGGCCCGTGGCCGACGACGAGGAGAAGCCGCCGAGCCAGGCGCAGTAGATGGCGGTGCCCATGGCGCCCTGCACGGCGCGCGACCACTTGGAGTTGTACCTGGACGGGGCCGCCGTCACGTCAGTCAGTCTCTCATCTCGACGCAGGCCGGAGGGAGGGGGGCCACAGACTTGTAGTAGGGGTGCTTGGACGCCTCCTCGTCGAGCTCCTTGACGACGGCCACCTCATCCCGCACCGCCTTTTCGACCTGGGCGACGAGCTCCGCATCTGCAACGGGCCGACAATGTCAGCCAGCGCGCCCCCCCCTCGAGCGTCAGGCGCACCGCCAGCCCAACCCACATCGCGAGCGCGGCGTCGAGTGCACGCGCGACAGCAGGCCCTGGGCGGCCGCCACGGCGCGGTCCAGCCGCTGCACGATCTGGCCGACGGCGTCGCGGGCCTGCGTCTCCTCGTCCACCTTGGCCTCGAGGTAGGCGAAGATGGACGGGTCCAGCAGCGGTGCCGGTGCCGGGGACATGGCGGGCTCGACTTGGGGACGAGATTCCTGGTGGGGAGGCTGGCTGGGAGGCTGGCTTGCTGGAGGTGATGCACTTGGGGGAAAGGTCGGCGAGGTTTGGCGAGGTGAGGGTTTGCGGGGCCGTGGTGGTGATGTGCGAGATGGGTTTGCGTGACGTGAGGAAGCAACGGGGAGAACTACGGATAGGGTCAGAGCAGACGTCGCCTTCCTTGGTAGCAAGAGCACGTGTGTATAGTCGGCATGAGCTTCACACGACTTCTGCTTGATTTATCTGCTGCTACTCTGGAGATTTCGCCCTGCCGCGTCGCGGTGGGGGTGCAGAGTTTTCACTGCCCTTTTTCACCACGATTGTTCGCGGCCATCGGCATCCCGCGCATGACCACGGCGAGGCGGCGAGGCCTGGCTGGCATCATCCTACGAGCTCGAGCTGAGGCCGCCTGGTAGTGTATCCTTCAGCAGCCAACTTCCGTTCACGCAGACGTGAAGCCACAGACGGCAAGCCATCAGGACTCGACGGTCAGGTAAATGCCTCTGCTTTCCTGGGGGCTCAATACGCCCGACATAAGATCACATCGAACCTCGAGAGAAACGCACAGCAAAGCCGTACACAACGTGGACGATCTCCTTCTTCACCACCCAGGCAAAGCCCGAGCAAGCAATGAAAGATGTGTTCGCGTCACCTGGAGGCAGTGTAATACCAGGGACACAGTGGTCAAGCCCATGTGCAATGCACAGAGGAGCCGGCGACCGAGTGCCAAAAATGGGGATAATCAAAGTTAGCCTCCTTAGAGGCCTTCCAGAGATTAAACTAGAAAGAACAGATACTACACTTGATCTAAGCCAAAAGGCAAAGAGAGCTAAAGAAGAAGAGAAAAGGAAAGGAAACGAAGGGGCGCGCGGCGGGAATATATAGTCGGTGCCCAGGGCGGTGTGGAGGCGCAGGGCGGCAGAATCGGGCCAATCAGAGCGTCGGGGTTGGTTGCTGCCTGAGGCAGGCCAAGCAGAAGCCCCAACCGTTGGGAGCATGACGTATGGGCAATCTCGAGAGAGGCACCACCTCGTATTCAACCTTATTGTGGACGATCGTTGCGCAAACGGGAAATGACAGGCGAGATGATGGATCGATCGCCGGGTCCCCCCACATGTCGAGATGCAGACCTTCATCCCCACCATCTCTCCGCACGTGACGGCACGACCCTCAACCTCGCTGCGCCGCTCTACTGGCAGGGAAAGTCGCAGGCGCTTCCGCCGTCCACGCGCATCTGACCTGGAAGCCCTCGTCGCCCACGTATCCAAGGAGCCTGTCTGTCTCTGGAGCCCGTCTGAGCTAGAGCCGGCTGTACGCAGACTTGACATGCTACTCGAACCCTGCATCACTTCCATCACAGGCTTCAACGACGTCGGTAAGCGAACATATATCTAGCCACAGTCAACAGATCATGCAGGCAGGTGCATCATCGGGCAAGCAGTCGCGTCTTCATTCGAGCAGCCGAGCGAGCCATTTATTGAGCCGCCGGTCATATGTACCCTTCGTCCCCGCCTGGCCCGCCTTCGAGGTGCGCGTGTCGAGGATGAGGAGGATGATTTGGGCTTGAAGTATATACAGCAGAATGGGGCAAAGGACAGGACGTAACGGGGCAAGGGACCAGGCTACCCGTGCTCGATAGATGAGGCCAAAATGATGCTTTGATAACTACTCGTATACTCCCTGGATATGCTTCGTCCCGATTCACCAAGAGCGAGTGAGGAAGAGACACGGCCCTGGACGGATTGTGGATTGAATGGCACTGCATGTTTGCGCTGGCGTCACGTCACATGCCCCGTCCAGGGCGGTCGGTTCAGTATGAGAGGTGCGGAAAGACATGTCGCGCGTCTTCCTCTGGCATCGCTTGGCAGCCTCGTCGGGCCTCCATCATCTCCCCCGTCCGTTGAGCGCGAGCAGAGAAAAGACAGCGCCCTGAACGGGCCGCGCGGTGAACTCGAGCCCACGCGGGTAGCCGCCGTTTTCCGCGTCGTAGAGATCGGTAAACGCGCGCCATGTGGTCGTGCGGTTGATCCAGTCCGCGATCTTGCGGATAAACATGTCGCGCGTCTCCGGCTTGGCCACGGCCGCGGCAAACAACTGCCAGTCGAGCTTGGTCAGGGTGCCGCGCGTGTCGAGGACGACGCCAAACTGCTTCTGCGCGCTGAGATAAAAGTCACTCTGCATGTCGTAGATGGGCTGGGGGATCAGGTTGATGCCTAGCAGCTTGTCCGGGTAGAGGTTGTACAGCAGGCCTGCGACGTGACGAGAGTCAGCAACCAAGGCATCCCCGAGAACGAGGGCAGCCACATACCATGGGTTTCGGGGCTGTCGTACTGGAGCATGGTGTGCCGGGGGTTGGCCTTGGTGTTGATACTATGCTCTATCCAGAACTCGAGGTACTCGGTTGCCGTCAACGAGTAGTTGAGTCTTTGGTCCCCATGCCCCGTCAAGCCGGCGATCTTCGACATGGCCGCGAGGGCGATGATGCCCTTGATGGCGAGATTGGTTTGGTTGCTGTGTGCACCATTGTTCGTCAATCCCCATGCCGCCACCAACAGGCCCGGGACCCAACACGAAAGAGGTGTTGACTTACGCGAGATGGCCAGCGAAATCATCCGTGGAGAGCTGGTTGGCAGGAATCTTGGCGTCGTGAATCAGGTACTGGGCCCACTTCTCCAGCAGATCCCAGTTGTCGGCGAGATATCTGATGTCTTGCTTGCTCTGCGCGTACGCCAGCATCATGATGACCATGTTTCCACACTCCTCCAAAGGCATGGGCTCGTCGTCTCCCTTGGGATGACCCAGGGCGACGGGATATCGCCCAAGATCGTGCTGCTGACCGTTAGCGCCGCATACTCTTGGCGGATGTGACCAAGGGGTGCGAGTGCTCACCTGGGCGTAGTTGTTGGGGTAGTGGGCTCGGCTATTCTCCAGCAACGGGTCGAGCATGTATCGGATCAGCTCGGGGTTGAGATACAGAAAGATGGGGAAGGCGGGAAAGATGACGTCGACTGTCTGAATGTCGCTGTTGGAGCTGATTTCCTTGAGGAAGACGAGCGTCTTCTCCCGGGTACCGGTAATGCCAAGCGCGCCAAAGACCTGCCGAACCGACAGACTAGTAATGGTCAGATAGTCGTCGCCGGCAGCAGCCCTGGAATCCCGGGCTACGCGAGCGTCGAGACGTTGCGAGTGCCGGACTGCAAAGCCATAGTCCTTGTAGAAGAAACTGACGAGTTGGTTCTCGGAAAACCACTGCTTCCACAGCGAGGGGACAGCCCGGGGGGTGGCCTCCTTGCCCTGGAAGTTGATGGCATCGTCCTGGGTATAGCCAATGGTGAAGAGCGTGTGGACCCAATCGTCGCCCCCAACGTCACCCAGGTCGCGACAGTGAGCGAAGACGGGCCATCGGTCGTTGATGGGTCGGAAGTTTTTGTCAATGTCGCCGCTGAGGCGGCCGTCATTGACAAACCTCTGGCGCACGTCGGTGTCGGCTCCAATTTGATAGCTGAGGCCGGGCTGCTCGCCAGTGGCCCAGTACCAGTTACCCCACGAAGCAATCTCGTTGATGTCCTTGAACACCTGCTGGTCCTTGCGGAAGAACTTGTGATAGCGCACGCCATCCTTCGAGTTGCTCTCCCACTGGATCGTGGCACCATTGTCGCCACTGGCCCATTCTACCCGAGTCTGTCAGCAGAGGTCGGAGAAGAGTCGCCATCAAGGGAGCGCACCTCCAGACACGTCGCAATACACTTGGACCTTGTGACGCCGGCCATCGAGCGACTTGGCAGAGACCTCAAGGTAGGAAGAAGTGACGGACTGCCTGCGCATGTCGTCGTAGTAGACCGGGGACAAGAACTTGATGGACAGCTGGACCTTGCCGTCGACGTTCATAATAAAGGTGGTCTTGGTCGACGTGTACTCGAGCGACACCTGCTCGACGAGGGGAGGTGAGTTGGGAGCATCTCCCATCCAGTTAAAAGCCTTGCCGTCGACCCTGACGAGTCCCTGCCACCCCTGGATTGCTTGACTACATGACGAGGCTGTCAGCGACTCGGCCCACGAACGGACATGAGACACTCACGTCCAGAAACGAGGCCACTGGCCCGGCAGATAGCCGCTCGGTTTGCCATCAGTGCGGCCGTTAAGCCAGACGTTGAGGAAGGGCGATCGGACGGCCAGCGGCGCGGCGGGAGGCCTGGCAGGGGTGAACTTGGATTCCGCGGCCGCCTCACGCCCGAGGACGGCGAGGACGGCCACGGCGGCGAGCCGAATCAACTTCATGGCGCCGTCACAAGCCGGCTCCTGGCCAAGAGGATAGACTTTGAGTCGTGGCTAAAGGCAGGCAGCCGAAAGGAGGGTGAGGGGGGTAAGATATGA
The DNA here is from genome assembly GCA_012934285.1 of Ophiocordyceps sinensis. Taxonomy (NCBI): domain Eukaryota; kingdom Fungi; phylum Ascomycota; class Sordariomycetes; order Hypocreales; family Ophiocordycipitaceae; genus Ophiocordyceps; species Ophiocordyceps sinensis. Next base: position 2,034,925 of record JAAVMX010000007.1, read on the forward strand.
ACAGCTCGGAGCGGGAGACCAACAAGATCGAGAGCTCAAGCGACGAGACAGGGAAGATGCCGGATATTTATAACGACAGAGCTGGAGAGAGGCCGAGATGCAGGATCCCAAGGCGGATGCTCTACTTCGCACTCCAACTACTACTCCAAGCCTGGAATGGGCTTGGAAGGGGGGTAGACGAGGGAATGGGGCGTGTGAGATGGCGAGGGAGGGGCGGGTGTAAGTGGGCGAAATAGCCAACCAATGACTCGATGAATGCTTGCGAGTGAGAGAGCGGACGGACAAATGACTAGACAAGGGCAGGTGTGACCCCGACCCAATGACATTCAGGCTGATGCTAAGCTCTGACGGGCAAGAGACGGTCAGTCGCGCGTGCCTCGACCAGAGCACCACATCGTCAAGACACATCGTCAAGACTCCCAAGGTGGCAGCCAAGGACGGCGTCCATGACAGGGAGAAAGGTGGGAGGGGGGTGGGTACCGGCTGCTGAGGCATCGATCGACTCGACGGATGGGAATTTGTATCGTGTTGGCTTCCAGTCCTTTGTTCCGCCTGCTCCAAGGGGAGCAAAACGAGTGTGTGAGGCGTAACCCAATGCGCCGCCGTTGCCGTACAGTAAAGTAGGCAAGAGGGTGAGGAATGGCGGCACGAGGTCAAGGCTCGAGGTTAAAAGAGCGAATGAGCGAGCATGAGAGAGACGGACGAGGGTTGCAAGCAGAGGGGATGGACAAAGCTGGTCAAGGTGAATGGCAAAAAGTTCTTTATAGGACATGCGAGGACAAGCCGACTGCAACCGTTCTCCTTTGTTGCTTTTTCGCCGTCCCCTTCCACTCGGACGGCAGCAAGGCGAAGCCTCCCTTGGACTCGTCTGCACTCTCTGAAGGGGGGGGGGGGGGGGCTGCGGGTCCTAGACGGTGTTATTAAAGTCGGTCTCGCCGGAGGTCCCGTCTCTCATTGGGGGGGCGGCGACACTACGTAATCATTGGGCGTGACAAGTGTCCCGCCTCGTGGCCGGGCAATGAATGCGTCCATGTTGGGCAAGCCGTGGCCGGGTTGAGGGCCAAGGTGAAGGCGCCAAGGTCGGCATGTCGATGCGTTCGGCGGCAATTCGAGGCACAAGTGCTCTCTCGCCGAGCTTTTGTCACTTGTTGGTCATGTCTGACCGTCAGCCTGCCGATCCACGGCCCATCCTCGTCCCTTGGTACACAGCACTCCGTAGACCCGTAGACACACGACTCTCCAAAAGAAAAGAGGCCGAGGCCGCAAGAGGCAAGTTGTTGTCGGCGGCAGTTGGGTTTGCAAAGGGGGGAGGGGCCGCTTGGGACTTGTGGCGCCCCAATGCTGTGCACCCGAGGGAGAAGAAGACGGCAAAAGATTTAGTGGAAGAGAACAGGGAACCGTCATGGTGTGTCGTTGTACAGCATTGCCAAGGTGTAGTGGAATTGTGGACGTCAACCGCCAAGCAGTGACGTGACAAACCACGAGCTTCCTCGAGAAGCGGCACCAAGCCGTCAAGAGGGAGAAAGGAGAGTGGACACCCATCGGGGCAGCCCCCCTGGATTGTTCTCCCTAGCCTTTTCCGGAGGGGAGAGGGAGAGACACGGTTTTCGACTGCGAAATTGTCTCTCTCATCTCGAGGCGGGAAAAGGGTGAGTAGACCGGACATCTCCCGAGCAAATCATGGTGCGCACCATGTCCTCCTGGGCCTGAAAGGGAAAGGGTTGTGCATGAGGATGGATTAGACGTGCGGCACGAGTAATTTGGCCCGTTGGGGAAGAAGCAAACAATGATTCTTGTTCCTGGCTGAGGAAGAGAAGAAGGATGGTTTCGGTTTCGTAGGATGGGTGGGCCGAGTACGTAAGCAGTGAAAGGAAGAACGCGCTGGGTGACTAATTTGTTGCCTCCCTCCTTCCCTCTTCATATTTTCTCCCATCTTCCTCCCCGTGATAGCTCTGCCATGCTCTGCTCTGCCATGCCATGCCCTGCCATGTGCCATGCTCTCCTCCCTTTGCCCATCGGTCACCCCCGTGCGGGCGGGCCCGAGTGGCGGGCCCGTCCGGCATCTGGTCACCTGGCCCCTCTTGCACTTGTCATGCTTCCCATGTCTTGGCTGCTGGCACCAGAGAGATGAGCCGTGCAAGGGGGTTGCGGGCGATGGATGACGCGGGAAACGTCTTGAGAACTCCTGTCTGGCTGACTGAATCCCTTGGAACCTGCATATCGTGAACGACAAAAGCTCTGGCTCTACCATCAAACGCGGGAGCCGACGACTATCTCCCAGTTCACACAAGGCAGCTTCTCACACGTCTCGCCTACATGTGCACCCGCCGTGCGACTAGGACGAAGCGACGGCAGCGACTACCTAGTACATACTATTATCCTTATACTGTCGAAGACCACTTGGTCCCCCAACGGGTAATAATAATTCTCCGCCGGGTTGGAAGCGTGACCTTCGAGTCGCGCAATACTACGAAGTAGCAGGGACCCTGTTTGACCCCTGTTTTTTGCTTTTTGGTTTACCCGTCTTGATCGTACGAACGTATGTACATATGTAGATGTGAGGAGCCGTTGAATCGCAGGGTGTGAAGAGGTTTCACGGATTTCCGCCGACGACTGATGCTCCGACGTCTCCAAACACACGTCTTTCCACCCTCTGAAAGCCCACACCCCCCATCCTCCCGGCCCATCTCGTGACGGCCGGCATTGGGACATTTTTTTGTTGCCAGAAGCGGGTGCCAGCACATGCGCAAACTCACACATACGGATACATGCACAGACAGTACCTAGCCGAAACAAAAAAGGGAAAGACACGTCGTCCCTCGACCCTCGTTGCACAAAGTGTCGTCTGCGGCTCATCGTCACATGCTCTCCCGCATCGTCATCCCATCCCCCTTCTGCACGTAGGTACATTCACGCCCCCCTCCCTGGCTGTCGTGTCACTGACTCTGCTGGCCATCGCACTTCAGGTCACGATGCCTCGTCGAACCACCACTAACCGGAGCCAAACTCGATTTTGCGTCTGCGGCGTGGGCACGAGGGCCATCAAGCCCCGATGCTCTTTGCCGTCTGGTGCATGCCCCGGCACATCATCATCATCGTCGACGGCCTCAGACCTGACATCCATGTTGCCCCTTGCCACCACTCGCATGGCATGCTCGCAATCAAAAGAAACGTGCGCCTCAAGGTTGCATTAGTACCACTCCATGTATCATCAGGCTCGCTTCTGATTTAGTACTAAGAATTAACCTCGTCCCCAAGGGTTGCAGTGCACCGGCGCAAATGGGACATCTTGCAGCTCCTCGTCGAATTAGGAATTAGGCCTGTATGTATGTATGTATGTGCAAGCCTTCTTCTGGCACCGCCTCGGTCGGTCACGCGCATGCAGAAAGAGGACTATCCCGCGAATCATAACGAGAAAATGAAGAGGCAGAAGACGAGCCCTTCGTCAGTGCCATACCAATGTCAACCCGTGACATCACTCCCCGACTCCGCCCGCTCATACCTACGAAGTACCGGCTGGTAGTATTCGTACTCTGTAGAAATATCTTGTTCTACACCTCATGCGCACCCGGCACTCTCCCGGAGCCCACGGCCGGCGCCGGCGCCATCCCACCCTCCGTAGAGCCCCACCCACCACCGCCCGGAGATCCGTCTCCGTCTCATCGCCCCGGGCCCTCGCCTCCCCTCGCAGGGCTGTCAAACAACATCTCGTCCTTTGCAGGACTCAGACCCGTATCCGCTACGCTGCTGCTTTGCCGTCCTTTGTGCGACGACGCGGCCGGGAGATGGACAGGGCCGATACGAAGCACCGCATGCCCTGTTTCAATGCTTCGTGATCGGCCTGTCCATCCCAGTGCTCCGTATTCGTACCAAGTAGTACTACTCCGTAGTCAAGGGAGGGCCACTTCGTATCTCGGCCATGTCTCGGACCGGACGTCGCGCCGATTAGTCCGGCGACTGACGACCCGACGCAGGAATAGGTAGTAAAGCCCGTTCGCACCACAACGCCGACATACAGAGTTGGGCATGCATTCCACGGGCTAGGTACTACATTCTTCATGTAGCTAACCATGGCTCGTCCACGACAACTCGCCCGGGCACCCCCAGTACCAGAGTGCTTGACGCGACTTGTTTGCAGCCCATCTCCTCCCAAGACACAATCCTAGCATAGCACAGAAGCAAACTTCCCACGAGGCCCCCCGAGCGATAGCGCACCGGCATTGTCGTCGGTCCTGGGCCTCGGTTCAAACACGCCGTCCCGGCAATGGCGTAGTAGCACTGTCGCCGGCGAGAAGAAAACAAACCTCGTTGGACAGGCGAGTATAAACGCAGATGGGGTATCACGAAAAAGAAGGAAAGAAAGAGCTAATCAAGGAGCCAAAGTCATCGACCGAGGCAGAAGGGTGGGACCCGGTTTCCAGATGCCAAAGAGATGCGTCTGTCTCGGAACCCCGGCGACTTTGGCTTATGCCCGCCGCGCCCTTACCCAGCGGTCGAGCCGTCCAAAGCCGCGATGCTGAGTCTCGCGGCGGGCAGCCCCGTCCTCGACCTCGCCGGCCGAGCCGCCATGAAGCTTGGCGCTTGGGTGGCCCACGACTTTGAGTAGGACCATCATGAGCAAGGCGCTCGCAATACTGATGCCTAGTATGCCCACCATGGTCAGGTTGCTTCTTTGGAATTGACGCTGGCCGCGCTTCGCGTCCTCTGGCCAGCCCGTGTACAGCGCGTAGGTCGTCGCGATGCTACCCAGATTGCCCAGTCCGGACACGAGGGCCGTGGCGGCGGCGACCCCCACCTCGCCGTGCCGACGCTGGAAGATCTCCGAGGTCCAGGCCATACATATCGGCACGGTAGGCCCCAGGCCAAAGCCTACCATGAGCAGTCCGCCGTAACGCGCCCATCCATTCCTGAGCGCAAACGTGGTCACGAGCAGTCCGGCGATCTGGATGCCGACAGCCCCGGAGAAGAAAAAGGCTCGATATCGGTGAAAGCGGTCCGATATAGGGGTGACGAGGAGAATCGCAATCAGGTCCACCTGAGCCAAGTTTGGTCAGTAGCGCCTTGGAAAGGCCTTGGAAAGAACAGAGTGCAGGCAGTCTTACGATCCAGATAGGCGCAAACAACAAAGAGACTTGTATAGCAGTCGCCTGCGGCCGGATGGCTGCGATGATGACGGAGCCGTACAGCTGGGTACCGATACCGACCCCAACCACGCCAAAATACATCACGCACAGCGGCCACAAACGCCAGTCCAGGAGGACAGAGCCCAGGTCTTTTAGAGTCCAGGGCCGAGTGTGGTAGACTCGACGGAGATCATGGTAGTGGACGAGCGCATCCCGGCCCGTGAGGGCCTCGGGGGACGTTGGCAGCCACTGCAGCCAGCCGGATCGCTCTCGCTCCCGACCTGGAGGCAGAAGGCGGTCAGGGAGCCACCACAAAAGAGCAAGGCTCAGCACCACGGCGACAAGACCGTATATGAGAAACATCCACTGGAAGCCTACCAGGCCCCCAGCGCCGTCCATGAGCTGAAAGCCGGCCGAGACGAGGCCAACGACGGCAGCAGACACCTGAGCGGCGGTAAAGTACATGCCAATGCGCTTTCCAGTTAGTGAGGGGGGGTAAAAGAGGGTCAGATAAAAGGCCATTCCGGGCCACATGCCCGCAATGACGAGGCCAAGCAAGAAGCGCAACAGTTTGAGAGACCAGGCGTCGTGGACGGCGGCGAAGCAAGCCCCGATGAGGCCGGCCGCAAAGACGATCCTGGCCATCCAGATCCTGGGGCTCAGCCTGCTCATGACGAGATTGGAGGGGAGATCGAATATTACGTAGGACACGTAGAAAAGAGCGAGGGCCGTAGACAGGTCCCTGGGCGAGAGGCCGAGTACGGTGATGAGATCGTGTCCTCGGTCTTTGTTCATGGTCTGGGCGATGCCAATGTTGGAACGGATGGCGGAGCAGAGAAAGTAGAGGGCCCAGAAAGCTGCAGCGAGCGATGAGCGGATATCGGGCAAGTGGGCGACCCTTAAGACGGACCAGGGATGATTCTCATGTCAAGCTTTCTGCAGGCAACCCATGAATGAGCTGATGGAACTGATAAGACGCAGACGAGCACGAACCTGTATATGCGTTCAACCGTCTCTGCATCGTAATTGTCAGGATGGGCACTGCTGTCAGCGCCACCACCATGGGCCGAGGGCGTTTGCGAGACGTCGCTGGATTTCCGATGGGCATCGTGGGTCTGCTTCACGCCCGGGCCGAGCGGCTCAGGCTGGCCGTGCTGCATTATGCGTGAAGGGGCTAGGTGAGCTCCTTGTGTGTGTGTGTCAATTCGGTCGCCTGGGATAAGAGAAACGAAGCTCTCGCAGGATTGGCCAGACACGAGGTGGTGGGCAAATCCTCGAAAGCAAAAGCAGAATGGGCGGGAGGGGAAAAGCTCTCGTTGTCGGCACCGGTACAAGGCGATGGAACGTCACATGACTAAATGCGTATCCCGCATTGAGTGTCATTGACATCATCACTTCCTGCTCTGGTCACCAGAGTTTGGGGTGACTTTATTGAAAAGGTCTTTCTACACATGACGGTTCCCGAATACTACACCAGAGAGGTTGCTATATACTGCACATACCTACTTCGTATGCAGCCTCAAAAGTCGTTGTGTTACGATTACGTCATTCATGCCGATTGTCGCGTTGGTCATCACAGGCTCCCTTACCCTGTGACAACGACCTTCTTCCATCTAGCATCAATATCCGGTGACATTGGATGGAGCAGCCAAATACCAATGCATGCTTCTCAACCTGCGATGACCATGGAATCACCGGCTTGCGTCTTGTAGGACCACCTCTGCACGGCGCGCACTCACTTTCGCTTGAATACCTGGGACAATACGATTCACTGCTCAGTCAATTGATTGTTACAGCTGTCGTTGCCGTGATACTATTGTTTGAAGAGCAAGTGACCGCGCAGTGACGCATGATCCCTCGATAAGCCCACCATGCTCTTGAGGCCAGCCAGCCAACCTTGCGCGAGTTTTTTCATCCCAACAAATGTCGAGAAACGGGTAGCCGCGATGCAAACTTGTTGAAGCCATCATCAAACGCCTGCTCTGTACTCGTACAAACTACGAAGTACATCCCTGGTAGAGCACCAATCACGTTACTGTCTCGCTAGCTGACTCACCCCCCGGCTTGGCCCTTGGCTGCCGCGATCAAACCCTCATGCCATAATTTTCAGGCCATCACGTCTCCTCCTCGCACCCGCCCGCGAGCACAGCTCTTAGCCTCGCCATATCCGTTATCGACCTTGCTGGCCACTCGCACCCGAGGCCGCTGGCGGCGACAACCATTGCGACTCCGGCCACCACGGCGCTCTCCCCAGCCTACGCTCTCTCTCGCTCATCCCATTGCGCTTCCTCTCGTTTCTTGGCGCAACCCCCCGATTGGCGTTCTGGCCACAGCCCGAGGCGTCTTGGCCGTAGACCGAGGCGTCCCGGCCACAGCCCTAGGCGAGCCGGCTCCCGACGACGCCGGCCGCTCCAACCCGTCGTGGCGTCGTCGCAGTAATGAGCGTTGCTTACGAGCCGAGGTCCTTTATCAACGAGGGCGCCTACCCGTCCATGGGCGACGATGACGACCACGATGTCGCCGAGCAGCGCTACACAGACTCCGATGTCGCCGAGCACTTGGGCCACTACACAGCCGAAGCTTCTATCCTCGACGATGAGCCCGAGGCCCTGGCCGACGACGGAGGCATTGCCCCTGACGACGATGATGACACCACAGCGGCAGAGGCAGCGGCAGCAGAAGGCATTGTCCCTGACGACGATGACGACACCACAGCGGCAGTGGAAGCGGCAGCGGCAGTGGCAGCGACAGTAGCAGCGGCGGCGGCAGCGGCAGCAGCAGTCATTGGCCCTGACGACGATGACGACACCACAGCGGCAGCGGCAGCGGCAGTGGCAGCGGCAGCGGCAGCAGCAGGCATTGTCCCTAACGACGATGACGACACCACAGCGGCAGCGGCAGCGGCAGCGGCAGTGGCAGTGGCAGCGGCAGCGGCAGGCATTGGCCCTGACGACGATGACGACACCACAGCGGCAGCGGCAGTGGCAGCGGCAGCGGCAGCAGCAGGCATTGTCCCTGACGACGATGACGACACCACAGCGGCTTTGGCGGCAGCAGCAGCCGCCGCCGCTCACGACGAGGAGAGGCTGGACTTGACGTTGACATTTCCCTCGCCAATACATGTGCCACTGGCCACGTCGCTGATGGGCGACGAAGGGCCCCTCGACAGTAATGACCTTTCTCCTGACGACGGCTCGCCATCTTCAGTCTCCCGAAACAAGCTCATGTCTAAGCCTGATCGCGACATCATGAAGCAGAAAGATGGCAAATACCACTGCCCATTGCCTGATTGCAGGGAGGAAGTCAATACTTTCTCGCGCAAGTGCGAGTGGAAGTAAGCTTGGCCACGCAGACACCCTTTCATCCCATTCTAACTGACCTTGACTGCCTCTTTAGTAAGCATATGGACAAGCATGAACGTCCGTATCGGTGTCCTGCTGAGGGCTGTGAGAGCCTTCCCGGATTCACATACTCGGGCGGCCTCCTCAGACACGAGCGCGAAGTCCACGGTAAGCACGGCGGTCCCAAGAACACGGTCAACTGTCCACACCCCAACTGCAAGCGGCACACGGGCAAGGGCTTTTCTCGCCAAGAGAACCTCAACGAGCACCTGCGCCGAGTGCACACCAACATGGATGGCTCGACGCCCCCGGCCGCGGAAAGCGCCGCCTCGCCCGAGGATAACGAGAGCGAACATTCGGGTGCGAAGCGGAAACGGCGACAGAGCGACGTGGGCAACGACGAGACGAGCGAGCTCCGGGACGAGGTCAAGCGCTTGCGCGAGGAGAACGTGAAGCTCAAGGTCGAGATGGAACAGCAGTCGGAGCAGTCGCTCACCATGATGGCCCAGCTTGCGGAGCTTCAGGAGACGTTGCGGCAGAGCCTGGCGCAGCAGGGACTCGGGGCACCGACGGCGCAGATGATCTAGAAGCATCCGTCTGACGTGCCTCGTGGTTCTACTGAGGGACACGTCCCACAACCGCCGCCGATGACGCCGTCCAGGTCGCGGCATCAGTCGCCAGGGAAGTGCTCTGACCCTCTGGCAATGCCTTTGGGCAGCACACAGGGCATTCCACCAACGCTGTCGAAGCCGCGGCACCAACCCTTGACTGAATACTTTGACCCCTTGGCAGGCCCCTTGGGTATCACTTCTGAGGGCAACCCGCCGACGCCATCGCCGTCCAGGCATCAGCCCCTCTTGGAGTTCTTTGATCCTTTGGCGGGATCATTGGTTGTCACTTCTCGGGGCAGTTCGTCGACGCCATCGCAGTCGGGACCCCGGCTGTCCGTGGATTACTTTGACCCTTTGGCTGGATCATCGGACATGACTTCTTGTGGCCCTTCGCCGACGCCATCGCAGGTAGAGCATCGGCCTCCCGTTGAGTACTTTGACCCTTCGCTGACGCCTCTACAAGTCGAGACCCCAGCTGTCCGTGGAGTACTTTGACCCTTTGGCAGGATCATTGGACATGGCTTCTTGTGGCCCTTCGCCGACGCCATCGGAGGTAGACCTTTGGCGGGATCCTTCGCCGACGCCACTACAGTCGGGACCCCAGCTGTCCGTGGAGTACGACCCTCTCGCAGGACCCCCGAAAAGGACTCCTCCGAGCGATTCATTGCCTCCGCCGCCAAGACAGTCGCGGCATCAGCCTGCGGTGGAGTACCTCGACCCTCTCGCGAGACCTTTGGGAGCACGAATGTGAAATATGCCGACCGAGTCCCTCTCTTCTTACGACTGGGACGCATAGACTTTGGCCGCGCAACTCGCTTTCCAGACCTTTGTTCATCGCATCACTCGCGGCTTGCTTCTGCCCTTTTCACGGCTCTGCTGTGGTGGCTCGACGGCGCGAACCCCTCACCGTTGCCATTGCCGCCTTGCGCTTTATTACCCTGGCCGTCCGCCCCGTCACCCGCATCCGGCCCCCATTTCTGCCTCCACATTTGGTATTTTCCGCCGCGTTGTCGGTCTTGCGTTTGTGGTTCTTGCTCTTTCTCTCGCGTTCTGCGGTTTTTTTTCGGCATGGCGTTTACAAGGTGCGAAGCGTTTTTTTTGGCAGCGCAGGCGCACTGGGATACTTTGGTTGATACTATATTCCCCACGGCGATGCTACGACGAGGGAGAGAGCGAGGAGAGAGAAAGACCTGGCAAACTCGGGGATCCGGATATCCAATGGACGGCCACCTCATCGGATGCGATGATATGCAGGGGCCGGAGCCGGGATCCGGGGCATATTGTGAAACTAGACAACCGACAAACGGCATCAACCAAGGGATGGATATCCCCGGTCTTGCTTGTTGTATGCTAGTTTATCACATACGCAGACGTATCGCCGCCCACGGGCAAGGCGAGTACGTCGACAAACGACGACGACTCGCATATGCGATGCCCGTCTTCCGACCTCCCGACTTTCTTCAAGGTTCTTCCCCCCGCCCGTACTGGCGTGTGCTCATGTGGAGGGCACAGGGGCAATATTGCAGAACCTGTAGGGGGAAACAGATGCCATTTCGTTCCATGCCGTGCGCACAAGACGACGGTGAGTCATGCCGCGTATGCGATGTATACAAGTCTACACGTCTTGTAGTCGTGCTCTTCGTTCCCATGCCCGTCACGTTCCCAAAGCCCATACGAATACACGCGCACACCCGCGCGCTCGGCCACGACGCCCGCCATGACGGCACTCCCCCTGGGGTGCGGACGCGGCCGCGCGCCCGTCTTCACCCGCGGCGGCCGCGCCCGGGCGTCGTCCCCTAGACGGCCTGGACGTAGTTCGCGGGGACGCTGCCCGTGACGCCCGCCTTCTCCACCTCTGCCCAGCCGTCGCCCTGGTCGTGCTTGACGAGCACGAAGCGCTCGCCCTGGACCATGGAATGCTCGGCGTCGCTCTGCGCGGCGTACTCGTACAGCGCCTCGACGTAGCGCAGCTTCTTGGCGCCGCGCCTGGGGGCGACGGCGGGGCCCTTCTTCTTGGCGCCGGCGACCGTCGAGACGGTTGCGGCGGCCGTCGACGACGTCGTCGAGTTGGAGTAGGTTGACGAGGGGCGCGGGGCCGTGACGGGAGGCGGCATCAGGGACGAGAATTCGACGTAGGTCGCGGGGACGAGGCCTTCCTTGTAACCGGCACGGACTTTTACCCAGCCGGAGCCGTCTGCGCATGGGAGCCCGTTGTCAGTGGATTGCTTGCGTCGACAAGGGGGGCAACTTCACTCACCGTCGGGTCCAAGCTGCATCACCTCCCTGCCCTCCGGGACAGACAGCTCCCCCTCTCCGCTGGACTCGAACGAGTACAGCATCTTGCCCTTTTTCTTTTCTTCCTCCCTGGCGCCGTTGACGTCGCTCCCGGGAAGCTCGCTGATGTACGCCGCGGGCGGGGGCGCCATGACCCTCTTGCGTCCGGGGGCCGGGGCCGGGGCCGGGGCCGGGGCTTGAGCAGACGGGGCGCTCGGCCTCGGCACTCCGTTGGCCCCGCCACCGTCGTCGGCCGCCGGCACGCCCGAAGCGGACCCTCCCAGGGAGGGTCGAGCTGGGCGTGAGCTGAGAGAGTTCATGGTGTTGGACCGCGACAGGTCGGGCAGCTCGGCGATGTGTGCGGGAGGGCCCGCGTCAGGCGCGAGGAGTTTGTTGGCCGTCTCCTGGCGCTCGGCCTTGAGCTTCTTGCGCTCCTCCTTGCTCTGTTCGCCAGGGCAGTCGGCGGGCACCTTCATCTCGCACTTGCTGTGGCACGTGTAGCCACAGTCCCTGCAGTCGAAGCCCTTTGCGCTCAGGCCCCAGATGCGCTCGCCGCAGAGGTCGCAATTTGTAGGAATCTTGAACGTCTGGCCCTTGAAGTTGTGATTCTTGGCGCCGAGGGTGACGTCGCCGACGACGGACGTGATGGTCGATGTCTCAATCTCGGCCGTCAGCCGGCGACGGTCGACGCTGTGGAGGTCCTCTTGCATGGCAAAGAGGGTGCGCACGACCTCGACCTCGTCCTTGTCCTTTTCGGTGCCGTCTCGCACGCGCAGCCGCAGCTTCTTTACGTTTTCAATCTCTCTGCGCTTCTTGTCCACCTCTCTCCGGAGCTCGCCCAGCTGGGACTTTGACTTTGTCAGGACGTTGCGCAGGTAGATCTTTGCCGTCTCGTCGACGGCCATTGCGTCGTCGTCGTGCCAGACGGGGCTCGGCTCAAACTCCTTGTCCGGGGGCTCATGGAGCGCGCCCACGTTGTGGCTCATGTACATGAGCGAGTCCAGGTGCGGCTCGTTCCTCGTAATGTCGGCGGCGAGATGGCCCATGATGGCGTGGCTCTGTTGCAGCATATCGGTCTCGAGGCGGACGGCGACGCCCCAGAGGCCATTGAGCTTGATGGTGCGGAACTGGGACAGGTCCTGGAGACTGTCCATGATCTCGGGGACGTATTCGTGGTAGTATTTTTCCTTTTGGCGGTTGGTCACGTTGATGGCGATGATGTAGGTGTTTTTGGCATTATTCATGTCGAGTATCTGCTGGCGGTAGGCGCTCTGGGCCTTTGCCTTGTCGTAGTGGGATTCCGACTTTTTGCGCTTGGCCTCGACGTCCTGGCAGGTGGCGTCGTACTTTGCCTTGACCTTGCGCAGGTCGGCGTACGAGGCATCGCGCTCGAGGGCGAGCTTGTCGGCGTATTCGACGTGTCGCTTGCGGAGCTCCTCGAAGCGGGCGGCGATCTGCTTAAGAGGCTCGGCGACGTGGTGGACGAGGTTTGCGGCGAAGCGGTCGTGCTCGGCGGCGCGAGACTCGAGCGCGGTGAGCTGGGCGGCCCAGGTGGTGATGGAGGCGCTGTCGGGGAGCAGTCAGCACGGACTGCATCGCGGGAGCAGTCACAGGGAGAAGAGGCGTGCCTCTCGAGGGAGCCGGGGGTCATGGTCGGGGACTCGCCAACGCTCAACTGGGCGGACCGCTTGTTCTTCTTGTCAAAGTAGCGCTTGGCGAGGGCGCTGAGCTTTGCGCCGTACTCGCGCTCGATGGCGGATCGGTCGCGGTAGAACTGCTGCATCTCGTCGAGCCAGGCAATGCCGTGGCCGACCCAGGCGCTGGCGGGCTTGAAGCCATCCTGGAGGAGGGAGTCAGCGAGGCGGATGACGAGGCCGACGTGGTTGGACTCGCCTTGAGCTCGGAGCCAAAGGTCGGCGCGCCTTCCACCTCTGCCATGGCGGAGAGCGATGATGCATGCGAGGGAAGACAAGATGGCGCGTTTGTTTGACCCGAGGCTGGTTGTGCATGACTTTGGTTGCCGCAGGGAGACGGAGAAGTTGAGAGTGGGGGAGAGAGGAGGTGGGGGTCGCCGTATGGCCGCCAAACTCTGATTGGCCGAGTGACGACGACTTACAAAGCCACGAAGTGTAAGGAATCTGCACGCTAAGGAAAGTGGCGTAAATCCTGTCCGTTTACTGGTTAGAATTGAGGTACGTATCAACTTCCCCATGAAGCTGGAGATGTAGGTGTCGTCATTGTGTGGGCCGGTTATGTGGTGTTGAGGGTGTTGAGGAAGGCGCCGCAGGCAAACAGGGTGTAGTCTCCTTTTGATTTCACGAGGAAAATGTCCATGACTTGCTTCCAACTCACGAGGAACTCTGTGCCTGGTCTGGCTCACTCTCAAAAACGATATCAAGTGCACAGTGAAAGTGTTAGGGCAAAAGGGGCTCTTGAAAGAGCCAACACAAAGATGCATACCACAATCTACTTCGTAGCTTATGGGACTAGGTAATAAAGGGTATTTATCCCATTGAGGGTAGTAATTCAACAAATTGACCCGGTCTTGGCAGCGGGGATAAGTGGATTTTGGCGCAATATCTCATTGGAGTCCCCCGCATTTTTCCAACGCCAAGGAGGCTGTGTGTGTTCACTAACAACTAACCCCTTTATGCCCATTGACGAGCTTGTAAGGGGATCACACATCACTTGTTATGCTAGATTGGTCCAACACTCACTGCTTAGTTCTGGCTCACTGCTTATTAGCGAAGCTCCTTAAGTTCCGAACAGGTAGGTCTGGCTCACTTGATGCTTAGGTCCGGCTCTGCACTTTGTTCTCACCCCAGGCGCCGGCCGACGTTGGAAAGGGGTAATCCCGCCCATCTACCCGGCATGACACCTCGCCATGAAACGAGGCCGAAGCCAGTGTGGAATTAAGGCTGCTCATGGGAACCGACTAGAACGGCCGGGAACTCGAAAGCATAAATGCCGGGCGCGGCCTTTGTCTGGCGGGCCGCCTGGGTTTGTTCCATGTGCGGTTCTAGAGGTTTCATCTTGCACTTCGTAACTCGTACTAGCACACGGTATGCATCTCCGGCGCTGTCCGTGACAAGTCGACTCCGGCCCGGGCCCCGTGAGGCTAGCCAGCTGGCAAGGAGCGCTTCGAGGTAGGGTTACTATCCGTCCCGACGAGCCATGGTTTCGAGCTTTGTAAAACGCGACCCCTTGATGCGTGCACTCAAGCTCCTCCCCACGCGCTGCAACCAACCAATCAATGCAAACCCTGGCCAGCAAGAACGAGGCTCGGACCGAGTGCTCTCGGCATATAAGTCAAGCACTGCGGTCTGTGCGGCAGCCAAGCGTATCTCCAACGCACGCTTGATTTTAAGTTTAACCCCGTGATGCGACTGTCTGTGTTGCTGTCCCAGGCCTCGATACTGGCATCGGCCTTATCCATCCCCAAGCCGTTGGGCGGGCCGTTCGATGTGCGAGCCGATGCCTGCGGTGCCGTTCGCGAGCAGCTCAGCCGTGCTCCCATGCGCAACGCGACATTGCCACGCACAAAATCGACATCACGGACAAGGCCACGGATCCCCGGCCAGGCCGCGCACGACTGCCTCAAGTTGATCCCCTTTGAAGGGTTCCGCGCAAACCAGTTCATTGGCCAACTGCGAAAGTATGTCGAGTTCCAGTCGACACTCGAGGTCCTGCGGAACCCCCCCGCCTCGTACGCCTCGGACCCCGTCGACATCTTGGGACGCTTGCAGGAGATTGGCGGGAAGCAGTATGAGAATCTGTACGACTTCGACGTCGACCTGTGGGAGCTCTTCAACTCGGCCCACGATAGCCACCTTGGCATTTTTCCTTGCACCCTAGACATATTCCGTTTCGAGCGCGACCACGGCGGCATTGTGTCCATGTCCCCCGACGGCCTGGTCATGCCCGAGCTGTTTGTCTACTCGGATATCCAGGCGTCCAAGCAGGGCAACGCAAGCATCTCATCCATTGCAGAGATCAACGGACAAGGCGCAGTTGAGCATCTGCAGGACCTGGCCCGAACCTTTTTAAGTCAGGACCCGGACGCCAGGTGGAACGAGCTCTTCCGCTCCCATTCCTGGATAGCTGGTCAGGCGCTTCATCCGAATGGAAGCTTCATCGATAATCACGGGGCCTGGCCGGGACAGGCCAAGACGACGGTCAAGTTCACCAACGGCTCGTCCGTCGAAATCGAAACAATGGCAGAGCTTAGGGGAGACGATGCCTTCAACAGCTCTTCGGCAGACGAGGTCCTCGCCGCCTACTGCCGTCCGTTGTCGCCGGAGCCTAGACCGCCAACCGACGAACCCTTCGAGAATGGCATCCAGGGCTATCCCGAGCCCTTTGCCCGCGATCCAAACAACGGGGTTACTGGATACTTCCTCGACAACGAGACCACCGTCATGGTCGTTTCATCGTTTGGCGGAGACGAAAGGCCCCGAGACTACTCGCGCACCGTGGCCAACGTCGCCACCGACATCATCAACAAGACCAAGGCTTCCGGCCGCAGCAAGCTTATCCTGGACGTGTCGGGCAACGCCGGCGGCTCGGCCAGCCGGTTTCTCAACATATTCAAACTCTTGTTCCCCGGCGAGTTCCCCTTTGATGCGGTTCGGTTCCGGCGTACCCCGGCAACGGATGCCATGGCCAAGGCTCTTGGATTACTCAACCCGGACGAGGCGAAAGAGCTCGGGACGGGCCTGGCATTCTCGGCCATGGTGGCTCCGGACCAAAAGACGGGCTTCCGGACAGCCGACGACTTTTTGGGGGCCGAACCGCCAGAGCTCGGGGTCAAGGTCTCCTCTGTATACACCCTAAACTTTACTCTGATATCGTCCGACAGGGACCCCATCGAGGGTTTCGTGCCCCTAAGGACAACCTTTGACACGGCGCCGTTCAAGCCAGAGGATATCCTGGTCATGGGCAACGGCTTCTGCCACTCGGCGTGCGCCGGCTTCGTCAACATCCTGGCCAACGTGGGCCGCGTCAAGACGCTGGCCTTTGGCGGGCGCCCCCAAAACGGCCCCATGCAAATCATGGGCGGCGTCCGCGGCGGCCAGGTCATGTTTTTCGAGTACATCGCAGAGCTTGTCAAAAAAACAAACGACATCTTGGGCAACAAGACGATGTTCGACGGAAGACCCCCGCCGCTGTCCCCGGAGGAGCTTAAGCTTGCCAACGAGACAATGCCACCGCCGATTGAGAATATGTCTTACAAGGTCAGCGGCCAAGTCAACTTTGAAAGCGCCTACCTTCAAGGCAAGGAAGACCGGCCCCTGCAATTTGAGTCCCAGGCCGCCGACTGTCGCCTGTTTTACACGCGTGATAACATCCTCGACCCAAAGACCACTTGGGAGGCCGCTAAGAAGGCCACCTGGGGCGGCGGCAAGTGCGTCGAGGGATCGACGGGAGTGGCCGACGGCGGAAGGGCATTCATACCACAACATTGAACGACAAAATTGAACGCAGCATGTCCGTCGTCGGGTTATGCAAGGTGCGGTGACGACGTGACATTCAATAGGCGGGGATTCCTCCACGTGCCGTGCAGGAAAGCGATATATCGGCACTCGCACATGCATATTCGTGCTACCCTCTTTATGTACATACCCGAACTCCCCGAACTAATTAGATTCGTACAAGGGAAGAAAAAGAAAGTACAGCTAGAAAAGCGTGACCTATAATAATCAAGACTCATAATCAACGGAGTAATAACTCCATTTAACCATCTCTTTCTCATGGCCACCGCCTGTCGCCTGTCCAGGTTGCTCCTCTCCCGACCTCGCAACATCCACCAGCTCCGCACCATGGCATCTTCATCCGCCGCCGCACCCACACACGAGTTCCTCGTCGTCGTCCCGGACAAGCCCGGCATGCACGCCAAGCGAATCAAAGTCCGCCAGTAAGTTGTTATTGCTGTTCTCTAGCGCACCTCACTCATTGACCGGCTGGCAGGATGCACCTGGTGAACTTGGCTCCCAAAATCGAGTCTGGCAAATGGAAGATGGGAGGTCCGTGATCCGTGCCTTGCTTCCCTTTCCATATTGGCCCAACCCATTCGTCGCGGTGCTGATCTCCTCCAGGCGCATTGCTCAAAGCCCTACCTGCGGACGATGATCCAGACAACTTTGAGTTCGCCGGCAGCTCCATCGTGTGCCTTGCCGAGTCAAGGGAGGAAGTCCTCGAGCAGCTGAGAGAGGACATTTACACCAAGACGGGTGTCTGGGACACCGAAAAGGTCAGCCCCCTCCCTGTGTATTCCAGTTTACCCCCAGTCACTCACTTCACTCCGCGGCAGGCCCAAATTTACCCCTTCAAGTGCGCCTTCAGGAACCCATAAAGCGCCTTGTGCACATACAGAATGACAGACAATACACTGATATCAATTCATCCGTGGGCGACACCCTTGCTACGTGCCGTCTTCCACTCCTCAATTAATAAACATGCCTTCATTGACCCCCAAACCCGTACTACTTGTAGCCTTGGCAAAATGGACCCCCCCCCCCCCTCCCCAAGCCTCATCTCTTGAACATAACTTGAGGCAAGATGCTGTCCAATATGGGCCATGAATAACGCAAAACCCCAAGTCTAAAAATGCAAATCTCGGACAGATGGCCGACCCATTCAGCACAGGCCGTCGCGTCGGTCCACAAGGGCCAAACCACCGGACAAGCTCTCTTGGTCAAAGAAACGCAATGGTGTTGAAAGAGTAGCAATGTAGTGTGACGGAAGCGTGCTGCGTCTTCTCGATTCGGACTCGCGTGGTGAGCCTCAGTTGCCGTCACCTTCAGCTGCCTCTTCAGCTGCCTCTTCAGCTGCCTCTTCAGCTGCCTCTTCAGCTGCTACTCGCAAGTCGTAGTTAATGTCGAAGCACTCAGCCAGCAGCTTACTGACGCTCCCTTGGCCTTCCGGGACATCGCCATTCACCACAAACTTGTCATTCACTCTCATGTTGTCGAGGGAATTGAGCTTGGACTCAAGTCAGCATGGAATCGAGACACGCAGACGACATCAAGGGACTGAAGGAGCGTGGACATGACCCTACCTTCATGCTGTACGGGTACAGCTCTCGGACCGACGAGACGCCGCCGTTGTGCTTAACCTCGACTAGACATCGCTTCAGGGTCTGAAGTTGGTTGTATATGGGCAGAAGCGCCTCCGAGACGGGTTCCGAGGCGAGCATGAAAGAGTAAATGTATGCGTAGCTCCGGCGAATCAGGTACAGCATTGTGCGCTGCGTCCAAAGATCTGCCGGTCTGCCCTTGTCGTCGTAAAAGTTGCCATGCTGCCGGCTCTCGTCAATCTTGTCAAGCTGGCGCTGGAAGTCGTAAAGGTCCGTCTCGCGCAAGGACCACGCCTGGGTCAGCGAGAGCTTTTCCAGATCGTTGCGGATCCCGACCAGGACATCATAGGTCGGGCGCCACTGTTCGGCCACGTTTCCCTTGCTAAATAAACCCTTGTCAGAGAAGTTGGGCGACACACCACTGATCCATCCCGCCCTTTTAATACGTACCGCTCCAAGACGAGATCGGACCAATCAAGACATCGGGTATGCAGCTCGCCGATCTCGGCGCCCCCTTGGGACACAGACCCATCCTCTGCCGTGAACTTGCCGTCTTTGCGCCGCTCGCCAATCTCCAACAACTCCTTCCGCAGCTTCTGAACTTCGGTGGTGGAAAACTGTAGAGAGTCGTCGTTAGCTACGACTTCCAGAATTGCGCTAGACGTCTTCACTGGCAACCTAGTGCACACCTTTGTTTTTGTATTTGCCAGGGAGATCTGGCGGAGTATGGATATCAATCTCTCGTGCATCCCAAGCAGGGGCTCTCCGATTCGCTCCAGGCGTTTGAGCAGATTGGCCAGCGTCGCCTGGCAAAGCTCGACTCGCTTGGTCAGAAGTGTGAGAAGATACGGAGGGTGGTGGGAACTGGAATCGTTTCCGTTCCGGGCACTGCTGATGCTCGTTTCCAGACTGATCAGCGTCGACTTGATGCTTTCCAGGTCCTTTGCGGAGTACAGGTCGACCTCAACGAGATGGTCGAGGAGTCGCTTGATGGTCGAGGTCAGTGCATATGCGGCGGGCGCCTCGTTGTTACGACCAATGGTCAGGTAGAATAGAGAAAGCAGCTGGAAGCAGCTCTCCAAGACTCTGTCCACTGTTGCGCCTGTGACGTTAGCTTGGAGGACAAAGAGGATGAGGGCGCCAAGGGTAGGGGCTGACGATGCCGTACGTCTGTTCTCCTCCTGATAGCCAGACCGGGACCGGATCTCGGTCAGTTCCTTGACCTGCGCAATAGTCTCGTCGTACAGGGGAATGATGTCTTGGCTGCGAATATATGTCGTGCGGTCCTGCTTTAGGAGCATGAGCTGATCGCGGATGAGCACTAGGCGCTCCAAGACGGCCTGCTCCCGGGCGTCTCCCGGCGCCGGCGCTGATGGCGTATCCATCCCGGCGTAATCTCGATGCGCTTGCCGCGATGGCCGGGGTCCGTCTCGTCAAGGTAGGTAGGATCGAAGCGGGGTCGAGATGCTGCGCAGAGAATCTCTTGGACTCGTCGTCTGAGGAGCAGTCCGCGCTTGACTGCGGGGGAACAATGGAAGGCGATGCGATGCGCCTTTCTCCGGCCTCCCGAGGAGATGCGAGCCGGGCAGCTATTGGCGCTTGATTGGCCGACTCGACCGAGATCTCGGCAGCGTAACGATGCTGGCCGATGGATAGGGCTTTTCGCAGGAGCCGCGGGCGCAGCAGAACCAACAAAAAAAGGGCTGGTGAATCAGAGAAGCCGCCAGGCGATGCAACTTGGAGAATAGAGTCGGAGGATAAGGTATCGAGCCGCCGCGATGGATGCTGCCGCAAGATAATACCTAGTATAATTCGTAGGTCAAGCCGGAACAGGCTGGGCGATGCTGCGGCCATGGTGGGGGGAATACCTATCGGAATATCTCCAAGGTGGGGCTGCTTGGATGCTTCCGTTACGAATCGTGGTTTGATTGGTCAGCATATGTGGCCAGGAAATTCTGTACTCCGGAATAATAGTTCTCCCGTTCCGCTTTGGTCTTTAGGTCTCCAAGCCCTCCGGGCCAATTTTGGGTGCCGGGGGAATTTTCTGTGGCCAGCCCGCTTTAGTCGACACCAGGACAGCAACCACCACGAACAAACGATCCATCATCGCAGGCACGCCTCTCGACACAGATTGATCCTCAGTCACAATGTCTGTTCCCGAGCTTGCTTCGTCCTACGCGGCGCTGATTCTCGCCGACGATGGCCTTGAGATCACCGTAAGTCTGGACTCTCCGAAACCCCGACGGAGGCGCGACGGCAAACTGCCGGTGGCCCATTGCCCTCGACCATCCCGACTGCTGTTCCGTTATTGAAAGACCACGAAAAGGGGGGGTTGCCCCGCGCATGGAGGTCCCGTTTGCTAACTGGGAGCGCTCGAAATACAGGCCGACAAGCTGCAGAACCTGATCAAGGCCGCCAACGTCGAGGTTGAGCCCATCTGGACCACCATCTTCGCCCAGGTAAGACGCTCAGCAAGGCATTGCGACTTTTGCAACGCGTGGATGAGTGTTGACTCTTTGCGACACAGGCTCTGGAGGGCAAGGACGTCAAGGACCTGCTCGTCAACGTCGGCTCCGGCGGCGGTGCCGCTGCCGCTGCTACCAGTGGTGCCCCTGCCGCCGGTGGCGCCGACGCCCCTGCTGCCGAGGAGAAGAAGGAAGAGGGTACGTCGCTTTGGCCCCCTTTGCGCCCTGTGAGGTGGATTTTGGCTGACACCCAGAAACAGAGAAGGAAGAGTCGGACGAGGACATGGGCTTCGGTCTCTTCGACTAAACACCCTTTACCACGACGACAGATTTATTGCTTCTTGTACTTCAGCTGCACGATTCTGGGGTTCACAATCGAGCGACGACAATACAGGGTGGGGAAGGCGCGATGCATTCCTGCGACCTGGGCAGAGTCGCTTCGTGCGTACAAATGCATCATGAATGCACTCGACGGGAGTTTCAGGCGGTTAGGCTGCTAGTCCAAGGGAACGGCTCGGGGGAACCCAAAATAAATGAAGATGAAATGAATGGGCACCATGCGTACGATACCGAGGCGTCGTCACGCGGTGCGAGCATGCGTTCCTCGATACATGAACAGTAGCCATTCCCAAAGTCCAGAGGCTTGGGCAGCTACCCACGAGCTGTGCAGGGTCGCATTCGCAAGCTCCCGTGGTAGGATGCGCTCTCGCGACACAGCTAACCCCCTTGTTGGTCAGCGGCGCTTTACAAACCCGAGCTCTCGCATCTTCGTCCCTAAGTTCCCAACGGGTACAAAATACGACACCTGTGGTCGACTTTCTCTCCGCGGTGATGTCATGCCATCCAACCTCTTGGGACAGGGGCAGATGAAGTCTGCCGTACATGCGGTGCCGCACGCTCCATCCCCGATTGGTCCCTCTACTTGACTATAAGTACCGATGAGGGAACCAGCCCGGCCTCCTTGAGCGTCTTGGACATGTCCAGATCCCCCTCAAACGTATGCTTGGGAAACGTGGTGGAGAAGCTGGTCACGGCCTTGCCCGTCTCGCCCTGAACCAGCTGCGCCAGCTCAAACAGTGTCGTCTCGGCGGGTAGCGTCTTGGTCAGGTTGCCCGAGCCGGTTTGCAGCCTCAGCCGGGCCTCGCTGCGGTCGCTCTTTGGTTTGGGTGGCGCCGCGGCTGCGGGCTGGGCGGGCGGGAGTTGGGACTCGGGGGCTCTGCCTTCGCGGGCTGCCTTGGCCTCCTCTGCCTTGCGGCGGCGGTCGGCCTTGTCAGCCTCGATCTTGGCCTTGATGCGTTTCTTGGCCTCGATGTCTTCCTGCTTCTCGAGTCGTTTCTTGGCGGCTTCCTTGATCTGCTCTTTGCGCTGAATATCTTCCTTGGCTTCTTGCGACTCTTTCGTGGCCTTTTGGCGGATTTTCTACGGCTGGGTCAGTGGATAGAGCCCCAAGAAAGAACCAAATGGATTTAGGGATAATGGAGGAGCTGACCTCGTTGCGCTTTTGCTCTTCCTTGTCCTGGATGGACTGCGCGGCCTTCTTGGACTGGAGCCGCTCCCGTAGCTCCTCGAGCCTTGTCTGCTTCTCTGCGTCGGTCAGCGGGGCGATTTCCTCGGTCGACTCTGAAAAGTCGGTATGTTCTCTAGGTGGCGGGGGAGTCAGCATGGCAATGGCGATGCAGGAAGGGGGTTTCTTGACGAACGTCTTGGTGGCATGGTAGCTGGCCAGGTCGGGGCTGCGGAAGCGCTTGCCGCACTCGTTGCAGATGAGCGAACGAGCCTGGCCCGTCTCAAGCTCGGCAATCTTGGCCTTGGTCTCGTCCTCGTCGTCGTCTTCGTTGTTTGCCTCGGCGGCCTGTATGTCCTCCAGCGGCTTATCCTGGTTGTCCTCGAGCCACTGAAGTGCACCCTGAACTGAAAGGCACAACGTTGTGAGCATGGTAGCTGCGGAAGGAAGTCCGAGGGAAGGGAAGGGGAGAACCGACGTCCGCCCGTCTTCTTGACGGCAATTTCGGCGCGGGGCTTTTCAAAGCCCATGTCGAGCAGCTGCTCCAAGTCGGAGGGCATCCTGACGGCGGCGGCGGTAACGGTAACGCGGTAAGAGGATTCGAGGGGTAGAACCGTGGTTTGCGTGGCGGACGACGGCGAGGGTGGGGGAGCAGACAACTTGTTGGTGGGGTAGACGAAGCACCCCAGCAATGAGGCCCTAGCGCGGCCGAGGCCGCGGATCGGGATTGGAAGAGACAGGGAGCTGTAAACAAGCAGAGCGAGTCCTGCTGTGAGGCAGAAAGTGACGGAAGCGAAGTGTATGTACCAAGGAAGAATCCGAGGAGAGAAGATACGGATCACTCTGGCCTCTCAAAGGGGCAGCAGGCGACGTCATTCAGCAATTGGGCGGTTATCATTACTAAGGGCGCCAAGCGCGGACTGGTACCAGTACTTGCACTTAGGCCCTGATCCAGTGCCCTGCGGCGTGGCCGACACCGAGCCGAGCCCCCCTCGTCGTGACGCGACGACCTGCTGTAACACCCGGAACGGTTGGCTTCAGCACAGGCAGGCCCGTGTTCGCCCCTGGTCTGTGGCAATTGGGCAATTGGCCGGCTCGCAGGACAGAGGTACATGTACATGGTCCATGGCGAACCATACCTGCATCATTCACCCAACCTGACCTGACTTCGCACACGTCGCCTTCTCCTCTCCACCTCTTGTGCTGCCATCCTCTGCCATTCTCAAATCTCCTATCCAACTCTTCGTCGACAACGCATAACCCACAGTCGCCTCTCCTACCTCTCCCGCTTGCCTCGTGGCGCTACCTGCCCTCTATCCCTCCACCCTTCTTCGCCCACCCCATCCTCCGCCACCCCTTGCGTGCCCCCACGACTCCGCTCTTCGTCAATCCACCATCGCGACCTTCGCCCATCATGTCGGTCGACATTGAGCCTCAGGAACTAAGTTTCCGGCGTACGTGTTCCCATCGGGCCTGAACCTAACACCCCGGGGCAAAGCGACTTGAATTGACGCCAGCTGACTCCCCCGCCGCAGGTCCCTTCACTGTTGAGGTTTCGCAGACCTTGACCATCAAGAACCCGACCTCGACGCCTCTTGCCTTCAAGGTCAGGACCCCTGGGACATTCGCTTTTCCTCGCTATAATCCCTCGATCCCGCGCTGACATCATGCACAGGTCAAGACGACCGCTCCGAAGCAGTTCGTTGGCCCCTTGCCTCTGTGCCTTGGACTGGCGCGTCCGTGCTCTGACTGTCCATTTTTCCAGATACTGCGTTCGACCCAATGCTGGCCGCATCGAGCCGGGGCAGGGCTTCGATGTCACGGGCAAGCTCACCCATCAACCGCTGTCTATTGAACGCTTCGTGGCTAATGCCGCACAGTCCTCCTGCAAGCCATGAAGGCGGACCCTCCGCATGACACCAAGTGCCGAGACAAGTTCCTCGTCCAGTCAGCACCCATCACGTCCGACAAGGATTTTTCTAGCATCGCTTCCGTGGTCAGTGACATGGCCTTAGTCCAGGCTGTCGCGTGTCCGGGCTGACAATTTTATCTTCATCATCCAGCTCGAGTCGACGGACAAGACTCATATCCAGGAGCGCAAGATTCGTGTCAATTGGTTGACCGCCAGTGGCAGCCATGAGCAAGGTTCTGCTGCTCAGTCTGTCATGACAACTCCCAAGAGGCATTCGATAGTTAACGGGGTAAGTTGCCTCAAAGTCGGCGGGTGCACTGACTGACACCCTTCAGCGAACAAATGAAACCCCCGAGGCATCGCGCACGTACTCGTCTCCCAAAGGCAATGCCGACTCGATGCCCGGATCTGCCCCGCCTTCGTACACTCCCGAAGACACGCGCGACGATGACGACAGCAAGTCCGACCGACCAAAGTCGGCCGTTTCCCAAGCCGTCACGGCCGTCTCCGACTCTGCGCAAGCCACTTACGAAGAGCTCAAGACCAAGCTGGCCCAAGCGGAGGACCAGATTTCGACGCTCAAGGACAGCGGACTTCGCCAGCGCAATGTCAAGCCGGCTGTCGGCGACGGGAAGAGGGCGAGTGGCCCCGTAAACCAGGCTGTCAAGCAGGCCGACGGTGTGCCCGTGCAGATTGTGGCGATTCTGTGCCTACTGAGCTTTCTACTGGCCTACTTTTTCTTCTGAGGACAATTGGATCGTGGATTAGAAACCCCAGCTACACGACATTTCACGAGAGGAAGTGCGAGAGACATTTGGGGCTCCAATCACTGCGTTCAACGGAGCTCATCGGCGCCACTGCACTTCTAATGATGAGGAAGAGGCACACAACGAGTGCTCGACGAAAAGATCGCCGGCGGACAAGAGAGGCAACGAGAAGGATGTGGACGGTCCGCCAGGAAAAAAGGCGAGAGTGGAGAGGGCCAGGGTCTGATGGAGGCGTCGACGGCGCTTTGGATGGGCTTGTCTTTGAGCAACGTACGAAGTATGTAGGATGGCGCAGACTTGTCTTAATACCCGTCACGCGAAAAGAGAACGGGACATGGGAGCGCTCGGCGGTGGGTTCACAGACAGCAAGTCGCGGGCGCGGCAGTGGTCTTGTGTTGCCATACTGTAGCTGCGTACGCCTGTTGATTGCGCAATTACCTAGGTAGTTTGGGTCCATGCTTTCCTCCTGCATTGTGATACAAGACGGCTGTTTCCCCCCCCCTTCCCCCTTAGTCCTCTGCAACGCAATTAACTTGGAACATCCAAGACTGATGGACGCCGCCCGTGTCCGACCTATATTCATGGGCGACCGAGAAGCATATCAGATAGCGCCCTCCTTGCATTTGCCACCCCTGCTTTTTCCCGGACAAGGTTGGCGCCAAAGCCGGGGAGGTCTCGGGGCACAAGTGAGGGAACAAGTGCACGAGAGGCCCGGCTCCCGCGGCACGCCCGTGCATTGATCGAGGTGATGAGACGATAGATGACGTGGACCGCGTTCAAATACGGATAACAAGAGAGGTGCGCTCGCACCATCGCATGAAAGAGCTGCGGCAAGAAATAGGCGGGTCAGGAGCCCATCACCCCCCTTGCTGGGGTCCCCTAGGGCTGAAGCTCCGACTCCTTCCAGTTGACGGCGCCGCCGACGACGCGGCCGCCGTTCTTGCGCTTGACGCGGCAGCTGATGCCAACGTTTTCGTCCCAGATGAAGCGCCAGATGGCGTAGGACCAGCTCTCGTGACGGGGCAGGTCCTGGTAAAACTCCCTTGCCACTTGGTAGACGGCGGGCAGGCGGGTCCAGGGCACGGCGGGGAAGTCGTGGTGCTCGTTGTGCAGGCCGACGTTGTACGTGAACCAGTTGAGGGGCCCGTAGTAGGAAAAGGTCTCGGGGACCGGGATGCGGTTGTCCGGGTCGCGCTGCAACTTGGTCACCGTCTCGTACACGTAGTGCTCGGCGATGAAGTGGCCGGCCAGCGGATGGAGGCTGCCGGCGAGGAAGGAGGAGAGCAAGAGATATAGGAAGGCGGTGGGGGAGGCGAGGCGGATGAGGGCGAGGTCAAACGAGACCTGGACGAGGATGTTGAGGTAGTGCACCCAGGTGAACGGGACGCGGTAGACGGCCATGGGGCGGACGGCATAGAAGAAAATTTGAAAGGTGCAGAAAAAGGCCTTGCCGAGGATCGAGTCGAGCACCAGGGCCTCGAAGGCGGTAGGGAGATCCGTGTCTAGACCGTCGACGCCGAGAGACTTGTGGTGGGTAAGATGGTAAGGCTGGATGTACATGGTCAGCAAGAAATCAAAGCCATCAGAGCAGAGGCGCATGGGTTAACTGGACGTCACGTTTGCGGAAGTAGGAAGCGAATGACTCGGGGGAGGGAGGACGGGCGAGCATACCCGGAACGATGCGCTGTAGGGGATGCCTATGGGCAGGTTGGCAACAATAGAGAGCAGGCGATTGGCGAGCGGACTCCTGAAAGCCAGGTTGTGCGAGATTTCGTGTATAGCTAGGAAGAGGTTCTGGTTGGCAGTGGCGCCAAAGACGTAGGCGACGGCCCAGAACTTGAGGGACCAGAAGGGGGTGGCGTGGAGAGCGCAGGCGAGCAGGACCTGGAGGGCGACGACGCCGGCGACGACATACTTTGTCAAAGGCTCGGGGCCACAGAGCTTTGTGATCTGGCAGAGGGCGCGTCAGCTTGCCGGGTTGGAGAGCACGAGGCAAGAGAGCGCGGCTCACCTCGGGATGGGCCTTGATGATGGCGAGGCGGCGTGTCCGGTGAGGCTCCTCGGTGTACGTCCAGAAGAAGTCATGCTTGGAGGCGTCATCTTCTGTGGCAGCGGACGGCGAGGGCCCGCCCTTGAGCGCCTTTGTGAAGGTGGCAGAAGACGACGAGGCCATGGTGCTCGCAACTCGACGGTCGTCGATTGAGGGTGGGTTTGGCACGGAGGGTCGAAGCGGTTGCCGTCGGCGGCATCAACGCTCGGGAGGAGAGAGTGCGACGGGCGCGCTGTGGATGGAGGATGTCTGTCGCATTGATGCATTCGCCACGCGAAGAGAGGTGGACGGAGCGGCGAGAGATGGGTGCTCTGGTAAGTTTTCTTGAAGAGCTGCTGCTAACTCGTACGGGGTCCGGAGTAGGTACTGAGTACACAATAATGCACGTCTCTTGTAATGCTCGGCAAGTACTTATACATATGAGGACGCGGGCGAAGCGGGGCCTAGGTACTCGATTAACGCGGTCAGGCCACCGAGTGCCAACAAATTCCGACTCAACCTATCAGGTAGCAGATAACTGGGCTTGAAAGTCATCCGTCGCCATGAATCAACTCCCTTGTTGCAATTGTTGGTTTGCACGTACATACACATCTACGGATAAATATCTCGTGCTGAAGCTCCACGGTACAAAGTAGCACAAGCGCGAACACGACATGGTCAACACCAAGGATCAAATCACTAAAGTCCCATGCACGTGGAAACACTGTCATCGCTGCGCCGAAACCACAAGCCTACGAGTCTACTACAAGCCCACAAGTCTACAGTCTACTACAAGCCCACAAGCCTACAGTCTACTACAAGCCCACAAGCCTACAGTCTACTACGGTCTTACAATATATCTCAGCGAGGGGAGGGGAAAAGCCCATCGCAGACGTGGGCAGCCGATGAACGTCACGGCCTCGCGCAGAAATGCCGCCTTGCGACACCTGCCGAGTGATGCCGTGGGGGTGTGTAAACGGGAACGCCGAGCACATCTCGGCGCGGCAGCTTGGTCGCCCTGACGCTCGCTGCCGCTGCCGGATATACGATTGAGTAGGCGCGTCGTTGCCGTCGTCGACGCTCGTCATGGCGGTGACGACGGCAAGACGGCCACTGAAGTGTAAGATATCTCGAGGACGACCTTGGGCCCCGGATTCCCCTCGCTTCCTCCTCCTTCTCGGGCGCGAGTTCTTGATGAGTCTGAGCTCCCCTGTCAAGGTCTTGAAACCACTCGCAGGCGTCGCTGGAGAATGTCGCCAACTTTCCAAACCGTCCGCTGCTTGGAGCCTGGCAAAAAAAGAAAACATGGCAGAGCGCGACCACTTGCTCGGGGTCTCGTCTTCAATCATAAGCCGTTGCTCCTGCACGAAAACACGCCTCCGACCTCGCCCGCGAGGAACGAGTCAATGATGCTCTGCACGCTGGCATACGTGCCCACGGTAAGGAAGAAGAAGCCCGTCAGAATAATGACGACGTTTAGCGCCATGGAAAGGTAGTCGACGACCGGGCGGCGCTTAAGCCCGACCTCGCGGTCCGCGCGCCGCATGCGGAAGTAGGCGACACCCCAGAAGATGAAGCCGAACCAGCTGTCGAAGAGCGAAGACATGACGGACAAGACTGTGCTTGGGCGTTAGCAACTCGGCACCAATTCTCTCGCGGGGGGTGGCCCAATTTGGGAGACTCACGCGACGAGAAGAACGGAATGACTTGGGATATGATAAAGGCCATGATCCAGGTGACAAGCAGGATGCCGCCCCAGGATCCCCAGCCGATAATGGTGTGGTCGTTAAGATGGCGCGAGTTGCGAAAGACGCGGAAGAAGACAAAGCGCGCCGTGACAGACGCATATAGGCATCCCAGAAAGATAATGGTCGGGACCATAAAGGTAAATGACACTTTCTTATATAGCTCATCCAGGGAGCCAAAGGCCGGCGTCTTGACATACTGGTCGCCCGTAAAGGCATATATGACGGCGCCGACGACGCTAAAGGTGATGATTTCTGCGATTGTACAGGCCCAGAGGGACTTGGGGAACTCGCTGTAGGACCTTCAGCCACGAATCACGGCGGGGGCAGAATAAGGAGCAAGGCTTACCGTGGGTCGCGCATCTCGGCAATGAAGCTGGGCAGGGTGATTTGGCCGATGAAGGTGTAGCTAATGTTGAGAAAGGCGGCCATGCCCTGGACAAAGGTGGTGCTGCGGACAGGGAGGGCGGTGACAATGGGGGCGCCCTTGAGGGGGTCGAAGCCGGCGGGCCTGGCCTGGATGCCGGCAAAGACGGTGGCGAGGATGACGGAGATGAAGGTGAAGAGAGCCGAGGCGGTGCCAAGCTTGGACATCATGCTAAAGGTGCGCGGCAGGGAGGCGAGCCAGCAGATGACGGTGACGATGATAGAGAACTGGACGGTGCGGCAGCCGGCGACGTTTTCCGACCGAGTCATTGTGTTGAGATACTCTGCGCCGACGAGGACGTGGAGGCCCTGGATGAAGGTGTTGTTGAGGACAAACATGACGGCGGTTCCCCACCAGGCCCAGGTCTTGCCCCAGAAGAGCATCTGGCCGAGGTCGCAGACGTCGCGGACCTCTGGATGGCGCAGGCAAAACTCCCACAGGACGAGGCTGGTATAGAGGACGATGCCGGCGATGACGACGGTGAGGATGAGGCCGGGGACGAGGCCGAGGAAGCTATAAGACCAGGGGAAGCTCATGATGGCAAGGCAGATGTACTCGCTAAAGAGCAGAGCCGCCGTCTTTTGCCAGCTGCAGGTGCGGTACTGGATCGACGCGCCATTCTCCGAGGCCAGCTGCTTCTTGAGGATGGCGGCGCTCGAGTCCTCGCCGTCGTCGGACAGGACGCCGGCATCGTCCTTGAGCCAGTCGGGCAGCGGGGCGATGCGACGGCCTATGGCGACGGCCTTGCCGCCAAAGACGGAGGCGAGGTAGCTGGCCTTTTTACTGTCGGCGGCATACTCGACGTCGTCATTGAGGGGGTCGGAGCCCGATTTCGCGGGCAGGCCCGACTTGGGCGTTTCCGACCCGGCCATGGCGGAGCGAAGACTTGGGTGCTAGAGGGAAAAGGAGAAGAAGGAAAGGAGCCGAGGGGATGTGTCCTGCGATCCCCCTGTCTTTGCTGCTATCGATGCTCGCTATCGTTGCTCCCTCTCGTCAATTCGTTATTGTTACCGAATTGCGACTTTTCATCCACTTTTATTCAAAGATGAAGTACCGGCGAGACGGGGGGGGGTTGGGCAGCCTTGTAACTTGTAGTCGACGGCTTGCGCACATGTCGTGTTCAATGGCGTGCGCCTTGACTTTGGAGGGGTGGGGGGGGCAATGTCCACACTCGTATTGAAACGCTGGAGGGGAAAAGGCGTGTGTGTGGAGATGGGAGGGCGACGACGAGGAGGAAAAGAAAAGAGGAAAAGAAAAGAGGGAAAACAAAGAAAGAAGAAGGATGCAACCGAGGCCGAGGCCGAGGCTGAGATGCAGCTTCGATCGCGGTTACATCCATCTTACCAACGGCGGCCTGTCTAACCCCTGTGTCTCGTTTGAATTGAATCAAGACACAAGTTGCCGCTAATAAAGTGCTGCTGCTGAGAGGAACGCTTTCGCACACACCTCAATGACGTCTTCGTAACTCGTAGGTACATACCACTCGGTAGACAGGTCCCACGGGAAAATAGCTTCCGGGAGGCCGAGCATGCTGTCTGTGGCCCCGGCCGGCTAGTACATACCGCATGGGGCACTCCGAGCTCGATGCAATCAATCAGGCCTCAGGCCAGTAAAGTCGACTCGAATTCAATGCCCCCCCGTCGAGGCGGCTCGAGCACACCATCATTTCATCATGACGGCCCCGACTAGTAGCTGCAGAGATGCTGACCTCATGGGCCCTGATAATCGCGCATCCAAAGCAACATGGGCATGCAGACCTCGCTGCCGTAGGTTTTGCGTTTTGCACTGCTTGGATCCAAATTCCCCAAAAGGGCCATTCGCCCGTCCGACTCTCTCTTATCCAACTCTCTTCCGGCTGTTTCGCCCACAGGGCAAGAGACACGAGAAGACGCAGATGCAGACGGCCGGCACCGCGCTAGCGCTGATTGTTTGTGCGCCAACGTCCCGATTCCGATGCGCTTCATCCGCAACCTCTACGAATAGTTGTATTTTGTACATATGTATCTCGGTACCACAAGTACTTCCGTTTCCGTACCCTTGTCGTATCTATTCCCCGCACCGCGAGCCAACATTGTTGATGAAGAAGAGGCATTTCTTTCACATGGTCAAGGGAAGAAAAAGGAAACCCACACGTCAAAACCTCGACGCAGAGCACGCCTTCTTGCCCTGCCAAGACGTGGACGACGCCTGACCCCGAGCCGCAACTTGCCTTGCCCTGCCCTTGCAGAGACAAGCGGGCCCGTTACATAAGAAAGTCTTCAACCCCCCAACATCATCGTTGAGGCACGTCTTTCTGCTATTACACATACGCCTCTGTCGGTTGCATATCGATCCCTTGAATCACATCATCGGCCGCTATCTGCGGCTTGCAGTCATAAATCAGCCTGCCATCGACCGCCCGCGGCTCGTGTCCTGCGTCGTCTCTGCAGGTGCTCGCTCCCCTTGGCTGCGTGTTGGCGTTGCTGGCTGGCTGCGTTGGCGTGCCCTTTGCCTGTACTACACCTATCACCTATCGAGATGCTTCGCGTAACTTTGCAGCATCTCTCTGGCATCTCACCTTCCTCTGTGTTCCCACTGCCCGTCTGCTCGCGCTCTGCCTCCATGTCGTCCTCGAGGAAGGGCAGCCCGGCACTTCATAAGAATTTCATGTCCATTAGGCCTCTCTTGTCGAGTCAAGTTGCTCATCATCTTGACCTATTGCCAGAGGGCACGAGAGAATTAGGCGTCGGAAGCTAACGTAAAAAACGGTGGTAGGCAGCTGTTGCTGCTTGCAGTGAGGCGTAAATTCGTGCTCACCAGCACCATCATGCATTTATTTTCCTTATGCCCTTATACCTCTATGGGTTTTTAAGTCTCGGGAACAACTCCGTGACACGTGCTCTAAAAAGGAAGCCGGAAGCCGCTAGTTCGGCCAGCCGCAACTTGCTGTGTCATTCGCTCGCCAAACCTTCCAAATAGTTGTTTTTTTTTTGCAGCAATATCGCTCGCACATCGATTCCACGCGCTGCGAAAGGACCAAAAAGAAAAGAGGCATGACCAAAATCATTATGCTGATCCACCAAAAATTTGAAATTTTTACAAAAGAGTTCGGCAGCCTTATGGTCCTACCTACATCTCTGTCGTCGTTGGGTGTAGGTCTTGGGGGGGATTCGAATCGTGGTCTCGCGGATTAGGGTTCGGTCGTTCGCTCGATTCGCCCATCGTCCTTATACAGAGCAGTTTGACCTGACCACTTTCCTTGTGGCGCCCGTGCCCTGGTGAAAATAAGTCGACTGTTTATCGTATATAACCTGTAGAACCGACGTGTGCACATATGGCTGGTCACTTGACCGGCTGGTCTTTCCAGACGCTAACACACTCGTGATCTGCCGACGTTGCTATTGTGATCCGACAAGGGAGCCACAACGTTCCAATAAGCGACTGACGCGACAACCGAGTCGCATGGGATCAAGCAAATGCGACACCTGCAGGCATTAGCATCAGGTCGCATTCCACGATGGGAGAGAGGGAGCAAGTCATGACCGTGCAGTGCGTTTAAAGGAGCTGTGTGCTGCACGGACGGCATCACGGCGCATCACTTGATGCGTCGGTGCAGAGAAATGGCATATCCCCTGGCTTCGTAGCACTGAGGCTCTTCGCGATGCGCCTGCGAGGGACTCGGTGCTGTTCATTCACTTGCAACAGCACATGGCGTAGGTGCGCTGGTTGATCCTCGGGTGATCCTCGGCTGTCATCGGGCCAAAAAGTGGGGCGGCCGTAGAGCTGTTCAGTGGCCCCTGAACGCCAGCGACGGCCATCACGCAGCGCGCTGAAAGAGGAGAGGCCGGTGAGGGAGCTGCAAGTAAAGATAAAGGCATCGTTGCTATGCAAGCGGCACTGCAGAGCGTGTCAATGGATGATTCAAAGCATGATATAGGGGAAGAATTTTTGCAGCATGGTTTTCGGCGATGGAGGAGGAGAGTTTTCCCTCCTGCCTCCTGCCCCGTTGGAGCGGAAGGCCCGGGCCTCGGGGTCCAAGGGGGGTAACCCCAACCCGATTGGCTTTGTACTTTGAACGCTTTGAACACTAACCGGTCCTCGCCTAATCGCATAACCACCGCTTGCACGTACGAGGGACGGGACAGGATATACACATGGAGTATCCGTACGAATACATACTGCTCCAAGTCTAACATCTCGTGCTATTTAGAAATAAAAATAAAACAGGCTCATGTGCTTCAAACAATCGCTAGCGGGAGATCCTTCCGGTTTCCCACTTCTTGCTAAAGGGGAAAGCGCAGTTAAATATTGGTGATGCGCCGCCTGTGCCATGTCCCGTGCCCTTGTTCAGCCAAGACACACGCATGATGACAAAGGCCGACTGCACGTGCTGATAAACCGCCGATAAGCTCGCCAAGGCCCCTATCCCCCAATAATTCCCCATGGCGGCTGTGCGTGCGGCAGACAACCTTCATCCGCCAGCCAGTCAAGGAGGGAAGAAGAAACGCGGCCGACACCCCATGTCATACCTAGGCCCGGGCCCGTCCAACCTCTAGGCGCGCGCTCCTCGCAGAGTATAATATACCTCGCCCTCCCTGGGCGCTCCTCTCGACCTCGACCGGCGCCCGTCTCGCTCGGGCGGGCAAGCTGTCCTGAGCTCGCTCTCGAAGCTGTGGAGCCTCGTTTGCTGCTGCAGGACCCAGCCGCTTCCGCCTCCAGCCTCACACCGCTCCTCATCCTCTGTCGCCTGAGCTTCGCCGTCGCGCCCTCTTCGTCTTCTCTCCCTCTTCTCGGCCCGGCCTCTCGCCCGCCGCCCTTCCGTACCGATGTGGTGGCTATTCAGCGTCATCCTCAGCTCCGTCTTCCTTCTCAGCATTGTCCTCTCCATCCCCGTTGCCTTTGATGTCGGCGGCCGCGACAGCGGGCTGGCCTACAGCCTCTCGCTCTTCAACTACTACCTCTTCTACTCGGCCGTCCGCATCCTGACGCCGGAAAAGTCCCGCCTCGGCTGGACCATCTCGACCGCCCTCCGCCTGTCGCAATGGATCGTCATCCCGACGCTGATGATCTGGGCCCTCGGCCAGTTTGCCGTCGACGCGGGCAGCACAAATTGGGTGGAGCGCACTCTGGGCGGCGTCTTCCGCTCCAAGAGCACGAGCTGGACAGAGTGGGTGTTTGGCAAGGACGGCGTCTTGGAGACGGTGATGCTGGGCACCTGGGATGGCGTTCTCAAGTACTCGGGACCCATGTTCCAGCTGCTCGAGGGCTTTTGCACCTTGCTCGTCATCCAGGCTGCCGGACAAATCACCCGCTGGCTCGTCAACAGAGGCAGAAGTGACACGTGGGTGGTGAGTCGAAGCGCCGCAGCCGCGGGCCTGTTCCTCTCCCAGCTCAATGACCCTGATTCTAACTCGAGCGCCTCAGATCTTTCTCCTCGCCTTTTCGGGCTCCGTCATGGCCAGCGCCGTCTACTTTCTGTGGCGGATCGCTCAGTTTCCGCAGATCAGTAACCTCGACGCCACGCTCATTGGCGTGACCATGACTACGGCAGTGTTCCTCTGCGCCTACGGAATCGGCAGCGGCCGCGGCAGTCCTGTCGAGAGTTCTCTGCTTTTTGCCTACGTCGTTCTCTGCGTGTACCAGATCTTCACCGACTACCTGCCCTCGGACGGATCCGACCAGATGGCGACGCAGCCAGACATCCCGCCCCTGCCGCCCATCATCATGGCCTCGTACTCGACGCTGTTGCACGTCCTCGGGTCTCTCCCCTCGGCCATCCACTCTTCGCTGGCCCTGCTCTATGCCGCCTTCCAGACCATCACGCCGTCCGTCATCATCTCGCTCACCTACCGCCTCTTCGTCTTTTACTCGGCCACGCGCATCATTCCCTCGGTCAGGGACCTTGGCGCGCGAGCACTGATGCACGAACCCGACTTTGAAGACTCGGAAACCGCCAACAAGGTCCTCGGCCTCCTTAGCTGGTTCTCGCCCTCGATCCTGGTGGCGGTGTACACAAGTCTGTTGTTACAGCACTTTTCCACCAGCGACGGCCCGGATGGCTGGACACTGAGGGGTGGCGACGTCGGAGGCGGCATGTGGCGCTGGATCAACGTCGGCTTGACCATGGTCCTGTACGGCGTGGAGATGTACCTGGGATCCGATGAGCAGGATCACTGGAAGGTGGATTGAGGTGGCAAGGGGAGCATCTCTCCATCCGCGCTCGGAATGGAGGCCAGACGGGCCCATGAGGTCGGCCGCCCACGGGAGATGAGGGAAGCTAGCGCCACGTTCTCCAAGGGGCCGGGGCGTGGGGAGGGCGGGCAACTGTGCTTTGAAGACCAAGTCAGGAAGGGTGATGGCATTTAGTGCCACTAGGCGCCTTGGCTAACTCATGATTATGGACGTCGACAATCTTGTCGGACGACGATGGGCACGCATGATTTGCCACGGTTTGAAGCCAGGGGCAGAGGACAGGCAAGGGTCGCGCGGACTGGCGTTGGGGCGGCAAGCATACCCTGTCTCGTCTTACAGAGCATGGCGATATTGATTAATGGGGCCATTCCATTTGTCACTGGCTATGTTGCGGTTGTTTATTAGGCGTGAGGGGAACGGCGAGGAGGTGTGACAAAACGGGACTGATTTTAGGCCGCGGGACTGATTTTAGGCCGCGGACTCGATGAGGTGCCAGGGCTAGATTTTACGCGAGAAATGTTGCGGCCAGTTCGTCTTTGCCACGGCGTTTACGGGAATGTATTCGTACCTCTGCCATGCAACGGTCCTTGATTGACGCGGTTGAGGGAGCGTCCTTTTGACATTGAGCTACCCTGTACCCCTCCTCCTTTTCCATGTTGGTTGCAGCTAACGACACGCGACCGACGCCGACTCTCGCCCGCACACTCTTTGGCACTCTGCGGCCCTCGCAATCTCACCATGTCAGACTCGGCGTATGCGACAAAGGGCCTCCCGCCCGCGCCGGCCGTGTCCATGAAAACCATGGCCATGGCCGGCCTCCTCGTCGACGTCTTTGGGCTCGACGAGCTGCCTGGAGACAGCGACGACGCGCCGGTGACGTGCCTGTGGCTCCTTCACCCGCGGACGCGGACACGGGCCCGGATGCACGACGTGGCGCGGCGCGCGGTGCACGCCTGGAACCAACAGCGGGCGCAACAGCCGCGGGGCCTGGTGGCGCTGGCGTTTGACATGCCCAACCACGGAAGCCGGCTGGTCTGCGAGGCGGCCAACCAGACGTGGCAGGGGGGCAACGAGCGGCACGCCATCGACATGGCGGGCATCGTCAGCGCCGCGCGGGGGGACATGAGCGGCCTCATGGACCTGGTGGGCGGGTACCTGGGCAGGGAGGCGGACGCGCACGTCGCCCTGGGCTGGAGCCTGGGAGGGCACACGGCGTGGCAGGCTGTCTTTGGCGAGGAGAGGCTGGACGCCGTGGTGGTGGTGGTTGGGTGCCCCGACTATCTGGGTGAGTCTGGTCTCCCGGGTCGAGGCGGCGTGCCACGGTCTGGGCTGGCGGAGTGCCGTTGGCCAAGACGTCGTGCCCGCTGACTCCACGTCCACCAGGCCTCATGACCCATCGCGCCAGACACGCCGGCCTCGACACGGGCTGCTCCCCCCTGCTGGGAAGCAAGTACTTCCCGCCCGACCTCATGGCCTCGTGCGCCGCCCACGACCCGCGCGCCATGCTCTTCGGCGGGCCGTCGACGCCGCTGCCGACGCCGCCGCTGGCAGCGACGGAGCAGGCGCGGCTGCGCGCCATCCTGGACGCGCGCGGGCTGCGCGGCAAGCGCATCCTGGTGTGCTCGGGCGGCGACGACGCGCTGGTGCCGTACGCGCGCTCGGCGCCGCTGCTGGGGCTGCTGGCGGACGCGGCGCGCGGCTGGTACCGCCATGGCGGCGTGGTGCTCGAGGACCGCGTGTACGAGGGCGTGGGCCATCGCTTCAGCGCTGGCATGG
The DNA here is from genome assembly GCA_012934285.1 of Ophiocordyceps sinensis. NCBI lineage: Eukaryota > Fungi > Ascomycota > Sordariomycetes > Hypocreales > Ophiocordycipitaceae > Ophiocordyceps > Ophiocordyceps sinensis. The sequence continues at coordinate 2,072,145 of JAAVMX010000007.1, forward strand.
TGAGGGATGCGGTTGCGTTCCTGGTCGGGGCTGTTGCCGAGGGGCCGAAGAGGAGGGCGAGGGTTGGGGAGGAGAGGCAGCATGGCCTTTAACGTGACCTTGACGCAACGCAGCACCTACATGCTAGTAGTACCAGGAGATATCTCACATCAGACACACATGGCGCATGGCAAAGCCAACAAGTCACATCCACGGCCTCGGCGCATCCTCGTCCAGCGTCTCCCCCTCTCCCGCGGCCCCCCTCGTCACCAGGCCGCCCCTGTCCGCACACGGCGCCTCAAACACGCCCTGCCACACGTTCCAAGGGTTCCTCGCCCTCCTCTTGCCGGCCAGCGCCGCGCCGCGCCCATGCGGATCCGCCTCCCACTGCTCGGCGGCCCGCCCGACGCCGCGCCACGCCGCCGTCTGCATGCCGGGCGGGTCGACGCCGACAAACGCCACGCGGTGCGCTGGGTACCCGATGGCGCGGCAGTGCGCCTCGAGGCGCGGGCGCTTGAAGGCGTGGCTGACGAGGGTGAGCGTCGCGGGCCAGGCGCCGAAGCGCGCGTGGAAGCGCGTCAGGCTGAAGAGGACGTTGTGGTACGAGTCGAGGGCGCGCTCCTCGAGCAGGATCGCCTCTGCCGCCGCGCCGCCCGGCAGCAGACCCCAGTACCCGTTCTGCGCCGCCACGTCGGCGTAGCTCCGCGCCTCGGAGCGGCGCGTCTCCCCTCGCGTCGGGCCGCTGGCCATCAATCAACCCCTCTGCGTCCCCGTCCGCGGGGGGGAGCCGCTCCGACTTCTTACCCGGAAAAGGCGACGACGGCGCCGTCGCCGCCCTGCGCCAGGCTCCGCACGCCCGCCTGCGCGTGCTGCGCAAAGGTGGGCGTCTCGCCGCGCTGAAAGGGCGCAATCAGCCACTCGGACTCGTCGGCGCCCCTGGACGGGCCGCCGAGCCAGATGGCGTGGCAGCAGACGATGATGAGGTGCGTGGGTGGCGCCATTGGCGGGTCGGCGCCTGTAACTTGGCCTTGTTGGCTGCCGGGTGTGTGTGCCTGGGGAGATGGAAGAGGAAAGGGTTGAAATCAACGTCATGTGATTGCATGGCGCGCAGTGGACCATGGGGCAGAGAGGAGCCTGTTCCGGTCGGTTTGAGAGCAGACATTATGCAGAAAATCGCCCTCTGTATGCCCTCGTCCCTCCTTGCCCCCGTCTGACGGCGTGGAAATGCGCTTCTTGTCCGTCTATATGCGAGTGGGTATTGAATTCTAACTTGGCGTGAACCGCTGGCGATAAGCCTCCCTACCGCCTCTTCCCGGCTGTCGCGAATTTCCCTGCATTCGTAGCATCATTTGTGACTCTGTTGCCATTATCCTCAAGTTTTGGCGGTAGTAAACCCTACCCCGTCGTCGGCCCCATCGCTCAGCTCTTGCGTCGTCCCTTGATCATCGCCCTCTCAATCAATCGGTCCGAGGGGACCGCCCCTGGTTGCGGCTGTGGTTGCGGTGCCTTGTCGTGTGCTCCCTGTGTCGTGTCTGGACAAGACTGCGGCGCCTCGGGGGCAGCAGATTCAGGGGCTGACGCCTCTGTCGACGCGAGTCCAATGTCCGCCTCATTCAGCCCATGCTTGTGCAGCAGGGAGACCACCTGTCCCTGATTGGCCTTGCCTGACCTCCCAAAAACCTGGTCGTAGGTCAGCAGCTTCCTATCCGGATCGACGCCGTGACCGCGCGTCTTGTACATGGCTTGGTTGTATGTTCTGAGATGCTCATCCCGCCGTCTCTTCAACACGTGAATGCTCTGGGCGAGCTCCGCGGCCGCGACCCCTTGGCTTCCCTTGAGCACCTTTTCAATGCTGGAAATGGCGGACCCGCATTCGTCCGCCTGCTTCTTGTGCCCGGCCGCGGTGCGCTGCTCTTGGCGGATTCTGTCTGGTACTACCCGCGGCGGCGGCTTGGAGCCGTCCGCCCCGCTCCTAAACACCGCGTTCCTCTGGGGGGACAGATACCAATGTCTTCTGGCTTGCTTGAACTCGCGCGTCTCCTCGGGCGTCAGGGCCCGCTCCTGTGCCAGCTGGGTGTAGTACCAGAGCTGGCTAGGTCCGGGGCGTCTGGTCCCAGTCTTCCACTGGGCCTCGACGCCCTCCAACTGGTGCATCTCCCCTATCATATACAGACTCCCAGTCACAATGATGGGGCCCTCGCCGGCCTTTTCGCAGGCCCATTGCAGGGCCGAACCGATGCTCGGGTAGCCGTCATACAGCTGGGATTGGTCAAACAGCACGTCTTTGACAACGTCGCGCCCAATCTCGGCTGGCACCGCCGGCGGGTCGTTTGGCCTCCTCGCGTACTCGATAAAGGCAAAGTTGTCCTGGGGCTGGACGAGCGTCTCAATCATCTTGGCAAAGGGCTTGGTCGAGCTGGCCGACATGGCCATGACCCAGGTCACGGGCTCACGACCCTGGCGCACCTTGGCTTGCACATGGGTGTTGAGGGCCTCGACGCCGAGCATGTTGTGAGCACCCTCGACCAAAAGGGGCTGCTTGCGGGTGCCACCGGTCAGTGCAGAGACGCTGACCCTTTCCTTTCTGCCCGAGAGGTAGGGCTTGGAGCCCAAGAGCTTGTTGACGTCAAGCTCGAGCTTGGGAAACAGGAGCTGGAATGCCAGGGCCGCGCACAAGAGGTTCTCCCGCTCATATGTCTCGAGGCTGTACCTCTCCGAGTCGAGGTCGGCGAGCAGGGGCTCGGCCTTGGATGAGACACTAATTTTTGTCCCTACCATCTCCGCCTGCTCCATAAGGACTTGCATGACATTGGGCGGGTTGGAGTCGTCGACGACGCAGGGCACGTTGGGCCGCATGATGCCGGCCTTGACCTTTGCAATCTCCTCGATGGTGTTGCCGAGGTAGCCCTGGTGGTCGAGGTCGATCTTGGATATGACGGTGACGGACTTGTGCTTCATGGCATTTGTGGCATCGGTGGCGCCGCCCATGCCTACCTCGACGATGCCGTACTGGACCTTCATCGTCTCGAAGATGCGAAAGGCGGCGGCCGTCTCGAGCTCAAAGGGGGTGGCGTCGCCCGGGTCCTCGCCCACGGCAAAGGTCCAGCCCGAGGCGGCGCGGCGGTAGGCGGCCTGGACGTCCTCGAGCTCCAGCTGGTGCATGCGCTGGTTGACGAAGCGGCCATTGACCAGGACGCCGTTGTGCGGCTCGGGGATTGCGGGCGAGATGAAGAGGCCGTGGCTGATGCCGGCGCGTTTGAGCATGCCAGCGAGCAGCGCGCAGATGGAGCCCTTGCCGTTTGTTCCGCCGACGTGAAGACCGATCCAGCTTTGCTGGTTGGGAACGATGCGGCTGATGCGTTCGAGGCCGAGGCGGACGTCGCGCCGGGCGACGGCAACCTTTCTCTCGGCGGGCAAGGCAGCGCGGACGCGAGCCAGGGCTCGTTTGATATCCTGAGTGGCCGGCATGGTGAGGGAGACATTCCTCTGCGCCGGAAGCCGAGCTTGTGGTCGTAACCCCTAGGGACTTTTTTTTTGCGAGGCTTTAGCGGCGCGTGAAGCCATGCCCTCGTTGTCGCGCAATCCGTGGCGCAGCCGCGAGCACCAGCCACAATGTTTCGGGGGACTAAAAATTCTTCCCTCAACCGGAAGGAGGGGGTTGAGGGACGTCAAAGTCAAACCCGTCCATCCCTTTTTTTATCCCCCTTCATCAACCTGCCCGCCCTTGGCGCGTCGTCGTCGCTTGGATCAGCCTCTTCCTCTCTACCTTTTCCTCTGCCTCTGCCTCTGCCTCTTGCTCTACATTGTCGTCAGCACGTGGCTCTTTCCCAACGTATCTCTTGGTCGGTCGCACCTTCCGCCTCGGTGCCTCGCTCTCGGTTTTAGATCCACGAGGCGCTCCTGCTCTTGCTTTCGTCGAATCGCATCACCACCCAACGGCCCGCAATTCCATCTCGTCGCAGCCTCGGGTGAACTTACCAAGGCTGAAGACACCGAGAGGAAGACCTTGCGGCCTTCGACTATCCCAGACCACGATTGCCGCACCAACTCGCTTTGCGCCACACCAGATTGCATCCATCCAGCATGGGCCTCCCGTTAGTTTCCCTCCCTCCATCAATCAGATGCCTCTTGGCGCGCACCCTGGTCTATCAGGCGCGTCAGCTGGCGATTCTGCGCGTCACAAAGCCACTTTCCGCAGCTTCATCGAGGCCGTGCATCGACGACTCATCGCCGGCAATCGCCCTCGCGCATGACGTGCCCCTTACAGTCATGCGTCTTGGCTGGTTAACCTTCAGTCAACGGGCGGGCCATGCTGCCCATGCATGTCATCGCATCACCGCTCCCAATCCAGTCATCCCTGTGCCCGCTTGCTGATGTTCCATCTGCCCTGACAGACTCTTTGTCGCCCCCGTCGAGTCGGACCTCCCGTCAAAGGCCGCCAGCAAAGGCACTGCCGCCTCTCCGGGCCGCTCCGGCATCCGGCGCTCGATCCGCCCAGACTCTCGTGAAAGTCGCAACCAGGCCAGAAACGCCAGTGTCCGAATCTATGGCGCCGTCCAGCCGCATTTGCCTCGCTCCAGCCAGGACGGTCTCTTGCCCTGGGTCGAGTCGCCGGGCCCACTCGATCCAAGCTTGCCAGAGCCAAGGTCTCGGCCTGCCTATCAGGAAGCCCGCCATCCATGGCTGAGTTCCAACAGCCCTGCCACCATACCTGGGATTCGACAAAACGTTCAGCAGCAGGTCGAGTCCATCTTCGGCGGTGACTGGCGCGAGAGGGGTCCGCCGACTGCTGTATCGCAGCGCGAGACAGAGTCGAGGGACGTAGATGAACGTTGGTGGTCGGCAGAGGCCCGCTCGTCGTCACGGGCGAGGCGCGCCCAAGTTGTGAGTAGCCCGGCCAAGAGCAGTAACCGGCGTGACGGCCTCTCTCCTCGGATCGTGGCCTGCTAACCATGCTTGTCTCCCCTTGGTCAGGTCGCGCCGCTCCCATCACGATTCGACCGTAGCCCCGACCGCCCGCGTCCATACCGCGGCAGCCCGCCCCACGGCCACCGAGGTTTGCGACCCGGTGGTTTGTCGCCCTTGGGCTCGGCGCCCGCCAATGCCGGCCGCGCTCCCAGCCCTCGCTACAACTCCCGGCCTCAGCGCAGCGTACGTGATGGCCCTACCCCGGCTTCCCGTCACTCTCTCGGCCTCGATGGACTCGGAGATCGCGACAGAAGCCTAAGCCCCGAGGTCTGGGACACTCTCTTGTCCACCTTGGCTCCCGACCCGCAGCAGCCCAGCGCAGGCTCGTCGTTTGCCTCGACAGCAGTCTCTCAGAGCGCTGGTTCGTCCTCTGGGACGCCCCTGTCGCTGCCAGTTCTCATCGGACGCTCGGCGAACGTGCAATGCGACTGTGGATGCGAGCATTCGGACGTGAACTTGGAGGATGAGGAAGACGAGGAGAACGTCGACTTGGCGGGTGGGCGCCGCACGCTGTCGAGCGACGGCCGTCAGCGTGTCCCCCCTTCCAACCCGGACGGACCCATTGGTGGCCCGGCCAGCGGCCATGCCACGCGGCTAACGGCTGACGCTCGACGAAACGCGCTGCAGGTTCCGGCCAACGAGTCGAATTCGCTGAGCGACGTGCGCAGACGGGGTGCGCTGTTGGAGAACACGGGCGGGGTCCCCCGAGGCATGCCTCTGGCAGGACTCTTGAACCGCGCCGAGGGATGGGGGGGCCAGGTGTCGGGAGAAGAAGCGTCGGGGGAGGAGAGCGGCGGCGATGGCTTCCAACAGCGCAACCGCGGGGAGTCTATGGGGCACAACGCGACGCTTGGAGAGGAGGACTGGTCGGGGATGCAGCGAATTGTGAGCAGCCTCGCGCGGCGGGAGGATATACCTGAGGAATGGTGGGCCGAGGTGGGCCTCAGCCGAACGCTGCCCCGGGACGACGCGACGAATCAGTAGTAGAGCGAGGGGTTGCGACTCCTGGAGCTGATGTGTCGCTTCCGGGTTTAGCTACGCCACGACGGCAATGGGAGAAGGCGCTTGCGAGACATGGAGGACGACGACGACGATGGGTACTTTGATGTAGTCTACAAGATGGGCTGCCTCGGCGCGGGAGAGGATTTGAGGCACACGGCATGTGTCTTTGCTGTATAGCTACTGAATCACTGTACTTTTGGTTTTGGGTAGGAACAGCGCCGCGGAACAGCAAGGGACTTGTGTCGCAAAAGTCATGGACAGATGCTTAGTGCGAAGTCGAAGCCATCCATACATTTGTGAGGCAAGTTGGGCTGTGGACCACCCAATGGCAAGTACGAATACGGAGTACGGAGTGCATATCTATTAATTGGGTTTACTGTACAAATAGCAATTTGTTACTGTACAAATAGCAATACTCTATCTATTTTGTCGATTGCGGGAAGCCGAGTCATCAGTCATGCAATGCACGGCACAGCAAGGGACTATGCAGGAGCCGCCAACGTCTCTCTGCCGGCCGCTGTCCTGCATCCTTGGGCCAGCGTCCTTGTCCAATGGAAAGTTTACTCTGGGAGAGACATGCCTTGGTGGCATCTGATGGTGCTGTTGGTCCGACGATTTGGCCACTTGTCATGGCTAACGGAGAGGCCGAGGTGGGGAAGAGGGTTCATGAGAGGGCAAGGGCCATGGTCTGGTCGCCGTAACTGCCTAGGCAGGTACATACATACATAGTCGCGTTGCCAGCACACAATGCATGACAGTGACGAGGTTAATCGTGCGTGACTGAGATGTCACAGGCGCCTTCGAGTTAGTACCTCAAACATTCGTCTCCTACCCTGTACGAGTTATCCCGAGTGTCAAATCCTGCCCGCATAATCAGGTAGTATGCAAGCCATTATTACTGTTTACTGTGGCAGGACGCGCTGAGCCGCAACCTATGGCACCCAACAAGAAGCTCGTCCAATTTCTCCGAGTGGCCTTGAAGTTTGTCGTCGCCATCCAGTTTCGCTCCCATCAACTGACCTGTCAAACATACACGGCTCGGCGCAGCGTAGCACTAGGTACCTACATAACATTAATATCGCTTCGGCGACCTTTGGCTTCTCTACAGGTCGAGGCCGGTCTCGCCGAGCGAGCACATGGCAGTCTGTTCCATGGGACCTCGGGCATCTCCTCTCCTCGACATATTGCATCTTGTCGACTCCTGGCCGGTTGCCCTTGTTTGTCTCATCTTGCTTGGGGGTACATACGGATACGAAGCATTCGTACGAGTTACGGACAGTACATTGGTCTACTACTACTCGTCGTTCCAGCACACTCGGTCGCTCAAAGACAGGCTGTTTCAGTGGGCACCCGCCTGAACGAGCCCGCTAAACTTTAGCTTCGTCGCCCGCCAACACCCCTGAGGTGACGTGGAGTGTAGGTATGTACACCTCCCCTCCCCTCCCTCTCCTCGCTCGTCGTCCTCCCTTGACCACGAGGACGACAACGGAAACAGGAACAGCACACATACTACACCTGGCCGCCAGCTGCTCGAGGCACCACCCACGGGGGCGAATGCGTGCGACCCACGCGCATGAACTGCAGCGCGCCGCCGCGACCCCGGGGATGCGACGACCATCTCTAACTCGACGACGAGCTGCTTCCCCCCCCCCTCGTTGTCCCGCCGCCGCCGCCGCCGCCGTCGTCACCACTCGTTCCCCCATCGACGTGAGCCGCCGCCCATCGCCCAGGCTCATCGCCAAACCGCCCTTGCCCTCTTGCGCGCGCGCCGCTGTGACGGCTCCGCACCGTACCACCAGCGACCGACGATCCTCGACGCGCATCAGCGATGCCGCCCGGCCGGCAGTATCACGCAAACAATGGCCCGACCGCCGCCGTCGTGGCCTCGCGGGAAAGGGTCGCAGCCATGCCCGGCACTCCGTCTCGCAAGGAGAGGCAACGCGAGAGCTCGGCGCTGCAGGACCCCGGGCTGAAGGATTATGTGCGTCCACGCTCTCTCGCCCTCCCCTCCGTTCACTGCTCGTGTCTGGATCTGTGCCACCCCCCCCCGTTCCTGACCATCCCCGCTAACCAGACGTGATGGCTCAACAGCGGTTGGGCGAGTGTCTCGGCAAGGGCGCCTTTGGGTCCGTGTACAAGGCGTTCAACTGGAGCACCGGCGAGGCCGTGGCCGTCAAGCAGATCAAGCTGGCCGATCTGCCCAAGAGCGAACTGCGCATGATAGAGGTCAGCTGGATAGGATGCCTACAGAGTGCCTTTGCAAAGATGCTGACCAATCTCCCAGAGTGAAATCGACCTGCTCAAGAATCTTCTGGTGGGATGAAACGCTCCTCTACAAAGACCCGGCCTTGCTGACTTGGGACGTCTAGCACGACAACATTGTCAAGTACATTGGGTTCGTCAAGTCTGTCGACTGTCTTAACATCATTCTCGAGTACGTCGTTGCTTGTCCAACCCCGTGCGCGCGGAAAGGCTCACCTCTCCCCCAGGTACTGCGAGAATGGCTCCCTTCACTCGATACTCAAGGCCTACGGCAAGTTCCCCGAGAACCTCGTCGGCGTCTACATGACCCAAGTCCTCCAGGGTCTGCACTATCTCCACGATCAAGGTGTCATACACCGCGACATCAAGGGCGCAAACATCCTCACCACAAAAGATGGCACCGTCAAGCTTGCCGACTTTGGCGTATCGACGAGTACCCTGGCGGGCGGTCAGGACAAGGAGGCACAGGTCGTCGGCACCCCTTACTGGATGGCCCCCGAAATCATCCAGCTCTCCGGCGCCAGCTCCGCCTCGGATATATGGAGCGTCGGTTGCACCGTCATCGAGCTGCTGCAGGGTAGGCCGCCCTATCACAACCTGGCGGCCATGCCCGCTCTGTTCGCCATCGTCAACGATGACCATCCTCCTCTGCCCGAAGGCATCTCTGCTGTATGCCCTCATCCCCCGCCCCCGGCGGATGAGCTCTCTCTGACTGGAGCTACCTAGGCCGCGAGGGACTTTCTCATGCAATGCTTTCAAAAAGACCCCAATCTGAGAGTCTCGGCGCGGAAGCTTCTGCGCCACGCCTGGATAGCTGGCTCCCGCCGAGCCAAGGCACCCGTTTCCAAGGCACCGGCCGACTTCAACCAGGCCGTCGAGGAGGTCAAGCAGTGGAACAAGGCCCTCAACTCCGACTCAGCCCTCCGCTCATCCACCGGGTCAGACATGGCGGGGCCCTCGTCTCGCCTCACCGGCGGGACCCCCGCCAAGGGTCCGTTGACACTTGCCAAGCCCAGGCCGGGTGCCGAGGCCTTCAGATCTCCCGAACTAAACGGTAAGTAACCCATGAGCTTGAGAGTCAAGTGCCGCTCGAGGCGGATGGAGGCTGACCGTTACCGCGCGCAGACGATGACAACTGGGACGACGACTTTGCCACCACCAATTCCCTCAGTGCGCTGCAACTACCACGCCTCAAGCCCCAGGATAACTTTGGTGGTCTCCTCTCTAGCGAAAAGCTCAAGGCCTTTGCGTCGACGACGGACTCGAGGAGCGACAGTTGCAGCTTTGAAGAATTCGAGGGAGAGCTGTTGACCATCAAGGGGCCCAGTACCCGCTCCCACGATTTCGACTCGCAGGAACACACGATTCGTCCCCTCCCCAAGAAGACGGTGGCCAAGGCAACGGACGACTCGAAACCTCGACAGGGTGCCAAGTCGAGTTCTGTGAGCATGCTACCGGCTGCTTCCTCTGCGGCCAGCGGTGCTGGCCCTGGCTCCGCTGCCGGAACGAGGCCACCGTCCAAGTCGCATCTCGGGAGCAAGTTTGAGCTTCCTCGGCGACTCGACGTGGTGCATCGCGAGCAGGGCGTCGAGGACTATTCCGACTTGTTCGCCGACAATGATGGCGTATTCGACCACACAGTCAACCAGGTTGCGAAAAAGGTATGTGACGCGGGCGCGTTTGGTTCCGGACAAGATGGTTTGCTGACGTGCTTCTAGGGTGTTCGCGCAACTGACGCTCCTCAGCTTTTCCATCCATCCGACCTCACCAGCCTGCCCAGATCTATGCAATATCCCGAGGGCAGCATACGAAAAAAGAAGGCGCAGCCCCGGCCAACTGTTCTTCCCGACCGCCCCATGCGACGCACCCGCTCGTCGATTGAGATTCAAAAGTTTGCCGAAGACGACGACGAAGACTTCTCGGACGTCTTTGGGACCTCCGAGTCCCTCGGCGAAAAGGAAGAGAGCGAGCGTGGATCCGAGGATGGCGGGCTGATGCTCTTGTCCAAAATCTCCAACAACTCGTGGCTCGGCGACGAGGAAGACGAATACGACCCGTTCGCCTTGATGGATCCAGGCTGGGACGAGATGGACTTGGAGGCTAACATCGCCAGAGACCGGCACGCCCGGCTGGCGGAGAGAGTGGAGGCTCTCGTGGGTTCGTTGAAGATGACCGAGGGCGAGGACATACTATCCGAGCTCTCGGAAGACTTGGTGAGTGAGGGCCCAGCTGCGAGACAAGCCGGCAACGCTAACCCTTGCCCTCTTCCCCCTTTAGCTTGCCCTGCTCTGGGAGAATAAGGAGGTGAAGAACCTCGTCATCAGCGCCCATGGGCTGCTGCCTATCCTCGAGATTCTGGAGCCTTGCACGGTCAAGAGCAGGCAGTACATGATTCTGCAGTTTCTCAAAGTGGTCAACGCGGTATGGTGCCAACTCGCTGCTTTTCGCTCGCCAATTTGGCCTTGGGTGCCGTCCTGACGCCCCGTGCCACAGATCATCCTCGACGACGTCGAGATTCAGGAAAATCTCTGCTTCGTGGGCGGCATCCCCATCATCACAAAGTTTGCCGCCCGTCAGTATTCAAACGAAATCAGGCTCGAGGCCGCGGCGTTTGTCCGGCAAATGTACCAGACGTCGACGCTGACGCTGCAAATGTTTGTGTCGGCCGGTGGCCTGAACGTGCTGGTCGAGTTCCTTGACGAAGACTACGACAGCGCTCGGGACCTGGTTCTCATCGGCGTCAACGGCATCTGGAACGTCTTCGAGCTGCAGGGCCCGACGCCCAAGAACGACTTTTGCAGAATCTTCTCGCGCAGCAAGATTCTGTATCCCCTGGCACTCGTCCTGCACCGAGTCCTGGACGAAGAGGGCGAGGACGAGTTAGACGAGCTCATAGAAGGCCGCATCGTCAACATCTTCCATCTCTTCAGCCAGGCCGAGAACTACGTCAAGGAGGTGGTGGCGGATCGGCAGGTGCTCAAGAGCGTTCTCAAGGACCTGCGGCGGATGACGCCCCTGCATCAGATCACGATGCTCAAGTTCATCAAGAACCTGTCGATGCTGTCAACGACCATCGAGTCGCTTCACTCGGCAGACGCCATTGAATTCCTCATCGACCTCCTCAGCTACGGCATCAAGAGGGGCCAGTCGCACTTGCGCGAGATCTCCAACCAGGTCCTCAACACCCTGTTCAACCTATGTCGCCTGAACAAGGAAAGACAAGAGGACGCGGCCGTCGGGGGCATCATTCCGCTGCTGCTGAGCATCATGAAGACGGACCGACCGCCCAAGGAGTTTGCGCTGCCGATCCTGTGCGACATGGCGCACTCGGGGTCCAAGGGGCGGAGATATCTCTGGCAGAACAAGGGGCTCGACTTTTACGTGTCGCTGCTTACCGACCAGTACTGGCAAGTGACGGCGTTGGATGCCATCCTGGTGTGGCTGCAGGAGGAGACGGCCAACGTCGAGAGCCACCTGGTCGACGGCAGCTTCACGCGCGCCATTGTCAGCTGCTTCGGCACCAACAAGCTGAACGCCTTTGACTCGAACCTGCTCGAGCCACTCTTGAAGCTGCTACGCCTGAGCCCGTCGGTGGCGGCGTCGCTGGCCAGGCCCGAGATGTTTGCAGGCATCGCCCAACGGCTGGGCCACAAGAAGGCCGTCGTGACGCTCAACCTACTCAGGCTTATCCGGACCATCATGGATGCTTGCGAGCCGGCCGGCATGGGCACCGGGGATGGCTCGCAGACACTCAACAGCGCGCAGGTGCGATCGCTCATGGATTCGATCCAGACGCTTGCCGAGACGGACTCGGCTGTGCTGGTGCGCAATCTGGCGTCGGAGCTGGTGCGGTCTCACATTGACGGGGCGTCGGCCGCGTCGACGCTCATGATGAGGCACGAGCCATCGTCGTCGTCGCAGATGAGCGGCTCTGCGTCCTCGTCGAGGATGTCGGCCTCGAGACGGAACAACAGCTATACGCCGCCAGCCCTGCAGACGTCCCTGTCCGTCCCGCAGACGCCAACGTCGCGGAGCAGGAGCAGGCCGGGCCTCCCCGGGGGCAGCACCTACATCGAAGTCGCCGCCAGCCCGCGACGCGCGGCAGCACTCGAGCGGGAAGCCATCCTCTACCGCCCTCGCAGCCGCGACGGGCCAACCGGTCTCCCGCGCCGCGTCAGTGGCGACGCGAGCTCCGTCGGCAGCGGCGTCAAGAGTCGCCTCCCGCGTACGTCTCTGGCCCCTGGCATGTCGGGGCGCAGTGCGGGCGCCAGCACACGAGGCGACGCCGTGCCGCCCGTCGTGGTGCGCAGCGAGAGCAGCACGAGCAACAAGGAGAACGGAGGGAGGAGGACGCCGCGCGAGGGCGGCGGCGCGACGACGGCCGGGCCGGGGGCCAAGCGGCGGACCAGGACCCCGGCCGACACCAGGCCGTGACGATGACGGTCAAACACGACGCACCATGGCGTCGCAGGGGCGACCGGGTGGGCGACGGCGGAAAACAGGACCCCGAGTCCTGCCTGCTTCATGTCGTCCCGGGACCGTCTGCTCTTGCGTGCACAACCACCATTGCCGTCTTTTCCCCTTTTGCGTCTTTGCTTTCTCACTGCCAGCCAGCCACCTCCTTGTCGCCTTTCCCATCTCCTACCTTTTCTCTTGCCCACGCGGCCTTTGTAGAAAGAAAGCACACACACACGCACGCGCAAGGGATGCGGCAATCACGGAAAGTTTCATGGTTTTATACACGTATCGGCGCCAGCGGGGGAAACGGGGGGCATTCGCAAAGAACATTATTGGTCTTCTTCGGGAAGGGGGTTGAGGGAAAAAGGGGATTTGGGCCTTGTTCAGGGGCGAACAATAAGCGAGGTTTCGTTTCTCATCAAGACGACGAGCGACTCTTGTCTAGCGTTTCCCGTGAGATTCGACCAATCGTGCTTGGTTGCCGTCTCTCGAGTCCTCGTGCTCCGTCTACTCGTCGACACCCATGGTCTGGTCTACCTACACACTTGTAGAGTACGCTTCAAGTAGACGAGACGCGATTCGAAGCAAGCGCTCAGAGGGCAGCGTCGTGAGTGGCAAACAATTTGTATTGTGCCCTATGCTGAGAACACCCGGCCGCCATGTCCACAGCCATGGCACCGGGCCCTATATCCCTGGCCCTCAGCCTACCATCGTGACGCCCACCGTGCCCCCTGGCATCATGCACAAAGCCAGCCGGGGCGAGTTCTCGCAACAAGACGTAAGCAACGAGTAACCGGTGGGGCATAAAGAACGTGGAACCCCTAAAGAGAAAGCCTTCGCACAAGCGCTGCCTGCCGAGCAAGACTCCCCTTTGAGGGACATACACAAGACCCATCTCTCTCCATCGTCTTGGTCCGCATCCTCCCCCAGTAGAAGAATACTATCAGTTCTGTCCTCCATTCGTCCCTTTCTCTAAAACATGAAGCGAACACGATCCGGGGCACGCCCCGTGGGTTTCGCAGAGCAGATTAAAAGAAGTCTCAAGGAAAGACCAAGAAAGCCTCAGTCTCGGTAGTTCAACGCCTCGTGGATCGGTCGTAGTCGCAATGCAAGAGGGCATCCTCGAGAGGACAGCCGATCGAATCCAAGAACCAGAAACCATGACGAGATGGCCAAATCTACCTGTTCGCGCAATCGTGTCGGGGAGATGCGGTTGCGTCAAGTCGTCAAGACCAGCAAGAGAATAAACGTGTAAAATGGACAAGAGGAGGACGACTTAGGCCGGCGGCGATGCCTTGCGCTTCTCGACGCTGGTAAGAACAAGTCGAGACTTGCGCTGGTTCTCCGCGCCACCCTGTGCCTTGGATGCTCGAAGAGCACCGTTCTTGAACACGGCGGCGAAAGAGCCATCGGTGGTTGAAGCGCTGCCCAGGCTGTCGACGCTAGTGCGAGCCTTTTGCCGCGAACTGGGTCGGTCGGAGCCAATAGCCCCCCAGCTGCGCCTGGCAGACGTCCGCGAGGCGCCGCACTCCAGCTCGCCGGCCAAGATGCCCGAGCCACTTCGGCCCGAGTCCGATTCGTTGTCGGTGATGGGAGTCGCCAAGTCGTCGGCCATCTCGGATGTCGTCGGGCTCATGCTGCCAGCGGAGCTGCCGGCTCCCTTGCGCCGCTCCAAGCCAGCCCGGACGAGATTGTGCACGGCAGATCGTCGGGTCCGACTAGCAAAATTCTTGCTCCCCTCGTGCTTGGCGGTTGGCTTCGACTTGAGCTCGTCCAGGGCCGGGGGACCCCGTGGCTGACGAATCGGATGCTCGCCCGCGCGTGACTGGCCGGGACCATAACCTCCAGTCAGGGGAGTGAGCGGGAAGGATGCCGTCTTGGGGCCTGCGGATCTCAGGCCGTCGAGACCGAATTCGCCCGGGAAGCAAGATGCCCCGTTGCCGGGCACCGTCGACGACGTTTTCTTGTGGTTACGACGGAAGGCATTGGCCGAAGGCGGCGGCAGGGGAGCCACATCCACAGGAGAGTCGTAGCGCCTCGGCGGCGAGATGTTCCGGCGCCCGGGAGTCGATTGCCTATTCTCGAGGGGCGTCGAGACCTGTACGAGTGGAGTATGCTGCCGTTGCTGCGGTTGGAAGGCGCTGAATCCGGGCGACATGGGCTGCTCAGCGTACCCGGGGCTCATGGGGGTCGCGGCGGGCGTGTCGACATAGTACTGCCCGGTGACGGGGCTATAGTACACCGGCTGACCCTGCCCCATGGCGGCCTGGACGCCGAGCTGCTGTTGCAGGTTCCGGAGTTGCTGCTGCTGTTCGAAGATGACAATTTGCTGCTGGGTGAGCTGCGGGTTGCTGAGGTTGAGCTGCTGGAACTGCTGCGCGGCGGCCTGGACGCTCCTAAGCTGCTGTTGAAGACGCTGCTGCTGCTGAGCCAAGTACATGTTTGTGGCGACGAGCTGGGCATAGATGTTGGGATCCATGTGTTCCTGCGACTGCTCGTCCATGGCAATTTCGGGCGGGGCGAGAACCTGGTCGACAGTGTACTGCTGCGGGTGGCCCATCATGCCTTGGTAGGCGTTCTGCTGCTGGACACCAAACTGAGGATACGCCGTCTGTGGGGCGTGGCGATAGCCGTGAATGTTGGCAGCCATGCTGCTCCTGGCATAATGCTGCGCAGACATGGCCGAAGTAGGCGAGGCGGTCCCCCCGTTAAAGGCAGCGGCACTGGCAGACTTGGGCGCCGTCCTCAAGCCCGCCAGCAGGTGAGACCGGCTCGTGCGAGGGGTGGGGGCGCCGCCCTCCTTGTTGGTGCTCTGCTTAATGGCGTCAAAAGACAGGGGCTTGATGTTCTGGCTGCCTCGGCGCGTGGCCAGGTTGGCAGGCATGGCCATGCCATTGGGTGGGGGGAAATTGCTCGAAGGCATCTGAGCGAGGCCGCCTGCGTCCATGGCTCAGATTGAAGGAGAGTGACGAGTGGTGGAGAGGCGCTGTCGAGAAGAAGAGGGTCGGTTATTAAAGGTTCGAGTGCGTCCAAGATGCGGATGAGATGCGATTAACGGGAATAGAAGAGATGTGTCGGATGGGGCCCAGTTGAAGAATGCGGTATGCTGATGATGGCGTTTCGGAACGCAAGAAACGATGCCCAGGTAGTCTTTATACGCGAGACGTGTGCGCCAGTCGTCGAAAAAAGGCGGGAACCCAAGTGTAAGATGGACCGAAGAAGAAATGTGAATTCTCAGAGATGCTCGAGGGCCGAATTAAAACGTGGTTGATGGTTGCGATGGAGAAATGGCTAACGAGGATGGGGGCTGCGCAAAGAATCGTGGGGCGACGTGACAGACTGGGCAGGAAGCAGCGACGCTTCACGGCAAAAAAGGAGGAGAGAAAGGGTTGAGGAACGAGGGAGGCGTCGGCTGTGAGGAGCGACGAGTCAGCACACACGATGACTAAGTCGCCATTCCCTGAACGAGTCACGCTCACGCGACGCGAAGCGTGGATTCGTTTCGTAGCGAGTGGAAAAGGGTTCAAATGCTTACGCAGCTTGCTGGCGACGGGACGGACTTTCACGCGACGTCAAGTGAGGCCTTGATCCAAGCAGCGACGCGTTCCGACGAGTGCGCTAAGCGTGCAGCCTCAGGCGACGTGTCTGGAATCGCTTGATGATCGGATGGGTGAAGCGAGGCCGACGACGCCAAGAGCTTGTCGGCTAATGCCCGTGTCGAGAGTTGCGCGATCCAGGAGGAGACTACCGACGAGCCGGATATCCAGAGCCAGCCTCTCGTTCCTCCTCGTGCGCGTGTATTTCTTTCGTGCTTGTTCTTCTTTCTTTCTTTCCTACTTGCTCCTTTTCCGTTATATACCCCGACCAGGATTGTAGAGATCAGTCTCGCGGGGCGAAGTAGCGATGCGACGACGACGACGATGAGAAATACCCGCCAACGAGGTGGACAGAAGGAATGGGAGACCGACGACGTGCGAACGGGTAGGGAGAAAGGGGGGGGATATGTTAAGGAGAGAAGAAAGAGGGCGAGAGAGAAGAAAAAAAGGGACAGAAAGAAGGCGGTGTGTATGGATGTGGCCTGGACAGTGGAGGAGGGTGGAAAGAGAGAGAGGGAGAGGGAGAGAATAAAAGGAAGAAGAAAAAAAAGACTAAAAAATCCCGGCCAGTGACGGACGGGGATGGGAAGAATAGAGATGGAGACGGGAGGGTCTTGGAGTGGGTGGACGGGGACCCTCGAAACCTCCTCCCATGCGCTGTTTTTAGCGGGCATCAGAGGGCGCATAAAGGCGCTGCTTGTCGGCGCCAATAGCTGCAATGGGCGAGGCAAGGAGTGGGAGGGGCTGGGACGGGTAGCCAATCAGGGCGCGGCGGGCGGGTAGCCAAACTCTCTGACCAGACCAATGAGAGCCCTGGCTTGACGGAGAGGGGAGGCCAGTCAGTGGACGAACAGGGGGATGATTATCAGAAAGCATGTACTGTTAATTTCCCCCCGGCGGCCATGGCCACGGCTGGCGGCCTGACAAGTACGGAGCGTCTGTTACCGTGCTCGTCTCCCCCCTGTCTCCGCTTGACGCTAACAGCACTACCAACCTTGCCTTGCCCACCCGAGGTAAACATCGTACGAAGTATCGTGCCTTGCAATGAATTCGGGCATCAGCCAGGCGGCCATTGTGCTGGGCAGTCGACGAGGAGACTTTACATTCTCCTCCTTGCCGCTCAATCGGCTATCCGTGCACGTGGTTCAGATGCCGCGGTTCCCCCTGAATTCCGACAAGTTGGCCTTGCCGAGCATGTACCTAGGTACATATGTATGTACATAACTCGGGGCAATTACGTCGTACATAAAGGTTCTGCATCGGTGATCGGTACTGTGCATATAGCATCCGTCGACAAGGTCCAAGGTCCAGACTCGTCCGTCCACTTGTCTGTGGGTGCATACATATCCATTGTACATGAGATATACTTGGTATACTTTGTAGGAAAGTTTACAATGCAACAAACAAGGTGGGAATAGAGACACAGACAGCGGCCCCTGGAATGTCGGCCAGTGTACTTCGTACTCCGTATCCGTAGGAGGCGAAAGGGATGGAGGGGAAAAAGGGAAAAGGGCCAATGACAAGGCACGACGTGCGACACGCACAGACCATGTGGGTGAGTCCAACGCGCGACCCGGGTACGAAGTACAACGTATACGTTCAAGTTGTGCGTCATCAGCTTAGTTGTGCATGCCGTACGTGCTTTGCTTGCCTGCAGCTATAGACACGGACGGCGATACGGCTAGAAGGAGGAGACACGAATATCAAGCCCTCTGTAAAGAGGCAAAAAGAGGGACAAGGAAGATTATTCTCTAGTCACCCCGCATTAGCACATTGATCATTGATGCGCATATACGTAAACATAGAGCATATACTTCGTATAACGTAAACATATATTCGTAGGTACATATGTATAATGTTGCACAAAAAATGGGAGGTGACTGACTGCCCCTCCTCTCCTGCGGAGAGCCGTTGTTTCAAGTCAATCTCCCAAGTCATGATGGTTCTGGGCACAAGGTGCATGAGTAGCCAAGGTTAGTCCCAGGAGGCGCTCATCTTTATGCTCTGCAAGACCGGAAACCTTGTACGAGGAAACGCCGAGTCGCGGCTGTCGCCCGTCAAGCCTTGGCCGAGTCGCGTGCGCCCGTCTCGGTGGTGTGTGTGTCTGTGTCGTGGTGGATGCACACACGCGGGGAAGCTTCTCCCAGACAACTATTCTGTTGCCAGTTTGCCTTTTCGCCTGACTAGCGCAAAGCGGATGCAAAGCGATTGAATTGATCAGGTCAACAGGCCCCTCGGCCGTCTCGATGGCGACGTCTCGGTGGCGACAATTCAAAACTCTCCATCCGAACCTGGCAGAGGTCGATGACGGCCTGTTTCGGATCAGGTCGGGTCTGGTCAGGGTCCCACCCCGAATGGACTGGCGCAGCCTTGTGTGTCTTGCATGTTCTCGGTATGGACGCGGTATTGCACGTCGAGCATGCCTGGGAAAACCACCCCTAGTATTCGTACTGGGTAGGAGGTATATTGTCTGTAGAGGTGCTTGGGGAAGAGGCCCCCCGCTTCTCGCAAGGGGCGGCTCAATCTATTTCCGTGCAGCTATGTAGCATGCCGAGGCTCGGCTGCTTCCCCGCGGCGCTTAAATATTTGGGCCCCTACGAACGACCAACCGTAACCATGCACCAACTTTGCCCCCGACGTCTGCACAGGCCGGCCCGTCAGCCAGACCGACGCGTCCCAACGCGCCACCTTTTGATGCCATCGCCAAACCTGCTCAGGGCCGTGCGGCTTCGTCTCGTCTTTCCCCATGTGCGCCCAACTGTCAGATGCCATTCTCATCCAACCAGCTGGCTCATCATGACATGACCGCCTCTCAAGCCCCCAAGGGTATCCATGCTCTTTAGCCTCAGCCAGTATGGGAATGCTACAGGGCTGAGGTGCCCGGCCGTGCCTCCAGCCCGTTCGCGCCGGGGCCGGGGAAGCTCCCTTATCTGTTGCACATGTGGGTGCGCATGTATGCCCCCCTCCCCGTGACCCTCACCCACTCGTGTCTCTTCGCCGCTGCCCATCAGGGAGTAGGGCTAGATGTGTGAGCACCGAGGGCGAGCCTCGTCAGTTTGGGGAACCCTGGCCGCCGTCACCTTGGCTTGCTTTGGCGCCTCCCCCCTCTGGCCAATGGACCCTTTAGACTCGGGCACGAAACCGGCCGGTCTCGCGAAAAGCCTCGACGCCTAGATTACGCATCACGGGGGCACAAAGCAAGGAAGAGACGGGTAGGGCGGGACCGAGGGGAATGGGGCAAGCAATGTTGTGCCACGGGCGCTTTTGTGGGAGTCTCCCTTGCAGACCGAGCACACGCATTCGGCTCCAGCCATCTATCCTTCCCCCCAGCAGCCTTAATTATGCCTTGCCCCCAAGGCCGCACTGCCCCTCGACGCCGTCGAGCCCCCTCCCCGGACAGGGGTTGAAGTCGGCCAACGGTGACCAAGACGACAACTCACGTTGCCCATGCACACAAAGAGTAAAGCAGCCCGTTGGGCGGTTGCAACGACGCAAAAGAGCTCTGGTTTCGTGATACATCATAAAGTCGTAGGGACGGGTATGCTTCCCTCTAGCTCGCCTAGCAAAGAAAAAGGCCCAAGGAGAAAAGAGAAAGGGAAAGGGCCATTGATGCGCAAAACCCCGCGCCGCCGGCTCCAAAGGCCTCATCGCATCTCCTCGGGGGCCACGGTCGGGCCGTAGAAGCCGCGCCCGTGCTGTCCACCAGATGTGGCGCAAGCCAGGCACACGCGTCCGCCGTAGACGCGCGTGTGGCGCGTCCAGCCGGCGCCCCCGCCGTCGAGGACCGAGATGATCTCGCCCTCGACGTCGACGCCCTGATGTGTCTGCCCGAGGACACGTGCCCCGTCGGCGGCTGGAGGCGGCGGCGGGAGCTGCGGACTTGACGGGGGGAACGAGCTCGGCTCGAAAGTCAAGTCGGCGGGGTTGGCTTCGGACGATGAGGCCTGCCGGGCCGGAGGGGTGCCGATGGGGATAATCCTGTGGTAGGACCGCCGGCACGGGCGGGCCGAGGGCTCGGGGCTCGTCTCGGAAAAGGATGTCATGTAGTCTGGATTTGGCTGGTGGATGAAGCTGTCCTGCCGGTGTGGTGCCTCCTTGATTGTGAAGACGGCAGGGCTCAGCTCTGGGGGCGTCAGAGGCGGTGCTGGCGGCAGCCGTGAGACAAAGGGCCTCGGCAGCGGGTCTGAGCCACACTTCCAGTTCCCGTCAGCCGTCAGGGCGGCGGCGGCGGCACATTGGCCTCCCCTGGGCGCAATCGTCGTGTCCTGCTCCGTCATGGCGCTGGCGAGGCTCGGCATGCACTGCAGCTTGTCGTCTGCCATGGCCCACCGGGGGTGCCGATGTTGAGTGCACTGGGCTTCGGCCGAGGCCGGGATTGCGAGCCGATTGCCGGCCGAAGCACACCACCGCAGACGGAGCCGGCGCACACAATGGAGAGCGATCATGGAGGCACAGACGGCGAGACCAGCTTGAAGCATTGTCAAGGCGGGCGCTTGGGTCCTCAAGTAGTAGTAGAGGGTCCTCGCCGAGCTGGCATCGGCTTGCATCACGTTGGTGGCCGGCATGGCTGTCGGGCAGTTGTTGTCGAGGCAGGGGTCCCCGACAAGTCGCGCTACTTTCTGTTGTCAGACGGGCGTCTTTTGTCTGCCCTACGGCAGACGGTTCAGCCTAGCGATGCAGCTCCGTCACCCCCCGGCGCAAGAAGTCGCGGGAAGCGATGCGACGATGAGTGGCGCGCGGCTGCTGGACGTCAAACCCTGCCGGTCGTGTAGGTGTCTGTAAGTCGGCGGACAGACTGGGTTTTTCCCCGACTTGTCCGAGGGCACTGAGCGTCTGGTGTGTGTCTGTCTGGATGCGGCCGTCTTCAAGTTCAAGGACGAAGATGGTGTTGTTTCCCGACGACGGTGAGACAGCCGCGTGTCGAGCAAAGCGGAACCAAGTGAAGACGAGCGGAGATATACCATGTACACGGGAAGTCCGGGGCGCCGAAGCTTCTTATGGAGACGAGAGTTGGCGACGGCGAGCCTCTTCCCATGGGCGGCACAAGCTCAGCTAGAGCTGCCAACACTTGTGGACGACTTTCTAGCTTGTTGGCTCTGGAGCAGGTGTCTGATCTGCTAGGCGCACACCCCCGCGTCGTCGTCTTAAGGAGGGTTCATGCCGGACCACGTCAAAAGTAAAAAGTATTCGTCCGAGTCGTCGGCATCAAGCAGCCTCTCTCAGCTCGGGAGGCGAGAAAACAAAAACTAAGGGAAACGGAATGGCATTGACTGCACCGAGGAAAGTCGGTTTGGACCCTTGGCGCTCAGCGGACAAGGCAGGTGCTGACTCGGCCTATAACCGGTGAGTGAGCCTTTGTTTGAGCGGGCGGAATCGCTTTGGCAGCTGAAGCTGAGCGAGGGTGGCAAAGGCCACCCACCCCTACCGGCACCCCCCCTCTTGTTGTCTCGAGACAAGCCCCCCGGTTGACTGACTGCCGACGGGTGAATGTGCGGCAGATGCACACGCTCGAGCAACATGGCCTGTCGTGCGACAATGAAGCCGCCGGGTGGTGGTGGGGGGGGGGGGGGGGGGTAGTTGAGACAACAAAGCTTGACAATTCGTGAAGACCAGCAGAAGCGGCGGCAGCAGCAGCAGCAGCGTACGAATAGCCTCCGTCTCGAGAAGGGGGTTGGTGGTGAAAGTGCCTGAGGTGCCTGTTAGTAGAGTTAGGCCTCGAAGCTCCGAGGTTTGTTAACACAGTTACTGCCTGCATGCAACATTTGTCCTGTGGCGCCGGTCACGCACGTTGCAGGTTGGACGAAGGCGCTTGGTTAGGGCGTGCTTTCAGCTGGGCTCGTCCAGCCGTCCAGCGACGGGAGAGGTCCAAGGGCGGGGGGCCCACCGAAGCCAAAGGTGGAGGGCGGTGAAGGATGACGAAAAATATTCGTGTAACGTGTAACTCGCGGTACAGGTGCAGTGGCAAGTCACGGGATGGCCAAGTTCGTCATCGTGCCGCCCATGAGGGCAAAATCAATCAACCAATTCCTTCTTCAATCATTGTTGCATCGCATATCAACCACGCCTTGATCATCCAGCATCAGCATCATGGCCTGCATCTGCCTGCATCGCCTGCGTCATCACCCAGCTTCCTCGGCGCTCTGCTCGTCGCTCTACTCGTCGGGAGTGACTGAAGCAACGTGTCGCCCGCCCTCTGTCACCACCTCTGTCACCACCAAGACGGTCATCATCATCGTCATCATCTGCCACAAGGAACCGTGCCGTGGCTCCCCGTGTGCGACGACGGCTGCCGGCCTCGGAAGACGCGCCGCGCCTGGTTTCCCGCCCGGCAAGCGATCCGCCTGCTAACATTATGCAGCAGCGGCTCGTTCCTCGCCCACGCCCGCCAACCAAGCCTTGTCGGGAACGAGAAAGTGTCGAGGCACGTCGTCGGCTCCGAACCCCGCCATCAAAAACCAAGCTCGTCCCCAGAGGGCTGGTAGCCAATTACAGGGACTGCTGCGCGCGTGCTCGTCGCCCACACCAACCCTGCCCAGCTGAAGGGGCGACACTCCCTTCTAGAATGTCTCTTTCGCCCCCCCAGTCTCCAGGCTCTCGTCTCCCGTCTCTCGTCTTCAGTCTCCAGGGCAACTACCTGACGTCAGCCTATCCCTCTCCCTCTTCGCCATTACGCGGCTTCAGGTCAAACGAGCCAAAGCGTTCCAATGTGGAAGGTCGCGCCAAGGGGGCTAGAGCATGTGGGGGATGCAAAGCTGCGCAGGCCAGGGTGCCGAGATCACCATGGATGCGTTTCCGCGTTTCCGTCAGCCTTACCAACAAGTATGTACATGCATGTCTACTCGCACCCCTCGGCCGCTCGACGCCACCGAGTACGAATACTTCTAGTAGTGACGAAGGCACTTAGGTCCCAACGGGTAGGTAGTTCGTTAATCTCAGTTTATGGCTGTCGTCGAGCTCGTTTCACGTCATCGCCGTCGTCGTCCCCCCCCCGTATAGGCTACCTATTCGGGCGCGTCGAGCTCCAGCCCTCAGCCCATCAGCCCCCGCCATCCCACGCGGGGCCGCTGCTCGAAAGCGGCAATCGTGGCAGGGCTGCCCGTCGAGCTGACCCGCTGACCCTAACCAACCTGCTCGTCCGTGCCGCGACGCCAACGCCACCGGCAAACCCCCAAGTTCCGTCTCGGCCCCGGGGGAGTGGACCCGTCGTCCGGCTTGCCGGCGAGAGGAATGCGCAAAGTCTCAGCAGCACCCCCTTTCCTTTTCACCCACCCCTTTTACCTTTTTTACCTTTTCCAAATTTCGGCCCGCCGGCTCGTCGTGATGCACTAAGCCCTCCTCGGACGTGCGTGCAGAGTCGCCAGACCAACATCCAGGTGACATGGCGAGCTGAGATGGACCTCTTTCTTCTTCTCCTGCTACCCGCGACTTGAGAGAGACGCACACACGCTCCTCACACCCCTTCTCTCCCTGTCGTCGTTGCCGCCCCGCATCTTGGTTCAAGAAACATGCTTGTCGCCGCCCACAGGTGGCCCTGCCCGTCATTGATTTCGCCCTATATGTACGAAGTACGAATACCCTCGTTGGATAAACCAACATACCTAATAGGTATACGAATAACATGGAAAAATAAAACGTGGAGACATGATCCATCTACCCACACCGCTCGTGTCCTTTTTCTATCCCCCCTAGCCGGCTCCTTGAGCCCAGTACCGCAGCGCCATCTTGACCTGAACAGGTCGGCCTAGACTCGTAACGCCGCCAACTCCTCTCCAACAGACAAAAATCCCCCACAAGGTAACGACAAAGGCGAAAGAAATGACCGACTTTGGACAGCGAGCTTTCCGAAAAACGTCGCCTCTGCGCCCCTCGTAAGCCATGGCCCGTGGTAGCAAGCAACACGGGACAGGATTGCGAGGCACAGCTATCCAAGTAAAATAGGGGGGCGGAGCCGAGGAAAAAAGGTCACAAGGACGAGGTGGTGGAATCGTCGTCAAGTGGCACACAGAGGGCCAGAGAGCCCTTCATTCGCTATGCCCTCAGGGCCAAGTCCGTGGGCTCCGACGGTCCCGCCGCTTCCAAGTCGTTCACGTCGCGCTCCTCCTCCATCATGTCGATGAGGCTGTCGAGGTTGGTGTCGAGGCTCTCGCCGTCCTTGGGGTCGAGGCAGCGCTTGAGCAGCTTGCGGTACTTTTCAATCTTGTCGCCCACGCCCACCATGCTGAGCGCGTCGACGTAGTCGGCCTCTGCCTGGCGCTGCTCGGCCAGCATCTGACGCAGCTGGCGCGCCAGGCCGAGCCGCTCCTCAAAGGGATCGTCCGGGCCGCCGCCCGACGGGTCGCCGTTTGCCCCGCGGCTGAGCTCGCCGTCGACGGCCTGCTGTATGTGCAGCCGGTTCTGGTGAGAGATGAGCGACAGCACCTGGTGCTTGGCCAGGTTGGCCTCGCCGAGAGTCCGCGCCGCCACGTCGTCGGGCTCGGTGCGCGCCTCGAGCTCGACAATCTGCTGCCGCGCCGCCGCCAGCTCCGCCTGTGTGTTGCCGAGGATGCGCCGCGCCTCCGTCTCGGCCACGTGCTTCTCGTGCCACTCGTCGTCGTAGCTCTTGGCCAGGTTCTGGAACTTTTCGGCAATGAGCGGCGAGATGCGCGTCTGCACCGTCGTCGCCGCTGCCGATTGGAAGGCCGTTGTCGGCGGCGGCGTCGGCGGGCGCGCCTTGTCCGCCGTAAAGGCGTCACGAAAACTGGCGTGCCGCTGCGAGTCGGGCGCAAAGGGCGACGACGAGCGCAGGGGCCCAAGCCCGCGACGCTTCTTTGCCGCGTTGAGGTCCATGATGAGGTCCTCGGCCCGGACGCCCTCGTGGTTGGCCACGTCTGACGAGGCGTTGCGGCCGAGCAGCGCGCGAATGCATTTCCTCGCGTTGCGATGCGCCGCCATGTGCAGCGCCGTGTTGCCTTCGTTGTCCTGCACGTCCAGCAGCTGCTGGAAGGCACTCGGGTTCAGCGTCTCCTGGAGCCGGTTGAGGATGTTGTCGAGGTAGTAGCGCGAGCACGAGGGGCTGAAGACGCGGCCGTTCTTCATGACGGCGGCGTGGTGTATGACGGTGCAGCCCGCGTTGTCCCTGGCGTCGACCGTCTCGAAGAGCTCCTTCATGACTGCGGGGAAAGTCTGCTTCTCGTAGCAGTTTGTGAAATTGACGGACCGCATAAAGGGAGTCTCGCCACGTATGTTCTTGACGGCGACGGCCGCGTTGAACCGCTTGAGTTGCTTGATGATGTCGACGTCACCCATGGCTGACGCCCAGTGCAGCGCCGTGTGGCTCTCGGCGTCGATGCCCAAATTGGGTCGGAAGTTGGGGGGCGGATCTGGCTTGACTAAGGGCTGCTCGTTTCTAGAGAGCAGAAAGTAGTCGAGCAACTCGTCGCCGTAGAGGCCTTGCTGTTGCGCCGAAAGGTCCTGCATCTGCTCCTCGCGCTTGCGTTTCCGGTGGCTCGTCGACATGTGGGACATGTCATAGCGGTCGTCGTCGGCCATGTACGAGGCCGAAGCCACGGTGAGGTTGTCGGGCGTGTCTTCCTCGCCCATCATGGTGTCGGCGTTTTCGTATTCGTCGTGCATCATGACGGAGCCCGACGGCGTGAGCGCGGCACCTTGTATCATGGCGGCAGCCGGGGGCAGAGGTTTGGGGGCCGTCCACTTGGGAGCAGCGGGCGGCGCGCGCGCCTTGAGAGTCTTTGGCTTGGTCGCATGTCGGGGAGCGGGTGGCGGGCTCTCGTCGCCTGGCGTATACTCGAAGATTGGGCGTAGGCGGTCGTAGGCGCTGTGCCGCTGTGCCAGGGCCTCGCCGGACTCGAGAGGAATCCATGTACCTGTCGAAGCCGGCGTCAGGATCCAAGCGCACGGTTGGAATGGGGAGAAGCGAGCGAACCTTGGTATTTGCCGTATCCGCCCTGAATCTTCTCATGTACGTCCTTTTGCACGTCTCGCTCGAGAATCCGTGTGCGGGCGGGCTTGTCGAAGCCGGCGGCCTTGAGAATGTGTGTCGCATTGATCCAATCGTCATGCCGTCTTCGCATGACATGCTCCTTCAAGTCGTCCCCGAACTGGAACTCGTACACGGGTATCTGCGAGAGAGGCCGAGGCATGTCAGCGCCATTGTGAACAAGACGTGGAGTTGCCATCTTTGGCAGAGTATGCCTTGGTAAGGCATGTCTGCAGAGGACGCATGGCTCCCTGGGCGTTTTGCTCACCCCACTGTACGTGGCACTGTAGACTCCCGGGCCTGAATTGACGGCGGCTGCGCCTTTTACCATTTTGAAGGCTCAGAGGATGGCGGCAGTCAATGATGCCATGGAAAGCCTTCAATCGCAGGCGAGGAGAGACTGGATATCGGTATCCGGCGAGCTGGTGGGTCACGAGTTACCCAAGACGCCGAGACGTGCCGTGCCACAACGAGACGACTTTATTTCTTGATCCGGCCGGGCAGAGTGCGGGGAGACGGCGGTATTCGGGCAGGGTTTTCTTCGTTGGAGGGTTGAGGATATGCATCAAGGTCGCAGGGAAGCAAGCAGTGGCACGTAAGCGACACGGTCTGGGTGGAGGGAGACGCGACGCCACGCGAAGGGCACTTTAAGTGTTCTTTCTGCCCCAGGCTACCGCCCTTAACCCGGCTCACGTGATGCGCCCTGATTTGGTACTTGCTTCGAGGTACATACCTCGACCCCGGCGCGTCACATCGCGGCGGGCTCGACAGACGCAGGCCTTTCTTCAAGCAATTCTGACCGATCCCGATAATCACCCACTGATGGCCCTGGGTAGCTACCGAGAGCTCTCATGCAGCATAGAATTCTGCCACCTTCTCGTCCCCCGACTTCTGAGCTCTTCCCTGCGCTGAGCTCGTCCCTGCGCTGAGCTCGCTCCCCGAGCGAATCCGCCAGCTCCTCACGAGAGGCTCTGACGGCATACACTTCGAGACGCGGAGCGACGGCCACAAAGTCCGACTGACAGGCGTCTACGGCGGGCACGGAAGCTTCCAGATCCTCCCCCTCACGCACCCGACTCCCAGTCATGACGGAATCGCTGCACAACGCGCCAATTGTGCTCGACAACGGCTCCGGCACCATCCGTGCCGGCTTCGCAGGCGACGACTTGCCAAAGTGCTTCTTTCCCTCATGGGTCGGCCGCCCCAAGCATCTGAGAGTACTGGCCGGTGCCCTCGAGGGAGATGTCTTTATCGGGCAAAAGGCCGCCACGGAGCTGAGGGGGCTGCTAAAGATACACTACCCCCTGGAGCACGGTATTGTGACGGATTGGGACGACATGGAGCGGATATGGGAGTACGTGTATGGAGAGGGCCTCAAGACACTCAGCGAAGAGGTTCGTGCAGAATCCCGCGTGCTTTCAAGCTGTAGCTAACCTCGAACGCGCAGCACCCCGTCCTCTTGACTGAGCCCCCCCTGAATCCCCGCAGCAACCGTGACACGGCCGCCCAGATCCTCTTCGAGACCTTCAATGTGCCCGCCCTGCACACTTCTATTCAAGCGGTCCTGTCATTGTACGCCAGCGGACGGACAACGGGCATTGTCTTGGACTCGGGCGACGGTGTGTCGCATGCGGTTCCCGTATACGAGGGCTTTGCCATGCCGAGCAGCATCCGCCGCATCGACGTGGCCGGGCGCGACGTGACCGAATACCTACAGACGCTGCTTCGCAAGAGCGGCTACGTCTTCCACACGAGCGCGGAGAAGGAAGTGGTGCGGCTGATCAAGGAGAGCGTCTCATATGTGGCACACGACCCGAGGAAAGAAGAGAGGGACTGGATAGGCGTCAAACCCAACGAGAGCAAGTTTGCAGAGTATACACTGCCAGACGGGCACAAGCTCAAGGTCAGATGGCTCCGCTGTCTTGTGGTAGGTTACGCCTGCTGGCATTTGTTGACGCCCGTGCAGATTGGCCCAGAGCGGTTCAGAGCCCCCGAAATCCTCTTTGACCCCGAGATCGTGGGGCTCGAATACCCCGGCGTGCATCAAATCCTTGTCGACGCCATCAGCCGGACGGACCTGGACCTGCGCAAGTCGCTATACAGCAACATTGTGCTGTCGGGCGGCAGCACACTGACCAAGGGCTTCGGCGACAGGCTGTTGACGGAGCTGCAGAAGCTGGCGGTCAAGGACATGAGGATCAAGATATTTGCGCCGCCAGAACGCAAGTACTCTACGTGGATTGGCGGAAGCATCCTCGCGGGCTTGAGCACGTTTCGCAAGATGTGGGTGAGCGTCGACGACTGGCACGAGAATCCGGACATTATCCACACCAAGTTTACGTGACGAGGGCGGCCCATGGCCCTGCTACCGCCAAGACTGGACGGCAAAACAATGCAATTTAATGAAGACGGGACGGGTTTATGAAGACAGCTAGCTACTGGATCATGGGGGTCGCTTGACGCACGTCTACGGTGTAGGGGAGTTGAGACACGGGCAATGAGAGGTGGGAGTCTTGAGTCGATTCGCGCGATAGAGAAGAAAGGGCGAGAGCGTAATGATACCCTGTGTGCGTTTTGCCGGCAACTGCGCGGGTTACGTGCTCTCGACTCTGGCCATGTGGGATGAAGCGCCAGGCGCAACCGTCGAACAGGGGCCAAACAGGGGCCAATGCCGTTACGATGTCGACATAGACACAGCCACAATGACCGGGCGTTTGGTGGTATTGATGGGGTGAAGGGGCTGTGGCCGGACGAGGTCGGCCTTGGGCATATTGGAGTGGGTATATTGAATTCGACTAGGAGAAACCCCAACTGTGTGCACAATCCCCTTTTGTTCATGGTTCCCGGAGCTTCCCCTCAGTGGAAGATGGATATCAGGGACGGAGCAAACGCCTCAGACCGACAGACGCTCTTTTCGCCATGTCGCTTGCTTCAAGTCAAAAGAAGCCATGTCGCTAGCTTCAAGTCAAAAGAAAGGACAAGACTCCCGCAACACACCCGTTCTGTTGATCACCACGGCCCATCTGCTTCGTCAAAGGACCTTGAGCGTACGTATGGCCAATCCTACTCCCCGTGGCCACCCAGTCGCACGGGCAACAACCTGGCGGTGGAGCCAAGGAAGCTGCGGGCGCTCCAGGTCGAGGCGGCGTGGGACGAGGCGACGGAGGAGCAAGAGGAAGAAGAGAGCGACTCGCGGGTATAGACGTTGCCGGCGCCGCCGCGGCCGCAGAAGCCGCTGAGGGCGGGGGCGGCGGGGAAAAGAGCGGGCTCCGGGGCGGAGGCGGCGACGGAGGCGGGGCGGACGTTGCCTGCGCCGCCGACGCCGGTGAAGAAGGGCCGCGAGGGGTTGGGCGGCGGAGTCGTCGTCGAGGGGCGCTGGGGGGGAGGGGCGCGGACGATGTTGCCGGCGCCACCGCGGCCGTGGCGGATGGGAGAGGTGGTTGAAGAGGAGGAGGAGGAGGAGGAGGAGGAGGAGGAGGAGGCGGTTCTTAGGGCGGGCATAATTACGGGGTAGTATCGATTGCTACCTAACTCGTAGTGGTGATGATGCGGCGTCAGAGTTGCAATGGAGATTGGGTCAGCAATTCCACAAGCAGTTCACCGTCAATCACCCGAGCCGGACTGCTTTTATCCTTTTCACGCTTTCCCCGTGGCT
The DNA here is from genome assembly GCA_012934285.1 of Ophiocordyceps sinensis. Lineage (NCBI taxonomy): Eukaryota > Fungi > Ascomycota > Sordariomycetes > Hypocreales > Ophiocordycipitaceae > Ophiocordyceps > Ophiocordyceps sinensis. Next base: position 2,102,041 of record JAAVMX010000007.1, read on the forward strand.
GGACGGCAAGAAAAAGCTTGCGCCGTCACCAGACCTCGACATGCGGCAGTGGCGTCTCTCATTGACCTCTCATTACGTACGAGAATGGGGCCGCTTTCGAATGGCAAAGGGTGGCGACGTAGCGCAAGCAGGAGACCGCAGGCGCGCGAGGTCAGCTGAGGCGGGCGGCTTTTACCCCACACTGCTACCCCAGGTTATGTACCTACGTGGGGCTTCACGTGGGGCTGCTCCTCGGGTTGCATGTGGTAATCAGCGGATCCCACGGCGAAAACCAGAAACCAGCGAGAGAAACCAGAAAACAGCGAGAGAAACCCCCTCTACAACCTCGCCAAGGTGCGAGCGGCCTGGGGCAAGTTGACGAACCATGTTGTTTGCGACAAAAGGAACCAAAGAGAAAGGCAACTCCCGTTCAAGCTCTCCGTGTGCGGATAGAGCCCCGAGGCCTTGATGCGAATTCTCCCCTAAACGAATTGGGCGCCCATGGCCGCTTCGACCCAGCGTCGCAACAACCGACAACCCTGGCATGGTTAATGATTCCTTTCGTGGGAGCCTTGCTGGAAACAGGGAGGGCTAGATGGTCGGGGCGTGAGACATTTCCATGTCTCGATGAGGACCGTTCGGCTACGAAAGGGGCTGTTCCCACTAGATGCTCGGCGTGAGGCCAGCAGGCGGTGGGCGGGAGTAGCCGTGACTGTAGCGTCGAGAGCAACATGACTTGCTTCGGCTGAAGCGCTGGCACAAGTAACAAGCAACGTGTGCAAATCGAGGGAAGCTAAAGGCAGGCAGTCGTCGTCAACGCCGTGTCAGGACAGGCCTCTCCCATGGACTCAACCACTTTGAATCATGTTCACTCTAGTCGGGACAGATTAAGCACTAACCAATCTGAAGAAACGCCCCTTGGCTGATCAGCCTGCCTTTCGAGGGAGCTGGGATCCGCGCAAGGGGTGCGTGTCTCGGAGGGGGGTGTTCATGTCCTGATCAAGACACGTTGTTCGCTTGACAGTCACTGCCAAGACTGGTGCTCGAGTACGCACGCTAGGGAAGATCAAAGGTTTCAGAGGAGCCTCTTCGTTGCCGACACGTTTGATGAGGTTTGGTTGATGGAGCAAGTGTCATTCCACGGCTCGGGCGTGCTTGGTGCGAGGGCCAGACACCCGTCCAGCTGATGAACGACGTCACCTCGAGACGGTGTAACGCTCGAGAGGAACAGTGTTGGGGGTGCGGGCGAGAGGTGTCTCGACACAGGCCGTGCCTCGGCCTCGATGGAGTTGCTGGCAGGAGATGAACCTTGATATTTTCCCCATTGCTGACGGAAACGTGTGACAGTTTATTTATATCCCGTTCTGAGCCTCGGGTCCATGACACCGTCATGTGTAATCACGGATGGCGTGCTTTGGCAAACAACGTCCCGTCTCCGAAGCAAGGCGGCAGCCACGGCGATCCGGTTGCTTCCTGGCAATCAGTATGTCACCGGGTCCGCCTGAAAATGTCTCGCCGCAGAAAGCTAGGACGGCGCCACTCCCTCCGATGAAGGATCGGCCGCCGTGAGATGGTGCCTTGCATGGCCCTCGGCCCCTGATGGTGGTGCGTAACCCATGCAGCCTCCTTCTCGGCGCGGCTGAATCTCACCGGGACCCTGGTTGCTTGCCGATGCAACCTCGCAGTCTTGCGGGAACCATGGTTCGCATCGGGACGGGTCGTCACTGGGTCATGCTCGCTAGTCGCTGTGTTGCTGCAATGGCACATGTCTTGAAAGATGATTCCGCCCCGTCTCTGTTGGTCGTGGCCCTGTCTCTGTTGGTCATGGTGCCAAGCGAGGCTCTAGATCCAGCCGCTTCTCCAGGCTGACGGTACTCTGATCCAGCCGCTCCCCCCTAGGAGGGCTCAGATCCAGGAGGACCGACGGTACAAATAGCCTGTCGAGAGTCCCAGATGTCTGTCGCCTGGTCTAGCGACTCTCCAGGCCCGTCTCTCGACAAGACGTGTGAATCATGATCAAGTACATCATCGGCCTCGCCTTGGCTTTGGCATCTGCCGCGACTGCAAAGGGGGGCAAGGCAGCCCCGAATGTTGCCAACTGCGTAAGCCTGGACCCTTTGATCCAAGAGTGAAGGCTTGGTCTGACGAAAAGCCCGGTCCTCAGTGCAACGAGCTCTCGCATCAACTTGGCTCCAGCTACCACGGCCGGTCCTCGCCCGACTATGACGGCCTCATCAACGCCCGCTGGTCCGGCACCGCCATTCTGCACCCTGGCTGCGTCGTCACGCCCAAGTCGGCCCATGACGTGTCCAAGATCCTCAAGATCCTGACCAAGGGCCAGTGCAAGTTCGCCGTCAAGGCTGGCGGCCACAACGCCAACCCCGGCGCCAACAGCATCGACGGCGGCGTCTCCATCGACCTCGGCGGCCTCGACTCGGCGAGTCTCGCCCGCGACCGCTCCTACGTGAGCCTCGGCTCCGGGCTCACCTGGGGCCGGGCGTACGACAGGTTCAACGACAGCGGCATTGGCTTCCCCGGTGGCGTGTGCGAGGATGTCGGCGTCGGGGGCCCATCTCTGGGCGGTGGACAGTCGCTGTTCCAGGCCAAGAAGGGCTGGGCCGTGGACAACATTCTAAGCTACGAGCTTGTGCTGGCCTCTGGGGACATTGTTAATGCCAACCAGACGAGCCGCCCGGACCTGTTCAAGGCGCTCAAGGGCGGCAACACCAACTTTGGCCTTGTCACGAACGTCAAGTTCGCCGCCTTTGAGCTCCAGAGAATCTGGGGCGGCGAGGTTCTCGTCAGCCTCAATGGCCCTCAGGCCAGCCGTTCGGAGATGCTCGACAGAATCTGCCGGGCCACCGTCGACTTCGTCAGGAACAACAACAACGATCTCGACACGGGTCTGCAGGTCGCGACGGCCTATCTCAGCGGCAACAAGGGCCAGCTCGTCGACCTGGCCCTCTCCAACACGGCCGGGGTGGAGAGCCCCAAGGCGGCCCAGCCCTTCCTCAAGATGCCCAACCAAGTGTCCAACGTGGCCCGGCGCATCAAGGTTGCCGACTTGGTGCACGAGGTCAGCAAGTTTGAGCCCAAGGGGTTCCGGTGAGTTCAGCCGTCTTGCCTGTTTCCGTCGTGTCTCTCCTGACGAGCTCGACAGCCAAGTCACGGCTAGCTTGACCATCAGCAACGACTACAAGACTCTGCGCGAGATCCTCGACGCCATCGACGAGGTGTACAACAGTCTTGCGCAAAAGGAAAAGGTGGACTGGATCGTCCAGCTCATCCCCCAGCCCAAGGTGCAGCAATCGTACGCCAAGAAGCGCGGCGGCAACAGCCTCGGCCTGGCCAATGTCAGGGAGGACCAGATCGGTAAGACGCAGCACGTGGTAACTTGTTAGGATTGAGGAGCTGACTGAAGGGGATGTAGTCTTTTGGCTGGCGTCGCGCTGGACCGACCCCAGCCTGGACACCATGATGGAAAACGCGCGTCGCAAGTTCATCCAGGTCTCCGAGGCAGTGGCAAAGAAGCACGGCACATACTCCCCCTTTCTGTACATCAACTTTGCGGCTCCTGAACAGGAACCCCTGTGCGGCTACGGCGCCGAGAGCGTGGCGTTTCTGAAGAAGACGGCCAACAAGTACGACCCGAATGAGGTCTTCCAAAAGCTGATGCCGGGGGGGTTTAAGATTAGCAAGGCCAACTGCAGTCGAGGAGGATATGGTTACGTGTAAACGACTTTGGCCCGGTACGGGCCCAGACGGTCTGTTTCGATGGCGGATCTTGTGTATCGTCAAGGTTTCTCAGTCTCTTGCTTGAGGGTTGTGAAATTTGTGTTTTGATGGATCCTGGACGGTATCGCTCTTAGTCATGCATTTGCGGCAGAATGGAAATTCCGTACATATCAACGACAACGACACGACTTGCGCACACGCAGAGCGTCTAGGATCCCGCAGCTGCCCCAAGTGTCCGTTCAGTGTCTCCAGACACTCACAAAAATTATAAATAAATCAGCAAAGACATCAAGTCCCCTTCCAACGCCGCTCCCAAGACCAAACGGCTAAATGCATTCGTGGCCCAGCCATGGCTCCATCGCATCCTCGTCACGCGTCACGTCCCCAGGCTCATCCAGCCAAACATGCCGCACGCCACCCCCAGCACCACCAGGGTGAGTGCGCTGGCGCCCGCCTTGTCGCCCACGGTAATCACCCTGCCGTGCCTCTGGAAGTCGTCGCCGTTGCCGCCCGCGTCCGGGTTGCCCATCGACGTGCCGCCCGACGAGTGCGTCAAGGGCGCCTTGGCCCGCCCAATGAGCTGCGATGCCACGGCCGACAGCACCCCCATTTCCTGGCCCGCCCCCGTCTTGCCGTCGAACGAGCCCGACGCCCACTTGAAGCCGCACTGCCGCCCGAGAGCACCGCCCGTGCACTGCTTGATGGCCGCCTCGGCCGACTTCTTGAGCACCGGGTTGATCATCTCGGCCGTAAAGGGCGCCACCTGCGTGATGACCGAGTACCACCGATGCACAAAGCCCTTGAACGTAATCATGTCCGTCGTGCACGTGTTGATATTTTCGCAAGATGGTTCCGTGGCGATGCCATTGGGGAAAAACGTCCTGAGGCCGCGCTGGACAAGCTTCTCGGTTCGGTCTCTCCACTTCTGTTCTCCGTTGGTCTATAGTCCAGCGTCAGCAAGCCGGGCCATGGCGTCAGGCAACAGGGAGACGCACGTGATTATACATAAAGGCCGCGCCCTGGGCAAAGACGCCGTTATTGTACGAGAACTGGGCCTTGTTGATTTCCTTGCACTGCGTGTTGATCTGTGCGCCGTCGTAAATGGCATACGTGTTGGCGTCGATGAAGCCAACGCTTTCCATCCAGTCCCACGTCCTGATGGCCCAGTCCGAGTAGGTGGCGTTATCCGTGTAGCGGGCGAGGCGGGCACCGAGGTTAAAGAAGCAGCCGTTGGCGATGCCTGTGGGTCAGCCAAGACGAAGGCCAAGTTTCAAGGTGGGGGCCACGCACTGTTCTTATAGTTGTAGCCGTTGTTGGAGAAGGGAATCTGCCAGCGCAGGCCGCCGCCGCACGTATCGTCGTGGCGGTCGGGGCTGGCCTGCGTGTTGAAGACGGCCTGGGCGAGGGCCAGCCATTGCGGCTTGTCCGAGGGAGGGTCGGGGAACTTGTTCTCGGCGGCGAGCATGGCTGACATGCCCCAGAAGCCCTGGTCGTCGTTGCCGAGCGAGGCAGTGACGTTGCGGGGCATGTAGTCTCTGTGCTCTCCAACCTGGAACTGCATGGCCTCCATGACCTGGTCATTGTACGTCGAGTCGCCCGTCCAGGCCCAGTAGTCGATGAGGGTCCCCCACATGGCACCGCCCTCCCACCAGTAGTAGTCGCCGGCCGGGGGAGGGCCGGGGAGGATGCCGGGCGTCTGGCCCGTCTGATTTCCCTTGTAGTACTGCAGCATGTCCCAGGCGAGGGTGCTGGCCGTCTGCTTGATGGCATCTGCCATGGGAGTCAGTAACTACGGTGGCCTCTTCCCGCCGGCTGGGCGAGCCTACCGTCCGAGGCAATGGAAAAAGAAGATGAGCCTTGGGCCTGTGCAAAGCTGGCGGCCGACAGCAAGGTGGCAACACCAGCGGCTGGCACCGACGACTTCATGATGAACGGCGAGGCTGGGGGATGGACGATGATGGATGCCCCGAGGAAGCGAGCGCGCGCGCGCGCGCGAAGCGGCGAAGCGGCGAATACGATGGAGCGAGCGACGACGACAAAGACAGATGTAGCGACCCAGAGCACAGACTAAGCTGGCCGGATGGTGAGCGTAAACGAGCCGTCGATGCAAGAGTGCTTGTTGTGGTGGATGGTAGGCGTCGTCGTCGGTCGGGAGGAGGCCAAGGCGAGGCGTGAGGGAATGAAGAGTGGCAGCAAAAGCAGCAGGCCTAGGGTTGACAATGGCGCCGAAACAGACACGCGAAGAGGCGACGGGATGTTTTGTTTGGGGGCGCCAACGTGAGACTCAAGGAGAAAGGGGGGCGAAGGCGTGTTTATGTTTGACCGACGAGGAATGAAGGTCACATGGAGGCCCAGCGAGGAAAAGGAGAGGGGGATGGCAGGTCGAGGCTAACGGGAAACGGCCCCCAAAAAAGAACAGCCCTAAAAGGAAGCGCTGAAGGTGGATTTACAGGGGTGGTGGAGCCGCCACGCCAGCAGTTCACAGCAGTTCGGGCCCCGCTGGGCCAATAAATGGGCTGCAGGGCGTTTTTGCTTGGCGCATGCACTTGGAGAAAGACTGGACCTGGTGAACGGATGGCAATGGGACAATTGCAATCAATTCTCTCTGCTTCCATCTGTGCTGGCGCTCGAATCATGGGTCTCTTGCATTGTTCCAGGAGGCTCAGCTAATAGTACAGGTAGGTAGTGACTATTACGTATACGTACGAATATTCGTACTTCGTACAGACCTCCGTGGAATGGCCGGCCGCAACCTCCGCTCGACCCGCCAACGCATCCACTCACACGGCATAACGGCACCCACTCTGCCAGCCGCTTGTCCCACCCCGGAAGCCGAAAGTATCCACCCAGCCCGTGCGCGCCCAGACGCCACTGCTTCGACGGGTAGTAGCGAACCTTGCAACATGCAAAATGACAGCATTGGCTCTCGTTAGCCTTGATCTTGTCGCCATCGCGTCATCCCTAGACTGCTGTATCCGTATGTGCAGAACGTTGAATCAAAAGGAAACGCGCTTATCAGGGTGAAGAGGGCGGGACCCGGATCATCGGCAGAGGCACTGGCCAGCTGCTACTACTACTAGCTGCTAGGTACTAGTTCAGCCAGCCAGCTGACCTCGTGTCCAAGTACGGAGGCCGATGCCGTTGCCCGGTTTCCGGGACGACCCACATATCCCGATCTTACTCGACGCGGGCCGACGTTGATCCTTTATGCACCCAGGGCCGCCAATCAGCGTCCGCGAACCCAAGACCCTGAACAAAGTCGCAAGCTGTCCTCAAACAGGGGGACGTGACAACCTCGAAAGAAGCTGAGCCGCAAGACGCAGCCAAAAGCAACACGGCAACGCTACGCATGTCCTTTCCGACACCGAGATCCACATAGAAAAGGCAGTATCGGCAAATAAGAGCAGGGAGCGCAACAAGATCCCGGGCAAGGGGGGGCATGCGACTACTGCCCGACGACGGCAAAGACTCGCGCCCAAGACGCAAACCTCGCGCGCGACACGAGACGTTTGCGACGCCAGACGCTTGCTTCGCTCTCGCATGGCCACGTTTGATATCCATCGCCGGCCCCAGGTAGAGCAGCCACACGTCGCCGACTCTCTGCTCGGCTGAAGGCCCGCTGCTCGACGGTTGGGAACCCCTCGCCTCGTGCCGCCATGAACGGCTCCGAGAAGAACACCCTCCAAGAGGACAACTTTGCCGCAAATGGCAGCATCGTCAGCGCCTTTGACGCCTTTCGTACGCCTCATTGGCCCCCCTCCACCGTCAACGGCGTGGCTAACTTTGACTTGCCCCACAGCCAAGTCGAAGCCCCAATATGTGACGCGCACCTCGGGCGGCGGCAAGTGGACCGTCGCCATGGCCGTCGTCTCCCTCGTGCTGCTCGGCAGTGAAATGGCCCGCTGGTGGCGCGGTTCCGAGAATCACGCCTTTGCCGTCGAAAAGGGCGTCTCGCACTCGATGCAGATCAACCTCGACATCGTCGTCCGCATGCAGTGCGGCGACCTGCACGTCAACGTCCAGGACGCTGCCGGCGACCGCATCCACGCCGCCTCCAAGCTGCACACGGACCAGACCAGCTGGGTCCAGTGGGTCAACGCCAGGGGCGTCCACCGCCTCGGCCGCGACAGCAACGGCCGCGTCGTCACCGGTGCCGGCTGGGAGAACATGGCCCACGGCGAGGAGGGCTTTGGCGAGGAGCACGTCCACGACATTGTCGCCGCCGGCAAGAAGCGGGCCCGCTGGGCAAAGACGCCGCGCGTACACGGGCCGCCCGACAGCTGCCGCCTCTACGGGAGCCTCGACCTCAACAAGGTCCAGGGCGACTTTCACATCACCGCCCGGGGCCACGGCTACATTGAGGATCTGGAGCACCTCGACCACAGCAGTATGATTTCCCGCCCGCCTGTGCCGCCGGCGAGGCGAAACCGACAGAGAGCTGACGTGTCCCAGAATTCAACTTTTCCCACATCATCTCGGAGCTGTCGTACGGCCCCTTTTACCCCTCGCTCGTCAACCCCCTCGACCGCACCGTCAACGGCGCAAAGGCGCACTTTCACAAGTTCCAATACTACCTCTCCGTCGTCCCCACCGTCTACAGCGTCGGCTCCAGCTCCATCTTCACCAACCAGTACGCCGTCACGGAGCAGTCCAAGGAGATTAACGAGATGGCCGTCCCCGGCATCTTCTTCAAGTACGACATTGAGCCCATTCTCCTCTCGGTCCACGAGCACCGCGACGGCATCCTCGTCTTCCTCGTCAAGCTCATCAATGTCCTAAGCGGCGTCCTCGTCGCCGGCCACTGGGGCTTCACCCTGTCCGAGTGGGTCCGCGAGGTCAGGGGCAAGAGGCGGCGCGTCAGCGGCGGCGAGGGCATGCTCGGCAACAAGGATGCCTACGACTAGCGAGCCCGGCGGGGCTGGTGCTGCTTCTGTCCTGTCATGTGCTTAGAATGTGGGCGCCATGTACGAAGAGGTCATTTCCAAGAGACGGACTCGTCGACGATGGGCGTTGCGGATGTTTTGGTCATGAAAATAGAATTGCTACAAGGCATGCTTTCCATGGTGCAAGCCAACGACAAGGTTCCCAACTCGGTCGCCCAGCCCGTCATGGTTCCCCGTTCTCACAATCCTCCCATCTAGTGCATACTCGGGCGCAAAAACAAGACACGAGCCAAGATGCCGAATACAAAGACGCCGCCACCCCGGACCCGTCACCTCGGACCCGACCTCGGACCCGGCCGCGGACCCCGTCGCCTCGGACCCGTCATCCTTCCCCGGACCCAGACCACGGCCTGCCCGCCCCTCAAGCCCCAGGCAGACGCACGACGTTGTAGGCAACCGATTCTTGCACGCGGGCCGACCTATTGTAGTCATTCTGCGTAGTGTGCGGGCCCCAAAAGGCATACCCAACCCACTTCACTGCGCGTCCCCCCTCGTCGAGCACTGCCCATCAAAAGTCAGCCCCCCTCTCCCAAACGACAAGGGACAACGCACCGGCAAACGAAACCGTCGAGTTGCATTCCGTTTTCTCCCTGCACTTGCCCAGCACGTGCAGCGCCCACGTCTGCATCGTGTAGTTCTCGTACGGCTCCCCGAAGCCCTCGAGCAACTGGCCGGGGAACAGCGCGTGGCCGGCTAGCCAGTTGAGCGGCCTGGCGAGCGTCACGGGCGCGGCGGTGGGCGAGGGCAGGGCGTGGGCGAGGGCGGTCGTGGTGAGGAGCGCGGATGGCTTCATGGCGTGTGTGTGTTTGGGAGTGTGCTTGGTGGACGAGGGTGCTATGCTCTCTTGTGGGAAACGGGTGTTGCGGAAGTGGTGAGCTGTCTGTGAGTGAGGAGTGAAGAGGCGAGGCTGTCTGAAGTCATGGGTTGATCAAGCCGTCTTATATACTCCCTATATACCATAGCAATACTCTATACCATACATCTCCTCGTTCCTATTCTCCACGCTTCCACGCAAGAGGCGCCCACCTATCCCCGAACCCAAATAGCCGACGCCCGAAATCAGACCATCAACGCGCCCCTGCTTCGACCGTCCATGGACATTGAGGCCGTCGCCAGGGGTATAATATTAGCAACCATAATTCCAAAACCATCTGCCGTCGTTGCCGGGTGGGGCCGGTCATGCCCGCCGGCAGGGGTGAGGCGGGGGCCGCGGTTGCAGCCGGACCGGGATCCGCTTCGGACCACTTTCCCTCTTCATTCACGAGTAGTACTAGTACTACAGGGCCACGCTTGCACGGCTCCCGGCACGCCCGTAGCACGTTTTCACGGGACTTGTTCTTCCTGCCTGGTTCTACTCTCTCTCTCGCCCTCTCTCCCGAAATAAAAGTACTATTACGTGGCAATGAAAGACACCCATGCACATCGTTCCCCATCTCCACCCGTTCGGCTCCAGCTGCCGTGACGGGCCACGTGCTTTCCACGTTCAACATACTACTACGAATACCTAGTTAGTCTGCTGCTTCGACGACGTCCCCCGCAACCGTTGTTGCCTGCGTCGACACCACCGTGATGCGCGGTAGTTCCCAACTACCTTCGTCCCTTGTCCCTCAGTTCCCAACGGGTACCCACGAGGCGTCCCCTCTTTTTTTTCTCACCCATGCCGACGCGTGCCTTTGACTTTATCCTCCTCGCATACAATATGCCAAGCTCAGGAACGAGGCGAGAAAGAAGTCCAGGCGGCGGCAGCCTTGAACCGACACGCTCCATGACGACGTCAACGGGCCCTCACCGCAAGCACCCCAGCAACCCTCGCAACCTTCATCAGACAGGCGCGAGTTCGCCGTATCCAGTGCGGCATCATGGCAGACCTCGTCTTCACTCGAGTGCACGCCATTCTTCTTCTGCTGTCAGGTGCCTGTCCGAAAACCCATGCGCAGTTGGCACCCCCCCTCCATCGTCAGTCGAGGGCCCTCCCACTGCCATGCACTCCTGGCCCTGCGCTTCGTCGTGCCTGCGAATCCACCTGAACACGGGCCACTCCGGGTCCACATGCTCTAGCAGCACCTCGGCGCCTGCCGCCTCCGTCTGTATCCGGGCGAGCTCGCTCTGGAGGCACGCGTCTGCCGAGCTTGTCAGGCCTACCAGGACTCGGAACATTAGCGTGCCTAGGTAGTTGTTCTTGCCTTGGTCACTAAGCCCCCGAGCGCAGAGGTACAGCGTACAAAACGCCCCCGGCGATCGCTTCGTGGCCGTCAGGCTCTTGAGAGAAATCGAGCCGAGAATCAAGAGATAGAGTAAAAGTAAAACGTCGGGCCCGCCAAAACCATGGCGGACGTAGTAGAGTCGAACAAGACTCTCGAGGCGTGCTCGCGACGTTGATACTGTCTGGGCTGCGTCGTCAGAACCACTCGGTGCCGAGGCCCACGGCTCCAAAAGATTGATCAGGCCAAGGTGGTAGCCCATGCTACGTCCCCGGCCAAGTCAGCTTCCGGGCTGCTGCCGCGAAAACGGCCCGAGGCTCAGAAACTCAGACTGCTCACTGGATGTGGATCTGGTGCGGGAAAACGAGGTTGTCCGGCTGCAGCTCTAGAGGGAGGTTCTTATACCAGGTGTACAACCGATCGCGGAACCGGAGGGCCTGGTCCAGTGACAGGCGAACAAGGCCAGGCAGGTCTGGAAACCGGGCGCGCAAGATTTCAGTCATGAGCACCCTGAGCTCTACGTAGGCTCGGAAGCACTGGCTGAGGCATATAGGCGTCAGCGTCTGGGCGAGGGGGTACTGCACGTATAACTCTCCGATCAAGGCATGCGTCGTGGGTGGGTCTGGCAGCGGCGTGGCAGGCGGCTCGGATACGACTGGCGGCTTGAGCATGTAGCAGCAACACATGCTATATCACGCAATAAAGATTAGCCAGCCATTGGGGCTCGGGAACGTGCATGAGAGCGCGCCTTTGCCAGCTGAACAAGGCCCAAGCCGTGACGGCGCCTGCCAAGCTCGCCCTGCTGTCCGTCGACTCCTTTTTGGTAAAGAGGTCCATGGCCTCGGCCATTGCCACGGCTTGCCTCATATACCCGAGTCCAAGTTTGTCCGCGCCGTCGGCCGTGTGTCTTAGGCTCAAGATGGAGGCCGTCTGAATCGTCGTCAGTCGCTTCCGGCTCGACTCGAGCTCCCATAGCCTCTTGCACTCGGCCATGAAGGCGTATGAAAGATGAAAGACTGCCGGGGGCCCAAAACTGGACGCGATTAGGATCTTGGTCATTGCCATGCTGTGGGATTCTCGAGTGTGAACAACGGACTTCTTCTTGTTGAATGGCGTACCGACTTAGGAGTCATCTTACCGACGCAGAGGCAAGGATCGCATTAACGAGGAGCGAGGAGCAGAAGCGCGTGCGCCCCGCGACAAGGTCGTCGAGGAAGAGATCCTTTTGGAAGAACTGGAAAATGGGAAACTCCCACTGAAAGTATATGGCCAGCAGCTTGGCCACCAGCCCGTTGTCCGACGTCACCGCAGTCCAAGCAGAGGCCCTAACCTGGCGCAACCGGGGGTCGACGAGCTGTGCCGAGTGGTAAGGGGCACTGCGCAGGTGCTGTAGCCTGAGGGCGGTAGAGGGCCGGGGACCCGAAGCTCCTTGAACATCATCGGATGGCGGTCCAGCGTGCGTCCCAGACGACTTCAAGCTGCCAAGGTACGGGTCCCGGACGTCGTGGAAAACCCGGGGCGCGTTGGACATGTCCCGCAGCTCATCAGGACGGCTGACGGTCTGGGGCACAAGGCGTGTCTGGAGAAGCAAGGTCGCGTCCTTGATGTACCCAAGGACGGAGGACACATCATGCCCGGAGCGCAGTCGATGGAGAATCTCGGTGGCGTCGTGGGTTGGGCGCGTCCTCAGCTGGTGGAAGAGCTCTTCGTACTCTGACAGGTGCTCTTCGAGGTCGGCATGCTTTCGTTTGAGGGCTGCGGCTCGGGACTCGGACGGCTCGGTGCTGTACTGGCATTCCCTGCTGACCTTGGAGCAGGCCGAGCAAGACGGGCGGCCTCCGTCACACTTGGAGGAGCATGGCCGGTGATGAGCGGGTGAGTGATCAAGGGCTGCGGGCTTGCAGACTAGACAGACAAGAAGGGAGACGCCTCGCCCATGGTCTGACGTACCTTGACCTTGCGCTGCCGGCAAGACTCACAGGCAGCGGCAATGGTGAGTCTCTTCGAGGCCGCCGCCGTCTGCTTTGCGACCGGAGGCTGCGGGGCCTCGCCGGGCAAAGGACGGGAGGGCGGGCCCGGCAGCAGCGATCGAAGACTTGACGTGGACAGGTTTCGAGCCATGAACTGGTTGTTGTTCCCCGTCTCGCCCCGAACCGTGCGAGGGAGGTGCGAGGCTTGGGCATTGATTTAGCCCCAAAGGCAGGGCAGTGACTTGACTTGTTCTTCTCGAGGGAGTCACGTGGTGTTGTCGCGTTTCCCTATACGTACATTCACACGTGCACGATAAGATGCACGAGTGATGCAACAATTTATGGGTCACCCCCTCTCTGACGTGTTAATGACACGCGTTTGACTTGACGTTTGCCTACAGCCCGCTCCCGGTCAAAGAATTGTAAGTTACAACGCCCGGCTTTGTCGGGTTGAAAGTATTTTACAGAATTCTATTATATATTAACCCCCGGTATCGAAGAGAACGCCTCCCCCTTGAGCCTTCCAAAATGCGCCCGATTCTCCAGGCCACAAGTGCAGGCGCGGGCGTCGCCGGGACACGATGACAACCGAGTGAAGCGTCCATCCATCAGTTGATGGCCATTACAGGGCGTAGACGGCGACGGCGGCAATCGCCAAGACGGCGGCAGAGACGCCGGTGGAGCTGGCGCCGCCAGTAAGGGCGGCTTGGCCCTTGGCACCAGCCCCAGGGGCAACGGGGAGACCGGTGCCGACAGAGGCAGGGGGGGCCGGCTTGACGCTGTTGGCGACGCTGTTGGCGCCCTTGTTGGCGCCGTTGCTGGTGCCGGCGGGCGAGTTGTCCGAAGAGTCCTTGGGGGAGCTCTCGCCTCCGGAAGGCTTTTCACCAGAAGACTCGCTCGCCTCGGGAGCGTTGTCCTTGGGAGTCTTGTCGTCATTGGGAGCCTTGTCGTCATTAGGAGCCTTGTTGGGGACAGCAGTGATGCACTTTTCCTTGGGCTGCGAGGGGGTTGGCTTCTTGTCGCCCTCGGGAGCCTTGTTGGGGACAGCAGTGATGCACTTCTCCTTGGGCTGCGAGGGAGTGGGCTTCTTGCCATCCTTGGTGGGGGGGGCAGGGGCGTAGCATGAGCCAGTGCACTCCTGGGGGCTAAAGACGGTGACAGCGACCGACGAGTAGACCGAGACCGAGGCCGAAGCAGAGGCCGCGACGGAGACGGAGCCGGCGACTGGGCGCTGCTTCTGGGGAGCAAGGTACTCGACGGCGCAGGCGCAGGCACCAAAGTCGACGGCGCCCTCCTGGACAATCTTGGACGAGACCATGGCCGAAGAGTTGGCAACAATCTCAAAGGCACCGCAAGAGGGCTGGACGTGGCCACCAACAAACTTGGCCTTGCAGGGCAGAGAGGCGAGGGCGAAGTGAACCTCGACCTTGGCGCTGATGTCGACGGAGCTGGTGGCGTTGAGGGGGAACTTGGGGCCGTTGGGGGCAGCGGGGGCACCCGTGATCATGGCAACGCTGTAGCGGACCGAGGCGGCAGCGTACAGCTCAACCTCGGTTCCGCTGGGAACGACGTCGGCGGCCGGGACAAGGCTGGTCTCGGCGACGGCGGAGCTGGGGGTCGAAGTGGCGGTGGCAGTGGAAGTGGCAGTGGAAGTGGCAGTGGCAGTGGCAGTGGAAGTGGCATCGGGAAGCCAAGGCCCCTGGGACTTGGTAGCCTTGTAGTAGCGCTCGACGACCGTGTTGCCAGCTTCGACGCAACGGTCACGCTTGTCGTTGGGGGTGGCTACGGGGCTGCCGTGGGCGGCCAAGGCAGCGGTCCAGAAAGCGCCAAAGTCGCTGGTGGGCGTGGCCTCGTTGCAGAAGTTGGCTTGGACGTCCTTGAAGATCTTGTTCCAGTGGGAAGTCTCTTGGTGGCCCTGGAGGGCGTTGCACTGCTTGCAGGCGCCGCAGCCCATGGCGTCCTCGAAGAAGCTGCCCTTGCACATGCAGTCCCGCTGCTTGGCCCAGCCGGCCTTGTCTTTGGTGACGGGCGCGCACTTGCCCTCGATCTCACCCTGAGACAGGCACGGGGGGAAGGTGGTGTCAAATGTGATGGTGCCCATGGGGTGGCAGACATCGGGGGCAGGGAACTGGCGCTCGGGGACGACGCGAGTCTGCAGAGCGGCGGCGCCCTGGGTGGCGACGAGGGCGCCGACAACGGCGACGAACTTTGCCATTGCGTTGTGATTTCCTCTCGCGGCGAGCGTGTGGATGATGACTGCGTTTGTGTGTATAAGTTACAAGTCAACAAGAGTGGCAAGCGAGGTTGGGAAAAATGAGTGTAATGGCCCAAGAGTAGACCGGGTTGGACGTGTATGTATGGAGCAATCGGCAGGGCAGACTGCGAGGAAAAGTATGCACGGGGGCGAGGCCATAAATAGTAGTCGAGTGGATGGCCCCGTCGTGCTTGTTTGTTTGGGCAGAGGAACTCGGCAGAGGACTCGACAGACAGGTGATCCATGATGATGCCGGCCCTCATTTCGCGGCACGTCTCCCTGCCCCCACCGCGCCCAGAGGGTTGAGGGGCGGAGATGGGGCAACGGCGTGGGCCATACATACCAGGCCGTCTGGATGATGCCGTGGCATGATTGCTGGGGGCTGTCGAGATGCGGTTGGTGGTGAGGGTTGACAGAGGAATCACAGTGCGACTTTCAAGCACGGTAGTATACTTCGTAGGTCGCGGTGCGTATTGCCGTGGGGTTCCCAGGGGGTCGTGCGCGAGACGGTGCGGGGTTGAGGCTCTGCACTGTGACCAGCTTTTTCGCCCCCAAATCGGGACATGGCCTGCCCGAAGCTTGTCCGCCCCGAGGTTTTTGTTTCCCTCTCACCCGTTGGGAACTTTTCGTCCCTTATTAATATAGTCTTTTCAGGATATCCTTCCGTAACTTGAACGTAGAGGCTGCGAAATCCTGTACAAATGGTAGGAACACACATCACCAACCTGTTATGGCTTGTCGACTACTACTAGTATACATATGTATATAGTACATGGTGCTCCAGGACGGATGGGGGGGTCGTCCAATGTGTCACAAATTACCGCCAAAACCCACCTGGTGGGTGATGCCTAGCCTAGCGGCCGTTGCATCGCTCGGGATCCCCGGCCGTCACTAACTACATTGCAGGACAGAGAAACTTTTGGGGAAATTTCAACATTTCAATATGTTTGTATGTACATACGTACTAGTAGTATTTACATAAAGAAGGGCTCGACCAGCTCCTCGCAAGATAAGGCGACTTCCTTGTCCAGTCTGCATGCACGTGTCTCGCACAGAAACTTGGCAACCAGACTCCGGTACCCGCATGCGAGGGCTTCTGCAAAGTCCTGTGACGTGCAGAACGCGTCCCTGAATCGCGGAAACCCCTTGTACCTACATACCTACTATATGCACAGTGGGGAGGGGGGGCCGGTGGCATCATATCCATCCATGCCTTTGCGTAACTCGTCCAGACAGCCTCTCACCACCATGCGTTGTGTCTACTACTTATATGTACGGATACGGAGTAACTATGTACGAATACGAAGTACGTATGTATGTACATATATATGTACAATGCATACTTCGTATATTCGCAGCTATTCGTATCAAACATCTAATGCGGCACATGGCGTGTTCGTCTCATGCCAAAAGGCTCCCAGCCCCGTCACCTCCCCCGCGGACCCGTCGGCTTCTAGCAATCTTCCATCTACATACCATGTACACATAGCCGTGCGCTCCCTCCCCACCACCCTTGATGAGTTTTCTCGTCGACAAATTACATGCTGTATGTGTCGAGTCCTGTGCTTGTGGCCTCGAGCGCTTTGGCCCATCGGCGTCTCACACCATATGATGCGAGATGCAGCACAGTGCAGCCCTGCCCAAATGTGCTCTGGGGTCCCTTGCTCGGACAGTCGGTAGATATAGATAGCCACAGGGCTGGTAGGTAGTACTATCCGGCATCTGCTGCTTGACTGTAAGCGGGCGAGCCAGGCGCCCACCAGCCGGCAAAGAGTCTCTGGATAGACCTCTACGGCGCAGAATCTAGGTATGGAGGTGCATTCGTGCAGCCTCTACCAAGTATGTACGAATCATATGTGCTACAAGGCGGCCTCGTGGGCACTGTGGGACTGTGGGAGCTGCCTATCTGACCTGGCCGGCACGAAGCAACCCGCCGGTAAAGCAGAGAGAGATTGCAGCCAAGGAACTTTGGCTACATCATACTAGTCTATACCTAGTATTGGATTGTGGGTCCCAGAGCAAAAGAGATTCGAGATAAAGTCAAAAGCTACTCAGACCTACTAGAGCTGGACTCGACAACGTCGACGAGGTCCTGCGTCCGCTTTGAAAACGAAATTTGCACGCGCCACTTTCGGTCTTCTATGACACTCGCCAAGCCCACGGCAACGTTGAATTGGCGTCTTTTTCGTCGTCGCCGGTGGGGTCTTCATCTCGTCCATCCTTGCGCTTGGGGGAAGTCTCCGGCTGCTTCCGTGTCAAGCTCCACTGGCCCTTGGCGAGGCCTGGAATTGCATCGATTAGTTCTCCTGGTTGCCCGTCATTTCACACTTTGAGTTTTGTCACCTTTTGATAAATGGAGGTTGATGTGCCGTTTCCGTCCGAAGCTGTCTGGTCTGATGATCAAGCTTATCAGTGAGTGTCTCGCCTTATTGTGATGAAGTTTGTAGCCGAATGTTCTTTTGCTTGTATGTACGAATACGTACGTACATATGCGAGGTCCCCTTGGCAAATATCAGTCTCATTGTTGATTAATTCCCGCACAATGGTGACCGGCCTGGTCAGACCCCTAGCAGTCTAGGGTAAGCAGGACAACCTTGAGGGCTGGCCGACGGTGAGAGGTGAGGCATGTCCGGCTCATCACATGCAGTCAACCTCGTTTCTTTGCATCAAGTAGAGCGAACAGGGGATTTGGCCCACGTCACCAAACGGCTCGTCTGAGCCACAGAGATGACGGAGATGACCAGGGGATGGAATAGCTGCGTCTCCTTTAGCTTGCCTGGACTGCATGTCAGAGTTGAAGACTCGGATGACGAGTTTGAAACATTTGTTGGCGTCGATACTTGCAGATTACTACTCGAGGACCGCGTCGGCACAAAGTACGAAGTACAGGTCAGCGCACCTGTGAACCACGACATGTTTGAAACGATGGAGCACAGCCTGGGCCTGGATGCCGTGGACACGGTACGGCGTCGTGCCCACGACTGGACTCGGCATCCAGGCTGACCAATACTAGATACATGCACGGCCGAGTCAGATCCGAGACTGGGAGTGGTGATGACTTGCGGCCTAGGTATCGGGTAAGCACGCGGCCAACGGCCTCGAATGAGAAGGGCAATACCTATGGACGATGGGTACTAGTGCTTCTCGACGCCGACGGCATTTGACGTCGACGACAAGACATTTGAGCGATACTGCACTGGGTTCGTGAAGCCTGCGGGCGAAGTCATACAGGCTGCGTAGGTGGCACTGGCCAAGCTCTGGCTGGGGGGTGAAGCGTCCCTTTTGCGGTGAAGCGTCGCTTTTGCAGGTGAGGGAAAGAAGGAAAGAAGCCGTTGCCGGTAAAAGTTAAGGTTTGGTCCGAAACGAGCCGTTGAGGCGGAAACTCGAGGCCCGTCGGAGAGGCACGGGCCGAGCCGAGGCAGACGAGACGACGGCGGCTAAAGTTGGCGTACGTATAACCACAAGAAGTGGCATCGGACGTTGAGCAAAGAGCAAAGTGCAACCTCGACGCAGTCGCGACACAAGGACAAAGATACCGGGTTGACACGTGCCGGTGGTGGTGTGATCCTATAGAGGTACCTGTGTACATGCGCGGTACTTTGAAGCCAGAAACGAGGCCGCTGCCGACAGAGGTACCTAACCTCTCTGTTGGTGACCGACGAAGCGGACAATGTAGCTTTCAAACCTGTCTGATTGTGCAAGCAAGAAGAGAATAATCCAAACACCGTCTCTGGACTCATCTCGTCAGTTTTTTCCTCTCGTGATGTCATGGCCTCAGTCACGAGCCAAAGGGAGATGGAGGCAGCTGACAGCCAAGGGATTAGGTAGGTACCTTGCAGGTATGCGAGGATACGTGCCGTCCGATAGCAAAAGTCGAAGCCTGCCACACCGCCCTCGCGTCTCTCGTCTCGCCCCGGCTATCTTCCTCGAGGTATCTTCAGTCATCACACATGTAACTCGTACAAGCTCGCATGAGGTGTCCCTCATCGTCAGCCTCCTCCCCACCCCTCTTCCTCCCTCTCTTTTTCTCTCGTCCCGCACCTTTTCGCTGCCTTGTTCGAGCCCAAAGACCCCAAGTCAAAGACGTTTGCCCCGGTGTCTGCGTGGCCACCCAGTCGCCTACACGTGGTCATCTGCCTCATCCCCCTCACCTCTCTTCTTCACCGTCTCCCCACGTCAGCATCCGCACCGTCTTTCGTCATCTCCCCGTCATCCAGCTTACTGCCTTGCCTGACTCGTCACTTGGACAAACACCAACCTCATCTTCTGTCTGCCTTGCCACTCTTTCTCCGCACTTGTCGTCAGCCAAAGGGACCTGGAGACGGGTAGAGGGAGAAAACGAGACCCAGCCATGGGTGACACCTCGTACCGGGGATCCCGCCCTTACCGGGACCGCGATGACAACGCCCAAGACGATCGCACCAGAAGCACCACCGTCACCCGCTACAAGGTGGCACCCGCCCGAGCTGGCGATCGCTACGAACGCACCGAGAGGTTGGAGCCCGCCGACGACGACCGTCGCTCACGCTTCTCCGCCCCCCGTCCCTCGCCCGACGTATTCGACGACCACCGCTCTCAGGTCGCCCTGGACCGTCCCCGCTCCGAGTACGAGCCCACCATGGCCGACCGCCCCCGTTCCCTCTACTATGAACGCGATGTCGAGCGCGATGTCCGCCGCGAGCCCGACCGATCCCGCATGGCCGTCTATGACGACTGGGACCGCCGCTCTCGCCGGGATCCCCGTGACCCTCGGGACCCCCGGGACCCTCGTTACGACGACGAGATCAAGGTAGAGAGAAAGGTCGAGGAGCGCATAGACGACGACCAGGGCCACGAGTTCGAGCGCTACCGCAAGGAGACCGAGTACTACGTTCCCGCCGACCTGCCTCCCGCCCCTGTCATCATCCGCCAGCAGGCCCAGGAACCCCAGAAGATCATCGTCCAGGAGGCGCCCTCGCCGGCACCCATCGTCGTCCCTCGCCAGCAGCCGGGCGTCGTCGTTCTTCGTGACCGCGAGCAGGAACGCGACATGGTCCGCAGGGATCGGGATCCCTTTGACGAGGAGTACTATTACCGCCACGAGCGCCGTGACCTTGGCCCCTATCGGGGCGACCGCGACTACACTGTTTCCCGCTACGAGCGCCGCCGCAGGGATGACGACTACTCATACTACAGCGATGACGACGACTACTACGTCCGCCGCACCGTCGTCCGCCGCGAGCGCAGCGAGAGCCCCCACCGCCACAAGCGTGAGCTGGCCGAAGGCGCCCTCGCCGGCGCCGGCCTCACCGCTCTCGTATCCAGCCGCCGCGACGGGCACGGCGATCTCCCGGAGAACAGGAGTCGCAAGGTGCTCGCCGGCGCCGCTCTCGGCGCCTTAGGGACCGAAGCCATCCGTCGCGCACATAGCGCCTACGGGGGCGACGGCCGCGAGTCGCCCGATCACCACTCCCGCCTAAGAAAGGGCCTCGGCTTAGCTGCCGTTGCACTAGCTGCTGCTGGCGCCGCCAAGTACTATCAGTCCAACAAGGTAGACAAGGAGGAGGCCCATCGCGGCCGGAGTCGAAACCGTGGAGGCTACGACTCTGACGACGACTACTCCCGCTCGGTCTCGCGCAACTCTCGCTCTCGGTCTCACACCCGATCCAACACCCGGAGTCGCCGCCACCGCAGCCTATCCACCGTCGCCAAGGCAGCGCTCGGCACCGCGGCCACGGCGGGCATCGTCAAACACTTCCGGGACAAGTCCAAGTCTCGGTCCCGCCGCGGGAGTCGTTCCCGCTCGCGCTCGCGCAGCAAGTCCAGGATACGCCGCGGAGCTGAAATAGCCGGTGCCGCCGCCGCCGCCGGCGTTGCCGGTAAGCTGTGGAAGAACCACCAGGACAAGAAGGAGGCTCGCACCCGCAGCATCAGTGGTGGGGACGATCGCGGCCATCACCGCCGATCGCGAGGTCGGGACGTGAGCAGGAGCCGGAGCTGGGGTCGAAGCCGCAGCAGGTCCATGGCCAGATCCCCTGTCTCTCCTTCCGGGGCTGATCCTGAGCAGGGCTTAGTTGAGTACGGAGGCGGACCCCTGCCGTCGGAGCCCTCGTCTGCCGTCGGGCGAGACTACGAGGCCCGGGACGATGAGAGGAGGCGCCGACGCCGCCGACGGCGCGACCGCTCGCCGTCCTCAACCCCTTCGGACCAAGAACGGAAGCGGAGCAAGAGCAGGATGAGAAACATGGCAGCTGCCGGCGCCGCGGCGGTTGGTATCAAGGATTTCAAGGACAGACGGGACCAGGAGAAGCGGGAGAGACGTTCGAGGGAGAGAGACAGCGATAGGAGACGTGAGTTTGGCGAGTCTTGATACAATGTAAATATTGAGCTGACGCGGGACGGATCTAGGACACCAAGAAGAGCGAAGGGAGGAAGGATACTTTGACAACCGCGGCGGCCACCGCGCGCAGTCACCCCCTATGGCCTCTGGCGGTGCCTACTACCCGCCATACCCGTCGACTCCCGGCCCGGTTCCGGGCGGCTCCGATTACGCGCCGTACCCAGATAGCTCGGGCGCTCCGCCACGCGAGTATCAGCCGTACATACTTCAAGATTACACCGGCTACGCCCCGCCAGCGCCTCCGGGCCCACCACCGCCGGGACAGCCGCCGGGCCCCGAGCCGAGTGTCGACGGGGCATATCCTCCGGCTCCCCCGGGGCTCCCACCGCCGGGACCTGCGCCCCCTCCTGGTGGCAGGCGCCCACCAGACCAAGTGAGTCATCATTCCCGACGCCGAAAGAGCCGCCGCGTCGCAAGCGCAGCCGAGGGTGCGTTGAATCGTGCTTTGACCGGGCTTCACCCGGTGATGTTGGTACGGGGAGAGCCGGTGACTGACATTTTGTGCAGATGGTGTAACTTGGCCCTACTTGGTGTCTCCGAGCAAGGGCCCGCCCTCGGCCTCCAAGTCGGTATCCTTTATCCCGCTGTCGCCCAAGAGCTCCCGGACCATGGAGTGGCACAGAGGACAGCATGTCGGCGGCGCGGACAGCGGCTCTCCCAAGCACGACGACGACGAAGTGAGCCACGACGGTGGTATGCGGCCAGCTTTTCGTCGGCGGCGGTCTTCCGATCCATCATCGGACCGGCCCGTCGGCCCTCGGCGGCGTCGGGGTCCAAGTGGCTCTGACTCGGAAGACGACGTCGAGGTGCTGCCCGACAGGTTCGACTCACGGGGCAAACCGCTCGACACCCGTCCCGCCCGTGACAGATGGACCACGCGCAAAGGCGTGTTTGAGCGGCAGCCGCAACATTCAGGGGACTGGGACGTCAAGGGTGCGTGGCAAGTGGGCGGCACTGATGGGGAGGCGATGGACCGGCTTATGCGCAGCGTGACGGGGGCGCTCGAGGGCCGGCGCAGCTGGATGGGCGTCCTTGGTGACGTGCTCGGCGAAGCGAGCTTGCTGGGGCCGCCGCCATCGCAAATCGAAAGCGGGGGCGGGCGGCATGGAGCGGGCGGCGACGAGGGCGACGAGGGCGACGACAAGAGGCCGCGGCGGGGGAGGCGACGGTGACGAGGAACGAGGTGACGAACGTCGTGATTTCTCCAGTGCTCTCGTTTCCCTGGGTCAAGTCTTTTTATATCTGCATCTTCCCTTTGTCTCCTTGATGATTTCGTCAGGGTAGTCTTCATCTGATGCGGCATCTCTAGCCGACGAGCCTTCTTATGGCGAGCGGCTCGTTTGCTTGGGTCTGCTGTTTCTGCGCAGCTACGCAGCGGTAGAATGGAGGTGGGTGCAAGCTCGTGAATGGCACCGGGGCGAGGACACGAATGTGGTGAATTGATAGACTGCTTCTTGCTCATGTTTGTTAAAAGTCTGGGCTGATGAGGACAAGTCGCACGAGGCCATGGATATGGAATCATGACGCCTGGTCTCATCTCGAGCATAACTTCCATTGCCTGCCCCTGTTCCTGGCAGTACATCCAAGTGGTATAACGAAGCAGAGACGAAGCAAATTGCTCACCATATATAGATGGATCCAGCCCAGTGACTTGATCCGATGCGAATGCCTGCCTACCTGCATGTTCTATCGTGCCCTTGCCCGCCCTGCCCGCCCTGCCCGCCCTGCCTCCAGTCCCATCCCACCGGCGGAGCGAGACACCGAGGAACTGCTCCCGAGTACTGTAACATGGAGAGAAAGAGAACCCCAGAAACCACCCAAGACGTCATCATAACTCGTCTCGCCGGGGCGAGGGCGGCGGGGGGTCCGGGCGGCCGCTGTCCTTTTGCAGGTCGACGCCCTTTTTCGCGCGCCACTTCTCCCACAGGGCCCAAAAGTCCTTTTCCATGGCCGAGTCCATCTGGTCCGGCAGCACCACCTCGTACGTGACGAACAGGTTGCCGAACTTGAGCTCGTCTCCGTCCTCGCCGTTCTCGAGGTACAGCGGCATGCCCTCGCCTGCGACCGTCTCGACGTGGCCCGGGTGCACGACCTGGCGACGGGGCCGGCCGAGGCGGACGACGTGGGCGTCGAGGTGCGTCAGGTTGCGGGACCAGTCGCCCATCCAGGCCTCGCGCAGGGACAGCACCTCTGTCCAGTACAGGTCGTCGCCCTTGCGGCGAAAGTAGGCGCCGTCGACGCCGTCCGGGTTGTCATCGGGCGAGGGGGCCTTTTCGACGAGCGTGACGAGCAGGTCGCCGGCCACCCAGTCGGGGCTCTCGTCGGCCTCGTTTTCGAAGACGACGCGGGCGTCACGCGCCACGCCGCGGCCGACGTTGATGCTGACGGTCGTCGTCTTGCGCTCGACTCGCGCGCCCTGGCAGGTCGGGCACTTGGTCCGGACCGTCTTGCCGCGCCCTCCGCAGGCGTCGCACCGCATCTGCATCTGCTGGAACATGCCGGGGGCCAGTTGCTGCTTGACGATGCGCACGCCGCGGCCCGCGCACGCCGAGCACGTGTCGACGTGGCCATCTGCGCTGCCGGACCCGCCACACGACTCGCAGATGTGCTGCTTGTCCCACCGGAATTCGGTGGCGACGCCCTTGTAAAAGTCTTGAAGTGCCACTTCGACGCGCACCTCGACATTGTGCCCGCGCGGCTCGCGCGACGTGGTGCCAAAGTGGCCGTGGCCGCCAAAGAAGCGGCTGAAGAGGTCAAAGGGGTCTTGCTGGTTGCCGCCGCCGCCGCCTCCCTGCCGGTGCGACTTGACGCCGTCGTGACCGTAGCGGTCGTAGACTTGGCGCAGCTCCGAGTCGCTCAGGACGCTGTAGGCGTCGGCGACCTCGACGAACTTGTCGTGCGACTCCTTGTCGTTGCTGCGACGTGGTTGAATGTTAGCCGAGGTTGCGCGCCGTGTCGACATGGCAGCGCCTGAGACGAAATGCAAGAGGGGAAATCGTACGGATTCTTGTCCGGGTGGTGTTTCTTGGAGAGTCTACGGTAGGCCGACTTCAACTCCTTGTCCGAGGCATCTTTGCCGATTCCCAGTACCTAGAGGCAAACGACGAAATCAGCATCCAAGGCGCCGCAAAGACTGTCCACAGGAACTCACATTGTAGTAGTCCTCGGCGCAAGTCACCAGCCCGACCAGCGCGACGACAAGGAGCAAGCTGAGCCCGTGGATCAGCATGCCGCCGGCTTGAGGAGCCCCGACCAAGGGCGGCCTGAGAGACTACCGTTCAGACGAGGCCGAAGAGCGACGGAGGGGTTTATCGTGGACTGGCAGAGGCGCTGGGCATGTGTGACGGTATTCAATCCGCTCTCAGGCGGCGGAAAAGGGTGAAAAGCGAGGGAGATGGAGGGAAGTAGTAGAATAACTTTATAGTAAGATGTGAGTTGACGTGGTTGTTACCAGCGTGTTAACAGTCGAGGTACGTACCCTGTAGCGTCTCATGGGAGTTGTCTCATTGGCTCATTGGCCAAGCGGATCAGCAGCCGGATTAACTCGCTGCAGGCCCGGGAACTATGCTTCATGTACTCTCACACCAATATCACACGCAAGAGGTACATAATCCTACCTCTGCCGTGCTAGAACCTGGAGTCATCCTGCAAGCCACTAACGAGGAACTTTGGCCATTGCGCTGAGTCAAATCCAACCTCATCTCTTATCTCTCACTCCTTCTCATCTACAGGAGCAGCTACCTTGCCAGCCGTGCCAAGACGTCCAGAGTCACCGCACTCTCGCCCAGCATGAGCTCCAAAAAGTACGCCTTCCTCCCCATGGACGACCAAGAGGTCGGGCCTCAAAAGATCGCCGCAGACAAGAAGCACAAGCATCGCCACCGGCATCGCGACCGTGGCCGTGACCGCGGCGACAGGTCACCCTCTGAAAAGTCCAAGTCGAAGCGCCATCGCAGCCGCTCCAGATCGAGATCCCCCCGCTCCGACCGACACGGCCACGCCGCCAACCAAGCCAAGACCTTTCGTCGACGTGATACCGGGCCAGACTTTGACGACCGATGGGGAGACGAGGCCCCGCCCTCGGATGAGTCAGAGGTCGATGACAAGGCACCCGAGTTCCAAGAGTCTGCGAGCAAGCGGGTGAAACTGAGCCACGACGACGACAAGGCCAAGTCCCCGTCCCTAGAGGACCTCTCTGATGGTGCCAAGGAGGAAATCGCGCGGCAAAAAGATATCGAGGAACGTGAAGCTTTTGCCAAGAGGCTGAGAGAAAAGGATGATGGGAAATCCAAAAAGAACATGCGCGATGGAGAGGCCTCGGCGAGGCGGAGAATCGCCGACGACGCCAAGGCGAGAGATGCGGCTCTGCCAGACCTGCGTGAGAGATCACGGCAAGAGTATCTCAAGAAGCGTGAACAGGAGCGTCTGGCCCTGCTGCGAAAGCAAGTCGCCGAGGAGACTGCCGAACTGCGCGGCGGTGTCCGGCTATCCGACAAGGAAAAGGCCGAATTCGCCAAGAACAGGGAGATTTTACGGCTGGCCGAGGAGCGGCTCAGAATCGACGATCACAGGGACGGCTACGTGATGCCCGAGGACTACATCACCGAAAAGGGAAAGCTGGACCGAAAGAGAAAGGAAGAGGCTCTCTATAAGCGGTATGTCGACAGGGACGAGTACGGCCAGGAAAAGTTTGTCACGGAGCACGAGGAGTGGGAGAGGGAGCAAGCCACCAAGGCAAAGGCCCAGATCCGGCGCGTCGAGCGGGAAAATGACAGCTATGACTACGTCTTGGACGATGCACAGTATATCCAGTGGAGCCTCGACTCGAAGCTGGCCGGCGAGGGCAAGAACCTGGCCAAGACCAAGGAGCAAACATTTCTCGACGCCCAGATCGACGCCGCGGAGAAGAAGGCGCTGTCTATCCAGGAGACGAGGAAGAGCCTGCCCATCTACCAGTACCGCGACTCATTCCTCGAGGCCCTCGAGCAGTACCAGATCCTCGTCGTGGTCGGTGAGACGGGCAGTGGTAAGACGACGCAGCTGCCGCAGTATCTCCACGAGGCCGGCTACACAAAGAACGGCATGAAGGTTGGATGCACCCAGCCCCGCCGAGTGGCAGCCATGAGCGTCGCGGCCCGCGTCGCCGAAGAGGTGGGCGTCAAGGTGGGCAACGAGGTCGGATACTCGATCCGATTCGAGGACTCGACGAGCGACAAGACGGTGCTCAAGTACATGACGGATGGCATGCTGCTTCGAGAATTCATGACGGAGCCGGACCTAGCCGGCTATTCGGCCCTGATGATTGACGAGGCCCACGAGCGGACCGTTCATACCGACATTCTGCTTGCCCTGGTCAAGGACCTGGCCCGCGAGCGGCGCCATCTCAAGCTGCTGATATCCTCGGCCACGATGAACGCGACCAAGTTCTCCGAGTACTTTGACGACGCGCCGATATTCAACATCCCCGGGAGACGTTATCCCGTCGACATATACTACACGCCGGCCCCTGAAGCAAACTACCTGGCGGCAGCCATCACCACGACGTTTCAAATACACACGACGCAGGGCAAGGGCGATATCCTCATCTTCCTCACTGGGCAGGACGAGATTGAAGCCGCCGAGCTAGAGATTTCCGAGACGGCAAGGAAACTGGGCAGCCGCATCAAGGAACTGGTCATTTGCCCCATCTACGCCAACCTGCCGTCTGAACTGCAGGCCAAGATCTTTGAGCCGACGCCCGATGGCGCTCGCAAGGTCATCTTGGCGACCAACATTGCCGAGACCAGCTTGACTATTGATGGCATCGTCTACGTCATTGACCCCGGCTACGTCAAGGAGAACATGTACAACCCGGCGACGGGCATGTCCAACCTGGTGGCGGTGCCCTGCTCGCGAGCGTCTGCCAACCAACGAAGCGGCCGCGCCGGTCGAGTCGGCCCCGGCAAATGTTTTCGGCTGTACACCAAGTTCGCCTACATGAACGAGATGGACGAGTCGACGACGCCCGAGATCCAGCGGACGAACCTCAACGGCGTGGTGCTGCAGCTCAAGTCGCTCGGCATCAACGAGCTCCTCGACTTTGAGTTTATGGATCCGCCACCGACGGAGGCGCTCATCGGCGCGCTCAACCAGCTCTTTGCGCTGCAGGCGCTGAACCACAAGGGCGAGATGACCAAGCTGGGACGCCAGATGGCCGAGTTCCCCACAGACCCGATGCTGGCCAAGGCGGTGCTGGCGGCCGACAAGGAGGGGTGCGTTGATGAAGTGCTGTCGATTGTGTCGATGCTGGGCGAGGCGTCGGCGCTCTTCTTCCGGCCCAAGGACAAGAAGATGCACGCCGACAGCGCGCGCAACCGCTTCACGGTCAAGGAGGGCGGTGACCACGTGACGCTGCTCAACGTGTGGAACCAGTGGGTGGACAGCGACTTTTCGCCCGTGTGGGCGCGCGAGAATTTTTTGCAGCAGCGGTCTCTAACGCGGGCGCGTGACGTGCGCGACCAGCTGGCCAAGCTGTGCGAGCGCGTCGAGGTGGCGCCGTCTTCGTGCGGGGCGAGCAACGTGCGGCCCATGAAGCGGGCCATGACGGCGGGCTTCTTCCCCAACGCGGCGCGGCTGCAGAAGAGCGGCGACGGATATCGCACCGTCAAGAACGGCACGGGCGTGTGGATCCACCCGAGCAGCGTGCTCATGGCGGCGGATCCGCCCGAGAAGATGGTGGTGTATTTTGAGCTGGTGCAGACGACCAAGGAGTACATGCGCAGCGTCATGCCGATTGAGCCCGGGTGGCTGGCGGAGCTGGCGCCGCACTTTCACAAGAAGAAGGACATTGAGGCCCTCGAGGACAAGAAGATGCCGCGGCAGAGATAGGCTGGAACAAATCGGTTGGTGTCGCGCTTCTATGGAAGGGCGTTTACGGGCATGGAGATTGGCTGGCAGACGGAGTTGATGCCCACTACGTAGCGTTGCTATCTGTATCTGGTCACCATGGCCTGCTTTATACACGTGTGACATTTGCAACACAAACCGTCTGTATTGCCCCGTGAGAGACGTACATGGTATACAATTCGTGATGCCCCGGCCGCCTCGGTGGTGGCGCGTCTAGTTTGATCTCGCGCCGTTCTTCGACTTCCGCAGCTCGTCCATTTTGGCGACGCGCTTCTTGAACTCGAGGTACTGGCACTTTTCGTAGCTGTGCCTCTCGTCCTGGGCGCGCAGGGTTAAGACCAGACGGAGCCGGGGGCGGGGGACGAGCGGCTCACGGTGCACTTCCACGGCGCATACCAGGTTGCTCTCCGGCACTTGTTGAGGGGGATCAGGATGTGGGCGCAGCTGTCGCGGTAGGCGAGCGGGAGGCGGGCGTCGCGCATCTCCTCGCGCGTGGCGCCTGGGGGGCCGGGGGGTTAGCAGTTGGGTCGGCGGAGGGGGTGGGCTGGGGGGTGGTGGGCGTACGCCGCGGCTCTGGGTCCGTGTCGGAGGCCATCGTGGTGGATGGATTGGGGTGGTGCTGTCGCCTGTGACCGACTTGTGGTGGTTTGGCGTTGCTGGGATGAGGTTGGATGGGAGTGGTGCGGTCACATTCTGTGGAGTCACGTGCATCATCACGTGCATTACCAACAAACTCGGGCCGCTAGGTATTTCAGTCATGTGACAGGTCTCGAGATTATGAACATGTATGTAGAGCAGAGGGCGGAGGAACATATAGCCTTCATTCCGCTTCCTTCTCCTTACGCCCCTTTTCTCTATCCGGAACAGAAACCCCCTCTTGTGTCGTCAAAGGGGTCCCGTCCTGTGTATGGAATCAAACGTCATCATGAGTATGCTCGCCTTTCCCTCCGCTCCCTCTTTGCCTTGCCCGCCAGCCTTTGGCTCAGCCGCGGCACCAGCCTTGCCGCCGCCCTGCTGCCGTGCCTCTTCCGCCTCCTCCTCGGTTAGGAAGCGCGTAGTGCTAAAGTCGGGCGCCCGCTGCCGCAGCGCGTTTTGACCGACCCCGCCATCCCGCCTCGCCTGCGCAGCGCGCCACTCGTCCTTGGCGAGCCTCTTCTCGCTCTCGTTGTCGAGCATGGTGCCCTCAAGGCTCAGGTAGCTCGTGTCGTCGCTAGTGCCGGCGTCAAAGTTGCGGATGCGGAAGCGCATGCGGCCCTTGACGCGGGCGCCGGAGCCGTCGACCCAGAAGCCCGTGCTGTGGATCTGGTGGACGACGCCGTGGTCGTCTGCCGTCATGACCGAGGCCGTCTCCTCGAAGTCCTGGGCGTCCGACGACTCGCTCGAGACCCACTTCCACGCGGGCGGCAGGCGGCTGGCCTCGATGGAGGCGTTGAACTTGCCGAAGCAGACGACGCCAATGTGGCCCTCGGTCTGCATGTTGACACTACCCTCCATCCAGGCGCCGCGGCTGGGCACAAAGAGCTCGACGTCGACCGTGATCCAGCCGAAGCCGACGGCGCACTCGCCGCGCGACATGAGCGTCGTCGGGGTTTCGTCGTCGCCCGCGGCGCCGTGGCCGCCCCCGGGGGCCGGGCCGAGGGTGACGTTTTTGTAGTCGAGCAGGACGCCGTGCAGGGCAGGCACGTACTTGTTCTGGAGGTGCTCCAGGTACTGGTACTTTGCGTTTGTGACAGGCTGGGCCCAGCCCTTGGGGTACAGCGGCTCATACAAGGACACGGTCTGCGAGAAGAAGGGGAACTGCGGCTTGGCCGGCATGTCGGGCGGCTGGTAGACGGAGGGCGAGGCGACGGCCTGGTCAACGTCCATGGCGTCGGGGTCTGCCGGTGGTGTGCGTGCCTTGGATACGTCGTCCTCGGCATGTTTCTTGGACTTTGTCTTCTTTTCCTTGTCCTTTTTGCTCTTCTTTCGATGGCTGCTCTCTCCGACGACGGCGGTGCCATGGTCCGGGGCAGCAGCAACGTCCGTCGTCTTCTTTTTCTTGTGCTTCTTCTGCGGCGTGCTGCTTTCGGCGACTACCGGTGGTGGTGCTTGAACATGTCCCTCTTCTTGAACATGTCCCTCTTCTTGAACATGTCCCTCTTCTTGAACATGTCCCTCTTCTGGAACATGTCCATCTTCTGGAACATGTCCATCTTCTGGAACATGTCCCTCTTCTTGAACATGTCCCTCTTCTTGAACATGTCCCTCTTCTTGAACATGTCCCTCTTGGTCTGTATGCTCGTCTGTGGGCTTGTCCGTGTGCTTGTCTGCGGGCTTTTCTGTGTGCTTCTTCTTGTCCCTTTTCTTCGTCTTGTCCTTTTTCTTCATCTTGTCCTTTTTCTTCATCTTGTCCTCCTTGTTGACAGCCTCGACCTCTGGAGCAACAAGCGACGCATCGACGACACCGCCCGGCCCATCGTCTGCGGCCCTAGACTTTTTCTTGCGCTCCTTGTCCTTTTTGCGCTTCGGCTTCGGTTCCTTGTCGTCAGCGGCATCCTCGAGCTCGAGGTCGGTGGAGACGCTCTTTGACTTTTTGAGCTTGCGCTCCGCGTCGGGCGGGGTGGAGTCGTCTTCTTCACGGGCGCGCTTCTTGTCCCTTTTGTGCTTCTTCTCGGCCTTGGGGGGCGCCGGCGACGTGGTTGCGGCGGTCATGGCGATGGCGACGAGGGGTGCGAGGCGAAGATGGATGGAGGTTTGGAGTTGCGATTATTTTTTCTCGGTCGCCGTTATCGATAGTGGGTTTGGCTCTTCGCGCTGTGGTACCTAGGTACAGTACCTGAGACACTGTACGGCAGCATCCCCTCCCCGGCCCCGGCCCGTCCGCCGTTGGTCCGGCCACTGACTCGGCACACGCTCGGCCCATTGGCCGGCAAGGCGCGGGCCCCGGCTGAATTGGGCAGGCGAGATTTACACGCGGGCAAACGAGTAGTAGTTCATCTTGCCCATCCCGCGCCCCGCCTGTTCTACTCTGCAATGGCCAGAAGAAGCGATGACATGACATGACATGAAAATGCGTCAAGGCGGCCGGGTCATGGGAAGCAGCTGTGATTGTCGCCAAGCTCGTTTCACCTCGTCCGGTGTAGAGGCTGGGGTGCAACGTGTCAGACGGGGCAATCCCGGCCAAGGCAAGGCCTACGAAGTATGCCATTAAAGGAAAGCAACTTGGAAACAGGGAGCATGGCGCAACCCCTGAGCGAATCTTGTTCCACTTTCCAAAGGTCGATGAAGCTGAGCAGCATTCCTGGCGCTGGCGACAAACCGGGAGTTTGGGGATTCAAGTTTGCGCGTGGGATGGACCGACACTCGCAGGGGTTGTATTCCAAGGCGCATTGGTACCTAGAGTGCCCTGTAGCGGTACTGCCGCGTCGCTGCAGTGGGCGGCCTCTCCTTTCCCTTACAGAGTGAGTACCCACAGAGAGAAGATAAAGGAAAACGGGAGAGAAGCAACAAAGACGACCCCGGCACCCTGAAGCGCATCAAACTGCCTTGGCGGCAGATGCAGTTCGGCCAGCATTTTTACTAGTATTATTATCATCCAAGCCCGCTAGTATCCGTTCCCCTATGCGCATTTCGTATTCGTAGACTCATACCAAACTCATACCAACGCTCTAACCTCGACTTCTGCTCTTCCTTTGAAAGAAACGCGGCACACAAAGGCCCAACGACTTGGCTGACAACCGTGCCTCCTTCATCCCTGTGGGTGGGCTCCACCTCAAGACTCGACTTGGATAGGTAGTTATCTTCACGAGTAAGAAGCCCCGTGTTCCTCGACCCAACAAATTGCCCTTTATGCCACAAGCCTTCAATTTCAGAAATGCCAACTTCTTCCGTGGGGGACTGGATCCCCGAGGCGCAAACCCATCTTCTCTCCACGGCGCTAAAACAGGCTGCCGCAAGCCTCGCGTCCCTCCCCCTTGGACGAGCATCGCTTGCTTTTAATAAATTTGACACGCAATAGTAGTTCTTCCTGGGAAAAGGGATCCGCGAGGTGCTGCTGGAACTGCCAGTCATGCCCGCCCCAGAACCCGGTCCCTACCTTGGATCCTCCCTCCACCGACGCACGGGTCTTCATCTGCCCACTTCATGGGCACCGGTCTGGTCGCCCGCATATAAGTGAGCCGCCTGCCGACCTCGCCGCATCTTCTCGCTGCCCTGTCCCCCCCTTCAGCCGACCATGAGCTCGCCGTCTTTGCAGAGTCCATTCACACTCATTTTCCCTCTCTCTCCTCTCCCATAAGTGCTACTGGTGTTGGCACATCCATTCCTTCCATTCAACAGTACAATTCACACCTACATGCCTTGTTTGTGTCCTTTTCTTCCAGACCATCCTTTTCAGACGCTTGTGCTTCTGCCAGAGTCTTAGACCGTCAACAAACAAACCATTCAAGGAAACAGCACGCTCGCTTTTACACACCCTTCGATTCCTGCCCGCCATGATGCTCGTCTCCGTCCTCGGCACCGTCCTGGCCGCCTCGGCCGCCTCGGCCGCCGTCGTCCCTGTCGGAGCCATCCCGTGCAACCAGGGCAAATCCTCCGGCGTTGTCTCGCAGCCGCCCTCGCCCGTTGCCGTCGAGAAGCTGCAGAACACGGAACCCGTCAAGTTGCCCGGTGCGCAGCCCGTCTCGTCCTCGCAGCGTCCCCAGTGCAGCAAGAAGCCCGACACGGCACCAGCCGCCGTGCCCCAAAACAGCCCCGAGAAACTCGGCCCCGTGGCCAATGGGGGCGGCGGCGGCGAACAAAACGGACCGCCGAGTTATGAACCCAAGGGTGCCTCCACGCCGCCTGATGGCCCCCCGGGGCCGCCGAGTGCCGTGATGCCGCCGTGCACCAAGTGCGCCACTCAACCCAGTGTCAAGGACGCCGCAGTCCCGCAGTCTCCGCCGACTTATGACCCTCGGGCTGCCTCCCCCGGGCCGGCCGGGCAGCCGAGTGCCGTGACGCCGCCGTGCGCCAAGTGCGACGCCAAGGTCAACGATATCGGCCCCGAGAAGCCCTGTTCCCACAAATACCCTACCAACAGACCCGAAGCCGGGCCCGAAGCCGGACCCGGACCTAGTGGCGAAAGAGAGCCCAGCCCCCGTGTCGACAATAAGGCCCCTGAGCAGCCCACCAAGAAGGATTCGCCTCCTGGCAACAATGGTCCTGCCCTTGAGGAGAAGTCCACCCCCTCCGTCGACAATAGGGCCCCTGAGCGGCCAACCAAGAACGATTCGCCCTCTGGAAACAAGGGTCCTGCCCCTGCCCCTGGGCCGCCCGGACAGGTCGGATCTCCTGCCGCCAAACCCACGTGCCTCAAGAAGATCGCAGGCAGCGCGCCGAAGCCTACGCCCGCAACTCCTGCCCCTGTGAAGCCGGCTGGCGTGCCCGGTCAGATCGGCAGCCCCAGCAAGAAGCCCTGCCTCACCCGTATGCCACAGCCGCCACAGCAGCAGCCGCCGCAGAAGAAGCCGAACGTGGACGATGTCACGCCGGCCACCTTTGACGTGAACTCCGTCGGAAAGAATGGCACTCCCAAGGAGCCGGACGTCCTAACCGCCTCAAAACCCAAAGGCCCCCGCATAGGGGTTGTCGACAACAAGCCCACTGATGGCCCGGCACCGCCCAGTCCCCCAGGACCTCCGCAGAATACGGGCGGCTCCAATGTCCCCGCCTCGCCCGGACAAGGCCCTGTCCCGGCTCCCCCGGGCCCTTCCACGCCGTCCGGCGGAAAACAAACGAACCTGGGCACTGAATCCTCCGACAAGCCGGGGCCGGTCGACGTCACCCCCCATGTGCAGTACTCGTCATCTGTCGGCGCTTTGGGCTGCATGATTAACATTACCCGCGTCGCCTACTGGCCTGGCTCTCCTGGATGCAACGATATCTGCATGAAGCTCACGAGCGAAAAGACGGGCAGGAGCCTTCATCTCCTCAGAGTAGACACATCGGGTGGAGCAACCCGCGACATCTCGTACGACGCCTGGAACGACCTCACCGGTATGACGGCTGGAGGCAAGGAGCCCATGACCTGGGAGTGGGCCGACATGTCGGCTTGTAGTGATTTGCTCCGCGGCGGAAAGATGCCCATTGCCTACCCCAGCGGCGTCGGCTGGGCCAGTGGATGCTTGGCAAAGGCCGACCAGGAAGGATCGAGCCCGAATTGGCTCAGCCAAAACTACGCGCTATTCGAGTATGCCGACATGCAATGCAAGGGCGGCACAGGCGCTGCGTGCACCTTTGACAAGGTAACGCAGCAGACGGACTGCAAGAATGATGGCAGTACAGCCAAGTTGCCCGAGATCAAGGACATTCAGATCGGCGAACTCCCTAACCGACCTTGGAGGAAGGACTGAGCTCCGCGCCGTCTCGGAGGGAAGGAGGACTGGTCGTACTTTTTTGTGTAGATATTTAAGTGATGGACTCTGTTGTGTTTAAGAGTGAGGTGGTCTTTGCTGTTAGAAAAGAGCCAGTTGATCTGGACAAGCGGGACGAGTCTTGGGCGCGTGACTGAGTAAAGCACGCCCATATTCCAGGCTTGAGTCCGGTGTGAGCGCGTCGTTGCCCAGCCGCGACGGTGCGGGGTAAAACTGGTCCCTTCAGTGCGTTTCCAATCACGACAAGAACGTGAGCCTCGTCGGTCGTCCAAGCAGGCCCTTGAGGTCGGTACATGATGGCCTGGTGTTTTGACCCGCCATGACTCGAAGCCGCGCGCGACGATGAATGATCCGTCAGATGCGCCAAGTAGAACGGCGAGGACGAGGGCGAGGATCCGACCGATGAGAAGTTGTTCAGCCTGTGAAGGCGATAGGAGCAGCACGGGCGGGCAATGGACAATGAAACGACGTCGGAGAGGAGACGCAGTCGTCCAAAGTTCGGATGCTGTCAAGTTCCGGTGCCGGACTGCCGGAATTCACACTCATTAGTAATCCATCGCACAGGGTCGAGAACCGAGGTACCCACCGGTACCACGGGTACCCACCGCCGCAGATCAGCGCCATCGGCATCATCCCAGGGGTGACTAATGATATGAACGGCCTCGTCGACCCGCCGCTTTCCGTCGACGTGCTTTTTCCATCCGCTCATCCGTAAACACCTTCAACCCGGCCCATCAACCAATTATCCCGTCGCGATCCTGTCTGCAGAGTCATCCATCTGCCTGCCGTCTTTGGGCTCCACAGTTCGGCCTCATTGCCCTTTGGCAGACGGCTGCTTGCCGACGACTTTCATGATTGAACAGCCCGAGAGTCAAACAAACCAGAAACGAAACATGCCGTCGGGGTCTCGAGCCGACGCGAGCAAGCTCCCGTCCTTTTATTCGCCTCGCACAAGGGCCGTCGATGGCCACCAGCCCGTAGACGACGACCTATCATTATCGTCGCACAGCCCTTGCGATGCCTCGAGCGCAACACAACCCCTGCCGCCGCCCTCTCTCCTGTCCCCGGCCTTTACCCCTCCCCAGACGCCGGGCACCCAGACGCCGACAAGAGGCCCCCGAGGCGTTCCTGTCGACAGCTCCATCCCCTCTGGTGGTTGCGGCCCCAACAAGCCGCGGCTGCTCCAGACACTGCCGGCGGTCCAGTGCATTGTCCGCGCCAGGATTCCCACCGTGGCCGGGACGGAAATGTTTCTGCACCTGTACATCAACAGCGTGGACAACAAGGAGCACCTTGCCATTGTGTTTGGCAACCACATCCGGAGCAGCAGCCTCGATGCGCCCCGCGAGGGCGAGACGGAGATGGATCGCATGGTCAGAGGCGCATACACCGGAAGGCTGTTCCCCGGGCGAACGACGAGTGGGATGGTGACGGCCGACGCATCAGGCGGCGAGGCGGCGGCGACTCCTCGGGCGGATCCGCCGCTGGTGCGCATCCACTCCGAGTGCTATACGGGGGAGACGGCGTGGTCGGCGCGGTGCGACTGTGGCGAACAGCTCGACGAGGCGGCGCGGCTGATGGGGCTGCCGGGCAATATGAGCGGCGGCATCATCATCTACCTGCGGCAAGAAGGCCGGGGAATCGGCCTCGGCGAGAAGCTCAAGGCCTACAACTTGCAGGACCTGGGGTCGGACACGGTCGAGGCGAATCTGCTGCTACGGCATCCCGCAGACGCAAGGAGCTACGGCCTGGCCACGGCGATGCTGCGCGACCTGGGCCAGACGGACGTGCGGCTCCTCACCAACAACCCGGACAAGATTCGCGCCATCGAGGGCCCCAACAGGGAGGTTGTCGTCAGGGAGCGGGTGGCCATGGTGCCGCTATCATGGAAGGGCCAGGGGGGATTTCGAAGCCAGGAGGTGGAGGGCTATCTGAAGACCAAGGTCAGGAGACTCACCCCCTTTGACTTGAGCCTTTTCTGTGTCGGTGCTGACTGGAACGATGGCTGCAGATTGAGAAGATGGGCCACATGCTGGACATGGGCCGAGAGGCATAACGTGACGGCACATGAGCACATAAGGGTGGAGTCTTGGCTTGGCTATTTCGGTGCATTTCGACTGGGAGCGCTGCGTGGCACTTCCTTGGTTGCTGAGTTGGGGGTTCAGGCAGTCGTGATTCAGGGCGAGGCCGACGGATGCGAAGCTACGTGGGTAGGCTTCCGCTCATGAGAAGGAGGATGAGAATAATACTCCACGCACGAATAATGGGTTGTGCAAACAATCGCGGCTCTGTTGCTGAACAGCAGTTCTGAGGGCTTCAAGTTCGTTGAGCTGGCACGTAGGCAGGTACGTACTGCAAAGTACCTACCTTCGCGCGCCGGGCGGGGTTCCTGTCAGTGGCTGGGTGACCATTATACGCGCTATAACCGTGTTAGTCCCGCCACGTGTCTTGCAACTCTGTTGGACCTATAACAGTGTGTCAGATCCGAGGATTAAGGGATCACATGCAGGATCACGTGCGGGATCACGGACGGGAAATTCGGCTAAGAGGCCCCTTAAATAAGGTCTCGAGGCTTCCCCTCTTTAAGCAAGGATAATCAAGCATTATTATCACATACATTAAATACACTGCTTTCAGCGGCCTTACAGCCGCTGTAGCGCCCTAACGGCCGCTATAACATATATCTCTCGCATCCTTATTTAGTGGGCCGTAGATCGAAGATCTAATAATTAAGAGTCTTAGTCTTCTAGCCAAGCTACTAAGAGAAGCCACTATTTAACTATTAGGCCCCCTTTAAACCGCGAGAAAAGCCTAGCTAATCATGCTCGGCAAGAGGACTAGATTCCTCTCGCATCGAAATAAGCCCGCGAGAACTATCCTCGCGGCACTATATCGAAAGAAAGCCCGCGAGAACCATCCTCGCGGCACTATATTAAAGAAAGCCCGCAATACGCGGCATAAATACATCGAAAGAAAGCCCGCAACACGCGGCATAAATACATCGAACAAAAAGCCCGTAAGAAACTACGTCGCGGCGCTAGAAAGAACAATAACCTACTACTAGCAGAGGCGAGAGGGTAATTCCCTCGTTAGAGCTAAACATATAACCTACTACTAGCAAAGGCAAGAGGGTAATTCCCTCGTTAGAGCTAAACACATAACCTACTACTAGTAGAGGCGAGAGGGTAATTCCCTCGTTAGAGCTAAACACACAACCTACTACTAGCAAAGGCGAGAGGGTGATTCCCTCGTTAGCTAGCTAAACACACATACTACTACTAGCAGAGGCGAGAGGGTAATTCCCTCGTTAGCTAGCCAAGCTAAATAAGTCTATACACACGAGGAATAAACTCCTCTATAGTAATAAAGCCGTATAAATAAGGAGCAAACCCCTCCTCGGCTCGTCCGCACGATTAGGAGTAAACCCCTCCGCGGAATTAAGTCTATACGATTAGGAGTAAACCCCTCCGTAGCATTAAGCCGTATAAATAAGGAGTAAACCCCTCCTCGGCTCATCCGCACGATTAGGAGTAAACCCCTCCGCGGCATTAAAAAGTCCACACGATTAGGAGTTAACCCCTCCGTAGCAAGTCTATATAATTAGGAGTTAACCCCTCCGTAGACAAACATAAGTCTATACAAACGTAGCATTATTAAGTCTATACGATTAGGAGTAAACCCCTCTATAGCCTATAAACAAAGAGTTAACCCCTCCGTAGCATTCTTATGCAGTCGGGAAACATGTCTGCCTACTATCTATTTAGTAGTTATCTCATACAGTTAGGAAATATATCTGCCTACTATTTAGTTAGTAGAATAAACAAAAATACTCGCGGCGGGAGGAAGAAGACTCTCTCGTCGCAGCACAAACATCGCGGCGGCGAGAGGAGAAAAGAAAGACTCTCTCATCGCAGCATACACAAATTCGCGGCGGGAGGAAGAAGACTCTCGTCGCAGCATAAACACACGCGGAGGCGAGAGGAGAAGGAGAAGACTCTCGTCGCAGTATCGCGGCGGCGGGAGGAAGACTCCCTCGTCGCGTACACTCACACGAGCTAATAGCTCTCGACGAGCAAATAGCTCGCGGCGGCGGAAGAGAGAAGAAGACTCTTTCGTCGTCATAGCAAATGCCGTTACAAATACTCGCGGCGGCGGGAGAAAAACTCTCTCGTCGAAGCATACATAAATTCGCAAGCGGCGGCGGGAAGAGAAAAAGAAGACTCTCTCGTCGTAGCATAAATACATTTCGTAGCGGCGGGAGGAAGACTCTTTCGTCGTAGCACGTAGCGCTCGCGGCGGCGGGAAGAGAAGAAGAACACTCTTTCGTCGTCGCAGCAAAAACACGATCGCGGCGACGGGAGGAAGACTCCCTCGTCTACGCATTTATCTAACACACGAGCTAATAGCTCTTAACGAGCTAATAGCTCGCGGCGGCGGAAGAAAAGAGAAGAAGACTCTTTCGTCGTTACGGCAAGCACTCGCGGCGGCGGGAAGAAAAGAGAAGAAGACTCTTTCGTCGTCGCGGCAAACACTCGCAGCTAATAGCTCGCGGCGGCGGGAAGAGAAGAAGACTCTTTCGTCGTCGCTAGCAAACACACAACGCGGCGGGAGGAAGACTTCCTCGTCCGCGCACTTATCTAACGCACGAGCTAATAGCTCTCGACGAGCTAATAGCTCGCGGCGGCGGGAAGAGAAGAAGAAGACTCTTTTATCGCCGTAGCAATAATATATCGCGGCGGCGGGAGGAATACTCTCTCGTCGTAGTATATATATCGCGGCGAGAGAAAGAAAGAGTCCCTCGTCGCGGCAAGCGGTAAAGTCCCTTATCGCGGCGAGCGGTAAAGTCTCTCGTCGTAGTAGCACGCAGTAGTCGCAGCGGCGGAAGAGAAGACTCTTTCGTCGTTACGGCAAGCGCTCGCAGCGGCGGGAAGAGAAAAAGACTCTCTCGTCGTAGCACATATATTTCACAGCGGTGGGAAGAGAAAAAGACTCTTTCGTCGTCGCTAGCAAACACACAACGCGGCGGGAGGAAGACTTCCTCGTCCGCGCACTTATCTAACGCACGAGCTAATAGCTCTCGACGAGCTAATAGCTCGCGGCGGCGGAAAGAAGGAAAAGTCCCTTTCCCTCGTACATACTCTAACATTCGAGCAAGCAGCTCTTACGACGAGCGGCAGAGTCCATTATCGTAGCGAGCAGCTCTCGCGGCGTCGGAAGACTCCCTCGTCCGCATACTTATTCGAGTAAGCAGCTCTCGAGCAAGCAGCTCTTAAGCAAGCAGCTCTCGTAGCGAGCAGCTCTCGCGGCGTCGGAAGACTCCTTCGTCCGCATACTTACTCAAGCAAGCAGCTCTCGAGCAAGCAGCTCTTACGGCGAGCGGTAGAGTCCCTCGTCGCACTTATTCGAGCCGAGCAAGCAGCTCTTAAGCAAACGGCTCTCGAGCAAGTAGCTCTTACGGCGAGCGGTAGAGTCCCTCGTCGCAGCGAGCGGTAGAGTCCCTCTCCCTCGTGCATACTTACTTACTCGAGCAAATAGATCTCGCGGTATCGCAGAAAATAAACACTCGCGGCGTCGGAAAACTCCTTCGTTACGCATACTTATTCGAGCAAGCAGCTCTCGAGCAAACGGCTCTTAAGCAAGCAGCTCTTACAGCTATCGGCAAAGTCCCTCGTCGCAGCAAGACGAAAGACCACCCTTATTACAAACAATCATTTAAGCAATACGCACATTACGGCGAGCGGCAGAGTCCCTCGTCGCAGCGAGCGGCAGAGTCCCTCGTCGCAGCGAGCGGCAGAGTCCCTCGTCGCAGCGAGCGGCAGAGTCCCTCATCGCAGCGAGCGGTAGAATCCCTCTCCCTCGTATATACTTACTCACTTAAGCAAATAGCTCTCGCGGCTTCGTCCGCATCACTTAATCAATAACTCGAGCAAGTAGCTCTCGCGGCGACGGAAGACTCCCTCGTCCGCACCTATCACGGCATTCGTCCGCATCGAGCCTCGACTTCGGCAACACAGAGCCCACGGCCATATAGAGCCCTCGGCAACATAGAGCCTACGGCCACACAGAGCCCTCGGCAACACAGAGCCCACAGCCACATAGAGCCCTCGGCAACACACGAGCCCTTAGGAACACAACCCTCGGCCATACACACGAGCCCTCGGGAACACAACCCTCGGCTACACACACGAGCCCTCGGGAATACAACCCTCGGCTATACACACGAACCGTCCGAAGCGATCGACCAATCGACTAATATAGGAGGAATAAGGCGTATTATTGCCGCTAAAGGCGCACACGGCAGCGTAAAGGCATAAAATGCCGAGTTGCAACTACTACTACGGTCGCAAAAAGGACCTAGAAGAATACGATAATCCGCCCTGATTGATTAAACATTAGCAAAAGACCCCGGATTTAAGCTATTTAAGCTCTTTAGTCTAGCTTCTCTCGCATTGCGATCGAAGCTAAAGGGGTGTATTAGATCCGAGGATTAAGGGATTACATGCAGGATCACGTGCGGGATCACGGACGGGAAATTCAGCTAAAAGGCCCCTTAAATAAGGTCTTAAGGCTTCCCCTCTTTAAGCAAGGATAATTAAGCATTATTATCACATATATTAAATACACTGCTTTTAGCGGCCTTATAGCCGCTGCAGCGCCCTAACGGCCGCTATAACACATATCTCTCGCATCCTTATTTAGTAGGCCGTAGATCGAAGATCTAACATAGTATTAGGATCGTAACCGTTATACGCTTATTAACCGTTATATACCTAAAATAGTTATCTTAGTAAAAAATAGTATTATAAGCGTAATAAGAATAGCCTAAAAAACGGTTTTAAATATATAACCGTTATACGTAATATAACGGTTATAAAAATAATTATTTTAAGTATTAAATAAAGAGTACTTAGACCTAGGTACGGGACGCCGGCTGTAGGGCCGGGTCCGGGCCTAGGTCCGGCAGGTCACGTGGTATAGATACGGGTTATAGGCTACGAGGCATAGGTACGGATTACAGGCTACGAACTACGAGGCATAGGCACGGGTTATAGGCTACGAGGCACGGCACGGGTTGCGGATTACGAGGCACGAGGCAAAGGACAAAAATTTTTACATACTACCGGGAATCGAACCCGGATCTACGAGGTTACGAACTACGATCTACGCCGCTTGCCACTTAGCCAAGCGGGACGATTACTAATTGTTGAAAATTTTAAACTTTGTTTTACTATATAAAGGTAACCCTACTACCTAAGCGGCAAAGGGGATACGTACCCCACGCCCCGCGGCTAACACGCGGCTAACATAGTCACTAGCGGCTAACACGGTCATAAGCGGCTAACACAGTCACTAGCGGCTAATAGGGCTTTAAGCCGTATAACGGTTATATATATATACGTATTATGCTTACCTAACATAGTTATTCCCCTAGCACGGTTATTAACTAAATAACTATTATATAAGAGTATTGCTATTTACATAGTAACAAATTGCTATTTAGACAGTAAACCACGATTATCTCCACTTTTTCGGCGCGCACCCCGCGCGCCTATGTCCCGCCACTAAAATTAAGTGTAGGTACATGGCAATTGAGAGAGCCGCGCAAATCGTGCGAAGAACGCCCCGACACGCAGTAGGGCACGCAGCAGAAGGCACGCAGCAGGGCACGCAGCAAGGCACGCAGTAAGGCACGCAATAAGGCACGCAGCCGGGAGCCGGGCACGAATCATACATTGAGGAGCCGCGCACGCAGCAGAGGGCACGCAGCAAAGGGCACGTAGTAAGGCACGCAGCAAAGGGCACGCAGTAAGGCACGCAGCAAAGGGCACGCAGCAGAGCACGCAGCATACATTAAGGAGCCGCACACACAGCAGAGGGCACGCAGCAAAGGGCACGAAGCAAGGCACGCAGCAGGGCACGCAGCCGGGCACGAAGCATACATTAAGGAGCCGCACACACAGCAGAGGGCACGCAGCAAAGGGCACGCAGTAGGGCACGCAGCAGGGCACGCAGTAGGGCACGCAGCCGGGCACGAAGCATACATCAACAAGTAGCCGCGTATACAGCAGAGGGCACGCAGCAAAGGGCACGCAGTAGGGCACGCAGCAGGGCACGCAGCAAGGCACGCAGCAGAGGGCACGCAGCAGGGTACATCAAGGAGCCGCACACACAGCAGAGGGCACGCAGCAGGGCACGCAGCAGGGCATGCAGTAGAGGGCACGTAGCAAGGCGCGCGCGCTGCTATAGCTATTGAATTAACTACCTAGGTAACTAAATTAAGGCTATATACGATTTGCGCGGCCCTCTTAATTGCTATATACCTATACGGAAAATTTAGTGGCGGGACATAGGCGCGCGGGGTGCGCGCCGAAAAAGTAGGTTTACTATCTAAATAGCAATTTATTACTATGCAAATAGCAATACTCTTATATAATACTACTTATTTTATCGCATACGGTAACTATTATACGCGGTGTAACTATTACACTCTAGTTACTATAATATAACTATAATAGCTATATGTATTTATCGCCGTAATACGTAATATAACACCGTTATACTAATTACAACACGATGTTAGACCTATATATAACCGTTATACATACTAAACATAGTTACCTACCTACTATTCTTAAGTATGCCCGGCGCGCGAAGGTAGCTATTAGATTATATAATAGAGGTTATAACGATTAGGTTAGTATAACCGCTACGTAACGTAAGGGAAATATCCCTTAAATATAGCCCCCTTATAAAAAGAGGGGAAGCACGTATAACACGCATTATTATATATTATATTAATATAACCTCTTTACTATACAACCTATCTAGACCTATTATAACGCCTATTTAGTCCGAGCCGTAGATCTACGATCTAATAATTAAGAGTCTTAGCCTTTAATCTATCGAAAATACGATATAAAACACTAAAAACAGGCTCCCTTTAGGCAAAAACAATTACTATATCTACTAAAAAGAATACCGAAGTCATCCTTATCGAAAATGCTAACTAGTCTATTTAAGACAATAAGTTTAAGGCGTAAGTTCTCGATAGCAACCTATAGGAATAGGTCTTCGGTACTAAAAGGCTCCTTCCTATTCCGGATATACCTATTAAAAACGACTCTTTAAGGGGATCTCGCTCTCGTATAGCGGATAAAGAAATAGTCTAATAGGGACGCTAACCTCCTTAAGGCACTTAATAATAGCAGATATTTCTATATAAAGAAAAGAAATAGGAGAGTTAGAAGAAAGACATTAAGGAGCTCTAAACTTAGATCGCCTTAACTATCTCTAACTACTTTTTTTAGACCTATTGTAAGCTAGATAAAGACCTTAAGGACTAGTACGCTACGCTTAAGAAAGAGGCAAAGGGCAAGCCGGAAGATATCTATCGAGCCCTTTAGGTTCGCTATAAAGCGGTAGTTAAGCCCTCCTTAAGTTAGCTAAAGAACTAGCACCTTTAGCTTAAGGACTAGAAGAAGATTATATATAAAGGGATTTAGGAAGAACTTCCTAAAGCTATTTATAAGAGTATTTAGGTTACTAACTTTCTCGCCTTTATCTAACCTTATTATCCTACCTAGGTCTATTCCTTCTACCTCTTATACTTATAAAGGCAGGAGGATTTCGATATTTATACTATAACTAACGAATTTACTATGCTTATAAACTAGCTGCTTGCTTAACTATCTTAAACTAAGAAAGGCTCCTTCGGCCCTTCTTATGCGGGATAAGATAAGGAGTAAAGCAGCTAGTAAAACAACTAGAAAGGCAAAAATAATAAAAAGAGGTCGCGACTTACTAATATAGATAAAAGAGGTATCCTTTACTATAAGCTCTATTCTATAAAAGGCTATTTAATAGAGAATTACTAAGAGGTTAACCTTAATAAAGCGCTTAACTAATAGCCTAAAAGCAAAAAGGATATTATCTTTAAGAATATAAAGAACCCTAAGGTCGCGAAAGAAGCCT
Organism: Ophiocordyceps sinensis; assembly: GCA_012934285.1. Taxonomy (NCBI): domain Eukaryota; kingdom Fungi; phylum Ascomycota; class Sordariomycetes; order Hypocreales; family Ophiocordycipitaceae; genus Ophiocordyceps; species Ophiocordyceps sinensis. The sequence goes on from JAAVMX010000007.1 coordinate 2,146,751, forward strand.
AGAGACATAGAGGTAAGAGGGGAACTTAGAATAATAATAAGACGGATTAACTCGTGCGGGAGAGAGGAAGATGCCCTTCGGCTTTATTCCTCGCCCCTTTAGTCGATGCGTTTTTAACGTCGATATCTACCCTCTTTATTACTCGTTAATCCTAGATTATAGTATAACCCTCTATATCTTTAACGAGATTTCCCGGTTTAAAAACTTTAGAATAGTAGATAAGGGAGATTTCCTTTAGGCAAGCGCCGAAAAAGTGCCTATCCTTAGCTACGGTAAAGTTAACGTCCGCTTATAAACCCTATCGTTTAAACCGTAAGTACTACGCTTACTTAACGTTGCTTTCTATAAGAACTTTATATATAATCTAATCTCTTATAGGCTATTAAAGCAATAGGGACTTTAGTAGGACGAACGACCTTATAGGCTATTAGCGCTTCGTTCTACCGATAATACTATCGTCGGCCTTATTAAATAGCACTACGGCTAGTTTGTTCTCGAGTATATCCCCTACTATATAATAAGGCGAGCATTTTATAACCGCCGAAATAAGTTTAATAGCTATACTAAACAGACGCCGCAAAAGGCTATTACTAAACTCTAGCATCTCTAAATAAGGCATCCGGGACTACGAGCCTTAGAACACCTCGTTAACTACTCTAAAGGTATTAAGATTAAAGGCATTTTAACCGTATAGTACGATAACTATAGCACCGCGAAAGTAAAATAGATAATACGACGAGCCCCTTAAGATAACGGTATTATAGGCGAGAGAATTACGATAGACTTCTATAACTTTATACTAGACAATAAAGGCTATAACTCGCTTATGCTTTTAACCGATAGAGCGAGCGGCTTTATATAGGATTACTACCTCTAAGACCGTCTCGTAGAAACTATTATTATAGCCCTTAAGTCCGGCCTCGACTACTTAAAGCACTAGTATTAGTTTTACACTAAGATCGTTAAGTACGATAACGAGATTACTACTTAAAAGCCGGTAGTAGAAGTATTCCTTAAGGCAAGGCTCTTTAAAATCGAGCTCTCGGCCCTATATATATAAGATTAAAATAGCGGCGCTAAGCGCTTAAAGGGTATAATTAAGGATAAGTCTAAAGCGATGCGAGGAAAGCTTTTAACCTAGCTTTAGCGAGAGATTTATAAGTCTACTATATATCTCTATAATCGCACGCTAAAATATAGCTATAAGTAGGAATCCTCTTACGAGAAGCTAACTAGGAGAAAGCTAGCGTAATAGTATCTTCGTGCCTATAGGTGTAAAGCGTTTGTAATAATAACTACGGCCTAAGAGAAGAAATAACGCCTTAGGAAGCTCGACCTATAAGCTTAGATAGGCTTCCTAGTAGGATATATATCTTCTAATATCTACTAAGTCTAGGTTTTTATAGAAGGGAAGGTTATTACTACTTAAGATATTATTTTCGACGAGTAAGAGATTTTCGATAGAATATTCGAGAACCTTACTAAGAGCGTTAAAGAGTGCGACCTTAAGGAGCTAGCCTTAGCCTTAAGGAATATTACTCTCCCCGATAATAATTAAATTAATATACTATAAGTTCTCGATAATTAAGTATTCGACGATATCCTCGTCTACTAAGATATAAACCCTAAACTTAAGGCAAACCACGATATAGACTACGTAATAGCGCTTAAAAACGACCGGGGAAACATAAAGTAGTATACCGAAGCTTAATTTAAGCCTCTCCCTACTCCTTTAAGCACTCCCCTAGCGGCCTTATTTATAGCTATAATATAATTATATCTCGCTAACTAGACTATAAAGCTATAAAGCGAGCATCTCGATCCTTCTTAAGCAGCCTTTTAGGCAAATATAAGTCTATATAAACAAAGAGTAAACCCCTCCGTAGCACTAAGTCTATATAAATAAGGAATAAACCCCTCTATAGCACTAAGTCTATATAAATAAGGAGTAAACCCCTCCGTAGCACTAAGTCTATATAAATAAGGAGTAAACCCCTCCGTAGCACTAAGTCCGTATAAATAAGGAGTAAACCCCTCCGCGGCATTAAGTCTATATAAATAAAGAGTAAACCCCTCCGTAGCATTAAGTCCGTATAAATAAGGAGTAAACCCTTCTACGGTAAGTCTATATAATTAAGAGTTAACCCTTCTATAGGCAAATAAAAGTCTACTTAAATAAGGAGTAAACCCTTTTATAGCAGAAAGTCTATATAATTAGGAGTTAACCCCTCCGTAGCCTATAAATAAGGAGTTAACCCCTCCGTAGAAAGAAAAACTCGCCTATTAGCACTCTATATTTATAGTAGGCACTTAAGCCGCACTAATCTCGAAAGATATTAATATATTGCGGTTTAAAGATAAGGCTTACCTCGACCGCTTAATCTTAAAAAGGCAGGTAAATCGATAAGACCTTCTAGCTATCCTAATATATTATAGATAGCTTAAATAACACCTACTCGGTTATTAATTTAAGGAGGCGAAGAGAACGCATCTTTAGAGTTATAAAGAAATAAAGTCCTAGACTAAGGTTAACTCTAAAACACTTACGAAGAAAGGCTAAGTCCTCGACTATATATAGGTATACGTATATAAAATAGATAAGCACGGAAGGCTCTCGAAGTATAAAGCAAGACTAGTAGTCTAAGGAGATTAATAGCTTCGAAACGGATAGGAGACCTACGCGGTAACCTTCGTAAGACGAAGCTTTCGAACACTTATAACGATAGCTATAAGGTTCGACCTTAAACTAATATAGTACGATGCGGTTAACGCATTCGTTAACGTAAGGCTCGACGAGATTATATATATAAAGATACCGCTAGGGTATAGAAAATACTCTATTATCCTCCGACTTAATAAAGCCCTCTACGGACTACGAAAATCCCTTCTTTTATAGTATCGCGAACTTACGTTAATACTTCGGGAGATAGGGTTTTAGACGGTGCCGCACGAACTATACTGCCTAACGTTTAACGGCATTATCGTCTTCTTCTATATAAATAATATTGTCTTTATATAGGAATAAGGGATAAGGGATACGTACGAGTTAATTACAGCCACGTGATCCTACGTAATCACGTGTGTGTAATAAGACTACGTTACCTATAAATAGGCCCCTTTTCCCCTTCTTCCTAGCTAGCAAGACATATAGAACACATATAATAGAACGAGTTTTTGCGAATGCAAATGTAGGAGATACCTACTAACACTAATTAGTGTTCGTAAGGCTCGAACACTAACAGCAAGGCAGAAGAGGCAGATCTCGATCTTCGAACGTGTTATAAATCTTTATTAAACCGGCTCCGGCCTAATAATCCTGTTTTATGCACTTAGAGAGGGTTATCTGCGCTAAGAATAAGAAGACTTCACCTTCCGAGTCTAGCTCGCCTCTAGGGGTTGCGTATAGATCTTCTTCAAGCTTCCCGCTAACCGATCACCGCTTTAGAAGAAGAAGAGTAGCACCAGCAGGAAGTGCGTCTATTAACGCCGACCGCTTCGCGAAGAACCTCGCGACGATAACGATAAACTCGATTCCTTCATTAGCCAGTTCGAGAAACAACCTATCAACCGCCGAAAAGCTCTTCCGCTTCCTCGAGAAAAGCTCTTCTAACGGCACACCAAAAGACAACCACGAACCCGACCCTTAAGACCCTCGCGACCCAGCCTGCCGCCGCGTCGGACCACTCGTTACGACTAAGCCCGCCGCCTGCTTCCGACAAAAGCATCGCGAAGACCCTCGCGAACCCGACAAACACTCCCGAATCCACGGGACATTCGATCAACACACGAGCCATTTGATCATCCGACCAGACGCACCCTCGCGTACGACAAACACCCCGCCGTCTTCCGACCCGGCACGAGAAAACACAGTCCGCTTGCTGCCTCAAGCCACGATCGAGAATACAGTCCGCTTGCTGCCTTAAGCCCCGAGAATATAGTCCGCTTGCTGCTTCAAAGCCCCCCGAAAACACACCCCCCCCGAAAACACAGTCCGCTTGCTGCTTCAAGCCACAACGACGGCTCCATCGGCACCCGGCACCACAAAGCCAGCTCTCTCGCCAACGCTCAAGACAACGCTTTCGGCAACGCTCAAGACAACGCTTTCGGCAACGCCAAATCCGGACCCGGCCCCAACGCCAAAGAGGACGTTTCCGGCAGTCTCAGCAACAACAACAACAGCGGCTCCGCAACCGTCAAAACAAGCTCCCGCAGTTGTTTTTCCGCCGTCCGCAAACGCCTCAAAAGCTCCGCCAAGCAGACAAAAGCTCCGCCAAAGCACACGCACGACGCTTTCGGCAACGTCAACACAACAGCCGAAGTCCGCAGCTACAGTCAAACGCTCCGCCAAACCCGGCAAGACCGCCTTTGCCCCGATAGACGCCTTCGTCCTTTACTCTTTGTTTTTCCGAGATAACGTCTTTCGCCTTTGTTTGCCTTTGTTTATATTCGTCTTTATTCGCGTTTGTTTTTCCTGCTTTGTTTTTCCTGCTTTATTTTTTCCTGCTTTATTTTTCCCCTTTTCGACGCCTTATTCTTCCCCTTTTCGGCGCCTCGTTCCCTCTTTTGCTTCCCCTTTTAGTGCCCCGAAACAAGCACCGAAACAAGCCCTATTTCGCCCCGGCAACGTCATGTGCCGACCCTACTACGCTCCGGCTCCGGCAACGTTCTTTCCCGGCCCGAACACACGCTCTGTTTCACGCTTCGTTTTCCACTCTTTTCCCGGCCCGAAGATAACTCTGTCTCTTGCTTTGCTTCACACTCTTTTCCCGGCCCGAAGATGACTCTGTCTCTTGCTCTGCTTCGCCCCTCTGCTTCGCCCCGAAGCTTGATGCTTCCTAACGCTCTTTTCCCGTACGTTATACGGCTGTTTGCAAGGCTATTGCAAGGTTGGAAAAAGCCGGATCCACGATGACAATACGGCCCGTTTGACCGGGCCATGGATCCCTGTTTGGACCCTTATTGCGACCCTTGTTGCGACCCTGTTTGGCTCCTTGTTGCTACGTTCGTTTGGGCTGCTGTTTCTACGATCTTGTAAAGACTGCCAGTGTGGGAATAAGGGATAAGGTATACGTACGAGTCAATTGCAGCCACGTGATCCCACGTGATCACGTGCGTGCAACGAGACTACGTTACCTATAAAAAGGCCCCCTTTCCCCTTCTTCCTAGCTAGCAAGACATATAGAACACATACAATAGAACGAGTTTTTGCGAATGCAAATGCAGGAGATACCTACCAACACTTTACATATTATAAAAAGGATTAAGATAAGGCTAAATCTCTCTAAAATCAACTTTAGGGAAAATATAAGCTTATAAGCGGTAATAACCTATAATAGTTCTTTGGCATTAAGATTCTACGAGACTGTAATTAACGGTATATTTAGCTATTATAAGCCGCCTATATTAATAAGATCTACCGACTTATAAAGAAACGCCGCCCTTTCGATATACCGATAGGGGTAAAAGAGCTTATCCCTTATAAAAGGATCGCTAAACACTATAAGATATAAGCCTACTAGGTAAACGTAGGTTCTATGCTATACGCGGCGGTTATTATCCGCCCTAATATCGCGTTTACTACGTTAAAACTATGCAAATTTAATAGCAACCCTAGACCGGAATATAAAGAAGCCGTTAATCGAGTTCTCTACTATCTATACTTTACCCGGGGACTTACGCTTCGTCTAGGGGGTAAGGACGACTTTAAAGTAGTAAGTAACGCCTCTTTCGCTAATAACACCGACCGGAAAAGCTCTTAGGCATTTGCTATAAAGCTATTCGGAGGCTTAATCGGCTAGAGAGCTAATAAATAAGATATAGTTATAATCTTAACAACCGAGGCTAAGCTCCTAGCGTTATTATAGGTAGCAAAGGAGTTAATCTATATAAGCAGGCTTATTAAAGAGCTCGACGTCTCCCTCGATAACTCCCGTATTTGCATTTAATATAACAATATATAGACTATCCGACTAGTTACTACCGAAGTCGCTACTCTATAGACGAAGCTTCGCTATATAGACATTTATAACTACTAGCTTCGTTAAGAAGTCCTTAATAAGACCCTCGATGTTAAATATATACCTACCGCGAAGATAATAGCCGATAGCCTTACTAAGGCACTTTAAGGGCCCTCCTTTAAGGCCTTTATCGAATAAATAGGCCTTTACGATATTACCTAACGCCTCGCCGATCGAGAACTCCCCGAAACGACCGACGAAATAATATAAATCGATATATATATATTATAGGAAGGTTAGGAGATATAAATAGGCCGATGCAAGCGCATCCTCGGGGGTAATAGTCTTAATATCGATACTATACACTTATATAGAGGCACGAAGTATATATAAAATAGGAGAATAACGGGCATAGGCGCCGGTAATAAAAAATAACCGTAGGGGAACCTAATTCCTCTTACGCATTACTGCAGTAGTCCTTATGTAAAAACGTTAAGGAGACGACGGATAAAAGGCCTCGTTAAATATCTACGAGCATTAACTAGGCTAGAGGCGTCTAAAGAAGAAGCTCTCCCGCAGTAAGGGCATATTAGCGTATCTCGCAATAGTGACTTTGCCGTCGATTTCGGCACGACGCAATAGGGAACCTAGTCCTTAATGCGCATTACTGCGGTAAGGGGAATCTACGAGCATTAGCTGCTAAACGAAACGAGCATTAGCTGCTAAACGACTTATAAACAACTACGAATACCCTTAACGACGGTGGACTAAGGAGGAAAGGAACGATGCTTCTACGCAGTAAGGGCATCTACTTTATGTAGCGGCGGAAGGAATAAAGGAAGTATAAGAGCTTTTAAAGCCGCACTCGTTAGAGCGCTTAAGCGTAGGATTAAACGGGCAGGGATTAAAGATATCCCGCCCCGATAGCTTAACGATAGAATGAGGATTAAAAACTCATCGGATTAAAGCTATTTAGCGACCTCTTAATGCTAGCTTCCCTCCCTTAAATTCGGGATCGAAGCTAAGGGGGTGTATTAGATTATATAATAGAGGTTACAACGATTAGGTTAGTATAACCGCTACGTAACGTAAGGGAAATATCCCTTAAATACGGCCCCCTTATAAAAAGAGGGGAAGCATGTATAACACGCATTATTATATATTATATTAATATAACCTCTTTTCTATACAACCTATCTAGACCTATTATAACGCTTATTTAGTCCGAGCCGTAGATCTACGATCTAATAGTAGCTTGCTCCTGCCTGTCTGCCTCTTTTAATATATTATAGTCTTAGGCAATGCATATAGGCGTAGGTAAATAAGGTGCTAAGATTAATGCTATAAAGAGCTATAAAGGAGGAAAGAAGGAAGGAAGCTAGCTAGCTATACGAGAGGGTAGCCCTAATAGCTGCCCCTCGCATAAAGCTAACTAATAGTAGGGTAATATATATAAAGCATCCTCTATGCTATATGCCGGGGCTAATATAATCAGCTATAGATAAGATAGTAAGGAGCTATTCCTAGCTCCCAGGGCTTACGCCTACCTAATAAGAATTATCCTTCTTTACATATATATTCTTAGTGCCTAGTGTATTAAATTAGTAGTAATTCTATACCTTCTGCCTTAAAGCTACTATTAGGAACGCCCTTCCTATCTCTAGAGCTTCGCTCTACTACGACACGTTTAATAAGAGCTTCTTAAAGCTCTTACTATTCGTTAGAAGCCGCCTAAAGGCTCCCGACACCTATAGTATAACTAGCTTATGCAACCTTAGCTAGCACGCCTATATAACCTCTAATATAAGCCTTACGATCCGACGAGGCTCGCCTTTCTAAGTATTATTAAAACTAGGGCCTACTGCTTAGTTCTTTATTCTTAAGTCCTTACGCAATTAGCCGTAAGGAAAAAATTTCTCTCTATATTTTCGATTTCCTACGCGTACCTATTTCTACGCTAAAATTAAAACACCTTATACCTCCTACTATAGACTTTTCTCTTCTCCTATAACTCTTCTTTCTTCGTAATCCCTTCTCTTCTCTATCTATCGACCTCTTCGCCCTCTTCCCTCGTTTTATTTAAGCTATTATTACTATAGCTAGGGACGAAGAAGCCCGTTAAGCTATAGCGTCTGTATCTCGCTTAGACGACTCTTACCCTTGCTTGCCGATATAAGAATATGCCCCGCCGGATAGTGTTTATAGCGCCGCTCCCTCTAAGGACTCTAAGAGTAATTATAAAGATCCTCCTCCTCCCGCCCGCCGTCGTCCTTGCTTATCCTTAGAAACCGAGGTGCTATGCTAGCAGTCTACTATACTAGCTATAGAGGATAGAGATTATAATAACCTATTAAAATAGGCCGTCCGCTACTCTAAGTTAATTAAGACACTGCCTACGGAAAGGGTTATTAAGACCTTTACTAATATAGACGTAATATATATAAAGCAAGCCTATATTCTCTTAGGCTCTTTAGCCTTTAAGTCGGAGATTATCTTCGATATCTTAGATCTTCCGTCCGTAAAGGAAAAGTATCTATAGTACGCCGATACTTAGCGAAAGGGAATTCGCTCGTATCTTCGTTTTATAAGCGAGCTTCCTAATAATAAGACTCCTCTCTACGCTATAATAACTCTAGTATATCCGCTAGTCTAAGCCGTAACTCTTAACCCGTAAATAATCGACGGAGACCCTTCTAATAGTTAATCGGAGGAATAGCCTCCTCTTCGTCCGTAAGGAATACTTCGCTTATTTAAGTAGCGCTTTATTAGACAGTAGTATTACCCTAAGGACTAACCTTAGGTTCTATATTATTCTCTTTAGTCTAAGTTATCTAAGTACTCTTAGGCCTTTTACTCTCGTCGATAGAAGGATTTAGATAATAATAATAATAATAATTTATCTAGGTCCGATAATAGTTTTATCCGCCGCCCCTTAAAGTCCTATCCGAACCCGCGTAAGTACCGCGAGGCGAGTTATACCTCCTCCTCGGCCTATAATAACGAGGCTATTACTAAACGCCTTAAATAGGACAATATTAATACTTTTAACCTAGATAAGCATAATCCGAAGAACCTAGGCATTATCGCTCTTAGCGATAGAAAGAATATCTATATAGACGTCTATCTTTTTATAGAGCGTCTAAGGATTTATTAGGACGAGGATCTATTCGCCCTTTGCCTATATTACCTCTCCTTCTTAGTAGGAGGAGCTCTTATATAGTATATAAGTAAGCTTATAGCGGAATAACGCGATATCCTTAGTTCCTCCCCTCTTAAAACCTTTTATAAGTTCTTAACTAGGCGTTTTAAGCGTCTTAACGCCGACGTCTTAAAGGAACTTTATAGGGAAAGGTATACGATATCTATATAGTCCTCTAGCTCTATTACTCTCGCGTAGTAGATCTAGAGAAAGGTTTCACTCGCCCGCTAACTTAAGATAGGCAAGGATGCTTAAATCATTAAGGCTATCTATCCTCTTATTGCCGTCTAGATCTCCTCGCTTCTTCCTATTCCTACGAAAAAGACCCCGATCGATAAATAGATTCGCATTATTAAGGAACGAAAGCCCCTTATTATAGCCTCCCTTAAGCTATATATTTCTAGAGACTAAGACCGTTCTTACCGCGGTAGCTTTTCCTATCGGGATAATAACTATCGTTAGGATAACCGTCGCCGTAATAATAGTTACCGTTAGGGTAACCGTAATCGCAGCCGTCGTAATAATCGTCGCGATAACTATCGTTAAAGTAACTAAGGCAATAACTACCGATAGACTAACCGCTAGGATCGGGATTAAGGTTATAATCGCAACCGTAGCCCTAAGGGACGAAGCTTAGGTAATAACCGTAATTAGTTAAGCTTACGCCTGCTACGCTACGATAAGCGTTACCCTCGCCGGGACGACCGACGAGATAACCGAACGGAATACCGCCGAGGTAAATATAAGGGTAATAATAATAAGAAGAAAGTGCGTTTTAAGTTAAAATATTAAAGCGATAAGAAGACTGCTTTTAGCGGCGACGAAGCTAGTAACGAGCTATACTTAAACGACTCTTAGGATAATGCGTCCTCTTACGCCTCCTTAGAGGCTAACTTCGTAGGCTATATAAACTCCCGCTACCCTACTAAACGGGCCGGCAAGTTTAAATATAGCACCTACGACCGTACCTTCGCCTTTACCTCCGTGCTTAAGGAGCATATACGTGCTAACTACTATATGTCTAAGTAGTAGCTCTATAGTAAAGAGCGCGTACTTAAGCCTTTAACTTATAAGGTTTATAAGGCCTTTTTTCTTTCTCGCAACGCCCTCTTCTCTTACCTCTATCTTAGGTATAAGAAGACCCCTTCTACTCCTACTATTCCTATAGGGAATATCGTCGACTTTATTCTTACTAAGCCTAATTCCCCTATTGTATTAAAGCCTATTCTTACCGCACCTATTATTAAGGAGCCTGTTTTTTACGCAGCGCTAACTACAGCACCCCGACTAGATTAAGTCCTAGAAGCTAAAGCCGAGGAGCCCTAGTAGGATTAGGATTCCCCGCCGTACTTATACTCCTATATAAAGATTAAGGTCTCTACTTAACCCGGTAGGCAGGAAGTCTAAGTTTGCCCTAACTCTAGCTATAGTAAGCCTATAATTAATCGCGACCTTCTTTAGACTCTTAACTATACCGTCGAGAAGAAGCCTCCTATTACTATTAACGGAGTTAACGGTCGCTCTTTTTGCGAGGACTAGGCTACGTTCTCCTTCTACGCGTAAAGTACTATAGCTAGCCCGACCGCTTAAGCAGCTATAGCTAAATTCACCTACTCTACCTAGGTCTCTAAAGTAGAGGCTAGCGTACTTCTCGGCAATGCCTTCCTTAAGCTATACTAAGGATCCCTTAATTATAATAAAGAGGTTATTTGTATTAGAGTGCTCGACGGGTTTAAAATCCTATTTGATATCTATAAATAGCCCTACGAAGTTATTCGCTGTGTTTAGGCCGTCCGAAAGACTATTATACTATCCGGCACTACCCTTATAGTCCTTACCTCTTAGAAAGAACTTCCTAAGGACCGCGCCTACACTTTCTTCGCCTCTTACGCTAATGCTATTTATAGCATCGTCGATGCTAAATCTCTTCCTACTATCTTTATTACTAATAGCACGAACGTTAACCTCGTTATTAAGCGCAAGCAAAAGCTTAGCTAGATATAGGAGTGTTAAGAGTCTAGCTATTTTACCGCCCCGTCTTAGAAATCAGCTATAAAGGCTCTAACGCTAGCTACGGCAGTTTCGCTTGCTCTTAAAGCCGCTGCTATGCTATCCTCCTCTATAGGAACCGCTATTGCTACTACTACTTCTTCTATTAACTTATCGGTTAACGTTGCGAGCACCTTCCCGCTTACTTAGGAGATCCTTAAGTATCTATAGCCTCCCGCCCTATCTTAACCCGTAGAAGCTCCTTTTCTAAGTACTTCCCTAACGCCTTCGCTATCTAACTCTATCTACGCCTACGTTACAGCTTCTTCGGCAGGACCCGCTAAGTGGTCTAAGGTTCGCTAGAACCTTATAGCAGCTGCTACTAACGTAACGGCAGCTACTATAGCGGTCGAGACAGACGCCGCGGATAGAATCGAGGATCCCCTCTCTAGCCGTATTCTATACTAAACGCACGTTTAGCGCCTACCGGAGCTTTAAGAGAAATACACTAAGGAGGGTATTTATATTTTCGACTATAGTCCTTCCTTCGTGCGCCGCGTTAAAAAGCTTCTTAGAAAATACTCCTAGCTCTAGCGGGATATAGGCACCGCTATCGTAGAACCTAGAAAGAAATTAATAATTCCCTTAATCGACAATTAGCACGAAAAACGAGACGCTTAAAGGCCTTACCTATAAGGGCTTCGCGATAGGAAGGTTATCGACGATATATTTAACCTACTTTATAAGTAGGGTCGCCTAGAGTAGGCCGGCGAGCTTACGCCGTTTGTAGTACCTATCTTCGTAGTTTAGCGTATAGCCTAAGGCGAGACTAAAGGCCGAGTCGTTATTAACCTACGTGCCGTTAATAGTATTACTATCCTAGATTCCTACCCTCTACTATTATAAAGCTCTATTATCGCTAAACTCTTAAGCGCCCGCTTTATTACTACTATCGACGCTTCCGCCTTTTTCTATTAGTTTCGAGTTAAACTCAAGCATTAAAGCAGGTTTACTATTATAAGTTATTGAGGTCTAAAGCGCTTAATAGTTATACCTATCGGCTTTCGCAATAGCCTAGCGTACGTATAACGCTATATAGACTAAGTTATCCGTCCGCACTAAGGCTATAGCCGCGCGTTTATTAATAATATTGTTATTTACTCTACTATAAAAGAGGAATACTTTTAATATCTCGAGGCTATCTTTAAGCTCTTTGCATCGCTTAATCTATCTATAAGCCCTACTAAGAGCTAGATCGGCTACCCTTCCGTAAAGCTACTCGGATTTTATATTAACGCGTTTAAGATAAGTACTATAAAGCCTAGGCTTACTGCCTTCGCGAAGCTTCTATTCCCTAATAACCTCGCCGCTCTTAAGCACTATATCGGCGCTATAGGGTATATTCGCAACCTTATCCCGTACTACAGCGCTTCTATTGCCCTTCTATAGGATCGTAAGACTAGTCTTCTAGCCTAGGGTCGCTTAGTCAGTAAGGTTAAGAACGGGAACCCTAATAAGCGGAAGTCCTACGCGTGAGTTATATCGTTCTAGCCGACCTTAGCTAAGCTTTCCTCCTTCGCCTCCCTTTAAAAGGAAATTACTTCTAGCCGTATAATTTACTATTTAGACCCGTAGAAGAGGCTATTCTATTAGATTAACGCCTCTTTATAGCGAGGCTTCGCAGCCGTCTTTTTCTATCCCGCGACGGCACCGTTTAATAGCTAGGCTAGCCTATTCCGGTTAAAGCTATTATGCCTATCTACTTCCTCTCCCGTACTCTAACGAGAGCCGAGCAGTCTTATAGTCCCTTAGAACTAAAGGTCGTATGTCTCGTATAGGCTGCGAAGAAGATGCGCACTATAGTATAGTCGTTAACCCTTCCGCTTGTAGTCTTAACCGATTACTCCGCGACTAAGTAGATCGTCGCTAAAAAGACCCTCGATACTTCTAGCATAGACCGAGCCAACCGTCGCTTAGTTATAGCCTTAATTTACCTCTCTAAGTACGATATCGAGGTTTATTACCTTATTAGTAAGAAGAACTTTATCCCTAACGCCTTTAGTCGCCTACTAGCTAAGGAATCCGACTAGCTGCTTAATCGTCGTCGTCCCGACTTTACTATGCTTAACGATATACTTATAGCCTCCGAGGCTATTATAGCTCCTAAAAAACGCGAGGAATTCGCCGTCGCCTACGATAATAACCCTTACTATAAGCGAATACTTTAAATAATCGCAGATAGCGAGGACGCTATTAAAAGTCTTTCCTCGCCCCTAAAAGGAGCTATAGTCGCTAACTCTATAGCACAAACGAAAGCATAGCTTAAGCACCGCGGTATACTGTTTTTTATAGTCGATAAGCTTCTATACTATAAAGGCCCCGACGGCTTTACCTAGCTATATATCCCTAACGCCCTCGTCCTATCTATAATCTCGGCAGCTTATAACGATAAGAACTACTTTAGCGTCGTCCGTATAATTAAGGACCTAGAGATATACTTAATCTACGGAGTTATACGTTAGGTAAAGAAGTATATCGCGGCCTATAAAGCCTATTATCTTAGCTAAATAGACCGTTAGACCCTTACCGGCAGCTATAAGCCTATTCGCCCCCCGCCGCTTTTAATATAGAGTATCGCGATAGACTTTATAACCGATATACCGCCCTTACCTTTAGTAAGCTCCCTATAGTAGATCTTAGGCTTTAATATCTTTAACTAACTTCTTACGGTTACTTACCTAACTAGTAAGAGATGCTTGCTAATCCTAGGCAACGCGAAGTACGGCATAAAGGACTAGGCTTAAAGCCTAGCCTATTAGTTGCTTCTTTCCGATTAGGGTATGCTAAGAACTATTATTAGCGACCGGGATCGTAAATTTACATCCGACTTTTAGAAAGGCCTCTAAAGCGCATTCGGCACTAAAATTATAATAACTACCGCCTACTACCTATAGGCTAACGGACTTGCCGAACGGCGTAATTAAACCGTAGAGACCGCTTTATAAATATCCTACATCGAGGATCTTAGCCTAGATTAGAAGATAATAATCCCCGCCCTCTAGTAGAATTTAAACACGGCATTTAACGCTAGTACGAAGATCTCCGCCTATAAATCTATCTTCGGCTTTAATATACGTAGACTATTAGAAGCTGCCGATAATATCCTAGGCACTACTATAGACGAATTGCCCTACTTACGAGAAGTTACCCGTAGATAAGCGAGCCTAGCTATAGACTTAGCAGCTATAAAGGCTAAGCAGCGGTATAACGTAAAATACCGGCCGGTTCTTCTTAAAGCTAGTAATAAAGTCTACCTAAAGCTATATACGGGCTATTACAAGCCTAGCTAGCCGCTAAAGAAATAGTCGCGGCAATAAGAAGGTCCTTTCGTTATTAAGCGTATAGTTAATAACCTCGCGGCGGAGCTCGACCTCCTTAGCTAAGTCCGAATCCACCTAGTCGTTTCTATTTAGTACCTTAAGCTCGTATATAAAGGACATTACGTCGAGCTCGAGCTTAGACCTATAGAAGCCGCTCGCGACGTTAAAGCACCTAACGAAGGGGATTAGTACTACGAAGTCGAACGCCTAATAGACATCCGTATTCGTTGCATTAGTCGGTCGAAGTCACCTATAACCGAATACCTCGTACTATAGAAGGGATAGGCTGCTATATATAACTAATAGGTCCGAGCCGACTAGGTCTCCGCTAAAGCTATTACGGAGTTCTAAGGTCGCCCTCCCGCACGCCCTATACGAAGCAAGAAGGCCGCTTAGCAGAAGGAACGATTAAAGGAATAATTACTAGTAGGTATAAGTATAAATTATAAGAATAAAAGGAAGGATTCCGGTAATAGGAGTATTCCTCTTAATTACCTAATTAGGATTATATTTATAACTACTATAGGCAGTAGTGTTTTCTTTTTTAAGCCGGCATTCTAATATATATAAAGCATCCTTTATACTATATACCGGGGCTAATGTAATTAGCTATAGATAAGATAGTAGGGAGCTATTCCTAGCTCTTAGGGCTTACGCTTACCTAATAAAAATTATCCTTCTTTATATATACATTCTTAGTGCCTAGTGCATTATAAGGACACCTACTATAACACCTCCCCTTAGCCGAATTGCTTAATAAGGCTAGTAATAACACGGCTTAAAGCTATATTCTATAGCCTTTTCCTCTATAATTTATCGGTCGCTTATTCGTAGGGCTTTCTGCCCTTCTAATTGCCTAACTAGGCTTCTATCCCTAAATGCTTTCCTAATCGGGAAATATATTATTAAACGTAGCGTTATAGCCTAAGCTAGTACTTAAACTTCTTATAGCCTATACGTAAAAGCGGCTTTATTAAGCCGTTAGCAATTATCTTATTAGTGCGGACCTAATAAAGCTAAAAATAGCCTATCTATTATAGTATTAGGTTATATTATATATTATCCTACGTAACCTCTATATCGTATATATAGACATTTAGATCTAGTCTATAGCTATATCCCTTTATAGATTAATAATAACTATTATAGTATTAAGTTATATTATATATTATTCTATATAACCTTTATATTATATATATAGACATTTAGATCTAGTCTATAGCTATATCCCTTCGTAGATTAATAATAATTATATACCCCCCCTTAAGCTTATTCTCTTATAGTTTAATATACTATTTTATCCTATTGCCTTTAATTAATAATCTCGCTATCTTACCTTTTTCTTTTCTAATCTCCCTTCTTCGCGACGTAAGTCCGCCTCCTCGCTAGACCCTTTCGACTAAGTTTTCCCTCGATTATTAGAATTTTCCCGGTATAGATACGCCTTCTCGACGTGAATTGCGTAGATTTCCCTCCTTACCCCTTGCCTTATAATCTACGATAACCGACTATATAAAGGCCGATCCTCTATCTACTATCCCGGCCGTTACCCCGCCGGCTCCTACCGACCTAAAGCCTTAGACCGAGTACGTTTCTTACTACCCCCGTCTCGCCGCCCTTCTCTAAGCCTAACGGCCTATATTCGGCACGTTCGCTTATATTTAGGCTAACGCTACTCCCGACTTCCGCACCCCTTAGATTAAGGCCCTTACTTACCTTAATAATGCTTACGTTAAGTTAGATATAGGAGTGCTCGTCGCTTAAGAGCACGCAGCCGTTGCCTAAGATAACGCTGCCGATCTTTAGCGTTAGCTTAACCGCGCTACGTCCTCTCTCCTCGTCTTAACTAAACGCGACGCTGCTCGGGACTAGGCTCTTACCCCCGCCCCCGCCCTTGCCTTTAACCGTTCCTATATCGCCGACCTTAAGAGGTTCGCCGGCGACTCTAGCACTTAAAAGCAACTTTAGGAGGCTTTCCGGACCTAGCGCGACGGCCTTACTATTAAGCTCCGTTAAGACGCCGCCTTATACCTTATAGAGTAGGACTATATTCTCTACGCGGCTAGCCGGCTTATTAGCTAGGCCGCCTTTATTATTACTAGCGTTCCTTAAGACGTCCTTAGCAATAAGTTATTCGCTAATTAGTAGTATACTACTATTAAAGCCTTTACTAACGACCTTAGCTTAGTCTTTAGTGCTAATTTTACCTACGCTTAGTCGGAGGCCGACTTTAACGCCTTATCGATAAAGAATATCTTTTAGCCGGACTTTTATTCGAAGTTTACTTAGCTTTAAGCCGACCTATCGTTCGACGGCACCGCTTACGTCGCT
This sequence comes from Ophiocordyceps sinensis, assembly GCA_012934285.1. NCBI lineage: Eukaryota > Fungi > Ascomycota > Sordariomycetes > Hypocreales > Ophiocordycipitaceae > Ophiocordyceps > Ophiocordyceps sinensis. Next base: position 2,163,607 of record JAAVMX010000007.1, read on the forward strand.
TACCTTTATTTAAAGGTCTCTATCGAACTTACTAACGCCGCCGCTTTATAGGTCGAATGCCCGGCCTATAATAACTTTACGGCCTAGGCTAAGATATATTCTACGCTTTAAGATAACTAATAGCGTATTAAGGCCCGTTCTTAGCTCTAGCCGCCTTATAACCCCGCTCGCACTAGCCCTACCTCGCCCGCCCCGCCCGTGCCTCCTGTCGGTAACCTAATATAGCTCGATATATTCCGGGCCTAGCTTACTAACGCTAAAAAGCAACGGCGGTTTAAGAACCGTCTTTGCCTCTACTACGCTTAGCCGGCTACCGCTACCTATACCGCCCGGACCTGCCTTAATAAGGGTATTAGTGCTAACCCCGGCGCTAACCCTAGTGCTAGTCCTAGCGCCGGTTCTAGCTCTAGCCGCGGCCGTAGCTATAGTAGCGGTACGTTTGCCCCGCGCTTACTTAAACCCCCTCCCCCCCGCTACTAGGTTTACGCTATTAAGTAGGGCTTTATTAAGGGCGAGGTAGATAACCTCCCCGCCTCTTCGTCCTTAGGAAATACGTAGCTCCCTCGTCCTATCGTACGATAGAGCTCTTAGTGTCTAAGTTTATAGCTTCGTTCGACACTAAGGAGGATCTTTGCCTCCCCGCGGGAATACAACCGCGTGCTTTACTTATGCCTTTATCCCTTATATCCGCCGATATTATTATAAGTGCTTTAGTTAACTCCGGCTATTCTAGATACGCTTTTATATACGCTTAGACCGCGTACCGCCTTACCCTTCTTATCCGCTAGCTTTAGTTCTTACGCTAGCTTTCTCTCGCTAATAGTAGCGACTATAAGTCCGGCTTTATTACTTATTGCGTCTTTTCGGTCTCCTAGATTAGCGCTTATACTAAGTCTATCTACTTCTTTCTTATAAAGCTTAGCTACGAGGTTATTTTTAGCCTCCTTTAGCTACGCTAGTATAACCCTATTATTAGCTAGCGTAGTAACTCCCTTTCCTTCTAGTCCCCCTTTTATCTAGCCTCCTACCTCTCGGACTACTAGCTTTATCTTATCTTAGGCCTCTCGGCTACCCCTACCCGCCCTACCCGCCCTATATTAGCTCCCTTTGCCCTTATCTCTAAGGGAATATAATTAATAAATATAATTCGTTTTCCCCTTGCCCCCTCCGTCGAAGACTCTAACGACGAGGGCGAACCCTTTACTACCCCTTCTATCGAAGACTCTAACGACGAGGGCGAACCCCCCGCCGCTACGATCCTTATTCCCGCCCGTCCTCCGGCCTTTATCCGTTCCGTCCGCTTTAGCGACGTTCTCGAGTTTATTCCCCCGTCCCTTAGCCCGTCCCTCTCTGCGTTTTTTAAGGATGCTCCCGACGCGGGTAAACCCGCCTATCTAGACTCCTCCCGCTAGGTTAACGACGTCGACTCTAACTCTAGCTACGACTCCGACTCCCTAGCTACCCTCTACCCTTACCGCTACGTTCGACCTCCCCGCCCTCGTCCCGTCTATAAGACCGCTAGCTACCGCCGCCTTATATTACGGCTGAGTCGTAAGACTATTAGACCCTAGCCCCTCCGCTTCTCGTCCCCCGACGACTTAGCGTTTAACGTCCGAATGCTTAACGTTAACGCAATAGTAATATTCTACCGGCAGCCCGGAGTCTAGACCTCTTAGACCTTAATTAAGGCTTTTACCGCCGAGCCTTTGCCTACTAAGCCCCCGCTACCTATCGACTAAGATATCCTTAAGGACCTCTATTAGGCCGTTTTAACCGGGTATATAAATGCCGAGGACGCGAAAGCCTGCCTTAACCCCCGCCTTTACGACTTTATCGACGACTACCTTAATAAGATCTACCTTAATAAGATCTCCTTTAACGATATCGCTAAGTTCTTTAAGAAGTAGGAGAAGGTCCTTTATACGCTCGACGAGCTTTAGGCTAAGGTCCTTAAAGAGCTCTACTATATAATCTATATATAGCTTAAGAGCGAGGCCGATAAGCTCGCCCCTTACCATACCGTTAATACTTAAATTAACCTTAAAGAGGGGATATAACCTCCTTATACCCGCCCTCGCCCCTTTAGCAAAGCTAAGAACCGGATCGTCCGTGCGTATATTAACGAGCAGCTTAGGAAGGGCTTTATCCGCCGCTCTACCTCCCCCGCTACTGCCTTTATTATACTCGCCTATAAGCCGGGCGGGGGCGTCTGTTTTTACGTTAACTATCGCAGCTTAAATAAGGCTATAATTAAAAACCGTCTCCTTTTGCCTTTTATCTATAATACTCTCGCCTATATCTAAAAGGCGAAGTTTTTTACTAAGATCGACGTTATCGTAGCGTTTAATCGCCTTCGTATTACTAAAGGATATAAGTAAAAGACCGCGTTCGCTATATAGTACGGTCTTTTTAAGTATTATATTACCCCTTTTAGCCTTACCGCCGCCCCGTCCTACTTTTAGAGTTTTATTAATATAGCCCTTTACGGTATCCTTAATAAGTTCTACTCCGCCTATTTAAATAACGTTTTAATCTTCTTAAAGACGTAGGAGGAGTACTAAGCCTATATTAACGCGGTTCTTAAGCGCTTTAATACCGCCGGCCTTTAGCTTAACGTAGATAAGTATAACTTCTGCGTTACTAAGACTAAGTACATTAGCCTAATTATCTTAGATAAAGGCATTCGCATAGACCTTAATAAGGTTCGTGCGGTCTTAGACTAGCCTGCCCCCTCCTTTATTAAAGACCTCTAGCGCTTCTTAGGATTCGCTAATTTCTATCGGCGTTTTATTCGCGGCTTTTCTAAGCTTATAAACCCTCTAAACGCCCTTACTAAGAACTCTGCCCCTTAGATCTAGTCTCCCGCCTACGCCTACGCCTTTAAAGCCTTTAAGCACGCCTTTACTACCGCCTTAGTCTTTATATACTTTAACCTTTATCGTAAGACCGTAGTCTAGATAAATGCTTTTAAATAAGCCGCTAAAGGTATGCTAATATAGCTCTTCGACGATAGTCGTTACTATCCGGTTGCTTTCTTCTTATTAAAGCACTCCGCTTAAGAGTGTAATTACGAGATCTACGATAAGGAACTCCTTGCGATTGTAAAATCTCTTAAGGAGTAGCGCCTTAAGCTTAAGGGCCTGCCTAAGTTTAAGATAGCTTTAGACTATAAGAATCTTTAGTATTTTATAACTATAAAGCTCTTTAACTAGCGATAGGCCCGCTAGGCTAAATTCCTTAGTCGTTTTAATTTTAAGATCGTCTTTTAGCCCGGCTCTTAAGCTATTCTCCCCGACGCTTTTAGCCGCTTGCCCGGCTCTTACCCTCTCTCCCTTACCGACCGAGCCGACGAGAGGATTAACTACCGATATTAAGTTATCCTCCCTAAGTCTAAGGTTAATGCCTCCTTCTACCTTAATACTACTACCGCCCTTAATACCGTTAAGGAGTCCGATTCGTTTATAAATATAATTTATAAATATAATTCCGACTGCCTCGACCTTTACGCCCTCGACGACTCTAAGCCGATCGATGACCTTATCGACCGGGCTTATTTCTCCTCCCTGCTTATCTCCGCTATTCGCGTAGCTCTTTAGTCCCCTTAGCCCCGCTAGCCTTACCCCCTTCGCGCCCCCTTCCGCTCGATCCCTAAGACCGCTCTCTCTAAAGTCTAGGGCCGGTTCTATTTCTAAGGCCGGCTCTTCGTTCCCCCTAACGACGCCTTAATTCTTTAAATCCTCGTCCGCGTTTATACCTCCCCCTTTGCCGGCTACCCTAAGCGTACGAAGACCGCTAGCCTCTACCGCCGGTCCTATATCTAGCCCGGTATATATAAGTCTATTTCTAATTTCGTGCGGAACTATTATATATGCCTACGCGCTAAATCCCCTCGTTCCTCCCCCTAAGGCTTACTCTAGCCCTTAAGTATTCCCTTCGCCTTATAGACCGATATATCCGTCGATTTTATTACCGACCTCCTTATCTACTATCGTAATAGCGTCGAGTTTTCTAATATCCTTATTATCGTCGACTGCTTTACGAAGATACGCTACTACGTCTTAATACCCTTAATAACCGTTAAAGACGTTATTAACGCGTTCGTTTCCTACGTTTAGTCCCTCTACGGCACCCTAGCCTTTATTATTAGCGACCGTAGTACTTAGTTTATTTCGGCTTTCTAGTAGTAGCTTAGTCGTCGCCTTAGTTACTATCTTTACCCTAGCTCCGCCTACTACCCTTACACCGACGGTTAGACTAAGATCGTAAACGCTTAGATAGAGGTTTACCTCCGTTATTATACTACCTACCTTTAAGACGATTAGGTCGACCTCCCCCCCCTCGTTAAGTTTACTACTAATAATTAGGTCTTTAAATCTACCGGCCTCTTCCCTTTCTTCGCTAACTATAGTTTCTACCTAAAGCTTAGTACTAAGCCCTTTAGTCCCCCCCCGCCTAGTATAACCCCCTAGTAGCGGAAGGAATACCTCTACGGTAACGCGCTCGCTTCCTGCCTCTAGCGTGCCTTTAACTTCCTCTACGATGTGATTAAGGATGCTTAAGCCACTTAGGCTCGCTACGCGAACGCCCGGCGGACTCCCGCCCTAGCGTATTAGCCCGGCGATATAGTATTCCTTAGCGCCCGCTAGATCTAGACCCTCCGCTTTATAAAGAAGCTCGACTATAAGCGGGAGGGCCTATATAAAGTCCTTAAGGTATATAAGACGGCGTGTCTTCTTCGCCTCCCTAAGGGCAGCCGCCTTTACCTTGTCTTTTATTACTCCCTCCTTACTAAGACCTAAGAGCCCCCTTTGCCCGGCTAGTCGGAGCTTAACGTCCGGCCCGCCGATAACGGCGTTCTCCTTTCCCCCGGCGACGACGACGGCGATAACACGCACCTTAAGTAGGAGTTTTCTTCTATCCTCGCGTAACGCTAGTATGCCTCCGGGAAGATTAAGTATCGCGTTTAATAGCGTTATAGCCCCCTTACGTAGGAGGACTCCTCCTGCCTTAACGGCTACTAGGACGACCTTAAGGCTTTTTACGCCCTTAACCCGATTAAGCCTAAACCGGCCTTTTATACGGCCTTCCTTATATCTTCCCCTTCGCTTAAGTAATAATAAGTATAATTTATTAATATAATTTACGTTACAACGGCATGTATTAGTTTCTTAGTTTTGCCCCTTATGTCTTTTTATTTCTCCCTCGTTTTATATTAGGCCTGCTTTTAGGGCCGATTAATATAGATTTCCTTCGTTTTTATTAGCTTATTAACCCTTTTAGGCGTTTAAGTCGAACGCCGATTTAAAGGGGATATACTATTATAGTATTAGGTTATATTATATATTATCCTATATAACCTCTATATCGTATATATAGACATTTAGATCTAGTCTATAGCTATATCCCTTCGTAGATTAATAACAATTATATACCCCCCCTTAAGCTCGTTCTCTTATACTATCGCCGTATGCTAAACGATCTACTTAAAATAGCGATTAATATGCCTTATACGGCCTGTATTCGCCTTATTAAAAATAGCTAATCTCGCATTCTAACTATCGGTGTATATAATTATCGGCGTAGGCTATAGGTAGCTTGCATTATATAATAGCTTCGCTTGCTATATAGCTGCTATACCTACCGGCGTAAGGTTAATAAATTCGGCTTTAGTAGACGAGGTTATTACTAACGTTTGTTGTTTTAACCGCTAAAAGATCGGCTTATCGGCTTAAAAGACTATATACCTAGCTATAGAGTATTAGGTTCGAAGGTCGTTAGCAAAAGAGGCGTCGGCATAGACGCGTAGCTTTAGATCGTTAGTCGAATAACAGCCGCTAAGGATAATGCCTAGGTTTAAAGATCCCTTAAGATAACGTAATAAATGCTTTAGGATAGCTATATGCGTTATAGTCGGGTTGTGATTTACCTCCGATAACTTATTTATTATATATAATAAGTCTAGCCTTATTCCTATCGCTAGCTAGTTTAGGCTGCTAGTTCTTTAAAGCTACTCCTTAAAGGGCATTACCGACTATTATTATTTCTAATCCGCTAGGATAATAGTCTTTAGCGGCTACGGCGTTATTGCCGTATTCTCGATATCGCTGCTAAACTCCTTAAGGATCTTTATCGCAAATCTTATCTAATATAGGCGAATCGTCTAGTTAACGCAATCCCGGTCTATTTCTAGTCTTAGGAACTCGGTCGGCTCCCTATAATAGAACGGTTAGAAGACAGAAGACAGTCTAACCGGACTAAGTCTCTAATAGTTAAAGACTAATAAAGGGCTTTATTTATCCTTAAAAGCTATAGGGGCGGAATAGTAAGTAGAGGAGCACTTAGGGTCACTTATACTAGACCGGCTAGCTAAGTCTAAGCAAGTAGGGGTAGTCGAGGCTAGAGCACTAAGGGCACTACTAGAAGAGGTATAGGTCACTTAGTAGGCAGTTAAACTAAAACTATGATAAAAGCTAAAGAAGAAAGGAAGGAAGGAGAGCCTAAGGAAGGGCGGACTAAAGTTCCTTTATATAGCTCTTCCCGTCCGTCTAGACGGTCCCGGTACGTCCCTTTCCTTCTAGCACCTTCTGCCACGTATCCCTTGCACTGCCCCGAGCTAATGCGGGTCCCCGGGGCTGCGTAAGGGCTATATAGGTCGGCTAACCTCGAAAAGGCTGCCTCCCGCGTCGTTTTAGAGCCCTTATAGACTAATCTAGGTCATATAGGTCCATTTATGCACTACGTGTATAATATTATGTAGGTAGGTTATACGATATAAGTCGTATGACCTCCTTATGCGGAGGATCGGACGAATAATCGGTCCTAAAAGCCGGGAGGGCTATATTAGGCCTATAGCTCCCGGTAGTCTAGGTGTCGGTCTATTATGCAGGGCATTAAGCCAATCATCGGGTCTTATTAGGCAGGGGTGCTTAATAAGATCGTCGGCGTGACCGTAGCTGCGTAGTACGTCCCGTACCTAAGGAAGCTAAGTCCTAAGGGACTTAGGTTCGAAAAAGGGGTGTGTCTTAGGCCGAAAAGGGGTGTAACCGGATAATAGGTAAGTCCGGGGCGAACATCTTTATGCTAAGTTATAAAGTACTAAGTACCGAAGTACTAAGTACCCCGGTACCCTCGTACTAAGTATTTCCGTACTTAAGTCCCTTAGTACTTAAGTCGTCCTATACTTTAGAAAAAAGAAAGTAAACTAGGAACCTAAATTAGTAGTTCTATAACACATTACCCTTCCTAAGGGGGGTTAAACCTTTAAACCCTTAAACTCCTCTTCCCTTATACCTAAGGGTTAGATTTATTATAGGCTTTAATCTTCTTAAGAGCGTTCTTAAGATGCTTAACAGGTTCCTACGTATTATCGGAAGAAGGATAATTCTTCTACTTTATAAGATAGAAATGCTAGCCGTTTTCTATCTTTTTAGATAAAATCTCTTCGACTTTGTATTCGTCTTCTTCGACTAGTATATCGATATCTTTCGCTAGGCGGCTATTCTTAGGCGCTAATTCGAGTAGCAAAACGTAAAAAACGGGATATATAAGCATAGCCGTTAGTATGTCTAGCTTATAGGTTAAGTCGGAGAATTTTTCCTATATAAGAAAAGGTCCTATCTTCTTATAGTCTAACGAATTATTAGGCCTATTAGAAGTAATATTCTTCTTAATAAGGTAGACTTTATCGCCCTTATTAAAAGTAGGTTCCTTTTCGGTCTTTTTATTATAATAATAAGTTATTCGCTCCTTTATAAAGTCGAGCTCGTCTTTAATAGCGGAATATAAGCTTCTTAGCTGCTCGGAGCTTAAGATAGCTTTTTCGGCTATAACTTCCGGTAGGGAAGACCTATAGGCTTCGGGCGTAAATCCGTAATTCGCAAAGGCTAGCGTTTGCTATATAGGTTCCGATACCGAAGTATTATAAGCTAACTAGGCTATTAGTAGCCTAACTAGCTAGTCGTCTTGCTGGTAGTTAATATAGCTTCGAAGGTATTGCTTTAAGGTCTAGTTTAGCCGTTCCGTAATTCCGTCGGTAATAGGGTGATAAGCAGTAGATAATTTATGCTTAGCTCCTAGAGCTCGCATAAGGCTTTGCTAAAAGTATGATATAAACTTTCGGTCCCTATCCGTAATTAGGGTTTTTAGTAGACCTCTATTAGCTAGAATATATCTTATAAAGACGTAAGACAATTCCTTAGCCGATATAGCTTCTTTAATCGGAATATAATAACTGTATTTCGTAAGGCGGTCTACTATAACTAATATAGAGTCGTATTCTATATTCGTTATAGGTTCGATAGATTTCGGTAACTTCGTAATAAAGTCTATAGCAATAGATTCCTAAGGTAATTCGGGGGTCTTTATAGGCTATAGATTTCTATAGGGCTTATGCCGTACAGCCTTAGCTTTATTATAAGTATCGTATGCCTTAATAATCTTCTGAATTTTACGGCGAAGATTATACGTATTGTAGTAATTCCGAATTCGATTATAAGTCCGGGATATCCCTTAGTAGCTATATATCGGGCTTTTGTAAAAATCCTTTATAATCGTTGCCTCGCTACTAAGCGTAAGGAATAACTTTCCCTTATAGTAGGCGAGGTTGTTTTCCTAGGTTATATGCTTCTTAAACCTACTAAAATCGGTATCCTTATAAGTGCTTTTAAGTAATTCTAAAATAGAATTATCTCCTTCGATCTTAAATACGGCATCGAGTGATTGCTACTTATAGTTGCCTTCTATATTAAGATATAAAAGCCGTTCGTTATAAGGTTCGATCTTCGTATTATAGTCGGGACGTCGATTAATAGCGTCGGCACGGGAATTTTCGGTTCCCTTCTTATGCAGAATTTCGTAGTTAAAATCTACTAAGAACTCTACCTAACGGATTTACCGTGCGTTAAGCTGCTGCGTACTAGCGAAATAGGTAACATTCCTATGGTCTATATAGACCTTCGTCTTATAGGAATTCCCTAGAATATAATGCCGAAATTCTTTAAAGGCGTTTATAATCGCTAAAAATTCTTTATCGTAGATCGGATAATATATCTCTGCCCTACTTAGCTTTTTAGAGTAAAAAGCTATAGGATGCAATATATTATCGTCGTCCCTTTGGCTTAACTACGCACTTAATGCGAAATTAGAAGCGTCGGTTTCTAATTCGCACGGCTTTTCCGCATCGTAGCTATATAGTACTAGGGCGGAAGTTAATAGGTTCTTAAGCTTAATAAAAGCGTTATTAGCTTCGTCCGTCTAGGTATAGGGTTTCGTCCTAGCTAGCTTTATTACTGCTAGTATAGGGATTAACTCTTTGGAGAAATCCACTATAAAGCGTCGGTAGTAATTCGCGTAGCCTATAAAGCTCTATATTTCCTTAATCGTAGAAGGAATAAGCCAACCGCTAATTGCCTCTAACTTATACGGGTCTATCCGTATAGTGTTTAGGGTAATTATATAGCCTAAGAATTCGACTTCCTACGTGTAGAATATGCATTTTTCTAGCTTAATATAAAGGCTAGCTGCTTCGAGAGCCTTAAGCACCTTTATAACGTCGAGTTTATGCGTTTCTAAATCGTCTAAATAGACGATTATATCGTCTAAATAAGCTAAGACGAATATATTAAGGTATTTGTATAGGGCGTTATTAATACGCTTCTAAAAAGTCGCTAGGGCATTCGTAAGCCCTAAAGGGAGGATTAAAAATTCGTATAAGCCGTATTAAGTTCTAAAAGCGGTCTTATATTTGTCTCCTTCCCTAATTCGTATCTAGCTATAAGCCACTTTAAGGTCGATTTTCATATAATATCTTTTCTTAGATAATCAATCCCTTAATTCGATAATAAGGGGTAAAGGGGTCTAGTCTTTAATAGTATCGTTGTTAAGCTAGCGGTAGTCGATATATAGCTTAGTCTTAACCTTATCTTTACTGTTTTTCGGAGCAAATAGTACCGGGGCCCGATATTCTAATTTCGACTCCTTTATATAACCTTTTCGAAGGTTTTCGTCGATATAATCCCGAAGCAATTTTAAATATAATTTATCGAGGTTATATATCTTACGGAAGCGAGGCTTCGCTCCGTCTTTAAGGTTGATTTCGTAATTCCATTGCGTTTAAGGCGGTAGTTTATCCTCTAGTAGGTCGTTAAATATCACACCGAATTTAACGAGGATATCGTGCGGTATAGTCTTAAATCTATCCGCTTTAAGGTCCGTCTCTATTTCTTTAATAGAGGCGCTATTCGAAGCGTCTTCTAATAATAGGTTTAGCGGTTCTAAGACCGTATTAAATCGGTCCGGAAGTTCCTCTTCGAATAAGGTAGCAACTTCCTTAATTCCTAGGCTACGCCTTTCTAGGCTAGTATTAAGTTCCGAGGTTTTTAGTCCGGTTAAGTCCTTTAATTCGTTATAGAGTAGAATATCCAAAGTATCGTCTTTAAACCTTAGAAGGCCTTTATTCCAGTCGATAGAAGGGTTATATTATTACAAGAAGGGTAGTCTTAGTATAATATCGTATCGTATAGATAGGATATCGAAAGGGTCTTTAAACGATAAGTTTCCGATAGAATATTCGAAAGGATTAGTTTCGTAGATAATATTCCCGTTGTTATACGTAAAGGGTTTCCCTTCGGCTATAAATAGCGTATAAGGCGTGGTTTTCTGCCGGTAACGAAGGTATAGACGATTTATTATTTCCGGGGCAATATAGTTGCTTATAGATCCGCTATCTACTAAAGCGGAAAGTCTATGCCTTTAGTAGTTAATCGTAAGGGTTATCTTCTTACTAATAGTTTTATTAGTAATAAGAAGATCTTAATTACTAGTAAGTAGCCCTTTTACTTCTAGTAATAGAGGTTTTTTAAATCCTCGGTAGTAAGGGTGCTATTACCCTATATCCCCTCCCCTAAAACAGTCTTAGGGGGATTAGGTTCTCTCTTAAACCTAGTAGACTCTCTTTTAAGCCTACTAGACTATCTTTTAAGTCTATATAGATCAAGCTCTCTTTTAAGCTCTAGGGGTTGTCTTTTAAACCTAGGGGGTTCTCTTTTAAACCTAGGGGGTTCTCTTTTAAACCTAGGGGGTTCTCTTTTAAACCTAGTAGAACCCGGCTCTTCTCTAATAGACTTACTGCTAGGTCTATTAGTAGTTCCCCGGGGTATAGGTTATATTATAACCCTATAATTCGTAGTCTCGAAAGGGAGACCTTATAGTTGCCGGACCCGTTCGAGTAGGTCTCGGTTAACTTAAGAAGCGAGTCCGAGGGTCCGGGAGGCGAGGTAGTAAACGCCTTCTAGCCTCTAGAGGGCCTCCTAGAGAGTCCGGACCTTAAAAGAGGGTTCTAGGTGTAGTTCCGGCATATAACCTCCTAGACGGTCTAGTCTAGTAAGGAGGTTAAGTTTCTCGCGTTCTTTCTCTTCTATAAGGTCTACTAAGGATGCAATTTCCCTGCCGAATTCCTTATAGGTTTCGTACTCGTTATCTAAAAGCAGTGCCTCTAGCCGATTTGCTTTGCGCTTATAGCTTTAAAGTAAAGCTAAAGTCTCTTCGGCTATATCGGTAAGGCACTCCGGGGGCCTATCTTCGGCGCTAGGGTATCCCTAGGCTTCTCGTTCGATAACTCCTTCTAAATAGTTCGTAACAGCTAGGTATTCCCTATAGCTGCTATATTCCGGGTTAAGGCCATCGAGAAGGTCCTTAACGTCTTTAAGTTCGCGGTAGGGAGGGGGGGACTCTAAGCCGTCGTACGGGGCAGCCGTAGCTACGCTACCCTCCGAGAATTCTTCGGTATTAGCGGGGCTATAAGCATCGGGTATATAGCCTCCGGTGAGATCTTCTAACTCCGGGGCCTAGCTATAGTTATACTAGTACTAGGTTTCTTAAGGGAATTCCTCGGAGTCGTATTGCGTTATTAGGGGTATATCGTCGTCGTCGTCCGGCTCCGGCCCGGGCTCCGGCCCGGGCTCCGGACCCTCTAAGTCCGGAGCAAACTCTATAGAGGAATCCGGGGAGTCCGGGGAGTCCGGGGGTGCTATAGACCGACCCCCGCGTTATCCATAGAATTATCTATAATCTCTCCGTCCTCTAAGTCGATCACTAGATCCTCTATCATGCTGTCCGGAGCGTCCGGACTGTCCGGGCCGGCCGGATCCTCCGGTCCGGCCGGATCCTCGTCCGGGTCCTACTATCTAAATAAGTCCTCCTCTTCTTCGATAAAGGGCCTAACTAGGCTATCTAGAATAAGTGCCATATTATCCTTAGAATCCCTAATAGTCGTAAAACGTTTTTCGTAGTAAGGATATATAGAAAGGCCTATAAGATCTTTATTAAAAAGCGTAGGATCGAGAGCTTCTCTTAAAAGCGGTAGAGAGAGCCTAAGAGGTCCCTACTCTAAGGTATTAAGGCTTCTAAAAGCCGCCGGCTTTCCTTTAGCTAGATTTTTCTTCCGGTAGCAATCTTTAGCAATATGCCCTGCCTTCTTACAAAAGAAGTAGGTAAGGCTCTTATAAATGCTATTATTTTTCGAGCTTCCGGCTACTGCCGAATAGCTAGTTGTTCCCGGGTTTAAAATAGCATCTAGGTCTATAGGATCGCCGTAATTCGTCTATTTCCCCTTTTTCTTCGAAAAAACCTTATACCCTAAACGGGGGTCCTTCTTCTATTGCCGGCGTTCGAACAGCCGGTCGTCGATTCTAACTGCTTAGGCTATAAACTCGACGAGGGTGTCGGGACGGTCTTATTTAGAGATCTCGTCCTTTACATCGTCCTTTAGCCCCTTATAGAAAACCGCTATTATAGCGTCGTCGTCCTATTCTAATTTCGATATTATCTGCCTAAATAAGGCAGCATAATTAGAAATAGAGGTTTTTTATCGTAAATACCGCAGCTTATGCTCTACGGCTCTCTTCTCGTTACCTACGCCGAAGGTCTACTAGAGGTTGGTTTTAAAAGCTTAATAACTATTAAAGATATCGTCCGTAAGTTCATCCCGGTCCCCCTCTGCCTTAGTCACCCTATCCCTAAGAATAGGTTTAAACCAGGTTAAAGCTAATCCCTTTAAGCAGCTAGCTATAAAGAAGACCTTCGCTTTATTAATAGAGAAGGAATCCGGAAAGGAAAGAAAGAAGGCCTTTAGCTAGGTAAGAAATTCCTATAGCTTGCCGGCTTCTCCGGTATAAACAGCCGGCTTCGGGGTTTTAACAATTTCCCCGAACTGCCGGGGGTGGCGGAAGTCCGGAACCGGGGCCGGGACCGGGGCGTACCCGGCCGGGCCCGGAGGCGGCGGCGGTCCTAGGGCGGCGGCGGTATAAGCCGGAGCCGGGCCCGTAGGCGTAGTAGTAGAAGCAGCAGCCGTAGCTGCAGCCGGACGAGCTGCCGGGCGAGCTGCCGGGCGAGAGGTTAAAGAAGTAGAAGAAGACATTCTTAAAGAAGTAGTTGTTTTTAGTGTTTTTTCTAAAAAGGGTTCTTCGAATCCACAAAGATTAAAACAAGATCTAAGATCTAATAGATTAGAAAGATTAGGAAAAGATTAAGGGGTAAAACAAAGACTAAGTAAAGATTAAATAAAGATTAAGCAACGGTCTTAAAAAACACACTCCGCGGCTAAGCAAAAGGTAAGAGCTTTTATCGTATAATAGAACGGTTAGAAGACAGAAGACAGTCTAACCGGACTTAGTCTCTAATAGTTAAAGACTAATAGAGGGCGTTATTTATCCTTAAAAGCTATAGGGGCGGAATAGTAAGTAGAGGAGCACTCGGGGTTACTTATACTAGACCGGCTAGCTAAGTCTAAGCAAGTAGGGGTAGTCGAGGCTAGAGCACGAAGGGCACTACTAGAAGAGGTATAGGTCACTTAGTAGGCAGTTAAACTAAAACTATGATAAAAGCTAAAGAAGAAAGGAAGGAAGGAGAGCCCGAGGAAGGGCGGACTAAAGTTCCTTTATATAGCTCTTCCCGTCCGTCTAGACGGTCCCGGTACGTCCCTTTCCTTCTAGCACCTTCTGCCACGTATCCCTTACACTGCCCCGAGCTAATGCGGGTCCCCGGGGCTGCGTAGGGGCTATATAGGTCGGCTGACCTCGAAAAGGCTGCCTCCCGCGTCGTTTTAAAGCCCTTATAGACTAATCTAGGTCATATAGGTCTATTTATGCACTACGTGTATAATATTATGTGGGTAGGTCACACGACATAAGTCGTATAACCTCCTTATGCAGAGGATCGGACGAATAATCGGTCCCGAAAGCCGGGAGGGCTATATTAGGCCTATAGCTCCCGGTAGTCTAGGTGTCGGTCTATTATATAGGGCATCGAGCTAATTATCGGGTCTTATTAGGCAGGGGTGCTTAATAAGATCGTCGGCGTGACTATAGCTGCGTGGTACGTCCCGTACCTAAGGAAGCTAAGTCCTAAGGGACTTAGGTTCGAAAAAGGGGTGTGTCTTAGGCCGAAAAGGGGTGTAACCGGATAATAGGTAAGTCCGGGGCGAACATCTTTATGCTGAGTCATAAAGTACTAAGTACCGAAGTACTTAGTACCCTAGTACCCTCGTACTAAGTATTTCCGTACTTAAGTCCCTTAGTACTTAAGTCGTCCCGTACTTTAGAAAAAAGAAAGTAAACTAGGAACCTAAATTAGTGGTTTTATAACACTCCCTAAGACTCGTTATCTTATATAGGCCGCTTAATAGACGAGCCTTATCCGCAATAAGGTCTTATATAGCTATTGCGATTAATATATCGTCGACGTAGAGGATTAGAAGCGTGCTATTATCGTAACGAAACAGGCATAATTCTGCCTCTAGCTAAACGAAGCCTAAAGCAATAAGGTTAATAATAACTTTATTAAACTACTAACGAAGGGCAGCCTCGTGCCTATATAAAGCTCGTTACAGCTTATAGACGCGGCTAGTGCCGTTAGTTAGACCGTAGGGCTGCTTAATATAAATTTCCTCCCTTACTTCGGCGTGCGGGAAGGCGTTAACTACGTCGAACTTCTTATATTCGAGGTTATCCGAAGCTACGAGAGTAGTAAATACACGAATAGAAGCCTAGTATACTATAGCGGCGTAGACGTCTTTAATAGGCCTATTTATAGTGTCTTAGTCCCCGTGAATATACTAACGGGCCTTTGTAATACTATCTGCTCCCGCAATATGTTTCTTAAGGAAGACCTAACGGCCCGGAAGGACTTAATAGCCTTATAGGCGGGAAATAAGAATCTAAGTCCCTTTATCGTTAAGCTTACGGTATTCCTTCCTTATAGTAGGCGACTAGCGACTCTTATAGTTAGGGTAGTCTATAGCCTACTTCTAGTTCTTTAGAGTCGTATTAGGCTATATAAAAGCTAGAGCCGCTCCTATACTAAGAACCTAAGGAGGATTAGTCTTACAATAGGTGTTATTTTCGCGAAATACTGCAAGTTATAAACCGGATAACTCCCTAGCTTAGCTACTACTACGGCTGCCTCTACGGCTGCCGCGATTACGGCTACTATAACTACGGCCTCGTTCTAACCGCTTATTGTAGTCGTAGGTCTAATAGGGTCGCGAGGTTCGGCGAGGATGAAATAGCGATGCCTTATCCTTAAAAGCCGGATTTAAGTCCTCTGTGTCTTCGTGCTCTATAGTCTCCTCGTCGAAATAAATATAACGCTGCTATTGCCCTATAGTAGGCGTCGGATCGGGTGTTAGGATATGACTTAAGTCCTTAAGCACCCCCTATAGGGTGGATAAGTCGAGTTCTTCTTTACGTAGCGAAGCGGCTTTATCGTCGTGCCTCGTATTGCGTTTTCTATCTACGGCTTTAATCTTCCCTATATCGAATAGGTAGGTAACTTTATCGTTATCATCCTATAGGGTAGCCTTAAATTTAACGTCGTTAATAGTAAGGCGCTAATGCTTTTTGCTATCCTAAAAGCGGATATCTTAGGCGCGTACGACGATCTTCTTCTTAAGAAGCTAGACCTTATATATATGCCCGTTAAGTCCCTCTATGCCTACTAAGCGACCTTTCTAAGCTCGTAGGGCTATCTTTACACTTTTAACCTTTTGCTAGTACGGGATAGTAACGAACGTAGTATAGCCCTAAGCTCTTATATGCTTAATGCTATATAAGTATAGCGTGTAGATCTTGTTAAATAAAACCTTAATCGGGGCTCTACCGTCCTTATAGGCGCTCGTCGGAAGCATATTATTAACGTAGGCGTTTATCTCTATAAAGTACGGCTATAAAAAGGCTAAAAGGTTTATATCGGCGTAAATATAGCGTGCGAGGTCTATTAAAGTACGGCTAGCACGTTTAGTAAGTCTATTTTGCTTAAGAGTATAAGGGGCACTAAAGCGAAGGATAAATCCGTCCTTATTAGCCTATTTAAATATTGCGTCTAACTAAAACTCTAACGCGTTATTAAAATATATAGACTAAACTAACTTATTTATAGAGTAGGCTTATACCTGCCTTATCTAACTATAAAGTAAGTTATACGCCTCTCCTCGGTTTACCGCGAATAGAACCTAATAGAACCTTATATATATATCGATCCTATATAGCGAATACTACTTACCGCCGAAACCGGTAGGTAAGTGCTAAATAAAGTCCTAGAAGACGTATGCTAAGAACTATAATAGCTTAACTAAAGATATCCGGCTAATAATATAGTTGGCTTTTGCAAAATAATAGGCCTTATAAAAGAAATCGTTAAGGCTTTCTATATTAACGTTAATGCTTAACTTTCGGCATGTATTAAGGACTCTAGCCTTACCCGTATGTCTAAGTCTGCGATATATAAGCCTATAATCGACCTTCTTATTAACCTTTATTAAGGTCTTTAGCAACGCCGTAAAGATAAGGTTAAGGTGCTTTTCTCGAATAGTAGGGTCACCTATAGCCTAAGCATTACAAATAGTACTAACGCTAAGCTCTTAGGTAATCTTATAGACTGCCTCCCTTATAGCTTAAAAAGCTAGTCGGCTATTAAATCCGTCTAGTATAACGCCTTTATCCTAAAGGACTTTAGAGCTTATTAAATTCGCGGGTGCATTAGGGCAGTAGCGAACGTTAGTTAAGTTAAGAGTTAAGTCTCTAATCGTTATGCGTATAGTGCCTAAGCCTAAGACTTAAAGGTTGCTACCGTTTAATGCTTGCATTAAACAATAGGCCGGAGTAGGAGTAAAGGTCGTAAACCACTTTAAGTCGTTAAAGCAGGTATTTAAGGCGCTAGTGTTATATATAACCGTATCCCGTAGGGACTTATATCCTATGGCTAAGATAGCATCGTTAAACCGTATAGCAAAAAGGGTAATATCGCGTTTGCTAGCGGTAATAATATTAGTATTTCCCTTCTTAAAGGGATTAATACCCTATTAACGCTACTTATCCCGTTTCTATTCTAAGGCTTGCTTTAGGTAGAGGGTCTAATAGTATTCCGGCGTATAACCCTTACCGGGTGGTTTAAGGCAACTATACTTAAGTTTTATAAGGTCTCTATTAGAAAAACTTTCTTCTATATTATTATTATAATTAGCCCTACCTCGACCGCTACCGCTATATCCTCTACCGCGGCTTTATCCCCGGCCTTAAGCATTCCCTTAATCGGACGCTAGCTAGGATTTATCTACCGTTAAGCACCTTTACTATATTCTTCTCGATAAAAGCCTATTTCTATAGGAATTTATCGATTTCTCCCTTCGTCGGGAAGTTATTCTTTTTATAGCCGTATTCCTATACGTAGAATTACTATAGGTAGGCTTACTTAAGTCTATATATAGTAGTATAGACGTATATTTATTTACTAGTCTATAGCTAGATAGTCGTTATCTATCGCTAGCACTATTCTAGCCGTTTTAAATAAGCGTTAATTATTGGTTGGTTAAACAAACAAAGGGGTTGTAAACTAGTTGGATTTTAGTCTATATAGGTTATCTAGCTAAGGCGAAGAGGAGAGGAAAGGGGGCCCCTTTATACGTCCTAACCGAGCCCGTACTAGGCTCTAAAGGGAGCTTAATCGGGGCACGTAACGCTCCCGATAACGCTATCATCGGGGCCTTAATAGGGGTTATAACTTATAACCCTTTTCTCTCTTATATAACTAGATTAGTCTAATACTAGCAGTTCTTCTTTAGAGGCTATAAACACTATACTAACGGACTAATCGCCTAATCGAACGACCGAATAACCGAACGCGAACGTAATGAATAAGCAGGGAAAGAGCGTTCGGAAGAGCCGATTCGAGGGCATTCTCGGGGCGCTGCCGAAGAGCCGATTCGAGGGCATCCTTAGGGCGCTGCCGAAGAGTCAAACAGACCTTAGTTAAGTCCTTACAGGGCCTTAATTCGGGCCATAAACGCGAATAAAGAAACAACGGACCGCGAACATAAACAACGGAAAAGACGCATTAAGCTAGAAATTGCCTAATAGATATAAATAATAAGTATAAATTGCAATTAGCGGGCGGGAAAATAGCAAGGAAATAATCGACCGGAAATACGAGCAATTAGCAAAAGCTGCGAACAACGAATAAAATAATGCAATAAAGCGGGAAAAGGGGAATAACGCGTGGAAAAGGGGAATAACGCGTGGAAAAGGGCGAATAAATTGCAGAAATAGCAAAGAATAATACACGGAAATTCTATACGGAATAAACATACGATTAACATGCGAATAGGGCATTAGGGAGACGAGCAAAGTAATGAGCAACAAGAATAACGAGAATACACGAAGGAACGGCCAAGCAGAGGGCTAAAGGGGTAGTCGAGCAGAGGGCTAGAGGGGCGGCCGAGTAGGGGAGTGGCAATAGGCAGGGGAATCCCTCGAGAGCTTTTCTTCTGCTAGGCTCGCGAGGCTAACGGTGCGGAAGCTCGCGAGGCTAGCTAGCTATAAGCAACGAGGGGTGCGTTGCTAAACCTCGGGAGAACAACGTATGGAGGCGAGGATCTCTATCGGAGCGAGGGCGAGGAAGGTATCTGCCGGGACGAAGGAGTCTGCCGGGACGAAGGTGCCTGCCGGGACGAAGGTGCCTGCCGGGACGAAGGTGCCTGCCGGGTAGGCTAGGGCCGGGCGGAAGAGTGTCCCTTGCCTCGAGGGGGAGGTTGCCGTTTGTCCTATCGGGCAATGGGTTAAGAGGAAGCTTGTATATGCTTCCGGTGGTTATATCCTTTAGCGAGGTAACGGAAGAGTGCGCCTCGGGAGTCGAAGTAAGATTTATAGTGCTAGCAATTAGCCTACTTTAGTAGATGCCTTTAGGGCAGGGGGGTCTGCTATAGTATATGCCGGGCTTAGGGCATAACGGTCTAGGAGGGAGTCTACACGCGTTTGTATAGTAGGGTCTCTCCGGGGTCGTGCCGGCTTAAGGGTAACGATAAGGGTGCCGGCGAGGTTAAGGACGAGGCTAAGGGCGAGGCTGCCGATGCTAAATTAACTAGCGGATTTTAAACAGTCGGCGGAGCAGTTGTCGGGACGGGCGCGCTTATAACGGCGGGAGTAGGCGTGGGAGCTTTATACGGCGGCAAGCCGAGCTAGGCGCGTATTGTGTCCCGTTCTATATAGGCTGCCGTATCGACGTCGAAGTCTATCTCGAGGAATTCTTCTTAAGGCTACGGTAGGGGCTTGGTTGTAGCCTAGAGCATTACGAGTTGCGGGCTAATTAGCTAGTCTTTTCGGCCTATATAGATGCCGCGCCTCCGAAGGAACGTTCGCAATGCCCTCTTATAATCTCGTTAGACCCTATCCTATATAGCTTCGGTCTAGGTTCTAAAGGAGTCCTAAAAATTATCAATCGCACCGCTTTCCTAGAAGTCCTAAAAGGTGCTAATCCCCTCGGATAGACTTATCCTTTCGTCTATAAGGAAGAATACGACGTACGAAGTTATTATAATATAATATTATTCGTCGGGGCTAACGTATGCATTCCCGAGGTTAAGGTTAAGGTTGACCTAGTTATACAATGACTCGTAGATGCCGATGCTATTTAATAAATTGGTATATTTTAGGTCGGCTGCTGTAGGAGCTTTCGGCTGCGGAGTCGGACTTATAGGGTCTTCCGGCTAGGGAGCTGCCGGATTCGTAGGAGCTGTCGGAAGAGCTCGTAGGGTGACGGGGTTAACTGCCGTTAGGGTGTTTGCCGCTAGGGCGGCGGCGGCGGCGGAAGTCGGGTTCGTAGGTGTCATTGTGGATGACTAGGTTCGACTAGGGATCGTAGGGATCGCGAGGGTCTTCGCGATGTATGTCGGAATAAGCAGCGGGTCGCCGATTAAGTCGCTATAGTCTGCGAAAGCAGTAACGTTAAAGGGGGGATTCCGTAATGCTTGTCTTTAGGGCAACGGTTGTCGATTAGGTTATTAAAGAAGAGATCTAGTCGGTGATCTAAGTGGATTCCTCTAGCAACGTTAAAGGGTCGATGCTTGCCGGGAGCGGGCAGCGGGCTCGTCGCGTTGTAGACGCACTATCGATTAAGGTTGCTATAGTCTGCGAAAGCAGCAACGTTAATTAACAGCTTAGAAGGTATCTCGACCGGTGATCTAGTATAGAGATGCCTTATTCTTAGCACAAAGGATCCTCGTTCCGACGTAGGCGGGACGGTACTACTAAAGGCAACGGTCCTACATCGTGACGAAGGTCCTTGCCTCTTTAACCTTGCCAATCTGTAATTAATCGTTTAATTACTAATTAGTGTTAGTTAGTTAAATAAACAAAGGGGTTGTAAACTGGTTGGATTCTAGTCTATATAGGTTATCTAGCTAAGGCGAAGAGGAGAGGAAAGGGGGCCCCTTTATGCGTCCTAACCGAGCCTGTACTAGGCTCTAAAAGGAGCCTAATCGGGGCACGTAACGCTCCCGATAACGCTGTCATCGGGGCCTTAACAAGGGTTATAACTTATAACCCTTTTCTCTCTTATATAACTAGATTAGTCCGATATTAATAGTTATAAAATTCTATATTTTTAAACGGAAAAATTCGACTATCGTATCTCTAATAGTAGATTTAGGAAACTATAATATAGCCCTTTAGATATAACCTATCGTAGCGTAGGAAGACATCCGATTAGTCTATCTAGACTATATTAGTAACTTTTTAATATCGTCGGATAGGCTAAGAATTAAGATCTTAGTTGCTCTTAAATCTTATTTATCCTATGCTTTCTATTTATCGGACTTACCGACCTAGCTAACCTAGCTATCGGGTTAGGTAAAAGAGCCGTTAATATACTCCTTTAAGTCTAGCGTAAGTAGGGTTAGCTCTATATCTATTAACTATAAGGAGTAGTTATCGGGCCCTTTTAGCTTCTTAATCGTCGTTATAGCTATTCCGGCTGCGTACTTAAGGTCTACTATTCCGGCTAGAAATATAAATAAGGACGGAAATTTTTTTTATTAACTTCTTCCGGTCGGGAAAAATCGTAGATATTACTATAAATAAATAACTCTATCTACGCTATAGAAGCAAGCAGATAGAGCTTATAACCTATCGTAGTCTTAGGCAATGCATATAGGCGTAGGCGAATAAGGTGCTAAGATCGATGCTATAAAGAGCTATAGAGGAGGAAAGAGGGAAGGAAGCTAGCTAGCTGTGCGAGAGGGTAGCCCTAATGGCTGCCCCTCGCATAAGGCTGACTAATAGTGGGGACACCCACCACAACATGATGATGCAGGTCCACTATACGAATACATACTTTGAGGTACAAGCCGAGGCCCCACCTCTGCACCTGCCTCCCGTTATAGCGTCACTGCTTGCCAAACCTTCTTTTTTTCTTCCCAACGTTTTCAACCTTCCTCCTCGTCTCGCTTTCTGACATCTTCTCTTCCGTCCCTACCGCTCGTCTTTGCCACGCTCCATAAACCCACCGTACTCTGTCCATATGCTTCGCGCATAGCACCGCCCCTCATGTCGCAGGACCTCATCCGCCTGCGCGTCTCCGTGCAGCGGCATGGCGTGCCCGAGGTCAAGCTTGTCTGGCCTTGCCCCCGCTCCCATGATTTAACAGTCTCCAAGTTTCTTTCCCTCGTCAACGAGGTGATGCCGCTCGAGAGCGGCGAATGGGGCCTCGAAGACTACGTCGTGGAACTTACCGACGGCGCTGGCGAAAGCTACGAATGTCTTCATTTCCAACCTGTTCCGCAAATTCTGAAAAATGACGATCACGTCTTGTACGTAATTCTCATACCCCCTCGCATGATGAAGAATCATAGCTAACCTACTGGCCAAGGATTCGTTGTCTTCACGGCGAAGATCTCAAGCGACGCCGCCTTAGCGGCCGCCACCAGATTTCTGCCGACGGCAGACACCTCGTTGACGGACTCGTTTTTGGCAGGCCTTGGCTCAGAACACCGCGAGATCGCCCGGCCCTCGAGCTGCCTCCTCGCAAACGAGCCCGCACCGCGCGCGACTACGGCAGCAATCACGACTTCGAAGACGAAGACGGACACCAACTACCTGAGGCTCCACAACCACGGCTGCTTCCAGAGCGCGCGCAGCAAGACACGAGCAGCCAAGACCTTTTTGCAGAGGGCTCAGACGACTCGGACGAGTATCTGGACCAAGATCTCGACGAGGATATGGACCAAGAAATGGACGATGCATGCCTGGATGAGTTGGCCGAGGAGCTAAAATACTTGAGAGACGACAACTTGGCTGTAGGGCATGACGCACCCACCGCCAATCCTGGAAACGCGTCGCCGAACAGGCAGGTCCAAGGGGCACCAGCCCCAAGTCCGGGCGGCCTCGATCTGCGAGCACTGGACGGCATCGTGGCACTGCGGGAGGCTTTCCCTCGGATGCCCGCTGTCGCCATTGAGGTGGAGCTTCTCCGCCAACAAAAAGACCTCCGCAAGGCATACGATGCCCTGTGTGGTTCCCACGAGCCCACCCTTTGTTTCGAAGAGATGATGGAAAAGGTCGTCATCAGGCTCTTGGTTGCCGGAGAAGCTCCGCCCTGGGGAAACCCGGACGATAATGCCATGCGCCAGAGGTCGAGCACCGCACGCCCTATGATCCAGGTTGTCGAGAGTATCAACGTGTCAGGAGATGCGGCGGCTGCAACGCCATCACCAGTCCTTCAGCAGGCCACGTCCAGCTCCACAACAGACGAGGGAACAAATGGGGACACAGACAACACCGAATACACTGCTGAGGATATCGACACCTCGGATGGTACGTCGTCGGACGACGCCGATTCATCCGGCGAGTTAGCCAGCTCGAGTGACGACGACGACGGTGGCAGTGACGACGACGACGGTGGCAGTGACGACAGCGGCAGCGATTCCGATTCCGAGTCCGATTCAAGTGATGATGACTTGGGCGCTCCGGTAGGCAGGGGGTCGAGCGATGACGAGGAGAGTAGCAGCGGTTTCAGCAGCGATTCCAGTGGCAGTGACGGGAGCGAAAGCGATTCCTACTCGAGCGACGACGGCACTGGCGCTTCGACTGGCGGGCAAGCGGCACAAAATACGCCCCAAGCGGCACAAATTGCGCCCCAAGCGGCACAAATTACGCCCCACGAGGGTGGCCACGGTCATGTGGAAGCGTCGAACGTGCCGTCTGGCGCGCCACCTCGCCGCACAAAGACGCAGAAACGCAACGCTCGCAGACGTAGGAGTCTGGCGCGGATACAAGCCGACCAAAGCCAAGATTCGGATGCGAAAAGGGAAGAGGCCCGCGCGGCACTTGAAGTGCGCAAATTACAGCTTCTACGCGCGGTTGGCGAGAGGGCGGGCCTGGCAGAGAACAGTCAAAATGCACAGGCGGCCCAGGACGACGGCGACGGCGACGCGGGGCAGAAGGATGGAGATGCTCCCAGCACGGAACCTGTTCGACAGCGGTTGCGTGTCGATTTGGGCGCCGGTCGGCGACTGGTGTTTGGTTCTCTCGGACTCAAGGCCCCCAAGACACAAGCGGACGAGGAGAAAATCAAGCAGAGGCTCATGAAGGACGTTCGGCCGCTCCTCAACATGCGGCTCACGGAGGGCGACAAGGCGGGCGATGGGCCGTCGGTGGCAGCAGGGCGCGACATTGAGAACTGGCGGCAAATGGTGACGTATCGCGGCGTCGAGTGCAGCAGCCAAGGCATTGTGCTGACCGAGCCCCCCTTTCCGTTTGAGCAGCGGTGGGACCCGCAACAACGAGGCGGAGCCGGCCAGAAGCGGAAGCGCACCTCGCAGGAGTTCTTTGACGACTATGAAGGGGACGACGACTCGGGGCTCTACATGGAGGAGGACATGGGCCGGAGGAAGAGGATCAAGAGCCTGACGAGCGACCCATTCGGGCTGGACGTGACGGGTGACAAAAAGGCGCCCGGTAAGGCGTTGAGCTCTGAGACGGGTGACAAAAAGGCGCCCGGTAAGAGGTTGAGCTCTGAGACGGAGGGCCGCAGCACTAAGACGGCGCAGGCAGACGATGTGCCGCCGCTGCCGGCCGACTTGGGTAGCCTCGCCGACATGGAGGCTGGCGGGGCCAAGGAAGGCATGGTGATTACGTGGAAGCAGATTGCCATGTCCAAGGCGACGAGATGGCAGCCGACGGTGGTGCAGCAGACGGGCACGGTGCTGGCTGGCAGCAACGAGAAAGAGGTTTACGTGGCGCTGGCGATGCGAGACCGCCAAGACAGGAGCAAGAGGTACGACGAGGATGGGAAGCGAATCTACGACAAATTTGAGATGCCCGAGGCGGACAGCGACGATGGCGAGGACAATGGCGAGCGGACGGTGTCGTGGGTGGAGATGATGGAGCCCAAGATTGTGCGGGGGCCAGACGAGAAGATGGATGGCATCTGAGACTGACGTGGCGGGGGGGGATTGCTCAGTTGGCTGTTGGCTGTGTAGCATTACGGATACCGAGGCGGTAGGTAGATGGCGGCATCGAATCATTGGGGCGGTGCCGCAGAAGGCGAGGGATGTGTACTAGGGGGGGAGCCAACTTTACGGCCCCCTAGTATGGCGTGGGTGGATTCATGTGTCGAGCGAGGCATTTAGCCATTATTGTTGCTAACAATTAGTGTTTGTGGGTGGCCCGATGATGACGATGATGGGCAATGCAGGGCCACCGAAAACAGGCGATTCATGGGTGCCCAGGCGGGAGAGGATCGGTTCGGACGACGTATCGAGGGTGCTTGTGCTTGATGCTCACAAACCAGGACGACTTGAAACCGACTTCCTCTCGGCGCCTCGCTGCCCGCCATGGGTGCTCGCCAGCCAATCAATGTAACTCGTACAGTGCTCGGTAGACGCATGAAAAGAAGGGGTCCAGAAGCGACTCTCTCTCTCGAGGAATGAGGAATGGGTATCGCTGTTTTTTTTTAGAGTTGACGGGACACGGCATGACTTGTCCACGCGCACTCTTTGTGTGGGCGGCATTTATTATTTATTCCATGCCTGCTCGCTTGCCACGACTTGCTGCGCAAACTCATCAGTCTGTTGATGCTCGTGCCGTGCCCTTTGCACAGTAATTATTATTACCCACCCGTTGGGGGACTAAAAGCGTCTTCGTCACTTAATTATCAAGGCCACCACGCACACCCACACGGTCGAGCGGCACAACGAGAGGCGGGAGAAGAAGACGGGCGTCGGCTCCCATTAAATGGCGCCGTGGCCGACTTGACGCCCCCCGACACGGAGCCTCGACATTTTGCCTGTTTGGTTTCAACAATCTGCCAAGGCAAGGATTCCCACCATGCGCCGCCGCCGCCTCCTCCCGCCGCTTCTCCTCTGCGCAGCCGCCGGCGCGGCCCTAGCCCGCCTGGTGCCGGTCCCGGGCACGGCGCTCGGCACGACGACGACGACGACGACATGGGCCGCCGCGTCCGCGCCCGCGCCCGCGCCGCCCCCCCGGGAGCGCCGGCGCCGCCTGGCCCCCCCGCGCCTGCTCTCCCCCTCCCCGCGCCTGCTCTCCCCCTCCCCGCCGCCGCCGCCGCCGTACGTGCCCGTCGCGACGCCGGCGCCCGACCAGGACGCCGTGCTCGCCAAGCAGGGCTTCCGCCAGGAGACGTTCTACGCGTGCAGCACGCGCGCGGGCGGCGACGCCGAGCACTGCGGCTGGCACGTGCCGGTGGTGCGCGCGGGCGCGGCCGGCGCCGCGGCGCCGCAGACGGTGAGCACGGCGGCCGTCGTCGTGGGCCTGGCGGGCCTGGCGGCGGTGTTTGCGCTGGGCATGACCTGAGGGCCGGCCGCGTGCGTGGGCTGCTGCTTGGTCATTTGACGACGACGAGACGGCCATGCGTGGAAGCACTACCGGCGCGGCGGAGACGGGGAGAGTAGAATGGCGGGGGGGGACGAGACTGGGGGAGGGAGTGGCGAGGACAGACCTTGTCCCGTCCTTGACGTTTGGATACCCAGCTGCTGGTCGGCACCGCATCATCATGCCACTGCTTGACAATATATATAACTTGTCAGCCCTTTGCAATAAACATGGTTGCCATTGCTCGCTGCTCCCGTTGCACGTCCAGCTCTCACGTCACCCCTTTTCGCTGCTGACCCGCCTCCTCACCCTCTCAGGCGCGTCACGACGAGTCAAGCAGCTGGTTAAAGAGTGTTGCGCAGAATCTCGTCCCTTTGGCATGCCAGGAATCGAGGAAAAAAAGACACCTTGATTTCATGCTAGCGTACTCGAGGAACACCATGGGACCCGAGCCCTCCCTGCCCCAAGTGGTCTTCAGAGGTGATTCGCCGGCCAGCCCTCGTGCGCCGACGGCATGCCGGCACCCGCAGGTCCCCGGAATGCCCAATGCCACAGCCCCATGCTCATACCCTTGGATTCTGCAACGACCAGCAGCAGCCTGTCTATTTCTCCTTCTTGGGCTTGGCGCCCTTGACCTTTGCCGTGCCGCGCAGCGTCTTTTGTCGGTTCTTGCGCTGCTTGCCTGTTGATCCGCCACCCTCGTCAGCACGCGACCCGGGGACTCGGAAGACGGGCACCGTGGGGGCGACGTACGCTGCTGTCTGCTGGCGCGTTCGCGCTTGGCGGCCATGCCGACGCGCACCAGGCGGTATGCGGGCTCAAACTTCTTCATGGCCTCGGGGGAGTCGTAGACGAGGGCGAAGCCAGTCGTCTTGCCGCCGCCGTATTGGGTGCGCAGGCCAAAGACCTGCACCTGGTCCTTCTGGGCCTTGTACATGCCGCCCAGCTTCTCCCGGAGCTCCTCCTTGGAGATGTTGGCGCGGCTTGGGTGAAGGATGTCGCTGCATCGCGACGCATCAGCACTCGTCCATTCTCAGTCTGCCACGACCTCTGAAGGAGGCGTCCGTGACCGTGAACCCCAATTCGATTTCGCTGAGCTCGAGCCTGCCGACCGTCTGCCCCGTGGCGGACCCCATTCGCGTTTCGTCCCCAGCGAGTGAATGAAGCGGGGAGAGGTGTCCAATCGCGGGCACGTTTCGAGCCGACGTAGACTTCGTGAGGGCCCGCGGCGGACAGACGGTCGACGAGGCGGCGGGCGGGCGTCGTGGAGCAAAGGGCGGGCGGGCTGTCAAGGAACGGGCTGCAACTCACACGACCATCTGCTTGCGGCCCAGTAGAGGGTTCCGGATGAACTTGCGGGTTCGCAGGGTAACGGGGCTGTCGTTGTCCGCCATGGTTGCCGTATCGATGGTCCCTCGGGGTGGTGACGAGGAGGAGTTGTCTGGAGTCGTGGATGGGATCAGAGGGCTCTGCCGCGGTGCTTGCTGGACCAGGAGAGCGAAAATTCCGTGTCGCTTGTCGCTTAAACTGGGTCCAACCCTAACTGACCATCGGTGGCCGGAAGCGTGCACGTGTGTGGGCGGGCGGGGTGGGGGCACACAACGAATTTTCGCACATTTTCTTGTGATCCCCGGCCAAGTCACGTGCACTGCAGCCCCGACCGGGAAATCTTCGGGTTTCATCTATCTCACTTGTCTCCTATGTTGGCCGTTAGCCCCTTCACGACGCCACGCCATGCATGCCATGCTGTCCGGGATGGCCCCCCCCTGGACGCCGCACGTGCATCGCTTCTGCAACCAATATCTCCAGCTGGAGCGCGAACTGGACTACCCCCCAGACCAGATGCTCCGGCTGGCCGAGGTGCAGGATGCCATCTACGCGAGGCTCTTCGCCAACGGCGCCGTGGGGGACGGGCCGCCGGAGAGATACCGGGCCAAGACACTCAAGAACTTGGTGACTCGGATCGAGGCTGCCATAGACGACTGGGACGAGCACGTAAGTGTGTCGTGGTCTGGCGCCCGATCCGCACTGTAGGTTTCATGACATGGTTTGATTCTGACGTGCTCGCAAGGCCGTCTCGGATCATCTCATGTCCACCCTCTCGCTGCTTCTCGCCAACCCGCTGCCCCTCGAGGCCGCGTCGGTGCAGAAAAAGTGCAAAGTCACCTACCGTCTCCCGCTGCTGGGTCGCGCATCCCATGGTGAGGACGGCGGCGCACCTGGCATCACCCTGCTGGAGAACCGCGCGCTCATCTCGGCGGCCGGGACCACGGGGCTGCGCACCTGGGAGGCGGCGCTGCACCTGGGCCAGTATCTGTGCTTGCACCCGGGCATTGTCGCTGGCAAGCGCGTCTTGGAGCTGGGCGCGGGCACGGGCTATTTGTCCATCCTCTGCGCCAAGTACTTGTCATCGGCCCACGCCATCGCCTCGGACGGGTCCGACGTCGTCATGAGCAACCTCGCCGACAACCTCGTCCTCAACCGCGTCCAGGACTCGGCGCGCGTCACCCTCGAGAAGGTCAAGTGGGGCCACGAGGACGGGCAGCTGAGCGAGTGCCAGCCCATCCATGTCATGCTCGGCGCAGACATTACCTACGACCGGAGCGTGATTTCAGCACTGGTCGAGACCATGATGCATCACCTGGGACTGCGTCCTGGCGTCGAGGCGTACATTGCGGCGACACAGCGCAACGAGCACACGTTTGCGGCGTTTCTGGACGCCTGCCACCTCAACAGCCTCGACGTCGAAGATCTGCGGTTTCCAGTGCCAAGCAGAGCACAGCAAGAGGGGCCGTTTTACGACGACCAGGTCGCCATCCGAATGTGGAGGGTATCCAAAGCTTGATTCCGTTGGGCTTGTTGGCATCCATGTGCGCGCACGTGCCGCCTCCCGGGAACCTGCTTGACTGGGCATTGCGAGGGCCAGTGGTTTTCGTGGACGAGCAGCCTCGCCACCGCGACGACAGAGCCAGGACGGCATCTTGCAGCGATTGCGTGAAGGCGTGTGAGGTCAGGGGCGCCAGGCCGTGTCGTCATTGTTGGAAGTACGAAGTAGCCTCGGCAGGGAGAGCAGCAAACGACTGGACTGCAAGGTTAATAAAGTGCCGCTGGACGGACGGGGCGGGCATGCGTAAGCACCGAGACCCCCCCTGGCGATGGATGCATGCGAGATCCGGTGTTGTAGTACAAGGTGGTCTGGTTGGTTCAGCTTTTCCCCCTCTTTTGCCGCGGAGCTCTGGGGGTGGTGGATGAATTAGTGGCAGAAGAAGCAAAGTCGGATGGTGCTGCGGATGTATGTATGTTTTAGTACCGCAGCACGATATAAAGGCAACAGCAGGCGATGTGACGAAACGGAGACGATGCCAATGCCTCCTCCCTCGCATACAGAGCATGCCGTAAACATGTACATGCCTACGTATACACTGGGCCGGCCATGGATCGTGATGAAGAGTGCGGCGGCGTCTCAGCCGCCAGGCAACTCCGAGATCAGCGTGGAGCACTAAGCAAAAGCTTAAGCGTACATATCGCCTAAGAAAAGGAGGCAGGCAAAAAGAGCATGAACGCGGAGGATCGTCTTGTTTCTGCCCTGTACATACGAAGTATGTAGATACGTACTTCGTACATATGTGCGTGTAGATGCAACGCAGTTATGTATCGTCCCATGGCGCATTCTTGACGGTTTAAACCAGTGAGTTGGGTTGCCCGTGGTTGGAGGCGCGTGAGTTTGTGAGCAATGACAATCATCATGACAATGGGCTCATGTCTGCACGATGAGCTGTATGTACATATGTCGTCATGCTAAACAACCCCTTTTTTGTTTGTCTCGGTTGGGACGCGGGTTGACTCATAAATCAGACATGACGCTGTCACGGCCGTGGTGGATGCTGCTCCGTGCGGGCGCGGCAGTTTGCGACGTCAGAGGACAATCTCGAAGAGGACATTCTCGAAGAGGACAATCTCGCCATGAGGACAAGCTCTGAGGAATCTACTTCGTATGGTCGCCCGCATTTGTCGTGGCCGCTGCGCTGCTCGCTCCAGGCCTAGCGGGCAGCCTGTCTGTCTACACTCTCCCTGTCTGTCCGCCGGCGTCCTGGTCAGCGCACGAGATTGGCAATCAGATCCCTCGGCGAAGAGGCTCCGTCTTTGCAGCTCTGTCGTCAGGGGTGAGTTGCCATTCCTTTGTTTACACGTTTTATTAACAGACGACATCTCTGTCAACAGACCTTTCCCTTTTCCCCGGTTCGCCCTCTCCTTATCCGCTGTCTGTGCGACAACGGCGCCGCAACCGGGTGATGCAGCACAGCCACTCGCTCCTCCTAGACTTGCCCGCAGAGCCTGTGACTGGCCCGTTCCATTGGCTAGCCCCATCGAAGGCCTTTATCAGGCGGTTAGCCCCGTGGAAGGCGCTTTATCTCGCCTCCGGATTGCTCTCCCCGCTGGTCTGCTCTCTTCTGGTGGCGACAAACGCCCTGAAGGGGATCCACCGTCGGCCGACACCCTCTAGCTCTCCCACTGGACCGCCTCTACACCACCACGGCCGCCTCTGCACCACCCACCACCGGCGCCGCCGCCATCCATCCATCATCCATCATCCATCCGCCACAGGGCAGTCTGCTTGTCCATGCCCACCCCCATGTTACATTTCAATCCTTCTCCACCAGAGGGCACCACGTTTCGTGAGAGCCGAAATCAACTTGGCAAATCCTCCTCCTGTCTGTATGTACGAATACATACATGCGAGTTACTGTACTCGGTACGGCATCGAGAGGCGCCCAACAAAGCGCAATCCTCCAATCATCCACGTTCCGAACCCCTGCCTCGTCCGTTGCCTTGATTGCGCCCCTTGTGCGTGTCGTCACACCTGTCGACTGTCGTTTTATTCATGTTCATTCACAAAAAGGCAATCTAAAAAGCCTCGACTCCTCCCCTCCTCTCCTTTCTTCACTCCTCAAGACTCGTCAGTCTCTGTTTTACACCATCATCCAGCATATCGATTGGCCAACCTCTTCGTCTGCCGTCGCCGCTGCCTCGCCGCTGCCTCGCACTTGCAACCAACCCGCTCTGTGCTGGCTGCCTCCTCCAGCTCCACCACGTCTTCGCTCTTCTCTTCTCTCCTCTCCTCCTCTCCTCCCCTCCTCTCCTCTCTCTCCTCCTCTCTTCTCCTCTCCTCATACGCTCTCCCCCGCCTCTCCACACCAGACTCTTGCCGTTGCAGCTCCCCGTCACCCTCTCCTAACCCGGAAGGAGCACGTTGCTGCCGTTGCGCAGTCGCCGAGAAACGACAAGCCTTCTCAGACCCAGCCATTGATAACCCTTCAGCCCTGCAAGCTCCAACGCGCCTTGGCTCGACGCCTCAGCTGCCCGCCACCGATGCTCTCTGTCTTGCCCCCGCCATCTGGACGCCGAGCTCTGGGCACCCTTCCTCTTTACCCACTACCTCGCCTAGTCGACATGGCGCCTCCAGACCAGGCGCCCGAGTGCGTCTTTGCCTTGGAGGAATACATGCATCTCCAGGAACAGCACGAGGAGATCTCGACCCACCTCGAGCAAATACGTCCTCGCCAGTCCTCGGCTAGCAGCGTCTCCGCTCGTTCCTCCAGCTCCTCGTCCAGCCTCCCTTCGCCCACGCTACCGTCCCGGACCGGCGCGCGCCACCATGCGAGAGCCCGGGCGCGCTGCAGCGGCTGGCAGAAGCCCGCCTGCGGCTCCGACGCCCACGCCCTCGACACCATTGTCGACGAGGAGACGCTGCACGAGATATCGGCCGACGAGCGGCGCCTGCTGGCCCTCAACGAGAGCATCAAGCGCGCCCTCACGGAGCTCCTCAACACCGATACCGTCCGCGGCGACAATTCGACGCGCATGTGGGCCCAGGCCCGCCTGATGGAGACGGAAAAGGAACTCCGGTCGGGACGCCGGAGACGGGGCTCTCCCGGGGCCGAGTGGTGATTCGATGCGACGGCCGACTGCCGACGGCGAGTGGAGCGTGATTGAGCCTATATCCTACAATTCTCCTAATCGTCATTTTTACCGGCATAAGAAAAAGCCGGCGTCTGGTTCATGTACATGTTTGTGTGTTGAACACCTGTCGCCTGTTGGCACCGCTAACAATGGTATGCACGGGATTCTGGAGAGAGGGCGGTGCCTTTGTGGCAGATCGTGTTGAGTCTGTTTTTTCGTCTGCTGCATCACAGCACGTTGGTCATGCCCAGCATAATTTATCAAGGCAGCGCACTTGAGCTGCGATGCTTCTGGCACTTTCCCCCCGATTTCTCCATGCACGCATGCATCGTGTGCCAGCGAGACGCCATGCCGGCGAGCATGCATGTACGGACGCGCATAATTTGTGCCGAGGAAATGAAGACGCATGCGAGCGCACATACGGGTCGGCACACGAGGCAGTCCTTATCTGTCGTCCCGTACGAAGCACGCACGTCTGCAGAACGATTATATATGGCTCCAGAACTATGCACACAGCGTTGCATCCGCAGCACCCACACGGCAGCCCTCGCACCAGGAGCCAGAGACCAAAGACGCACACCCAGAGACGCACTCCCACCCTCCCGGACAAAGGGTGTTGCGACGTTGCGTGTCTGTCCGTAATTCGTCGGTGGGACGAGGCCCTGGGCTTGGCTCCGGCGTCAAGCCTTTGCCAAGAAGCGGGCGTCGAGACAGGGATGTGTGCCGTTGAGTGCCTTTTCCTTGTCTCTGCCTCTCTCGGTGACAGGACGAACGCCCGGCCAGCTGCAGGTAGGGGGGATGAAGGGGTTTTGATTGCTGGTAGATGGACCCTTTGATTGCCTCAAGGGATATATTGGTTCTTTTGCGCCACGAATCCTGGGCGTCCTTTGCTCCTTGGGCAACTGAATGACTGATACCCGGACGCCTCTCAGCAAATGTGCTCTCATGGGGCGTCCGTC
Organism: Ophiocordyceps sinensis; assembly: GCA_012934285.1. NCBI lineage: Eukaryota > Fungi > Ascomycota > Sordariomycetes > Hypocreales > Ophiocordycipitaceae > Ophiocordyceps > Ophiocordyceps sinensis. The sequence goes on from JAAVMX010000007.1 coordinate 2,196,680, forward strand.
TCCTCACCGACGGTTCGAATCGGGCATTTCCGTTGAATTTTCATGTGCCTTGTTAGAGGGCCGGGGCTATTGTTGATGTTTGATCTGCTCCCGGGAATATGACAGCGGCAAGGCACAGGCACAGGCGGCCAATTCCAGTTCCAATTCTCCGTACGAGTTACAGAGTGACAAGAGACGCATCGCTTTTGGAGGCGCATGTGGCTTGCCGCACTTGTTGCAATTGGCCGGACTTTGGATATTTTCGTCCATGTACAATCGCTAAGCAGTCATGACGTCAGTCCGTCCTCCGATAAGGAATGGAAGAACCTTCTGGGTCGGATAATCCATAATGCGACAACAAGTCTGGGTAGCCGCATGAACCCTGCGGCGCACGTGGGAGAGCTACAGATCAACTTGCAGACAAGGCTCGTCCGCCTTGATTCGCCTCGACCACCACGTCTCTCCAACCTCCTCTCGCCCACCCGTGAACCCACGACTGCCTCGACCAGCCCCTCGCGGCCGACGCCCGCCATGTCGGTCCTCGTCGAGACCAGCGTCGGCGACATCGTCATCGACCTTCTCGTCGACCATGCGCCAAAGCTATGCGAAAAGTAACAGCCAGACTCCCCCAACTCGTGACCAATGTCGCTGGCTAACGCTCGACACAGCTTCCTGAAGCTGTGCAAGGTCAAGTACTACAACTTCTCGCCCGTTCACTCGGTCCAAAAGAACTTTTCCTTCCAGACGGGCGACCCCCTTGGCCCCCTCTCCCAACACTCGGATGGCGGCTCCTCCATCTGGGCACACGTGTCGGACGACCCGTCCCTTCGCACCTTTCCCGCCTTCTTCCACCCCAAGCTCAAGCATCTCGAACGAGGCACCGTGAGCATGGCCACGGCCCCGCTCGTCTCGGACCCAGACACGCGCGTCGCAGCCTCGCAGTTCATCATGACACTTGGCGAGGACACGGACTACTTGGACGGCAGGGCTGCCATCTTTGGCAAAGTTGTCGAGGGCTTCGATGCCCTGGAAAAGGTCAACGAGGCCATCGTCGACGACAAGGGCTACCCGCTCATCGACATCCGCATCAAGCATACCGTCGTCCTCGACGACCCCTTTCCCGACCCCCCGGGCTTGAGGGAGCCCAGCTCCAGTCCGCCGCCAACAGAAGAGCAGGCCAAGACGATTCGGATTGCCGACGAGGCAGCCCTGCACGCTGATGACGGCGTCGAAGAAGAGGAGCTTGAGCGCCGCCGCCGCGACCGAGAGGCCAGGGCCCAGGCGCTGACGTTGGAGATGATGGGGGACCTGCCCTTTGCCGAGGTCAAGCCGCCAGAAAACGTTCTATTCGTCTGCAAGCTGAACCCCGTCACGACCGACGACGACTTGGAGCTCATCTTTGGACGCTTCGGCAAGATTCTCAGCTGCGAAATCATCCGGGACCAAAAGACGGGCGACAGCTTGCAGTACGCATTCATCGAGTACCAGGACAAGTCATCGTGCGAGGGTGCCTACTTCAAGATGCAGGGCGTCCTCATCGACGACCGGAGGATACACGTCGACTTTTCGCAAAGCGTCAGCAGGCTGAGCGATGTTTGGAGGAAGGACGCCAACAGCAAGCGCAAGGCAAACGCCTCTCGTGGGGGCTGGGGCGGTGTGCAGGAACTGGAGAAGCGGCGACAATACCGGGCTCAGGCGGACAGGACCACGGGCAACAAGTATGGCATGGTCTACGGCCAAGAGGAGATGAAGGGACGGCACGAGCGCGGCGGCCATGACCGACGAGGGGACGACCAACCCCAGCGTGGCGAAGAGCGGAGTTGGAGAAGCACGAACCGTGCGCCAAGTCGGAGTCGGAGCCCGCCAAGGCGAGACAGGAGCAACGATAGATACCACTCGAGGAGAGACGGCGAAAGGGGCGACGATAGAGGAGATGTGGATCGCAGAGACGGGGACCGGCACTACGACCGTCGCCGCAATGATTCGTATCGCTCGACACGGTGATGCTCGCACTCTCGATGCCGAACCACGAGACAATGGGCTGAGAGGGGTGGCGCCTCGACAGCCGTTGTCTCAGCCTTCTACTGCGCCTCATTCGACATGATGAGCATTTTGGAGCACAATCGGCCGCTGTTCATGCTACACTACTCAAGACGTCTGGCAAGGCTGGCGGGCGTCACCAAGATACGGATTCAAGACTGTGCCCGTTGATGGTGGTGACATGGTTGCACATTACTCGTATGGTACGCCTTGCACTCGTCCAGTCCATCACGGTTCGAGGAACTGTTGAGACTCGTCGGACCACAACTGTCTCATCCTCACGCCGTGCGCTCAAACTGTTTCCGGCTCTCGTGGCAAAGAAAAGTTGCCAGCTGTCCAGCATCATGTTCTGCAGCCTGCAAGGGGGCCGACGTGTAACGGCAAGCCCCTCTTCCAGGGTCTTGTTACACCTCCCACTGCTGCGTTGAATGCTTCTTTCTTTGAATCATGGTGGTCTGGCGCGTCAAAGACTTTGGCACCTGCGGAGGCATGCTGGCAAAGGCTAGCCGCTGCGCTCGTGGCACCGGGCCGAACAACGCACCTCGTGGGCCCCAGGCGGTGCTCGCTTGCGAACTGCATGTGCCACTGCCTGCAGCGTCCGCCTCCAACTGAGGCCAACATGATGCGCCGTGTTGACCGTCTCTTATCTGACATCGGGGACGGGCCAGGCAACGGGGCGCTGTGCGCTGCCATCAAGGCCGTCCGAGCTCCCCTTGTTGGTGCAGACGGAGCCGGCCCTCGGCTCCTCGTCTGCGCCGGCGTCAAGCTCACCGACAAAGGCAGCGATCAGAGGCAGCGACCAAAGGCAAAGGCGAGTAGTAGTTACTACGAGTTACTAGTGGCCAAATCGTGCGGAGGCCAGTAAGGCGCAATGACTTGCTTCGGCGCAGGGGGGTTCCCCCGGCAGCCTTGATGCTCGGCCCAATCGCCAGCACGGCAGACGTTGCACCTCGGCTGACTGCGCAGTCGGAGTGGTACAAACATGCACACATGCACTCAGGACGCGGGCCAGTCAGACGCTCGGGTCCCTTGTAGCCGGCCTGTGAGTGAATGCACAGGCGGGAGGAGAGGCTGTCGGAGGCTGAGGGAAAGGGAGAGGCATTCTACGCCAGCCGCCTGCTGGACACTGGACACGACGTACAAAGTATATCGTGACGCCATGGCCGGCGCTTGAGCCTTTGGACCTTTGGACCTTTGGGCAGCCTGGTCGTCGCCTCTGAGAGGAGATTCGACATGGCGCCGAGGACGAAACAGTGCCGCTGAAGATTTTCACTCGTCATACGGGGCGAAACGCCGTGTCTGGGTTGGCAGAGGCACCAACAGCGAGCAAATTCATTAGCTGGTTATCCGACGACGCAGCTGGCGTCATGTCGAGTGCGTCCCTCCCGACCGTCTGGGGCGCCGTGTGATTCGGGCCAACAGCCAGCCACTGTTGGGCTTTAGGCGAGCAGAGACGCAAATGCTGCCACTCGTCGATGCAGCTTGATGAGCTGCTGAGAGGGTGGGCGAGGCGAGACAGTTGCAAGTCGGCCGGGGGTTTGGACAGCTACAGACAAGCATTCTCCTATGCCGAGAAGCCTCTGCCTTGTTGAGGCATTTTTCAACTCCTCTCAAGGATGGAGGAACTTGTCGTGGGCTGCAAGTCTCTTGCTCATGGTGCCGAGCAAACCGGCAACGCGCCTCGTGGGTCGCGTTGACGATATCACGGGTCGTCTACGGGTCTGAGCTCCTGTGGCTGATGTCCATCATCGGATGGAGCCAAGCCAACAGCCAAGTACCAACGACTCTCTGGGTGGGAAAACGAGGGCTCTGTCCCGACCGATGGCCATGAAGACCCAGACTTCTCAGTCGATCAACAGCAGCACCCCCCCCCCCTTGCCGTCGAGTCATAGGGAAGAGGGTCCTCGAGCACAAACCTTTGATGACATCTCTGCACGGCCCATTCTCATCTTCAGGTGGCGGGCTCAGTAACGTGCAGCAGGGCTCGCTAGCCTGCTTGGCCTGCAGCCCGTATCGTCAGCGACGACATGTTGTTGGAGACTGTTTCGAACCAACCGGTAGTAACGGGCCGACGATGATGCTAAAATTACAACAGGGCGCGTTCCTCGCGACAAGCTTGGCTTTCACGCGTCGGTGAGAGCACAAGACGTTTGGTGCTGCGCGCCAAGTTGCGTCGAGACAGATATCGGCCGCAGCAACCATTCGCTGCTCGTGGCGTAACCCGCGGCGTCAAACCAGTGCACCACGTCTTTGCTACACGCGAGGTCAGGGCCAGAGTGAGCGAGCTGCCAACCTTGTACGACCAAGGGATGCAGGGCTTGGGCTAGCCGTGGAATAGTGGAATAGGGCCATGGGGGGACGAACCGCGGGCGCCGTTGTTCCCCTTCTCCCCTGACACACACTGACTTGTTGGTCGGTGTTAAGCGTCGAGAATGCGACTCTCGGGGGACTTGAGGCTGAAAGGATGGGCAGCCAAGGCGCGTGCAGCAAGCAAGCACCTCGGGCCCGGCTTGGGCACCAACTCGCAGAGACGGAGCCGGCGATGAGAAGAATGCATTGGTGCCTTTGCTTGCGACGCTTCATAGCTGAGAGGCGATCCATTGCGGTGCCAGTCATGTCTTGGGACTGTCGAGGCCCCTTTTGGTGCAGGGCTTCAAGGCTGGCCTCCAAGGATGTCCTCCAAGGCTGGCCTCGACGAAGGAGAAGCTGTAAGGCAAATGCTCCGCCGTTTGTGCCTGTCTCATCTGCTGCAACCTCGCACCGACTGCTCGGCGACGAATGCGCCACTCAGCATGTAAACGACTCAGCAACACGACCCACACTCTTCCTTTATATACTCGTCTCGGCTTCTCGACTGCCAGGGCCCCTTGCCGGCCGCCAGATTGATGTGCAGCCCACCAAGGTTCGCACGGGACTTCATCTTCCTGTCTCGTCTCTCGCCGTCCCACAACCGGCACTGTTGGGCTCGGTTACACGGCAAAGGACGGCGGGGAAAGAAGCTGCCGCTGCCCCCCCTCCTCCCCCCCTCCCGCTCAACTGACGAGCGAGCCCTGAGATGCATGACACCTGTCGACGTTTGTGCCCTTGAAGGTCTGGGACCGTGGCGTGTGTGCTTGGGCCGCGATCTCGTACGACGGTGTGTACCCTCCGGCCGTCATACGCATGGCGATGAGGGCGGTGTGAAGCAGCCTGTCTCGTCGTCCATCTTTACGTCGACGGGTTCTGGGCTGCGTTGAAGGCGGAGGCTTAGCCTCTCGCCGGTCTCTACTCCACGCCATCGTGCTGGTGTCGAGGCAAGCAGACGGGAGGCGGGCCCAGATGGAGGCTCCGAAGTGAAGCAGGAGAGCATGGCCGAAGTGGAGGTAGGGTGTCTCCAGGCACAACAGACGAGTCTACACGATCGAGGCGGTGTCTCCCGCAAGTGCGCGCCCGGGATGAGGCGTGTACCCGCCCGAACTCCAGAGGGTGGAGCGATGATTGCCATGGGAGCTTGAGGAAGTGGTGTGATGGCAACCAGGTCCAATGAAGGGCCGGACAGTTCAGGCGAAGAAGCCGGGGGGGGGGTGTGCTGGTAGCCGCTTGTGGCAATGTGCGGCTGTGGGGATGGCTCGTGAGAAGGCTCGTGAGACGAGAAGAGGAGAAACGACGTTGGGGGAGGGGGAGAGGGGAGAGAGGGGAGAGGGGGGAGAGAGGCACAGGGGAGAGGGGAGTGTGAGAGCTGTTTCCTGACAGGACCGCCGTCTCAGGAGGTCTGAGACGAGCGACGAGCAGAACTTTAATCAGATTGGCCGGCTGCCTGGAGCATCAACCGAACCCGACGTCCAAGCAATCTTCTCGCCCGAGTGCCCCCTGGCCCGTTGTCTGCCTGGGTGCCATGCGCCGGACCCCGGTCCTCCTACAGTCACACGGCAATGGCCTCTCCGTTGCCCCCCTCTTGGATCTTGTCTATTCCAACAAGGCCCGAGAGGCCAACGAAGACACTCCCCCGCAAGAGGTGTCTGTGCCCGTGTGTGTTTTTTCACCGCCATGTATCCATGTGCGTGTGGCGGATAGGAATCGTGATGCGAGGGGGCTGGCAAGTGACGTATGCCGTGTTCCGAGAGGCGCGGATCGTGGGCTGGGAGAGCAGACGCTGTTTCTTTGACACGCAGGGCCCTTGCTTATCTGCGGCCTGTCGATATATCGTCGCCTGGAAGAAATGGGAGTGCGGACGACAGACGGGGACCGTTGCGAATCGTCAGCAAGGGGGGATGTGACGGGAAAGGGGGGGGAGGGGAGGCCTTTTCCGCAAAAAGGAGCCCGAGCATCAGACTGACTGCAACGGGCAGGTTCAGTTCAGCAGCAGCAGCAGCAGCAGCCCTGCGGCGGACGCACGGTTTGTTTCTGGGGAGAGGAGCACATGCACACCACACACACACACCTGTCAGTTTGGTAACCAACCCCCCCCCCCCCCCCCTTCTCTCACCGATGACGGTGGGGGAGAGTTGGTGGGCGAGCAAGCAAACGCGGACAATGAGTACTAAATTCTCCCTTACCGGGTGCTTGAAAAGGGGATATCCCCCCCCCCCGTTGACGGGAGTGAGTGCGCTTTTGGAAAGGGGAGGGGGGAAAGAAGATAAGAGAGAAAGAGAGAGACAGAGACAGGGAGAGCGAGAGAGAGACGGACAGACGGACAGACTGCTTCTTCTGTTTTCGAACCCTGATCGGTGATTGCGCGTCTTCAGCTGTTGCTCCCCTCATCACCCACCACCCCTTATTTACTCGTCCTCTTTCACCGTCCCCCCCTTGAAACCCGCCTCCCCCCCCCAACACCACGTCATCGCTCTGCAAACGCCTTATCTCCAAGGCCAGCCAGGGCTCCCAGATTCATTGACCCAGCGACGACAAAATTTTCTCGTGTCCTGTTCGCCACCATGGTCACCACGGCCTGCTTCCCCCCGAGCGCCAGGCGATACCCGGCGCTGCGCACACCATATCTCGCGTCGTACGTGGAGCGCGGCAAGGCCACCGACCACCGCGAGACCATCTGCACCGCCGTCATGGGTGACGGGGCGGACGACAACGCGTCTCAGAGGAAGAGGATTGCCGTTGCGGTGAGGAAGCCTTTCGTTTGTGTCTTGCCCCTTGGCTTGTTGCGCGCTGTACCGCCCCCTTTCTTCCCGGTCGCGGGAGGCTGACGAGCGTGCGCGAGAGGATAGTGCGGTCGTTGTCGCAAGAGGAAGATTCGATGCAGCGGAGACACGGGCAACGGCGTGCCTTGCGTCAACTGCAGAAATGCCGGCTCGGAGCCGTGCCAGTTCCTACGGGTAAGAGTCCTGGTCTCCCGTTTCCTTTATTTTCCCCTTTTCGACCACGACGCCTTCTTGCTCGACGAGTGCTTACAAGCTTCCCTCGCCCCCCTTTGCAGGTCTCGTCCCTAGAGGTGTCGCCCAAGGAGGACGTCTTTTCGTACAACCTCGACGTGTCGCGCATGGTCCAGGCCCGCGGGTCGTCGACGGTGCCGACGCTGAGCCTGAGCACCTACACGGACGGCGTCGGGCTGGGGCTTGCCGAGAACACGGGCCTGTGTGGCCATCGCGGAGCGGCGAGCGGGAGCGGCGGTGGGAGCGGAGGCGGAGGCGGAGGGGGGGGAGACTCGGCCAGCTCGTACGGCAGCAGCGGCAGCGGCGGCAGCAGCAGGCACTACCATCACGGCTCGTCGCTGGCATGGAGCACCGGCTACGCCGAGCACCCGGGCGTCGACTACACCATGTGCCCGCCGTCGTTCCAGCCTGTGCCCGACTCGTCCTACCTGACGGCGGCGTCCTATCGCCTGACGGCCAGCACGTCTCCGGCCAAGGGGCCGCTGATGTTTGTCGATGCGGAGAACCCGTTTGGCTACGGCAACGTGCCGACTGCCGCCGCCGTGGAGGCCATGCGCCCGCGGCCCGGTGCCGATGCGGGAGGGCTGGCGTATCATGGCCTGCCGAGCCCGGGCCAGTCCCGCTCGCTGGGCGGCGGCGGCTCGCAAAGGATGCCGGTCGCGTCTCGGGGGCTGCCGGCTCCCGGCTCCGCTCCCGGTCCGCCGCCGCCGCCGCCGCCGCCGTCGCCCTTGTCGTACCCGACAGGGAGCGCCGTGGGAGCGGCAGAAGCCGCATCCGCATCCGCACCGACGACGGACTACAAGAGGAGCTCGCAGCAGGTGCCGGCAATGGACTCGGGCTCGTCGGCGGTGGGGGGCGCGTACCACGGCTTCGAGAGCGCCGGGCTGCCGTACGGGAGCCAGGGCTTGGCCGCGCAGATGAGCCGCGCGTCAGACGTGTTTGTGGCGCCGGTGCCGGCGTCCGAGGGGCTGCTGCAGGGCGCCGAGGGGCTCTCCGAGTCGTCGGCCTTTCACCACCACCATGACCACGGCCAGCAGCATCAACAGCACCATCACCAGCACCACCACCAGCACCACCACCACCACCAGTCTCATCAGCCCCACCACCCCCCGTCGACGGCAGACTCCGGCTCGCCCGACATCATGTCCCCCGACGGCAGCCAACCGCCGCCGCCGTACCTCTTTCCCCGGGCGCAGGAACAGCAGCGGCAGCGGCAGCGGCGGCACGACGGCGGCGCCCACGACGAGTGTGTCGACGCCGCAGACGCGGGCGTCGACAGGAAAGGGGCCGTGGCGGGAGACGGCAGGCGGCCATTGTCGTCGGCCAAGATGCGAGCTTGACGTCTTGTTGGTGGTGGGAGGCTGGCAGGCTGGCAGGGCACGGGCACACGCATGGGGCCAACGGGTTAGGGTTCTTTTATCTTATTTTTTATCTTCTCCGTGCCCCTTCTTCTTCTTCTGTTACCGCGGCTCAGGACTCTACGGAGACTGCCGCCAGGGCTTTTCAGTGTGTTTATCCCTTTTTCGTCTTGCATTTGCATGCTTCTCTTGCCTGGTGTCTGATGTCTCTATCCATCGTCGTCGTCATCGGGGAGTCTCTGCCCTCACGGTTGGACGCGTGCTGCCGGGCTCCCCGGTTGGTCCAGACTTGGGACGGGACGGACCGGGGGAGGCCGGCGTCCCGGTCCCGGTCTGGCAGGGCGCCACATCTGCAAGGGCACGAGCATGGATGTGTGTACGTGCCCGTCGGTGACGGGGGGGGGGGGGGCAGAATGGCGGTCTGCAAGGACGGGTGCAGGTGCCAACATTTAGATGGAGGTTTGGACGTTACGAAGTACGTGTAGTAGTAGATGTAAAAGGGGGGGATAAGAAGAGGATAAGAGGAGAGGATGAAAGAATAGGGGGGGGATGAGGAGACTAGGGAGAGGTCAACCAGGTATCGATTTCACTGCCAAGAGAGCGAGCTGACTCTCTCAACTTGGATCCTCGGTCGATACCCTTGTGCGCGAAATTCACTTAGTCGCTCGTGACTGCCGTCGGAAGTTAGTGAGCGGTGAGCGAAGCAGGCTCGGAAGCGAGGTTCCGACGCGTATAGGGTAGGTCGCCTGGGACAATTGGCAGCGGCGGGTGTCATTTCCACGATAGCGGGGTAGGTGGTAGTTGGTCGCTGCTGCCGTCTGTCACCACCAGCTTCACCCAGCGCGACAACATCGCCGTCTTGTCTCGGTCACCCACTCGACCTTACACTGGTACATGGTATTCACCATGCATCGAAGAACCGGCTAGAAACACCATTGTTCCGACCGAGCAAAGCAAATCCTACCCGTCCTCTTACCCCCGAGCACCGCCGACGAGAAAACCACAGACGCTCGAACCTCGTCCACCGGGTAAAAGAAGCCCCAAGGCACGCCCAGAGAGCGACGGCCGCCATGCAGGTCCCCCTCTTCCGCCTCGGCTGCGGCGTCAACTCGTACGAATGGGGCAAAAAGGGCTCCGACTCGGCCGCCGCCCGCTTCGCCGCCGCCACGCCCAAGGAGCCGCTGTCGATAGACCCGGACAAGCCCTACGCAGAGGTACGCGTGCTCCCTCCTCCATCTGCCCCGGGGAACAGAGATGGGGAGAGAGAGCCATGTTGACAGCGCCCCCCCCCCGCCAGCTGTGGATGGGGACACACCCGTCCAACCCGTCCAAGGATCTCGCCACCGGCCGCACCCTCGTGGACCTTTTTGCCGACAACAAGGCTCTCCTCTCCACCACCGTCTCGGCAAAGTACGGCGACAGGCTGCCCTTTCTCCTCAAGGTGCTCTCCATCAACAAGGCCCTCTCCATCCAGGCCCACCCCAACAAGACGCTGGCTGAGCAGCTGCACGCCCGCGACGCCAAAAACTACCCCGACGACAACCACAAGCCCGAAATGGCCATTGCCATCACCCCCTTTGAGGGCCTGTGCGGCTTCCGCCCCCTCGCAGAGGTGGCCCACTTCCTCGACACGCTGCCGCCCCTGAGACGGTTGGTGGGCGAGGACAGGGCCAATGGCCTCGCCCGGGCGGCCGCCCAGGACAAGGGCGCCGACGGGCAGAGCGGCAAGGCGGCGCTCAAGGAGGCGTTTGGCGGCCTCATGTCGTCGTCGGCCGAGAGCCTCGCGCGCGAGCTGCCGCAGCTCGTCGACCTGGCCAAGTCGGAGGGCGCCGCGTTTGCGGGGGGCGGCGTCGCGTCGACGACGGGCCAGACGCTGGCGGAGTTGGTGACGCGGCTGCACGGGCAGTTTGGGCACGACATTGGGCTGGCGGTGCTCCTGATGCTCAACTTTGTGAAGCTGCAGCCGGGCGAGGCGCTCTTCCTCGTGGCCGACGACATCCACGCCTACGTGTCGGGCGACATCATCGAGTGCATGGCGGCGTCGGACAACGTGGTGCGGGCAGGGCTGACGCCCAAGTTCAAGGACGTGACGACGCTCGTCGACATGCTGACGTACAACTACGCGCCCATCGAGGAGCAAAAGATGGTGCCGACGGCGTATCCCTACGCGACGCTCAACCGCACCGCCTACAGCTCCGGGTCGGCCGTGGTGCTCTACGACCCGCCCATCGACGAGTTTGCCGTGGTGCGGACGATGCTGCGGGGCTCGTGGGCCAAGGCGACGTTTGAGCCCCTCGACGGGCCGAGCATTGTGATTTGCACGAGCGGAAGGGGCACCATTGCGGTTGGGACGACGAAGCTCGACGTGAGCGAGGGCCACGTGTTTTTTGTCGGGTCGACGGCCGAGTGCGTGCTCGAGTCGGGGGCGGTGGGGGACGACGGCGAGTTTACGACGTTCAAGGCCTTTTGCGAGGTGGACGACGCGGATAGGCAGAGGCTGTGAGAAGAATTCTCATCACTGAAAGAGGATTCGCAGAGACGACGTCAAGGAAGAGAGTTCGGCCCAAGTCACATGACGAAGACGCCTTGCGTATTCGTAGAAGAAACTCTGGTCTCGGGTAGTATATACCTATGATGCCCACCTTTTACAAGCCTCAGACCAGGTCCCCGTGACAATGAGAGCTCACCGCCTGCGACGCTGGCATTCTGCCGAGTGCACGGCTGGAATATCGATGCGCTCGTCAGCCTTCATCTGCTTCATCTGGTGTGGTTTCTCTCTCTCCTCACCCCAACACGAAGCATACATATGTGCGCCGCCTCCACCTCGACCGCCGCCTCCGACTCCGCCGCCGCCGCCACCACTCTTGGCCTCGCGTGTTTAGATAAAAAATGGGTTGACGTCTGCTCGAGGGCACCATCTCTCGCTGCTTCTTTTTTCCCTTGCTCTCGCCTTGATCCCCTCTGAACCGCTTCGCTCTCGTCCGCGCATACATACCTCCTTCGTACAGGCTCAATCGGTACGTTTGTTATTTCATTTCTTCCTTTGCTCTTTGCTCTTGCTTGCTTCCCTTGCCCTCCGGTTGGTCTTGGCACCTGCTCCCCTGTCCCGAGTCGTATTGAATTCGGCCGTGGTTCCCCTTCCGAGGACCGCCAAAATGGCTTGCACATGGCAAGAGCAGTCCTGAGGGCCTCTGTCGCCGAGACTCCTCTGCGGCGTTTGCGTCCTTTCTCGTCCTCCTTATATTCCTCTCCCAAGTCTCTCTCCATCAACAGGAGAAGAAAGAAGTTGTCAGGGTTCATAGCTCCCCGTCATTGCCTGATTTCCCTGATTTTCCCACCACGTCAGATGCGGACCGTGCAGGCGGGGCAAGCAAGCAACACGGCGGCATGGCTGACAGACGACAAAAGGAAAAGAAGTTCCAAAGGGTGATCAACCATCTCCAGGAGCACCTGGGCCCCCACTATCACGGAACACTCCTCGATCGCCGCAACGACGACTCGGCCATGTCTCAGCGCAACCGCAGCGGCCGCGGCTCCAACCGCAACAACAGCAACAACTCGCACGGCGAGGAAGCCCAGATATGGGACGCGTGCAAGCTGCAGATGGGCGAGATTGTCGCCGGCATCAATGCCGAAAACGACAGCCTCACGGAGCTCGTCGACCTCGACAAGCGCGTGGGCGTCATGGACCCGGACAAGATACCCGGCGACGCCCTCAAGCAGATGGAGCAGCTGTGCCGCAAGGGCGTCAAATTTTCAGAGGCCAACATGAGCAGCATCAAGGCCGTTACGGAGCAGCTCAAGATTCTGCGTGCCGTTGTCGTGGCCAAGGAGCAGGCCGAGGCCGCCTCGGCCTCGACGTCTACGGGCCCCAGCAAGAGGGCCGCCGCCCGCGACAGCGCGGCGGCAACGACGGCGGCGTCGGCGTCGCTCTATGACTTTGACGGCGGCGGCGACTCGCCCGTGCCGAGCCCCATGGGCGGCGGCGGCTCGTCGGCGTCGACGCGCAAGCAGGGCGACCGGTCCAGCAACCGCGACCGCGACAGCATGCCGCCCAAGGCCGACAGCGTGGAGCCACAGGGGCCCGGCGGCAACAACAACCGGTCGCGCGTCGTCTTCTCCAAGGGCGACGAGGTGGCGTTCAAGCCTAAAGCGGCGAGCGGCGAGTCGTCTTCGGACTGGATCTTGGGCGAGGTGGCGCAGGTGCTGGGCGAGGGTAAGAGCCGGCGGTACCGAGTGCTGGACATTGAGCCCGACGACCAGAGCAAGCAAAAGGAGTACCGGTCGAGCGCGAGCAACATGATTGCGATTACGGCCGAGAGCCAGGCGGCGACGCTGCGCGACTGGGAGGCGGGCAAGGTGGTGTTGGCGCTGTATCCTAACACGACGACGTTTTACAAGGCCGAGGTGCACAGCATGGACGGCGACGGTCGCGTCAACCTCAAGTTTGAGGGCGAAAACGACTCGACGACGCTGCAGCAGGTGGAGCGGCGCCTTGTGATTGAGTACCGGGCGTGAGAGGCGACGCTGCTGGACATGCCAGACGTGCTATTATTATACTCGTATTATTAACACGCCGGCTTGGCTAGTTCTTACCAAAATTTCCATTAACGATTTGGGGGCGGCGAAGTTCTTGGCCGCAGCAGCCCAGGCAGCATGGAATGGTTGGATTTCAGCCGCCAGCTTGAAGATGGCTGTCGCGAGAGTCATCTCTGCCTGGACTGGACGGGCCGTTGAGTGGTATTGCCCATCATTCGTCTAGGGAACATGAAGCCCGATCCAAGGTAGTCCCGGGATGACCGTCCCTAGATGACTGGTCTATAACGGTAGCCAGCCTGTGAGAACGAGGTCGAAAGTCGTCCATCTCATCTCGCCATCTCGCCATCTCGTCCATGGTTTGAATCATCATGGCCAACGCGTCTGGCGCCACCAGGGTCCGGTTTCCCGTCCGCCTCGGTCCGTGGACGGACTGGTCTCGCGGGCGTGTCATGGGCGCAACCCTCACGGTCAGACGGACAGAGGGCGCCCTGCTCATTGAGGGCGGCCGGTGCGCCTTGCTTCCTCGAGTGCCTCCCCCCGAAATGAACGACCTAGCTTCCTCCCTAGTGTCCCACAATGCCCGTTTCTACACAAACGCCGCCAACTACGCCCAGCAATGCTACACGTCGGACATCACAACCGGCACGCTCGACTGCACAACCTACGTCAAGCGTAGCCTGCCTTGGGCCGCCGATGGCCACGCCCCTTGCCCCTTCAAGGGAGGCATCTGCAGAAGCAACACGTCGAATCTGCTGCTCGACTCGGGCCTCATCGATAGTCACGAGCATCTCGGCCTCAACGCCCCCCCAGCCGACCGTATACAAGCTAGGGTCGTGAGTCACTGCGCGCCCCTGGTGACGGCGGGATACTCGAGAAACATCAGCGTAAGAAATTACAATTATACTCGATACTACTATGGGAGATATCTTCAACCGGATCGACCGCTCGCCTACACCCAACAGTTCAACAGCCAGCCTAGTCAGTACAGGGTGTTTGACAGCTTTGTCGGCAACTTGAATTCAGCCTTTACGCTCTGGTATGCTTAGCCCCATGGTCAAATTCATCCGACTGACATGGCATTGCTTTACAGGTCAGCCCAGGCCGCCGCGTTCAACATATCAATCGGCATCAACCAGTCGGATTTTGATCCCATCCCCGAGCTCAGGGTACTAGATGCAGAAATCTTCATCATCTTCCTTTTGGGAAACGGCGTTGTCGTTGGCAAGCCGAGTTCGGATCCTTGGTACCGCGCAACCGATCCCGAAAGGCGTTATGGGGATTACCTGACTCGACAGCGCACCACGGCGTATCGGATGCAAGAAGCGGCGTCACCGATGGGGTGTGTATTGCGGCATCAGTTTTGCAAAACGGACGTGGGCTGCGGACCTTTGGCCGGCGCATATGAAGCCTACGTACTCGCCCTGTCTCTCTTTTTCAACTCGACTCCAGACGGAGGACCGTTGACGCCCTCGGTGGTTCGCTACAATTGGTTTTCCAACGCCCTTTTCCGCGCCACAAATGTCTTTGCGGGCATCATCGGCGCCTTGCAGGGCGTGTCGCTTCAATCACACGAGCGTCTCATGGGTGGAAGTCTAGCCAACATACCCGAGGATCAATGGCAACTGGACGTTACTAGTTGGTGGACTACGACGCTCGCGGCGGTCCAGGCCAATTTCGTCTCGGCAGCCACCGGTCAAGTCGAGCCCGAGGCCGAAAAGCTTGCTATTCCCATGAACTCGTATCAACGCGAGTTTTGCGATATCCAGGTATGCCACCTGATGCAATAATACCAGTACATGGAAAACTCATTGACGAAACCTTGCTAGAAAATTATATCATCCGACCATCTATCGTTTAAGCCTTTTTGGGCTCTTGTTTACCTACATTGTCGGCCTCTTGATCATAACCACATCGTACGCTGGAACCCCTCTTCTTTGTCCTCAAACGGCTTTACAGGGAGCACACCTTTCTGGAATGGACGGCGGACGAGACGCTACAGCTTCAGCGCGCCGCCTACCAGGGCATCGGATCTGGGGACTGGGTGGGCTATACCGACGCCGTGCCTACGACCCAAGGGACCGAGACTCTCGCGGACTTGGCCCACAGCTACAAGGACGCCCCCTCGGGGGAGCAGATGGCTTGCCGCTCGAGCAATACCCTGACGCGGAATGGGCTCGCAGACAGAAGCAACACGGCGCCACTTGTGGCTGGCCGCGAGAGCTTGGCAGAGCCTTTTGAAGCGGTGCAAGAAAGTCATGGGGATACACGTACTGCTCCGGAGGGAGCTGTTCCTGCAGGCGCGAGAGAAGAAGCCCAGTAAAACGACACACGTCGCGGGAGGGATTCTGGAGATTGGCGTAGTTAATGATTGCTGCCTCAATGGGGAAACTACGAATAGACTCGAGTGAATCAGACGCATCTGAAACAACGGGGGGTACCGCACCTTGTGCTAATACGTGCGTGCATGTGCTCGTACCTGTACATGTACCACTTGTACCTGTACTTGTGCCTGCGTGCAGTCCCCTGGCCGAATGCTGTCGTTACTTCCCATGTCCCGCCCCCCTTTGAAATTCCCATCATCACCACCACCACCACCACCACCACCTGATCCGAGTCCCCCCCACGCCCCAGCGCGCCGTCAAAGCACCGCGACCAAACGCGTCGACCAACCACGGGCGAGCGCGATCCCTCCTCACCGTCCCTTTACCCACCGGGCCCTCGCGCACTCGTGTCAAGGTCAGGGGCAGAACACATCGACATCGACGACGCGTCCGCACACAAAAGCACAAACTCCACGACGACGCCCAGCCGCAGTCATGGGTGGCCAGCTGTCCAAGGTGATGGGCAAGATCTTTGGCTCAAAGGAGATGCGCCTGCTCATGCTCGGGCTCGATGCCGCGGGCAAGACGACGATTCTCTACAAGCTCAAGCTCGGCCAGGACGTCACCACCATCCCCACCGTCGGCTTCAACGTCGAGACGGTCACGTACAAGAACGTCAAGTTCAACGTCTGGGACGTGGGCGGCCAGGACAAGATCCGCCCGCTGTGGAGGCATTACTTTAGCGGTTCGTCTCGTGCTTGTCCCTGCGATCATTACCCCGTTTCGTGAGAGAGACAATCATCATCATCCTGTTTCGTGAGGGAGAGACGATCATCGAGAGAGACAATCATCGAGAGAGACAATAATCGAGAGAGACCATCATCATTACCCCGAGACTTTGAGGCTAACTCTCATCACCACCCAGGCACCCAAGGCCTCATCTTCGTCATCGACTCGGCCGACCGCAACCGCATCGACGAGGCGCGCCAGGAGCTGCACCGCATCATCAACGACCGCGAGATGAAGGACAGCCTGCTGCTCGTCTTCGCCAACAAGCAGGACCTCAAGGAGGCCATGAGCCCGCAGGAGGTGACCGAGGCCCTGCAGCTGTCCAAGCTCAAGGACAAGGTGTGGTACGTGGTGCCCAGCTGCGCCACCACGGGCGAGGGCCTGCTCGAGGGCCTGGCCTGGCTGTCCAACAATGTCAAGGCCCCGCCCACGCCCGTCAAGAAGTAGCGCCGCCTCGGTCAGGGGGGCGTGGCGCGCGCCAAGATGAGGACGAGGGGAG
Organism: Ophiocordyceps sinensis; assembly: GCA_012934285.1. Classification (NCBI taxonomy): domain Eukaryota; kingdom Fungi; phylum Ascomycota; class Sordariomycetes; order Hypocreales; family Ophiocordycipitaceae; genus Ophiocordyceps; species Ophiocordyceps sinensis. The sequence goes on from JAAVMX010000007.1 coordinate 2,213,568, forward strand.
ACATGACGGCAGGCGAATGGAGAAGAGGACGTGGGCAGGCGAGGGGAGAAGAGGACGTGGGCAGGCGAGGGGAAAAGAGGACATGGGCAGTCTTGCGAACCGGGCCATCCACCATCCTTTCCCTCTCGCCTATTCAGGGAGAGTCGCGTCAGTCCATCACGGGACCCCCTGGGCCCCCCTGACGACGACGACAGTCGCCAGTTGACGCGGCCGGTTGCGCACCAAGAATGAGGCGAGCTGTCGCCCCGTCTGACGCACCGCTCAGGCGCAACGACCGCCCTCGTCGACGCCCCCTCCCGTCCACCTCGGCGCTACTCGACCCTGCATCGGCACCACTGACCCCGTCCGGGTCCAGGGGCAATGAAGGATTGTCACGCGCTTCCTCCCCTCTACGAGGCTCGCACGACGAGTGCTCTGATGCGCGACGGCGGCCACGCTGGGAAATCACGTGCCATTGGAGCGCCGTGCCCCCCCCCTCCCCCTCTCTTGGTGGCTCGTCCCCCTCGTCCCCCTTTTTTCCTTTCTATTTTTCTCTTCATCTAAGAAACTCACTTTTCCTTGGTCCGAAAATACCCGCAGATACAGAGAGTGTCAGGTCAGGCAGCGGGCTGGGCGAGGCTGGCCTGAATCGATGATTGCCGTTCCGGGGGGGGGGGGCGAGGACGACCTTTCGAGGGCGTGTCGGGGCGTCGTAGCCTCGGAACAGAGGGAGGCGACAGACGGGCGAACATGGTGAAGAGAGATCAAGACAAGCGAGACCGAGTAGATAGATGGAGGGAGCGGGTTTCGACGGATAGGCGCGTGTACCTTTTCTTTTTTTTTGTTCTCTTCACCTCGAAGTGCTAATCCAGACCGACGTTCCGGCGCGGCGCGGTCGTCGCCTGTTTTGCCAAGAATAGGCCCTTGGCTTGCCTCGTTCGATGCAGCCCCTGTCCAATCTCGCTCCATGACAGGCCTTCTTGTTCCCCTTGTGTTGCGCCCCACGGCAAGCCTTCCGTCTCTCGCGGAACCCTCCACGTCTCGGCTCAGGGCGACCCCCAATGGTCGAGACGGAAACCCACGCTGCAGCACTCCTCAACGCCAGTATATGCTTGCTTGGTTGTACTCGTAAAGAAGCGCCAGCGCCAACGCCCAGTGATGGCTGTGCGCGGCGACTCGGAAATAGAAACAATGGCAGAGACAAGGGGGAAAGGCAGTCACTCCTTGACCCTCTTTGACGGGCGCAGCAGCGAGTCGTCGGGCAGGCCGCTCCTCTTGGTGCCCGGAAGACTGCTGGTGCGAATGTCGTTGTCGTCCTGGCTGACGCGGCGGTGGGGGTACTCGACCTTGAGGCCCTCAAAGGCGTTTGTGGTGACGCGGTCGCCCGTGGTGAAGAAGACGGACTGCAGGGCCTGGGCGGCCGTCAGGCGCTTGACGGGGTCGTACTCGAGCAGGCCGGCGAGCAGCTTGTAGCCCTCGGCGCCGAGCGACGTCAGCGACGGGGTCGACGACGACGACGAGGCGGCGGGGGCCGTCGAGGTGCCGCCGGATATGGTGTTGTAGTACCACCTCTCGAGGTTGGAGCCGGCGGCGGGACGTGGCGACGAGTGGTGCGAGGCGTTGTGGTTGTGGTGGTTGTGGTGGTGGTGATGGCTCGGGTGCTGGTGCTGGTGCTGCTGCAGGTGCAGGCCGAGGTGGTGCGAGGCCGGGGCCTGCAGGGTGTTGAGCTGGGGGTATTCGGGCATCGTGGGCAGCAGGGGCCAGCGGTCGCGGTTGGGCAGGCCCATGATGTCGACAATCTTCTGCATCTGGTTGCGCTGAAAGGGCACCGTCTTCTTGCTGTCCATCTTGGCCTCCTCGCCCTTGAATATGGGCCGCAGGGACAGCAGCTCGGCAAAGATGCAGCCGACGGCCCACATGTCAATGGCGGGCGTGTAGTGGTAGGAGCCGAGGATGAGCTCGGGGGCGCGGTACCAGATGGTGACGACCACCTTGTCGCCGCTGAAGAGGGAGTGCAGGGGCTTGTCGAAGCGGCGGGCGAGTCCGAGGTCGCCAATCTTGACCTCGCCGGCCGACGTCACCATGATGTTTGCGGGCTTGAGGTCGCGGTGGAGGACCCAGTTGGTGTGGAGGTACTGGCAGCCGTTGAGCAGCTGGAACATGATGCTCTTGACCGTGGCCGGGGGGATGGCGTGTCGCGGCTGCTGGGTGTGGTGGTGGATGATTTGCAAGAGGTCGTGCTCGGCGTACTCGAAGACCATGAAGATGCACTTGTCCTCGAGGAGGATCTCGACGAGGCGGATGACGTTGTGGTGGCGCAGCTCGCTGCAGAGGCTCATTTCGCGGATGGCGCTCTGCGAGATGCCCGTGTAGCTGACCTGCTCGCCCTCCTTGTCGGGCTTGAACTTTTTGATGGCCACCTCTGCGCCGGCGGGCGAGGGCGAGGGGGCGGACGAGGCGGCGGCTGGGGGGGGGTTTCGGGAGGCGGCGCTGCGGCTGACGGCCTTGTAGACGCGGCCGTAGGTGCCGCTGCTGATGAAGCCGACGATGCGGTAGCAGTCGGTGACGCGGGCGCGGGGCTGGAACCCGGGCGGCGGCGGCGGGCGGTCGTGCTGCTGCTGCTGCTGATGGTGGTCTGGAGAGCGGCGCTGGTGAGCGGGCTTGTGGTGGTGGTCGGGGCCCGGGGCGTGGCGGAGGCGAAGCGGCATGGTTTTTTTGGGGGGGGGGGGGGGGTGATGATGTGAGGTTTTAGGAGAGGAGAGGAGAGGAAGGAAGTGAGTGCTGACGTCGAGGAGAGGAGAGGAGAGGAGAGGAGAGGAGAGGGAAGGAGAGGAGAGGAGTGGAGAGCAAGGAAGGAAGTGAGTGCTGACGTCGCCCCTCCTTTCCTTCTCTCTCACTTCACTCCTCACTCACTCACTCATTCGTCCTGATGAAAGAGCTTCCGCCTCTCAAGAGGAGAGAGAGAGAGAAACAGGGAAAAAATGGAGAGAAAATTAAAGGGAAAATGTCACGCGCAGTCATGCATCATCATCTCGGAGATATATTTCGTCACGCGAGGAAAGAAAAAAAGGTTCCACGTACCGTTAAACGCCGCCTGCACGCTCCGCTTCAGCGACTTGCCGCCGCTGTTGGCTCCACCAGAGGCGGGCCCCGACGGCGGATTCGTCAGGCTCATGATGCTGTATGGTGTGTGCGTGTGCGTGCGCGTGTCCGAATGAGGCGGGGCAATTGCGCCCGGGGGTCAAGACATGGGGGGTGAGGCGAGAGAGAAACGAGGCGATGGGTATACAAGTTAGTATCGGCGCTGGCCGTGGCGGTGAAATGGCATGGCCGTGGTGGTGAACTGGCAAACGGCCATGGCCATGATGATGGGATGATGAAGAGATGACCAAGACGGACGCTCCGAGAGCCAGTTCCAAGAGCCCCGGTGAAACACACGGTCCCTCTGCGTTTTGATGAGAGGCGCGCGTCGGAAACCTAATCGTGGGCGAGACACGCGCGAGCGCGCAACCCGCACTCCATCACATAGTATATCTCCTCCTACTTGCCGCCCTTGGGGAGTGTGGAGTGTTGTGCCTTGGGCGGACCGAGGCGACGTCGTCTGGAGGTGCAAGAGGTAAGAGGTGCTAAGCGAAGAAGGTGTTAAGCGAGCCGAGGCTGACTCACCCTTTGGAAATTAAAAAAGGTCAGGTGACTTGATGCCACGTTGAGAAAACAAACCTCCCTCCTACGAGCTCCAGCGAAGAGTTGACGCCCCTTGTCCTTCAACGTGCCTCACTTCGAGCTGCCCGCCCCTTTCCAGCTTTGGCGCACTACACTGCCTTGGCCGATATGCACCTACAGAAGGAAATGTCGACTGAGCTACCAATGGCAAAAGACGAACGGTCAGCAGCCAGTCTCTCGAGTCAGCCAACCGAGGTATCATTGATGGCGGGCAGTGTTGCTTTGTCCATGGCGTCGTGATACGAGGTTCCGCATAAGCCAAGAAGCTTCAATTTTCCATATTCCGGCCAGTACAACATCGGCCCTTATTGACTCTGACCAGGGTAAAGCTGCAATGGATATTGCCAAGGAGAGCCACATTTGTATAAGTTATAAAACTCAATTCGCGTCGCTTGCTTTTCACCACAACAGCTTACCTTGCTCATGCCTAGTCACCTCTCAACCTGTTCCCCTTCAGAATGATGCCCAGTGCTCTCCTTCTCTTCGTCCTCACCGTTGGTGTTGCTTGCGCCGCCACCAAAGGCACGGACAAGCCGGGTAGCGAAGACGCAAAGCAATGGATTGACTTGAACACCGAAGCCACAAAACACTCGATTGACCGTTGGACGGCTTTCTTTTCGGACCAATATGTCAAAAACCACCAATTCAAGTTTGGAGACGACCCCCCCAAGTTCGAGAAAGATTCGGAATCGTGGGGAAACTGTTTCCTGAATTGCGACAGCGTCTGCCTCAAGACCAAGGGAACACTCTTGCCAGCCAACATCACCACGTCCATCAATGTGGTTGAGCAGTCGCTTTACGAGCATTCGGACATGACACCCGAACCCAAGGACGTGACCAGGCAGCTAAGCAAGATCACCTACAGCTCCGTCACAGACGGCTGGACTGCCTCGGCGAGTCTCGGCACTGGTCATAACGATCCCATCCTTGTCTCGGCGTCTGTTTCTCGTTCCCAATCGTTTACCGCCGGACAAAAGACATCGGAATCGACCACTTCGTATACCAAATGCCGCCCCTATCATGCTTGTTATGTCAAAGCTCTGACGGCCTATCTCACATTGAATGGAACTTGTGAGTACGAGTATGAAAAAGAATGCAAGGATGGTGGGACCGTGATTGAGGACCAGCGCGCCTGCTGGGAATTCCCGTGGTACGAGTTCCGGTGCACACTTTACGACACTATTCATGACAGATATTGCGTCCGGAATAAGGAACGATTACCTTGTTCCGTGACGATTCCAGTCATGAATGGAGATAAGCCTTGGACGCACGAAATTTCCACCACTGCTTGGGTAACCCCCTGGGCTCGCGGTTTTGACCGCGAGGGATTGTGCATCCTGGACCCTACAGCTTGGCTTTACAACGTCACGTCTGAAAACTACGTCATCGATGGAATAGAGCGGGAGCCTGTGGAAGTGGGTTTCCCCAAGCCGGTTGACCTGGCTAAATGTCAGAAACCGTCATCCGGCTAGCCTCAAGTTGCGCCTGCAGCCGCATCCAACGACGACGAGTATGAAATAGCGGACCTATGGAGTGCGACCGTGAGTTTCCAAGATGGTAAAGAACATTGACTACAAATAGACAAGGAGACTGGAGAGCTTCGTCAGATGTCGAGGTAGCAAGCGGCTTTAATGACATCTGGAAAAGGCTGGACCGTCTCGATGGGCACATCGAAGTTGACTCTATCCGGGTCCATCCACTCAGCGTGCAGCGTAAACTCGGCAGAATGCTCCCATCGAGCCTTCAACCACCCCCTAAAGGCGGCGAGTCGAGAACGGTGTGGTTCCGGTGTCCAGTACGTGAACTCGTTTAGCGTTGCACGCCAATGTATGTACATGGGACTGATTGGTAGTTTGGATCGTGGCTTTCTGTACTTGCTGTTGGGCCGGCCCATGGCGACGGAGATGTTAAAGTCGACGAGCCGCACCAGAGGGCTGTGCTTGTCCGCGTCGGAGGGTACCCAGATGACATTTCTCGGGGCAAAGTCTCTGTGCCTGATGCCCGAGAAGGCAACCTTGGTATCGAGTTCCAGGGCTGCAGCGAGTATGTCGAGGCGTTGCTCGGGGGGGATGTGGTAAGCTTCGCCACTGTCGATGAGCGACTGAAGGCTGACGCCGGGAACCCATTCCATGAGAACCATGCGCACCGGCCGCGGCGTCTGAGCACGGTCAAGCAACGTCATGTCAAATGTCCAAGACCCGTAGTACTTGGGGGCGTAGAGGCCATCGTCGCCGGCGTCATGGAGATCCTCGTAGGCAGCAGCCTCGCGGCTGTAATCCATATCGGCCAAAAAGGTCACGTCGAAGGGGGTGTATCCAATGCAAAAAGAGTAGTAAAGGGCATCGTAGATCTTGGCCACGTAAACGCGGGACTCGTCCTGGTCCAGATGGCAACGGAGCACCTGTGCCCCGCGTCCATCCCGGCAGGCCAGTTGGTCTATGACTCGGAGGTGGTGGACGGTCTGGTCCGCGTGAGGCCAAGGGTCGGCCGGCGGGCACTGGAGGCACCATTCGCTCTGTGAAAATTCTGCCATATGCGAGCGAAAGGCCTCCTGACGCTCTGCTCCTTTGTAGTAGCACGGGCCGAATGGCGTCGGAGGCGTGTGACGACGGATGGAGAGGCCGAGGCCGCTGCAGTAGGGGAACTCGGGGCGGTGAGGGTCGGGCAGAGGTTCCCAGCACGAGAGCGAGCTCCAATTGTCATCTGCGCTGCTCGCCATCTTGTCCGTTGCTTGAAAGGAGGACAACGACGTGACGTGTGGGGGAAGAGAGGCCAAAAATATTGATATATGTCTGATCACAGAATAGATAGAATAACCTAAATAGAAGGGAGGCAAAAAGACCAATATGTGTTACTAGGGGGGACTAAAAATTCGTCCCTACCCCCCCTCCTTCCAGGAGGGGGGGAACACCGACCGGCCAAAGAGTTTAGCGATAGGCCAAAAAAAAAGATACCTCCTATTAGTATAAGCACCCTACGTAAATATAAGTATCCTCGTTTAAATGCCTATACCGTATACTACGGCATTAAGCCCGCTTATAGTAATAGTAATAATATAATACTAACGCATCGCGACGATAACTTCGCGATATTATAAAATCTAATATCTCGAGCTATATACGCTAATTCTATTCTAATCGAACTTAAACCGAAGCTATATCTACTCCTAAGCCTTAGCTATCCACCGTCGAAAAATAGATTAATCTAGAGACTAAATTACCGAACTTTAAACGCAATACGTACTATAACCTTAAGAGTTAGACTATCGCCGGCGTCGCGCTCTATTAAGAAGGATTCTACCGGTCGATCGCGGCTATAGCATAGGCACTTAATATACCGTATGCGCGACTATTAAGTCGCTCTTAAGGGCACTAGCTAGTAATACGGAATAGCGGTATAAATAAGCTATTCTTGCTAATAGAAGAGAAGGAGATTATCTACTAAGCCTACCGCCGAATTATATAAAGGTATTATATTATTAACCGTACCGTACGATAATATGCTAACGCTATCCTTAGGATTAAAGGGAAAAGGACTAAGGGGAAAAGGTTAAAAGTCTTAAGAACCTAGGTTAAGCGCTTTATAAAGAAGCACCGATATATATTCTATATTAAAAAGGCAGTATTATAAGACGCTAAACGTAAGGCAATATAAGATCGGGCCCGCTTTAAAGCGTTCTACTAAAGCTAGCGAGACTATATCTAAAGACGTAAGATCCGGCCTAAGAATATCTAGAATTTCGACGAGACTAGCTTTATAGTTAGATATCTTAATAAAGGGACGTTTATATAGACCTTTAATGAGATTAATAACCTTATTCTTACGGATTCTTACGATATAGTCTCTATTATAGCCGTCGAGGCTATATCTATATTAAGGGACTTTATCCCTTCCTTCTTAATCCTTCCTAGCGTTAATATCCCTTTCTTATAGACTAATAACGTACTTAACGACGAGACGGTAATTGCAATAAGCGTAAAGGGGTATATTAACGATATTATCGCTATTAAATAGATCACTTATTTTAAGCGGAACACACGGCCCTAGAACCCTAGGCAGATTAGGGCTCTACTTATAGACGGCTATAAGAGCTATTTTACTACTAAGATCGTCTACTTTTATAAGAAACACAGGATTAAGCTTTTTCCCTTACCGCCGTACCTTATATATCTGCTTTAGCCTCTTAATATAGGTGTATTCCGCTTATATAAGCACTAGCATTAAGAGGTATTATATTAGGAAGTTATAGACGGCTTTACTAACTTTAATAAGACCGACTTTCTATTTTATCTTTAAGAGGTCCGGAACCGTACCTTTAAGAGGGCTATAATTATCTCTGCTTAGGAGAAATATAGTCTCTTTCTATATAACCCTACCCTTATCCTAGATAAGCTATAAGATGCGTTATCCTCGCTTATACACGCTATTACGGAAAGAGACCTTCCTAGCTATATTTCTAACGAGCTATACACGTCGTTAAGTAATAAGGATAACGACGACGAAGATAGCGACGACGACGACGATAACGACGATAACGACGATAACGACGATAACGACGACGACGATAAGGACGAAGAGCCTGCCTTTAGAACGCCCCCTTTGCCGCTAAGACCCCCTTTACCGCTAAGATTATAGACACTAGTTGTAAGACCTCGGGTTAATTAGACGACTATACGAACGCTAAAGCTTAACCTAGGCACGATCTAGGACTATAATAAGTACGTTAACCTACGACTTATAGTCTCTCTATAGTCTTAAACACCCCTTATACCCTCGGTATAATACGTATTTTAAAAGGTGCGGAATGCCTTAGACATACTCGCTCTTAATAGCATTATAGCTACTGCTAAAATAAGGGCACTTAAGGAAAAGCAGGTATCCCGGTTAAAGCGAATAAGGGAGACCTTAGTCGTCGGAAAACACGGCCTATTAACCCTTAAGGATGCTAAGTGCCGAGTGGCAAAAGATAAGACATAAAGGCGGGATGTATAAGAGGATAAAGCCCGACGAATTAGGAAGAAAGAGGTCCGTAATAAGGCTACCTATATTCGCCGGTGGCTTTAGGATATTAAGGCTACCGTTAGGCATAGCATTACTAAGGCAAGCCGAACTAAGCACCGGGCTTAGGGTAGGTGGCTTAAGGCAGATAAATAAGCGCATCTTAACTATATCGCGTAGGTCTATTACCGCTATTGCTTTTATTATGCTCTTATTTATTAGCGAGGCTTTTAAAGCAGTTAATTATAGCCCGAGGACTATAACGAGGAGCTTATCCGCGATATAGCTAAATTAGTAATCCTTAAAGTTATAAAGCGTGCTAAGAACCGTTAATTCCTTGCTTTAGAGGTTAACGGGCTTAAAATCACGATAGAATAGGAAGCTAATGCGGAGGAACTATTCCCTATTCTTAAGCTAGAACGTTAGATTTATATTAGATTTACTACCTAGTTATTAACGTGCGATATATTATATAATATAGTATTATACGATATATAAGTAGTAGTATCGCGATTATTTATTAAGGCAGCTACGAAAATGTGCATCTACCCGAAAAAATCGGGGTACTTTGCTTTACTAGGAAAATAGGTGGTGCGACTAAGTACCCTTTTTTTAGCCTATCGCTAAACTCTTTGGCTAGTCGGTGTCCCCCCCCTCCTAGAAGGAGGGGGGGTAGGGACGAATTTTTAGTCCCCCCTAGTATTCGTAGATCAGGTCAAGGTCACAGAATAGCATATTACCCCTCTTTTGGTACACGTGACCATTCTGTCATTCTCCATCATGTGATCTAACACCAACCGTAGCCCCCGCTCAGCCTAGTGGCTCACCTTCACACATTTCTCGCGCACATACGAAGTACATACCTCGCGCACATTCCTCTCTCCACAATCATCTTCACACCCCAATGTACGCCCAGTCTTCTAAGATCCACACTTTCTAAGCTAACTAATGCGCAGCAAGATGAGCATCATCACGATTACTGATTCGTTTGACCGTGCGCTTCCGACCGGTCGCAAATCTAGCAGCAGTACTCCGAGCGCCACCATCTCGGGAACATCGACCCGAGCTGCGGATCCCCCAGACTTCGCCTTTGAAGTTTCATTCGACGACGTTTGGAACGATCACGCGACCACCGTTCTCGATAATATAGACCTAACCGCACATAAACTCGCATCATAGGAGCATACTAGGGAATTCCGAGTAGAAGGAGATGTGGAAGACGCCTCGGCCGTACACCTAATAAACCCTGTGGACCTAGCCCTATCGACTTAGCACCCCAACGAGATCGTATCGCTAAACCAGCATACCTCTAGCACGGCCCGCGTGGATAAGTGCTGGCTGCGACGCATCCCAGGCGGTACCAGACCGTTCGCTGCCCTCGACTACAAGAAAGCAGGGGTCATCAGAGAAGATGAATACCAGGAGGCATTGCGGGACCCGGCGAATTATCAACAACTCGCCAATCACGCGTGGGGCACTGACTCATCTTTCACTGGAAATTCTGCCATCTTGCTTAAGCAAGGCGTGAATTATGCGAACCAGTACGAGACAAAGTACATCGCATTTTTTGACTGGAATAGCTTGCTCTTGCTTGTCTTGACAGACCAGGAAGGTACTTCGGGTGGAATGTGGTGCTACGCCACACTTGTTCGGGATCGAGCGCACATGAGGCGAGCACTTCTCGGATTCCTAGAAAGGGCCTACAGAGCATCCGTCGCCGGCTCCGAGGTAAATTTGGCACCTCAGATGCCATATGTCCCTGTCGGTCATATCGCAACTGCTTCTGGGTTGAGGCGGGGCAGGTCAGGGGGGTTGAATAGGGCTTAAATCCACAACGCCTCGACTTACTAGGTAGGTACTTCGTACGAATAGTCCATATACATATGTTTTGCGGGCCGGGTCCTCTTATACCGTTGGTTGCATATTCGTAGGTACCTAACTCGTAACTCGTACTAATAGTACACCTCCCTCCTAGCTCCGGCTAGGAGGGCCCCCCGAATCACCCCCGCACGAGAGGCTGACTAATGAGGGCTAGGGCTTAATAACCTTCTTCGTACTTCGTACCGCACTTCTCACTTCTCCCTTTTCCACAACTTCGCTCGCGCATATATGTACGTATACCTACTTCGTACCGCACACGCACACAGCACATTACTTTTTCTACAATTATCCGTCTGCACCTCGAATATCACAATCGCTGATTCTTTCGACCTCGCGTTCCGACCGCTATTCGTAAAAGCAACGATTATCCGGACGCCAGTATCTCGGGAACGTCAACCCGAGCTGCCGAAATCCCAGGGCTCGCCTTTCAAGTTCCGTTCGACCTTTGGAACGTGCATGCAACTGCCGTTCTCGATAGTGTGGACTTGACTGGACATATAATCTCGCATCTTGGGAGCATGCGAGAGAGTTTATTGCTCTAATCATGTCGAACATCACAATCGCTACTTCTTTCGACCTCGCGCTTCCGACCGCTGATCGTGAAGGCAAAAGAAAAGGTTATCCGGAGGCCAGTGTTTCGGGAACAGCAACCCGAGATGCCGAATGCACAGGGTTCGCCTTGGAAGTTCCGTTCCGCCTTTAGAACGTGCATGCAAATGCCGTTCTTGATAGTGTGGACTTGACTCAACATAATCTCGCATCGTGGGAGCAAACGAGAGATTTTAGAGTGGAAGGCGACGTTGAAGACGCCTCGGCTATGCACCTAATGAACCCCATCGACCTAGCCTTATCCACTTGCTACCCTGGCGAAATCCTATCGCTCAACCAGCACGCCTTTAAAACGGCCCGCGCGGACAAGTGCTGGCTTCGTCGCATCCCGGGCGGGAAAGACAAGTCGTTTGCAGTCCTCGACTATAAGAAGGCTGGAATTATAAGAGCACGGGAATTGAAGAAGGGGTTCCAGAGCCAAGCAGACTTTTCACAGCTCGAGTTATTCTTCTTTCAGGCTGGATTTCAGTCGTGCAACCTTCGCAGAGGCGAGAGAACCCGTGTGGGAAGCAGAGATCGCATCATCTCCAGCGACAGAGATTTCAGAACACCTTCAGCAATCCGAGGATCATTCTCCACGCATCACATCATCGAGCGGAATGGAATACGACGTGGAATAGCTTGCCAGGCGCTTCTGGCTTTAGGCGTGTGGGCGTCGTCGTCAACTTGAGGCATATGCCATGGGCTTGGCTGTCCCGGCATGTTCCTCACCAACTCCGCGGCCGACCTCCACTGGCATCGTCTTCAGAGGTTCATGCCGCGCTTCGACGAGTGGCTTCGGGCCGAGCATCAATCCAAGTTCGCCATCGCGGGAGTCAACCTGCGGAATAACCCCCACATCGCCGCCTACCACTTCCACCAGCGGTACACCAGCTTTCTCAAAAGGGTCAAGTTCGGAGTGACGGACTACTGGTTTCGGTATGAGTGGCAGTCTCGCGGTAGCACACACGCACACGGACGGGCTGGCAGGTCAGCGGGGATGGGATAAGGCCCTGATTCACAAAGCCCCGGATCTCGAGGTGGTCGCGTATTGTCATTTCAGCACGAGCGGGGTCGAATCCTTACACGACTTTTTAGCTGTGCGAAACGGTCCCGAGCAGTAGAGTAGCCTTGTTGTTACCATCTGCTGAAATGCATTGACAAACTACATATTCGTACATAGACTCATGTCCCCCCTTTTCACATGCCTCTTTACAGCTCCACTACCTAAGAGACAATACAACTCTTTAACTCGTACTTGAACGCGGAACAAGCATCCCTCAGACCACCCCCAACTGGCCGTGGTACTTGGCCGCTTGAACTGATTCCCCCCAACCGCGAGTGACCATCTGGCACAAGTCGCCCCTGATCCATGGCTACATACAGGCATTTCAGGCTCGGTTGTGCCCATCATCGCGAGACTTTTTCAACGACGCCAAGCGCCCGCAGACACCGATACTTTCTATCATGCCCGTCCGTCGAGCGTCTACCGCGGACCCAGCTTCTCCAGCACCCGCGGCCCCTGCTCGTCCCACTCGGCCTTGGTCACCCACATGCTCTCATTGTCCGCCATGATGTTGGCAAGCACCGCGCCGCCAAGGAACACCATGTGTCTCCGCCGCGGCGGGTCCTCTATCCGCACCTTGAACTTGCTCAGCCGCTCCGGGTTGCCTTGCAGTGCCCGCGTCAACCACAGCTGCTTCAGCTCCTTTTCCAGCCGCGAAGGCAAGCCCGGATACATGCTGCTCCCGCCCGACAGCACGATTGCCTTGAAGAGCGACGAGCGGATGTCCACGTCGGCCGCCTGGATCGTGTTGAACAGGAACTCGCCCAGCCCCGGCGATTCACTGTCGACGAGGTGCGGCTGGAACAGGCACTCGGGTGCCTCGAAGCGCTCGCTTCCCACGCGGATGACGCGCCCGTCCGGCAGCGTGTAGTTTTCCACCAATACTGTCGTGTCCTCACTCAGCCGCTTGTCCAACTCGAGATCGTACGATACATAGCATAGTTTCTCTTTGATCTGGCGGACCGTCTCGAAGTCGGCGGTACGGTTCAGAGCGTAGCCGCGGCGCAGGAGCAGCTTTATCAGGTTGCGCGTGACATCGCGGCCGGCCACGTCGAGCCTTTTGGTGAGGTGGTTGAGGACGACGGATTCGTAGACGGGGACAATGTGCGTGACGCCATCGCCAGAGTCGACGACGACTCCCGAACTCAGACCTACCCATGCGTCAATGTTTGCCCCTCGGACGGATAGACGTCGCACGGCTGGCCGTGTCAAGACTCACCCTGCGCGTACAGAGCCAAGACAGCCTGGATGGCGACATAGACGCCCCCAAAGCCGTAGCGATCAAACATGACCTCGCACATCTGCTCCCTGTTCTTGAGCGGGTTCATGGGCGGCTCCGTCAGCAAGATCTTTTGGCCGTTGGTGTCGACCTTGAGCTTCTCGTTGAAGGTGTAGTCCCAGAGATGCTGCATGTCGTCCCACTTCTTGACAATGCCGTTCTCCATGGGGTAGCTGATCTGCAGCATGTTGCGCGCGGCGGCGGCCTCGTCGCCGCACATAATGTCCTTGATGACGACATGGCTGTCCGTCTTCTCCTCGGATCGGAGGATGGGCCGGCCGACAATGGACGGGTACTGGTGCTCGGGGAAGTTTTGCGCCGCGTAGCCGACCTTGAGGAAGCCGGTGCCGCCGTCGAGAACTGCATCAAAGGCCAGGCCGTCAGCTGCTGGAAGCTAACGCGTGCGTGACAAGGGCGGGGTCGTGGGGCAGCAGCAGATGGGCAGAGAAGCGACATACCGATGGGGGGCGGATTGCCCATGGTTGCTGGAAAAAAGGGTCACGAGGAGCCGTGGATGAACAGCGCCGACGGAGCCAATGGTGGTGGTTTGGTCGGCGTCGAAGCGGCTCCGAGGCGAGATGGCGTCCGTCGGCGTTCAGTCAGATGGTGGGATGGAGATGAGCCCGTGTTGAAGTGGGGTTGGTTGGTTGGCTTGCCTTCGTCGTTGAGCCTCAATGCCAGCATCACGTGATGCCACGCGCCATCGTATACATACATACACGAAACGTCAAACTTGGAAACGTCAAAATTTGGAAACGTCAACCTTCAGACGGCGGATGAATTACCATGTCGTCGAGCCCTCGAGCCAAAAGTGCATAACCCGAGTACCTACGCTCAAAAATCTCAATTCACCACCACCAACACCATGGCGGCAGCAACGCACACGGGCAGCAGCAGCATGAGAGTCCTGCTCCTCAACCCAAACTCGTCCACCACCATGACCCAGTCCATAGCGCTCGCAGCACGGGCAACTCCTGTTTCGCAGGTACGCCGGCAGCAAACGAACCCTATAATCTGGTTGACACGCAAAGCCCCCCATACTCTGACCACTGAGTCTTGACCCAGCTTCTCCAAATCGACACCTACACTGCCCCAGCCAGTGCACCGGCCAGCATCAATGACGACGAGGGCATCCGTGCCAGCACACTCGCCGTCCAGGGCCATGTAGGCAGCATCAACCTCGACGAGTATGACGCCGTGCTTGTTGCCTGCTTCAGCGTCCACAGCCTCGTCGCCCAGCTGTCTGTCCGCCACCCTCGCCTTGCCGTCACGGGCATATTCGAGGCAAGCATCCTGTCCGCCCTGTCCCTCGTTTCCAGCGATTCCACCGGAGAGCGGTGGGGCATTGTCACGACGGGCGAGTTCTGGGAGAAGCACCTCGCAGACGGCGTTGGCGAGTTTCTCGGCCGCGACGGCAGCGCCAAAGGTTGCAGGTTCTGCGGCGTCTACTCCACCGGTCTTACCGCCGGCAACTTACATAGCGTTTCGCCAGCAGAAACCCAGGCCAAGCTTAGGGCGGCCACGACACGGCTCCTCGGCGCCGGCAATGTGACGTGCGTCGTCATGGGCTGCGGCGGCATGGCTGGCCTGGAGGGAATCATCCGCTCCGCCGCGGAAGACGCCTACGGCCACGAGCGAGCGGGTAAGCTCTTCATCATCGACGGCGTCAAGGCTGGCATCATGCAGTTGCACCAGATCATCAACAGCAGAGACACGTTCCGTTGAATCGTATACTTGCATCCAACCAAAGAAGCAGCCACTGGCGAGACGAGTTCCACTCTGCTCGCTAATCCACGCGTCGAGTCCGGCCCCAGACGTCATCCATGTCCTTTTTTCCGCGAGTCTCGGGCACCTTGAGCGTGACAAACAGGGCCGACCCGGCGGCCAGTGCGGCAAAGAGGAAAAAAGCCCAGCCATGGCCGCCGAGGGCATTGTTCAGCGCCGTGTTGACAATGGGGAAGAACTGCGCGACGAGGAAGGTTGCCGTAAAGTTTGCCGCTAGGGCCCAGCTCTGCGTTGCGCCCACGGCCTCTTGGCCAACGAGCTCCGAGGCCAGGACAAAGGGCACGGGGCCGAGCCCAACGGCAAAGAAGCCGACAAAGCACAGCACCGCGACGACGGAGAGAAGCTTGACGCCAAAGACGACGGAAAAGGCGAGGGCAAGAGCGCTGGTGCCCTGGCCCACAATGGAGAGAAGTAGACAGGCCTTGCGGCCGAGACGGTCCGGCAGAGGCGCGCAAGAAGCCGTCATGACGAGGTTGACGGCTGAAATGGCAATGGTCAGGAGAGTAGACGAGGTCGGGAACATGTCGGAGAAGAGAGAGACGGAATACATGATGACGGAGTTGATGCCGCAAATCTGCTGCGCAAACATGATGCCGACAACGGCGATGATGGCAGGCCGATAGTGAGGGTCCTTGGCCACCTGGGCGAAGCCGAGGTGGGTCGGTGTCCTCGATGCGATGGACGAGGGGGGAGGAGCCTCTGTTGCTGCCGCCTCGGCCAGAAGACGCTGTTGCTCGACGCTTCCCTCGGAGTCCCAGGTCGCCACCTCGGCCTGAATATCAGATGCCGTGCCCCGGATGCGCTGCATTGTCCTCTTCCCCCCGGCGACGTCTCCGTTATTGGCAAGCCACACGGGGCTCTCGGGCACGCAAACAAGGCCGACAGCCTGAAGGACGGCGACGCACAGCCCGGCGGCGAGGATCCAGCGCCACGCATGGCCGTAGCTCAAAAAGTAGCCCAGAGTCTGCGTGAAGAGGATGCCGACATTGATGGAGACCTGGGTCATGGCCCCAAACAGGCCCCTCTCGGTGGGAGGAGAGACTTCGCTAATGTAGAGGGGGACGATGACGGTGGAGGCGCCTGCGCCGAGGCCCGAGATGACACGACCGAGGGACATGACCCAGACGCTGGCGGCGACAGCCTCGATGAGGGAACCGACGGCATAGAGAACGGCCGTGTAGCGCATGACAGAAAGACGGCCGCGCTTGGAGGACAGGGGCCCAGCGACGAGAGCACCGGCGAGGGCGCCCAAGGTGAAGAGGGACGAGATGGTGGCATAGGCGGCCTCGTTCATGGGGATGCAGTCGGGGACGAGGCCGGGGGTCGGGCTCTTGTCATTCTTGTCGGGGCGCGACGAGTTGGCCCATGCCGAGAGGCGGGCAGCAACGGAGACGGACGGTTTGCGACAGGTGATGGCATGCTGGGGGGCGTTGAGCTCGGCCTAGATGCGATGCAGGTGGTCAGTTGACGATGGTGCCTTCCTTGTTGGAGGAGACGAAGAACTCACGAGGTGGAGGCCAAACTGCAGCGGGCCGAGGGTGGAGATTGCGACGACCAGCAGCAGGTAGGCGGTGACGTGGCGGAGGGAGCCAGCCATGGCGAGATGCCGCGATGCAAGGCGATGTTGCGGGAGCGAGTTTGACGGGCTGACTGCACACTCGATTTGACGTGGGCGAGGATGCCCGAGCATGACTTTGCGATGCCCTTGCATCGGTAAATCGTGCCCTTGCATCGGTAAATCATGCTCGATTATCCGCAGGCAAGTATACGTACATACATCACGTGCCCTCGATCACTGTTTATAGCATAACGAGCCTCACAAGTGAGGCTTTCAGTCCTCGGAATACAGTAAACCTGGTCTATAACGATCACGTGGAGTTGCGATATTCGGGCTATACCGATAAGATTGCGTGCACCGGCCGATAATTAGTAGGAAATTTCGTTATCCTCGATAACAACAATATCGTTCTATATCCGCTGACAAACCTTATTTTCCCACTAAAATATCGGTATAGGTACGTACCTAGTACGTATCTCGTCGGAATTTTCTACCGCTACCCTATACGCCTTTCCCGTCTTTCTCTTCCTTATATTATAATATCTATTCGTATAATAATTATTAGAACGCGCGATAAGGGAAAACAATATAAAGACATACTCTCTTATAGCTATAGACATATTTATATACCACTCTCTATAGATACGCCGTCGTAAGAAGCGTATCGGCAGTCTTAGTAAAGACAGCGAATGTCCTACGACGCGATATACGTAAGACGCGTTATTGTTTTTTACGTAAGGAATAATGCGATATACCTACTTATACTAAATTATGTATAAAGGTATATCCCGCGACGTTACGATAAACTAACTATACCGATTAAAAAGGTATAACGGCGAGTATCGTTATAGACTAGGTTTACTATAGCTGTATAAAGACCTTATAGCTTCGCGTTGCGTAGTTATAAGGAAGCTACGTTAAGGTTATATTCTATGTGTTGATTAATTATCTAAAGGTGTTAGATTATATAATAGAGGTTATAACGATTAGGTTAGTATAACCGCTACGTAACGTAAGGGAAATATCCTTTAAATACAGCCCCCCTTATAAAAAGAAGGGAAGCACGTATAATACGCATTATTATATATTATATTAATATAACCTCTTTGCTATATAACCTATTTAGACCTATTATAACGCCTATTTAGTCCGAGCCGTAGATCTACGATCTAATAATTAAGAGTCTTAGCCTTTAATCTATTGAAAATACGATATAAAACACTAAAAATAGGCTCCCTTTAGGCAAAAATAATCACTATGTCTACTAAGAAGAATACCGAAGTTATCCTTATCGAAAATGCTAATTAGTCCGTTTAGGATAATAAGTTTAAGGCGTAGGTTCTCGATAGCAACCTATAGGAATAGGTCTTTAGTACCGAAAGGCTCCTTTCTATTCCAAATATACCTATCGAAGACGACTCTCTAAGGGGATCTCGCTCTCGTATAGCGGACGAAGAAATAGTCTAATAGGGACGCTAACCTCCTTAAGGCACTTAATAATAGCAGATATTTCTATATAAGGAGAAGAAATAAGAGAGTTAAAAGAAAGATATTAAGGAGCTCCGAACTTAAATCGCCTTAACTATCTCTAACTACCTTTTCTAGACCTATTGCAAGCTAGGCAAAGACCTTAAGGACTAATACGCTATGCTTAAGAAAGAGGCAAAGGGCAAGCCGGAAGATATCTATTAAGCCCTTTAGGTTCGCTATAAAGTAGTAGTTAAGCCCTCCCTAAGTTAGCTAAAGAACTAGCACCTTTAGCTTAAGGGCTAGAAGAAGATTATATATAAAGGGATTTAGGAAGAACTTCCTAAAGCTATTTATAAGAGTATTTAAGTTGCTAACTTTCTCGCCTTTATCTAACCTTATTATCCTACCTAGGTCTATTCCTTCTACCTCTTACACTTAGAGAGGTAAGAGGATTTCGATATCTATACTATAACTAACGAATTCACTATGCTTATAGACTAGCTGCTTACTTAACTATCTTAAACTAAGAAAGGCTCCTTCGGCCCTTCCTATACGGGATAAGACAAGGAGTAAAGCAGCTAGTAGAATAACTAAAAAGGCAAAAACAATAAAAAGAGGTCGCGACCTACTAATATAGATAAAAGAGGTATCCTTTACTATAAGCTCTATTCTATAAAAGGCTACTTAATAGAGAATTGCTAGGAGGTTAACCTTAATAAAGCGCCCGACTAATAGCCTAAAAGCAAAAAGGATATTATCTCTAAGAATATAAAGAACCCTAAGGTCGCGAAAGAAGCCTAGAGATATAAAGGCAAGAGGGGAACTAAGAATAATAATAAGACGGATTAACTCGTACGGGAGAGAGGAAGATGCCCTTCGGCTTTATTCCTCGCCCCTTTAGTCGATACGTTTTTTAACGTCGATATCTACCCTCTTTATTACTCGTTAATCCTAGATTATAGCATAACTATTAGTTAGTTAAATAAACAAATAGGTTGTAAACTGGCTGGATTCTAGTCTATAATATCTATTAACTAAGGGGCGACGAATAGCCCCTTTATATAGCCTATAAACGCGTATATTAATAGGGCCTAAAGCCGGACCTTTGCGAGCCCTTATATACGACGTCGGGACTATGCCTGTAAGGGCGATTAAGTCAATAACTTAATTATCGTAAGGGCGGCCGAGTTAGTAACGCTATTACCGGGATTCCCGATGCATACGATGTATCGTATAGTTAATAGCGCATCCGTTTAAGCGTTGCCCACACGTAATCTATTTAATCACGTAGATTACAACCGTGCCTAAAGAACATATATCCCTTATTCCTATACTAGCAACTTTTTCTTTATAGTTGCTAAATAGCAAGCCTATAATCTAAACAAGGGGAGATAGAAAGAATAATATATTAGGTAGAAGGCCTAATAAATACATTTAATAAGTATAAATGAAAAAGGGGGTAGAATAAAAGGAACACCGTTAGTCGTTATAGGCGAAGGACAAAGGCTTTTATCCTAATCGAGAGGCTGTTTGTATTAACAAGGCGTTTAAGGGCCTTATTTAGCGATGCCTTTATTATAGCGTCGGCGGGGTTATCTTCCCCGTAGATCTACCTAATCTCTTTAATCTCCCGTCGCTTATACGACTAACGCAACGCTATAATATCGATTATTAAGCGTTTCTCCTTCGTAGTACTAAGCTTAATAAGGCATTCGTAAAGGGAGTACGAGTTAGTGTATATAATAAGAGGGATTAGTAGGAGCTAGAGCCGTTCCGTAACTATACGGAGGGTTATAATAAGGGAGATGCTAAAGTCTACGCCGTTAACTATACCGTAGATCTCGCTCGTAAAAACGCTACGGGTTACTCGCTTATACTTCGTCGAGCTTTAATAGATAATATTGCTATTAACCCGAAAGTGCGTATCCGTACGCTCGGTCTTATTAATAAGCGTAATAACGAAGCCTAACTAAGACGAAAGGTCTCGGTTGTTTGCGAATAAGCTATCCGTAAATACCACGAGTTTAGCGGTCTCGAGATTAATTAGTCGGTACGTAAGTCTACGTTATTAATAGTCGATCTACTACTAAAGGCGCTTATTAAGGATATTATAATCCTTCTCCTTAGGGGCTTAGACCTAGGCTGCTATAGAGATATTGAATAAGGCCTCGGGCTAATAGATAGAGGCGACGTACGTAATACGAGCGCGTTGCTTAAGGTACTGCTAGGCTTTATTACGAGCCCGTAAGTCGACTACCTCGATCCTTAAGGCCTATCCCTTCTACTATAGGAGTAGAACGTCGTCTTAAAGCGTTAGTTTTACTTTATTAAAGTCTATAGCATTCCCTAGGGTTATCTAAGCCTTCGGCTTAGCGTGAAATTAGGCTATCTCAAGCTCTTTTTCTTCTTAGGCCGAAAAGGTGTTTAAACTAAGCATTAGGGTGTTATCGGTCTACATTCCGACGAGGCTAAAGCCGTCGGGTCCTTAATTCGTAATTAGAAGGCACGAGTTATAGGTAGAAGGAGCTATATTAAGGCTCTTAACGTAATGCTTATAGTAGGTTTTCTACTAATATACGCCGGCTTCCGTAAGGCTGTATAACGGTCTAATAACTCTTATAATAGTGCCCTCTAAGTACTTGCCTTAGAGCTCTATCGGAAGAGCCGCTAATACTATACGGTTAAGCTCTATCTAAGCTTAGGGATAGGCTTATGTAATATCGCGTAGGGATAATCTTATGCCTCGGCGAAGTAAGGCGGGGGCAAGGGCTAGGATTAAGCGCTAGCTAATACGTTAAATAGTAGGGGAATAGGTTAGGAGCGAGCTTTTTTCTATATCGCTATAGCCTTAAATCATTAGTCGGGACTTCTCGTATAGTTTAACGTTACGACCCTTTACTTCCCGGACTATTCGGGATCGAAATAAGCGATAAGACCTATAGATTGACTCGTTATATTATTTAAAGCTAAACACCCCGCGGGCTACGAGATTATTAATCTCCCGTTAGTCTAATTCTTCGAAAGGGGCGCTAGGTGTAGTAATAACGCCGTTATTGCGTAGCTTAGTCGAAAGCCGTAGTATATCTTCTTCCTTTTTAACGAGGAATTAATTATAAAAGGTTACGGTCTTTAGCTTGTTCCTCGAGCCCGGGGGACGTCTGCGTTTGCGGGGCTACGGCGGAGCCGGTAGTGCCTATATTAGAGAGGGGGAAGGATCTAGCTCGGGAATTTCGTCCGGAGTAGAGGAATCGACCTTAGAGAGGGTGTCTATATCATCGAGGGCAGGGGGATCTAAGGTATTATCCTTACTATAGTAGTACGGCTATATAAGGGTAGAACGGAAGACTACCGGGCCGTTAACGGTCTTAATAGTAACGTTATAGCTGTTAATAAAGGCAATCTTATATAGACCCTACTATCCTCGCTTCTCTCTCTAGACGCGGACTTTACTCTATAGCGGTAGTAATAGGGTATTAAGGGTTAAAAGGCCGTTTCGAGCTTATAGGCTATCCCTAACTTATTGCGCGGCGGCGAGCTGCCGTAAGGCTTTTATAGCCTTTTAGATAGTCGCGGCTCTTTATACCGTAGTTGCCGAAGGAGGGGAGTCCTAAGTCATCCGTAGGTATACTCTAAAGACGAGGAGCGTAAGGACGAGGCCGTTTAGTCCTACTATATTATTTACGGCTTTAATAGCTATTTATAGGACGGATTTAAGGGCTATTATCCTACCGATTTTAGCGTATATTATTTTAAACGCACGATAGAGCGGGCTATAGTACCTTTTAACCTTACCTATAGACTAATATACCTTAACGGGGATCTAGGTATACGTAATACCTATAATACGAGCCTTATTGCGAAACTCGGTCGAGGCGAAGTTAGTGCCCGCGTTATATCGGATAAAGTTAAAGGGGCCGAGGTATATATCGATCTATAAAGCCTTAAGTATTTCCTATATATCCTTAGCCGATATAGACGGGAGGAATCGCGCTCTTTAGAAAGATATCGCTATATCGACCGCGTATAGCACCGGGCGGGTGCTACTACCGACCTTTAGGTATATTACATCGACGACGACCTCGAAATTAAATTCTTAGTTATCTTTTAGTATAAACCTAAACCTCTATAGGGCCGGTGCGTAGAGCTAGCAATAATAGTAGAATTTTAAGATATCCTCGAGTGTTTCTACTAGGATATCGTTATATCCTGCTTATTTTAATAGGTAGTAAAGCCTATTAACGGCCGGGTGGCTAAATCGGCGGTAGAGCGTTTGTATCTCGGCTTTAGTTAAGAAGGCGACTGCGTTCTCTTCCTTACTAAAGAAGAACTATAGATATCCCTATTTACGAATAACGGGGACGCTAATACCGGGACCGATAATCGTATCGGTAGTGTTATTAAAGTATACGCCTAAGCGATCTATATTAGCTAGGCAAAGGAGGAAGAGGGTCGTTATTCCTAAGACGTAGAACGTAATGCGGCTAATAGGGGTCTCGAGGGCAACGGAGCTAAGGGAACGCACGTCCTCGCCGCTGCCGAATTTAATATAGGCCTAGCCGGCGGTAGACTTATTAAGCACGATAGATAGGTCTTCTCGTTGTAGGGCGAGATACTAGTCTTAACCTACCGTAGAGACTATAGCTGCTCCGGTGTCTATAAGAATACCGTAAAAGCGGTCCTTTAAGTAACGGTCGAAGACGAATTAAGTAGCTAGAACGCTTAATTAGTCTATCCCTTATACGTCTTCGCCCGTAATTAAATAGTTAAAGGACTACTAATAGAGGATCTACGAGGCTTACTACTTAGTTAGTTCTTCGTCGTTACTAGCTTTATCGTTACGCTACTCGATAGCGGCTTATAGAGTATTATTACCTTTATATTCGGTAAGATAGGCCTCGAATCCTATGCTAGGGTTGCCGGTTAGCAGGCATTAAGCGTGGTATTAAGCCTTAGACCTAGCTCGTTCCTATAGGGTATACTTTATCGACTAGCAGCCTTCCTTCTAATAAACAAAGCATTTCTTCGACTATTAGCGGTTGCTAAAGCTGCTGCCGCCGCCCTAAAGGCTACGGTAGCTCTATCCGCTGCTCCCGCTAAACCTACGGCCGTTGCCACGGTTATTAGTATATCTTCGGTCGGTATAGAATACGCTTAATAAATTATATTTATTATTTATATTTATTACCTCGTTACGATATTACACAAACGTGCCGAACGTGCCGTTCTCGGCCTATATCGATAGATAGGTCTTTAGGGAGGAACGTAGCGCGGAGAATAGCTTTTCTATAGTTTTAGGGGGGCTATATAGCGTATAGCTAAATTCCGGGACGTTTCGGCACGCGTTAAGCAATATAGTACGAAGGGGGAGGTCTCTAGCGAACTTAAATCCTAGGGCGTATTAATATCGTTATAGCTTATTAAAAAGGGTCTATAGGACTTCCTATTAGGTCTTATTTAGATGCTTAACTTATAGCTTTTTAAAAGTTATAGTGCTTTAATCTACCTAATAGTACTAATAGTTTACTTCGGTGTTAAAGTAAGCCTTTAGTAGGTCGTAGGCTTGCTTAAATATACTATCTTACTCTATATGCTAGATATAGTAGTCCTAGGCTCGGCCGGTAAGGATTTAGGGAAAGAGGGTATAGAAATAGCCGGGCCGGGCCTTAACTATATAACAAACGTCCGTAAAGATACGGACTTTATCATTAAGAATGTTATAGGGCTCTCCCGTATAATTCTTACTCTTATCCTATAACTTAATAAACTTTTATAGGAGGTCTACGTCTATCTCCTCGTTTAGAACGTCGTAAGGGGGAACTATCGTATAGGCTACTTTTGCCGTTATATTAATCGGAGGGGTCTTAGAGAACTAGTACGAGGTCGGGTAAAGTATTATTAGCGTTTCCGATAGATCTTAGAATAGAAGGGTCTATAGGTTCGAGAACGTGCCGGGCATTTAATCTCGCGGGTACGAGCCGGGATTGATAGAGGTAGTACGTATCGACGTTATTAAAGCAAAAGAGGGTTTTAGCGCGAATATAATTGCCGGGGCGGTCGGGGGTGCATAGGGGACGGCCGCGGGTATAGATAGTGCCGTCGTAAAGGTTGCTATAGGAGCTAGGGTTAGGGCAGTAAGAGGCGCCGTTAGGGCCGTGCCTAAGGCGACTAAAGAAGGAGGGTTAGTTACGGCAGCCGGGGCTATAACGGATGTATTTCTTATAAACTCTTAGGTTCGCTTATCGTAGAACTTTAACTATTCTAAGGGTAGTTCGTCCTTAGGCTAAATTAAAGGAATCTCTAAGCGCTATAGTATTAAAAACGATGCTAGGTAACTAAGGTTTTTAGCGCCGGTCTAGATCCTATAGGCTTGTAAGAAGGATTTAAAGGTCTTTCTAAATTGTTTATCTACCCGGTTTTATATAGCCTCTATCTATCCGTTAAAGTATTCTTAAAAGTCTAAGAATAGCTCGTATCTATAAATAGGCGAGCCGATATTAGTAATAATAAACCGGGCTATATAATTTATTACTGCCTTCTCGTTTATATTATTATAAGTAACGTCTATCTCCTAGTATACGATATTAGTCTTATTTTAGTTTAAACCGAGGATGTTAATACCTACTAGCCAACCGGGAAGAGGGTTGTCGGCAGTTTTAGTTGCTTCCGGTATAAGACCGGGAGCGTTAGGGTTATCGGTAGGGTCCGATATAGTGTGATTAAATAGACTATACTATTATTATTAAAGGGGATCGTAAGGGTCGTTACGAAGGTTGTCTTACGTTACGGACGTACTATTATTCGACGTAACTCTTCTTCTTATCGAAGCGAGACGGGATTAAACAAAAGCTAGGAAAGAACTTATCGGCGGTTACTAAGAGCTAGCTATATCGTAATAGCTTCGTCGGCTCTAACTCGCGTAGGTTCCTTATTCTTAGCATAAAGGATCGTCTCTAGGTATAGGCAATAGAATCCGTAAGGGATAAAGATCCGGTACTTTTCGACGATTAGGCTCTGCCTCTTCTACCTTACTAATCTATAATTAATCGTTTAATTACTAATTAGTATTAGTTAGTTAAATAAACAAATAGGTTGTAAACTAGCTGGATTCTAGTCTATAATATCTATTAACTAAGGGGCGACGAACAGCCCCTTTATATAGCCTATAAACGCGTATATTAATAGGGCCTAAAGCCGGACCTTTACGAGCCCTTATATACGACGTCGGGGCTATGCCTATAAGGGCGATTAAGTTAATAACTTAATTATCGTAAGGGCGGCTGAGTTAGTAACGCTATCATCGGGATCCCTAATGCATACAATGCATTATATAGTTAATAGCGCATCCGTTTAGGCGTTGCCTACACGTGATTTATTTAATCACGTGGATTGCAACCGTGCCTAAAGAACGGATATCCCTTATTCCTATAATAACCCTCTATATCTTTAACGAGATTTTATAGTTTAAAAACTTTAGAATAGTAGATAAGGGAGATTTCCTTTAGGCAAGCGTCGAAAAAGTGCCTATCCTCGGCTATAGTAAAGTTAACATCCGCTTATAAACCCTATCGTTTAAACCGTAAGTACTACGCTTACTTAACGTTGCGTTCTATAAGAACTTTATATATAATCTAATCTCTTATAGGCTATTAAAGCAGTAGGGACTTTAGTAGGACGAACGACCCCGTAGACTATTAGCGCTTCGTTCGGCCGATAATACTATCGTCGGTCTTATTAAATAGCACTACGGCTAGTTCGTTCTTAAGTATATCCCCTACTATATAATAAGGCGGGCATTTTACAACCGCCGAAATAAGTTTAATAGCTATACTAAACGGACGCCGTAAAAGGCTACTACTAAACTCTAGTATCTCTAAATAGGGCATCCGGGACTATAAGCCCTAAAACACCTCGTTAACTACTCTAAAGGTATTAAGATTAAAGGCATCTTAACCGTATAGTATAATAACTACGGCACTACGAAAGTAAAACGGATAATACGACGAGCCCTATAAGATATAGGCATCGTAGGCGAGAGAATTACGATAGACTTTTATAACTTTATGCTAGATAATAAAGGCTATAACTCGCTAATGCTTTTAACCGATAAAGCGAGCGGCTTTATATAGGATTACTACCTTTAAGACTATCTTATAGAAACTATTATTACGGCCCTTAAGTCCGGCCTCGACTACTTAAAGCACTAGTATTAGTTTTATACTAAGATTATTAAGTGCGATAACGAGATTACTACTTAAAAGCCGGCAGTAGAAGTATTCCTTAAGGTAAGGCTCCTTAAAATCGAGCTTTCGGCCCTATATATATAAGATTAAAATAGCGGCGCCGAGCGCTTAGGGGGTATAATTAAGGATAAGTCTAAAGCGATACGAGGAAAGCTCTTAACCTAGCTTTAGCGAGAGATTTATAAGTCCGCTATATATCTCTATAATCGTACGCTAAAATATAGCTATAAGTAGGAATCCCCCTACGAGAAGCTAACTAAGAGAAAGCTAGCGCAATAGCATCTTTATGTCTATAGGTATAAAGCGTTTATAATAACAACTATAGCCTAAGAGAAGAAATAACGCCTTAGGAAGCTCGACTTATAAGCTTAGATAGGCTTCCTAGTAGGATATATATCTTCTAATATCTACTAAGTCTAGGTTCCTATAGAAGGGAAGGTTATTACTACTTAAGATATTGTTTTCGACGAGTAAGAGATTTTCGATAGAATATTCGAGAACCTTACCGAGAGCGTTAAGGAGTACGACCTTAAGGAGCTAGCCCTAGCCCTAAGGAATATCACTCTCCCCGATAATAATTAAATTAATATACTATAAGTTCTCGATAATTAAGTATTCGACGATATCCTCGTCTACTAAGATATAAACCCTAAACTTAAGGCAAACTACGATATAGACTATGCAATAGCGCTTAAAAACGATCGGGGAAATATAAAGTAGTATACCGAAGCTCGATTTAAGCCTCTCCTTACTCCTCTAAGCACTCCCCTAGCGGCCCTATTTATAGCTATAATATAATTACATCTCGCTAACTAGACTATAAAGCTATAGAGCGAGCATCTCAATCCCTTTCGAGCAGCCTTTTAGGCAAATATAAGTCTATATAAATAAGGAGTAAACCCCTCCGTAGCACTAAGTCTATATAAACAAAGAGTAAACCCCTCCGTAGCACTAAGTCTATATAAATAAAGAGTAAACCCCTCCGTAGCATTAAGTCTATATAAATAAGGAGTAAACCCCTCCGTAGCATTAAGTCCGTATAAATAAAGAGTAAACCCCTCCGCGGTAAGTCTATATAATTAGGAGTTAACCCCTCTATAGGTAAATAAAAGTCTACTTAAATAAGGAGTAAACCCCTCCGTAGCAAAAAGTCTATATAATTAGGAGATAACCCCTCCATAGCCTATAAACAAAGAGTTAACCCCTCTATAGAAAGAAAAACTCGCCTATTAGCACTCTATATTTATAGCAAGCACTTAAGCCGTACCGATCTCGAAAGACACTAATATATTACGGTTTAAAGATAAGGCTTACCTTAACCGCCTAATCCTAAAAAGGTAGGTATATTAATAAGAAACTCTAGCTATCCTAACATATTATAGATAGCTTAAATAACACCTACTCGGCCTTTAATTTAAGGAGGCGGAGAGAACGCATCTTTAAAGTTATAAAGAAATAAAGTCCTAGACCGAGGTTAACTCTAAAACACTTACGAAGAAAGGCTAAGTCCTCGACTGTATATAGGTATACGTATATAAAATAGATAAGCACGGAAGGCTCTTAAAGTATAAGGCAAGACTAGTAGTCCGAGGGGATTAATAGCTTCGAAACGGATAGGAGACCTACGCGGTAACCCTCATAGGACGAAGCTTTCGAATACTTATAACGATAGCTATAAGGTTCGACCTTAAACTAATATAGTACGATACGGTTAACACGTTCGTTAATATAAGGCTCGACGAGATTATATATATAAAGATACCGCTAGGGTATAGAAAACACTCTATTATCCTCCGACTTAATAAAGCCTTTTACAGACTGCGAAAATCCCCTCTTTTATAGCATCGCGAACTTACGTTAATACTTTAGGAGATAGGGTTTTAGATAGTACTACACGAACTATACTACTTAACGTTTAACGGCATTATCGTCTTCTTCTATATAAATAACATTATCTTTATATATTATAAGAAGGATTAAGATAAGGCTAAATCTCTTTAAAAATAACTTCGGGAAAAATATAAGCTTATAGGCGGCGATAACCTATAATAGTTCCTTAGCATTAAGATTCTACGAGACCGTATTTAACGGTATATTTAGCTATTATAAGCCGCTTATATTAATAAGATCTACCGACTTATAAAGAAACGCCGCCCCTTCGATATACCGATAGGGGTAAAAGAGCTTCTCCCTTACGAAGGGATCGCTAAACACTATAAGATACGAGCCTATTAGGTAAACGTAGGTTCTATACTATACGCGGCGGTTATTACCCGCCTTAATATCGCGTTTGCTACGTTAAGACTATGCAAATTTAACGCTAACCTTAGACCGGACTATAAAAACGCCGTCGATCGAGTTCTCTATTATCTATACTACACCCGGGGACTTACGCTTCGTCTAGGGGGTAAGGACGACTTCGAAGTAGTAAGTAACGCCTCTTTCGCCGATAATACCGATCGGAAAAGCTCTTAGGCATTTGCTATAAAGCTATTCGGAGGCTTAATCGGCTAGAGAGCTAATAAATAAGATATAGTTATAACCTTAATAACCGAGGCTAAGCTCCTAGCGTTATTATAAGCAGTAAAAGAGTTAATCTACGTAAGCAGGCTTATTAAAGAGCTTAACGTCTCCCTTAATAACTCCCGTATTTGCATTTAATATAATAACATATAGACTATCTAACTAATCACTACCGAAGTCGCTACTCTATAGACGAAGCTTTACTATATAGATATTTATAACTACTAGCTTCGTTAAGAAGTCCTTAATAAGACCCTCGATATTAAATATACACCTACCGCGAAGATAATAGCCGACGGCCTTACTAAGGCACTTTAAAGACCCTCCTTTAAGGCCTTTATCGAATAAATAGGCCTTTACTATATCACCTAACGCCTCGCCGATCGAGAACTCCCCGAAACGACCGACGAAATAATATAAACCGATATATATAAGGTATAGGAAGGTTAGGAAATATAAATAGGCCGATAAAAGCGTATCCTTAGGGGTAATAGTCTCGATATTAGCACTATACGTATATAAAGGCACGATATATATATAAAATAGGAGAATAATAGGCATAAGCGTCGGTAATAAAAATAACCGTAAGGGAACCTAATTCCTCTTGCGTATTACTACGGTAGTAGCCCTACGTAAAAACGTTAGGGAGACGACGGATAAAAGACCTTATTAAATATCTACGAATATTAACTAGGCTAAAGGCGTCTAAACACTTAATTAAGTATTAAATAAGAAGGAAGCTCTCCCGCAGCGAGGGCATATTAGCGTATCTCGCAATAGCGACTATACCGTCGATTTCGGCACGACGCACTAGAGGAATCAAGCATTAGATGCTAAACGACTTATAAACGACTACGAATACCTTTAACGACGGTAGACTAAGGAGGAACGATGCTTCTACGCAGTAAGGGCATTAGCTATATATAGCTAAGGAAGGAATTAAGGAAGTATAAGAGCTTATAAAGCCGCACTCGTTAGAGCGCTTAAGCGTAGGATTAAAAGGGCAGGGATTAAAGATATCCCGCCCCGATGGCTTAACGATAGAACGAGGATTAAAAACTCATCGGATTTAAGCTATTTAGCGACCTCTTAATGCTAGCTTCCCTCCCTTAAATTCGGGATTAAAGCTAGGGGGGTGTATTAAATCATATAATAGAGGTCATAACGATTAGGTTAGCATAACCGCTATATAACGTAAGGGAAATATCCCTTAAATACGGCCCCCCTTATAAAAAGAGGGGAAGCACGTATAACACGCATTATTATATATTATATTAATATAACCTCTTTGCTATACAACCTATCTAGACCTATTATAACGCCTATTTAGTCCGAGCCGTAGATCTACGATTTAATAAGAGGTTGTAGGCGCGTAGGGTTTTTAGGGAAAACCCTATGCGGTGCGCTGACTAATACGCCTACAGCAGGATCCTTAGATGCCCTTTGCTTAAATAAGCAGTCCGCTGCTTATAAGGCAATTAACGTAACCTAAATAGGAAATAACGCATTAAAAAAAGCGATGCGAAATAAGCAACGAATAAGCAATAGAAATAAGCAATAAAGCAAGCAATAAAAACACACTAAGCAATACGAATAAACACTATATTCCTAACGGCGGCCTAGCTATAACGGCCGCTGTCGATTTCCTCGTATATAGCGGCGATAAGGGCCTACGTTTAAGGATTATCCTCCTTATCCGCGACGGAGCCCTCGACGTATACGCGTGGCTAGCTAGCGTTGCTACGATAGCCTCTACGGTCTCCTACTATAAAGCAGCCCTCCCCTTTCCTCGTATTAGCCCGATCCCGCTAGCGGTTGCCGAGGGTTCTAGCCATCTTATACAGCCTGCCCGTATCGTCGGGGGGCGGCGGGGACAAGGCGAGCTTATAGCTCTTAGCTTAATAGCCTGCTTTGCTATACTTAAAGCAAGTATTACGGGCATCGGCTGCGGAGGACTTAGATAGGGTGACGGCGCGGCTTTAGGCAGTAGAAGGGGTAATAGTGTTCTTATTAGCCGAGAGGTAGACTATATTATAGGGCGAGAGTAATAAGACGAGCGGCGCAAAGAGTAAAGAAGCGGACAACTACGCGAGGCTAGGCCTAACTATTTCGAGCTAGGCCGGCTTACCGTCGGAGGCGTTAATCCGCTAAGTCTAGTACGGCGAGGCCTCTTACGTACGAATCGTCGTCGAGGGCTTGCCGTAGATATCCTTAACCGGCTAGCGAGACTATTCGCCCGCTAGTAGGACTAAACGCTAGATTAAGCTAGTGCTATAGAGGGTCGCGATGTCTCGACGTAGCTAAGACTAAATTTGCGGTAGGTTATTGCGGACGTGCTAGATCGTAAGGTTCCGCACGGCGGGGCTCGTTTTCTCGACGTCCGGGAGGTTAAAGAATGCATCCCGGATCCGCTAGGCGAAATTAACGAT
Source organism: Ophiocordyceps sinensis (assembly GCA_012934285.1). Taxonomy (NCBI): domain Eukaryota; kingdom Fungi; phylum Ascomycota; class Sordariomycetes; order Hypocreales; family Ophiocordycipitaceae; genus Ophiocordyceps; species Ophiocordyceps sinensis. The sequence goes on from JAAVMX010000007.1 coordinate 2,245,087, forward strand.
AGCTTTATCCTTAACCGGGGCGAGCTATATAAAAATAGCAAGCGGCGCGTTAAGAACGCCGTAGTTGCGAAGCACGGTAAAGATACCCTTAAGCAAGAGCATCTAATCCGGGCGACGAATGTTAACTTAGTAAGCGACGTAGCCGAAGTCTCTAGATAGCTCGTTAACTATACGAGCTAGCTATAGGTTATAGGGGATTTACGAGATTATAAAGATAGACTAGATTTGCTATAATTTCTATAGTATAGTATAGTCTGCTTAGTGTAGCTTCTACTCCGCCTATAATACGACCTTATTCCGGTTATTTATAACCGTATAGTCGACCTTGTTGTATGCTTTCGCTTGTGGCTATACGGACTTAACGAGAGCCCGTATAGCCTAATCGTACGAGGTATCGTAAGGGATATAAGCTAGGCAGTCGAAATTAAGGCGCTAGCGATAGCCTCGTTCGTAGAAGGCGTATAGGTCGCTAGTGCTTTCCTCGACGTATAGGAAGCGGATTATAGTCGCGGGCAGCTGCTACGGCTGCTAAGCCGGTTGCTATTACGGCTATTATGCCGGCTGCTAAGCTCGCTACTACTGCTAGGCTCGCTGCTGCTAGGCCTGCTAGTTAGAGCGTTTAAAACGCTCCTCGCTGGTTAGGGCAGCTAGGCCTAAAGTCGGCTACGGCGATAATATCGGCGGCGACGAAGAAGTCGGCGGCGACGAGGGCAAGGGGATAGACTCGGCAGAAACAGGCATAAGGGCAGAATTGCCGGCTAGGGCAGAAGAAGCAGACTAGCCGGCTAGGGAGCCTATGCCAACTATAATAGTCATCATTTGCGTCATCTGCTTTAACATATCGGCCATTTGCTTCGCCGTGCTTGCCATTTAGCTAGAGAGCTAAAGAAGCTCTTAGCGGAGCTTATCCTACTTCGCGTCTTGCCTTTAGAAGTGGTATTTAGCCTAGTTGCCGAGGCTAGCAACGGACTTGCCCTTGTCGGGCTCCTCGTCGTCCGAGCTCGGAGAGCCCGGGGGGAAAGAGCCTGCAAGGCCTGACATCTTGGTCGGTGCGTTAAGTGGTATTCGCGGTAGAGTCGTTGCGTTGCGTTCGTTGTGGGTTGGTGGGAATCCGATTTCTAAAGAGCTGAGGGTGACTCTTCAAAAATACGTATTTTTAAGGCTTTTAGTCCTCGGAATAGCTGCATAGAGACCTCGTGGCTTCGCGTTGCGTGGTTGCAAGGAAGCTACGTTAAGGTTATATTCTGTGTGTTGATTGATTATCTAGAGGTTGTGGGCGCGTAGGGTTTTTAGGGAAAACCCTGTGCGGTGCGCTGACTAATGCGCCCACAGCGGGATCCTCACAAGGTCGTTAGGGCATAAAGGACAAGCCTCCTTGCATGAGGACCAAGGGTGGGTATCATCTAGTAGCATGACTGCAGTTAATGCGAATAGGGGCGCTTGAAAAGGGTATCTATACCTCTAAATACCCCGTGAGTCCTATAGACTGTGGCATTATGTTGACTCTTAACTCGTATAAGTGCCCCCGTTCTACCCGTGACTGTCACCTGATGTCCTGTTTAGAGTCACCCAATCAAAACTCTAGGCCTTGGCATGACGAATATAGCTATCCTGGAATTTCCTCACCATTATCCCTCGGACTCCGTTGGCTTTAAACTTTAAACGAGAAGCATCACCGAGGATCAGCTCGGAAAGCTCTCCCCGTTAATTGAGATCATTCTTTATGGCTACATACTATATGCACTTCCCATTTCTGGCCTGTGAGGTCAAGTGTGGTGCGGCGGCGCTTGACATGGCGGATCGCCAAAACGCCCACAGCGGCCGAGCTCTTTCGTCTTGTGGACGAGGTCCATAGTGCTCGCTCTTTCCATCTCACATGACCATTGAATTTACGGCCACTATCCGGTGATTGCTAGGAACGTCTTAGGTGACATGTGATAGTCACGGTGAAAGCTAGGGTGAAAAGGGGCTCTTGTAAGAGTTCATATAAAGATACATGCCACTCGTATTTATCACTGACCCGGACCCCTTTTTGATTCTCGTATACTGTAACACAGAACACTCAAGCTGCATTGACAACTGCTCCGTCGGCGTTCCGTCAGCCTAGCTAGGCGAGAGGCTCCCAACACGACTCATGGTGGCATGAGGCTCTAGCCCAAGCTGAGGCAAGTTCTTTGCCGCGAGTTCCACTTGGTGCCGTCCGAATTGCCCTTGTCAGCTGGCCAGTCATGCTTGCCAGCCATGCTTTCCCCAGGCAATCCCCCTGAAAGAGTGCCCGACTCGTAATGGTTGAAACAGCCGGCCGCCTTGTGGTGAAACAAGCGATACGTTGCTGTCCACCTTGGTCCTCTGCCAAGTCTAATGCGAGCCGGTCCAGCGGCGGCAGACCAGAGTGAAGCCCATTCAAATCGATCATGGCGATCCCTGATCCTGCCCAGACGCGGAGAGGGGAGAAGCGCCTATAGCTAGTAGTCATTTCACTGACGGGCGCGTATAAATGATGTGCGTGGCCGTCCATCGTCCGAACGTGGTCATGACAGCATGGTCTTGAGTTGACAGGTGCCAGCTCGTCTCAACTCTTGGTCCTTTCTTTCTTTCTTTCCCCTTTTCACTTCATTCCCTCTTGACTTCCATTCTCTTGAATTTTGCTCTTTTTTTCTCTCCTTCTCTCTTTCTTGTCCTCTCTTCCCGTCGCCATGGTCAAGTTATCCATGTTGATGGCCGGGCTGGCGGCCTCTGCCACAATGGCTGGCGTGGTTGAAAAGAGAAACGAGCGCAGATGCGCCACCAGAGACCTCACCCCTGAGGAGAAGGAGGCAACCAAGGGGGAGGCAACCAAGGAGGAGGCAACCAAGGAGGAACCCAAGGAGGAGCCAACGTCACCCTGGGCGTCGTCTTCCACAACTGCTGCTCGTCGCCAAAAGAGTGCCCATCGGTAACAAGGCCGTAGCTTCGAGGCCGACGCGAACAAGACGCTGACATGACACAGAACGAAACGACGCAAGCGGCCGTCGACGTGATGAACAAGTTCTACAAAAAGTGCAACATTGTCTGGGAGCTCATAAAGGTCAACCAAATCAACAGTACCGACTGCAAAAACATCAGGGTCGATGATATACACAGGACGACTCAGTTCAAGGAGAGCACGCACGAGGGAAACGCGTCGACGCTCAACCTCAACGCCATGCCCACCAATGAAGGCAACGGCGTCAAGGGAATGTGCAACGTTTACCGGGAGAATATTACCAACACGGTGGGCCGGGCCGATGGCTGCACCGTCGCCATGGAGACGTTTCACAAGAACAGCGTCGACAAGAACAGCGTCGACGACATCACCGTCTCTCACGAGGCCGGCCATTGGCTTGGCGAGAACCATAACCCAGGGAAAGACAACATCATGACGCCCAGCTCAAGGTATATCTTGATATGCCGACCCTCGTCTTGACGTGTCTTCTGACATGTCGTCACAGACCCGGTGTACAGTATTCGTTTAATAATACTCAGTGTCAAGGAATGTACCGGGTTGCAAAGGCGCGTATTGCCGAAGGGAAACGCCTGGGCAACATGAAGAAAACGGGCGAGGCCAATCCTACGGGTGATTCTAAGAAGCAAGGCACAACAGTCAACAAACAAAAGCCGAATGATATTCTCGGAAATCAGAATGATAATCTCGGAAATCAGAATGATAATCTCGGAAATCAGAATGATAATCTCGGAAATCAGAATGATAATCTCGACGGAAATCAGGATGATATTCTCGACGGAAATCCCCCGCAAAATGGCAACAGTCCACCTTTTGTTGGCCCAGCCCCTATTCACCCAGCCCCTACGAATACACGAGGCCAACGCCAACCAAAGGGTCCGATTCCGAATGGGGCGGTTCTCCCGGTACCGAACTGGGCATCGCTGGGCTCCAAAGACAGTCAAGTCCATCCTCCTTCTGTTAGCCGAGCCCCTATTCGCCGAACCTCTACGAATACACGAGACAATTCGGAACCTACCGCAGGCTCGTCCGATCCCGAATGGGGCAACGCAGCGAATAGGAAACAGCAGAATCCCGCGAGCCTGAATGATGTAACGCAGATTCATCCAAACCTGGTTGACTTGCGCGGGAGTCAAGATGGGATCTTTGGGCGCGACACCGAATAGGGAACCGTCCATGATTAGGGGCGTCAACCGCAGCTGGAGTCCCTCACCTACCTTGACCGACATGAACCGTCTTAAACTATCCTCGCCCAAGCCTAACAGCTTGACTTGACACTCCTGGGCGCGACTTTTACACCTCTTTTGACGAGGCATACTGCCGCGCTCACAGAGCCGTATGGGGACAGCGACGGTACATGTATAGGATGAGCAATAAGCAGACAAGACCGAAATGCCATGAAGCTGCCGCTTGCGAAATACTAGGGAGCTGCTGCTTACTACCATCTGCTGGGGCACATGACGCTTGGTCCGGATGAATACCCCGTCCATTGAACTTTGCTTTCCCCTAGCTACAAGGACAGGATCTAGGTCGGTCGAGGTGTTTGCACGTCAAACGGCTCTCTAGTTACACTTCGAGAGCTAGTATCCGAAAATCTCCTTGACTCTTTTCCATTCTTCACCCGTCAACGTCGAGTCCTTTTTGTCGTCACCCGCCCCCTTGGCCTTTGACGACGGTTCCTCCTTTTCGTCACTCGCCTCCTTACCCTGTGACGACGGTTCCTTGTCGTCACCAACAACTGTGACGGTAACGTCTTCAAACTGCTTGATCTTTTCGATCGCATCAGCAGTCAGGCGTCTAACGTGCGGGTCCATAGTTAGTCTGTGCCCGACACGTACGGATTGCCGGCACTTACACAGGCTGACACCTGCTCTGGAACGAACTCCAGCAACGGGGTTTATCCCCGGTGTCCGATTGGACGATTCTAGTCGAGTCAGTAACTTGGCGTCTATCCGGAACCATGCGACTTACGTCTGGAGCTTCAAATCATCCTCGTCACTGAGGTTGTAGGAGATTTCAACATTCTGGCGAGCAGAAGCCTGGGCCTCGAGCTCAGGGCCCTTGCGGACGGGGCTGGAAAGGGCAATGCCGGCGAGAGCAGCGAGCAAGAGAGCGTTTTTCATTTTGACGGTGGATTCGTCGAGTGAGCGTTGAAGTAGTGAGAGAGTAGTGAAAGATGTAGTGAAAGAAGCAGTGAAAGATGTAAGTGAATGATGGGATGGCAATCGAAATGGAGTAAAGGACCGTGGGCACATACTTGTAGTAAATCTACGGCTGGCCTCTACTGGTCCTTGAGTCATTTGCAAAGTGCTATAGGGACGGCTTCGTAGAATATGACTACTTGCATGATTCCAGGTGTCATATTTTGCCTCAGTATACAGACGCGCGCCCTTTCATTCCAGGCTCAGCCCCTGACAACTATGGCTTTCCCTGATCGTAGTACCACGGTAAGCTGCCCTGCATACATACATCCTGCGGGATCGTCTTCCGAGTGCTCGGCGTGGGCGCCCGAAATTACTGGTCAAAGCGACCGAGGATAGAACATGCCAAGTTCTAGATATTGTAGTTGTAAAACCTTGAGATCCCAAATTAGTCATATTATTCTATTCTCTGCTGTAGCAGGATTCCTACATACGTGTACATACATACCGCATGATTCAGGGCAGGACGCAAACGGCACTTGGCACGCAGTGTAATCCATATTTCGCAAACAGACACATTTCGGTCATATTGGCTACGCTACAGAGCATGACTCTGCCTCGGCGAGTACGCATGTAGGTCCATGATCCCTTGGCAACCATTCGTCCTCATAAATGGGCAAGAAAGCCCTTTCGTCTTCTCGCTCCTTATGCCATTTCCTCTCATCGTTCCTCTCTCAAGTCATTTCGTTCCTCAAGCACGGTGGCTGTGCTCCTCCCTCACCCTTCTTTTCTACCGCTCAAGTCAGCAGATGTTGCCGGTTGATCGTCTCGTGCCATCCGTTGCTTGTTTGTTTGACTGATGCTCTGCGCCCCCTGGTGCTCTGGCTGATGATCGCGAGCCGACCATGGCCGTGCGAAGTGGGCGAGTTTGTGCCACTCCCGGAGCCGCGAGGCATAAGCATGACGAGCCTATAGATTCGGCCGAATGGGATAAACATTCACTTGTAACGAGAGATTGCGGGGGGTTCGGGCTTCTTACACGGCAGGTCCTTCTTCTCTCTGTGTTTAATAAACCGTTCGTCCCTGGAGGACCTACCCCATAGATCCATAATAAGAAGCCATGCTGTGAAGCCAGTCGTATTGAGGAAAACATGACAATAAGAACGGCGGTCAACAGTCCAGCTAGTCGAATGTCGCTAGGGGATAGATGGTCGTGGCATAGTGGGATCCATGCAGAGGAGAGCCTCCAAACCATGGCAGGAGAAGAAGCAAACTCCGCTAATGCCGACTGTCTCTGGGTCGACGTTTCCATGGAAAACAAGAATCAAAGACCTCATGTTCCAGAACAACTCGACCGCGAGAGGCTTGCTAAATTAGGTTTTGGTAAAACCACTGCCTGACTAAAATTTTCTCCAACAGTCTGATCGTCGACGACTGCCCGACAGACACCCGACCCCCGGAGACGTACTTCGTCTTATAAGTGCGAATGTTGGTTTTAAACCTAAATTTGCCAAGACAAACGTTTAGTTCGGATGTCCGAGTCGACAGGCGTTTCAGATCCTAGGTGACCGAGTTTAGCTGTTAAATAACATGCCCGTGCTTGTCAACGTCGGGCCGGGGCGTTCTTAGACTGCCCAATTACAGTCTTTACTATGGCATTGTCTTGTATCTAGGTGTAGTCTTGCCTAATTTGACCGCTAAGCTGCTGTCCGGTGTGACCTTCCTATTCCGGCATCACGTAGAGCCTCTAGTTCTAACACATTCATCCGGTTTCAGACATGACACAGGACGAGAGAGGATTAGCAGGTTAAACCTTCCAAGTCATGTTATTGTCATCTAGCCGCCGTGTCACAGACTAGCTCGTTGGTAGGTGCTGCTGAGAAGGGCGCGTTGATATATAACAGACGAGGTCTAACTGCGTTGCTAACGTCCCGGCTTCCTGTCATGTGTTTTATTCCAACGCATTCCTACATTTCTTGACTGTTCTTTGACCCCGGGCTTTGGCCAAGTCATCTTTGAATCGAAAGGAAGCTGTTCTCGTCTGCGCCAGACTCTCCCCACGCTCACCGAGGGAGATGCGGGACCGGATCCTCGCGAGTCCTGCGAGGAACGGACTCGTCGCAGTTCTGGGCGAGTTTCTAGGGACCTTTATGTTCCTGCTATTCGGCTTCATCAGCGCTCAAACCACCGTCCTCAACACCCGAGCCCTGGACTTGGACACGTCTCCCGAGGTGACAACACTGGCCCCCCTGCGCCTGCTGTACATTGCCATTGCCTTTGGGACCGCTCTTGCCGTCAATGTCTGGATATTCTACCGCGTGTCTGGGGGCATGTTCAACCCGGCGGTAAGTCATGATAATACAGAGCATTCTTTGAAATACAGAGCATTATTCGAAATACAGAGCATCCTTTAAATACAGACTCGAAATACAGACCATTCTTTTGCTGATTCGCCCAGGTCACGCTGGGCCTCGTCCTCGTCGGCGCCGTCCCGCCCCTCCGGGCCCTCGCCATCGTCCCGGCCCAGCTGGCGGCGGGAATTGCGGCGACGGGCGTGGTGGCCGGTCTCCTGCCCGGCCCTCTGCTCATCGCAAACGAACTGGGCCCCCAAACCAGCGTCTTGCAGGGCGTCTTGCTGGAGACGCTCTTTACCGCCCAGCTCGTTCTCACCGTTTACTTCCTGGCCGTTGAGAAGCATCGAGCGACGTTTCTCGCCCCCTTCGGCATCGGCGCCTCCGTCTTTCTCGGACACCTGGCCGGCGTCGGCCTCACGGGCGCCTCGCTGAATCCGGCCAGAACACTTGGCCCGGCCCTCTTCACCACGTTTCCCGGCTACCACTGGATTTACTGGGTCGGTCCGTTCTCGGGCGCGGGACTGGCCTTTGCTGTCTATCGTCTGCTCAAGTGGCTCGACTACCAGACGGCGAACCCAGGCCAAGACGATGACGACGTGGAGCGGCTGGGACAACCGTCTGCCAGCGATCTGGGATGGTCCCGGCCGGCATCCGAGATTGTCACTATTTCTCTCCCGAGCAAGCAATTTGAGAAGTAGTGGACCATGTGTTGAAATTAGAAGCGGCATATTGATTTCACAAGCATGTTGGGAGTTCGGTCAAGGGACAGCCTGGAGTCTCTCGAAAAATAAGCGTCGGGCGAGACGGGCTGGAGCTCGAGGGAGCAAATAAAGCACCTGATTGTCGCATGGAGTTCTCTACTAGAGTTTCAGCTCGGCCAATCTCTTGCGGGTATCTGTCACTACTAAGGTAACCTATAGAGGTAGAGCTAAAACAATCATCTTGTTTGCTTCGAGTCCAAAACGCTGTACTTGCTTTAGTTATATATATTTGAGTTGTAGCAAATAAAGCGAGTCCCACATCACTCATGCGGGATTACTCCAACACCTTTGTTCTAGTGGTGAGGAGCTGGGTATTCTTACGCCAAGCGATTGTAAAAGGTAAGCCTTTGATTCATTGGACGCCATCCATGACGTGGCACACCTGAGGCGTGTACAGGCCAGACAGACGGTTGAAGAGCGGTGGGCATAAGTAGGTCGCTCGCACCGTCACTGTCATACAAATCCGACACGGTCCTTGTTGAAAGCCCTCGACAAAGATTCCGAGAAACCACAATGGTCAAGATTGCCATCGCCGGCGGATCTGGCAGTGCGTCTCCTTGGCCCTCGAACGTGTCGAGCTCTGACAGTCCCCAGACGTGGGCCAGGAGATCCTAGACGCCCTCGTAGCCACCAAGAAGCACGAGATTCTCCTCCTGTCCCGAAAGGTCCGGCCAGCCGCGGCAGCACCATTCCGTCTACATGCTGACGGACGCAGGATGCCCCCGTCGAGGCCACGGCGCCGGGCGTGACCTGGGTCCGGACCAGCTACAAGGACCCCCTGGAGCTGGCACGGATCCTCCGGGGCGTCCACACGGTGCTCTCCTTCATCCTCGTCCACTCGGACAGAGGCAACGTGGCCCAGAAGCACCTGATCGATGCCGCCGTCCAGGCCGGCGTGAAGCGATTCGCGCCGAGTGAATGGGCTTCGTGAGCCGGCCGACCCCGAGCACGTGCGCGGCTTGCGTGCTCACCGGTTGCAGATCGTCCTTTAAGCACATAACGTGGTACGCGGGCAAGGGCGAGATCCGTAGATATCTCCAGGAGCTGAACAGGGACAAAAAGGTCAGTCGAGACATGGCAGGGCGGGCATCCAGACAACGTCAGCCAACATAGACCCAAGGTCCTGGAGTACTCGCTCTTCCAGCCGGGCATGTTTGTCAACTACTTGACCTATCCGCACAAGTCATCCAAGCACGTTGCCCCCATCGAGGCTCCCATCGACTTTCACAATCGCCGAGTGCTCATGACAGAAGGCTGCGCGGACTACGCCATCTCTCTCACCACGGTGCAGGACCTCGCCAACGTGGTGGCCCGAGCCGTCGAGTACCATGGCGAGTGGCCCGTCGTCGGTGGCATCCGGGGTAGCCACGTCACGGTTGGGCAGCTCATTGCCATTGGCGAGAGAGTCCGCGGTTCGTGTCCTGCTCTCATCCGTCGCGTCAACATCTGACACCAACATCTGACACCAACACATTGTAGGCGGGCGCTTCTTCGTTGACATGGTCAAGATGGCCGACGTCAAGGCCGGGAAACTCGACGCCTCGTGGAAGCCCCGGGCCGGCAGCCCGGGCGTTCCGCGCGAGATATTCGAGGCCTTGGCGACGAGGCTCATGACTGGCATTTTGCTGGACATGTCCGCCGGGCTCCTGAGCGTGTCTGACGAATGGAATCGCCTGCTGCCAGACTACGAGTTTACGCCCGCCGACGTCTTCTTGACCGAGGCCTGGCTCGGGAAGCCGTAGGCCAGTTATGTCGAATAGTCAGCCGAGACGGGCTTTGCTGGTGTCATGCTTGGCTGTTGGTCCGCAAGTCCTTTATAGCCTCTACAGTGACTCTTTCCGTCCGACTTTGGTGGCTCCGGCTGTCGTGTACAGCATGTAACTGTCTACTACCGCTCCACCAGAAATAGGGGCACCCCCTGAATGGGGGTATCTGGTAGGTATCATAAGGCCTGTTCCGTCTGACAGTAGCCGAGCAGAGTCACACGTAACATCTGACGCGAGACTTGAATCAGCACGTCTTCGTAAGCCCGCAGGTGAGGCTGCCGGCGCCACCCAACCGGTGTGTCAACGCCAAGGGGCGACAAGTTTCCCTGGGCAGCACCTCAACATGGGCCATGATACTACTTGTAGACGAGAGGGACGGACTCATGGAAAAGTCCAGTTCAACTCATCCAAGACTCGTCAGACGCCACCAGAATCATCTGCCGCCATGGACCACTTCAAAGTCATGATTGTAGGGGGCAGTGTCGCAGGCTTGACCCTCGCAAACCTCTTGGAGAGGCTCGGCATCGACTTCATCGTCTTGGAGGCGCGCGCCGAGATCGCCTCCTGTACCGGCACCGCCATAGTGTGGCAGCCCAGCGAGCTTCGCATCCTCCAACGGCTGGGATGCGTCGAGGACATGTTGCGCGTGTCGACACCCTTTGGCACCGTCACGACGCGAACCGGCGATGGATGTGTGCTCTACTCTCATCGAATTGAATGCCATTTCGGACAGCGGTTGGTAGCCTGGCATATCTCGGTTTCAAGTGCGTGCAGTTAAGCGACCAAGGCACAGGTATGATGCCGTCATGACAGATGGCCACAAGGCCGTTCGGGCACTCTACAACAATCTCGGGAGCAAGAACAAGGTCCTCACCGGTCAGCGCGTGGCCCATGCCGAGCATGTTGGTCACCAGGTCCGGCTGTATACCGACGAGGGCCGCAGCTTCCAGGCCGACATTGCCATCGGGGCAGATGGAATCCATGGCATCGTTGGGCAAGAGATGCAGCGAATGGCCATGGCGGCAACGTGTCGCAAAGACGCTGCTCTAGAGTCCAGTCTCACGTTCGACCGTGTATGCATGCACGGCAAGTCGAGTCCGACGGGCGACCTGAAGGCATCCCAGGTCCATCTGCTTCACAAAAAGGACGTCAGCTGCACCGTCGTGGTTGGCCTCGACGACACGCCCTACTGGTACCTGACTTTCAAACTGGCCAAGGCCTATGCCGGCCACCGACTCCCGAGATGCCCTCGCCAATATGAGAGGGCGCTGGTTGCCCAGGAGGCAGAAACCCTCGTCACATTCACCGTCAGGTTCAAGCAGCTCTACGACAACGCCCTGTTTTCCCACACGGCCTCTTCGCCCTCTCATGTCATGAGGACATGGCACCTCGGACGCTTCATGGTCATGGGAGGTTCTGCCCACAAGGTGAGACGGCCCCAACCAAGAAGAGGGTTGGGTATTGGCTAAAAGCGACAAAGCTTGATCCCTTGAACCGCCCAAGGAGGCAACCACGCCGTTGAGTCGGCCGCGGCCCTTGCTGATAACCTGTCCTCGGCCCTGGCCAAGACACGGAGCCGCGTGTCGATGCATCAAATCGAAGCAGTCTTTACCAAGACGACTGCTCTGCGGCCCGCCAGGTCAGACAAGACGGGGCCGTCCAAGTCAGTCTCTTTCGGTGACGGCATGGCCGGGCACCCGCAGCCTGGCTGGCTTTACTGGCTCACCACCATCGCGGCCTATCTGGTGATATGGCTCCTGGGACTGAGCTCCACGATGCCCGGGAAAGAGCACCGTCAAGGAGCGGCGATTGTCGACGAGGCCCAGTTGCACGCGAGTTCCATTGACTCACATGCTTCACACGCACCAACTCTAGGACTGGGGTTGCAACGACATGTGACCGAGACGGTAGTTTTGGCGACATGGACAATCGAGTCGTTCCGAATCCGCAACCGCTCGAGTCCAACCAGAGCTGCGCCTTACTTGGGCTTAATCACCACCCCGTTCGGGACAAAGACGACGTTGCTCGGCGCAGGTGCCATGTTTCTTGTCGACAGCCTCGTCACCGGGAACCCGCGCCGGTGGCGGCCCACGGCAACATTTGTACCTCGCAGCAGGGCAAAGGCGCTTCTCCCAGTCATCTTGTCCACCGGGACCCTCGTGGCTCTCAGTGCCTGGCTGCGTGCGGGTGTAGCAGCAAACTGCGTCGTCTGGGCCCTATACCCCGTGCACTTGTGTTTCTGGCAGCGGCGGTTTTCAGGGTCCATCTCGGAGGACCTCGACGCATGCTCGACGGAAGCCAGACATGAGTCGCTGGCCCATCTCCGGCGAGTCTACATTTTGCTCGGTCTGGCCGCCAGCTCGTTCCATCTGGCCGCAGTATACCATGTTCTGCAGAGCAGAGAGGTGCTCGTCGACGACGCCCCGTGTCCTCTCAGACGTCCCCTCGGGCTGACGCTGCGAGACATTTCCTGGGATGCTTCCATCTTGAGCTGGTTCTTGCTTGCGTGGAACCTTTGCAGTGTCCTGGCCGTAGGTCGAGCGGGAATCAGACGGGTGAGGACCATCAAGTTGCTACTCGTCATGTCCTTTGGGTCTGTTGTCATCGGACCCGAGGCAACGGCCATGTGCTGCAGCTACTGGACCGAGAGCAGCGTCGTCTTTGGGATGGGACAAGGTCGTCGAGCAGGTGAGGGCACATGTTGGGACTCGTGCTGGGGGCCAAAGGGCGATAATCGTCGGGTTGATGTGTGAGATTGGATGGACGTGGTGTGTCGAGTCCGGTGCGTGTTTCTTCAACCGTGCCGTGTCTGATGGAGGTTGCCACCAGTTTGGTCATGTTGGGTGCGAGAATGACATTCATGGGCTATACATACGTACTGATGCGGAGAAAAAGAGATCATATTGGAATGATCTTGGCAGTGTGGGGAGGTGGGGGCCCCACAGGTCTCAGCGCCACCAAATTTGTACTTGGCCAGTATTACTGGCCCGAACTTTTTCCATAGATAACCAGGCCTAAAAACCGTCTCCTGGCCGGATCGAACCGACTCCTCTTGGCGCGACCGCGTTGACCGCGTTGACCACTCCGCCATATAGGTCCAAGACTTATATACCATGATAAAAACGTCGGTCTTCGGCGGTGTTGCGTCCGTGCGCACCGCCTGGGGCCCCGCCAAGGGCCCTAGGGCGTCGCGCACAGCACGCCCACTACCCGGGTGTAGGTCACAACACCCATCTTTTGCCAATCGACAAGGTCGTTTTTTGCCCCGTACCGTGGTAAATCCCCTTAACCGCCTTGGCTTGGCGACTTAAGGCGAGAGGTGATAGAGTTTGCAGCAAATCTACTAAAATGCACACGTTAATACACATAAAGCGAAGCTAAGATAGCTGCCCGGGCTCTTATTTAGAGTATTACTATTTGTACTGTAAGGAATCTCTATTTATACTGCAAGACCCTAGCGTCCCCGCTTTTTCTGCGCGTACCCCGCGCGCCTATGTCCCGCCACCAAAATCTAGTGTAGGTACATGGCAATTAAGAGAGCCGCGCAAATCGTGCGAAGAACAGAAGGTCACGCAGCAAGGCACGCAGCAAGGCACGCAGCAAGGCACGCAGCAGGGCACGCAGCAAGGCACGCAGCCGGGAGCCGGGCACGAAGCATACATCAAGGAGCCGCACACACAGCAGAGGGCACGCAGCAGGGCACGCAGCAGGGCACGCAGCCGGGCACGCAGCCGGGCACGTAGTAGGGAGCGCGCCTATGGCTGTAGGGCGCGCGCCTATGGCTGTTGGATTAACTAAATTGAGGCTATACACGATTTGCGCGGCCCTCTCAATTGCCATGTACCTCTACCTAATTTTGGTGGCGGGACCTAGGCGCGCGGGGTCGCGGCGAAAAAGCGGGGCTTGGAGGTATTTGTCGTGCAAATAGAGATTTCTTGTCGTGCAAATAGCAATACTCTAAAAATACGTATTTTTAAAGAGTAAACCTTAGCCTCTTTAAGAATCAGACGAATTACGTATCCTAGCGTTTATGCTACGTAGACCTATCGTATTACCTTAAACACACGTTTTACCTTATTTTTTCTTTCGCCTAACGTTATATAAGCTTAACGTTATATAGTATATCGGTAGCGTTACCGCTAAATTCGCTGTCTAAAGACGAGCTTAGAGTAGACTAAAGCTCTCGCCGGGGCTTTATAGCAAGCTCTACTATCGGCCTTAAGCCGAATAGGACGAGTTTAGTCGCTAGCTTAAGAAGATAGGTAGACTAAAAGATAACCTGCTAAAACGAAGTCTTTAATACTTACCTTAACGACTTACGTAAAGAACTTTACGGTAAAATACGTTAATAGTCTTAATAGTAAGCTAATTAGCTTAAATAGCTAGAGGACAACTAGATCACTTAGATAAAGCGTTTTAAGGAGCGTTAAGCTACCTAGATAGAGCGTATAGAGGAGCGCTTAGCTAGTCTCTTTCGAGTATAAGCACCTCCTCTTCTAGCACTACTACTACCTACTGCCGGCTCCTTAGCTTTAAGACTTATTCCCGTTCCTCCCGCGCCTCCTATGCCGGACTATTCGTCGCCTCCTACTCCTCCCGTAGATCCGGAGAGTATTACTATAACGCCTACTACTAGCCTTATAAGCGAGCAGCGATTTGCTTATTTAAATTAGCAGTAGTAAGGGCAGGTGGCTTAGCCGTAGTATAAGCAACCCGCTTAGCAATTAGTTCTACCGTAATAGTACTAGCTGCCGGTAAAGCCTTTCCTATACTACGACGATAGAGCCGTCGACTAATACGCATTTATAGAACGAGGTCCTAACTTACGTTTAAACTTCGATTATCTTATATATATCCTATATAATGCTACTTACGATCGAGCTACTAAGACTCTTATAAAAAGCATTTAGCCTTAAGCGAAAGCTACTAAAGACGTTAACGATATAGTAACTAACAACCGAAATAAGATTACTATAAAGCCTAAGGAGAAGCTATATTAAGCGGATTATACCGTCCTCTAGAAGCTCTAATAAATATAATCCGCGTTTCTTATCGGATAGATACTATATAACCTCTAGCCTATACAGATAGCTATTAAGTTATCTAAAGACTTTGGCTTTATCGCGTATTAGGTTAACGTTAGACACTTAGACTAGATATTGCTCCTTAAGGGCATTTTTATAGTCTTAAAGGACTACGGTATTTTAGACACGCCGTTAGCTATTTACGCTTAATTAGCGCTAGTTAAAGACGAGGCCTTCGTTAACTTTGCCTAGCGTATTCGCGACGCGTTCTTAAACCTTCCCGATATTAAAAAACGTAGCCCTAGTATCCGCACTATTACCCTCTAGTATATTTAGAATAACCTCCTACGTATCTAATTATAGATCGGTTCTAATATTACTATACTATATAGCATAGCCCTTATTTAGCGTCTTATGCTATTAGCTAGTAAGTAAACGCGTTAGCCTATAGAAGACATTTACGGTAAGCTAGCTACTTCTATCCGTATATAAGAAGGCTAACTATACTAGATATAGAAGATAAATAAGGTCGTTAGTAATAAGCCGGCGATAATAAAAGTCGTTAAGGCTAATCCTAGCTTACTATCCGCCTCCTCTTATTTAAGCCTTCCGGGCATTATTATAGCCGATCCGCATACGACTAATACTCTCGTTTACGCCGCCGACGATAAAGCTATCGCCGCTTTAACTTTTACGGCCTTATTTAAGGCGAATACCTACTTGAACTATAGTAAGGCTAGACATTAGGCATAAGACTACCGACTATTATCTTTGCTAATACCTACTACTACGTTATCCTTATTGTTTAGCCCGCCTTAAGACATTACGATAAAAGGGAAGATATATAAAGCTACTAAGGCATTCGGTTCCCGTTAGCGCTTTAAAGGGAGTAGCTACGGCCGCGGTAGTAATCGCGGTAGAAGTAACTAAGGCAAAAGCATACGTAAAGGCACGTAAGGAAATTATCGCAATTACGCTAACCGCCTATATATATACTTCGACGACGAGGTTATAAATAATACCGACGAAGACTAAGATCTAACGTACTAACTTAAGGAAGACGACGCGGAAATAAAGGCTATCCTTATAGCTATATAGGAGGGGATAGACTTAGTGTATTTTTAATAAGGAGGCGACGCTATCTACTTTATTACTATAGATAGTAGTATTAATACTAGCTAAAAGCCTTTCTATAAGGGCTTTAGCGATTGTTATAGTATTTTCCTTTACTAACTAACGACTTCTTTATCCTTTACTTTTTCTTCTTTCTTTAAATACGGTTTTATATCTTATTACGTTTCTTCTTTACTTATATATAAGCTAGCCCTATACCTATCCTAAGTCGCCTCTACTATAAAAGGGATAGGAGGGATTCCTAGACTAAGCGTTTAAGACAATATCGTTATCGCTATATAATAGTAAGGCAATAACGATTAGATTAGTTCGGTTGCCTTCTCTTACGGTATCGTCCTTAACGGGACTTTCCCTAGTGATTTAACCCTTAGACAATCTATCTTTTACGCCCTTAGAGTTGCTTATAAAGGCAACGGCGCTATACGACTTCGCAATCTTAAGGGCAAGCCTTTATTATAGCCGCGGCTGTCGAATGTTTTCTCTATAGCTATTTTCGCTAATTCGACCGACGTTTAACCTACTCTTACGTATGCTATTTGCTTTTACGCTAATACGCCGGAATAAGCGAAATGCTTTATAAACGTCTACTTCGCAAAATTCCTAAAGCGCTTCGATATATCGCTTCGACGTATAGAAAAATTAGCATAAATATTCTATCGAATTAATATAGGCGATAGCACGCTTATACGGCAGGCTCCCTAACGCTATAGTCCCTTATAGGCTTAAGCTATTAATAACTTTATTAAGAAATATAAAGGGAGTATTATTTAAAAGTCCGTTAGCTTATAGTCGTCTCTTTTACTATTAACGCTAAAGAAAGCACCTATAGGCCTATAGCATAATGCCTATAGGCAAGTAATTTAGCGTATCTATGCTAACTACCGTATACTTAATACCCTAACGAAGAAGTATATATATCCTCTCCTAAATACTATAGATAAAATCTAGCGTATAGCCGGCTACTATTACTACGCTTTTATCGACCTATAAGACGGTTTTTAGTATATCTATATCGCTTTAAAAGACTATAAGAAGACTGCTTTTATTACGCTTTTCGGCCTATACGAATAGGAAGTTATGCCTATAGGCCTTACGAACGCCCTAGCTACTTTCTAAGCTTTTATAAAGGAAGTTTTATAGCCGCTACGCGAGTTCGCCGCTAGTCTCTTTAACGATATATGCCTTTAGGCCGATATAGTCGAGCAGCTTTATAAACGCCTACTCGCCTTCTTCGCCCGCGCCGTTAAGTACGGCCTACTCTTAAACGCTAAGAAGATAAAGCTCTTCGTTAATATAGGTGTATTCTTAGGCTTTATTGTCTATTTTAGAGGCATTTAGGTAGATCCTCTTAAGATTGCCGCTATTCGCGACCGCTTAATGCCTACGACTATTATAGAAATCCGCGCTTTTATTTACGCGGCCGGATACCTACGTATACTAATCCCGAACTTTTCGGACCTATCTATCCTATTAATCGAATAATCCCTCGGTAGTAAAAACGTCCCTATTACCCTAACTATAGAAGCTAAAGCTGCTTAAGAATAGATCTATAATACTATTATAATAATACTAATCCTCGTTAAGTTTAGCTAAATGCTTTCCGTAATTATTAAAAGCGATACGTCTAGGAAATATATAGGCGTAGCTCTTTTATAGCCGTATATATACCTAACGGGTAGTAAAGAGCGTTCCTACCTTTACCTAGTAGCCTACTTTTCTAAAAAGCTTACCGAGACGTAATAGCGTTATTTTATATAAGAACGAGAGCTTTTAGGAATTATAATAGCCGTATAATATTAAAAGCATTAGGTTAAAGGTACGGATATTACTATTATTATAGATTACGAGTCTCTTAAGACCTTTCGCACTAAGATAGACTAACCTATGCGAATTGTTTAATTCCTTAATGTTATTAAATACTATAATATTAAGATCGTATATTATAGCGGTAAAGCGAATATACTTGCCGATTATCTTTCTCGCCCGCTATATAATAAGGATACTGCTTATAACGCCGACGAGAGGAGGATAGCTGCGATTAACGATAACGACGAGCTTATAACGATCTTAAAAGGCGATCCCGCGTATAATTATAATATAGCGCTTAAACCTACGCCTAAAGCCGATAACGCCGCTCCTAACGCTATAGAGCTCGTTACTCGACTAGAATAGCTAGCACGAATTAATTTATAAGCGATCTTTAAATTCCTTACGTCTAAAGAAGCTCTACCGCCGAATATTACGCCGTATTAAGCGAATATATACTTCTACGAGTTAAAGGGCAGTCTATACCGCATTTGCTAGAATAAGCGTTCCCTTCCCCCTAGCGAGCCGCTTAACCCTATAGGAGCAATCGCACTACTACTAGTACTAGAGTATAACGCTCTCGTAGATATAGCTAAGTAAGTATATAAGGCCTTAAGGCATAGCACCGTTAGTTACGTTATATAATACCTATCTATACGATACTAGCACTTAGAACTCCCGCTTATAGCTTACGAAGCTATTCGCTATTGCTAGTCCTATTAACTTATAACGCCGCTAGATCTTACGCTCTTTAACCTAATGCCTTTAGCACTTATGCCGCCTTTAATAAAGTAGGCTATCGACTATACCGGGTGTAAAGGGCAATAGCTGCTTAACGCCGTAGAGTATATAACCGGTTGGCTTATCTCTGCTATTACGTAGTCTATAGACTTTAAAGGAACTATCCTAATCCTATAGACTATTAGCATATAATTCGGCCTACTACGCGAGATTATTAGCGATAATATAGGTTGCTTTACTAAGCAATAAGCCTAAGACTATTATAAGCGTTTTAGCATAACCGTTAAGCCTATTACGCCCGCTAGACCTTACGGGAATAAAAAGGTCGAATAAGCGAACGGAGTGCTTAAGGCTATTATCTACCGCCTATATCTCGATAATCCTTCTATACCGTTAGTATAGCGCTTAATGCGCGTAGTTTACCTATATAACCGCTGACCTAGCCCGTACGGGTATAGCCTATTCTTCTTATTATATAGAACTTAGCCTCTAGAGTAGCACTATAAAGCTACGTACGTAGCTTATACCCGCGATCCTATAGTAGAGGAAGATATCGCATAGGCTTAAGAACTCGTGTAATAATATCCTGCTCCTATCGCACGAGGATATATTACTAGCCTTAAAGCCGCTCGCGCTTATATACGAGCTTATTTATAGGAACGTAAGGGACTAATTCGCGTATACGCGCTAGGAGATTAGGTCTTACGAGTGCGTTAGCGCACCTAAAAGCATAAACCCTACTACGACGGTCCTTAGGCTATTACGGCCGCCTATCCGGGTAATACCTACTCTCTCGCGTCCTTAGGAGGATTCGGCCTTCCTAGTAGGTATAATAGAATAAATCTATTCCCTACGTATAGTCGCGATAGACACCTAGTCTATAGCTTATAGTATACTAGCCGTACGATATTAGAGAAAGATCGCGAGCGCTTAAGAGCCGCTACTACTATATAATAGAGGATTAAAGGTATTTTTATTATTATTTCGCATCGTGTATACCGATACACTATTTCCTATTTAGGTTCTATTAATTGCTTTAATAAGTAGGGGACTGCTTGTTTAAGCAAAGGGGTATTAAGGATCCTATTAGGTAGGTGCATTAGTTAGCGCCCCGCTATAGGGTTTTCCCTAAAGCCCTAAGCGCCTATAACCTTAGCTAGTTAATTAACACACACAGAATATAGTCTTAACGAAGCTTCCCCTAGCAGGAAGCCTAGAGACTCTCTATTATACACCTAATCCGACCTTTAAAAGGCCTTAGGGGCAACCTAGTGACTTTAACGAGTCTACTTTTCAATGGGCGGAACCTTCGTACGGTATGGCAAGATAAAAGCTTACAAGGTGAGTTAGACCACGTGCGAGTAAGCTGTAAGGCCGCTAAAGTTAGTATATTGTTGTGTGTGTGTGTGTTGTGTGTTGTGTGTGTTCTGCCCGAAAAGGGCTGCCTTAAGACCGGTCTCTTAGCCTTATATCCTGCACGTGATCCCGCCCGTAATCCTTCGCCTGTTGATCCAACACTATCATAGAAACCGTCCTCCATGCCTCCCCGTCCTCCATGCCTCCCCGTTCCTCCTCTCCGCAGCACCCAGCGGCCCGCCCCGGCCAGTAGCCTCAAGCACCCTAGCCATATCGCCTCTCAGCTCAGGCAGGGCCAAGCTCATGTCCCCGGCCAAAATATCGGTCATAGCGCCAAAGGCCGTCGTCTTGCTGCGTATGAGCTGGTTGCCGTGGCGTACGAGCTCGACGAACTCGCGCGTATAAATGTCTGGATTGCGGCCGTTTTCGACGTACTCTAGCAGCTCGGGGGGCACCGAGGGGAGGGTGCTATGCGGGGACGATGCCAAGGTGTGGATCGTCTAGAGAGAGCGGGATAGCGTCTCCACTTCGCGAGAGAGGACGTCGCGGCCGGCGGCGTTATAGGTGGTGACCCCGACCATGACCTAGTAGAGGTCCTGGATGATATCCTTGAGCTGCTGCTCGACTTGCTCGTGGCTTGTTTTGTCGACCGGAGACATCTCGGGCGTCGGTCGGAGCAGGGAGAGCGTTGGTGTCAGGTGTGTGTGTGTGAGGTGTGTGTTTGTGGTGTTTGTGTGGAAGCGGAATCCCGTCACCTGATATGAGGTGATCTAACGTCGTGGTAGTGGCCTCCTTAGAAGTTAAAGCCGCTCTGCTTTAGAGGTAGTACTAAGAAGAATCTCGTGATAGTGTTTTGCTTGAGTGTGGTATATGTGTGTGTGTAAGAGGTAAGGAAGATGATAATAGGAAGATAATAGTCCCTAGCTGCGCTTATATAGGTAGTCGTAGACAAAAAGATGGCTGTCTGAGGATAAGTCCATAGGTACGAAGTACTTCGTACCCGTGCACTAGAAGTAACCGACTAAGGCCCTAATCTACGACGCCTTGAAAAAACCAATGCGGATAAGCAACTCGGCTAGAAGAGTATTCGTCCCCCGATTAGTAGCGTTTTTCGGCCTAAATGCAAGAATTTATGCTCCTCCTCCTATAGCTATATGTCTATCCCTATTTACAATATATCGCGCTAATAGGGGTCGTATAGTATTGCGTAGATACCTACATTAGGGAAAGATACTAAGAAAAATATCGAATTCTACTATAGGCGATATATCGAAAAACAATGCGGCGTACCGTATTGTTTTTCGATATATCGCCTATATCGTTTTTTAAAGCGCTTTCGATATACCCTCTTTATGTATTATAACTTCGTTTTCAAGCGACTTCCCTAACCGCTTTATTATTAAATACGATGCCTATAATAATATAAGGAAAGCTACTATTCTATTAGCTCTTGCATAAGCCTTTATAGCCGGCGGCTTTATCGACGAGGAAGCTTATAAAGGAGAAAATAAGGCTATCGTAAATAGCGATAATAACGACTTTTCTCTTTAAGGTTCCCCCGCGCGGTCTCGGGCATACTATTAATAGCTCCTTACGGCACTAAACGTTATATTTAACGATCTTTTTCGTATGCTAAAGGCAGTCTTTTCCCGCCTCTACCGATAGCTTTATATTAATACCTATATCGAGGCCTTAAGGCATTAGACGGTAGAGCAGAAGGTACTAGTATTCCTATAGATCTACGTATATAACGAACCTTAGAGAAATACGGTATGCCGTTTCTAAATAAGTCAATCGTCGGTCTTAAGGATATTCTATTAATTAATCGACTTAATAAGGCGGTTGTACGCTAAATTCGTTCGCTAGCTAGGGCTAGGATATATCTCCCTAATCGTAGAGTTAGATAGAAAGCTTATATAGTTTAACGGCGCGATCGGTGCTATTAACGGCATATATATTCCTACGTTTATCCTAAAGCCTTATTAAAAAAGGTTTTAGTCGAGGAAGAATAATATCTTATAGAATATATTCGCGGCGATTACCTTTAATAGCCTCTTTAGCTATATACTTACTAGCGCTAAGGGCTCTATCTACAACTCGCCGTTGCTACGAAATGCTTTAGTAAAGAGCTTTACTTTACCTAAGGACTGTTTCTATCTTAGCGACGTAAGGTTTAGTTTAAGGCATAGCCTACTCGTGCTATATAGTAATATACGATATTATCTTACCGATTAAAGCGAGGTAGGCAAAAGACTAGAGAACTCTAACGAGATCTTTAACCTACGGCACGCTTAGCTTTGCATAACGGTAGAGTAGGTCTTTAGTCGCTATAAGCGGAAGTAGAAGATAATTTAGTATAGTATACCTAAATATTGCTTTATTAACTAGATAAAGATTATATATATAATAATAGGGCTATTTAATTTCGTTTAAATACGTAGGAAAGATTATAATAAGAGAGGTTAAGAGGAAGAGTCGTATTTAATAGATTAAGAGCGCGAAGCTCTCGAATTAGCTCGCGTATAAGCTAATTCGATCGTTATAGGCCGTATAGGCACTAAATTACGCGAGCTAATCGCCGGCTAGCTATAGGAGATATACTAGGCTATTTTAGCCCGGCGAGAGCGTAGGGATAATACTAACGAGAGCGACGAGAGCGACGAGAGCGATAAGAGCGACGAGAGCGATAAGGGCGGCGAGAGCGATAAGGGCGGCGAGGGCGATAAAAGCGGCGAGGGCGGCGAGGGTAAGGAAAAGGAAGAGAATAAAGAAGATAAAGAAAATAAAGGCCGTAGGGTAAGGGCTTAAAGGATAAAGATAAGGGTATAGCAACCTCGATTTTTAATAAGCCGAACTTCTAGCTATTTTAATAACCCTATATCCCTCCCTAATCCCTCCTTAATCCCTTATAATTATTGCTTTAATATACGCTTGCTTAGCCTCGCTTATGCTAAGTGAATTCTATAAGACCGGGTTCGTAGGGTCTTTCTTTAACTAAGCTATAACTCGTATTATAAGCTCTATATCGTATATATCGGCAAGCTATATATAGTCTTAGATAGCCTTTTCGAAATCATCCGCGCTTTATGCCTTTATAGTAATTATATATTGCTTAGTCTAAGCACTTTAAGCTATAAGGTCGGTAAATAGACTAACGATTTCCTTTATTTTCTTCTATTACTGCCTCTTTCCCTTTTTTAATCCTCTTAGCCCTCGGTTTAGCGATAATTTCCTTAAAGTTAACCTAGGCCTCGATCTTTAGGTAGTTGCCGATAGCGGCATTAGCGAGCTATTAGAATCCTAGGCCTAAGACTAGTTGTTTTAGTTAAAGCGCTAGCGAGCTAATATATATAGTATTTCCTTACGGAAAGGATCGTTAGAGTTATCGTCGGTAGCTTCGTCGGGTACTTAAGACCCTTCCTCCTCGTCGGTTGATTCCTACTATTGCTAAAGCTAACTTTCGGCTTTTATAGCAGCTGTAAAACCGGCATCGTCGTTAACCTTAAGCATCGTACGGCTAGCTAGCTAATCGTTTGCGAAGATCTTAGCTTACGACTTAAAGGTAATAGTATCGCTAACTATAAGGCTTTACTTAATAACCTAAGGACCGATATTAAGGAACCTTGCCTTTAATAACTCCTTATTAGCCTTACTTATCGTAATCTTTCCGGTCTTAGGGTAATATACGGCGCTTAACGGTTGCTCTACCTCGCGGAATACCCGCTAGAATTAAAGGAGCTAGCGATATTTATTATTAAGTATCTTAAAGCTCTATCGGCGGCGAGGAAACTCGGCCTTAAGCTTCGGCACGAATAACTTAAAAACTAGCTTTACGAAGACCGCCTTAGAGCTATTAAGGAGCCTATCGCGACGGGCTTTAAGCAATAATTCGAGGAACCTTAAGGTCTATAGCTTAGTCTAACGCTGCTGACTTAGCTAACTAGCCTTAATAGACTAGCTTTTAGAGGAGGGAGGCATCGCGAGAGCCTTAATAAGTGCGATTAAGCGTAAATGCGGTTACGGTAATTATAATGTAAATACGAAAATACGAAGAAATACGGAAATATAGGCCTTAGGCGGTAAGTGAAATAGCCGATAAGGATATCGGACGGTATATAGGGAGACCTACACTAAAATTAGGTAGAGCAAGTCTCTGCCCGCGTCTGCATTGATTTTTTAAAGGCGTTGTAGATTAGGGCCTAAGCCTTGGCAGTCTAAGGAAGTGGGGCCCCCACCGGTCTTAGCGCCACTATCTCCATTACCCCCTGTGAAGCTGCCGAGCCCAATTCTCTCCCCGTTGACACATCTCGACACCATGTTTGCCGCTCCATGGGTCTGTCGGAGCTGCGCCCGCGCCCTTGATCGCTCTCCCACGCGTCGACTCGCCCGTTCAATCACCAATGGTACGAGCGAGCAGAACCCCCCTCCGCCCGCAGACTTCACCTCGTAATAACTACCTCGTCAGCCTCGACGCTCGCGCCCAGCCTGCTCCTCCGCGCCCAGACCCTCGCCGCCGAGCACCACCAGCTGCAAGAGACGCTCGACGTGGCCTTTGACGCCGTCAAGGCCAAGCGCGCCGGCGAGCTGCACCGCGTCGCGTCGGCCCTGCGGGAATGGGAGCGCGCCCGCAGCTCCGTCGAGGAGCTCACGGCCATGGCCCAGGACCCGACGCAGGACCCCGACCTCGCCTCCATTGCCCGCGACGAGCTGCGCTCCGAGACCGACGCCCTCGGGGCCCTCGAGAAGAAGCTGTCGGCCAGCCTGACGCCGCGCCACCCCTTTGCCGACTTGCCCTGCATGGTCGAGTTCCGCCCGGGGCCCGGCGGCCTCGAGGGCCGTTACTTTGCCCACACCCTCTTCAACATGTACAAGGCCCTTGCCGCCCGCCTGGGCATCCGCGCCAACGTGCTCAAGTACGAGCTGTCCGACGCCGCCGGCGACCAGTCGTCGCCCGCCGGTGAGTGCCCGCTGCAGGAGGCGGTGCTCGAGATGCAGGACGCCGGCGCCTACGACATGTTCCGCAGCGAGGCCGGCATGCACCGCGTCCAGCGCATCCCCAGCACCGAGTCCAAGGGCCGCGTCCACACGAGCGCCGTCGCCGTCTGGGTCCTTCCCTCGTTCCCCGAGAGCAACCCCGGCGACATGGACGTCGACGACCCGGACAGCGACTTCTACGTCAACCCCACCGACGTCCGCATCGAGACGATGCGCGCGAGCGGCGCCGGCGGCCAGCACGTCAACAAGACCGAGTCGGCCATCCGCATGACGCACACGCCCACGGGCACCGTCGTCTGCATGCAGGACCACCGCTCGCAGCAG
Source organism: Ophiocordyceps sinensis (assembly GCA_012934285.1). NCBI lineage: Eukaryota > Fungi > Ascomycota > Sordariomycetes > Hypocreales > Ophiocordycipitaceae > Ophiocordyceps > Ophiocordyceps sinensis. The sequence continues at coordinate 2,270,472 of JAAVMX010000007.1, forward strand.
CGCAACCGCGACGACGCCTGGAAGGTCTTGCGCTCGCGCCTCGCCAGCCAGCGCGTCGAGCAGCGCGAGGCCGAGGCCGCCCGCCTGCGCTCCAGCGTGCTGTCCCAGGCCCAGATCACGCGCGGCGACAAGATTCGCACCTACAACTACGGCCAGGACCGCTGCACCGACCACCGCGCCGGCTTTGACGTGCACAACCTGCCCAACGTGCTCGCCGGCGGCGAGACGCTCGAGCGCGTCATGCGCGCGGCCAAGGACTGGCTCGTGGCCCACGACATTCGCGCCCTCGTCGCCGAGGAGGAGGCCGGGGCTGCGCCGGACAAGGCCAGGCCCCAAAGGACCAAGAGGTGAGGCACCGCATCCATGGCTTCCCGTCGTCGCCTCTTGTCATGTCCACAATGAGCTGGTCATGATTTGTACATGATTGCGGCCCATGTACCGCTGTCGGAATAGCTCGAGCATATACAAACACGACTGCCCGTCAAATCAAGATGCCTCGGCAGTGCGCCCACCATCAGCAACATGTCATGAATCTGCACAGGCCTGCCATGGTGTCCCAGCCGCTGTACCCAGTAAGGCGTGAAAACCCGCAGCCTTAACAAGTGTTCCCAGATGCCCCCTGGACGCATCAAACTACTTGACCGGCAACCTTGCCGTTCCACATCCCAACCCTTTCCGTAGGTATATAGTTGGCCTTGGCCATTCCCGTCCAAAACTCCGCTCGCCGGTGCAATATGAATGGCAACAAAGCAAACCGTGATGCTCCCCCCATGCTAGAACCCCTTTGCCATGCTACAACGCCGCTGCAACAGAACCCATGCCAAGAATCCAAGAAAAGTTGGAGGGACGAAAGGAAGAGGAAACCAAAATGCCATGGCCTTGTCGTCACATCAGGCCGCCCAGGACCACCTTGCCGATGCTGGCCACCTCGGCCTTGACCTGGGTCCTGCTGTGGTCGTCAAACTCCTTGACGGCGCCCTGGACGATGAGTTTGCGCAGGCGGGCGTCGGCCTTTGAGAAGAGCTCGGCAACGGGCGAGGAGCACTCGCGCGGGGTGGGCACGAGGGTGAGGAAGCGCGTGTACGAGTCGATGAGGACGTCGCACAGCGTGGCAAACGTCTCGAAAAAGTCGGGCTCAAAGGGCAGCGAGGGCGTGAGGAGGTACGTGTACTCTTCGCCGGGGAGCAGGTCCGACTCGGCGGCGGCAAACGTCATGACCGAGGGGGCGCCGCCGTTGGCACCGCCGGGGACGGCGGGAAAGGACTGCGACTCGTCGGCAAAGTCGGCGGCCGAGGCGGAGCGGCGCGACTTGCCTCCGGGACGGCGGAACATGTTGGGCAGGCGGGCGCGCGTCAGGGTGGCCGACGAGTCGCCGTGGAGCTGCTGGAAGGAGTCGAATTCGGAGAGCAGGGCGTTGAGGCAGCGGAGGAACTCAATGGCCGACGACGAGTAGAGGTCGTTGATGGTGGGGACGGAGAGGCCGAGGAGGAGGAAGTTTGTGGCGCGGCGGGCGAGCTTGCGAGGGTCAAAGTAGGGCATGCGGGCGAGGTCGGGCCTGTCGAAGAGGTAGGTGTTGAACCAGTAGACGCGCCCCTCGTGTCTAGACGAATCAAGTCAGCCGTGGTTCGTCAGCCGACAGTAGGGGACAGAGAGGGCGGCGCGGACGTACGCCTTGCGCAGGTAGTCGAGGGTGGATATGCGCTTGGTGGCCAGCTCTGTGATTTGCTGATGAATCATGGTGGCCTCGCTGGGCTGCCAGATGGACGACGACGACGACGAGGCGACGGCGACGGCCGCGGCAGACGTGACGGACGAGGAAGCACCGCCGCCATTGAGGGCGAGGGGAGTCGGCGGAGGCATGAAGGCCGGGGCGGCGGGAGGGGTGGAGGTGTTTGTCGTCGTCGTCGTGAGGGTTCGGCTCGGCATATTCATTTGCGGGCTGGTGACCAGGACCTGCTGGACCTTTGCGGCCGTGGGCAGGGCGTAGTCGGGCAGGGCGGGCGGGACACTGGAATCCGTGACAAACGAGGCAAACGACAGTGCGGCGGGCGACGTGGCCGAGGAGCGACGAAAGGGCGAGGCGGCCGAGAAGGAGGTCTTGTGCGCCGAGGGCGACAGCGATTGCTTGGTGAAGCCGGTGGGCGGGGCGGGTGCGAGGAGAGGGTCGCCGCCTTCGCGCGTCGTGGGTCGCGACGACGAGGATGATTTGGGGTGCGGCGACGAGAAGATGGACAGGTTGAGAAAGGCGGGAAAGGAGGGCGTCGTCGACGACGAGGGCGTGGCGGCGCGGTGCATCCTGGCCACTACTAGCACTGTAACCGCAGCTGCAGCAGTCTACTCGTAGTACTGTTACACTAACAGCAAGGTCAGATGACGTGGTTGCCGTGGTGCGTGCGTCGTCGACGGGAATGTAGAAAGTGAGGGGGATAACAGTCCATGTAGGTATTGTACTCCGTACAAAAGAGGGAAAGAGCACAGAACTGCCTGCCTGTCATTTACATAGTACATGGAATAATGAATAATAAACGGGGAGTCAATCTTGTTTCATGAGCCCCTTGAAGCCATTGCAGAAGCACTCCAGGGGTCGGTAGGTAGGTAGGTAGTTGAGAGTCCAGGGACGTGACGTCGTGTCGTCAATTACATATCGACGACGCAATCAAACTTTACCGGTGAGCGAAGCAGTGTCCACACTTTGGTCGGTCGTCGCGGGAAAAGGAAGCGCTGGCGATGCATGACCATCATGTCGACTCGCGACGCTGCCATTTCGAGCGCCGTGAGCTACAACTCGCCGTGAGCAGCCGTGAGCAGTGATTGAGCCGTCGCCCTGGTACTGCCACGTCACAGGGCGGGGCACTCTGTATGCTCAGTGCCAGGTGTCTCCCCCAGGGGAGAGTCACGTGTGGGCCTGAGTGTTAGTCAGCTTCCTCCCTTGTGCATCCATCTTTTTGCCTCTCGTTGCCACCTCTTCACCATCGACACGAAAAATGTTCATCCTCACCAAAATATCAGATCTGGTGCAGATTGCGCCCGAGGACTTTGCGAAGCATAGCATCGTCGCCATCGAGGATAACATCAACGCCAAGTATTCCAACAAGGTTATTCAGAAAATCGGACTCTGCATATGCCTGTATGGTCGACCTGTCATGGTCGTCCGAGGGTCTCATTGGCCACGGGACGGGCCTCGTCAACGTCAACGCCGTGTTCCGCATGGTTGTCTTTCGCCCCTTTAATAATCATTAAAGGGGAGGTGATGCTAGGCAGAATACGGAGCGCCACGCCGGCGGGAATCAACCTGAGGACAGACTTTTTCGACGACATCTTTGTTCCGCATGAAGAGCTACCGGAGGGTACCGAGTATAAACATAACGAGCAGCTTTGGATCTGGAACCTAGACGACCAGCAACTATACTACGATGTCCACGAAACGGTCCGTTTTCAAGTCGTTGAGGAAGAGTGGTATGACCAGACCCCGACAGGTCCGTTGCAGGCAGAAGATGCGCCGGCCAAAACGCCATATAGGATTAAGGGGAGCATGGCCAACGAAGGGCTTGGCGTTTGTATCTGGTGGGATGGCGCATAACACGATCTTCTCTTCCGTCCGGAAAGCCGGCGTAGTCCGTGTATAAAATTACGACTTGATACCCTCGAAAAAAAAAGGCCCTGAATCAGCCAGTGATGATCACTCAACCATTGGAGGTCGTGGGCTGTCGTTTCATCCAGCTCTCGATATTCGTACGTGTAAAACACACGCTTCACTTCCTCCTTCATCCTCCTCCTTCATCCTGGCCGGCACCAACGGCCCAAGGACGATTCCAGTCTTGTCAAAACCATGCTTCAATTTCCCTCGACGGGGTGAGCTGGTCTGGGGGCTTCCGCCATACACGTCTCTGTGTCGGAAAAGGGTAGGCCGATAGTCCATCAGCCGGCCAGTTTACTAGGAGAATAGCTGGTGCGGCCAAGTACCTGTTTTTTGGTGAGTCGCTGGGCTTTTTGCGAGTCGCTGTCCCCCCTCTCCTAGAAGGAGGGACGAGCCAGGTCTCCACTCATAACGCTGTACGAAGTACTACCTACCGAGGTGGGGGGCTGCCAGAATGACTTCACATTCCACCGCCTCGTCACAGGCTAGAGGAGAGCAAACGGGGCAAGAAAAAGCTCACTGCAGCAGCATATTCACCAGAGGCATCACCAGCATCACCAGCACCTCCACCAGCACTCGTCACTCGTCATCGCCAGCACTTCCACCTCCAACTCACTCGCCATCGCCATCCCAGAGCGCAAGCTGCCCCTCCTCAGCGCTCACCGAAATGAGCGCCCTCGAAACCGACGATGGCCTTGACCTCCCCCAGGGCGAGCCCGCCAAGGAGCTCCTCGACGGCCGCATCTGGGTCGATGGCTGCTTCGACTTCTTCCATCACGGTGCGTACTCTCCTCGCTCCAATTGTCAAAAACTCTGGCAATACAGGCAACCAACACAGCGCAGGCCATGCCGGCGCCATGGTCCAGGCCAGAGAGCTGGGCGACGAGCTCTACGTCGGCGTGCACTCGGACGAGGACATTCTCGCCAACAAGGGCCCCACGGTCATGACCCTCGATGAGCGGTCCGTATCCGCGCCTCCTACGCCAGCCTCGACGTGAATGTGGTGCAGTTGACTGACGCCTCGGTCCTCGGCCCGGCCTCGTCCATGTCCAGACTCGCAGCCACCAACGCCTGCCGCTGGGTCACAAAGTCCATCGGCCACGCGCCCTACGTGACGCAGCTGCCCTACATCTCCCACTACGGCTGCAAGTACGTGGTGCACGGCGACGACATCACCTCGGACAGCGACGGCAACGACTGCTACCGCTTCGTCAAGGAGGCCGGGCGATTCAAGGTAGTTAAGCGCTCCCCCGGCATCTCGACGACGGACCTCGTCGGCCGCATGCTGCTGTGCACAAAGACGCACTTTATCCACTCGCTCCAGAAGATGCTGGTCGGCGACGAGGGCTACGGCTCCCGCGACGAGCGCATCGCCCAGGGCCTCGCCATGATGGACCGCATCAAGCTCTACGCCACCGACGAGACGGCAAAGGCCCCCGGCGCCGACGTCTGGTTCTGGAACGCCCAGCCGACGGCGGCGACGACGACCAACGCGGGCGGCTCCTTTACCAAGCTCCTCGGCGGGCGAGGGCCGCGGCCGGGACAGCGCATCGTGTACGTCGACGGCGGCTTCGACCTCTTTTCGAGCGGCCACATTGAGTTTCTGCGCAAAGTCATGGAGGAGGATGAGCACGAGCTGGCACGCCAGTCGGGCTGGTACTCGGACGAGGCGGCTGCCCAGAGACGCGCGAGCGACGGGGGGGACTATGGGCCCGCGTTTGTCGTCGTGGGCGTGCACGAGGACGGCGTCATCAACCAGTGGAAGGGCATCAACTACCCCATCATGAACATTTTCGAGCGTGGGCTGTGCGTCCTGCAGTGCAAGGTACAATTCTCCCGTCATGGCTTGGATGCGGCGGCTGCTGTTCCGGCGCGCCATTCCCACTGATTTGTCTGTGCCACTGACGCCTGCTGGCCTAGCACACCAACGCCGTCATCTTTGGTGCGCCGTTTACGCCTACCAAGGCGTACCTCGGCTCGCTGCCGTGGGGCGTCCCAGACGCCATCTACCACGGCCCGACGTCGTTTATGCCCCTGACGTACGACCCGTACACGGAGCCCAAGGAGATGGGCATCTACCGCGAGATTGGCGAGCACGCCTTTTCCGAGGTCAACGCGGCCGAGATCGTACAGCGCATCATGAAGAGCCGGGACATGTACGAGGCGCGGCAGCGGGCCAAGGGCGTCAAGGCCCATACCGAGGCGGCGGCCCGGCGGCGCGAGGTGATGGAGGAGGAGCAGCGCAAGGTGGAGTCGGAGAGGGTCGAGGGACAATGAGCGGGCATGGACAAGTGGCAAGGATGGTGACGACGGCGTCGGGGCAAGGGTTGGAAACACGGCATGATGAGAGCGGCGGCCGTCGACAAGGCGTGCCGCTTGCTCACCGCCTCGTCAAAAGGGCTTGGACAAAACCGGGCAGAGAGGAAATGGGTCGGCCAGGCTAGCAGGCATTCTTTGCTGCTGGCATGGGCGGTGACGTGGGAATTCAACATGTTTCACGACGAGGATTGCACAGATCAAGCCGATGCCGGAGGAGGCGGCTAGCAACGGCGCAGTGGCCTTGGCCTGTTCCGCGCCCCACCATCGGGCCTCGTGACGTCGGAGCCCGTGACACTCGTGACAAGCGGGCACGTACTCGCCCGGTCGAAGCCGAAGGCCCGGGGGGGGTGATGACGGCGAGTCTGAGACAAGAATCGGGAGTGACGATGATTCAAGAGCCGTCGGCGTGCAAACAGACACATTCCCGGCCCTTGAGTCCGGACGGCCCAATATCGACGGAGACACGGGACGGAGGTCCCGACCGAGGTCCCGACCGGGGGGGGGGCAACGGACCGGGCCACGCGGAGGCTGCCGCTGCCGAACAAGTGAGGCTGTTGGGGGAATTCAACCTTTGGGCTGCATCCCAACGGTCCCTCCCTCGGCCAGCAGCGCACGGCGGCGGGTTTCCGCGGTGCCGGGCCACCAAGCGCGGCAGGGGGGGCGAGGGTAGGGGGAGTACTCGGCAGGCGTCGGAGGGCTCGTGCGCTTGGCCGATCAGGGGGGATGGGCTGGCGGGAGTGTACCGAGAGGGTGGTGGGTGTCCCGGGGGAGGCATGTTATGTTGCAGTCGGTGTTGAAGCAGCATGACGGTATACATTCGTCCTACAAATATATGTAGTACATGAATGTATGTATTCGTATACTATCGCGACGGTGTAAGTGGGCGAGCAGAGAGGAAAAAAAGGGTGGACGCCGCGTAGTACTACCTAACTTCCGTGGGGTGGCCGCCGGGGCGGATTTGCCGTGCTGATTACAGTTTTTGGTAACGAGAATGGACGTTGCCCCGAGGGCCGAGGGGGGGGGTTATAATAAAGCTTTTTTCTTTTACGTTTCCTGCCGAACCCCTTCTTTGTTACTCTTTCCCCCCTTCTTTATGACTTATTTTCCCGACCCCCTGACGTCCGCTCGCCTGCTGTCTTGTCGTCGTCACCTCCACTCGCCAACCTTGTCTCTCTTTACCCTTGTTGGGCTTTTGTTAAATTAAATTGTGGGGGGGGCTGAAAGGGGAAACCGACAAGCCACGGCCGACACCGGCTTGTTCCAGGGGTCCATGACCAACATCATCGCCGGGTCAAACGACACCGTCTACTCTCTCTCTTTCTTGCGCATACACCCGTACTCGCATCGACATTAAAGGACCCGAGGACGAGGCTCCGGAAAGGACACAGAAACCCGCAACAATGGCCCCCTCGGCCGTCACCCCCCCCCAACAGCACGGGGACCAGCAGCGCCGCCAAGACACGGACCTCAGCGCCGCGGCCCTCGAGCTCCAGGCCGAAGCCGCGGCGGGCCCCGACGGCACCGCGGCGGGCGAGGCGCCGCTCGACGCCTCGCGCCTGGTGCGCACGCTCACGCTCAAGCCGCGCGCCGTGCCCGCCGACGAGGCCGCGGCCCACGCCGGCGACGAGACGGTGGCGACGGACCACATGGTGACGGCCGCCTGGCGCGCCGACTCGGGCTGGGAGGCGCCCGAGCTCAAGCCCTACGGCCCGCTGCAGCTCATGCCCACGGCCTCGGTGCTGCACTATGCCACCGAGTGCTTCGAGGGGCTCAAGGTCTTCCGCGGCCACGACGGCCGCCTGCGCCTCTTCCGCCCGGACCGCAACGCCGCGCGCATGCGCATGTCGGCCGCGCGCATCTCGCTGCCCGTCTTCGACCCGCGCGAGCTCGAGCGCCTCATCGTCGCCCTGCTCGCCGTCGACGGCCCGCGCTGGCTGCCGCGCGACCGCCCGGGCGACTTCCTGTACCTGCGCCCGACCCTCATCGGCACCCAGCCCCAGCTCGGCGTCCAGGTCTCGCGTCACGCCCTGCTGTACGTTATCCTGACCTACATGCCGCGCCTCGACGAGCCCCGCGGCGGCATGCGCCTGCACACGTCGCCCGGCGACATGGTGCGCGCCTGGGTCGGCGGCTTCGGCTATGCCAAGCTCGGCGCAAACTACGGTCCTTCGCTGCTCGCCACCCAGGACGCCCGCCGCCGCGGCTTCCACCAGATCCTGTGGCTGTACGACCCGGCCGCCACCGTCGGAGGCGGTGTGTGTGTCGGGGCCGGTGCCGGTGCCGGTGCCGGTGCCGGTGACGACGACGACGCCTCGGCCGACGAGCGCGCAGAGTGCACAGAGGCCGGCGCCAGCAACTTCTTCGTCGTCTGGCGACGGCCCGAGGACGGCCGCCGCGAGCTGCTCACGGCGCCCCTCGACGACAAGCTCATCCTCGACGGCGTCACTCGCCGCAGCTGTCTCGACCTCGCCCGCGAACGCCTCGCCGACGACAACCTCGTTGTCACAGAGCGCAAGTACACCATTGCCGAGCTGGTGCGCGCCGACGCAGAGGGCCGCATCCTCGAGGCCTTTGCCGCGGGGACTGCTGTGAGTATCCCCCATCAGCGTAGTGAGACTTCATTTAGGGGCAACAGCACAACTAACACACCCCCCCCCCTTCAGTACTTCATCTGCCCCGTCTCCCAGATCCACCACCGTGGCCACGACATCCACATCCCCATCGGCCCCGGCGACGAGCCCGGCCAAGTCACCGGCAAGCTTAAACGCTTCATCGGCGACATCATGTACGGCCGCGAGCACCACCCGTGGGGGGTCGTCATCGAGGAAAACGAGTAGCTTCTACCTCTCCCCGTGTCTGCTGCCACTGCTTCCGCCCTTACTCGGCCCGTCGTCCAGCCGTCCGTCTAGACGTGCCGTCCGTCTAGACGTCATCTTTTCCCCTCCAACGCCTCTTGTTATCTGCGCCGTGCGCCACCTGTTCTGGCTTGGGGGGGGAGTTTTGGTTGGGCAATTCATTGGCCCTCGTCTTGTCGTTTTGTCTTTACCCTCACCGAAGCCAACCCGTCTGGTCAGGACGAGCAGGAGCGCGGGAATCGGCAAACGCTCAGAGGGAACAACGACGCACCTACACGGGTGTCTCAGGTCACGAGATAGGCGTTCATCGCACCAACACGAATCGAATACAATGAGAAACCAACCTCAAGACCGAGCGTCAGTGTGAATGCTGCTTGCTGTTCTGCGCGACAATGAGCAAATAAATGCGGCACTCCATCCTGTCTGACAGTGGCCAATGAATGCAGACACCATGATACTCCGGCAAGCCGTTAAAGTATGACCCTCGAGTGAGCCCCATACCCAAGACACGATGTGAAAACGGTGAGCCAAAGGACCCCCCGCCTAGGCCCTCATTACCCTTTGCATCATGCTCATCGTCTCGCCCCGTATCAGTTCCCTAAACTCCTGCCGTACCATTTGTCAGCCATCCCCTTTCCAGTCAGTCTGGAGCCAAGACTTACCACGTCAATCTTGTCGAGTAGCGACTGGCTGTTATGCACAATTCCGTCGACCCCCTCTCTGAACAGCTTAAGCCGGCTTGCCACGGTCTCAAGGAACGCCTTGGCTTCCACGTCCCCGCGGGTCTGCTTTTGCTCGGCCTTGTCTTCCGCGTCCCAGAGTCCGGCCAGGGTCTGCTCTTCCTCGGCGAGGCAACAGGTCCATTCTGCCTGCAGGTCCCCAAGTTGTTCTTGCGCCTGGGATATAGCCGTAACGACTACCGAAAGATGAGTGGCAAGAGTGGTACTCGGGACATCTTCTCCGCAGCACAGCGTAGCAGACAACGGGACAAGGTTCGCGTACGCCAAACTGGTTCTCTTGGTGAGGGCTAGCGACTCTCTCGCCAGGGTGTCAATGCGAGACACGAGGTCGACGTGAGAGTCCATGATTTCTCTGGCAACAGAGGTGTAGCACTGCAGTCCCGCTTCCGCAAAAGCCTCTGCGTGCCATGTTAGCAAAATGCCCAACGAGAGAGGTGAGGTGCAGGAAGGGTGGGAGCTTGGAAACCTCTCAGTTGCGCAAGAGTGCCGTTGTCGCCGTCGGAAGGTTTCTTGGCCTTGACCGACTGCTGGACGACAGAGGGCTTGGCGTAGGCAAAACACGAGCGGAAATGCTGGAATACCTCTGAGTCTGGACGGCAAGTGGCTGCAGAACTATGATGGACCTGGGCAACGAGCTGGGGACTCTGGAGGCGGGCACGCAGAGTTGACGAGCTTGCCGGGTCGAGCAGAGTCGAGGACGATGGCAAGTCACCGCCGAGGGGGTTCTTGCGTATCACCTCGAGGGGGAAGGCAAGGTGTGGGGGGCTCATGGTTGTCGTGGAGGGGCTGTGTCAGGCAGAGAGAGTTGCGATGGCGAAGGAGCTGTCACTGCGGACGCCGACTTTCCCGGTTCTCGATGGGAGATGTTAAGATGGAGAGAGGGAGCGGACAGGAGGAGTGAGAGAAAGAGGAAGGAAAAGGAAGACTTGAGGTTGAGAGAGGAAGAATAAAGGGCCGAAGGGGGGGTTGCGTCGGCAATGTGCGGTGTGGCCGAGGGGGCAGGAAGGAACGGGTGATGGCGGGAAGGAAGGAAGGGGTGGGCGATGACGACTGACGGCCATGGGCAGAAGGTTGGACGAGGCGAATGACTCCCATCTCGTCCACTAAAACCGAGTCAACTGCACGCGAGATCCCCCAATCAAGCACTTGGCGAGCCCCTCGCAAGCCCCAGCCTCACCTCGGCCGCGGCGACGATGTCCTCCCAGCCAACCATGGCGCCGTCGCCCACGTCGTTGCAGGCGAGAGTCTTGGACACGGGCCGCAGCACCTCGATCCATCCCTCGTCGCCGCCCCAGTCGCCCTCGAGCGTGCGCAGATTCCTCGCCGTGACGGGGTGGCGCCACATGGCCGTATTCATGGCGGGCGCCACAACGATGCGCTTGCGCTCACCGTCGATGGACCCGTCAGTGTCCCAGGCGCGCACCACGGACAGCAGCAGGTTGTCGCAGATGCCGGCCACCATCTTGGCCATTGTGTTTGCGCTCAGCGGGCTGATGACGAGCACGTGGGCCCATCGCCGCATCTCAATATGCAGGATGGGCGCGCCCCGTGTCCACGGCCGCGTCCACTCGGCCGCGTCGGTGTAGATGCCGTCTACGTTGGGCAGCCGCCGCACCTCGGCCAGCGACGGCTGCTCGGGCGACTGGCCGCCCAGAAAGTGCTCGGCCGCGCCGGTGAGGACGATGCGGATGGAGAGGTTGCCGTGGGACGCGAGCCCGACGACCACCTGGACAACCTTGATGGTGGCGACGGAGCCCGAGGCGGCCAGCAGGAGGTGCCGCTTGCCGTCGTTGCGGGCGACGGCGACGTTGGCGGCAGCCGAGGCCTGAGTGCCGTCGGCGGGGACATTGGGCGGTCCTTTGGCGGCGGCTTGCAGCATGTGTGAGGCTTTTCGATGTCACTGCGGCGGAGGGAAGCCAAGCTGGTTTTTATTAAGATTCTGAGACTCAGAGACTCTCTGCCAGCAACGCCGAATGAAGTGCGGGGATATTTCCAGCTGTCATCTTGGAGGGATTGGTCAGCACGGCACATTCCGCAGCATTCCGCCCCATAATTACATCATCAAAGAGCTCTCACACTCATCTACCAACTAGTTATTTTGCCACTGTTTCGCCCCCTCGACAACACCACACCAATTGGCTCTCCTCCAATCGAAAACCATGTTTGCCCGAACCGCCGCGTCAGTGCGTCATCCTCTCTAAATTTGCAGCGGCCCTCTCGGTGCCCTGACTGATGGACATAGAATATGCTGCGGCAAGCTGTCCGGCCGCCACCACTGGCCGCCTCGACGCTCCGCGCGCGCCTCACGCCCCCGACGCTCTTCCAGATACGCTTCCTGTCCGACCAGACGCGCTCCGCCATCGGCAAGGCCGTCGCCTCGGCGCCCGTGGTGCTCTTCATGAAGGGGACCCCCGAGATGCCCCAGTGCGGCTTCTCGCGAGGCGTCATCCAGATCCTCGGCCTGCAGGGCGTCAACCCGCAAAAGTTTGCCGCCTTTAATGTCCTCGAGGACCCGGACCTGCGGCAGGGCATCAAGGAGTTTTCCGACTGGCCGACGATTCCCCAGCTCTACGTCGAACAAGAGTTTATCGGCGGCGCAGACATTATCCAGAGCCTGTTCAAGAGCGGTGACCTCGCCAAGATGTTTGAGGAAAAGGGGCTGCTGGTCGAGGAGGAGCAGCAGAAATAGGCGTCGGCCAACGGGCGTGTGGTGGCCAGGCCGAGAAAGGCCCTCGCTGCGTGTACGATGACATGACCATGATGGGAAAGGGGAGATGAAGCGCATGTACAAAGGGGCGCGACGCAATACCGCAACATGTCGAAAGACGCATGGGTTTGTCTTGCTACGTGTGTCGATACTCGGGCTACAGGTCAATACTTAACATATACAGTTGCCGTCTCCTGGCGCCTATGCCGGATACGCAGCCCCGTCGGCCCTCATGTCGCTCCCCGCCGACCAGACAGTCGTCTTGTCCACCGGATCGACCGTGCGTCTGATGATCTGACCGCGTCCAAACGGCCCCCTGTGGGCGCCGTCGACGAGCTTCACCATGTGACCCAGCTTCTTGAGCCCCTGGACAGTGGCGTCGGGCATGCCCTCCTCGACATTGACGGTCCACTTGTCGCCCCGTGCGTCGGCGGTCGTGTCGGCGACAATGTAGACCCTCGGGGCATCGAGCGCCTGCTGCGGGTTGAGGCGGCCGACGAGCTGGCCCAGCAGCACCTGGACGTGGCCCTGGGGCTGCATGAAGCCGCCCATGACGCCAAAGGTCGAGTGCAGCGACCCGTCGGCCAGGTTGGTCACCATGCCCGGGATAATGGTGTGGTATGGGCGCTTGCGCGGCGCCAGGCGGTTCGGGTGCCGGGCGTCGAGGGAGAAGTTTGCGCCGCGGTTCTGCAGCGTGAAGCCGCAGCCGCGCGGGATGATGGCGGTGCCGAAGCCCATGTAGTTGGAGTTGATAAAGGACGCGGCGTTGCCCGCGGCGTCGGTGACGGAGAAGTAGACGGTGTCGCTGCTTCGGAGCGCGGGCGACGTAAAGGCTGGCGGGTCGCCGTGGCTGAGCTTGGCCGCCGCCCGCGACGCGTCGAAGAGACGGGCGCGCTCGGCCAGGTACGACTCGGAGACGAGGCCCTCGGAGGGCACGGCGACAACGTCCGGGTCCGCGACGAACCAGTGGCCGTCGGCAAAGGCGATGCGGAGGGCCTCGATGATGGCATGGAGATAGGGGGCCGAGTTGAAGTCGGCCGGCCCAAACGTCGGAATCGCGCCCTGCTTCTCGAGCTCCTGGACGATGCCCAGCGCCATGAGGGCCACGATGCCCTGGCCGTTGGGCGGGTGCTCCCACAGCTCGACGCCCCCGTCGTCTCCAAGCCCCTGGCCCCTGAACTTGAGCGACATGGGCTCCGTCGGCTGGGTGCCCGTCTCGAGGTGGTGGGCGAGGTCGTCGAGCTCCAGGCGGCCGCCGAGGTCCTGCACCACCTTGACGAGCTCCTCGGCGATGCGGCCCGTGTAGAAGCCGCGCTTGCCCTCGGCCGCGAGGGCGCGGAACGTCTTGGCCAGCGTCGGGTTCTTCATGACCTCGCCGGGACGCGGTGCGCAGACGCCGTCCCTTGCCGCCGGGTCCCTTTTGAGCATCTCGGCAAAGTTGGGCGAGGCCTTGCGAAGCATCGACTCGGACGCAGTCCACTGCGTGTCTCTTGGTCAGTGACGGGAAGCAAGGCCCCCGTCTCCCTCCTTGTCGGCGACGGGGAGCCATGTCTCCGTCTCAGAGCTCGACGGTGTCGTGACAGGGGCCGTACGCACGTATTCACCAATGACTTCGGATACCGGAAACCCCCTCTCGCCCAGCTGGATGGCCGGGTCCAGGATGGCAGCCATGTCGAGCTTGCCGCTGCCGAAGCGCTCCACGGCGTCGACCCAGCCCGCCGCGGCGCCGGGGACGGTGACGGCGTGGGCGCTGAGCGGGGGGATCTCGCCGACGGTGCCGTCCGGGATGCCGAGGTCCCGGCGGATGGTGTCGAGGGTGCACTTTGCCCCGGAGCGGCCCGAGCCGTTGAGGGCCTTGACCTGCTTGGCGGCGGCGTCCCAGAAGAGCATGAACATGTCGCCGCCGATGCCCGTCGAGCCGGGCTCCGTCATGTTGAGCCCGGCGACTGCAGCGGTCGTGTCTTGTCAGCCAGGAGCTCCATTTGCTTGAAAGTCATGGACCGTGGTGTCGAAGCTGCCACCCGTACAGTGGTGGCACCAACATACCAACCGCAACGGCTGCGTCCTGCAATCTCATGTCAGCACAGTGTCAAGAGGTTCAAGGGGGGAGAGGAGAGGCCGACAGCGGCGTTCCCCCCGGCGCGCAGCACGTCGAGGCCGCACTTTGCCGCGAGGGGCTGCGAGCAGGCGACGATGCCGTCGGTGCTGTGGACGACGCTGCGCCGCGACGGGAAGCGGATGGCCAGGGGCGCCTGGTACTGGCCGAGCGAGGGGGAGCCGGGCGGCGACATGCTTGTCGGTGAGATCCGATGCCGTCGCCTTGTTTTGGTCGTTGACGTCTTGGTTCTCGAGGCCGTTTGGTGTTGACGACTTGAAAAGGATGAGTTGCTCTTCAACGAGTTTAGGAGCCAGGACAAGACAGATGGAGCAAAGCGGGGAGATGGGGAAGATGCGACGAAGAGGAGAGAAGGGTTGTTACTACGATGGCACCTTTAAGATATATATGCCAGTCCATAAGCCTCGGCAACAGAAGGGGGGAAAGGCCGATGGCGGGGCGGCGGAATGCGGGGACGTGGCCGCGACCGCGCCGGACCCCGCAAGCCGACCCTGGGCCGGCAGAGGCAGATGCGACCTGCGTCCAAGGACTCGTGACGAGTTTAAGTGCCATCAAGCACAGCCGCATGATGAAGACGGTACGTCTAGCACACAGCACCACCCTCGCCATGCGCCTCGCCAGATCCAGCTCCACCGTCTCGGCCAAGTCACGTCACAGGCGGGACATCCGAGGCTCGCCGACCCGCAGCTCGCTCAAGACATCCTCGACCGTGGCGACGGCATCGACGGCGAACCCGTAGCCCGCCTGGAACCCCGTGCCGCCGGCGCCGTAGTTGTGCACCAGGGCGCGCATGGTGCCGCCCACGGACATGTCGCTGCGCTCGACGCGCGCGCCGCCCTCTCGGGAGGGGCGCAGGCCCGAGAAGGCGGCGAGGACCTCCAAGGGTTGGTGCCGTAGCTCCGGGCACAGGGCCTTGGTGCGGGAGAGGATGGACGCTGTCTCGTGCGCGTACGTGGCGGCGTCACTTGACTCGGGGGAAGCAAAAGTCACCCGGGCACGTTAGTTGGCAGAAGCCCCTGAGAGGAAGAGGTCAGAACGGGGGATCAAGCGGGGGAACCTGCCTGTTGCCCCTTTGCATGTAACCCCCGAGAATGACATTGCCGTTGGACCCCGGCCTCGGAATCACATACGTCTCGTAGTCGACCCCGTGGCGCATCACGTTGCACGTCACGGCCGGGGCGCGGACCAGGACGACCTGGCCGCGCGTCGGGTAGCACAGCGGGTCCTCGACGCCCGGCAGCGTCCTGGCGGCGTTGCCGGTGCAGTTGAAGACGAGGCGCGTGGCGGGCGTGGCAAAGGCGGCGCGGATGCCGTCGAGGCGGCGGCGCACGAAGCGGACGCCAAAGTGGTCGCGGAGCCGGCGCTCGAGGTACTCGAGGTGCCGGGGCGCGTTGACGGTGAAGCTGGTGCACGACATGGCGCACTGCACGCCGGGGGGGAGCTCCGAGGAGGGGAGCATCTTGAACTGGACAAGAGTCAGCTGTGGCGAGGCCCTGTGCCGTCGCCGTGGCTTCACTTGCGTCCTGCAGATACTCGGACATGGTCCGGATCTTGTCGTGCGGCACGCTGGCGTCCCAGTACTCGACCGAGGGCGTGCGGGCCACAAACGAGGCCTCGCCATGGTCAGAGGCCATGCGTGCGAGGTGCGCGTAGCCCAGGCGGTCCCATCGCAGCGCCTTTTCGTCTCTGTCCGAGATGGCCGAGAAGTTGCATCCAGCCCTTGGGCCAGCCGGACCAGACGTCAGACTTCAACTCTCCCGTCGTCTTGGAGTCGCACATACCATGGAGACGTGTACTCTGGAGACGTGTCGCCCGGCATAAACTGCGCGACGACGGTGACCTGGGGCCCGAATCCGCGCTCGGCGAGGACAAGGGCCACGTCGAGGCCCGCGATGCCGGCCCTGATTCGGGTCCGTCAGCCGACTGGAGTGACGAGATGGTACCAGGCCGTCTCACCCAACAATGACAATGGCGTCCCTGCTAATTGAGGAATTCGTCATGGTCGGCGTTGGCTTCCCCCTCTGATCAAAGCTTTACGAATAGGTACATGTCGGCAAATGTTGGGGTGCTATAATCACGTGGTAAAATGCCGCCCCTCCACCGCAGCTTGAGGCCCCACGTTTCCCGTATCCGTGACGAATACATACCTACGTCTTTTTGCGCCATAAGTTGGTAAAGAAAGTCCATCTCTTCGTCGTCCATATCCAATTGCTTAGCTGCATTTGCGAAGAACTCGGCGGCATCAGATGGCGTTCCCGGATTCCACAGCTTTCTGAGCTTTCATCCATATTTCAGATGGCCTCTCTGTCAGGATACGATGTTTTCATGGGACCTCGCTAACCAGAAAAGCCATAGCAGTTAGCCATAGTGCAGATACGGGCCGTCGTGGAGCATCTGGCTCTTGCCTCCGAGGCGGCCACTATTGGAGGAGAACTGACACTTCCCTTACGATAGTCTATCAACTAGTACCGTGTAAACCATCCCGGCTGAGATCCAAGCAACGTCAGGTCGTCTTGACTTGGGTGCTGTTCAAATCTGAATGCCAGCCCCCCACAAATCCAAATCCACCTGTTCCTCTCGACCATGGCTCGACTACTACACGCGATAAATCATGTCGTCACGAGATGCTCCCGTTCCGATCCACGAAACACCTACACCAACAAACTCCTCTATGAATTCGACATAGGCCCTTGCTTGTGGTGGCAGATCATCCTGCAGAATCGAGGTTAGCTAGCAGGGAGACGCAGGGCGGGAGACGGGGGAGGCGGCGTACATAGGTCTTGATGTGGGTGGTTGGGCACTGCCAGCCGGGGAACTCTCGGTAGGTGACCTCACATGCTTCGAGTATGGCGATATCGGCCGGAAAGTACGACAGTTCCTCGCCGGTTGACGGCGACTTGTACGCTACGGCCACCCGTACGACGTCAAAACTATCCAGGACGTCAAGCTTGGCCACTGGCGAGGAAAGGGAGGCCCGTTAGCGATGCGCGGGCGCGGACGAGGTCGAATGGGACTCACAGCATATATGACTATAGCAGTTGATCGAGTTGCTATAGCTCAATTGGACCTGATAACCCAATTAGCTGGCTTAAATTTACTGTTACGGTTCATCGTATCAACTTACGAGGTCGAGCCAGCCGCATCTGCGCTTGCGGCCGGTGCTGGTCCCCCACTCGCGGCCGATGTCCTGCAGCTTGGAGCCGATCTCGCCCTTGTCCTCTGTGGGAAAGGGGCCCTCGCCGACCCTCGTCGTGTAAGCCTTGACGACGCCGATGATGCGGTCGATCTTGGCCGGATTGATGGCCAGCCCCGTGAAGATGCCGCCGAGGCCCGTGTTGCTGCTGGTAACGTAGGGGTATGTACCGTAGTCGATATCGAGCATGAGAGCATTGGCGCCCTGGACAGTCAGGCAAGCCGAAAGCGATCGAGGTCGCCATGACTCACCTCGATCAAGATTTTTTGGTCCCGATCTTGAGCGGACTTCATTAGCTGTATTGCGTCCGTAATGTAGGGGGCGAGCTTGGGTCGGTATTCGCGGAAGCGGGCCTCGATTAGGGAGATTAGTCAAGGTCTCAAAATGGGCATAAAGAGCCCCTTGGTTTCCTTACAATCTCGTCCTCGACATCGTACTTGAGGAGGTCGCCGAAACGCTTCTTGTAGCCGCTCGCCAGCGCTCTCAACTTCCGTTCGAAGTTCTCCTGGTCGTACAGTTCTGAGAGGCGGACACCCGTCCGTGAAGCCCGGGTCGCATACGCCGGTCCGATTCCTCTCTTTGTCGTTCCGATCTTGCGCGAGCCGAGCTAGAAGAGTCAGATATATCCTTGTATTTGGGCGAGAGACTGACCTCTAGCTCTTCGAGGCCGTCGACAGCGATGTGCAAATCCAGATTGAATTGGGCTCTGAAAGTTAGACAAAGGTTAAAGCTTGTCCTAATATTCAATCAAAAGGGCGAGAAACCTATCGGAGACGAGGATGCGGTCGGTGGTGTCGAGGCCCTTTTCTTGCAGCTCGGCGAGCTCCTTGAAGAAGCTGGGCACGTGGAAGACGACGCCGGAGCCGATGAGGTTGAGGCAGTTGGGATTGACGAGGCCGGAGGGGAGGAGGTGAAAGCTGCGTGGTGAAGAGCGGCGTCAGCGTTGAGAGAGGGGGGGGGGGGGGGGGGGGGGGGGGGTTCGAGCGAGGAGGAGAGAGCGAGGGAGACAGCGAGGGAGAGCACCTGTAAGAGACGCCGTTGGCGCTGGGGCGTTGGCTGATCAGTCCAATGAAGTCCAATAGAGTGTACAATGGAGTATTTGTTTTCAACTCACACGATGGAGTGGCCGGCGTTGTGGCCGCCCTGGGGATCGCAGAGTCAGCAGAGTCGGCAGCGGCAAACGGCGGTTCAACACGCACGGCAGCACGGGCGCAGAGCTTGAAGTCGGGGCAGAGGATGTCGGTGAGTTTGCCCTTGCCCTCGTCTCCTGCGGCGGCGTCAGTGTCAAGTCTCGGGTACGGACCAGGGGGTCGGCGTTGTTGGACGGCGCTGGGCGGCGCGAACTGAACTGACCCCATTGGGCGCCGAGGATGATGGTGGCCATGGCACAGATAGAGACCGGTAGAGCGAGAGGGGATCAACAGCGACGATGACGATGAGACGCCGTGGGACACGAAGCAGGTCTTTTGGCGAGACGATGAGATGGGAATGAGGGGATTGCGAGCTCGGGCCTGATCCACGAGAGCTGAAGAAAAAGGCGGGGGAAGAGTTTTAGTATTACTACTAGGTACCTAACTCGTACTAGTACCGTTCGGGTTGATCAAAATCCGTCGGCTTTTGTTTTGCCGGCCCATTGTATTGTGATACTACGAATACGAAGTATTCGTATTCGTACTCAACATCTTATCTCCCCCTATCGCACGTCACCTCGCTCCTGTTTTTCCGTGTGTTGGGCTTGCAACCCTAACCCCCCCCCCCCCTAGTCAGCCTCTCTTAACCCCTCTCTCAACCCTTGCGCGCTCCTCTCCTCCACAACCTGGCCGACGGCATGACAAAGGCTTCTCTT
Organism: Ophiocordyceps sinensis; assembly: GCA_012934285.1. Taxonomy (NCBI): domain Eukaryota; kingdom Fungi; phylum Ascomycota; class Sordariomycetes; order Hypocreales; family Ophiocordycipitaceae; genus Ophiocordyceps; species Ophiocordyceps sinensis. Next base: position 2,289,885 of record JAAVMX010000007.1, read on the forward strand.
GCAGAAGCACGAGAGCTTTGTCAAGCAGCTAGGAATGAAGGGGCGACCAGAGGCATCAGAGGACCCGGACGCACCGGTCCCTGATGAGACCCTCTGATGTCATTCGGCCTCCTTGTGTGCATTCCGGCAGACCTCGACACAACGTTTTGCCGCGCTCTATGAGCTATTTCATCACTCGCGCATCCATCGTGCATTCGACCCTCTCTTCTGCTAGCCTTGGAGAAGACTATGAGGACGACATGGTGATGATTCTGGGACTACTATGGCTGTACGATGTCGGCGCCACCATCAACATTCGGCAGGAACTCTGGAAATCGGCCTGAGGTCTCGGGGAGAAAATATCGACGAGAGATTCGGGGCCCGACGATGTTCATGACTCACCGACAGAAACTCCCTTTTGCTCCTGACGCGCCAGGCATTCTGAAGCAATATCGGGGCCGCAGGACCAATGTTCTGACAACATGTGACGGGACTGGCTGCATGGTTGCCTAGACGCTGCACAGGTCTGCGTTCCTACTTACCTTCATGCCTTGCATATGCCGTTGGCTACATGATGGACTGACCAGTCTTCAGTGAGTGCTTCGCCCGCCCTTATTTTGACGACTTCACTCACCAATACGACTGCCTTGACCAGGCAAGGTAGCCACCACATCCTGCACGTCTCAAAAGTTCATTGCACGTTGCACCCTCTCCTGCTTGGCGTTGGTCGTATTCCTTTCAGTCAGACAGCAGCCACCACATCCTGCACGTCTCAAAAACCCTCTCCTGCTTGACGGTTGGTCGTCTGACTGAAAGGAAGAGGAAGACGTTAGACAGCAGGGATCTACACTTGATGGTAGCATTGTTGCAGGCATCATCGGTATCCAGTCCCATTGCAAGTGGCCCAAAGTGGCAGGAACCGTCTCCCCCTCTGCTGGTTCACCAACGGAGACCTTGTTACGACTTTTACTTCGGCGTCAACCCCTGGCGACCACACGCTGCCCGTATCTTACCAGTCCACGGCCGTACCCCCAACAATGTCAAGGCAGGAGGGCACACAGGTTGCAGGTTGCAGCATCGTGCAGCGGGGCGGAACCAGTAACCGTAGCGGATCGTGGCGGCAACATCAACCATGGCGGCAACAGCAACCAGGGCGGCAACAGCAGTAAGCCCGACAGCACCTACCTACGAAGTACACCTGACGCAGCTGCACCTTTGTATTCCACCATAAATACGACCAGATCCGCGGCTCCAGCCATCATTTCCTCACTCGACTCATACCGAACCTGTTTCCCCCATCTTGCCGCCATCAACAAAATCCACATCCTTTTTCATTACGACAAACTCAAGCAACTAAAGTGCCTCGAACGCTCAGGATAAGACAACTAATCAGTCCAAAGCCTCCAACCATGTCACAGCAATCATACAGCACGGGGAACACCTACTATGCCACCATCAGAGACGAATCCAAGCTCATAGAAGCGTCTCGCGGCTCGGCGACTCTCGCGACGCTCCTTGGCCCGGGCTGGAAAAGCGCCGCCAGTAGATGGGGCCGCGCGCAGCTTTTGGCCCATCGCGTCGTCTGCAGCCGGCCTGCTCCAAAACTGTCCTTCCTCGAGCCGTGGCTCCAGGATGCCCGTGCCGCACATGAATGTCTCGGGAGGCTGATCGAGGGCCCCGGGAGCATCGACGCCCTGCAGCACAGCTCCGAAACCCAGATCATACATCGCCACCAGCCGGACAGCCTTGGCTACGTCTGGGCTGCTTTTCTGCCATTTGTACGAGCGCCGACGGCAGTGGCAGAAGACGTTCAGCCCGTGGAAAGACCCCGGCGGGAGCGCAAAGTCCCCGAACGCCTCGTCAGTGGCGTGACGTTTGATCAGGGAGACCTCGAAATGTCCCAGTCGCATTCCGAGACGTCAGAATCCGGCTCGAGCTTCTCGAGCGTGGGTTTCATGGACAAGCACCCTCTGTCCCCTTCCGAAGATGCTAGTATTCGTCTAGCGAGCTGCTTCGTTCGCTGCGTACTTAACTATGGTCAGCGCGTCGACAAGCGAGAACCCTTCGTCGAGTTCCGGGACGAGCGGCGGAGGCATTCATTTGCGCTCATCCAATTCAAGACAGTTGAAGCGGTGGATGACGGCGGGATGCACGTTCTCACTTCCGGCGGCGAAAAATATCATCAGGTTGCCCTTGTGGAGGGCAAACGAAACCTCCCAAGCGTCACCAACGGAGTGGCAGATATCTCTGACGAACTCTTGGGTCAGATGGTCGGGGGAGCTCTCGCCCTTCAGGGCATTCCTGGCCGCTTGAAGTCGGGTGCGGCTCGAGCCGAGTAAGTGTCCCGCGCTTGCCAGACTTCATGACTAGAGCTAACGGTTGCATTTGACGACAGCTTCGTGACGATCCTTGTCGCCACCCACTGGGTGAAACTCTTCCATTTCCATATTTCAGCAGACTACAAGAGATCCTACGGCGACTTGGCGGGCCGTCCGGACCAGGGAATCCTTGACGGAACTCTACGGGTCAACTCGACCGAATGGCTGGACTTGAAGAAGGGGACGCATCGGAGCGTGTTTGCGTCTCATATTCTGGCTCTTGTGGCCTGGACGAACGACCTACTTGCGTAAAACGGCATCAGATGTTCGAATAGTGACAAACCAGCCATCAAAAGTAGAGGCACCTCCTGAGAGCTGACTGGTCATGGCGGTATATAAACTCCTTTCTCAACAAATAGGACTTCGTAATAGGGTGTTTCTAAATGAGGTTCAACATCATATCGTAGAGAGCGACGCCCCTGACGACGCCTCATGAGCCACTTTCATCTTGGCTGTGTCTTCGTAACGGAGCTCATTGACAGAGGTTCGTAGAGTAAGGGCCCGCATCATGACCGAGCAGCCAGGAGCCAAGTGTAAAGTTCTTGGAGCGGTCGTCGGTGGTCTTGGTGAGGACCGCCGCGGCCATGAAGTCGGACCATCCCTCGCGCACACCAATACTGACATAACGTCGCCCTGCTTCATCTGCTGGGGAGACAGTGCGCCGTGGATTGAGAGCTAGTCGGTCGTCAAGATTGTTCATGACGACTAGATGCAGTGGTTCCTTGTCTAGATTGCAACCAAGTCCTCGGTGCTGCCCACAGAATCCAAGCTCGTAGCTGAGAGAACGAGCGCCATGATGCGCTCGGGAAGAGTCTCGTATGGCGCGAAAGGTATGGCGGTGATGTCAATAGACAGAGACTGTGGAATGGCGGGAGTAACAGTCGGGTCGTGAAACATGGTGAGGAGTACCGACGAGACGTGTGCCGAGTAGAGATAGACGAAGTCGGGGTGGCCTTTAAATGTGTACAAGACTTTGGGCTAGACATGATGGTGAGCCAAGGGCTCAAGAGCAGGGGTGAGGACGGGGTTGACATACTTTGACGCCAGATAGTTGCCTTCTTCTTTCCTCAGGCAAATACCACCATTGTTCTTGGGCCAGAGCAATGAGGAGTGCCACCAGATAGGGCTCATGCATCGGGTCGGCCTCATTCAACCTCTTCACTCTTTTGGCAGCCAATTCATGGACTAGATAGTGTCGCTTCCTGTAGCAGGGAGGAATCATTTGTTCAGACCGTATATTCCCGATGTGGCCGTAGTCGATGTGCGCAAGGACGGCGGGGACCGGGCGACGGACGGTGTGAAGCTCGTCACACTCATGTCGGATGCAATAGCAGGTGCATGGTAGCTGAATGGCGCGACGACGTCGAAAACGAAAAAATAGTGTGTGACTGCACAAGCGTCAGCAAAAGGGCAAAGCAACAGAGCCACGGGCAGCCTACAAGGTCTCCAAGGGGCCGTCGGGCCGGCCCAAGAAACCTTCCATGGTACATTCGCGGTCCCAAGGGTCGCGGTCCCAATAGGTAGAGGCAGAGAAGGAGTTGAATAAGCGTAGACGGTCAAAATCAGTGGGACTCGCGAGCTTCATCGTCATGCCCGGCGGCGCAAGATTTGGTGGACTGAAGGAACAGCCCAAGAGGTCGAGCTGCAGCCTCGTCCAGCATAGGGGTGCGACGATGATTCGCTCCCGCGGGAGGCGGCGAGCTCTTTGGTAAATGGACAAGGTGTCGAGTTCGGCCCATGATGCGTTGGCTTCGGCATCGGGCTGAAGGGCTGGATTATCCATGGCGGGCAGAGGCGCGATGGGTTGGCATGGCGAAGGGGTCGGTCGGTGGCTTGATGAGGATGAGGAAGGGCGAAGAGAGTGAGTCAGACACCTACGACGACGTCCTCACGACGACGTAATCCACGAGGTCCATCTTCTGGTGCTGACCTACGCAGTACCTAGGGGAAGCAAAGAGGGGGCTATGGGATAATGATTACGGATTATACATGCTCCGTACTCCGTACAAAGCCACGCTCACGCAGTCACAAAACGCCAGTCTGTTCCCATCATCAAACCATTCGAGAGTCGAGATTGCTGCGCGACCCTGCAAAGCACGCGGCACTCCACACGCGCTCGCTGCCCCGCACCAGGTTCTTCTCGCTGTCGTCGTCGGCATCGGCGTCGGCGTCGGCGTTGGCGGCCACGGCGCGCATCTCAAACGACTGCTGCACCTTGATCTCGAGCGGCGACGCCCTGCAGTCGTCGTCGCCGCCTTGCTCCCGCCGCGGCGCGCTGCCGTGGGCTGAGCGGCCGCCGCGGGATCGCTTGGCCGAATCGCCCAGGGAGCTGATGATCTGGGGGAAGAACTTGACAAACAGGGGCTTGAGGGCCGGCACCGACGCGCAGACTATGGCCACGTTGATCTCGAGCCCGGACCAGATGGCAATGTCGACTCCCTTGACTGAGCCTGGTCAGCAACCCGTGCCATGCTCGAGGACCCGGCCCTAGGCGCTGCTTACTTGGCTGCTGATCGATGGGAGCCGAGTTGTTGACGTACAAGGAGTGCAGCCTGACGATGGCGACGATGCAGGCGCTGCAAAGAGGATCGAGTCAGCACACTGGAGTCCAAGTGGAAGCCCAAGTGGAAGTCCAACGTCATGTTCAGATGTTCAGATGTCCATGAGCAATGACTCACAAACCACCGCAGGCAAACACGGCCATGAGGACAATCTTGGACCTCGGCGGAATCTGCAGACCCTTGAGATAGGGAATCGGGGCGGCGAGCAGCGCAATGTCGTTTGCAATGTTGAAGCCGGCCAGCGCATAGTGCAGGTTGGACCGGTCGATGCACGAGCCGGCGATGCTGTCGTCCCAGTACTTTGCCACGGGCACGCAGGTGAGGACCGAGGAAAAGAAGCAAAAGAGGCCGTAGACGGTCAGCCAGACGATGAGGCTCAGGAAGACGCGCTGGGCGCTCTTTTCCGTGAAGATGCGCTTGCACTGCAGCACGATGGAGAACTTGACGGAGAGGTGGGTGAAGCTGTAGGCGATGATGGTGGCGTAGAGGGACTGGAGGAACTGCTCGAGGTAGGCCGGGTTGACCTGGTCGCCGAGGCCGTATCGGACCTCTGCGGGCTTGCGCCGTCAGATCCGGAGGCCGGCCGAGGGGATACGGGGGTTCTCACGGTACATGAGGGCTGTCAGGAAGCCGATGGTGCCGAGCTGTGCCGTCCATGTCAGCCGCGACAACTTCTCACCTCAAGGTGAATGCTCTTACCATGGCAGCGCATATAAAGTAGTCGTCGAGGCCCATGTTGCGCACCAGGGCGGCCCGGGTCACGATGCGCAGCCAAACGGCCAGGCTCGCGAGCGACGTGAAGAAGAAGCCGGCGACGACGAGGCCGTGGTTGCGCTCGACAATGGCAATGTCGCCCACATGCCACATGGTTTCGGTGGGCGCAACGGTGACGAGGCGGGCGGCCAAAGGACGGAGTGCCTCTTTGACACGACCGAGGAAAGTGTATCGGAACCGACTCGACGGCATTTTCCCTCTCTTAAACACGGCCCCGTACACGCCCCCCGAGGACGGGAAGAAGCGCGACCAAGCAAGCAAAATGGCAGCCTGCGTCCTTGTTGGCGCCCGGTGTCGCAAAGGACACAGGCTGGTGGGTGAGAAGGCTGGGCAAAGCAATATGGGGAAAAGAAGAAACGAAACAAACAGACGAAGCCGGAATGGGACGAAGCTCGTCACGCTCTCCGGGCACCGTGCTTCCCCTGAACCCCTTTCCACCGGCTGGCCTCGTTATCTGGCCCGGGACCGTCCTGCTGTGCTTCAGATGAGCTGGCATCTCTTATCCCTATTCTCGGACGCCTTCCAATGCCATGGCTCTCTAGCAGTCGACAATACGCGGTTCCAGTGGCTCCGGACCGACACTGGTAGAGAGACAGAGGGGTCTTGGTCATCGTGGCCGGGGCCCGGGAGCTACAGGACCAAGGTCTAGGGCCATCTGGGCTCAAAGCGTGTGCGTACGGGCGAGACATTGGTCTGTCCCGACACCAAGAGTCCATGGGAGGCATCTCTTGAACTGACGCTGTAGATTTAAGGCTGCATGCTGCCAGCGTCATCCGACCGCAATGCCGGCTCTCGGCTTATGGCGAGACATGCCGGGCCTGAGCGACTGCACGGGAGAGGAAGGGGGAGGGAGACCACGGCTCTCGCTCATCCAGCCTGCTTCAATATGGTTTTGTATATTTGTCGTTGCTCACGTGAGGAAAAGGAAAAGGAACAATTGTCTCAAGGTCCGGATCCAGACCTTTGAAAAAGCAAGCCGAGATGAAGCAGCTCGTGGCCTGGACATTGGATTTCGCTCTGTTCAGCCAGAGCAAGAGCAAGACATGTGTAGGGCCTGGGCCGCTGGCCAAGTATAAACGACGCTTCCAGGAGGGGACGGTAGACAGTCTCGAAGCCTCACTGACCTAACATACTCTTTATAGTCTTTATACTACGTCTTTATACTACGCAGAATGAGCATACGCACTTGTCACACGTACGCTCGGCAGGAAACGGGGAACAGTGAAATCTAGTTCCAGAATGCTATGCTGTTTCATATACTGAGTGGCTCAGTCCCCATGCGAATGAAATAAGACTCGCTTCTGCCTCCAAAGACGTCATCAAAGCACGCTCCCCCTTTCCATGCCACACAACCTCGCCATCACGAGCTCTTCTCCACGGGCGCGTCCACCGTCATGTTAAACTCCGCCTTGGGATCAAAGAGAAACGCGGCAGCGACGGCCGCCACCGCCACGAAGCACGCCGCGGCGATCCAGACGTGCCGGAAAGCCAGCACGTACGTGTCCAACAGGGCACCGCTCGCGGCCTGGATGACGTCGGGGGAGATGCCGGGCACGGCCCGGAGAGCCGTCTGGTTCCGCGTGCTCAGGGCCGCCACCAGGGGCCCCAGGCTGTCGGGACTCAGGCCCAGCGGCAGCACGGCGGCGGCGATGCGGTCGGGCGCGCGGCCCATCTCGGAGGTGAAGAGGGCGTTGTAGATGGCGATGCCGATGGTGCCGCCCAGCGAGCGGACGCTGATGACGAGGCCGCTGGCGATGGCGATGAGCTGCGGCGGCGTCGACAGCTGGGCCGTCGTCACGAGCGTCGTCAGCGTCATGCCGAGGGCGAAGCCGAGGAGCACCGGGTATCCCCAGACGGGCGTGTCCGAGGCCCGCGTCGTCGTGGCCATGCAGGCGAAGAAGGCGACGAAGATGAGAAAGGCCAGGACCGTCACCCATCGCACCCGGCGCGTGACGTGGCAGTACAGGCCGGCGAGGACGGCTCCCACCATGGAGCAGATGAGCATGATGCTGTAGCGGGTGCCGACGATGAGGGCGTCTGTCTCGTATAAGACGCTCACCTAGAGGGATGTCAGTCGCGGTTCATGAGCTTCAAGGGGCCCGTACAGACAACGCACCTGAAAGGCAAAGTATATGTTGGCGGCGAAAAAGGCGATGCCCTCGGCAAAGACGCAAAACAGCGCGATGGAAAAGTTGCGGTTGCGCGTAAACAGGCCGTGATGGAACATGCCGTCCTTCTTGACCAGCGTCTCGTAGCCCACGAGCGCCAGGGCCAGGGCCAGGCCGACGGCAAAGGTGGCGCTGACGTGGGCGTCGGTCCACGGATAGGGGTTCTGCGACCAGCCCAGGGCGACGCAGAAGAGGACGAGGCCGGCGGCGAGCAGCACGTAGCCGACCCAGTCGAGGCGCCGGAGCTTTTCGAGGAAGCGGCCGCGATACTCCCGCTGGGCGGCCGTCTCGGGAGGGTTGTAGCCGAAGACGCACAGCAGGACGGCGGCGACGTACCAGGCCATGGTCATGAGCCAGTAGCGGCGGAAGCCGTCCGAGGCGGCGTCGTTGGAGCGGTTGAGCACGCCGCCCAGGACGAGGCCCCAGATGCTGCCGAGGCCGTTGGACACCATGTTGGCCGCCTGGCCCCACGCGCGCCATCGCCGGGGCAGCACCTCGGACGTGACGGTGTGGAGCAGCGGCTGCACGCCGAACGAGACGCCGATGACGCAGAAGCCGGCGATGGCCTGGGACACGGTCGAGGCCCGGGCCACCATGACCGAGCCCACGGCGCCGGCGGCCGTCAGGGACACCAGGAACCACTTGCGGCCCCAGTAGTCGGCCGCCTGGGACACGATGGGGCCCAGCACGACGGTGAGGATGGTGACGGGCGCCGAGAACCAGAGGACCTTGTCGGGGGAGTTGAAGTGGGCGGCCACGGTCTGTCCTTGCTAAGGGGGGGGGGGTCAGTCTGGGCTTCGGGGGCTTCGGCGGGCTTGGGCAACTTACCGCGCCGGCACCGACCAGGTTGACCAGCTGGGCAAAGTACACGAGGCACACGGCGCCGACGGCCATCAAAGTCTTTGCCTGCAGCCGCGGCGGCGGCGTGCCGGCGCCGTCGCCCGTCTCCGAGTGCGGCCCCGAGCCGAGTATCAGGGGCGCCTTGGCTTCGCCGGGCGGCTGGCTGCCACTGAGGCTGGCGGCGGTGCTTGCCATGGCGGCGGTGCTTGCCATGGCGGCCTGATGCTGATCGAGAGCCTGATGCTGATCGAGAGCCTGATGCTGTGTCGAGAAGCCGTGTCGTTGCTTGAGGGGATCGAGGATGATTGCGGTCGAAGAGAGGACGAGGTCAGGGGAATAAGAATATGTTGGAACAAAGTTGCTCAAAGCATGCTCGATTCGGTCAAAGCAAGCAAACGGCTGTCAAGATGCTCTGCCGTACCAAGAATGCAGACTATTCCACTTACATGATTCGTCTGATGGCCCCAAACAGCCGCCGGCGCTCAACCACCAAAGCCCCCCCACTCAGGGATAGGCTTCCTCTTCAAACAGGGCACGGCCAGATGGACGTGCCTCATCTGGCCGTGCCTGCACGTGCACAACGGGGCTGCACCAGATGGGGACTGGAGCCTCCAGTTAGTAGTACTCCTGGCAGCACACACCCGGCCATCCCGGACATGCGTGCGGAGCACTCAGACATTAGACCGTCCGTTCTCCTGGTCACCTACCTTGCGCCTATGTAAGGACGGGAGGGCGACGCAGGGGGGAGGGCTTGGTATTGTCAGTGGACTAGAATGGAGTCTAGAAGGCCGGAAAGAGTGTAGTACAATGCAGAGTCCAGCGAGCCAGCGTGTTGTCGGATCACATACTCGTACATGTATGTACGAGTAGCCAGGTTCCATCAATTGCTTCTCCATGGACGAACCACGGCAGGGACCCTTTCCAAAGGAGCGTTCCGTTTCTGCTTTTTACGGCCGAGCTCTATGCAATGCTCCAGGGGGCATAAGCGATTGGAGGGAGAAGAAGCACCATCTCCCTCAAAAGAAACACGGCGTCTCTCGGGGCAGTGTCCAGAGCAAAAGCAAAGGCCAGAGACAAAAAAAGCTGAGCTTCTGATCAGAGGAGGAGACGGACCTGAAAAGGGGCTCAAACGTCGCTTCCTCGCCTGGCCAGGAACACCACGATGCTCATCTTGGCTCCGAACCCCTGCAATGGGAATGCGTCTGACGGCGATGCCCGCGGGGCCGAGCCGTTGGGGGCCCTTGCATGTGTCTCACCCCACGTGCTCAACAACCTCAAGACTCAAGACTCCATTTCATGGTCGAGTCGTTGTCCCGATAGACCCCTGCGGCGCGGAGCATAGTCACTCACCCGATCGTGACTATACACGCACATCGACAGGTGTAAGAGGAAGAGCATCAGGACGAGTAAGCGGACCAGCATCGGAAGCCCGTCATCTCCGCCAACTCTCCGCCGCCATGCTCACCGTCCTCGTCGTCGGCGCCGGAATCGCCGGCCTCTCCGCCGCCATCTCCCTCCGCAGAGCAGGCCACTGCGTCCACGTGTACGAGCGGTCCTCGTTTTGCAGCGAGATCGGCGCCGCCATCAACGTCCCCCCCAACGCCATCCGCTTCCTGACGGCCTGGGGCCTCGACCCCTCGCAATGGCGCTTCGTGCCCGCGCGCCGCATCAGCTTCCTCGACCCCTTCACCCTCGAGGCCACCGTCACCATGCCGGCCGACACAATGGCCAAGGCCGTCGGCGGCGCGGCTCTGTACTACGCTCACCGCGTGGATCTTCACAGTGCGCTCCAGTGGCTGGCCGTTCGCGAGGACGGGCCCGGCGCGCCCGTCACCATCCATCTGGGGTCCATTGTGACGGGCTATGTACGTGGGAGCCCCTTTCTTGCGGCCACGGCGAGACGATGTATTGGCGGTACGCTTACACGTCGTTGCAGGACCCGTCCAAGCCGTCCATTCGCCTGCAAGGAGGCCTGGAGATCTGCGGCGACGTCGTGGTCGGCGCCGACGGCGTCCATTCGTGTGCCGCCGAGGCCGTCGTGGGCCGTGAGAGCCGGCCGGTTCCGCCCCTTCACTCCAATTATTGCTACCGCTTCCTCGTTCCCGCTGCCACGCTCGACCAAGACCCCGAGACGCGCTTCTGGAACGAGAAGCGAGAGGGCTGGACTCGCCTGTTTGTGCACAACGACACAAAACGTAGAATAGTCTCCTATCCGTGCCGAGAGTATGTATCCCTCCCTTACCAAGTGTAAATATTCCCTCAAGTGCTCACACGGTGGCAGCAACGCCGTCCACAACTTTGTCGCGCTGTTCCATGCTGAGGACACCAAGTCAAAGACGCGGGAGAGTAAGCCATTCCTTCCCCCGTCACGCCCAGCACCCACTCACCATGACATCTCGTCAGACTGGCAGCAGGGCGTCGACATCTCCCAAGTGATTGCAAGGTTCTCCGACTTTAACCCCAAGCTTCTCAAGGTCATGAGGTCAGTGAGACGAGGTGGCAGAAACCACCATGGCAAACCTGACAATGACGCAGCAAGGCAACCAACACCATGCAGTGGCCGCTGCTCTACCGTCCTCCGCTGTCCACCTGGCGCAAGGGTCGCATGGTCCTGGCGGGCGACTCGGCTCATCCCATGCTCCCCCGTACGTCGAGTCCCGAGTGCTCGTCCAAGTCTGGGTCAAGCATGTACTCATCTCGCATCGAATAGACCAAGGACAAGGCGGTGCTCAGGGCCTCGAAGACGGACTCGCCCTGGGCATCACGCTCCACGGCGCGTCTGGCCCGAAAGAGATCGAGAAGCGACTCGAAATCTACCAAGGCGTCCGCCGCCACAGAGCGAGCGTCATCCAGATCCTGAGCAAAGTTGGCCAAGACGAAGTCGAGCTCGTCGGCGACGAACTCGGCCACTATCTCAAGGCCGAAGAGACCCCTAGTGAGTGGCCCCGGCGTCGAGCTGAACACTGACGGTCCTGACCCCGTCGGCGAAACAGCAAATCCAGCGGAAATCTTCAAGTACACCTGTGGCTTCGACATTGTGCGCGCCACGCTCGCTGCCATGGAGGAGCATGACCCGAGCTTCCGGCTGCCCCAGGACTTTTTCGAGAACGAGGTACCCGGCGTCCCTGTTGTCGCTGACGGACGAGGCAATAAGGAGGCCGGTGGTGGACATCAACTAAGCCGTCCGTGATACAGAAGTAAGCAATGTTGGCTTCAAGTGACACCGCAGTTGCTGTTGTAAACATGAGGCTTGCCCAACGGGACCAGGCATCCAATAATGGCCGAAAACGCCTGTGCCAAGGGCAATCCCGTGGCACCGACGAAAAGGGCACCCGAAGAGGAGCGGCCTGGCGTTAAACCATGACAGGAGGAGTGCTGTGAGAGTCGATGTTCTCCCGTCGAGACCGAACTGGGGATGAACAGGATATAGATAAATCGATATCAAATTGAAGAAGCGGCACGAGCGGCGCGGGGAGCGCACCCCCCCTCCTTGGATAGGCCAGCTTTTCGGCCCCCCTAGTACATGTAGTGAAGGAACCTACTCGTAGCTCTTGCCCGAATCCTCCTTCAAAGACACGATCCGATTCAACACAAGCTTATCCTCGCTCGAGTCGGAATCCATAGCCTGCCGAAGCATTAGTTGTTGAGCATGCCCCGATGGCGTTGTGTTGTGATACTCACGAAATAACCCACGCGCATCGCCTGAAATCGCACGCTTTCAGGTCCACTTGTCCCAGTCGTTTCACCAGCTGAAGCTGGCCAAGGGGCTCTTTGGCGCACTTGATCGAGGCCCGCCTCGATTAGGGCGTTCTTGTAGATGACCTTGCTGTTGGGGTTGATATCGTTCAAGAAGCCACCGTCTACAGCCGAGGGATCGTCCGACTGGAACAGCTGGTTGTAGATTCGTGCCTCGACCTTGGCAGATCCTTGCGGCACCCACTGGATGTAAGTCTTGGGTCTTGCTTCCGTATCGAACACGGCGGCAATACTGGTGACCAAGCCGGTCGTTTCATCTTTGGAAAAAGACGTCGCCTTGATTGGATAAGGAGCCTGAAGGAGACCGACAGCCTTGCCAGGTGCCAGGCGGAAGTAGCCCTTGCCATCTTCTTCGCGGAAGTCGGAGCGATCTATATATATTACACGCGTGAACCGGACCTTGTGAGTGCCAAAGCTCGTCTCCTTTGTAGAGAAGGGAGCATCAAGCGTAAGCTCGTCCTCGAGACCCTCGATGGTGACGGGGACTGGATCCAGAACAAGCATGACCCGAGGGACGGTGTACTCCAGGTATCGACGAACTGTCTGCTCGAATCTGGCAACGGGGATGATGGTTCTCGCGGTTGTCACGCCAAGTTCGCTAATGAATGACAGGACGGCGCCAGGGGGGATCCCTCTTCGTTTGATGGCGATCAACGTGTATAATCGAGGGTCGTCCCATCCAGCAACAAGCTTGTTCTCGACGAGCGTCTTGAGCATTCTCTTGGACATGATGGTCCCGCTGATGTTTAGGCGGCCTGCAACGTAGGTCGTTAGCAGGGAGCGCACGCGGCATCAAGGTTGGACTTGCCGAATTCCCGCTGCATTGGTTCGTACACCTCAAGCGACTTGTTGAGCCACTCGTAGCTCTCTCTTGACATGACAAACTCGGTGGTGCACAGGCTATGAGTGATGCCCTCCAAGCTATCACACAAGCAGTGCGCAAAGTCATACGTCGGAAATATCTTCCAGTCTGGAGCACGCACGTGCTGCTTCCCTTTCGTGGGGATCCTGTACGCTGCAAGGTCCCACATCTGCGGGTTGCCGCTGCTGATGTCCTGCTTCATGCGAAGGAATGCGGAACGAGGCTTGTATTTTCCATCGTGCATGTCTCGGAATTTGGTCAGATTCGTTTCCATGTCTTGGCCTGCGTGATGGCACCGAAATCTCGGGCCCTCCTTTCCGTCTTTGCCGCCGCGCTGAAGCTTGATCTCGTCCTCATCGCAATGACAGATATATGCCTTGCCCTTTCTGATCAACTCGATTGCAAGCTCATAGAGCTTCTGAAAATTGTCGCTTGAGTGGGTGACGGCATCGGGGGTAAACCCTAGAGTGAGAGATTAGCCGCGCTGCGCCTGTCCGCCAAGCTTGGTACAACTACGAGTTACATACCGAGCCATTGGATGATCTTGATAATCCACTCAAAGTAAACCTCGTCTTCCTCGTCGGGGTTTGTATCATCGAATCTACCGACAAGTCAACAGCTCGTGCGCGCCTTGTAGAGGACTCTGCGTACCGCAAAATCTGGCTAATTGTCAACGTTGGCCCACTCTGCAAGATGAACTGAAGCCTACTGTTCTGCCTCCGTGATACTTGGCGAGCCCAAAATCAATGGCGATGGCTTTTGCGTGGCCCAGGTGCAAGTAGCCGTTTGGCTCGGGTGGGAAGCGCGTGACGACGGGCTTGACTGGGTGTTCCTTGAAGACATCGGCCAGAAATCCTTGCTTGAACATGGCGTCGGCGTCCAGCGGTGACGCCTCATCGACTGTTGCTCTGCGCGTTGGGGCATCGCTTGTAGCCTCTGTCTTTTGTGCACGAGCTTGCTGCTGAGCTGCTTTTCTGACTCGTTTCTGCGTTCGCTTCTTCAGCTCATTTCTCGTCACCATTTCCCCAGTCTCGCCATCTAGCACGAGCTTCACTGCGGCCTCGGTGGTTTGAGCGACGGCGTCTTCCATGGCGAGCGAGGCGATGTGGGACTTGACAGAGATTGTTTAAACGCAGAGATGGATGATGGATCAAAATTGCTTCGTGGTGCATGGAATTTAGTTACTCCGAAAGACGGTTGGATGTCATCTCGGGGAGTATGCGGAGTACGAAGTACGAATACGAAGTACGAGATACTTCAAAAGTCGGCATCCTCTTTACAGTCTTTCAGCCTAGTCAACCACCCACCGAGCCTTCGCCACGTTACCGTCCTGCATTTCTTAAACCATGTTACGTGCCTAGGCTACTATAAGGACCCCTTCTGATTGTATATGTAAAGCTATTATTCCTAGGAGGCTTCGGTACCTATAAAGACCGAGACCTCGTCCCCCCTAAGATCAAGGGATTAGAGCACCAAGACTTTATTTATATATGGCGAGTAACTACATTAACGAGTTAAGCGCGGTTGCTTTAATGTTAGTTATATACTACCAACGTAGGTAGCAGGTAACACTGATGACGACAGTAAAGGGGCTTTATGCACATCGACGCTTTCTGTCTTGTCTAGACAGCCACCGACGCCTTTTTTGCTATTAACGCCACGTCCTTGGTGTCTCTACAAAGAGAAGGGGTCAGCCCAAGCACCGAAATTCGTGGTGGAGTAAGTACAGGAAACGGGCATAGGTCCTTTTACCACACGCCCATCCCCTGGGCTAACCTTCCAATAGGTTTCATCACTCCACCGGCACGTATTCTTACTGATTTATAATGTTGTGCCATGATTCGTGGAAAGAAAAGTCGTCGGACGTCGGACCACGACATACAACCCGAGAAATGAGTCGTAGAACCACTTTATGAACTTGTTAAGCCATCATGCATCAACGGACAAGACGTATCGAGATGGCCGGGACGCATCGTGATGGACAGGATCCGGGTGCAAGGCGGCCGTTGCGCCTCCAAGTCGCCGGTAAGACATCATGACGTTGCGAGCCCCGTGTTGGTGCGCCACCAAGGGACCTCTACTTTGACCAGTAATATAGTTAAATACTACCCAATCGAATCCGATAAAATGTCCGCGGCGATCGATTAATACAGCGAGCAGAAGCAGTCCCGTCGGCACAACAGGAGTGAAACGTCAAGCACGACAGCATCGAGTCGATCGTCTGCCGGATCCGGCGAACCTCACGTCGTCAAGCAGGACGAACGGCCCCGTATTGGCCAGCTCGACGCCAACAAGCAGACCATGGTCCGGCTCGAGAGACAGATGGACGCCAGAGGCACCGCCGACGCTGATGCCCACCATCAGGATTGGATCGACGCCCCTGCGCATGTTCAAGGCTTGTCGGATACCTCCAAGAGTGAGGAAACCTGGGCTCAAGTGAGAAGGTTCAACAGGCAGACATTCCGCGTCAGGGCCATCGACAAGCGCCCCCTGACGGGCCTTGACATGAATGTTGCCGCGGGTCAGGACGTCATTTCGCCCCAGAGACTTGGGTCACACTTGGAGCGACTGTACATGTCGTTCCTTGTCGACTACTTTGCCCTTTGGAAACAAATTGTCCGTCTTCGTTCGTGGAGGGAAAAGCCCAGAACATTGTCCTTTCTCGCCGTCTACACACTCGCCTGGCTTGTCGACCTGGTTACCCCAATTCTAGTAGCCTTCCTCATCATCTTGATCATTCACCCGCCCGCTAGAAGGACATGTTTCCCCCCCTTGCCACCACCGGCGCTCATTGGCTCCAAGACTGGGGGTCTCATGAAGCTGTTGGCCGGTGAGCTAGCCTCCGACTCTGGCGCCGGAGCCCCTGAGATGCAGCTAGGTGAGGCTGTAGAGCAGGAGGCACGAAACTTTGCGACAAACATTGGTCAGGTGCGTCTCCAGCAGAAGATTTGTTCCTCCCCGTCTTTGAAACGCACCGCGCTCACACTGTCCACGCTTTCAGTTCGGCGCCAAGTCAGGCAACACTCAGGACGACCATAGCGAAGACGACCTCGGTAGTCTACTCACCCCAGCCAGGGTGTTTGAAGGCATCCTACACGCAAAAGAAGAGATTGAGATTCAACAGCAAAGTGCGGACCGCCATGAGACAAAAGAGCCCGTCTCCCGTGCCTTGGAGAGCCTCGAGATCTTTCCGGCAATTCGCATGCTGCCAGAGTTCATCGACACTTGGGAGCGACTCAGAAACGCCTTGAAGCCGGACCCCCCCTTTCCTCTCCATCAACCTAGGATGATCCTGGCATCCTGCCTGTTGCCAATCTTGATCATCTTGTGCCTCGCTACATGGGATACAATCATGAAGGTCTTGGGCTTCCTAATCGGACTGGGATTCTTCGGCGGGCCGCTTATTTCACCATGCCTTGGCGTAGTCGACACCATGTCCCCTGGATGGCGCAGATTTCTCGAGCTTCGACACACGGTTCTACGAGGGGCTCCGACGAACGCGCAGCTCACTATTGCCCTGCTGCGGACTGGGGAAAGAGACGGCAATCCCTTGCGCCCGCCCCCAGACAAGAATCACCCTTCGAGTTCGCCCAACAGATGTGATGGTCAAGATTTGGACCATCTTAGTACGTGATCAAGACGACCCGAGGTTCCAGCAAGAGCTTACATTCTCCGATAGGCACTTCCGAAGACGAGGTACGGATGGAGAACTCGGATCCTGATGACGGCCAGAACGGGGCAAGGCATGTGAGCAAATCATAGGGGCCACGTCGCCTCGCCAATACCATCAGAGGCTGCACCAAACTCAGTGTCCGAGTTCTCCTCAAGATTGATCAGGCGAAAGCCTTGGCGGGCAACAATCACGCCAAGGACAGGCTCGGCGCTCTCGAGGCTCCAGCGAAAGCCACATCCGCCGGCCCGCTTCAATTCTCGGCGCGCTATCGGGGTGACAAGGGACACGTGTATATCACCAAGACGGGCCCGAAGCCTGCCGTCAGTTGGAGACGGGACAAGAACGGTTCCAGCGCTGCCTGGACGGTGGCGCTGGCGGACATTACCGAGCTGCGAAAGGTGGGCGGCCTAGGATGGAAGTGCAAGTTTATGGTTGAGGCAGTTCTGGGTTGGCAGGTCCTGGATGGCCTGGTGGTCAAGACTCGGGAGGGGGGAGAGTTTCATCTCACCGCCATTGGGGCGAGAGACGAGATATTCAACCGCTTGATATCTATGGGCAGCCAGATGTGGGAGATGTTTTGACAGCACAGGATGTCATTTCCGTCGGTGGATTCCGAGATGAAGACAGTCTGGGAGAAGCAAATGAGAAGAGCGTCCGAGATGATGATACAGAGCCGCAACGTTTCAGACCTGGATCCAATTTCAGGGGTCCAGCTGTTGGTAGAGTGACATCACCTTGCTCCGGGCGCGGCCCTTCACATGCCAAACTCACATGTCTCCCCGGAGATTTGTCCCGTACTCCCAACAATTGAGTTTGCCATGCCCAACAAATACAAGGAGCTTCGTCACTCCGAGGTCAACATCCGGACCGCAACGGTGCTATAAGTATCTCGACGCACGCACAGTCGAACAAAACCTAGACCAACGGCGCCCCATCCGCTTGCGTCATGGCCGTAAAGTCCTTGTGGGACTACGTCTTTATACGAACTTGCATCTTCCTCCTACACCTGGTCGCCCCCCTCAGCGTCGTCTTTTCCTTGGTCAGCTCGCTGTTTCTCCTCCCGTTTCCCATTCCCCGGGCACTCAAGGTGTGGCTTGCCCTCGAGGCCGCCTTCTATCTCGCCGTCTACCTCCCGCACAAGAAATACCTCCAGAGAGCCGCGAAACATCCCGTGCCCCCTTGCCGCCAAGATCGGCGCGAGCTGTTCTTGCGCTGCCACGAAACCATCCCGGACCCGGACCTGTACCTCCGGAAGTGGTTCCGGGATGCCCCGGCGGACGAGATTAAACGGGAAAACGTAAAGGACTTTTTCCGGTGGGCCTTTTTGAACACGGGCGACGCAGACCCGGCATTCGACGAGGAGCTCGAGGACTATGCGAGCCGTATGGAGAGGCTGTTGGGGAGGCGATTGGAGCCCGGACGGGGCAACGCAAAGTGCCTCCGACTGACGCTGGACAAGGTCGAGATGCTGCACCGGAGCTTGACCTGGTACATGGTGAGCACGACGAGATGCCCGGGCAACAGCCCTCTTGCTCACACTCTCCTAGTGCGTGTTTGTCGTCGACACCATAGCATCCGTCAGCTTGCGGTACCACTCCTTCGACTTTTACCGCACTTCACTCCTGCAAATCCTCTCCATCTTCCCTCCCCGGCCCTTCATGTTGGCCATCTTTGCCACCTACAGCTCGCCGGGCAAGCTGCTCACGTACTGGCATCGGCCTCACACGTCTAAATCAAGGCTCCCCGTCTTGTTCGTCCACGGCATCGGTGTTGGCCTCTACCCGTACATCAACTTCTTGGCCCATCTCAACGCCAACGAGGACGCGAACCCGGACGGGCAAGTGGGCATCATTGCCCTCGAGATCATGCCCGTAAGCTCCAGGCTGACGGCCGAGGCAATGCTCAAGGACGAGATGTGTGGCGAGATTCGCCGCATTGTAGAGGCACACGGGTGGGACAAGTTTGTCCTGGTGACACATTCGTAAGTCCTTCTCTCAGTCCGCCGTTGCGGTGTATTGGCATTAACTCTGCAAGGTACGGGAGCGTTGTTGCCGCCCACCTCCTCCGCAATCCACAGATGGCACGAAAGATTGGCCCAATTCTCTTTGTCGACCCGGTGTCTTTTCTGCTCCATCTTCCTGACGTCGCGTACAATTTTGTCAGATTCTCCCGCCCCTCGACTGACTGCCTGGCTAACCTGCAAGGTAATAGATCTGTCGTCAACCAAGCCGCTACAAGGAACACTTGTTCTCTTATTTCGGCTCCAAAGATATCGGAATTGCGCACACACTCTTTCGACGCTTCTTCTGGGCTGACAACATCTTGTGGAAGGAAGACATTCGGGGTCATCGCGTGACCGTGGCTCTGGCGGGCCGAGATGCAATCATTGACGCCAAAACAGTCGGGGCGTATCTGGTTGGCTCCAAGGACTGGACCCTGGAGACTGCGCGTTGGAAGAATGGACTATGGCAAGGTGACGAGATGGATGTGTTGTGGTTCCCAAACTTGGACCACGGCCAGGCGTTTGACGAGAGGGGGACGAGAAGCAGGCTGGTGCAAATCGTCCGAGGGTTCTGTAGTATGACATCATATAATAGCTAGGTCTCTTGTTCCTTGTTTTTAAAGCATATGGTGAGATCTGGCTATGGCCTAATGCAAGGGAGGGTCGGCCAAGGCATCAACAAGGAAACACTCCATCATACGAGAACCTTATATCAGCTGCTAAGCAGCTAAAAGCTACAGGAAGAGGGCGCCAATCACAAGGCAAAGGGTCATTTACCCCTTACAGCCCATCTCTTCCATCATATACAATGGGTGTCGGGAAGATACGGTCGCATCAGAACATGTATAAATTTATTCCACTCTTGCCTGTGGCGCATCAACCAACAGCTCTCGGTAGCATTAATCTAAATAGTAATACTCAAAGTCATACTCAAAAAGAGTGAGCGTCCCTGGGCTACATGTATTTGCTTGGCCACCGCCCATTTCAGAGCTTAACGTTAACTTTACCGAAAAAGCAGCCTTCTACTTTGGTCCTCATGTTTAATCCCACCCGGCTTGAAGTACATAATACATGTCTCCATCTCCAGAGCGATTTGTTCATGGGAGTCGGGGAGTTGGCTCTCGGGCCGGCCCGGAACTCAGAGGGGCGCCGTTATTGGGTGTTTTCACGACATAAAGATGAGGTCAGTACTAATAGAATTGCGACTAGATATATGGACACTAATCCCTCCGTGCTGCGGTAGCGGCTGTCACCGAACGGGTCGCTACAGGATAGGCAAGTCGACCGGTGCAGGTAAAGCTTGTTTGTAAAGCCTGAGAGCCCGGAACTACCGGTCTCGCTTGAGGAATTGCTCGCTCGTTAGGGTTTGCTTTCGGCTACGGGGTGAATACCCTAGTCTTTTCTTCAAAGAGGAGATGGGTGGTGAGTATGTAAAGTTCCAGGCCACGAGCTTGGCTGACAGTCGATACGATTACGAGACTGCAACCGTACACGTGGAAAGGCATCACATATGTACACGAAAGGTCGCCTATTCCCAACACGCGGCTGGCGTATTTATGTCTTTCAGTTCACCGATGGCATGATCTCGCATGATCTGGGCGCGCACCCACTTCCACCCGTTAGAGTGGGCGAACGCCTGTGTAAGGTGTCGACGGGAATGGCGGGGAGACCTCATACTATTTCTATGACTCTCCACTCCCAGCAGGCATGATAATGAAACTGAGTTTGGCCACATCTTGAGCCCCTGAAGACCACACCCTATATGTATGTATGTATAAGCTCGCGTGACAGGAAAATTGGACGATCCCCAGCGGGACTTTATCATAGTCTCTATATTATAGTCTCTATATGACATGGCAAATATCGTATTTTAGCTACAAGGCAACACTGGACCTCTGGCTGACACGTTGTATAGGACCGTCTTAGGGCTCAACTCGAGTGTGTTGGTACGAGTTGTGCCTCTTGGGTTCACCATCTGCCCCTGGCAGTACAATCTTTTCTGCCCGAGTGCGTAATGCTACGGAAATCACCTTTCATTATAACATACACACGACAGCACCGTATTATAGATTCATCAAGGAGGACTTAAAACGCTCGATCTGTTCATTCTCGAAGAAAACGGCGGCTTTTGATCTTGTGAAGCGGCCGCAACCATATTTGGAGAGCACGACTTGCCGACAGGTCTCGAAGAGTGGCAGAGGACGTGAGGAAGATATGCCAAGGACTTTATGGTGACGACAACGCTCAATGATCGACGTATCATCGGGGAACCCTACCGCTCCAGTCCTAGGGGAACTACGGCGGGCGTCAGCCTGTTACAGCGGCCGAGACGTGGCGGACCTCTTCCCGGAAAGAGAGTGAGGGTCAGACCGAAAACGACTGGATGGGTTGTTGGCGATGACCAGGGATTCGCCCTTTCCACAGATACAGCCTGCGTCGTGCAGAGATTGACTCTTCCTGGACTTGCCTTGGTGATAAAAGCGTCGTTTGCTCCAGGAAATCTGCCGAATCCTTTCGGAGAACAAGAGAAAGGGGCAATGGCGCGGCTACTCGTTGCCTTTGCAGGCACTTGCAGCGGAAGCTCAGGAAACCGGACCTCGGCGCCAAACCCACTCTCTCAGTATCCGCCTTGTGCCGTTAGTCCATGAGACTTTCCTTGAAGAGAAACAGACAAGGCAAGATGTCCTGGTAACGCGTCTGGGCAGCAAAACTGCATCACGGGGGCTGATAAAACACAACATTGACACGTGTGTCCCATCACAGTCAAGATCCTTTCGTCCATTAACAGCAGATAGGACTTTTGTGCCGAGCCGTCCAAGATGACGCTCAGCAAGATGCCCTCGTTTTCATCCGTGGTACCGGGGTGCGACAATATCTTGGTCGGTGGTGAGGAAGATATTTCTGCTACCACTCAAGATCTACAGGGGAATGTAAGGTCCACTAAATCGACAGCTTACTACGAGAAAGGAGGCTATCAATATCCGGCCCCGGTGCCGATGCGACGTGGATGCCGGCCTTCATCCCCCACAGCGGACCCTATGGCGAGCGGAGGCCCTGCCAGTCAGCGCGAAATAAAGAACTCGAGAAAGTAATTTCTCGGCGTGGCGTGTGCCTTCAGCCTAGATTCGCTCCCCTGGTATCGACCGATGGCTCGAGATCGTGTCGCCGTATATTAGCTTTGTTTGACCATGTGATACATTACTCGCTGCCTGGATGTTTTCCAAGGCTACAACTCACGCCCTATAATACTAATAGAGCGAAGAGATCGTCACTGTCACATTACAGAGAGCCGTCCCGTCGGCTGATGATAGAATACATGTAGTATATAAGCGCATGTGCGTCTATGACTACATAAAGATATATAGCTCAATTTCCTCCCCTGTTTAGAAAGAAGAATAACGAGCATCGACACGACTCTTCTTTCGTTGACAAACCTCGTCCTTGCAACAAATCAACACTCCGTTTAGTTACTTGGCGTGAGTAAGATGAAGGTCATCATCGCTTTTATCACATTTCTCGCTGGAGCGGCTGTAGCTGCGCCCGTTGGCCAGCAAAATGTCGGTCAAGTAAGTAAAGGGTCAAAACATGCCCTGATGCTACATTTTCGGCCGAGATTCTCGCCCCTTTCTTGAAATGGCTGGCTCTCAGCGTTATACTTACATGACCGGTAACCCTAGCAAGTAAGTCCGTGACTGCTAACCGATGCGGTTGGCCAAAGAGAATGGTAGGTGACTCCTTGAACCGAAAAAGTCATTCCTTATGCAATGCTAATGCGACGAAGGGTATAGTATTGATCTAATTCGAATGGCAGATTAAAGTCGTAAGTAGCTACCCCATGTTGTTTGCGAGGTTTGTAACTGCTAGTAGAAACGCTCATTTTGGCTATTATAGCGGGTAAGTGATGTGCCTTGATGAAAAGGGTATGAGTGCTGCCGGCATGCTAATGCAAGGAGAGTTTAGAGGGTAAGTAGATCCCCTTTATGAACTGATTTTCTGGCTGCTAAAGGCGATTGAAGCCTGTGAGTATCTCCATCTCTCAATACCGAACAAGGTCGCTGCTAATAACGGCTAGTTTAGATTGTAAGTTACTTTCTGTATTTAACACGGACCGTCGTTCTAGCGGCGCACTGATACGACTGCCGGCTACAGCTTGTAAGTAACTTGCGTCATATGACGAGTATTCTTGTTGCCTGATGCTAGCGCTATTGGTAATCATAGTCGGTAAGTGGCTCTCTAAGCTTGACGAGAATTGTTGGTAGCAGTATGCTAATACTAGAGCTGGCTAGTAATACCAATCGGGCTGGCGACTGCAGCTGGTGAGTAGAGCGCTGTCATGAATAAGTACTGGTTGCTAGCGACACTACTTATACAACCGATAGTAAGGGAACGGATGCAACCGATAGTAAGGGAACGGATGACACGAACGGGTGATGGTGGCGTAACCTACAAGTTACGGGGGGAGCTTTCTGTCGTTGTATGGAGTTCTCCACTGGAGTTTAAGCTCGGCCGACAGTCATACATGGTTAGGTTTCAGGCGCAATAACCTCAACAGTCATTCTCAACTACAATATTGGTACGCGTGACGATGCAGACAGTCGTTGACTTGAAGTCGGCTGCAAAAAGAACCACCAGCCTGCCTGGGAACCTCGGCAGTCACCCGGTACGGCAAACGCATATGGCGGCTCCCTTGCAAGGGACGGTGGCAAAGACGCGTGCGGTGACACCTATCTATACTCTGCCACCGCGAGCAGCATCGGCTACGGCGGGTAAAGGCCATGCACCCAGAATGCCAAGTACACTCTTTGGCTGGATCAAGTCAAGGGGCATGATGAGCGGACCATTCGGTTGGCAATAGGTGCGTTGGATATCAACTTCCTGTGCCCATCTTTCCATGTAACGTCTGGCGACCAAACGCAACATTGAAGCCTGACTGCGCCGTCATGTGTTCCACGCTTCTCTAGACCTTGAAACGCGCATCATTTTCACGTAGTCTAGTCAACAAACGCGCCAGGTATGTGAAGAACGGTCTCCGGAGGATCCTCGTGAGCTGGCAGGCTTGACTCGGGCGGTGGTCTTGGCTCAGAACCTGGTTTGGCGACAGCCCTCGCTCGGGTGGCAGGAGGCTCGGCCCGGCGCTTGACGACGCCAGCCTTGGCCGCGCGATTCGGGCCAGCCTTGGCCGCGCGGTTCGGGCCAGCCTTGGCCGCGCGATTCGGTTGCGACTGCAGTGTGGTAGGTTGCGCTTTCCGTTTTGGCACGTGCCGCCCCATTCGACGATACCTCTTCGGCGGCGGATAGACGATCAGGGGGGGGGGAGGGGTCCTCGAGGCAGCTCTGCCGCCGCCATCCATCGCCTGCCGACTGTTGCTCGGCCCTGCGGCTTGTAACAGGCTTGGCTGGGGCTCGACATCGGGCCCAATAGGTGGGATCTTTGCCGTGGGCGTCGTCAAGCCCCTGCCTTCATAGAGGGTCGAGAGCATCTGCGCAGCCGATGCCCGGCAATCCGGATGCAGCCTCGCCATAGGCTTCAGGTTACCTGACATGCTAGCCTTTTTTTTGAGCGCGTCCAAGATAACGGGGTACTGGTCAGTGCCGGGCGGGAAGTCGCGAAATGCCGAGCGAACGGCAGCGATGGTGGCAAAGAGGGACCAGATGTCTAGTTTGGGGCTCTGTTTGGCATTGACGTTGGAGCACAGGGGGAAGAGCTCGGGTGCCTGGAAGCCGGTGGTGCCACAGACAGTTCCTCCGGCTGACGAATGGTGACGGGAATAGTGACGGGCGAGTCCAAAGTCGGCCAATTGGAAAGTGAAGCCGGCGTTGCTCTTGGAGTATAGAATGTTATCGGGCTTAACGTCCCGGTGGATGAGGTTCTCGTGGGCCAGGTAGTCGAGGGCGCGGAGCATATGTTCCAGGACATCGTTGCTTAGGCGAAACAAGGCGGAGTGAAGATTCATGTCAGGCGACTCTTCACTCCTTGCTGAAAAATCCGGGCAGGGCTGTCCTGGGACAAACGAGGTGGCAATCGATTTGACAAGCGAAGTCAGGGCTCCATCACGAAGAGGCATGAAGATCTCAGGGGACTCAGTATGAAAGTGTTGGCTGCCCAGATACTCGATGATGTGATCCTAGAAGTGAAAGCGGTCAACTCGATGAATAAAGGCGATGTGGCTTGAAGGGAGCGCGTGGTGAGAGAGGAGTTACTAACGTGTTTGACCCTCTCCATGACTTTGATTTCTCGGTGGAGAAGAGCACGAGCGGTCTCGATATTGAGTGTCTTGTTGGCGGCGAGGTCAACAACTTTGACGGCGAAGAGGTAGCCGGAGGATCGGTCGATGGCTCTGTATACTTTGCCGAAGCCTCCCGAGCCCGTCTCCTCACGGACACGCACCACATCCTGGAAAAGAGGGATAGTTGCCGTGGCCAACCTGGTCATGTGCCACGACTGGGCCTCGGAAAGATCAATATCGGTTGGCCGGTCACGCGACCTCATACCCTTGACTAGTTGCAGAGATGAGTGGTAACCCTGCATGGCAAGACCTTGGAGCAAATCGGCGTTTGTTTCATGCGCCGCGGACAGAGTGCGCCAGATCAGCCTGAATTTGTAGGATGCTATGGTGATTTCATAATTCTGGCCGTAGAGAATGACACCACCGCCGGTGATGGTCTCTTTATATTCTGTCTTTTCATCGTCAATTTCGAAGGTGACTGACAAAAGGTATTTCGATCGGGTAGTCAGAAGCATGTGGTGTGTACAGGGGTTGATCTCGAAGGCGACGTGAGTTCCAGACATGGGATTTTCGGTGGTGGTTTGGCGGAGGATCAGATCAGCGTTTCGTCCGAGTCGGGTGATGACATAGCCCTGAGGCTTGGACGAGACGTGAAAGCCAACCTCAAGGCCAGGTCGGCGTCCATGGTAGCTCGAGACGAAGCGTAAGTTATCTGGGTGAAGCAGAGCATCGTGGGCGGCCGGGTTTTTTGGCACGAGATGCAAGAGTGTCTGGGGGTGCGGGTTTGTATTCGAAGCCATTGCAAGACGAGGCCGAGGATGTGAAGCTGCGAAGCTGCGAATGCGTTGAGGGGATGCGATACCCCCCCTTTTAGCCACCACCACGACTGCCCGAGCATGGTCGCCGAGGATGGTCGCACACGGGATGACGGGCGCGTAAGTCGTACTGATTGGACAGGGACATTCTCGCGCTGCCGCCTGCGCCTTGGCCCTGGCGCCTGGATGTGCATTGAAAGGATGGTGTCTACGGCCGACTAGAAGAGAGTTAGAGTCAAAACCTAAATCGAGTTTTTTTTTGTACGGGTACACTAGTGCGCCCCTCGAGGATATAGGCGCATAATTACATAAAGGTACGTACCTATTCGCTTAAAAGCATAAAGTGCCTAAAAGCATAAGTTCCTTTTTTCCTCTTTACTATCTATACCTATCTTAAAAAAAATCTAATTTTTTTACTTTTAATTAAATATAATAGTATATTATTTAAGGTTATTATTAAGTAGTTAATAAAATAAAAAGGGGTTATAAGCTAGTAAGTATTAGCTTATAAAAGCTATTAACTAAAAGGTAATAAATAGCCCTTTTATATAGGCTATTATTAGTAGGTGTCTCGAATGTAAATATAAATATAGGTCTAGTAGTCTTATTAGAATTATTAATACCTATCTAACTAAGGGCTATACTACCTTCTTTATAGACAAGACGAGAGAAGGGTCGGAGCTACCCTTTAGGAACCCTCGGTAGCTAAGAATAGAAAGGGATCCGTAAATAGAATGTAAAGACGGATGCGTTAGTCGGGGAAGACCTTCCGCGGACGGATGCGTCTATTAGGACGACCGTAGAAGTCTATAGAAGGAAGTAGAATTCTATCTATAGAATTCACCTTAGAAGGGAAGTCCTTCTACCGTAGAATTCTATCTATAGAATTTACCTTAGAAGGGAAGTCCTTTTACCGTAGAATTCTATTAGAATTCTATCTATAGAATTTACTTTAGAAAGGAAGTCCTTCTATTATAGAATTCTATCTATAATTCCTATATTAGTAACTTTTTCTTTATGCCGTTTATAAAAACCTCTCTTATTTTTCCTTAAATATTACCCTTCTTTAAAAGGAAATAAAATGCATAGTAAAATCGACTATTCGTTATATTAGAATAGTTCGTTATAATATTATATAGTATTATAACTATATAACCTTAAAAGAAAGAATATATTAAAAGGGTTATAGGCGAATGATAAACCCTTTTATTCTAATAGTTAATTTATTTATATCGACGAAACGTTTAAAGGCCTAGTTTAGTAATGCTTTCGTTATTGCATTAGCTAGGTTATCGGCTCTATTAATCTATCGGACTTCTATAATCTTACGGCGTTTATATAACTATCGTAAAGCTATAATATCGATTATTAATCTTTTCTCCTTTATAGTACCTAGTTTAATAAGGCATTTATATAAAGAGTACGAATCGGTGTAAATAATTAATAGAACCGGAGGAAGACTAAGGCGATCCGTAATTATCTTAAGGGTTATAGTAAGAGAGATCCTAATATCGAATCCGTTTACTATACTATAGATCTCCGATATAAGAATACTTTAGGTAACTCGTTTGCATTTCGTAGAGTTCTAATAGATAATATTGCCTTTAATTAAAAATTGCTTATCTATTCGGTCGGTCTTATAAACTAAAGCAATAACGAATTTAAGCTATAAAGATAAGTCTTTATTATTTACAAACGATCTATCGGTAAAGACTAAAAGCTTAGCTAATGCGAGGTTAATTAAAAGATATATTAGTCTACGTTATTAATTATCTAGTTGCTACTATAGTCTCTTATTTAGGATTATATAGTCTTTTTATTCTAGGTTCTAGACTTAAGCAGTAATAGAAATATTAAACAATGCTTTTAGTTAATAAATAGATATTACGTATATACTACGAGCTCGTTGCTTTATATACCTTTACGCATAGTTAATAGCTTTTAGCTTTACGGTTTTAATCTTAGCTGCTTAACCCTTCTATTATAGTAGCAAACTTCTATCGTATTATAAGGTTAATTTCGCGCCGTTAAAGTCTATAGATTGTCTAGCAGTTATTAGAGTTTTCGGTTTAGCTCTAAATTATGCTTTCTAAAGCTCTTTTTCTTCGTAGTCCGAAAAACTCTAAGTCCCGAGCATTAACGTATCGTCTATCTATATACCGATAATTCTAAAAGGTATAAGAGGGCTATAGTTAGAAATAAGCAAGCATACGTCGTATATTAAATAAGCTATATTAAGCTCTTAGATATAGTAACTATAGTATATATTAAACTAATATAGTCCGGATTCCGTAATACTATATAATAGTCTAATCACACGGATAATTATGCCTTCCGGATACTTCTTTACTAATTTAGCGGGTAGAGCTATTAAGATTATTCGAGATAATTCTATAGTAGCCTAAGGATATACTTAAGTAATATCTCGTAAAGACAATATTATTCCGTATTCTTTAAGCATTCCGGCTGTAATTGCTATAATTAAACGTTAACTAACTCGCTAGATTATTAGCGACTATATAAGTATAGATGTCTTCTTAATATTACTATATCCTTAGATTACTAGTCTCGACTTTTCGTATAGTTTAGTATTACGTTCTTTAACCTCTTTAACTATCCGAGAACGGAAGATTCGATATCCTCTATATTTTTCTTCGTTATATTATTCGAAACTAAACACACTATAAATAACTAAGTCGTTAATCTCTTTTATATTAGATTCTTCGAATAGGTTACCGGGTATTATAATTACGCTATTAGCATAAAGTTTAAGTATAAGATCGTATGTATTAACCTCTTTCTTAGCTAAGAACTACTAATTCTTTGGTTTATTTTTCGCACCGGGTAGGCGACTACGTTTTTAAGGCATACGAGGAGGTTCTTATATAGTTTTATATTCTTCTATTAGTTTATTATCTTAAGAATTATATTCCGGTATATCTACTAAGAGTTCTTCTAATAGTAGTACCGATTTTTCGTCTTAAAAGTATAGTTATATATATATTAATCTAAATACTTATAGTCTATTAATAGTATTAATTATCATATTATAGCCTTTAATTACCACGATTTTAAATAGACCTTACTAGTCGTTCTTTTCTCTTTAGATATAGACTTTACTTTATAGTAGAAGATTAAGAATCTCCTTTATTAATAGTCTATTTCGGCTATAAATAGCATCTTTAATTCGTCTTTCTATAGAGATTTAGCGAAGTAATTTTATAGCCTTTTGTATAGCTATAGCTCTCTATATTATTGTTATAAAAGGGGGTAATTCCTATATAATCCGGGGGTAAGCACTAAAAACTAATAATATAGGAACTAAACTATTAAGACTAGCTATATTATTAATTGCCTTAACTACTATTTAAATAATAGCTTTAGCTAATATAACGTTCCTAATTTCCTCCTAAAGAATACTAAATGTTCGTTTAAATAGTCCGTAATATCTTTTAATCTTTCTAATAGACTAATAGGCTTTAACCGGAACTTACTTATATATAATCCCTATTACTTTCGCTTTGTTTCGGAATTTATTAAAAGCAAAATTCGTTCCTACGTTATGTTTAATAATATCTAGCGGACCGAGATATATATTAATCTATAACGCACGTAGTGTCTCCTACGTATCTTTAGCGGATATTAATAAAAGGAATCTTACTGCTTAGAATAAAGTTGCTAAATCTACTGCGTATAGCACTAGTCGTTATAGGTTTCCGAGGTATATAACGTTAATAATAATCTTATAGTTAAATTCTCGATTATCTTATAGTATAAATTTAAATCGTCTTAAAGCCTAAGAGTACATCTAGCATTAGTGATAAAATTTAGAAATAGTTTTAAGTCTTCTAATTAAGACATTATTATATCCTACTTAGCGTAATAGATAATATAGTCTTATAACTACGGGATGTCTAAACCGACGATAGAGTATTTAGATCTTAACTTCTATAAGGAAGTTAATAGATTCCTTATCTTTAGAAAGAAAGAACTATAGATATCCCTATTTTCGTATTACGGGAACTACGCCTCGACTAATAATTATGTCTATTGTATTATTAAAATATATACCTAGTCGGTCTATATCGGCTAAAGAGAGTAAGAAAGGTATAGGTGTCTTTAGAACGTAAAAAGTAATCCTTCTAATTAGTATTTTAAGGGCAATAGAACTAAATAAGTTAATAGTATCTCTACTACTAAATTTAATAAAAGCTTATCCTACCGTTAACTTATCGATGCTAATAGAAGGGTCTTCTTTCTATAGGGCAATATATTAGTTAAATCCGGCTATTAAAACTTTTACTACACCTATATTAACCATAATGTTTTAGAATCGTGTCTTAGAGTATCTTTTATTAATAATAAACTAGTTAGATATAGTAATAGCTTCTTATTTACTATATAGGTCTTTGCTAGTAAGCCGATGTATAAAGGCTTATTAGTAAATTATCTAATTAGCTTACTATTATCCTATAAAATTATCGTCGTCTCTTAGGCAAGATTTATTATTAAACTCTTCTGCTATATCGTCTATCTTATAACCTTTATATTGCGTTACGTAGGCTATAAAACCTATTGTTAGGATATTCGTAAAGTAGTATTATGCGATATACTAGTCCTTCGATTTCTATCGTTCCTCGGGTATGTGTTTAGTTAACTAGCACCCTTATTTTCTATATATAAAACATTTCTTAGTCTATAGACGATTTCTATAGTTGCCTCTATAGCTACTACGGGCTTAGGACCCTACTTATAATCTAGCAGCTAATAGGGAGTATCCTCTACGGAATCCTCCGCGGAATCCTCTACGATTAAATAATCGGCTATAGTTTCGTCCTCCTCGTCCTTAATATCTATATCTACCGCGGTTATTATTGTTATATCTCCGATCCGTATAGAATATCTAGTTATATAGGTCGTAGTTATCCTCTTTATTATCTTAGTTATTAGACTAATATTCCTAGATAAATTAGTTAGATAAACCGCGAGATAGGTGTATTTACAACGAGGATCTTAGGTCGGCAAAAAGTGCTTCTATATTAGTTAAAGGTTTAAATAGAGCGTACTTTAGTTTAAGAACTCCTCTATATATATTAATAAGTATAGTTCGTAAGGGAAGATCGCCTATAAAGTCTTTACTAAGTGCCCGTTAGTAAAGTTGCAATTTATCGAATAAAGCTTAAAGGATTTTATGCAATAGCTTAGCCGGGTATTCTCCTCGCAACTTATAGAAGGTCGTTATTGTTTAGTCTATATAATAATATACGTAATTGACTTCCGTGTTAAAGTATCTCTTAATTATATCGTATGCCTTTCTAAATATCGCTATCTAGTTAATATATTAAATATAATAGGTTTACGCACGTCCTACGAGGATCTTAGGAAATAAAGCATAGAACTAACTTAGTTTAATTTACAAGTTATAGCATAAGTTTATAAAAACCTAAAGTTTATTATTAAGTAAGTTATATAGTTCTCTAGTATAGTTCTTATCTTTTATCTAAAGCTTAATAAAGCGTTATTAGATATCTATATTAGCGATAGCATTTAGAATATTATCTAGAGGAAGTCTTATATATGCCTCTAATAGAATAGGGTTAGAATTGCTTAGCTATTTAGTTATCGCCGTAGAACCTTAGTCCGTTAGATTTATAAAGAGATCTAGACGATTGAATCGGTGTAATATTAGGTAAATAGTTATACCCGGAACATTAGTGTTAAATAGCTATTATTTATATAGAACTATCGGTTATTGCTTAGATAGAATATTCCCTCTTAAATCGAACTATAGAATCGTTAAAATTATGTTAAACGTCTATAGCATCTCTAGAATGTTTGTTATAGTCTATAGCATCTCCGGAACGTTTGCTATAAATGCTGCTTTTTCTATTAGAACTACTTCTAATAGTTAGAAGGGGGTTATTCTAGCGGTAATAGGCGTAGAAGGATATATCGCGTTTTTTATCTCTATTTTCTTAGTATATTCCTCCGTGCTATCGTTAAATTTCTATATTATTATGTCTTCTATAGGCTATTCTAGTAGTTTCTTAAGTGCTTATAACATTAAAAAGATCGTTGTATAAGATATATTGCTACGACCGGTATATATTCCTCGTTTCCTTATTAGAACTTTTAGCGCTCGTTTATAGTCTACGTATATTAGACCTTATATATTCGCTATCTATCCTTAGAAGTAGTCTTAGAAGTATAATAGGATCTCGTTTCCTTAAAAATCGATTAACGCTTTATATAAGGTAATAAACTTAGCGACGGATATTATAATCGCGATGCCGTTGTTTTCGTCGGGTTTAATATTACTATCCTAATGTTTTACGTTAATATATAGAAAAAAGGATCGGTAGATAGTTATGCCTTCTATCTATTCCCTAAGAGTCTCCTCTATAGTATCGGATAAAGGACTAGTAGGTTAGTATATCGAAGTTATAATACGTGCTTATTTTTCACGCGGTTTATCGGTGTATTCGTAGGGTTCTCTACGAAAAATTTATCGTTCGGCATTATTAACGCACTTTCTGCTAGTGCTACTCTTCTTCTTCTAAAGCGGTAATCGGTTAGCAAAAAGTTTAAAGAAGAGCTATACGCAACCCCTAAGAGCGAGCTAGACTCGGAAGGTAAAGTCTTTTTATTCTTAGCATAATTATCCTTCTCTAAGTGCATAGAATAGGATCGTCGGGCGGAAGCCGTTCGATAAAGATCTATAATACGTTTAAAGGATATAGAACTATCTCGTCTACCTTACTATCTGTAATTAAGCCTTATAATTACTAATTAGTATTAGTAGGTGTCTTAAATGCAAATGTAAATATAGGTCTAGTAGTCTTATTAGAATTATTAATACCTATCTAACTAAGGGCTATACTACCTTCTTTATAGATAAGATAAGAGAAGGGTCGGAGCTACCCTTTAGGAACCTTCGGTAGCTAAGAATAGAAAGGGATCCGTAAATAGAATGCAAAGACGGATGCGTTAGTCGGGAAAGACCTTCCGCGGACGGATGCGTCTATCGGGACGACCGTAGAAGTCTATAGAAGGAAGTGGAATTCTATCTATAGAATTCACCTTAGAAGGGAAGTCCTTCTACCGTAGAATTCTATCTATAGAATTTACCTTAGAAGGGAAGTCCTTCTCCCGTAGAATTCCATTAGAATTCTATCTATAGAATTCACTTTAGAAGGAAAGTCCTTCTATCGTAGAATTCCATCTATAATCTCTATAGCTATAGTAGCGTATATTATTAAGGCCTAAAGCCGGCCTTTTATAAGCCCTTATAGCGACGTTAGGGCTATACCTATAAGGGCGATTAAGTTAATAACTATAGGAATATAGCGTTATAAGATATAGTATTAGTTAATTAAATAAATAAAAAGGGTTATAAACTAGCTAGATTAGTCTATATCTATCTATTAACTAAGGGGCGATAAATAGCCCTTTTATATAGGCTATAAACGCGTATATTAATAGAGTATTGCTATTTATACGGATATAAATCTCTATTTATATAAAAGTTCGCTAAAATTCCTACTTTTTCTACGCGACCCTACGCGCCTATATCCCGCTATTAAATTTTCTATATAGGTATATAGTAATTAAGAAGGCTATAGGAATAAGGGATATACGTATTATTAAGATAGTTGCGATACGTAACCTTACGTAATTACGTATACGCAACGAGGCTATATCTCTACGAGACCTTCCCTTCCTTTTTAGCTAGAATATATAGAATATAATAACTACCCTATTTATTTAAAAGATCGAGCTAAAGCCTTTCTAATACTAATTAGTAATTAACTCGGCTTAATTATAGATTAGTAAAGATAGAAGAGATAAGATACGTAATCCTCGAGCACTTATGCCTAGTCCTTATCTTTATAGTTTAACCCTAACGCACTTAGTTTCTCTCTGCCTTTTAGAGGAGAATAAGAAAAACTAGCTTTACGCTTAGATTTACCTTTATAGCGCCGTCCTAATATATTAAGAGGATCTTATGCTAAGCGAGTCCGCTAACGTTACTGCCCTTTCGAGGAGAATATAATAGCGCGGATTCTAGCTTTATCTATAGTCTTAGCCTATTTAATAGAGAAAGAGATAAAGAAGCTATATTAAATAAATAATATACTAAAAGGCCGCCGCTTACTTCCGACTATATCGTAAAGAACCTTACAATAGATAACCTCGACTCTTTTATTAGCTAATTTAAGCAATTAATACCGCCGCTAATACGGTATATACCTTATTAACCGCTAAAGAGCTCTTTTAAACGCTCCCTTAAGAAAGCTCTTTTAACGGCGTATTAGATAAGCACGAGCCTAACTTTCGTCGGACTACTCGTCTCCCTTAAAAGCCCGCCGCCTACTTCCGATAAAACTATCGCGAAGACCCTCGCGTATAATAAACACCCCGCCGTCTTCCGACCTAGAATATATATAGTCCGCTAACTGCCTTAAGCTACGCACGAGAATAAGTCCGCTTACTGCCTTAAGCTATGTATAAGAATATAGTCCGCTACTGCCTTAAGCTACGAAAATATAAAAGTCGCTAATTGCTTACTTTAACGACTAAGTTAATTATAAGCCCGTACGCTACTCTAAGCCCGTACGCTGCTTTAAGCCCGTACGATAATTTAAGCCCGCCGCTTTTTAAAGAGCTTTAGAAGTATAATACGGCATTATTAAGGATATTATTAAGGACTTTAACGGCACGCGATTTAATAGCCCTCGTTAAAGACTTTAATAGCCTTCGTTAAGGACTTTAACGCCGTAAGCAATAGCCTATAGCTAATTATTATATTACTAGCCCTTTCTTTCTATACGCTTAGTACCTCGAATTCGTATTCCTTTTTCCCCTTAAATTCGCTCTATTTTCTACGCTTTTTTCTATATCTTTAGCAACGCTTTTAGTAATGCTCTTTATAGCGCTAGTGCTTTTTGCAACGCCCTTTATAATATAACACTCTTATAACGCCCTTTATAACGCTCTTATAACGCCCTTTATAACGCTCTTATAACGCCCTTTATAACGCCTTATAAAACGCCTTAGCAGCCGCCTTACGCTCTTTATATTATATAGCCCGAACGGCCCTCTTTCCTTTATTATACTATACGGCCCGACCGGCCCTTTTTTCTTAATCTATTGCGAACCTCTATTTAATAGGAAAACCGGGTTTTTCTTCTTTTTATATTATTCTTATTATCTTTTAAAGACTACTAGTATAGGAATAAAGGATATACGTATTATTAAGATAGTTGCGATACGTAACCCTACGTAATTATATATACGCAATAAGGCTATATCTCTACGAGACCTTCCCCTCCTTCTTAGCTAGAATATATAGAATATAATAACTACCCCGTTTACCTAAAAGGTCGACCTAGAGCCTCTCTAATAAAGGCCGCGTAAATCGTATATAGCTTTAATTTAGTTAATTTAGTTAATTCGCTACGTGCCCTACTATATACCCTCTGCTATATGCCTTACTATATGCCCTACTATATGCCTTACTGCGTGCCTTACTATATGCCCTTTACGGCGTGCTTTCTACTATATATATTAGTCTTTAATATATACTTTATGCCTTACTGCGTGCCTTTTACTATATGCCCGGCTGCGTGCCCTACTACGTGCCTTACTACGTGCCTTTTGCTACGTGCCTTTTGCTATATATACGGCTCCTAAATATATGCTTTATGCCCTACTATATGCCCTCTACTATATATACGGCTCCTTAATATATACTTTATACCTTACTGCGTGCCCTTTACTATATATACGGCTCTTTAATATATGCTTTATGCCCGGCTGCGTGCCTTACTACGTGCCCTTTACTATATATACGGCTCCTTAATATATACTTTATGCCTTACTACGTGCCTTTTACTATATATACGGCTCTTTAATATATACTTTATGCCTTACTACGTACCCTCTACTATATATACGGCTCCTTAATATATGCTTTATGCCCGGCTCCCGGCTACGTGCTTAGCTATAAAGTTATAGCCTTCGTAGACTAGCACGATTTACGCGGCTCTCTTAATTACTATATACCTATACTAAAGGGCTTATTTCGATGCGAGAGGAATCTAGTCCTCTTACTAAGTATAATTAGCTAGGCTTTTTCTCGCGGTTTAAAGAGGGCCTAATAGTTAAATAGTGGCTTCTCTTAGTAGCTTAGCTAAAAGACTAAGACTCTTAATTATTAGATCTTCGATCTACGGCTTACTAAATAAAGATGCGAGAGAGATATATTATAGCGGCCGTAAGGGCGCTATAGCGGCTATAATGCCGCTAAAAGCAGTATATTAATAATAAAGATAATAATGCTTATATCCCGCTTAAAGAGGGGAAGCCTTAAGACCTTATTTAAGGGGCCTTTTAGCCGAATTTCCCGTCCGTAATCCCGTATATAATCCTATATATAATTCCTTAATCCGGGGATCTAATACTAACTCCCGCACCGGCCTTAAGCCGGATACCGATTATTAGGAAGTCGACTATATCCTTAATATATATAGAGTCTTACTATTTATATAGTACGAAATCTCTATTTATATAGCAAAGATATCTAAATCTCTACTTTTCTATACGTACCCCGCGCGCCTATATCCCGCTACTAAAATCCAATGCCGGTATATAGTAATTAAGAGAGCCGAGTAAATCGTGCGAAGAATAATAATACGCAGTAGGGCACGTAGTAGAAGGCACGCAGTAGGGCATATAGTAAGGCACGCAGTAGGGCATAAAGCATACATTAAGGAGCCGTATATAGTAGAAGGCACGCAGCCGTATATATAGTAGAAGGCACGCAGTAGGGCACGCAGTAGGGCATAAAGCATACATTAAGGAGCCGTACGCAGTAGAAGGCACGTAGCCGCATATATAGTAGAAGGCACGCAGTAAGGCACGCAGTAAGGCATAAAGCATACATTAAGGAGCCGCATATAGTAGAAGGCACGTAGCCGTATATATAGTAGAAGGCACGTAGTAGGGCATATAGTAGGGCATAAAGAATACATTAAGGAGCCGTATATATAGTAGAGGGCATATAGTAAAGGGCACGTAGTAGAGGACACGTAGTAAAAGGCATATAGTAGAGGGCACGTAGCAAAAGGCATATAGTAAAGGGCACGTAGTATATATTAAGGAGCCGTATATATAGTAGAGGGCACGTAGTAAAGGGCATATAGTAGAGGGCACGTAGTATACATTAAGGAGCCGTATATATAGTAGAGGGCACGTAGTAGAGGGCATATAGTAGAAAGCACGTAGTATATATTAAGGAGCCGTATATATAGTAGAAGGCACGTAGTAGAGGGCATATAGTAGAAGGCACGTAGTATATATTAAGGAGCTATATATATAGCAGAGGGCACGTAGTAGAAGGCACGTAGTAGAGAGCTAGGCACGTAGTAGAGCACGCAGCCGGGAGCCGGGCATAAAGCATATATTAAAGAGCCGTATAAATAGCAGAGGGCACGCAGTAGAAGGCACGCAGTAGGGCACGCAGTAGGGCACGCAGTAAGGCACGCAGTAGGGCACGTAGTAGGGCACGTAGTAAAGGGCGCGCAGTAGGGCACGTAGTAGAGGGCGCGTAGTAGGGCACGTAGTAGAGGGCATATAGTAAGGCGCGCGCGCTGCTATAGGTATTAAATTAACTAAATTAAGGCTATATACAATTTACGCGGCCCTCTTAATTGCTATATACCTATACGGAAAATTTAGTAGCGGGATATAGGCGCGTAGGGTACGTAGAGAAAGAGTAGGGGTATACCTATCTTACTATATAAATAGAGATTTCGTGCTATGCAAATAGTAAGACTTTATATATAAGCGCAAATATAGTTATAGCGCGGTACGCGAAGAGTTTTTAGTTACTTAAAAAGGATAGCCTAGCAGTTATAATTCTTAGGTTCCCGCTTAGGACTTCGCTTAGTAGGATATTATCTATAAGGGTCTTCGACTATTAGTAAGATTAGGTCTACGACCTAATCCGTATTCTTATATATAAGTAGGGAAGAGGCACGTGCGGGCGGGGAAAGGGGCTTATGCGAATAAAGGTAAAGGGCTTGTGCGGATAGGGGTAAAGGGCATAAACGGATAAAGAGGTACGTGCGTAAAGCTATATATCCGTATATATAGGTACGCTTATACTTAGTTCTTTATAGATAATTTCTATACCTATATAGAAGGTACTTATATAATTACTCTACCTACCTTATTATAGTATTATCTATCTCTCTTTTTTATAGACTTATTTAATACAATAACGTCCCGCTTTTATAATAGCGGCACGTTTTAATTAAAACGATAAGCCGCTATAATAAAAGCGGCACGCGTAGTAATACTAGCTGCTATTATAGACTTATTAAACAATAATATAGAGGACGTCTTTAAGCAATGGGCCGAGGGGTCCTAGCAGCTATAGCTGCGATAAAAGGCGCTAAATAAGCGGGCCTTCGCAAAAGCCCGCCTTCGATAGGAAATAATAAAAGCCCGTTTAGGCAAGGCGACGGCGGATGCCGTACCTTCTATAGCGGAAGAAGAGCGCCTTCTAGTGCTACTATAGAAAATAGCCGTTAATCCGGTTAAACAAAGGGGGTTGCTAAAAGTCTTTAGTGTTAAAATAGGATCTACGGCGCCTACCTCTACGGATACGCTACTTACGCCTACGGCTACGTCGACGAACTCTCCCGCGGCTAAGGACGCTAGTATAGATAACCTAAGGGCGGCCCTTAAAGCCGCCTTCGGCAAAAGGAAGCCTCTACCGTAGCCTATATAGGATAGTAAGCTAGAGTCTTTTTACTTCTTCCTATATCGCCTCTATAGTAAGTTTACCGTTAACGAGAAGTAAGGCCTTAACGGTTGCCGCGATACCGCTTAGTATTCGCTGCTCTATACGCTACCTAAGCCTTAGATACGACGGATTTCTAGGTTTTAGGAGAGTAGCGGGCCTAGTAGCGCTTACGACCCTTATGCCTTCTTCGACTACCTTATCTACGCGTTCGGCAACGTATAGGAGTAGGAGAAAGCGTAAGATAGGTTACGGATCCTCTTTTAGAAAGACGGCTAGACGTTTAAGGACTTCCTTCCCGACTTTAAGGAGACTATTACTTATACCGCCGGAAATAGCGTTTAAGGAGATAGCGCTAAGCTTATATAGCTGCGAAATTCGATTACTCTATAACTATAGGAAATGCTTATCTTAATCGAAATGCCTACTAACTTCCGGAAGTATATAGGTCGCCTTACGAAGGTAGCTTAGAACTATAAGCAAAGCCCTAGCTTTTAGAAGTTACGAAAGCGCGCTAGTATAAACGGCGTTAGCAATAGGAACGGAGGAGCTACTATTAGGAACGCTATAACGCTCCCGCCGCTTAAATCTACGCCCGATACTATAGTAGACTATAAGGGCGACGTTATAATATCTACTACGCGGCCCGCTTATAAAAGAGCGAGGATACTATCCGCCGCCTTAGGTAGCGCGCCTTCCTCTTTTATATAGCGAGCTAAGTAGGTATTAAAGGCGGAGCTTTAGAAGCGGAGAAAGGAAGGGCTTTACGTACGCTATAGCGCGGATAGATATTTTACTACGGACTGCCTATATTATCCCGCTCGCCCTACGAAGCGAGCCGAACGGCCTATAGCGATTCGCGCTACCTAACCTTCTCTTAAGTCTAATATTAAGGAGGATAATAATATCCCCGCCGCTACTAATACGGAGGGAAATACATAGCTCTAAAGTATAGACGGGCCTTAAAGCCTAATTCGCTAGCACTAGAGAAAAAAGAGTTAACTAACCGTATTAAGACTTCTCTTACCTTAATACCTATTATTATTAACTATATAAACCTTGTCTTTACTCTTATAGACAAAGGTTGCTAATACTATGCCGCTATCAATAAGGCATTTATATAAGAACTACGCTTGCTAATTAAAGATATAGGAATTTAGTATATATAAAGATCCTCGAGCGTAATAAAGGAGGCGAAGATTAAAAGTATCGTATAGATAGCTATAGAGATTAACGGGTATAAGCAATTGCTTATAGTATACATTATCCTTTAGCTAGAATTTAACCTAATCTTTAGAAAGCCTTAGCTTTTTTATATAGAGTCTTACTCTATACCGCACTAAGGGAGGCTTTAGTATAGAAATTCGTAGCGTTAGCTACGGTATATTAATAAGAACGAACCTAAGAATACTAAGTATACTATAGAGCTTTAAAAGGCTAAAGAAGTTATAGCTTTAGTAGCTATCTATATAATTAACCGAATCCGTAGATAATATAGCTCGGAAGCCGCTATAGCTGCTATTTACGTAGTTAGCCTTATAGATATCGAAAAGGCCTTACGACTAAAGAAGCCGAAGATAGAAGCCGAATTACGTTAAATAATCCTTACGTAGTTCTATAACCTACTGCCGCTCTTTTAGAAGAGCGAGGCTAATAAATTAAACCTATATAAGCCCGGCATTAACTACGTAATACTACTTCGTAAGGATTCCCGTAGATAAGACATAGTTCCGCCCTTCGGGCCGCTATACGCGATATCTCGAGATAAGTTGCTTATGCTAAAGAAAATACTACGTGGCCTTCTAAATAAGGGGTTTATTTAGGCTAGCTTTTCTAAGGCCGCCGCTTTAGTGCTATTCGCGCGGAAACCTAAAGGAGGACTACGTTTTTGCGTAGACTACTAAGCACTTAACGCAATAATATAACCGGACCGCTACCCGCTTCCGCTTATTAAGGAGATACTCCGTAATATTGCTAAAGTAAAGTAGTTTACTAAGTTAGATATCTATTAGGCGTTCTATAAAGTGTAAATCGCGGAAGGGGATAAGTAGAAGACCGCGTTCCGCACTCGCTATA
Source organism: Ophiocordyceps sinensis (assembly GCA_012934285.1). Taxonomy (NCBI): domain Eukaryota; kingdom Fungi; phylum Ascomycota; class Sordariomycetes; order Hypocreales; family Ophiocordycipitaceae; genus Ophiocordyceps; species Ophiocordyceps sinensis. The sequence continues at coordinate 2,330,804 of JAAVMX010000007.1, forward strand.
GTCTTTTTAAATAGATAGTAATACCGTTTAAGCTTATAAAAGCTCTTAGCACCTTCTAACGGTATATTAATAGCATTCTTCGCGAATTTCTAAATAAGTTCGCTTCCGCCTATATTAATAATATTCTTATCTTTATAAGCGGTAACCTAAAGGATTATATACACAAAGTGCGGAAGGTGCTAGACCGGCTCTCGGAGTATAAGCTATACCTCGACCTTAATAAATACGAATTCGGCGTCCGCTAGGTTAAATACCTCGGATTTATTATTATCGCGAGCGTTAGTATATAGGCAGACCTTATAAAGATTTAGGCTATTTAAGACTAAATAGCCTTAACTTCGCAAAAAGGTATATAGAGTTTCTTAGGATTTACGAACTACTACCGGATTTTTATTTATTAATTTTCTTATATCGTCGGTCCGCTCGTAGCTCTTATCGGCAAAAGGGTAGCCTTCTATTAAGGCGCTATATAGGCAGAGGCGTTTTAGACGTTAAAGGACCTATTTTTGTAAGCCTTAGTGCTACTATAGTAGGACTTTAATTATCCCGTAATACTAAAGGTAGACTATAGTAGATTTACGCTTAGAGGTATGCTTTCACAAGAGGTAGACGGCTAACGCCGCCTTATAGCTTTTTACTCCTATAAGCTTACCCCCGCCGAACGGAACTACGCTATCTACGATAAGGAAATACTTACTATAATTAGCTATTTAAAGCAATAGCAAGCGGAGCTCTATAGCTATAAGAACTTCGAAATTCTAATAGACTATCGTAACCTTAAGTATTTTATAACTTAACGTTATCTCTCTAAGCGATAGGCCCGCTAGGCGGAATACCTTTCGCGGTTCTATTTCCGGATTAAGTACCGACTTAGAAAAGAGGCTACGGTACTAGACGCTCTATCCTAAAGAGACTAAGATCGGCCTTCTAGCGAAGATTATAATGCCTAAGAGCTTTAAATACTCTTAGAGGAGGCGCTATATATATATCTTAGAGTAACGCTTATTAAGGCGGACGGCGTAGTCTTAGTTAATAGCGATAAAGATAAGGACGATAGCGAGGAGGATAATAATTCGTTAATTAGTTTAGAAAGTAAGGGGATAATTAAAGAAAACGTAGAGCCTAACGCTTAGGAAGCGGACTTCGTAGCGGCTATAACCCGGGACGACCTTAACGCGTAAGACGTAAAGCTAATTACTAATATAGGTCTTAACCGACGGATTTTTTAAGACGAAGAGCTTTAGCGTACGTAGGACCACTTAGCAGCTTAAGACGTTACCTACGGGAGCGTACGCCGCGTCGTAAAGGCAAGAGCACGACGATTCGACCTTAAGCTTAACCTAAAGGTATAGGTAGCCGACTGCTACGTAGACTTACGTAGGCACTTACGGTTCCGCAGACGGCTTTAGGTTTTTAATTCCTCTATAACTATAGAGGCTATAGTAAGAGACGCTCCCCTAGAGCTAAAGGAAGGAAATACGCTCTAAAGACGGCTTATTTAAATAGTATACGACGTTAGCGTCGTTAGCTACTTTAGCCGCGAAGGAATAATTACCGCTATATCCCGCGACTTCTATTAGCCGCTCTTCTAGCTATACGTTAGGCGATTCCTCCGTAACTATAATATCTATAAGCGCACGAAGATTTAGCGTACGCTTAAAAAAGGGCTACTTAAATCGCTCCCTATGCTAGACCGGTTCTATACGTATATCTAGATAGACTTTATTATAGACCTTCCCCTTATAGAGAGCGGTAACTATAACCTTTAGGTAATTAAGGACCGTCTCTAAGTAAGGAGGTTATACTAGAGCCTATGCCCTCTATAGAAGCGGAGATCTACGCGGAGCGCTTTCTTATATACTATATATAATACTATTAGTAGCTAACGTTAATTATAAGCGATAGGGGCTTAAATTAGATAAGCCGCTTCTAGTAGCACCTATATCGGCTACTATAGATAATATAGCTGCTAAGTATAGCATATTATCCGTAAACTAATAAAGGGCTAGAACGGCTTAATTAAGAAGTTTAGGCTTACCTCTAGGGCGTTATCGACTATAACTAAAGGGACTAAGATAAGTAGCTCCCTATAGCGTAAATAGCGCTTAACGGAAGAAATCACTCTTTAATTAGTATATCCCTTTTCTTCGCGCTATATAGGTATAAACTAATATCCTTATTCCCTATCGCCGTAAATATAGCGGCGGAAAAGCCGTCCGGCAATAGCCTAGAGGGGCGTATAGGCTCCTTTATATAGCGACTTAAGTAAGTCTCGGACTTTTATTAATCGTTAATAGCTTTAGTAGCGTAAGACTAAAAGCGGTATACTAATAAACGGCGGGAACCTATAGAGCGATTTACGGTAGGTAATAAAGTCTAGGTAGACCTACGGAACTATATATCCTTAAGGCCGAAGAAGAAGCTTAATTAGCTATACGTAAAATTTATAGTTAAGAGAGTGCTAAGCCTATAAGCCGTTAAGCTAGAGGGACTGCCTAACGGGATTTACTTAAATTTTAATATAGACCTTCTTCGCCGAGTAGTAGTAGATCTAATGCCCGGCTAAGTAATAGTAGACCTATAGCCTCCCGCAATCTTAGTAAAGGGAGAAAAAGAGTTTTTAGTAAAGGAAATTCTCGCCGTACGATAGAAGAAAGTCGGCCGCGGTAGTAGGCGCGAAGTCTTCGTAAGGTAGTAAAAGTATTAAGACCCGACGTAGCACTTAGTAGCGGACTTCGCAGATATAAAAGCGCTCGATCGCTTTAAAAAGCGCTTTAGGGCTATTAAGGAAAACGATAGACCGCCCGACGCTATATTGCCGGTAAAGAAGAAGGTATAGTTTACGCTTCCTTAAGCGAACCGCGTAGCCTAAGGCGTGCCTAGGTCTTACGTAATATATCGTTAAATTTCGCTTAGGTAAAGTAAAGGTCTTATATAAAAGTCTTTAACTATTAGTAAGATTAAGTCTACGACTTAATCCGTATTCTTATATATAAGTAGGGAAGAGGCACGTACGGGCGGGGAAAAGGGCTTATATAAATAAAGGTAAAAGGCTTATATAGATAAAGGTAAAGGGCACGTATAGATAAAGGGGTACGTACGTAAAGCTATATATCCGTATATATAGGTGCGCTTATACTTAGTTCTTTATAGATAATTTCTATACCTATATAGAGGGCACTTATATAATTACTCTACCTACCCTATTATATTATTAACGAGTTTTATATATAATAAGAGTTACTTACTACGAGGATTACTTAGACTAAGAAGTAGCGCGCGCTAGCCTTCGCTACGTATAAGCCTTCTTAGCTTTAGGATCTATAAGTTAAAGCTAGTAAAAAAACGTTTAAAAACATTATCGTAAAAGTAACTTAGTTAATCTATCCGTAACTATCTAATTAAAAGGGATATACTTAATGTTTAAAGTATTACGTAAGAATTCCTATTAGGCCTAATAGTTATAAATCTTAATATACTTTAAGGCGGTCTAAATCTTTAGAATCTCGGCGGAAACTAAGCGAATAGTCTAAGTATTATCGTATTAAATAGTAGGAGTAGGAATATCTAATTATAGAGAAATATTATTAAATAAACAAAGAATAGAAATTAGCTCTTAGGGTTAAGGTAAGAGCTTAACCTAAGCCTACTAGGCTCTTAATAAAGCCCTATTAGGAGTACGTAACCTAGCCGCTAATGCTATTATCCGGGTTATAATAAGGCTACTGCCGGGGTTATAATAATTGTCGGACTAATCTAGTTATATAAGGAGGAAAGGGGTTATAAGTTATAACTCTTAATAACCCCGACGATAACGCCGTTATTAGCCTCGTTATAACCCGGGCAATAGCCTCGTTATAACCCGGATGATAACGTTAGTGGCTAGGTCACGTGCTCTTAACAAGGCTCTATTAAGCGCCCGGCTAAGCCGGGCAGGCTCTTCGCAGTACTTATAAAGGGGCCCCTTTTTCCCCCTTTCTAGCTAATAAGATAAGAGAATAAAACCTAATACACCTAACCTAATTAGTGCAATAGGTTTACCTTCCGGTCGCTCTACGTAGTAGAGCCCTGCTAATACTAATTAGTGATTAAAACGCTTAATTATAGATAAGCTAGGTAGAAGAGATAGACTCCTTAACCCTCGAACGTGCGACGGATCCGATTGAATAATTATTTTAACCTACGATCCTAATCCGTATACTTAGAGAGGGCTATTTATGCTAAGAACGAAGGATCTTCCCGAACTAGAACCGATATTGCTTTCGGTAGCCGAACGAAGAATACTTCCTAAGCTCCCCTTAACGGATTACTACTTTAACGAAGCCCGTGCTATTAAGAAGAGTGCGTCTATAACGCTAATAAGGGTGTTATACTACCCTCGACGGATTACCGCTTTAACGAAGCTTATGCTATCGAGGAATACGATTAACCTTATCGCGAAGACCCCCTCGCGAACCTATTAAACACTCCCGATAGCCTACGGGATATACGATTAATATAAGCTATTTAATTACGACCTACGCGTAAAGACCCTTACGTACGATAAATACCCCGCCGTCTTCCGACCTAGCACTATAAGATAGTCCGCTTGCTCCCTTAAGCCCGGCACTATATAGTCCGCTTACTGCCCTAAGCCTACTTTAAAGAAACACACGATATTAACCTCGGCTTAGACATTATTCCCGGAGGAAGAGAACCCCCTCGGCTACCTTATGCATAAGATATTCTATAAGTACGTCGATATAAGCCGTTAGGAGGCAGATGCTACGCTAGACGACGACGTTATCGCCGTTACGACTTATACGGCCCGGTTTTTCGTTGTTTTAGACTATAGCGTGTATATTAACGGCCCTTAGCTATTCGACGACTTCTAAGAACACTTCGAGGGATGGCATAAGGCAACGTAGAATAGAGTTAATAAGGAATACACGAAGGCGCTAAAGACCCTCTTAAAAAGACGTAGGATCTTTCTAAACCGACGAAACGGCTTAAATACGGCGTAATTCGTCGCTTTATAAAGACTCGACGAACCGCTAGTCTAGCCCGCCGACGAGTTCTTAACGACCTAATTCGATATCGGAATAGCAGCTTATACTAAATAAACAGCTACTGCCGCCGCCGCCGTATTATTAGTCCCGCCGTCGCCTTTCCCTACCGCTTTAACGGCTGCGTTTTCGTTAGCCCTAGCTTCCGTTGTCTAAAGAGCCGCTAAAGTGTCTTTACCTACGTCTTCGCCCGTTGTCCTACCGCTAGTTATTCCTAGCCCGCCTCCGCTAGTTATTTCCGGCCCGTTCGTTCCCTAGGCCCCGTTCGTTTCCTAGGCTCCGTAATATACGGTCTATCCGATAAGTTATTAGTTCCGGCACCCTAAATTCGCTCCGACTGCTTAACCGTTCTAGCCTACCGCCGGTCTTACCGCTATTCCCTAAGGCCCTATCCCGGCTCCCGTCCCGGCTCCTGTCCCTATCTTCCCCCTTAAGGCATATATAATAATGCTACCCCTTAAGGTCTTAAACGTCCCTACCGATAGGAACCTCGTAATGCAATTCGCTAAGGTATAGAGGAAGGACTATAACTATATAGGAGAGCTATATAATATCTTAGACGATAAGGTCTAGCTCTTTATACGGACCTATTATAGCCTCCGAATCGCCTTAGGCTAATTTCACGGACTAGTTATTTAAATCCTTACCGGCCGTGCCGAGGACTACTATATCCGGTAGATTAATTAGTCTACGGCTACGTTCCGGGCCGTATATAATGCCCTTAAACGCCGTTTTAAGGTCTATCGGTAATAATACTTTACGGAATAGACGATAACGACGTTTTAGTTACTTCGTAACTAAAACCCCGGCAAGCTACTCTAAGAGGTCCTCGAGCTGCTATTCGATAAGCTATAGCTTTACTAACGCGCCCTTAGCCCTGCTTTTGCAAGAGACCCGGAAGATAATATCCCTTTGCGAATAGCTATAATAAACGCCTATCGAGGCGTTCCGGAACTTAAATAAGCCCTCTTTCGCCCGGCCGAACGAGTAAAAGGGCTGTTTTCCGACCTTCGCTTATGCCTCGAAATATATCTCGCACGTCGCCCCGACTAGCAATACTTTAACTAACGCGGCTATGCGAGAGGTCGTATATAAGGCTTTAAACGAGGCTATAGATAATAATAATACGGTTACGTTTTAGGTAAAGAGGATAACGACGACGATAAGACTAACGAGTTCGGCTAGCTAACCCTTTTAGATACTCCTTAGTCCTTAAGATAACGTCTTTATCTTTATTTTATTATTTATTTAAAGACTGCTAGTGTGTTTATTGTTTCCCTTTATTCCCTATTTTTCTAATTCTATGTTTATTGTTTCCCCTTATTCCTTATTTTTCTACTTCGACCCGGCAACGCTATATCCCGGCCTTACTTCGACCCTACGTCGTATTAGTTACGTTCTATTCCGGCCTAAATACGCTCTTTTAATCTTTTTGCGATTTATATTTATTATTTATATTTATTAGGCATTTTTAGCCTATCTTTATTCTTTATTATAACGTTATTTTCCGGTCGGATCTACGATAATAATTACGGCCTGTTTAACCGGGCTATAGATCCCTATTCTTCCCCTTTTTTATTCGTTAGCCGGATCCGAGATAATAATACGGCCTATTTAATCGGGCTATAGATCTTATTTCTATTCGTCGCGTTCGATTAGTCCGTAATACGCTTCGCAGCCTCTTAAAGAAGAACTGCTAGTATTAGACTAATCTAGTTATGTAAGGAGGAAAGGGGTTATAAGTTATAACCCCTAATGACCCCGACGATAACGCCGTTATTAGCCTCGTTATAACCCGGGCAATAGCCTCGTTATAACCCGGATAACAACGTTAGTAGCTGGGTTACGTGCTCCTAATAAGGCTCTATTAGGCGCCCGGCTAAGCCGGGCAGGCTCTTCGCAGCACCTATAAAGGGGCCCTCTTTTCCCCCTTTCTAGCTAGTAAGATAAGAGAATAGAACCTAATGCACTTAACCTAATTAGTGCAATAGGTTTACCTTCCGGCCGCTTTACGTAGTAGAGCCCTGCTAACAATAAGGCTAATAATACTACCGTTAGGACCGTCGGGTTATTAAGGGTTATAACTTATAACCCTTTTCCTTATAGTAGTTATCCTATATTCTTATATTCCTATAGATGCGTTATTAATAATATAATATATCGTATGCATTAAGGTCCTTAGTAATAGTATTATTAACTTAGTCGCCTTTACGATAATTAAGTTATTAACTTAATTACCCTTATAGGCATAGCTCTAACGTCGTAATAAGGGCTTATAAAGGGCCGGCTTTAGGCCTTAATAATATACGCTGCTATAGCTATAGAAATATATGAATATAGGATAAATACTACTATAAGGAAAAGGGTTATAAGTTATAACCTTAATAACGGCAGCGTTATTAGCCCTATTATAACCCCGGTAGTAGCCTTATTATAACTCGGATAATAGCGTTAGTGGCTAAGTCACGTGCTCCTAATAGGGCTCTATTCCCTACTTATAATAGCCGATATAAAGGGGCTCTTCGTCGCCTTTTAGTTAATAGAACTATATAGACTAATCTAACTAGCTTTATAACCCCCTTTTTATTTAACTAACTAATAAAAGCCTTATAATAAGCCTTTAATAAAGCCTTATTAAAATATTTAATATAGCTAATAACGCTATTATTAAGGTTATAATAAGGTTATAACTTATAGCTATTTTTCTTTTATTTATAAATATATTTATTTAATAATAAATAGTAACCCTTTAAAATATTTTTATCTTTTTTAATAGCTTAGCTAATCGGTAAAAAATAATCGTATTAAAAAGAGAAAAAAATCTATTTTTTTTATAAAATTCCTTTTTATTCCTTTAAACGCATAATATTACGTTTAATAGCATACAATTTTACTCCCCCCACTATAGCGTTTACGTATTAGGTTTAAAAACACGATTTGGGGTTTTGACTCTAACTCTCTTCTAGTCGGCCGTAGTGTCAGAACAGAACAGAGGTGCTGCGGCGCGTATCAAAAGAGGGGTAATTTGACAGGCTGACACCTGTTGTACACGCTGTACACGTGACCAATTTCGTCAAGGAGCTAGGCGGGTTGCATGCAGCTGCGGGTGGCGTGTTTGAAAGCCGAGAATTGCCCTTTTGATTGGTGAGTTAAGCGACCGCTGCAGGATTTTTGGACGTTGGACGTTGGACGCACAACTCACACAGTGATTGGGTCGGTACGTACTGAATCATGACAAAGTCCACCCAAACAGCTCAAGTCCCAGCTTCCCCCCAACCTTCCCTCGCAGCTTCTCTTCTCCTCTTCTTTATTCGTTCCTCCAAACGGAGCCATCCTCCATCGCAACCATGCCTGGGTTTTTTGACGCCGCTCAGATTCGCGATGCTCTTCACAACCAAGCTCTACCCGCCGTCGAGGCGATTGCTGCAAACGAAAGTCTGCGCTCGCTCCGACGCTTCGACCGCGACGACCCTCCGCCCTACGCATCGTCGACCGACTCGGAACGGCTCGACGAGAGTCTTCCTCGGCTATCCCAAGAAGACATCGAGGCACTCTTGGACCCACCATGCACCGATGAAGAACGATACTGGGTAGCAAACACCATGCAATCTTCCCTGAGCCCTGGCGAGCTCTACTACGAAGAGTGCCGATTCGAGGCTGTACGGCTGGAACGGTACCGCTTCAGGCACATGATATTCCGGGGAAAGAAAGGCACAAGGCGATTTGGCGTCCTCGTTCGTCGCAACGTCAAGCGCCGCTGGCAGAAACTCGGCATCTGGAACCCCGCCTGGGGGTTTCCCGGCCGCAACGCCGGGCCCAACGACAAGACCTACACCTGGAACTGGTGGTGGCGGCAGCCTGGCGGATTCACGAATATTGAGGGAAAGCAGCTTATTGATCGTGCTCTGCTTCTACGCCAGAACCTTCGGCGTGGCGAGAGCGTGCCCGTGCTCCCGCGCTCTCACCTGCAACACGACACGACCCCTTCCCAGGCCGACTCCTTCCTTCTTTCTAGACCTTGGTTCTTATATCGGCTCGAATCGTCTGAGGAATCCGAAAAGCACTACCGCCTCGACCTACCCCCACAAGACCCGAGGCCAAAAACGCTCCGCCAACATGTACGTGCGTGGTGGAAGGACCGCGGCGACTGGAGGGACGACTTCTCCACCATCGACGGGCCTCTTGCGTGGAAATGGAGACATGAGTCTCCCTCCCCAGAACCTGAGCCTCTTGAACATTTTGAGCCAACGAGCGATGAAGAGGACAACCCAATCGAAACAATGGAGCTCACCCCGTCCGAAATTGATGCTCTGGAGGCCATTGAGCTACCGAGCTCCGAATTGCCCGACAAGTTCTGGACCATTTCCCCGGGAGATCACCCACCCTTCTTTCCTGGACAGCAGACAGCCCCTGCCCATGTCGATATCTCGAAAGTGCTGTCGTTTCTTGCCAAGCAAACCCCCCGATCCAGCACGCCATTGCCGCGAGAGCACATTGAAGTGCCACCTTTAGAGCTCCAGGAAGCCCCGTCAGAGCCGCACCGAGACACCTGTAGTCCCCCCCCACAGAAGCCACTGCGTCGAGGCGTGGATAGGCCAACACCTGGGCGGGCCAAAGCCCAGGGCTCACAACATCCCCCTCTGCCGCCTCGCCGTAGTGCTCGCATCGCAGTCATGAAACGTCCCGCCGAACCGCTGCCCTCGCGAGCAGCGCCAAACAAGAAACCCAAGACGAGGGCAACTGCAAAGGCCACAGCCACCGTCGCCCCACAGGCCATCGCGCGGGAGACTCGACCTACCAAGTCAAGGCTGGTCCCTGCGCGTCCTCCGGCCGGCAAGGAAATTGAAACTCGGCTCCAACGAGGGCGGGGACGTCCGAGGAAGGGGGTCGGGCGGGGCGCGTCCTCTGCCGTGACCAAGAAACCAGCTGCCGTGACCAAGAAACCGGCGGGGAGGACGACCGTTTCATCCAGGACCAGGTCCCGTCGCGAAAGAGGTGATTGAAAGAACGAGACGAGTGAGCGTGTGGCGTGGCTGGAAGGTCCCGGGGCGCTCTGTAGCCCAAGCTTACAGGTTATGGAGGTGGCGGAAGAAAGATTCTTTGTCTGCGATTCTTTGTCTGTTTCTCATTTTCTGTTACTTTTTGTCTGGAATTCCTTGTCTCTGAATCTTCGTTTCTCAATCTTCGTCTCTTACTCCCTTCCCTGCCTCTTATTCCTTCTCTCCTTGTTCCCCGAGCCACATCTTTGTCTAGGTACTAGTGAACGCGTTGGATTGCTCACCTAGGTACTCGACGTCTTTCAGGCACTCGGGGCAAAGAAGCTTGCAGCATTGTTTTCTTCGCTGCCTTGTACTTTACCAGCCCACCACAAAGAACTCCCTGCCGAGGCCATGGGCCACTGCCAAGATACCTAGGTATGCAGCGGGCACTGCATGAGGCGTTTTGACTCCAGATCCCAATTTGCACCAGACGCGTGTGGACATACGTGTTAACGACATGTCCACGCTATGTACGAAAACTCGTTCCTCTGAAGCCCGCGACTGTGCATGGTGGCGGCTGCGGCGAGGTGCCATTTCATGTCGTTGAGCCCCTTTGACGAGACTTGCCTATTCTCGGCCTTTACCATTCCAGGCTCTCTCCAGAAGGCAACACGCTTCCAGGCTAGAGCGTTCCACGAGATGTATGGGCCGGAATACGACGGTGCCGATTCTCTGCGCCAGCAGCAACCCCTGGTTGACGCCGGTGCAGACCCCAACACTCTGGCCGTGACTTTCCTCTTACCCTTCGGGCCCCAAGTTTTGTCAAATTGGGTTGAGGCCTCGAGGCACTCGTCGCAGGCGAGCAGACGTCAACGCCAGAGACGACCGGGGCCAATCTGCCCTTTCTCGTCTTGGCTTCCCAATCATGGCCAGGAGGCGCCATTTGCGCTCTCCCATCGGGACCAAGAGGCTATATCGCCGCAGCTCAGGAACATGCCCCGAGGCTCACTCGAGAGGACACCGCCACTAGCACGGAGAGCAAGGCAGACGAGATGGACCGCGACGAAGAGGCAGTAATACGAGCGTCACGGGACAAAGCTCGGGACAAAGCTCGGGGACAAAGGGTGGATAGGATCAATCGCGTCATGGACATTTAAACGGGCCGCCGAGTGTATATATAGAAGGTTACGTCCGTCCGATGTCCAGGTGCGCTAGCGTAGTCCAAGGTTGAATGTTGGCGCAAGCCGCATAAGAGTGATGAGGGAAGACCCCGGAAAGCCCTTCAATGGGCATAAAAGGGGTCCCATTCACTTACTCCTTTAAGGCGGGCATAAGGACTCAGGGTGGGTACCAATTTCGTAGAGGACCTCCTTCAATGCCAAAAGGGGCACGATCATTTTGTCACTCCAGCCTTTCAAAGACGAAACTCCCCAAGTCCCCAATGTACACACCTGAGACCCTTCCTCTAGATAAGCTTTGCCGTAAAAGAGGCATCCGCTCCCTATACTGTGGAGAGAGAGTCGCCAGACACATAGTTAGCAGATATACACACAGTCCTTCTTTAGATACCCCTTTCCATAGGTTATAAGTCCTCTTTTGCCTCATATTAGAGACTGAACTTATTTACAACCATGACGAAGGGTCTGTTCAGACCTAAAGTTATAGAAGCTGTGGTAGCAAACGCTATTAGAAGGGTATCAAGACTTCTTAGCAAGCAGAGACTTTATCAGGGGAGTTCTCGGTAAAAAATGCTAGTGAGCAGAGGATGGCAAACATCTAGGCACAGTTACCGAAGGCTAGTTGACAGAAGTCATAAATAAAGGTGTTAATCTACCTCTTAATGCCGCCTCGATGTCAGATACATGCATTGTTGCTTTATCCAATAGCAAGGTAGACGTAAGTTCATGGCCATGATGTACATGAATGGCAATACTGGCCGGCAGTCACTTTGAGACTGCATGATCGCTGCTCTAGTGCGTCAGGGGAAGCATCAGATGTTGAGCGCCGCCGGCCGCGAAACACCGGCTAACGAACGAACGTTGTTAATGGCGGGCATTAACTTGCCACCCCTGGAAGGGTTCCTACTGAAACGCGATCAGCCTTACCCATTAGCTAGAGAGAGAAAGCTTGATAATGATACCGAGGTTGGTTGGTTGGTTGGTTGTTTTATGACGATGCCCATAAAGGCTGGCGGCGCGTGAATAAGCACTGTGTCAAGAAGTTCTTTTACTCACCACTGAGGCTTTCAGTCCTCGGAATAGCTGCATAGAGACCTCGTGGCTTCGCGTTGCGTGGTTGTAAGGAAGCTACGTTAAGGTTATATTCTATGTGTTAATTAATCATCTAGAGGTTATAGGCGCGTAGGGTTTTTAGGGAAAACCCTATGCGGTGCGCTAACTAATGCGCCTATACTAATAGGATCCTTAATATCCCCTTCCTTAAATAAGCAGTCCGCTGCTTATAAGGCAATTAATATAACCTAAATAGGAAATAACGTATTATTATAAGTAATATAGAATAAGCAATAAAACAATAAAAACTCTTATGCCGCGCGAGCGGTATGCCTTTCTAATAAATTATCTTCCTCCTTCCTTAGCTATATACGGCCGGTCTACTCGCTATTGCGAGATACGCGAATAGAAGCTCGAGGTTAGCTAGCCTATACATAAGGCTCGATTTACCAGCCGCGCTTATAAAGCTATAGCCGTTCGAAGGCGCTCGCGGTCGCGCTATAGCATTATACGGCTGCCGTACTATAAGCTACGCATAGGGTGCTTATTACAACTATAGGCAGGGAAGAGATTCGTGCCGTTATAACGGCTAGGCAACGCGTAGCTACCTAAGGACGCTAAAGAGTAGGCGTTGCCGGGGTAGGCCGCTATAATTGCCTATAGGCCGTTATAATACGGCTCTTGCTTCTTTATGCGTTACCGCACGCGTAATACCTAATCTCCGGGTGCGTATACGCGGATTAGCCCTTTACGCTCTTATAGGTAGGAGCGGGTGTAGGCATAAGCTGCCTTAAGGCTTACGATATATCGTCTCGCAATAGGGGCCTTATGCTACTATACGAGCTCCTATGCCTAAGCAATATCCTCCTCGACCGTAGGGTCGCGTATATAAGCGGCGTATATAGCGTTATAGTATTATTTAGGTAGCTATATGCTATATAATAGGAAGAAGGGGCTATACCTATAGGGACCTTCCTGCTAATTATAGAGGTATATAGCGCGGATAAGTCGCTAGTGTAAAGACGCCTAAGGCTTGTCGAAGCGTAGTCGATAAAGGATCGCCTTAAGGGCGCTATTAGCTTGCTTTACTTTGCCGTTGCCTTACGGCCTTATAGACGTTATAAGCCTAATCTTAGTACTATATTAGCGATAGTAATCTTACGCTTGCTAACCTATAAAGCAGCTAGCGTTATCGCTAATAATCTCCTTTAGGGGGCTAAAGCGGGCGACGATAGACTATAAGAGTAAGAGTATGCCTTTAAAGTCGGTTAAAGGCGTAATAGCCGATATAAGCCAGCTAGTAGCGTATTCTACGGCGTTAAGGAGCTGCTTGCCCTTATAGCCCGTATAGTTAATCGCCTAACGCGTTAATAAGGGGACCGGTATTAACGGCATTAGGTTAGGCAGTATTAGGTTAAGCGGCTTTATTAACTAATAGGCTTAATAATAGCGTACGGCTTTATACGCCGTAAGGGGTAATTCGGGATGCTAATAGCGTATAGCTAGGAATCGCATCGTATAGCCTATAGTACTATAGCCCGAAGTCTTATATACGTTCTTAGCTACTACTACGAGGGCTTTGTATTCCGGCACTATTAATAGGGCAATTGCTCTTACCTTAGTAGGCGGATCGCCGGGAGGGAGGCGCTCGTTCTGCCTAATACGGTATAGCTTGCCCTTAAGCTTATAGAAGTGCTTACGAGCCTAATATAGCGTGATATTAACGGGAAGAGCTTCGCCGGCGGTTAGGAACTTAAAGACGGCTTATAGGTTAATGCGAGTTAATTAATCGGATCGTTCTATAAGCCTAGTTTTTAGCGTCGCCGGCGCGCCGTTCGCGGCTTTATTATCCTTAGTAGCGGCTTCTTCTTCTTCTTCTAGTGCCGTAGCGGTAGGTTTATCGCTATCGTTATCGAGCTTAACTATCTTTCCCTCGCCTATCGCGAGAGCCGTAGACTTTAGGTCGGGTAGGCGGGAAAGGTAGTCGGCTAGCACATTAGCCTTACCGCTACGATATACTATATTAATATTATAGTATTTAATCGCATTAAGGAAGCGGACTATACGAGCAGGTTATTCTATCTTCGTACGTAAGGTGCGAAAGGACTTATAGTTAGTAATAACGGTAATATCGGCACCTTTAACCTAATGTCGCTAGTGCTATACGGCTATTATAATACCGAGGAGCTTACGTTCTTACGTAGAATAGCGCTATTATATATCTATAAGCTTCTTCGAGAAGTAAGCGACGGGGTAAAGGAAAGAACGCTCTTTGCTACTAATTATAAGGTATAAGTGCGGTTATAAGAGTGCTATACTAACGCACTTACCTAAAGCATTACTCTTAATTATCGCGGGAAGCTACTAGCTATACTTCTTTAAGACCGGCGTAGTCGTAATAACCTCGCGGATCTATTTCTAAGCCGACTTTACTTCCTTAGTTAACGTTATAGCGACGTTCTTACCGCCGAGAGAGAGTTTAATTAGTAGGGCGGAGAGGTCGGAGAAGTTAGTAATTAATATTCTTAAATAGCCTACCGCGTATATAAAAGCCCTAATCTCTATAGTAGTTATTAGCATAGGGCGGTCGCGAATAGCGGCAACCTTTAGAAGGTCGGTATAAATGCCGGCCGTAGAGACTAAGAAGCCTAAGAAGATACCTTTATCTACGAAGAGGTAAGTCTTTAAGGCGTTAATAAGGAGCCCGTATATAGCGGCGCGGGTAAAAAACTATAGTAGGCGTTCGTATAGTTATTTACGCGTATCGGCCTAAAGGGCTATATCGTCTAAAAGACCGGCTGTAAAGGCCTAAAGCGGCTCTAGCACTTCCTCTATAAAGGCTTAGAATATAGCCGGGGCATTAGTTAGGCCTATCGGCATAGCATCCTATTCGTAGAGCCTAAAGGGGGTTATAAAAGCGGTCTTCTCGCAATCCTCTCGAGCGATACGTATATGCTAAAAGCTATCTTTTAGGTTAATAAAGGTATAATAGCTATGCCTAGCAATACGCTAGATCTCGTCTATTATATTCGGTAGAGGATATACGTGCTTCTTTATATAGTTATTAAGGATACGATAGTCTACGCAAATGCGCTAAATAACTTAGCTATAGACGTTATACTAAAGGCCTATAAGTGCTTTTTTCAGTGTTAATAATAAGGGCGAAGCCTAAGGGCTAATAGACTTCCGGATAATAGAGCCCTTATGTTTCTTAACGAAGTCTTTAATAGCCTACGCCTATAAGGGACTATACCGTCGTAGGCTTTACCGAATAAGCGTAGCGTCGCTTATATTAATCCGGTAGACTATTCGAGCTAATTTATTACTACGGCGAAGAGTAGGATTAAAGCATTTAGGGAACTAAGTGAGATACTAGTCTATATAGATCTTAGCCTAGTCTAGGGTAGTCTTATAGAAACGCGTAGTAAAGATCGGCTTTATTAACGACGCGAAGGATGCTTGCTAGTTATTCTTTACTACTTAAGAAGCGTCGCTAGCGGTAAGGGCGAAATCATCCTCGTTATCTTCCGTTGCGGAATAGACCTACGACTTCTAAGGTCGTAGCATAGGCTAGTCTAGGAGGCGGCGTAGGCGAATCGCGCCGTTATCCTCGCATAAGAGACCTAAAGTATAAAAAAGAGAGCGGCTAAAGGTTAAAGAGCTAGGGAATATACCGTTAGGGACGATACTATAAGAGATAGTAACTAAGACGGTCTAGCCGTTATTATATAGCTACTATACCGAAATAAGGGTATTATCGCAGACGCTAGGCCTTAGGATTCCTCCGATTCCCTTTATCGTAGAGGAGACCTAAGAAGGGTATAAGGTAAGCTTATCGGTAAGGGAAGAAGCGACGTAATAAAAGGTCGACCTATAGTTAAAGAACGTATATAAAGAAATAGCTAAGGATGCCGTTAAATAAGTAAGAAAAACACTATATAGCTTACTAAAGCCTTTACGAAGAGGCTTTTATTTAGTATTAATACTACCGCTTACTGCTATATAGTAAGCGGCATTGCTATCTTAGTCGTAATAACCGGACTTTATTCCTTTATATATCGCGGCGAGGATAGCCTCTATTTCGGCGCTATCTTCTTTAAACTAAGAGACAGGGTCCTAATCCTCGCTATTAGTGTCGAGGACCTTTATGTCGAAGTAAACGTATAGGCGGTTAACGCCCGAATTGCCGCGATAGCTTCCTCTACTACCTCTGCTTTAATCGCCGCTGCGTTAGGCATAGCCGCGGCCTATGCTAGTATTACCGCGGTTGCGCTAGCGGCTGCCGAATGCCTTAGCCGCTTTATATAACTTGCCCGTAATCTTAATATCGCGGCCTAGGGCAGAAGACAAAGAGGGGGATATATTGCCCGAGCCTCTATAGGTAGGGGTAGGCGTTAAAAGAAGCCTATAATCCTTAGCCTAATAGCTAGGCTTGCCTTAATTAAAATAGGTGTTACTATAAGACGTAGTAGCAAAAGACGATAAGGCGGTATTATTAGCGGGGTAGACTATAATATCCGTGGTTTAAGGGTCGGCAATAACGATACCGGGCGGTATAAAGAGTATAGAGGCAGATAGCTAGGATAGGCTCGGCTTAACTATTTCTATAGTAGCCGGCTTATTCCCTATAGCCTTATTAACTCGCTAGGTCTAGTAGGGCGAGGCCTCTTATATACGAATAGACGTAAAGGGCTTTCTATATATATCCTCTACGGGCTAGCGAGCCTATTTACTAGCTAATAACACTAAGCGTTTAATTAACGCTATGCCGTAGAGGGTCGCGATGTTAAGGCTTAGTTAAGCCTAAATACGCGGGAGATTGTTACGGAGGTGCTAAATTATAATTTTTCGCATAAAATGCCCTCGAGAAGGAGCAACCAACTAGGGTGACGAACGTTAACCTAGCAGGCAATATGGCTAAAATCTCCGGATAGCTCGTTAACTATACGAGCTAGCTATAGGTTGTAGGGGATTTAGCTTACGACGAGGGCAGACTATATTAGCTATAATTTCTATAGTACGGTATAGTCTGCCCGGTAGAGCTTCTACTTAGGCTTTAGGATTACTTTATTCCTATTGTTATAAACCTCTTCGTTAACCTCGCGGGCTGCCTTAGCCTATAGCTATACATTCTTAATAAAGGCCTTTATAAAGACGTTAAAAAGGCATTATACGGCATATATTATAGGCAGTCGAAGTTAATATAAAGGCGGTGCTATCGTTCTTAGTAAGCGTATTAGTTACCGGTGCCTTCCTTAATATACGGGAAGACGATAAGTTGCTTTAGCTAGGGCTGCTTACGTTATTATCCCAGCTGCTATGCCGGCTATTTACGCTATCGCTAGTGCGCTTATTGCTCTTAAAGAAGGGATTATTAGTAACGCTTGTCGCTAGTTATAGCAGCGGGCGGTCGAGCAGCAGCATCTGCCGGTAGGGTAGTAGTCGGCGGAGTTATAGTCGGCGGAGTTATAGTCTACGGCGAAGAGGGCAATAAGGTAGACTTAGTAAGGGGGGGAACGGGAATAAGAGCCGATAGACTACTAGGTTAAGTAGAGAGTTAAGCAAGGGATAAACGAGGCCGTAGCTATAAAGCGGTAACTATGTCTAAGATACGCTTAATGTCTTTACGCTAATTAAGGACCTTAGCGCGTATGCTTTAGTTAAAGTCGCTCTACTTCTATAGATACTAATTAGTCTATTTGCTAAGGTTAGCAACGCTTTTGCCTTTCTTAGGCTCTAGCTGCTGCTCCTGCTCCTGCTCCTAAGAGCTAGGGCCCGCTATAGTAGACTCGCGGGTATAAGTCTCGTAAAGCAATTAGCTCGTTGCCTTATCGTTAGAATAGGGAGAGCCCGGGGGGAATGCTTCTATAATATTCGATATATTAATAGGTTCGGTTAGGGTAGTGTTCGTTATAGGTTATTGCGTTGCGTTCGCTATAGGTTAGTAGGAATCCGATTTCTAAAGAGCTAAGGGTAACTCTTTAAAAATACGTATTTTTAAGGCTTTTAGTCCTCGGAATAGCTGCATAAAGACCTCGTAGCTTCGCGTTGCGTAGTTATAAGGAAGCTACGTTAAGGTTATATTCTGTGTGTTAATTAATTATCTAGAGGTTATAGGCGCGTAGGGCTTTTAGGGAAAACCCTATGCGGTGCGCTAACTAATGCGCCCACACCAATGGGATCCTCACCACTAGCGGTAAAACGAGCATGTCGTTCCTTGGCCTTCCCTTTCCTTACTGTGCATGACGTGTTATGCACAGTGCTTCCACTGCAAGGTGGGAATTCTTCCGGGGGTCTATTCCCTGGTCAAGGGGCTGCGAGGGTGGGCACTGGCTTTCACGATGAGACGAAATACGATAACCAGCGGGGCATGCAAGACTGCGAAGCTAACTTGAATAACCGGCGGGGCATGCAAGACGGCAAGGCTAACTTGAACATAGCCACCGGTACGCCTTGGGGCCGGTCTCAACATGAATGGAGTCTGAGTGTTGCTTCATTCTCGAGCGGTCTATTGAACGATGGATCTGGCGGTCTATGGCTATATAAAGCAGCCGAACTTCCCGTTCTTCATGTCAGTATTGGCAACTCAGTTCTCATTCACAGCACAATTGTAGCAACCCAAGCAACAGCAGGCTGTAGCTTCTACTCTTTAATTTACCTCTTCTCATTCGTTTTTAATATCACCATCTCGATCACTACGAAGCACTCTAATCAATTTCTCAATCCTCAAAGCCTCTCACCAAAATGAAGTTCTCAGCCTCGGCCCATCTCCTCCTCACTGTCATGGTTGGGATAACAGCGGCTCACCCGCATCCTCAGTCGGCATCACCCGAAGAGCCAACCATTTTCGCCCGAGCCAATGCGTTCTGTGGCGACATGGGCAGACCTTGTGGATTGTGTGGCGATACTCGGACGGAAGGATGCGTGGATATCTCAGTTGCCTGCGGTAAGTGCGGGTTCCAACGTTGGTAATCGAATGGGGGAGGCGAGCACGGCGGTTGGAAGCATCGGCGGGAGTGTTTCGATCTACATGGCGGTATCTGGTTAATAGCGTGGTTGGACGGACACGAAGCAGACGCTGTAATCGTCAAGGCAGTGAAGTAATCAGACTCCTCCTGCTTGCCTTGAAACTACAGAGTGCAACGACAGTATATGTGTTTGGCAATTCTGACAGGCGCCTAAACTAATATTGGCCTCTGGACGGAGTTGCTTGATGTTTTCTGACAAGTAACCCCTTTTCCCCATCACACGGCGACGTCCAAATACATGTATATCCGACCAAGAACAAGTAGTGTATATCCAACCAAGACCAGTCCAGCACTGCCTAGGGCAGGTCAACCTGGGCCTGCAGGGCAATGGCCCTCTCCCTCACGAGGCGGCCAAAGCCGTCGCCGAGGGCGCGCACCACGCCACTCACATCGGGCGCCGCGGGCAGCTGGGAGTCGGGGCCGGGCGAGTAGCTCGGCGCCGACGACTTGGCCGCCTTGCCCAGAGTCGGGGCGTTCTTGACCTCGCGTCCCCGGCGCACGGGACCGCGCGGCTCGTCAGGGGTAATGAGCGTGTCGTCGAGCAGGCCCTGCCAGCGCGCCATGTAGGCGCCGGGCACGCCCGTGTCGCGGGCGGCGCCGCTGGCCACGGCCTGGAGACGCGAGTGGGACAGCCGGTCGAGCTCGGCGAGGTAGCGGGCGTGGGCGTCGACGGCGCCGAGGACGGAGGTCCGGGCCGGGGCGGCGAGGTCGGCAAAGAGGCGCCGGAGCCGGGCGTCCATGTCGGCGGCGGGGTCCTCGGGCCGGCGGAACCGGGTCACGGCCGTGTTGGCCCAGGCGCGGAACCAGTCCCAGACCTCGGGCGAGGCGGCGGCGACCTGGTGCAGGAAGCGGTACAGGAAGCCGCGATGCTTGTGCAGCAGCACGACGTAGTCCTCGACGGACGGCGGCGCGCCCTTCTTGGAGGGCTTGCCGGCCTTGATGAAGTCGTCGATGAAGTTCTCGAGCGCCGTCATGTGCACGCGCAGGTCGAGGCGCTCGTGCACCAGGCGAATCATGGGCGTGTAAGCGCCGACGGCGTCGCGCACGGCCTGGGTGAGGTGATCGGGCGTCTCGCGGCACAGCGAGTTGCTGATGGCGTCGCGGTCGCGCACCGCCAGCAGCGCCGAGTAGTACTCGAGGCACTGGGCGTGCTGGGAGGCGCTGAGCGAGGCCGGGCGGTTGGTGTCTCGCGCCAGGATGGCCATGACGATGGACTGCGAGTTGCGCATGCTCGCCTCGCGCGCCTCCTCGTGCGCCTGGCGGCCGGCGGCGACGTGCTCGCGGAGGATGCGCAGGTGCTGGTCGTCGGGCCGCCCCTTTGCCTTTTCAATCTTGGCCGCAGCCTTGCGGAAGTCGCTGGCGTCGCCGGCCATGACGAGCGAGATGATCTTCTGCAGCAGGTTCCCGCTCGACGAGCTCATCTTGGCCAGCACGATCTTGAGCATGGCGTTGATCATGCTCGCCGCGTTGCCCACCCGCAGCGTCTGCCGGATCACGGTCCAGGGGATCAGCGTCTGGACCGTCTCGAGCTGCTTGAGCAGCGAGGGGCCCTCGGGGGACCGGACCACGATCTGGTGCAGCAGGCCGGCGAGACTGACGGATAGGGGTAATAGGGGTCAGCACACATCTCCACGTCGACGACTCTCCACCACGTAGACGACTCACTGCATCACAATGTAGTCGGTCACGGCCGGCGTGCCGGGCTGAAACGAGTCGAGGTTCGGCGTCCTGGCCAGGTGGTCGAAGAACTTGTCGACGAAGCCCTCGCCGTAGACAATGTTCTGGAGCAAGTCGTCCCACGAACGCACCAGCTCGTCGGCCCGGCCGCGGTCGTAGGCTCGCAACTGCGGCGTCGGCCCACGAGCGAGGCCGCCCAGCGAGCCCCGGGCCACCATCTCCAGCACCGAGCTCGACGCCGTCGTCAGCGTCTTCCGCAGCCCGATGCTGCCCCTGTCGTACGACTCGGACAGGTCCGCCACGGCCAGGCGCGACACGATGCTCAGCGCGCGCACCCGCCACCAGTCCCGCGGGAAGTCGCGGATGGCCGGCAGCGGCAGCACGAACTGCACCAGCAGCGTCTGCAGCACCGGCACCGACGCCTCGCCCTCCCGGGTCTTGCCCCTGTTTGGCTGGAGGCTCAGCTGCGCGAGCGACGAGTCCAGCGCGGCCGACGACCCGGGCGTCCTGTCGGAAAAGGGGAAGCCGAACCGGGGCCAGGCCAGCGGCTCCTTGAGCGTCTCGATCTCGGCGTACGTGCCGTGGTGCGTGAGGATGTTGAAGAGGGAGCGCACCTGCTCGGGCGACAGATGTTGTGGAGGAGTGGCCATGGTGTTTGCAAGCTAATGGTCGTAGAGGTTGGCCGACTCCAAGTATAATATAAGTTGGACTATCAAAGATATAACAGCATGTTGAGCTGGCCGGATGTGAGCTTATAACATGGCCCGGGCAGCCCCCCAATAGCCGCCCTATGCCTCGTTGTTTCGAGTTTTGACGTCCTAACCGTAAAGCCACACGACGCGTAGGCTCTCCCAACCCTACGACGCCTAGTCTCTTCTAGCCCTACGACGCCTAGTCTCTAGCCCTGCTGCGGGAGTCAAAACACGACCCCTTTCAATAAACGTTTCCTCGGCCCGGTTTCATTCTTCTCTAGGTTCCCCAGAATGCCTTGTCCCGTCTTCACATGCTCCGGCAAAACGCTACATTAATAGATATAAGCTTTTATTAGAGTCGGATAACGTCGTGCAGGCGGATCTATGTTCGACGGGTTTGAACAAGTTTAGAAATGCCAAACGAGAATCCGTCGCTCACTGGCCCGTGCGATCGACCGGCCACTCTTACTTGGCTGCCACGGCCCAACGAGCTCGCTCAGCGGCAGCTCTCTTAAGAACAAGGTGATGAAAATTCGGATAAAATGTAGAGGCAGATGGCGAGGGGGTTGGAATAGGGGTTAAAGGGGTTTTAAAGAGGGGTTAAAAGGGGGGAGCGTTGATGCAAAGCAGTGACCTCCTCCCGCCCTGTTACTCGCACACGTATACCGAGCTCGTGAGTGGTGGCTCAACCGATTCGCTGCTGCCCGACGGCATAAATCCCTCAATCGTCCTCTTCAGTCTCCCCGTCCTCCATCACGACACTCGGTCCTCTTCCATCATCTCGACACTCGGTCCTCTTCAGTCCATCATCCCGACCATGTTCTTTTGGCCAATCTTTGACGAGTTGCCCGCGCACCTCACGATCAAGGGCTCGGACTGGTGCGCCCTTTTCAACGAGGCAGTCCCGGGTGAGCTCGACGTCGAGCTGCTGCACGAGCTGCGACCGAGCATTTTCTACGCGTTTTGTCTTGAGTTTTCCCCAGACGGCCGTCTCCTCGCTGCCGCCTGCGAGCGCTGTGTCCGCATCTTCGATACGAGCAGCGGCCGGCTCGTCTGTGATCTGAAGCACGACCCTGGGCACGCCTCTGAGGAGTGTGACGGATGGGGCCACATCGACCCCATCCGCTGCGTCTGTTTCTTTCCCGAGGGCACCACCCTCGTCGCCGGCGGCCTGGACGGACTCATCCGCCAGTGGGACGTTGAGCGTCGGGTCGTGTCGGCCACGTTTGCCGGCCATGAAGCGATGGTCCGGGTTCTCGGCCTGTCCCGGGACGCCACGGTCATGGTTTCGGGATCCGAGGACAACACTCTCCGTATATGGGATGTGCCGTCCGGGCAGCAGGTCAAGGTCACACGCTTGGACACCGGCATCCGAAGCCTGGCTCTATCCCCCGATGGTACTTGCTTCGCCGTCGCCGCCGGGCCCGGCCTCTGGACATATAGCTGTCCCGACGGTCATGTCATGGAGCAGCTTGACGGGCCCGACGGCCACGGGGACGACGTCTTTTGCCTCGCCTTTTCCCCTGATGGAACCCAGTTCGCTTCTGCCAGCCTTGACAAGACGACCAAGGTGTGGAAGCTGGGCCAAGCTGGCGGCCCAAGCTCGTTGCTTCACACGTTGGAGGGCCACGAGGCATGTTTCCACTCGTCGACTGTTCCGCCACGGCTAATGTCCAGAACAGGATCTCGCATTGTGCGTATGCTGGACCCCCGACGGGCACTGGCTCATGACGGGCTCCAAGGACCGAAGCATCCATATCTGGGATGCAAAGACGGGCAGCGGCCAGGCGGCGATGGCGGCACACAAGAACTCCATCTGGGCCGCGAGCTCATCTCCCGACGGACGCCTGTTTGCCACGACGGGCGCCGACTGCAGCATCCGCGTCTGGTCCTACTCGCCCCATGTTGCCGGCGAAGCTGAGCAGAGCTTCTGGCGCGGCAAGACGGCCGGCAGTGAGTCCTCGGGCCAAGGCGGCACTCTTGGGAAACCGGGCTCCGGGCTGCCTCTCAACTTCCTGCCGCCTCTCCAGCGGCGATTCCCGGTCTTGATGGGCGACGAGGAGCGTGACTGGATGGCCGCCACGCTCCTCATACGCGAGGCGTGCATGCTCAAGATGATGGAGGAGCTCACCAACAAGCCCCAGTGGTGGCTCAAGGCCCGAGACGCCGAGATATGCGACAGGTGGAAGCGGGAGGCGCTGGACATGGACTGGGCCGCGTATCGCGAGCATGGCGACTTTACGGCGGCAATGGCGGACGCGGTAGGTCTTTAATATTGTGCTTTACACGGTCATGTTGACAAGCAACAACACCGAGACTGACGCCACTCCAGTGCATCGATGAACTGCGCGTCAAGGCCCATCTCTTCGAAAGGACCGGCCTCGTCCCCGTCTTCGACTACTCGGCCTGCGTCATCAAGTCGGACAGCGTGGCCGTGGACCTCATAAAGGCCCTGAAAGCCGCCGTCTCGCCCCTGGAAGACGTGCCCGAGGAGCGCAAAGACTGGCACCCCGGCAGCGCAGCCAAGGTGCTCGACCTGGTGCATCCCTCGCTGTGGCCGCTGCTCTACGGACGCACGCGCATCTTGACCGAGGACCGGATCGGCGTGCAAGACTGTCTCGGCTCCTGCGGGCTCGGCGAGGTGGTTGCAAAGCCCGATGCGTCCCAGCTGGTGATGAAGCGTGACTGGCTCGGCGAATGCCCCGATATGGCCTCTCTCTCGTTCCGGTTCCAGTGGCTGCCGTGCGACGTGAGCGTCGACGGCAGAGGCCGGACCAGAATCGACAGCTATATCAACAACCTGCACCCGATGGACCACGGCGGCCTCTACGACGTCGTCAACGGCTTCATCGAAAGGTCCCTCCCCGCGTGGGACGTCATCTATCAGTGGCCGACGACGTTTTGCTTTCAGCGTCTCAGGGCAGCTCGCGTTGGTCCAAAGTGCGGCACGAGAGAGTTGTGCGAGAAGGTGTACGAATGCAGGCCCATGAATCGGCCCCTGAATGGTGGCGAAACCGAGCGTCAAGATGATGAAGAGCGCCAAGATGGCTTTGAAGAGTCTGAACGAGCGAGACTGGACAGCGAGTGGTTCGAGGCGACGCATCCGGTCGAGGTGCCGGATGTCGTGACGGCATCACAGGCATCACAGAGGGCATCACAGACGCCATCACGGCAGCCCGACGAACCGCATCAGTTTCGTCTTCAGCCCAAAGACGTCAAGCACTCTGGCTTCTTCAACGGAGCCTCGCGCATCCAGGTCATCGTCAAGCTCGCCAACATCCACCTGACGCCCGAGCAGCCGACCTACGACGGCGGCTCGTGGCACATCGAGGGGCAGCTCAACGAGCACATCTGCGCCACGGCCCTCTACTACTACGACAACGACAACATCACCGAGTCCCGGCTTGCCTTTCGCGCGCGGTCCAACGTCGAGGAGCTCCGCAGCGCGCTCGAGTATGAGCAGTGGGACTACCGGTCCATCTCGCGCACCTTTGCCATCGACGCCGTGCCCGGCCGGGACACGACCCTCCAGGACGTGGGCTCGATCCTCACGCGCGAGGGGCGCGCGCTGTTCTTCCCCAACCTGTTCCAGCACCGCGTGGAGCCCTTTTCGCTCGTGGACCGCTCCCGTCCGGGCCATCGCAAGATCTTGGCCCTGTTCCTGGTCGATCCGGCGATTCCCATCATCTCCACGGCCAATGTGCCGCCCCAGCAGCCGCACTGGCGCCCGGGTGGAGGCGAGGCCGAGGGAGACGCCATCAGCGAGGCCGAGGCGAGGCGGATCCGCGAGGAGCTCATGGCCGAGCGGTCGGCACTGCAGAGCAAGACGACGGAGAGGCTCAGGGCGGCCGACTTTAACTTTTGCGAGCACTGAGCGGACATGTTAGACATGTATTCATAGACGTCTTGTGCTGTTGTACTTGCCAAGTACATCTAAGAAGAAGAGCAATAACTCTAACAAGTGCAGTGTCCACTTGAGGGTCTCAGGGGTGGAATACTCTTCCGGTCCAATCGGAACTAGTTTACTTCGTATATAACGCATTTCAACTCCATTCAGTCCCTGGAATGAACGGGCGTCTTAGTTCCTGGTCACAAGTGCCGTAGGTTGCTTTGGGCAACGCCGTGTCTCGGGAGAGTATAGCACGCCGGCCGCATCCGACGTCGCGCTGTTTGCGGCAAGACCATGATGAGAACAGCCTAAATGTTCCAGTCTGGATCCTTGTCGACTGTACCCTTGCCTCCGTGATCCCTTACCTTTGTTAGTCCTGCAGCATGCAACACCCCCAACAGCTCAACTTTCTGAGCTTTGAGCGAGCAGCCTCTCGCAATCATGGGCGCCGCCCTCGTCCTGTTCGCAATTGCACTCGTTGTCGGCCTCTTCTGGTCCAAACCGTCCAAGTCCAAGCTCCCCCCCGGCCCCCGTGGCCTCCCCGTGGTGGGAAACATCCATCAGATATCCAGGAGATACTCGTGGAAACAGTTTCAGGAATGGCACAAGATCTACGGGCCCGTCATCTCCCTCCGGCTCGGACAACTGACCTTTATCCTCCTCGGCAACTACGAGGTCACCAAAGAGCTCCTCGACCGGCGCAGCGGAGTATACAGCTCTCGCCCGCCGCTGGCCGTGGCGGGGGAATGCCTCGGCAAGGGCTTCGGCGCCGCGTTGCTCCCGTACGGACCGCGCTGGAGGCAGTTTCGCAAGATACAAATGTCGCTGCTCAACTCCCGAAGGTGCCGGCTGTACTCGCCGCTGCAGGAGCTCGAAAGTCGACACCTACTATACAACCTCTTGTCGACCGACGACTTTGAGCCGGAGCTCTATCGATGCTCGTCGAGCCTGATATTCACCCTCCTCTACGGCAGGCGCTTCCAGACGGGACAGGAGACGGACCTCAAGCAGACGGAGCATCTAGCCACGTCTGCGCTTCAAGCCGTCTCGTTTGGCAACTGGCTGGTCGACATCTTCCCCGTCTTGAACAAGCTGCCGAGATTTCTCGCCAAGTGGAAACGAGTGGGCGACGACTTCCACAACCGCCGGGCCGAACTATACGGCAGAAACGCCGCCAACGCCCTGGGCTTGCCCTGCTGGAACTGGACCAAGCAGAGCGTCCTCCACGACGCACACGAGGCCTCCCACAAGGAACTGGTCTTTTTGCTCGGGGAGATTTACGAAACCGCGAGCCACACGACGGCAGGGGCCCTTGTGGTTGCCATCCTGGCTTGCGTCAGCTACCCGGCCGTGGTGCGCCGGGTCCAGGACGAGCTCGACGAGCAAGTCGGACCCGATCGGCTGCCGGGCCTGTCCGACATGTCGAACCTCCCGTATACCCAGGCATTCGTCCAGGAGGTGCTCCGGTGGCGGCCGCTCGCCCCGGGAGGGATCCCGCACTCCCCGATTCGCGACGACAACTACCGAGGATTCGTGATTCCAAAGGGGGCCATTGTCAACGCCAGCCACTGGTGCCTGGAGATGGATGACGAGATATTCCACAGCCCGGAGGAATTCATCCCAGAGCGGTGGATGGAAAACGATGGCCTCCCCACCGCCGGGTTCGGATTCGGCAGAAGGACCTGCCCGGGACAGCACCTCGCGAGGAATACCATGCTACTGATAGTGTCCCGGTTGATCTGGGCTTTCGACATGAAGTGGAAACAAGGCCAAGAGGCCGATATTGACGCGTTGGAAATGACGCACGAGGGCATCTTCTCCAAGCCATGCTCGTTCGAAGCCACGTTTACGGCTAGGAGTCCAGGGCACCAACGGGTGGTGAGACGCGAGTGGGAGGGGCGCGACGACGACGTTGGAGAGATGCTGGACAAGATTGGAAAGGGGTTTGATGTGAAATGATTCGGCTGCGGCGTTGGGAAGCATTGTCAAGCGAATGCACCACATTATAAATCACAACATTATAAATCAACGTCTCCGTCTCGAGCTTAGAGGCAACCTCGCCCACGCGAGTGACGGCGGCAAACCGCTTGCCGGCCGTCGAGACTCTCCCGGCAAGAGGTGGACGAGCCGAATCTCGTCTCCCGTGCTGGTCAGGGGTTGATATCGGTAAGACTCCATGAGGTTGCCCACTCAGGTTAATTTTCATGGTAAAGTCTCGGCGTCAAATACTTCAATATTAACAAAGCTGAAAAAGGCACCGATGCTGACCATGACACGCGTCGAGTTTCAATTGAACAGATTATAAGTGCAGTGAAACAGATACTTCATACCAATATGCAGCTGAAGAATATGCCACTTGTCCCTCGACCATATTCTCACGAGCTGCCTTGGTTATGCTCATTGTGGCGTTTGTCAACCCCATACACATCCGTCATCGGAACCTCAAACTTGTGCCTCGCCGCCACAATGTAGTAGATGGCCCCAAACACGACCCAGCCTGCCAAGACGACCGACGAGTAGTTCATCGTCTGCGGAGCTGGGGGAAAAGTGCTGAAAATCATGACAACAACCATCCATATCATGCTCACAACATTCAAGGCGACGCCCAACCAGGGACTAAGACGAAAAGACGCGAGGTCCCGCCTGTCAAGTCTCTGCCGGCCATGGAAGAGCATGTAACCAATGGGCAGTATGTACGACAAGTAGAGACCGATGATGGCCATGGACAAGATGGCACTAAAGGCGGTGTCGTTGCAGAGGTACAGAAAGCCGAGAAGTGCCTGCAAGCCAACGACGAGCACGACGGACCGAACGGGTATCTGCAGCCCTGGATCGACGTGGCTCAGGTACTCGTGGCACGGCGTGGCCTTGTCGCGAGCAAAGGCCCAGAGCGTCCGGGACGTCGAGGTTGTGCTGGCCACGGTTGCGGCGATGGCGACGAGCACCAGCATGAGCGACATGATGGTGGCGCCGACCCTCGACCGGGTGGCGTCGAGATATATCTCCATAAAGGGGAAGCCGGTTGGCGTCTCGACGAGGCGGTCGAGCGAGGTGGCGGAAAAGAGGAGCAGGACGCAATAGACGAGGCCCATGATGCCGTTGATGACGACGCTGCCTATCATGGCGAGCGGGACGTTGCGGCTCGCGTGTGGAAGCTCCTCGGCCATGTGGCAAGCGGCGTCGTATCTGTTTGGTTGGCCAGCTTAGTTGCTTGATGGATATTTGATGGCGGACATGTATGAGCCAGCCTCTTTCATGGCGGAATACTGACCCTAGAAACGGATAGACTGTGCTCAGGAGGCCAACCAGCCACGATATGCCATCCGACTCCCAGCCACTGCTGTTGACAAACTCGGCAAAGACAAACGACGCCGCCTTCTTGTCGGCCATGACCCCGAGGGTGACGACGATGCCGGCAAAGGCAAGAATGTGGATGATGCCTGGGAGACTCTCAGCTTTCCATCGACTTGAAAACCCCTGAAAACCCCTGACGGCGCCGCACCCGAGGTCAGATTGACGTGCGGCATCGCCCTGGCGCCCCAGACGTTCAGATAGCCGGCGTAGAGCAGTGTGGCCCAGTAGAAGAGCATGCCCTGCCAGCGCCTGGGGACGTACGAGTCGTCGTTGAGGGTGATTAGGGCCTGCGTCTGGAGGCCCGCGGCGAAGGCGGCTGAGGCCGTAAAGACGACTTGGCCGCCGACGGAGATCCAGCCGGTAAAGTACGAGGCGGCGAGCTTGGCCCGGGCCGGACTGAGGGCCGCGACCCAGTAGTATTGTCCTGAAGCCGGTGAGCCTGTGAGGGCGCCGAGAACATGGCTAGGGAGCTCACCTCCTGCTGTTGGGTAAATAGAGGCAATCTCGGCCAGGGAAGTGGCGATGCAGATTGTGCACAAGAACGAAGCAACACTGCCCCGGGTCAGCACGCCGTCCATGTCGGGATCAGGGGCTCGTACTAGCTGTAGAACAAGCACGGAGGTCCGCCGCTCACCAGCGCGGCCGTGATGACTGAAGAGAGCGCCTCCCACGTTGCCATCAAACACACGCACAGGGCGCCCAGTGCCGGGAGAGAGTAGGTGCGGCGAAGCTCCTGTCGATGTCCGAGGTGGGCCAGCCGCGCCTCATCGGTGAGGATCGAGGAGGGAGTCTCCATGCCGGTGGGCATTTGCTAAGTTCGATCGGCCAAAGGCAACATGTCGTTGGAGGGTTCTCTTGGTGACCAAGGAGAGCAAGCTTTGGACAAGAATGGAATGAGTCGAGAGCTGACTTGAGGCCAAACTCGTCGACGGAACAGGGCTTATAACCCATTATAGGGGTGCCCTTTCCGGTGGAGCGGCATATCATGCCCGGACTCTTTGCGGGCTCGAGATATAAAGCCCCATTATTCGCATTCAAGATTGGGGCCCGCATCTCGGTCCGAAATGTGCCAATTGCCAATATGCTTCTTTTCAAGGAAACGGGTGCTTAACCGTCGCGGCCTTATTGGACCTGCCGGGTTGTGCCACCACACCAAGAGTGGTATCAGTGTGGAAACCCACCGTCACCGAGCTTACACATGTAGGATAGATGGATGCAAGATTGGGTTGGCGATAGGGTTCCGCGAGATAATCTTGGAAATATTGCCCGTCCTTGTTCAGGGCCCGTCCTTGATTGTCGAGTCTCACAAAGCCGCGAGTTCGATATCTTACACACCTACATAATCCGGCGCTTTTGAAGCAATGTCGCATCGATTATTCTCAATAATGCCGCCGTAACCAAGTCGTAGCGGGGCCCTTGTTTATCTGTTGTCGGTGTCATAATGCAGGGAGCCACCGGCCATTGTCACTCGGAGGAGTTTTGCGGAAGCGCTTCCGAGTTCCGAGAGCCTGTTCCGCCGGACTGGCTTGTTCTCGTTTCAAGCCTGAGCCGAAGCGGGCAAAAAGATGAGTTCGAGCGCGTGACCGCGGAGCACGAATCTATTTGTGGGAATGTGGGATATACGATGTATGTACGCATTGTTGAGGCCATCACAATTCAGCCTATTCCTTGTCATATTGCGGCCCCTCCTACTTAGCCGGGCCATAGACCCCCCTCTATTCGTTGCGATGGGGTTAAAACCGGGTTGTTGTTCTTGTTGTTTGCAACTTCTCTTAAACAACTGCCACTAGTATACCAAGTAGGAGTATGATCCTTGTTTGTCGCCCCGGCTAAATGGTAGAATTCGAGCCCGTGTCCGCGGCTCCCGGACCGGACCCTCAAACAAATCCAGCATTCAGAGTTTAGACAAGGGTATATATATGTCGACTAGACCCTGTTTCTCCAACTCCTCAACCTGGTCCGCCATTGTCTCTTGCAGCTCACTATACCGCATTTGATACCTCTGTTGCACACTCCTGCTGACCATGGCCAGTCTCCCCCACCCCCTGTCCAGCCTCTCCATCCACGAGACGAACCGGGCTCGCGACCTGGTGCTCAATCTGCATCCCGGCACCGTCCTCGACTTTCGGGCCACCTTCCTGCTTGAGCCGCCCAAGGCCCAAGTGACCAAGTTTCTCGAGCTCGAGCATGCCGGCAGACTCGCTCCCGACGACCCGCGCCCGGCCCGACTGGCCCAGGTCCGATACGACGTGATTGGTGGATCAAAGGCGGCCGAATATCACGAGTCCGTCATTGACCTCGGAGAGGCCCGGCGCGTCAGCCACCAAATCATCGGAACCGAGCACCACGCAGGATTGACAGTGTATGTGCGAGCTCGCCGGCAGAGAGATCAGGGGCTGACCCCTTTTCAACAGGTTCGAGCTATACAGGCTGGTGGAATGTGTCAAGAACTCGGCCCTCTTCCAGGAGAAGCTCAAGGCCATCTCGCTGCCGCCCGGCTTCGAGCTCGTCGTCGAGCCTTGGCCGTATGGCGGGCCCGACGAGGCGGACGGCCAAACTCGCTTCTTCCAGGCTCTGTGCTTTGGGAGAAACGCGGCCAGCGGCAATCCAGACTCCAACTTTTACGCGTATCCCATCCCCCTGATACCCATCATGGACGCGAGGAAGAACGAGATTGTGCGCATCGACGAGCCGGCCACGGGCGGCCAGGGCGACCCGTTGAGCGGGCGGACGCACAAGCCGGCCGTCCTCGACCACTGCCGGGCTGCCGAATACGTCCCCGAGCTGCTGCCCTCTGGCACGAGAAAGGACCTCAAGCCGCTGACGGTGCAGCAGCCTGAGGGGCCGAGCTTCACCGTCTCGGACTCGAACCTCGTCGAGTGGCAGAAGTGGCGCATGCGCGTCACCTTTAACCCGCGCGAAGGGGCGGTCTTGCACGACATTCGCTACGACGGCCGCGATGTGCTGTACCGACTGAGTATCAGCGACATGGTATGTTGTCCGTTCAGGGGATGTTGTCCGTTCAGGGGATGTTGTCCGTTCAGGGGATGTTGTCCGTTCAGGGGATGTTGTCCGTTCAGGGGATGTTGTCCGTTCAGGGGATGTTGTCCCGTTCAGGGGCAAGAGATAGCTGTTGCCTCCCGATTCAGGGGCTCCCTGTTCAGGGGGAGGGTTCAGGGGGAGGGTTCAGGGGGAGGGTTCAGGGGGAGGGTTCAGGGGCAGACAGGGCTGGCTAACCGTGTTGCGCAGACGGTGCCATACGCCGACCCGCGGCCCCCCTTTCATCGCAAGCAGGCCTTTGACTTTGGCGACGGCGCGCTCGGCAACAATGTCAACAATCTCACACTCGGATGCGACTGCCTGGGTGTCATCAAGGTGAAGCCCCTGATGGCGTCGCAGAGGCTCTTCGGAGCGCTAACACGGCCCAGTACTTTGACGGCGTCTTGACCAAGGCCGATGGCTCGGCCGAGGTGACCAGCAAGGTCATCTGCTTGCACGAGCAGGACAACGGCATCAACTGGAAGCACAACAACTGGCGCACCGGACGAGGAGTCGTGACGCGCCGCCGCGAGCTCGTCTTGCAGTTCATCATCACGCTCGCCAACTACGAGTACATCTTCGCCTTCAAGTTCGACCAGGCGGCCGGCATCGCCGTCGAGGCCCGGGCAACGGGCATCGTGTCCGTCGTCAACATCGACGCCGGCAAGACGGCGCCCTGGGGCAACGTCGTCAGCCCGGGCGCCTTGGCGCAGAACCACCAGCACCTGTTCTGCGTCCGCATCGATGCCGCCGTCGACGGCCATCGCAACACGCTCGTGCAGGAGGAGAGCCTGCCCGTCGCCATGGACGCCTGCACGAACCCCAGCGGAAACTACTACGAGGTCCGCCAGACGCCCATCTCGACCTCGGCCGGCGTCGATCTCGCGCCCTTTAACAACCGCACCTTCAAGGTCCAGAACATGTCCAAGAGAAACCCCGTCAGCGGCAAGCCCGTCGGCTACAAGATCGCGACGCCGCCGACGCAGCTGTTGCTGGCGGACCCCAACAGCGTCCAGGCTCGGCGTGCGCTCTTTGCCCAGCATCACATGTGGGTTACCAAGTTCAAGGACGACGAGCTGTACGCCGGCGGCCGCTACACGCTGCAGAGCAGGCGAGAAGTCGGCGGCGTGGCCGATGCCGCGGCTCGAAACGACGCCGTCCTGGACGAGGACATTGTCGTCTGGAGCGTCTTTGGCCTGACGCACAACCCTCGGGTCGAGGACTGGCCCGTCATGTGAGTTTCCATCCCAGGTACAGAGACGGTGGCTGATTCGGTTTCCATCCAGGCCCGTAGAGATGCTGCAGGTGGACATGACGCCGTCAGACTTCTTTACCGAGAACCCGGCACTCGATGTGCCGTCAAGCGCCGACATTGGCTCCAAGACGGTGGCTGACGGTTGCTGCGCGTAAAAGCCAGGGGAGAGTCGAAGCGTTGTCTGGTGTCATGACGGCTGGACACGAAGAATAGATGGGTGATGAAGTAAAAGACCAAAAAAACTAGATTTCAGGGGTCGTGATGTAGAGTTATTGCGTTTGAGCTGAAACAAAAAAACATGTCGTACCAGTGACCCTGATTCCCGACTGAAAAGAGGCATATTCTAAAAGGGTCTCTTCAACGTAAGCAGCACTTCCGAGTTCTGCAGATTGCAATGGCGAAAACTCGGAATACAACGCTTTACGTAGCGGCCTGCTCGTCGGGCCGGACCGGATAGAGATGTGGTTCCGAAGATGGACGTTGGCGCGTAGCATGGGCCAAACCGCCGTCGTGACACGCCTTGGTAATATAAGAAATGCTTCGCCTATTTTGGATTATCTTCGTCCTAAGAAGCGGAGATCCGCAACGCTCAGGGGCACCGTCCAATGTCGCAGACCTATTCCGATATTTCAATACCCGCAGATACACGACGTTAAACCGCCGGCGTTGACAATTGTTCAAGACGCTTGCCACCGAATCATTCTTCCACTCGTCTCGTAAAGTCAAGATGGCTTCAATCCACCGCGTCACCCTGTTCAAGATCCCCGGCCACCAGGACCAGGAACGCCTCCTGAAAATGTACAAGCAGATGCCAGGCAAGGCTACCAAGGTGCGTCGGACGACGAGATGGACTTTGGCGAGCGCTGACGCGGCCGACCAGGACGGGAAACCCTACCTGCTTTCGGTCACGGCGGGCAAGGCGAAGCCGGATCAGCGAGCGCAGGGCTTCACCGTGGCCGTCGTTTCCGTCTTTTCCTCTGTAGACGACATGGCCTACTACGACAATGAGTGTGCGGCCCACGCCGAGCTCAAGGCCGTGGCAAGGTCGGTGCACCAGGGGGCCATGATGGTATTTTTCGAGAATGAGCTCTCGGGATAGAGGATGGAATATGAGGCTTCTAGGGGGCCTCTCCGAATGCACCGCCTCTCCAATTCCAGTCGCTCATATCAGCCCCTGAAGTCGTCGCGATATCTCGCCCCCCCTCCCATTCAACAAGTCCGTGTCGTCGGGACCGTAAAAGTGCGCGCCAAACTCGCCCGGGTAGTGCTGGCCCTGGCCGAGGGCATCGAATATGTCCAAGAGGTCGTTGCGCATCTGAAACATGTCGGGCACCGAGTTGCCCGCGTCCGTCTCGGGCACCACGTCGGCGGCGTCCCAAAGACCACCGTCATGGTCGGCCCGCAAGGGATGCTGCAGCGCCTCCGGAAACTCGGACACGCCCGGAGACTCGCTGGAAGGCTCAGGGCTGCCCCTCGCCCCGTCGTTGCTGGCGCAGGAGCCGTCGGAGCTCTGGAGGCCGAGGCTCCTGAGACGAGGCAGCAGGCCGCGGATGCTCTTCCACAGCCGCCTGCTGACGACGCTGTGGCGCGAAAAGGCGCGGACGAGATGGACGGCGTCGAGGAAGCCCTTGCGGCAGGGCTCGGTGAAGATGTTTGGCGCGTGGCAGACGGCGAGGAAGATGACGGCCATGGCGCTGAGCAAGAAGTAGTTGAAGGCGTTTTGCTGCCGCGAGTAAATGTCGGTGGTTGCGTTGAGGTGCACCAGGATCTGCACGCTGTCCAGGGCAATGTTGACCACGAGCCAGGCACTGGGCAGGTTCGCCGTGATGCTGGTGGTGCTGAAGAGGTAGTGCTGGTAGACGGAGATGCGCGTGTGGTTGCCGCGGAGGTAGAGCAGCGCCCGGAGCCGGTGCAGCACCCGGGGCTGCGTCCGGGCCGCCAGGCCGAGCCGCGGGTGCCGGAGCCGGAGATGGGGGGGGATCGACTCGAGCCAGTCCTGGGTGCTGAGGTCCAGCGCATGCACCGTCTCCTCGGGGATGCACTGCGAGGGCGAGCCCAGCGGCGGGATGGCGTCCCAGAGCTTGGAGCAGAGCCGGCCGTAGCCCACCATGCACCCGAGGTAGCAAAAGTCGGCGTCCTAGACGGGGGCGTCAGCGAAGGCGAACCCGGAGGAGAAGAGGAGCCGGCTCACGGGCTCGGGGAGGCCGGCGTCGATGTCGCGGTCCGAGAGGGCAAAGGACAGGCTCGTGCCGAAGCTCCAGCGGCGGTCGAGCACGTAGACGCACCAGAAGACGCGCGTGGCCAGGCGGCGCGTGTCTGGGTCCTTGAAGTTGTCAAACAGGCTCTTGCGGCGATGCAGGCCCATCTCGAGGGCCTCGCGGGCGGCGATGCCGATGGTGCGCCAGGCGAGGAGCTCGTCGTCGCAGTGGAAGTAGTAGATGCTCTTGTGAAGAGTGTCAGTCGGGCTTGGGACAGGGACAACTTGACACCTGACAACTTGACCCCTGACAACTTGACCCCTGACAACTGTCTTGGAAAACTTGACGGAGAGACATACCAGCATCGTCAGCAGCTGAATCTCCTTGAGCTCCACCTGCGGACTCGAGATTCTCGACACATGGCGCTCCACCGACTCTGCTATCGTCGTGCTCAGCTGGCTCTTGCCATGGGCCTCAACCGCCAGGGCCGTGGCAATGGCAACCTTTGCCATCTCGACGTCCCTGGCGCTCACGGGCAGCTGCAGCTCGTCGCCGCCCGCCGCCGAGCCGCTCCGGATCACGTCGAGGATCAGCTGCGCGCGCGAGGCGAGGTCGACAATGTCGATAAAGGGGTACACGGACTCGACCTCCTCCTCGAACACGGCCAGCAGCCGGGCCATCTCGCCCGGCGTGCAGCGGAGCCAGAAGTCGGCCTCGGACGTCGGCGGCTCGGCCGGAGACTGGGCGCCGCTCGGAGGCGGCGACTCGAACGTCGGGATGCCCATGCGTGTGAGGGAGCGCTCGCCCACCATGAGGCCAAACGACGGCCTGGTGGGCCCGACGAACTGCGGCTGCTTCGGCGCCGCCTCCTTGTGCGCCGTCGAGGGCGAGTGCGCGATGGTGGTGTCGGGCGACTGCAGCGACGCCGACGGCGGGCGCGGCGTGTCGTGCTTGAGCTGCTGGACGGTGCCCACGAGGTCGGCCACCTGCTGGCGGAGCTGCGCCATGTCGTCGCTCAGGGACCGGACCTGTTCGCTGCTTGTCCGGGCGTCAGTCTTGTGGGCTTCGTCCTCCGGCTTCGTCTTCGGGCTTCGTCTCCTGGGCTTCGTAGGTCAGGGGTCAGGGGCTAGGGGTCACCTCTGGTTCCTCTGCTTGGTGGCCGGCGGCGGCCCCGACGCGTAAGCACACGCCAGCCCGCCGCCGATGCAGCGCTCGCAGCCGCCGTGGCCGGCCGGGATGCACTTGAGCTTTCGCTTCTTGCACTCGTCACTGGCGCGCCGTGAGCCCCCGTCTGACGCCGTCTCTCTCGACCGGACCTACCATGCCACGGGCGTGTACTTGCCACGCTTCGGCCGCCGTGGGCCGTCCTTGCCCGGGGCCTGTCGCTTCTGCGGGCTGGGCCCGGGCGCTGAGGCGTGCTCGTCCATGGTTCGGGGAGGCCTGGGGGGGGGGGGGGGGGGGGGGGGGGGGGCGGAATGTCGACACCAGGTTTGTTCCGAGAGGGCGACCGGCTCTGGGCTCGAGTTACTCAAGGGATATTGGCCAGGTATTTCTGGGCCAGGCCGGCACGCACGACACGACTCGCGGCCTCGGGACTCGTCGGCCGTGCGTTCCGGCTTTCCGAGGCCCGCAGGCCAGCAAAGCCTATTCTCGGGGTTCGCCGGGGGTGGATCCGACGTTGCGGCTGCATCAGCGTGCTCATCGGTGCATCATTCAGGGTGTCACTCGAGTGCAGTAGCGTCACGGTGAGACTTGGCTAGATAAAGACGCCATGGGAGGCCACAGCCCCCCTGGACCAACTCGTCGTTTCCCGCCATGACCCTGCCCAACTATCGTTTTCCGCCATGACCATTGCAAACCTCGTCCTCTCTCTCAAGGCCCAGCTGCTGTACAACACCGGGCAGTCGCTGCTCGTCACCTTTGTCGTCGCACCCCTCCTGTACCTCTTCGTCAACGAGCTGGTCCGCCATAATGCCCGCATCGCCGGCATCAAGGGTCCCGCCGGGTGGCCGTTGATCGGGAACCTCTGGGACATCCGCGTCAACGCCGCCGAAAAGTACCGGGACTGGTCGCGCTCCTTTGGCCCCGTCTACCAGATCCAGCTGGGCAACGTCCCCGTCGTCGTCATCAACTCGGCCGCCGCCGCAAAGGCCATCTTTGGCCAGAACGCCCAGGCCATGAGCTCGAGGCCCGAGTTCTACACCTTTCACAAGGCAGGTGCCCTCTCTTGATCCTCCTTCCATGAAAAGGTTTCTGGCCCCTGACCCCTTATACAGATCCTCTCCGACACGGCCGGCACCACCATCGGCACCTCCCCCTACAGCGACTCGTTGAAGCGCCGCCGCAAGGGCGCCGCGTCGGCTCTCAACAAGCCCTCGGTGCAGACCTACGTCTCCCACCTCGACGTGGAGACGCGCGACTTCGTCAAGGAGCTGTACACGTACGGAGAGGCCGGCACGGTCCCCATCGACCCCCTGCCCATGATCCAGCGCCTGTCCCTCTCCCTCGCCCTGACGCTCAACTGGGGCACCCGGCTCAAGAGCCAAGAGGACACTCTCTTTGACGAAATCACCCACGTCGAGGAGGAAATCAGTCGCTTCCGGTCCACCACGGGCAACCTCCAGGACTTTGTCCCCATACTGCGCCTGAACCCCGTCAACCTGCACTCGGCCCGGGCCAAGGAGATGCGCAGCCGACGCGACACGTACCTGTCGGCCCTCAACAAGGGGCTGGACGAGCGCATCGCCGACGGCAGCTACAGCCCCTGTATCCAGGCCAACGTCATCATGGACAAGGAGGCGCGGCTGGACAAGGACGAGCTCACGTCCATCAGCTTGACCATGCTCTCGGGCGGCCTCGACACCGTCACCACGCAGGTTGCCTGGTTCATGGCCTTTGTCTCCCAGCACCCCGAGATGCAGGAAAAGGCCCTGTCCGAGATTGCCAAGTTCTACGACGACGGCCAGCCCATGTGTGACTCGGCCGACGACCAGAAATGCCAGTACGTTGTTGCTCTGGTGCGCGAGTCGCTGCGCTACTTTACCGTGCTCCGCCTCGCCCTGCCCCGGGCATCAGTCAAGACGGTCGTCTACGAGGGGCTCACGATTCCTCGGGGGTCCGTCATATTCCTCAACGCGTGGGCTTGCAACATGGGTGAGAAAAATCTCCTGACCGGCTTCAACCCCTGACCGGCTTCAACGACGCGGCTGACATGCAAAGATGCCAACGTTTGGTCCGACCCCGACGTCTTCCGGCCCGAACGATGGCTGGAGCAGCCCGACGCCCCCCTTTTCACCTATGGCGTTGGCTACCGCATGTGCGCCGGGTCGCTGTTGGCCAACCGAGAGCTCTATCTCCTCTACATGAGGCTGTTCAACAGCTTCCGCATCGAGAAGCACGACCAGGTCGACTGCCACCCGGTTCGAGGCAACGCGGACCCGACCAGCTTGGTGGCCATGCCAAAGC
Organism: Ophiocordyceps sinensis; assembly: GCA_012934285.1. Classification (NCBI taxonomy): domain Eukaryota; kingdom Fungi; phylum Ascomycota; class Sordariomycetes; order Hypocreales; family Ophiocordycipitaceae; genus Ophiocordyceps; species Ophiocordyceps sinensis. The sequence continues at coordinate 2,369,656 of JAAVMX010000007.1, forward strand.
GCTACCGAGCACGCTTCGTGCCGAGGAACCCTGCGGCTCTGAGCAAGGCCATCCAGGAGCAGGACGAGAGTCAAGGAGAGTGACCCATGAATGATGACGAATTGCCCCTTATTCTCATGCTGTCATGTAACATGGCATTGGCCTATGGCGTCAACATCACCTCCGTCGTCAGAACCCCTGGACTTTGGTAACAGTACATCCTAACTCCTCACTTGGGCCTTTCCCATGATCCCCATAGTGTACATAGCATACATTACTAGACTCGTATGTAGTTCATTCACAGTGCATTTATTCGCAAGGGCAGCACATTTGAAAATGGCCATGGTGGCTTCCTATCGCTGGTCGGCCTCTTCCAAGCGTCTGGACATGGCGGCTGGCTTCTTCGCCGCGGGGTTTAAGCAAACGCTCCAACAATGGACATGCCGATGGCTATAGAGTGTGATTAGCCGAGAGTTGGAGTCTTGACTCGTGGTGGTTTTCTCACCTCCTGCAAGGACGTAGGCAAAGGCAACGGCCTTTTTCTTGCCGTTCATCAGGAGATTTGCCTCTTCGGACAAGAAATCCTCGGCCAAGAGGTCGACTAGCGATGCGTAGATGAGCAAACCGGACGATCTGTAAAGAGTGTCAGTACGGACTGGTTTTTGGGCTTGTCAAGGACAGGCACACTCACATGGCGTTAAAGACACCAACGATGATGAGCCCGAACGCGCTCTCGGGGTCGTAGCTGCTCCGCGCAATCAATCCAATAGCCTGGCCAATAGGGGCTGTCGTCCCAAAGGCAAGGACCAGCACCCACGGTCGAATGCTTCCCTTGGGATACGGTACGGCTGCGATTCGGGAGCCCAGGCCAAGGCCCTCGAACATTTGATGGAACAGCATGGCCACCAGCAAAACGACGAAGCCTTTAATGGTGATGGAAATGGTCATGCCTACAAAGACGGAGTGGAAAAGGATGCCGCCCTCCAACAGGGTGATGTTTGTCGACATCTTCTTAAACACCTGCGGGTCCACGGATTGGTTCTCCTCGTCCAGGTAGACGACCTCGGTGGCGGACTCGCCCTTGGGATCCTTGGAATCCTTGGAAGCGGGCTGCTGCGAGTTGACCATGTCGATGATTTCGTTGTGCTGGCGAACGTACTGTTCGTAGAAGACGACGAACCACGCGGGCATGGTGGAGAGGCTGTCTCGCCTGTTGTCGTCGTTGAAGATGTTGGAGGAAACGTGTTGCTCGTAGACGCTCTTGACCGATTCCATGTCGAGGGGCTCCTTTATATCCATGGGGTGACTGTATTGGTCAAAGGCTGGCGGCGGCACGTCATGACCAGCCATGGGCAGTTCGGGCAAGTGCTTGGGCGCGAGGCCCTCGCCCGTGGGTCCGCCGTGTGAGTGCCCCCCCGTCTTGGCGTTGAGCCACATCTCGACCACGAAGAGGGCGAACAAAGACGCCATCATGATGACTCCAGGGAGCGGCGGATAATCCTTGGTAAAAAGGTCGGGCAGACATGGGTTTCCGAGGCTCGAAAAGGCTGTGGGGAGGAGCTGGTCAGGGGGGGGGTTAGCCAAGATGCCCCTATTTGGCCCCAAGAACGAGACTCACGTGGACAAAGGCAGTGGCGATGAGAACGCCGGTTCCGAAATGCTTGCAAGCAAAAAAGACATTGGGGGGTATCTTCATCCACTTGACCTTTTTGGCCACCACGGGGAACCCACAGCCTGCGAGTCAGGTCAGTCCAAGTCCTCGCTGCGGGTCTGTAGGGATGCCGTACCCAAGCATGATGCTGCCAGGAGCAGGACTGTCGACGAGGCATCAGTATCCAGTCTGGGCAACCGGGCCAGGCCACTCGGTGCTCACAAAGCCCTGCCACGTGCAGCCCGAGATCATATTCTGCCGCGTCCTTTTTACCACCGCATTGAGGCTTGGCGTCTGCTTCCATGTCGGCCGCGAAGGCGCAGTTCGGATCGTGGGAGGGCAAGACGTTTCTTCCCCAACTCGCCGACGTCTCGTTGCCAAAGGAGTGTTGAAGCAATGGAAAATAATTGTCGAGATTCCAGCTCGACAAAGAATCATCCGAGGTTGGCAAAGAAAGCTCTGGCGGAAATACAGGGTTCCGTGCCTTTAAAGCCAAGGCGAGGACGGTGGGCAGGTGTCAAACTTCCAACGTCAGCATCACCACGAGTACACGGACTCGTCTTGCCACTGCTTGGACTCGAAACGCTCCTCCTCCCACGCATGGAAGAAGTGCTAAAACGGGCGACGACAGGGGCACCGCGGCTTCGGCCCGGCGTCTGGGGTCGCTGTCGGAGAATACTCAATGGCGGAGACGTGATGACGACGTATCCCTCGGTGGCCGTGCAGCCCAAGCGGCAAACGTCGTGCGGAGGCGATGAAACGCGCCCCTGGACTGGCGGAGGAGCGAGTAGCGCGGTAACGCGTATAAACTCGTCAGCTAGCGACGCCGACGGGAATGTCCTCACGCTCCAAGCCCGGCTAGGCGTAAAGTGGCGGGCAAGACAAGGCGTTTGCAGAACGCTGGGACTCGATATAACTGCCCTGGTCGAGGATATGCTTCTAGTGGATTTGCCCCCTTTTCGTGCCTCGTACAACCGTTTGCCTTGCGGCTCGGCCGAGTGTAACGGCTACAACCACACGATCCGCGCATATGGTACGGGCTGAAAGGCATGGTGCTCATCGAGACCTACCTTTCCTTTCTAGTCCAAGTCGACTTGGAAACGCATCCTCCCCTGAGATGAGGGGTTATCCCAGAGTGCGTATTTCCCCCTTTCTCCCAAAGGGAGAAGAACACACGCCCACATTCTTCAAGACAGGATCTGCAGGCCCTGACCCGGCAACTATATGCCGACTCAGGGCTAACGAGGGAAGTGGGGGTTCCACATTGGCGATGTTCAGACTGTTGGAGTAAGGTCTGGTGTCACAGTGTCACAGATACGCGAGCATTGCTGCTCAACAACTCGATCCAGATCACCAAATAGTTCGTCCCGAGAAGCGAAAAGACGTCGTCTCTCTTATCTGATTGTCTGGCAACCAGATTTATATGTGCCCTCGAATGCCCTTCAGGGGGGGCACGGGGGTAGGGGGCGAAGGGTGCCAGAAAGTGGATGTAAACACGTCGCGCCTCGTGTCGTCACAATTCTGGGAATGTTTTAACCATTCATCAATCTCCCATGACTTGGAGAGTCCGATTCGTGTCATTGATATAAGGCTACCGAGAGTGCTGTCAAGTTTGACCGGGAATCGGACACTTTTCATGTTTCCGGCTCATCCAACAACTGCTCAGAGCTCGGCCGACTAGAAACGGACACGCAAGGATCCACGGACAAACGCACGGCGGAGACATCTGTTGTAACCTCGCAGCCGCAAGATTGGGGAGCTGATGACTAGCCCCGTATCCCGACTACGACTGATGGCACATATGACACAAGGTGATTCCATGATGGCCGTGACAGCCTATTATTAGCAGTCTATTCGGCGAGACAGCAGGACGTGCGTTGGCGGTGTAGCAATCTTCGAGAGAGAACGACGTACCCCGTTTCATGGTTATCCATTGCCGCCACAGCCTGATGCCGCGAGATGGAGCGATGCAATACGCCAAGTGTTATATCCAGGGCAGTTGAGCTGTTAGGTGTTGTTCTTGACCAGGAATCAGTTGGCCAAGATCAGACAGATAATCGGCAAAGAAAAGGGACTGAGCGTCACCGCCGACAAGTCAGTGGCCAACGGCCCCTTGATCGGTTCGGCGGCCCCTAGCGCTACCTTCTGGCAATTTGAAACCGAGCGGGTGAAGGGACCGAAGCTGCAACATATCGAGTTGCGACCACGCCGATGATGCGCCAGCCAGGAGTTGCATCTGATACGAGAAAGGGGACTAGTTTCTCTGTCGTCTGAAGGCATCTTCGGACGATGCCAGACAAGGCCTGAAGCAAAGTGACGTCCCTAGTTATCTGATGGCCGGGAACTGCTCACGGCAACTGTGCAGATTGGTTGGTATAGGGGTTCGAAACACTGAGCGTCTACTGAAACAAACACTTGACGCTACCGTGACAGTCATGACGACTTATAACGGAGATGCTCATCACACGCCGCGTAGGACATCAACCATCGTGAGAGCCGTGAGGGCGGCAGCGTTACAACGAGCAGTGCGTGAGTAGCAAACTACATACTTTCACAACGCTTTTGCTGCCTCGTCACTATGAGCGCGTCTTATAAGCTTCAGGCTGTTCCACCAACGTTATTACCATTTAATTTTAAACTCCGAACCAGATCGGTGCAGATTAAGCCCAAAGCTTATGTTACAAGTCCGCCAAGTTCTACAAATGAACCCAGCAGATCCCGACGAAAGCTCTTTATACTTCCAGGGGAGCATTGCCCCAGCCTTATACTTATAGGTGAAGTCGCACGCATCGGTGCAATCAAGAGCAGCCAAAGTCTTTGCACACCTCTCTGCCTTGCGCGTTGACGTTCTCGACGACCCACAGTCGACGATTGGAAAAGACAAAGACCTTGCCCGGGGCAAAGGCAAAGTTGTTGCTAGTCTCGCCAATGTAAATCTTGCCAAGCAGCACGCCATCGGGGTTCCAGATGTGCACGCCATCGCCAACAGCGGCCCAGACGTTGCCCCGGGTATCACAGTGGACGCCGTCCGGGAAGCCCACGTCGGCAAAGGCAAAGACTCTCCGGTGAGCGAGCCGCCTGTCGTCGACGACGTCAAAGGCGTATATGGTGGCCGGCAGTCCGGGGACCACGTCGAGCTGCTGGCCGCCCGTGTCGGAGACGTAGAGGACGCCGTTGTCGGGCGAGAACTCGATGCCGTTTGGCTGGACGAAGCCGTCGGCCACGACCTGGACGACGCCCGTGGCCGGCTCGAAGCGGTAGACTTGCCGAGGCATCGACGGCCGCGGGCGAAAGTGCTGGAAGTAGCCGTAGTCGGCATCGGTGAACCAGAGGTCGCCCGTGACGGGATGCTGGCGCACGTCGTTGATGGAGGAGAAGTTGCGTCCGAGAAAGTTGGTCAAGAGGGGCCTCGACTGCTTTGTGTTGGGATCGACGGCGACGAGCTGCGAGTCGTGCTCAAAGTCCCCCTCGTCGCAATAGACGTGCAGCGGAGGCGTGCCGTGGCGATCGTGGCCCGGCGGGTAGTAGCTGGAGCCGCCGTTTGCCATGGCGAGGCCGGGGAATCGGGTGCTGTGGAAGGGGTAGTCGTCGGAGCCGAGCGAGACGACGGTGATGTTGATGTTTTCGCCGTTCTTGTAATTGGACGTGATGTAGAGGGAATCGTCTCTCTTGTTGTAGACGCCGGACTCGTGAAAGGCCTCCCACGGCAAGTCCCAGACCATGCGAGCCGTGGCATTGCGGCCCAAGACGTCATGGAATGTGGAGTCATACGACAGCAACGAAGCGGCGACGTTGCCCAAAAGGTTCGGGACATGGTGGGCGTTTGTTGCCGCGGCCAGCAGGTTGACGTCTATAAATTGCGACATGTTGGCGGCGAGGCATCGCGAGTATCCAAGTGACGTGGCCTACCAGATCGTACGTATATCCGTACGCATATAATATCTCCGACTTTAAGGATTTAGACACGGATACCCATTGTATTATGCACGTCTTATGCAAGGGCACGGCTCCCTTAGGCCAACTTTAATCAAGTTGGCCGAGACCCCGCACGGCCTATAGGGTAGGTCTGCCAAGTTCAGGCCCAAGGGATGAGGTCGTAGGCATTCGTGTTTTGTGTCCATTTCTTCAAGACGGACCCAAGACCAACGAATCTTCTCGACACCATCTCGAGACAAGACGCCGGCAGGACCCCTTTTCAACGAGAACATCCAGCCGGCGGGCACGTTGCAGCACATTTCACGGTGAGACATTCGCCCCTGCTGGAGGCAAGGCCCTCAGGGGCACCCACGTTGACACTGTAACTGGCAGCTGTCGGCGTGACGGGCGCGCTCGTCGTGCAGCTCTTCAACGCCAGGTCGGTGCCCGTGTTGCACGTCATCGGCGGCAACGAGCTGCCGGTCTTCAGGTGCTGCGAAAACTCGACGAGCCGGTTCAAAACGCCAAACTCGACCTTGAGCTTGACGCTGTAGGCAACAGGCTTCCACGCGGTCTGGATATTATACACGGTGAACTCCAGGGCCAGCACGCTGACGTCGAGAAGCACAATAAAGACGTTGACGAGTACAAGTAGCCCATGACCCGTCGCGGTCCGGCAGGCGCAAGGCCTTTTTGCACCTTGAGGATCCGCGTGGTCTCGATGATGTAGAGTCCCGACAAGACGAGCTCCTGCACGGTGAAGACGGACAGCTGTACCTTTTCGAATACGGCGTAGACGGGCTCAAACGCGTCGGGCTTGGTCGAGCTGGAGCCGCACACCAGCACGATGACGGGAATGCCCAGCCATATCGCGTTGGCCACGATCATGGCGAGGACGTAGCGCAGGAGCTTCGGGCGGTGCATGACGAAATGCAACCGCGAGTACAGGACGAGCGACTGGCCCGTGACCATGGTGTTCCAGCCGACGAGGAGGATGGTGGAATGTATAAAGCCCGACGCGTCGACCCGCAGCAGCCGCAGCAGGTAGCCCAGGTCGGAGCAATATTATACACTTCTGGAATGTCTGTTTGGAGCATCGGCAAGCACACGAGGAGTCGTTACCTGTCCACCATTATATTGGAATTGTAAGAAGTACGGCCAACGGCTCCGAAATAAACCAAGTTGTGAGCATCCAAACTCACAAATCGACTCCGACAGACACGATGTTCCTAGACAAGAAACCCGTCACAAAGAGCTGCGCCCGGCGGCGACCCCCGTTGATGGCGGGATCGGTGGCAATCAAGACTGCGCTGCTCGAGCTGCGAATTCGCCTACCATCGTCTTGAAACAGCAGGCGCTTGCTCCATCTCTCCGAGCCAGCACGGCTCTCGACCTTGCTCTCTTGCTGTCCCCGGCCCCCTTGATGAGCCACCTTCCATACCATGACGCCGTCTTTGGCCTGCGGATCGCGACAGTTTTTCCCCAGGTCGATGGCTCTCGTCAAGCCGCAGACGACGAAGCCGCTGGCATCAAATGTGCCATTGGCGAAGGGATCTGCAAAGTAGCTCGGGTTGTCTATACTCGAGTCCAGCTCTATCGACTCAACCACCGTGATGCTGCGGGCCGCGTTGACGCCTTGGACTCTGCCCAGATGCAGCGTCCCGCTCGCCGCGCTTCCCAACAGTACATCGTGTGCCGCATCTCCGTGGCCGAGGCCGTTGTTGTTGTGCAATCCGGTAAGGGCGACGGAAGCCTTTACCTTGTAGTCTTCCGCGGGTCTCTCGCCGCCGGCTGGAAATTCGACATAGATTGTATTGGACCACCTTGCGCCGGAGTTGACATCCTCGAGCATCCTCAACCATCCTTCCCTGTAGTGGTGATCGTTTGTCACGAAAAAGGACGTCGGTGATAGGGCCAGGATGTCATTGGGTGTTCTGATTAGGGGGTCCCAGACTGAGCGGACGTGCCGGATGGACTCGGATCCGATGACGTGGTGGAAGACTTCTACCACCGAGTGGCTCTTGGGGGCACTGACATTGGCCTTTTCATAATGTTGGCTGCTTGGCTTGTGGTTGACGGCAAATATATAGACGGCCTCCCCCGCCTGTCTATCAGGATCATCGATGACATCGATGCCGTGCGTAACAAATGGCGGTCCAAAGTTGTCGAACCGCAAAGTCGTGGCCTTTAGAGTCTAAAGCGAGGGTAAGCAAACGTCTCAATCATGGCATGGTTCGGCGTACTTTTGGATCAATGACTTTTACGCTACCCTGAGCCTTGGAGGCTGCCGTTGGATCGTCAAAGATGGTCAGAGGTGGAAACCACGAATATCGAGTAGTTTCTTCGTCCTCACAAGCGGTGAAGAGCATCTTGCTTGACTCATGGTAATGGAGGTCTTCGCAATGCACGGTGTTTTCGACGGTAGAGAAATGCTCGAGCGACACCGAGTCCCGACTTGCGGGCGTTCGGAACACGCCTAGAACAAGACTCGTCCGTCGCAGGCGGGGGCCGTAGACAAAAGACACGACAGCTGCCAGTAGCAGCACAAGCCCAGGGGCGAGATAAAAGGAGCTGCGAGCGGGCATGATGTGACATGTAGCAGCTCAGACTGTTGGAAGGTCAAAAGCCGGCACAGTCGCTAGGGCTGACTTGACGCGCAGGGAACACCGATTTGTATACGAATACGAATACGAGTTACGAAGTACGAAGCACAAAGTACTACGAAGTACGAAGCACACGTCGTCCAATAATCCTCGTTCCATAGCCACCCCGCACATGCTTGCCCCCGATGCAGCCAAATCCATGTGTCTCCCCTAAAAACCCAGAACAGTCGCTCAATCATGCCGGAGAGTTGATAAAGGCGCAACCCTCTCTCAGTCTCTGTCTGCCGACGGCAGGGGGGCCCTCGAGAGCTAAAGGCCCCTCGAAAGGAACTCGCGACGCTTCGCTTGCGAAAGAAAAAGCCGGCTCGAACCCGTCAGCGCGCCTCCGGAATGGTTGTGTGCTCGTCGACTCCTCGCTCGGATCAGCACGCGGGACGAGGAGGCCGTTTAATGTACTGGCGTTGAACGAGCCTTGGAGTGCCTCCGAGCTTTGCGCGCACAATCTGACGTTCGTCGCGCGCCGCAACGTCAAAAGTAAACCCGGATCGTGGCCGCCTGAGGTCTTCGAGGCTATTGGCGATCTTGGCCACGGTAAACTGCTGGGTACAGTTGGTGTAGAGGCGCCCGATGTTAGGCAAGAGCGCGTCGTCATCATCCAAGACGGGGATATGCTCTCCCTTTTGATGTGCATTCTCCTCGTGCGCCTCGTAGAAGTTGTATACTACCCAGACGGCACCGGTTCGGCCATCCGGCTTTACCTCGACGACAGCGCCAAAACCGGTGGCGACCCAGGCAGTGGCGCCGGGCATCATTTCACAGTCGGGATCCGACCAGTCTATAGGGCTATCGGAGTCGTCGTCGAAATCATCGCCGGAGAAGTAGAGGGCTCCGATCTGGGCAAACGCGAAGCCGTGCTCATGATGGACGTCGTCAGACTCGGCGCTCTCAACCGAGTCTTCCCCAGAGCTAGGCTGCTCGCGACGGCGGTGGCGAGCGCTAAGGGGTGCGCGAAGCAGCTGGGGGCGCCTATACTCGACCGTCACGTTGAGGTTGATGCCAAGGACATGGCGGTCGAGAAGGCCGGGCTCGTTTGGGTTATTGTCGACGTTTGGCCAGAGATAGTGGCCTCCGGTTCTAATGCCATAGCTAAGGGTCCTGCCTCCGTAGTCACTGGTGCCAAGCTCGATCAATGGCGTCCGGGTCATTTCCATTTGAAAATTGAGCTCGCTAGCCGATTCTACGTCGTTGAACCTGGTTTGTTGAACAAGGTCGATGAATTTGCCGACAGGCATGCAGTAATTCATGCGTCGTATAGCTCGACCATGCCAGATTTCGACGACGGCCCAAAACTCCTCCTTCTGGGCCATGGTTGGAAATTCTCTCTTGATGACGTCTGCTCCTTGCCTATAGCCAGACGCGCGTGAGAACTCATTTTCAATCTCTTGCCACCGCGCGAAAATCTGGCGTTGCCTTGGGGTAAAGAGCGCCAAGAGCTGCTCATCAGTCAAAGTGGGATCCAGGTCCATTCTCCCGGTTGACGTGGTGCAGGTTGCAGATTGACGTGGTGCAGGTTGCAGGTTGCAGGTTGACGAATTTTAGTTACCTGGGCTAGGTACCTAGGTAGGTACCTAGGTACGAATACGAATACATAGTATCGGCAATGCACATGGGCGTGGGCGAATGAGGTGCTGAGATCGATGCTATGAAGAGCTATGGAGGAGGAAAGAGGGAAGGAAGCTAGCTAGCTGTGCGAGAGGGTAGCCCTAATGGCTGCCCCTCGCATGAGGCTGACTAATGGTGGGGACACCGCAACACATAGGTACCTAGGTACGTAAAAGCGCTTGTTGTGCGATTCGCAATTCACTTCCACCCCCATGTCGTCGACGAGAAACGACAGCGACGGCCCAAGATGCGGTTGCGGCCTCGCCAAGCAGACGGGAAACTCGAAGCCGCGACAAACGTCGACGGGAGCCTCTGTCCTGTCCCGTCGACGGCACCTTGCGGGACGAGGATCAGCGCGAGGCGCAGCGCCCCAACCCCGTCGTGCTGCCTCTATCCGTAGGCAGGGGTCGGGATCAACAACTGCTCTTACCATCAAGTGACGAAGACACTTATTAGTGCCCCAACGGGTACGCTTTGTCGCTTGCGGCATCCTTTGCCGATGCTTGGGACATCGACATAGGCCGCCATCCGGCAACGTCCACCTGGTTGCTCGGCTACGAAAATTCTGCTCCATTGCTGCCTTGGCGATCAAATTCACGCTCCTACCTGCTTAGCGAGGTTTGGCTTCTTTCCCAATACATATAAAATCACATCACTCTCCGCACACATCTGAGCTTTCCCTTCTTTTCCAATACACAACATCACCTCACTCTCCGCACACCAGTTGGGTGCTACTTGTCTCTGGAAATGTCCGGATAAGTCTTTTTCGTTCCCTCCCGACTACCAGAGCACAAGTCCCTCAATCGCCTCGCGACTGACGATGAGACGAAAGAAACCCTGGCGTGGATGAGTGGCGTCCTCGCCACCATTTGTCACGGACACAATGCTATCCGTAATGATTCTTTCGCCGTCGCCCTGGAATGCCAGAATCATTCCAAGACGTACGACGGGTTTCAATTCTTGGATCTTGTGGTAACATGGAACATGGAAGTGGTATCACGAAATCTTGACGCAAACCCGCCAGAGGACAGAACAACAACTCAACGAGAACGCCCAGAAGCAACACAGCTATCAACAATCGGTGGTGAGGGCGAGCGGTACACGATGAAGCGTTTACTTTTACTCGCTCATGATCTTCAAATTTACGCTCCCAGGGGTTAGGTTACAAAATTGGAGGAACGGACTTGGGCGCACGACGCCATACAATCGGCCTTCCAGGAGACCACACTTGATGAGCCGAATATTCCGACGTGTTCGCCTCGGGAGATACTGCTCTGGTGTGCGTCGAACAGCCCCTTTCTGCGAGCCAAGATGGTGGCGAGCAATTTGGACAAGGAGTTGCCAACACTACTAGGTAAGCATAGCATGCCACGTTTCTCTACCTGTCAATCTTTACTGACCTAGTACAACTGTCGAGAAGCTGCCCGACCTCCTCCGACCAGCCGATCCTTGCATTCTTGCTCCCTTTTTTGTCGACAAGTCGGATCGGAAGCCTGTGAAGTTCACGTCTAAGCTTACACCGGCCGCGTTTTTCATGTGCACTGGACTAGGCGGCTCCGGCTGCTTACACGGCCACACGAATGTCGGTGGAACCCAGGAACAACTGAAGTCTTGGCCGGAGCTTTTTCGAGTCAGAAAACAGGCGCGTGACCACTCGATCCCGGAGAAAACCCGTCAAGACTGGAAGGCACTCTTCCAGCAGATCACCGAGGCCGAAAGGGGCTTCAGGAAGCAAGAACTTCTTGCGAGGAGAAAGGAGATTTTGCGGGGAGATAAGCCCGTAAATGGGCCCATCGGGCCAATTTACGACTGTGCCCAGCACAAAGGGCTAGCTTTCCGCCCCGACGACGATGATGCCGCACTGGTGCCAATGGCTTGTTGTTACGTCTGCAAGCTAGCGATGCGATACGATGAGCCCTACAAAGGGAGCAACGACCCGCGATTCGAGCTGACCCGTTTGTTGGGCAACTTCAGTCTTGTTGGCAGAGGGAAGAATCCGACATGATGCGCAGAGGTCATGTGCCACCTGCGCTGCCGAGCAAGTGTTTCGACAGACGGGAACATGGAAAAGACTGGAGAGCAGGAAGGAGCTGTGGAGGAGTGAAATGCGATGAGCAGGGGGAACCGCGTCCTACGAGCGGTTGGCTTGTTGGTGTGATTCAACGACTTGGGGTTTGTGCGTGGCTTCATTGCACGATTGAGCATGGCGATGAAAGGTAGCCATGTCCGCATCGGAATGGAGCTCTCGTATCGGAACGGAGCTAGAATAACGTGGCCTGGTGTACGTAGTCGACACGGTTGTCCTCTGCCACGCCTATTTCATAAATCAGCAGACTTTTCACACCTTGATTTGAGCCCTTTTCCCCGTGCCTAGTGCCGCGAGCCCCCGCGGGCTGATGCGACAAGCCAATCATGATGAGCACTTGAATTCTTCCATATCACATGCAGCTACGAATACGAATAGGTATGCTGGTATCCGTAGCGTAACGTGATATTCTCTTTCTCATCCCATCTTCGTTTGGACCCTCCGTTGGCCGGCCCCGCGCAGCCAAGAATACCAAGAACAATGGCCAGCCTGTGCCTCGAGACTTGGAGCCAAGCTGAGATGGAGATGACGATGCCCTGCCTCAAGGTTCGCAACAGCAAGGTTCGCAACAGCCAAGGTACGCAGAATCCAGCCAAGTCACGCAAACGCACGCAATACGAGATGGACGAGGGAGCAAGGGGAAGGCACTCTAGCCAGCCGTCGCAAGCGAGATGGCGCACCTCGTACGCGCGCCAACAACGGCCAGGGGATCGTGGGGAGACAGGCTCGGTCGGGGTGGGAGAGCTACCCGGCCGGCCAAAGATGGATTTGCTACGGGACAATTCGTATACACCAAGACTTCATTCATGCATTGCACCCATACAACTCCTCCCTAATGCGCTGTCCCGACCAACAACAGGAGGTTTCTTTTGCGTTGAGAATTTCGTTTGGCGTGCGCGCGTATGCACTTCGCCCCTCTTTCCCCGAGGCATCAGTGAATCATTGAGTCCATGCCGCTTGCACCTGATGAAACATGGCCCTGTCCTGCAGCTGGCAAGGCATCCGTGAATCACAGAGTCCATGCCGTTGGCAAACATGCCCCACCCTGTCCGGCAGCTGACATTACGCAGCTAGGTATAAAGTCAAGGTCCGGCACCCACATCTTCTCGAGTTCTTTCCACACTCGCATCTCGATTTCTTTCCACACTCGCATCTCGCATCTTCTCGATTTCTTTCCACACTCGCATCTTCTTGATTTCTTTCCACACTCACATCTTCTCGATTCCTTTCCACACTCACATCTTCTCGATTTCTTTATTCCTTCTCATATCGCGACAAGGATGGCCTCTAAACCTTTCGACGTTGCATCTGGCGCGTCACCACTCTCCGCACTCACATCCTCTATCTATCTCCCTCTAAACCTTTCGACGTTGCGTCCAGCGCGTCACCACTCTCCGCACTCACATCCTCGCTTGGCATTTGTCAATTCTCTTGTGCTCAGCCGACCAGATCATCCGACAAGTCTCCGAGAATGACTGCCCGTCGTTTTTATGAGAAGCCGGACTTTCCGTTGCGACCTCGCCATGATCTCTCCACCGACACCGGCCTTGCGACGGCGAGCGCATGGATCGCCATGACGATCGGCACAATCTGCCACGGATATGCGGCCATGACAGACGACTTGGCCGTTGTTCTGGCCAACAAATGCTGGGAGAATCTTATCCAACATGGTGGTTACGCGACCGCAGACCTCGATCGCCGCCATGCTCAAACACGCCGATGATCTCTGTGCCAAGGCGGACAAGAGGATCAGAGACGTCTTGTGGGCATTGAGGTGCGACATTACCAAGCAAGGAATCCCGGCGGCATCCCCCCGGGAAATCCTAGACCGTTACCACTCTACCGATCTCATAACCGACTCTCTCTCACCACTCCACCAAGCGAGGATGAAGGAGTTACTTGGATCTCTTGCGCTCCCGAGGGACGGGCGAGGACGGTCGTCGAGACGCCCTAGCCCGGCGCGGACGGCGACAGCTCTCCCTGGCCCGGTGTACGAGGCGGCGCCACCGGTGTCCACGATGGCGACAGTGCCCACGCTAGAGCCAACGGTACAGGCGCCAAAGGTACGCCTGCCAACGGGGACAACGGCGGTGATTTGGGTGGTGGTCGGGTCGATCGTGGTCGGGGCGGTGCCGATGGTCGCGTACCTCCTCCAGGGATGGTTTTTTTTGGGCGCCTATAGCCGTGACAACGGCGGTGCCCACGACGGTGCCCACGACGGTGCCCGCGACGGTGCCCGCGACGCTGCCAACGGCGTCGACAATCACGACGCCGGCCACGGCATCGACAATCACGACGCCCGCCGGTCACGGCGCCAGCGGTGACGGCGCCCCCGACGGTGCCAACAACGACGGCGGCGGCAAACGTACCGCCGCACCTAAGGAAGAGGGTCACGACGCCGGCGCCGACCTAGGCGACCTAGGCGGCGACGCCGACCGAGCTACGGGGAACGTGTTCCATGTGGCAGACGACCCCGCGGGGAACGCACTCGGGGCAGCCCAAATCGCCTCCACGTTGGCCGACCTGCAGGCGACCATACTCGCCAAGACAATGGACAAGGTGGTCAGCTCGTTCGTGACCCGGACTGTTAGGTACGTGCGCGCGACGTACGGCGTGCCGACGGCCGAGGCCGAGGTCTGGCAGACGCCGCTGGAGGAGCTGTCCCCCCCCCACTTTGCCGAGGCGACGCGGCGGCGCTGCCTGTGATGTCGGGCAACCTCATCGGGGTGATGACGGCGGCCTCCACGGACGCGGGGCGGATTGAGGCGGCCGACACCGGGATCAAGGTGGTGGTGGTGGAGGACGACGAAGTCGAGAGGTGCTGCCACGAGCTCGGGCGCCTGGCCGTCATTAACGAGTTCGTCTATAACTCGGGGCGGTTCTCCTACGTAGAGACAAAGACGGCGTTTCCCCGGCTGCCGACAAACTGCCGGCTATTCCTCGACGTATGCGGCAGCGTGCAGAGACTACACCGGGAGAGACGAAGCTCCAGGTGCTGCGGGAGTTCCGGCGTTACGCGAGGGTGCTGGCCGACGGCGAGCCGCGGCTCGAGAGGTGGATGGGGCTCGTCTTCCACCGCGGCGCAAGGCAGTGGGGGAGCAAGACCAGTCCTTGTTGGGTTTATGGGTATGGGAACCAGTCCATGTTACCGCTTTCCTTATATGCAGCCGCTAATACGTCGCAATAGGCCGAGACTTTAACCAGAGAACGCGACCCCAACACCCCACCCGTGTCCATCGCTTCGAAGGAATAGGCAAAGGCAAATTTGTGGACAAATTCGTTCCCATGATCATTTTCGTCTGCACCGGTGTTCAGACAGATGGCACCTTGGCGCACGACTGCTCGGGGCCACAAGGGAAGGACTCGCGAGCTGGCCGGAGCTTCGGGCGACCAGGATGAAGCTGCGAGACGACCAGGATGAAGCTGCGAGACGACTTCATTTCGTCCTCCTCTCACAAGGCTGAGACCGGCGATTCAAGCAATTGATCGCCAGAGAGGGGGGACTGCAACATGGATCGCCAGCACTTCTGGCCTTGAGGAAGACAACTCTCCACGACAGAGTCCTCATCCACAACATGAACAAGCATGGGGGTCAAGCGTACAGCACGAGGACGAACGATGGGACCCTTCGCCCCGTCCCTTGCTGCTACCTTTGCCAGCTCACACTGGGGTACCGAGAGCTTTGCGTCGGGGTATGGGAGGATAACGGGCGTCTGGTCGAATTCGAGCCACACGGTACTCTAAGCAATTTTGACAGGGAAAAGCGCAAGGGGTATCCGTGCTCTTGCGCGGAAGTTGCATGCAGTGAGCATTGTCGATGGAGACTTGCGCAGAGGTTGAAAATGTAGTGTTCGTTGTCGATAAGCACAGCACAGCAACTTCTTGTTCAGTGGCAACGTCTTGTTCAGTGGCAACTTCTTGTTCAGTGGCAACGTCTTGTTCAGTGGCAACGTCTTGTTCAGTGGCAACGTCTTGTTCAGTGGCAACGTCTTGTTCAGTGGCAACGTCTTGTGGCCCTGGCCTAATAAGCAGAATAGAGGGTTAAATGCATGAGTAATCTATGATCTATCCAGGTTAGTTCTCTTATTACCCGTTGGGAAGACACTAAGGTCCCAACGGGCACGCCTTTTAGGCGGCGCCACCACGCCCTTTTCTTCCTTGTAAACTTACTCCTCCTCTACTTTATTCTTCTGCAACTTTTCTTCTGCAACTTTTGCAACCCCGACCAACATGGACGACTACGACCCACATCTCAGTGATGCCGAGCTTTTTGCGCGTTTCACGCCGAAGCAACTGGGCTTCTACCAGTGGCAGACCGAAATGGAAGCAGAGGGCGGTGACGATCGTTATCGGCGAGCCCGCGTCGACCAGAAATTCCCCGGCGCCAAGGAGTTTGAAGAATATGGAGATTGGATAGATCTATGGTATGGACGCTATCATAGGCGCATGCGTTACCGAATGCCTGTCAACGAATTCCTCGATCTCGTTCAGCAAACCAGGTTCAATAACCACGGCTCGAACGGCACATTGCTCTGGCACATGAACATGGGTACCATGCCCTTCATCTACCTTGGCTGGAGTAGCTTTGGCGGCAAGCCTATTGGCTACGGGATTGAGCCTGGCGGCTACTGCCTCTGGCCGAACGTCGATGCGACGCCAGGCGAGCCGGGCATCCTAGAGCGGAATGTGCTTGGAATCAACACCGATGTCAGGGTCGGGGATGGAAACCCCAGCGACCTCAGCTCTCCCGGTCGGGGCTACACCTTTGCTCAAATCGGTGCCCTCTGTGTCTTTGCCGACAACTGGGAGGAGGAGTATGACTCGACAGTCAACGAAATCATCGACAGCACTTGGGAATATACCAACTTTGGCGTTGTCGTCCAAGTCGGGTGTGATGCCAAGCTCGGCGCCATCTGGGTCATCTGGAATGCGTTCCGGCCGGACGAGTGGGATACATCAAAAGATAGGAAGTATATGCCGACCGCCGATAGCAACGGCCGTCTTCTCCCGCGCGTCGGAAGGCTCCATGACGACTCGAATGAACAATTCATAATGGCCAAGCTTGCAGACAGCCTCGACCATCTCAGGGAGCCTCGCGAGGACTTCACGTTTGACGTGATGTCGAAGCATGAGCACCAGCTGGTCCGGGCAAAGCTGTTCGGCGACCAGGCCTACATTCACCGCCGGAACATCATCAAAACGCCGCAGCGGCCGCGCCGATGAATTTGACGATCCTATCGAGGCGCTCTTTGGCGGAGGACTGAGGTGATCAATTTGGGCGGACATCAGAATGGCATGGACGTGGTGGATGGCAGAACAGGGGGTCGCAACACATGGGTCTCAGTTGCAATCTGGATTTGATGAGACGGTAGTTTGCGAGTCGACTTGCTGCGAATGCTGCTATTGCGCCTTGCTAGACAGCGCTCAAGGCTGGGGGCACTCCGGTGTAGACACGGAACATGCATCTTGACGGAGAAGGAGATGATGTCGCGCAGTGCTTGGTGACTATTGTAGGACCCAAATGACCTTGAGTATCATGGGCATCCGTGGACCGAGTAGCTCCCGACTATCGTATGGCAGATGCATGTGTCTTTGGCCGTAGCTTCAGCTGCTTTAACAACCTCCTTTTGCCCGGGATTTGCTTCATCAGCCGCACGGGTGGTGCCCTGGAAAGATCCGACACCAAGTCTCGCTATAAAGAGCGTTTGGCAAGGGTTGGCGGAGTACGGCAGTCCGGCATCGCGAAGCCAAGGAATGGTTCTGGATGCTAGATTTTGTCCGGGGTCCTGTGAATTGAACAACGGCCAAAGCCTCGCCTTGGGTCGATCAAAAGACAAGCTAAAGCAAGTTGTGATTGGCGGGTGCATTTGACCGTCTATTCTGCTCATTAGGCTAGGGCCGCAGGACCTCTGTTCTGACACCTGGCCATCGGCTGGGTTGTCTATGAGCAGAGGCTCCGAAGCGACAGAGGCGCTATCATCAGCGCCGCAAACTGCGTGGCATCGAATGCCCAACTTGTCGCCATCTCCTGACGTAAAATCGCCTGTATCTTCAACGATATCGAGTCGCTACGGTAGTCGCTCTTGGTACGTACTCTGTCAGAGGAAAAGTGTCCGTAACCGGCTCTGCTCTAGTGGTAAGACGTCGTCCTGCCCACAGATCCTTTTCGTCCTTAACCACCAAGACTGGCTCTGCTGACCATTGTGAAAGAGTCCCATTTGCCGCTGCCGTGTATTCGTACATTCCTGCATCGAGGCAGTCAGTGGTGATGGGTTGAGCCAATACCGCTCCGGCTCTGTCCATCGCCGTCGAGGGGATCGGTTCCATGGCTTGATGCCTTTCTTCACGCCTGTGTTGTGAAAAGCTGCAGGGCGCCGTGAGCTCGCCGTTTGGGTTGGCCCGGTAGCGTGCCACGAGATTGTGTAGTAGCCGGTCCAAGTCAGGAGGGGAAACTGTAATAGAGGACGCCCTGGGCATCGGTCGCTGCTTCAATGGCCGCGCGGATGCTTTGGTGCAGCTGTCGGCCTTTGGCTACGAGCGTCTTCATGTCGGGCTTGATGGCGACTGGGGCAAACAGCGAACAATGGGGGGCGCACGCGAGTTGGACAGCCGAGTGAGTCCATGTGTAGAGTCGTCAAAAGATCGTCGCATTGTCGCATGGGCGCTTTCCGAGGCGACCGGGGCTAGCTGTTGTCCTCTATTTTTCGGTGGGCGGCAAAACAGAGGAGACACTCAGAGTTGCGAGGCGTCTGCGTCTGGCTAGGGATACCTGCCTCTGAATCCACTGCGAGAGGGAGATTTCGCCGGCGTTCCATATGGAGATCGTATACTCGCTCCCGTGGAGCTCCTTGGAGATCTCAGCGTCTGGCCGACTGAATCGGCGGTTGAGGTTTTTTATGAAGGTGCTGAGGGACGAACGACCAAGGCGATGACGTTGCCTAGCGATGACTTTGGTTAGCGATGACGTTGCTTAGCGGTAAGTTCACTCTGTACCAGTTAAGAGGACTACTACCGGCCAAGAAGGACATGTAGGAAGAACACAAGGCGTATGGGTCCTCGTCCTGGTAGCTAGAGCTTCAGGCGTTCACAGAACAGATGGATGTCTGTCCAACGCCATCTCGCGTAAGTCGTTTCCCAATAGCCTCATCTGGGAGGCGCGTGGCCGCCACTAAGGCGACGGCGGCGCCAGCTTCTGGCCTTGGCTGCGTTGGCGTCGGCCAGAACCTCGGCAGCGACTGCGGCGGCTGCCTCCCGCTCCTTGCGGGGAGATGCAATGCAACGATCAAAATAGGGCAAGGCAGGCCGATGAGGCTTGCAAAGATGTGCGTTGTGTACTTCGTAGTGTGTGTGGTTCACAAAGGGGCCTTCGTGCTCTGGCCTAATGAGCAAGATAGTTAGTACTCGTAAGGGGCTGTGGAGGGCTGCGATGGGGTTGTACTTTGTAGGTATTGATGATGATGGTATTGATGTGATGTGTGTTGTGTGTGTCTCGGCTGGGCTCCTAATTTGACAGGTGTTTCTCCATCCTCTACTTCGTACTCCGTACCGTACTTGGTATCATGTGATCTGATCGTCTTTGTGGGGTGTCGTAGATCCACCTTTCGGCCCCAGGACCAGACCGTAAGCCAATAGACGGCAAGGACTTAATTTGCAACACCGCAACACGATTTTCTCACCGCGCCGCCGCGACGCCCTCACAACGGCAGCAGCTGAGGCTGCCTGCCGCGACGCCGATGCCTGGGAACCTCTTCCAACAAACTATGCTACCGCTCACACGCACGCAGTCACATAGCTTCCGATCAAATACAGCGCCGCGGCGCCTGCCCTCGTTAGGAGTAGTGGGAGCCGCCAGCAGGCGGCCCTGGCGGGCCCTAGCGAGGTTATCGTGAGAGACGTCGTTCTTTCCCAAGGTCAACCTAACGGAGTGCCGCCCCGCCCCTATAGTGGCAGGGCCAAGTGCCGGGAGGGGAGCCACAACACTTGAAGATGCGCCTTTCGCGCCTTTCGCGCCTTTCGCGCCCTTCGCGCCCTTCTAGTATTCTGATATCTTCAATTGAAGCACATTCGTTCAAGATACGCCGGGCTGCGCTTTATTCGCTGGCCACCGGGCCAGTCTGCCCGATTGGTCTTGCCGTTGCGCGCAGCTAGTAATGTTGGGACTAAACACAGTCCGGCTAGGGTGGCCCCACCCCGTTGTTGTTTAACAAAACCTCAAACCTCGTTCCTTGTTCCTTAAGACTAATTATATAGTCCCTATCATGTGATCTAACAGATCGCACACTTATGTGAGGTGTTTTCATTTCAGCGGGGACGCACCCCGTCGGGATGGGAAAATCTTTTCGTTCCTTCATTATAAGGCGTAAGAAATGGCACCGACTGCATTCACCGTCGACTACTACAATGTGCTTGGAGTTGCATTCGCCGCCGATCAGGCATCAATCAAAGCAGCCTATCGACGACTGGCACTCTTGAAACACCCCGACAAGAACGGGAACAGCAAAAAGGCCACAACTGACTTCCAAGAAGTTAGTTCTCCTACCTGATCTTGAAACACGGAGCAGACACTGATGCCACGGACAGCTACTCGACGCATACTCTACCTTAAGCGACCCGAATCAGAGGAAGCTATTCGACCTGCAATATCCATCCATCCGAACACAGTCCGCCCAGGCCGGACGAGATAAGAACGAGCATGGGACTTCCCAGACGAAATCGACCAGTCCGCAAACGAACGAGGAGCAAGAGATGGAACAGCTGAACAGAGAAATAAAGTGGATGTGTACGCATCAAAAGAAGCTGGAACTTGATCTATTTGATCTACAGGAAGTCATCAAACAAAAGAGCTCAACACTGTCTAGACTCGAGTCAGAAACGACAAAAGAGGCGAAAGAGGATGCCTACAGGAAAACTTGGATGGGCTACTTTTTCCAGGCTCAACTGACTGCAGCAGAAAAAGAAGAGCGCAATCGGCGGGCGTCGGGGCGCATGGTCGGCCAGAGGGTGGTGGAAACGCAACTGCATAATTGCAACGTGAAGATGGCCAGCATTCGGTCCCAGCTGGACGTGCTGCGTGAATCCATACGAGGCAAACAGATTCAACGCATGTCGATCTGGCAGCGGCAAATGGCAGCAAAGGCAAACGCGGAGCAAAGGGCACGAGCAGAGGAGCTTCGCAAACAAGAGACGGCGAGAAGAGAACGCGAAGAGCAACTGAGAAGGGCTCGAGAAGCCGAAACACGACGGCGGGAGGAAGAAGCCAGCAAGAAAAGAGCAGAAAATCTTCGAGCGGAGCGAGAACGAGCAGAAGCGAAGAAAGCCCGGGAAGAAAGGCACAGACAGTACGAGCGAGAACGAGCAGAAGCGAAGAAAGCCCACGAAGAATGGCAAAGACTGTACGAGCGGGAGCGAGAGCGAGCAGAAGCCCGCGAAGAAAGGCGAAGACAGTACGAGCGGGAGCGAGAACAAGAAGAACCAGACTCGGAGGAGGAGTCGGAGAATGGGCAACGAGGCCAAAAGGCAAGGGGCTTCGAGCACAGAAACGGCGCAGGCACGAAAAAGACGACGGCGAGGACAGGAGGCGCGACGAGTACCACTAAATGCAAGCACAGGGGATGGTGGCAGCGGATCGACGGCCGCAGTCTCTGTGAACATTGCGGGGTCTGGCAGTCAAAGTTTGCCTTGCGCTGTCCTGGCTGTCAAGTGATGGCATGCGCGTCGTGCCGAAAGGTGATGAAGAGATAGCCGTCAGCATAGTAGTTTGGCGGCCCTGACCTAATGAGAAAAGAGGTAGAATGCACGAGAATACAGCAGCTTATGGATCGCTGCAAAGAGGGTTGTGGTGATATAATGTATGCCTTTTGTTCCTAAAGCTCATCCCCGTGAGCCGCTCCTCCTCCGCCACCGCCGAAGCGTTTCCCAACCAATCTCTTATAACTATTACTACCAGAACCTGCAGCGTATACGAATACTGAATCAACAAAGGCGACTCAGCCTGTCGCCACTCGTCCTGTTTCCGTGCCTAGAGAGGAAGAGGTAGAGCCGAGTAGAGCTGGCGGATTTAAGACCACCTGTGGCTCGCACTCGAAGAGTTGTTCGAACAGCCGGTTCGCAATCATGCACTTGAGGTTGCTCTGTATAAGCTGGAGCGGCACGTCACATGGGCCAAGGACCTAGAGACTTTACGACGTCTTTCCATGGACAACATATGATCGACTGAGCGGCGTACTACCCCGACGCGACACGTAGATGATGAATAGCTAGAAGTCGACGGCATAGAAACGAAAGTATGGTAGGGAGGTCCAGACTGCCCGGAAACTTCTAGTAGAAAGTCCTTGAGGGTGCCGAGAGAAGCAAAGACGTCTAAAAGATCAAGGTGCGGCCTCGGTACATGTCTTGTCCGAACCATCGCCTCCTTCGCTTATGATTCGCTTCGTACGCAGCATAACATTCCTGCAGGAGAAACTAGGCAGTACCGCAGGGCAATGGGGCTTTCCCATATGACAGGCCCAGCTATAAGTGGTGTTTGGACTTCAAGGGGAAGACAGAGCGCTGCTATACCACGTGAAACATAACGGGAACGATAAAGACGAGCTCGATTTTCTCGATGCGCAAGAGAATACTTAGGTATCCCCTTATCGCCGCCATTAGGGCGGTTGAAGTGGTTGATTGGCTGAATTGCATTGGTGGTCTAAGTAGGTGTGTCGCATACAGCATATCATCAGTCTCACCTTCATTTTATCGCATGGCGCAATAAGGTGTCTGGAAGGATTAAAGGAGTCGTCGATACACCCAACATGCCATCGGCCGCGCACCCGACCGCACAATAAGACACTACAGTAGGTGCTTTAGGAACGCAGCAATGGACGGAATAGTGCAGAGACACACTACAGGCGAAATTGCTACATAATATTTCCATTCGGGCTTAGAATACGAAGTACAGTCTCCTGTATTATGTCTTGACAGATTCACCGTTTAGTCCTTGGCCCAGGAAGCTAAGTACGAAGGATTCCAGCCGGCTGGAGAGATGTAAGACTTCACTGGGAGACTGGTATTTGTCGATCACAGGAATCCTGAATTTACGTGAAGAATCGGTTGCAAGGTGCACTAGTTACCAGCACGCTCGCAGTCTTGCCCCCTTTATGACATGTAGAGTCATGACATCCCTCTAGAAGCTGAAACTTAAAAATTCCTCGTCTAAGAAGGGCATCTCCCTTGGACTTCATCGCACGACGGCATTTATACATGGTATATATATATGTATGGTTCTCGTCCGTATACTCTTACCCTATCCACCAATCCATCCTATTCTATCTACCAATCCACCCTGTCCTATCTATTGTTAGCGGGCATCACCTCGTTCTCTTCTGCCAAAGTATCTTGCAACTCTTACCTGTTATTGTTACGATGAAGGTCGAGGCTCTCGCAATAGTTATGGCTTTCGTGGCCGGCACTTTTGCCACGAACGACAAGATAGAGACGACGGCGACCGACGCTGGCAACCCTAAGCCTCAAGTCGGACCCCTTGTACCCCCCCACGGACCTTACCGCGGCCCCGGATATCACCACGGAGGCCACCACGGAGGCCACCACGGAAGCCACCACGGAGGCCATCACGGAGGCCACCACGGAGGCCATCACGGAGGTCACCACGGAGGTCACCACGGAGGTCACCACGGAGGTCACCACGGAGGTCACCACGGAGGTCACCACGGAGGTCACCACGGAGGTCACCACGGAGGTCACCACGGAGGCCATCACGGAGGCCCCGGCCACCACGGAGGCCACCACGGCGACGGCTACCTCAAGGCCAAGCCTTTCCACAGCTAATAAAGACTGACGGCCGGGTTTATCGATACTATCCCTATACGCTTTGCACGATCAAGATGAACATCGGACGAGGCATGGCTTCCTAGTAGCCGATATGAAAACCGAGTCCCAGACGAATAGCTTCCGTAGTCGATTACATTAATAAAAAAAAAATTCACACCTCCCACAAGTTCCCGCATTTACAATAACAGTGCTGCCTGATTTTTTAAGTAGTTTGAAGCCGTTTAATGTCTTGCCTATCTAGGAAGGTCGCCGAGACTCGCCAAGGTGTTGGGTGATGCTTGGCCCGCCCCCATTCAGATGCTGCTGCAGGTCTTGTGTTGCATTGCAGCCAGCATAAAGGTGCCTGGTTAGAGAGATGGGGTATAATAGGGACAGGCATTGCTCGGCTCGGCGGTGTAGTATCGGCATGGCATGGTTTAACTGGGGGCCTACTATACGTTGGATCCTGAAAAGAGGAGCCCTGTTACTAGACCCTCAGCTTGAATACAACATGATTTTCTCCAGGCCGGTCTCGACCCAGCCCTGGTAGGCAGTAGCCGGTCCATATCCCCCGCTGGGCGGCAGAGCCTCCTCCCCCCCTTTCCCCCTTTCCCCCTTTCCCCTGACCGACTGTCATCACGTACAAGCCTCTGCACGCTTGCATCTCGTCACGCCTCACCACCATGGAGCATATCTCGGCAGCCCTCGACAACCCGTCCGCCGGCGTCCACTCAGCCAGCTGTG
Organism: Ophiocordyceps sinensis; assembly: GCA_012934285.1. Taxonomy (NCBI): domain Eukaryota; kingdom Fungi; phylum Ascomycota; class Sordariomycetes; order Hypocreales; family Ophiocordycipitaceae; genus Ophiocordyceps; species Ophiocordyceps sinensis. The sequence goes on from JAAVMX010000007.1 coordinate 2,394,104, forward strand.
ACGACTCGTTCGGCCCGGCCGCGCAGGGCTGTCGTCCTCGGCGCTTCGACCTGACCCTCTTGTTCGAGCAGTCCATGCTGACCCTCGGCCCATGCGTCCTGCTTCTCCTCGTCCTGCTGCCGCGCGCCGCCCACCTGTCCCGAGTCAGACCAAAGGTCCTGCGCCACCCCATCGGCCTCGTCAAGATGGTCAGTTGCCACGCTCCAACCGTCGTCTTTGGACAAGATGCTCATGTGTCCGAGCAGGTTGCTTATGCCACGCTCGTCTTGCTGCACTTGGCGCTTCTCGTTGCTTGGTCGCGCCAGCACCGCCGCGGCACGTCCGTCTCTCTGGCCGCCGCGACGCTCGGCTTCGTCGATTCACTGGCCCTGGGCTGCCTGAGTTATCTCGAACATCGCCGATCAGTCCGCCCGTCCAGCGTCATTCTCGTCTATCTTGTATTTTCCTGCGCCTTTGATGCCGTCCAGTGCCGTACTCTGTGGCTTCTCGGTGAGCAGCCCCTGGCTCCCCTCTTCTCCGCCACGTTGGCCTGCAAGCTCCTCGTCTTTGGCCTGGAGCTTGTCGAGAAGCGCCGTATTCTGCTTCCCCCGTGGACGGCCCTCGCCCCCGAGATAACGAGCAGCGTCGTCAACAGGAGCGTCTTCTGGTGGCTCAACAGTCTGCTCCTCCACGGCTTTCGTGCGACGCTGCAAATAGATGAGCTCTACCCGCTCCATCACGACCTCAAGTCCAGGCCACTCCTGGACAAGTTGCTCCAAGCACGCCAGAGATGGACAAGACCCAGCCGATACCGTTTGCTGCTCGCAACGGTCGATTCGCTCAGGGGGGCCTTGGCAGTGACGGCGTTTCCCCGACTGTGCTTGATTGGCTTCAAGTTTGCGCAGCCGTTTCTCATCAAGCGCGTCATCCTACACATCCAGCAAGAGCGTGAAGAGGACGGCGCATCTCGGGATATAGGCTTCGCCCTTGTCGGGGCAACGGGCCTGATTTATCTCGGCATTGCCGTAAGTCTTGCTGCCATCACTTTCCTGACCACGCTGACGGGCTTCTAGATCTTGCGTGGCTTCTACCAGCAAAATCTGTTCCGGTCCTTGACCATGATTCGGGGGTCTTTGGTCTCGCTCATATACGTCGAGACTCTGAATGTCAGTTCCGCGACGTCCCGAGACCCAAACACGGCGGCTCTCACCCTTGTCGGACCCGATGTCATGGCCATTACGAGATCCTTCGAGACGTTGCACGAGATCTGGGCCAACCCCATCGAGATCGCTCTGGCGATATGGCTCTTGGCCAGGGAGCTCGGCCCGGGCTGCATTGGTCCTGCTGTAGCCGTTGTTGGTGAGCGCAAGTCCTCCCATAAGAGCAACAGAGTGCTCACGACTTAAAGTGTGCACCGTCGTCATGTCGAGGCTTTCCCCCTTTATGGGACCGGCCATGAAGGCTTGGAACGAGTCGATCCAGCGGCGCGTTTCCACCACCTCGGGCGTTATTGGATCCATCAAGGAGGCCAAGATGCTGGGCTTGGTTGAGTCGTGGACAAGGGGCGTCCAGGCCCTCAGGGTTGCCGAACTGCAGCGCTCCAAGAGGTTTCGCACATTTATTGCCTACATGAACGTTTTGGGTAGGCATATTATGGATACGGCCTTGACGTCTCTGCTAAGCGTCGTAATTCAGGAAACACGCCTTCGGCACTGGCGCCCATTCTGACCTTTGGCGTCGCCATTGCCATGACCGGCACGCAGAAGCTCTCCATCGCCACCGCCTTTACTTCACTGTCCATCATCTCTCTCATCTCAGGCCCGCTCGCGCATCTCATTGCGTCTGTTCCCTCTTTTGTTAGCTGTTTTGGCTGCTTTGAGAGAATCGAAGCCTTTGTCGACGAGGGCAGCAGTCGTGCGTCCTCCCAAGAGGCTGTAGAGCCAGACGACGCCATCCAGCTCTCGACTTGGAGCAGCAGTCAGGCCCCTGTGATAGAGGCCGAAGACGTGACCTTTAGCGTCAAAGACGGCCAAGAGCCCGTTCTCCGGCACCTGTCTTTTGCGATTGCGCCCTCGACCCTGACCGTCGTCACGGGCAAGGTCGGCTCGGGCAAGACGATGCTTCTCCTCGGCGTCTTGGGCGAGCTCCATGCCGTCGGCAAGTTGAAGCGAGCAACAGAGGGAGCTGCCTATTGCTCCCAAGTGCCTTGGCTCGTCAATGCTTCGATTCGGCAGAACATTATAGGCCCCGCAGACAGGGGCTTTGATCAGACATGGTACTCTGCCGTCGTCGGAGCCTGCGCTCTGGACCATGATTTCCAACAGCTCCAGGACGGTGACCTGTCTTTGATCGGGAGCAAGGGACTGACGCTGAGTGGCGGCCAAAGACATCGCGTGGTACGCCGACCAACCCTCTCGGCCATGGAAGGCCATGCTAAGACTATGATGTAGGCACTTGCACGAGCAGTTTACGCGAAGAGGCCCGTCTTGGTGGTCGACGATGTATTTGCTGGTCTCGATTCGCAGACAAAGAGCCACGTCTGGACTCAAGTGTTTGGGGCAAACGGGTTGCTGCGCGGTCGACTGACGACTGTCTTGCTGGCGACTCATACGCGTAAGTGAGACTTGACGAGCACAGTTTCGGCAGAGCATCTAACTGTGTTTGTGAATAGTGAGTTTCCTCGACGATGCGCAGCACATCATCGTCCTGGATGACGGTCGAATCTCGGCCCAAGGATCCGTCGACGAGCTTGGCGAATCGCTCTCCCTGCTGAAACCCCAGGAAACCGACCGAGAGACGGCCTCGTCCGCATCGTCGTCTTCCAAGCAGGAGACGTCGGCGAAACCTACCCCAGCCGAGGACGTCGATTTAAATCGTCGAATACGAGACTCGTCGAAACCTACAACGAGGCCCGTAGCCGAGGACGTCGATTTACACCGTCGAATAGGAGACTCGTCCCTCTACTTGTACTACTTCCGCTCCATAGGATGGAGGCTCGGGCTCACCGCGCTGTCCCTCTGCATTACGCAGGCCTTTCTCGCACAATTCTCTCGTCAGTCAAGGCTCCCCTGACTTTACAACCGCTAACACTAGAGATAGACATCTGGCTCAAGTGGTGGACGGAAGCCAACCATGACCATGCGGACGCCAGCACGGCCATGTACTACGGCGTCTACTCTGCGCTCCTCTGCGTCTGGATTGCTTTTGTCGGCATTGACTGCTGGTGAGCTTTACGTCTCTGCCGTCTCGGGCATGCCATCTGACAAGTCAGGTTCATGTTCGTCGTTGTGATACCAAAGTCCGCCGAGTGGCTTCACTGGAAGCTGCTCGAGACCACAATGAGGTAAGGGATGACGGGCGTGTTACGTGTATCAAGATACTGACCGTGTCCAGGGCACCCATGGCCTTCTTCAGCTCCGTTGACACGGGCGACCTGATCAACAGGCAGGCCGCATCTCGTGAAACTACACCAGCTTCAGCTAACATTGACGACGCAGATTTAGCCAGGACATGTCCCTCGTCGACCGTGAGCTCCCCACGGCCGCTTACACGAGTCTCGCAGGTTTGTTCTCCCATTACGTTCCAAGAACGAGTCTAACGTAGCATCAAGGTCTCCTCTCTTGCATCGGCGAGGCCGTCCTGATCGTCCTCGGCGCCAAGCACCTCGCCGCGACGCTTCCACTGGCCATCGTCGTCCTCTACCTACTTCAGAAGTTCTACCTTCGCACGTCCCGCCAGCTTCGCGTTCTCGATCTACAGGCCAAGGCACCACTTTACACGCAGCTCCTCGAGACGATTGAGGGTTTACCGACTATAAGGGCGTTTTACTGGCAGCCTGCCATGACCGAGTCGTCTCTCGCACTCCTCGACCAATCTCAACGCCCGCACTACCTTCTCTATTCGATACAGCGCTGGCTCATATTGGTGCTTGATCTTCTCGTGGCTGCTTCGGCGGTGCTGCTCGTCTTGTTTGGAGTCCTGGCCCACGCATCTACACCCGGAAATATGGCCATTGCAATGTATAGCGCATTGGGCTTCAGCGAGTCGCTCGCCAACTTTTTGTCGTCTTGGACGTCGCTCGAGACGTCTCTGGGAGCCATCTCACGCCTCAAAGAGTTTATCAAGGTTACGCCACAGGAAGTCGAGAAGAACCCTAAGCCCCCTGCCACTTGGCCACGCATCGGACACCTACAGTGGCAGAATGTCAAGGCAAGCTACGCAAAGCAACCAGGCATGGACGCCGTCCTTTACGGGATATCGCTCGACATCCAGCCCGGTCAAAAAGTGGCCATCTGCGGACGCACTGGCAGCGGGAAATCGTCTCTCGTCGCCACCTTGTTCGGCTTGATAGACTACGTAGGAACCATTACCATCGACGGAGTTGACATCTCGAGCATCTCGAACCAAGCTTTACGACAGGGCTTGATCGTCATTCCCCAGAATCCCGTCCTATTCCCCGGCTCGTTGCGCTCCAACCTGCTTCCCTACATTCAGCATGGGCAGATGGTTCAAGACGAGAATGTCATTGCCTTGCTGCAACGGCTCCAGATCTGGGACGCAGTCCGCCAGAGTGGTTCTCTGGATACCCAAGTAGAGCATCTGGCTCTCTCTCACGGGCAGATGCAGCTCCTCTGTCTTGCAAGAGCAATCTTGCGTAAGCACGAGAGCAATGTGCTTATCATGGACGAGGCGACGAGCGGCGTCGACTACCGGACGGAAAAGGTAATGCTAGAGGCCATCGGGACTGAGCTGCCGGGGCACACCGTCGTCTCCGTCGTCCATCGGCTGGGCACCATTGGCGACTTTGACAAGCTGGTTGTCATCGACCGAGGAAGGATTGTTCAAGAGGGAACGCCAGCCGAGCTGCTTACCGTCGACGGACGACTTCAAGCACCCGGCGCGACGTAGAGTCTATATAGAATCTTTTTTTCTCGACTTCTACTACATTTCGTAAAAATGATACCTTTGTTCGCCAGGATCATAGCGTATAAAATCAAGAGCAACCTCAGCCCGCTTGTCTTTCAAGTATACTTCAGGTGCTTCACAAGCACGGAAGATGTACCTAGTACCCGCCACCGGCTCTCCCTCGATCTCGGTAAATGCTTCGATAAGATCATTCTGATATTCCTGCACGAATCCATGAACCTTCCGAACGAACTCCCCAATCGTAAGAGGTTGACCCTCTTGTATCTCAATGGAAAGCAATGGGGTGTCGTACTCCTCAACGAGCCCGAGCCGCTCTCCGTCTCTAGACTGGAGGATATCGACAGATATTTCCAATTGCGTAATATTGAAGTTGACGTTGATGAGGGGTTCCATTGCTACGGGATGGCCGGCCAAGGGCTGCTTTGTCGATGATGGATCGTCATGGTCATCGGCGACTTGAACATCGGATAAATCGTCCAAGACGGACCAGCAAAGCCTCTCTAGAAGATCATAATTCAGAAGGGGATGATACGCGCCGTTGACTTAGTGAAGTGTTAGGTTTCAATGTTCATCGAGAGAAGCAGTGTGGATATACGTACCGAACGTTTGGGGCCGCCGAGGCGTTATTTTCTCCGCCATGGTGATCTCCGACATGGTGATGAAGATTCAGGCGCTGGAGATTCAGAAGATTGCCAGGAAAAGGATAGACAGGATGCGTGAAGGCGTGGATCTGGAAGGTGGTAGAGACGTGATTGCTTGATCTCTGTGTGATCCCTTTCTTCCTGGGCATCCCTGTCTCTTTATATACCCAGTCCCGCGCCTCCTGGAGCAGTAATGCCCTTAAGCTTCTAACCTTGAAGTCTCTTCGGGACGCAGCAGCCCCTTTAGCCTTTCCCTTTCAGCCCCTTTTCCAGCCCTTTTCCCCCACCAACCTGATCTTAGCCTCTATTTACGCCGCTGAGAGGTGGCGCACCACTTAGCAGACTTATAGT